>CAKXYN010000100.1:1715000-6515000 GCA_935064755.1 Tragelaphus eurycerus | reverse complement strand
TGCCTCCCTCTTCAGGGTCAGTATTACTACCGTGAACTATCTCAACAGCTGACTCAACCAGAAACAACAGAGTCTCTGCAAAATCAAGGGTCAGAAGAAAAATTAACTTCAGGCCTTTGGACTTGCTGATTTCTTTTCCTTGAATGGCATTTTCAAACCCAGTTCACCTGGGTAATTCTTCTTCATTCTCTGAGACTCAGCGCAAGCATCTCTTTCTCTACAAAGGTTTTGCTATTTCTTGTTTCCCTTTAAGAGCTGTAGCTTCTGGCCTGTGTGCCTCCAAGGTATCTTTTACATGCTCCTACTAGAGCTCCTACATGTATGTAACTGTATGTTACCTTATCTCTACCTAACCATCACCATGAACACACTAAATTTTAAGTTCCTTGCCTTGAAAGCAAGAACGATTTTGCATCACTTCTATCCCCAGGATCTAGGACAATGATATCACATAATGTGAATTCAATAGAAACTTTTCCCAGGAAATGAACAAATGAGAACCTTCCTGGAATTATATGAGATATAATAGCTAAATAAAAAGTTCAGTTCAGTCGCTCAGTCATGTCCCACTCTTTGTGATCACATGGACTGTAGCAAGCCAGGCTTCCCTGCCTATCACCAGCTCCCAGAGCTTGTTCAAACTCATGTCCATCAATAGCCTTTAAAATATAAGGCCATACCTGGTATAAGTGATCTACTTACTACTGATCTACTTTATTGCAAAGTAATTTGTGCCCATGAATATGCCTATTACTAACACCATGGGGTTCCCTATGTAAACTGCATGTAATTAACTAAAACAGGTTTTCACTTTCTATACAGCAAAGCCTTAGAGTAAATCACTGGCTATAAAGACAAGGTCTCTATGCCTCAGAGAAGTTTATATCTAGATATAAGATGTAACTCTATTCTACAGATAAAGAAAATGAGACATTGAAAGAATAAATAACTTGTACAAGGTCACTTAGGGAATAAGTGTAGGAATAAGATTCAAATGTGGGCAGTCTGCATCCTGATTCAGACTGCTTTCCACTTCTATGGACTGTAAGATATTAAAGGGAAATCTTAAAACATAACATCTTATTTAGCTCAAAGTTGTACTGTATGAGAGCTATAGGAGGCCAGAGAAGTGAATGGAAAACTGCATCGTGAAAGAGCTAGTATTTAAGTTAGTCTGAGCAAACCGGTTCCAACACACAAAGGAAAAGGAAAGGTATTCCCAGAAGGGGACAGAGCGTAAACTAAGGCTCACGGTCAGGCAAATCATGCAAAACGTAACGAGAGTGCTAAGTAGGAAGCTATTAATTATTCAGAGACAGTAAGTGCTAAATAGTCTTAATCTATTTTCTCCCAGTTTTTTTTTCCCTTTTAAATGCCAAGTTTTAGTGTTATTTTTCAAAACTGAGATTAGACCATATGCACAATATTGAATCCTACTTTTTTTTTAACTTGTGTACTATCATAAGCATTTTCTTCTTATTATACACTATTTGTAAGTATTGTTTTTAATAGCCACCTGATCATTAAATGGATATATGATAATGTAATTAAACTTTTTCCTATTGTTGAATGCTTAAAGTTCTGTACTGTTTGGATTAGAAATGATGCGACCCTTTGTCCATAAAGTTTTTACATATTTACTCTTATATCCTTGTGATACAATTACACAAGTGAAACGAATTTTCTTAAATTACACAAGTGGAATTTCTTGGTCTAAAGGACTATCATTTTACTGTTTTTCCCCTCACGCTGCTGCTAAGTCTCTTCAGTCGTGTCCAACTCTGTGCGACCCCATAGACGGCAGCCCACCAGGCTTCCCCGTCCCTGGGATTCTCCAGGCAAGAACACTGGAGTGGGTTGCCATTTCCTTCTCCAATGCATGAAAGTGAAAAGTGAAAGTGAAGCCGCTCAGTCATGTCCGACTCTTAGCGACCCCATGGACCGCAGCCTACCAGGCTCCTCCGTCCATGGGATTTTCCAGGCAAGAGTACTGGAGTGGGGTGCCATTGCCATCTCCATTTCCCCCTCATATAAATAAACTAATACTTGCTGGAAATAAGGGCTCGGAGTTAAATGAATTAAAGTTGCTATCCTCAGGAACTGACTTTCTAGAGGAAAAACAAATAAATAAACATAGACAAATAAACAAAATCCAGTTGGGAAAATGTCTTAATTGAAAGAAGTATAAGCAAAAGCCATGGGACCAAGTGAAATAAACAACATCTCTGCTGGGAGAATATGGAACAATGTCAGAAGGAAGTGACTTCTGAAATATATTCTTATCAGCTTAATCTGAGCCTGATTTGGGGGAGACAAATGTAGTGTCTGATCAAGTTATTTCTGAACCATTAGGAAATTCAAAGCTAGTGCTACCAACCCAGAAGGAGTCTGACGATTATATATTTTTTAAGATGCACTTGCCTGCATTATTAACTACATTTCATCGTAACTATTCACTCATATAACCAAATTACTAGATGCAAAATTGAGGAAGCTCAGTGCTTTGCTGGCTTCACTCAACTCTGTATCATTTGGGGAAAAGTGAAAGAAACAGGGAAGAAACAAGAAATTGTGTTTTGGATGATTCTGGAAACAGCACCTTGTTATAAATCACAGAGAAAAGAGATGGGGAAGCACCAGCTTTCCTAGGTCTCTTTCTTTCATGCTCACCCTCTAGGCCAGAGGTTTCCAGACTCAGTTTATGGCCTTCTTAGTGTTTCAGTAATTGCTTTCATGGCGTTCCTAAGCCAAAGGAAATAGCTAACTATTCCATTTATTAAGTAGTTAGATTAAATACATAGCTAACTAAAGTTAGGTTAAATATATAATGATATTTAATGTCCTAAAAACATAGTAGCCATTTGAAAAATATTGCACATTAATTGAAAGAAAAAATTATTTGCACTTTATTCTTAGACAACTGCAGTCACTTGCAAAGGAGACCTGTGCAGAATTCTCAAACCTTGGAATCAGATTAAATATCACCACTCTTGCCTCTTGATCTGCATCGATCTTAACATAATACTTACCTTTTATCATAACGGCTACCATAAACACAAATTCATAAAGATACGATGGTGCCTTGCTGATGGGAATGTGAAATGGGGCAGCTGCTGTGGAAACCAACATGGTGGTTGCTCAAAAAATGAAACCTAGAATTACTGCCATGTGATCCAGTGATTCTGCTTTGGGGTATCTGCTCAAAGGAATTGAAAGCAGGGATGTAAACAGAAATGTATACACCAATGTTCAAAGCAGCATTATTCACAACAGCCAAAAGGTAGAAACAGCCTAAGTATCATTGACAAATGAGTCAAGAAAATGTGGTGTATATTATAGAGAGAGAGACAGAGAGAGAGAATATTATTGACCCCAGAAAGAAATGCCAATGCACACTGCAACATGGATGAACCTTGAAAATATTGTTGTAAGTGAAATAAACCATGCACAAAAGAACAACTGTTACACGATTCTACTTACCAGCTGAGCCACAAGGGAAGCCCCATGAGGTACCAAGAGTCGTCAGATTCATAGAGACAGACAGTAGAGTGGTGGCTGCCAGGAGCTGAAGGAAGGGGAGAACGGGGAACTGATGTTTAATGGTACAGAGTTCAGTTTGGGATGATGAGCAAGTTCTCAAGATGGATAGTGGGCATATTAGCACAAAAATGGACTGCAAGGAGATCCAACTAGTCCATCCTAAAGGAGATCAGCCCTGGGTGTTCATGGGAAGAGTGAGAGAGTGAAGTTGCTCAGTCGTGTCCGACTCTTTGCGATCCCATGGACTGTAGCCCACCAGGATCCTCTGTCCATGGGATTCTCTAGGCAAGAATACTGAAGTGGGTTGCCATTTCCTTCTCCAGGGGATCTTCCTGACCCAGGGATCGAACCCGTGTCTCCTGCATTGCAGGCAGATGCTTTATCCTCTGCTGCTGCTGCTGCTGCAGCTAAGTCGCTTCAGTCGTGTCCGACTCTGTGCGACCCCATAGACGGCAGCCCATCAGGCCCCACCGTCCCTGGGATCCTCCAGGCAAGAACACTGGAATGGGTTGCCATTTCCTCCTCCAATGCATGAAAGTGAAAAGTGAAAGTGAAGTCGCTCAGTCATGTCTGACTCCTAGCGACCCCATGGACTGCAGCCCACCAGGCTCCTCGGCCCATGGGATTTTCCAGGCAAGAGTACTGAGCCGATGCTAAAGCTGAAACTCCAATACTTTGGCCACCTGATGCGAAGAGCTGACTCATTGGAAAAGACCCTGATGCTGGGAAAGATTGAAGGCAGGAGGAGAAGGGGACGACAGAGGATAAGATGGTAGGATGGCATCAATGGAAATGGGTTTGGGTGGACTCTGGGAGTTGGTGATGGACAGGGAGGCCTGGCGTGCTGCGTTTCATGGGGTTGCAAAGAGTCGGACACGACTGAGCGACTGAACTGAACTGAACCGAACTGAACTTGCACAAAAACATGACTGTACTTAATTCCACTGAACCGTACACTTAAAAATGGATAAAAGAGTAAATTTTATGTACATTTCACTGCAATAAAACAAAACAAAACGTGATGCCATCAGAAGAAATGCAGTACTGCCAAATGCTGGAGCATAAGCAACCTGGAGCTGCCAGCTTGCCTAGGGTCTGACCACGCTGACTTTCATTACATTTCCTCAAAAATTTAAAACATTCAGTGAGTGAGTTTGGGGCCATATTCTGGGATGCCTTGGCAGCTTTTACAGACATCTATATAGGTCACGTTTTCTACCTTAACACTTATCCCTTCTCCTCTGGGTAGTTGTAGACAAAAGGGCGTGGAAGGAAGCCACACAGCTGTTTCACCCCTGACTAGCTCTGTGGTCTCAATACAACTACCTCTCTCACCCAGAGCTCCCTCCTTCAATGAAGATAAGACTTTCCAAAATGCTTTACAAAATCTAAAACTATCTTGTTACCAAATAAAAGCTATATTAAATCACCAGGTAAAAGCTATATTAAGTTCTATATCTTAATACTGCAAGAAGATCCAACCAGTCCATTCTGAAGGAGATCAATCCTGGAATTTCTTTAGAAGGAATGATGCTAAAGCTGAAACTCCAATATTTTGGCCACCTCATGCGAAGAGTTGACTCATTGGAGAAGACTCTGATGCTGGGAGGGATTGAGGGCAGGAGGAGAAGGGGACGACAGAGGATGAGATGGCTGGATGGCATCACTGACTCGATGGATGTGAGTCTGAGTGACCTCCAGGAGCTGGTGATGGACAGGGAGGCCTGGCGTGCTGCGGTTCATGGGGTCGCAAAGAGTCGGACACGACTGAGCGACTGATCTGATCTGATCTGATCTTAATACCACTCATGGGACTCAGAAAAAGCAGGGTTTTTCTACAGTGCTTTTGTGGAAATCCTCAAAATGGTGATGTAGATCCGGCCCAGTGGAGTCAGGCAGGCAGGCTGCCGTCCCCACACTGCTCACCGCCTTCATCTCCCTGACTCTCTCCACTCCTATCGTCTTCAGCTTCTCTCTGTTCCAAACTCATCCTCAACTTCCCTCTCTAAGCCTTTCCCCATGCTCCACCTCCTACCTAAAAATTTGTTCCCATTCCCCCTTCTGTTTACCTAAGAAATCCCTGCTTATTCTTTCATCCCCCACCTGTCCCTGTCCTTGGGAAGCCTTCCCTGATGTCCTAGACTAAGCATCTGGGATCGCTTCTTTATGACTATTGTATGAAGTCTTCCTCTCCAGCCTATGAGCTCTTTGAGGGCAGACACTACACCCATCCTTCCCTCCACTGGGTCCTCAGTGGCCTGACGCAGTTCCTGGAACATAGTAGCTGCTCAATTAATTTTAGGAGTTCCTCATTCACCGGAAATGTTGAGATTCACACAACTGAAGCTGAGACAAACGAAAGCGACTGACTGTGTTGCTATGAGCTCACTTTATTCCTCATTCATCTGAAGCTTTTTTTTTTCTTTCCTCTCCTCTTTTTCTCTTTCTTAATATTTCCTTCTCTCTCGGTTCTAGCTTGTACTCTCATACCGGTGCATGCTAAGTTGCTTCAGTCATGTCCGACTCTCTACCACCCCAAAGACTGTAGCCCACTAGGCTCTTCTGTCCATGGAATTCTCCAGCAAGAATAATACTGGAGTGGGTTTCCATGCCCACTCCAGACCTTTATGGCACTTAGTACTCTCATACCAGAGACTGAGAAAAAAAGTGCTATTCTGGGAATCTGAAGGGGACAGGAGGGAGGAGCTTTTCTTTCTTTGGGGGCACAAAAAGAAGAGAATTCCTGTATTTAAAAGGTATCTTTGGACAAGTACAAAATTCGGCCATCACTCCTCTTCTCCCAAAGTGTAAGCAAGTCTCTGCCTCCTTTTTGTGTTAATATGCATGCAAAAAGATCTTCAGAAGCAGTTGGGGGGAAGGGAGGTTGGAAGGGAAGGGTCTCCTCCTAAGGCTGGTGATATTGACTTCCCAGGGAGCTCACAGTGCTCACCCCCCACCTCTTGTTATCAGGAGCCTCCGATGTACCAGGCTGGATAAATCACTTTACTCACATACCCTCTACTTCTTACCAAGAGTTATATCCTCAGAGATATCACTGCGCCCATTTTGCGGGATAGGGAAATGGACTCTCAGAGTGGTTAAGCGGTGCTCCTAAGGCTAACCCACTAACTTGGTCCTCAGGGTACCAGGACGTCACTTCCCGTTTTCCTTCTCCCTGGCCCCCATCTCATGCCCACTCCATTTCATCTTCTGGAAGGAGAAGCATAGCGAGGATTTCCCCTTGGGAGCCCGCTCGTTTTCTTGGGTGCTGGGGCTTATGTAGAGCTTAGAGTGCCTGTGATTCTGTCTGCCACTTAACTGAGATTAGCTGGAAGCAATCTACTTAAAGTTTAAGCATCAACTTATCACTTTGTTAACTGCACATTCATTTTCCCAGGGATGGTTAACTTTTATGGCAATGGAGGACTGAATCATGTGGCAACAGGTTTGGTGACATGTGGGAGCCAGAGGGGAAGTGAGAGGCCTTCCCCATCACAGGCTGTGTGGAGGGGGGTCTGATGTAAAGGCTGGATTGATTGTCTGCCTGTAATTTCCCCAAAGGGGACAGACAGGGAGACTCTCATTCTGTTACCCCATGATTGACATCAAGAGCTCACTCTCCTCGCAAGGCAGGATGACATCTGAAAGAATGAGCAAAGCGGGGAGATGGGGTCAGGATTTCCTCCAGCCGCAAGAAAAACGGAGACACACAGACTATCAGAACCTGCCTGCTAGAAGGGATCTCTGTGCTCATGCAATCTCATCACTTCACTCTACAGAAGAGGAAACCAAGGCCCGGAGAGGGACAGAGGCCTGTCCAACAACACACAGCAGGTCTTAGAATATAAGCAGACTTATTGTCCCATCTCTCACCTTCCAAAAATCTCTTGAATTCTCACTGGCAAACAAAGTACAGCTTGCTTAATTCCTCAAACCAGGTTATCTGGACTTGTAACAAAAAGCATTCTTTGATTGTATGCCCACGTGGTTTCCTATTTTCTCCCAAAGAAGCAAAACTTCCCTTTGAGAAAGTTAACAGGCTCACAAGTTCTTGAATTCCCATAAGTTCCACCCACCCCCCAACTCTCTGTAAGGACTATTAGGTACAATCTTCTTTTTGTCATATGTTCTGATTAGGTACAGAAAGCCTAGATGTTTTAATTTAGTTAATAATGGATGACGCAATGAGAGGAGAAAGGTAGGTATGAGAGACCCTGCAAATCCAGAGAAGTACGCCTGACTAGAAATCTGGTTCCTCAGTCTTCATCCAGATGGCTGATTTAAAAATGTTTCCCTGGGACTCTCCTGGAAGTCCAAGGCCTGAGGCTCTGAACTTCCACCGCAGGGGCCACAGGTTTGATCCCTGGTCAGGGAACTAAGATCCCACATGCTGGGTGGTACAGTCAAAAAAAATAAAACAAAATAAAAATAAAAATATTCCCTCTTTGGCATTTTCAGAGTGCCATGCTCTGGCTCAGCTTCAACCAGCCAACTTTTCTTACCAAGTATCCATCCTAAGTCAGGCAAGTTTCTTTATGAGCATATTCAATGTCTCACGTCCATTCATAAAATGGGTATTGAGCCCCTACTACATATATGACATTGTCCAACTTTCCAGAAATAAAAGGGGAAAAAAAGAGATAAATCCTATTCAATAGCTTGCAGAGTCTGATACAAAGTAGCCTCTTTCAGTCTACAAGTACTGATCCATTTGTAGGTCATGAAATACATTTATAGGCTGTGAACAGAATCTTCTTTTAATGAAATGATGGTAGATTGCTACAGTCATGGCCCTTCATTTTTCCTGCCTCTATGTGACTCATTGGCCAGTGGAACAGTAGCAAGCATGACATAAACAATGACTTTAAAAATTGTTTAAGCTTTGGAACTTGCCCTCTCCTGCTGCCATTGGGAACTCGGAGATGATCACCGTGTGAATGAACCTGGATCAGCCTGTGCAAGAACCAAAATACATGCCTCAGTTGCCCGTTCCCCAGACTGCAAACCTGCAAAGCCCACCCAGAACCAAGCAGCCTCTCCCCTTACCTAGCCAACCCACCAGCTGACCACAGATGCATGAGCAGGCCTGGCTGAGATCAGTTGAGCTTTGCCTAGTGCAGAAGAGGGCTTTTCAACCTCGGCATTACTGACGTATGAGGCCAGATAATTCTTTGTTTCTGGGCTGTTCTGCACAGTATAGGATGTTTAGCAGCATTTCTGGCCTTCACCCACTAAATGCCAGCAGCATCCACCACCACAGTGATAAAAATAAAAAATATCTTAACACAACCATGTGCCCCCAAAAAGGCAAAATTACTCCCAGTTGAGATCTACTGGCCTAGGAAAAAAACACCAAACAAAATCATGAGCAAATTACACTGTTGGTGTTTTAAGCTATTCAGTTTTGGGTCCACGATACAACCAAAAGTATCTGGTAAAGAAATAGACAGATTAGGAAACACGTCACTCAGTAAATGTGAGTGCTATATTATAGAACAATATCATGTGTGTACCAGTTCATAATATAAAATTTATTTCTTGGTATAAGTTAGAGTCAAAAAGATTTCAAAATGCTGTGGCTTAGAAAGGAAAGCACATGGAGCTGGGTTCTTGTTCCAGCTCTGATACCTAACGACTGAGTGATGGTAGGTGTTTTTGCTAAATATTCTGAGTCTTAGACTCTCATCTGATCAAACCAGCCTGTCTCAAGTTTACTTATGAGACCTAAATATATACAAATAGACTGCAGAGCCATAGACATGTTTATTAATGTCATCGTTGGCTTGCTTTCTGTTTGCCTTAGCTTGTCTTTTCCTGCTCTGAGTGTCCTCCACCTCCCAGCTTCTAGTCAGACTTCAGCCATGATTCCAGCTACACAGCTCAGGACCTTGCTCCGGCAAACATTCCTTCCTTGGTCATTCATGGAATCCTTCTTGCACTTATTAAATGTGCCACATGCCTGCTTATCAAATGTTACCTTGACACTTATTACTAATTTCCACTTCGCACTCAGCTCCATCCTATTTTGTTCACATGTGGTGCGTGTTTTCATTTCTCTCTCCACCTTGTAAGTCTTCAACCTTCCTGAGGACAAGAACCACCTTACATCCTTCCTGGCATTTCCCACATGGTAGCCCATTCTCCTGGACACACGACAGGTCTTCAGAAGGACTTAGCTTCCTGATTCTCATTCAAAAGGCTTGGTGCTCACTTCCTTTCCACTTAGTTAATTCTATATATTCAGAACACCATGATCTCCTCCATAAATTAGCCTCCCCCCTTTCGGTTGCTCAGACGCTCAGTCGAGTCCGACTCTTTGCAACCCCGTGGACCTTAGCCTGGCAGGCTCCTCTGTCCATGGAATTCTCCAGGCAAGAATACTGGAGTGGGTTCTAGGGTTCGAGTCACCACCCAGATCCACTTGTGTGATTCATACTGGTGATCAGGAGCAGAATAATAGCCCCATGATGACTGTTTGGGGTATCACCAGATAAACCTTTTCCTAAGAGGAATATCACCCACCAGGAAAGCAGCGGCTGCCTGTGATAACTGTGCTTTTCAGCTAAAGAGGGCCTGGGGCACCTGACCTCCTCCTTGGCCGCAAGCCCTGAGACAGGTTATTAGCAGCACAGCAGCTTCGTCCCCAGTAGAGCTGGGATAGAGCCTCTGCTTCTCATCTGGTTAATTACCACTCTTCCTGCAGGAAGCACACCAGGCTGAAAGGGCACTTTTGGTGGGGAGCATCCTTATTGCCATTGGGTTCTCTGAGGCTGTGCCTGGCTTTATTCTCAGGAACACTATTTTCTGCTTCCTCTTGTCCCCCCAGGAAACAACCCTGCTGGTCCAGCATGGAGAGTCTAGGCTAAGAGGAGGGTTTACTGTTTGTTGGTAGATTATTAACAAGCACAGTCTGTTAATGCTCTCTGATTGATTTCCGGATGTGTTTTCCCTTCTGGACTGTTGGAACTCAGCTGCAGAGGCTGGTATGAGGAGACAAAATGTGTACATGATTCCTCACCCCAAGGGCACCTAGAAAAAGGCATAGGAATTTATTAGATGAAGGCCCAGGTGGGAAACGCCAAGCTGACTCTACCTTCCCTGGAAATCACATATCCTGAAGATGCAGTCTGGTTAGGAAGAAAGAATATCGGGCTTGGGGCCTGAATATCTGAGTTTGAAGGCTACTTCTTTCCAGTAACTGATTTGTTTCCAAGGTGCTCTGACATGGGGGATCTCGCTTCAGCCTTTGGAATCTGCTTTGTCCTCCAGTAAATAAGGACTATGACAGTCTCACTCTCGGGGTGGTTGAGAAGCTTAGGTGAAATCAATGCTCCCTAGAAAATTCTGAGAAAATAGGATTCCTTGTTAATACATAAATGGAATTAGAGCATAGTGGAAGACGGGACACACTGGATCTCGATGGCAATTAGACACAGTGGGACTAGACTGTTTCCACGACTGGTAATTCTAAGACAGGCAAATAGGACTCTCTTCTCTTGCCCTCTATGCTGAGGTTCAGGCTACCAAATATGCCAACTCTTGTAACAAAATCAGAACGCATTTTTGTTTTTTTTGAAAATGGCAGCTAAAAGCCACTTGATTTCCCTCAGTTATTTAATTTGCTGTGGAAGACATTAAGTGAGAGTAAAATACTTTTCAATAGAGAGGGTTTAAAAGAAAGACTGATACATTAAAAACGTTATATACCTACGTGGCAGTTTACAGTTTACAAAAGAGTCACATTTCTCCACCCCCAGAGGCAACATGACTGGACTTGGCCGTGACAGAGCTAGAATTCATTCACTTAACAAACAAACCCTCACTGAGCACCCACCATGTGCAAAAGAGCCCTCAGAATACAGTATAGAAGGTTGTGAGCATCATTCATCTTCGTGGAACTTATGTACCCCTGAGAGACAGTCCAGGAAGAATTTAAAAACATGATAGAATTCGAGGTGCTGTCAGGAAAATAAAACAGGATAATAATGCTGACACTATAGAGGCGCCATTTAGAAAGGATGGTTAGGGAGGGGATTTCGGAGGCATTGCCATTTGAAGAGACATTTTAATGAAGGAAAGAATATATATATATAGACAGATATGGATTTCTGGGTATATTTGGATTACAATTCCATAATGAAAATAAGTGCAAAGACCCTGAGGTAAGAATATACTTTGCATATTTGAAAAACAACACAACTTAGACTTGCCCCTGTTCAGATTAAATTCTTTCTCAGGATCCTTTCCAGCATTTTCTGTCTTCCTAACAAAGGTGCAATCTTTTAATTATTATTTATTCACTCACTGTGGGTAATACAGCAACCAGATAAACTTTGCATTCAAGTGGAGTGAAATTTCCGGTCAAAGCTGGCTGAGTTCAGAACATCAGCTGTTTCAAATAAGGCTTCCTGAACTCTGAAAGAGCATTTGGGATTGGTTATTCCAATCAGCCTGCCTGAGATCTCAAGGCTCCCTGTTTATCTTCAGAGTCAAGTGAGATGAAGTGCTTGGTCCTATAAATGCTGGGGTAGAAGGAGCCACAGAGAGCTTCATCCGCACCCTGCAGGACTCCTGAAAAATTACCAGCGGATAAAGAGTTGGCTGGAGAACTGAGAGTTGGAAGGGAACAAAATGGATAGGTTTTGCTGGATGTCGGGGGTGGGGAAGGACATATACTTGCTTTATAATTGTTTTTCTCTGCAGACGCCTATCCAAACCAGACAATGAAATCCGCTTGCACAGCCCAATCCTCTCTGCATATGGGGTTGAGAGCTTCATAAACAGCCCCGGCTGCTTCCCAGAGAAAACGGAGTTGGAGCTCCCCTTGCCTTTGTCTGCAGCCTGAGTCACCAGCTTAGTGCCATTTGGCAGCAGAGGAATGAAAGTAGCATCTTTGTAACTGTTTTATGCTAAGTTAGTTAACGGGGACCCTCCTATTTTCTTCATGTTCCATTTTAGAGGGAAAACAGTCGCACGTATCAGATTCTATTTAGTTTTTCTTGGGGGAACCCAGAGGCAATGCTGGAGGTGCTGACTCAGAGTCCCTGCATCTGCCATGGCTCTGAGTGATAGCAGGAAGGGGGATCAGACCAGAGAGAAAAGGAGACAGAGGAACGGATCTCACCTCTTGGCTGGCTTCTGGTGAACTGCTCTGGTTCTGTATTTATCCCTTATTGCCACCCCCAGCCAATCAGCACAGTGACTTACATGTCCACACAGAAATTTTGAAAAGCTGACCAACTCATAATTTTCTTTTTGTTAGAATCTGCCCGTTGTCAGATTTCTGTGAATTACGGCTCTCCGATCCTTGAGCAACACACTCCCTGGGCTACACCTCCTTCTTACTAATGCCTCTTTTCTCTTCCATCCTGGTACCCCCTTTTGCCATTATCTCTGTTTACATAGAGAGGCAGAGACGTAGGCCATCTGAACACACTCTTGAAGCAGACTGAATTACTACATTCAGACTACTCAGAAGAGCTTTCAGGGACTCAGGTCCTGAACGCCCTTTCTTCCACCCAGGTATGGAAGACACAGATTCACTCACAAGAGTGATGGCTGGATGAATTTTCCCTCAAGATATTTTCATCCACCATCACCTTTCAACTAGGAGTAATCAATTATCCATTAACTTAGATATAGTAGCTATTCTGGGAAAAGGGGAAATTTGAGCTCTAATCCTGGCTTTCCATGGGTGAGTCATGTCTTCATCTGGGCTGTCTGTTGTCTCATTTGTAAAAGAAGGGCGTTTGGAGCAAATCCTCAGAGCCACAGGCTCTGCCGGGGAGCCCGTGGCCTTCTGCTCTCACTTCAGCCAGGGTAAGCTGTCTATCACCCTTAATTGTGGACCTTCACTGGGACTTTGTGAATATATCTAAGGAGTTTCATTAAGAGTTTGAAACCCACTGGGCTAGATAAGGGCTAAGCTGCAAAATGAGGAGGCAGCATCTGAGGGCATGCAGAGGACAAACCGATTTCAGAACAGCTGCTCTCTTAGTACAGATAGAAAGAAGGAAACTTAGCCACTCAGTCGTGTCCGACTCTTTGGGACGCCATGGACTGTAGCCCGCCAGGCTCCTCTGTCCATGGGATTCTCCAGGCAAGAGTACTGGAGTGGGTTGCCATTTCCTTCCCCAGGGTACTTCCCGACCCAGGAATCAAACCCAGGTCTCCTGCATTGCAGGCAGATTCTTTACCAACTGAGCCACTAGGGAAGTATGGGTATAGGTAATGGTAATGTTCTCCAAGTGGGGCTCCTGAGCCAGCAGCTCTGGTCACCTGGAAACTTGATAGAAATGCAAATTCCTGAACCAGGTCCCAGACTGACTGAATCAGAAGCCCTGGGGGTGGGGAGGGGACCCTTCAGTCCCTCCTGATTCTGACAGATGCTAAACTTCAAAAACTGCTACAGAGGAATGAACTTAACCCCTTTGCCAGAAGCTGTGCCTTCCCCCTTCCCATCACTTTACCCTTAAACATTTTCAAGGCCACCGAAGGCACACACTCCCAACTCCTGGAAGCATGCCAGCTCGGCTTGGCTTCCAAAGGTGAGATGCTAGAATTGGGAACGCAGGCCCGGAGGGCCCACAAGGCTGGAGGAAGGACTTTGGAATCACCGCAAAGCAAAGGACTGGTTCCTCTCTGCAGCTGCCTCGGGATACCAGAGCTCCCCCAAAGGAGGTGCCTCGCTTATTAACATCATAACTCAAGCAAGTTGCTTGGAGTCACCGCACATGGAAAATTGCCTTCTGCAAAGTGTTGAAGCTGCAAAGTCACCAGCTGAGTCGATAGACTTTTATTTTAACGATGTTTGTGATCAATATTTAAACAGGATTGACCGAGCCTGCTGCTAGAGCACCTCTCTCCTTCCAGCTGCTTGTGAAAGATAAAATATTTACTGGGGGTGGGGAGAGGGGGGCATTCACAGTGGTTATACCGAGCAGGAACATGGGGGTGTGGTACAGGGCGGGAGTGCCTTAGGATACATTAGCATCAAGCACTAATGGGTCTGCAGGCTCTGAGGGCCAAAGGGGTTTCTGTTCAGAATTTCTGGGCAGATTAGCAGAGAATTAGAGGAGAATTCATGGAAAGATTTGGTCACTAGTAGTGTAATCTTTAGAGTAATAAGAGATTTTCTTGGAAATAGTCATAGTACATTTAATCTTGAATGTATTAAAACCCAACAGTTTATAGTTAAGAATCTAGTTCTGGGTTCAGTCAGCTAAAGTGTAACCCTACCTACTGTGTTTCCACAGTCATCTTCATTAGCATCTCTGAGTTACATTTTTTTTTTCATTCATAAAAGGATTCCTCTTGAAGTTGTAAAGTATAAATGTTGCTGTTGCTAAATCATGTCTGACTCTTTGTGACCCCATGGATTGCAGCACACCAGGCTTCCCTATCCTTCACAATCTCCCGGAATTTGCTCAAACTCATGTTCACTGAGTCAGCGATATCATCCAACCATCTCATCTTCTGTCACTCCCTTCTCCTCCTGCCCTTAATCTTTCCCAGCACCAGGGTCTTTTCCCATGAGTGGGCTCTTTGCATCAGGTTGTCAACTTGTTGGAGCTTCAGCTTCAGCATCAGTCCTTCCAATGAATATTCAGGGTTGATTTCCTTTACAATTGACTGGTTTGGTCTCCTTGTTGTCCAAGGGACTCTCAAGGGTCTTCTCCAGCACCATATTTTGAAAGTATCGATTTTTCAGTGCTCAGCCTTCTTTATGGTTCAGCTTTCACATTGGTACATGACTACTAGAAAAACCATAGCTTTGACTAGATGAATCTTTATCGGCAAAGTGATATCTCTGCTTTTTAATACTCTATCTAGGTTTGTCATAGCTTTTCTTCCAAGCAATAATCATCTTTTAATTTCATGGCTGCAGTCACTGTCCAGAGTGATTTTGGAGCCCAAGAAAATAAAATCTGTCACTATTTCCAGTAAGAGTGACAAAGTATAAATGAGATGATGTAAGGCAGTTGAAATATTGGCTCCCCAGAACAAGCATTCAATAAGCGTTAGGAAATTATTGGTAGACCTGGAACTTAAGACTCAGATCTATTTGTCTCTGACACTATAATTTCAGAGGCTTATTGATGTACAAAATTAGATAACATGTTAGGACAAAGATTAATTAAGTGATAGGGTATATAGTGGATATTCTGGTAATCAGCGAACTAAAATGGACTGGAACGGGTGAATTTAACTCAGATGACCATTATATCTACTACTGTTGGCAGAAATCCCTTACAAGAAATGTAGTAGCCATCATGGTCAACAAAAGGGTCCAAAATGCAGTACTTGGATGCAATCTCAAAAATGAAAGAATGATCTCTGTTTGTTTCCAAGGCAAACCATTCAATATCACAGTAATCCAAGCCTTTGCCCCAACCAGTAACACTGAAGAAGCTGAAGTTGAACGGTTCCATGAAGACCTACAACACCTTTTAGAACTAACACCCAAAAAAGATGTCCTTTTCATTATAGGGGACTTGAATGTAAAAGTAGGAAGTCAAGAAACACCTGGAGTAACAGGCAAATTTGGCCTTGGAGTACAGAATGAAGCACGGCAAAGGCTAATAGAGTTTTGTCAAGAGAACGCACTGGTCATAGCAAATGCCCTCTTTCAACAACACAGGAGAAGACTCTACACATGGACATCACCAGATGGTCAACACCAAAATCAGATGGATTATATTCTTCGCAGCCAAAGATGGAGAACCTCTATACAGTCAGCAAAAACAAGACCAGGAAGTGACTGTGGCTCAGATCATGAACTCCTTATTGCCAAATTCAGACTGAAATTGAAGAAAGTGGGGAAAACTACTAGACCATTCAGGTATGATTTGAATCAAATCCCTTACGATTGTACAGTGGACTTGAGAAATAAATTTAAGGGCCTAGATCTGATAGAGTGCCTGATGAACTATGGACAGAGTTCGTGACATTGTACAGGAGACAGGGATCAAGACCATCCCCATGGAAGATCAGATCAGTCGCTCAGTCATGTCTGACTCTTTGCGACCCCATGAACCGCAGCACGCCAGGCCTCCCTGTCCATCACCAGCTCCTGGAGGTCACTCAGACTCACACCCATCGAGTCAGTGATGCCATCCAGCCATCTCATCCTCTGTCGTCCCCTTCTCCTCCTGCCCTCAATCCCTCCCAGCATCAGAGTCTTCTCCAAATGAGTCAACTCTTCGCATGAGGTGGCCAAAATACTGGAGTTTCAGCTTTAGCATCATTCCTTCCAAAGAAATTCCAGGATTGATCTCCTTCAGAATGGACTGGTTGGATCTTCTTGCAGTCCAAGGGACTCTCAAGAGTCTTCTCCAACACCACAGTTCAAAAGCATCAATTCTTCGGCGCTCAGCCTTCTTCACAGTCCAGCTCTCACATCCATACATGACCACAGGAAAGACCATAGCCTTGACTAGGCAAACCTTTGTTGGCAAAGTAATGTCTCTGCTTTTGAATATGCTATCTAGGTTGGCCATAACTTTCCTTCCAAGGAGTAAGCGTCTTTTAATTTCATGACTGCAGTCACCATCTGTAGTGATTTTGGAGCCCAGATATAATAAATTCTGTCACTGTTTCCACTGTTTCTCCATCTATTTCCCATGAAGTGATGGGACCAGATGCCATGATCTTTGTTTTCTGAATGTTGAGCTTTAAGCCAACCTTTTCACTCTCCACTTTCACTTTCATCAAGAGGCTTTTTAGCCCCTCTTCACTTTCTGCCATAAGAGTCGTGTCATCTGCATATCTGAGGTTATTGATATTTCTCCCGGCAATCTTGATTCCAACTTGTGTTTCTTCCAGTCCAGGATTTCTCATGATGTATTCTGCATATAAGTTAAATAAACATGGTGACAATATGCAGCCTTGACGAACTCCTTTTCGTATTTGGAACCAGTCTGTTGTTCCATGACCAGTTCTAACTGTTGCTTCCTGACCTGCATACAGATTTCTCAAGAGGCAGATCAGGTGGTCTGGTATTCCCATCTCTTTCAGAATTTTCCACAGTTTATTGTGATCTACACAGTCAAAGGCTTTGGCATAGTCAATAAAGCAGAAATAGATGTTTTTCTGGAACTCTCTTGCTTTTTCGATGATCCAGCGGATGTTGGCAATTTGATCTCTGGTTCCTCTGCCTTTTCTAAAACCAGCTTGAACATCAGGAAGTTCACGGTTCACATATTGCTGAAGCCTGGCTTGGAGAATTTTGAGCATTACTTTACTAGCGTGTGAGATGAGTGCAATTGTGCGGTAGTTTGAGCACTCTTTGGCATTGCCTTTCTTTGGGATTGGGATGAAAACTGACCTTTTCCAATCTTGTGGCCACTGCTGAGTTTTCCAAATTTGCTGGCATATTGAGTGCAGCACTTTCACAGCATCATCGTTCAGGATTTGGAGTAGCTCCACTGGAATTCCATCACCTCCACTAGCCTTAAAAGAAATGCAAAAAAGCAAAATGACTGTCTGAGAAGGCCTTACAAATAGCTGTGAAAGGAAGAGAAGCGAAAAGCAAAGGAGAAATGGAAAAATATAAGCATCTGAATGCAGAGTTCCAAAGAATAGCAAGGAAAGATAAGAAAGCCTTCCTCAGCACTCAATGCAAAGAAATAGAGGAAAACAACAGAATGGGAAAGACTAGAGATCTCTTCAAGAAAATTAGAGATACCAAGGGAACATTTCATGCAAAGATGGGCTCAGTAAAGGACAGAAATGGTATGGACCTAACAGAAGCAGAAGATATTAAGAAGAGGTGGCAAGAATACACAGAAGAACTGTACAAAAAAGATCTTCATGACCAAGATAATCATGATGGTGTGATCACTCACCTAAAGGAATGTGAAGTCAAGTGGGCCTTGGAAAGGATCACTATGAACAAAGCTACTGGAGGTGATGGAATTCCAGTTGAGCTATTTCAAATCCTGAAAGATGATGCTGTGAGAGTGTTGCACTCAATATGCCAGCAAATTTGGAAAACTCAGCAGTGGCCACAGGACTGGAAAAGGTGTTTTAATCCCAATCCCAAAGAAAGGCAATGCCAAAGACTGCTCAAACTACCGAACAATTGCACTCATCTCACACGCTAGTAAAGTAATGCTCAAAATTCTCCAAGCCAGGCTTCAGCAATACATGAACTGTGAACTTCCAGTTGTTCAAGCTGGTTTTAGAAAAGGCAGAGGAATGAGAGATTAAATTGCCAACATCTGCTGGATCATGGAAAAAGCAAGAGAGTTCCATAAAAAACATTTATTTCTGCTTTATTGACTATGCCAAAGCCTTTGACTGTGTGGATCACAATAAACTGTGGAAAATTCTGAAAGAGATGGAAATACCAGACCACCTGACCTGCCTTTTAAGAAACCTGTATGCAGGTCAGGAAGCAACAGTTAGAACTGGTCATGCAACAACAGACTGGTTCCAAATAGGAAAAAGAGTATGTCAAGGCTGTACATTGTCACCCTGTTTATTTAACTTCTATGCAGAGTACATCATGAGAAATGCTGGGCTACAAGAAGCACAAGCTGGAATCAAGATTGCCGGGAGAAATATCAATAACCTCAGATATGCAGATGACACCACCCTTATGGCAGAAAGTAAGGAGGAACTAAAAAGCCTCTTGACGAAAGTGAAAGAGGAGAGTGAAAAGTTGGCTTAAAGCTCAACATTCAGAAAACGAAGATCATGACATCTGGTCCCATCACTTCATGGAAAATACATGGGGAAACAGTGGAAACAGTGTCAGAATTTATTTTTGGGGGCTCCAAAATCACTGTAGATGGTAATTGCAACTGTGAAATTAAAAGACACTTACTCCTTAGAAGGAAAGTTATGACCAACCTAGATAGCATATTCAAAAGCAGAGACATTACTTTGCCAACAAAGGTCCGTCTAGTCAAGGCTATGGTTTTTCCAGTGGTCCTGTATGGATGTGAGAGTTGGACTATAAAGAAAGCTGAGTGCCAAAGAGTTGATGCTTTTGAACTGTAGTGTTGGAGAAGACTCTTGAGAGTCCCTTGGACTGCAAGGAGATGCAACCAGTCCATTCTACAGGAAATAAGTCCTGGGTATTCATTGGAAGGACTGATACTAAAGCTGAAACTCCAATTCTTTGGCCATCTCATGTAAAGTGTTGACTCATTGGAAAAGACCCTGATGCTGGGAGGGATTGGAGGCAGGAAGAGAAGGGGACGACAGAGGATGAGATGGCTGGATGGCATCACTGACTCGATGGACATGAGTTTGAGTGAACTCCTGGAGTTGGTGATGGACAGGGAGGCCTGGCATGCTGCGATTCATGAGGTCACAAAGAGTTGGACATGACTGAGCGACTGGACTGAACTGGACTGAGGGTATATAGTGTAGTCTCTATTAAAGGAAGGTGGAGAAACCAGAAATTCATCATGAAAACAGGGAAAACTATCAAGGGAGACGAAACTTGAGTAAAACCCATAAAGGTAAAGAGAACAATTGAGAAAGTCACTGGGAGAACAGAATACGTGAACATATCACAGGCAGATCTGATGCTGGGAGGGACCTCTTGAATTAGAGGTGCTTCTGCCCTTGTCAATACAAAGCAAGAGTAAGTACCCAATGAGTCAGGTACACAGGAAATGTGTGGACTCGGGAGACGAGACTAGAAGTCTGCTTCCCAAGGATCGGCGGTAAAGAGGAGCACGTTTTGGCAGCTGCACAGAGAAGATTAGTAGGCATGATAGGGTGACCAATGTACCAGCTTGTCTGGCACTTTCTCACCTTATTACTAAATGTCCCCGGTACCAGAAACCCCTCAGCTCTTGGAAAACCAGGATGGTTGGTCACTTTATAATGAAGACCATCAGCAGTATGTGGTTTCCCAAAGCCGAAGGAAGCAAAGTTCCACAGAGGAGAGACTGGCTGGTGGCACCAGATACAAGAGAGAGGACCTGGACATTACCTACTGGACTGAGCAATCCAGAGGTCCCTGGGGACGGAGGAAGGGATCAGGTGATGTCCTGGTGTAGGTTCTGGGCTTGACTTTCTGTACCATGCAAAGTCATTGCGGTTACTCCCTTTCAGCCCAGGAATGTCTGGATGAGAGTCATCTCTTAAGCATTTGATTAGTCTCAGGACTTTTTGGAGCACAAGAAAAATGAGTCACAAGCACACAAGCCCCGGAATGCAGTGCGTGGAGCCTGTGTGTTCAGCATTGCTTACCTCTGGTGCAGACAGTGAGGAGTTCAGCAGGCTGGTCTCTGGTGCTGAGTTCCTAGTGATTCTGATGTGACATGGATGGTCAAACGATTGACTTTCCCACTGATCCTGGGAGCTTGAGATGTGAATGACACATTAGGCCACCCCCGCGGCTGTGAGAAGTCTGACTTTTTTCAGATAAGATGCTCCAGACAACCTCTCCCTCCCCTTCTCCATCACCCTGTGTTTCAGGCTGTCTGTTTTTCTCGTGAAAACCCATACCTTCTCTTGGCTTCTTTCCTTCCCTCCTTCCCTTTTTACTTGCCTTCTTTCCACCCCTCAGCTTTCTCCCCTTCTTCCTTTTCTCCTTTTTCTCATTTGTCTCCCTCTCCTGTCTCTCTTTCTTCTTCTGGTTTATTTCTTTGAGTCCTTTTTTTGTTTAGCTGGGATTTGGCAGGAGGAGGGCCCCCAGAAGCATTAAGATTCTTTCTTTTAAATCATGGGCTGGAATCCAAAAGTCCTCTTAGCCCATCCCAGGGTCTCAGAGTGTTATCTACTCCAGTTGTGGCCCAGGGAATCAGCTATATCAAGGGGCAGCGATGTCTCCCTTTAACTTGCCTCCTTAAGACAGGGCTGCTGGGACAGGCCACACTGCAGGAGACAGGGAACTCCTCCACTTTCTAACAGAATAATTTTTCCCAAGGTGCAGGAAATCTGCATCTCCTAGCTTTAGCTTCTCAAACCCTTCTATTGTGGAGACTGAAGGACTCTATTTCAGGGACGCAAAACAGACCCCTATAGAAGATGGGCTGACTTTAGTTACTATTTGAAGGGTTGAACTGAAGCCAGCATGGATTATTTTAAAAGCACAGATATATTTTTAAAGTCAAATCAGTCTGGTTCTTATTAAAGTTGACTGTCTTCATGTGGCTAGGAGTAGGCCGTGGACGTGGATATGTATATAGATGTTTTTATCCTTCTTAAATTCTGTGAAGTCATCTCTCCACTAATGTATAGGATCAACTTTTAGGCTTTAGATCTGCCTCCTCAGAAACCACAGTGCTGACTTTGAGGGTCTAAGCTCAGACACACTCTGTTTCTCCTTAGAAGTCTCAGTGAATGTCTTGGGGTGTGTTTGAAGAGACATTGCAAGTTTCTCAGTGTGTTTCTTGTTAGATCAGAGATTCAAAAAAAAAAAAAATAACTGAAACAAAAATTTGATTTGGTTTGCAATACACATTGTGCAGTCGAAGGCAACAAGCCACACATGCTGTCATTACGCAGAGTGATTCTGTCCAGATTGTTTTTACAGCATCGCTTTCCCTCCACTCACCACACAGACTGTCCAGACACCCTCCTAAAGCACTTGTGTCTGTGTGTCTATGCATGTCAACAAACTACAAAATTACAAGTGTGTGTATACATATACATAAGTTCATTGGGGAAAAATGTATTTTAAGTGTTTTGTACAGTCAAACAGATTTGAGTTTTTTTTTTTTTTTTTTTTCCCTGCCCATTTAAGTTCTTGATTATGTACATGTGTGGCCCTTTCCCCCGGGAAAGGCATTTTTCACAGTAAGTTAATCCCAACTCACAGGTTTTACTTGCTGTCTCTCACACATATAATCTCTTTGGTATGTAATCACACCTTAGTCTTTTCCATCTTGACAAAACCGTCACTGCAACTCTTAGAAATACTGCAATACCTAATTTTCTGTCTCTGAAATTCAGAGCTGGGCGCCGTTTCCTCTTTCTTCTTCTTGCTGCTGCCTGTGCATACCCCTGAAATTCAGGCTTACCCTGGCTTCCTTTCTACCCATCATCATTTCCTTGAAGGATCTTTATCCTTCAGGACTTTGACCAAACACAGCATGACGATGATTCTGAGATCTGCATTCTGAGGTTAAGCTTGACCTTTCATCTGTGGTTTATGTCCACCTTTCAATCAACACACAGCATTTTTTTAACTGAAATTTTCCCCCAAAGTACTGTCTAAAATCACGGCTAATATGTTTTCCGTTCAACCTGTTTTCATCCTTTATGTATCACATTCTAAATTTGTTAAAACCAAGACATCATCATTTTATTCATCTCTTCCAAAATTCTCACCCGTCCCTGACGATTGACTTCGCTCACCAAAAATCCTTCCTTTTGCTCACCCATCCCAGTCAACTGTCCTTATCAATATCTACCTAGATTTGTGTAACAGAGGCTTTGTTTTTTCCTCTGCCCCATTGTCTCCTATCTTCCACTCCAAACACTGTATTACGGACAAAATTTTCTGCAAAGTGTCATTTCAGCATTTGAATCCTTGCTTCACATCCTCATCACCAACTGGGTCACACACAAACTCAGAGCTCTCTCTCTCCTAGACCCGGCTTCATCCTTCATCTTGCCAATTATCTTCGATTCCTTATAATGCTTTCGCCACTCACCATACTTTTTCACTTCTCAGGCACCCACTAGCGATCTCCTTAGAACAAGCTTCTCTTACTCACCAATCCAAAGTCCTCATTCCTAATGGGCTTAATTCAAACCTCTCTACCCAGATGACACTTTCCCAGAGCATGTCTTCCCTTCAGTGCAATGAGTTAGCATTTTCCTAACATGTTTATTGGGACATATACTCATCCATTTATGCATTATTTTTTTCCCAGTTTCCACATCTCTTATTTCCTTAAATGCATATTTAGCAACTTATTAAATCAGGCCTTGTTAACATCCCCAGAGTCAAGTATAATACCTTGAAAATAAGAGATATAAACATGAATAATTATATACCACATCTTTATCCATTCATCTGCCAATGGACACAGGTTGCTTCCATGTCTTGGCAGTTGTAAACAGAACTGCTATGAGCACTGAAGGACATGTATGCTTTTGAATTAGAATTTTCTCCAGATATATGTCCAGGAGTGGGATTTGTGGATCATGCGATAACTCTATTGTTAGCCCTTAAGGAACCTCCGTATTGTTCTCCATAGTGGCTATGACAGACAATGCAATCTCAGCCATAAAAAATGAAACACTGCCATTTGCAGCAACATGGACGGACATAGAAATCATCATATTAAGTGAAATAAGTCAAAGACAAATGTCACATGATATTATTTATGCATGAAATCCAAAAAATAAATGATACAAATGAACTTATTTACAAAACAGAAATAGACTCACAGTCATAGTAAACAAACTTATAGTTACCAAAGGGGAAAGTGGGTGCATGCAAAGTTGCTTCCATTGTGTTCGACTCTTTGTGACGCTAAGGACTGTAGTCAGCCAGGCTCCTCCATCCGTGGTATTCTCCCGGCGAGAATACTGGAGTGGGTTGTTGTGTAGTCCTCCAGAAGATCTTCCTAAAACAAGGATAAAACGTGCATCTCTTACCTCTCCTGCATTGGCCAGACAAGATCTTTACTACTAGCATGAACTGGGAAAGGGGAAAAACTAGGAGTTTGAATTTATTTACACACAACACTACGCATAAAATAGGTAAATAACAAGAACATACTGTACAGCACATGGAACTATACTCAATATAGTTATTAGGTTATTATATTATTATTAGGTTATTACATATTATTGTAATATATTTATATATTTATATTATATATAATATATATTATATTATTAGGTTATATTATATTATTATATTAGGTTATTATAGTTATATAATAGGTTATTATATTAGTAATAACCTAATAATAATGGAAACAAATCTGAAAAGTATATATATACACACATATATATATTATCAGTACAGTTCAGTTGCTCAATCGTGTCTGACTCTTTGCAACCCCATGGACTGCAGCACACCAGGCTTCCCTGTCCATCACCAACTCCCTGTGTTTACTCAAACTCATGTCCATTGAGTCGATGATGCCATCCAACCGTCTCATCCTCTGTCGTCCCCTTCTCCTCCTTCCTTCAATCTTTCCCAGCTTCAGGATCTTTTCAAATGAGTCAGTTCTTTGCATCCAGTGGCCAAAGTATTGGAGTTTCAGCTTCAGCACCAGTTCTTCCAATGAATATTCAGGACTGATTTCTTTTAGGATGAACTAGTTGGATCTCCTTGCAGTCCAAGGGACTCTCAAGAGTCTTCTCCAACACCACAGTTCAAAAGCATCAATTCTTCAATGCTCAGCTTTCTTTATAGTCCAACTCTCACATCCATACATGACTACTGGAAAAACCATAGCTTTGACTAGATAATCCTTGTTGGCAAAGTAATGTCGCTGCTTTTGAATATGCTATCTAGGTTGGTCATAACTTTTCTTCCAAGGAGCAAGCATCTTTTAATTTCATGGCTGCAGTCACCATCTGCAGTGATTTTTGAGCCCCCCAAAATAAACTCTGCCACTGTTTCCACTGTTTCCCCATCTATTTGCCATGAAGTGATGGGACCAGATGCCATGACCTTAGTTTTCTGAATGTTGAGCTTTATACCAACTTTTTCACTCTCCTCTTTCACTTTCATCAAGAGGCTCTTTAGTTCTTCTTCACTTTCTGACATAAGGGTGGTGTCATCTGCATATCTGAGTTTATTGATATATCTCCCAGAAATCTTGATTCTAACTTGTGCTTCATCCAGCCCAGCATTTTGCATGATGTACTCTGCATATAAATTAAATAAGCAAGGTGACAATATACAGACTTGATATACTCCTTTCCCGATTTGGAACCAGTCTGCTGTTCCATGTCCAGTTCTAACTGTTGCTTGCTGACCTATATGCAGATTTCTCAGGAGGCAGGTCAGTTGGCCTGGAATTCCCATCTCTTTAAGAATTTTCTACAGTTTGTTGCGATCCACACAGTCAAAGGCTTTGGCATAGTCAATAAAGCAGAAGTAGATGTTTTTCTGGAACTCTTGCTTTTTCCATGATCCAATGGATGTTGGCAATTTGATCTCTGTTTCCTCTGCCTTTTCTAAATCCAGTGGAACATCTGGAAGTTCACATTCACATTTCACATACTGTTGAAACCTTGCTTGGAGAATTTTGAGCGCAATTGTGCAGTAGTTTAAACATTCTTTGGCATTGCCTTCCTTTGGGACTGGAGTGAAAGCTGACCTTTTCCAGTCCTGTGGCCACTGCTGAGTTTTCCAAATTTGCTGGCATATTGACTGTGGCACCCTAACAGCATCATCTTTTAGGATTTGGAATAGCTCAACTGGAATTCCATCACCTCCACTAACTTTGTTCATAGTGATGCTTCCTAAGGCCCACTTGACTTTGTATTCCAGGATGTCTGGTTCTAGGTGAGTAATCACACCATCGTGATTATCTGGGTCATGAAGATCTTTCTTATACAGTTGTTCTGTATATTCTTGCCACCTCTTCTTAATATCTTCTGTTCTCTTAGGTCCGTACCATTTTTGTCCTTATTGTGTTTATCCTTGCATGAAATGTTCTCTTGGTACACACACACACACACACACACGTGTGTGTGTGTGTGTGTGTGTGTGTGTGTGTGTATAAAACTAAATCACTTTTCTGTACACCAGAAACTAACACAGAATTGTTAATCAATCATATTCCAATTTAAAAAATTAAAAAACAACAAATGATTATTGAATGGAATGGTCATATTTTGGAAGAGACTGCTGCATTAATATCTGCAAGTGACAAAAATTCAACTCAAACTGACTTAAGTATTAATAAATGGGGAATTTATTGTCTAACATATAAGACAGGTCCAGAGGTAAAGATGGTCCATGACAGAGTTGGACTAGCAGCTCCACAGAGCTGGGCTACCAACTTTCACCCATGACTCTGTTCTCCTTTGTGTTGGTCTTACTCTCAGGCAGGACCTCTCTGTGAGTGATTCCCACCAACTCCAGGCTCCTGACTTTCCGGTTCCCATCCTATCAGAAAGAACATTTCTCTTTGAGATGATCAGCCTGGAATTAATTTTTATTGAACTAACCTAGTTGTGTGCCCATCTGTAAACTATCCATCATGGACGACAAATGGGAACTGTGCTGATCAGCCAGGGCTGATTCGCACATCCATCCCTGAGTCCACTGATAAGGTGAGGGCACTTGGTGCTCAGCCTGGGTGAGCCTGAGTCATTTGCTACTCCTGATGCCACCACTCAACTCAAGGAAGTAAGGATGAGGAAAGGATTTTCCTCAAGCCAATCATGGTTTTGTTGTCAGAAGAAAGGAGAAGAAGAAAGATATTAGACAGGTAAAAGTGACAAATTATCACTATAGGCGATAATTCTCCCCTTATCACTGTATGATAAGGCTGAGTACCCTGGAGAAGGGGAACTGGATTCAAGAGTGGACAATTGAAGACTGATGATTTAGTCGCTAAGTCATGTCCAATTCTTGCGACCCCATGGACTGCAGCCTGCCAGGTCCCTCTGTCCATGGGATCCTCCAGACAAGAATACTGGAGTGGGTTGCCATTTCCTCCTCCAAACTGAAGATTCAGATCAGATCAGATCAGATCAGTCGCTCAGTCGTGTCCGACTCTTTGCGACCCCATGAACCGCAGCACGCCAGGCCTCCCTGTCCATCACCAGCTCCCGGAGGTCACTCAGACTCGCATCCATCGAGTCAGTGATGCCATCCAGCCATCTCATCCTCTGTCGTCCCCTTCTCCTCCTGCCCTCAATCCCTCCCAGCATCAGAGTCTTCTCCAATGAGTCAACTCTTCGCATGAGGTGGCCAAAATACTGGAGTTTCAGCTTTAGCATCATTCCTTCTAAAGAAATTCCAGGATTGATCTCCTTCAGAATTGACTGGTTGGATCTTCTTGCAGTCCCACTGGTTAATAAGTAATTTTACCTATTCTCATTAAATGAAAGAAGATCTTGGCTCTGGGTAGAATTCCATTCTCCTTAAGGGTTCTGCTTCCCTTTCAAATTTGCCTTCGTTCATTTTCCAAAGCATAAAGAAACCAATTCAGCTGGATACTAAAATATGGTCAAAGTTTGTTGTAACCCCAGAATTAGAAAGAAAACATGAAATAAATTGAAAGTCAAGTTATACTCCAGGATTTCTTTTTTTTTAATCTTTTCTTTGCAGATTTAAAAAAGGTTCAGGTGAGTTAGATCTATGAAAAAAAAAAGGGGGGGGATAGCCTTCCCATGTAATTAATATTTATTAAGTTTTTAATACAACAGACATCACTGAGGCGAAAGGCTGATTATCAGTTCAAATTTCCTTACATAAAACTCGACCTTTCCCTGCTGGGACACTTTCCAGCTTTCTGCACAAAAAAATAGCGGAATGTAATTCTTATGCCTGTGAAGTTGAGGAATTGATTTTGAAAGAGAGAAATAAATGCTTCTTTCTTTTCTATGCCTTTTTCTTTTTCTCCTTAACAGAATGAACACATTCATCGATTCTTCTCACAGAGTTCTCTAAATCTTCTCTCTGTCAATTTCTATATTATACTAATTCAAGAGAGCTTGGCAGGTGGCAAAACGTCTGGGTTCCTGATGGGGTCACCAAATTGGCCCGTTAACCACATTTCCATTTTCTTGTCTCCAGTTGTTTGTTGGTGGTCTTTGCTCTCTTAGTGAAAACTAACCCCATGATTTCACATGGGTCTCCTTAATGACACCAGGAAGCAGAATGGTGACTTCTCATATTAGAGACAAGAGCTTATCCCTGATTTTGTCAGCTTATCCCCAGATGAAACAGAAGAGCCTGTAGCCATGCAGCAGTGGTTCTCAAGTAAAGAGAAACAGAACTGTTTCTCTGTTCTGAGCAATAATCCCCACTCAGACAAGCAGAGTCCCACCCTGCCTGCATTGACAACCAGCAGGCTTGAGAAAGATGTTCTTTGTTATGTTTTTGTTCCCCCAGAGCTAACTTGACTTGGAATCAAGTTAGGAGCTGACACATGTGATTCCACAGATTGACTTCTGTTGACATCATTCAGTGTAAGTGAAGACTCATGAGTGATGAGGCAGCATTCACGTCTGCTTCTCAGGGTTGGGGCCACAGTACTCTCCCAGGGCTCCACCTGCTCACTGCTGGGCTTCATCCACTGCTGTGCTGGGCTCTGTTGCAATGCATGGTCACCTAACTGACGGGATTGGAGCCCCCTGGCCATAATTTTCTGGATGCAGTGCTTCTTTTCTCACTCAGTCTTTGGTTCTTCAGGGGGCTTTCACTCTTAAGTACCATCCTTACTTCTTCCTCATGTCCATCTGTCAAGAGTCTTTACCCTTCTGCCTATTTTCTGCCATCTCACCTATAATTGGATTTCCCATGTGGCGCTTATGGTAAAGAGTCCGGCTGCCAATGCAAGAGATATAAGAGACGCAGATTCGATCCCTGGGTCAGGAAGATCCCTTGGAGAAGGGCATGGAAACCCACTCCAGTATTCTTGCCTGGAGAATCCCATGGACAGAGGAGCCTGGCAGGTTACAGTCCATAGGATCACAAAGAATCGAACATGACTAAAGTGACTGAGCACACGCAGTGATAATTAGAACCATGGGCCTGTTCTGGACCCAAGAGACATACATGAACAGAAGTGAACTCTGGACCTCCATGCTTCATAAGGCCGGAATATTATTTCCTCATCAGTAAACTCCCTACCTCATATGATTGGTATGAAGATTAAGGAAATAAAAATATGAAAAATACTTGTAAAACAGTGTGGCAAATAGTGAACACCCAATAAATATTAAATGTTTTTGTTACTGTCACCTCATTACCCCAACCTGAACTCTCCCAGATGCTTCGATTAACAAACTAATTCTTCTTATTACTTTTTAATTAAAAAAAGAAAAGGAAAACCATCACTTTGGGAGATGCACCAATAGCCAACTGGCAAACAAGCCAGTGGATTTTTCTCAGCCAAAAAACTTCCTATCACACTGTACTGGGGCTGTGGACGTGGGTTGTGTTTTTTCAACAAAAATTAACTCTCTTTTTCTCCCTAAGGTACAACCATAATCTTCCTTTCTTCTCCCTTCCAATAATTTCATTCCAACCAAAACAGGAGAATAAAAGGCTTTATTTGGCAAGCATCTCTCTAGAGGAACCCTTGAAAGAAGGAGGTAGAAGAAAGAGGCTTCCATCTTTTAATTTTCAGTGTGTGTGGCATCCCGCTCTGGTCATTGCAGCCAGGCTGGGAGAGCAACAAGCTTCCCTTGCTTCACCCTCTTTGAGTTTCTCTCAACTGCCCTTCCCTCTCCACCCCATCTTTCTACAGCCCAACACCCAAAACAATGAGGTTATTTGCATGAAATCAATACCATGATTCACACACAAAGCCCAGAAAAACCTGCTATGCAATTGTATGAGTAGTTTTTCATGAATCAGACTCTTAAGTGCTTGCCAACAAGCTAAATTCTCCTCTTGTTAAGTGTTATATATTTTTTTCTTTCCTCTTTCTTCTTTTCCGTGTACTTCTTAATATTGATAAGCTTCTCTTAGTTGAAGAGAATCATTTGCATTTTTCTTTAGTTCTCTGTGTAACAAGCACATCAAAGGACCTCATTCCCCCTGCTTTTCTATTTTTCCTTTTCAGTATCAGAACCATCTTTAACCCATACTCAGATTGAAAAGATGGTGCTGTGTTTGAGGGGAAAGGGAAAACTGATGTTTAAGAATCTGGATTTTTAGATCTAATACCAAAAGTCATTTGAAAGCTAGGCTTAACTTCTTATTTTTCAATCAATTAACTAATTCACCCCTAAGTAGTGGGCATTACCTGGGTTCCCAACCCTAATTATAAGTACTTTAGCGACCAGAAGCTTAAATGAAAAAAGAATAGTTAGTGCTGACAAAATGAAAGTGATTTGTGACCACTAGCATAACGAGTCGGAGAAGGCAATGGCACCCCTCTCCAGTACTCTTGCCTGGAAAATCCCATGGATGGAGGAGCCTGGTGGGCTGCAGTCCATGGGGTCGCTAAGAGTCGGACACGACTGAGCGACTTCACTTTCACTTTTTCGCTTTCATGCATTGGAGAAGGAAATGGCAACCCACTCCAGTTTTCTTGCCTGGAGAATCCCAGGGGCAGGAGAGCCTGGTGGGCTGACGTCTATGGGGTCTCGCGGAGTCGGACACGACTGAAGTGACTTAGCAGCAGCAGCATAACGAGTGTAAGTATAAATTGTGTGGTATGGGGCCTCAGGGCTGCTGATAACAGCAGGGGAGGGCATTTTGAGTGAGTGGGAAGGGGGTCATGAGATGAAGTAAGACTAGGTTAACAGAGGAGGAGCTAATAGACCCAGAAATGGAGGATTCAGATGTCAGTAAGCAAGGGAAATCATTCCAGGCAAAGAGAAGATTCATTATCTATTAGTGATGATTGGGACAATTAGACAGTGAGGACCTGCTTTCAAACGGTATGACTCTCTGGTACATACCACCTGCACTGTGGAATCTTACATATACATGGGCTTCGTGTATAAATCAGCTTCCAAGTAAGTCAGGCTCAATGGCCAGGGAGGTAGCACGCTAGACAGGATCAAAGAGAGTCCAGTTGAGAGTGGATTTCTTCTCCGCTCAGGTAGGTGAAGAGGAAATAGAGTCAGAAAGATAAGGAGGAGTGCCATTTCAATTGTTGTATAATATAAAAGCATACTAGCTACACACGCAAACACACACACGCACAGTAATAATTGGAATCCTGATGTACATACAGTTTTCTAGTTTTATTCCCTTAATAAAGCATAAGCTTTCTGGCTATGTTGCTAATTAAATATTATTTTAAAATATGACTTAATAGCTGAATGATCTATCATATTGCTCTACCACAATATATTTAAACATTCTCCTATGATTGCCTGCTTATGTTATTTCCATTATTTTCTCCATTACAAATAGTATTGTGATAAACACCGTTTAATATTAATCTTGGATAGCATTTCTAATGATTTATAAGACATATTCTTAGAAGTAGTATTATTGAATCCCGAACTACGTGCAGTTTAAGTCTTTATAAATAGTTCTAAATCACTTTCCAGCAGCATAGTACCCAGTTTTATTCCCAGAAGCAGTGAAAAAAAAAAAGTACTGGTTTCACCAAAACCATCTAAACATGGACTGCTACACGTACTTCCTTTCATTTAAAATTGTATATTATTTCATACAAAGAAATATAATCATATATTTAATCTTATTTTATTTGCAGTCTAAAATATTCATATGATTTAAAACTAATATATGAAAGTTTTAAAGCATATGGACATGTTAAAACCTGTCACACAGGTTAAGAAAATATAATCAAGAGTAATCGTTCTATGTGCTTGTCCCCAACATATCCTACATCCTCCCTGCCACTAAGAAATCAACATGACGTTGAATTTGTTAGTTACTTTCTTCATAACTTTCCTATATATGTATATAACCTAAACAATTTTCAATTTAATTTAGCTGATGTTAAACTTTGTAAATATGATACTGTATGCATTTTTCAGCAACTTGCTTTTTTTTTTTTTAACTAATGTAGTTCACTGCTATATATGAATTTCATCATATGAATGTATCATGGTTTATCCTCGCTCTTGTCAATGGACATTTGGGTTGTCCCTAGTTTGGGTCTATTTATGGACAACACTGCTGTGAAGATTCTTCTTTGTCTCCTGGTATTATCCTTGGGTGAGAGTTTCTCCTGTGCAATGACATAATCTGGAGAGTGCATAGCCCCAGGGACAAATGTGGCTCTCCGAAGGCAGATGGGAGTAGACAGACTTTGGGGAATGTTTCCAAACTTTTTATTTCTGTCCATATATTTTCCTTAAACCAATTCTTTCTAACCTCTCCTATTTAATAGCTCTTTTTCCACTTTACAAAAGTAAGGCATACCTCTCACTCATCCAGATTCTTGTTATGGTGCATTAAACTGGAGTATAAAAGACTTCAGGATGACAAACAAAGGGACATTTAAAAATTTTATGGTGATGTTGAGAAAGTGAATGACTTTAATGAGTGGATAACAAATCATTTTGCAATTCAGATGCATTTCAATTCCTTGTTGTCCACAAAACCAAGCTTTCAGCTGCTAGATTATTTAAAATAATTTCCAATGATAAAATCATCCATCATAAATCAGTAGGTGATATTTGGCATAGAGATAGCAATGAATTCAAAGAACTGAGTGACACTGCTAAACGTAACTACTTCTGTTCCTCTGTTTGTTTATAAAAACGGGAATTCTTAGCACTTTTATCTATAAAAACAATACATAGGAATAAAATTGATGCTTTATTCTGTCTCATTCTAGCCATAAATGCTATTTATCCTTAGACACACAAAACCAATCGACAAAATTCTTTTCCAATAAAATATACATTTCCAATAAGATTTTGGTTTTCATAACTAATAATTATATAACAAGGTTGTCATTTATCAATATTATTTGAATCAATTTTTAAACTAATAACTATAATAATTCAACCTATAAGAACATTTTGATACTTAGATCCTTATTATCATAATGAAAATCTTTGAAAAATTCAACAACTGCACATATTCTTGCTCTAAAGATGTGCGTGCTCAGTCACTTGAGTCGTGTCCGACTCTTTGCAATCCCATGCCAGGGTCCTCTCTCCATGGGATTCTCCATGCAAGAACATTGGAGTGGGTTGCCATGCAACCACTACACTTTTCTAGGGATCTTCCTAACCTGGGGATCAAACCTGTGTCTCTTACATCTCCTGCATTGGCAGGCAGGTTCTTTACCATGAGTGCCACCTGGGAAATCAGCTCAAAAGATGGGTGGTAAGGTAATCAATTAAATACTTTGAAGCTTAAAAGTATATTAAATTTGGACAAAACTATTTAGAGAGACATGGAATTAAAAAAAAAATAGGTCTAAGAAATAAAGTAATTAAACTCAAACTACAAAATAGCTTAAACCTGGTTAATTTTATTTAAAGTCAATATGCAGGGAATTATATTTGTTGCCTGAATTAAAATCTTCAATGAAAAGTTTGTGACAACTTAAAATTATGCAAGCAGTGCATAGTTTTTCAGAATTCTTTTAGGGGGTGCCCAGGGGAAAACATATGCCACCCTCTGTTCAAGGGTGTATACTCAGGAGCAGAATAGTATCAATGGTGTGCACATTCTCGATATTTCTAGGTAATGTCACTCTGCATCTCAAGTTGTCCAACCCTATCAGAACTAGAGAATTCCTAATTGCTGAACATTCTCCCAGACTCTGAGGATTGCCAGTTTTCCATTTTTGCCAAGCTAGTGGGTGTAAAATGACATTTCATTGTGGCTTTAATTTGCATTTTCCTGACTTAATGAGGTTGAGCATATTTTCATACGTTTATTGGCATTTGTGTTACTATTATTTATTTTTAAGATTTGCTAATTTGATTTACAAAAAGTGATGCCTCATTTACATTTCTTTGATAACTAACAGGGTTAATACTTTTTCATATGCTTATTAGCCCTTTTTTATGTTTTATGTGAATTGTCCATTCATATCTTGCTCATTTTTCTATTGGGATTTTAGAAGCTTTCTTATGAATTCCAATGAGTTCTATTAAGGCTTAAGCTCTTTACTTGTTATATGTATTGTGTTGCAATCTTGGAATAAACTGTACTTTGTAAATATGATACCATAGTTCCTTTAATATACTTATGAATGTGATTTACTGATCTTTTGTTTTGGATTGCTACATCAATATTTATAACTCAGATTGTCCTGCCAGCACTCTGCTCTGTTTTGTTTGGCTTTGTTTTGTGGAGGTGGCACTCTGTCAAGTTTTAGTATCACGATAATGCTTGCTTTTTAAAATGAATTAAGAAGATTTCCATTCTTTTCTAGGCAGACTAATCAATTACACACTGTTGTTTAAAAAATTGACAGAAGACAACTATAAAATACTCTGCAACTGATTTTCTGGGAAGAACTAATTCTTAAGGTGAGTTATTATGTTTCTTTTTCCTTCTTTTTTTTTTAAATCAAATTTTATGTGTATACTTTCTCTAGCATATCATCCATTTCATTACGAACTTCAAATGTATTATCATAGGTCAGAATAATCTGGTTTATGGATTTTAAAATGTCGTTTACACTGACCTTATATCCTTGTTCCCACTGCAGATGTTGTATATTTGTAATTTTTATTTCTTACTTTGAATTGTCAAAAGATTTTAAAATTTATTTTTCTCAAAGAACTATCTCCTGAACACATTAATAAATTTACTCTTTTTTTTAGTTGATTTTTCCTTTTACTTGTGTTTTTTTTTTTCTTTTTAGTTAGATTTGTTGCTAATCTATTGAGTCTGCTGCTTAATTTGTTTATATTTGGTGTTGTTGACTTTCTGTTTAATAATGTGTGTGTGTTAATCGCTCAGTCATATCTAACTCTTTGCAACCCCATGGACTGTAGCCCTCCAGACTCCTCTGTCCATGAGATTTCCCAAGCGAGAATATTGAAGTGGATTGCCATTTCCTTCTCCAGGTGATCTTCCCTACTCAGGGATTAAACCCACATACCCCACACTGTAAGCAGATTCTTTACTGTCTGAGCAGCTAGGGAAGCCCCCTGTTTAAAAATAAAAAACACTTAAGGCTGTTTCTCAATCTTACTATCTCTTGAGTCAAGGATCATTTTTCAATGATCAACAAGTTACTGTCCGTATCTTCCTCTTTTGATTAATCATCCAAAGATGCAACTCTCACCCTCCATCTCCTTAAAATATTTTATATTGTTCCTCATCAGGTACTGAAATAAGTTTCAAACTCTTGCCTTTATTTCATAGTCCTCTATTCTCTGGCCCTAGTATGCATTTCTCAATGTATATTCCTAGCACCTCCTTTATTTACATCCTATTCTAGAGACCCACTAACTAGACACTGATTTTTTTGCAGACTTTCTAACCATTGTGTACTGGCCTATATTATTCCTTCCAGACTGGTTCCAAATAGGAAAAGGAGTATGTCAAGGCTGTATATTGTCACCCTGCTTATTTAACTTATATGCAGAGTACATCATGAGAAATGCTGGGCTGGAAGAAGCACAAGCTGGAATCAAGATAGCTGGGAGAAATATCAATAACCTCAGATATGCAGATGACACCACCCTTATGGCAGAAAGTGAAGAGGAGCTAAAAAGCCTCTTGATGAAGGTGAAAGAGGAGACTGAAAAAATTGGCTTAAAACTCAACATTCAGAAAACGAAGATCATGGCATCCAGTCCCATCACTTCATGGGAAATAGATGGGGAACAGTGGAAACAGTGTCAGACTTTATTTTTCTGGGCTCCAAAATCACTGCAGATGGTGACTGCAGCCATGAAATTAAAAAACGTTTACTCCTTGGAAGAAAAGTTATGACCAACCTAGATAGCATATTGAAAAGCAGAGACATTACTTTGCCAGCAAAGGTCCATCAAGTCAAGGCTTTTGTTTTTCCAGTGGTCATGTATGGATGTGAGAGTTGGACTGTGAAGAAAGCAGAGTGCCGAAGAATCGATGCTTTTGAACTGTGGTATTGGAGAAGACTCTTGAGAGTCCCTTGGACTGCAAGGAGATCCAACCAGTCCATTCTGAAGGAGATCAGCCCTGGGATTTCTTTGGAACGAATGATTCTAAAGCTGAAACTCCAGTACTTTGGCCACCTCATGTGAAGAGCTGACTCATTGGAGAAGACTCTGATGCTGGGAGGAATTGGGGGCAGGAGGAGAAGGAGACGACAGAGGATGAGATGGCTGGATGGCATCACTGACTCGCAGGACATGAGTCTGAGTGAGCTCCGGGAGTTGGTAATGGACAGGGAGGCCTGGCGTGCTGCGATTCATGGGGTCACAAAGAGTCGGACACGACTGAGTGACTGAACTGAACTGAACTGATTCCTTCCAGAGGGAGTGCTCTTTTCCTCACCCTAAGCCCTGGTAACGTCACCATCTTTTGGAATTGCATTCAGTTCTTCAGTGGCTGTGGCTCCCTGGTCACTGAAGTCACGCAGAGCTGGAGCCATTGGGTTATCTCCCACTGGCCACTTAATTTCGCCTTGCCGGGAGTTTGCACACAGGCTTGTCAGGCCTCGTGCCCACAACAGTACCCTTCCATGCTGACGCATCAAGCCTCCCCGATACATCTCATGACCACAACATGAGCCCAATAATGGATAACCATGTATCAGTCAAGTCTGGACACTTGTTTTACTGAAAGGAGTCATGTTTAACAATTATACCAAGACAATAGGTTTAAAAGCTCCCTATCTTGAGCAAACCAGAATATATGGTCACCCAACTAGATCTCATGAATTGTGTCGATATATACTTAACAAGTCTACATTTTTATTATGCCTCTGTAGATTGGGGAGCAAACAAGAGCACTTTGTATAAAAGTACAGAAACAAAGGCTTTATTGACACAGATATACTCACTTAGGACCTCTCAATGCACCTCTACTTGGGTTTTGTAGATAATTTACATAGGCTTTGGTTATCACAAATAATAGCTATTAGAACCCATTGCCCTGACTGTGGCCTCTTAGGGTCCAAGCTAACTAAAAGGAGGCAGGGAGCCATCTGGCTTGACTAATTCTGGGACATGATATTGACCTCATAATGTCTGAGATATGTCATGGGAGAGAAGGATGTGATGTCTCAAGCTTATCACAGGATGCGCACTGTCACATAGATTTTATAGCTCCCAGTGTTACAATATTTTCTCAAGTCTTCTCCCAATTCCACTTTCTCTCCCATCACCATGACAACACACATTTCATTATTAATGGAGACCTGAGGGAAAGCTTCTAGTGTTCGGCCCCTCTCAGGACTCACCTCCTGCTTTGGCATGCCATGAAACCATTCTGATTCTAGACACTGTGCTTTGAAGACTCCAAGTGATCTCCATTTTACATAACAGAGATAAGCAGTATAGATGGTGAAAAAGCAGGATTTTGCCAAGATTTCCTACAGCAATTAGCTAGTACAACAAAAGGAACAAAAGGAAAGCCATTATAAAAATGCTAGGCCATTTAGATTTGGAGATCCATGACTGATTCCTGGTTCTGACAGAAAAGGGAAGGGATGGATTCTAAAGTTTTCAGCCTGATTTTATAGTGCCTCTCCATTCCAGGACTTACAAATGAGACAGCAGAGAACAGTGTTTCAGAGATGAACTCAAGATCCATATGGAAAGTAACAGCATCCTGCTGATCCTTGGTACTTTTTTCTATATATACGTAACTTAAAGGCCCTGTGATAAAATTTAAAAATAAATAAATAAAAGCAGAGACTCTGTTATCTGATTTACTGTGGATTCCCGGACCCCATGTAGATCAATGAATGACCTTAGATAAATATACATCGCTCCCCTGAATTGCTGTTTCCTTTCAGTAAAATGGAAAGAATAAGCCTAACACTAAAGATGAAAATTAGTGCGTGTAAGAACCTGGAATAAAATTATTCAATGAAAATTAGAAATAATAATACAAAAATCATTGGAGGAGCAGTTTCGAGCCATTCTTATGCACACATAAATTCCACGTAAGCCCCAGAATCGTCTAGCAGTGGGAGAAATCAGAAGTGAGACCAGGGCCCAACAGATGAAAATATGTTAAGATCAAGAATACAAGCAGCCACAGTCAACAGAATAAAAACCGAGTTTCTAACCCCTGTCCTAGGAAGAGGAGTGACATGAAGTCATTCAGTCATGTCCGACTCTTTGTAACCCCACTGACTAGTCCATGGAATTCTCCAGGCCAGAATACTGGAGTGGGTAGCTTTTCCCTTCTCCAGGGGATCTTCCCCACTCAGGAATAGAACTGGGGTCTCCTGCATTGCAGGTGGATTCTTTGCCAACTGAGCTATCAGGGAAGTCCTTCACGAAGAGGAGAGAGCGTGTTAGAATAAGAACACATGTGCCTGATGAATTTACATATCTGGCGGTCCCTAGGAGGGTCTTCCAGCAGCTACTAAAGGTGGCTTCCGAGCCACGCCACCTTCTCCATCACAGCCTCGTGGGGCCTGTGAGATGGAAAGGAATTTAAGCAGCAGAGGACAGGCCAAAGAATCAGTCTACTCCCCGCCTCCAGCCAACGGTGATCTGTCCCATCAGCTCAACCCAACAAAACCCATAGTAAGTTTTCTTTCTTTCACTTCCCATTACCTAATCTGCCCTTTACACGTGGAGACTTCTCTGCTGCTAAAATGTTTCTCTTGCCTTCCCTTTCTATTTTCGTTTCACTGCCACCGTTCTCCAGCCAGCCCTTGTCAGCTCATGCCTGATTTAATTCAGCACCTTCCACGCAGATGTCCCTGTCTCCAGGGTCTGCCGACTCCAATACATTCACCACAGCTGCCAAGATCGTCTCCCTTAGGCACTGTTTTTGTCACATCATCCCCCAGTCTCCAGGGCCTTCAGTGTCTCTGGTTCCCTCCTGCTTCCCACCTCACCAATCCCATCCCCTGCTCTTCTACACAGCCTCCTCCACTGCAATCAGGCTTATTGGCTTCCCAAGCCCTGAATATGATCTTCTTTCATAAACATTTACTATAGTTCCCTGATCTGAAACGGCCTACCCCTTCCTCTCTGCTAATTCATGACCATGATTGCTCTTCAAAGTTTATTTCAAAACGACACCTTCATAGATGTATGTTGTTGTTGCTGAGTCACTAAGTCATGTCCGACTCTTTTGTGACCCTATAGACCATAGCCCGCCAGGCTCCTCTGTCCATGGGATTTCCCAGGCAAGAGTACTTGAGTGGTTGCCATTTCCTTCTCCAGGGAATCTTCCCAACCCAGGGATCAAACCCATATCTCCGGCATTGCAGGTGGATTCCTTACCACTGAGCCACCTGGGAAGCCCTGCTAGACATATATAGTGTAGCAGTAAATTTCATCTCAGCTTGTGAGTGGACTTGGATATTTGTGGGATAAATTGTGATCCCTGAAATCCCTCCTAGATGTCCAGAGTGAGCCACTGAGTTTGATCTCTTTCCCAGGTACTGGCTTTATACTGTGGCTCCACTGTGCAGTAATTCTCACTTGACGATATGTTAGTTTATAAATGTTGTGACTTCATTTCAATCTCTCTCCTGAACTGGATGAAAATTCCCCAAAGGCAGTGATTCCGCTTTCCATTTGCAACCCCTCTGATCGCATATGCATAACTGTGTGCAGAGGACCAGCTCCAGAGATGCTGTGAGCTGCCTAAAGCAGAACTCTCCCCTGGCCTCAGGGAAGCTGACCTTTCCATGAGAAAAATAAATTGGAAATAACCTCAGTGCTCAACCCTATAAATACGTTATGAATATATATATATATTCTGAATATATATATACATATATATTCTTGTAATGTAATATTATTAATACCTGAAGAACATTTTTGAAGGAACTTTTAGTGACATGAGAGAATCTCACCATATAAACTTGCTTTATATATATAATTTTTATGTAACTATAATAAGTAATTTCACTGTAACAACACAAAGATAAAAAGATGATGAGAAGGAAACAAGGAAGAAAAGAAAGAAAAGAAGGGATGGAGGGAGGAAGGAAGGAGACAGATGGATTAATGAGGGGAAATGCAGCAATATGCAAATTGGAGGTTATCTTTGATATTTGGTTCTTAGTATTTTTTCATTTATTTTCATCTTTAGCATCTTCCATTTCTTTACATTTTCTAAAATAATCCTACATCGCTTATAACATAAACAGAAAACATATGCCTTATTAGAACCTCAATTGCTTATCAAAATATCATATTTTCTAACAGTATTTTTAAAAATGTTACATCATAGGAGGAATGAGTAGGCAAGTGATAGAGTGATAGACTGAATGATAACTGGGAGAATAAAATTTTGATATTCAGGAAATTTCCAGCTGTGACAGAAGGGGCAGCTATTCCTCAGACCAGGTAAGAGAAAATTTTGGATGTTTTCATTTTCTGCATGTTGCTAATCCCATCCTTTGAGTGACAAAATCACCATGTTCGTCTCCATAGCTACCATCATCACCATCACCTCCATCTCCACCACAACCAACATTACCTCAACCAACACTTCCACCTCCATCGTCATCGCTGGCACCTCCACTCTGCCACTACCAGCTCCATCATTTCCACCATCATCTCCACATCTCTGCCTCTATCACCACCACTTGCACCTCCATCAACAACCAATATCACCTCTACCACTGCTTCCAACACCAACTCCACATCACCTCCACCTCCACTATCAATTTCACCACTTTCAACACCATCTCCCTCACCTCTACCTCCTCCACCACCACTGACCATCACGTCCACCTCCACTCCCACCTGCCTGTCCATCACTGGCTCCACTACGACCACTATATGGCGACTCTTTTCCTCTCCACCACCATCGGCCTAATAGGGTGGACAAGTCCTTGGTGGAAAATTGAATGGAGGGTAAGTACAGGGACAGAGAAAATTAGAACACATCCCCCAGGGGACCATACTTCAGATATGAAAGATAAGCAGAACTTTCCATGTCCATGGCTCAGAATAGGTGGGACTGGGGGTAGCTGATTAGTAGCATGAAGAGGAAGTCTCCTGACTTGTTCCTTTCAAGTAACAAGACACCACAAACTAGGTAGCTTATAAACAGCACAAGTCTGTTTCCCACAGTTCTAGAATCTGAGAAGTCCAGGATCAAGACACCAGCACGATTTCTCCTTCATAGTCAGTGCCTTTCTGCTGTGTGCTTGCCTGGTCAGAGGAGCCAGGGATCTCTCTAGAAACCTCTCATAAGGACACTAATGCCATTCATGGGGACTCCACCCTCATGACCAAATTCCACACCTACTAATACCAACATCTTTGGGGGTTAATATTTCAACATATGATTTTTAGGGGGACACAAATATTTAGAATATATGCCCCCTCAGCACCTGGGCTGAATGGAAAGACTGACCTTGGAAAGAACACTGCCCCAGGTATTCAAGAGTTCATCAACTTTCTAAGACCTAGAACACTCCATGAATCCAGTGTCATATCATCCAATATCTTATGAAGTGGTCACTTAAAAAGCTATTGTATACTTACAGTCAGTAGAGACAAAGGAAAAGGGTCGGTAGGTGTGAAGGCAGCTGGTTGTGGAGAGCTGAGCAAGTATGTGGCTGTGTAAGCATGTGCATATGTACCGATATGCACACATTCACTGGGGCATGTGAGAGGATCGCTGAGCTCCAGGATGCCTGTAGCACCGTTTGGTTATGCTTAGGTTATTACATATTTTCACATACAAATTGAGTAATAGTCACTTTTGCCCAGAAGCATGAAGGGATGTACAGTTTCGAATTAACCTTGTCTCTAAAGGAAAGCTTGTATGTGTGACACAGCAAGATGGAAAATGGTTTCTCTCTGCAGCACCTGTTATAATTCAGACAAATCTGTGGGAAAATGTTGTGAGTTTTCAAGAGCACAGGGAGGCAGGGAAGGGCAGGAAATCTGGTCAGAGCAAGGTCTGAAGTGGAGGGCTGGAAGCAGCCAGCCCTGACAGGGGTAAGAAATGATAACCATTTGTCCACAGGTCAGTATCTAAAGGGAATGGGGTGATGACAGTACATATCATTCATTCATTCATGTAAGAATCATGCACTGGGCACTCATTATATGCCACACATTATTCTAGGTATTAGAAATGGTTCAGGGAACAAAACAGACAAAGTTCTTTATAGAGCTTATATTCTAAAAGGGGATACAGATGACAAATAAATTTCTCCTATTATCACATCATAAATAGTAAATGGTATGAGGGGCATGATAAAAAAAAAAAATAGAGCATAACCACAGCACTAGGAGTATTATTTTAGATGAAGTGGTCAAGAAAGACTTCTTGGGGCAGGAGCGGTTGAGGGGGTTGGTGTGAGGTGGAGGGTGATATCTAAACAGAATGAAGGGAGGGAGAAGCCATGCAAGTATTCAAGGAAAGAACATTCTAGGCAGAGGCAGTAGAAAGTGCAAAGACCCTGAGGCCAAAGCAAGCTCAGAGTGTGTTAGTTTCAGAATGCGCGTGGTAGCATGGGTGAACACGAGGTCCAGCCTGCAGGAGGGAGCTGGAGAGGAACGACCCAGGGGGAGAGTGTGGAAATGACGTCTATGAAATTGCTCAAGTCCTGATGGGGTACATGCTTAGTGGCCAGGGAAAGGGACTTTGAATTTTGTTCTAATTTGATGGAAAACAATGGGAAGATTTGGGGGAAAGAAGCATTTATCATGTGCCTGAGGGCACTTAACCTTTTGTCTATATAGTTCCTCATGTGAAGTCATTTGTCTGGGACGTAGGGATGTGTATGGGCCTCCCTAGGCTCCACCTTACACTCCACAGCTTCACCAGGACTAGTCCCACAAGGGCCTTTGCCAGCTTTGCTCAAGCACAGCCTGATAGCACTGTACCTGAGCCTCACCAAGGATCACTTCCTGCCCCAGAGCTTCTTTGGTTTCCACCTTGGCATTCAGGAATCCGATCTGGAAGGGACAGCTGTTAACACCCAGTGGAGGGTCACACTTGACCAAAGAGTAACAGAAGACGATGGCTAAATGCTTCTGCTTTTGTTCCCCCTGAACAGCTAGTTCTGATTTGAAATTCCAGTGGGATCCTGGGCCAGGCTTTTGTGTAGTATCCAACTCCATCATGACTTCTATTGCCTTGTCCATCCCCTTTACCCTGATCCACTTTTCATGTCTTATGTTCCTTCTGCCTGCATTCACATTCCTCTGTGTGTTTAGCAGACATTGTGTTTAGGGAAATATAAGGTAAGATGATGTGACTATCTCCATTTTACAGATGAATAAGGAAGACATTGAATAAATTGTCCAAGGTCACACTGAAGTCAAAAGTTGAAAGGAAGTTTATCTGATTCCAACCACCAGAACCTTAACCACTCTGGTTTGCTGCTTCATCCTCAGAATCAGGCGGAGGACAGTGTTTCATGTTGAGATGGTCCTTCCTGTTGGGAGAAGAGAAAAATCCCACACTAGGGATGAAGATGCACAGATTGGCAAGGATAACAAGGGTTTCCAGGGCACCTCATCTGATGGGGAATAAGAGGAGGCTGCAGGTGCTAAAGGAAGGATCAGAGCTAATCCAAGGATGAAGAAGCATCTTGAATCCATGGCTTGGGAAATGGGAGTGGACACAGGCAGATTGGGCTCAGGGAGCAGTTGGTACTGAGTCCTTCCCCCAGTGTCCTGGATACCAGGCCTGCAGCAGAAGAAGAAATTTCAGAGCCTACCCTACAGGAGGCAAGTGAAGAATCTCACATATTAAGCATATATAAGGTAAGTGTAGGGGAATTACCACCAACTATGTTTTTTAATGATATATGTAGTGAGACTGATAAGAAACAAAAAATCCTAATTGCTAGTAATAATGGTTCCTTTAATCAGCACTTATTTTTGTCAGGCATTGTGTTAAGTGCTTGCATCTACTATCTTTTCAGAAATACCATGATGTAGATACAATTCTAGTCTAAATTTTAACAACCAGGATTAGCGTGGTTCACTCAGCAAATGTCATGCAGTTTATAAATGATAGAACCAGGGCTCAAAGTAGGTCTCTATGACACCAGAGCCCTTTCTTCTTAACCACTTCTCTAGAATGCCTGAATGAAGACTCCTTTTTAGGAGGTAATGAAAAGCTATTGGAGACGCTGGGGCAGAACACTGTAGGTAAAATGACTTGAGTGCCAGTTAAAGAGGCTGAAATCACGCTAAGAAGAAACAATTAGGGGAAACTTCAAGGATCCCAAAGAAGGTGAGATGGGATGAAATTAAGGGGGTGGCCTGTGAATAGAAAAGGCAAGACAGGATTTGACCCAAGTGTGACTGACTAAAGAACCCGTGAGGCCACGGAACCAATTAAACCAGAGCACAAGGGGAAGAACGGTGTCTCGGAAGATCCTGAAACTTTGATCTGATTGGAGAGTGATGGTGCCATTAATGCATATGGGACATCAGCAGGAGGGGGAGGGAAATGGTGAGGTCTGTTTAGGTGACAGAATTTGAGATCTTTCATGAAAAGTAGATCTCGTAGACTGATAGAATTGGACTCGGGACTCAGGGATGAGATGAGGTCTCAGTTCAGTTCAGCCGCTCAGTCGTGTCCAACTCTGCGACCCCGACCCCAGGCCTCCCTGTCCCTCACCAGCTTCCGCAGTTTAGGTCTAGCGATGCAGATTTAGGACAGCTGTAGCCCTGTACCCTTGGAGCAATCAGGTGGAGAAAGAGGCTGGATTCTTTCACTTCTCTGTTCGCCTGCCTCTTGCCCCTTACCTGGTCTGCCTGCCTTCCAACTCTGTTCTAATCTTTCTTTCAAGAGAATCACCCATGATCTGCTTTGTTCAGATTGGATTCCAAGTTATTTGACAGTCAGGACCTTAACTTAAATTTCTTTTTCTTTTATGCCAAACAGTATTGTAGTAGGTTGTTGGCCGGATACCCTACTAGGCTTTTAATTTTTTAAGGGACAAATTCTGAAATGCGATGCCGATCTTCCCTCTCCTCAGTCCAGGGTCATTGGGAGCAGAAACGTAAACCCAAAGCGCTCACCGGAAATGACTCTAGCAGCATTTTAACCCCAGTCCTCGACAGGCCTTGCTCCATCCTCAACCTTTACTTCTGCTTATCATCAACATTCAACATCCGAGTCTCCCCATCTTCCCTCTCCAGTTTCTAGCTTCAGGCAGTTGACACATAGGGGCTTTGCAATTAAATTCTCCCCTCCAGCCAAACTGACCCCAAACTGTACTTAGGAAATGGCTCAAGTCTAAGTATTGTTCTGTTTTTGTTACTGCATTTTTCTGGGGCACACAGAGCCTCCTTGCAGGCAGAGCGATGTTGCTGTACTCTAGAAGGTGGCCTCCTCTAGGGCAGGGGTGCTACGAGGCGACATCAGCCAAGCCTTCCCTCTTGGACCTGCAAGCCACTTTGGCCACTGCTGCTGCTCTGTCCCTGCCTGTAGGCAGATCAGAGCCTCAGCGAAAGGAGGAGACAGGCAAGGCAAGTCTACAAAACCCTCCCATCCACTCACCCCATCGGCAACCCCCGGCTGACCCCTGCCCGCTTGGCTGTGACTGATCCCTGAGGCCAGCACCCTCCAGTTCAGTCCTTCTCACCCATCCAGCTCTTCATGGATACACAAAGGAGGCTGCTTATGGGCCATCCCTGGATGTTGTTCTGGGTTCCACGGTGAGAATAAAGCACAGTCCTTTCTTCTCAAGAAGCACCCAGTTTAGTGCTGTGGCAAGTGCAATACCAGAGGGAAATCTATGGAAACAACCAAGAAGCGCTGCCCAGCCAGCCAGAGAGGCAGGGAAGGCCCATTAGATGCAGGGCCAACTTAGCCATTAGGCCCACAAGGCACATGCCCAGGACCCACAGTGCTTTTAAGAGCTTGTGATAATTTATTTTTAATTTTAAGTGTTTTTAAAACCAGAAGAAAAAAAATCAATAGAAGTACAATGATTATATAACAATAAATTCAGCCTTGAATGCTAATGTAGTTGCAAAATATGATTCTCAATTATGTTTTTTAGAAGAGCGGTTCATAGCAATGATATTGCCTAAGAATCTACCTGAAATGCAGGAGACCTGGTTTGATTACTGACTCAGAAAGATGCTCTGGAGAAGGGACAGGCTACCCACTCCAGTATTCGTGGGCTTCCCTGCTGGCTCAGTAAAGAATTCACCTGCAATACGGGAAACCTGGGTTTGATCCTTGGGTTGGTAAGATCCTCTGGAGGAGGACATGGCAACGCACCCCAGTATTTTTGCCTGGAGAACCCCATGGACAGAGGAGTCTGGTGGGCTACAGTCCATGGGGGCACAAAGAGTTGGACATTACTGAGTGACTAAGCACAGCACAGCACAGGACCTCCTGAAGTCAAACTGTGACTCTGTCTAGATGAGGAAACTGCGGGGAAGAGAGGAAGGCATTAGACGTGGGAAGAGGGAGGGACTTGCTAGGAGGGGAACCTTACAAGCAAGCCCAGAACCCCAACGACCCAGTGATGCTGGGGAACAGGTTGGATTCAGGCAGCAGGGAGAGATTAGGTAAAGAAGAAGGCAGGGATGCCCGCGCGAGCCTCAGCCACTGTCTTAACAACCTGTAAGGTCCTGTGAGCCTGCTCCCTTCCACGCCCTCACTTAACCCACTGCACTGAATCAAAACTCGCCAATCCTGTACCTCATTCTCTCCCAGCCAATAGTCTCCCTAGGACATAACCTGGGTAACAAAGACAAGCATATTTTATTTTACAGAGTTTTGCAGAGATTGCATTCTTTAAAAATTGAAAGTTTGCCACAACCTGCACCCAGCAAGACTATGAAAGTGAAAGTGTTAGCCACTCAGTCGTGTCTCTGACTGGGGAGCCCACCAGGCTTCTCTGTCCATGGAATTCTCCAGGCAAGTATGCTGGAGTGTGTTGCCATTTCCTTCTCCAGGGGATCTTCCTGACCCAGGGATTGAACCTGGGTCTCCGGCATTGCAGGCAGATCCTTTACGGCCTGAGCCGCCGGGGAAGCCCATGTCGGGTGAGTCTATGGTGCCTTTTTTTCCCACATCATTTGTTCACTGTGTATTTCTGTGTCACATTTGGGAAATGCTCACAATACCTTACACATTTGCATGATCACTGTATTTATGAAGATGACCTGTGATCAGTGATCTTTGATGTGACTATTGTGACTTGCTAAAGGCTCAGATAATGGTTAGCCCTTTTAGCAGGAGTTTTTAATCAAGGTCTATACACTTAACAGACTGTGTTACACTGTAAGCATTACTTTTATATGCTCTGTGCTGTGCTTAGTTGCTCAGTTGTGTCCAGCTCTTTGCGACCCATGGCCTGCATCCTGCCAGGCTCCTCCGTCCATGGGATTCTCCAGGCAAGAATACTGCAGTGGGGTGCCATGCCCTCCTCCAGGGGATCTTCCCAACCCAGGGATCGAACCTGGGTCTCCCCCATTGTAGATGGATTCTTTACTGCTTAAGCCACCAGGGAAGCCTTTTATAGGCACTAAGAAATCCAAAATGTCACATGACCCATCCTGTGATATTGGCTTTATAGCAGCGGCCTGGAACAGAACCAGTGATCTCTCTGAGGCCTGCCTGTGTGTGCCAAAATGCTCCTGCCCATGAGAAGTTTTCTACACCACTTCCTCTAGAGCAATAGTCCTGCTTTCTTCCCATGGCAGGTGAAGGATGAGATCTGGGAGCAGGAGGGTTCTGGACTACCCACTGTATCCCTCCCTGCATCAGACATCAGTGTGAGCCTCTCTGCAAGGCTGGTGAGGGGCCATTGGCTGCCTTTTTCCTTCTGTTTACAAAGTGCTCAGAGTTCTGCTCACTCAGTGACCATTTCTGAAATGTGAAGTGAAAGCAGTATGAAAAAATAGGAAAAAAAAACAAACATTCATTATGCAGGAATACCAGCGCCACCTCCCCCCTCCCCCCATCACTTCCTAATGCATGTGTCACTTAAATGCACTTGTGAGAGGTGTTCATTATTTTCCCCCATTATTTTGAAATGTGCTTCAAAACCCCTCAAACAGCAGTGTGCCATCACGTTGTTTAAACCTATGATTTGTTAAATCAGTACCCTCACAGCCCTGAAGCTCTGGGGTTATATCGTCTTGAAGCAGACACAACTCAGGGGTCAATTTGCCGCTGTGAGTTGTCTCAACTGCTCCCCACCCCATCCTGATGGTTAATAAGGATCAGCTTCTGAAAGGCAAGGTCAAAAGGAGAACTCAGTGAGTCCTGAGGCAGGCTGGTGGAGTGTGTCCATTGTTCCCAGAGGCTGGTCAACTCCCAGTGAGAAGGGAGCCCATTGCTGTCAAGAGACCCCGGAGACAAAGCCTAGCCCAGCTCTGCACCTGAGCCTGGGGCTGACGGGGGCTTTCCAGAAGGATCCTTAACTTAAGGAATACCTCTCTTTAGGAAGACTTGGATACGTGAAAATGGAAAGCTGCAGACGGATGCAGCGAGTGTGGGTTATGTGCACCAGCAAAGAACACCTTTGAGCAGCTGTACCCTTGGGTGCGCTCAAGAGTTTAACTTTGGTCTCGAAATTGTAGGATAGACATGCTCATGGCAAGCCCCTGATTACAGAAACTCAAATGGAGATGCTTTCATTGATTTGAGAGGAAAATAAGAATAATGGGGAGGAGGGTTTCAAACTTTTAAAAAATCAATTTATGTAAATGTGTCAAGAAGATATCAGCTTCATGAAGAGAGTGAGGTTTCTTTTGTTTTTGGCCTAGCGGCTGTCAATTCTCACCTTCTTACTGCGTTGTTTTCTCCCTGTACACCTGTCTATCTACCTCGTCTCTGCATGGCTACTTTACAGTAAATGTGCAATTCCCTAAGAAATCAAAGGCCAACCCACAGAAAAATACATAAAGATCAGGAGGCAGCAAACCCATTCATACCAGCCTCTGTGTGCTTAGGGGCGGGCGTGGCCATTGGCTATAGGGCAGCTATTGTGCTGTGGGGTTGGGGGTGGTTCTCTCACAGCTGAGGGCAGAGGCAGACCTCCAATGATCCCCTCTCCCAAATTCCTTTATTCACTCAAGGTCACTGAAGAACTCTTGGAGATGGTATTGATTATCCCCTTTCCTGAATCCCCTGGATGTCGTCTGCCTCCAAATCCACTCTATTCTTCCCCAGTAACCTCCTCTCACACTCAGTCCTGCCCATCCCAGGCCTTTCTCACCAAAGACCTGAAAATCTGCCACAGCCCTTCATCTCTTTCGCCCACTACCCTTATTCTCCCTCTTCCTTAGCGTGGAGGATGTTCAGTTTCCTGTCAAGTGGTGGTGGACAAACCGCAGAAGAGCGCAGGCTGTTTTCTAACCCTGAATCGCCCCCTGCGGTGGTCGCGTCTCCAGCGTGAGGTGGAGGTTATGCTGGCCGCTCCTCCCTGTTGTCCCCTAAGCCTGAGCTCATCATCCGCTGGGAGTACCACTTCAAACAAGAGCATAGACACAACAGGAGAATGAGCGGTGGTCTGTGGGCACAGTTCCGTCTAAACTCACACTTAGAGGAGAAACATTATCTCAAAGGAAAGGGTCTTAGGGGATGTAGCCGTGCTAACCACACAAACACATCTCTTACTGACTCAGGGACAAACTGGGGCTCCTCAGAGCAAACACTTCTCCATCACCTCTCTGGCAGGTTAGCGCTTGGTTTCAAACATCTGTACCCCATGATGGGTCTCCAAGAACATTGCATCAAAAATGTGTGTGGGCTCCAATTCCCACAGAACAAGAAAAGGGAAAATCCAGACCCTGGGCCAGCTTTCAAGTTCAAGCTTTACTATTTCAAACTTCACTATTTCTCTCAAGGTTTCAAAGGGCTTAGGACAGAGTTTCATAAAGAAATAAGCTCAAGAAAAACTATTTTGTCTTCTCTCTCTTCAAACCATTTGAAGAGGGACAAAGTGATTTTTTTAAAACTAAAAGTATTAGATGATCCAGGAGAAAAATAATGTTTCCACTGTTTACCCCTCTATTTGCCATGAAGTGATGGGACTGCATGCCATGATCTTAGTTTTTGAATATTGAGTTTTAAGTCAGCTTTTTCACTCTCCTCTTTCACCCTCATCAAGAGGTTCTTTAGTTCCTCCTCACTTTCTGCAATTATAGTGCTATCATCTGCATATCTGAGGTTGTTGGTATTTCTCCCAGCAATCTTGATTCTAGCTTATGATTCATCCAGTCCAGCATTACCCGTGATGTACTCTGCATATAAGTTAAATTAGCAGGGTGACAATATACAGCTTTGTCATACTCCTTTCCCGATTTGGAACCAATCAGTTGTTCCATGTGCAGTTCTGTTACTTCTTGATCTGCACACAGATTTCTCAGGAGGCAAGTCAGGTGGTCTGGCATTCCCATCTCTTTGAGAATTTTCCACAGATTGTTGTGACACACACAGTCAAAGGTTTTAGCATAGTCAATAAAGCAGAAGTAGATGTTTTTCTGAAATTGCCTTGCTTTGTCTATAATCCAATAGATGTTGCCAATTTGATCTCTGGTTTCTCTGCGTTTTCTAAATCCAGCTTGTACATTTGGAAGTTCTCGGTTCATGTACTGTTGAAGCCCGGCTTTAACGATTTTGAGCATGACCTTGCTAGCATAGACTTCCCTGGTGGCTCAGCTGGTAAAGAATCCTCCTGCCATGTGGGAGACCTGGGTTCAATTCCTGGGTTGGGAAGATCCCCTGGAGAAGAGAATGTCTACCTACTCCGGTATTCTAGCCTGGAGAATTTCATGGACTATATGGTCCATGGGTTGCAAAGAATCTGACATGACTGAGTAACTTTCACTTTACTAGCATATGAAATTAGTATAATTGTGTAGTAGTTGAACATTCTTTGGCATTGTCTTTCTTTGGGATTGGAATGAAAACTGATCTTTTCCAGTCCTGTGGCCACTGCTGAGTTTTCCAAATTTTTCAGCATATTGAGTACAGCACTTTAATAACATTATCTTTTAGGATTTGAATCAGCTCAGCTGGAATTCCATCACCTCCACTAGCTTTGCTGGTAGTGATGCTTTCTAAGACCCACTTGACTTCATACTCCAGGATGTCTGACTTGAGGTGAATGATCATAACATCACGGTTATCCAGGTCATTAAGAGCTTTTTTGTGCTGTTCTTCTGTGTATTCTTGCCACCTCTTCTTAATATCTTTTGTCTCTGTTAGTCCATACCATTTCTGTCCTTTACTGTCCCTATCTTTGCATGAAATGTTCCCTTCTAATTACCTTGAAGAGATCTCTAGTCATCCCCATCCTATTGTTTTCCTCTATTTCTTTGCATTGTTCACTTAAGAAGATTTTTTAATCTCCCCTTGCTATCCTCTGGAACTCTGCATTCAGTTGGGTATATCTTCCCCTTTGTCCTTTGCTTTTTTCTTCTCCTCTTTTCTCCATTATTTGTAAGGCCTCCTCCGACAACCACTTTGACTTCTTGCTTTTTTTTTCCCCCTTGGGGATGATTTTGATCACCACCTCTCGTACAATGTAATAACTTCTGTCCATGGTTCTTCGGGCACTCTGTCTACCAGATCTAATCCCTTGATTTGATTCATCACCTCCACTGTATAATCATAAGGGATTTGATATAGGTCATACCTGAATGGTCTAGTGGCTTTCCCTACTTTCTTCAATTTAAGCCTGAATTTTGCAGTAAGGAGCTCGTAATCTGAGCCACAATCAGATCATGTATAGAGCTTCTCCATCTTCAGCTGCAAGGAATATAATCAATCTGATTTCAGTGTTGACCATCTCATGATGTCCACGTGTAGAGTCACCTCTCACTTTGTTGGAAGAGGATGCCTGCTATGACTAGTGTCTTCACTTGGGAGAACTATGTTAACCTTGGCCTTACTTCATTTTGTACTCAAACCCAATCTTGCCTGTCACTCCAGATTTCTCTTGACTTTCCACTTTGCATTCCAATTCCTTGTGATGAAAAAGACACCATTTTTTGTGTGTTAGTTCTAGAAGTTCTAGAAGGCCTTGTAGGTCTTCATAGAAATGGTCAACTTCACCTTCTTCAGCATTAGTGGTTGGTGCATAGACTTGCATTACTGTGATGGTGAATGGTTTACCTTGGAAATGAAATGAACTGAGATCATTCTGTCATTTTGAGATTGCACCCAAGTACTGCATTTCAGACTCTTGTTGACTTCAAGGGCTACTCCATTTCTTCTAATGGATTCCTGCCCACAGTAGTAGATATAATGTTCATCTGAATTAAATTCACCCATTCCCATCCATTTTAGTTCACTGATTCCTAAGATGTCAATGTTTTTTCTTGCTTGACCACATCCAATTGTCCTTGATTCATGATTCCAGGTTTCTATGCAATATTGTTCTTTACAGCATCAGACTTTATTTTCACCATCAAACACATCCACTCTGACCATCATTTCTGCTTTGGCCCAGCCTCTTCATTCTTTCAGGAGCTATTTCTCTGCTCTTCCCCAGTAGCATATTGGACACCTACAGACCTGGAGTGCTCATCTTCTGGTGTCATATTATTTTGCCTTTTTATACTGTTCATGTGGTTCTCAAGGCACCAATACGGAGTGTTTTGCCATTCCCTTCTCCAGTGGACCACATTTTGTCAGAACTCTCAACCGTGACCCTGCATGGCATGGCTTATAGCGTCATTGAGTTACACAAGGCTTTGATCCATGTGATCATTTTGTTTAGTTTTCTGATTGTTACTTTTGTTCTGGAGGCTGTAGAATTGTAGTTCTTGCTTCTTCTGCCTGCCCTCTGATGGATGTGGATGAGACTTGTACAAGCTTCTTGTACAAGTCCCTTGAGAGGGACTGGCTATGGGGAAAATCAGGTCTTGCTCTGGTGGGCAGGGCCATGCTCAGTAAATCTTTAGTCCAATTGTCTGCTGATAAGTGGAGCTGTGATCCCTCCCTGTTAGTTGTTTGACCTGAGACAACCCAGTCCTAGAATCTATAGGCTCTTTGGTAGGGCTAATGGCAAGCTCCAAGAGGATTTAGGCCAGCACGCACCTCCCAGGACTGCTGCTGCCAGCATCCCTGTCCCTATGACAGGCCACTGCTGACCCACGCCTCTGGGAGATCCCCAAATAGTCATAGGCAGGTCTGGTTTAGTCTCTATGGGGTCCCTGCTCCTTCTCCCTGGGTCTTGGTGCTGTGCATAAAGCAAAATTCTGGACTTTTCTATAAAATTTTGCAAAGAAACCACTCCCTTTCTACTAGAAAAAATGAAAAAAAAAAAAAAAAATCCTTTCCTGAAAAAGCAGTGACCTAAACCTAACTTCAGTTCTCAGTTTCTCCACTAATGAGCCACTCACTAGCCGTTTCTCACCTCTGTCCAATATGCATGTTCCTCTGTCAATTACAGAAAGTTGAAATGGAAGGTCCCTGTGGCTCTTCCATCCTTACTGAGACATGACCTTGTGGAGCTGCTAGAACATTCTTTACCAAGGACATCCTGTAGCCATCAGGGTGCTCTTGGACCAGACAAAGAAACCTCTCTCCAGAAGGCTCCCCCATTACCCAATCACAATGGCACCCAAGTTTGGCAAGCAAATTTTTGACTTCTCTAATTTGGGTTCTCGCAAGGGAATTGGATTAACAGTATTTTCTCCTCTCATAGAAAGAGAAAGGTTTTGTTCCCATCAATCCTAGTTCATCATCAATCCTAGCATGTTTTATATAAATGCCCCTAGAAAGCTCTCACTTTCACATCTTGCCAAAACTGGCTGAGCTCCTGGCTCGGGCTGGGGAACAGAGGAAGAATTACGAGTGTGGTTGAGCACGCTGGCATGCATGAGGCTGAAGCAGCTCTGTGTATCAGTAACGTGTAATGACAGCCTCCCATCTGCTCTTGGAACTCTTCATTTGAGCCTTCATCACGCTGGAAATCTGGAAGGAGATGAACACAAGGAAGCTGTTCAAAAGCCATCCATGAGCTCAGAAGTACCTGCAAAGAGGGATTTACCAGAGGTTGACAGTGGGGAGCCTGGCTGACTGCAGGGCTCAGGGGAGTGTTTGTCCGGGTCTTTGAGGTGAGAATGAAGGTCAAGGGCAGGCAGTGTATTCTTTAGCCCCAACTTCTGTGCTTTAGTGGAGAAGGCAATGGCAATCCACTACGGTACTCTTGCCTGGAAAACCCCATGGACGGAGGAGCCTGTTAGCCACCGTCCACGGGGTCTCAAAGAGTCAGCCACGACTGAGCGACTTCACTCACTCACTCGCTCGATGCTTTAGAACAGGGTCTTGAGCATTTCTTGCAAAGAAATATCAGCCCAGGAAGGAGCAACTGCTCCCCAAACGCCTTCACTAATGAGACTCCAGATTTTCTCAGTGTCCATCGCAGCACAGACAGACCCCTTGGCCAAAACAGAGGTTGAAAGTCTGACACACATGAAGAACATCCAGCATTCTTACTGACTGATGCCCCCACTTCTGCTCTTAGGGAAAGAGAAGAGACAACAGGGAAAGAAGGAAGGTCTAGAGCAGCTAGGCCTCCAGATGGGTGGTCTTTGAAGAGAAAATAATACTTATGAGGTCTGAGACTCCCCAATGGGTACAGAGCCACCTCAGTCCCTGGGAGTCCTGGAGAGACACCGCCCAGGGAGAGCAAGAAAACGGTGCTTTACATTCACAGCTCTGGCTTTGCAGAGCTGGGCTCCGGGGCTGGCATCTATCACTTGCTACCTGGGAGCCCAGGGCTGCTGGGGTTTGCCTCCGGCAGCTGATTAGACAGCAAGAAAGCTTATTAGGGCCCCCGATTTCCCCCTAGGAAATCTCTCCCTCAGGGGAGAGAGGAGCACATTTTCCTGGCTCTGATAAACCCTCTTGGGAATCTGTGATCACAGTCTTGGCATATAAAGGGAATCTGAGCAGGAGATTATGGAATTTACTGAGGCTGAAATATGACCTGTGAAACGTCAAGGAGAAGGGGAGCTGTCGGCTGTGGGCCTGGAGAAGGATCACCTCCCAGCTGCAGGGTTCAGTCAGACCTTGCATCCTCCTGAATAAGTGAGTCAATTCACAAGCTTCTTTGGCCGCCTCTGTGCCCTGTGAAGTTTGTCCAGCCAGACCTCTCTGCTTTCTTCCCCCACCCTCAAACACAGACCATTGGGAAAGACCTCAGAAATGTGAGCAGATTAAAAATATTTACCTAACACTTGAAGGGATTGCTAAACATTCCTCTGAGAGAGCCTCATAAGAGAGTGAAGTTTTGAAAGATGATTCACTTCTTTTGGTTAATTCATTTATTTAACATTTTGGAGCACATCCTAGGTTCCGGCAAGGTACTTGACCTGAGGACAGAGGAATAGGAAGCTTGTGAAGTCTGGCTGAGGAGAGAGGAAATATGCATATGAGGCCATTACAGAAACAATCTAAGGCAATTTGAAGCAAAAGGAGATGGCAAGAGATTAAAAAGCAAAGTGTTGCTATGGAGAGATGCTTGGGGGCTTGACTGGGTCAGAAAGGGCTTGGAAGAGGGTGGGTGTCTCAGGCCAGCTTTGCGAGGGATTGAGGCTTTGAATGGAGCAGAAGGGCAAAGGTATCCAAGAAAACTGGCAGAGTGAAGCCTTTGCTTCTTCTCAGACCCTATCCCTCTGCTTCCTCCCTCCTCTCCCAGAACTGGCAAAAGGTAGTATCCATCAAGACCTCTGTAAACTGCAGCCACGGGCCTTCCACAGATACGGGCCTGAAACCCACAGACCGTGCACCCCTGGGACAGGTCGATGAGCGGTGTGGTCCTCTCATAAGCAGTACCCACAGCATCTGTGAGCTTGTTGGAGATGCGAAACTTCAGGCCCCATTTCTGACCGACTGAATCAGACCTGCACGTCCCAGAGTCAGGAGACTCACAAGCATATTCCACTCTGAGCACAGAACAGGCCTCCCCATCCCTCCTCCGGGCTCCAGGCTTGTCCGCCCTGCCTGCCCAGCAGGGTGGCGAGAGCCATCCGGACAAGAACCGTGCCAGGGTTTATCCACGCCATCGGGAGCGCTCACACCGCCCAGAGCTCCAGGCCCTGCCTCTCCCCTGCGGACCTGTCTTTATGGTCCCATCTCACACCTGACCCCTAGCTTGAGAGTGTGCTTCTCTTCCAGAAACGGTCCTTTCTGGGGCATGCACACCCGCCCCCCTACCACCCTCCACCAGCCTCGCCACACAGTGGGCCTCTCAGATGCAGGACTGCAAGAGAGGGGGGCTGTGGAGAAGACAGTCAGCCTCCGGACCTGGAGTGGAGAGACCTGATTCACTGCTGCGTGACCTGGAGCAGGCCGCCATTTTGCTGAGGCTCAGTTTTGCTAATGATAAAAATTCACGTGCTAAGATGCAAAGGATACAAGAAAACAGAATGGCTAAAAAGCATAGGCTGCACAACTAGGTCCCCGGGATAGACTCTCCATTTAACTGCAGAGTGACAATTGGGCAAGTCAGATAACCTCTCCGCACCTCAGTTTCCTCATCTGAAAAAAATAAACAAGAGGAGCAGGAGTAATGCCTTGAGCGTTGCGTCCTCTGCTAAGCTTCCTTGGGTTCCCCTGGTGGCTCAGCTGGTAAGGAATGCACCTGCAGTGCGGGAGACCTGGCTTCCATCCCTGGGTTGGGAAGATGCCCTGGAGAAGGGAACAGCTACCCACTCTAGTATTCTGGCCTGGAGAATTCCGCGGACCGCATAGTCCACGGGGTCACAAAGAGTCGGACACGACTGAGCGACTTTCACTTTCGTCACTTTCCTTCCTTTCATTGTATGTTCGATTGAGTTAATATTTGGATTTAGAATAGTTTGTGGCATATTGTAAATGTTACATGAGCGTTTGCTAAATAAATACAATGAAACACAGAGCAGGGTGACGGGTCTCAAGCAAGTGCTCAGTAAACGTTTGCTGCTTTTGAATTTTAAAGTCAGTAAGATAAAAGGAGAGAGAGAGAAAAGCACGCAGGAGTCCCAGATAAAAGGGACGCACGCCATATCTATGTCGGTGCCCCAAGTACCTGTGAGCACGTGGTGGGGTGAGCTGGACTGCGGCCTCATGAATGGGGTTGCTGGGGGCAAGAGAGGAAGGGGACGGGGGCTGCAAGGTATGGCAAGGCATGGCAACATAGGCATTCCTGCCTGCCCTTTAGTCCCTGTCAATCGCTCCCCGTATTGATGACGTGCCGAAGCATGTGAGAGCAAGACAGTGTCCATCATCTGTGCTGGATCTTAAGGCACCAGCGCCTGGGAAGCCAGGCTCTCACCAGGTCAGAATCACTGGAGAGGAGGCACAGCTGCTGCATGATTGCCTGGCCTTCGGGGGATGCGGAGGTGAACCCAGGTCCCCGGCCCCTGCTACCTTCACTTTGGAAAGCTCAGAGCATAAGTGTGACTGGGTCCTACAGCCTCTGCCTGTAGCAGTGAGACCCCAACTAGTCTGCTCAGCTGGGACCCTGAGAAAGCGTGGATGGACTGCAAGGAAAGGGGATGCTTTGATAGTCCCTAGGCTGGGTGCTTGGAGAGGGCAATGGCACCCCAGTCCAGTACTCTTGCCTGGGAAATCCCATGGATGGAGGAGCCTGGTGGGCTGCAGTCCATGGGGTTGCTAAGAATCAGACATGACTGAGTGACTTCACTTTCACTTTTCACTTTCATACATTGGAGGAAGAAATGGCAACCCACTCCAGTGTTCTTGCCTGGAGAATCCCAGGGACGGGGGAGCCTGGTGGCTGCCGTCTATGGGGTCACACAGAGTCGGACACCACTGAAGTGACTTAGCAGCAGTAGCAGCAGGCTGGGCGCTCGCCTTCCTAAGCTCTCCTGCATTTCCCTGCTAATCCGTCCTGCCCCTCCACCCAGACACATCGGTCAGCTCTGCTGTCATCAGGTGGCTACGTTTGGGGTCGCCCCCACGTCCCACTGCTTCAAGCAGAAGCCGCTCCGTCTGCTCCTGAAGTCCACAGTGACCCGGGAGCAGCCAACCCTCATTCAGCGCTGACTCTAGTAAGACTGTGTCTGCCCCTCTCACCCTCTGTGCTTTATTTTCACAACCCTCCGCAGAAGGGGATAGATTGATGATGAGATTTGACCTTTGTCACCAAGCTAAGAAGTACCAAGCTGGGAACAGAACTGATCTGACCCCAAAGCCCAACATGTTGGCTTTCTGTGTTGGTGTTTCCCAGTGTGTGAGAGGAAAACCAGTTTTCCAGGAAAACTAGATCTTGGAAAACTAGTTCCAAAGTTTACTAATGGATATTTTTTAAAAATATATCTGTGAAGATGTATGCATTAAAAAAATTCTAGATTAACTTCAATGAAAGGATTTCTTTATTGCAGGGCTTTTCATAGCACTGATGGGACTCTCAGAAAGAGGATTTGAGATTACTCCAACACGGAATCCATCTTCCCCCTCACTGTGCACTTTGCCTGGCTAGAGATCTCAGAAATCGCTCAGGAAATGTCTCTCTATGCCACCTATTGCCTGTCACCCTCTCCCTCCACTGTTATATACTCTGCAACCACCCCCTTCTCCAGGCAGCGCGGTCTTCCTGTCCCACGGACTCTCCTGCCGTTTCTGCCTCAGTGCTTCAGCACATGTGGCACTTTTCTTTGGTAATGCTTTCTTCCCTTAGATCTGTCTACCCATCGAGGCCCAAATCAAGCCCGCTCTCTCCTCAAAGACTTGCTTGAACATTTCAATCTTCTCCATCTTCTGCTTCTCTCAACTCTTACCCACCTGTAATCTTATTCATGTGTGCGTGCTTAGCCGCTCAGTCATGTCCAACTCTTTGTTACCCCATGGACTGTAGCCCACCAAGCTCCTCTGTCCATGGGGATTCTCCAGGCAACAATACTGGGGTGGGTTGCCGTGCCCTTCTCCATGGCATCTTCCCACTCAGAGATCGAACCCAGGTCTCCCACATTGCAGGCAAATTCTTTACCATCTGAGCCACCAGAGAAGCCCAAGAATACTGGAGTGGGTAGCCTATCCATTCTCCATGGGATCTTCCCAACCCAGAATCGAACTGGGGTCTCCTTCATTGCAGGCGGATTCTGTACCAGCTGAGCTACCAGGGAAGCCCATTTAGAGACTCTTTAGTATACTGATATTGCTAGGAGCTTGAAAACCCTCTAAAGGTAAGAAATACACATCGCACTTCCATGATACTCCCAGGGTCCTTAGCACAGAATGGGAAATCTTCATCAGAATTTGTTGATGGAACATGAATTATTTAAAAGGGAGACTGGGATCCCCCTCCTGTGGGCCAGTCAACTCTAAGAGTACCAGCCAGGAAGAGAAGGAGCTGGGCTTCCGTCTTCACCTGGTTCCCATCTGGCTCCCTTTTCAGGCTTCAACCTGGGCGACAGTTCTGAGCACCGCCCTCAGCTGCACCAGCCTTCTGGATTGTTTTTTGACCACTTCTTTGACTTCATTGGTTAAAAAAGAAGGCCAGCCTTGCCAGGAGGCACTGATCCATCTACAGCCAGACACATCTCCCAGCCCATTCTCCAGTAAAGTGGAAGTGGCAGTGGAGTGCGAAGCTGCAAACTCCCTGCAACAAGTAAATTTTTAAAAGGAAAAAGAAGAGTTCCTTCAGCCTCTGGATCGTTGCCGGTTCGTCATCCTTTCCTCTTCCTGAACTTCAAGTCTCCTTCTGTGTCTCCTTGTGTCTGTCTCTGCATGTCTGTCAGTTTGCCTCTCTTTAAAAAACAAAACAAACAAACAAAAAAAACCCTGCATAAAACAGCAGACGGTCTCCCCTTCCTATCTGAAAGCAGAGGATAAAGCAGTCACATGTCAGGGGGCACATTTTTGGGGTTTATTTTCCTCAGCAATATCCCTCCCCAACCCCCACTAATTGCTATAGAAACACCAAATCCCCTTCCATCCTTCTGTAGGCGCCGACAGACTTCATTGTAATGTTTCCGACTTCGTGCTGGCTACTGCACACGCCAGCACCCAGGGACGCGCAAGCGTTGGGGTGAAAATCACGCGTCCAGTCGATGCTGGCTGTGCTCCCGCGTTCACACATCCGACTCTTCTCCTCTGACTTAAGATGCAGCATAGGACTTCGGAGCCAGGCGCGATGCCGCCTGCGTGGCAGCACCAAGCGCCGGGAGGCAGCTCTGGGAGAATAAAGCGGCTCAGCTAGGTCTGAGCGCGCAGGCCCTCTGACCAGCCCCTGGAAAGGCAAACCTCTTACACCCCTGGGGGTTGGCCTGGCCTCCCAGGAAGGTTCAGCTCCGATACCGAGCTCTGGAGCTTTCGCTCGGCTGAAAGATGGAGGAAAGCGCTATAGTCTCAGGGCTTTAGATCCCAGTCTCCTTACGCACTTGCCCAGTCTGTTTGCCCAGTCATGGATGCTGTTTGCACACAGCGTGAGACAGGAACTGGTCCCTTGCAGGTCCGGACTCTGTTTCTGGCACAATTGCCTTCAGATCCGAGAAGGGCCGAAGGAGGCTACACACGTCTTCTGTGAGTAAAGGACCCACTGAGGCTATGGGTCAGGGCCTCTGGTGCCCGGGGGAAAAGGCTTTGGGAGAATACGGAAAAAGAAAAAGAACACAGAGGCTCACGATGCCAAAGGACCAAAGCCTTTCTTAAATGCCTTTGTGCAGGAATTTGATTAAACAGAGACGCGTAATAAGGCTGACCCACTGCACCCCTGGCAAGATTGAGCTCGGGGCAATGTAGGCTGTGAGGGAGCGTGAGTTATGCATTGTACAAAATGATCCCATAAATCCTGAAATGGGTTTTTAAAAAAAAGAAAAACAAAGCAAATCAAGATGAATAAATATTAATGAATCGCCGCCTCTCTGTGGCAAGAGGAACGTGCGGCAGAGCTAATGACTCTGTCAGCGAATAACGTGGACTCCGAATATTTCCTGGAGCAGTGGAGGTGGGCTCAGAGATGGGGTCAGTCACCCGCGTGTGCAGCGGCAGCACTCAGAGCCCTAAAAAGCTGCCGGAGAGGGACATGTCTTTGTGCCGAAGGCTGGATTTCTGGCTAACTTTCCTAGGGTGAGTTGGTACCTGGCATACGACATACGTGGTACCAGCACTGCATTTACTGAATCATGACTCTTTGCAGATGCTTTACATATATCAGCTCTACCAAGGAGCTATCACTGTGCCCACTTCCTAGTTAAGGAACCTGCGGCTTAGAGACAATAACGTGCGCCACATCACACAGCTGGCAAAGCTGGGATTCAGATCCAGGGCTCTCTTGACTCCAAAGTCTTAGCACCAACCTATACTGCAGCTCACGCCTCTCTCTCTCCCCAGCTCCCCACATATTTCCTAGGCTTTGAATCACATCTCTGCAGCTTCGTGTGACTCCTCCATTGACCTAGCATGGGGGGCAGCCTCTCACATAGTAGGTGCTCAATAAATCAATAAATATTTGTTGAAGTGGATTTCCTGCCAGGAGAAGAAAATTACTTTACCCCGTTCTCATAGACAGATGGAAATTCACAAAATAAATCCTTCCCCCACGGGTAGCTAACCGGTGCAGCCCGACCTCCTCAGAGGCAGACACAAGGGCTATCACCCTCCCAATCATTATTGTTATTATTATTATACGGCTGCCAAGGGCTTGAACAGGTGATGCAGAAATTAAAGACTTGGCAGACAATAAGTGGTTCTTAAGAGGCAGCCCCGCTTTAGCACCATCTCTATAGGGGACCCCCTCTACCAGGGGCTGCCAATCACACCCCTTTCCCCAAGCACCAAATTCACTTAAAACATTTTTTTTTTTAATTAACAAATGGAAGATCAGGAGACGACTTTCCCCAGCCTCTCTGTCATGTCTGCACCCAGCAACAGCTAAGGCGTCTCCCCTGTCAGTCAGAGGCAAATACCAGGTCTAAGCTTTGTGCTATACATCCCCAGAATAGACGTCGCTAATGGCCTTGATGACAGTCCCTGATTTCCAGAGCACATGTGAGAAAGTGGAGAAGAGGGGAGGCCGGTGGGAGGGGTGCAGGGAGGCTACAGGCAGGAGTGGATGGTGTAGCATCTTTCTCTGTGGTAGCATCATGCTGCGTCTAATTTTGTTTCCACTTTTTTGTCATTTTCCTCTGAAAGCTCTTTCAAGTGTCCACAACTCTCTGAGTGCTGAGTGGTTCGAGCCAGAGGGCCAAGAGGAAAAGGGCAGGAAGGAAATCAGACCTACCTTCTACTGACAGCTTGACGTAGATGGAGAGGACTGTTTCCTCCCCTTCTCATGGACCCCCAGGAAGGCCACAGAGCTCTGGGGCACCCTCGCTCTGAACTCTGATTCAAAGAGGTGCCATCCAGCTTTGGTGCCATCCCCAAAGCGAGACTCTTATTCCTTGGTGCTGGGGTATTCATGCTCAGGCTGCAGGGAGGTAGGGAGAGTCTAAGCCCGTAGCTCAGGCCTGATAGTGATGTCAGACCATTTGTCTAAACAGTGGCTGGTCATCCATCAGGGAGTGGCTGGGGCTGGTTCCCCCTTCCAATGAAAAGGAAAGGGGAACAAAGCCAGGGGTGAACCCTGTCCTGTGCTTCGTCCTTCAGTCAAGTCCGACTCTTTGCAACCCCATGGACTGTAGCCCGCCAGGCTCCTTTGTCCGTGGGATTCTCCAGGCAAGAATACTGGAGTGGGTTGCATGCCCTCCCCCCAGGGGATCTTCCCATCCCAGGAATCAAAGCCAGGTCTCCCACATTGCAGGCAGATTCTTTACCGTCTGAGTCTCCGGGGAGTGAGAGACAACTAGAAAGCTTCATTCATGAAGCCAAAGCCACTGTTATTAGGCTGTGTCCTCATCGCTGTTTACTGGGATAAGACCCAGCCCCATTCTCAAAGAGTCCTCATCCCTCCTTACTACTGTCAGATTCATGGACCAGAACTCAATGAGCAGATGCTTCAACTCAAGTTGAAGGGACTTGAGGGTCAATCACATAACCCCAAACAAGGGAAAACAAGCAAAATTCTCCCAACCCTCTCTGAGATGAGTCCCTGTGCACGAACACACACCTACCACCACTACTTTACCTCCCCACAAAATTGCATCACTCTGACTACCTTCCCCTTGCCCCAACCCGAAATCGTCCACAGTTCTCCTGGATCATGTCTCTTTACCCTGCTTAAAACTTACTAAAGTTTACTGTGTGTCCCTTGAGCTTCCCTAGTGGTTCGGCTGGCTAAGAATCCGCCTGCAATGCAAGAGACCTGGGTTCGATCCCTGGGTCGGGACGATGCCCTGGAGAAGGGAATGGTGTGTCCCTTACTGTTGCTAAGTATGTTATGTCTCTTACTTATGCTGCAGTTACTATAAATACCCTAATTTATAGACAAGAAAACTGACGCTTATCATGATTGAGTAATCCTCCTTGATTGTTCACGGAGGCCACCTCACTGCATAGTCCTCTTTTGTGCTTTTCTGTCTCACTCACCCCGCATTGGTCTGGTCCTCACCCCTTCAGAGACGAACATGCGACCTCTTCTTTCCACGAGGAAAATAATAATCACTTTCCTGACTCCTGTGTGCAACTGATCACACGCTGAAGATTATAGATGTAGAGATACTTAGCTTTCTCCTTTCTTTTCTTGTAGACACTGCAACTGGATTGTGTCCTGAAACAGTCATCCTGAAAGATGAGGCCACAAGGCTCAGGGGACAATTGGCACCACATCAGGCTCTGTGGCCCTTGTTGACTCACTTATGTGGTTTTTCTTGACCTCTATCATGAGCATAGTTGCAGTGAATTCAAACACCTCAGGAAAGGAAGACAGGTTTCCCAATTGTCCTGTAACTCATAGTACAGTGTGCCTGCAGACAAATTGACATTCTGCAGGCAGCCAGGGGTTTATTTTTAAGAGTAATGATAAAATCACTGTTTCCAAGGCCTTCATCACTGACTCTGATTTGACTGCATATCCCCAGGAGGCCTGCACTCCCATTCTCTCCAGACCATCAACTTTAATTTAAAGGCCCGTCAAAGATCTTTGAAGGCCTAAATCTTTCCCTTCCAGCTGGTCAGAGATATTGGCATATTAATCTATTTAGTAATTATGTGAACAAGCTCGGACCATGTGTTATTGAAAATTAAACTATCAAAATGTGTCCAATCAAATCGCCCAATTTCTCCATCCCATCGTGTCATTAGATTCAACACCAAGATTAATTATCAAGCAATGGGCAAGGTTTACCAGATGTTACGCTGACTCCAGTCAAGGTACATCTGTTTCTCCACCTACCATCTCCGCAGACTCAGCCACTGACTCAACAGTTGCTGGTCTCGTTCAGGGTGACATTAGCCGAAACACGTCTGCTATCGACTGAGTCAAATGCTCCTGTGTTTCCTGCTCCTTGCTTGTCTAAAGCTGCCGTGGGTCAATGATCTGTCCCCAGAGAGTCATGGGGAGTGAGAACTGCCAGACAGCTCTGAGATGAAGGATGGAGCTGCTGCTTTGAGGGGAATTATAATTGCAGGGATAGGGAGGCCCCTGACGGGGGTTCTAGCCCAGAATCTCTGCTCCTTGCACTCTATGGCACAGTTTCTGGGTGAACTGTTTTTCTTCCTGGCCAGGCATTGTCACCACTTGTTGGGTAAGCATCACCTAGCTGGCGTGCCCAGGAAGTGCCCATGGGAAGAGCAGAACCTCAAGACTAACACAAAATTGGTCTCATCCAGGCTCCCTGCCACTAAGTAGATGTATGACCAAGGGCAAACAAGTTTTCCAATTGCTGAGCATTTTGAGTTGTAAAGTGAGGCAGCAAAAATACCTACCTGATAGCATAGTAATAATTGTGGAAGAGTATACGAAATGCGGTTGGTATTTTGTGCAGTGATTATGCACTTAAGTTCTTGAGTCAGACTATCCAGAGTTCAGTATTTTATCCACAACCTACAAGCTACCAGCCTGATGACTTTGAGCAATGGATCTAACCTTCCCAATCCTCAGTTTCCTCATCTATAAAATGGGATTTTAATAGAATCTATATCATAGGTAGGATTAACATGCAATTCATGTCAATACTAAGAAGAGTGCCTAGAAAATAAGAAACATTTCATAAATGTTCAGGAATGTTACTATAATTTTCATGGAATATGTAACAGACATGCAGAAAATATTGGTTTTTTCCTCAACTCTCTCATTTTCTCACTACGTCTTTATGTCTCTCTACGGCCCTCAGAGTTTAAAAGGTCTTAAGCGTCATATAATCCAATCTCTTATGCCATATAGAAATCTGTCTCTTTTATAATGAAAGAAGAGTATGAAATTATAAGCTCGACTACTTCCTTTAAGAGGATATATCGTGGTATGTGGAATATATATTGCTTTATTGACTATCATAGGATGCTGGTGTTTGAGCTAGGAATTTGAGCTAAGATTGATTGCACAACATGACGGAGAAAGAAAGTAAGGACACCACAACAGTGAGGTGAGGAGGGACGAGGTTAAGAACAGAGACGCAAAAAGGAGAATAGAGGAGAGACAGTAGAGGGGCAAAGTTCTAGAAGGTGACTCTCTTCCTAACAACCACGTAGAATACTAATGAGGTGCCACTGATGCAAACAGCCAATTCATTGGGAAAGACCCTGATGCTGGGAAAGATTGAGGGCAGGAAGAGAAGGGGAGGACAGAGGATGAGCTGGTTGGATGGCATCACCGACTCAATGGACATGAGTTTGATCAAACTCAAGGAGATAGTGAAGGACAGGGAGACCTGGAGTCCTGCAGTCCACGGTATTGCAAAGAGTCAGACAGGACTTAATGACTGAACAACAACTGAAATTTCAGTGTGGGTTGACTTCTTACAAAAGCCAGAAAAATCATAGATTTTTGTTAATGTGATGTAAAGTAGGAGTTAGAGTCACGGATGGAGGAGTTGAGGCATACACAACCAAAAAGTGTAAACATCCAATGAACCAGTTAAAATATTCTAGGTAATTTTATGACTTTAAAAAAATTGGAGCTTTGAAAAACAAAAGTTGACTTCCACTTCTATATGAAATGTAAAAAATCATGAGAAAATGCTGTCATCACTCTGATAAGAAGAAAAAAGCTGGTTGACCTACAGATCATACATTTCAAGCCAACTAAAGAGCAAAAGATGAACACAAAAATCCAGGGAACTAAGATTCACAAAATAATGCAGCCCTCCAAGGAGAGAAGAGACCCATGATGGTTTTCATCACTATGGAATAGTAGGGAAGAAGGAAGCCACCCCCAACATGTGTAAGAAGAAAGGAGTTAAAATTTCAGTGAACTTGTAAAGATCAAAATTGGATAGAAATGATGGTTTAGAATCCATAGGATCCCTAGAAATAAAGATTCTGAATCCACTCACTAACTCATTTCCATTGGCTTTCATTAAGTGCTCATGCAGAACATCAGGGGTACGGGCAAGAGAGCTGCAAAAGTCTTCTTGAAATGCACAACAGTGGAATCTTCTGGAGCCTAGTGAGCAGAATAGCTGAGATGAACCCTCCAGGAATTCAGACACCAAGCCATATTGTAAGGATGTTTCCAATCCTGCCCTTCAATCATTTGAAGACTCTAATAAACTGAATATAATAAAATTAACAACCAAGCTCTGATCTAGCCTAAATGCAAACTAGATTGACTCAACCCCACAAGCCAGAAGCCAGATAGAAAAAAAGAGGATATTCTGTTCCTGAAGTAAATGTTATTGACTTCAGTTTGTACTGTATTTTTGTGGTTCAGATGGTAAAGAATCTGCCTACAGTGCAGGAGATCTGAGTTCAGTCCCTGGATGGGGAAGTCACATTGGAGAAGGAAATAGCTATCCACTCCAATATTCTTGCTTGGAGAATTCCATGGACAGCCTGGTGGGATAAAGTCCATCAGGTCACAAAGAGTCAGACACAACTGAGCAACTAACACTATTTTATTTTATCCATAATGCCTTGGTGAGGCAACTTCAGCTCAGTCGTGTCTGACTATTTGCAACCCCGTGGAATGTAGCCTACCAGGCTCCTCTGTCCATGGGATTCCCTAGGCAAGAGTACTGGAGTGGGTTGCCATTTCCTTCTCCAGGGGATCTTCCCAACCCAGGGATCGAACCCAGGTCTCCTGCATTGGAGGCAGACGCTTTAACCTCTGAGCCACCAGGGAAGCCTTATATTCAATCAAAAACTCTAAGACACAATGTCAAGGCTATGAAAAACAAGAAAATATTCAGGAACTTTCACAGATTAGAGAAGACTAGGAAACATGGCAATGTGTGTGTGTGTGTGTACAGCAAAAATTAACACAACATTGAAAATGAAGCATGCTTCAACACAAGAAACACACATTGCATACAAGAACAAAGATAGGCTGAAAGTGAAAGGATGGTAAAAGATACACAATGAAAATACAGTCAAAAGAAAGTTGAAGCAAAGTTGACACAAGTAAGTACTCACTAAATGTCAGCCACTAGTAACTGCACTTATGGTGAGATGTGCTGCCATTTCAGGTAACTAGAAAAATTGCTTGTAGTCAGTATTAGACAAAGAGGAAAGCTGAGCTGTGGGTTGGACCTTCCGCCTGTCAGCAGGTGTTCACGAATTTGTAAATTGGTGCCATTTGTGAGCAAAGCCATAGCAACACCTCCTCTCTTGTCACTTAGGTATCAGTGACTTTTTTTTAATTCCTAACAAAGTATTCAAGTTTTGTTCTATCACCACACCTATATCTTTTAGTTTTTATATTTTTGCTACAATTAAAATTGTCAAAAGCCAAAGAGCAATTTGGAAAAGCAGAGAATACATGAAGCTAGACTACTCCAGAACCCAGGTCTCCATTACTGAACTACATGGTCTCCCACACATTACTTAATGCATTTCTTCTTTTGTAAGATGGGTCAATAATCCTTATTTCACAAGGTTATTGAGATAATTAAATGAGCCAATTTTATGTGAATCCCATAATATCTGGCATAGGATATGTGCTCAGTGCAGTTCCTGTTTTCCCAACTTCCTATGAGATATGAGGATATTTTAGGCATATCAAGGAGGATGGTAGAAACCAGATTTTGTCATAGTAAAATCTGTAAGTTCATACTTTTAAAACTTTTGTCAATTCACTCATTCATTCATCCATCTTTCCTATTCATTTAATGAACAAGTCTTCATCAAGAATCAACTAAGTATCAGGTATTATGAGATCACAAAATTAATGAAACTGACCTCCTTTTCTACTTTCTGTAACAAACTATTCTTTCTGGCAGCAAGTGAATAAGTTATTTACAAGCAGTCAGCCAAATTCCTTGTCCTTTGTCCTGCATGGTGTAAGTTTCTCATTTCTGCTCTCAACTGGCCACAAAAGCTGTAAGCCTTGCTTGGGGCTGGAGCCAGAGCCCAGGTTAAATCCTCTATCTTCTGAAACGGCATGGAGCTGAGAAATGAATGTCTTAGAAATATTTTCATCAGGTGATGTGCTGGATTCATTAGGAGGACTACCTAGTCCCTAGGCTGATGATACCTGGCTCCGTGGATAACACATCTGATTCAACAAGTAAAGTGTTATTTCTTTTAAAAAATATACCCCTTTCCACTCCCACCTCCCTCTTACAGTAGCAGAGGTATTCCTGCTCAGAGCAACTCTGTTCACTTCCGTTCTCCTTCCCCCCTTAGTTTGTGTGATTGTAACCCGAGGGACTGTATGCAGGCTGGTATTAATACTACATACTGCGTTGATACAGGTGGAAGTCTGGATTTGACTTTATCAGAGACTCCCTGCTGTCCAGAGTGATTCTGAACTCTGTCAAAAAAAAAAAAAAAAAACACCTCAATTTGCTCAGTAGTCAGAACAGGGTTGTTTTTAGCTTGCCGAGATTCACAGCTCTGAAGTCTTTGTTTGCAAATCAGGCCTTTTTTCAACAATGCTGGCTGTGGGGACCAAAATAGCAATTCTAGAGTCACTTGTCACCCTCTGTCTCCACTCTCTACAGAAGGTGGGAGGCGTGAGATCCCTGGAGGAAGAACAGTTGTTCTCTTGCTGATAACTCTTATCACAACCAGGGACAAACAATCCCTGGTGCTAGCCGTGTTCAGGTTCATGAAATGTGCACAAACCTGAATTTTGGATGCATTTAAGCATTGGGGAGGAGAACCGAGAAGGACTCAGAATCCTTCAGAGGGTTTATTAAAACATGGATTTCTGGGCCCATGGCATCCTTGTAAATGGTTAACAATCTGCTCCTTTTGGAGGAAAAGATGTGATTTACAAATGCCCATTTCTGTGGTGTAAATATCCCCGATGATAGTCAATTTCAAGCTACCTTGAAATCGGGAAGAGATGCACAATATGCTCTCCAGAGCTTATATTGGCCAGCTTCAGCACCACTAGTTGGGCCCCATCTGCTTGACTTGGCAGGTCTGAGAATTTGTACCTCCAAGAAGTTTTCAGGTGGTATAGAGGCTGCTAGTCCAAGAGTTTTAGGTGCCAGATATCATGGGAATTACCTAGGGCTTTGGAGGCTTTGCTACCCTCTAAATACCTTCTCTTAGGACCTTATCTTCCTTTTCCCTTATATCCTGAAGGGACACAGGGCAGGCTGTTGGGACGAACCTTTAACTGTGGGGACATGGTTCTGGGCTGCAACTTATGGGAAAATGAAATATGCTAATTTTCCAAAAAGAAGCCATGCATCTTTCTGTCTTTTGTTTAACCCCTCACTTTTCTTGGCATGACTGTAAGGAATTAAATCTTATTCATCTTTTTGTTCCTTCAGTTCAGTTCAGTCGCTCAGTTGTGTCCAACTCTTTGCAACCCCGTGGACTGCAGCACGTCAGGTTTCCCTGTCCATCACCAACTCCCAGAGCCTACTCATGTCCCTCATGTCAGTGATGCCATCCAACCACCTCATACTCTGTTGTCCCCTTCTCCTTCTGCATTCAATCTTCCCCAGATCAGGGTCTTTTCTAATGAGTTGGCTCATACAGCCCAAGTATTAGCATTTCAGCTTTAGCATCAATCCTTCCAATGAATATTCAGGACTGATTTCCTGTAGGAGTGACTGGATCTCCTTGCAGTCCAAGGGACTCTCAAAAATTTTCCTTGCCTTTGCCCAGATAGCCTCCGAACTGAAATAAGCCAAATATACTGGCCTGCAGCCATGAAATACAGATCTCATAGTTCCTATCACTCACTCGATCTTTAAGCTATCTGCCTGTCCATATACTTCTTGGTTCACTAATTTGCACAATGGTTATTTAAATCCCTACTACGTGCCATCACTGGGACTGGAGATTTAGTGGTGAGTAATTGCCAACATCTGCTGGATCATGGAAAAAGCAAGAGAGTTCCAGAAAAGCATCTATTTCTGCTTTATTGACTATGCCAAAGCCTTTGACTATGTGGATCATAATAAACTGTGGAAAATTCTGAAAGAGATGGGAATACCAGACCACCTGATCTGCCTCTTGAGAAGTTTGTATGCAGGTCAGGAAGCAACAGTTAGAACTGGTCATGGAACAACAGACTGGTTCCAAATAGGAAAAGGAATATGTCAAGGCTGTATATTGTCACCCTGTTTATTTAACTTATATGCAGAGTACATCATGAGAAATGCTGGACTGGAAGAAACACAAGTTGGAATCAAGATTGCTGGGAGAAATATCAATAACCTCAGATATGCGGACGACACCACCCTTATGGCAGAAAGTGAAGAGGAACTAAAAAGCCTCTTGATGAAAGTGAAAGTGGAGAGTGAAAAGGTTGGCTTAAAGCTCAACATTCAGAAAACGAAGATCATGGCATCTGGTCCCATCACTTCATGGGAAATAGATGGGGAAACAGTGGAAACAGTGTCAGACTTTATTTTTCTGGGCTCCAAGATCACTGCAGATGGTGACTGCAGCCATGAAATTAAAAGATGCTTACTCCTTGGAAATAAAGTTATGACCAACCTAGATCACATATTCAAAAGCAGAGACATCACTTTGCCAACAAAGGTTTGCCTAGTCAAGGCTATGGTTTTTCCTGTGGTCATGTATGGATGTGAGAGCTGGACTGTGAAGAAGGCTGAGCGCCGAAGAATTGATGCTTTTGAACTGTGGTGTTGGAGAAGACTCTTGAGAGTCCCTTGGACTGCAAGGAGATCCAACCAGTTCATTCTGAAGGAGATCAGCCCTGGGATTTCTTTGGAAGGAATGATGCTAAAGCTGAAACTCCAGTATTTTGGCCACCTCATGTGAAGAGTTGACTCATTGGAGAAGACTCTGATGCTGGGAGGGATTGAGGGCAGGAGGAGAAGGGGATGACAGAGGATGAGATGGCTGGATGGCATCACTGACTCGATGGATGTGAATCTCGGTGACCTCTGGGAGTTGGTGATGCACAGGGAGGCCTGGCGTGCTGTGATTCATGGGGTCACAAAGAGTAAGACATGACTGAGCCACTGACCTGATCTGATCTGATCTAAATAGGCACAATATCTGACCCATGGAGCTTATAGTAGGGAAGACAAATATCAAATAGATTTCCAATGAGCTTCAAAGGAAAGCTCAAGATGCTATGTGGGTGTCCAATAGGGTCAGATCATATCAGATCAGATCAGTCGCTCAGTCGTGTCCGACTCTTTGCGACCCCATGAACCGCAGCACGCCAGGCCTCCCTGTCCATCACCAACTCCCGGAGGTCACTCAGAGTCACATTCATCGAGTCAGTGATGCCATCCAGCCATCTCATCCTCTGTCGTCCCCTTCTTCTCTCGTCCCCAATCCCTCCCAGCATCAGAGTCTTCTCCAATGAGTCAACTCTTCGCATGAGGTGACCAAAATACTGGAGTTTCAGCTTTAGCATCATTCCTTCCAAAGAAATCCCAGGGTTGATCTCCTTCAGAATGGACTGGTTGGATATCCTTGCAGTCCAAGGGACTCTCAAGCGTCTTCTCCAACACCACAGTTCAAAAGCATCAATAGGGTAAGGAGGCACAAAAGGACTCTCCAAGGAAAGATGGCTAAATTGAGACCTAAGAAAATGGGTAAGAGCTTTCCATTGAGAGGAAGATGGCAATGGTGGGTGTTTGGCAGGGGATAAATGTTCCAGGGACTCAAGAGCAGAGGGAAGGGAAGTATGGGCAGAGATGAGGCTGCAAAGAGAGGTGAGTTCTGGACTGCATCCTAGGAGCAGGTGGGCAGACCATGGTACGATCTCAGGTGGAGAAGGGTCAACCATAGCGGGCCTGAGGAAGTGTTGCCTTTGGATATGGTCGTTGCTCTTTAGTCCCTACGTTGCGTCTGACTCTACGCCCCCATTTGTGTGTCGTTTCTGAATCCCAGACACAGGCCCGCTGTACAAGGAATTGGCTGAGCTCGGCCTTTGTTCTCTCTAGGGTTCACTCCTCTAGTTGTGTCACCTTTGTCAGACAATAAAATTGCGATGTATTCAAGGTCAAGGATGCTGTCTTCATCCCTTCTGTTGTCCCACTGTGCCCAGGAAGGTACCGCGTGCCTTCTGGGCTACTGGCACACAGCCTTGGGCACCAGAAAGAGTTCTTGATTTGATGAAAGGAGACCAGGCTTCCAGTCCATCCCATCTGCACACCATCTGCATTTTACAAAGTCTCTTTGAAAGAATCAAATAAGATAGAGCAAGAGAAAATTATAGAATACTGTGCACATGTGTGATGGCATAATGGTGAAGTGGTACCAGATCTCATGGGTATCTGGCACATCATGGGGGTAAGGACCCAGTCTTCACCCAATACAGCCTCCTCCTTCCCTTCCTGAGCAGAATTACCCAACCAACAAGTTGCTGTTGGTTGTCACCGTCACTTTTCAGGTGCCGGAAGTGACAGCGTGGGGCCGTGGCCTGGGCCTGGGAGCCCACATATTCCTGGGTGATGCTCTCACAGCTTGTATCTGCCTCTCTGACCTCTGAGGTGCCCTCCCATCGGCATCTCGCCTCATACGTGTGTGCCACCTAATCATCTCTGGTGTGGAAAGGGCCACTGGGGTTCAGAGAAGTATTCTGCAAACTCAAGTTCATGAACCAGCCACATCAACCCAGCACTTATTAAACCTGTCCCAGCTCTGCTAAATCAGAATCGTATGAACACTTAAGGCTCCCAGCCCTGTGTGGTGGATAGAATCCACCCACAGAGATGAACACACAGTCTTCACCTACTGGACCTCAGTCTTCTTGTCTATACCTTTGATCACATGCTGTGCGATTAAGTTGCTTCAGTTGTGTCTGACTCTTTGTGATCCATGGACTGTAGCCCCCCAGGCTCCTCTGTCCATGGGATTCTCCAGGCAAGAATACTGGAGTGGGTTGCCATGCCCTTCTCTAGGGGATCTTCCCAAAGCAGGGATTGAACTTGCGTTTCTTCCATCTCCTGCCCTGGCAGCTGTGTTCTTTACCACTAGCATCACCTGGGAAACCCCACCTTTGATTACAGATCCTATTAATCTCTACCTCAGTTCAGGGCCATGAGGGTTAAATAAGATAGAGCATGTGTGATGCTTAAAACAGCTCTTGGCACTTAGGAAGCATTTGATAAATGCTGCCTCTGAGCAACCCTGTGTGTGGGTGGATGGGGAGCTGACATCTAGAAAAGCAAAATGAGTTACCAGAGGTCACACAGCTAATTAGCCACTGGACAGGACTAACGCCAAGAAGGCCCAAGTCCTAATCCGGCGTGATTTCACCACACCAGGCTGCCTCCTTTAAGCCCTGATCTTCCCTAACTGCTTCTCTTCCATGTACTCTGGGTGGCCCGGCAGAGTGCTACATCGCTCCCTTTCATTAGCCATTTATCAGGATGTTGCTTTGTATCTTGCAAACAGATAACCAGCCGAGCTCAGCTGACCTCTAGAATCCCTTCAGATATAATTGAGTTTGCATTATCTGACAGGTAGCCCATCTCCTAACATTTAGGTAAATTGCAGCGCCTGCATACCTGACCTCCAAAACCTGCCCCAGGGCTCTGAAGCCTTTGCCTTTCTCGCTAGACACTGCACCCCTCCCCATGCCAAACTCCCTTTTTCAAATAGAGATCTCCACACTTCTGCTCAGGGATGCAACTCAGGCCAGCTGACTTAATGCTAAGCACAGAAGAATACAGAGCCCAAACCATTCCCCTGGCAGATCCTCGCCCTGCCTTTTTGAGGCTGGGGGAGATTTAATTTAGATAGAGATGATGTCTTGCGATATGGATGTCCCAGTCTACCCTTGAGGAACGAACAAGGCAAGAGGCTCTTGGAGCCAGATGCTGAAACACAACACATCATCCCCACATCACAGAAGCCTGCTGCCACGTTTCTCAATGCCTGTGAGTGTCTGTGTGACACACCCTGAGACTCCTCTCTGGCTCCTCTTTATGTGTGGCCCACCCACTCAGAGGTGGAGGAGGGAAGCTGGTGTTTGATTTTCTTGGGTCACCGTGGCCTCTTCTTGTTCCTCCCCTAGGGATCACAGCTCTCCACCATCACCCCCTTCACACACATATCTCCTCTTCCTGACTCCATCCCCTGTGACCTACACACAAGAAAAACAGGATTGAGCAAATCGCCCCAAGGTCTCAGAGTGACTACTTGTAAAAGGAGGGTGTTAACCAAGATGATTTGAAAGATTTCTTCCACCTCTAAGATGTCATGGTGCTCTAGATTACTCATGTTAGCTTCCTAGGCATGGGGCCAGGCACAACCCTCAATCAATGTATATAGCAGCATCTTTAAGATATTCTGTGGCAGAGATTCACAAACTTTTACTATTCATGGCACCCTTAAAGTATTAGTAAGTCTTTTTTCACAGTACCCATAGGTCAAAAGAAACCTATTTATTAAGTACTTAGCTACTAACTGTGAACTAAATGAATGAAAAATGTTGGTACTGCAGAGTGCCTCAAGCTATCATGTTACAGTCTCTGATAGATGTTGAGCATCATTGTATTTGCCCAGAAATATAGAGATACTCTGCAGCATCTCTGTGAGTTTACTCAGGTACCCTAGGGTGCCTGGGCACAGAGCTTGGGAAATGGACACTTCAGTCTTACTTCTTAAACTTTCATCTAAACTTCCTGCCCCTTGAAACCTCTGAGAGAATCTCAGTGGGCAGCAATCTGTACCCTAGTCGCCTTGACCTGTCAGAGGACTTCGAGGAACTAGTCAACTTTGCATTTCAAAAAGTTTCTTAGGACAATCAGGTTTGAGGGACTACAGCTTTCCACGTCTCCTTTCACTACCCAGATCCTAAAACATCAAACCAGAGGAGAGCCTGTACTTTGGCGGTGCAGACACTGTGTTTCCCACATGTGCACACAGAGAGGTTAGATCCCAAACATGCTAGTGACACGGGAAAAGGCAGGAAAAGGAGGTTTGGGGGTAAGTTAAACTGGTTGCTGGGGATTCCGAGGTGGCACTAGTGGTAAAGGATCTGCCTGCCAATGCAGGAGACTCATGAGACGCCGGTTCGATCCCTGGGTGGAGAAGATCCCCTAGAGAAGGGCATGGCAACCCACTCCAGAATTCTTGCCTGGAGAATCTCACGGACAGAGGAGCCTGGCAGACTACAGTCCACGGGGTTGCAAAGAGTCGGACACGACGGAAGCGACTTACACACAAGTACAAACAGGTCGCTGCGTACATGATCTGGATACTTAGATGGGTGATTCTGCAGCCTCACATTTCGTGTGTGGGATAGACACTGTCAAGACAAAATTAGGCCTTAACAATATTTTAAAAGGCTGTTGAGCCTGGCTGTGTGCCTGGTATAGCACTAGGATTTTAATATTCATGAATTCTACCCTCCCCCAATAGCACCAGAATGTAATACTACAGGGTCTCCACCAAACAGTGAAGCAGCCAGGGCTCAGCACGGTCATACATGTGGGAGCAGGCAGGCCAGGACTTGAACTTAGCTTTCTGAATGCAGGGACCCAACTTTCAGCTAACTTTAGGTGCCTCTGTGAAACTCCGATATTTCCCCTAAGGATACCCAATGACCTACTGGGCAGGAACACTCAGGAATTTTACCCCAGAGCACTAGAACAAACCCATGTTCCTCAGTCCATGTTATCACAGATATGGGACCACTTTCTTCTCTAGCTCCAAAGTCCACACACCGTTTCTCCTTTACCAGCCATTTAAGCCATCTGTTCCCTGTGAGTCTGCACCCTTTTCAGTGACTGCAAACTGTTTCTTCATCTTGGTCACCTCATCCAACATCAAAACTGAAATTTATCCCCTTCCTTGGCCCCCTCCTCACATGTAACGGGGAAGGAAGGAATATCAAACATCCTTTAAACAGAGAAGTCCAAAGCTATGCAAGAATAAGAAATGGCATTCGTTTAGCATGGAAGATGAATCATTTAGAGGTCGTGGCTTTAAGTTATTGGGAATCTATTAGGCTAGGCCTGTGGACATTTATTTCTCCCTTTTGCCAATGCAGGTTCTAGAAGCCCCAGTTCTATCTATAAAGCAAATGTCAGGGAAGCTGTAGCTCTCCCCTCCATGACCAGACATTAATGCAAGTAGTGATGCGCTAATGCCTTGAAATAGTTGTTGGCTTCTTTCTGCATTTTCTCCCAAATTCCCTTTATCGACAACCTAAATATATTAAGACTCTGGGGGGTGAGACAAAAGAAAATCCTGCTGAGAATGAGGAGCCTGCCTCATGCGTGGTGGGAATGCTGGCTTAGCCACCACCCAGATCATCTCTAAATCTCCCTTGCAGTGATGGTCTCATTTTGCTTCAGAGCCCTATTTGGTTTTATGCTGCTGCTACTGACCTTTCTCATTTTTCCCTTTTCTGATTGAGGTATAATTCACATTTGCTATAGTGTGCTAGTTTGAGGACATGTAACCACTACCACAATCAAGATAGTGAATATTTCCTTAAAAGCAACATTTTCCCCCATGCCTCTTTGTAGTTAACCCCTTCCCCACCCTAGACACACCAACCACTGACCTGTTTTCTGTCCTTCTATGCTTATCTTTGCCAGAATGTCAAGTGACTAGAACTACATATCGTGTAGCTTTTCCATTGTGACTTCTTCCTCATAACACAATGCATTTGAGATTCACCCATGTTGTTGCGTGTCTCAGTGGTTTGCTCCTTTTCATGATGAATGACAGTCTGTAGTCCAGACACATCAGAGTTTATATATTTCCCAGTTTCAAGTTTGGCTTGTTTCAAGTTTGAAGTAACTATGAATAAAGCCTAATTACATCCAGGTTTTGTGTTAGGCTTTCATTTATCTTAGGTCACACCTAAGAATGGGATTGCTGGATCAAATGATATGTGTACATTCACTTTCACAAAAAGTTGCAGAACTGTTCTACAACAGCCGTATGAGTTTGCATTCCTGACAGCAATGCGCCTGGGTTCCAGTTGTTGTGCATCCTCGCTAGCACTTGGAATTGTCCATCTTCACCCCTTTCTGTGTTCAATTATTCTGTAGCTCTGTGGCAATTCTCTCAGTTGTGGCTTTAATTTGCCTTTTCCCTAGGGACTAATAATGTTAAGTATTTTATTTGCTTGTCTGGCATCTGTGTAGCTTTTTGGTCATGTGTCTTTTTTTTTTTTTTTTAATCTTTTACTCATTTTTTACTGGGTAGTTTGTTTTCTCATTATTGAGTTGGAAGGTTCTTATGTATTCTGGATTTGAAGGCTTTATGATTTGAAAATATTTTTTCCTATCCTGTGGCTTATCTTTTCATTCTTTTAACACTGTTTGTTGAAGAATAGAAGTTTTCATTTTTATAAGGTCCAACTTATCAGTGTTTTCTTTCATAGATTATGCTTTTGATACCATATCTAAGGAATCTTTGTTTAACCCAAGGTCACAGAGATTTTCTCATGTGTTTTCTCTAGAAGTTTTATAGTTTAAAATTATATATTTAAGCCTAAGGTCCATTTTAAGTTTCACTTTTTTTCTTTTTAAATTAATTTTCTTTTAAAGCTAGAGAAGCCAAAGGCAAAAGGAGAAATTTGACCTAACCCCTGTAAAAAATTGATGCTAGGTAGCTCCTATCATAATGTAGCGGTTAAATCTTAGGCTCTAACATCAGATGCTTTGAGTCTGAATCAGTTTTCCTTATCCTAACATAGCATAGGGTGATTACGTTTACTTTCTGATCTTCATTTAAATGAATTATTAATTAACAAAGCTAAGATTAGAACTAGAACTCTAACTTTTGAGCTCTATCATAAAGATTAATTCCAAGTGAGGAAGATAAGAACTTTTAGCTGGGGAACCAATTCTGAACTACCCAGGAAAGGTGGTCAGAGTGGTCTGTCATTCAATACTAGAAAAACCAATAATGGTGTGAGATCAAGGCCCCGATGTGCCCCACATTGCATGTGGTCATGTTTCTCATGGGCTCTCCCTGCTTTCCTTGGATCTGAGTTCATCCAGGCCGTTGGGTACCCTGAGTTCTTCTTGCTGCTCAAACACACTTCCTCACTTAGAGGCGTCCCTGCCATATCAGCTCCCCATCTTCCCGGTCTCTCCATCTCTCTGCCCTTTATCTTCAAAGAGCACCTGCCGGCTTTTGTCTGGACATTTTTCTTCTGACACGTGAAGCAGCATCATCATCCAGAAAGGAGACGTACAGACTCAGAGCTCGGCATGGTCAAACATGTCGGTGTTTATTAGTGTGTCCCCAGCCTCCAGGTGGGCCTATCCTAAAACCTCCTAGAAAATGGATATCCCACTCTTTAGAAGTGAGCCGAAATGGCTTAGGGGGTGAGGGTGGGAGCACATAGGTTTGGGACTAAGATTTGGATTCAATACTATGCCACCCTGAGTAAAGCACATAACATTTTAGATTCAATTTCTCAAACCCAGAGTGAGGAACATTAAAATCTTTACTTGGTTTCATGAGGATTAAATGGTACAAAAACTATACGTAAAACACCTGGTGCCCTGTGGCAGTTTTCATGATTATGACGGTGAAGTCAGCTCTGCCTTCTTCATCCACCATTTCCTCAATTCACAACCCTCTCTCCTTTCTAATCAAAAGGCCCCCTGCTGCTGGCCCAGCTAGTTTCTGAGGATCACATCCAGTCAATGGCCCTCAGACTATCAAATAGGACTTGAGAACATCCTAACGGCTTCTGAATTCTTTGCAAAGTCCATGTGTGTATATAGCGCAATCCACTTGTGAAGAACTTGTAGCAGATCAATTACTGTAAATGCCCTAAACAGCCTCAATTGATTGCCATATGTGATCTGAAGTTCTGATTAATAGAGGCTTTGTTTAAAAAAGAGAGCATGCCTAGGAAAGAGAAGGAAAACACTGCTGTCCACTTTTGCCGATATCCTGAATTAGGAGGCTGCAAAGTAGTCTCTGTTGGCAACTTCTCATGTTTGGCTGCATGCTCCTGCCAAATCAAGTCTCGACTTGGGTGAAAACACCACACCTCCTATTTGTTGGGATGTTTGTAGAGAATCAGCTCGGAACATCTTGTCTCGGAATAATATATATATATATATATATATATATATATTTTTTTTTTTTTTTTTTCCCCAGGCTGAAAATGCTACTTTGTATTCCTGGGTGAGGGGCTATCTCGTGTATCTTAATCCTGTGCGGGCCTGGTGACTCACCGCGACTCTTTGGGGCTTAGCTTTGAATTCCCTTGACTTTGAGGTTACAAACATCAATCCTTCCACGTGGCATTCCCTTCATTTCTGGAGCACTCACGTGCATATCTAACCCCTGCGTGCACATGAGTATTCAGCTGCCTGCAAGTCTTAAAAATGCTAATGTGAAGCTGGGTTAGAATTCCGCAGGCCACACTGTGACCTCAAATATTAATCATGCCCGGGTAGCCAAGGGGAGCCTTGGCCATTGTAGGGAGAAGGCATACGCTCGCTCTGAAGCACTGCGAGGCGAACTAATCAAAATCAAACCCCTATTTTGAAACGTTTCACTCACCAGCAGGCTGTTCATTTTTCTCAGGTGTACATCTTGTTTTTGATTAGACAGAAGCAGTGATCTGATCAACTTTTCGATTGAACAAGAAACAAAACAAGACACAGCCAATTCACATCATGTTTCTCGAATGGTTTTTGATAGAAATTTACTCCTCTGAATCTCCTTGTTTATTCAATGTGATTTCCAAGATGCGTTTTCTATTTCCTCCTCTTCACCTTGACCTCTCTTCCCCTACGACTTTTTCTTCCCAGAACACTTTCTTATATGCTGAGAAATTATTTAAAGGTTGAACTGAAAGTTCAACACTTTAAAATTCCTTCTTATGAGCTCTGGACAATCCCTGGCCAGGGTCCTCAAAGGAGACTCTCTGAAGGACACCTTCTCTGCCTTGACATGTCAGGTGGATGCCCTGAACCCGGCCAACACATCCAGTCCCTGACCTGGAAGCGAAAGTATGTTCTTTCTTCTCTGCGGGCCAGTGCAGACATAGCTTCCCGTCTTGTTAATGGGCCTCGTCTACCTGTTAAGCCTTTTCATTATGTCAAGCCCTGTGCTAAGGACTTTTAATCCTGGCAGTGCATTTGATTTCAGTTGGTACAACTCTGGCAACTCTATATGACTTTGGTAATATTGCTACCCCCAATTTAGGGACAAAGATGACCCAGTCAGAAAGAAGTAGAATCAGAATTTTAATCCAGGTCTTCAGACTCCAAAGCTTACTTCTTTCCTCTGATTCTTTGCTGTTCAGTCACTCAGTCGTGTCTGACTCTTTGAGATACCATGGACTGCAGCACGCCATGCTTCCCTGTCCTTCACCATTTCCTGCAGTTTGCTCAAACTCATGTCCATTGAGTTTGTGATGCCATCCAACCATCTCATCCTCTGTCGTCCCCTTCTCCTGCCTTCAATCTTTCCCAGCATCAGGGTCCTTTTCCAATGAGTTGGCTCTTTGCATCTAATTCTCCTCTGATTCTTACTACCTTTAAATTAGCATCCAATTTCCTTCCAGGAAAATAGGGCTTATATCCAAGACAACATTCCCTTCCCTGGGGACAGAGATGAACTTACAGGCCAATTGGAGCAAAATGTTAAATTAACAAATGAAAAATCTGACGGCTGAGGGCCTTTGTGACTTCCCTGAGGTCACCACTGCTGAGTGGGCTGAGCTGAGACTTGGGTTTAGGCCTTGCTGATTCTAAATACTGCATTACCATTCATGCCCCATGCTGCATGCCCTGCCCAGTCCAGGGAATAAGACTCATCTCTCCACCACTTCTTAAACTCATAATAGTTTATTTTGCCTCTTTGCATCCTGATTTGAGACAATTTTATCAGGGATACAGAGAAGGGGAAAACAACAATAAACAAAGAAAGTACCCAAAACTGACATGCAAAATATAAATAACTCTCAGGTTTTAGATTTCTGTTAAACATGCCTACTGCAATTTTTGGAAGAGCCTTTCACATTTTATCTAGAGTGAGCTAGTCTCATCACAAAACATGATTGGAGTAACTGCGGGAACAAAAATAGTATTTCAGGCCCTAGATAGCATTGCTTTTATTTGAGAGTAAGGAGAGAAAGTAGGAGTGAACTATATTTGATGGAGGTATTTCCATCTCTTTAACAATACATATATATATATATATATATATATATATATATAAAACAAACTCTTTGTTAATCCAATGAATTTATAGACCAATAAATGAAATACGATTTTAGTTTGGATCTTTCTAATTGTTGTCCCTATAACCAACTAATGATTTGTCTTTTCACAGAATCTATCTTCCAAGGGCACCTACACATCAAAAGACCTAGAATAAAAACAAACATTTCTTGACATTAAACCAAGTTTTCATTCTGGAGAAAGATCTCCCAAGAAGAAAAATGAACAGCATGGAGAAGCTGGCTTAGTCCCCCAAATTCTCACCCGGATTTGTAAGGAAATGGACGGAATCCACACCACAAATTTATTGATAGAATTAGATTGGCAAGGATTTCATAACTAGAAGGTCAGCCTCCACCTCAGCTAAGCTGTGGGAAATCTCTGGTCAGTACAATATATGTTTGTGTATTCATTCAACAAATGCCAGTTCAGTTCAGTTCAGTCACTCAGTCATGTCCGACTCTTTGTGATCCCATGAATCACAGCACGCCAGGCCTCCATGTCCATCACCAACTCCCGGAGCTCACTCAGACTCACTTCCATCGAGTCAGTGATACCATCCAGCCATCTCATCCTCTGTCGTCCCCTTCTCCTCCTGCCCCCAATCCCTCCCAGCATCAGAGTCTTTTCCAATGAGCCAACTCTTCGCATGAGGTGGCCAAAGTACTGGAGTTTCAGCTTTAGCATCATTCCTTCCAAAGAAATCCCAGGGCTGATCTCCTTTAGAATAGACTGGTTGGATCTCCTTGCAGTCCAAGGGACTCTCAAGAGTCTTCTCCAACACCACAATTCAAAAGCATCAATTCTTCAGCGCTCAGCCTTCTTCACAGTCCAACTCTCACATCCATACATGACCACTGGAAAAACAATAGCCTTGACTGGACGATCCTTTGTTGGCAAAGTGATGTCTCTGCTTTTGAATATGCTATCTAGGTTGGTCATAACTTTACTTCCAAGGAGTAAGCATCTTTTAATTACAAATGCCAAGCAATCTTCAACTAGGTGTTGGGGATGTAAAAGTAAACAAAACTGACAAATACCACCCTAAACCCTGCCCTCTTGGTTACATAAATAAGGGGAGAAAAGTAACAGGTTAGATGGTGATAAGCACCATGATGACATCAAGGTGGCAAAGCAAACCCACAGTGTAGTCAATAGATGAAAAAGCTGCTCATTGACTGGGACCTAGTCCAGCGTCTGTCTACCTGCTTGTGCTCCTCCTCATTGGTTGCCATCTTCTCCAGAACGCTCCTGGCCTTGGTCAGCTTCATCTCAGCACAGAGAGATGAACCCTAACCCTAACCTCCCATCTCTAAGGGGAGGTTGCTGAGCTCAGTTGTGTCCATACTCCTGGCTCCGTATGTCCAACGGCTCCCAGCTTCCCTCCTTCCTCCTGGGGTCCACTTCATTCTTCTTGCTTCCACTATCTCTCACTCTGTTTTAACCCTTGAGCTCTCTTACCTGGTCCTACATATGAGTCTTTCTGGTTCCCATCTGTCCTGGTTTTGTCTTCTATTTCCTACCCTAAGCCTACCTTTTGAACCTGATGGTCCTCAAGGTTCCTAGAGAAAGGTTGCATTTTCCTCTGTTTATGTCCACACCCTGGTGATATAACTCCAGCAGAAGTCTGTGATAGATCAGATCAGATCAGTTACTCAGTCGTGTCCGACTCTTTGCGACCTCATGAACTGCAGCACACCAGGCCTCCCTGTCCATCACCAGCTCTCGGATGTCACTCAGACTCACATCCATCGAGCCAGTGATGCCATCCAGCCATCTCATCCTCTGTCGTCCCCTTCTCCTCTTGCCCCCAATCCCTCCCAGCATCAGAGTCTTCTCCAATGAGTCAACTCTTCGCATGAGGTGGCCAAAATACTGGAGTTTCAGCTTTAGCATCATTCCTTCCAAAGGAATCCCAGGGCTGATCTCCTTCAGAATGGACCGGTTGGATCTCCTTGCAGTCCAAGGGACTCTCAAGAGTCTTCTCCAACACCACAGTTCAAAAGCATCAATTCTTCGGTGCTCAGCCTTCTTCACAGTCCAGCTCTCACATCCATACATGACCACAGGAAAGACCATAGCCTTGACTAGGCGAACCTTTGTTGGCAAAGTGATGTCTCTGCTTTTGAATATGCTATCTAGGTTGGTCATAACTTTCCTTCCAAGGAGTAAGTGTCTTTTAATTTCATGGCTGCAGTCACCATCTGCAGTGATTTTGGAGCCCAGAAAAATAAAGTCTGACACTGTTTCCACTGTTTCTCCATCTATTTCCCATGTAGTGATGGGACCAGATGCCATGATCTTCGTTTTCTGAATGTTGAGCTTTAAGCCAACCTTTTCACTCTCCACTTTCACTTTCATCAAGAGGCTTTTTAGTTCCTCTTCACTTTCTGCCATAAGGGTGGTATCATCTGCATATCTGAGGTTATTGATATTTCTCCCGGCAATCTTGATTCCAACTTGTGTTTCTTCCAGTCCAGCATTTCTCATGATGTACTCTGCATATAAGTTAAATAAACATGGTGACAATATACAGCCTTGACGTACTCCTTTTCCTATTTGGAACCAGTCTGTTGTTCCATGACCAGTTCTAACTGTTGCTTCCTGACCTGCATACAGATTTCTCAAGGGGCAGGTCAGATGGTCTGGGATTCCCATCTCTTTCAGAATTTTCCACAGTTTATTGTGATCCACACAGTCAAAGGCTTTGGCATAGTCAATAAAGCAGAAATAGATGTTTTTCTGGAACTCTCTTGCTTTTTCGATGATCCAGCGGATGTTGGCAAGTTGATCTCTGGTTCCTCTGCCTTTTCTAAATCCAGCTTGAACATCAGGAAGTTCACGGTTCACATATTGCTGAAGCCTGGCTTAGAGAATTTTGAGCATTACTTTACTAGCGTGTGAGATGAGTGCAATTGTGTGGTAGTTTGAGCACTCTTTGGCATTGCCTTTTTTTGGGATTGGGATGAAAACTGACCTTTTCCAATCTTGTGGCCACTGCTGAGTTTTCCAAATTTGCTGGCATATTGAGTACAGCACTTTCATAGCATCATCTTTCAGGATTTGAAATAGCTCCACTGGAATTCCATCACCTCCACTAGCTTTGTTCATAGTGATGCTTTCTAAGGCCCACTTGACTTCACATTCCAAGATGTCTGGCTCTAGGTCAGTGATCACACCATCATGATTATCTGGGTCGTGAAGCTCTTTTTTTGTACAGTTCTTCTGTGTATTCTTGCCACCTCTTCTTAATATCTTCTGCTTCCGTTAGGTCCATACCATTTCTGTCCTTTATCGAGCCCATTTTTGCATGAAATGTTCCTTTGGTATCTCTGATTTTCTTGAATAGATCCTTAGTCTTTCCCATTCTGTTGTTTTCCTCTATTTCTTTGCATTGATCGCTGTGGGAGGCTTTCTTATCTCTTCTTGCTATTCTTTGGAACTCTGCATTCAGATGTTTATATCTTTCCTTTTCTCCTTTGCTTTTCGCTTCTCTTCTTTTCACAGCTATTTGCAAGGCCTCCCCAGACAGCCATTTTGCTTTTTTTGCATTTCTTTTCCAAGCACAAAGCTTGCTCTAAAATCTATCTCTGGGATCTAAATGGAAAGGAAAGATCTATTTGCAAATATCTTAAAGCAAAGAAATAGCTATTTCCTATGTGTACCCATATATGGGGTCCTTTAATTAAGTCATCATCTGAAAGAGCACACACCTGCCTTGGGTATTGCCTCCACGATGCTTTGTTGCCCCATGAGCTGAAATCTATTCACAGAGTACTAGCCCCATGGAGATGGGGCTGCCCTGCTTTTTCAGCCATAAGGCGTAATGTTCTTTGAGTTTCTCTAAGTCCTTTTCTTCAACAATATCTTGTCTTAGCCAGGGTGCTTGGGTTAATTATACCTTCTTACATTTAAAAGAATTTCCTCTCTAAATCCACTTTAAATATGCATCCTTTAAAGTCAACATGATGCTCTCCCCATCTGGAGATGTCACGTAAACTGGATGTCTAAATGGCTTTTCAGATGCACTAATTACTTTACAGCCATCTCTGCCCCAGCTGCCTCATTCATTCTCTCATCTGAGCCACGGCTGTGGCTGCTTGCTGATACCTCTGCCCTACAACCAAGCTACGCGTGTCTCTTTTGGCTATGGAATTTCCCTTTTTACACAACTCCTGGTATCCACAGACTTTCAAAGCATTGAGTTTCAATCATTTCCAGTGAATTTCCAAAGTCTACCCTACTTCTCCAGGTGTGGAAACCTATCCTGTGATGGTTATTATTGAAACTTAATAATACATTCTGTAAGCTTCAAATTTGTACATTTTTATTCCTTGTCTTTTAATAAATACATTTTACATGGAATTTAAATTGAAGAACCCTGAGTTATACAGTCAGTTCTGAATACACATGCATTCAACTACCCACCTTCATTTTAAGAGTAAGTTTATAATGGCCTCAATGTTTGCTCTGGCTTCTGCACAAACCATATCGCCAACCCCTGTGGCACTACATAGTCTCATGTTTAAACATCAGATTTGAAGTAAACAAGGGTAACACAATGACTGGGAAAGCAAAGAAAGAGAACGTGAGTAATTTCAGTGTTGTTATTCTGTGCGACCATTTGGATTATTTGTTTGTGTTTAATATTTAAAACAATGAAGCACCATAAACTGTGAGGTCTAATATTTTTGCTGGTAAGTGCAAATCTTAGTTCACACATGAAATATCTTACTGAATTTAAGCAATATCTCTAAGACTGAAATATATTCATTTTAACTCTTAATTGTTTTAAAACAAAAATATGAATTAAGAAAAGTAGGTTTTATTAAATTTACCTTATTGGACAGTCATGTATAATAAATATTATTGTATCAGACAATTTTCAAAGGATCAAAAGTCAAACTATTAGGCGAGTGTAGAAGTGTAGAATAAATAGTTGTACCTACCAACTTTATCCGGAAGGAACATGGCAGAAAAAAGTATTGACAGTATTCATCTATATTAATAATTTCTCTGAATTTGGAAAAAAACTTGAAGTGGAGCATCAGTGTAAAGAAGCATTGACCTAAAGAAGCTCAAGTGTGGTAGTCACTCAGTTGTGACTGACGCTTTGCGACCCCATGTACTGCAGCCACCAGGCTCTTCTGTCCATGGGATTTTCCAGGCAAGAATACTGGAGTGAGTTGCCATTTTCTTCTCCAAAAGAAGCTCAACAGAGAACTAAAAAAAAAAAAAAAAAATTCATCAGGGACAGTGAATCAGCATCTACATCTATTTTGAAACATGTAGTACCTTTAACATTCTTCCCTTGTGGCTCAGAGGGTAAAGCGTCTGCCCGCAATATAGGAGACCTGGGTTCTATCCCTGGGTCAGGAAGATCCCCTGGAGAAGGAAATGGCAACCCACTCCAGTACTCTTGCCTGAAAAATCCCATGGACAGAGAAGCCTGGTAGGCTACAGTCCATGGGGTCTCAAAGAGTCGGACAGGACTGAGCATCCTCTCTGTTATTGCCTTTAACATCACACAAAGCTTCAGCTCATGGCTGTCACTGGAAATAACTTTGTTGTATACAGCCGGGGCTGTACAATGTTATATGCTCCAGGTGTCAAATACACCAGATATACCACAGAATCACAGAGGTTCAAATTTTCATTTTCCTGATTAATGTGAAACTGAGCGTATTTTCACATCTATTACTTATTCACATTTCATCTTTTATGAAATGCCTGATAAATCCTGTGCCTATTTTTCTATAGTTTATATACTAATTTATACAAATTCTTTACATTTTCTTAATATTAATTTTTCATCCTTAAGCATCTTAACTCTAATCCCAATTGTCTGGGTCATATGCCACCATTTGGGGTCATATACCACCATTTTGGAGAAGGAAATGGCAACCCACTCCAGTATTCTTGCCTGGAGAATCCCAGGGACGGGGGAGCCTGGTGGGCTGCCATCTCTGGGGTCACACAGAGTCGGACACGACTGAAGCGACTTAGCAGCAGCAGCACCACCACCACCATTTTAGGTACTTCTGTGAGGCTATCTCTTTGTTGATAATTTTTCAATTTATTGCATAGTGGAATTAAAGTCTGTGACAGCAATTACTTGATATCAATTTTTTAAAATTTCTTCATGAATTGCTTTTTAAATTTTTATTTGATGAATTTATTTTTCTTAGAGTTTATTCTTTCTTTCATTACTAACATTACACTAGGACTTCCATTTCCAACCCAGATGAAGTACATTCACTAGATTTATCTTCCTTTCTGAGAAACAAACAAACAACAGAAGCAATAATTTTGAAGTCAGTAGACAGCAGGTAATGTAGAATAGTGCTCCTTGATAAATGGGGAAGAAAATGAAGTGAGAAATCGGTCTAGCTTACTGGCCTCAGAGTTTTCAGGGTGCAGTGCAAGGGGGAAAAAAAAAAAAAAAAAACAACTCAGGTAGAGTTTGGTAGACTCCGTGAGTAAAAGAAACAGAGTCACAAATAAGAGAGATAAGGTAGCTAGAATTGTCAAGATAGAGTACGGAAGAGAAGGGACATAGAAAAAGAGAATTCCACCAAGCTTGCCGGGTTACTCTTTGACTATTCAACTGAATACTGATAAACACAGGCCCAGGAGAAAACTATCTGAGACTGGGAAAAGATACATCCAGGAAGAATTTGGAAGAACACTGGTCAAAATTCACATTGAACAGAGAATAGTTCCTTTTCCCATCAGGCAGATTAGAAAAATGTATACTTGCCAGATATTTTGTAAGGTAAATTTCTTTTCTTTGCTGTTTTTGAAAGCTGGCTTAGCTATTTTGGAAACTTCATTCACATAAATTTCCAAATATATCATATAGAATTCTTTTAAAATGCAGCTGGAGTTTTCACTGGCATTTAATTGGGTTTGTAAATTAAGTTAGAATCAGAATACGTATAATATTTCATCATACCACATTCAAGAGTATGAAAGATTTCTGCGTTTTTTGGGTCTTTTCTCTATGTTCTTTAATATAGTTTTATTTTCCACATCAAAAGTTTATGAACTCCTTAATTCTTTCATATTTCATTGTTTTGTCTCTCTTGTGAATGGCATTTTATTTTTAATATTTTCTGTGATATTTTATCCAATGATCTTGCATTACAAACAGCCTAAATAAAAAATTTTGTCCATTATTTTTGTGCATTTTCTGCATAGACAATCAGTGTGTCTGTAAGTAATGACAATTTACCCCTTCCTTTCTAATTCTGTAAGCCCTATTTTTCTTTTCATGTGGAATCACTAGGACCATTAGTAATAGCAATCATCTAAGAATACCACATCTCAAAGGAAATGTGTTCTCTAAAAGTTCTCCACTAAATGATAATGTTTGCTCACTATAATTTGGTCAAGTTAACAAGTTTCCTTTCATCCCTAGTTTGCTACAGTTTTTATTATATGTGTGGATAATTTTCTATATTAGATGAGATAATCAGCATTTAAAAATTTTTTTAATTTATATTTATGTTGATTTACAATGTTGTCTTAGTTTCAAGTGTTCAGAAGAGTAATTCAGTTATATATATATATATATATATATTTATACATTCAGTTCAGTTTAGTCGCTCTGTCGTGTCTGACTCTTTGTGACCTGAGTTGCAGCACACCAGGCCTCCCTGACCATCACCAACCACCGGAGTTCACCCAAACTCACGTCCATCGAGTCAGTGATGCCATCCAGCCATCTCATCCTCTGTCGTCCCCTTCTCCTCCTGCCCCCAATCCCTCCCAGCATCAGAGTCTTCTCCAATGAGTCAACTCTTCGCTTGAGGTGGTCAAAATACTGGAGTTTCAGCTTTAGCATCATTCCTTCCAAAGAAATCCCAGGGCTGATCTCCTTCAGAATGGACCGGTTGGATCTCCTTGCAGTCCAAGGGACTCTCAAGAGTCTTCTCCAACACCACAGTTCAAAAGCATCAATTCTTTGGTGCTCAGCCTTCTTCACAGTCCAACTTTCATAATGCTATGCTATGCTAAGTCACTTCATTCGTGTCCGACTCTGTGTGACCCCACAGATGGCAGCCCACCAGGCTTCCCCATCCCTAGGATTCTCCAGGAAAGAACACTGGAGTGGATTTCCATTTCCTTCTCCAACGCATGAAAGTGAAAAGAGAAAGTGAAGTCGCTCAGTCATGTCCGACTCTTAGCCACTCCATGGACTGCAGCCTACCAGGCTCCTCCGTCCGTGGGATTTTCCAGGCAAGAGTACTGGAGTGGGGTGCCATTGCCTTCTCCAAACTCTCATATTAGTTATATGTTAATTGCTCAGTCCTGTCTGACTCTTTGCAATCCCTTGGACTGTAGCCTGCCAGGCTCTCTAGTCCATAGAATTCTCCAGGCAGGAATATTGAAATGGGTAACCATTCCCTTTTATATTCTTTTTATATCCTTTTTCACTATGGTTTATTATAGGATATTGAATATAGTTCTCTGCTTTATATAGTAGGGCCTTCTTGTTTACCCATTCTATATATTAATATATATACAGTTTACATCTGTTAATCCCAAACTCCCAATCCAGCCCTCCCCCACCCATAGGTAATCAGCAGTTTGAAAGCATTCTTATACTGTCTTCAGGTACTTTTTGTTGTCAGTGTATACTTAGCCACTCAGTTGTGTCTGACTCTTTGTGACCCCATGGACTGTAGCCCACCAGGCTCCCTGTCCGTGGGATTCTCCAGGCAAGAGTACTGGAGTGGGTTGCCATTGCCTACTCCATGGGGTCTTCCCCGTCCAGGGATGGAACCCATGTCACTTGTGCTTGTGTCTCCTGCATTGGCAGGCAGATACTTCACCACTGTGCCGCCTGGGAAACCCCATTTGCTGTCAGTAGGTTAATGAGATCAATACCCAGGCTTCCCAGGTAGTTCAGTGCTAAAGCAGGAGACAAGAGTTTGATTCCTGGGTCAGTAAGATCCTCTGGAGAAGGAAATGACAATCCACTCCAATATTCTTGCCTGGAAAATCCTATGGATGGAGGACCCTGGCGGGCTACTGTCCATGAAAGAATTAGACACACACTAAACCACTAGACCATTCAGGTATGACCTAAATCAAATCCCTTATGACTATACAGTGGAAGTGAGAAATAGATTTAAGGGCCTAGATCTGATAGACAGAGTGCCTGATGAACTATGGAATGACGTTCGTGACACTGTACAGGAGACAGGGATCAAGACCATCCCCATGGAAAAGAAATGCAAAAAAGAAAAATGGCTGTCTGGAGAGGGCTTACAAATAGCTGTGAAAAGAAGAGAGTGAAAAGCAAAGGAGAAAAAGAAAGATATAAGCATCTGAATGCAGAGTTCCAAAGAATAGCAAGAAGAGATAAGAAAGCCTTCTTCAGCGATCAATGCAAAGAAATAGAGGAAAACAACAGAATGGGAAAGACTAGAGATCTCTTCAAGAAAATCAGAGATACCAAAGGAACATTTCATGCAAAGACGGGCTCAATAAAGGACAGAAATGGTATGGACCTAACAGAAGCAGAAGATACTAAAAACAGGTGGCAAGAATAAACAAAAGAACTGTACAAAAAAGATCTTCATGACCCAGATAATCACGATGGTGTGATCACTGACCTAGAGCCAGACATCCTGGAATGTGAAGTCAAGTGGGCCTTAGAAAGCATCACTATGAACAAAGCTAGTGGAGGTGACAGAATTCCAGTGGAGCTATTTCAAATCCTGAAAGATGATGCTGCGAAAGTGCTGCACTCAATATGCCAGCAAATTTGGAAAACTCAGCAGTGGCCACAAGATTGGAAAAGGTCAGTTTTCATTCCTACCCCAAAGAAAGGCAATGCCAAAGAATGCTCAAACTACCGCACAATTGCACTCATCTCACACGCTAGTAAAGTAATGCTCAAAATTCTCCAAGCCAAGCTTCAGCAATATGTGAACCGTGAACTTCCTGATGTTCAAGCTGGTTTTAGAAAAGGCAGAGGAACCAGAAGTCAAATTGCCAACATCTGCTGGATCATGGAAAAAACAAGAGAGTTCCAGAAAAACATCTATTTCTGCTTTATTGACTATGCCAAAGCCTTTGACTGTGTGGGTCACAATAAACTGTGGAAAATTCTGAAAGAGATGGGAATCCCAGACCATCTGACCTGCCCCTTGAGAAATTTGTATGCAGGTCAGGAAGCAACAGTTAGAACTGGTCATGGAACAACAGACTGGTTCCAAATAGGAAAAGGAGTACGTCAAGACTGTATATTGTCACCATGTTTATTTAACTTATATGCAGAGTACATCATGAGAAAGGCTGGACTGGAAGAAACACAAGCTGGAATCAAGATTGCTGGGAGAAATATCAATAACCTCAGATATGCAGATGATACCACCCTTATGGCAGAAAGTGAAGAAGAACTAAAAAGCCTCTTGATGAAAGTGAAAGAGGAGAGTGAAAAGGTTGGCTTAAAGCTCAACATTCAGAAAATAAGATCATGGCATCCAGTCCCATCACTTCATGGGAAATAGATGGGGAAACAGTGGAAACAGTGTCAGACTTTATTTTTCTGGGCTCCAAAATCACTGCAGATGGTGACTGCAGCCATGAAATTAAAAGACATTTACTCCTTGGAAGGAAAGTTATGACCAACCTAGATAGCATATTCAAAAGCAGAGACATCACTTTGCCAACAAAGTTTTTTCGCCTAGTCAAGGCTATGGTTTTACCTGTGGTCATGTATGGATGTGGGAGTTGGACTGTGAAGAAGGCTGAGCACCGAAGAATTGATGCTTTTGAATTGTGGTATTGGAGAAGACTCTTGAGAGTCCCTTGGACTGCAAGGAGATCCAACCAGTCCATTCTGAAGGAGATCAGCCCTGGGATTTCTTTGGAAGGAATGATGCTAAAGCTGAAACTCCAGTACTTTGGCCACCTCATGCGAAGAGTTGACTCACTGAAGACTCTGATGCTGGGAGGGATTGGGGGCAAGTGGAGAAGGGGATGACAGAGGATGAGATGGCTGGATGGCATCACTGACTCGATGGATGTGAGTCTGAGTGACCTCCGGGAGTTGGTCACTCAGGGAGGCCTGGCGTGCTGCGATTCATGGGGTCTCAAAGAGTCAGACACGACAGAGCGACTGATCTGAATCTGAGCACAGGACAAACAACAGCTGATTAAGAATCTTATGATTCTTCAGGTGAACAGTGAAGTGACTCAGTCGTGCATATACATATCTTAAGAGGTTTTTTTCTTAACATTCTGAAATTCCCTATGATGTATTGGAAGTTAAGATGTTTAACATAGTCACTTTTGTTTTTGAATTTTTCTGCAATCTGCAGTCATATTCCAGACATATTCAAGTCTGGAAATTTCTTCCTGGTTATTGCATCTCCACAATTCACTTCTTCTGGGCATTCTGTTGGACAGATTTTGAACTGAGTTATCCCTCCTATCTCTTGGTCATATTTTTCATCCCTTTCAGTTCAGTTCAGTTCAGTCACTCATTCGTGTCTGACTCTTTGAGACCCCATGAATCCCAGCACGCCAGGGCTCCCTGCCCATCACCAACTCCCAGAGTTCACTGAGACTCACATCCATCGAGTCAGTGATGCCATCCAGCCATCTCATCTTCTGTCATCCCCTTCTCCTCCTGCCCCCAATCCCTCCCAGCATCAGAGTCTTCTCCAATGAATCAACTCTTTGCATGAGGTGGCCAGAGTACTGGAGTTTCAGCTGTAGCATCATTCCTTCCAAAGAAATCCCAGGGCTGATCTCCTTCAGAATGGACTGGTTGGATCTCCTTGCATCCAAGGGACTTTATCTCCCTGTTAATCATGGTGCCCATTTCTTTAGCTATATCTTCAAGTATATTAATTCAACACTGTTCTAATGAAAGAAGATTAATTTCCATATTTGATGTCCTGCACACAGAAACAAGAGACTATGGAAATCTGACTCATTTGTGCACAGCCCTGGGGGACCTGATAAATCTGGGAAATGCTGTAGGGGAAACTGAGGCTCAATGGAAGGAGCAACACAATGAAAGAGAGCTGTAAGTAAAGCAAATGTCAAGTTGGACACAAATAACCCCATTAAAATGTACTTGGAGGACAATTTAGCCTTGAAAATTTGTACACCTGCTTTAGAAATCCATCCAAAAATATTCTTCCTAAAAAAATCTGTTTTTTCCTTTTTTATCTCAACTTGATTCAACAGGTCTCAAAGCTTTGCAAAGCCCTCGATGACTTATGCCTTTAGTCTAGGTCCATCTAACCAAAATCCCACAAATGGGCCATCAGGAATGAACTTCTATTTTTCTTTCTTTCTATTTTTCTATTTTCCAAGCAACACGTGGCAGACTGGACACCTGGGAACATGAACTTGGCTGAGAATGAACACCTGGAGAAAATTATACTCTTCCCGAAAATGATAGTAAAATGGAGAGGAGTGGGTTCTTTCCCAGCTGCTTATTGGTAACAAACAATTATGTAAATTAAGATTTGTTAAATATTTATTGTGAGAAGAAACTTTGAAAAATAAGATCTTTAGAAAATCTGGCTAAAAATCTTCCTAATATCTAAAAATAAAATCAGTATAAAAAGCTAGTCAAGGATTCAAAATAATTGTACCATTCATAAAGTTATGCTAACATGGATGCATACTCTTCAAAAATACGAAATTAAATTGGAAATACTTCTGGGGGAGAAATTGTTTAAAATTACCTCAAAACCTACTATATGTGGCAGATATAATTTTATAAAATGAAATTCTTAAAGAGCTATAAAGAGTTTTTTTTTTTTTTAAATGAGTTGAATTTTAGGCAAACTAGACAAGCTGATTAACAAGAGCACTGATTTCAGCCAAATTGCTTTCTGGCAAATTGATCATCATTCCATGTCAACAAGATGGTAGCAGTATCTTCTTAAGTTACAAATATTAGGGTTTAGTGTGTTTTTTTTTTTTAATGTGCAATTGTGGTCAATATAAGATGTATATGAGTAGTATGTAGATAGCTAGGGTATTAAACCACTAAGCCAGAGAGAAGAGGGGTCCTTCAAATGAGCTGGATAAAGGCAGACTTGGAAAGACTTAAAACTTTTCATTGATTGAAGTGAGGATAAAGAGGGAAAATGTCACAGTCAAGTTAAAGTATGGAAGAATTCAGGATGAATATATAATTGGATAACAGGAAAGCTTCAAGGATCTAAGTCAGAAAATCCCAAGTGTAGAGGTAGAGCCTATCAGAACGCCCTGGCCAGAGATAGGAGACAGAGGCAGGAAGGGGAACATTGTTGATAAGAGATGCAAACAACAGACACAGGAGAGCAGAGGCCGAGGAAGCCCAGAGGTCCTAGAGCTAAAACCTTTACGCTATTTTGGTAGGAAATGTGCTTGCAAATTTAGAATGGCTTTGTGTTGCTATGTTGGTCGCTCAGCCACGTCAGACTCTTTGTGACCCCATGGACTGTAGCCTGCCAGGCTCCTCTGCCCATGGAATTCTCCAGGCAAGAATCCTGGAGTGGGTGGCCATTCCCTTCTCCAGGGGATCTCCCATTGCAGGGATTGAACCCAGATCCTCCTGCATTGCAGGCAGATTCTTTACCATCTGAGCCACCAGGGAAGCCCAGAATAGCTTTACTAAAAGTTGAAAATGGGGCCAATAGCCCAAACAGAAAAGGTTCTTTCCTTTCACTCAGACCAGAAGAGACATCTAAAAGTGCAACGATTTGATGTTGATAATGTAATGAATAAGTCTGCCTCTGAGATGGTGGACCTGAAGCCCCAAATGCCTTAAAAGAAGACTTCTGAGCTAATGGAGGTGGTAAACGAGATCACCTGGGGAAAACTGTGATAATCATTTGATTATTGAGATCATCCTTAATAATAAAATAATTCCTATTGTTTTGACATTTTGGTAAAGCAATCTTATGTGTTGTAGAGCAAGGAGGAGGTAGAAATTTCTACTCTATAAAGGCAGGTCACTTTAGTATTCTTGCCTTGAGAACCCCATGAACAGTGTGATAAGACAAAAAGACAGGACACTGAAAAATGAACTCCCCTGGTCAGGAGGGGCCCAATATGCTACTGGAGATCAGTGGAGAAATAACTCCAGAAAGAATGAAGAGACAGAGCCAAAGCAAAAACAACACCCAGTTGTGGATGTGACTGGTGATGGAAGTAAAGTCGGATGCTGTGAAGAACAATATTGCATAGGAACCTGGAATGTTAGGTCCATGAATCAAGGCAAACTGGAGGTGATCAAACAGGAGATGGCAAGGGTGAATGTCGACATTTTCGGAATCAGTGAACTAAAATGGACTGGAATGGGTGAATTTACTTAGATGACCATTATGTCTACTACTGTGGGCAAGAATCGCTTAGAAGAAATGGAGTAGCCATCATGGTCAACAAGAGTCCAAAATGAAGTACTCACATGCAATCTCAAAAATGACAGACGGATCTCTGTTTCCAAGGCAAACCATTCAATATCACAGTAATCCAAGTCTATGCCCAGACCAGTAATGCTGAAGAAGCTGAAGTTAAATGGTTCTATGAAGACCTACAAGACTTTCTAGAACTAACACCCAAAAAAGATATCCTTTTCCTTACAGGGGACAGGAATGCAAAAGTAGGAAGTCAAGAAATACCTGGAGTAACAGGCAAAATTTAGCTTTGGAGTACAGAATGAAGCAGGGCAAAGGCTAATAGAATTTTGCCAAGAGAACACACTGGTCATAGAAAACACCCTCTTCCAACAACACAAGTGAAGACTCTACACATGGACATCACCAGATGGTCAACACTGAAATCAGATGGATTATATTCTTTGTGGCCAAAGATGGAGAAGCTCTATACAGTCAGTAAAAATAAGACCAGGAGCTGACTGTGGCTCAGATCATGAACTCCTTATTACCAAATTCAGACTTAAATTGAAGAAAGTAGGGAAAACCACTAGACCATTCAGGTATGACCTAAATCAAATCCCTTATGATTATACAGTAGAAGTGAGAAATAGATTCAAGGGATTAGATCTGATAGACAGAGTGTCTGAAGAACTATGGATGGAGGTTTGTGACATTGTATAGGAGGCAATGATCAAGACCATCCCCAAGAAAAAGAAATGTGAAAAGCAAAATGGTTGTCTGAGGAGGTCTTATAAATAGCTGAGAAAAGAAGAGAAGCAAAAGGCAAAGGAAAAAAGGAAAGGTATACCCATTTAAAGCAGAGTTCCAAAGCATAGCAAGGAGAGATAAGAATGCCTTCCTCAGTGATCAATGTAAAGAAATAGAGAAAAACAATAGAATGGGAAAGACTAAACATCTCTTCAAGAAAATTAGAGATACAAAGGGAACTTTTCATGCAAAGATGAGCACAAAAAAGGACAGAAATGGCATGGATCTAACAGAAGCAGAAGATATTAAAAACAGGTGGCAAGAATACACAGAAGAACTGTATAAAAAAGATCTTCACGACCCAGATAATCATGATGGTGTGATCACTCACCTAGAACCAGACATCGTGGAATGTGAAGTGGGCCTTAGAAAGCATCACTATGAATAAAGCTAGTGGAGGTGATAGAATTCCAGTTGAGCTATTTCAAATCCTGAAAGATGATGCTGTGAAAATGCTACACTCAATATTCCAGCAAATTTGGAAAACTCAGCAGTGGCCACAGGACAGGAAAAGTTCAGCTATCATTCCAATCCCAAAGAAAGGCAATGCCAAAGAATGCTCAAACTACTGCACAATTGCACTCATCTCACACACTAGCAAAATGATGCTCAAAATTCTCTAAGCCAGGCTTCAACAATACATGAACCGTGAATTTCCAGATGTTCAAGCTGGATTTAGAAAAGGCAGAAGAACCAGAGATCAAATTGCCAACATCCGTTGGATCATTAAAAAGCAAGAGAGTTCCAAAAAAACATCTACTTCTGCTTTATTGACTATGCCAAAACCTTTCTGTGAATCACAAAAAGCTGGAAAATTCTGAAAGAGATGGGAATACCAGACCATCTGACCTGCCTTCTGAGAAATCTGTATGCAGGTCAGAAAGAAGCAACAGTTAGAACTGGACATGGAACAACAGGCTGGTTCCAAACTGGGAAAGGAGTAAGTCAAGGCTGTGTATTGCCACCCTTCTTCTTTAACTTATATGCAGAGTACATCATGAAAAATGCCAGGCTGGATGAAGCACAAGCTGGAATCAAGATTGCCAGGAGAAATATCAATAACCTCAGATATGCAGATGATGTCACCCTTATGGCAGAAAGTGAAAAAGAACTAAAGAGCCTCTTGATGAAAGTGAAAGAGGAGAGTGAAAGAGTTGGCTTAAAACTCAACATTCAGAAAACAGAGATCGTGGCATCTGGTCCCATCACTGCATGGCAAATAGATGGGGAAACAGTAGAAACAGTGACAGGGTTTATTTGGGGGGCTCCAAAATCACTGCAGATGGTGACTGCAGCCATGAAGTTAAAAGATGCTTGTTCCTTGGAAGAAAATCTATGACCAACCTAGATAGCATATTAAAAAGCAGACATTACTTTGCCAACAAAGGCCCGTCTCATCCAAGCTGTGGTTTTTCCAGTAGTCATGTATGGATGTGAGAGTTGGAGTATAAAGAAAGCTGAACATCAAAGAATTGATGCTTTTGAACTGTGGTGTTAGAGAAGACTCTTGAGAGTCCCTTGGACTGCAAGGAGATCCAACCAGTCAATCCTAAAGGACATCAGTCCTGAATATTCATTGGCAGGACTGATGCTGAAGCTGAAACTCCAATACTTTGGCCACCTGATGCAAAGAAAAGAAAAGATGCATTGGAAAAGACCCTGATGCTGGGAACGATTGAGGGGAGGAGGAGAAGGGGACCACAGAGGATGAGATGGTTGGATGGCATCACCAACGCGATGGACATGAGTTTTAGTAAACTCTGGGAGTTGGTGATGGATAGGGAGGCCTGGCATGCTGCTGTCCATGGGGTCGCAGAGTCAGACATGACTGAGTGACTGAACTGAACTGAACTGAACTGAAAGGCCATCAGTATAATCTGAGTTGGAAAAACTTCCCCATTTGTATTCTTGGGTCCTAATTGGTGTGATTCAGAAAGCAACTCCTAGATGCTACAAGTAACCGATACATAATCTGTGCTCCTCATGGGGACTTTTTCTTCCTCCATCCCTTTCCTCTCTGCCCTACTCTCCTCAAGCCTGGCTTTGGTGACCTTCATTTGAGCCTCGATTGCATCTGGCCCTTCTCTGTCCGATAGCACCTGAACGTGGATTGATCACTTGTTATCTCTTTGGCACTGGCACTACCCTATGAGCTTCTAGAGGACAGGGACCTCTGTCTTTCTCCTTTGTATCCCCAGGACCAGTGCCCAGGAGAGAAGGCAATGATGAATGAATGAAGAGATAGAAATAGCTGGATGGATAAATTAACGGGTCGAGCAGTAACTCATAAATACACACATTAAAATCACCTCTACACCAACAGCCAGGTGCCCAGGCTACCTGTGTTCCTCTGATGTTTATTCTTGGGCCAGGCCTCTCTGCACTGTCAAACATATTCCTTGGAGAGGTTGCCATCAGCTGTCAACACTTCAATCTCACCATCTCTAAGTGTCATGTGACCCGCTGTGCAGATCTGGGCTGCTGCCAGAGACTCCGCACTCATCTCTGGTAACTGTCTTCATCCTTCCAGCCTCTCCTTTCTGGTGGCCGTTCAGCATTTCGTCTCCTTTAAGAGGAGGGCAGTAGCAATTTGCTTTCTTGCCATGTTTACTTTCTGTGTTTGCCCAATATCTATTTGTCATTTTTATTGCATTTTTCTCTCTCTGCATTTGTCTTGGATGAGGCCTTGTCTTCAGTATTTGCTTTCAGAAAAGAGCACAGGATGCCTCCCGGAGCTATGAATTTATGCCACTGGTTCCTGCTGAACCCATGTACTTGGGAAATAGAACGTTCACATACCCATCAGAAACTGTAGGAACTTAAAACTATATGGCGAGTTTTCATTCTTGAAAGCATTTTCAAAAGCATTATTTTATTTGAGTCTCACAAGGGTAATTTAGGGCAGGTATTATCCTCTAAAAATACTTCAGGGTTTTGAAAAGAGCAGTTGGGTCTGATTTGTGCTTTAGCTCTTCTCATCTGCTGGTGTGACTATCAGCAAATCACTTACTACCCCAAGCCTCCTTTTTTCCCCATCTCTTACATAGTCATAAGTAATACCTATCACTTTCCTATTTTTTTAAGTTAGAATATATGTATATATATATACACACACACACACACACACACACACACACACACACACACACACATACATATACACACAATAGTGTGTGTCTAACCACTTCACTGCTTCATGACATTGTACAGGAGACAGGGATCAAGACCATCCCCGTGGAAAAGAAATGCAAAAAAAGCAAAATGGCTGTCTGGGACGGCCTTACAAATAGCTGTGAAAAGAAGAAAAGTGAAAAGCAAAGGAGAAAAGGAAAGATTTAGGCATCTGAACGCATAGTTCCAAAGAATAGCAAGAAGAGATAAGAAAGCCTCCCACAGCGATCAATGCAAAGAAATAGAGGAAAACAACAGAACGGGAAAGACTAGAGATCTCATCAAGAAAATTAGAGATACCAAGGGCTTGATAAAGGACAGAAATGGTATGGACCTAACAGAAGCAGAAGATATTAAAAACAGGTGGCAAGAATACATAGAAGAACTGTACAAAAAAGATCTTCACGACCCAGATAATCACGATGGTATGATCACTAACCTAGAGCCAGACATCCTGGAATGTGAAGTCAAGTGGGCCTTAGAAAGCATCACTACAAACAAAGCTAGTGGAGGTGACGGAATTCCAGTGGAGCTATTTCAAATCCTGAAAGATGATGCTGTGAAAGTGCTGCACTCAATATGCCAGCAAATTTGGAAAACTCAGCAGTGGCCACAAGATTGGAAAAGGTCAGTTTTCATTCCTATCCCAAAGAAAGGCAATGCCAAAGAATGCTCAAACTACCGCACAACTGCACTCATCTCACAAGCTAGTAAGGTAATGTTCAAAATTCTCCAAGCCAGGCTTCAGCAATACATCAACCATGAAATTCCAGTTGTTCTAGTTGGTTTTAGAAAAGGCAGAGGAACCAGAGACCAAATTGCCAACATCCACTGGATCATTGAAAAAGCAAGAGAGTTCCAGAAAAACATCTATTTGTGCTTTATTGACTATGCCAAAGCCTTTGACTGTGTGGATCACAGTAAACTGGAAAATTCTGAAAGAGATAGGAATACCAGACCACCTGATCTGCCTCTTGAGAAATTTGTATGTAGGTCAGGAAGCAATTGTTAGAACTGGACATGGAACAACAGACTGGTTCCAAATAGGAAAAGGAGTACATCAAGGCTGTATATTGTCACCCTGCTTATTTAACTTATATGCAGAGTACATCATGAGAAATTCTGGGCTGGAAGAAACACAAGCTGGAATCAAGATTGCCGGGAGAAATATCAATAACCTCAGATATGCAGATGACACCACCCTTATGGCAGAAAAGGAAGAGGAACTAAAGAGCCTCCTGATGAAAGTGAAAAAGGAGAGTGAAAAAATTGGTTTAAATCTCAACATTCAGAAACTAAGATCATGGCATCTGGTCCCATCACTTCATGGGAAATAGATGGGGAAACAGTGTCAGACTTTATTTTTTTGAGCTCCAAAATCACTGCAGATGGTGACTGCAGACATGAAATTAAAAGATGCTTACTCCTTGGAAGAAAAATCATGACAAACCTAAACAGCATATTCAAGAGCAGAGACATTACTTTGCCAACAAAGGTCCATCTAGTCAAGGCTATGGTTTTTCCTGTGGTCATGTATGAATGTGAGAGCTGGACTGTGTAGAAGGCTGAGTGCCGAAGAATAGATGCTTTTGAACTGTGGTGTTGGAGAAGACTCTTGAGAGTCTTTTGGACTGCAAGGAGATCCAACCAGTCCATTCTGAAGGAGATCAGCCCTGGGATTTCTTTGGAAGGAATGATGCTAAAGCTGAAACTCCAGTACTTTGGCCACCTCATGCGAAGAGTTGACTCATTGGAAAAGACTCTGATGCTGGGAGGGATTGGGGGCAGGAGGAGAAGGGGACGACAGAGGATGAGATGGCTGGATGGCACCACTGACTTGAAGGACGTGAGACTGAGTGAACTGCGGGAGTTGGTGATGGACATGGAGGCCTGGCGTGTTGTGATACATGGGGTTGCAAAGAGTCGGACACGACTGAGCAACTGAACTGAACTGAACTGAACCACTTCACACAATTTTGATAAAGTTCAAATAAGATATTATAGATGAAAAAGTTCTTGACATCATGAAGCTTTACAAAACCAAGAAGATCAGTATTGTCGTTACTAAAGAATTACTCTTACATATATTTCCAAGTTGTCAGAATGAGAACAATTGTTGATGAACAGAACTCAAGTCTCTCAAGTTCCCATTCCATAGTATCTTCCTCCCCAGCAGATACCTAGTCCTGAAGGGGGCCTGAAGGTACCTCTTCCTGCCAGGGTAGTCAAAATGTCACTTCCCACTCCTACTCAGCCTTCCTTGTTCAGGGAGAGGAGCTGGACTTCCTCCACCAAGGAGAACAGAAAACTAAGTTTCTCTCCATCTCAGTGACTTGTGGAAAGGGAATTTGGCATGAGCCAGAGAAAAGAAAGCAGTAGGTATACAGCCAGCCTGAGATATATTAAAGAGGGCGGTAAGGAAATTCACATTTGCTTCTTTTTTTCAATTTGTGTGTATGTGTGTGTGTGTGTGTGTGTGTGGTTTTTGTTTGCTGGCTTGTTTTTGGTTTTCCATGGTCTCTCTCTTTAAGACCTAGGCAATTTTCTGATTCGGTGAATGATTCAACTCTCTTAAAAGCACTTTAGCTTACCAACAGGTTCCCTTTCTGGCAAATACTTCAATAGTTGCCATCTGGGAGCTTTCTCCTATCCTTCAGTTGATGTTTTTGCTGGGGCTAGCTGTTTTTTTAAACGCATTTATGTATTAGGTCATAATAGCCCTGAGATACTCTGTGAGAAGCAAGCTATGGCCATGTCAGTGGATAGTTAAAGGAGACTGGCCTCAGAGAGTAGCACTGAGGTCAAAGACACTCCTGGACAAACACAATGAAATTATATTTCCTCAATTCAAAAATAACTTGATGGAAACATCTTAGCCTCAAATCCAATTGCTTTCACCAGGAAAGTGATGAAATTGGCTCAGTTGATAAAAGCCAGCACATCTCCCCTCCCTAATTGCATCAGCTTGACCCTCTCTTCTGATTAAATGCTTATAATTTTTCTCCCAGCATGTAATTTTTTAATTATAATATGTTTGAAGAACATCAAAATTATTTGGCTCTTTGCAGGGTGATGGTTGACAGCAGAGTCAATTCGTCTTTTTCTCTGATGTGCTGAGCACCCAGTGGGTGCCTGAGAAATAATAACTGATGAGAGAGGCAGAGACCCTGTAGATGGGTGATGGGCCCACAGTCAATTGTGTGGGAAGGAGAGGGCTCTGCACTCACTGGAGGCTGCATTTCTGCCTCCCCATGCATTTGAGACAGGCTAAAAGAAACCAGAGAGACACTGGATCATGTACCCATGTTCTTGTTACTATACGGACATTTCTGCTCAAAGGCCTCCAGTTAGCTCAGTTGGTTTTCTCTGTGTTCAGGGTTGTGATGCAGCAATGGTTTAAGAGAGAGATTCTATTTAGGAAATACTTACTTGTCATAGTTAAAATTATCTTACACTGAGTAAAATATACTATTTCCTGGGCTAAATAAAAGAAAGAAAGAAAACCAAATAGAAAACCACCCAGATTTCAGCAATAATGGGATGAGAAAAGAAAAGATAGCTTTAGGGCAAGAAAAAAAGAGTCTCTGCAAAGGATACAATAGGAGATAAGGCTTCCATCTCCAAATTTCACTGTAGGGTGGATAAACGGTTGGCCTTAAAAACACTGCTCTCAAATTCTGCTTCACCTCGTACAGCGGGGTAACCTTGAGTTCTAAGGTCATCCTCTCGGACCTTCCTCTCCCCTCTGTGACACTGGTCACTTCATGAGCAGTGTTCATGTGAAGGAGCATCTGTAACGGAGCACAGAACTCTACGGCACAACTGAAAGTGCTCGGGAAGGGTTGACAATAGTTATTATATCAAGAAAATTTCCGAATCAGCATCCAGATGCAGCACTCTTCCTGTGAAAACTGTAAACACAGTTTAAACTCACAGCTGCCTGGACCTCTTTGAGCCTGTCTTTTCTGGAAGCACATGGCTGGACAGAATGGCCTCTGGGGACGCCCCCTGAAGGAGCCACCAGTTTGTATCTCTGAAGCCACGGCCCCCTGGCTCCACTGCCTGCTTGTCTAATCTGTGTGTTTTTCTGTTTGTGTTTTTTGTTTTTCCTGGAGTCAGCTGCGTGACCCTCAGACCTGAAAAGGATACTGAATTGCCAATTCAATTTACCTAAAACTGGTGGAGCCTGAAAGCCTGGCCTACATTGACATACAGCTAATCTAATACAAATTGATTTTGGTTTTAAATCTGAGCAAGTCAAGAAATTGCTGTGGGTTTTTCCAAAACACAAAGGATCTTGCTTGGCTGCAACTGCAAACTTTGTGAGTTAGGCTTCCTGGGTCCTGGTCTTTGAAGCCATATTCGTGCTCATCCCCATAGCTGAGGCTGCTATCAACCACCCTGCTACCCCCACCCCACAATGCTTCAGATGCTGATTTTTGTAGATATTTCAGTAACTCCAGACCTCAGGCCATGGTTCCCCATTCGGTAATCCTTGGTGCCAGTTTGGCTCTATCCTTGAACCTAAAGTCTGATCACTTAAGCTTATTTCTGAATCTGCATAACCAAGAACTACTGTTCTGATAACTACACTCCAGGGTGCAAGCTCTTATCCAGAGTAACATTTGGCTAACTCAATTCCTCAAAAGTGAGAACCTGCACTGTCTGGGACCTCTATTTCCATCCATAGGACTGGCTTCCTGAATTCTGGGGCAGGGCTCAAAGCCGTACAACCCAGGACACTTTCCCATTGCCTACTGCCTGCCTCCTGACCTGTTTGCTTGGGTTTGCTCCACATCCTGACATGGACACATCATTGTCCATAACTCATTTCAGATTTCACAGACACCAGCCTCTTCCCCAGACCAGCGCTGGTTATCTATTTACAAAAAAAGAAACAAAAAACCTTCAAAAACAGTTTTATTGAGCTAGTCACAAATCAATTTTAAGCTGAATTTCTGGATATGAAGAAATGGATGGGATTCAGATGTGACCAGTTAAGGGAATATGGCGAGAAAGAAATGAGCATGTTAGATCTTGGAGAAAATTTGCAGTCATGCTAATTCTTCTGAGGATACGTTCAAATGCAGCAAAATAATAATATCTATTTAGTGTGGTGGGATGATTACATGAGATAATGACACCCAATAATCACTGAATACATATTGACTGCAGTATTATGTTGTGTTTTTTTTTTTTTAAGTCCCAAAGCAGCAGGGTTGGAGATGGGTGAACTGAACAGGTTAGCAGCTAAAAGAACCAGGTACTCAGGTGAGAGGGTACATTCAGCTACGAGTCTCAGCAGGAAGTCGAGAGCAGTGTGTACACAGAAACTATGGCAACAGCCAGCAAGCGTCGGGCTGTACATGGAGATAAATGAGCAGACAGGTAGACGGAGAGTCAGCCAGGGGATGATGGAACGTCGGGTGTGAGAAATAGACAAGGGTTTCCATCCCTGATTGTAGAGGATAGCCATTCTTAAATTCTAATGTGTGTAAGAATTACGTGATGTGCTAACTATAAATGGAGATGCCCTGTCATCGTCTGCAGTTTTTGAATCATGCAGTCTGGAACAGGATCTTTATAACATGTTCTTTTTTTTTTAATTTTTATTTTACATTGGACTATGGTTGATTTATTATGTTATGTTAGTTCAAGGTGAACAGCAAACTGGTTCACTTGCACGAATTCTTTAGATGATTCACATGTGATGGTTTGAAGACCACTCTTGAAGAAATTCGAATGTAGGGAGACAGACAACAGCAAAGCAGCCCCCAGGACTAGAGGAACCAAGTCACCCAGAAAGTTAATCAAAGGAAGATTCAGGTCCAAGGATTCAGTCAACACAACAGTAGGGCTAGGAGTCTGAGCCTTAGGAAACAAGGCAAGTCCCCCTCCCCTCCATCCTTCTGACTAGTAGGGGAATCAAGCCACCCAGGAGAGGGTAGAGTAGGTTTCAGGGAAAAAAATGAATCAAACAGCAACAGTTTTTCTATGCTGAAGGAAAATAGTGACTGTTTTGATTTGATGCTGTTTGTCTCTTGCTCTCTTCATTCATTTATTCATTTACGTATTGACTGCATTATGATTCCAAATTCTGTTGCTCCAACTACAACCTTGCTCATGAATCTAAGAACTATGCTTAAACATCCTCCTAAGAACATATATATATATATATTGGAGAAGGCAGTGGCACCCCACTCCAGTACTCTTGCCTGGAAAATCCCACGGACAGAGGAGCCTGGTAGGCTGCAGTCCGTGGGGTCGCTAAGAGTCAGACATGACTGAGCGACTTCACTTTCTCTTTTCACTTTCATGCATTGGAGAAGGAAATGGCAACCCACTCCAGTGTTCTTGCCTGGAGAATCCCAGGGACGGGAAAGCGTGGTGGGCTGCCATCTGTGGGGTCACACAGAGTCGGACACGACTGAAGTGATTTAGCATAGCATAGCATAGCATATATATATATATATATATATATATATATATATATATATAGTATCAGATCAGATCAGTCGCTCAGTCGTGTCCGACTCTTTGCGACCCCATGAACCGCAGCACGCCAGGCCTCCCTGTCCATCACCAGCTCCCAGAGGTCACTCAGACTCACACCCATCAAGTCAGTGATGCCATCCAGCCATCTCATTCTCTGTCGTCCCCTTCTCCTCCTGCCCTCAATCCCTCCCAGCATCAGAGTCTTCTCCAATGAGTCAACATATAGTATAATTCAGCATCTTTTTGTCTCCAAATTAACTTTCTTCCTTAAATTCATGTTATTCAAAGGATAAAAAAAGAAAATTGGAATCCCCTCTTTTATATCTATATACCAGGGGCTAGAATACCAAGAAGTTCATCTATATTTGCTACAATAAGCAGTAGAGGGGCAAGGATCTTCTGGCCATTTCACACACCTTCAAACAGAGGCTTGAAAGCAAAGCATGAAGAGGCAAATGTATGAACCCTGCAGTCCCAATTTCCAGTTTGAGGTTCTTTCCATTTGGTCCCCCACTGGTGAACTGAGTGTCCCTAATGTAGTTTGGAATTGGGAATTGGAGAATTATCTGGGCCAATCTGTCTAGTGGATTGTTTGATTGAAGAAAAACATAAGGAAAGGCCCCATCACTCAAAGTCATCTGCAGCAGTAGCTTGATGTATTGTCTCCTATTCTACCATTAGCAATTCATTCTTTAGAAAACTTATTTTTAAATGTAAATAAGTACCATTGCCAAAGTAAATAATTAGAGCAAACTTTTCAAACTGAATTCCCAGGACCCCTCGAGGTTCCCTTGAACATTTCCCAGGACCCATCAGAGGGGACAAGGCTCACCAACCCCTCTAGGCCACCAGGCTCATCAGCCTTAACCAGAGGAACTGTTTGTTTTTTTCTTCCTCTGAGAAGTTTAGGAGCTTCATGCAAGGGCATTTATAGAAAAGATGCTTTACCTTTGAATGTCAAAAATAATTTGTAAGAGTGGAAAAAACTGGCAACAGCCTAAACGTCCATCCTCCTAAATTATCCTGCTTCCTATAGGCTTATATGATCTGAACTTGAAACATTTGGATACTTCATTAAGACAGAAAGTCAAGTAGCAAAAGAGAGTAAGTCTTCTTTGTTCTTTCAGTAGCAAGTTTTGGACTAGTTCTAAATGTGTTCAAACTGTATATTTATACACTTAAATAAGCACAATGTAGTTTAGGAAAAGCTCATAATTTTCAACTTAAAAATTTGGACTTGGAGTTTGGGTATTCATTTAATATTTCACTATTATTCCTCTCTTGCTTTTCATATTTTGATCTTTGAAAAAAACTTTTAGTTTTAAAATTTTTGAAAGTTATTGCATTCAGGTATCATTTTTCATTATGAACATCTTGGAAGATATCAGTAATCACTTTCTTTCCACAGTGTCAATTACCTCTGAGGAAAGGAACTCCTGAAACATAAATGCTGATATGAATGTGGTTCACGGAGGTGGAATGATGTGGAGAGTTCCTGACCTGCTTGGGACCCTGACATTTGACAGGGAAATTCCTCCTGGTGAGGAGAAACTAAGTATATTCATGTATTATATATCAGTTATATAATATATACTTAATATATTATATAATATAAACTAGATAATTATTATACATTAATATATTATATGTTATAAATATATTATATATACTGTTATATATGTTATATAACATAAATAATTAAATGTACATAACATATAATATGCACATATATTATACTATACACATATATTATATAATACATACTATACACATATATTATACAATATATACTATACACACGGAGAAGGCAATGGCACCCCACTCCAGTACTCTTGCCTGGAAAATCCCATGGATGGAGAAGCCTGGTAGGCTGCAGTCCATGGGATTGCTAAGAGTTGGACATGACTGAGCGACTTCACTTTCTCTTTTCACTTTCATGCATTGGAGAGGGAAATGGCAACCCACTCCAGTGTTCTTGCCTGGAGAATCCCAGGGACGGGGAAGCCTGGTGGGCTGCCGTCTATGGGGTCACACAGAGTCGGACACGACTGAAGTGACTTAGCATAGCATAGCATAGCATACTATACACATATATTAGAACTTCCCTGGTGGCTCAGTTGGTAAAGTGTCTGCCTACAATGCGGGAGACCCGGTTCAATCCCTGGGTCAGGAAGATCCCCTGGAGAATGAAATGGCAACCCACTCTAATACTCTTACCTGGAAAATCCCATGGATGGAGGATCCTGGTAGGCTACAATCCATGGGGTTGCAAAGAGTTAGACACAACTGAGCAACTTCACTTATACAAATATATTATATAATATATAATATACACATATATTTGGGTGTTCATTGGAAAGACTGATGCTGAAGCTGAAACTCCAATACTTTGGACACCTGATGGGAAGAGCTGACTCATTGGAAAACACCCTAATGCTGGGAAAGATTGAGGACAGGAGGAGAAGGGGACGACAGAGGATGAGATGGTTGGATGGCATCACCGACTCATTGGACATGGGTTTGAGTAAACTGGGAGTTGGTGATGGACAGGGAGGCCTGGCGTGCTGCGGTTCATGGGGTTGCAAAGAATGGGACACGACTGAGCACCTGAACTGAACTGAACTGATACACATATATTATATAATATATATTCATATATATTAATATGAATGGCTGAGAGAAATGCCTCACCTTTTACACTTTTTTGCTTTGTCCTCTGATTAGGAATATCCTCTAAATGATTCCTAGCAAAGAAACTAGGTCCAGAAGGCAGAGGACTACGAGTCAGATATTAAAGGAAAATCATTTTCTTCGAGGCATCACAAGGCTCTTATTTGGGTTGGACACTGACTCTGAAAAAAATCACCCAGATTTCTGCTCATCTCTCTACTTCCTGCGTCTGGGTAGGAGACAGAGTCCTTGGGAATCTAAGGGCACAGGAGTCAGAAAGCCTGGCTTTATGTCCTAGCTTCCTTGATTAGTCACTTGTGACCCCTGTGAAATGAAGGAATTGGACTTAGCTTTTCTCCAAGCTCTCTACAACTCCGAGTGCTGTTATAATCCAGACACAGGCAGACCCATCTCCAGGGGCTTCCCACTTGCCTCCGTCTTGGATGCCCTTCTCCCCAAAGGGCTCCAAGAATATAGCAGCCGCCCTCCTTCCCATGGCCCATCTTTTTTCGGCTCCTGCCCGCAGGCATCTATGTGGTGCCCCTGCGTGCCAGGTGGAGCCCATAGCCCTGGGCTTCCCCTGCAGAAGAGGAGGCCTCAGACCGCTTCATCAGGCCCCCGTGGAGCTGTTTTCCGAATCGTCAGTCATGCTCTCTCAGAGGGAGCACTGTGAGCTGTCAGTTAACCGGCCTCCATCCTCAAGTGGGCTCTCAGCGTCCACTCGGGAAGGCACCGGCCAGGGGACTCAGGCCAGGCCATCATCTGAGGCACAGAATCACCCTCACGCTCCCCCTCCGTCCTCCCCGCACCCCCGCCTGCTCTGAGCGGGTGCCGTGGGGGCACAGGGCAGACGGAGGCGGCACCTCAGATGCAGCCCCGGGCAGGCCAGACCGTAAACATGCCGCCGCAGGGGGCCTCTGCATCCTGCGAACCAGGCCTCCCTGCCTGCTTGCCCGGGGCTCCCGTGGGTGGTCTTGCTGAAACCCGGGGTGTGTGGAGGGTGTGCAGAGTGTCAAAGAGCTCTTACGTGTAAACACAGCGTTGCGGCCGGGAGAGGCTGTGCACACAGGGCGTGCCTCTGCTGCTTACTCGAGGCAAGGTTCTCTCAAGAACAGGACACTCTGTCCTCCACAGCTCAGGTCACGGGAGCCCCGACTTCCGAAGGACCCGAGAGTCATCCTTGACCTCGCTCCTTCACTCCCTATCCAGTCAGCCACACAGTCAGGTGAACTCAGCGCCCTGGAGTGTCCTCAGATCCACCCGCCCCTCTCCCTGCCCTCTGCCTCTGAGCTCTCATGGCCCCTTTCTGAAGGGTTGGTAGAGCCTCTCAACCCGCCTTCCTGTGCCAGTCTTGCTGTTGAAAAGTCATTCTTGGCTGTGAAGCCCGAGCTTTCCAGGAGGCAAATGTAATCATGAAACTTCCTAATGCAATTATGAAACTCACGGAGAAACATTCAATGACCCTTACTTTTGTCTACAAAAAAAAAAAAAAAAAACAAAACGGAATAGGATCAGAAGGGCCGATCTCCAAATGACCTTCAGGGCCTGTGGTCAGCTGGCTGTATGTCTGCCCCATAGCAACAGCATTAGGAGTAGCTGCTATGTGTTAGACAACTGGTATGTCTAAGATAACAAACCAGGGTTCTGCATATGAAAAATATTTTTAAAAGTCAGATGCATCTCACTTCTTACTATTCTCAAACATGTCTGCTCCCCTGAAGCTCCTCACCTCTGCAGGTGCCACTCCTTCTGCAGAAAGCACGCTTTGTGTCCATTTTACCCTCTGTCATTCCATACCCAGCCTTGTGAGTCCGAGCTCCCCTGCACATGGCCAGCTGCTCCCTCCTGAGTCCCTGTAGAACCCTAGCATCACGGTGTTTTGGTGCTGCCTGCCGCTATGTACTCGCCTGATTTCCCCCTTGACTTGGAGCTCTTTGGGAGGCAAGAACTGTATCTTTCATCCATCCCTATGTTGTGTCTTCCACTGTGCCTGGAGTTCACTTAACCAGGTTTTTGATATATAAGGAAAGGGGTACTGTTGATAGGAAATCAGGAGTTCAAGTAACCAAACATCAGCCTTAGAGGGCAAGTGAGGGCACTTGATCAGGATCCCAGAAGGAAAGAGCTTTTCTTCTCCTCCCCTGAACCCCCAATGCATTCCCCTACACCCATTCCTCCATGAGGTATATCTGGGGGAAGCAGAAGGCAAGGGCCTTCAAAATGAGAGACAGTGCTGAAAATAAACCTCAGTCCTAAAGGGCTGAGGACTCTGCCATCTGGGGCCACACTGTTGCAGTTTTGAGCTTGTCCTGCTCTCTCGGTTCTTAGTAGACTCAATCTGGCAGGACCCAACGTGATGAAAAGTCAGGACACTTCCTTTACACAAGTAGGGAAGTTTGAGGCAAGTAGCTTGTATTGGATAAAATTCTTGCGGCATCTCAACTCATTTATAAGGACCTTTCCCTCATTTGGTTGTATCTCATGGCTTCTCCTTTGTGACCACCCCCATTCAGGGGTGCGTATGACGAGCAAATCTGACCTCTGACCAGTCCTTTTGGATAAGGCCCTCATTATAGATCCAAATGGAAATCAGTGTCTGCAGATCATTGAATCCTGGTTAAAGGGTTCCTTAATTTCTTCCCTTTTTCTACTCCCCACCCCCTGCCTCTGATCTCCATGAAAGGAATCCTAGCTGTAGGCACTGGGGCAGGTCTAACTGACTTGACCACCACTTCCTGGCCTACATAGTGGGGAGAATAAAAATATTCCCTAAACCAAAGAGTTATTGTGAGGATTGCAAAGGTGAACCCAATCCTTAACGCAGATCTACATATTTAATAATAATAATAATAACCAGAAACCCCTTCTGTAGGGCAGGGATGCCTTAGATACTTTTTGAATTTCAATGATGTGAATGACTCTCTTTCCAACCCCTACAAATAGATTCCCTGAGTTGCTCTTTTCAGAACCACTGATTTTCTTCTAATCACGTTCCCAAATACCTTCACGGAGAGAAAATTATCCTGCTGCCCGATATGTTTCTCCACCAGCTTCCCTTTCTTTTTTGCACCTGACTCACTTTCTGGAAAAAGCTTGAGAAGCCCCGTCCACCTAGGTCTTGTCCTGTCTGTGCAGGCCCCAGGTGCACAGGTGAGTCCAGGGAGTCATGTACAGCTTTCTTGGGGAAACCAATGGTAAGAATTCTGCAGGAACTAAAATGGGGACACTTACCTCAGAGGGTCATCTGATATTTTACTTTCGGTTAAAAAGACAAAATCTCCCCCAGCATCACTGAGTTGACAAAATATCTCAAAACAAAGATTAAGGGAGGAAAAAAAAAACTCAACATGACCAAATTTCTCTCCTAAGAGGATAGACCTGCCAGTTTAAGGAATAAAGCCGAAACATCTGGGAGTCCCCCTACCTTGTGTCTAAATATAGTGCCTGATTTAGAGATTAGTCCTCCAGCACGAGAAAGGATTAGGGCAAAACAGAGCCAGAATGAGCAGAACCGACTCGTTAGAAAAGATCCTGATGCTGGGAAAGATGAAGGCAGGAGGAGAAGGGGGTGACAGATGATGAGATGGTTGGATGGCATCACTGACTCTATGGACATGAGTTTGAGCAAGCTCCAGGACTTGGTGATGGACAGGGAGGCCTAGCGTGCTGCAGTCCATGGGGTTGCAAAGAGTCGGACATGACTGAGCAACTGAACAGCAACAAGGGCCAGAAAAACCCAGGGAGTCTTTGCACTGCTGGGCTCTCTGCTGCTGTCCTGTGTTATAGCGCTAGCCCTCTGCTGATTGCCCAGCCCGTCTCTCCCTGTTGGAATCCCCTCTGCCCTTCCTCTGAGGACACTGTCCTTTGTAGAATCCCCTGTTCCTCCCATTGCAATAAATAGAGCCACGCTTGTCTGCGTATGGCCCCAGACCCTGACCAAAGGGTCTCCTGTGATCACAACCACTGACGCAGCTGCTCAGCCCTGCTCCCCAACCACTGAGTCACAATTTGCAAGGCAGGGGCCTGAACCTCTCCATTTCCAGAAAACACTGCAGGTGATTCAAAGTGTGAAATGTCTTGTTACAGAAGGGTCCACATCCGTGGTTCACTCAAGACCCTTCATGAAAAAAACCTGTCCTCTACTCCTCATCTCCAACATTATCTTCCTCTACTCTGTGAGGAACACCACTGGCCACCCCCAAGGTGTGTGCTCACAATTCCCCACATCCAACTTGCTGATTCCTATTTCAAGGTCCTTCTCCTCTTTCTTCAAACCTCACTTCTGTCAAAATTTGAGTGTGTATTAATTTGTGAGATTAATTGCATTCAGTACTCTCTGAAGATGGCTCTGTGTCCTCAAGTTTACGACAACGTGTAACATGTGGTTCCGGCCCTCCGGGAGCTCTAAGTTCCTCCAGGAACTTCCTGCTCTGCGGTTGTGCAGGAAGATAAGGCGGCAGACATCAGCAACCATAGTAAGAGATAAAACGAAAAAGCTACTAGAGTGCAACAGAAGGGAAGGGGTACTGGTTATCCAGGAACCGGTGTTTTCTCCAAAGTCTTTCAGCGTGGATGAAACTAGAGACGAGATGAGAGATGTGGGAGGGTCAAGGCAGGGAAAAAAGAGTGTGAACACAGAGGTGGGATAGTGAAGACAATGAACAGGATGAGAGGTAGCACAGTTCGCCTATTTGTGAAGAAATGTGAGAGACTTAGCTGTAACCTTGATTAGCGTGTCCTCGGCTCTCCCCCTCCTTTGAACTCTTTATATTTTTATGATCTGAGTCAACTCAAGTAGAACACTTAGCACAGAGGCCTATTCATTTCTTTGAATTGCTATCAGTATGTTTCTGAAGGCAAAGATTTTTCTCATTATTAAACATTTTCACTGGAGAGAATTTGGACAATCTAGAAAACTGGTAAAAATTAAGTTACTCCTAAATCTACCATGTGGAAATACCACAATTAGCATTTTGGCTGATCCTCAAAACATTTTTCTTCTATACATCTCTCTATATATATATTTCTCCTAAAAACTGAAATAAGACTGCATACAACTTTCTACCTTAATTTTTAACTTTGCAGGTTTGACTACAAACCCACATCATTAAATACTTCTTGAAAACATTGTTGGGAACAGCTTCCTAATATTCTAACATAAGGACATTCAAGTCCATTTTATTATACCTAGTATTTCCTCGTAGAGAAGGCAATGGCACCCCACCCCAGTACTCTTGCCTGGAAAATCTCATGGATGCAGGAGCCTGGTGGGCTGCAGTCCATGGGGTCGCTGAGAGTCAGACACAACTGAGCGACTTCACTTTGACTTTTCACTTTCATGCATCGGAGAAGGAAATGGCAACCCACTCCAGTGTTCTTGCCTGGAGAATCCCAGGGATGGAGGAGCCTGGTGGGCTGTCGTCTCTGGGGTCGCACAGAGTCGGACACAACTGAAGCGACTTAGCAGCAGCAGCAGTATTTCCTCAGTGTAATTCTTTGTGTGCATGTGTGTGCTCAGTCGTGTCCAACTCTGTGTGACTCCATGGACTCTAGCCCACCAGGCTCTGCTGTCCATGGAACTTTTCAAGCAAGGATACTGGAACTGGTTGTCATTTCCTTTTTCAGGGATCTTCCTGACCCAGGGATCAAACCTGCATCTCCCACGTCTCCTGCATTGGCAGGCAGATTCTTGTACCACTGCACCACCTGAGAAGGCCTAATTATATGGAATGTCAATAAATGACTTAGTAACAGATTAAATCAAGTTAACATAATTTTTTTCCCTTCAGGATTCTGTAAGTCTTTGAAGAATTTCAATGTAGATTTTGATTCTTTAAGAAGGAGTTTTAGCAAATAGTAATTCCCAAATGTATTAATAATGAAATCTTTTTTTAAAACAAGCATTTCATGGGATTCACATTCCATGAAAGTTTGGAAAATACTGGTTTAACCTTTATCCCTTTGTAAGACATTTAGATGGTTTCCAGTTTTCCAATATCACAAATAATGCTTAGCTAGTGATCTTTGTGGGATTCCCAGGTGGTGCTAGCGGTAAAGATCCCCCTGCCGATTCAGGAGATATAAGAGACTTGGGTTTGATCCCTGGGTCAGGAAGATCCCCTGGACGAGAAGGAGGCATGGCAACCCACTCCAGTATTCTTGCTTGGAGAATCCCCTGGACAGAGGAGCCTGGAGCACTACAGTCAGTGGGGTTGCACAGAGTCGGACATGACTGAAGTGATTGAGTATGCAGTGATCTTTGTACATAAAATCCAGGCTGCAGTTCCCAATATTTCTTTAAGGTAGATTCCTAGGAGTAGAATTGTGAGGTAAAGAGTGTGGCTTTTATACTTTTGAATAAATAATCACATTCCACCTGCTCTACCTGAAGACCACCAGCCTCCTGACCTCTGTGATGGTGCTGAGTGGTTTTCACCCCTCCCTGTTGCACAGTCTCCTGCCCTTCCTTTAGAAAGCCCTCAGCAAGTGTTTGATGGTGGTGATGATGTTAAGGAAGAAAGAATTGTCTATTAGGGAAGAGGATAGGTTCAGAGCAGGGGGAATTACGTCCTTCAGTAGAAAGTGTCAGTATAAAATAGTCCTCAAAGCAGGTTATCACACGTCAGCCAGCCTCAGTTCAGCTGTTCAACTAGTTCTCTGAACGACCTTGGCCAAATTACAGTGATAATAACACCCAACTCACAGGTGTGTAGCAAGAACTAAACTAGAAGATAGGTGCCAGGCTTACACCACAGGCCTGGCCTCATAGAAGCACTGAATAAAAAGGACTGTTACATCACCATCATTGGCTAGTGTCTAGAACCCAAAGGAAAAGCGACCACTTCTGTAAGAAGATGAAATTGTATGAGTTACACAAGATCAGAGTCCATAGCCGCTGATTGGAACAAAGCTTGCATCCGGGGAGACACCAAGGAGCAATGGCCAGGGAATGGACTGGGTCTGTTGGGGATGGCCACAGTGACAGCAAAGGCGGCTGATGGGGAAAGCTGGGAGTCAGCCAAGGCAACCAGAGACTGCATTACGGCTGAAAAAAAGTCAGATCTCTTTTGGCATGGCAGAGACTAACACTCATCTCAACTCCTCTCCCCTGGGAAAACGCGGCGATCTCATTTCCACTTCCAGAGGTCATCGACCATCTCCCCCTGGACACAATGTAGCGGCCACTAGCCGGCTCTTACCTGGCAGCTCCCTATCACTGCCTAAGCCACGGTGGGCCTCCAGGCTGGGAGCCCCAGAGGAGACACTGACAAGAACAACTCTGATGCCTAGCAGCTCCCTGGACCCTCTTGTTTATTTCGTAATTTCAAAGGATTCGTACTTGTTTCATTCATTCACTAACTACGTTTTTCTGGATTCCCTGGGTGCATCCAACCCAGAATCAAATGCTTGACCATTTGACTACATTTCTGAAATCTGAAAAGAATTGTAACTCAATGCTCTGAAATGAGCCCAGAGCCAGGGCACTGATGGTGTCAGACTGGGTCCCACCTCCCTCTTCAGAGCCTCTTTCTCCCCTTCATGCTCTTCCCCATTACTCTCAGAGCTACTGAGAGTTAACGAGTGTTAAAAGCCCTTAGATCTATTTAGAGGGAAGGCCAATTTACTGTGATTAAATGCAAGGTAGTGTTCAATTAGCAGAAGATAAACACAACATATCAACCCACTACGATAATTTTTAAATCAAAAGTTAGAGCACACATAGGCTGCTGCCACAATAATTTACTAATTTAATGACGATGGAGCTTTTTAAGATCTTGCCATTCTCTAGGAGTGTGTACGGAGGACACCCCTAATGTTAATTAGAGCTTGCTTCATTAACAACTTAACCAAAAGGCCACATTTTGCAAAATTATTTGGGAGCCTACAAGGAATGAGAGTTGATGAAAAGAAATTACCATGAGTATCTTTCCCATCAGTTAATGAAGAGTATGATGTATAAATCATTAGCAGGGGCCATATGGTGACAGTCAGGAAAAGAAAGGAGAATTTGGAATTTATGGATGGGAGCAGGGCAGATGGCTGGGAAGAATGTGTGAAGGCACATGCCTCGTCATATATGTGCCTCCTGTGGCAGCAAAGACCCGCTCTGCCATGCAAACTGCAGGGTGGTTTTGTTTGGCAGACAGCTGTTGCCTACACCTCTGGGCTCTGCCTGACAGTCAGAGTCACCTCCCACCTAGTGCCAAAGCTTTGACGAACAGTGCTTCCGAACTTCTGATGAATTCATTGGCCGGCACTCCAGTTGGAAGGACACCTCCCAGGTTCAACATAGTCCTTTCTGCACCTGGTGGCCAGCTCCTTTGAAGATGTGTGCACTGATCCATTAACTGTTCAAGCCAACTTGGGATTCTAGGGAGCAGCGCCCCCTGACGGTCTGGGAAAGGGGCTCCAAAGATTGCTGCTCACAGAGGTCAATTGGAGGTCTTTTAAACATGCAGTGTCTGGCTCCCACCCCAAGACATTTGATCCAAGTGGGGTATGCTATGGACTAAATGTTTGCATACTCACCAAAACTCATAGAGTGGAACACTACTTATCAAAGGGATGGTATTTGGCGATGAGACTTTGGGAAGACAGATGGGGAGAGGGGGTCTATCTTCTTGGTCTTTGGGCCATGAGAATGTTGTCCTCGTGGTGGGATTAGTGTCCTTTTAAGAAGAGTCATGAGAGCACTTGCCTTCTCACTCCATGTTCTGCCATGTAAAGGAGAAGATACCTGCAAATCAGACCCCAAGGCTGTCAAGCCCTTGATCTTGGACTTCCCAGCCTCTAGGACTGTGATTCTGGAGAAGAGAAAATTCCTATTGCTAAAACCAGCCAGTCTAATGGTATTTTTGTTGTAGCAGTCTGAATGTACTAGCACAGGGTGTATCATCTGAGCCTGGGGACTTTTTAAAGCTCCACCTGCCCCAGTGTTTCATGTAGCAAAACCTGGAATCATTGATCTAGGACCCAAGCCCAAAGTCTAAGGCAAATGAAAGGCCCTAATTTGTACTAAATCCTGGAAACTGAGAGAAGAATGTCCCCACCAAGGCTGCTGACCACCGAGGGGTGTGGTCTTTTTTTTTTTTTTTTTGGGGGGGGGGCGGTGTGGTCTTTAGAAAAAGCAAGGTCTTTACAATGAATAAAGCTTGGGTTAGAACCCCAGTGCCACTTCTTACTTTGGATAGTTATCCTCTCTGAGTTTTCTGCTCTATAAAATGGAGGAAGAAATGCTTTCGTGAGAAGTTGTTAGTATTAAATAAAATAACATATAAAGAATACATAGCCTGAAAAACGTTAAGTGGAGTAATGGTTTGTTTAACCAATGAGACATAACTCATTGAGACTTCAGTTCAGTTCAGTTCAGTTGATCAGTCATGTCCAACTCTTTGTGACCCCATGAATCGCAGCACGCCAGGCCTCCCTGTCCATCACCAACTCTCGGAGTTCACCCAGACTCACATCCATCGAATCGGTGATGCCATCCAGCCATCTCATCCTCTCTCGTCCCCTTCTCCTCCTGCCCCCAATCCCTCCCAGCATCAGAGTCTTCTCCAATGAGTCAACTCTTTGCATGAGGTGCCCAAAGTACTGGAGTTTCAGCTTTAGCATCATTCCTTCCAAAGAATACCCAGGGCTGATCTCCTTCAGAATGGACTGGTTGGATCTCCTTGCAGTCCAAGGGACTCTTAAGAGTCTTTTCCAACACCACAGTTCAAAAGCATCAATTCTTCCGCACTCAGCTTTCTTCACAGTACAACTCTCACATCCATACATGACTACTGGAAAAACCATAGCCTTGACTAGATGGACCTTTGTTGGCAAAGTAATGTCTCTGCTTTTCAATATGTTGTCTAGTTGGTCATAACTTTCCTTCCAAGAAGTAAGCGTCTTTTAATTTCATGGCTGCAATCACCATCTGCAGTGATTTTGGAGGCCCCAAAAATAAAGTCTGACACTGTTTCCACATCTATTTCCCTTGACGTGATGAGACCAGATGCCATGATCTTCGTTTTCTGAATATTGAGCTTTAAGCCAACTTTTTTGCTCTCATCTTTCACTTTCATCAAGAGGCTTTTTAGTTCCTCTTCACCTTCTGCCATAAGGGTGGTGTCATCTGCATATCTGAAGTTATTGATGTTCCTCCCAGCAATCTTGATTCCAGCTTGTGCTTCTTCCAGCCCAGCGTTTCTCATGATGTACTCTGCATAGAAGTTAAATAAGCAGAGTTACAGTATATAGCCTTGACGTACTCCTTTTCCTATTTGGAACCAGTCTGTTGTTCCCTGTCCAGTTCTAACTGTTGCTTCCTGACCTGCAAACAAATTTCTCAAGAGGCAGGTCAGGTGGTCTGGTATTCCCATCTCTTTCAGAATTTTCCACAGTTTACTGTGACCTACACAGTCAAAGGCTTTGGCATAGTCAATAAAGCAGATATAGATGTTTTTCTGGAACTCTCTTGCTTTTTCCATGATCCAGTGGATGTTGGCAATTTGATCTCTGGTTCCTCCGCCTTTTCTAAAACCAGCTTGAACATCAGGAAGTTCACGGTTCACGTATTGCTGAAGCCTGGCTTGGAGAATTTTGAGCATTACTTTACTAGTGTGTGAGATGAGTGCAATTGTGCAGTAGTTTGTGCATTCTTTGGCATTGCCTTTCTTCTTCTTAACTAGCAGGAAAAAAAAAAAAAAAAAAATCATGGGCCAATAGTATCTAGTGCTTGTCTGAAATTGCTAAAGAAACTGTAGAAGTGCCTGCAATAAACCCAGGACACTGTGGTAATAAGTGTGTTTTGTGGTGTGTCAACTGGGAACCAGATGCTATTGTAGGCACTTCATAAAGATTTCTTAGATTATTGATTGGTAAATGTGTCAGTCAGGATTTTCAGACAAGGAGCAAGCCAGAGAGAAGCTGTTCCTAAGGAATCCCACTAGTCCAGAGTGCATGCTATTCACGGCAGTAGGCCACGGAGGTGGAGAGAATACCTGTTCGTTTCCCAAGAGGATGCAGTGTGAACTGGTGGAAAGAGGCCTGGTTACAACTGTAAGTCTGCTGCTCCCAGACTGACCAGTTGTAGGCACATTTCTTCACCACGCGGCCTCTCAGTTTGTTCATTATCATAAGGAACAGAGAACGAGTTCATCGAGCAGGAGGCCCACAATGAGATAATACAGGAGACAGTGCAGATCGTGGCGCCAGGCCCACAGTGAGAACTCTACCACCAGGCCGCTGAATTATGCCTTCTGCACAGCAGAGGGCGCCCCCAGGAGTGGGAGGAATATGGAAGGCAGCCTGGGGGCCCAGCTCCTGGACCCATGAGGCCCTGGGGACTGGCATGCACTTTCCTGTTTCCCAGCCAACGCCAGACCTAGCAGGCCCTTGAAAGCATCGTCTTCTGGCTCCCAGACACGTTTATACGCCCGTGGGCACTGTGTTCCAGGCAAGCCCCTCAGCTGGAGCTGAAAAAACCAAAGGGCTCTGCAGCAGCCATGCCATCCCACGGGCACGACGTCTGGCACCTCATTTAGACTGCAGTTGGAGAAAAGCCAGGTGCCACCCCCACTCAGTACCAATCCTTTCGGCATGAACCCCCAACCCCCCCCCTCAACTAGGGGAATCAATGGATTCTTCCTACCGATACCCAAATAGCTATTTGAATGTGTTCTATAACAGGAGGAGCTGTTGAACAAAAGGTCAGGGCTTATTTGAAGTCAGACTTTATATCAGCAGTTGCTTTTAAAGACGTCATCCTTCCAACTCTGTGAGCCCCTGAAGATAAAAAAAAAATTATATAAATGTACAAATGACTTTATGACTTTGATTATACAACTTCTGAGAAAATATCCCTATGAACTGTTAAGGAAGACTAAAGATATTGTGATAAAGACGGCTCTTTGAAATTCTGCTTTAAAAAAAAAAAATCTATGTCATGAGATATGAATGTAGCCCAAGCCCTGATAAAAGTCGTGTCATCCTTTTGCCATGGAAGCTGCTAAGGCATGAAAGGGACCACGGGCCCGGAGATCTTTGCTGCCTTTAAAGTCTGGCTTATTAACATGCATTAGAGTCTTCCTGAAGATGGGTCTGGCCAAAGGTTATCAACAAAAACTTAATTTAATGAGCCCGGAACATGGGGAGAGGAGCCCTGCTAAGACAACACTGGGAGGGATTGGGAGCAAGGGCATTTCGTTTTCTGAAAAGGAGAAATAAAGACAAACTCATTAAAGCAGAAGGTGCTGCATTGTTGGTTTTCATCCTCAGAGCACCACTCTCTGTGGGGGTGTTGCTCACTCTCATTTTGGGGACTAAAATCTCACCCCACCCAAAATAGCAGCAGATGATAATAAAGGCTTTGAGGGTAGAGGAGAGCCACAGGGAAGGCTGTTCTATAGACCAGCAGCAGAGCTGAGATGTGACAGCCACTGCATGCAGGGGGCCAACGCGCTCCTCGGGGGCAGAGGCTCTGCCTTCTGAAATCTGGTTACCAGTGGATCTGGGCCATTGCTTCCATTACGGCTGTGCGAATGCAAATAAGAATTCTGGGAACCCTGAGGACAGAGAAAGCTGCTCAAAGAACAGAGTGCAAACCCTCTCCAAGCATGGAAATGAATTGTTCTGAGGCTAGAATGCTGAGGACATCTTTTGGGGTAAATCACATGGGAGTCCCAGACCACATGGCTACAAAATTCAGTCCCTTTCAGTCGCTCAGTCGTGTCTCACTCTTTGCGACCCCATGGATTGCAGCACACCAAGCTTCCCTGTACATCACCAACTCCCGGAGCTTGCTCAAGCTCATGTCCATCAAATTGGTGATGCCATCCAACCATCTCATCCTCTGTCGTTTCCTTCTCCCCCTGCCTTCAATCAAATGAGTCAGTTCTTTGCATCAGGTGGCCAAAGTATTGGAGTTTCAGCTTCAGCATCAGTCCTTCCAATGAATATTCAGGACTGATTTCCTTTAGGATGGACTGGTTGGATCTCTTTGCAGTCCAAGGGACTCTCAAGAGTCTTCAACACCACAGTTCAAACGCATCAATTCTTTGGTGCTCAGCTTTCTTTATAGCCCAACTCTCACATCCATACTTGACTACTGGAAAAACCATAGCCTTGACTAGACGGACCTTTGTTGGCAAAGTAACGTCTCTGCTTTTTAATATGCTATCTATGTTTGTCATAGATTTTCTTCCAAGGAACAAGCATCTTTTAATTTCACGGCTGCAGTCACCATCTGCAGTGATTTTGGCGTCCCCAAAAATGAAGTCTCTGTGTCCATTGTTTCCCCGTATGTTTGCCATGAAGTGATGGGACTGGATATCATGACCTTAGCCATGCTCTCCTGAACATGGCAACAGGAGACAGGCACGTGGTGTGTTGGTGAACCAGGCCCGCAGTGAGATAATGGGGCATGCTGAGGTGAAAGTAGGGGCTCTTTTTAAGGGAATAGCAGATCCTCAGTGCTAATGGATGGCTGCCCCTCCTGGAAGGGTAACATGTTACCAGATTTGATTATTCAATCAACTAGAAGCTAGAGTTTTTATGTAAAATCTCCTGATTTAAAAGTCTTGATAGCTATTTTATTTTTAAAAAACTTTTTGTGGGCCAAGAAAGACAATCCTATGGAATGGATATAACCAAAAGTCTATCAACTGGGGCTTCTGACAAGTATCAGATGACAGTGGATAGCCAGCCTAGTAGTGAAAGTCAGAGGATGAAGTACTTGCTAGGAGGCTGAATGAGTCATGAGCTTAGCTGCTCAGTCGTGTCCGACTCTTTGCAACCCCATGGACTGTAGCCTGCCAAGCTCCTCTGTCCATGGGGTTCTCCAGGCAAGAATACTGGAGTGGGTTGCCATACCCTCCTCCAGGGGGTCTTCCCAACCCAGGGATCAAACCCAGGTCTCCCGCATTGCAGGCAGATTCTTTACTGACTGAGCCACCAGGGAAGCAAATGAGTTACACCATTTGCATTTATTTGTGAAAGAAAATACCATCCAGTGAGGACTGTTATGAATGGCCATGCGTGTGGTATATTACATAACACCAGGAGGCATCATTCATAACAAACACTATATACATGGCACTTCTTGCAGAGTGCACAACCTGCTCACCCATACCCAGCAGCCTCGGGTGTAACGCACCATGATCCTTAATTTCAGTAAGTTCCTGAGGGACGGAGAGCAAACCCATTCTAATTCCAGTCCATTGATTCAGATGGACCAGCACACTTATTCTTGACCTTCCAAAGAACTTCCATCAAAATCAATTATAAAAATAGCTCTTTGGCATTGTAAGCACTACCCAGAAAGAATGAATTTTTCCCCTCACTTTGTTGACCGCAAAGCAAGATGATCTCCAAAGCTGCATCAGCATGGACCCAATAAACTGTACTTTAGTAGTGATTTAGCCTAAGTATACTCAAGTATGGATTTTTTTTTTTTTTTTTAGTAGAAAAAATATGTAAGTTCTAGTGGCTTTGTTTGTGGTATGTTTGTAAGAGCTACCATTTAAGAGTTATTGTTGGGCTATATGTTTTGTCCTGGATTAATACAAAAAACCTCCAGCGGGTATAGATTTGTGTCTCCAATAACCCAGAGGCTTCAAAGACAATGACACCATTGGCTGGCCTTGGAGCAGGAAGTCACCTGCACCTATGATCTCATGGGAAAGGATAGAAAGGGAGTTCCAAAACTTGTCAGAAGGAAGTTTCCCTCACATCTTGAATTAAGAAATGATTATTCTCCTTGGAAGCTCAACAGGAACATAAATACATGGCTGCAGTATCTTCAAGGAAGAGAAATATGGGAATGCGTTAGTGAACGTGATGAGCTGTATTTCAGTGGCTTAGAAAATATGTAACCAGTAATTCCCATAAATATTTAATAATAAGCAGATATATAAAGACAAATGAGGATACAAACACATTTGTTACACAGTATTAAAAATGTATCATAAACATTTGTTGACTAAAATGATATTTCAGTTTACATAATCTCCAAAGGCAGAGTTTCATTCCTGATGATAAACAATGACATTGCTTAAAGGAGGGCATGGGAAAGAAGACTGGAGCTCTCAGCTGACCCTGCCATCGCTGGCCTTGGTACAAGTGATGGGGCGAGACCCGTCTCTGGTCCATCGGGTCACTAATGAGGACCTTAATACTCACTCATCTGCATAGGGGCTGTCCTAAAACACAGTTTCCAGAACACAAGAAAAATAAAATCAGTAAGACACCAGTCTCCTCTATTAAGACTGGGTCAGTCTGCAAATACAGTCTTTGAGTGGTCAAAGTACGCATGACTCACCTGACTTGTTCCGTGCTTTACATGGGAACAAATTAAAAAATGAACTGCCACAAACACCAGGCCAGAACCGTGTGGGAGCTTAATCTACACCTTCATGAAATGTTAAAACGTCTGCCTCGTTTGTCTTCAGCACGAGTCAGGCATCACTATGAGAGTGCTTCTTGCTTCCTTTCTAAATCAGGGGCAAATTCCTGAGCTTAAAAAAAGAAAAATGGAGGGGACCCCATGTGGTCAATAATTTATTCATAGAGCCAAGAACACTCTTCCCTCTAAAATGATGTTTTTCCTGGGTTTGGACCCTTCGATCGTGCGCAAACCTAAGAATGTGTTTTTCTCTCCTTTCCTCTGTGTTTTTCAGTGGTTTCCATTATGACATGACATCTCTGCAGGGTTGTCCATCCTCAGAGACTCTTGCTGCTCCAAGCTCCTTGCTGAGGCTTTGTCTCACCTGAAGAGCTGAGCAATGTCTTCTTTAGAGGAAGGCCTTCCCTACCCCAAGAAGAGGCTACGAGTTGAGCACTGGGGAGCAGTGTCACCTGCGGTTGGTCGTGTCCACAGTTCGTACACAATAACTTTTGAAAGAATGCCGAGAGATGGGTGGATGATCGAGTGTCCCAAGAGATAGCCCGTTTCTATATAGAGACAAGGACCTTAGCCATACCCTTAGAGGGCTTGGTGTGGCTTCAGACTTTAGAATTATTGTCCATAAACACATGCAGATTTGGGGACTGGAGATATATAAGAGACTCCCAGCTCTGACTCCCCTGGATATGGGTTAACTTGTATGTCAGAGAATTCAATGTAAGCCTCAATATAAAAACGGGCAGCAAGGTGGGAATGAGCTTTCAGCACTAGAGAGTCTGGAGGGAAATACCAGTTGGGATTGAGACATGGAGCCATTCACTTGCTTTTCTGGTGATTACTAGGGAGAAACAGATTTAAAGGGGTCATGTTTACCCACAGAATCATTCCTTTAGGTGAATGTCCAGTGGTCTCTCATTCCCTGCCCACCAATCTGCTTAGAAAAGTGGTGATACTCCAGAACTCAATTCAGACACCACAATCTTGAAGAAGGCTTTCCCCTCTGCTCTGTGTTCTGGACCTACCTCAGTTGCATACGTCACGCCGCTTTGCAGCTTTTGGCTGAAGGGCTATGTCTGCTATCAGAATGTGAGTCCTTGCAGGCAAGAGGAAGGCTTCTTCAGCTCCGCATCATTAGTGCCTAGTGCCACTATGTGCCTGATATATAGCATGGAATCAATGTGTATGTATGTGAGTTAGGTCGCTTCAGTCATGTCCAAGTCTTTGAGACCCTATGGACTGTAGCCCACCAGGCTCCTGTCCATGGGATTCTCCAGGCTAGAATATTGGGGTGGGTTGCCATGCCCGCCTCCAGGGGATTTTCCCAACTCAGGGATTGAACCCATGTCTCTTGCGTCTCCTGTCTTGGCAGGTGGGTTCTTTACCACTAGTGCCACCTGGGAAGTCCATGTAATCAACAAATATTTACCAATTTTGCTTGTTAAATGGTATTTCATTCTGATTTCGAGTTTCCTCCCCCTGCCCACCCTAGTAGTGTGGGTATTTAAATTTCTGACACTATTGTTTCTGGCCCTCCGCCATTCCCCATTCAGGGCACCTTTTTCTATTTCTTCTTCCACTCTTACCATTTGTCACTTGGCTCCCTTCCTTCTTATCCAGTCCTGGTTTTGAGTCTACCGATGACACCCATGGATGTTTCCTGAAAAAGAACTCCCAGAATTTTTTGAAGAGAGGCTACCTTTCCGTTGTCTGGCATCCCTTAGAATAACCAGAGAGAGGAGAGGATATGGAACAAAAATCTCTCAGGAGAGTAGTAGGGGGGAGAAAAATAATATTTATATTACTGATGGGATAGGGAGCTGGACGGGGAGTGAGGGACCCTTTGGTGACAAACCAGCTTTGAACTTCACCAGAAAATACCCCCAGATCCATAAAGAGACCTACAGCCACTGGTTAGGGATCTCCTCACTCAGCACAGTAGATAGATATAGATGGCCAGCTCTACTTTTAAGAATGGGTCCTGTTTTTTTTTTTTTTTTCCTACTCAATACAGCTCAATCAAAATATATACATTTTTTTCTTTCTTAGAAAAGAATGCTCTCATGAAGTCAGGAAGTCAGGACATGGATGGACTCATCCAAATGGCAGACTCCATTAGGAACATCTCAATGCTCTCTAAACATAGTCCTCCCCGAGATGCCAGATTCAGCAGTTCTGAGATGTGCCCACGGAGCCTGTGCTATTAATCAAATTCATGAGGGGAGGCTGAGGCCAGAATGCTGAAGGCCAATGCATCCTAACATGCTCTTCCCCCACTAAGGGGGGAAAGCGAGCCTGGGTGTAACGTGACATCATCAATCTAAGTAGGCAAGTGGAATAGATTTCCTGATTACCAGGTTAAGCGATGCATCAAACAGGAGCGAGCCTGGTCATTGCTAATCATTTAAATTTAGGAAGACTGAGCTCAGTGACATTATCAGGCCCACATTAAAGAGTGACTTCTCTCTGCTATCAGGAATGTATTGGTGTCCCCTCTAGGATTTATGACTCTGGGAAACTGCAGGATGGGCTGAGGCAGCAACTTTCTATGGCACCAGCAGCCCATCCATCATCCCACAGCCCCAGTTCTGGTCAGCCTCAGGGGGCCGGGGCCTCTGATCTCTCCTCTCTCCTGGGCTCCTTGGGTGGTCAGGTCTACACACAGACTAAAGAGCAAGCATCCAGAGATGAGCTCAATTAAAGTATTCTTTGCTATATCATTAAACCTCCAATCAGCTTGTTTCCCTCTGATTTTCATTTTGGAACATTTTACAACGCTTTCTCATACTCCAGACTACAAGCCACCTGAACCCAAAGATGGTTTTTTTCCCCCAGGATACACATGCTTCAAACTCATTGCCAGATATTCTATTTAATTTGCTCTACACTGGAAACCAGGTATCTAAATTTAGGATAAAATTCTCAAGTGATTCTCAATCACATCAATGATAAACACTGATATCCAAGGTCCCCTCTGAGGAAAATTGGGCAGTAGAGCAGATGTCTGGGGGCTGCCCACCAATAAAATTACTGAACAAAGTCACAGCTGGACTTGAGAGCCAGAGTAAAAGCATGACTTTGAACAAGACTTTGGACATTATCAACTATAGCAGGGCTTCTCAAACTTCAGTGCACCTATAAGTCACATGAAAAGCTTGCTAACAGGCTGATTCTGATTCAGGAGGTCCAGAGTGAAGCCTGAGTTTCTCGACTCATAAACTCCCAAGTGATGTCGGTGCAGCTGGTCCATGAACCCCACTGTGGGTAGCAGGGCCTGATAAAAATGGCTCTTAACCTGGACCTCACATTAGAATCATCTGGGATGCTTTCAAAAATTCCAATGCCATGCTTACCCCAGACCAGTCAAGCTGTAATTACTAAGAGTGGACCCATGCATCATTATCTTTTACATTTCCCCAGATGATTTATTTGTACACCAAGGCTGAGAATCATTGATCTATCCTGATGAACAGCTCTGCTCTTGGGCAAATTCAGTCACTACCCAGTCTTCTATGTTGAATAATTTTGGTGGACATGTAGCATAGAAATCCACCCTCACCGGAAATGCATAGGATCCAGTGGGATCCAAAGAAGCTGACCATGCTTCTAGATCAAGGGAAGGGTTTGAGTTGTCCTAAGCGCCACACCCTTGTCGGTGCAGTGGAAGAATGTACATGTCACTCAACATGAGCCAATGGGATGTAAAGAGACATTCCTATGTACGGGCTTATAGATATATGTGAGCTAATAAATTTGTTATTACTTAAGCTAACTTTACTTGGATGACTTCTGAACTCATATTGTCATTTTCCTTAATGTAGAACAAAGGACTGAATAATGCAGTTCAGTTCAGTTGCTCAGTGGTGTCCAACTCTTTGCAACCCCATGAACTGCAGCACACCAGGCCTTCCTGTCCATCACCAACTCCCGGACTGTACTCAAACTCATGTCCATTGAGTCTGTGATGCCATCCAACCATCTCATCCTCTGCCCTCCCCTTCTCCTCCTGCACTCAACCTTTCCCAGCAGCAGGGTCTTCTCAAATGAGTCAGCTCTTTGCATCAGGTGGCCAAAGTACTGGAGCTTCAGCTTCAGCATAAGTCCTTCCAATGAACACCCAGGACTGATCTCCTTTAGGATGGACTGGTTGGATCTCCTTGCAGTCCAAGGGACTCTCAAGAGTCTTCTCCAACATTACAGTTCAAAAGCATCAATTCTTCAGCACTCAGCTTTCTTTATAATCCAACGCTCACATCCATACATGACCACTGGAAAAACCATAGCCTTCACTAGATGGACCTTTGTTGACAAAGTAATGTCTCTGCTTTTTAATATGCTGTCTAGTTTGGTCATAACTTTCCTTCCAAGGAGTATACTTCTTTTAATTTCATGGCTGCAGTCACCATCTGCAGTGAGTTTGGAGGCCCAAAAATAAAGTCAGCCATTGTTTCCACTGTTCCCCCATCTATGTGCCATGCAGTGATGGGACCAGATGCCACGATCTTACTTTTCTGAATGTTGAGCTTTAAGCCAACTTTTTCACTTTCCTCTTTCACTTTCATGAAAAGGCTCTTTAGTTCTTCTTCACTTTCTGCCATAAGGGTGGTGTCATCTGCATATTTGAGGTTAGTGATATTTCTCCCTATATAATACAGTAAATTATGCAGTAAAACCCTACAATTGTCCAAAAAAATGGGAACAGGTCTACCAAATTTGACTAAAATCATTCTACCTCCCTTACCGTTTCCTCACATCCATTTCTCCCATCACCCTCTTCTCTCTGGCAGGGTAGAAAAGTAAAGTGAATGCCTAAGGACTGCATTTCTGTTTCCAACCTCTCATAAGAGTGACCTTGGAAAAGTCCCCAGCTTTATCTAAGCCATGCTTTGCTGATATTTAGCAGGATAAGAGTAATATCTGTGTTACAAAGCTTTCATGAGCATCAAATGAGATGATGGATGGGCAAGCATCCTGCAAATGGTAAATTGCTATAAAAATATCATCTATAGCTTTTCTGTGGTTGTTTCTTGCTGTTAGGAAAAATAAGCAGTGATTTCAAAGGTGGAAGTTTATTCATAGCACTAGCTAGTATGCATGCATGCACTGTCTCATGAAGAATCCAGGAAAAGCTGCATGTACTGCCGGTTCTGGCAGTGTTCCCATCTGAGAAAATGTCCCTGAGTTATCTAGAGCAATCAGGTTGGAGGAAGAAACATAAATTGCACTGTTCCTTACAAGCAGGGGGGAGTCAGACAGAGGGGGAGAAAGGGAGGGTGCAACCTAAATGATTTTTAATTATTTTCTGATTCACTACATCATTAGGGAGACAGAGAAGACTCTTAAGACGTAAGACATGGTGATCTAATGTCATTGATTTTCACATATATTTTACGAGTTATGAAATACGATGAAGCTGGGAGAGAAAAGCTTTTCAAATATGATAAGACTAGAGAATCTCTAAGCCCATTTATAAGAAAAGAAAGTCAAATTCAGGCTGAGGCTGCAAAAGCTGGGCTTGAAAACTCTCTAGCTACCCAAACCTACTGTTAGGGTGGTTGACTGTCCCCTTCTTTATGATAAATTTAGGAATTAGTTTGTGTCCGCTAAAATATAAGTTTCTCTATACCATTTGCCATTGTATCCACAAACTCTAGCATAGCAAGCCCTCAGAATACTTCAAATGAATGAAACTTAAATGTCTAACCCTGCACTGGGCCCTTCAGGAACAATGGAGTATGATTCCCGTACACTGAGGTTGTAATTATTTAGAGCCCTACATGCAAAAATAATTTAATAAAAACATAGACAATGGTGCAAATTACACAATTAAGCCCCAAAGAGCTACTATAAACTGTGAAGTACTAGCTTTAACCTAACAAAGGGAAAAGTAAGTATCAGCTAGTATTACATAGGATGACATTCCAGATGAAATAGAATATATACTTAATTCTCCAGTGCTTAGCAGGCAGCCTTGAGCAACTATGATGTCCTTCCATATTCAATCAAGAAGCTTTATTCCTAGTCAATTAATCTCTTCATTTTATCCAAAGGAGAACATAAGCAAATGTCAATCAACCCATCTAAAGTATAAATGATCTGTGATGTTAAAATACATTCAGTGACAGATGCAGAGTAGAAGGATGTGTGCTCACCATCCCCACCCCCCGCTCACCCCCCACCACGAGAACTCCAAAATCACAACTAATTGCTGAATAACCACTGACAGGAGGATGCTAGAACCCACCAAAAAGATAGCCCATCTCCAAAGGCAAAAGAGAAACTGCAATGAGACACAGGAGGGGCACAACCATGATCAAATCAAACCCCATACCTGTCAGGTGGGTGACCCACAGTCTGGAGAACAATTATACCACAGAGGTTCTCCCCTGTTGTGCAGGTTCTGAGCCCCACCTGAGGCTTCCCAGTCTGGGGATGTGGCAAAGGAACTAGGAATCCTCAGGGAATCTGACTTTGAAGGCTAGCGGGATTTGACTGCCAGAACTCCTCAGGACTGGGGGAAACCAAAACTCCACTCTTGGAAGGCACACATAAAACCTGGTGTACATGGGGACCCGGGGAAAGGAGCACTAACCCCAAAGAGACTGAGCCAGACCTGCCTAGTAATGCTGGAGGGTCCTTTGCAGAGGCATGGGCCTGCAGTGGCTCATCACAGGGACAAGGACCCTGGAAGCAGCTATCCTAGGAAGCACCCACTGGCATGAGCCCTCCTGGAGGTCATCACCATGAGCCCTTCCATAGAGCCTGTAGACTCCAAGGCTGGGTCACTTCAGATCAAACAACTACCAGGGAAGGAGTGCAGCCTCACCCATCAGCAAACAAGGGGACTACTACACAAGGCAATTGCAGATTCGGTGCAATCTCTATCAAATTACCAATGACATTTTTCACAGAACTAGAACAACAACAACAAAAATCCTGAAGTTTGTTTGGAGATGCAAAAGACCTCAAATAGTGAAAGGAATCTTGAGAAAGAAAAATGGGGCTAGAGGAATCAGGCTTCCTGACTTCAGACTATACTACAAACCTATAGTTATCAAAAGAGTATGGCATTGGCACAAAAGTATTTCAAAATATAGATCAATGGAACAGGACAGAAGGCCCCCAAATAAATCTATTTACCTATGGTCAATTATCTATGACAAAGAAGGCAAGACAATAGTCTCTTCAACAAATTGTGCTTGAAAACTGGACAGCTACATGTAAAGAAACATGAAATTAGATCATTCTTTAATACTATACACAAAAATAAGCTCAAAATGGATTAAGACCTAAATATGAGACTGGATACTACAAAAATCCTACAGAAAAACACAGGCAGAATACTCTCTGACATAAATGGCTGCAATATCTTTTTTGATGCATCTCCTAGAATAATAGAAATAATAACAAAAATAAACAAAAGGGACTTACTTAAACTCCAAAGCTTTTTCACAGCAAACAATAAACAAAATGAAAAGACAACCCACAGACTGGGAGAAAATATTTTCAAACGATGCGACTACAAGGGATTGGTCTTCAAAATCTACAAACAGCTTATGAAGCATAATATCAACAAAACAAACAACCCAATCAATAAATGGGCAGAAGACCTAAATAGATATTTCTCCAAAGAAAACATACAGATGGCCCTCAAACACATGAAAAGATGTTCAACACTGCTTATTATTTTCTCTCTCTCTCTCTCTCTAAGTCGCTTCAGTCGTGTCCAACTCTGTGCAACCCCATAGATGGCAGCCCACCAGGCTCCTGCATCCCTGGGATTCTCCAGGCAAGAACACTGGAGTCGGTTGTCATTTCCTTCTCCAATGCATGAAAGTGAAAAGTGAAAGGGAAGTTGCTCAGTCGTGTCTGACTCTTGGTGACCCCATGGACTGCAGCCTACCAGGCTCCTCCGTCCATGGGATTTTCCAGGCGAAAGTACTGGAGTGGGGTGCCATTATTAGGGAAATGCAAATCAAAACTACAACAAGACATCACCTCACACCAGTCAAAATGGCTATCATCAAAAATCTACAAACAATCAATGCTAGAGAGGGTGTGGAAAGAAGTGAACCCTTCTACACTGTTGGTGGAAATGTAAAGTGGTACAGCCACTGTGAACGATATGGAGGTTCCTTGAAAAAACTAAAAATAGAGCCACCATATGACCATGCAGTCCCATTCCTGGGCACATCGGTTCAGTTCAGTTCAGTCGCTCAGTCGTGTCCGACTCTTTGCGACCCCATGAATCGCAGCACTCCAGGCCTCCCTGTCCATCACCAACTCCCAGAGTTCACTCAGACTCGGGTCCATCAAGTTGGTGATGCCATCCAGCCATCTCATCCTCTGTCATCCCCTTCTCCTCTTACTATTGTCATGACTCTATTGTCTCAAGGTACCACCAAGTACTTCTGGCTTCTTAACAGCATACCAAAGTGAGGGCGTGAGGCTGGAAAGACAAATTAAGAATTTTTCATGGCTCTGCCCAAGAAAAGACTACTAAAGAAATATCAACAAAAAAATATGGAAAAAAGACCAGAAAATTGTATGTATTCCCATAAATGAAAGAGTAGTTGGCCATTAGGATGGCCATTATTAAAAAAAAAAAAGAAAAGTAACAAGTGTTGGTGAGAATGTGAAGAAGTTGGAATCTTTGAGCATCGTTAGTGGGAAAGTAGAATGATACAGCCACCGTGGCAAGCAGTAGAGCAGTTTCTCAAAAGAAAAGCATGCAATTATGATCGAGGAATTTCATTTCTGGCATATACTCCCCCCTTCCTCCTGCAAAGAATTGAAAGCAGAGGGAGGAGTCAAGATGGCAGAATAGGAAAATGTGGAATTCTCTTCTCATCACAAGTACATAAAGAATACATCTGCAAATGAAAAAGTTCTCACAGAGCAACCTCTGAACACCCGTGGAAGACCTCAGGCATCTGAAAGGACAAGAAAAAACCTCATGCCACTTGGTAGAATGAAAGAAAGAAGAGGTGAGGTGGGAAGGGACCACCTCGTGTCTCTGTGCAGAGGGGGCTGGGCTCACAGGCCACTCAGCACCCTGGCCTGACTCATGTGTCTCTTTGTGCAGAGAGGGCTGGGTGCTAGACAGTGGAGTTTGAAGAACAGATCAATGGAGGCGACAGCTGTTGGATATTAAGAGATAGCCTGAAGGGATGGGAGTAAGAAGTTCCCATCACTTCTGGCAGAAGAAGCCTGGGCCACCATAGAAGCAAGGTGCCATTGCAGTGACACACAAGTCTGGGGGGACTGCCATCGTAACCCCCTGCCCAACCGCCTGGCCCCTGCCTTGACAATCACGGGGAGAGGTACCCACTTGAGCAAAAAAAGACCTAGAGCTGACTGTGGCTCATTTCATCAGCATCTCAATGCAAAATTCAGGTTCAAATCGAAGAAAGCCAGGAAAACCACTAGGTCATTCAGGTAAGATGCAAATCAAATCCCTTATGATTTTACAGTGGAGGTGACAAATAGATTCAAGGGACTAGAATAGTAGATAGACTGCCTAAATAACTACAGAAGGAAGTTTGTAACATTGTACAGGAAGTGGTGACCCAAACCATCCCCAAGAAAAAGGAATGCAAGATGTTAAAGTGGTTGTCTGAAGAGGGCTTACAAATAGCTGAGAAAAGAGGAGACATGAAAGGCAAAGAAGAAAGGGAAAGATAAACCCACCTGAATGCAGAGTTCCAGAGAATAGCAAGGAGAGATAAGAAAGCCCTCTTAAGTGAACAATGCAAAGAAATAGAGGAAAACAATAGAATGGAAAAGATTAGAGATCTCTTTAAAAAAATTGGGGATACCAAGGGAACATTTCATGCAAAGATGGGCACAATAAAGGACAAAAATGGCAAAAACCTAAAAGAAGCAGAGGAGAGTAAGAAAAGGTGTCAAGAATACACAGAAGAACTGTGCAAAAAAAGATGATTCTCAGAATGGGATAAAATATTTACAAATGAAGCAACTGACAAGGGATTAATCTCTAAAATACACAAACACAAACCTAGTGGTTTTCCTGGCTTTCTTCGATTGAGCCTGAATTTTGCATTGAGATGCTGATGAAATGAGCCACAGTCAGCTCTAGGTCTTGTTTTTGCTCAAGTGGGTACCTCTGCCCGTGATTGTCAAGGCAGGGGCCAGGGGGTTGGGCAGGGGGTTATGATGGCAGTCCCCCCAAACTTGTGTGTCACTGCAATGGCACCTTGCTTCAAGTCAGTCAGTCAGTTCAGTCGCTCAGTCGTGTCCGACTCTTTGCAACTCCATGAATTGCAGCACGCCCGCCCTCACTGTCCATCACCAACTCCCGGAGATCACTCAGACTCACGTCCATCGAGTCAGTGATGCCATCCAGCCATCTCATCCTCTGTCTTCCCCTACTCCTCCGACCCCCAATCCCTCCCAGCATCAGAGTCTTTTCCAATGAGTCAACTCCTCGCATGAGGTGGCCAAAGTATTGGAGTTTCAACTTTAGCATCATTCCTTCCAAAGAATACTCAGGACTGATCTCCTTTAGAATGGATCTCCTTGCAGTCCAAGGAACTCTGAAGAATCTTCTCCAACACCACAGTTCAAAAGCATCAATTCTTTGGTGCTCAGCTTTCTTCACAGTCCAACTCTCATATCCATACATGATCACTGGAAAAACCATAGCCATGACTAGATGGACCTTTGTTGAGAAAGTAATGTCTCTGCTTTTGAATATGCTGTCTAGGTTGGTCATAACTTTCCTTCCAAGAAGTAAGCATCTTTTAATTTCATGGCTGCAATCACCATCTGCAGTGATTTTGGAGCCCAAAGAAAAACAAAGTCTGACACTGTTTCCACTGTTTTCCCATCTATTTCCCTTGACGTGATGGGACCATATGCCATGATCTTTGTTTTCTGAATGTTGAGCTTTAAGCCAACTTTTTCACTCTGCTCTTTCACTTTCATCAAGAGGCTTTTGAGTTCCTCTTCACTTTCTGCCATAAGGGTGGCATCATCTGCATATCTGAGGTTATTGATATTTCTCCCAGCAATCTTGATTCCAACTTGTGTTTCTTCCAGTCCAGCATTTCTCATGATGTACTCTGCATATAAGTTAAATAAACAGGGTGACAATATACAGCCTTGACATACTCTTTGTCCTATTTGGAACCAGTCTGTTGTTCCCTGTCCAGTTCTAACTGTTGCTTCCTGACCTGCATATAGGTTTCTCAAGAGGCAGGTCAGGTGGTCTGGTATTCCCATCTCTTTCAGAATTTTCCAGTTTATTGTGATCCACACAGTCAATAGCTTTGGCATAGTCAATAAAGCAGAAATAGATGTTTTTCTGGAACTCTCTTGCTTTTTCCATGATCCAGGGGATGTTGGCAACTTGATCTCTGGTTCCTCTGCCTTTTCTAAAACCAGCTTGAACATCTGGAAGTTCACAGTTCACATATTGCTGAAGCCTGGCTTGGAGAATTTTAAGCATTACTTTACTAGTGTGTGAGATGAGTGCAACTGTGCAGTAGTTTGAGCATTCTTTGGCATTGTCTTTCTTTGGGATTGGAATGAAAATTGACCTTTTCCAGTCCTGTGGCCACTTCTGAGTTTTCCAAATTTGCTGGCGTATTGAGTGCAGCACATTCACAGCATCATCTTCCAGGATTTGGAATAGCTCAACTGGAATTCCATCACCTCCACTAGCTTTGTTCGTAGTGATGCTTTCTAAGGCCCACTTGACTTCACATTCCAGGATGTCTGGCTCTAGGTCAGTGATCACACCATCGTGATTATCTTGGTCGTGAAGATCTTTTTTTGTACAGTTTTTTGTACAGCTCAAGTAGCTGAATATATAAAAACAACCCAATTAAAAAATGAGCAGAAGACCTACATAGACATTTCTCTTAAGAAGACATACAGATGGCCAACAAACACATGAAAAGTTGCTCAGCATCACTGATTATTAGAGAAATGTAAATTAAAACTGCAATAAGGTATCACCTCACACGTGTCAGAGTTGCCATTATCAAAAAGTCTACAAATAATAAATGATGGAGAGGGTGTGGAGAAAAGGAAACCCTCCTACACTGTTGCTCGGAATGTAAATTGGTACAGCCACTACGGAGAATAGTATGGATATTCCTTTAAAAGCTAAAAATAGAATGACCATATGACCCAAAAATCCCACTCCTGGGCATATTCCTGGCTAGAACTCAACTCTAAAAGATATGTGCACCCCAATATTCTCTGTAGCACTATTTACAACAGCCTGGGCATTGAAGCAACCTAAATGTCCATCAACAGATGAATAGATAAAGAATGTGGTACTTATGTACTGTGTAGTATTATTCGGCCATAAAAAAGGAATGAAATTGTGCCATTTCCAGATCTATGGATGGACCTAGAGACTGTCATAGAGAGTGAAATAAGTCAAATAGAAAAACAAATATCATGTAATATTGCTTCTATGTGGAATCTAGAAAATGGTACAGATAACTTATTTGCAAAGCAGAAAGAGAGACACAGATGTAGAGGACAAATGTATGGATACCAAGGGGGGAAAGGGAAGGTGGGATGAATTGAGAGATTGGGATTTACATATATACACTACCATGTATAAAATAGATAACTAATGAGAGCCTGCTGTGTACCACGGGAAACTCAGTGCTCTGTGGTAACCCAAACAGGAAGGATATCTGAAAAGTGTGTATGTAGACATGATATAGATATATGTATACATGCAGCTGATTCACTTTGGTATCCAGCAGAAACTAATAAAATATTATAAAGCAACTATACTCCAATAAACATTAATAATTAAAACAAACATTTGAACTCCTGCCCCAAAAAAGTTGAACTCAAGGACTCAAAGATATTTGTATATTTGTTTCAGAGTAGCATCATTCACAATAGTCAAAAGGTGAAACAATAACATAAATATACATCAAGAAATGAATGAATAATTTAACTATGGTGCATACATGCAATGGAATATTATTCCAGCCTTAGAATGAAATTCTGTCACATTGTACAACATGGATACACCTTGAAGGCCTTACACTATATATGTGAAATAAGCCAAATTAAAAAGATAAAATAATGTATGAGTGTACTTACGTGAAGCACCTAAGAACAGCCAGATTCACAGAGACAGAAAATAGAAGAGTGGCTCCCAGAGACTGGGGGAGGAAGGAATGGACAGTTATTGGGTACAGAGTTTGAGTTTAGGAAAATGAAAAAGTTCTGGAGTTGGGTGGTGGTGAGTGCTGCACAATGATGTGACTATATTTGATGTTACTCAACTGTAATGGCATGGCAACCCACTCCAGTATTCTTGCGGAGAATTCCATGGACTGGTGGGCTACAGCCCATGGGGTTGCAAAGAGTTGAACATGACTAAAGCGACTTAGCATGCAGCATGCATGCCCTGAACTGTAAACTTAAAAGTGATACCAGGAAACAACTACTGGGTTTCAACATAATAAATATAATGAAAAAATTATACAGCTAAAGTGGTAAATTTATATATATGTGTGTGTGTGTATATGTGCATATTTTACCACAATTTAATAAAAAAGAAGTTGGCCAAGCATAAAGTTGGAAGATGAACAGGTTCCCCTCCCTCTGTCTGTGAGCAGGCAGAAGAGACCCAGCTATTTAGTATGTTCACCCAAAGGACAGTCCAGTGAATCATCCTAAAGTGGCCAGCATTAGGGAAACAAGTTCAGCGTGTGCAGTTGCTGATCTTTATGCTGTGATCCATCTTATTAAAACAGAGACACCAGGATTAACAAACCGATTTCAAGAATCTGGTTGGCAAATGCATTCGTTTAGTTCCCCCAAGAAATGTCACCTTAAGTACAGCCATAGCCATTGCTGGTCCCAGGGCGGCATCGGAGGGAATCTCAATTAATCATAATTGGGATTAAGGAATTAATAGAAGACTAAAAATAAGAACGTCTTCAGAGTGAGAGTTTTTCATCTCGCCAATGTGCCTCAGGCAGCATGCCAGCTCGTTTTCTGGAAGTATGTAGACACAGGATAGGAACAGTTCTTCTGGGTTAAGGGAAAGTCAGGGAATGGACACCATCCCTCAGCAGCCTCCTTCCCACCCCGCGATCCTGTAGGTAGGTCATTTAGCCGTGTGTTGTTTTCTGGGAAGTGGCTCACAAGGGCTTGGAGATTCCTCAAGCCTTCCTAGCTTGAGCAGAAAGACAACACGCAGAGCTCCCAAACTGGGCAAACACTGAGATGGGGTGAAAGAAAGTGGGTAGCATTTAGTGGAGACAATTCTCACAAACATTTCTCATCTCAGAGATGTTACAGCTCCTGACGGCTTCAATCTTTCATTTTAAGATTTCTATTGATTGGATAAGAATCACACACGTTTCGTCCACAGCACAGAGATATCAAAGCAAACTTTTCCCCTAGTGCCATTTCCACAGGGGATGGGAATGATTGATTTTTATTGGTTCAGCTTCTAGGATACTCACATCTCAATCCAGCCAATTTTCTTTGGAGAGAGCCCACTCCAGTCCACTTAATTGTATTTTCTAACCAAAGAGTTGAGAAAGATTTGTCATCTTTACAGTCCAGAGGGGATGAATCTCCAGACTCCTCTCCCAATTGTGTGTACTGGTTTCTGAAGTTGGTAATCGAAGAAGGGAGGCAGGCTTAGGGGAGACAAAAATCACATGAAATCATAAAGATGAAAATACAGTGACTGAAATGCAAGGGAAAAAAAAAAAAAAACACCTAAACTGGGCCTCAAGGATTTCAAAGGTCTGAGAAGAAACAATTTGCTTTATGCTTTCAACTTTTATTGGACAAAAATCACTATAACAGTCTTTCATTTGGATTTGAACAAAGAAAAACCATACATTGACTAAGGAAGTCATCCCTCAATTGTCTGACCCATCTTCCTTTCTGTTTGCCTTCTCTTGTGGCTCACTCTGTGCTCCCGTGAACCTCTCATCACCCCAAGCCCTGCTTATTTTAACTTTCATTTAACTCATACCAAATTTCCCATGTCTCCCTGTCTCAGCAATAGCTTGCTCTGGGGTGTGGAAATGAAGATCCAGAGAAAATTAAGAATTCTAACCTAGCTTGGAACTTTGAAAAAATTAATGCCCATGGTAAAGGGAAGTCCTCCTCCATTCTCTTGGCAAATGGAAAAGAAGCTTTTTAACTCGCGATGAGATTCTCTAGTACATGACACTTTTGAGCTCTCAATTATGAACTTTCTCCTATTAAATATACAAGCAGCCCTGACAGTTTCTTCACAACAAACTTCTCTTAGCCCATAAATTCTGTAGTATGTTGCATCTTTCTATTTTGTATATCTATTTCTTTTCATCTTCCCTATTACACTGCAACATTCCTGAAGACCAAATAACTGCTTCTTGCTTCTTCTATAGCAAAACAAAAACAAAAACTCCCTACAACATTGGGCGACACTTTGAAAATATTACAAGGTACTGTTACAAAGTGATAATATCATTTATGATTTTTTAAATAAATTTTTGTCACGATAAATTGTACAACCAAAGAAGTACTAGACTTCAAAGAACTCACCAAAGAGTTGCATGATGATTTCCTTTTTCTTTTCTTTCCTTTTTCTTTATTTCTCTTTCTCTCTCTCTTTCCCCCTCTCTTCTCTCTCTCTTTCCTTGGTAACTTTCACAGACACTTTGTAAACCCCAGAAAATGTTAGCTAATGATCTATTATAATTTTCCACACATTGTTATTAGTTTATTTTTTATTTATGTTTTCATACCTCTAAACTTGATATACTGCTTTATTATCACACTGGATCAAAACTATTTTTTGATGACTTCAAAAATTACTGCCAGTGATTCCCTCCAAGAAAATACTTTACCTCTACAAAAGTAAAACAAAGGAGCAGGCTATCCTCAAACTGGAACACAATAAATTTTGACCATTGATAACTGCAATCAATTCCATCAAGGAGCAGAGGGCAGGTCCCCACACCAACTAATTTTCTGCGAGACCACCTGAGGGTCCTACAATTCAACTCAATTCTGATAGTATCTATCTGGACAGAGCATCAGATTCCACAGGTTAAAGGCTCAGTCCTACAAGTTTGCCCCTCCCCTCCACCGTAGACATCAGTCACAAGTTCCACTTGTCACCTAGGCTTGTAACCAACCGGCTACAGATGGAAGGTTCCGACACCCCATCCTCCTCAGCTTTGGTTAATTTGCTAGAGTGGCTTGCTGCTGCTGCTGCTAAGTCGCTTCAGTCGTGTCCGACTCTGTGCAACCCCATAGACAGAAGCCCACCAGGCTCCCCCATCCCTGGGATTCTCCAGGCAAGAACACTGGAGTGGGTTGCCATTTCCTTCTCCAATGCATGAAAGTGAAAAGTCAAAGTGAAGTCGCTCAGTCGTGTCCGACTCTTAGCGACCCCACGGACTGGAGCCTACCAGGCTCCTCCGTCCATGGGATTTTCCAGGCAAAAGTACTGGGGTGGGGTGCCATTGCCTTCCCCGAGAGTGGCTTACTGAATCAAAATAACATTTTCCTTACTAGATTATGTTTCCTTACTAGATTATGTTTCCTTACTAGATTATGGGGCTTCCCTCATAACTCAGCTGGTAAAGAAACCATCTGCAATTCAGGAGACCCTGGTTTGATTCCTGGGTCAGGAAGATCCCCTGGAGAAGGGATAGGCTACCCACTCCAGTATTCTTGTGCTTCCCTCGTAGCTCAGCTGGTAAGAATCTTCCCGCAATGTGGGAGACCTTGGTTCTATATCTGGGTTGGGAATATCCTCCGGAGAAGGGAAAGGCTACCCACTCCAGTATTCTGGCCTGGAGAATTTCATGGACTATGGTCAATGAGGTCGCAATGAGTCAGATACAACTGAGTGACTTTCACTTTTCACTTACTAGATTATTAGTTTATTATGAAAGGATATCACTTTCTCTGAAAGTGCACCATTTTGGACAAATTTCCATGTGTTCACCAACTAAGAAGCTTTCCAAAGCCCATCTCTTTGGTTTTTTATGGTGGTTTCATTGCATAAGCATAACAAGTCAAATCACTCACCATTGAGGATTGATTCTTCTTTGGGGGATATGAAAATCTCTGCTCGTGGTCCAACATTTTTGAAGTTAACTTCTATATGCAAGGTAATAGTAGTGTTTTGGCACTACAACTGTAAACATAGCACATTCTCGGTCCTCAAGGGGTATTACTGTCTACAGGCAAAGAGGAGGTGCTTTCTCAAATATCTTTAAAAGAAAAGATAAGTTGTTTCTGTGAGTGAAATGTATATATGTTAGGAGAGATAACAGGAAAGAGGCAGTTGTTACTTTAGTTGTATGTTGTGGGCAAGGAGAGCCTAACAGACGTTCTCATGAAGGGAAAGTTTCAATATCTGTATCCATCATTCAGGTAAAGCTACTATAAAGACAAGCTTCTTGAATTTGTGGATAACACAGAGCAGGGCGTGATGGCCAGTAAGGTCAGATCAGATCAGATCAGTTGCTCAGTCGTGTCCAACTCTTTGCGACCCCATGAATTGCAGCACGCTAGCCCTCACTGTCCATCACCAACTCCCGGAGTTCACTGAGACTCATATCCATCGAGTCAGTGATGCCATCCAGCCATCTCATCCTCTGTCGTCCCCTTCTCCTCTTGCCCTCAATCCCTCCCAGCATCAGAATCTTCTCCAATGAGTCAACTCTTTGCATGAGGTGCCCAAAGTACTGGAGTTTCAGCTTTAGCATCATTCTTTCCAAAGAAATCCCAGGGCTGATCTCCTTCAGAATGGACTGGTTGGATCTCCTTGCAGTCCAAGGCACTCTCAAGAGTCTTCTCCAACACCACAGTTCAAAAGCATCAATTTTTTGGCGCTCAGCCTTCTTCACAGTCCAGCTCTCACATCCATACATGACCACAGGAAAAACCATAGCCTTGACTAGGCGAACCTTTGTTGGCAAAGTGATGTCTCTGCTTTTGAATATGCTATCTAGGTTGGTCATAACTTTCCTTCCAAGGAGTAAGCGTCTTTTAATTTCATGGCTACATTCACCATCTGTAGTGATTTTGGAGCCCAGAAAAATAAAGTCAGCCACTGTTTCCACTGTTTCCCCATCTATTTCCCATGAAGTGATGGGACCGGATGCCATGATCTTCGTTTTCTGAACGTTGAGCTTTAAGCCAACGTTTTCACTCTCCACTTTCACTTTCATCAAGAGGCTTTTTAGTTACTCTTCACTTTCTGCCATAAGGGTGATGTCATCTGCATATCTGAGGTTATTGATATTTCTCCCGGCAATCTTGATTCCAGCTTGTGTTTCTTGAAAACCAAGATTCTGAAATGATTTCACAAACCCAAATGACAGGGAAAGTTAATAAGATGAATCTACACAGTTATGAATGTGGAGTAACAAATAGGTTCACAGCAGTGCTTATGGGGGAGAGACCACAAGTGTTGTAGCAGATCACATACACTCAACAGCTGTAAAATTTTATCCAAATATTCCTCCCAGGGCTCTTTCAAACCCTTTCATGTACCTGCTCACCTCTGAGGTTCACACAAACTCCATGAGGGCTGCAGCAGGCAAGTTGTACATTTCCACTTTAGCAGGGGGACATGGTCACAGAGCATAAACGACTTGACCAAGATTTTGTAGTAACTTTAAAAAGTGAGAACCAAGCTTTCCTGGTGACTCAGACAGTAAAGAATCTGCCTGCAAACGGGTTCAATCCCTGGGTTTGGAAGATCCCCTGGAGAAGGAAATGGCAACCCACTCCAGTATTCTTGCCTGGAGAATCCCATGGACAGAAGAGCCTGTCTGGCTACAGTCCATGGAGTTGCAAAGAGTCGAACACAACTGAGCAACTAAACTTTCACTTTTTTTCACCTTTGATCACATAGATTTGATCACACAGAATGACTTCACAATCAAGGAATCCCAACAACAATCAGGATTCTGTGGTCAGTTTCAGGCACATTTTATAAAGGATGTTGACAATAAAGGATCCCTCCATCTAGTGGAGGTGGTTAGGATTATGAAACCTCTGGACATCATGGCATATAAGAAATGTTTGGAGGAGTTTTGCCAAGAACAGAAAAGACATAAGAACTACTTTCTGCAAATATCTGAGGATCTGTGATGCGGAAAAGAATTAGACTCATCTGTGAAGGTTCACAGGGCAGAACCAACACAACTGTGACAGCAAGAAGAAGATTTCAGATACTGTAAAGGAGGGCATTCTATCATTTAGAACTAGGAAAGATGAGCCCGCACAAGAGTGAATCCACCATCCTAGGGCAGATTAGAGCATAGGCTGCGAACAGCCATAAATTGCAGTCGTTGAAGGAATTCCTGCCTAAAAATAAAAAACTTCATAGCTTCTCAGATCTCTTGCAGCTGAAAGACTCTATTACTTAAATAAAAAACTACTTCACTAAGAAATTGACGTCCCAATGCTAGATCTTCCAAATATGCTTAAAGAACATGCTGACACCATGACTTAGCACCATCTTCATCTGGGTCATAAAAACATCATAAATAGTCATAAGGCCATTCACATATCCTGATTTTTGCCACTTGCTAATCTTCATAACCCTCCATGAATGAGAAAGGGGCTTGAATGACTATCCCAAAGAAGTGAAGTGACAAGTTTAAGGTGATGTGGCAAGTTAGTAGTGAAATCAGAGCCATAAAACTAGTCTTCCCTTAGATTTATTGAGATCGCAATAACAATATTAGTTTAAAAAATTGACTACTATTTATAGCTCTTACTATGGGACAGCTACTTCTTTAAACACTTTACATCTGTGATGTCACTAAACCTTCACGAAAACCTATCAGATGAGAACTATTACATCCCTATTTTATAGGTTAAGAAACTAAGAGCAGAGAGGTTAACTAAGTCATCTGAGATAACAGGTCCTGCGTGGCAGGGTGAGATTTCAAACCTAGGCAATCTGAGTCCAAAAGCCGTTACTCTCAACCACTAGGCTTTGTTTGCCTTCCAGAAATTGTTTTATTTGTGAGAGAGAAAGGGGAAGTCCCTATACTTACAGCTTCTGTGGAATGTGTTGCCAGAGGAACCAGATAAGCAGGTTTTGAAGCCTGATAGCTGGGAAAGACTCTTCCTTAGGAGACATCTCCCTGCCTCCTTCAGCTCATCCCTCCCAATATGAAGGATAGCTGCAGACACTTCTTCTCACCAATGGGATGACAGAAATGAACGGAGCAAGCTGCAAACTTGAGACTCAGCGGTTCTGATAATCAGACCGGACTGAAATGTGTTCAGGCAAACTCTGTGAAGGAGGGGTGGTCCTCAGAAGAGAAGGCAGAATCCACATTTGACCCTTTACCAGAGAGAGAGAAAGAAAAACTGAAATAATGGGTACCACAGATAACTGTTTATTCCTTTCCAGCACAACAAGCAAATAAACTGCCATTGGTGCCTCCAAACTTCATACAGGGTAATATTCCTTTAATGGAATGCTTTTAGAGAAGAGTCATAAAAATAAATTGAAAAGTGCTTTCTGCTGGCTACAGCTGGCATAAGCAGCATCTGAGCAAACAGGATAACACAAGGCTTAACTTAGCATCGCCATTTTTATTACTCAACCGCGACAGGTCTTATAATAGTATAAATTCACTTAAAAAACGGACTCTTTTCCCCCATCACCGCCCCTCCTCTCCAGCACCGCGCACCCAACAGCCTCCTGTGTTCATTCTGAGCAGCGTAATTACAGGTCTTTTTATGATTTAGGTTTGAGACCAATTAGCTGATACTGCAAGCCTTTCAAATGCCAGCTTCCCTCTCTTGGCACTCCCTGTTCTGCTGGGATTTACCTGAGTGCTTATAAAAGGCAAATGTTTTGTGAGGCACGGAGAACTCGGGTCTGTTGGTGGATGGGTTCCCTCCTCCCCTCTCCTCTCTTGCTCTCATCTGCCCCTGCATCTTGGGTGCACCTGGTCTCTGAAATTGTCACGGTGCGAAATGCGCACTGAATATTCATGCCGAGAACAGGTAGTTGTGCGGTAGAGCTGCCGGCTGCCTCCTCCAATCGCCTTTCCTGTAGGTGGGGCTGCAGTTCCATGCTGCGCGGTGCTCTGCCGCCATTTTGAAGCCTGGTACCCATGAGGCGGGAAGAGTTCAAGACTTTGGAAAGGCACCACATGAGAGCCTGGCCTCCTCCACTGCCCCTGTCCCTAACGTCTTCCACTCCGCAGTCATCACAGAATAAGGCTACAGCGATGGTCATAACGTCATATATTCAGCAGAGATCTACGTCATCAACCAACGAGCATGAGTTGTATAAAGCCCTACACACCACTGGAGGATGCGAAGGTGAATAAGGACCCCACCCCAGTACTTTTGCCTGGAAAATCCCATGGACGGAGGAGCCTGGTAGGCTCCAGTCCATGGGGTCGCTAAGAGTCGGACTCGACTGAGCGACTTCACTTTCACTTTTCACTTTCATGCATTGGAGAAGGAAATGGCAACCCACTCCGGTGTTCTTGCCTGGAAAATCCCAGGGACAGGGGAGCCTGTTGAGCTTCCGTCTATGGGGTCACACAGAGTCGAACACGAATGAAGTGACTTAGCAGCAGCAGCAGCAGCTCTCCGTGTGCTTTTAACTGAATGTAAGGAGGCTCAACTTACTCACATAAAAGGATAACTTAGAATACAAGGCAGGATGTGAAAAGTGCTCTGTGGAATAGACAGTAAGTTCAAAGAAAGATTTTGCCACAGGGACCTGAGCAAGCAGTCTCTAGCCATCTACTCTGTAGCAAGCGCTTTACAAATTATGTTCAATCCTTATACAACCCTTTAAGATACATATAGTATATATAATCATAATCCTTTAAGGTATATATAAGGCTTCTCTGGTGGCTCAGACCATAACCAATCTGCCTGCAATGCAGGAGACCTGGGCTCCATCCCTGGGTCAGGAAGAGCCTCTGGAGAAGGAAATGGCAACCCACTCCAGGATTTTTGCCTGGAGAATCCCAAGGACAGAGGAGTCTGGCGGGCTGCAGTCCATGGTGTCCCAAAGAGAGGTAGGACCCAGCGACTAACACTTTCACTTTTAGTTTCAATGTATTTGTAATTATATGTTATACCTGAATCATTTTCAAGATTTACAAAAAAAAAGCTTCTCAAAATCAGGTAACCTTTCCAAGATCACACAACTGGTAAGTGACAAAACCTGAAATTGTGATTTCTGGTGTGACACCAAAAGCTTTACCATCATATCGTGTTTCCTCCCTACAGATCAGCTAAGATGAAGTTTAGTGTACATTCTGCTGGTGGTTGTGGGGTGGTTGTAGAAGGAATTATAAGAATATTCGAGAAAGGAAAAGTGGACTAATTTGGATAGAATAGAGGAATTAAGAAGATCATAAAATACATAATATGAAGCTAGAAAGGGATTTACAAAGCTAACCTGAGATACATTATTAAATTAACAATCCAACAATAAATTTGGGGTATTACATAGCCGTTAAACTCTGAAGACTAGGTAGAATTATGAAAGATGCTAATGCTGTAATGTTAAGTAAATGAAATACTAAGAAGATAAAGCAGAATACAAAGTACTTTCTGATTGCAGCAGTGTGGAAGTAAGTATTGATAGGGTTTTTGCATAAAACTTTTAGTTAATATTGTTTAAGAGGAAAAAAACAAGTCCATCCCCTGGGCATATGCATGACTATATTTACACTTTTACAGACAGATGGTTTTCTTCCCTCTTCTAACAGATTTCCATGAAGAGAAATCTAATGCCCTCACTGTGTTATTTTAGTGCCTTGCAACCCCACTTCCTCAAGTCTAGCCTCCATCCCCCTACTGATGCAATTTCACCCCACAGTTGGCTTCTGTCTCTGTGAGCTAACCACTGGCTTAAAATTTTTAACATGCTTTGGGTTCCAGAGATAATGAATGTAAGATTGACATTCCCCCCAGCTCTCTTTTTGTATTCTGAACTCTAGCTCTGATGGTACTCTTGATATGACTGAGAAGGTAGAAGGAAAGGAACTGATGATTAACAAAACAATCTAAGCGTCATAACTTACCAAACCTATTATTTTCCTATCTTCTGTTTCTTTCATGCTACTTACAATGACTCCACTTAATCTCCCAATATCTTTCATATCTAGTCATTGAAAAGCTCCCTTACTCTCTAAAATCTCTCTACTTTTTACTGGTGATAGTGTTGTTGTTGTTCAGTCACTCAGTTGTGTCCAATTCTTTGCGACTCCATGGACTGCATCACACCAGGCTCCCCTGTCCTTCACCATCTCCCTGAGTTTGCTGAAACTGATTTCCATTGAGTCAGTGATGCCATTCAACCATCTTATCCTCTGTTGCCCTCTTCTCTTCCTGCCTTCTATCTTTCCCAGCATCAGGGTCTTTTCCAATGAGTCAGCTCTTTGCGTCAGGTGGCCAAAGTATTGGAACTTCAGCATCAGTCCTTCCAATGGATATTCAGGACTTATTTCCTTTAGGATTGACTGGTTTGGCCTCCGTGCTGTCTAAGGAGCTCTCAACAGTCTTCTCCAGCACCACAGTTCAAAAGCATCAATTTTTTGGTGCTGAGCCTTCTTTATGGTCCAACTCACTCATCCGTACATGACTACTTGAAAAACTGTAATTTTGACTATACGAACCATTGTTGGCAAAGTTATATTTTTGCTCTTTAATACACTGTCTAGGTTTGTCATAGCTTTTCTTCCAAGGAACAAATGTCTTTTAATTTCATGGCGGCAGTCACCATCCACAGTGATTTTTGAAGTCCAAGAATATAAAGTATGTCACTGTTTCCATTGTTTGCTCATCTATTTGCCATGAAGTGATGGGACTGGATGCCATAATCTTGGGGTTTTGAATGTGGAGTTTTAAGCCAACTTTTTCACTCTCCTCTTTCATCTTCATCAAGTTCCTTTTTTTCCCCTTTAGGTCAATTTTGCTTTCTGCCATTAGGGTGGTGTCATCTGCATATCTGATGTTATTGATATTTCTCCTGGTGATCTTGATTCCAGCTTGTGCTTCATCCAGCCCAGCATTTCACATGATGTACTCTGCATATAAGTTAAATAAGCAGGATGACAATATACAGCCTTGACGTACTCCTTTCCCAATTTGGAACCAGCCAGTTGTTCCATGTTCAGTTCTAACTGTTGTTTCTTGACCTGCATGCATATTTCTCAGGAGGCAGGTCAGGTGGTCTGGTATTCCCATCTCATTAAGAATTTTCCACAGTTTGTTGTGATCCATACAGTCTAAGGCTTTGTAGTCAATGAAGCACAAGTAGATACTTTTCTGGGATTCTCTTCCTTTTTCTATGATCCATCAGATGTTGGCAATTTCATCTCCGGTTCCTCTGTCTTTTCTAAATCCAGATTATACATCTCGAAGTACTCAGTTCACGTACTGTTGAAGCCTAGCTTGAAGGATTTTGATCATTACTTTGCTAGTATGTGAATTGAGTACAATTGTGCAGTAGTTTGAACATGCTTTGGCTTTGCCCTTCTTTAGTATTGCAAGGAAAACTTTACTTTCAGATGTCATTACTATTATCACCCTACTCTACATCTTCCCATCTACCCTCATGCCAGAATAGTATGACTCTTGACAAAATTAAATAAACCCCATCCATTTCCTTTTATGAGTAGGTATCAATAAGCCCTGTTAAGAGAGTTCTTTGCCCATTCTGATTCTCTGTTCCCGGGTAGTACTGAGTTCTACCATACATAGTCACTGCTAAGATGGGAAAATGAAAACATAGCCTTGAATCAGAAGGGTTATATGAGAGGATATGAACAGATCAGCATATAGATAGATGAATGGATAGATAAACAGATAATGGATGGATAGATAGATAATAGAGATAAATACAAGCCAAGGTCACCTAAGCAGAAAAAGGGATGCTACGAAGCAAAGTTAATAACCAAACCCATTGGTAAGCCCCCATATTTGTGGCAGCCAAATGGGAAAGGCAAAACCGGAAGAGAAATATGAGCTCAAGAACCAGCTGTAGAATTTTCCAAGTTAAAATCAGAATCCTATGTAAGGAGTGGCTGAATTATTTGGATGCATTAAATTTTGCTGCTACCCCTTTACAAGGTCCATGATTTCCCCTTTCCCCTGTTTCACTAGGAGGCACCCTGAATCACGTACCTGACCCTCACACAGGAGGAGGTCTGACACCATCAGCTGTCAGGCCCTTGTACTTTTCTAAGATGCCCCTTTACTCCCTCTGACCCTCACCCACATTCTGCCTGGTTCCATTGCAATGCTTGTCATCTCTCCACACTTGAGAGCTGCCTGTCTCTAGAGTACAGTGGCCCACTTTATCTGACATGCTCTCAGTCACTCACAAAACGCATTCTTTGTCACACTGTCCCCAGCACCCTTTGGCAATTTGTAACTCCATCTTCAAGGCTCCCATAGCATTTTGTCCAAGGCCTTATCAACATGTTATAATTGCTTGCCTAAATGTCTCTCTTCTGGACTCTATAAGGAGTCCCTTACAGACTGACTACTTTTCTTGTTCATTTCTGGGTCCCCATGCCTAGCATTTTGCTTGGCATACCATAGGTATGCAATGTATATTTCTTAGATGAATGAAGCAAATATAGCTTATTCCATGTTCAACTGTTCACTTCATTATCCTCTAAGATTTTGCAAATCAAGAGTGGCAATCTCCTAAAACTAACAGTATGACATCTAATAGATGTCGCTATCACAGTTAACAGCCAGCAAATAGCCTCAGTCAGGAAAAATAATTAACATGCCCAGATACTGTGTTTCTTGATAGCTCTTTATTCCCAGGGCTACTCCTCTAGGTAAGGACTCCATCTCTGAAAGCACATGCAAATATATTTTCTGAGACTAGTTCTGGAGAGTACAGTGCAAGATTGTGAAATTCAAAACACACCTGGGAAATTCAGACATGATCTCAATAATAAGAGCTGTAATCAAGGAAGAAACCCTTACTTAAGCAAATAATTTGCCTTGGGAATAAAAAGCTGAACACGGTGTTCTTCACGCACAGGAACTTTAGTCGGCATTTTGTCTTCACTCTGCATAGATCTCGCTGAACAAATCACCAAAATAAAATATTTACACTATGCCTACCATAGTAGAAATGGTCTTCCAATCAGAGAAGAAATTGATGTGGTGGGAATAAGAAAGAGAGAGAGTAGGAGAAAGAGTGCTTAAAATTAAAAGGAAGTGCCATCCAAGAGCAAAGCAATTTGACCCAAATTCCCCCCAGGTGAGGGTAACATGAATGGTAATGAATTAGGTCTTATCTGTGCAGTTTTGTGGATGATTTGCAGACATCAGATCGTGTGATGTTATAGACACAATCCTCAACTTCCAAGAGAGGGAGAAAAGTTGATGCAGAAAAATAGACTAGATAAACAATAGCCAGACAACTGTATATCACAGCAAGATATAATGTCAGGTGTGGAATCAGATAAATTGCAAATAACAGTGGAGAAACAACTGAACCTTGAGGACTATCAGCAGATAAACCAGAAGAAGTGGATAAAGGTTCATTGGGTAGAAATGATGGTGAAGCCTTCCTAGCAGAAGAGTGGGGGTAAGTAGACAGAGGAAATAGTGGATTAGTGATGGAGCCTGAGCATCTAGATCAAAAGCTGCAGTCAACTTTCCAAAAGTCAGAGGAAATCATAGCAAGAAATAATAGAGTATATTGGTAGTAGTGTTAATCATGATATGCAGATAATTTGTTACCCTATACAGCCTGAGGTCCCTTTCCAGAAGCAAGCAGAAGTCCAAATTCCTGGACTTATCAACCTGTACAGTCAACAAGAGAAGATGCAATGCAAAGAGCAGCAAGAATAATAGAGGTTTGCACTGAAAGGGACCCTTCAGTTTAGTTTAGTTCATGGCTTAGTTGGACTAAGCCATGTCCAACTCTTTGCATCCTCATGGACTGTAGCACACCAGACTTCCCTGTCCCATCACCAATTTCCAGAGCTTGCTCAAACTCACGTCCATTGAGTCAACGATGCCATCCAGCCATCCCATCCTCTGTTGTCCCCTTTTCCTGCCTTCAATATTTCCCAGCATCAGGGTCTTTTCAAATGAGTCAGTTCTTCCCATCAAGTAGCCAAAGTATTGGAGCTTCAGCTTCAGCATCAGTCCTTCCAATGAATATTCAGGATTGATTTCCTGTAGGATTGACTGGCTGGATCTCCTTGTAGTCCAAGGGACTCTCAAGAGTCCTCTCCAACACCACAGTTCAAAAGCATCAATACTTCAGTGCTCAGCTTTCTTTATACTCCAACTCTCACATCCATACATGATTACTGGAAAAACCATAGCTTTGATTAGACGGACCTTTGTTGGCAAAGTAATGTCTCTGCTTTTTAATATGCTGTCAAGGTTAGCCATAGCTTTTCTTCCAAGGAGCAAGTTTCTTTTCATTGAAAATCTTTAATTGCATGGCTGCAGTCACCATCTGCAGTAATTCTGGAGCCCAAGAAAATAAAGTCTCTCACTGTTTCCATTTTTTCCCCATCTGTTTGCCATGGAGTGATGGGACTGGATGCCATGATCTTAGTTTTTGAAAGTTGAGTTTTAAGTCAGCTTTTTCACTCTCTTCTTTCATTTTCATCAAGAAGCTCTTTAGTTCCTCTTCGCTTTCTGCCATAATGGTTGTGTCATCTGAATGTCTGAGGTTATTGATATTTCTTCCAGAAATCTTGATTCCATTCCAGCTTGTGCTTCATTCAGCCTGGCATTTCACATGATGTACTCTGCATATATATGAAAGGGACCTTAGCAATTATATAGCGCAGCCTCCCTTTTCAGGACAACAGACTATCTTGGTTTCCTTCCCACTTCACTGGACATGTCTTCTCAGCTCCTTTTCCGGTCTCTGTTTCTCTTTCCCTCTTCTAAATGTTGGGATAGGTCCCTTTCTTCTATAAGCACTCATTCCCTAAGTGATCCCTTCCAGTTGCCAAGATTTAGATATCTAAAAAATTACTTACTGTATTCCTAGCCTTGACATCTCTCAGCTAAGCTCCAAACTTGTATACTCAACTGCATCCTTGGCATCTCCCATTGAATGGCTTCTAGGCATGTCCAAAAAATAGATCTCTTGATTTTGCTTTTTCTACCCAGATCAGTTCCTCCCGGGTTTTCCCCATCTAAATCAAGTTACCTCAATCTACCCATTTGCCCAAGCCAAAAACCTGGGTTCCGTCTTTGATTCCTTTTTTCCCTCTTTCTCTCTCATCAATCATATTTTATCTTATTGATAAAACAGGTATCTTTGCTAATTAATAGCATAATTAATGCTAATTAATTTGTTGGTTATGCTAATTAATTTGTTAGTGACAAATCGGTATATCCATTCTATTTCCACAGCCACTACCCTGACTCTTGAAGGAAATGGCAACCCACTCCAGTGTTCTTGCCTGGAGAATCCCAGGGATGGGGGAGCCTGGTGGGCTTGCTGCTAAGTCTCCATGTCCCTTACCTACTGTGTCCTTGGCAGTGTATTGATTGATATAATTGGTTTATAGAAATGTAAGTAGTAGGTTTAATGTTTGTAACCTTGGACCCTTGAGTTAATTCTTTCTCTTGTTATAACCCACCACACCTTTGCCCTATAGAAATGCAACTCCAATGCCTTTGGAGGGTGGCGCCTGACTAATCACCTTTAGAGAAAAATAAGTTTTCTGAAGAAAGGGTCTTAAAATGTTGACAGCCCTCCTGGCCAGAAGATGATGCAAATCACCTAAACTTTTGCATATGATAAGTTTGCAGGAAGAAAGCCTGGCTTACTGCATGACTCTACCCCTTCCCCCATTATCCTCTATGCATAACTTAAGGTATAAAAACTACTTTGAAAAATAAAGTGTGGGGCCTTGTTCACTGAAACTTGGTCTCCCCATGTCGTTCTTTCTCTTACCTTCTGGCTGAATTATTCAGCCTCCTCTCTCCACAAAATGTTCTCACTGAGCTATCCTTATTTCATCCGCTTTTCTTCACTGAATTTCCTCACTGAGCTATCTTCATTTTTATTACTCTTTATATCTTTAATTAATGCCTAATTAATCGCTCCCTGGCCCCGGCCAACGCCGTCTCCTCTTCGAATTCCCTGGATCCACCAGGGCTGGACCCCGGCAGGCTGCCGTCTACAGGGTCGCAAAGAGTCGGACACAACTGAAGAGACTTAGCAGTAGCGGTAGTACCGATTCTAGTCACCATCCAAGTTCATCTAGAGTAGCTGCCCACTTAGCCCTCGCTTCTATTCTGAGAGCATGTCCTTGAAGTTCATTCCCTACACAGTGGCCAAAGTGACCTTCCAGAAAGATTTTTTTAAATAGTATAAATGGAATAAATCATTGTTAAATGCTGATTGATACAGAAAAAAGAATTGTTGGGCAGGGCTTCAGTGGCAGGAGAATCCTGAGTGAATGTCGCTTCGACCCAGCCGAATCTGTCCATCGCATTGGCCCGCTGTGCACTCAGTGTTTCTGCCAGCCCTGCCCTGCGCGCTAACATGGCACCACCCCTTCTTAGAGGCTGCTTGGGCTGTACATCTGCCTGTTCAACTTTAAACAAAAATAGCAAGCATGCTTTCCATTACTTTCTCCTCCCTCACTTCTGGAACATCATTTCTAAATTGTCATATGCATGTTGCCAAAAATCTGGACTTTAAAAAAATGCCAGTGGTTAACAACATTGCTTACATTTCTTTTGGATATTGAGTGAAGCACAGTCATTGCTACAGGGTCTCCTAGCCTCAAAGAACGCAGAAGCAACTCTGGGTTTGGGGGACTGTCTCATTTCCATTAACTCCCCTACCCCCCCCAACACACACACCCCTCTCAAATTGGAACATATAGGTCAGTGTTTATGTCCACAGTTGCATTAAACCCATTAAGCTAGGGATAGGGGGAGAGAGAGCGTTGCTTGTTTGCCTACTTAGGAGTGTTAGAATAAGGGCTCTAACGTGCCCCAGAGACTCTGGATTCTGAATAATATAATGATGTGCACTGATCAAAGCGCTATCACAGTCATTATGTCATTATTCAGCCCAGTAATGCTACAGCCCTAGGTCCTAACATCTCTGTTTTGCAAAAGAGGAAACTGAGGCTCCCAGGACAAAGTCGCATGGTAACATTACAGAGCTGTGATGAAAAATCCTGAGAGCGTGGTAAAAGCACTCACATCGACCCCTGAATGAGGTTAGGGCATAGTATTTCAGCAAGGCTCCCTGCTACTTACTGGAAACCAAGGGAACCCCTCCCTGTCACAAAGCCCCTTGCCTGGCACCCTTTCCCATAGCTGCAATGAGCAACTGGTGACCCCATCCTCATGGGGTCTGTTTCCTGGAGGGAGACGCCCCCCCCAGGTTGTCTTTCTGCCTCCTCCCCTCAGCAGGGCCCTCCTGTGGGTCCAGGCATCCCTGCTGCAGGGACAGCGTCACGTTCACAGTCCCAGGCCCACCCCGGGGAAGGGCCGCTGATTAGACCGTGGGCTCTTCCCACCCACACTCCAATCTGAGGCTGGAGGCACTGTCAGATGCCCCCTCTGTCCTCGTCAGCTCTCCCCGCTGTGTGTTACTGTGCAGACAGAGGAAAATGACAGTTTTCATCATTTCCTGCTAAACGATTCCACGCTGATTCAGCCAGTCTCAACGCCACAGCAGTGCAATGAAGAAAAGGGGGGAAAAGACCCAGAATAGGAGAGCAAGTGCTTATCAACCGTTTTGAGGTATTGTTGCGGGTATTTCTCTTCACTCAGAAAAGCCCTTGTCACCCTTTTCAAGGACAGATGGCTACACGGAAGAGGAGCCCCCTCAGAACCATCCCTTCACTTATCTGACTGATTTCCCTCTCAAGGGCTCTTTTTTTGGAAAGACACCATTGTTTCTCACGCCCCTGCAATGGGAACGCTTGGCGTAAAAACCAGTCAGCAGAGCAGAAATAGAGTGTTCCACCACAGAACCGAGCCATGACCTTGGGTAAGTCATTTCCCATGTCTGGATCTCAAGTCCTCTCTACAGAGCAAAAATCAATCCTCTGCAAATGGGTGATACATTTTGCAAGCTATGAAGCACTGGAAGAAAGCAAAGTGCATGGAGTTTTCTGTCTTCAAATCCTCCATTCACTTGTCCTGTAGGATCTCCCCACATACGAGCCGGAGGGCAGGATGGCCCAACAGGATTTGTGATGCCTGAAAGACACTCTGAGGAGAGTCATGCTCTGGGGAGGACTTTGTCTTGCGTCTTCTTTCTGGCTGGGGGCATCGGCGGGGACTCATCCCTGCGCTTCTGCTTCTAGCACTTTGCCACTTCTGAAGACCTCTCGCCACCCTGGGACACCTCCAGCTATAGCCCAAACTCCTTTTCCTTCTTTATTCAGTCAAACTCAGCCTTCAAGGAATAATCCCTATTTCTTTAATCCCTTCCAGGTCACACAAATTCATCTCAAAATGCATTTGTTCCTTCTCTGTTTTCCCCCACTTTAACTTTTAATTTAATGTAACTAATTAAGCAGAGCAGACAGAGCCAGCAGGGTGATGGTTTGCTTTGTTCTAACTTCCCAGGTAAAGAGTGATCCCATGGTGGGACTTCCTTTTCTTCCCTCCATATTGTAAAATGTGTGGTTCTCTTTGCATGGGATCTTCTCTTTTTCTTTCCTCCTCCCTGTTCCTATGTAACTCCCACGGTCAGTATAGGTCAGTCTTACAATCACTCCCTCCACGCTCTCTGCCCTCATTTATCAGACCATCTGCCTAGGGCACCCGTCCCAGCACCTGCCCTTCGTGTTCATCACCGGCACCCCTGTAACTCCTGCTCACTTCCTGTCTGCCCCACCAGGAGCGGGTTCCTGGGAGCAGGGTTCAACCCCTGTGTGTTGACTCACCATGTCCCCAGGGCCAACCACTTTGCCTTGCACAGAGTAGGGACTGAGAGATGTTGAATGAATGAATCATGGTGGCCAAAAAGATGCATTTTGGCACTGACTTGGAATTGGCAGGACCTCGGATGCCACCCGGAAAGGGCCTCCACTGAAGCCTGGTATCCCTCTGCAGCGTTCCTGACAGCCACAGCTGGCTCCTACAAGACCAGGAGCGGGTGTCCAGACACCTCTTCTTCACAAGCCCACTGATGCTCCACCTTGGCGGTTCTGCTAGCAAGTTCCTCCTCATCCAAACCGGCTCCTCCGCACACTGACCTTGCCCTTCCTGCCCGCAGGGGAGGGTACAGATGTGCTATGACGAGCACTGCTGGTGTGTCCAACGCTGATGGCAGTTGTCCCCCTTGGCATTTCTTTGTTTCTTTCTGAAGTGGTCAGTTGAGCCCCACCGCCTCCTGTCTGGCGTCAGATCTCCGTCATTCGGTGGAGACTTCCTTAGGACTATCTGACTTTCACTCCCTGATTCTCCCCCAGGCACTGCCTTTCACACCTCCATTGACTCCATCCTCCTCATTCCATACCCAGACTCAAGTCCTTAAAGCTTTGATAGAGCACTCTGGATGCTCGGTTCTCTGAAGGTGAGTTGGGACTTTAGTTAAAGTGAGAGTGTTTTCTCTTAGGAAATGTAGACATTGGTCCCAGTGTGGAGCGACGTGCCCCTCCTTGAAGGACAGACCACCCCCCACAATCATCTCCTTTCCCACCAACACTCCACCTGCGAGTGTCTCTCTTCTCCAAGTCCAACAACTTCAGTCCTTCTGCTGTTTTTCGTATGGCGTGATTTCCAGAGCTTCCACAGCTCCAGCCATCCTTCCCAGGATGATTATTAACAGGGACCTCCCTGGAAAATCACAAACCTGACCCCAGCCAGATGCACCTGAGTCCCTAGAGTAATATATAGGTCCCGGGTTTTCATTTATACACACAGAACACTAAGAAGGGTCCCTATAACTATCAGATAATTATTCTTTCTCACAGTGGAATATGTTACGTGCAGCAAGGCAGAAGTTGCCCTGGGGAAGGGCTAGGATATATACAATCTGCTCTCCATTTAAAAAATGAAAAAGAAAATGGGAAAAAAAATCCACAACTTCTCCCTTTCTGTGCTGTTAAGATAAACATCCTTTCCCCCAGTTCCACAGCCCAAGCTGATGGAGAATACTTTTCTCCCTACAGAAATCACTTTTGAAAAGCAGACATTTAACATTTCCAATCTGTCTCTGAAGCTGAGATTAAATTACATTCTGTTTTGAAGGAATCGAAAACACACTTGTTAATATAATAAATGCCTTCCGATGGTTCTAGAATTTGTCTTTGTTAGGCACATAATTCAAGAATTATCTATTATGGTAAAAAAAAAAAAAATTGAGCCATCTGGGTCTGTGCTAATATCTGTGAGCAATAAGTCTTCGATTTCCTGCATACTTCATTACTGGCGATACACAGAGAGCAATCATTCCAAAATCAGAGCTTGTTTTCTGTTGTCGGACTATTGTTCATCAGGATTTATGAAGCAACAAAAAGGCATTTTCTTGATTTTCATAAGTTAAGCTAACAGTCCGGTGATGACAACCCCATTAAAACTCAGCAAGTTAGATGTTTAAACCATGGGGTTTTATACCATATCTATCATTTTTACAAAGCGGCTTTCTTTCCTCCAACTTTCCATAGAATCTTTTATCAACAGAAAAGACAGGAAAAAATGCTTATTTACCATATATTTGTTAAGCCATATACATTTGCAATGTATCTTACCTGACAATGTGGAAAGGATATAAAGCGTTATCAAACTGACCGATTTTGATGATGTAGAGAAAAGAGCTGAAAGGCCAATAGCGTTCTCTCCGAATGAACCCTGCCACAGTGCTTTTTAATGCGCTTCTCCCTAGGGATGGGAGCAGGGCAGAGCCGGCTCACAGGGAGCTGGGGTCAGCCCCACAGCGCCCTCTGGAGATAGCAGGGCGGCCCACCCCAGGGTTATTGGGGCCACACTCTACAGGTGCACAACCTGTACACTGCCTGTTGTGAGTCTTCTTGTGACTCAGGATGCTGGAAGCCTTCAGTGCCACTTGAGACTTTGGGAATAAATGCAGGAAAGGAATCTCTGACTGGCAAGAAAAAGAGAGATCTTGGCTTTAAAGCCTTGCATTTAGGATGTTCCCATTGGCGATGGAGGAATTCCTGTTAGGTACTGAGAGCATTAGTTTATTCTCTGTAACTCATTTCTTCCTCAGGGCTGCCTGTTGGATTTACAGCAAAAAAGTTAACCAGGGCAGAAAGGTGTTTTTTGTTTGTTTGTTTGTTTGTTTTTAAAGGAAGCTCTTGTCATCTAAGAGTCAAAGAGAAGGCTCTCAGGTCAGTTCCATCTTAAATCAGCCTACAGCCTGCTGGTAGCCATGACCTTAGTAGCGGGGGCCTAAGAGACACTCGTGGGTGACACTGAAAGCAGAGAAGGAGTTTGAAGACATTTCATTCTGAGAAGAGGTGAGCTTCCCAAGTGGGGTAAGTTCATTGTGAACTTGGATAGAGGCAGAGATGGACTGAGTCCCCAAGAGCCCCTCAAAGTCTTATCTCTAGGCCTCTTCCATTATCTTGCTGTTCTAGAAACATGGCTGGGAAGGGCGAGGAAAACAGGGGCTCACATTTTTGTGTGCCTATTGTATTCTACACACTGTACTAGACATGTTTATGTACGTGATCTCTGGTTTTCAAAGATGCCCGATCGGCTGTTTTTCCCAAACATAGCCTCCCAGGAACCCAGAGCTACAATTTCCAGCTGTGATGGGGAGACATGAAAAAAACTGTGTGCCCAATTGTGCTTCATGGTCTGCCCCCAGGAGGTGACTGATGTGGAGCCGGCAAAAGCACAATCACTTTGATAGATGGCTGGCTCCTCCAGGCTCTGTTTTTAAGAAACTCAAAGTCTTCCTGTGGGATTGCCTAAGATTCCAGAAAGCCTGGGCTTTGTTTCTTTCTGCCATCGTTGTGGCTGAGGTCAGATGCCATCTTCTGTGTGACAAACTCCCTTTCCTGAAATGAAAACCAGTAGAAACAGCTCCCAAGCCCAATCAGCGTGGACCAGTTGGTAGCTGAATTCCCTTGTCCACCCATCTTTGCTTCTTGCTTGTTCTCTCGCCTGGTGAGTTAATGCCATAAAGTTTATTCCCAGTCATTCTATCATTACCCTTTATTGGGCTTCTCTTGGGATACTCAGTAGAATAATGGAACACAGACTATTTTTTCTTTTCTTTTTTTTTTTTATGAAACTGCCCTGTAATAAAATAATTTTTAAAATGATAGATTAGATCTTAAAGTATATGAACAGCTTATGTTATCGCTTGCCTGAGAGACTTCACCCCTCCTGTATGGTTCTGACTCTGTTTCTGATTAAATAAAAAAAAATGCTGTTGTGAGCATTTGGCTTCTGGTTTTCCATAATTCTTATTTGTAAGCACTTTTGTGCTGGTTCCTCCTTATAATTTACTAAGTGCTTTGCTCTTTGAGAGCACTTAGCAGAAAGAGGTGCAGGGAAATTACATCTGGCAATTATGCCGGTGAATTTAACTCCAGGGTTTAGGCTGTGCAGGTCATTCTTCGCTTTACGTTTCCTGTCCTTGTCCCTGGCAACAGGTTGCCCGAGGGCTGCTCCTGACCATGTTGAAAGAGGCATGAGGCAATTTGATTGCCTGTTGTTAAGCTGTCATTTAGGGTTCTGATGGCCCTGGGAAGGCATGAGTGGGACTCATTCAAGAGCCAGAACAAAGATAGTCCTGCCAAGGCAAAACTCAAGAAGCCTGCATTCCAAGAAGTCTTGTGGTCTTAGTTTCTTGGAGCGCCAACTAACTCAGCCCTCAAAAAAGGAGTATGGCCAATTTTTTTTTCCTCTGCCTTAGAGAAGATGCCAATAGTCTTGTCTATGACCTGCTTCTCTCACTTGCCTAAGCATTTCGTATGCCTTTTGCATAGAACAACCATCAAATGTATCTCCAAACTCAGGTACTTCTGAGAGTGAAAGAAGGACCTTGACAGTCACATAAGAAAAATGGATGTTACCAAAGATTCCTGGGCGAACTGGGGGTGAGTGGACACCGCCTCCCAAGATCCCCACTTCTCAGGTTAACAAGAAGTGGGGATATAAAATAAGACTGGAGAATGAGTGGTTTGAGTCATCAGCTCTGAGTCTGCTTCCCCATGCTGCCTTTTCCAGAATGCTGGTGGTTTCAACCTTCTTCCTGCCAGGGAGAGAGAGGACACTTGATATCATGTGTACTTGGTCTTCTGAAGAGTTGGGATGTGAAGCATCAAAGCATGTGGGCTCTGAAGCCAGACTGTCTGGGTTTAAATCATAACTCCCCACTTACTAGTTGGGTGACCTTGGGAAAGTTACTTACGTTTTTGTGCTTCAGTTACTGAGTAAATGAAGAAAAGTGAACTCAGGAGGATTATAGAAATGGAAACACATCTACCTGGAAACAAGAGGAAAGGAGGTGGCTGCTTAACTGGGGTTATCATTTTTTTTAATGCCCACCAACAGCAAACCCTACGTGAAAACTTTTACCTTAATAACAACTCTGCAAGGTACATTTTCTTATCACCCTTATAAGCATCAAAACCATTGTTACATCTGTTTGACAGATATGAACATGGAAGCTTAAAGACATCACGTATCTTGCCCAAGGTCATATAGCTAGCAAGAGTTAGAATCCCAAGCAACCTATCCAGGCTCTAAAGTCTGCATTTCTTCTAGAATACATCTCTTACCTGTAGTATGGATGTTTACAAGAGTATTCTGCTTCAGTGAGACCCCTGGTCAAGCTTAACTCACTACTGCCTCAAGAATTTTACCCTAGATTGGAAGCCTCTCTTGCCAAAGCATTTCTCCTTCCTCAAGACTTTAGTGGCATCACTGTGTGGCTCAGGATGAGTTACTTCATCTCTCTTTGCTTCGGTTTCCTCATCTATAAAATGAGGCTTATCTTCACACCCGCCTCCTGGGAGTTTTATGAGCTCTCAGTGAATGAACACGTGCAAAGCCCTCAGAATGCTCTGCATATGCAAAGCACAAAATGATTTGCTGTCAGGATCATGCTTGGGTGACATCAGAGAGCTAGAGGGACAGAAGCCTCCTCATTTGGTTGAAAGGAATGTGGAAAACTTCAGAATTCCTCTGCCAAACAAGAAAGAGGTAAAGAGGTAAATGGAACAAACAAGAAGATCCTCCTTCCCGCCTCTATAAAGAACCTTCTCAAGGTTCTGGCTCATACGTCATCCTTTCCTTCAGTTTCACAGTAGCAAGGAATCGGTCCATGTTCAGCCTCACTGAAACCCAAGTCTGTGGTTTCTGCCCTTGCCTGCTGGCTCTGTCCTACTCCCACATTGCCTGCTCATTAGCAACATTAACCTGAGAACCGCATAACCCCGCCTACTGCTCTGTGTCTCTGGGAAAGGTGAGCCAGAGCAGAGAATCCAACCTGAGAGGCACACACACCCGAAGCAAGGTTCTTCGTCTAGAAAATGAGGAGGTTGGACTCACTCAGTGATCTCCAAAGCCAGCTCTGACACTCTATGGGTCTGTGATTCAAAGGCGCCCCCGGATTACCAGGGCTGAGCCAGTTGCATTTCTCATGCATAATCGACTAGAGGGAAGCAAATGGTGGGAATTAAAGTCTCAAGTCCCAAGCATTGCTGTTTGTCCTTGACGCTTATTGGGAACCTGAAGGTCATACTTTGCCAGAGTCTTAAATATCAGTCTCATCCATAAACCTCTTTCAGGCTGCCTGGAGAGTCAAAGGCTCTTATTCCAGAAGAGAGCAAGGTGGGGAAAGGACAGAGAACAATGGAATATTTTAATACCGGCCAGCAGCTTCTAGAATCGAATGGCCTTGTTCAGCTTTCTTTTGCAACTGTGCTGTTAGATCTCCTTGCCATTGGGTTGGAAATTGTAAAAATATTTAACTTGCAAAACTCCACAGTGGATGTGGTTTTTCCATCCACCAACTTTTTAAAGAGGCATTTAAAATCCTGGAATGCTATGATAACCAGAGACCGTGGGCTGAATCCTCAAGGGCAATAAGGTCCTAGAAACAGGGATGAAGGCCACAGGTGTTGTCCTGTCCAGCCTATGAAGTGTGAACTTGAGAATGAGCTGGGAGAGTGGAGAGGGAGCACAGAAGGCAGGCTTGTGTGCAGATTCTGTAGGGTCAAGCAATGGCTTCCCAAATGTCACGTTTAGCATGGAACGGGGTCAAAAGAGAGAAAGGTTGCTCCTAGTGCCTGGAGACCTGATTCAAGTCCACCTACTGTTGGGATTCCACTTCCCCTCAAGCATGTTGTGTCTCTGCCACACTACGATGGCCCATTTGCCATGGGGTGCTCCTGCCAGGGAACTGCTTACATTCTGTCTATCCCAAGTGTCTCTCTGATTCACATCCTATCCCTTCACTCTCCTGAAGGCCCTTGTTCACAAGGTTCACTGATGATTTCTGGAGATCAGTGTTCCAGACACACTTATAAGAAAGAGTATAATAGGTTGATAAGCACCGAAACCCACAGCCAGACATCCTGGCTTAAAACCCCACTTCTGTCACATGTTGACAAGTTACTTAATGTTTTTGACTTAGTCACTCCTCCATAAAATGGGGAATAGCTTACCCCAGCAGGTTGTGGAAAGGACTGCAGTATATGGATATTTATATATGTATCACCTATTTTTTTCCCTGATTCTCATCAAACGAGAGCTAGATATATAATGTCAGAGACTCCTGGGGAGGCTTTTAAAGCTCTGAAAATCTGCCTTCACCACTTGAGGGCTTTGTCCCTTCAGCATCTGAAGTTTAATTCCAGATTTTGCTGCTGCAAAAGGGAAAAGGCTACTTGTCTAATGATGATCGGTGATTATCTCACTCTCTTGGGGAGATCAAACCCTGTTCTGGTTTGAAAGGAGGAGAAAAGGAAATAAGAAGGTGCTAAGTGCTGTGAAGCAAGAGGTGAGGAAGCAAGGGGCGGGAAGAGGAGAAAGGGGCCAAGACAGAGTTGCTTAGAGGCCTGAGAGCGACTTTCCTCGATTGCGCAGATTCGCTTCTCTGGCATTGCTAACTATGCCCCCTCCCTTCTGTCATCAGAAACCCCCACGTCTCTCCCTGCCCTTCTCCTCTCCACCCTCCACCAGCTCCAGACCATCCTGACCCCCGAGCTGCCTCCTCAGAGCTGGGGGAGAGAAGGAGGGGGGATGAGGCAGGATTTCAGGTCATCTGTGCCAACCATCTCCAGCACTGGCCCTGCTGTGATGACCAGATAATTCAAAAATAAGCCTGGGACAAACTTCAAAGCAGGTCTCAGACTGACACCGATGCTGCATCCTCCCAGCTTGGTGCAGAATAGCAGGATGGATGGAAGCTGCCAGGCGAAGCGTCTAAGGAAGGGGGTTCCCTTGCCCAGTGGAAAGGGGGCCCATGCCCCTCCCCTCACGCAGAGATTCAATTCCCGCTCTTGGCAACTCCAAGGCATTAAGAGTTCTGTCAATGGCACTTTTTTTTTTTAATCAACTTTACTGGAGTATACTTGTTTTACAATGTTGTGTTTGTTTCCACTATTATAGGGAAGTGAACCAGCCCCATATATACCTATCCCCCTTCCCTCTTGGATTTCTTCCCACTCAGGTCACCGCAGAGCATTAAGTAGAGTTCCCTATGCTATGCGGTTGGTTCTCACCCGTTGTCTACTTTATGTATAGAATCACCAGTGTACTTTATACATAGAACCAAATCTGTGTATTTTATACATGGGATCAGATGTGTCCACCTCAATCTCCCAATTCATCCCCCTGCTTCCCCTCTTGGTGTCTATACAGTTGTTCTCTCCATCTGTGAGACGACTTCTACTTTGCAAATAGGATCACCTACACCATTTTTCTAGATTACACGTATATGTGTTAAATATGATATTTGCTTTTCTCTTTCTGACCTAACTTTCACTCCATATGACACTCTCTAGGTCCCTCCAGTACTATTCACAATAGCCAGGACGTGGAAGCAACCTAAATGTTCATCAGCAGAGGAATGGATAAAGAAGATATGCAATATGTATATGGTGGGATATTAAAAAGGAACAAAATTGGGTCATTTGTAGAGGTGCGGCATGTTTCATTGGCTAGGAATTATTTCTGAGGCCCAGGTGGGCAGGCCTCGAAGCCCCCATTTTTCTTGCCCTGTGCCAGGTTCCCTCTTCTCTGCCCTCTAGAATATTTCTTTTCTCCACCTCCAGAAGAAAAAGGCCCTGGGTTGGACAAGGAAGTTGAATTTGGGGAGAGGATATATCTTTACAAAAGTAATGGGGTAAAAAGTGAAATAGCCAATTTCTAGGAAAATAGAAAATAAGGGGGGAAAAAGCAAGACATCCCCATAATGGCCTAACCCAGCAAGTTCCCTTCTCAGGGGTAGTCTTGTTGAACAGCCTTGCGAATATTCTTTCAGAAGCTTTGTAGGTACATGTAAGCACTTGAGAATAAATACAACAAAGTTTTATGGATAAAGTAAACATATGTTATGCTTATGACTCTGCAACCCCATTTTCTGCTCAGTGATAGATTATGGATATATTTGTTTTCTAGGGTTGTTGTAACAAAACATTAAAGATGAGGTGGGGTCGTGTCTGACTCGTCACTGAGTCGTGTCTGACTCTTTGCAACCCCATGGACTGTAGCCTGCCAGGCTCCTCCATCCATGGGATTCTCCAGGCAAGAATACTGGAGTGGGGTGCCATTTCCTTCTCCAAACTTATACAGTGCTGTAGGTCAGTTACATATTTATGAAACAAGAAGAAAATGAATTAAAAATAAATAAAATTTTATTTGGAAAAAAGTAAAACTAACTTTCCTGAATATTCTGGGATTTTTACTAAATACACTTCAAATGTAAAGGAGAAGAATGTATCCCTTGACTCCAATTTGTCATTGGTCAAGAGAGGCCCCATGAATATCCCCTGTAATTCCAGGTTGGGCCTGTATGAGTGCAAAACACATTCTCACCTACATTCTGCATGATGCTCCCTAGCAAAAAGTAAGAGATAAGTGGTGTGCTGTCTGATCTCACCTGCATAAAGTTGGTCAACTTACATTCCATGGGCCAGTTTTTACAGAAAGCCCTTGAACAGGGCCGTCTGATAGTGCTTTCCACAATGAGAGAAATGGTCTATATCTGCACGGCCCAGTGTGGTAGTCACTAATCCCTATATGGCTCTGCACTGTTAAAATGTGACTTGTGCAACTGAGGAACTGAACTGTTAATTTTTGGTTAACTTTAATCAATTTAAATTTAATTATAAAGAGCCACATATGGCTAGTGGCTACTTACAGGATGGCATTGGCCTGGAATAAAATGTGGATGAAGAAGATTCTGAAATGGTGCCTAAATGGTGCCAGGATATCTTTTATCATGTACCAAGCACCATAAAAATTTAGAATTTTTCTATGATATACTAAGATCCTTACATATATTATACCATTTAACTCTCATAACACTATGTCATAGACATTGCTATTCATGTTTTATAGCTGAGGTGACTAAAACTTAGAAAATGACTAAAACCAAGTAACTTTCCTGTATTTATATAGCTAATAATTGACTAGGGCCAGGATTTAAAGCCAGGCACAGTAATTCCACAGGGTGTTCTTTTAATCATTACACTATCAGATGGCCTTTGCACCAAATTCATATATATATATATATATATATATATATATATATGAGTCTGTATCTGTATTTTATTTTTCCTATTATGCACCAGTACCACACCATTTAAATACTGCAGCTCTAGAGTGTGTTTTGACCCCTGGTAGCTTTTTAAAACTCTATTGTACAACATTTTAAAATATGTTGGTCGTAGCTAACTACCTTCTTTATGTGAGCCAGAAGTAATTAGAGAGGCAAAGGATGACCAATATGCTTTGCAAGTACAAGTGTTACTTGCTCAGCCATGTCTGACTCTGTAACCCCATGGACATGCCAGAGTTGTCTGTCCAAGGAATTCTCAAGGCAAGAATACTGGAGTGGATTGCCATTCCCTTCTCCAGGGGATCTTCCTGATCCAGGGATTGAAGCCAGGTGTCATACATTGCAGGGAGATGCTTTAACATCTGAGTCACCAGGGAAGCCCAAGATGTTTTGCTTTGGGCTTTAAGTAATCAAAAACTCCACTAAAAATAGGTGTTTATTATCCCACATATTAAGAAGTCCATAAGCAGATATTTCTAGAATTAGCTAATAAAGTTGCTCAAAGACTTAAGTTTTCAGGTTAACTTATCTTTCTGTTTTTCCAGATTATTGGCATTTTCTCTAAAGCTTGTCTGTCCATGGTCCAAGATGAGTATAATACTTCTTTTTTTAACTGAGTTTTCATTGGAGAATGATTGCTTTATGTATACACAATGGAATATTACTCAGCCATGAAAAGAAACACACTTGAATTAGTTCTAATAAGGTGGATGAACCTAGAGCCAATTTCACAGAGTGAAATAAGTCAGAACGAGAAAGACAAATACACTATAATATCACTTATATGTGAAACCTAGAAAGATGGTGCAGTAGAAATAGAGTCACAGATGTAGAAAACAGACTTATGGTTACCATGGGGAGAAAGACAGGTGGGATGTTTTGGGAGACTGGGACTGACATATATACGCTGGTATATCTCAACTAGATAACTCATGAAAACCTCTGTATAGCACGGAGAACTCGAGTCAATGCCCTGTATGACCTAAACTGGAAGGGAATCTAGAAAAGAGTATATGATCTGATCTGATCTGATACATATATATGTAACTGATTAACTTTGTTGTACAGCAGAAACTAATACAACATTGGACAGCAACTATACCTTGATAAAATTGGTTTAAAAAAAAAACTCAGAGAAACAAAAACACCCAGTATGCACCACCTGTAGTTCCTGTTAACAATCATGCCTTTATCTTTCCATACTTTCGTAGTGCATATTTATATATGCTTTTTTAAATGAAAAAGTATTGTATCTTAATTTTTCGTAGCCTCCTTTTTTAAAAAAATTTAAAGATAGATAAGGGGTATTTCCACTATCAATAAATAGTTCATAATTTGACTTTTTTAAAGTATATTATTTTTAAAAAGCATGCTTACCCTAATCAATTCCCGATAGTTCAACATGTAGGCTTCTTATTAATATTTTAATATTTTAGAGATATATGTTTATGCATTCCCAAGGGCAGGAAAATGCAGTCAAAGATATGCGCTAAGCGCAGGCGGCTGCAACCGGTGGAGGTACCCCACGTCTGAGGTCAGGGGCAGAAGCCGGGAGGACCCCATGCCGGAAGGGCGGTGGCCAAAAGGAGTTACCCCACATCCGAGGTTAGGGGCAGCAGCCGAGAGTGCCAGACTGCAACAGCGCAGGAACTGGCGAGAGGAGCTACCCCAGTCTGAGGTCATTGCGGCGGGGGGTGGGGGGGGGTGGGGGTGGGAATCGGCCAAGAGGACATACCCAGCGTGCGAGGTCAGGGGCGGCGACGAGAGGAGATATCCCACGCCCCTAAGCCCAAGGCCAGAGGCAGCGGCTGGGAGGAGCTACCCCACGCTCCCACGCCCGAGGCCAGGGGCGGCGGCAGGGAGGAGCAACCCCACGTCCAAGGAACCGTGGCTGTGCGGGCACAGGAGGGCCTAGAGGAGCTATCCCCTGTTGAAGGTCAGGAAGGGCGGCAGTGAGGAGATACCCTTTGTCCAAGGTAAGGAGCAATGGCTGTGCTTTGCTGGAACATCCGTGAAGAGATATTCCACGCCCAAGGTGAGAGAAACCCAAGTAAGACGGTAGATGTTGCAAGAGAGCATCAGAGGGCAGACACACTGAAACCATAGTCAATCTAATCACACTAGAACCACAGCCACAAATATTGTCTAACTCATGAAACTAAGCCATGCCTGTGGGGCAACCCAAGATGGGCAGGTCATGGTGGAGAGATCTGACAGAATGTGGTCCACTGGAGAAGGGAATGGCAAACCACTTCAGTGTTCTTGCCTTGAGAACCCCATGAACAGTATGAAAAGGCAAAAGGATAGGATACTGAAAGAGAAACTCCCCAGGTCAGTAGGGGCCCAATATGCTACTGGAGATCAGTGGAGAAATAACTCCAGAAAGAATGAAGGGATGGAGCCAAAGCAAAAACAATACCCAGCTGTGGATGTGTCTGGTGATAGAAGCAAGGTCCGATGCTGTAAAGAGCAATATTGCATAGGAACCTGGAATGTCAGGTCCATGAATCAAGGCAAATTGGAAGTGGTCAAACAAGAGATGACCAGAGTGAATGTCGACATTCTAGGAGTCAGCGAACTGAAGTGGACTGGAATGGGTGAATTTAACTCAGAGGACCATTATATCTACTACTGCGGGCAGGAATCCATCAGAAGAAATGGAGTAGCCATCATGGTCAACAAAAGAGTCTGAAATGCAGTACTTGGATGCAATCTCAAAAATGACAGAATGATCTCTGTTCGTTTCCAAGGCAAACCATTCAATGTCACAGTAATCCAAGTCTATGCCCCAACCAGTAACGCTGAAGAAGCTGAAGTTGAAAGGTTCTATGAAGACCTACAAGACCTTTTAGAACTAACACCCAAAAAAGATGTCCTTTTCATTATAGGGGACTGGAATGCAAAAGTAGGAAGTCAAGAAACACCTGGAGTCACAGGCAAATTTGCCTTGGAGTACGGAATGAAGCAGGGCAAAGACTAATAGAGTTTTGCCAAGAAAATGCACTAGTCATAACAAACACCCTCTTTCAACAACACAAGAGAAGACTCTATACATGGACATCATCAGATGGTCAACACCGAAATCAAATTGATTATATTCTTTGCAGCCAAAGATGGAGAAGCTCTATACAGTCAGCAAAAACAAGACCAGGAGCTGACTGTGGCTCAGATCATGAACTCCTTATTGCCAAATTCAGACTGAAATTGAAGAAAGTAGGGAAAACCACTAGACCATTCAGGTATGACCTAAATCAAATCGCTTATGATAATACAGTGGAAGTGAGAAATAGATTTAAGGGCCTAGATCTGACAGATAGAGTGCCTGATGAACTATGGACTGAGGTTCGTGACATTGTACAGGAGACAGGGACCAAGACCATCCCCATGGAAAAGAAATGCAAAAAAAGCAAAATGGCTCTCTGGGGAGGCCTTACAAATAGCTGTGAAAAGAAGAGAAGCAAAAAGCCAAGGAGACAAGGAAAGATATAAACATCTGAATGCATAGTTCCAAAGAATAGCAAGAAGAGATAAGAAAGCCTTCTTCAGCGATCAATGCAAAGAAATAGAGGAAAACAACAGAATGGGAAAGACTAGGGATCTCTTCAAGAAAATCCGAGAATACCAAGGGAGCATTTCATGCAAAGATGGGCTCAATAAAATACAGAAATGGCATGGACCTAACAGAAGCAGAAGATATTAAGAAGAGGTGGCAAGAATACACAGAAGAACTGTACAAAAAAGATCTTCACAACCCAGATAATCATGATGGTGTGATCACTGACCTAGAGCCAGACATCCTGGAATGTGAAGTCAAGTGGGCCTTAGAAAGCATCACTACAAACAAAGCTAGTGGAGGTGATGGAATTCCAGTGGAGCTATTCCAAATCCTGAAAGATGATGCTGTGAAAGTGCTGCACTCAATATGCCAGCAAATTTGGAAAACTCAGCAGTGGCCACAGGACTGGAAAAGGTCAGTTTTCATCCCAATCCCAAAGAAAGGCAATGCCAAAAAATGCTCAAACTACCACACAATTGCACTCATCTCACACGCTACTAAAATAATGCTCAAAATTCTCCAAGGCAGGCTTTAGCAATATGTGAACTGTGAACTCTTCCAGATGTTCAAGCTGGTTTGAGAAAAGGCAGAGGAACCAGAGATCAAATTGCCAACATCCGCTGGATCATGGAAAAAGCAAGAGAGTTCCAGAAAAACATCTATTTCTGCTTTATTGACTATGCCAAAGCCTTTGACTGTGTGGATCACAATAAACTGTGGAAAATTCTGAAAGAGATGGGAATGCCAGACCACCTGATCTGCCTCTTGAGAAATTTGTATGCAGGTCAGGAAGCAACAGTTAGAACTGAACATGGAACAACAGACTGGTTCCACATAGGAAAAGGAGTACCTCAAGGCTATATATTGTCACCCTGTTTATTTAACTTATATGCAGAGTACATCGTGAGAAACGCTGGACTGGAAGAAACACAAGTTGGAATCAAGATTGCTGGAGGAAATATCAATAACCTCAGATATGCAGATGACGCTACCCTTATGGCAGAAAGTGAAGAGGAACTCAAAAGCCTCTTGATGAAAGTGAAAGTGGAGAGTGAAAAAGTTGGCTTAAAGCTCAACATTCAGAAAACGAAGATCATGGCATCCAGTCCCATCACTTCATGGGAAATAGATGGGGAAACAGTGGAAACTGTCAGACTATTTTTTGGGCTCCAAAATCACTACAGATGGTGACTGCAGCCATGAAATTAAAAGACGCTTACTCCTTGGAAGGAAAATTATGACCAACCTAGATAGCATATTCAAAAGCAGAGACATTACTCTGCCAACAAAGGTTCATCTAGTCAAGGCTATGGTTTTTCCTGTGGTCATGTATGGATGTGAGAGCTGGACTGTGAAGAAGGCTGAGCACCGAAGAATTGATGCTTTTGAACTGTGGTGTTGGAGAAGACTCTTGAGAGTCCCTTGGACTGCAAGGAGATCCAACCAGTCCATTCTGAAGGAGATCAGCCCTGGGATTTCTTTGCAAGGAATGATGCTAAAGCTGAAACTCCAGTACTTTGGCCAACCTCATGCGAAGAGTTGACTCATTGGAGAAGACACTGATCTGGGAGGGATTGAGGGCAAGAGAATAAGGGGACGACAGAGGATGAGATGGCTGGATATCATCACTGACTCGATGGATGTGAGTCTGGGTGACCTCCGGGAGTTGGTGATGGACAGGGAGGCCTGGCGTGCTGCGATTCATGGGGTCGCAAAGAGTCAGACACAACTGAGCGACTGATCTGATCTGATCTAACTGTTGGAGAAGTAAATGGCAACCCACTCCAGTGTTCTTTCCTGGAGAATCGCAGGGATGGGGGAGCCTGGTGGGCTGCTATCTATGGGGTCGCACAGTGGGACAGGATTGAAGTAACTTAGCGGCTAGCTGTGTATGAGCTCCCCTCATCCCCCACTGCCTTACCCGCACTGGGGTTATCATTCATGGTAATCTCAGCCAAGGGCAGCTTTTGTAAAAGCCAAGCTTACCTTTGTGACTGCATTTTATTCGTAATCCTTTGCAGCTCCCATGAATTCCTGCTTCGGCCAAGGTTGTGAGAGGGGTTTCTGGCCTCACTCGCAGTGCTGACGTTGATTCAACAGTTTTGCCAAAAGCACAAAACTAACGGAGGTGATCACTGGGGAGGCCTGCTAGCAAGTGGCCATGTAGAGGGTTTGGGGGAAACAGCAGCTTTTCCAAAGTGCCTCGGACATTCGGGAGTGAGGCGATCCCTTCTTTAATTGCCGGCACCTTCCTCTCCTGCAGGTTATCTCCCTTCTGGCCTCAGATTTCCCCAGGTAGGGGCTCATTTGCATTTCCTTATGCAGTTCATGCTGGTGGACACACAAAGGTGAACCTGCGAGGAAATTTAACAAACTGGCAGGAGAATCTATTCCGGACTCTTCTGGAGTAGCCTGGTAGAGTAGGGTATTTTATTCGCTGCTAAATCCTGTGCAAACAACAGGGTGCTATATTTCTTTCCATGGAAGCTTTAATAACCCAACCCAGTCATAATGAATTCTGGGGCAGAATGAATGTAAAAGAGTAATGGTGATTAGGTAATTATCAAGTACAGAGAGTATTTAACCTTCCCAGTGACAGGACTGCCTAAGACTAGCTGATATCGTGTATGCACTCTGGAAATAATTAATAATTTTAAAATTATCCAATCTCTACTATTAATCAAGAAATAAGGATCCAGGAGCAGCTTCAATCACGCTGAGTTTTTTTCTCCATTTAACGTCAACCAATGTGCCGCTTCTCTCTGGTATCTTTGAATGTGTTGGCCTTTCTGATTTTTATTTTAGGCTGGCCAGACTTAAGCTGTTGCAAGTCTCAGAATATCTCAACAAGCTAAGACACATCACCCTCTAAAATTATCCACCCCAAGCAAAATGCCAGGGAATAACCTTTGGCCTCTGCCTCTTTTAATTGCAGCTCAAGCCCTTTTTAAGCCACAGGCTGTGACAGCCCCATGTTCTGCTCCCCTTCACCCATTCTCCACCCCCCGCAACCCTCTTGGGCGGTCTACTCCAAAGACATTGTATATGTGTGTGTATGTGTTTGTGTGTGTGTAGTACAATGTATGATAGTCTAGGAAAAAAAAAAAAAGTGTGCCTTCTCCCTAACATACAATTTAATTCCACAATAAAGGTAGCTATACTTAGATGGGTCTTATGAGCCCAAATATATATGAATGCCTGTGTGCACCCACAAATACATACACATGCAAATATTACCTGGCTAGTAGAACAATGTATTATGCTAAATAACAACACATGTACTATAGGAAGATTCAGGGTAGAATAAACTAGAAAGGATCATAAATCTCTCCAAACCCCTTACAGAGAAGACAATCTTGAGACTTTAAGAAAAGCAGTGACTCTTTTAGGATCATACAACTAACAACGAAAAAAGAAAAATAATTAAAATACAACTTTCTGACTCCTGATCCTAGAACTCTTTTCCCTAAATGGAACTGAGTCTAAGGCCAGGATATTCAAATAATGCAGGGAATCTAAGTACCAAAACATTTGTTTCTGTGCATGCTGCTTCTTCCTCCTAACATGCCCATCGGGCTTGGCTTTCGTCCTTGGACAACTGACTCCTTCAGACGCGGATCAAGGAGTACCTCCTCCAGGAGACCTTCCCTGCTGAAGCATTCAGGGTCAAGGCCCTTTCTGTGAGCTTGCATAGTCATCTGTGCTTAATCTTAAAATGGCTTTTTTCAGAGGTAGCCAGGGTTGGACTACTTCTGGCCTTTTACAGCTCCTGTGATTCTAAGATAAAGAGGTTGCATGTTATACCCTGTTGCACCCTCAGCCACCGGCCTTGTGCAGAGTGCTCAAAGAGTTATCACCAAACTATGCAAAGTCTTCCAGATTTGGGAAGCCATGGCAAGGTCAAGGGGACACATCTGCAGAAGAAATCAGGCCAGATGACTGGTCAACAATCTGGGACAAGTAGACGCATAAGAAAGTGAAGGGAAGTCTCTGCCAAGAGGTGTTCCTGGTGGATAAGCCCAGCACAGGCTCAGACAGTCTTGCTCCTTCATGGAGCAGAGATGTTCATCAGGGAGAAGCCCACGATGAGTCAAGGGGGTGACAGAAAGGGACTCCACTTGTATAGCAAAGCAGATAGAGGGCGGGAGGCAGCAGGGACCGTCGGAAGCAGCCCAGAATGGACAGAAGTCTGGATGTCTCCTTGGGATCTGCTACTCTGAAGGGGACAATTTTAGGGAGAAGTGTGCAGTCTCAATGTCTGCCTGTTGAATACACTGACCAGTATTGCAGATACGGGCTCCACGTCTGGCAATGTAGGTGGAGGCTGGGCTGTTGATAGTCTATGACATATACACAGTCCCTCTGAACAGGACTCTCAGGAAACACAGAGCATCGCATGGGCTTTTCTCATCACCCCTCTCTTCCTCACTGGGCTAGGCTTGGGTCATTAGCCTGCATTCTGGAGTGTCTTTATTCTGTGCAAGCATTTACTGAGAACTGTTGGTGCCAGGCACTGGGCTGGGCACTTGACTCTAGAGCTCAGTGTCTCCTAGTCTTCTGTGATCATGAGGATCATGATCTTTTTTTTTTTTTTAATTACAAATTCCTGGACAACCCTTCTATATCTACTGACTTAAACTCTAGGAGAGGGGCTTCAGAATAGGAATTTTTCCCAAGTAACCCAAGGAATATATACCATCCGTCATGATCAGGAGACGCCAATTGAGATGATAATGGGCTGGCCAAAAAGTTCTTTTGGGTGTTACCACCATTGCAGAAAAAACCAAATGAACTTTTTGGCCAACCTGATAATAGTGATAATAACTTAAATAAAACAAATAAATGACAATGACTTCTGCCACCAGTGAGTACACAGTTAGATGAGAAAGAGTATTCTTTTTAAAATTTTCTAAAATCATTTATTTTTAGTTGGAGGATTAAGATTACAATATTGTGTTCAGTTCAGTTCAGTCGCTCGGTCGTGTCTGACTCTTTGCAACCCCATGAATCGCAGCACGCCAGGCCTCCCTGTCCATCACCAACTCCAGTTTCTGCCAGACATCAATATGAATCAGCCATGAGTACACATATGTCCCCTCCACCTTGAACCTCCTTCTCACCTCTCACCCGATCCCACCCCTCTAGGTTGTCACAGAGCACCAGATTTGAGCTCCTTGCATCATATAGCAAATTCCCACTGGCTATCTATCTTACATATGGTAATGTATATGAAAAACATTTAAATAAGCATTCCTAACTCGAGAAACAGTTGTCACTTTCTAAGAACACACATGAAAAAAAAACTAGAGTTCTGACTAGTCCATGACAGTCATTTGTGTGATTTTGGTACAAGCATCTCTCGTAGGGACTGACTTGGAAATCCCCGAATGGGGACAGGTAACCAAGGAGAACTCCAGAGTAGCTACAGAAAATGTTGGCCCAATTGGAGGACCTTTGGCAGATCAAGGCTCAGGAAATGAAAATGTAAGCTTTTATAAACAGAAAAGAGTTTCTTTGGGTTCTGGGAAACATCTGCAGATAGTGTGGGGAATGAGTAAGAGCAAAAACCAGTCACCCCAGCAGAAGCTTATGATAGATGAGACACTTAGTGCACATTAGGGAGGCAAAAATTTTCCCCAGCTCCAGCCAGTAATGTGGAACTTGGAGTAGCTGAGCAGATAGTTCTCAGAAATCACTGGACAAGCACAGTCCTATTTGGCTATAAAATAAGCATTGCCACTACATGGGTGACCCAATGTCTGCTCTCTGCATCAGCATCTCTGCCTCCTATCTACCATTACCCTCTTCCCTTAGAGGACTTCTCCCCTTTTCACCCGCTGCGCTTGGCGTCCTTTCAAATGCTCTCACCCTCCTCTGGAAGCTTATCACCAGCCCATGAGGCATTAATGCATGTACTAATGGTAAAAACACAACCAAGTTATTTCCACACGGTGCCAGGATAATCAGAGCATTTGTTAGGGGGGAGAAAAAAAGAAAATCAGTGTGAATGGCATTTGGTAGCTACAAAGACTAGATAATGGACTTCATTTATCACTTTTCAGCAAGTACATTTTAGTGTTAACAATTATTAAATATTGGGGATTACACGGTCCAGGGTTTTTGTTTCAGATTTGCTTGTTTCCTTGTTTGTTTTGTCTTGTTTGGCAATGGGGTCTTTTTTTCTTGTGAAATACTATGCAGAAGCCTGATATACAATGTATGCATGTCGAGCTGCTGTGGATAGATAGAAGCGGGGAAAAGACATAAATTCCTGCTACCCCGCCCACTCGTGTTTTTGCTCGGGATCCCCTAAATCACCCTACAGGTGTCCAAGACCCTGAAAAAGTCTGCTTGCAGTCCTCCAAGCCCCTTGTTCCACAAATAAGGAACCTGAGACCCAGAGATTGGAATTCAGGATGCAAAATTCTTGCCCAGGGCAGAGGAACTAGAAGCAGAACTCCAATCTCTTGAGTTGCAATCCACTGCCCTTTGCCTCCACGCCTAGAAGCCAGCCTTAGCCGAGGAGTCAAGGTTCCTCAAGGGGTTCTCACCACCCCAGTATGGTGGGAAAGGGTGGCAAGGCGAGGAATCAAGTGCTTCCTAAGCCATCTTTCTACTGCTCACTGCACCCACTCATTGCTTTCTTTGGAGGCACACTCCCATTTCTTTAAAATCCTCAGCTGGGTTAAGGTTAAAAGGATGAGTTAACCCCTCCCAAACTAGACAGCTATCCCAAAAGAAAATAAAATAGACAAGTTGCAGTTTTATTCTCAAGTCCACCATCAATGTCTGTGTACTCCAGACCCCAACGATCAAAGAGGCAACCGTTCACTAGCTCTGGGCATTGCTTTTTTTTTTTTTTTTTCCTTCTATCTCCCTCTCAATTACTGACCCAGTCCACATCTCTGCATCTGTATCTGTCACTGTTCCCCTGTAAGAATATCAAATAATCTTAGCTTCTGTTCAGACTCATTGCCCTGCCCTGGAGATTCTCTCCCTTTATAATCTGCCAATAAGGTATTAATACATTAGTTGCCTCAGAGTGCACTCTATAATGAGGGCCACGGACATTCATTTAGCTGAATTTGATGGCAACAACACATTGACATTGGTAAGGTTAATCATCTAACGCTTTGTTTCCTTGAACGAGTTGAACAACACTGAGCACATTGATCCACGAGGTCCTACAATTCATCTTGGCTGTTACTTTAATGGTGCCATGGCACCAATGCCCTTTAAGTAATTGGCACCAGGAAGAGATGGACTTGGCCTTGTCACGTCAGATTAGAGTAGTGTTGAATTGTGAACGATTTTTGCCTTCCCTTGATTCTCTCTTTCTTCTCATTTTACATCCTCCTGATTGAAGAGGCAGGAAGGGGCTCATAGAGGCCAAGAGAGTGAGTCTGGCTGTATTGTGAAGAGACAGAATTATGCATTCAGGAATGCAAAGATCAACATTTTTGAAGCCCTGAGTCCCTTCAGATCATCATGCCTGTGTGACCTGGGGTGGGCTTCTAAGCCTCCTTAGATCTCAGTGTCTTCATTTTAAAAATGAGGACAATTAATACAATCTACTCATCCCCAACCTGCTTCACAAATGATACGTCCTAGTTCCAAGACCTGATGCTTTGCCTTTGGTGTGAGGAGATGATAGAAGAAAGAGAACAGAGTGGGCCAGGCAGGGCTCTCACCTGAGCCCTGACCACAGGGATGAGCAGGTATCAGCTTGAGGACCTTGCAGAGCAGAGGCTAGCTCTGAGGTGGCACCTGGGAAAGCTGGAGATAGAGTCTTGGTCCTGGTGAGTGTGCAGGTTTGCCAGGAGTGGGCAATGAGATCCTGATCGGGTAGGCAGAACACACGGGTCAAGATTATGGGTGAAGCCAGACAGGTGGTTGGTACTTAGGAGTATGTCCTTGAGACGTTTGTCTAGAAGGAATGAATTCGGGATAGACTCTATGTCCTGAAGGTGAGCCTTGGGTGGGTGGAAACTTTGAAAGAGGGGTGTTGGCTGATGGAAAGATGGGCTCTGGCTGGGGGACTGCACAGAGCTTAGTGATGTCTCTGCCAAGAGATACCCCTTTTTATTTTAGCTGGTGGGATTCTAGTGGTAACTGGGCCACTGAACCCCACTAAGTCTGAAGCCTACAATCTCACTATATTAAAAATTGTCGCTCTTTAGTCGCTAAATCACGTCTGACTCCTTTGCAACCCTATGAACCGTAGCCCATCAGGATCCTCTGTTCATGGAATTTCCTAGGCCAGATTACTGGGGTGAACTGCTATTTCCTTCTCCAGGGGATCTTACTGACCCAGGGATCAAACCCGTGTTTCCTGCATTGGCAGGTGCATTCTTTACCACTGAGCCACCAGGGAAGCCCATATTAAAAATCAAGTCGATTGAAATTTCTGCCTTAGTCAGGATTGGCTAAGAATTTGTGAGAGGATGCAGAAAGAGGTGAGGTCTGAGCTAACAAGGAGAAGCTCATGGCACGTGAGGGCTGAGGAGGTCCACATACTGAAGCTGGCTTTACCACTTGCTTGCTGGCTGGCTTGATTCATACTCAGATTACTAAAGAGCTCTGAGCTTCATTTCCCTCCTTGGTAAAAGAGGAAGTGACACGACTCCCCAGGGGCTTTGTAAAATTGGCTGCTGTAACGTGTGGGGTGGGGTGGAGCCTGGCTGGCTGGGGGAGGACCAGCAGCATCAATTTCTGTTTGAAAAGAATGAAATGAGGCAGAAGAAAAAGACATGAAGTATGTCTAACATCATTCATTTAGCAGACCTGCTATGTACCAGACGCTAAACTTGGAGTTGAATAAACAAAGATAGACCATATGGTATCCCTGCCCCCAAGTTGCCCACAATCTAAGAGAGGAGACAGACTGTATATTTTGATGTCAACTCTGAAATATTTGGTCCCCAAGAAAGGAAATATAGGAAGAGAAAGTGTGGGGCCTCTTTCTTTCTGTCATCTTGCTCACCCACAACAGCACACTTCTGCTTCTCCTGGGGCTGGATGCGTGCGTTTCACTCTGGAGGAAATTATCAGGGAGGCACACTTGGCTGCAGATCTAAGCCATGTTCTCTAGTAAAATTTACCAATAAAGTTTATATTTTTATATCCATGTGTTTGACAACTGTGTCTTATTTCTCAATTGATTCTGAATTCAACTGGGGAATAAAGGGGGTGTTGTTTATTGGTTTTCACAAAATCCAGCATGACACAGGTTATTGTACTGCAGAAAGATGCATAAAGCGAAGAATTAATATGTAGTAGGGAGGGATTTATTTTATATGTTGTGTGTGTGTGTGCATTCACACATGTGTGCACATGCATATGAAGAGAGGGTGTGTCAGGAAAAACTTACAGAAGGGGGGATGGGTCACTATCCAAAGGATGATTGGAAAAAGAGACAGGAAGACTGCATGTAGAGAGAATTGAGAAGGTGAGAAAGAACACATGTAAATAAACCAGAAAGGTAAAAGTGATGTGCAAATTTTCATTAGAAGTATTAGCATCATTTTGTCAACCTTTTATTAAAGAGCCCAGTTTCACAGGATAGCATTTCTCAGCTCTCTCCCTGTCAGAGCTGACGATGCCCTAGAAAACAGAGAAATACTCCATCAGAACTGTCCCTGTGCTGACTGCGATGACACTGCAGAATCCTTAGGGGCATTGCTTCACCTCAACCACTCTGAAGCTTGAGTTTGGGTCTCACTGTGCCATTATCAGGGCACGCGGCGCAGGACTCCAGTTTCCCCATGTAGAAAAGGAGCAGCGATATCGTCTCCAAGCCTTCCCCCAGCCCTGACCTTCGTGGAGCTCTTATCCTTTCACATTGTTTTGTTTTGTTTCAGTCAAATTCTTTCTTGACCTTTCCAGCTCTCAACAGAGCTCTCCATTCTCAAGGTCTGTATAGATTAATTATCAATATTTCAGATCTTGCTTTGCCAACTCGTGGAAGCACATCCCTGTAGGACAGCACTTGACTCTTATTTCTCCACTCCTTTATTATCCACAAAGGAGAGTGTATTAAATTTGTAGAGAGGAAAAAATAGTGGGCTGAGCCAGTTTGGTTTTAAAATCAAGTACGATTCTTGAAGCCCTTCTCCTTCCCTTAAGGACTCCCACTACCCAGCAGTCATACTTACAGACCCATAAAAAAGGTTAATGCCAAGATTGTTTCTATCCTGAAAGTAGGGCAAGTATGGAAATGTTTATTCCTCTAGGGCAGAGTTTCTCAACCTTGGCACTATTGACATTTGGGCTAAATGATTTTTTTTTTTTTTTTTTGCGGGGGCGGGGGTTGGGTGTGGTGTCGGGGTTAGCCTGTGCCCAGTAGGATGTTTAAGGCACATGACTGTCTTTATTAACTGGAGGCCAGTAGCACTGCGTCCCCAGTCATGACGATTAGAAATGTATCCAGACACTGTCCAATGTCCTTGGAGGGTCAGAAGTGCTCTGTAACAATCTAAGAGGTTACGTGTCCCCCAGCTGAGGTGATTGAATTGATCATGAGGACGCATGTGCATCTGTAGAGAATGTACTTCTTTTTAAATGTTATTCATTCCTGTATTCATTGAACAAATTAAGTTGCTACCAGAAATATTTGCTATACTTCTTGGCCATTGAAACTGTCATTTTTTGGATCTGTTTTAAGCCTGACAGTGCTGCTTTTCTCTTGGTCACAGTAGCCCCTGCTGCTGTTCACCACCTTATGTGTATGGTGTGTGGGCTCAGTCCAGCACTTTTGTGACCCCGTGGACTACAGCCTGCCAGGCTCCCCTGTCCATGGAATTTTCCAGGCAAGAATATTGGGTTGTTGTCCCTGACCTGGGCAGAGTGGCACCTGGTTGATGGCGCCTGTCTCATGTCAGTGGGGGATGAAACAACTCCTTGTTTATCCCGGCTTGGCTTTTGGTCTGTGCCCATGCCTGGTTCATGCCCTAGACACATAGATTAAAAAAGAAAAAAAGAATACTGGGGTGCCCTTTCCTACTCCAGGGGATCTTCCTGACCTAGTGATCAAACCCTTGTCTCCTACATTAGCAGGTGGATTCTTTGCAACCTGGGAAGCTTTCATCATCTTAGGGCTTGCTTATTTCCAGCTCTGTGCTTCCAGACCTGTCGCTCGTCCTCAGGAAATCATCTGCAACAGCGAGAACACCAAGGGTCTGAAGGTAAGGCCTTGGATTCTAGCTCTGGTTCTGCCAGTTCCCGGCTGTGTGACCTTAGAACAACATGAGTCTGTGTAAATGTCACACCCTGGTCTGTAAAATGGGAAGGCCGCGTGGCACTCTCCTGCTTACTCATCCGGTTGATTGAGGGGAAAAAGAAGAGCAAGGCAGAGGACGTGATCTGGAAAGGAGAAAGCACTGTACAAGAGAGAAGGGTTGTTGTTCTCATGATCATTACCTGTAAAACAAAAGGTATTAACAAGAAGTGCTTGTCAAGCAAAGAGAAAGCCAGCTGAGGGAGAGAAAGAATTACCACCTAGATTAGGACGGGATAAGGAGTTAGAGCAGAGAGGCATAGTCCTTTGCTGAATTGGGGGCAACTAAGCTCACTTCCCACTGCAGTACTGTTGCCTGGAAAATCCCATGGATGCAGGAGCCTGGTAGGCTGCAGTCCACAGGGTCGCTAAGAATCAGACACGACTGAAGCGACGCAGCAGCAGCAGCAGCAGTAGCAAGCTCACTTCTGACAGAATGTGGTCCACTGGAGAAGGGAATGGCAAATCACTTCAGTATTCTTGCCTTGAGAACCCCATGAACAGTATGAAAAGGCAAAATGATAGGGTACTGAAAGAGGAACTCCCCAGCTTGGTAGGTGCCCAATATGCTACTGGAGATCAGTGGAGAAACAACTCCAGAAAGAATGAAGGGATGGAGCCAAAGCAAAAATAATACCCAGCTGTGGATGTGTCTGGTGATAGAAGCAAGGTCCGATGCTGTAAAGAGCAATATTGCATAGAAACCTAGAATATTAGGTCCATGAATCACGGCAAATTGGAAGTGGTCAAACAGGAGCTAGCAAGAGTAAACATTGACATTCTAGGAATCAGCGTACTAAAATGGACTGAAATGGGTGAATTTAACTCAGATGACCATTGTATCTACTACTGCGGGCAGGAATCCCTTAGAAGAAATGGAGTAGCCATCATGGTCAACAAAAGAGTCTGAAATGCAGTACTTGGATGCAATCTAAAAAAAGACAGAATGATCTCTGTTCATTTCCAAGGCAAACCATTCAATATCACAGTAATCCAAGTCTATGCCCCAACCAGTAATGCTAAAAAGCTGAAGTTGAACGATTCTATGAAGACCTACAAGACCTTTTAGAACCAACACCCAAAAAAGATGTCCTTTACATTATAGGGGACTGGAATGCAAAACTAGGAAGTCAAGAAACACCGGGAGTCACAGGCAAATTTGGCCTTGGAGTACAGAATGAAGCAGGACAAAGGCTAATAGAGTTTTGCCAAGAGAATGCACTGGTCATAGCAAATACCCTCTTCCAAAAACACAACAGAAGACTCTACACATAGACATCACCAGATGGTCAACACCAAAATCAGATGGATTATATTCTTTGCAGCCAAAGGTGGAGAAGCTCTATACAGTCAGCAAAACAAGACCAGGAGCTGACTGTGGCTCAGATCATGAACTCCTTATTGCAAATTCAGACTGAAATTGAAGAAAGTAGGGAAAACCACTAGACCATTCAGGTATGATCTAAATCAAATCCCTTATTATTATACAGTGGAAGTGAGAAATAGATTTAAGGGACTAGATCTGATAGACAAAGTGCCTGATGAATTATGGACAGAGATTCATGACATTGTACAGGAGACAGGGATCAAGACCATCCCCATGGAAAAGAAATGCAAAAAAGCAAAATGGCCATCTGTGGAGGCCTTACAAATAGCTGTGAAAAGAAGAGAAGCGAAAAGCAAAGGAGAACAGGAAGGATATAAGCATCTGAATGCAGAGTTCCAAAGAATAGCAAGGAGAGATAAGAAAGCCTTCTTCAACTATCAGTGCAAAGGAATAGAGGAAAACAACAGAATGGGAAAGACTAGAGATCTCTTCAAGAAATTGAGAGATACCAAGGGAACATTTCATGCAAAGATGGGCTTGATAAAGGACAGAAATGTTATAAACCTAACAGAAGCAGAAGATATTAAGAAGAGGTGGCAAGAATACACAAAAGAACTATACAAAAAATATCTTCACAACCCAGATAATCATGATGGTGTGATCACTCACCTACTGCCAGACATCCTGGAATGTGAAGTCAAGTGGACCTTAGAAAGCATCACTACGAACAAAGCTAATGGAGGTGATGGAATTCCAGTGGAGCTATTTCAAATCCTGGAAGATGATGCTGTAAAGTGCTGCACTCAATATGCCAGAAAATTTGGAAAACTCAGCAGTGGCCACAGAACTGGAAAAGGTCAGTTTTCATTCCTATCCCAAAGAAAGGCAATGTCAAAGAATGCTCAAACTATACACAATTGCACTCATCTCATATGCTAGTAAAATAATGCTCAAAATTCTCCAAACCAGGCTTCAGCAATATGTGAACTGTGAACTTCCAGATGTTCAAGCTGGTTTTAGAAAAGGCAGAGAAACCAGAGATCAAATTGCCAACATCTGCTGGATCATGGAAAAAGCAAGAGAGTTCCAGAAAAACATCTATTTCTGCTTTATTGACTATGCCAAAGCCTTTGACTGTGTGGATCACAATAAACTATGGAAAATTCTGAAAGAGATGGGAATATCAGACCACCTGATCTGCCTCTTAAGAAATCTGTATGCAGGTCAGGAAGCAACAGTTAGAACTGGACATGGAACAGCAGACTGGTTCCAAATAGGAAAAGGAGTACATCAAGGCTGTATATTGTCACCCTGTGTATTTAACTTATATGCAGAGTACATCATAAGAAACGCTGGACTGGAAGAAACACAAGCTGTAATCAAGATTGCTGAAGAAATCTCAATAACCTCAGATATGCAGATGACACCACCTTTATGGCAGAAAGTGAAGAGGAACTAAAAAGCCTCTTGATGAAAGTGAAAGAGCAGAGTGAAAAGGTTGGCTTAAAGCTCAACATTCAGAAAACGAAGATCATGGCATATGGTCCCATCACTTCCTGGGAAACAGATGGAGAAAGAGTGGAAACAGTGTCGGACTTTATTTTTCTGGGCTCCAAAATCACTACAGATGGTGACTGCAGCCATGAAATTAAAAGACACTTACTCCCTGGAAGGAAAGTTATGACCAACCTAGATAGCATATTCAAAAGCAGAGACATTACTTTGCCAACAAAGGTCCATCTAGTCAAGGCTATGGTCTTTCCAGTGGTCATGTATGGATGTGAGAGTTGGACTGTGAAGAAAGCTGAACACCGAAGAATTGATGTTTTTGAACTGTGGTGTTGGAGAAGACTCTTGAGAGTCCCTTGGACTGCAAGGAGATCCAACCAGTCCATTCTGAAGGAGATCAGCCCTGGGATTTCTTTGGAAGGAATGATGCTAAAGCTGAAACTCCAGTACTTTGGCCACCTCATGCGAAGACTTGACTCATTGGAGAAGACTCTGATGCTGGGACGGATTGTGGGCAGGAAGAGAAGGGGACGACAGAGGATGAGATGGCTGGATGGCATCACCGACTCAATGGACACGAGTTTGGGTAAACTCTGGGAGTTGGTGATGGACAGGGAGGCCTGGCGTCCTGCGATTCATGGGGTCACAAAGAGTTGGACACGACTGAGAGACTGAACTGAACTCAACTGAAGCTCACTTCGTCTTCCTAGGTAGCTTAGCAGTAAAGAATCTGCCTGTAATGCAGGAGATGTGGGTTTGGTCCCTGGAGAAGGAAATGGCAACCCACTCCAGTATTCCAGCCTGGGGAATCCCATGGACAGAGGAGCCTGGCGGCTACAGTCTATAGGGTCGCAAAGAGACACTACTCAAGCGACTGAGCACGTGTACAAGCTCACTTCCTCTAGGAGCAGGAGCCTAAAGATAAACAGCACCGGTGTGGCTGTGAATGGGGCTCCCCTGGGCTGCTTTTTGGGGCCTGGGTCCAGATTTCTAAGTAAAGTTCTTTTATACAGAGGAAAAATTAGAAAGTACCTAATATATGTTAGGTATATATATTAGGTACTTCCTGTGTGCTGGGCATTAGGCTAGAAGTGTTTCTGAAGATGCTTTCAGAAGCACTGCGTCTAAAAAGCATGGAAGAGCTGACATTTCTCTCACAGCCCCATCTATGCCACCCCAGTAGTCCAATGGAGTGTTTCTCTGTCTCTTAAGAAAAAACCTTAAGTACCTGGGAAACACTAGAACATGAAACGGCATGGTCCGTAAAATGACTTTCATGAATTGTGATCCATGTGCCATGGTTCTGTTCTTGTGTTAGAATAATGGGGATAGCAAGCATGTGTGCAATGCCTAGTACAGGCCAGGCACGAACCTAGACACTTCACGGTTTATGGGTTAATTAACACAAACTGAACGTGAATATGAATATGAGCATTATCACACAGAGAGGCCTGCAACCCTCCCTCCCTGCTGCCCTGGGTTCTAGGCCTCTGGATTTTCAGTGAGAAGTGAGTGAAAGTGAACGTCGCTCAGTCGTGTCCAACTCTTTGCGACCCCATGGACTATACAGTCCATGAATTCTCCAGGCCAGAATACTAGAGTGGGTAGCTGTTCCCTTTTCCAGGGGATCTTCCCAACCCCAAAATCAAACTCAGGTCTCCTGCACTGCAGGTGGATTCTTTACCAGCTGAGCCACAAGGGAAGCCCTTCAATGAGAAAAGTATGTCCAAAAAGGGGGACTGACCAAGCAGTGCCCAGTAAGAGCACTATCAGCGGTGGTGAAAATGACCCCATTGCATTCAGTAGACAAGGAAGAGCACAAGAGATGGTGGGTGAGGCTGGCAGGTCAGCAGGCAGTGAACAGCAGCCATGGGCAAAAGGACAAGGGTGGCTTGCCAGAAATCTCAGGGGAAATTGGAGAAGTCAGATACCAGAGATGACCAGATTATGAGACACCAGAGAGATTTCCTCTTTTTCACCCAGGTAGAGATTTTAGGGGATTGAATCTTGTCATGATTCTTTGAGTGGGAAGAGAATAATTTAAAAATAACCCTTGTCTGCGTGTGTGCAGACGGGCATGACATACTAATAGGAGCATGAGAATCCTCTAGAGACATTTTCTCTGGCCCTGATATAAAAGTGTTCTACCGCCCGACAAGAACAGCATGGTGTTCCCGTGACATTTACTTAATGCCCCTCACCAACTCCCGATTAAACAAATCATGGTACCCAGAGATCTCAGTGTTCACACAAAGCTGGTGAACACAAGTCATTTCGTGTACCTGGAAGTTGTGGATTTTTTTATTTTGTCTGAGGTCAAGCCCTTTTCTCCAAGCCAGCAAACATTTCATTTTCACTAAGATGAAGTAGGAAGGAGAAATAGCCTTCACTGATGTGCTGCCGTTGGGCCGAGGTTTAAATCTGAAAAGATGGCCCCATTCGTTGTAGGTATGGCAATTGCTTTGATCATTTAGCAGCTGACTTGACCATCAGTCTTGGACCCAAAAAACATCTTTGGCAGCTAAAGAGTCCTTTTTCAACCAAACGCCATGCCTCCTGTATTTAAAACCACCTAAAATGTATCTTTTGGCATAAGTGAAAACTCCCCAGTTCATTACTTCATGTATCATTCCACTTAGTCCTTAAAACGATCCTGAGAAGACAGGCATTATTATCATTAATATCCTTATTTTCCAACTGATAGAATGATGCTGTGAGTAAGCAAGTAACATTTCTAAGATCAAGAAGTGGTAGAACTGATTCTCAGTCTGAGTGGTCTTTACTGTTCTCAACTTCCAAAGGCCTTCATCTTCACCCTTCGCCACGCTGCATTCGATTCTCAGGTACGAGTCTGGCCACTTCTCGGAAGGTCTCTCCCGCATCATCCCCTAATGATACCATCCCTTCCACGGCAACAGCTGAGGTTGTTAGTGTCTATATTGCATAACTCAGTCTTGTGGAGGCTATTACATCCAGAGTCGCCTGTAGCTTTGGTGCAAGGGCCCAAGACACATAAAGCACTCAGGAGCCTCAGGCAGGAGACAGCAATGGTACAAAACTGTCTGAGGTCGGATATGGGGTCTGTCCTTTTTCACCTTTGCTTTTCCTTCTGAATTACTGTTGATTGTGGAGCATCTGCTTCCTTCTGAGATGCATATGCTTTCCCCCGTCAATCTGAATGCCTGTCGAGTGGCCCATACAGAGCTGCATACGGACACGCAGCTGAAAGTTGCCTTTAGAACCCCTCCGTAAATCAGACAGCACATCTCTGGAAGTGGTAGGTAACAATAAAGGTAAAGATAGAAAATACCTCCCCCAGTCGTCTGATAGCTCCCAAGTTTCCATTGCTCTAGGCACAGGTGACACTGTGCTATAGGCAAGGAGACACTTTGCCCTCTTCCACTGACTGGGTCTCCAGCCTTCCAGACAGTGGATGAAAGAGGGACTCTGGGGTCTCAGGATGAGCTCACGAAATTTAAAAGAGGAAGAACAGGATGTCAGTAAACCCTGCGTCACTTTGTCTGCAGGTCCACATATGCCAATCCCACTCCACGTCTCAGCAAGTCACTGGTGCTCCCGAACTTGCCCTCGAACTTTCCTAATCAATAAGGTCTTCTTAGACATAGGCTCTTTTATAAACACCTTTGTCATGTATCTTACATATACTTACTTTAAAAAAAAATCGGGAGAACTAATTTGAGTTAAATGATTTTGCTTGGGTTGGTGCTGATAAAAAATCGACAACAAAATGAATAATCAAGAAATAATTATTAAAGCCAACACACCAAGAAGTCCTAGTGTGAGCAAAGGAACACTGCGTGGACCGGAGCAGCCAGCCCTCCGTGGAGAGCATAGAGATCCACGGCTGACCTGCGTCCTCTAAAACATGACTCTGGGGCGGAGCCTGGGTAACCTGAGATTCCAGGGGCCCGTCAAGGCCAAGGTAGAAGTTTCTCCTGCCTATAATTTCAGAGCATGGAGTCAAGGTGCAATTAGAGGAAACAGACTCTTTACTCTAAGCCAAGAACTTTAAATGGAGTATCTTTGTTTTTACAGGTTTATTAAGGTATAACTGACACGTGATGAACTGCACATAATTAAAAATACACAATTAATAAGTTTTGGCATATATATATATGTATATATGAATAAAAATAATCACCAAAATCAAGCCCACAAGCCTACCATACCCATCATGCCCCAAGATTTCTTTGCACCCTCCAACCTGCCCCTCCCCACCCTCCTCCCAGGCAACGACTGACTTGATTTCTTTTGCTATGAAATTGTTAGCATTTTCTAATATTTTTTAAGGGAATCATTCAATAAGTATTCAATAGTTCATTCTATTATACTGGTAAGTGTGATATGCCACAATTGGTTTATCCATTAACCTGTTGATGGGCATTTGGATTATTTCCAGTTTTGCAGTTACAAATAAAACTGCTATGAATATTTATGTACAAGTCTTTGTACGGACATGTGTTTTCATTTCTGTTGGGTAAATACTTAGTGGTGGAACAGCTAGCTGGTGTGGCAGCTGTATGTGGAATGTTTAAGTAACTGTTAAGCATTTTACAAAATCTTCATAGCATGTTACATTAGCACCAGCAGTGTTTAAGAGTTTGAGTTCTGACACATTCTTGCCAACACTTAGTCAATCATTTTAATTTTAACTATTCTAATAGGTAGTGGGATAATACTGTTATTTTAACTTGCATTTTCCTACTGACTGATGATGCTGAATATTTTCACATGCTTATTTGCCATTCATATATCTTCTTTTGTGAGTGTTGGTTCAAATATTGTGCCCGTTTTTTTTTAAACTGGCTTGCTAGTCCTTATTACTGAGGTTGTGCAAATCAATTTGATTGAGGATTAATTGACACACATCTCAGGGAGGTTTGAAAAGCTTATACATTCCACTAACTGCCATCACAATCAAGGTAAAATCTACAAAGTCCTGACTCCTTTTTTGATGGTCAATCCCACTCTTCCAACTTTTACTCTTTTTTAAACTACAAATTTGTTGAAATATAACTCACATACCAAACAAATCACCCACTTAAAGTGTACAAGTGTTTTTTAATATATTCACAGATTTTAAAATCAAACTATAATCATTTTCATCACCTCAAAAACAAACTTCATACCTACTAGCAGTCACCCTGCTAACCCCCATTTCCTTTCCCCCACTTCCAAACCACTAATCTACTTTCTGTCTCTATAGATTTTCCTATTCTGAACACGTCCTATAAATTAAATCATAACAAGTACCTTTTCTGACTGGTTTCTTTCGTGTAGCATAATGGTTCAATTCACTTTGCAGCATGTATCAGTATTTTATTTCTTTTTACTGCTAAAGAATATTCTGTTGGATATTACCGTATGGGTATAGAACATTTTATTTCTCCATTTATCATTTGATAGACATTTGGGTTTTCATTTTTTTAGCTATTACGTATATAATACTGCTGTGAATATCAGTGTACAAGTTTTTGTGTGAATTATTGAGATAATACAAAAATTACAAATTAAATATATCTGTACATATATATTGGTCTCTGCCCCTGGTCCCTGACACAGAGCTCCCAAAACCTTTGTAAGTTTCTAAGTGAAAAGAATATTAGGATTATCTTTTATTCTCATGAGGCAACTCTGGGTGGGCTCCTGGATGGGGGCTGGTCTCCAGAAGACCAAGCCATGGTTAGCTTGGGATTTTCGGCTTCCTTGCCCCCAGCTTCTCCAAAGTGTAGAGGGGCTAGAAATGAAACTAGTAATTGATCATGCCTATATAAAACCCCAGTACCAGGGGGTTTGATGAGCTTCCAGGTGGCAGACACATCCACAAACCAGGCAGGTGACGCACTCCAACTTTCTGAGGACTGAAGCTCCTACATCTGGGACCCTCCCAGACCTTACTCTATGTATCTCTTCATCTGGCTATTCATCTATAGTTTTTAACATATCCTTTAATAAACTGGGAAACAAGTATTCCCTGGGTTCTGTGAGCCACTCTAGCAAACTACTCAGATTTTGAGAGAGGGGAGGTCATGGGAACTTCCAGTTTGTAACCAAGTAATTTGGGGATCTGCTTCTTGCAATTAGAACCTGAAATGGAGGGTATTTGTTTGGTGCTGAGCTCCTAACCTGGGGAGTTCAATCAATTTCCAGATAAATGAAGTCAGAACTGAGTTGGATTATAGAACACCCAGCTGGTGTCATGAAGAATTTCTTAACTTGGGGAAAAAATACACACATAATTTGGTAACCAAAAGTGTCAGCAGTGAAGTGTTCTGTATAAAAGGAGATATAGAAGGAAGACTGAATTTTACCAATACAGTTATTTTTTGCTTTGCTTATGTATGCACCTCGGAAGGCATTGCTGGGCCATATAGCAGTCCTGTGTTTAATGCTTCATTTTTAGAATCTGACAGACCATTTTCCAAAGAAGAGTACCATTTTACATTTCAACCAGCAGTGTGTAAAGATTCTGATGTTTCCACATCTGCAGACACATAATTATCTGTCTTCTATTATAGCCATCTCAGTAGATATTGAGTGAAAACTCATTGTGGCTTCGCTTTGTCTGTTTCTGATGGCTAACAATGTTGAGCGTCTTTCCATGTACTTCTTGCCCATTTGTGTATCTTTTTTGGAATGAGGTCTATAAAATCATTTACTTATTTGTTTTTAAACTATTGAGTTGTTAGTGTTTTTATATGTTTTAAGTCCAAGTCTTTATCAGATATATATATATAAATAAATTTTCCTTCCATTTCATAGATTGTCTTCACTTTTATAATGGTGTATTTTGGAGAACAAGTTTTAATTTTGTTGATGTCTTATTATTGAGATATTTTATCAATTTATTTATTTTATTTGGAGGATAATTACTTTACAATTTTGTGATGGTTTTTGCCATACATCAACATAAATCAGCCACAGTTATACATGTGTCCCTTCTATCCTGAAGCCCCCTCCCACCTCCCTCCCCACCTCATCCCTCTGGGTTGTCCCAGAGCATCAGCTTTGGGTGCCCTGCTTCATGCACTGAACTTGCACTGATCATCTATTTTACATACGGTAATATACAAGTTTCAATGCTATTCTCTCAAATCATCCCACCCTCACCTTCTTCCAATAAGATACAGATGTATTGTTGAGATTTAAGAGTTCTATGCATATTGTTGGAGAAGGAAATGGCAACCCACTCCAGTGTTCTTGCCTGGAGAATGCCAGGGACGGGGGAGCCTGGTGGGTTGCCGTCTATGGGGTCCCACAGAGTCAGACACGACTGAAGTGACTTAGCAGCATGCATATTGTAGACATATGCATATATATATACATATATATATATATATATATATATATAATCCTTTATCAGTCATATATCTTGCAAATATTTTCTCCTAATTTGATTTGTCTTTTCATTCTCTTAACAATATCTTTTGAAAAGAAGTTTTAATTTTCATGAAGTCAGATTGGTCATGTTCTTTTATAGATTTTCTTTTTGAGATATTATCTCTGAAAACTTTGCCTAATCCAAGATCACAGATATTTCATACTATATTTTCTTTTAGAAATTATATAGTTTAGGTTTTATATTTAGACCTATGATGCATTTAACTTTTTTTATATTGTGCAAAGTATGGATTAAAACTTATCCTTTTTTTAAATATATTCAACTGTTCAGCACCATCTGTTGAAAAGACTATCCCTTCTACACAGAATTACCCCCTTACCATTATCAAATCAGCTGTATAGATATATGTGGGTCTTTACAGACTTGTATTTTCGTAACATCTATGTTTATACCAATTCCATCTTGCTTTCTACAGCTTTCTTAACCTTGGAATCATGTGATGTTACTCCTCCAACTTTGTTCTTTTTTAAAGTGGTTTGGCTCTTCCAGAGGCTCTGAACTTCCAGTGAATTTTAGAATCAGCTTCTCAATCTCTACAGAAATAAAAGTCTGCTGAGAGTTTGATTGGGATTGGCTTCCCTGGTGGATCAGACAGCAAAGAATCCACCTGCAATGCGGGAGACCTGGGTTTGATCCCTGGGTTTGGAAGATCCCCTAGAGGAGGATATGGCAACCCACTACAGTGTTCTTGCCTGGAGAATCCCATGGACAGAAGAGCCTGGCGGGCTACAGTTCGTGGGGTCGCAAAGAGTCATGTACACGACTGAGTGACTAGGCGCACAGCGCAGTACTGAATCTATCGATCAATTGAAGCAAATTGACATCTTAACAATACTAAGTCTTTCAACGGGAATAAATTATGTACCTCTGTCTATCCGGGCCTGTAATTTCTCACAGCAATATTTTGTGGGATCGCTGTAGAAGCTTTTGTCCCTTCTGTCAGATGTGTCTCTATCAATTTCATATCTTTGATGCAGTTATAAATAGTACTGCAACGTAATGTTAATTTCCATGTATTCATTGTTAGTATATAAAGCTATTGCTAATTTTCATGTATTGATCTCATATTCTACAATCTTGCTAAACACACTAGTTCTAGTAGATTTTATAGATTTCATCAGATTCTCTTTATCAGTGATTCTCAGCTAGGAGTAGTTGAACCCCTGGGGGTAAAGTGCTAATATCCAGGGGCACTTTTGGTTGTCATATCTTTGGATAAAGGGATACAGACAATGATACTGGTAACTAATGGTCAGATGCCAGGATTGCTGCTGAACATTGTACAACACATAGGAAAACCCTCCCACAATAAAGAACTATCGAGCCCAGAATATCTGGCCGAGATTGAAAAAAAAAAAAAAAAAAAGCTATCCTAAACAGATAACCATGTCAACTGCAATAAAGATAGGTTATTTCGTCTTATACTATCTGCATGATTTGTACTTTTTTTAACCTGGATATACTAGTCAAATCTTCAATGTTGGATAAAAGTGAAGAAAACAGATATATTTGTCTTGTTTTTGGCTTGGCAGTAAGGCTTTCACTATTATGTATGATGTTGGCTATAGGTTTTTTGTAGATGACCTTTATTAGGCTGAAAGAGTTCACTTCAATTCCTACTTTGCTGACTGATTATTCAGGAATAAATGTTATATTTTGTCACTTTATTTTCTGCATTTATTGAGATGATCACATAGCTTTTCTTTATTAGTTTGATAATATGATGATATACTTCCTAGGATAAATCCAGTAGCTCAAGATATATTCTTCTTTTTTAAATACATTGCTGGACTGGATTTGATAAAAGTTTATTTTGAATTATTTCACCTCTAATCAGAAATATATTGTCTGCAGCTTTTTTGGTTTTTGGTTCTTTTAACCTGTCATTTCTTTGTCTAGCTTTGGTGTCAAGGCCGTCTCAAAGACTATGTTAAGAAGCATTTTCTCCTCTTCAATTTTCTGGGGCAGTTTATGTAGAATTGGTATTATTTTTCCTTAAGTGTTTTGAAGAATTCACTAGTGAAGCCATCTAAGCCTGCAGTTTTCTTTGCAGGAAGATGTTTAACTACAAATTCAATATCTTTATTTGATACATAGCTATTCAGTTTATCTGTTTCTTCTTGAATGAGCATCAGCAGTTTGTTCTTTTCAAGGAATTTGTCAATTTCATCTTAGATGTAAAATTTATAGGAATAAAATTATTTACAATATTCCCTTATTATCGTTTTACTGTCCATAGACTAAAGTGATATTACCTTTCATTTCTGACATTGGTAATTTGTGGCCTTTCTTTGATTCCTGATCATGTGACTGGTTCTAATGGATGAAGAAAACTGAGAAACCTCTAGCCATACTGTTTTATATTTGGGGGATTTCTGCTTTGATCTTTATTTTCTTTCTTTTTACTTTAGTTTTAATTGTACTTCCTTCCCTAGTTTTTTTTTTATATGGAAGGTGAGATCATGTGACTTAAGACTATTTTTTCCTAATACAGATGTTTAGTGGAATAATTTTCTTCTAAATACAGCTATAGAGCATCCCACAAATTCTAATATACTGGGTTTTCATTTCATTCAGTTCAAAATACTTCTGATTTCTCCTTTGACTAATGAATTATTTAGAAGTATATTATGTAGTATGCAGATGACACCACCCTTATGGCAGAAAGTGAAGAGGAACTAAAAAGCCTCTTGATGAAAGTGAAAGTGGAGAGTGAAAAGGTTGGCTTAAAGCTCAACATTCAGAAAACGAAGATCATGGCATCTGGTCCCATCACTACATGGGAAATAGATGGAGAAACAGTGGAAACAGTGTCAGACTTTCTTTTTCTGGGCTCCAAAATCACTGCAGATGGTGACTGCAGCCATGAAATTAAAAGACGCTTACTCCTTGGAAGGAAAGTTATGACCAACCTAGATAGCATATTCAAAAGCAGAGACATCACTTTGCCAACAAAGGTTCGCCTAGTCAAGGCTATGGTCTTTCCTGTGGTCATGTATGGATGTGAGAGCTCGACTGTGAAGAAGGCTGAGCGCCGAAGAATTGATGCTTTTGAACTGTGGTGTTGGAGAAGACTCTTGAGAGTGCCTTGGACTGCAAGGAGATCCAACCAGTCCATTCTGAAGGAGATCAGCCCTGGGATTTCTTCGGAAGGAATGCTGCTAAAGCTGAAACTCCAGTATTTTGGCCACCCATGCGAAGAGTTGACTCATTGGAGAAGACTCTGATGCTGGGAGGGATTGGGGGCAGGAGGAGAAGGGGATGACAGAGGATGAGATGGCTGGATGGCATCACTGACTCAATGGATGTGAGTCTGAGTGACCTCTGGGAGTTGGTGATGGACAGGGAGGCCTGGCGTGCTGCAGTTCATGGGGTCGCAAAGAGTGGACACGACTGAGCGACTGATCTGATCTGATATTATGTAGTAGATTATGTGTAGATTGGAAGTTTGGTGTTGACATGTATACACTGCTATCAGGACTACAATCACATATATATCAGTCTTCCTGAGGTTGCCCCGTAGCTCCTTCCATTTTTTTTTTCAATTCTTTTTTTGTGTGTGTTTTATTTTAGTTAGTTTCTATTTCTATATCTTTATATTTAAAAATCTTTTCTTCCCCAATGACTAATCTGTCATTAATCCCATCTGATGTATTTCTCATATCAGACATTGTGTTTTTTATATCTAGAAGTTTATTTTGGGTCCTTTGTATAACTTCTTTGTTTCTACTTAACTTTTTAGGGGCTTTCCAGGTGGCTCAGTGGAAAAGCAAGAGACATGAGTTTGATCCCTGGGTCAGAAAGTTCCCCTGGAGAAGGAAATGGAAAACCACCCCAATATTCTTGCTTTGAGACTCCCATGGACAGAGGAGCCTGGCAGGCTACAGTCCATGGGGTCACATACAGTCAGGCACAACCAAGTGACTGAGCACACACACAAGCAACCAATGCCCTTACCAGGTCATCATTTATATCAGTGTTAGATCGTGTTCAATTGTTTTCCTCAGCATGGGTCATTCTTCTCTGTTTCTTTGCGTGCTAGTCATCTTTTTATTGGATTCTAAGCATTGTGAACTCTTCTTTGTTGGCTGCTGTGTTTTCTTATTCCTAGACATATCCCTGGGCTTTGTTATCATACACAGTTAATTTTAAAAAATAATTCGATTGTTTGTGTTCTGTTTTTAAGATTTGTTAGGCAAGACCAGATGAGTGTTCAAGATCTTAAAACCACTGCTTCATTTTGTCTGTTTTTCCTCTGGTTGCTTCAGACAGAATCTAAATTCAATCCGTGTCACTCTATCTTGTCCAGAAACTGCTGTTGCTACTGTTAAGTTGCTTCAGTCGTGTCCGACTCTGTGCGACCCCATAGACGGCAGCCCACCAGGATCCCCCATCCCAGGGATTCTCCAGTCAAGAATACTGGAGTGGTTGCCATTTCCTTCTCCAACGCATGAAAGTGAAAAGTCAAAGTGAAGTCACTCAGTCGAGTCCAACTCTTCGAGACCCCATGGACTGCAGCCTACCAGGCTCCTCCGCCTATGGGATTTTCCAGGCAAGAGTACTGGAGTGGGGTGCCATTGCCTTCTCCCTGTCCAGAAGCAGGGAGAAGGCAATTTATTTTACTTGTGTTATCTTTTAAATCTCACAACTACTCGGTAAGTACTAAATCTGTTGTGAAATTTTGTTTATTGTATGGAAAGATAATTTGAAGGGCAGATAAGTTACTCAGTCCAGTTTTCATAGCTCCTAAGTGAGGTATGCGTGATTCACACCTAGATCTGTGTGACACCACGGCCTATGCTTAGCCATCATAATACTTGTCTTTCTAACATTGTGATACCATGATATATGTGGACTTGCCCATGACCAGCCCCAAACCGTCCTCAATGAGATCCATTTCTAGCCACATTCACGCACTCTTATTCGTTGCGGTCCATTCAAGCAAATGAACAGTGCAGGAAGAGATGATGTGAATAAGTAGACTCAGATCCCAGCAAGTAGATGGATAATGGAAAAGGAGCTCTAGGGAAGTGACAGCTAGTAGCCCCATCTGGCCATCTGCAGTAGGAAGCAGTCTTTTAGTCACAGGACAGCCTTTCAAGAACAGGCTTCCCATCTATGATAAAAAAAAAAAAAAAAAAAAACCTCAGTAAGATTAAAAGCAAGGCTGGAGAAAAGCTTGAATAAAGATCAAACAGATTATTGTTTTCAAATATGCTTCACAGAATTGTAATCAGGCACATGATAAAGGCAAGAGTCTATTCTCAAAACAAGTGTGCCATGGATTAGGGGCGCATAGAAGAGGAAAATGAAGTGCCAGATTTAGTGCCGGTCACCAGATCATCAGCCAAAACAACAGGGAAATTGGCTCAATGCTAAATTCTTTAAGATGGGGTTAGATAGTATAAGCATTCCTTGCTTTAGGTCAGGGTCTTAGAATCTGGGCAGACTTGGGCTAAGATGAAGAGAGGAAGAGAGACAGGAGACCAGCTGTAGAGAAGTAGAAATGAAGATGTGTATGTATACACATGTGGACTTAGAAGTGGGATAGTAAGCTCTATATAGAAGTGTTAGGCATTATATCTGTATGTGTAATTATGGTTTGTTCACTCATTCATGGCTTATATCCCACATTAGACTGTATATCCTTAGATGGGCCTTGACCATCTTCCTTGTTACTGTATCTAGAGCACTTGGTGCAGTTCATGGCACATGATCATTATTTGATAAATATTTATTGACTAAATGACTGGGACATTTGTCCCTACCTCATAATTAAAGATGGGTGCAAGAATTCTGGGTGGGAGAGTCATACAACTGTGAACACAGGATCCCCATTCTTCACCGATAGGTTTCTATGGTAAATGTTCTGGTTCCACACCCCCCACCTTCTTGCTTGTACTCTCAGCCCCTGCTGGCCAGAATAGTGCATGAAGCGGTTGGTTGATACTCCTTGTGCCTTTCAGCACAGTCATGTGTTATTGGGCAAGAAACCTCCACTTTCCCAGAAGAAGCAGAATTGCAAAATGAATAAATAAGAAATACAGCCTGTATCTGTGTGCTTGTTCGATGATCCGGCTTTGTGCATGTCTTTGCCATGCTGATGGAAGTGAGCTAGGCTTTGGAGCCAAGTTCCCCTCTTTATCTGGATTGCCTGGGAGCCAGCCTGGTGGGACAATTAGCAAGCAGAACCACAGTATATATGAATGTCCCTTATTAAACATACAGCCCAGGATCTCTAGACTTAACGTTTTTCTGACATAAAAGCAACCTTAGTTCAGGCTAAGCTGTGCCAGCAGGTAGCTTGGCACTGCAGTAGAGCATTTTCCTTCACTGCCTCCTAAAGAGCTGGCCACAGAATCTGCCAAGGGGTGGGTCTTGGGCTCCTGGCAAAGCCTCCAACCACAGAACCCAGTTTCCCCTCCCCTTGCATTGCATCCTCTTCTTTGCTTTGAAGAGAAGAGCTTCAAAACCAAAACCAAACAAACAGAAAAACCCACTCTTGTTTGTCTACCCATAGACGCCTCTTGGAGGCAAGAAGCAGACTGGGCTTGTCCTTTTAGGGGAAGGCTTTGTGTGTCATGACCCAAACATCCGTGCTGGGTCCTGGTTGTCCCATAACTGTGAGTCTCAGCCGCAGCTCCCGCACCCAGAAAGGCAGTTAAGGGAAGTCAGGCTGCGTGTGTCTATTAGATCTGGTAAGGGTTCTTTTGAGAATTTTGCTCCTCTCTATCAGAGACTGTGTCTCTGTGTTTCTTCTATGTTTTTTATCTTTTTCTGTTGGATTGTCAATGTCCTGTGTCTTTTCTTCCTCTCGGCTCTAGAATTCCTCTTCTATTGCTGCCACTGTACTTCAACATCTGGGCCCAGGAGCTCAACCCAATTCAGGTTTAAATTTTTGCCACTCACTCTTTCCCTCCCTACTCTGGGCCCTGTAGGGCAGGTAAGTGTTTATCCCTTCCCCAAACACTCCACATCCTTGTAATATCTGACTTTCTTTCTTCATCCCACAGCTTCTGCCTGGAAATTCTTCCTGCACCTTATATAACTGTCATACTCCATCACACTTCTTAAGCATGAACCCTTCTTAACACATTATCCCTTCCTGTTTCAGTACTTTAGTATTTAGGCTTAATTTCTTAGAATTATACTCATTCTTACTTAAACGAGTACTCCTCCAAGGTAGGGACTATGTTTCATTTATCTGTAGCTCTTGTTCCAAGTATGGGGCCTAACTGTTAGTAGGGAATTAATGAAAAAGTAAGTGATAGAAGGAAGCAAGGGAAGAAGGAGTCTGCGGTCTGCTGAGTGGCCGGTATTTTCCTCTACAGGCTCACTGCTCCTAGGATTCTGAACATATCCTTTCTCACCTAATGTATGTTGTTTAGTCGCTAAGTTATGTCCGACTCTTTACAACCCCATGGGCTGTAGCCTGCCAGGTTCCTCTGTCCATGGGCTTTCCCAGGCAAGAATACCGGAGTGGGTTGCCATTTCCTTCTCCACACCTAATGTATAATTTTTTTTAATAAAAAGTTACCAGGTAGAGACAGTCTTATTTATGCTTTTTTGCATCCACTGAGAGTCTTATGTGTAGAATACAAAGCAGAGGCAAATACAGGGGGTTCTCCCCAGTGGAATGCCCCATCAACTGCTGACAAGCCTCTCCCAGAAATCCCTTGCACTCTTGCCCTTCAACCTTACGCATGATCTGACTTAGACTTCTACCAAAGTGAAATGCCCATTCCTGACAGATGTCGAGTGCAAGAACTCCACCTTTTAGATGGACAGAAACAATTTCCATAAGGGAAGACAGGCAGCTGCTGGCCTTCAAAAGGAGCAAACCACCCACTTGCTTGGATTACGCCGGGTCCACATGACTTACACTCACCAGGAATAATTCTTATTCTTGTTAACCATGAAGTGCCGTGGTGCTCTCACCTGCCCATTCCGTTTTTGCATTTTTCATTACATTATTCCAGTATGTGGGAAATTGTCTACACTCCTGACTCCATTCCAATGGAAAGACTAGGCTCTATTATGTGGCTGTTTCTCTCCTGGCATTTTGACACTTAGCCCATCCCCAGGCTTAGATTCATCTCAGATTGCCTGGGGCAGTCCCAGTTTACACATGTTGTCCCAGCGTAATTATTAATAGCACCCCCTTTCATTCTCATAAGTGTCACGGTGCGGATGATGAATTATATGGTTACCCTACCCATCTCTGGTTTTCCCTACTTCTGTCTCTGAACTGACAGCTCACTCACTTGTCACACCCACCTTGTAATATGCTGAGATAGGACAATTCCCATCCTGACCTACTTCTGTCTGTTCCACAGCATTTGGGTTGCTGGGCAGAGAGTCAGTGAATATATTAGAATGAAATTCCAGCCTTCCATCCATGCCCCATAGACAAGCATGCTTATACTCAACACACACACACACACACACACACACACACACACACACACTCACACACTCAACAGTTGAAGCAACATTAACATCCTTGTTTTTAACAAAGAGACCTCCATGTAGTAAAAAGAGAGGGAGGAAATTGTCTGGCAGCATTCTAATGATAGATGTCAAGCAGTGACATAGAAAAGAATTATAAAGGACCAAAAAGATAGGGCCCTACAGTGATCAAATCCTTTTCCTCCAACAGGATGCCATTTTTCTTTCAAATCCACACCATAAAGGGAAGAGATATTTTTTGCACAGACATGGCACAAATAATGCTCACAAGGTCTTCCCAGCAGATGCTCATTACCTAAGCCAGCCACCAAAGGGCTCTCACCTAAACGAAACCCTGTGAGCTGCTTACCTCATGGAAAAAGGGAACATTTGCCTGTTAGCAGTGTTTCATCAGTGTGGCCTTCCATTCTGTTTCCTCTGAAACCTGCCGAAGCCTAGACGCATTTGATCTGTTAAACATTTTATGCTGAAAATACCCCTTATTTAAAATGACTTCATTACCCTGCCAGAATGGCTCCATAGAGCACTCCAGGGTTACCAGCTTATCTATGATTTCTATGGGTATTCATACTCACTCCCTAAAAATTGCTGAAAAATCTAATTCCTCCAAGAAACCTTCCCTGATCAAGAAGGGTCAAGGTAAGGTGCCTTTTTTCCTCTTAAAAACCACTTCTAACCAACAGAAGTATCAAAGTCAGCACAGATAAATAGGGACATAGTTCTGACCCCAAACCCAACCAGTCTAAAAAAGAAAGTAACACCTAGCTCACTGCTCTTCTGTGAATGCCAGGGCTTCCCAACCTGTGCTTTATAACTGGGGCACTAGTGTTCTAAGGTCAATCCTCAGCTCGTCAGATGGCCAGGCTGGGTCTTGAAGCAGCTGGAATTCACATGCAATTGTCTCAGGGGTTGAGCAGCCTCAGTGGTTTTACCCCACTATATTATTAACATTTTCTATGTGTGCCATGGCATAAAATCATTAGGAAGTACCACCATGTATCAACACATAGCCCTAGGATCAAATATGAACCTTCGGGTGAATTCAGAGGAAAACATTTGTCATTAGTACTATGATTAACAAGTCAAAAATATTAATAATACTAACAGGTAGAGAAATGAATGAATAGTGTAAAAACACATCCATTCTAAATAGAGTAATGAATACCTTGAGTGTTAACACTAAAAATAAATCACATGCTGTCCACTGTGATATTAATCCTCATAAAGACTCACTTTCATAGTTGGTCAGACTTGCACGACATTACCTCCTGAACTCATACTCTCTCTTGACTCCAAGGAAGGGATCTAATGGACAGGCAAGTTGCATAGAGGAAAGAGGACTGATCTGGAAAGCACCCTGTCTCTGCCAACAATGAGGAAATCATGGATAATTTTTCAGCCTCTCTAGTTTTCTCATCCCTTCATTTAGGGAGTTGTTGGAGTCTTTCTACCACCAAAATCTTCTTCCCACTGCTATGACATTTGTGAACATCACTGTACATGAAACAAAAAGAAATAGCAAGTGTACCTGGTTTATTAAATACCAAAAACCACTACCATTCTATTCAGACCTACTTCACTAAGCCAACCAATGCATGCTTAGTAGCTCAGTCATGTCTGACTCTGTGAGACCCCAGTGACTGTAGCCCTCCAGGCTCCTCTGTCCATGGGATTCCACAGGCAAGAATACTGGAGATTACCGATTCCTTGCCATTTCCTTCTCCAGTGGAGAAGTTGACCAATAGAAGAGACATAATACAATGGTAGTAGAGACTCCCAGCTCTCACCCATAAATAACCACCTTCTCCTTCTAGCTGCAGAAGAGGGTTATATTTCCTTGGCCCATCAGAGTTAGACAGATCACGTGACTGGTTCTGGTCAATGGACTGTGAGTGGAAGGGATGCGTTTAACTCCTAAGTCAGAATTTCAATGCCAGATAAAACTCTTCAGCATACTCTTCTGCTTCCAGAATTAGAGATAGGATAGAAAAGAGATGGGAATACCAGACCACCTGATCTGCCTCTTGAGAAATCTGTATGCAGGTCAGGAAGCAACAGTTAGAACTGGTCATGGAACAACAGACTGGTTCCAGATAGGAAAAGGAGTATGTCAAGGCTGTATATTGTCACCATGTTTAACTTATATGCAGAGTACATCATGAGAAATGCTGGACTGGAAGAAACACAAGTTGGAATCAAGATTGCCGGGAGGAATGTCAATAACCTCAGATATGCAGATGACACCACCCTTATGGCAGAAAGTGAAGAGGAACTAAAAAGCCTCTTGATGAAAGTGAAAGTGGAGAGTGAAAAGGTTGGCTTAAAGCTCAACATTCAGAAAACGAAGATCATGGCCTCTGGTCCCATCACTACGTGGGAAATAGATGGAGAAACAGTGGAAACAGTGTCAGACTTTATTTTTCTGGGCTCCAAAATCACTGCAGATGGTGACTGCAGCCATGAAATTAAAAGACACTTACTCCTTGGAAGGAAAGTTATGACCAATCTAGATAGCATATTCAAAAGCAGAGACATTACTTTGCCAACAAAGGTTCGCCTAGTCAAGGCTATGGTCTTTCCTGTGGTCATGTATGGATGTGAGAGCTGGACTGTGAAGAAGGCTGAGCGCCAAAGAATTGATGCTTTTGAACTGTGGTGTTGGAGAAGACTCTTGAGAGTGCCTTGGACTGCAAGGAGACCCAACCAGTCCATTCTGAAGGAGATCAGCCCTGGGATTTCTTTGGAAGGAATGATGCTAAAGCTGAAACTCCAGTATTTTGGCCACCTCATGCGAAGAGTTGACTCATTGGAGAAGACTCTGATGCTGGGAGGGATTGGGGGCAGGAGGAGAAGGGGACGACAGAGGATGAGATGGCTGGATGTCATCACTGACTCGATGGATGTGAGTCTGAGTGACCTCCGGAAGTTGGTGATGGACAGGGAGGCCTGGCGTGCTGCAGTTCATGGGGTCGCAAAGAGTCGGACACGACTGAGCAACTGATCTGATCTGATAGAAACAATATCATGTTCCATCAGCTTAGGTCCCTGAGTAAACTTGTGAAGCAGACTCCTCCACTGATTTTCATGAGATGTAACACTTTGGCTTTGGGAGATTTGGGGGTTGTTCATAGCATTATCTAAGCGTCTGCCTCCAATGCGGGAGACCCGGGTTCGATCCCTGGGTTGGGAAGATCCCCTGGAGAAGGAAATGGCAACCCACTCCAGTATTCGAGCCTGGAGAATCCCATGGACGGAGGAGCCTGGTAGGCTACAGTCCACAGGGTCGCAAAGAGTCGGACACGACTGAGCGACTTCACTTCACTTCATAGCATTATCTAGCCTGTCTTGACCAATACATTAACTCCACCCAATTACCCACTACTTTAATTTTGTGGTGTTGTTCTTGTTTGCTTTTTTGTTTTTTGAGAACAGGCCCCTGAGTAAAACAGAATGAAATGAAGGCAAGTCATGCCTTTTATTATGCATTGGTTTTGGCCATGATGCTTTGTGCAGTTACTGTAGAGTACCCCTCACAACATGAGTTGATGATTCGGATAGCAATAGGAAACTCACTATTCAAGCTAAGATTACCCAAAGGAAATATATGAAAGAATCGAGAAAAGCAACCATATTTTTCATTACTGCAAATGCTCATCTTTGGTCCCTATCACCCCATGTCATACTCTTGACCTCTTCCTTAGTGAAGACCTGGAATGGCCCTGATACATTTGTCTTTTGCTTCCCTGAACTTCTATTATGATGCGAAATTCTAATGCCAGAGCCGCCATCAGCACCTCTGCTCAGTGGTTCGAAGTGGGTTGAATTGTAGCCGGCGGCAGGGGGTGATAAATGTAGCGTGAGCTGCCTTTCCCCCAGCAAACTGCAAATTGCCTGAGCAGTACAGCCCACAAAAGGTTCCCGTGGAGTGAATTTATCTTGCATTGTCGAGTGGAAAGGGAAAGAGGAGAGACCAGGCATTCTATTTTTGCAAAGTCACATTCGATCTTGTTCAACGTGCAGTCCACACATCTTTTAAAGGGGGGCTTCAATGGAAAAGAGTGCCTAGGAATGTAGAACAGATAAAGGGATTTATTTTTAACGCTGTTGGAGTTCACAACTGTGTGAGCATTTCAATTTCAAGTCACTTGCTCCTGAATAATAATAATGTGTTCTGCTGGAGTGAACATCATATCACCCAATATTTCCAGATGGAGAAGACCAGCCATGGACCAGACGACGCACCATCAAAGGGAAAGCTCTTTTTCCGTAATAACATGTGTTCATTCAGGAGGGGGAAGCTATGCTTCTATCAGTGACCCAAATTCTCCTCTAGCCTCGCTTCTAAGCTGGTATCCCTTCCAGAGAAAGTCCCATGAACACTTCATGGGTCTGTCAAAGTGGCTGCCATTTGGGAATCCTCCCAAGTGTTGAAAAGTAACAAGAACCTTCATATCTGACAAGCTTCATTACAGCAGGCTTTAGAATGAGGTCTTTGGGGCAAGTCTTTCAGATATAGGTCTTTCCCTGTCTCCTTGAATAACTGATCAAATCAGATCAGATCAGTCGCTCAGTCGTGTCTGACTCTTTGCAACCCCATGAATTGCAGCACGCCAGGCCTCCCTGTCCATCACCAACTCCCGGAGGTCACTCAGACTCACATCCATTGAGTCAGTGATGCCATCCAGCCATCTCATCCTCTGTCGTTTCCTTCTCCTCCTGTCCCCAGTCCCTCCCAGCATCAGAGTCTTCTTCAATGAGTCAACTCTTCGCATGAGGTGGCCAAAATACTGGAGTTTCAGCTTTAGCATCATCCCTTCCAAAGAAATCCCAGGGCTGATCTCCTTCAGAATGGACTGGTTGGATCTCCTTGCAGTCCAAGGCACTCTCAAGAGTCTTCTCCAACACCACAGTTCAAAAGCATCAATTCTTCGGCGCTCAGCCTTCTTCACAGTCCAGCTCTCACATCCATACATGACCACAGGAAAAACCATAGCCTTGACTAGGCGAACCTTTGTTGGCAAAGTAATGTCTCTCCTTTTGAATATGCTATCTAGGTTGGTCATAACTTTCCTTCCAAGGAGTAAGTGTCTTTTAATTTCATGGCTGCAGTCACCATCTGTAGTGATTTTGGAGCCCAGAAAAATAAAGTCTGACACTGTTTCCACTGTTTCTCCATCTATTTCCCATGAAGTGATGGGACCAGATGCCATGATCTTTGTTTATCAATTATCATTTATGAATAACTGATAATAATAATAAATTTTTGTTTGTCTTGCAAAAGCAAGAGTAGTCATAAGACTTCATAACGTTATTGTAGCCGCAGGCAGCAGATATTCTATGACATGTCTCTCTCATTTTTGTTCTATGTTTTCAACTAAATCTGGGAAGGGAGGGGTTATTTAGTTTTCCTCACTATCCAGAACACATCCACTTCTCTAACAGGCAGGCCTGAATCCTTTTCCCCATTTTTCCAGATCCACTTGCTCCATAAGGACTCCCCTGACAACTTCTGCCTGCAGAGATTTTTCTTCTGCCAAAGAAAGTCTGAGTATTTCTGGTCTGAACCAGAAATACTGGTTTGGTCTGAGCCAGTATACAAAAATACAGAGTTTGGTCTGAACCAAACTCTCTTAGCCTTTGCTATAAACACGTGCTATCCTCCTTATATTCTTCACAGCATTTTATACATAGTAAGTGATCAAAACCAAAATTCTCTCAGCTGAAACATTAATCTCTGGATGGTTAATAGCTTGGGCCCAGAAATCACAAAGCTGGGTTCAACCCCAACACGTTTAGTCACTAACATGGGCACGTTTAGTGATCCCCTCCATATTTGTATTTCTTCATTGTAAGGTAGAAATCATTATTATAATATCTACCTCCATAGGGTCAGGCTCAGTGGTAAAGAATCCTACTGCCAGTGCAGGAGACATGTGTTCGATCTGAGTTAGGAAGATGACTTAGAGAAAGAAATGGCAACCCACTCCAGTATTCTTGCCTGAGAAATCCCATGGACAGAGGAGCCTGGCCTGCTACAGGCCTGGAGTGGCAAAGAGTCAGACACAACCTAGGGACTAAACAACAGCAACAGTGGGTCATTGAGAGCATTAAGTGAGAAAGTGCATTTAAAGGATTTAGCCCAGTGTTCATAAACTTCTGTAACTCTTGGTGTTAAGTGCTGCTATTATCATTTATAATGCACTGGCACTTCCTTTGTTGCGCTGTGTCCTCCCACCCACAGCCCTTTTAACTGGAGACTTCTATGGCACAGCAGTAATTTCACTCTAGGATTTCTTGTATCTAGTATTGGATTATGGAAAATAAAGGCAGACGTTTTCTATTACCATGTTCTGGCACATTCGGTTAGAGGAACATCTCTGGGAAATGTTAGTAAAATGATGACATAATGAAATTCCCCAAGACAAAGTAGTGAGACAAATACCTCATCAGAACAGAAGTGATCAAGAACTCCTGAGCAGGGCTTCTGGTTTCTAGCTGTTGCCCCAATGAACTAAAAAATCCATTACATAGATTATAAGGTCCACACCTATAGATTCCAGATATGTGTGAAAGAGCTGAGCCAACTCGTCGGCCCAGCGAGCTACTCACAGGCGGAAGCCTTCAGGGGGATCCTGGGGCAGGCCCCGGACAGATGCTTTTCCTCTTTGTTTGGGTTAAAACAGACTAGAGTTGAACAATTCCAGGGTTAATCCAAGGATAAATTCAGTGAGCTCTCATACCCCAGTTATCCATTCCAAGGATTGAACCAACCTCAGAGTGTGTGAAACGAGAGTATATACTGTGGGAAAATGTCCATGTATAAGTGGACTTGCACAGTCCAACCTGAGTTGTTCAAGGGCTGCCTGTAAACTTGTCACAGCTCACTGTGGCATTCTGGGGATTCATGGGTGAAAATCCACCACTCCATGGTGCTGGGTTCCTACCTACTACTATATTTATAGCTGTGTTCATATATCAACAGATGCCAATATTTCCCCCCAGTTACTGTAGTCTGGGAAGAAAACTCTTTTCATACATCATGGGTTTAGAAAATAATAATCCCCAAAATTCTGTTTGTTTGTTTGTTTAACTCAAAGTCCCAGGTCATTTCATGAAGGCCATTCAAAGTCCAAGCAGGGTGTTGTGCTATCCAAACTCAGTAAGGAGGAAGTCTGTTTACCAGTTACCCAGAACCAGCTAAAACTCTGGCTTTAAAGACCAATTTGTCTGGCAGGGCTGTCTGCACTCTCAAGCCCAAGAGATTGTTTTTATTCTGGCCTTTCAGGCCATGAAATCTGACTTGCCATCCCAGAAGACCACTTAGGGCTGCCTGCCCCAACACCACCCAGTCTCACCTGCAGGGCCTGCCTCTAGGGAGGTTCCCTCTTAGGCCATGTGGTCATTTTTAATTAAAGATTTCTAAAGCAATAAACAGTAACTCTAAGATCTTTACAGAAAAAGAAGGTTGAACAACAGCACAGTGTACAGCCCTTTGGGTATTTTGAAAATCATGGTAAGATAACAGATCATTTGCAACTTTTCAAAATGATATTTCAACCACTTTTATAATTAACAAGGTTAAAAACTAAGAAATGAAGAGTAAAATTCCAACTGAGTTAAAATGTGAGGCTGTTTCATTATTTTAATGGTGTTTGAATTCACTGATTTCCAAACCCCTAAGATGCTTTACTAAATCAAATCCCTTTTGTTTTTAAGTTATGAATCATTGCTTTCTCTACATATAAAAAAAGTTCTGTTTGCTAATTTGCAGATGGACTAGCCCACCTATAATGGTCCTTGCTCTATACAAAAAAGACTCGTGTGGCTCAGTCATGCCTTCCATCATTTTTCTGGTGGCTGAGATGGAATGATAGGGAGACAGACCCTCGCCTCTCGAGAGCTTCCTTTTAGAGAGTAATAGACAGTGAAGCCATAGACTTGTGCCTTCCCTGAGGGGGCAAACTAGAACATACCAGACTAGAACCAAGTCCACAGCCATAATGACAAGTGATATTCTCTAAGCAGCAGAGCTAACCACTGGCAGGGATGAACAAAACTAGCCCTAGATGGGGTATGACTTTATGGCAAGCGTGCTTGTGGGGCCCACCAGTGGGTAACAAGCGTGTCTGCGGGACCACCAATGTGTAACAAGAACTGTTATTTCTCAGCAACGCTTTTCCATGAGCAGTTGCAACATGTAGGCATGCTTAAATGTTAGACGTATTAGGGCACCTGGATTTAATGCTGTAGAAATGGACATGGAGCATAAAACCATATAAAATATTATTCATCAACGACACAAAAGACAAATCACAAAAAAAGGAGAGAAAAACCTGAACAGCTGGTAAATACAGGACGTCACACTTGACCTCCCTATTAATGAAACAATGCAAAATGAAACCAAAAAAAGCTACTTTATGTCTATTATATTGTAAATATTTGAAAACAATAATTATTAAAGCACCTACTATGTGCTAGCCCCCATTCTGATCAAAACTCGTAATCCTCACAATACCTTATGAATCAGATGCTAGTTTCAGTACATTTTACAGTTGAGAAAGCTGAGGAAAACAGATTTTACATTTCTTAACCATAGCTAGGGCTTCCCTGGTGGCTCACGTGGGGAAGAATCTGCCTGCAATACAGGAGGTCAGTGTAACATCTATGGGTCAGGAAGGTTCCCTGGAGAAAGGAATGGCAACTCACTCCAGTATTCTTCCCTGGGAAATCCCGTGGACAGAGGAGCCTGGAGCGGACAGCCCATGGGGTTGCAAAGAGTCGTACATGACTGAGCAATTAACACTAACAACCATAGGTGACACAGCAAGAAAGTGTTGGAGCCAGGACTGAATACCAAACAGTGGCAAGGATGTGGGGAAATGGGATATTTACATACTGCTAATGGAAATGAAGTTAGAGCAGACATTCTAGAAGGTAATCTAGAAATGTATAGTAGAGCTAAGGATACTTCACCCTATCACCTAGCAATTCCACTCCTAGATGTGTACCCCACAGAAACCTTCACACAGGTCCACCGTGAGATACAGACATATTAGACTTTCATTGCAGCTCTGTTTGTGGGTATTCATAGCTAAGGAAATGGATATATGTAATATACTTAATATAAGTGCATAACAGAATGGTACATCTGGGTCAGAAATAATGAGCAGGATAGATTTCAAAATATGATTTTAAGCAAACAAAAGTAAGATTTATAGCACAAAACTGTTTATGTAATCTTTTTAGTATAAACAAACAACACGCTTTTAAGGCTATTGCTTGTAAATAAACAAATGAAAATTGGGTCATAATGCCAGGCAAAATTATGACCTCCAGGAAAATTTTACCCCCTAATTTCCAGGTCTTAGAATATGTTAATTTACATGGCAAAAGGGACTTTACAGGTTGAAGTAGTTAGTAAGCATTTGACCTTAAAGTAAGGAGATTATCCTGCATGGTTAGGATGGGTCAATGACCCCAAAGAGCAGAAGGGAAAGCAAAAGAGGAAGTTGGAGAGATTCCAATAGAAAAATTCTAAGTGCAAGGAGGATTCAACACACCACTGCTAGCTCTGAAGACCAAGGGGACTATGAGCCAAGGAGTACAGATGGTTTCTAGGTGCAGAGAATGATCCCATCAACAGCCAGCAAAGAACTCTATGCACTCAGCACCCAAATGAGCTAAGAAACAGATCCCGCCTCACCTTGGAGCCCCCAGATAAGAACCAAGACCAACCAATACCTGGATTTCAACCTGTGAAACCCTGAGCAGAGAACCCAGCTAAGACTGCTAGATTTTGACCTACAGAAACTGAGATAAGAAGTTTGTGTTAACTTAAAGGGACCAAAAGGGAAAGGTGAAGGGGAGGGGAATAAATTAAGAGTTTGGGATCAGCATATATGCCCTGTATATATAAAATAGAAAATCAACAAGCACCTGCTGTATAGCATAGGGAATTCTACGTGGAAAAAGAATCTGAAAGAGAAGGTGGAGAAGTATATGTATAACTGAAATGCCATGCTGTATGCCTGAAACTGACACAGCATGACAAATCAAATATATGCCAACACAAATTGTTTTTAATTTAAAAATAAATGAAATAAGCTTGTCTTATTTAAAACCCTATGCTTGTGTAACTTGTTAAGACAGCAATAGAAAACTAATTTACTGAGAATATATATGAACCCCACAAGAGCTGGAGCCTGTGGAATGAAGGATAGAGACATAAAGAGAGGGGACAGGGCAGCAACAATCAAAAATCAAATGATAGAGGCTTCTATGTGGACTGAAGCAAGGTCCGATGCTGTAAAGAGCAATATTGCATAGGAACCTGGAATGTCAGGTCCATGAATCAAGGCAAATTGGAAGTGGTCAAACAAGAGATGGCAAGAGTGAATGTTGACATTCTAGGAATTAGCAAACTAAAATGGACTGGAATGGGTGAATTTAACTCGGATGACCATTATGTCTACTACTGTGGGCAGGAATCCCTCAGAAGAAATGGAGTGGCCATCATGGTCAACAAAAGAGTCCGAAATGCAGTACTTGGATGCAATCTCAAAACGATAGAATGATCTCTGTTCGTTTCCAAGGCAAACCATTCAATGTCACAGTAATCCAAGTCTATGCCCCAACCAGTAACGCCGAAGAAGCTGAAGTTGAAAGGTTCTATGAAGACCTACAAGACCTTTTAGAACTAACACCCAAAAAGATGTCCTTTTCATTATAGGGGACTGGAATGCAAAAGTAGGAAGTCAAGAAACACTTGGAGTAACAGACAAATTTGGCCTTGGAATACGGAATGAAGCAGGGCAAAGACTAATAGAGTTTTGCCAAGAAAATGCACTGGTCATAGCAAATACCCTCTTCCAACAACACAAAGAAGACTCTATACATGGACATCACCAATGGTCAACACCGAAATCAGATCGATTATATTCTTTGCAGCCAAAGATGGAGAAGCTCTATCCAATCAGCAAAAACAAGACCAGGAGCTGACTGTGGCTCGGACCATGAACTCCTTATTGCCAAATTCAGACTGAAATTGAAGAAAGTAGGGAAAACTACTAGACCACTCAGGTATGACCTAAATCAAATCCCTTATGATTATACAGTGGAAGTGAGAAATAGATTTAAGGGCCTAGATCTGATAGATAGAGTGCCTGATGAACTGTGGAATGAGGTTCGTGACATTGTACAGGAGACAGGGATCAAGACCATCCCCATGGAAAAGAAATGCAAAAAAGCAAAATGGCTGTCTGGGGAGGCCTTACAAATAGCTGTGAAAAGAAGAGAAGTGAAAAGCAAAGGAGAAAAGGAAAGATATAAACATTTAAATGCAGAGTTCCAAAGAATAGCAAGAAGAGATAAGAAAGCCTTCTTCAGTGATCAATGCAAAGAAATAGAGGAAAAAACAGAATGGGAAAGACTAGGGATCTCTTCAAGAAAATCAGAGATACCAAAGGAACATTTCATGCAAAGATGGGCACAGTAAAGGACAGAGATGGTGTGGACCTAACAGAAGCAGAAGATATTAAGAAGAGGTGGCAAGAATACACAGAAGAACTGTACAAAAAAGAGTCAAACCAAAAATCATGATGATGTGATCACTGACCTAGAGCCAGACATCTTGGAATGTGAAGTCAAATGGGCCTTAGAAAGCATCACTACAAACAAAGCTAGTGGAGGTGATGGAATTCCAGTGGAGCTATTCCATGTCCTGAATGATGATGCTGTGAAAGTGCTACACTCAGTATGCCAGCAAATTTGGAAAACTCAGCAGTGGCCACAAGATTGGAAAAGGTCAGTTTTCATCCCAATCCTAAAGAAAGGCAATGCCAAGGAGTGCTCAAACTACCGAACAATTGCACTCATATCACACGCTAGTAAAGTAATGCTCAAAATTCTCCTAGCCAGGCTTCAGCAATATGTGAACCGTGAACTTCCTGATGTTCAAGCTGGTTTTAGAAAAGGCAGAGGAACCAGAGATCAAATTGCCAACATCCGCTGGATCATGGAAAAAGAAAGTTCCAAAAAAATCTATTTCTGCTTTATTGACTATGCCAAAGCCTTTGACTGTGTGGATCACAATAAACTATGGAAAATTCTGAAAGAGATGGGAATACCAGACCACCTGATCTGCCTCTTAAGAAATCTGTATGCAGGTCAGGAAGCAACAGTTAGAACTGGTCATGGAACAACAGACTGGTTCCAAATAGGAAAAGGAGTACGTCAAGGCTGCATATTGTCACCATGTTTATTTAACTTATATGCAGAGTACATCATGAGAAATGCTGGACTGGAAGAAACAGAAGTTGGAATCAAGATTGCTGGGAGAAATATCAATAACCTAGATATGCAGATGACACCACTCTTATGGCAGAAAGTGAAGAGGGGCTAAAAAGCCTCTTGATGAAAGTGAAAGTGGAGAGTGAAAAGGTTGGCTTAAAGCTCAACATTCAGAAAACGAAATCATGGCATCTGGTCCCATCACTTCATGGGAAATAGATGGGGAAACAGTGGAAACAGTGTCAGACTTTGTTTTTCTGGGCTCCAAAATCACTACAGATGGTGACTGCAGCCATGAAATTAAAAGACGCTTACTCCTTGGAAGGAAAGTTATGACCAACCTAGATAGCATATTCAAAAGAGAGACATCACTTTGCCAAAAAGTTCGCCTAGTCAAGGCTATGGTCTTTCCTGTGGTCATGTATGGATGTGAGAGCTGGACTGTGAAGAAGGCTGAGCGCCGAAGAATTGATGCTTTTGAACTGTGGTGTTGGAGAAGACTCTTGAGAGTCCCTTGGACTGCAAGAAGATCAACCAGTCCATTCTGAAGGAGATCATCCTGGAATTTCTTTAGAGGAATGATGCTAAAGCTGAAACTCAGTATTTTGGCCACCTCATGTGAAGAGTTGACTCATTGGAGAAGACTCTGATGCTGGGAGGGATTGAGGGCAGGAGGAGAAGGGGATGACAGAGGATGAGATGGCTGGATGGCATCACTGACTCGATGGATGCGAGTCTGGGTGACCTCCGGGAGCTGGTGATGGACAGGGAGGCCTGGCGTGCTGCGGTTCATGGGGTCGCAAAGAGTCGGACACGACTGAGCGACTGATCTGATCTGATGTGGACTGATTTTAATACTGTGCCGTGCACTGAGGATGCTGTTGGACACAATTCTGTGAACCTGAGGTCAAAAATCCCTCTGCAGAAGAAACACTTGGTAACTCTTTGTTGAGATAATTTCAAGCATAGTCTCTGTTCTAGGCGAGCCGCAATTCTACACGGAAGAGCCAAGCTGCACAACACTGTGTCTGGACAGGCCTGACCTTCTCAATCCTTAGGATGTAGGGGTTTGCTTCTATCAGAAGTGGTCTTACCCAACTGTGTTGGGGGAAAGCCAAGCAGGCAGATCTGAGGTCTCAGGCCCATGGAGAGTTTTCCTCACTGACCTCTGCCCATCTTCTCTGGTTCTCCAGTTTCATTTTGGCTCCTTCTTTCTGCACTTTGAATTTCACATCAGCCTACCTCATTAATTCTACTGCCAACTTCGTTCCTTTTTCTAGCATTACCCTCAACCACATGCAATGTGAGAACCCCTTTCTTGGACTTACAAATAGGCAGCCTATCTCTGCGTACAAATAAATGTGGATAATTAGAGTGGGGTTTGAGTAACTTAGAGTCAAGGCCTCTGTGTGTCATGGCTTATAAAATTTAATCTGCCAGAAGCTTCTAGAAAGATATCAATTACTGTCCCTACAGTGAGAAAAGGACGTGATGTTTCTTGAACCACAGCTTTGCACACGAGCATATGAGCACACGCACACAAATATATACACCCAGACCCACCACGGCTATCCAAAAGCCCAAGGGAGTGGAGAATTCTGTTTCAGGTTTCCAGACTCCCCAGGAGAAATCCCCTTTCCTGTCACTTGTAAGATCACTTTCCTCCGTCAGTTCCAGGAAAATACTACAAGTTCTGAGCTTTTGGTTGATTCGTGCCCTGATCCCAGGTGGAGAAAAGCTACCCCGTGCACCCGTCTGATCACATTCGTGACAGTAATTATCCAGGAATCAGACATCGAGTCATTAGCAGTGAAAGAATTATTACTGGAAACAGTTAGTGTCCAATAATGAAGTTAATGGGAGGTAATATGACAGTCATTAGACTGACACGGCTCTCTTCATTGTTGAAGAAAGAGGAACAGCCATCAGAGGCTGGCAGTGGACAGGCAGGATTAATCTTGGTCAGGCAGTGTTTACGACACATCGCCGAGACTCTGTTCTTGTGGTCTCAGGAATGGGCCGAGATATGATTAGAGGGGTTATATTTCTTGCTGGAAGTCAGCAAGGGTTGTTCAGAGGAGAGCTCCCCACACTTCAACAATACTGACAGTTTTGCAATTCTCTGACCACGAGTTGACCTTACACAAGGCTCTGTTTTTGTCCAAGCTGTTCCCTCTGCCCACATTTCTTTCATCTATAAAATTCCCATACTTCCTTTTATGCCTAACTCAAATATTACTTCCAGAGAACCTTCGCTCTAAATCTTCCAGGAGGGCCTAGCCTCCCCCGCCTCGGTGTGCCCCAGTGTCTTACTGGGGGTCCGCCGGCCTCCCAGTGTTGCACTCTACTGGTGTGTGGACACGTCTCTGTTTCCTGTTATGCTGAGAATGCCTCAGAGGTGAGAGCTGTGTGTTCCACATCATCAGCACCCAGAAGAGTACCTCTTGGTTCACCAACACCTGATGAAAGAAAAAAGGGAGGAAGATGGGAGAATGGAATGAAGGGAGGAAAGAAAGGAAGGAGGGAGGGAGGGCTGGTAGAAGAAGACGGGAGAGAGGAAAGAAGCAGCTTTCTAATTCAAACTCTGCAATGTAACTGGCAACAAACCATATAATCCACCTAGTCCTAAATGTCTTCATAGACAAGATTCGGGGATCTTCCTTACTGCTTCTGACTTAGTGGGCTGGGAGGTAGATAAAGGAGATAAAGTGGATATAAGACAGCACTTTGGGCTAAGATGAAAGCATTGTAAGTAAAAAGGATTTTTATCTCCATGTTGCCCTGGATAGACAGCATATCTTTTTGGTCTTGGATAAAAATATCCTTCGGTGTGATTCCACACCTCCCTGTGTGCACCTGTGTACATGCATTGATGGTGCTGAGAACAAACAAACCCAATTTGACTCAGCAGAAAGAGCCAGAGCTGTGTGAGTAACCAATGATACTCTGCTGCCTGCAGTTTTCTTTCCCTTTAGCTTCATTCACTGTGGTTGGCACAAAGTGAATATCTTTAAGGAAAAACTTCAAATTAATGGCTAAAAAAAAATCACTTTTGATAAGAAAGAGAAGAATAATGAAGGGTAGTCATTCTTCCCCTTCACTAGTGCTGCTCTTGGAGGGATGTGCACCACCAATTCCACCATAAAATAAAACCTCACTTTCCGGACCATCCACTGTGCCCTGGGAATTGAAGCCAAAGAGTTACCCTGGAAGGAGCCTGGAGAAAGGGGCCTCCAATGAGGGGGCCTGAAGTGGGAATCAGGGATGGAGAGCTTCCTGTCCTCTGGACCCCACCCCTTCCCCCTCTTCTAACTCCCAGGCCAGAAAGAGGATGAAAAGAGATACACACTGAACTGGCAGAGCCAAGAATGCACCGCACCACGGAATTTGAAGAGGAGAGACTAAGGTCCTTCTTGAACATCAGCAGAGCTTACACATTAGAGCCTTTGGGGGAAAAAAATAGGATCAATAGGATGTGTGTGTGTGCATGTATGCACACATGCATATATATATATATATATATATATATATACACACACACATATACATATACGTATATGTAAGAGCAACTTTAAGGAATTGGCTTCCACAACTGTGGAGGCTGAGACACCCCAGTATCTCCAGTTGGCGAGCTGGACACCTAGTGGGTGTAGGATGACAGTGTAGTTCCAGTCTAGGTCTGAAGCCCTGAGAACCAGGAGAGCTCATGGTATAAACTCCAATTCGAAACCCAGCTAGCTCAAGACCCAGGAAGAGCCAGTGTTTCGGTTTGAGTCTGAAAGCTAAAAAGACCCATGTCCCAGCTCCTCGTCAGGAGAAATTCCTTCCTATTCAGTCTTCTTGTTCTATGCAGGTGTTCAGCTGAGAGGAGGAAGCCCACCCAACCTTAGGGAAGGCAAACTGCTTTATTAAGTCTACCAACTCAAATGTGAATTTCATCCGTAAACACCCTCATAGACACTCACAATAAACACCAAATGTCTGCGCAGCCCATGGTCCAATCAACTTGACGAACAAAATTAACATCGCAGGTTACAGCGCTCTCCTTCTAGCCCCCCTGCTATGGGGTATATCATGGGTGGGCATCCCAAGACCCGGGGGTGTAGAACTCTCCTAGCCACAGTGCTCATAGCATCTCCTCTAGAGCGTGACTAAGCGTGCAAGCTTACCGCTCAGCAAACCCTTGATGCCCCAGTGCTATGTGGATGCTCTCATCAATGAGTATGCCCTTTTACAGTAGGGGTCGTGTCTCTTTCATCTTTATATTGTCCCATTTCTCTTTATGTCTTTCAGAGCACCCAGAAAGAGGCTGACACACAAGAGGCGCTGTTTTTAAACCTAACGTTCACGTCTCCTTTTCATGACCCCAGCACTACAACCAAGTTACCCCTAGCTATTTCTTGGGCAGTTCTCTTTCGTTCATACATCTTTGCTTTTCTCCTCGTTCTTCCCTGGGCCTGGAATGTCCTCCTCAGTTCTTTTCTTTCAAAGATCAGCCAAAATGCCACCCGCTGATTGTGTGTGTGTGTGTGTGTGTGTGTGTGCGCGCTCAGTTGCTCAGTTGTGTCCAATTCTGCCACCCCCTGGACCGGAGCCCACCAGGTTCCTCAGCCCATGACATTTTCCAGGCAAGAATACCAAAGCAGGTTGCCGTTTCCTAGTCCAGGGGATCTTCCCGATCCAGGGATTGAAACCCTGCTGCCTTGATTTCCTGAGTTTGCAGGCAGATTCTTTATCACTAAGCCACCTGGAAAGCCCACCTGGTAGCTATGCTGTTGCTGCTGCTGCTGCTAAGTCACTTCAGTCGTGTTCGACTCTGTGCTACCCCATAGATGGCAGCCCACCAGGCTCCCCCATCCCTGGGATTCTCCAGGCAAGAACACTGGAGTGGGTTGCCATTTCCTTCTCCAATGCATGAAAGTGAAAAGTGAAAGTGAAGTTGCTCAGTCGTTCCGACTCTTAGCAACCCCATGGACTGCAGCCTACCAGGCTCCTCCATCCATGGGATTTTCCAGGCAAGAGTACTGGAGAGGGGGTGCCATTGCCTTCTCCACTGGTAGCTATAATGAAGTCTATTTAAGTTCATCCCGTAAGCCACCAGCCCGGTGGTGGTGATAGTTAATTTTAGGTGTCAGCTTGACTGAGCAAAGGGATGCCTTGATAGTGGGTAAAACATAATTTCTGGGTGTGACCCTGAAAGTGTTTTCAGATGAGATTAGCATTTGAATCAGTAGACTGAATGAAAATCGATCTCACCAGTGTGGGTGAGCATCATCCGATTTGTCGAGGACAAAATAGAACAAAAAAGCAGAGAAACGATGAATACTCTCTGCTTGGGCCGGAACAGCCATCTTTTCCTGCCACTGGACATCGGAGCTCCTTGTTCTCAGGACCTTTAGACTCAGACTGAGACTTCCACCATGGACCCTCCTGCTCAGGCCTTCAGTCATCGACTGGAACTACACCCCTGGCTCTTCTGGGCCTCCAGCTTGCAGACAGCAGACGGTGGAAGTTCTGAGGTTCCCTGATCACGAGATCCAGCCCCTCACACTACCTCTTGCTACATAGCTGTCTATGTACATCTTCTTGGTTCTGCTTCCAGAGCACCCTGATTAACACAGTGGTACAAAGGATGCCATCAAACTGTAGTGGCAGCTTCAGTATTGAGGATTAGGGGTGCCCTGGGTGAGATTTAGTCTCTCACACTGGGCTGTGTGAGCTAGATTGCAAGCCTGAAGACTTTCTATTCCTCTCTGCCTGATTAGTCTATTAGTTTTAGGTATACAAATGTTGGAGACGACTCTTGAGAGTCCCTTGGACTTCAAGGAGATTCAAACAATCCATCCTAAAGGAAATCAGTCTTGAGTATTCATTGGAAGGACTGATGTTGAAGCTGAAGCTCCAATACTTTGGCCACCTGATGTGAAGAACCAACTCACTTGAAAAGACCCTGATGCTGGGAAAGATTGAAGGCAGGAGGAGAAGGGGACGACAGAGGATGAGATGGTTGGATGGCATCACCGACTCAATAGACATGAGTTTGAGTAAACTCTGGGAGTTGGTGATGAACAGGGAGGTCTGGCATGCTGCAGTCCATGGGGTCGTAAAGAGTCGAACATGACTGAGCAACTGAACTGAACTGATACAAATGTCCTTCTAGTCTCCCTGGGTTCCAAGTATACAAATACTCCAGGACCTAGAGCCTCCCCTTGAACGCCAGCTTCAACCAATCTGTGGGGATATAGACCAGGTAAGACCAGGGGGCAGAGCATGAAGCAGAAACCTATTCCCTTGACACCAACATGCTGCTGCTGCTGCTGCTAAGTCGCTTCAGTCGTGTCCGACTCTGTGCGACCCCACAGACAGAAGCCCACCAGGCTCCCCTGTCCCTGGGATTCTCCAGGCAAGAATACTGGAGTGGGTTGCCATTTCCTTCTCCCAACGTATGAAAGTGAAAAGCGAAGTGAAGTCGCTCAGTCGTGTCCGACTCTTAGCGACCCCATGGACTGGAGCCTACCAGGCTCCTTCGTCCATGGGATTTTCCAGGCAAAAGTACTGGGGTGGGGTGCCATTGCCTTCCCTGTGACACCAACATAAGGCCTCTAAAAGAAGAAAACAGAAGCAAATACATCCTGTTTCTCATCTATTTCAGCTCTAGACAGGGGATTCTTATAATTAAATTATATCACTGTAAGCTTCACAAAACTGATTAGGTCAAGGCCAGCGATAGGCCCTACATCTTCAAATTTCACAGGGCTAAGACAGTTCTACAAAGTAGTGGCGTGGACCTGGTCCAGCCCTGGCAATAGACACTCTTTAAGTGCATGGGTGAATTGATGATGATGTTAACTTTCCAGAGGCCTAGAGACTCTAGGGCATAGGTGTATGAGCTCTGGCACTGGAAGTGCCTAGTTTTGGAACAGTGTTAATGGCCCTAATGTGAATAGTATCTTGTTCAGTCCTCATCTCTGCAAAATTGCAAAAGATAACCTTAAGTAACTGCCTTTCATACCAAACCATTTACCAACATGACTTTATAGGCAGCCACAGATGTGATTCTAGGCAATAGCTTCCTCTCTGAGGGTGACTGGTACTTGTGACCCCAGCTCTGACTATGCTGCCTGCTCAGGCCGTTGAATAGGAAATTGGAACTGGCCTGAGACAGCTCGTTGGCAATGACTCGAGTATTAATTGTAAGTAATTTGGAAAACATCTTGGTGACTGTGCATGCATTGAGTGGAACCAATTAAACTGGGGAAGCCAGGCACTTAGGAGGCCAGGCTACTGCTTTGCAGAGGGCTCAGTTGAGAAAGGACCTGGGATCTGCACAACCAGTACCTGCATGAGCAAGCAGCCTCTCCCTGAGGCTGCCTGGAGCTGAGCTAGTAACAGAGGCTGAGACAAAAAGAAAGCCCCCATCATTTTTGCAAAATTAAGCACACTTCTAAGAATATTAAGGCTATTGCTAACTATCATCTGACATTAATATACAGAGGCTGATAATGGGAAAGGGTTGATGATCTCTTGGACTAAATCAGCACATACTTAAGCAAGACACTTAAAGTAAAGGCAATTAGCAAATCAGGTCAAAAGCAGAGGTCTCCAGTCTAAGCCATGCTGGAATTTTTCAGCCTAGTTTAGGATCTGCTAGGTTCCCTAGTGGAGAAAGCAAGTGTTCAGTAGGTAAACTCTCCTACAATGCTATTACCAATACATTAATCTTACTACATTCACTCTTGACTTCCCCAAATCTCCAAACCTCTAAGAGACTATATTTTAACTGAATTCCTACTTCCTATACACTTTATGGCATATTTTTGGTATACATAAACTTGCCTCATGTTTTGACATTTGTTTTATCTCTATAGCTCATATGTCTTCGGTTTTCTTTTCTAGTTGTCTTTCTAGTTTTTGTTTCCCATAATGAGGATCTGCAAACGTTTTCTCAAACAGGCCAGTTAGTAAATATTTTAGACTTGGCAGATCATATGATTTCTGTGGCAGCTACTCAGCTCTGCCATCGTAGCTTAAAAGTAGCCATAGACAATACATCAACAAAATAAACATGGCCTGGTTTCAGTTCATCTTTATTTATAAAAAGAGGTGGGTGCAGACTTGGCTTGTAGGCGGTAGTATGCCAATCTCTGTCTTGTGGGAACTGAATGAGAAAGAAGATTCCCCTGACGGTTAAGCCTGTACAACCGCTGTGGACTTTTACATGAAGGAACACATTCCCTGCCACGATGAGAATTCAAGCAGAGATAGACAGCCACTTGAACTCTAACCATAAAGACAAAGCTGGCCCCGAGCAGTTCTGTTACAACTGAAGTCCGCTCAAATCACTTCTGTGCTCAGAACCTCAACTCACTTAGAGGAAAAGATAAGAAGGGTCAACACCATCTATACCGTCCCATCAACTCTCTGATGTCATTTCCTTCTGCTCTCCCTGCTTATTCTTCCAGCCACTGGCCTCTAATTCTTCCGGGAAGCAGGAAGACTTCTGCTTAGGATCTTCGCACTTGTAGTCCCCTCTGCCTGGAACGTTCTTTATCCAAACATTTACATGCCTCACTTGCTCACTTCCTTCAGATCTTTACTCACAGGCCACCTCTCAGTAAAGTCTCCACTGGCATGTTACCTGGCATCTCGCACCCCTCTTCTGCTTAGCGCTTACCATTCCCAAGCATTACATATGCAAACACTTACTTGGTATCTATTGCTGGGTCCTGCACACTCTAAAACATAGGCTTCTCAAGGGCAGTTAGCTTTGCTTACTGGATGAGCAAATGCATCCCCATGGCCCAGAACACTGTTCAGAATATAATCAATAAATATTTGTTAATGAATGCATCTTGGCTCATAACCCTAAGAAGTTCCTCAATAAATGGAGGCATTCTCAATTAAATGGGATTTCTCTTTTGTCCGAGTATACATCTCTTTATTCACTTTCCACCACCCTCAGCATCTACCTGTCTGGGAAAGATTAGAAATTGCTGTAGAATGAATGTAAAGGAAAAACACTGAGGCAATATCAACTTTGAAGGGCAAAATGTAGATTGCTAGGGCTCTACAAGAGCTGGCAAGCCAGGTCATTGTCTTGAGGAAGGAGGGTCCATGGCATCTCTGTATCCCCCCAGCACACCGGAGGGTCTCAATCAGTAGAGGCGTTTTCCCTAGGTGTGGGGGCCTGTTCTGGGAAGGAGAAGCAGTGGCAGATGAGGAGAAAGAAAAGTCCCAGGCCCCTCCCCGGGGGCCTCCTGGGGATGGTGGGAAGGGAGCAGGTGGGGCACGGAGAACCACACCGACACCTCACAACCGCTCTCTGAAGAGCCATTCATCCTGATACTTTTGGGGACTCTTGGAAGAATCTCACTAACAGGCAGCCTCCCATCAATCTGGGCCTTTTTGTTGTCTTTCGTTGTGTTCAACTCTTTGTGACCCTGTAGACTGAAGCCCTCCAGGCTCCTCTGCCCATGGGATTTCCCAGGCAAGAATGCTGGACTGGGTTGCTATATCCTTCTCCAGGGTGTCTTCTAGACCCATGGATCGAACACACATCTCCTGCATTCACATGCATATCCTTTATCACTGAGCCACCACAGAAGTCCAGCTCGGGCCTGAGCAGAGATAATTCCTGGAGTGTGGTCAGGCAGAAGGCAGCCTTCATGATTAGGTCGACAGAACCTGGGCATGCTCCTGGGTGGTACAGCTGCTGGGTTAAAAGTCACTGGGTCCACCAGGGTATTACAACATGACCCTACAAAGGGCCTTGGCAGTGAATCTTCTGTCCAGCAGGCCAGCTAGAGACACAGCACGGAGCTCAGTGGCACCACACCGGTTGGAGCTCCGTTGGAAGTGGCGGCTAGGCCACGACAAATGACTCCCCAGGGGCATCAGCCACCCACTTCAGCATCGGAAGCAGATGAGGGACACTAACCCGGTGACTCGGCAGACAGAGGGGCTGGCAGCCAGCACTGGCAGGAGGGCTGGGGAACCATTCCTCCCTGCTGTGGACCTTGGGTAGATCCTGTCCGTCTTGTTTCTGCTTCTTGAGCGCATGGAAAAATAGTGTTCACTAGCCTCCCTTGCAGTTAGGCTGAAACTCTGTGATGAGGTTCTGGTAAATGGAACGTGCACGGAATCAATGTCGACCATGCGGAATCCCTTTATATATTCTCTTCCCCAGAAAAGCACTGCAGTCATTGAGAAATTGGGAGAGAGATTGACAGAGAGAGAAAGAGATGTCTTGAAGATAAAAATAGATGAAAGGAGCCTGGATTCTTAGGTCATCACTTAGAAAAAAGCCACACTCCCTACATGGCACCATGACATGAAAGAGAAATAACCTTTTTTTTTCATGTTATGCCACTGAGATTTTAGAGAGTTGTTTGTTATAGAAGTTAGCATTATTTATTCTGACTAATTGGAGAAGGCAATGGCACCCCACTCCAGTACTCTTGCCTGGAAAATCCCATGGATGGAGGAGCCTGGTAGGCTGCAGTCCATGGGGTCTCTAAGAGTCAGACTCGACTGAGCAACTTCACTTTGACTTTTCACTTTCATGCATTGGAGAAGGAAATGGCAACCCACTCCATTGTTCTTGCCTGGAGAATCCCAGGGATGGGTGGCCTGGTGGTCTGCCGTGTATGGGGTCACACAGAGTCGGACACGACTGAAGTGACTTAGCATAGCATAGCATATTCTGACTAATACATATACTCAGTGCTAAACCAAACACCCCTTCCTGTATGGCCAAAGGCCAAAGAAAGAGGTTCTATGAGATATCACACATTTTTTCCCCCTTAGAGAGAGATAACACATTACCTCAAGGCATTATTAAACTTTTTAACTTTTAAAATTGACTAAGGTTATATTAGACTGGACATTGCATTAATTTATTTTCCTACTAAGTGGATGCTCAAGAGAAAGACCAAGTTAATTACAAATAAAAGTAAAATTTCAGACTTTATTCTTCTGCACATTTGCATTAGGATGGAAGTTAAATTTGCGATCCCATTATGAACAATTTAGGAGAACGGTTTGAACAATAATTCTAAGATTCTAATTCTAGCTTCTGCAATTCCAGTAAGTGAAAGTAAGACTTGGGGATGAGGAGCTCAGAGGAAGAAGTGCATAAAGGCTTCACAATGAGGGTTTGCAGTTCAGTCAACACATGTCTTGACTTTTTCTCAGCCTCCTATGAACCTGTGACCTTGACAAAGTCACTTAATGAATTTGAGCCCCATTTTCCTCACCTTAAATGGGGGGATACTACTTTTGCTGCAATGACTAGGTCCTATGGAGTCTACAGATCAATTTGTCCAGTGCCTGACACTGCATACTTGCTGTGTCAATGATTAGCAGCTAAAACAACCAGTAAAATCAACAAAGAGGGAAGTCTGAGAGAACTCATCAAGTGTGGAGTTGAAAGGAAATTTCTATAAGGTCATCTCTACCTCTTGAAAGGATGTTATATTTTTTAGCACTTGAGAAGAAAATTCTCTCCTCTGTAATTTACCTGCCTTTTTCTGTCTCTGTCTTTCTGTCTCTATCTTCCTTTCTCTCACACAGAAATACACACTTGCTCCCCTTATAAAAATTTTATTTGGATTCAAATGTGCAATTGAAATATTCCACACAAATAACTGGCCCCAAGTTGGAATGCCACAAAGTCGTAATTCAACATGCTGTCTCTTTCCAAGTAGCCATTTGGGACAGTTTGTAATACCCCAGGGGGATTCCTTCTTTAATAGAAAAGAGGTCTATTTCCCCCGAGGGGGAATGTGACCCCACCTCACCCCTGAAGAGGCTGCTATCACTAAAGACGTACATGCAGAGCCTGGATGACCACTCATGCAGGATGCTGGGAGAGGGAAAATCATACATTTTTCCTGATTGTCTTTGATCTGCCTAGCTGTGAGAACGACCTCTTGCTTCCTGCAGACCCAGCACTACTAGTCCCTGAAATAGAGAGCCACTCTGGAATTCTGTAGGCGCCCACTCCTTATGTAAATGGTGTCCACTGTGTCTGTGTAGACTTTGCTGCCAAGGATCCCCTGGGCACTGGGCTGTAGCCTTCAGACTGCCCCTACTAGGTGCAAACACCACCAAAGCGCCCTTGTCACTGTTTATGTCATTTCCAACTCGAAGCTCAGTTCTTAGCCCAGCTTCCCAAATATTCTGACCGCTTAGTTTAGCAGTTTTCCTAGAGATAGACTTAACTTTTCACCCCCAACACGAACTTGGATAGATCTTGAAAACAATGTAAATATCTCAAATACAAAAAAATATTGCCTAAGGCCATTGTACCACTGCATGTCCCCATGTTTGGAGTTTAATCCAGCCTAGATCCACCCAGAGTTCTGATTCTTCTACATCCTGGCCTGTGGTCTCTACTCCCGTCCTTTCCTGACAAGACAAGCATGCTCCTCCACTGCGAGGAGAGGGTTGTTGAGCAGCTGAACATGTAAGACATTGTGAAACACTTTCATCAACAAGTTGGGGCTTCTCAATCTTTTTGACTGTATTGCACCCTTTTCCATATCTAAGATTAACATCCACATGATAGTGCTTGAGTATTTTGCTGATTAAAAAATAGGGTGACAAGAAATTACTATGAATTTTATTATGTCTTTAAATGATTTTTACTTTATTAATACCAATAGCATTGGACTTCCCTGGTGGCCCAGATGGTAAAGAATTTGTCTGCAATGTAGGAGATCTGAGTTTGATCCCTGGGTTGGGAAGATCCACTGGAGAAGAAAATGGCTACCCATTCTAGCATTCTTGCCTGGGAAATCCCATGGACAGAGGAGCCTGGTGGGCTACAGTCTATAGGGACACAAAAGAGTTGAACGTGACTTAGCAACTAAACAGCAACAGATAAATAATTCTTAGCATATTGAATCTAGATTAATCTTTGCCTCTACCATGTAGCCATAGCTCACAGGTAGACTTTTTACTCCTAAGGTGGGCTTCCCTGGTGGCTCAGATGGTAAAGAATCCGCCTGCAATGTGGGAGATCTGGGTTTGATCCCTGGGTTGGGAAGATCCCCTGGAGGAGGTCATGGCAACCCATTCCAGTATTCTTGCCTGGAGAATTCCCATGGACAAAAGAGCCTGGCGGGCTATGATCCATCAGGGTTGCAAAAAGTCAGACACGGCTGGGTGACTAAGCACAGCGTAGCAAGGCGGGGAATCAGATGCATGGTGATCTTCAAATTGTTTTTCCACCATCTTACACTTGACATCTGACAATTCCCTGCATATTCCCAGGTGTAAACAGTTTCCTCCTTGCCAATTCACTTTGCCCTTTTCTCTCTCTTTCCTTGGGAAACCATGTAAAAATGCCAGCAAGTGTGGCATTAAGGCAGAGGTCACCTAAATTATAGTAATTTAATCTATAGAAAATAACGGATTTATTATTTACAAGTATTGGCATTTTCATTATTATTTCAAAGGAATTATATGCTTCTCAAGTGATTGCAGCACACCAGGATACCATGACAGTAGACCAGAAACCACTGGATAGATAGTTTTTATACTAGTTTAAAAACAGTATAAAAGATAAAGATCAGGTGTTACTTTTGCCAGGCAGTTTATGTACATTGTCTCAGTTAATCATTGCGGTAAGGAGCTTTTCCCAGAAAGGAAATTGGGACAGAGGAACGCTAACTATCCAGCTTCAAATTTTAGGGTTTGTTAAATGGTTTCAAACTCAGTTTTCTTACCAAAACCCTTGCAGTTCACCACGTTTCTTGATTATCTGTTTTTCTAGAGCAGTCCTAAAGGAAAGGGAATTTTGACCACAGCTAAATTACTTTATTTTTGCCACTGCTCTCATTATCAAAATGGAAGTCTCGGTGAGGTCAACTATAAAGCTTTTGCCACTGGTGAGAGTTTTTAAGAAACAGATTTGGGTTCCAACCGGGCCACTCAGGAGGTCCATGTGTTTCTCTGCCTGTTTATTTCAATAACTTCAATTAAGATCTTAGACTCTAGAGTCAGACTGCCTGAATCCAAGTCCTGACATCACCTCAAATTAACCGAGAAGACCTTGGCATGCCTGTGTGCTCAGTCACTCAGTTGAGTCCGAATCTTTGAAGTCCTTTGGACTGTGGCCTGCCAAGCTCCTCTGTCCATGGAATTTTTCAAGCAAGAATACTAGAGTGGGTGTTCATTTCCTCCTCCAGGGGGTCTTCTCAACCCAGAGATCAAACTCTGGTCTCCTGCATTGCAGGCAGATTTTTTACTGTCTGAGCCACCAGGGAAGCCCTTATATTGGATAACATGTGGCACAAATTACGAGGACTCATCAAATGTTGAATACAGGGTTGGCTGTCCAGTAGGCATGAATGACTCCACCTCAAGTAACTTATAGGCTCGTAAAGGAGATATGACACACCAATGAATATTAAATATTTTATTGGTTTAATGTTTGGTATGATGAATATGAGAAGGATTATCCCAGATGGAAAAGCAATTTAAGCAAAGACAGTGAATAAAAGAAAGAAAAGAGTGGGTTATGTTTGGGTGGACAGTGAATCTCTTCACAAAGTTGTCAGGATTTCTAAAGTTCTGGTAGAAATTCAAGTGGGAAGGCAGAAGTAAGGAAAGTTTGGGTCCATACTAGATTACAGAAAGCAGCACACAGACATGTCCTCCGATTTGCTGAAGCTGTCAATCAATCACACATCCAATAACAATCAGTCACACATCCAATAACTCTAGGTCCCTCGAATCAGAGGCTCCAGGCCCCTGTCATTTCTCCACGAGCATCATTCAGGTTACACCAGGAATCACCAGGAATCAGGATTTCCAACCATGAAGAGGTTGGCCCATCAGTCATTCACAGCAGTTAGAACTCAGCTGCGCTCATTTCCTAAGGCTGCTATAACAAAGTACCGCAAACGGGGCGGCTTAGAAAAACATTAAAGTCTTCTTTCCCAGCCCTCGAAGACGGATGCTGGAGATCAAGGTGTCACCAGGGCCAGCTCCCCCACAAAGGCTCTAAAGAAGAATCCATCCTTGACCCTTCCATCTCCCAGTGGCTCCCGGTGGCTCCAGGCTCCCGGCAGCGTCTCTCCAATCTCTGTCTCTGTCTTCACACAGCAATCTTCTTTCCGTCTCAGTGCCTGCTCCCCTTCTTATGAGGACACAGCCGCTGGATTTAGGGGCTAACCCCAATCCAAGATGATTTCATCCACAAAGGCCCTATTTGCCAATCAGGTGAGATTCTAAGGTCCTAGGTAGACATGAAGATTTGGAGAACACCATCCAACCCACTACAGCAGCCACAAGGCTAAACAGTAAAGAGCCACACGTCAGCGGCCGTCTCTGCGACCAGGTCCTTGACGCCAGGCGTAACCACTGACAGCCGGCAGGACCCTCTCACCCCGGGCTCCGTTATGCCAGCTTCGCGCCCTCTCGCCAGGGGTCAGGTGGTCTCATTCCAAAGGTCGCACGTGGAAGGGAGAATAAAATTTATTTTGAACAGATGCTGCACGGGGCAGCAGTCTGAGGCGACAGCTTGCACCTCCCGTCTTCCCAAAGGGCCGTCCTCCACTTGCGGTAAAATACTCCGAGGGAGCCGCGAGCTAGGGAACCGTGACCTCCCATTAGATGCGCTGGCTGGGAAACGTGACACGTGGCGATAAGGAGCAGGGGACAGAGGGGAGCGCGCCTCAGGGGCGCCAGGCTCGTCTCTCATCAGCCCGGATGACACAGGCAGAAGCGCGGAGGAAACGAATCTTTTCCCCACGGGTGCCTGAGCCGTGGTGTTGACCGAGGAGCAGGCGGGCGGGCTGGCTCAGGAGAGAGCTGGTTCTTCGATCGATAACACACACTTAGGCATTTCGTTTTTCAAGTGTTAAAACAGGACGTTTTAAATCGCGTGCTGGATAAGTAAGACTTCTCTGAACACAAAGGCCAACTGTTGTGTGTATTCTCCTGGGCATTCAGGACAGCACAGGTTCTACGGGGTTTTTCAATACCCAAGCGGGTGTCTCATCCTCAGAAGGCTAAGCATTTAAAATTTCTCAAGGGGGCTTCTGCTCCAGATATAACATTAGTGATTAGGGAGGAGAGGTTGAGTAAACTCTTCACTTTTGACTGATTTAAATTTAAGGCCAGACATCAAAGAACTGAAGTCCCCTCCTCTGCTTCACAGCAGATTTTTGGGGGAGAACTCTGATGTTAACGATTGAGATCCGAATGGGCAAGTTAAGTTGTTTACTCCCTAGAGCTCCTGACATTCTATAAAACAGAGAGTTCACGGAGCAGACAATTGACATTTTTGGTCTGGCTGGCCAGCATTTACTGGAACCTTTGTAGGCAGCCGTAAGGGAGGCTGGGACTGTCAACCTGTCTGCTGTGGAATTGCATGGCTTGATCTTTATCTAACAAGAATTAATAAAATGCTGGTTAATTCTATGTATTGTTTCCATGGTCTAAGAGAAAAATTGTCCTGACTTGGTATGCTCAGGTAGGAAAAAGGCAAACCTGACTAAAGATCAAGTCATTTGACTTGTTTTTGTTTGAGCTTTTACATTATCTTTAAAGAAAAACAAAACCAAGATACCCCTCCACTGCAACAACGTGAAGAATAGGAAACAGCAAAGCATAAAATGTTTACCATCCAGCCCCTCACAGCGAAAGCTTGCAACTCATAGATGATATTATAACAAAATGAAGCTTGACTCCCCAACCACAGTTGCAAAAACGGAGCTAGTGTTGGGTAGGGGTTGAATCATAGATTAATCATAGTGGAAGTGACTGAGTTTGAATCTTGGCTTCACCACCCTGAGCCTCAGTCTCTTTATCTGCAGGATGGGGGTAACGAAAATATGCCCTCGGGTACACTGTTGTGAGGATGATCAACATTCACCCTTTTAAGGTTCTGAATAGACCAGCATATAAGAGAACTGGCTCTCAATAAATTCCAATAATGTTTAAAATTTATATCATACAAGCACTTTCAGGCAGGAAGGAAAATCAGAACTAATGTATCCTGAACAGGGAACACTGCTCTGTGTTTAAACCCTTTATAGTGAACAGCACACTAAAAGTAACTTACATCTTAGGAAGACCTCAAAATACTATCTAACCCATCTCTGAGTCTTGAAGTTCCTACAAATCCATTTTATTGATGAGAAAACTGACCTCAGGGAAGTTCATTAACTCACCCCAAGTCACAGCCTCCTGCTTCCCACATCAGAATGCCTATTGTAACATGATGAAATTATGTCTTCTCTACTCATGCAAGATGTGTTCATTCATTGATAAATATATATTTTATTGACACATGCAGAAGAAAGTGGGGGCAAGCTGGGGGAGGGAACTTCCTCTAAGGAATGGGGCTGAAGGAGGTTGATAAATAAGTGCAAAACGCAAAGTGTTACAGATGATAACACAGAAGCCCACGTAGGAAAGGAGGAGAAGACCAGAGTCTAGACTGAGGAAGTACTCATCATGCAGAGAGAATGGTATGAGCCAATCCAAGGATCTAAAAGAATCTAGCATATTCGGAGAACTTCAAAGAGTTTACTTAAGGTGAGGGGGCCATGGTGAGGATAAGGGCCAGAGTGTAAAAGGTCATGAATGGCATACAGAGGAATTTGCATCTCATTCTGTAGTGGCAATTTCTGGAGTTTTAAGCAAGGAAACACTGTGGTTTGCCCTTCAGAAAAATCACCATGGAAGCAGCTGGGCGTGTGATAGATGGAGGGGAAAGACAGAGGTAGGGAGACTGAACAGGGGTCTGCTGCAGAAGACCAGATAAGGGAGAATAGCAGCCCGAACTGGGGCAAGAACTGCTTAAAATGTCAGGAGAGGAGAGAGAGAGAAATAAGTGAGGCTGCAGATGGGGTCTCCAGAAGTCCGCATCAATTTAGATGGTGACACGGTAACAGAGAAGAAAGAGGAGAGGGTGAGTCCTAGATTTTGAACTCAAAAAGCAGATAGTGGAGGGATTTACTCAAAGGGGAAATAAAAAGGAACAATGCAGTTTAAGAGGAAAGACCACTTGGTTGGTTTGAGATACGATGGATTTGAGGGACGCATGAGGCAGTGGGGTGTTACATCTAGCGCACAGGACTGCTCGGAATGAAGACCCAGGCTGGAGACATAGATTTGCCAGGAACCAAGACAGAGAAAGCAAGTGGAAACTTGGAAATACATGTAATTTTCTATCAAGTAAGAACCTAAGACACCCACGTTTAAGAAGTAGATGAAAGAAGAGGACACGAAAGACAAGCTTCAGGAGAAACAGTCAAGACAGTGAAGACAACCCAACAAAAACATCACCTCCAAGGCCAGGGGAGGGCAGGGATTCAAGGGAAATGACACCACCCACCACACAAAGGCCTGAGAAGTGGAGACGTGAAGACTCTGTTGTTTGGAAATGAGAGATCCCTGGTGAGATTTGTGCGAACCAAGAATAGGGTAGGAGACTGAGGGCTGAAGGAGGGGGTGAGCAAGTGGAGAGAACGGGTGGAGGATTCTTTCCAGGAGTTGGCTTGGAGGGGAAGCATGAAGCAGAGAGCATGGAAGAGACGCAGGACCATGCTGCCTTGCTTCTGCCTTGTCTGCTATTGCTAAGTCACTACAGTCGTGTCCGACTCTGTGCAACCCCATAGATGGAAGCCCACCAGGCTCCCCCGTCCCCGGGATTCTCCAGGCAAGAACACTGGAGTGGGTTGCCATTTCCTTCTCCAATGCATGAAAGTGAAAAGTGAAAGTGAAGTTGCTCAGTCGTGTCCAACTCTTAGCGACCCCATGGACTGCAGCCTACCAGGCTCCTCCATCCATGGGATTTTCCAGGCAAGAGTACTGGAGTGGGGTGCCATTGCCTTCTCCATCTGCCTTGTCTGTTTGCTTTTAAAAGCTGAGATGCCTAAGAATTTTTTCAGAGTCACTGGGAAAGGGACGAGAAGAGTGGACAGTTTTGGAAATGCAGTTGGCTCTCTGTATCCAGGGTTTCTGCATCTGCAAATTTAACCCACCAGAGATACAAAATATTTTTCAAAACACTTTCAGAAAGTTCCAAAAAGCACAACTTGAATTTGTTGTGCAAAGGAAACTATTTACATAGCATTTACACTACATTTACAACTATTTACATAGCATTTAGGTTGCATTAGGTATTATAAGGAAGGTAGAAATGATTTACAGTCTACGGGAAGGTGGCTGGTGGTCAAGTGGCTAAGACCTCCCGGTCCCCATGCAGGGGGCCCAGGTTGCATCCTTGGTCTGGGAACTAGAGCCCACGCAGCAGAACAAAGAGGTCACAGGCCGTCAGCACAGATCCCCATGCCGCAGTGAAGATGGATGAGCCTGAGTGCCCCAGCTGAGACCTGGGGCTGCCAAATAGATAAACATAAAAACCAAATTAATCAAAAAATAAAGTATATGGGAGGGTGTGTGTGTGGTTATAGCAAATACTGTGCCATCTTACAGAAGGGACTTGAGCATGCTCAAATTTTTGCATTCTTGGAGGTTCTGGGACCAGTTCCCCGTGGATCCCGCGGGAAGACTATATACAAGTGGGAGAAGAAGACCAATGCAGCAGAGCTCATAAAACGGAGAGGGCGCACAGGTCAAGAGTGCGAGCGGAGTCCATATGGCCTGTCCCTCTGTTTTTCTTCTGTCCCTCCCTTTCATCCATCCCCATGTCCACTGAAACATCACTTCCTTGGGTCAGTACTCCCAGCATGCATTTCTTACAGTGCCTTGATGAATAATTCCAGCTCTGCAACCTCATTTCTTAAAGTCAAAACCTGGGGCCACCATTCACTGGCTATAGGGCTTTGAACACATTGCCTCTTTGCCCAAAGTATTAGTGAGAAAATAAAATCAGTTAAAGTGCACTGAACAGTTCCCAACAGCCATAAATATTAAATGGATGGAGGCTATATCTATTTTTTACTGTATTTTGCCATGGTAGCATTTATCATAATTTATATTTTATATATAATCATATGATTACCTATTTAATGTCTGACAATTCCAATTCAGTATAAGACCCTTGAGGACCTGGAACAGTCTTTTGCCTCCTCATTATATTCTGAGGGATCAGCAGAAACTAAGCCATCAAGGAATATATGAAATGTCAATTGAATTTATTTGAACAAATATACTATTAGACTAGAGCATCTCTGTTGGCTCAGGAGTAAAGAATCCACCCATAATACAGGAGAATCAGGAGACGCAGGTTCAATCCCTGGGTTGGGAAGATCCCTTGGAGGAGAAAATGGCAATGCACTCTGGTAATATTGCCTGACAATCCCATGAACAGAGGAGTCTGGGGGCTACAGTCCACAGGATCACGGAGTCAGACAGGACTGAGCACGCAAGCACGCACTATTTGACCAAAAATACTATCTGATCAAAAATACTGAGAGGGAAGAGAGTCATTGATAAGATGTACCAAGAGGTCTAGATTAAAGAGAAAGTGAGATTTGAAGGGGGCTTGCTGACTCAGGAGAAGAGTTTAGAGAAAGTAAAAGTGGAAAGAAGTAGGTTCAAATAACAGGAGATTTTATTGCAGGCCAGCAAGTAAAATTGAATGCCTCATTCAAAAAAGAAAGGAAAAGTTACTTGTGCTAATGATAGAAGGGTGAGATGGGCTGTTGGGATACATTTACGCTCTTATTAACACATCCTTCTGGAATGGTGAGGAGCACGGTCTTTAGTGGGCTTCTATTCCTGCTCCTTTCTACTTCTATAAGTGTAGGAAAGTGCCTCAGTAACTTCATTTCTAAAATGAGGAAGATATACCTTCTTGCCAACTTTTGATGAATAAATAAAGTATGAATATAAAGCATGGGCTTCCCGGATTGCGCTAGTGGTAAAGAACCTGCCTGCCAATGCAGGAGATGTAAGAGACCTGGGTTCAATCCCTGGGTCAGGAAGATCCCTTGGAGAAGGGCATGCAACCCACTCTGGTATTCTTCCCTGGTGAATCCCATGGATGGAGGGGCCTGGCTGACTACAGTCCACAGGATCACAAAGAGTCGAACAGGACTGAAGCATCTTGGCACACAAACACTCACAAATAGAAAGCACACAGTATGTAGTAGGTATTCAATAAATTGTAGCTCTTCTTACATAATAATGATTATTCCTGCTGCATAATTGTATTCCTGAGTGATTGAATGCAAATCAGTCCATATTTGAAATGCACTGCTGTGTTTGCTCGATAAAAGAATCTAATGCTGAAGCCTTTTGTAAAACATAAAATCATTCAGTGGTGTAGTGACCCCCGATTAATTAATTGATGCAGTTCTTTTATGAATGCTGGGGTATGATAATACATAGTAATGGGCCTATACTGTGGGCATCTAAATGCAAAATGATATACCTGTGACACAGGCCCATGTCCTTCGTGGGGCACTTACCAGGAGGAGAGTCCTTAGCCTAGAGATTGGAGCTGAGGAGAGAGTCTTGTGAGACAATAGAACAGTCTTCTCTCAGATTTGATCATGAAAGCATTATCTTGTTTAGGAAAGAGGTCTTGGATCATACATTACAAAACCAGCATATGAATCTTGACTCTACCACTTACTAGCTTGTGTGGCCTCGGGCTAGTCAATCTGTTTGAGCCTCAGTTTCTTCACCTGAAAAATGGGCTTAATAATGCACATCATATAGAATGGTTGAAAAGAGGAAATGAAATGATGTATGCAAACATCTTTACAAACTGCCTGGCACCTAGCAGAGGTGAACAAGAGATGAGTGTTTCATTCTCTGTGCGCACATGCATTCTCAGTCACTCAGTTGTGTCTGAGTCTTTGCAACCCCATGGACTGTAGCTCAGCAGGCTCCTCTGTCCATGGGATTCTTCAGGCAACGACACTGGAGTGTGTTGCCATTTCCTTCTCCAGGGGATCTTCCCCACTCAGGGATCAAACCTGAGTCTTCCATATTGGCAGGCGGGTTCTTTAACACTCAGCTGGGAAGGTCAGCAAATCCCCTCTACCCGTGCTGATGCAAACTGAGATCTAAGAAATCAGAATTCCAGGCAAAGGGCCATCTGAGGTTTGCAAGGACTTTGGTACTAGAGGCTAGAAGCCGCAGCCCTCAGGCAGGTTAAGGCAGCATCAGGTACCCATTCAGAATAGTGCCAGGACATTAAAACTATGCCTGTATTTCCCAGGCTTCTTTCAGTCTCATTCTCTCTCAGTATTTTGTAAAGCCTTGCTGAAATTTCATCTTGCCTGAAAGGAGGTAGGAGTGCCAGCAAAGGCCTTTGGACATTTGGGGCCAAATAAGAAACACAGAGCAAGCCAGCCAAGTAGACCAATGTCTGGGAGATCTCAAAGCAAGAAAACCCCTAGTATGGCCAGGTGTATAGTACTTGACCTATGGCCCCTTGCACATAATGATTCCTTCTCCAGAGCTAATCTTCATGGATCGAGGTTTGACTTCTGCATAAAGTTAACCCTTTCATAGATACGGTCTCCCTAAGACACACTTGAATTTACCAGGGCCTCCTAGTTTCACCGCTGAATCATCAGATGAAAACAAAAATGAGAAAAAAGCATCATAGCCATTAATTACAGAAGGGGACAGGTGGTTCAAGCCTCCCTGAGGCCTCCTTAGCTCCTCTGCCTCCCAGTTCCTGCAGCTTTGGTAGCTGATCTTCAAAAAGCAGTCCTGACGTCCGACCCCGCTGCCCCTGGAGCTGGGGTTTGCTCAGAGCTCATCAGCCAGTCCTTTCCTGGGGCTACCTCTCCAAAGTCGCTGGAAGACAGCCCAGCCAAGGCCTCAGGCAACACATTCTTGCTCTGGCCCCAGCCTCCCCTGCCCTAATCCCCAGGTTTAATTTCGTCTTCATCAGAAGTCTACAGGAGGACGTTTTTAGCAGATCAGAGGGACAGAGTGAGCATGAAAGAAACACAGTCTCAGGGCAGGTGCAGGTGACATGATGCCCGCACAGAAAGACCAGCTGCTTCAGAGGTGTTTTGGAGGCTAGGAAACAGCATGGCCGGAAACCAGCTTCGGGAGATGCAAAAATCTGCAAACAGGGCTCAGTCAGTGTAGAGGTTGGAGACATGACAATAGGAGGGAGTTGGATGCACAGAAAAGGGCCAATGCTGGGAGTGCTGAGTTCATTAGGCCCACCTACCCTCCACGTCCCCCACCCCTACCTCAGTGCAGTACATGTCCCAAACGGAAGGAGGGCCCAGCCATGGTTCCATTGTCTGTGTAGCTCAGAGGCATAGCGTACAGTCGAAAAATAAGACTCTTAAAGTGAGGGAATAATATTAACTTATTATTCAGAGGTGCAACCATCCAGAACAGAGGCATACACAAAGAAGAACACTGAATCATAATATCTGTCAAAAAATTCCTGCCCAAAACGAAGGAAGATTCTGGGCTGTTGGCAATTATCTACAACTTGATTTAAGTGGTGGTTGCATGGATATTTACTTTGTAAAAAGTCATGGAGCTGTGCACCTATGATTTATACACTTGGATGTATGTTATACCTCAATTTTTTAAAAGTTTTTGGAAAGTTCCTGCCCTAGAATTATGAATTTTTATATGTATAAGAAAACTCCTATTGCCTTCCCTCAAATCAACATATTGTTTCTTATTTTAGATAAAATTCACAACAAAGCCATTTATATAATTTTGTGGTCCTCAACAGCTATCAAAAAAGGCAAGTGACTATATATATAGGAAGGGGGCACTGCCGGATTCTAGATTCTCAGGTACGTGGATAATGAGAAAAGTCTAGAATGAAAAAGTAGAATAGAGAAGAAAACAGCAAAACATAATAATTAAACTCAAGAAGACACAAAATAAAGCTACATCAGGCTTGTTAGCATAGAAGCAAATAGGTCTATAAAACTCCAAAGCCCTAAGACAGCATTGAGATCCAGCGTCTCTCTGTACCTGTGTGGCCTTGGGCAAGTTATTTATCCTCTCCAATGCTACCATCCTTATATTTGAAGAGGAATTAATAATACCCATCTTTCCAGGTTATTTTTTGCAAGCAGATTCTTTACCATCTGAGCCACCAGGGAAGCCCAAGAATAAGGTAGCTTATCCCTTCTCCAGTGGATCTTCCCAACCTAAGAATCCAACTGGGGTCTCCTGTATTGCAGGCAGATTCTTAACCAGCTGAGCTACCAGGGAAGCCAGAGGGCCTAAAGTGTTCTCTATTAGTAAATGGCAGAAATAAAGTATAACAATGTTTTAACTTATTAATCAATTCTATTAAGGTGTAATTTAGAAACAATATAATGTACCCAATGAGCTTTGACAAAAGTATACCTTCTTGTAAGTGCTAACCAAAAAAGATAGAATCGTCCCATCACCCCAGAATGTTCCTTCATGTCCCTTTGAAGTTAGTCCCAGCCACCCCAGGCAACCACAAATCTATACATTCATACATTGATACGATGTATCAATATACATTAATTGTGATGGGCCTTTGTTGTTGTTGTCTAGTTGCTAAGTCGTGACCAACTCTTGCAGCCCCACAGACAGTAGCCTGCCAGGATCTGCTGTCCATGGAATTTCCCCAGGAAGAACACAAGACTGGATTGCCATTTTCTTCTCCAGGAGAAGGCAAGAGATCTTCCCAACCCAGGATCAGACCCCCATCTCCTGCGCTGAGTAAAGAAGATGTGCTAATATACATGGGCTTCCCGGTGGCGCAAGTGGTAAAGAACCTGCCTGCCAATGAAGGAGACGTAAGAGGTGCAGGTTCAAACCCTGGGTCAGGAAGATCCCCTGGAGGAGGGCATGGCAACCCACTCCAGTAATCTTGTCTGGAGAATCCCATGGACAGAGGAGCCTGGTGGGCTACAATTCACAGGGCCACAAAGAGTCGGACAGGACTGAAGCGACTTAGCGCTCACGCTATATATATATATAGCACACAATGGAATATTACTCATAGATTTAAAAAAATGAAATTCTGCCTTTTGCAACTATGTGGATGGACCTAGAGAGTATTATGCTCGTTGAAATAAGTCAGAGAAAGACTAAAGCTCTATGTGACACTTAAATGTGGAATCTAAAAATAAAATAAATGTATATAACAAAAGGAAATAGTCTCAGATATAGAGAACAGTGGCGATATAGCTGCCAGTTGAGAGAGGGAAAAGGGGAGGGGCAAGATAGGGGTGTGGGATTAAGAGATACAAACTACTCTGTATACAATAAGTGAGCAACAAGCAGACAGTCTACAGCACAAGGAAATAGGGTCATTATTTTATAGTAACTTTAGGTGGGGTACAATTCATAAAAGTACTGAATCACTATGTTGTACATGTGAAAATGACATATACAATATTGTAAATCAACTATACTTCAATAATGAAAAAAGCAATTCAGATCCAGGTCAAGGAGGGTGATATACTCAGAAATTTGGAATTTATTTTGTATGCAGTGGGAAGTCAAAAAAAATTTCCAATAGGCAACTGATATAATCAAAGCTCTGCTGTAGGAAGAGTACTTTAAAAGCAATAGATAAAGATAACTTTGAAAGCCAGATAATAAAGTTAGGGAATCCAGTTAGGAGACAATTTCAACACTACAAGTGAGAGAAAATTGGGTGCTGAACCAAGGTAATAAAAAGAAGTCATAATTTGTGGGACTCAATCAACAGATCTTAAAAATTACTGGAGGTCAGGGGTAAAGGGGCAACTTTAGATGATGAAGACTTCAAGGTTCTAAGCCAGTGACTGACAGGCTTGATAATGCTATGTCACAGCTCAGATAAAAGCTAAAAAGTTAGGAGCTGCTTTTAAGAAACCTGTGATTCAGGATTGGGACCTGTGTTTGTAAATCCCCTAGAACCTTAGCTGGCCATGCTGCCCCATAAGAACATGACGTGTGTTACTCTCTGAAGAGAAATGGCCTTCAAAATATGAAATTGGGGTCATTTGCCATCTGCAAGAAGATTGCTGGAAACATGGGCAAGGAATTATTTTGAGAAAGAATAAAAATAGGAGAAAAGTTTCAGTGACATTTAAGGGGTAGAAGGAATAACAAGAGTGGGTTAAGGAAACTAGAAGAAAATGATCCCAAAAAGTGAGCAGAGAACTGAAAAATTCAGTGTATGAATACCCAGGAACCTTTTGAAGAGTGGGGTGTCAGTGTTGGCAGTGTTTCAAAGATGCTGATTATTTGAACCCGCTAAGAAAGCTGAGCTATAGTCCACATACTCTATCCTCAGCATACTCTGTCAGGGAGAGGTGTACCACATTTACAACATTTTCTTTTTATAATATATGCACTCTTGTAAGATTTCCATGTTAAAGTAGTAAGCTTGTGTTAACTTTTAAAATCACTTATGGGAAGAAAAACATGGAATTCCCTAAAGGCAAATGAACCAACGGAGCTTTTTTCCAAACTTCTTTTCCCAACTAGATAACCCTTTCTTCAAGCCAAACCTTACTCAGAAGCTCAATTTCTAAAATAAATAGAAGCTGATCTGATGAAAGATAAAGGAATAGAAGAAAAGTAGTGAACACTCTGTGATCTCTCCAAGACTGATCAATAGTTAGTAGGTAGGTAGATTGATAGGCAGACAGAGAAAGGATGGATAGACAGACAGATAAACAGATTTTAACGTCTGCCTATTCCAAAATAGAACATAGTCTTCACAAGAACAGGGACATTATCTGTCTGGCTTACCACTGAGTATGTGGCACTCAGCACTAAACAAGAACATTAGTGAATAAGTGGATCTGAGCCTCCTGACAGTGGTACAGTGGGGAAGAAATAAAGTTCACATGTATTGACTGTCTGCTGCTGCTGCTGCTGCTGCTAAGTCGCTTTAGTCGTGTCAGACTCTGTGCGACCCCATAGACGGCAGCCCAGCAGGCTCCCCCGTCCCTGGGATTCTCCAGGCAAGAACACTGGAGTGGGTTGCCATTTCCTTCTCCAATGCATGAAAGAGAAAAGTGAAAGTGAAGTCACTCAGTTGTGTCTGACCCTCAGCGACTCCATGGACTGCAGCCTACCAGGCTCCTCTGTCCATGGATTTTCCAGGCAAGATTACTGGAGTGGGGTGCCATTGCCTTCTCCGATTGACTGTCTACTAGATACAGAATTCTGGGCTATCTGAAATTATGTGAATTAATGTTAGGTAACAACCCTGTGAGTACGTGCTATTATCCACACCGTATTCATAAGGAAATACCTGCTTGCAGAACTTCCCAAAAGACACATAATTTGGCCAACCTAGAAATCCAACCCAGAGGCATTTAGCGCCAATATGCAAGACCTTTGTTCCTCACACCACCATGTCAAGCCGCTCTTCCCGTCTCACTGGAGGATAAATACCTGGCCTCTGGTGGTTGTTCTGGAGCAACTCAGATAAGCTGTCTGACTCTTGATTGAGAAGCTCTTTACACTAAGGGAAAGTGGGCACAGTGGGGAAAGGCTAGAGAATAGGAGAGCAGCAGTGATTAACTCAGCTCTTGTTCCTGATGGCGTAGGTGTTTGGGATGAGAGGACAGGTAGGGTTCAGTCAATAAAGAGTAAAAACTCCTTTCTAACAAAGGGCTTTCACACACACGTGCACACACACATAGGGGTGAATGGGGGGATGCTGTGGATTCTGGGGACCAACCCAGCAGGCAAGTACTTGCAGCAAGATGCCCGGTGGGTCTTTATTCATCGTATCAGGTATCCACGGCTGCTAGAAAAACCACTCCAAGTTAGAGACTTAAATGAACAATTGCGTGTTTGTATTACAGTTCTAGGGATGAGCAATTTTGGCTGGGATCGGTCTGGGGGCTCTGATAACCTGAAGCCAGACTTGGCTGACACTGTTAAAACGTGTGCACGCATCTATAGCTAGCTGCTAGGCTGGTACGTACTAGTTCACTAAAGCTGCTACAACAAAGCACCACAGATTGGGATTAAAAACAGAAACGTGTTTTCTCACAATGTTGGAAGCTAGAAGTCCGATATCAAAGCATCAGCAGGTTTGATTTCTGCTCAGGGCTTTCCCCTTGCTTTGTAGACGGCCGTCTTCTCCCGGTATCTTCACACGGTCTTTCTTCTGTAAGCACACCTCTGTGTATAAATGTCCTCTTCTTACAAGGACACTAGTCATATAGGGTTGGGCCCAATCTAAAGACTGAATTCTAATCTAATTACGTCTTTAATGACCCATCTCTAAATAAAGTTACATTCTAAGATTCTGGGCGTCAAGACTCCAGCTTATAAATTTGGGGTGGAACACAGTTCAACCCTTAACAGTCGGCAACCAGCCAGATAGCCTAGGAAGTGTCAGCTGGCCTCATGGTCTCTGTTCCACACGATGTCTCATCCTCCGAAAGGCTAGCCTGAGTTTGTCCACAAGACAGTGATTACAGATATCCCAGGAGAGAAGGATAAAGAATGCAGGGCCTCTCCAGGCTTGAGCTCATAACCAGAACATCATGTCTGCCACGTTGTACTGGCCAAATCAAGTCACAAAAGTAGCCCAGATTCCAAGGATAAGAAAACTAGAGGCCATTTTTGCAACCTTCCCACTCCCACACCCAGGGAATCCCACCTTATTATACAATTTTCACTGTTTGGTTGAGACCCTGTGAAAATGATGATCCAGTGAAACGTATTCTTCAGCCCCATCCTCATAAACGGCCTTCTTTTCAGTGCCTCTCTTCTCTCTCCAGCTCTCAGACATTCCCCACCTTCCATTCTATATCAGAAGAGAGTCTCATAAAACCATTCCTCCTGGGAGTAAAGGAGTGGGGAAGGTTATGGCTTTGCCAGAGATAACTGTATTTCAGTGGATGCCTAAGTCTTAAGCTAAGGAATGGAGCATTGTGGCAGAATTCTAGCAACAACAGAGAGTTGAGAGAAACTTCCTGAAGCCCATGAAAGTTGCTTCACTATGTGGAACAAGAAGTTTTCTGTTCGTCAAACTTTCTACATGCTGAGCACAAAGCCCACTCCAGCAGCCACTCAATGAACACCTAGTGAGCGCTTTAAGGGTGAAGTGAGAGTGAAGGTTCTAAGGTCTTTCTGTGTGAGTGATCATGGAAGAATATTACTATGAAGAGGAACCAGAAGATCTGGGTCCCAGGCTATTCTTAGCGACCACTTGGCGACTGGACCTTTGCACAACCTATTCTCAGTTTCTCTGAATCTCAGTTGCTTTTTCATTTTTGAAACGAGAGGTTTGGTGAGGCAATCTCTAGAATTGCTTTCAGTTTTAATTTCCTCTGCATTCTAATAAAATCTTCACAGGAAAAGAGCGATGGTCTAATCTCTCTCTCCCTGGCCAACCAATCCATCCACGTGTTTACTCAGTGTGGGCAACCTCATGCCTGGCTGGCACTGACTGTGGGCTCTGAACTAAGTCAGCATCACTACTAGGAACAGCTAGGGACAGGTCGCAACCGTCCTAGGTTATCTAGATGCTTGTGAGTGACTCTAGAGAGACAATGAAGCTATTACGTTCAGGAGGAAGTGTTGACAGGTTTTCATCCGCCTAGTGTTTTCTGCCTCTCAGAATAGTAACTAGGGCTCACAAAGGCTGGAGTCCTTCGTCCTCCCACTCTTGGCTCTGTTCTTCCAAGCAGCCCCCATTTCTCAGCGTATACATTGAAATGCAGTCTATTGTATACATTTCCTCTATATACACAATACATCTGTCTGCCCTGGATATACACAGCCATCGTCCAACTTTAAACACCAATCTGTCTGTACAAGGTGGGTGGGTTGAGTTTGGACCTGACCAGGACAAGGCCATGTACCCATACATATTTAATAGTCCTGTCTTGACAATCTGCCATTACAGCAAATGTGAAAAAAATAAACAGAGACAGAACTTCCCCCCCACCCCAAACCCTACATCAAAAGTTATTGAGTGATTTTGCTGTGCAATAGCCAGAGGTAGCGGTAACCACAGAAAAAGCTCTAAGCTCTAACTTACTCTGTGGAAAGTAGTTCATATGCTTTATCATCTCTTAGGACCTGTCAAGCTCAGTTAGTTGGGTGGACATGGATTGCCTCAAACAGCATTTGCTAGGCATTTGTTTTCCAAACACACTACACCTGTTCTTTAGAAGGTTAATCCCAGGAGATGAAATGTTTGGAGGTTGATTTGGGGCTTACCAAGTTGTTCTCCTTTAAAGCCCAGTCTCCAAAGTAAAATCAGAGACCGAGTTCAAAGGTAGATTTCCTATCAGAGCAAACCTAAGCTTCAGCTAAGCTTCTGCTAGACATTAACCAAAAGTGAATACAATTATTTTTAAGCAGAGAACTTACTTCTGTTCACAAACAAGGCTGTTTCTCCATTTACCTTAAGACTCCCAGACTCAGGGTCTCCAATGTGCAGGGCTGCACTGACAGCCTGCCCAAAGATATTGAGCGGTGTGGGATTTCGGGGGGTTCTCCTGAGGCCTTGAGCAAGGTCATTGCTCTGTGTATTATCCGCATGCCAATGAGGAACACATGCCTGGCAATGTCTAGGACAAGAGGGAAAAAATGAACAAAAAAATCCCAGCATCTTTCAAGTTTCTAGTCTCCCCAGAAATGAGCCAGGGTGCAAATAGATGCCAAAAAAGAAAAGAAAAGAAAGACATCTCTCTGGCTCTGGCAGTTGAAAGGACTGGTCCTGCAACAGCTCAAGTGTAATAAGAGGCAGAACACAATCGAGTGTTTACATGGAGGGGATGTTAACAGACCACATGGGAAGTTTAAGAATTTCAAGAAGGTGAACTGCTCCGTAGGGTAGTAAGGGAAGGTATGTAGGCGGACTCCTAACAAGGCCCCAGGAACCTCATCCCCTGGTGCGCCTGCTGCTGCTTAATCCCTTGTCCTTGAGTGTGGGTGGGCTGGACCTAATCAAGTGAATCCTTTTCTCGAAGAGTCTAGAGGTTAGAGACAGAAGAAGTCAGCGATTTCAAGCTGCAGCAGATGGACTCCTGTGTCCCTCAAGGAAGCAAACTGCTATGTTGTCGAGAGGGTCACACTGCAAGAAACGGCCGACAGGCTTTAGTAACTGGGAGAGGCTCCTGTAAGAAAGTAGGGACCTCCATCCTACAACTGCAAGGAGCTGAATTATGCCCACTACCTTGTGAGCCTGAGGACCTGAGCTCTGGAAAGATACCTTGATTTCACCCTGGTAAGGCCCTCAACGGAGAACCTATCTAAGCTGTGCCTGGATTCCTGATCTACAGAGAATATAAAATAATGAATGAATGCTATTTTAAGCCAATAAGTTTTGGGAATTTTTAATGCAGCAATAGAAAATGAAAGCAGACATATTTTTCGACCAGAAATAACTTGAGCAGAGCCCAGAAGAATATGCTGACAACTTGAAGAAGTTTAAAGAGGTTGGGAAGCAGTTATGCTGTGGGCAAAGCAAGAGGTAGGAAATATGAGCAAAGACCCAGAAGTAATCAGGCATATGGTCGGATGCATTAAAGATAATGTCATGAACAAAGAGACCTTCACCTCCTTATTCCTCATTTTGATGCATGTAGCACTCCAGCGTTCTTGCCTGGAGAATCCCAGGGACGGGAGAGCCTGGTGGGCTGCCGTCTATGGGGTCTCACAGAGTCAGACACGACTGAAGCGACTTAGCAGCAGCAGCAGCAGAGATATTGTTTGTGAATCCCAATTGTGTATAGATGATTAACCAGGGCCAGAGTTAGTTTTCTGAAATGAAAATCTGACTGAAGTTTATGAAATGCTTTTCATTCCTGCAGCCCAGAAGATAAGATCTAATTCCTGAACCAGAAGAGGAGACCTTCCATTCTCCTCACACGGCCTCCCTGTTACACCCTCGCCAAGCCAAACTGCACACACACGTGCACACAGCCGCTCTCCCCTACATTCCTGCACTGGGCACATGGTTCTCTCCATGCGCGTTGCCTTTCCCTACTCCTATCCTCCCCCACCCAGCTTGCCATCCCAAGCCCACTCAGTTATGATCTTCTAATCTTTCTTTAAGATTCAAGTCAAAAGTGATTTCTCCTGTGAGGCCTTCCCCTGTGTTCCCACTTAGCACCCCAGGTATAATTTTTCCTTAATGATCCTGTAAGACATTGAACATGCCACCGTTATCACTTAATAATGATAACAGCCATAGTCCTGATAATTGCTGACATTTTCTGGGTGTATAGCTAAAGCCATGTACTGTCCCTTTTTACATGCACTACCACAATGTATTTTTATCACACTTTTTTCATGTTTACAAGCTTCTCTACTAAATGGTGCATCTCTCAAAGGCAGAGATGATGGCTTTTTCATCTTTGTATCCCCCAGAGCTTTGCATACTGTAGAAGGCACTCAAAATATATTTAATAAATGAGTTAGAAGAGTCAGAAGTACGGCTGGGATTCTAGTCTATGGATCACGTTGCAGAATTGCATGCTGCCATACCATCACAATAAAATGAATGCCCAAAGTCTTTGTGGAATTACAGAATACTTTGTGAGTAGAAGCTACAGAAGACCAACTCATCTCCCCCGTCTGAGCTTCTTTCTTATTTCCCACCTAATTCTTGCTGCCATAAGTATTTAGATTATGATCATGGAAAAATGAAGAGAGTTCCAGAAAAACATCAACTTCTGCTTTATTGATTATGCCAAGGCCTTTGACTGTGTGGATCATAATAAACTGTGGAAAATTCTAAAAGAGATGGGAATATCAGAGCACCTGACCTGCCTCTTGAGAAACCTGTATGCAGTTCAGGAAGCAACAGTTAGAACTGGACATGGAACAGACTGGTCGCAAATAGGAAAAGGAGTACATCAAGGCTATATATTGTCACCCTGCTTATTTAACTTATATGCAGAGTACATCATGAGAAACGCTGGACTGGAAGAAACACAAGTTGGAATCAAGATTGCTGGGAGAAATATCAATAACCTCAGATGTGCAGATGACACCACCCTTATGGCAGAAAGTGAAGAGGAACTCAAAAGCCTCTTGATGAAAGTGAAAGAGGAGAGTGAAAAAATTGGCTTAAAGCTCAACGTTCAGAAAACTAAGATTATGGCATCTGGTCCCATCACTTCATGAGAAATAGATGGGGAAACAGTGGAAACAGTGTCATACTTTATTTTGGGGGTTCCAAAATCACTGCAGATGGTGACTGCAGCCATGAAATTAAAAGACACTTACTCCTTGGAAGGAAAGTTATGACCAACCTAGATAGCATATTCAAAAGCAGAGACATCACTTTGCCAACAAAGGTCCATCTAGTCAAGGCTATGGTTTTTCCAGTGGTCATGTATGGATATGAGAGTTGGACTGTGAAGTAGGCTGAGTGCCAAAGAATTGATGCTTTTGAACTGTGGTGTTGGAGAAGACTCTTGAGAGTCCCTTGGACTGCAAGGAGATCCAACCAGTCCATTCTGAAGGAGATCAGCCCTGAGATTTCTTTGGAAAGACTGATGCTAAAGCTGAAACTCCAGTACTTTGGCCACCTCATGCGAAGAGTTGACTCATTGGAAAAGACTCTGATGCTGGGAGGGATTGGGGGCAGGAAGAGAAGGGAACGACAGAGGATGAGATGGCTGGATGGCATCACCGACTCAATGGACATGAGTTTGGGTGGATTCCGGGAGTTGGTGATGGATAGGGAGGCCTGGCGTGCTGCGAGTCATGTGGTCGCAGAGTCAGACACAACTGAGTGACTGAACTGAACTGAACTGTAAAGACTATAAACAGTTCTTGTCTACTTTATCTAGCCCAGGAACCCAAGATTATAAAGAGGAGTGAATATATGTTCATGATGGTGGGAAGTATCAAGAAGGCTGGAACAGGGTATCCAATGAGCAAGGTGTAATAGTCTGGACACATGGGTAGAAAACCCAGGAATCCCAAGCAGCAGAGGGAAGCAAGCTCCCAGGTCATGCACCCAAAAAGACTTAGTCCTTAGAATTCTGTGCTGAACTCTACGCATCGCTTTGGTAAACAAGGCAGTTGACATGTCTCTTTAAGGAGCTTTCACAAACTCATTATCAACTAAGTAAGTGGAATTCTCCTTATTCAAGTCCTGCAATTTAGAGGTAGGTAACAGCATCACTCTGTATAGCACTCTTTTACTCTTCCTCTCTTGCTTTTGTATTTATAGGCAAAAGTTGAATATTAAATCAGCTACCAGAGACATCACATTCTGCTCTATGGACCCTACTGCTACTGCTGCTACTGCTAAGTCGATTTAGTCGTGTCCGACTCTGCGACCCCAGAGACAGCAGCCCACCAGGCTTCCCCGTCCCTGAGATTCTCCAGGCAAGAACACTGGAGTGGGTTGCCGTTTCCTTCTCCAATGCATGAAAGTGAAAAGTGAAAGTGAAGTTGCTCAGTCGTGTCTGACTCTTCGCAACCCCATGGACTGCAGCCTACCAGGCTCCTCCGTCCCTGGGATTTTCTAGCAAAAGTACTGGAGTGGGATGCCATTGCCTTCTCCGCTATTGACCCTAAGTCTCAGCTAAATAAAGTCAGAGGCAAGAATTTTTTCCTCTCAATTTACAACAGATTCTATCAGGACTTCATGCTTCTTATCTTTTTTTTTTTCTCAAACAGCAAGGTACACAATTCTTTCTTTGTTTCACAATTGCCTGTGCCTTCGCTCCAGATCTCCTGCCTCCTTCTTCTCCCCCTACCTCCTCCCTCCCACTCACCAAACACAGATAGCTAGAATGTCTCTAAAGCTGGGCTGCATAAGCAAATATTAGATGGGGTCAGAAAGGAAGAAAAACTATTAGCCTCTCACTTGCATAGTTGGCACTGGGCTTAGAAAGAGCAATTTAAGGCCAATTAGAGGTAACCCTTAGGAATAGTTAGCAAAACCCTACTTCATTTTCTCTGGAGAAAAAAAAAAAAAAAAATCTTACAGCTTTTTACCTGAAGAGAAGAATAGCCTATCCTTTTATATTATGTCTGAGAATAATTCTTTCCTCCCACCCAGTTCAACTCAAGAAACCTCATGGAAAGCAGGATCAGGTACCAGAAGGACACAGAGATAGAAACAAAGAGTCACTACCCTCCATAAACTGACACTCTAGTAGCAGATTATGATTAATTGATATATATATATATATATATATATATATATATATATAATTCTGAATAAAGCAGAATCGGGATAAATGCTACATGAGAGATGGATGCAAAGATGTGTGAATAAGAAAAACTATGTATTTGGAGGGGAGCATCATCGGATGCATCTTCTAAACTTCCTTTTTCTGGGACTTGGACAATCAACAGTTATTACAGCTAAAATTAAGGAATAATGAGGAGGGGAGTATTGTTTCCTACTATCAAATAATGATTGCATTCCTAAGAAATATCACATTATCACAAATAGCATAACAAAAATGTTTCTAACGGAGGAAAAAGACAGTTGAGGCTAGACACTTTCAGATGTATAATGATAGTTATTTTTCCTCCAGAAATTTCAGCAATTGAAAATGTTTTTACTAGGTCTAAATGTATTTTGTTATTTTAGGCAATATCTTGGTTCATCAAAACTGACAAAAACAAACCTAAACACTCTTGAGCACATCCAAGCAGCACATAAAATAGGACCAAAATATGGAAGTTCTAAGACTATGAAAATCAATTGCAGCCGCACTTGTGGCGGATTGCCTTAGTGAAAGTGAAAGGGAAGTCGCTCAGTCGTGTCCGACTCTTTGCAACCCCATGGACTGTAGCCCACCAGGCTCCTCCGCCCATGGGATTCTCCAGGCAAGAATACTGGAGTGGGTTGCCATTTCCTTCTCCAGGGGATCTTCCCAACCCAGGGATCAAACCCAGGTCTCCTGCATTGCAGGCAGACGCTTTAACCTCTGAGCCACCAGGGAAGGCTGATTGCCTTGCTGCTGCTGCTGCTGCTGCTGCTACTGCTAAGTCACTTCAGTCGTATTCGACTCTGTGCGACCCCATAGACGGCAGCCCACCGGCTCCCTGTCCCTGGGATTCTCCAGGCAAGAACGCTAGAGTGGATTGCCATTTCCTTCTCCAATGCATGAAAGTGAAAAGTGAAAGTGAAGTTGCTTAGTCGTATCCGACTCCTAGCGACCCCATGGACTGCAGCCTACCAGGCCCCTCCATCCATGGGATTTTCCAGGCAAGAGTACTGGAGTGGGGTGCCATTGCTTTCTCCGTGATTGCCTTACTCATTGCTAAATATTCTGGTTTCAACTTCCGGCAGTGCCCCTCCCTGTGAGACGATGATACATACCAGCTCTGTTCAACTCCTGAGCGACCATGTGATTTGCTTTGGCCAGTGACATGTAGGCAGACATGACAGACATCACTTCTAAGCAGAGGCTCTCAGAGCTCCACCATGCCCTTTTCCCTCTGCCACCACTACCAAGAGTATCTGAAAAAGAAACTGAAAGTGAGAGTTGCTCAGTTGTGTCAGACTCTTTGTGACCCCATGGACTATACCATCCATGGAATTCTCCAGGCCAGAACACTGGAGTGGGGAGCCTTTCCCTTCTCCAGGGGATCTTCCCAACCCAGGGATCAAACCCAGGCCTCTTGCATTGCAGGCAGATTCTCTACCAGCTGAGCAACCAGGGAAGCCCAAGAATACTGGAGTGGGTAGCCTGTCCCTTCTCCAGTGGATCTTCCTGACCCAAGGATTGAACCGGGGCCTCCTGCTTTGCAGGTGGATTCTTTACCAAATGAGCCACCTTAGCCAGAGAATACGCCTTCAGGCAGAGGTCTAAAGTAAAGAACGTGGAGTAAAGATAATATGGAACAGAGCCCCAGACAACTCAAGACAGGAATGCATAGCAGAGAGGGAGGAGTAAACCCTTGCTGTTGTAAGCCAGTAGACTCCAAGGGCAATTTGTTACCATAATGTAACACAGTTTATTCTGACTAATACACAAATACAAGGTATAAAGCAACATGAACTGAACAGCCACAATTCAAGTAAAACAATCTGCTATGCCCAGTGGTATTTGCTAATCGTGATCCTTCTTAGCAATTACAGCCTACGTAATACTGCCATTTTCGAAGACTCTATACTAGACATCTTTTCATATATTATCTCATTTAATCCCTTTAACAACGGTAATAAGGTGAAGTTAAATCTCCATTTTCTAGATAAGAAAACTGAGAGCCAAAAAGATGACGTGATCTGCCAAGAGTTATTCACCTATTACGTGCCAGAAGTGGGAACCTAACTTAACTCTGTTTGATTCCAAATCTTGCCTTCATAGCACTTTTCCACAGGGCTAATCAAGGAATAAACCACAACTCTGAAGCCATAAAAAGCAGAGTGATGCTAATGTGATCTCAATTAAGTTACTCAGCCTCCCTGAGGCTTGGTTTTCTCATCTGTAAAATGGAGATAGCATTATCTCCCGTGTCCTCAGAGGATTCAGACAGACAGATAGTTCCCAGCATGCTCTCTGGTACGTATCAGCCCTCAGTTAATGACCCATATAATCAGTGGCAATCCTCATACAGACTATGTATACAAACTTAGACTGAAGAGAGAAAAACTCGCTCTGGGGTCCCTAGAGAAAGCAGCGCCCTCCTGGGTCCTCATGAGGCCAGGACACAGCAGGGACCTGTGACAGTAGAGATTTAGTGCCATACAGCAGGATAAGAGTCTCCACTGAGGAGAGGGCCGTAGGGTCAGTGCTGGGCAGCCACAGACCGAGCTCTGCCCTCAGTCTAACAGGAGAAGCACAGACGTCCAGGGACAGCCATCAGCGGGCCTCCTAACAGATGGACCCATGAAACAGGGGAACAGGTTGGGCCCCAGTGGCCAGAGAGAGAGAGAGACCTTGGAGGAACAGGGCCTCTCTGGATGAAGGCAGAAAGAGATCTGCAAATAAGAGCGAGTTGGTGACATGCATGGCCCCTGACTAGCAATGAGCTGATGGAAGCAGCTTATGGGACTAATGACAGGAGGTAATGATGATGAAAAGCACTTAAGCAATGGGCCTCAAGTAGCCGTTGTGGTTGCTGAAAGGCCTCCGCCACCAAACAAAGCAATTAGTCAGTCACCCTGCCACCCAGCCCCTCCTCTGCCCGCCTCCCTTTTCCCACCTTTGCAGACTTCAGGCCATTCATCCCTTTGTCTGAGCAGCCCAGCCTGCAGCAGCCCAGACCCAGCAAACAGACACGTACCAGCTGGAGCCCAGCCTATTCCGGCTGTTTCCCCAGCCTGCAGTGCCAACGGTGGCCCGGGATACAAAGGAGGACGGGCCTTGGGGAGCCCTTTCTGTCTCTGCAGTTTTGCCATGAATTTTACATGAAAATGCTACCTGTGTGTTTGTCCACTTTTCTGTGTGGCACTGCTTTTCCCATAACACAAAGAAGAGACTTTCTGGCTTTTGCAGCTGGGAGGGTGGCTCTCAGCTGCAAGTTAGAAAACAGTTTTGAACTTGGACCTTTCTCTACATAAAAAGGAAGATAACTAGGCTGGGAGTTGAGGATTCCTGAGTTCTTATTCTTGGCTTCTACTCCTTCTTTAAGACTTCTCTTAGGTATTTCCACTCTTGGAATCTTTCCTTCATCTATGCAGACTGTCCTCCTGGTCTGTTCCCATTACAGGTACCATGAGATAATGTTACAAGGTCATGACTGCTTCTCATCTACCCATCCACCTTCCTTCCTCTCAAGACCATGAGCCCACAGATGGCCAGGACTATGTCTGTTCTTTCCACCCTCAGTGCCCAGCATCTTGGTGCTACACAGCAACTTGGGCAAGTTTCTGAGGCACCCAACGTCCAAACCCACAAAGTAGGGGCAATAATATCTGTCCGATTATATGTTCCAGTTTGGTATTTGGGGATCAAATATGAGAGCAAAACTGAAGAGTGTTTGGAAATGTAAAGCAATAAATAAATTATGAATGTCAGGCACTGCACATCTCTGCTTTCCGCATTCACTCATACAACGTTTTTGAGCACGTTTTCTGTGTTAAGCATTTTGTTCGTGCAGGTAGAAGCACCTTCTGAAGTTTCTCCCAGTAAACCCATTGTCTCACTCCCTCCAGCCCTGTATTGAGCCTCTGGTTATGGCCCAAACCAGTAAAGATACTCCTGATGGCCCCTGTCTCCCCTTGCTAACATCTACACCAAAACTCCAGGGTCATTGTCTGCCATTCATGAAAATCACCAATGCTATTTTGAGTGTCCATAACAAAGAGGGCATGGGACCAGGCATAGAGGAAGGGCTAAAATATTAAATGGGCAAGGTACAGAGTCTTCCCCCTTAAGAAAATAGAGCATAATATAAACAGAAAGTGAAAAGAGTTGGAAAATATCCACTAAAGAATGATGTCATAATTCAGAGAAGGGCAAGCTTTCATTAACTGATCCATTAGAAAAGCCTGAAGGAAATGGGTGACATTTGAGTTTGATCATGAAAAAATGAAAGATTTCAGGAGGCAAGGATTGTGAAAAAAAAAAAAAAAAAATATATATATATATATATATATATATATTCTCAGAAAAATCAGAATTGTGACTTTCCTTAGAGGGTCAATCCTCAGCTTCATTGTGCAAATGAGAAAATCGAGGCCAAGAGAGATTCAGTAATTCATTCACGATCATTTAGTAACTGGCAGGGCTGGGATACAAATTCTGCAACCCATGCTCTGGCAAAGAAATGGCGTACTAGAAAGGGCATAAAGCAAAAGAGACAGAGGGCAAGAAAAATGAGAAAAAATGATGGGCTTGGAAGAAAAAGAGAGAGAGAATGAATTAAAAGAAAAAAAAATTGAAATTCCCAGAGAATGGGAGACCATTTAGGAAGCCACTACAAAAGTCTAGAAGCAAAATAATTAAAGCCTGGTCCAAAGTGGTAACTGCAGGGGCAGGAAGAAATGGGAAAGTCTGAAAGGCGGTGTGTTAGTCCATTTGAGCTGGTAAGTCCAGGTGGCTTAGGAGCAACCGAAGTTTGTTTCTGCCAGTTCTGGAGGCTGCAAGTCTGAGATGAGGGGACCAGCACAGTTGGCTTCTGGAGAGAACCCACGCCCTGCTTCACAGACAACTGTCTTCTCTCTATGTCCTTGCAGCTCTCTGTTATAAGAGCTGCTGCTGCTGCTGCTAAGTCGCTGCAGTCGTGTCCAACTCTGTGTGACCCCAGAGATGGCAGCCCACCAGGCTCTTCCATCCCTGGGATTTTCCAGGCAAGAACACTGGAGTGGGTTGTGATTTCCTTCTCCAATGCATGAAAGTGAAAAGTGAAAATGAAGTGCTCAGTTGTGTCCGACTCTTAGTGACCCCATGGACTTCAGCCTACCAGGCTCCTCCATCCATGGGATTTTCCAGGCAGGAGGACTGGAGTGGGGCGCCACCGCCTTCTCCATTATAAGAGCAGTAATGCTATCCATGGGCTTCCCCGGTTGGCTCAACTGGTAAAGAACCTCTCTGCTGATGCAGGAGATGCAAGAGACACAGATTCAATCCCTGGGTCAGGAAAACCCCCTGGAGAAGGAAATGGTAACCTGCTCCAGTATTTTTGCCTGGGAAATCCCATGGGAAGAGGAGCCTGGAGGGCTACAGTTCATGGAGTCACAAAGAGTCAGACACGACCGAGTGCATACGCACGAGTGCACACGCACACAGTCCTATCCATGAGACCTCTACTGTCACGACCTAATCACCTCCTGAAGGCCCCACCTCCCATTAGCATCACCTTGAGAAACAGGTTTCAACAGATGAATCTGGGGTGACAGAAACATTTAGTTCATAGCAGATGACTTAACAGGCTTTGATTATCAAATGGAATGAGATGGAGGGGAGTAGAATCCTGAGATTTCAAGCTCAGAGAAAACAGAAAATAGTTTAAAAATCTGAGTTTTGCTAAGCCTACCATCCCTTTCCACAGATTATGAGCAGGTCTCCATAAGGGACCAAAATGCACCCATTGCCATTTTTCCCTGACTTGTGAGAAAAGAACACAAAGGGGAAGTAGGGAATGATGGCTTTCACTGTAGGACTCATCTATCACAGCAACAGTATTATAAAGTCAGTAAATAATTGATCTCAGATGAATAAGAGGTTTTGGAGTTATACAGCCCATCACACATCACCCAAGGGCACATCAAACAGGGTTGTGCCATTCTGACTGTTCACAGGGGTTATTAGATGTGTAAACATCTCTAAATTCTGTCTCCAAATCAGAAGGCGCTAGCTTTGTTGAGAGTCAGCCATGTTCAAACCTAGGATGTGCCCAAACACGACAGAAGCATTGTTTTCTGTCCCTCGGCTCTCCGTATGTTAAAAGCATCTATTAAAATGTGTCTGGGATGGAAAACACCCAACACACTGTCATTAATTTAAGGAAATAAAATTACACCATATGAAGGGTTATCATAAGGAAGATGGTGACCAGCTGTTCTCCCTCTCCTCTGGGTTAGAATAAGAGAAAGTGGGAGGGAGTTTAATTTGAAATTGAATTGGGAGTGGGAACTTGACAGAAGGAAGGGAGCATAGCCAATGAGGGCTACAAGACAAACAGTGGAGCCGAGTATGGAGGGGTGGGGAGGAGAGGGAGTCACCCAGCCCAAGGCAAAATGAGGTTTTCTTTCCTCTCTTCCTCTGGGATCCTAACAACCTTAGGATTTCCCTCCTTTTTAACCTCTTTCCAGAAAAAAAGTATTGCTTTCTTATTTTCATGAAGGTTAAGACAATTGAGGCGTTTTCATTTGAATATAGATCGAAGCCTCCCAGTAACTGAGTGAGGCAGGAGGTAGATTATCAGAGGCCCTTTTCTGCAAAGTACCTCATAGGCTTGTGTAGCGTTCAGTCCAGCCCTGCCAGAGAACTCAGATTTGAGAGGATGTGGGAAATGGGCAGTATAGATTCGAAGTTCCTAGTGACTTAAGGAATCTCTGATTTCAACCTGGTTCAATGCTAAACTGTGAGTAACCTAATTTATTCATCAGTCACCCCCAAATTCTGCACCTGCTCTCATATAGGCACTTTCCTCTCATTTGTAGACCTCTCCAGAGCCAGTCACCATCAAAACATGTTTTTAACATGTAATTTGTAACAGTAATTTACCCTTAGTATGATTCAAAATCACCTCTAATCTTTCTCCCAGTTGCATTTGTATGTAAGCTGTGCTTCTCACTGGGGAACCAGAAGACTGATTCTCTGGTCCAGAAATTTCAAAATACCAGGAAAAGAATGGAAAGATTTTCCTCTGGAAGAGATTCATTTGAATCCTGAAAATGGACAAAGAAGGATGCAGTTTGTTCTCCATTCTTCTCAGGGATGTTCCATCAGAACTGACCCTCCATTACAACAGAAACCCCACTGAAAGTGAAAAGAAATCAGAACACTCCTCAAACTGAGCCAAAAAAGAACTGACCTCCCACACTAAAATATCAGGCGAAGTCTTGTCATCACAAATGTAAGTCAAACCCCACAGTATAGGAAGGAAGTATGGCAAATACACAAGTATACACATTGTCCATGAAGAAAGACCTGGGGGCCTTCAGAGTAGGGAGGGAGTTAGCGTTGGTCAGATCAGGAGAGGGTGCGTGAGGGAGAGGGTACTTGATAAACACTAGGATGGTATCTGCTGCAGGATGGTATCTGGGTGGGTTTTATTTCCTCGTGGAGACCTACTCAGAATCTCTGATTCTCAGAGAATGAGATGGTATCCCTCAGGAAAACACAAATTTCTGAACTAGTTTCTAAGTTGTTCTCCAAGCTTGAAACCTTGAAACCTTCCATCTCTCCCTTCCATTCAGTCATCAAAGTCTGTTAATCTATCTGCTATGAACTAAATGTTTGTGTCTCCCCAAAATTCATACATTGAAAAACCTAATCCCCAAGGTGACGAAGCAGGGTCAAGAGACAAAAGCATTCTGAGTCAGCAGAGGGGCACGGACAAGGACGTGAAGGGGGCCAGACTGGGCCGGGAAACCTAAGGGGGTGAGCACCGCCGGGGCGGGCATGACGAGGGCAGTGGCAGCAACTGCCACAACGCTGGAAAGGCAGGCATCACCCTGCCCTGCACTGTCCTCAGTCCCACCAGGATGAGAAGCTTCTCCTTTACTCTGTGCACATGGGGTGACTTCCCGTTTGGGGGAGGGGAGCAAATCGGGCAACACATAATCCACAAGACCCAAGCTGGCTCTGCGTCCATTTCATCATAAGTGATCTAATTCTTTTACATATAAAAAATTTCAGGGTTTTACCTTCACTGTCGGGATTTGCCTTCCTGATCTGGTAACACTTGACCCAGAGTGACCACGGATTAGCCTGTTTCCGAAGCCCTTTCTAGCCGTTATATCCATCCTTCTCTCCTTAAAGAGCCCACGTTTCCCATTTAGGTCTAGAACAGAAGCAGTTCCAATGGAAAAGAACAGAAGGAGAAATGGTTCTGAATAATAATCCTTGGCATTCAGTTTTTCCTCAAGTGAGGAACGTTTCAGTTGTAAACTTGGCATTGTCCCCACGTTGAGGACTGTCGGTAACCAATAGGAGAGCTAGGAGCGCAGAGAAGAAATGGGGTGGGGATAAACTAACTCTATAGTCAGGCGTGAAACACTGGAGTCTGTTTCCCTGTCACCTCAAAGCAAGATGCCAAGTGCCTCTGCTTTTCCTGGCAACTCTAAAGCAAGCCTAAACCCAGGCTCCAAATCAGCAGGAATCTTGGAACACAGTAAGGTCAGAGAACCAACTGGTCCCCTCCAATCAAAGCGGCATTCATTTTGTTGTTTAAGTGCAAAGTTGGTGGAGGATAATTTCCTCCCCTGCTGACAATCTATGTCAAAGCTTCAGCCTCACTGGAAACAGTTGTGATCTGAACTCTTTCAGGGGAAAGAAAAAAATAATAATAGTAACAATAAAGGAAAATGAAAGAAAGAAAACACACACAACTCCCACATAACTCCAGCTCTTTTAATGGACAAGTTGACAGGATCCTGAACTAGCATCTCTCTGGGACCCCCTCCGTAATCACAGGCTGGAAAGGAGAGCTATGTTTCATGTGATTAGAGAGTGGTTGTGCTTCTGTCCATTAGGGAGCAAAGAAGAGGAAGCATTTTGAAGAACTTGATGCCAAACATTTTTCACTGGGGAATTTTACTCAATTACTCACAAAATAGTCTCAAAGATGGTCATTTCATCATTAAAATGTCCTTTTAAAAATTGACCACAGATTTGTTGAGAGCTGATTTTGATTGGTGGCGCTTTGGAAATTACGTGCTTGATTTACCACCATCCTCTCCTAAAACCCTACCCACCACACCCCTTTCCCCATCGCTGTTCCACTTAATTGAGTCAGCCTCTCCCTTTTCGCCTGCCCAGACATTGATGAAGATACGCAGCAAACAACTCTTTAGCAGTTCCCTCTCCCTCTTATATCAGGGGAGTCCATCAACCTGGAGAGAAAAAAAAAAAAACAAAAAAGCCTTGGGGAGGAGGGGAGAGGGGAAGCTGATCAGACCTTTCAGAAAAGGCTGGAATTAGGAAAGAGTTCTCCTTGCTGAAAGAAATCTCTTTGTAGCTTAATGTTGGTGATATGGCTGGTCCAGTAGGGAATGGGCAATGAGAGGCGGAAACATGCCTAGGATGCCCTTTCAACTCAATGCGTCCGAGCCAAGGACTTTGCAGGGAAATGCAGTCCTAACCTATGCTGATCTCGTCTAGCATTGTATCATCAATGGCCGGGGCACTATCAGAATTTCCATCATGCCTTCCATTCTGCTCTTTTTAAAACCGTAGTGCCATGTTCCTACATGTTTTGTTTAATTTTTAACGCTTAGCTTGGTTTGTTTCTTGATTATCCTCACAGGTGGGATCTTACCTCCCTGACCAGGGATCGAACCTGCATCGCCTACATTGGAAGCACTAGAGTCTTAACCACTGGACCGTCAGGGAAGTCCCTCATTCCTCTCTACCTAGCCCAAATTCTCCTCAGCCTGCAAAAGGCACTTCAGACCCCTCTTCTCCCATGTCGCTTTCCTTGGCCACTTTATCCCACCCTGGTCTCTCCTTTCTCCAAAATCGATTTTCGCTTACCGTCACTGTCACAGAGCCCAGCATTCCGCTGGTCAGTGTTCTCGAGAGCAGAGCCCAGAATCACAGAGACTCTGTAAGACTGCTGCAGAGGCCTCTGCCTGGGACCAGGGACTCTGTGTCAGGAGGAGGTGGGGGAGGGCGGAGGGTATGCGGCCCCCGTGAGCGTCTGCTAGGGACCTCCGTTCCGCAGATGAAGACAAACTGATGTATTTCTCACGGGGGAAGGGAGTGGAAGTGGCCAGTTGGAGAAGGGAAGGAAGGCGTTAAGTGGCAAGGAGGCAGAGGAGTGTCAAGGGGCCCTTGAGCCTGTGGAAGGGTCTGCTTTCCCAGAAGTCCTACAAGGCTGATGCATCAAAGGGAGAAAGAGGAGAAGGAGCCGGTCTGTGTGTTTTGGAAAGATGTTATCATGAAAGGTGCTCCTGAATCAAATTAATGCAGCATTTTCTGTGGTTGGGAATTTGTGTGGAGAGTCTGCCTGTACAAAGAAAAGGCATCTGTGGAATGTATGTTCTCCCTAAGTGTGGAAATGTGATTACAAGCATCACAGACACCCAGGACAGGTCAGATAGGAGAGGCACGAAAAGCCTTTCTTTTATAACGACAGGAAAAATACGCGTGTTTCTACTCTGGTGTCTTTACACACCTCCTCTGTTACTGCTCCTTCACCAAATACACACATACCCACACACTTACACACACACACACACACACACACACATTTTGTTCATTCTCTCCTCAGTAACTTAACAGGTTATGGTTTGGCTCTCTCTCGCTCTCCAAATTGTTCCCACCCCCAGCCTGTAATGCTCATTCTCTTCTCCCAAATTATTTAAAAGCCATCAAGCATTTAATGTAGCACTGCAGTGATGTCACTTTCATTAAACCTTCTGTGATGGCTTTGGCAAAACCAGCATTAACTCTTCTCCGAAGCGCCCCTCATTACAAATCTGCTCCATGTTCTTAGCACACGCACGTTGTGGGAGAGGGGACAGGGAGGGTTGTGTGTGCAAGTGTGGGGGTGCACACAAGTGTGCTGCTCTGAGGGGAACCAAAGTTTCTTGAGCTTTAGGCTGGAGAAGTCCTTCAACACGTGGTTGTATTGTTGTCTAGTCACTCAGGCATGTCCAGCTCTTTGCGAGCCCAGGACGATAACCCCCCAGGCACCTCTGTCCATAGGATTTTCCAGGTAAGAATACTGGAGTGGGTAACCATTCCCTTCTCCAAAAGACCTTTCTGACCCAGGGATTGAACCCATGTCTCCTGCACTGGCACGCTGATTCTTTACCACTGAGCCACCAGGGAAATCAAACATGTGGTAGACCTCAATACAAGTTAGTTGACCCAAAGGTGAATCTTAGATCGCACCCATGTGGCTGTGGTTACTTCCCACTATGTTTACTATTGAACTCTAGGGCTTTGGAAGGTACTGTATCCTTATGTCCTCTTGCCCCAGGGATAGAGGGGACTCAGAAAGGGCAAGAAGTACCTAGGGAACTCTCTTCCCTTTTCCTGATACCCAGCCTTGACTCTGCCATTTCCTTTCCCAGTGCTACAGAAATGTAACCATCTCCTCTGTCTCAGACAGGACATAAGTGCTATATCCCATCAGTACCAAACCAAGAGCAAGGATGCTCCAAAAGTCTTGGAACCATAGACTCTCAAGCAGTCCCACCTGGATAAGCATTTGTTCCATTACAACAGAAGTCAATAAGCCCTCTTTTCCCCACCTTGAGATAGGCACAGCAGACATTTGGAAATCAGAGTAACACATGGAGAGGCAGGAGATGCTTCTCTGCAGCAGGCACAGCGGTGTCACAAGGCTGTCCTTTGGTAAGCGTGGGTCGGAGGAGGTTTAACCTTTGTAGGACGGAGCGGTTCTTTGTGCCTGTGTTCATGGGCAAGTGGCTGGTTTCTGTTAAAGGTACCAGGCTATTTTTAAAAGGCTCAGGCCCGTTTTGAGAGTTGCTGTAATTTTCATACACAAACTGAATGGGTCTCAGAAAGGGGCATAGATTACTCAGGCCTCTGCCGATATTTTGTCACCTACAAATACAAATGGCTATACTTAGAAAAGGGTCAGGAAAGGCACTCCATGTTAAATAGCTAATGGGATTTCCTACAAGATAGGCTGAAGGTTCTACAAAGTTCCTCTTCTTCCTATTTTGAGTAGAAATCATCATTATAATTTGCATTGTATTTTTTTATTTTTATCATAATTTTCTGGTTTTTTATGTCTACTTTTATATTAAGTTTTATATTTGAGTCTACTGGAATATAACCAGAGAAGAAACAGATGTGACCAGGAAACTAACTAGCATTTAAGGTGGCTCTTTTGACATTGACTCTGGATGGTCTGGTGGGTCATGACATCGTATTGCTTCTAAAGGGAGGAGGCTGAGTGTGTGTGTCTGCATGTGTGATGATACTAACAATCATAGCTACCATTTATTAAATGCTCAGTCTTTCCAGGTGGCGCTAGTGGTAAAGAACCCACCTGCCAATGCAGGAGATAGAAGAGACTCCGGGTCGATCCCTGGGTCAGGAAGATCCCCTGGAGGAGGACATGGCAACCCACGCCAGCATTCTTGCCTGGAGAATCACGTGGACGGAGGAGCCTGGCAGGCTACAGTCCATGGGGTCTCAGAGTCAGACTTGACTGAAGTGACTGAGTGTGCATGCATTAAATGCTCGGCTTCTCAGCCATAGCAGCTCTATGAGGTGAAACACTAAGAAATAGAAAATTTTAAGTGACTGTCTTGAGGATATAATAAAACTGAAATGGTAGGACCAAGATTCAAACTCAATCTGTCTGATTCCAGACTATAGACTCTTCACCACTGTGAAAGTGAAAGTCACTCAGTCATGTCCAACTTCTTGAGACCCCATGGACTGTAGCCCACCAGGCTCCTCTGTCCATGGAATTCTCCAGGCAATACTACTGGAGTGGGTTGCCATTCCCTTCTCCAGGGGATCTTCCCAACTGAGGGATCAAACCCAAGCCTCCTGCATTACAGGCAGATTCTTTACCATCTGAGTCACCAGGGAAGCCCCTTCACTACTAAGCTTTACAAATAATTATTTAGTCAGAGATACTTTGAGAAATAAGCATGTGAAAAAAAAGAGAGAGAGAGAGAGAGAGAAAATCAGGAACAGAATATGGTAGGTATTTTGCAAGTCCTTCTTGCCTTTTCCCAATCCTACCATAGCTGACTAAACCTCAGGTGAACACTTGATGCAATAGCCATGGCGTAGATTGATGAGTGCCTGAAAGACAAGCTAGCCAGTCAAATTCTTCCCAAGTGTTTAAACTAAGATACACAGAGATACAATACTGAGGGGCCGTTTTAGAACTGAAGTGAGTGGACTCGCTCAGTCGTGTCCAACTCTTTGCGACCCCATGGACTGTAGCTCACCAGATTCCTTCATCCATGGGATTTTCCAGGCAAAAGTGCTGGAGTGGGTTGCCATTTCCTTTTCCAGGGGATCTTCCCGACCCAGGGATTGAACCCGGGCCCCCCGCATTGCAGGCAGACAGTTTACCGTCTAAACCACCAGGGAAGCACTTTTGGAACTGAAAGGATATGTAATTTTAGGTGGCAAGGAAGCCATTTGGTAGCATATGGAGAACTAGTAAGTAGAAAAAGGTGCTTGGTAAAATGGAGAACAGAACAGAAACTTAGAGAAAATCTGAGATAAACATGCAGTGTTTGATAGAAAAATTTACTCTTCAATTTTCTTGAGCTTTCTTGAGTGTGTCTGTTCTTTTCCATTGAAATCCAGGTAGTCCAACAACACAGTATTATAATTAGTTTTCCATTGTGGTTACTCAAGGACACAGTATCTGGAGCACAGTAGGTGCTCAAAAAATGGTTTTCAAATGAAAGGATAAAAAAGATTAATCCTGAATAAACACAGAGTCCTGAGACCCTATGTTGAATAACTAAGTGGGTGATTTTCTCAGCTCCTCTACTGTTTTGAGCTACACAGCAGAAGTTTCCAAACACTTGATTTGGTACAAAGTCTTTAACTTCCTCCCCCAAGTTTCTGACTTTCCTAAGCACTGTAAAGCTTGGAAAAACAATAACAGCTGTGTGCTTTCTTCATAACCCAAAGAGACTCTGATACCGCCTACCACACCACCACAAGTAGAATTAAATGCCAGATTAAATGCATGATGCCCAGCTAAATCTGAACTGTAGATAAACAACAGATAATTGTTTATAATGTGTGTCCCAAATAGTGCATTGTATATATATATATATATATATATATATATACACACACATATACTAAAAAAAAGAACTCATTGTTTATCTGGAATTCAAATTTAACTGAGCATCATGTATTTTTATTTGATAAATCTGGTACTCAACTAGGATATGCTTTCCCCTAAATAACCAGTTTCAGATGTCCAGTTCTGGGATTTGTCTTCTCACAGTATCTCACCCCATGAGAAGATGATGGCTTCCCTCCACTCCATACTGCATCTACCCACAAGTGCACAGGCACACATATGTAAGGATACAAACACACAACCACACACACACACATAAATCCTACAAAAGGAAGCCCTATTACTTGGTGATGCTCACGAGATACAAGTTACTAGATTCAAAGCATTGTTAAGCTCCACTGAAAAAATGTGGGTGGAAATGGCAATGCTTTGACCTTTTTTCCTTCACTTTCAGTGGAGAGAAGTCTTAATATCACCAGCACTGTGCAGAAAAGACCACTTTCTAGACTTCACCCTGAAGTCTAGAAACACCTGAAAGAGTTTCCAGAAAATCTAACTGGAATCTGATACTTTGGCCAAGTCTTCCAATTATGAGCAAAAGCTCCTGGTACCGACCCTTCCTGAGCGGGACAGCGGTGACATCACAGCACCCCTCTGGTGGGAAGTACCTACCCCTGCCTCCCAACCACACTTTCTTTGGGAAGAGCAATATAGAGAAGAGAGGTAAAGAATCGTAGTCCTGGTGCTTCTTGCGGCAGCGTTGCCTACTCCCAAATCCACATAATCCACATTGCCGCCTCCTGCCCCATACGACCCATGTCTAGGGGATGCGGTCACCTCCTCCACAGCCATGTTCAGAGGCTTCAAGTGAGAGAAGTGTGTTACACTCGAGGTCCCAGATAGCCTCTGTGTCACAATCATAAGGTAAAGTCTTTATCATTTAAGACATTCCAAATCCTCCCTTATTCGGTTGCCACAGTCATCTTGCGGCTCAATCTAGAGACTTTGCCAAGGTCGCGATGAGACACTGACAGATCAGGGACATCTTGCAGCTCAATCTAGAGACTTTCCCAAGGTTCTCAATGACACACTGATAGATCAGGGTCATCTTGTGACTCAATCTAGGGACTTTCCCAAGGTCGCGATGAGACACTGATAGATCAGGGTCATCTTGGTCTCAATCTAGAGACTTTGCCAAGGTCATGATGAGACACTTACAGACCAGGGCCTGAAGAGCTGGGATTCAAACTCTGACTTTGCCCCTCCCAGCCCAGAGCTTCTCTCCACCTCCTTACCTGGCTCAGGTGGGAATGTGTGGCCTCTGCCATAAGGTTTACTGGGAGATGTAATAGCCTGTCTCTGAGGAAGGCATGGACTGGCCCCTCTTGACACCCAGGAAGGCAGAGATATTAAAAATATGCTTTCCAACAAGTGAGAAGAGCATGGTGGGTCAAAGAAGAGGGCTGGGATTCAAAACTGCCCAACCCCGGAATAGATCAACCTTCCATAGCTAGGGCAAGAGCCACTGCTTGTCAGTTATCCAGGGCACAACCGATCACTGTGGAGGGCACACGTGCTCCTAAACCATTGCACTAGATGCTAAATGAAGCAATTAGAGATGAAGGGGACATTTTAATTACCAGGCTTGGCCAGCTCCGAAGGGGCCCAAATTTCAAGTGAATGTGAAAACTCAATTATGCTGAACGGGAGCAAGACACCTGGCATCATGGGGCTGATTATCTAGAAGCCCGAGGTGAAGGGAAAGGATGCCAAAGAATAGAGCAAGGGAGAAAGGGGAAGTCACGTAACAAAAAACTCATAAGACAGCAGGAAAATGCAAGAGATCCATAACACCCTGAAGTGCGGGATGAGCCAGCCTCTCAAGGGAGAGTGGGCAAATTAGTCTCATTAGCAATTTTAGAAACTCCCTCTTTTCTTTCCTCTAATGGATATACGATTTTCATTTTTTAGCTTCAAACATCTCATGAACTTTTCACCTTTCCATTTTTTTCCAAAGCTGAATTTCTACTTGCCTCCACCGCCCGCAACCCTGGGACAGGAGCCATAGCAATTCTGTGCTAGCTTGTCCTTTCTGGAACTTTCCAAATGAGATTCACCCTATGACACCCCAGGAGAAAGGGAAAGAGTGACTGGTGTTGGGTAGGGATTCTGGGTATCATATTTCATATTTGAGGAGGATTTCTTTAATAATAATAATTAAAATTCTAATGTGTACAGAATTAAAGAATTTTCTTTCTCCTTTGTCTCTGTTTTAAATCTGTTTGAAATAAATTAACGTCCAAAAGGCAAACCTTTGAGTAAAGACGTTTTACACTTGTGATGGACGTGTCTAGAGGAATGCGGGAAATATCTAGTCTTCCATGTGTAAGGCTACTGCTATTTTATGTACCATCGAATGCTCCATGCCTATGAACAGATCTGTTTTCAGAGAGATACAGAGAGTCAGCTAAGCTCACCGTGCTCTGGTCAACTGATTCACTGTCATTCACTAGGCTTGCAGCATGTTGGATTCAGATAAGCTAATTTGTTAGCTCCAGAGTTGAAACCAGAACCTGAATATCTAGACTCCTGGTCCTAGCACTTCCCCCAGGTGATATGACATGATATCTTTGGGGTTTTGCCTAATTTCTAAACATAAACATATGGTCCAATTTATCCTAGGTCAATTTCTCATCTTTTTTTTTCTTTTTCTCAGTTCCTAGGCTGAACATATTTTGACTCCACATAATCTCTTTGCCCAGTACTAAGAATGTCTAGAAATAGAGATAAGAGTTATTCATTTACTCGTCCTCCCATCTCCTTATTTTCACAAGACTGGGGCCAGCTGAGATCTCTGTGTGATATTAGGAGGAGGCTTGCTCTTTCGCCATGGTCCACGGTGCGGGTGGGGGTAGGGGGGGTTCACAGCGCTTTTGGATGAAACTTGCCTCACTGCCCAGCAGGGAGAGGGCTCTTTTCAGACTGAAAGTCAGCAGCATCATGGGAAAAGAGCCGACAGCTGAATAAGACAGGAGACAATGGTTGTTTAAGAAGTGCGGGCCGGTCTCTGAGAAACAGGCCTGCCCTCTAATGAGTGGAACCATCCCTGTGCTGGGAGGACAACGAGAGCCTTTCAATGAAGATACATTGTCTTCAATTCCCAAAGCAGAGATCAGTGTCCCAGAATCATGGTTTGAAATGGTCTTCTCTAGGTCAAGGAGTCCACCCCTCTGCTTTCAGGATTTTGAATATCATCTCAACAAAAATATCTATGCAAGTGTTGGAGGAAGTGGCCGCACGCAGCTGGTATATTCCAAAAACTCCCCAAGGAGAAATATGTCCCAACCATCTCCTTTATTTGGCCCCATCCCCACCTCTCCTTCTAATAGGAAATAAGTGTATGAAGTTATGCGTTCATAGCCCCTCCCCTGCCCTTTTCTCCCCTTTCCCATACTTTTGGCCATCAGATCAACTTGTAAACAGCAGTCCTTTCCCTCCCCCTGAGACAGCTAGGAAAGCTTTGTTCCCTTTGAAACAGATGGGGAAACCAAGGTAGAATGTGCCATTGAGCAGGGGGCCCTGGAGACTGGCAAATTCTGGTTCCCAACCTACCCACACCGTCCACAGAGAAGAATGAACTTTCTCTTTCTCCATGTAATTAAATCAGACCGTCACCACTTCAGTAAAACAACATTTGTTTAGGGAGGAAAGAGGGACGCGGCGTGTGGTGCAGACTTCCCTTTGAGCAGCCTGATGGAAACAGGACCGGGCCCATGTGTGCCCAGCGGCTCCCTTTTGTAGTGCACACCATTCATCATTGCCTTTGGGGGCAGCTAAGCGGACGGTGAGAAAGAGAGAAAAAAATGACACGAGCTTCCAAAAACACAGTGGTGTTTTTCCTCTTTTCTTTTCCCTGTTCATTTAAAAGCCCAAAAATATAAAGTGCAGGGTTCAGTTAATCAAAGGGCTAATGCTTTCTACTCCAAAGGCCCTTTAATCTGAGGAGACAATTCACAAACATCTCTTCCCCAGGCATTCCCCTTTCGTGTTCCATTAAGAGGACGCTAATGCAGCCTTAAATTGAGTTGGAGGAGACTGGGGTGCTGTGTGCAAATTTGCCCATGCACTCTCACAGGTCAGTGTTCAGACCCACCGCTCAGGACCCGCAAGTAAGACATCCTCCTGTTGAAATCCTCCTCCCGCCCCGTCAGGTCTACCCTGCTTCAGGAAAGCCCACTATATGAAGCACTCAGAAAATAGGCAAGTTGTCTCCATTACAAAAGCTTTTGTGGGTAAATGGGAGTTGCTAATAATCTACACTGGGAGTAGGGAAGCCTGGGTTCAACTTACCCATGAAAGCATGAGTTTATTTGTTCTCTAAACCAACACAAACTATGTCAAGACCCTCTGCTAAAGATCAAGGTTAAAAGGTGAAGAAAATATGAATCTCCATCAAGCATTGCAGGCCTGGCTCAGTCCGGTGATCAGCTGTGTCCTTGAGTTAGTTGCTCAAGCAATGTGGGTCTCAGATCTCCCTTTTGAAGAAGAAAAATAATAGCTGGTTTCCCTCTAGCTCACAGAGTGAGAGGGTAGTAAACCTACGCATTTAAGTGTTTCTTTACAGATCATTAACTGCTCTGGGGAATGGAGGGTCATAAGAATAATAGAATTTTTGAGCTAGAAGGAACCAAAGATATCAACTATTCCAACCTTTTCATATAAGAAGGGAGTTCTGAGAGCTAAAATGTTAGGAGGCTCTGTCTGTTGAAAATTTATCAGAAATGAAAACAAAACATTCTTGAAATAATAATGAAAGATAGAGGCTTAGGTTTCATGATTCATATCACATTGTGGGGGGCAGGAGAGGTCTCAAGAATAGCAATCAGGAAAATTGGTTTCTGGTCCTGAGTTTTTCACTAACCAGCTAAGTCCATAGATGAACGATTTAACATCGACTGAATCCCAGTTCTATCACCTGTAAAATGATAACTACAGATGGGAAGCATGGTTCAGTGGGGACACAGTGGGCTTTGGAGTCCTACAGAACTGGGTTTGTGTTCTGCCTCTGCCACATTTTATCTGTGTTCAGCAGGGGTTTAAGTCACCTAAATGGGACTCCTTGAGTCTCAGCTTCTACTTCTGTAAATTGGGCATAACCCACCTCTCTAATGGGGTTGTTAGGATTAAATATGCCACTGCATATAAAGCACTTTGAACATGGTGAGTACTTTTAATGAATGTTAATTCCCTCCCTTCCTAGATAGATAACCCCTTCTAACATTAAAGCGCTATGACTATTAAATATCTCCTTTAAAAGTGATCTCATATAAGTATATTGGCTTCACTAGTTTCTCAGCCTACCAAGGGAGGGAGAAGCCAGACACTTTTCTTCTAATAGAAGATGAAACAGGGCCCTGGAAGTATGACAGCTCACTCAAGGTCACAGTGGCTTAGCCACAGAAATGGAAGTTGAACCAGGTATCCCAGCTTCTAGGCTGGAGGCATTTCTCAAAACAGCCATTTGTGGCTAAGAGAGGGGAACACTTCTCATCAGCCAACTTACCATGAATTCAAATGGGTAAAAAGAACAATAGAAAGGAGAGAAAGAAATCATATTTGAGCTAATGGTACCACTGATAGCTCATTTAATCCTCTCAATAACCCCATGGGATAGTAAGTATTCCCATTTAGGAAATGAGAAAATGGAGGAATGGAAGGGTAAAAGAATTTGTCTAGGATTCCAAACTTGTCGATCATGAAGCCAGAATTCATCCAGGTATAAACCAGGTACTCTTACCTCATCTCACACAGGCCTGGAGTCATCACCATGGTGCATGCATGTGGGGTCAGCAGAGATCTTAGTGTCACCAAAAAAGACTCAGTTTCTAAGACCCTTCAAGGAACTGTCTCTTCTAGTCCATGGTCTCATTCATGAACTTTGATATAAGCCCCCCAAGAGTATTTCTCATCCTGTAATTTACTTATACCTTCCTCCTACACCCTCACTCAGAGCCAAAGAGAAAAACCAAAGGGATCTGGGGTTTCTAGGGACAGTAGTCAACACCTCTGACCATTCCTAGGTAAACAGATCTGGTCGTTTCATAGGCTTCAAAGAAGGGACTGAGGAAGTCCAGGACCGGGGAATATGTGGCATGCTTTAAGGCTAAAGCCAGTAGCTGATGATAAATGAAAAAAGACTTTTCAAACAGAATGAATGTAAATGAGAAAAGAAGCCCCTGGTTAGGGAAGTTATTCTAGCAAGTGGCTATATAAATGTCTTTATATTGTTATTTCCAATATTAGTTTGTTGTTCCTCCATGAAAGCTGATTTATTTGAAATGTTATTACTAGAAACACCCTAATCTTTTGGTAATAATTCATATACTGGAAGATTACAGTTTTGGAAGGAAGCCCAGCGCTGTCTGGAATCCTATTTATGGATTAAAGGATTTGAACAGCATTGCAAGCAAGATCTCTAAAGAGTAGGATAATGTAAACCTGGTTCCATATAAAATGCTTTACCCCAGCTGTAGTAACCCCATTAAAGTCAGATTGTCAGAGGACACTGGCACAAGAACTTTCATTACAATAAAGCAGGGTATCACTGCCCCTGAAGAGCAGGGATTTTTCAAGCCCAATTGCCCCTTGTCTTGACAGGCCGTGCTTAACTTTGCATTTCCCCTTCCTCCTAGGACATACAACTTCATGTGATAGGTCTTGACTTCTTGAAATGCGATATCCAAGTGAAGGAAGGAGAAATGGTAATTTGGCACAGCAAAGGCAATCGTGGAGCTAACGCAATTTATCTGCAGAGGTAGGATCACATGGACCAGGTACTTTGTATTCTCAGAAACCTTCAGGTTGAGATCGATCCCGTTCTACCAAAAGTGCTCTTTTAGGAAATAATAAGTAGTCCAGGCTTTGGTGCTGGAAGAACCCAAGGAAGATTAATTAAAGTCAACAAGACATGGCAAAGATCGCTGTTGACCGTAGGGAGGGCAGAACACCAAACAGACACTGCGGAGCTACCAAAGCCAAGAGCTGGGCAGCCCGCTTCCCTCTGAGGGCCCTTGGGAGCCCTGATGCCCTGAAAAATAGTGACAAAGCCCTGGGAGTTACACTCAGGGTCACCTAGGTACACTCTTCGCTGGTGGTGTTGTCACGAGTTGGTCATTTAATGTCTTTGAACCTTAGCTTCTTCATCTTTAAAGAAATGACATCTACTTGCAAGGCTGTTGTGAGAATTGATGTGATCAATTTGCCGAACGTCGAGCGCGTAGAGGGTGGGAAAGGAACGGTAGCAGCTACCTATTGGTGATGGTAGCAGCCGTCACCAAGCAACTGACGCCCTGTAGGAGGGGGTCCAGCTTCTACATCAGACTCTTAACGGCGGCTTTGCTTCTTTACCACAAATCCCTACCAGGTGGCAAACCCAGAATGCCATCAGAACTGGCTGGGGCTCAGCAGAAGCAGAGATACGGTGGGAGGGAGGCAGGAGAGAGAAAAGATAGACCAATGTCACGTTCTCCTTCAGCAAAGACACTGCCTATTAACACAGAGTCATCAAGCACCTCATGAACATCATCTGCCACATAAATAATGGATAATAATTCTAATTATACCACCATCTAAAACTTGACTTAGGAAGTCTTTATTTTTTTTTTCTGTAACTTATTTCAGTCACCTCAACCAGATCCTCTTTTATTTTATGATTCCAGCCTCTGTGCAATGATTCAGATCTGGGTTCTGACTTTGGATACAGCACAGAAGAAATGTCTTCTCAGACCCACTGAAATGGAATAAAAGCATTCCAGGGCACTTGGAGGCTCCAAAGAAGCAGAGAGCATTATTTTTAAAAGGTTTGTTTTGAACTACTTGTGTGAGAGTCCCTGGGGGACGACGGGAGCCCCTTTTATTAAATGCAGGTTTCTGGGTTCCACATTAGAGCCATTAAATCAGAATTATCTGAGAACGGGCCCTAGGAATCTGCACTTTTAACAGGTTCCCAGAAGAGCTTGATTGCACTAAACTTCAAGAATGGCTCTAATGTAGGAATTTTCAGGGAGAAGCCAGAAATAGTGCCCTTCGGGACTGCCCATGAAGCACGGCGATAAAGAACAGTTTCATTGCAGTTTATTGTTTACAAAATGCTTTCACCAACATTATCACATACTAAAGAGTGTGCATATAAACAAAACGGAGATATCCACACCGCAAATTATTTATATTGATAAACAGTACAGCACAGCTTATCGACCCGGATCAGAGAAAGGGCTGTTCTACATAAATACATCGGGGAAAAAAAACTGGAACTTAACTCTTTGAATGCCAAGTGTTTGAGACAATTAATCCTAGTACTATTTTAATGAATTTTATAGGTCCCTGCCTTAGTAAACCAAGGAACTCAAACGTAGTTTATCATTGCCTTGTCTCAGGGTCTGCACTAGGAGCATCTGCTTTTGCAGGAAGCTCTAGGGGCAGTGGAGGCATAGTGATGTGCTCTGGGCTCCGCTCCCAGGAAACACTCTTTGTCCTGACCTTTCAAGCTCCAGGCACTTTTCTTGCTGTTTATTGTGTTTCAAGCTTCTCTTTGAATTGACTATCCAATGTCACTTCCTGCCAATAGGACACAAAGCACCACCTCCCTCGTCCTTTCTGATGATGTACTGCTAGTATTCTAAGGTGGAAGAAAATTGAGAAGGTCATAATTGGAAGTACAACATGAGGAAATCACCTCTGAGAATTTCTGAATAGATGGTCCCAGGAATAATACTCACGAGACTGAGGGTGAGTTACGTTCACCAGCTCAGAGGTCTGTTTCCAGCAGGGTTCGGGAAGTTGGAGAGGCCGTCCATCTGACCTCTGGCTAAACAAGGTTAATGGTTGCAGAGCCCTGAGGCTCTCAGAGCGGACTGCCTGTTTACCAGAAAGATGGGACCAAGGGCCTGGGGTCCCTTATGTATTTACCTCCAGAGCGCGGAGGGAAGGGACACGGAAAACACATGCATCACTCATGAAGAGGAGACTGAATATTTCTGGGTGAATCCGTAAGAATTTTTTTTCTGTGAAGACTGTCAGATAAGCAACTTGGATTAGCGATAGAACAAGGAGGGGATTTGTTAGCTCACAAAACTGGCAGGCTTCTCTGTCTACAGCTCTCGTCTCTGCTGCTGTGTGCTGACAGTGCTCATGTGCACGTGTTGCACATGAAGGCCCTGCAGCAGGAAGCGTCCTCTGCACTCACACCAGCCTCTCTTAGCATCTAAAGGAGAGAGAGGCCTCTTACGTGCACACTTTAATGTACGCACTCTAAAACTGCTTTAAGAAGTTTTCCGATTAAATCAATGGCGGTTCATATTTCCGCCTCTTGAGCCAATCACTTGTGGAAGGCTGAATGGTCAGGATGAATAGGTCTTGTACCCATTACTGCAGTCGGGGGGTACTCAATGCCATGGTCAGCAGCCCATGGTAATCATAAGGTGGATCAGAAGTACCTCCCGAAAGGAAGTGGGAATTGATCTTAGCAGGAGGGTGGGACAGATGGTGCAGAAATTAAACAAGAGATGTCAACTGCGGCAAAACAACAGCTCAAGGCCCATCTAACCGCAGCACCATGGGAAGATCACGTAAGGATGACAGGGGTCAGATCAGGGAGAGCTGCAGAGGGGTCTGCGTCCACGATGCTGAGCCCCCTCATCCCACGGAATCCCCAGTAGAAGATTTTTAGTGAGGAGACCATTTTATTTCAGTGACTGTATCAGCCAGTGGAGACCAGGTTTCCCTGTGGGAACCACTAGCCTGCAGATCTCAGCACTTAACACGAAGCTTTATCCTCGGTGCTGGGCACACGCAGTGCAGGTTGCATCTGAGTGTCACTGTTCGCACTCAGACCAGGCTGATGCAGCAGCCAGGGTCTGAGAAGGATGGCTCACACCTCAGTTCTAGGAGCCTCTGTCTGGAAGTCACCCTCCATTTCTGTTCGGGCAAGTGTGTGAAATTCTGCCATAAGTCTGGGAAGAACTTAATGGACAACTGCACTCATCTCACACACTAGTAAAGTAATGCTCAAAATTCTCCAAGCCAAGCTTCAGCATACGTGAACCATGAACTTCGAGATATTCAAGCTCGTTTTAGAAAAGACAGAAGAACCAGAGATTAAATTGCCAACATCCGCTGGATCATGGAAAAAGCAAGAGAGTTCCAAAAAAACATCTATTTCTGCTTTATTGACTATGCTAAAGCCTTTGACTGTGTGGATCCCAATAAACTGTGGAAACTTCTGAAAGAGACGGGAATACCAGACCACCTGACCTGCCTCTTGAGAAATCTGTATGCAGGTCAGGAGGCAACAGTTAGAACTGGACATGGAACAACAGACTGGTCCCAAATAGGAAAAGGAGTACATCAAGGCTGTATACTGTCACCCTGCTTATTTAACTTTCACGCAAAGTACATGAGAAATGCTGGGCTGGAAGAAGCACAAGCTGGAATCAAGATTGCCGCGAGAGATATCAATAACCTCAGACATGCAGATGACACCACCATTTTGGCAGAAAGTGAAGAGGAACTCAAAAGCCTCTTGATGAAAGTGAAAGAGGAGAGTGAAAAAATTGGCTTAAAGCTCAACATTCAGAAAACTAAGATCATGGCATCTGGTCCCATCACTTCATGGAAAATAGATAGGGAAACAGTGGAAACAGTGTCAGACTTTATTTTGGGGGCTCCAAAATCACTGCAGATGGTGACTGCAGCCATGAAATTAAAAGACTCTTACTCCTTGGAAGGAAAGTAATGACCAACCTAGATAGCATATTCAAAAGAAGAGACATTACTTTGCCAACAAAGGTCCATCTAGTCAAGGCTATGGTTTTTCCAGTGGTCATATATGGATGTGAGAGTTGGACTGTGAAGGAAGCTGAGCGCCAAAGAATTGATGCTTTTGAACTGTGGTGTTGGAGAAGACTCTTGAGAGTCCCTTGGACTGCAAGGAGATCCAACCAGTCCATTCTGAAGGAGATCAGCCCTGGCATTTCTTTGGAAGGAATGATGCTAAAGCTGAAACTCCAGTACTTTGGCCACCTCATGTGAAGAGCTGACTCATTGGAAAAGACTCTGATGCTGGGAGGGATTGGGGGCAAGAGGAGAAGGGGACGACAGAGGATGAGATGACTGGATGACATCACTGACTCGATAGACATGAGTTTGGGTGAACTCTGGGAGTTGGTGATGGACAGGGAGGCCTGGCGTGCTGCGATTCATGGGGTCGCAAAGAGTCAGACACGACTGAGCGACTGGACTGAACTGAACTGAATGACTACCAATGATTGTGTGGATTCCCCAGCCTCCAAAGGAAGGTGGGTGGAGAGAGGAAAGAATGATTCCCTACCAGATTCTACCCAGTGAAAGCAGCACCCCGGGTTCACTCCCAAGCCTCCATTCCCTATTCACATCATTGCTCCACTCCACTTGAACTTAGTAAAGGATTCTGATGTTGTTGTTTTCAGGAGAGGAGAAGCAGAACCTTCCAACTTTCTCCTGAAATACTTAGAGAATGTGAGAGAGAACAGGGCTATCTTGGCTGTGCCATGGTCTCTAGGTACCTATAGCTATTATACAGATAAACATATACATGTCTCGTTGGCAATAAGAATAGAAAATCTGGGAGGGAACTCGGCAAGGGCTCGTAATCTCTTAACAGAATTACCTGGGGGAGACTGTGAAATTGATATCCATCCAGAAAATGATGCCCTGCTAAGACCAGTGAAGTTCTATATGTAGCACCAAGAAAAAAAAAAATCCTCCCAAACTAGGAGAGAAATAAAGAAGTAAAGAAAGAATAGAAAGAGAGTAGAAGGAAGGAAAGGAGGAGGAAAGGAGACAGCTTTCTTATGAGTGATTAGCTTATACTGGCATAGGTCCGACATTTATTCATCTACCATTTGCTAAGAAACTACTCTATTGATCAAGTACTAAAGTTACAAAGATGACTAAGACACAGTCTTTGCCTCAAGAACTTAATTTATTGTAGGCAAACAGGCAAGTAAAGAGAAAACATAAAACCAGGAAGGTACTGCCATGTTAGAAGCAAGTCCAAACAGTACAGGCACACCAGGAACCAACACCTATCTCAGACTCGATCCATGGCGATCAACTACGCACGTCAATGCAAAGGCGATCTCTGAATAGGTCCTACAGGGTAAACAGAAGCTAACCAGAAAAAGGGAAAGCAGTTTGAGGGAGAATATTCCAGGGAGGATGGAGCGCATTTGAGGAATTCCCAGGAAACGAAGAGGTGCTGTAAGTAAAACAGTATGAAGTTAGGATGGCAATGGTAATAAAAGGTGAGACTGAAAAGAACAGTTTATAAAGGGCTTCGGGGTGGGTTTGCAGAAGAATTTGTATTTTATCCTGAGATTAATGAAGATAATTTTAAGCCAGCAGCCAAAATGGTCAGATTCAGTTTTTTTTTTTAACTTGTTATTGAAGTATAGGTGACTTATAATGTTTCAAATGTACACAAAAGTGATTCAATTATACATACACATTGAAGTAAGTCAAAGACAAATATCATATGATATCATGTATATGTGGAATCTGAAAAAATGGTACAAACAGAACTTGTTTATAAAACAGAAGTAGACGTGCAGAAGTAGAAAACAGACTCACGGTTACCGAAGGGGAAAGACGGAAGGAAGGATAAATTGGGGATTTGGGACTGACAGATACACGCCACGACTGTATGCAAAATAAATAACAAGGACGCACTGTACAGCACGTGGAGCTAGGTCCACATTATAAAACAACCATTGTGGTTAAATTATGAGATGTACTGAAAAAGTCCAGGACTGGAGGCGGAGGTGGGGAGCAGCCAGGGAGTTCTTATAATAATCCCAGGAAAATCCTGAATCTAGGGAGCTGAGGAAGAGGTGGGCATCAACATAGCCCTAATCAGCTGTGAGGGGAAAGCAGTTGCTTGGGAAGGAAGAGAGACGGGCTTGAGAGTCCTTTGGACCAGCGTAGGACGCTGCCCTATTTAGCTTCTTCCTGGGTCCCTCCTATTAAAAAAGGTTTGCTGAGAACCCTGACACTGAGAGGGTGAAGCTGATGGGTGATCCCGCCCCCTGCACCCTATCAACCTCATTCCCCTAGAAGTTATCAAGTGTATGGTGTCGAAGAGACAAATTCAGCATCACCCAGAGGCACCTCAAATAAATAACAGCCGTGAACAACGTGTGTGGTCAAACAATCTAAAGAATCAGGTGGTGTGTGCCCAGAGAAGACTCTGATACTGAAAGGGTGAGGCGCTTAGGGACATCTTTCTCTCCATCCCCACAGAGCTTACCAGTTACTTCCCAGAACTTGGGCTGATGTGTCGCCAGAAAACAATATGCACTAGAGTTATTGCACCCCGTCCCAAACAGCCCATGCTGCTGTTGCTACTGAGTCGCTTCCGTCGTGTCTGACTCTGCACGACCCCACAGACAGCAGCCCCCCAGGCTCCCCCGTCCCTGGGATTCTCCAGGCAAGAACATTGGAATGGGTTGCCATTTCCTTCTCCAACATAGCCTATAAATGATGATATTTTTGTCTTAAACAATGTACAACCAGGGCTCAGCACTGCACTTTTTTCAAAACATCTTGAACTCAGCCCATTAATGATACCACAGCAGCAACAAACAGGAGCCCATGCCTCAGGGCCATCAGATCAGATCACATCAGATCAGTCGCTCAGTCGTGTACAACTCTTTGGGACCCCATGAACTGCAACACGCCAGGCCTCCCTGTCCATCACCAACTCCCGGAGGTCACTCAGACGCACATCCATCGAGTCAGTGATGCCATCCAGCCATCTCATCCTCTGTTGTCCCCTTCTCCTCCTGCCCTCAATACCTCCCAGCATCAGAGTCTTCTCCAATGAGTCAACTCTTCGCATGAGGTGGCCAAAATACTGGAGTTTCAGCTTTAGCATCATTCCTTCCTAAGAAATGCCAGGGCTGATCTCCTTCAGAATGGACTGGTTGGATCTCCTTGCAGTCCAAGGGACTCTCAAGAGTCTTCTCCAACACCACAGTTCAAAAGCATCAATTCTTCGGTGCTCAGCCTTGTTCACAGTCCAGCTCTCACGTCCATACATGACCACAGGAAAGACCATAGCCTTGACTAGGCGAACCTTTGTTGGCAAAGTGATGTCTTTGCTTTTGAATATGCTATCCAGGTTGGTCATAACTTTCCTTCCAAGGAGTAAGCATCTTTTAATTTCATGGCTGCAGTCACCATCTGCAGTGATTTTGGAGCCCAGAAAAATAAAGTCTGACACTGTTTCCACTGTTTCTCCATCTATTTCCCATGTAGTGATGGGACCAGAGGCCATGATCTGAGTTTTCTGAATGTTGAGCTTTAAGCCAACCTTTTCACTCTCCACTTTCACTTTCATCAAGAGGCTTTTGAGTTCCTCTTCACTTTCTGCCAAAAGGGTGGTGTCATCTGCATATCTGAGGTTTTTGATATTTCTCCCGGCAATCTTGATTCCAACTTGTGTTTCTTCCAGTCCAGCATTTCTCATGATGTACTCTGCATATAAGTTAAATAAACAGGGTGACAATATACAGCCTTGACGTACTCCTTTTCCTATCTGGAACCAGTCTGTTGTTCCATGACCAGTTCTAACTGTTGCTTCCTGACCTGCATACAGATTTCTCAAGAGGCAGATCAGGTGGCCTGGTATTCCCATCTCTTTCAGAATTTTCCACAGTTTATTGTGATCTACACAGTCAAAGGCTTTGGCATAGTCAATAAAGCAGAAATAGATGTTTTTCTGGAACTCTCTTGCTTTTTCCACGATCCAGCGGATGTTGGCAATTTGATCTCTGGTTCCTCTGCCTTTTCTAAAACCAGCTTGAACATCAGGAAGTTCACGGTTCACATATTGCTGAAGCCTGGCTTGGAGAATTTTGAGCATTACTTTACTCGCGTGTGAGATGAGTGCAATTGTGCGGTAGTTTGAGCACTCTTTGGCATTGCCTTTCTTTGGGATTGGGATGAAAACTGACCTTTTCCAGTCCTGTGGCCACTGCTGAGTTTTCCAAATTTGCTGGCATATTGAGTGCAGCACTTTCACAGCATCCTCTTTCAGGATTTGGAATAGCTCCACTGGAATTCCATCACCTCCACTAGCTTTGTTCGTAGTGATGCTTTCTAAGGCCCTCTTGACTTCACATTCCAGGATGTCTGGCTCTAGGTCAGTGATCACACCATCATGATTATCTGGGTTGTGAAGATCTTTTTTGTACAGTTCTTCTGTGTATTCTTGTCACCTCTTCTTAATATCTTCTGCTTCTGTTAGGTCCATACCATTTCTGTCCTTTATCGAGCCCATCTTTGCATGAAATGTTCCTTTGGTATCTCTGATTTTCTTGAAGAGATCCCTAGTCTTTCCCATTCTGTTGTTTTCCTCTATTTCTTTGCATTGATCGCTGAAGAAGGCTTTCTTATCTCTTCTTGCTATTCTTTGGAACTCTGAATTCAGATGTTTATATCTTTCCTTTTCTCCTTTGCTTTTCAAAAGATGCCTAAGTCCCACTGGGAACGAGACAAGGATATCTGTTCTCCTTCCTCCTGGAGAGTCAACAAGCAGTCAACTTGTTGCCTGCTTTGAGGCAACAAGTCTATCCAAAATCAACTGAACTTATTATAACACTGAGGAGGGGAAAGGGTAGCAGCTGGACTATTGCAAATGGTAGAAAATTCAAGGAAACTCCATTCATTTCAACTCACCATCTTTGGTATGTGTTTGTTTGGGGAAAAACAGCACTGATGGACAGGCAGACAGGTCTAATAAACTGTAGAGTCTCAGCATCCCTTTATCCACTTTCCCAACCCACACTTGCATTTGGAATCAGGTCTACACGGCTTTAGGAAGAGTCCCTCTGTCTTGTGAGTAATTCACAGAGCCTTCCCAAGTCCCCAGGGACTGGCTGCTAGCTCAAGGCCTCAATGGCAAGTGTGGAACCCTGAGATGGGATCCCTATGAGTTTCCAGCAACACCCAAGGCCTCCCAATCAGCCAAGGCACACATCTCAGCCCCTCCTCGAAGCCTGTCTGTGACAGCGTTGCTTTGGAATCCTGTCTGATCAGGCAGGACTTATTAGCGATACTATTTTCTGTTCTTTTGAAGATGGCAGACAAGAATAGGTCCAAGAATGGCAGCTGTAAGACTTCCCAGGCGTCACCCCACTCAGACCTTTCATCTCATCACCTGTTTCAGGGGAAATAGCTGGAAGTACACACAGCTGGGTTTTGTGTGGATGTTAAACGCACCACTCTGCTCGGTCAAGGTGTCACAGCATCACCTTTGTCCTGTGCTCGGCGTGTTGCCAAGGAAAGGAGGGTTCCAGGGTGTGGGGCAGGGAAAGGCTGCCCAACTGGACACTTTGATCTGGTCTCACAGACAGAAGGATGTGAGTCTTTACCTGGAGTGATTTGAAGAACTTCCCAACTTCACTTTGCTGCTAAACCAAGTCAGAAGGACATTCTGCCCAGTTTTCTGTGATGTCTGAATTTCCACCACAATAGTATCACTCTTTGAGTAATAATATTGTTCCCCAATGGTCTGATATAAAGACATAAACTAGTACAAGAAGGATTTTGGTTTCGGGCTTGAATCAGTCACTAATCTCTCAGGTTGCTGCTGCTGCTAAGTCGCTTCAGTCTTGTCTGACTCTGTGCAACCTCATAGACGGCAGCCCACCAGGCTCCCCCATCCCTGGGATTCTCCAGGCAAGGACACTGGAGTGGGTTGCCATTTCCTTCTCCGATCTCTCAGGTTTCCACCTAACAAATCTGAGGCACATGGAGCAGGACCAAAAGCTAGGGTTATTTAGGTACTGGGTGCCCAGGTGAGGAAAGATGATAAGACATAGGATGAGTCTTACGTTGCAATAGGAAAAGAGCCTTGGTAGAGGAGGTGGGGAGACAACGGTAAACAGCAACAACTATATCCCTCTCTTGGCCATTTGTTCAAGGCCTGTCTTGACCCCAGGCTCAGTCACCACTGGATTTGAGTGCTGAGGAAATTTTGAGAGAATTGTAGGGCAAAGATTTGGTCTCAAGCACAACTGAACCACATTTCTTTCTAACAAAGTAGTGTGTGGATTGATGCTTTTATATCAATGTATCAATAGAAACACTTCTCTTTTTTTTACAGGGACTGCATCAGCAATTTTGTCAGACTCTCAGAAAATGTTAGTTTGTTGGCACTTAAATTTTATCTTCTCTGCCTGCATATCTACCGACCCCCAACTGGGGAAAAAAAGCTTTTCTGTCTAGTCATTAATGATGTATACGCAGTTACTTATGAGAACTAGAGGACTCATTCTTCAAGGAAGTATGCTGGAGCTTTTTTCTTCCTTATAAAACAAATAGTAACCGCCTCCAAATGTATATGCCATTTAAACTGTTTTCCACATTGGGCTTTCTAGTACCCTTCTTAGAGAAATAAGATCTCAGAAAAATGTCACTTTTTTTAAATCTCACTGAATTAAGAAAGTAGGTTTAATTTGGGGTGTGGGAAGAGAGCTTCTTAGGAAGGCTGCTATAATTTGAAAGAAGTTATCAAGAATAATCTGGGGAGCTCCTTCTGCAGAAGTCTGCTTAAATGAAATGCTCAAGATTGCAGCCCTGCCTACAGAGAGGGGCCCTGACATAAATGACCTGAAGCGCTCTCTTCCAGGCTCAAGAACCATAACCTTAAAGCCTGGTCCTTCCTTTCTGGATCCCTTGATAAAGGAAGAAGGCAGAATACCTTGTCCATCCTGTTCTCCTAGCGTGCTGAGAAATCTAACGGGATAAAAGCTCGAGTTTGCATAAGCAGTAAATCAGAGTGAGTCCATCTCCACAAATTCTGAGCAGAGCCCATCTTGATAAATAAAATGTGACATTCATAACAAACAAACCAAAAAGCAGATAAAGGATGAGAGCCCTCAGCATTAATGCCAGAAAACCTTTGGCGATAAATAAGTAATATTATAATAAAAGATATTATAATGCATTGTCATTTGTAGGGAGAAATGTAATATAGTCTGAGGAGAAAGATAGATGGCTCAAGTTGTTTCTCTGACAGTGGAAGTAATAGCTATTGAATGTTATGTTTAGCATATCATAAAATCAGTGTTAGCAGGCAAGACAGCCCTCAAGCCTTCCTGAAGTCCACATTCAGCCTTTTGACAACAGCAAGGAAAAGGCCTGCAATGCAGCTTACCTGGGATGGATGACCTCGATTTAAACCGAATCAGACGAGACAGAGCTTCCCCTCGGCCCTCAGCCTGAAGTGGAAATGAACTTGGGGTGACTGGAGAATGTATTCTTCAGCCCCCTCTGTACCTGCTATCCCCAAGGGGCTCCTGCCAAGCTCAAGCTTGAATTCATGTAGCACTGAAAACTTCTCTGAGCTCTCCTTATACATGAAGGAGCCATGGACCAATTCAGGATCTCCTTGGAGCTGCTGAAAATCCTTCTTCTTCTCACCTCACCAAAAAAAGAAATCGGCGCAAGTACCTGCCACGTTGCCTGACCCTCCCCTCCCTTACCTACTGTGCCTGTTCTAGCCCCTCTACCTGAAGGAGAAGAGAGAGCCTCGTGCATCTGTGAGACAGCAGAGCCTGACCTCCCGACCGCTTCCAGCTGGAGCCCTGCAGCCTTCCTCATTGTGGGGACAGGAAAGCCAGTCAGGAGAAATAATTCAACCAAGTGCTCACACAGGAGGGGGCTTCACTTGTGCCAAATGATGCGAAAAGAACACTAAATTATTTACTTTTTTTTTTTGGTAAATTATCTACCAGAAAAACCCGCTAACAAAATATCCTAGGCAAAATGTATCCAATTATTTTTTTTTAAATTTCTCTCTTTTTTTTTTTTTTATTACAGGATGAAGTTGAGAAAGGATTCAGATAGTCCTCCGTCTCTGCTTCCCAGGAGCTGTAACCGTGGCAGGAGTAACTCAGTACTGTTACTCCTGGGCTTCACTGACTGCAAGAAAAGGGCCGTGGATGCTGTGAAAGAACTGGGTTCAGAAGAATGCAGGAAGATGACTAGGAAGACAGATACATATGTCGTATTTCCTGAGAGGACTTGATTTACTGTGAATTGTTCTTCTTTTCTGTCTAAATCTCAAGGTAAAATTCCATCAGAAACCTCTGGCTCCTCCCTGTACCATCAACATCCATCTCAGAAATGGGAAGAAGTATCCTTTGCTCACAAAGTATTCTAGGAGCACCATCTGCCCCTGTTGTTTATAGAAAGAGAAAGAAAGTCCTCCAAGAAGAGCTCTGGGTGGGGTGGCTGAGCAGTGGGTAAAGGCGGACTGTGAGTAGGCGCTCGGGGAGGGAGACACTCACACGCCAGTAGAGGCAGACTGGCTGCTCCTTCCCTTTCTTAGGTCCTGGTTCGAAAACCTTGTAGAGAGCAGAAACAGACATTGAGAATCTTCTTTGCAGAGGGCTCTGTGCTAGGTGTTCTAAGAGGTATTAAAGGCAGATCATTCTCAAGGAAGCAAGGAGATACATACTCTCAAAATTAAGACGATGGCCAAGCAGTGCAGTATTTGCCCGCTCGCAAGGTTGGCAAACCTGGTTTCTGACATCCATGACCAGTCTCCTCTCAATGAGCAGGAGAGGCAGCTTTAAGAGCCGGAGCTTTGAAATCTTAGGTACTTGACTCTGCAGCCTACTTTGACTACTTACTTGGTTCTGGGATGCTGGGCAAGTTATCTTCAGCTCTTTGACCACCGAGTTTCGTGACATGAAAAGCAGACAGTCGTTGTGGCTACTCCATGGGACAATTGAATGAGTCTGTGGATGTAAAGCATTTAGCACAGGATATAGTAAATGCTCAATAAATGTTGGCTGAAAGGAAGTTGAAGATGTACCAGACACTGGGCTTGAAGCTGTCTACCCAGATGGCTAATGTGTTACTCTCCAGGAGTTTAGAGGACAATAACTCAGAGTCAAATAACTGTAGCAAAATAGCAAAAAACACATACTAAGCTTCCTGTTCTTGTTAAGAGGCGGGAGATAACATAACGTCCTTTATTTGGATTATTACTTTTATAGAGATTTTTGAGAGGAGCCTGGTGGGCTACAGTCCAAGAGGTTGCAAAAGAATCGGATAGGACTGTGCAACTAAGCATGTATGTATGCCCCAAGGATAGAAGTTGGGCCTGTGATTCTAAACCATCCTATCCAAGTTTCATCTAAGGCTCAGTGCATGACCTGTGGATGTTAATGTGTTAATCAATTAAAACATTGCTAAAGTACCTACTATGACTTGGACACTATGATTGGTGCCAGAGATAGATGGCATAAATTCCTAGTGTTCACCAACATCCATGCTCTCCTTTGCTTCCTGAGCATCCAACTGGACTACCCTTCCCAGCTTCCCTTGCAGTTACATGAAGCCATGTGGCTTGAGTTCTGGCCAATGGAACATGAGCAGAAGTGAGACACTCCACTTTCAACTCTGATTGGTAGAAACCTCCCACCAATGACCACTTTTTCATTCCACACCTACCAGGTGAATCAGAAGTCCTTCAGGGATCCAGAGGAACATGCAGCCACAGATGGAGACTTGAGTCCTTGAATCTTGGGACCAGGTTAGACTGTGATATGAATAAGAACTGGACTTCTGTGCTGAGTTGCTGAGATGTGTAGGTTTATCTGCTACAACAATTAGGGTTATTTTTCATACCTAGAAAAGGAATAAACAAGATTGACTTGACCCTGGCCTTGTGGAGCTGACAGACTGTTTAAAATGAACAATTAGGTTAGTAATTATAATGTAGCATGATGAGTGTTAGAGCAGGAAAAAGACAGAGATGTGGAAGCAGACAATAGGATGACCTAAGCTAATCAGAGAGTTTAAGAAATTCTTTAGAAAAGATGCAATTATCAAGGGACTTGAAAGATGGTGTGCCCATCAGCTCTGGCTGCCATAACAGAGTTCCATGGGCTAGGTGACTCAAACAATAGAAATTTACTTATTTGCAGGTTTAAAACTGGGAGTCCAAGATCAGGGTGTCAGTAGAGTTGGTTCCGTTCTTAGTTTCTCTCCGAGCCTTGCAGATGGCTGCCTCCTCGCTGTGTCCTCAGATGGTCTTTCTGCCACGTGTACACACATCCGTATGCTAATCTGCTCTTATCCTTAACACCAGTCCAATTGGATTAGGGCCCACCTCACTTCACCAGAATTATCTCTTTAAAGGCCCTATCTCCAAAGACAGCACATGATGAGATACTGGAGTTAAAACTTCAACATATGCATACAGCCCATAACAGAAGGCTGAAGCTGAAGCTCCAGCACTTTGGCCACCTGACGCGATGAGCTGACTTATCAGAAAAGACGCTGGTGCTGGGAAAGACTGAAGGCAGGAGGAGAAGGGGACAACAGAGGATGAGATGGTTGGATGGCATCGCCGACTTGATGGACATGAATTTGAACAAGCTCCAGGAGATGGTGAAGGACAGGGAAGCCTGATGTGCTGTGGTCTATGGGGTTGCAAAGAATCGGGCACCACTGAGCAACTTCACTTTCACTTTTCACTTTCATGCATTGGAGAAGGAAATGGCAACCCACTCCAGTGTTCTTGACTGAAGAACCCCAGGGACGGAGGAGCCTGGTGGGCTGCCGTCTATGGGGTCGCACAGAGTCGGACACAACTGATGTGACTTAGCAGCAGCAGCAGCTGAAGGATTGAGGTGAACCTCAGGTTCTCTCTCTGGTCCAATGATGAGAGCGACACAGAGAAAGCAGGGGGATGAGGAAAGAGCTCACATTTATAAGAAGGAAGGTGTAGAGCTATTCAAGGGGTGATTCAGATCACACCCTGACAGCATTGCTTTGATTGCAGATTTGGAGCTGAAGATATGAAACATCAAATTGCAGGAAGGCAGGAAGCAGCAGCACACCTTGGCTCTCTGGAGAGGGAAGGAGATTGACTGCAACTGTGGTCTGTGGACCTGGAGCCTTCATGGGGCTACTGTGCTTGCTAAGAAATCCCAGGAGGGTCTTTTAGAGTAAAGATTGGCCCCAGAAGTCAGATCGCAGAATGATAGCTACCTGGCCATGTGCAGAGATTGAAGATCAATGGGTGAAAGATCAATCTGAATAAATGATCTATTAATATATACCACAGGTTCCTAGCAATTAATCTCCAAGAGAATGACAGCCCGCCAGTTACAGTGAACTGCTGATGGTGATTGACATAATGGGATCGTCTGCAGCTGCCAGGCTGCTGAGTTAGTGATATTCACATTTATTTTCCTGGTTGGACTGAGTGGTTTCTGGGGCAGCTCTGGAGTTTAGAACTGAAAACATACTGCTCACAAGACCAAAATAGTCTCTTCTAAGAGAAGGTGTACATAAGCAGATCTAGGACCAACCACTAATCTACTGGAAGGAAAAAAGAGGGACCTTTCTTCTCTCCCAAGTGCTTAGTGAGGTCTTTGAAATATGGAGCTTGGTAGAGAGATTGGGAGAACCTTGCTCAGAAAGGAGGAAATTTACCCCACATTTGAGGGCCGTCATCATGACTGGAAATAACTGCATAGCCATGAGAAATATGTACTTTAGAGTATTTTCCCTTGTTTTTTTTTTTTTTTTTTTTTTTTAGAAGAATGCTGTTCTTGGAAGAACAAGGACACTTGTTCTTCCAAAATACGTGACCCCAGACTTTTTGTCTTCTAAGCTTAGAATCCGAAAGTCTGCCTAGGGAATCCCTACTTATTCTTCAGAGCCCATCTCGTTAGCTTATAACCTCTCCTGAAAGATAATTCCCAGGTGCTTTTGATGCTCCTCCCAAAATGTATCCCCAATCCACCCACCCATCTCTGTGTCCACACCTGCCATTTTAGTCCAGGCCACGTTATCACTTGCCTGCACTTCTGCTGGAGCTTCCTGCCTGGTCTCCCCACTTACCACCTTACCCATGGTCTAGTCTTCACACAACAGCCAAATTCTGTGTCTTAATTATATATCAGTGTGAATTATTACCACTGCACTCAGAGGAAACTTCACTCTAAACTTCACCACAGCCCACATAGCCCTACAAAAGCTGGCTCCTCACAGCTCCTGTGCTTTCACCTCTTACCAAGCTCCCTACAGTTCCTGCTGCACCAGGATAAGGTCAGACTCTTCTGCTCCATGAAGCCTTCCTTTTTCTGTCCACCGTCCCATCACCTTCTTCTCCCAAACCCCACAGCTCAGATCTTCCCGTGATGGTTTCCTCATCATATGTAGATTTCAACTCCTCAAAGAGGCATCTCTGGACCAAGCCGGAAGGTAGCTTCCACCCCCTCACCCTAGTCACTATCATATTACCTTGCTTATTGCCTTCACAGCGCTCATCATTATGTGGAATTATATATATATATATATGCATAATACTTGTTTATTACCTGTCTTTATCCACTAGAAGTTAAGCTCCATAAAAATAGAATAGTTCTAGCACTGTTTGCATTTCGCAGCAGGCAGTCAAGCACCTGGCTTACAGCAAGTGTTCAAGTCTTTTTAGAATGAATGACTGAAAGAATGGCACAGGCTATCGCTTACTCCTCTGAATCCCCATCGTATCCTATGCCCTTCTCTGTAATGATGTTCCCTACACTGTCGAATGGGGATCTGTCAGAATCCATTTCTCTCATCCTTGATTACAAGCTCCTTATGGAGAGGACCGTGTATCCTGGGATGACATGTACTAAAGCAGAGGACACAGTTTATCCACATCGTCAGTATTTCTCAAACTTTAATGGACGCACAAATCAGTGAGAGGATCCTGTCAAAATGCAGTTTCTGATCCACAGTCTGGAGTGGAACTCAAGCACTCCAAACAGGCTTCCGAGTGATGCCAGTACTGCTGGTACTCAGCATACTTTGCATAGAAAGGCATATTTTGAGTGAGTGATTTAAAATGTTGTTGTTCCTTCCCTTTGTATTTGCTACAGAGCCCCACAGAGCACTGGAATAATTAGCATATATTAAGGAGAATGAATAAATGAATGAGTCAAATGCTCTCAAATTTAGAGGAAGTAAAACTGACTCATAAAGAATTAAATAATAGGCTTTACCTAAGACATCACAGTCCAGTCTAGAATCTTTGCCTCTATGGCTCTCTTTCCTGAGTCACAAGTCCTCCTTCTAGTCACCTCTTAGGGTTAAGGTTTAGAGGTTCAAAGACATTAAAGATAAGCTGTGAGTAGCTCCCCACCCCAAAATAAATGTCAAAGCTCTGGGAGGGGCACCCCAAGAAGAGAAGGGGCCATTGCTTGGTAACTCCCCAATGCGCTCACACCCCTACAGGCTGGCAGGGTTTTCGTGGTCTGCCCAGCCTGGAGGGCTATCATCAAGAGATCTTTGCCTGCCAGGCCTTTCTTCTTGGCAGAATCCATCGTATTTACATATGCCAATTGCTGAAGGGGGCTGGCAGAGACTTGAGAGGAGATAACCTAGTGTTAGTGGGTTGAAGAGGAAAATCCCCAAGACCTGGGATTAGGGAGTGAGGCGCAGACCCCAGGGCATCAGGAGGACCCTGATGCACAGCTCCCAAGAGGCCTGGAGAGCGAAGACTGTGCTGCAGGCTCTCTCTGCTCCGAATTAGCTTGGGAAGGGTTCCCCCTGGGCAGGTGGGCCCTTGATTCCCACCCTGCCTGACAGCACTGAAACCACCTGGGGGCTCTTCATTCAGAAAGTTCTCACTACACACTAGCACCCCGGGATCTGCCTGGAAGAAGCTGCGTTGACTTGCAGGGGACTGAGCACAAAGAACAGCCTAGGAAACAGATGCACACCGTTGCTCCAGGCGCCCGTGGGAACACAGGCCCTGGCCCTAGGGAGAGCACATGGAGCGCACAGAAGAAGCGTAAGCTGCCAAACAGCTGACCTGACCAGAAGCTTTTCCCAAACTCTTTCCTCTCATCATTTTTCCCATCCCTGTTGGTCTTGAAAAGCTGTGATGGTTATCTCAGTCTTTCCAATCAGTCACCGAGCGTAGAGTCAGGCCAGGCTTGCGGGGAAGCTCCAGAGTCAAGGCTGCCAGATTCTCCAGGATTGTATCACCCCCTGCTTCCCAACTGACTCCGAGGACTTGGAGAATTTGAAAGATCCAAAGGATTAATATGAAGAAAGTGTTCAGCTCTTTTGCCCCTTTGCTGGGAGCAGGAAGCAAAGCAAGATGCAGGATGTGCACAGGGCACTTTGGTCAGATAGACAGATGTGAGTGTGAACGCACCGAGATTTTGGATCCCAGGCCGCCTCCCTGCAGCACTGACCTGCTTACTCAGAACACGGTCCAGAAGCCCCTGGGAGAGGGCTGACAGTGCGGGGCCTCCTCCCAGACCCTGATGCGCCTCCAGCTGGGCTAGTATCTTCCATCCTGGTCAGGGGAAAGGAGGTGGATGAATGAGGATTCAAGTTCCCTAGAATTTTCTCATCAAAACCCGCTTCTCCTCTGTCCTACCTAATTACTGTGCAAGAGTAAAACCTGCATTTCTGTTTTAGCCCCCAAACACAGCAATATTTAAATTCTTAGGCACTAAGAGCAGACAAGTGAGATAAACTGCAACTTGTCCCACAAATCAAAAGTGACATCAGTAGTGGCCCCTTTCCCTCACAGAAAGAGCAGGGTCCACGGTGTGCCCCTCGCTTTCTCACAACCACCCCCTTCTGCTCTGTCCACCGCCCGCATCCCTCTTCTTCCTCTTCAGTTCCTTGACTCAGAACAGTTGCTGGCTCATCACAGGAAGGGGTCCCCTCCATCCCTGAGGGTTTGGTCAATCGGCTCTGACCAGGAAGGGATCCTCCCAGTCTCCATCTCTCCAGCTGGCTCTTAGATTCCAGGCCCTTCTTGCTTTGCGCTTCCCTGCACTGCCCTTCAGCCTGAGGCTCCCCCAGAGCTCTGGGCTGGGGGGAGCACGTCCTTCTGTCACTGTGAACGCTCACCGTCCCCAGGACCCTCTGGCTTGAACCCCTCTTTTGCCTGGCTGCACACAGCTCCTTTGATCCCCGGGGAACCAAAATGGCAGGTGGCAGCTTGGTATCTGAGACCTCTTCACAGGTGAGTTTGTATGCCCCACTCTGGAAAGCATCCCTCTGGCCACTCTTCATGGACTGAAAATATATACACTTGGAGGCTATGTGGGGTAGTGAGAACCGATTAGGCTGGCTGAAGTTCAAATCACAGCCCTGCCATTGAAAATCTATCTGACCTTGAACAACCATGGGATGGGAACTGTTTCTTTGGATTATTCAGCTGGGTATTCAGGATCATAACACCCACTTCCTAGCATGTAACTGGCACAGAAGCTATCAGTTTTTCTAGGTTTTTCTTCCTTGCCAGAAAACCTCTCCTGGTCAACCAGATGCTGGTTACCTGGACTGTCTCTGGTTCTGGTTATTCAAGCTGCCAGCCTCCCTCTTTACTCTTCATGCCCACGGACAGTCCCTTCTTCCGAAGACTAGTAGTCAGTGCACCTGGAGCTCTGAGAGGCGACCTGTCCTTGTCTGGGCAAAATCATTCTGGAAATGTGAACCCTTCATGGATGAAGGAATTCACTGCCACACCGTTAGAAGCTGTGGGACAGCAAAGATTCCCAGGAGCCCCCTGCCCAGGTGTTCACGCAGGTGGCTCGACCTTGTGTTCAGCTTTTAGCCACATCATTGCTGCAAAAAAAAAAAAAAAAAAAAATCTGGACAGATCAATTAAGATTTAATTAATATTCTACAATGAATACAAAATAATTATTGTGGTCTTTTAATTAAGGATTGATGTGGGGAAAGTGGAAATCCTAAGAACAGTTATATAACAGTTTCTTTCCTCAGGGAGGCTTTGACTTGTTAGTCTCAGGAGATGTGAACCCAACATAACGGTTTTATTAGCTCTTATTAAAGCTTTGATACATGCACTTCAAAAAAGTGGCCGTTCTCCTTTTCATCTGAAGTTCAGGAATCTCCTCCGGCATCTGGGCTGTCTGGAGGGGCAGCTGCTCTCTGTAGAGCTCAGAGCCGAGAACCTAGAACAAACCGAACTTTATGACAACCCCAGTTCTCCCTAAAGCTATTTATCTTCCCTTTTTCCATCTTCTCCTATAGAGTTACAGAGTAGGGCGTGGACAGTGTGACAGGGGCTTCCATAATCAGGGTCAAGCACCCTTTAGGGGTCAGCAGAGGTGGCTTGACTCAGAGAACAAACTGTAATCCCAGAGTTGGGAGCCATCGGCGAGATCCCCTAGCCCTCCCACCCCTTCTGTGGGAGAATCTTAGCAGCAGCATCTGGTCCTCAGCTGGTCACCTAACCTCTGCTCTTAAGCCCATCAGCGATCGGGAGCCAGCTCACTTGGAGTCTGCCTTGTCCCCATCTAGATACTGCCAGCAATTTTTCTAATCTTCTGTACATTGAGTCCATACCCATTTCCCTTTCCTACCATTCACAGACCCCAGTTCTGTCCTCTGGAACACAACTGAATAATCCAATTCATCTTCTCCATGGGACACTTTCAAATACCTAAAGCCAGCTGTTACTGCTTCCTGAAGTGTTCTCTTTCTAAATTCATTGCCAGCGCAATCAATCTTTTGTTGACAAGACACCCAGACATTTCTCAGCCTTCTGGTCCCCCTTCTTCTGTTTCAGTGTCCTTCTTGAGTATAGAGCCCAGAACTGACTAGAGGGCTCTGAGCGACTCCAACTAGGATAGAAGAGGGCAGGCCCTCATGTTATTCATATACGTATAAATAACAGGGCAGAGAAATGTGCGTGTATATCCTGGTAAGGTCTATGGTCACCTGAAACTCACCCAAATATTTCTTTTATAAACTGTATTCAAACCACTTCTTCTTTATCCTCCGTTTGCAAAATCAAGCTGACTTTCAAACCTGAAAACTAAGGCTCTGCTTTTATCCTTGTAAAATGTATCTTGTTGCTTTCAACCTATCTTTCCAGATATCAAGATCTTTTGAGACTTGTTTATATCATTTGTCATATTAACTGACCTCTGCTTCGTGTCATCACAGATTTGATAAGCACAGGGTCAGTGTTTCATCTGAGTCATTGGTAAGTTCTTGAAACATGACAGAGACAGGCAAAAACCTTTAAGAGGCTCCTAGAGACCGCCCTCCCCTTAGATATCATTCCAGAGAACTCTCTTTTGAATGGCGTTGCACTATCAGCCTTAAATCCACACACAGCCTGTATTTTCCAGGTCATTCCAAAGGATACCAGGAGAAACCCTATCAGGGTTTATACTGCTTTTCTGTTTCTCTACCACCCACCCCACCATCACCGTTCCTGTCTGCCAGACTAATGAAGATATCAAAAAAGGAGCTGAGGACGTTCAGCATGGCCTTCTTGTAGGAAATCGTGGCTGCTTCTAACAGTCATCTCTTTACGTTTTGTGTGTTCACAGACCATCTGCTTAATAATACACTCTAGGACTTTTCTAAGAGTGAACATCAAGATCACTGGCCTGAAGTTTTTATTATTCACATTTCCCCTTTTGTGAAACTGAGGACAACATTTGCTTATTAACCCAATTCCTCATGATTGCAGAAGATAAGATCAAGGCTGCCCAGGACTATATAATCAGATATTCAATTCAGAGTCCAAAGAATTGGGGAATCTGCATTATAAAAACATATTTTTTGGCCAGAGAGAAAGAGAGCCCCAAAGGCCTTGCCGTAAAGAGTTCTCCTGAGCACCTTAAAAATTTACCATCTAGGCCTGAGAAGCTGCTGGAAGATCTAACATAAAGGTAAAAGCCTAGCTTTATCTCCAACAATTAGTTTCTACTGGTCCCAGTTTCCTCACCTGTAAAATGATGAAATATACTCTAATTTAGGTTTTAGTGACTTACTGGGTTAGTTACTGAGGGTGACCACACAGGTGACTAGATTTACATACCAAGACCTGACTCCCCACCTTTTTTTCTGGAGGGTTTAAATAGCAATGCTGTTTTCATTTGCCTTCTGGATATGAACGTACACAAACATATACACGTACACACATGCTCACACACGTCAGACTCTACGATCATTAACTGTTTTTCTTTCTGGTATGTGCATTTGCTGAAAATAAAATCCATTGTTCTAACATTATCTCTGTGTTATAATGAATCTGTTCTAGGAACAGCTTGTTACAGCATCATCTGTCAAGAATGTATTACTAATGCCTTATAAGATGTTCTTTGTGCTATGTTCACAAAGAACAGCCCTGGATCTAGATAACATTTATTAAATGTTATAAACATTGTCAAATAACTTCACACACACAAGTAAGGTTGGAGGGTTTGTGTGTGTCAACACACATGTATTTCTGAGGAGACTAACAAAGCCCGGTGTGAACAGAAATATTTTGTGATATTCTGTCAAATTCAACATATCCTATTTATGTTCCTTGAAACACTTCAGGGCACATATATTTATCCAAACAGAACCGAAGTGAGAAAAATACAGGGAGGCCAGAAAGACATATGAACACACACACACACCCATGCACACACACACACACATACACAGTACCAGCACCACCAAGAGGCTGCTGGCAAAGAGGAGATTAAGAAAGAGGATGTAGAACTTGGCTCAATGAACTATGGAAAGCCTCCTCTAGTCCGTTACAAAGAATGTTAGGATGTCTCTCCCAGCTTTACTTCCTAGCTTAGGTCTAGGTGGAAAGATCTAAGGATGGTTCTCAATCCTCATGGCTGATAAGAATCACCTATAGGAACTTTCAATATGAAATACAATGGTATGGTTTGGTACTAGCCTCTACAGCCAAACTCTTTGGGTTTAAATGTGTTTTCAAATACCTTCAATCATCTCTGAACATTCATCTCCTCTGACATGAAACAGAGCTACTAACAGCATTACTATTAAGAACAAATGAGTTAATATATATAAGAAATTGGTTTTTCCTTTAAGGTAAGCATTCATAAATGTCAACTCTTTTAGGCAAATATACCTAGCCCTGGTGGCTCAGACAGTAAAGAATCTGTCTGCAATACAGGAGGCCCAGGTTCGATCCCTGGGTTAGGAAGATCCCCTGGAGAATGGAACGGCTACCTACTCTAGGATTCTTGCCTGGGAGATCCCATGGACAGAGGAGCCTGGTGGGCTCTAGTCCACAAGGTTGGCACACATGCCATATTTTCTGGTGAAGCCATGGCCGGTTTGACCACGTGCTGCCTTCTGTTTGCCTTTCTTCCTTCCCTGCGTCAGTTCCTTTTCGCCTCCATCCTGCTTCTCTGGGATCACCTCTTCCACGAACACACCATAAAGCATTTTCCATAAGTTATGCCTCAGGCTCTGTTTTCCAGGGAACTAAACAAAGATTTAAGGTTTACTAAGATAAACTGGCATGGAGTGCTATTATGCTTTTGAACAGAAAACATAAATATCCATAATTGGAATCTGCTACAATCATCAGAGGTGACCTAGCCAGCCACAGTTTGCCTAGGACTTGAGGATTAAAGTAGGGGCCAATCTAGAGGGCAGGGCCCACCCCCGTGCTCCTTCCCTGACACCCCCACTGAAAACGACCAGAGAAAAAGTTCAGTTCAAGATCAAGGAGGCCTTTCCCCTGAGGACAGCCCCAGAAGTGACCAGTTTTAGAAAAGTCCAAGACCTGAGCAGAGTGCCCTGTGGACCAACCCTATGCTGGAAAACTGTGAGAAGCTCCATAATTTGAAGGCTTACTTAAATCCCCAGGAATAGGTCATGGGATCCAAGGTCCACTTAGGAGAAAGAACTCCTGGAAAACCAGGAGTCTATGTAGCTAAATTGCTTGATCCAAGGCCTCACAAAATGGATTGATTCTTCTCCCAGCTCAATGCAGGGTGAGGATTTTTGCATGGGTCCTACCTACATTCCTGAATTTGGCTCAGGAATGGAGTGACCTACAGTCAAAATTGAGACCCTTCACTAAGGAGGAACAGGGATTGAGACACTTAGACAAGATGTATGCTGTGAGGTCATAGGACCCCCTGGGCAAGTGTTTCTATAACCCGAACATTTGTCTAAGCACACTCATGGTAAAATAACTACACGTGGGAGATTCCAGAGAGAGCAATCAGGGAGACGGGCCACGGTGCCCAGAGCTGTGTCCAACGTCACACTCCTCAGCAGAGTGCTGCTGCTGCTGCTGCTGCTAAGTCGCTTCAGTCGTGTCCGACTCTGTGTGACCCCATAGACGGAAGCTCACCAGGCTCCCCTGTCCCTGGGATTCTCCAGGCAAGAACACTGGAGTGGGTTGCCATTTCCTTCTCCAATGCATGAAAGTGAAAAGTCAAAGTGAAGTCGCTCAGTCGCGTCCGACTCTTAGCGACCCCACGGACTGGAGCCTACCAGGCTCCTCTGTCCATGGGATTTTCCAGGCAAAAGTACTGGGGTGGGGTGCCATTGCCTTCCCCGCAGCAGAGTGCAAAGGGAAGCAAGTATCAACCACGGGAGTCATTTCTCTTTCCACCTCCTCAGTTTGCTTGAGGCAGTTACACTCACCGCCTTTTCCTCTGTGTCCTAAGCTAGCTAACCCTAGTTCCTGCCCACACAGGAAGGACATGAAGAGCCCAATATCAAGGCCAAGGATTGCCTCAGCAACCCTAGTCCTCATTCCTGGCACACGCTCATCACGTCCTGGCTTCTGCTTCCTGGTTCCATTTCTGAGCTTTCGTACCTCCCCTGGTTTCTGATGTTTGGCCTAGGATTTGAAATTTTCTCTTTCTCTCTCTTTTTTGGTACCTTTGGGATATTCGTTCTTTTCTATATAACTGCAACTTGGCCACCAGCCAACCCTGGTCTCCCTGGTCAAGTATAACTGGACTTTTGGCTGATCCACCTGATTTAACAGACTTACTGAATTCCAGCTGTGGCCCTATGCTCCCCAAAGTCTCTATTAAACACACACATACACGCATGGATGTGTGCATGCACACACACACACCGCACACTGCAGAATGATAAATGACCCATTTTTCCGGAGTTTTAAAAGAGACACAAGCCATCTCATTCTGTTTGTGAGTTCCCAAGCTAGATCTATTACCCCCGTGATAATGTAGAGTCCAAATGAATCACAGAGACAGCCGGCTGCACTCAGTGGTCCTGGGCACACGAGTTCTTTGGTGAGAGAAGACCTGAGCTACACTACATGACCCTGCTGATGTCAAGCTGATTTATCCACAGCTCCTTCCACTTCTCCTCCATTACCCAAACCTCAGTAGACAAGAAGCCTCATTTTTCCATTGACAGTAAAGGGAAAGAGAAGTAGGGGTGGGAAGTGGATGAAATCAGAAAAAGGAAAACAAATCAAAGCTGTCTCTGGGTTTCCATTTGTATAAGAGCCTACTCCCTGCCTGCATTTAAGCCCACTCACTATTGTGGGTGGATTCTCACCAATGAGGCAAAAGTTGTTTCTAGAGCCACCAAATTCACATTACTTAAGCAAGATTGAACTGTTTAAAATTTCAATGTTGTCCACCAAAAAAAATAATAATAGGAAGTTGTATAGTGCAGAATGTGCTGACAGCGGTAATTTTTTGGTAATAATTCATGTGTAGGAGACAATGCTCTGGAAACCAGCCCGGCCAACTAATGTAGATTGGGGATGCTCCCCTACTGACGGCCAAACGATTGATTGACATTTCTGCCCCATCGTGAAATCAGCTCGCAAATGAAGTGGAGGTGGTTCCAAAAGGAGGAAAATTGAAGAAGAATGAGGGAATGAAGGGTACTTTGGGCAGAAAGACCAAAGTAACATTTTCAAGCTCAGTTTTTAATCTAAGTCAACTCCCGTCTTGATTCTCAGATATAATTTTAAAAGCTAAAAACAAGCTAATCATCTGATAAAGGTAACATTAACTATTCATTCTATCTTCCACTTGGAACCAGATCTCTCTCTCAAATAAGTTAGCTGCCTCTTCCCAATCGTTCTGACAATAAGATCCATAAAACCAATGAACCCTCCTGTTGTACACACAGACCTCAGTGCTTATCTGTCCTCATCGGTAAACGTGCCATCAACTCTTGATGTCCATGAGGGAGCAGGGCTTGAGTCTCCCTGCCATTCAGAGTGCTTTATGGTCTCCTCTGTCCATGACTCAGAAAAGGAAAATTCTCTGAACTATGATCTATGGAACGTAATGAGATAAGAAAATAAGCTCCCCTTGATTAGGTAATGCCTAACAAAGCAAACTGGAAATAGCCTCCTGAATTTAATGTGGAGATTTTGAAGTAGATATCCTCCATATTTTGTGACTGAAAGTTAGGGACAAGAGAGAACTTAGAAAGGGGCTACCATGTGCCAAGCTCTTGAAATATAACGACTGTTTTATGTGTTGTTAAGTATACAAATGGGCGATGGGCTTGAAGAGTAAATATGAAAAGTGAACATGAAATATTGTGCTGATAATTATTATATTAGTCGTGTCTGACACTTTGCGATCTCATAGACTGTAGTCTACCAGGCTTCTCTGTCCATGGGATTTTCCAGGCAAGAGTACTAGAGTGGGTTGCCATTTCCTTCTCCAGGGGATCTTCCTGACCCAGGGATCAAACCCAGGTCTCCTGCATTGCAGGCAGACACTTTACCCTCTGAGCCATCAGGGAAGCCCAAATTATTATATTGTTTCTACACTGAAATGATACATTAGAAATATTGGGTCAAATAAAATATAAAAATAAAATTAATTTCACCTGTCTCTCTTGGTTCTTTTCAATGTGGCCTAAGTTCAAGTCTCCATTTCTTCTAAGTTCCTTAACCTCTTGGTCTCCTCTTCTTTATCTGGAAAGCATTACGGCAGGATGAGGCGATCAATATTAGGATAAAATGAGGTCATCAATGTTAGGATAGTTTGCTCCATCGAGTTTTGTTTATTCATTTATTTTTAGTTACTCATGAAATGAAAATGAAACTCAGGTAAACCTGAGTTTAAGTCCAGCTCTACCATTTATGAGCTATTTTTTCTTAATTTAGTCCTTAGTCTTCTCATTTATGAAAGGGCTTAATAACAATTAATATGCAAGATTGCTGTGAAGTTTAAATAAAATGATGTGTGTAAAGCAGTTCCTACAATGCCTGGGATATAGTAATCATTCAAAAAAATAGAGTTGTTATTACTATTGGTCAAAAGAAATGGTTGAATAAAAGTGATTTTTAAATCTGTTATTGAATAATATGCCTCTTACCATGGGTGGTCATTCAAAATCAAATTATGGATACAGAGGGAGACTTTTAACAATTGCTGGCTATCCTGTTGATGCACTTTCTGCATGGATTCAAAATACTCTCCAGATCATTTTAGACCATTGTGCAAAGAGACATGAGGACAACCCAACTCAGATCAAGTTCCACCTGCTCCCTGATCCTTGTCTAAGCCCCACGCCTGTCATAGGGGACCATCCATCTACTTCTGAGGATAAGAATCTCCCACCCACTGTCTCATTGACCAAGCTGCCCACGATGTCCAGGGCCTGGCATCAGTGGGAATCAATGGTGAAGACCTTGCCCTCTGTCCATTCTACAGCATCTTAGCTGGCTGGACCTCCTGCAACTACACTCAAAATACTGGCTGAAGAAAATTATAGAAAGCATTATTTTTTCCTGTAAACCTTTCATTAGCTTCTTGTGGCTCTTAGAAATAAATCTAAACTCATTGACACTGTCTGCGGGACCAGTAGGATCAGGCCATGCCTGCCTCACCAGCTGTATTTTCACACATCCCCCTCCCTCTTCCTCTCTGCTCCATGCAAGTTGGTCCTAATTCCCGCCAATCTCACCAGGGTCTTTCCTGCCTCTGAGTCCCTGATATGATGTTTTCTCTTCCCTCAGATTCACCTGCCTAACTCCTGTTTACCCTTCAGGTCTCTGTTTATGTCTCCTCTGAAGAGAGATTTTCCTCATCTTTAATTCTAACCTCACCCTGATTTTTCCTTCATGCCCCTTATGGTCCTGATCAAAATTTTACTTTTTCTTTCTCTGTCAGGATCACAACTTTCTTAAGGGCTGCATCCCCAGAACCTCACACAAATATGGATGCAATAACATTTGTTGACTCAGAGCATAAATAGATGAATAGCTAGACGTTGGCTGTCCAAAGTGGAATCCATGACTCATCTACCTCTAATACCAGTGTTTTCTCATCTCCATTGCCAGTCCAGACCCTCAAGCCTAGAGCTCTTTCTTTTAAATGATTCTTCAGCAGACCCTACACTCAGCCAGCAGTTGTGATGAATAAATCATTCTATGGCCAGATGCTGCAGCCGAGGAAGGAGTTACACAGGGTCATCAATGCACAAGTATATTGCAAATAATATTTTATCATTTGGAGTGTGCTACGTCAGTTTTCATTCCAATCCCAAAGAAAGGCAATGCCAAAGAATGCTCAAACTACTGCACAATTGCACTCATCTCACATGCTAGCAAAGTAATGCTCAAAATTCTCCAAGCAAGGCTTCAACAGTACATGAACCGTGAACTTCCAGATGTTCAAGCTGGTTTTAGAAAAGGCAGAGGAACCAGAGATCAAATTGCCAACACCCAGTGGATCATCAAAAAAGCAAGAGAGTTCCAGAAAATCATCTACTTCTGCTTTATTGACTATTTCAAAGCCTTTGACTATGTGGATCACAACAAACTGTGGAAAATTCTGAAAGAGATGGGAATACCACACCATCTGACCTGCCTCTTGAGAAATTTGTATGCAGGTCAGGAAGCAACAGTTAGAACTGGACATGGAACAACAGACTGGTTCCAAGTAGGAAAAGGAGTACGTCAAGGTTGTATATTGTTACCCTTCTTATTTAACTTATATGCCAAGTATATCATGAGAAATGCTGGGCTAGGGAAGCACAAACTGGAATCAAGATTGCCAGGAGAAATACCAATAGCCTCAGATATGCAGATGACACCACCCTTATGGCAGAAAGTGAAGAAGAACTAAAGAGCCTCTTGATGAAAGTGAAAGAGGAGAGTGAAAAAATTGGCTTAAAGCTCAACATTCAGAAAACTAAGATCATGGCACCTGGTCCCATCACTTCATGGGAAATAGATGGGGAAACAGCGGAAGGCTTTATTTTGGGGGGCTCCAAAATCACTGAAGATGGTGACTGCAGCCATGAAATTAAAAGATGCTTGCTTCTTGGAAGAAAAGTTATGACCAACCTAGACAGCATATTAAAAAGCAGAGACATTACTTTGCCAACAAAGGTCTGTATAATCAAGGCTATAGTTTTTCCAGTGGTTATGTATGGATATGAGAGTTGGACTATAAAGAAAGCTGAGCACCGAAGAATTGATGCTTTTCAACCATGCTGTTAGAGAAGACTCTTGAGAGTCCCTTGGACTGCAAGGAAATCCAACCAGTCTATCCTAAAGGAGATCAGTCCTGAGTGTTCATTGGTAGGACTGATGTTGAAGCTGAAACTCCAATACTTTGGCCACCTCATGCGAAGAGCTGACTCATTTGAAAAGACCTTGATGCTGGGAAAGGTTGAAGGCGGGAAGAGAAGGGGACAACAGAGGATGAGATGGCTGGATGGCATCACCGACTCAATGGACATGAGTTTGAGTAAAGTCCAGGAGTTGGTGATGGACAGGGAGGCCTGGAGTGCTGCAATCCATGGGGTCTCAAAGAGTCAGACACGACTGAGCGACTGAACTGACTGACACAGTATGTGAGTACATGTATATTATCTTTTATCCTTCACAACAGTCTTACAGGATAGGAACATCAACTGTCCCCATTTTGCAGATGAGCAAACTGAGACAGAGATTAGGAATGAAGCCATACATCAGCTAATTGTAAAATGGGGATCTGAAACAAACTTGGTTTAACTCCAACATGTATACGTCTAATGTCCAGAGTTCACTGTCTTTCTCAGCTACAGGCACCAGCTTTGTCAGTTAACTCTCATTTGACCTTAGCTCCTCTCTGCTTCTCTCTAAATCCACCTAAGCTCTTTTCTTAGATTGTTTGTTTAGTCACTAAGTAGTGTCCAACTCTTTGTGACCCCATGGACTGTAGTCTGCCAAGATCCACTGTGCATAGGATTTTCCAGGCAAGAATATTGAAGTGTGACACCAGGCCCTCTTCCAAGGGATCTTCCTGATCCAGAAATTTAACCTGCATGCATCTCTTGCATTACAGGTGAATTCTTTACCACTGAGCCACCTGGGAAGCCCTTTTTCTGGATAGTGAGCACTAAAACTCAGAAATATATTCTTTTATTTTTCAGGGACCAAATTTTCAACCTAATAATTACCTCTGAAAATTTCTTCTCCTTTTGACTTTATTGCCCTAAAGATTTTGCTTTATTGGACGATCCATCCCGACTATAGGGAGAGAGGTCATGAAACTAAAAATCTTTCACTACTTGTTAGAAGCTGTGAAAAGTGAGCTTTAAACCAGTATCTAAGAAGAAGGAAGTGACTTCCCTGGTGGGCGAGTGGCTAAGACTCCAGGTAGGAGCAACACCTTAATGGTAGTTCCCCCAAACGACTCCAATCTCAGGGAGAAGTTAGTTTTTCCTCAACACTCTAGTACTATGGATGGATGAGCCTTTTTTTTTTTTTTTTTTTTAGAGCCCAGCCCCTGGTTGGGAAGACTTTTTTACTGACGACTCAGAATAGGAGGCGGCCCGGCCCTCTGTGGACAGAGCGCTTCACTCGGGGCCGAGGTGGATGAGTCTTCTCTCTGGTTCTGACATCCAGCATGCCTTTTACTACATCTATAACTCCTTTTGTTAAAAAAAAAAAAAACCTAAGGTCATTGTGACTCTTGGACTTAACTAAGGGGCAGGAGAAAAGCAGCATTTAGTTGGTCCCTTCTGAACGTCAGTCATTCTTCTAAGTATTTCACATGCGTCACCTGATCCTAACAACCCATGACATGATTATCAGTATCCCTTTAATACACAAGATAACACAGAGAGACACAGAGAAGTTAAATAATGTGTCCAAGATCACATTAGCTACTATGTAGTAAACTGAATATGTCATACCTATTTTTTTTAATTCCTAGGTCATGCTTTTTCCTTTACCTGCATGATATCCATAACCCAAAGCTTTCTGGTTTGACTAGTAAACCTTCTCTCATTTTGTTTCTGAGTCTCCTGGTCCTCATTGTTCTTGGGTGGGTTTCCCCCCAGACACCACCTCCATCCGGACCCTGGCTGCTAGTTTCCTCTCCCACCCGTCACCAAAAAAGTCGTCTTGTTTTCCTCTTTCCTTTCTTGAGAAATATAAATTTATGTTTAGATGTATGTTTATTCGGACAAGGCAATGGCAGCCCACTCCAGTACTCTTGCCTGGAAAATCCCATGGACGGAGGAGCCTGGTGGGCTGCAGTCCATGGGGTCGCTAGGAGTTGGACACAATTGAGCGACTTCCCTTTCACTTTTCACTTTCATGCATTAGAGAAGGAAACGGCAACCCACTCCAGTGTTCTTGCCTGGAGAATCCCGGGGACAGGGGAGCCTGGTGGGCTGCTGTCTCTGGGGTCGCACAGAGTTGAACACGACTGAAGCCACTTAGCAGCAGCAGCAGTATGTTTATTTGACTTACATTTGCAAGGCAAATCACTTGCATTTCATTTGGGAGCTGGTCTTGTGCAAATGTGCATGCATGCATGCTCAGTCACTTCAGTGGTGTCCAACTCTTTGCAACCCTATAGACCAATACCTGCCAGGCTCCTCTGTCCTTGGGATTTTCCAGGCATGAGTGCTGAAGTGGGTTGCCATTTCCTCTCCAGGGGATCTTCCTAACCCAGGGATCAAACCCCTGTCTCCTGTATCTCCGGCACTGCAGGCAGATTCTTTTCTGCTGAACAAATGCATGCATGATGCCACATATTATCAGATTAACAGAAAGTAGGACCCATGGGAATGCGATTGAAGACAGAGCAGCTTTGATAGGATAAGTGGAGATCTTGTAAAAGGCAGCTAATGGATGAGAGGGCAATTTGGCTACTGGAGGTAGAGGTGGAATGGAACCAGGGAAAGGGCTCAGGGGGCCCTAATGTACTGAAAGAGAGATGGGAGCCAAGGGAGGTGGTGAGCACACTGTTTGACAAAATGAAGAGTGAGCTTCAAGTCTCCATTCAGTCTGGTCCAAAATGTACCATTATCATTGTGTGTGTGTGTGTGTGTGTGTGTGTGTGTGTGTGTGTTAGTTGCTCAGTCATATCTGATGCTTTACGACCCCATGGACTGTAGTCTGCCAGGATCCAGTGTCCATGAGATTTTCCAGGCAAGAATACTGGAGTGGGTAGCCAATGCTTTCTCCAAGCATTACCTTTGACTTATCTCTAAAAGTAAAAGAGACGTAGAGAAAGATTCATTGCAATGTGATCCTTATAGAAGATAGTATTGGTCACAGAAGACTTGGCTCAATCAGTGAATCTGACTGGGTTGCATACACAGAGGATGCCTATGAAATATCATGGATCTAACACAGCAGACACAATTAACTGGGTTTCTCATACCATGGCATCTGTGTTGGTTCAGTTCAGTTCAGTTCAGTTGCTCAGACGTGTCTGACTCATTGAGGCCCCATGAATCGCCACACGCCAGGCCTCCCTGTCCATCACCAACTCCCGGAGGTCACTCAGACTCACGTCTATCGAGTCAGTGATGCCATCCAGCCATCTCATCCTCTGTCATCCCCTTCTCCTCTTGCCCCCAATCCCTCCCAGCATCAGAGTCTTCTCCAATGAGTCAACTCTTTGCATGAGGTGGCCAAAGTACTGGAGTTTCAGCTCTAGCATCATTCCTTCCAAAGAAATCCCAGGGCTGATCTCCTTCAGAATGGACTGGTTGGATCTCCTTGCAATCCAAGGGACTCTCAAGAATCTTCTCCAACACCACAGTTCAAAAGCATCAATTCTTCAGTGCTCGGCCTTCTTCACAGTCCAACTCTTACATCCATACATGATCACTGGAAAAACCATAGCCTTGACTAGATGGACCTTTGTTGGCAAAGTAATGTCTCTGCTTTTGAATATGCTATCTAGGTTAGTCATAACTTTTCTTCCAAGGAGTAAGCTAGGTTCACACAAAACATGGGAATGCTCGTATTAGTGAGGGTTCTAGGGAAGATCTACCTTGTGGAATCTGCATTCTGCAGACTAGTTTTTAAGATTCTTCTCTTGGGAATCATCAGCCATCTCTCTTGGGTAAAAATCTATGAGCTTTAGTTTATAAACAAGACCATCAGATTTACTTGTAAGTGCCCTGATTTAAGTTTCAGTGTAAGCGCAACGTCTGAATGACAAGTGTGAGAGAGGTTTTTAGAGATACAGTTTTACAGAGATATAGAAAGCACTGATGGCTTACATGTGTGTGTGTTGCCTAGGAATGAATGCCTGGCCACTCTTGATAAGAGACATAACTATATCCAGTTTACAGCCCCTCTTCCTGGGACTGCCTGATGTAAAGACTTGCTCTGGGCTAAGTCACAACTGTTAATAGTCATATGACCCCCATAAAGTAGATACAATTTTCATTCACCCAGATGTTTTACCTGTAGGTATAAGTGTCCTAGTTGCTGTGCATTGGCTAGATATCAGCTCACAGCTCCCTTCTCTGTAGAATTGCCTTTGGTTAAGCCATAACTACCATATCCCACCACCTCCAGAACCTTGCTCAGGAGGATCATGTTTTATATGCAATTTGTGCTTCACAGCTTCCCTGATGATGAGAACCAAAGCAAGTGTCCAGAAAATATGTTCTCCTTAACCTTTCTCTCTGTCTCATCCTGTTCTTCTCACTCTCTTTCCTCCAAGAGCACTCTTCCAAAATTGAGATGTATATATACAATGGCTTCCTTCGTGGCTCAGACAGTAAAAGACTACCTGCAATGTGGGAGACCCGGGTTTGATCCCTGGGTCTGGAAGATCCACTGCAGAAGGAAATGGCAACCCACTTCAGCATTCTTGTCTGGAAAATCCCATGGACAGCGGACCCTGGCCAGATACAGTCCATGGGGTTGCAAAAAGTCCAGCATACCTGAGTGACTGAGCACACACAAAGAAACATATACAACGGAGTATCCTTCGGCCGTGAGAAAGAAGGGTATCTTGCCATTTGCAACAACATGGATGACACTTGAAGACATTATGCCAAGTGAAATAAGCCAGACAGAGAAAGACAAATACTGTATGTTCTCACACTCAGAATCCCGGAAAGATGAACTTATGGAAGCATGAAATAGAATGGTGGTTACCAAGACCCAGAGGAGTAGGGAAAAAGGGAAACATTGGCCACAGAGTACAAACTTCCAGTTAGAAGATGAATAAATTCTGGGGATCCAGTGCATAACACTGTGATTATAGATAACAATACCGTACGGTACTCTTGAAAGTTGCTAGGAGAGGAGATCTTACATGTTCTCACTGCAAGAAAGAGATGATAATTACCTGATGTGATGAAGGTGTTAGCTAACACCGCTGTGGTAATTATATTGCAATATATAAGCCTATCTAATCAATGCTTTTTATACCTTGAACTTACACATGTTACGTGTCAATTATATCTCAATGAAGCTGGGAAAAATTTGCTTGAACAAGGATCCCCATTTTAGGCTCTGCCAGATCATTTTTTTCCCAGCTTTATTGAAATCTAGGGCTTCCCAGGCGGCACTAATGGTAAAAAGAACCTCCTGCCAAAGCAAGAGATGTAAGAGATGTGGGTTCAGTCCCTGGGTCGGAAAGTCCGGTGGAGAAGGACATGGCAACCCACTCCAGTATTCTTGCCTGGAGAATCCCAAGGACTGAGGAGCCTGGAGGGCTGTGGTCCACAGGGTCACAAAGAGTCAGACATGACCGAAGTGACTCAGCTCTCACGCACCAGGGGACACCCCCAGTGGCATCGGCTTCCTGCCTCTGGCTGGACCAAGCTCGTCTGGAGCTGTTGCCTAGGCAACACTCAATAGCTCTCGGCCCCACTCAGGCCACCCTGTCCCACCCAGTTACATCCCCTGTGAGTAGAGTGATGTGACCTGTGCTCCACCCTGGCTGGCAACAACCTACCGAGGACTCAGGAGGAGGCTGGCTTTCCTCATCTCCCCAGGTCTGTAAAGAGCCCACTCTTGCATTCACCTTCAGATTTAGGGAATGAGGCTTTGACCTGACTCAGCCCCAGCCGCTCCTGTTCCTGGACTCAGGGAGAGTCCACAGGGTGAAGCAGAGGTTTCAAGTCTGCGTGGGATTGAGGCCAAGCTCACTGAATCACTGGTACCCAACACTAAACTGTCCTGACACCTCTCTTAACAAGTCCCTCCTCATGAGTAGCAGGGACAAGGAGAGGGAGCCGCTCCTTCTCCACGAACAGGTGTTCCCTGGGTCATCCTCCTACAAGCAAGGTGATCAGCAATGGACTCAGGCAGAGAACTGAGAAAGAAGATGCTGCCCAACCCCCAATGTACATCTATTGAGTTTTGAGGTGCTTGGGAAGTAACACTCTTTTCTCTCCCTCTGTATAGAAGAAAGAATCAACAGATGGAGAACAACAGGTCACCTTCCTCTTTGCTAAGTGGCAAGAAAACAAGACCTTCCCCAAGAGGTCTGCTAACACTTCATTCCTGAACTTCACGATTTACTGACCATGTGAGAGGCCACGCCAGACAACCTCTGACCTCCCATGAGGCTTCCTGCTCAGGAGAGAGGAGACAGGAATGCATGACACAGGCCAGGCCGAGAGCAAGCAAGCAAGAGGCAGAGCTCAGTTTCTCCCACTTAGATTCTGTAATGGAAGACGTCACTGTTCCCCGCCCTGGAGAGGAGAGAAGGTTGGGTAGAGAAGTGTTACCTCTATCTGGGGCTTTTCCATCATTACTAAATGCCCCAGGAAGGTGGGAGGCTTTGGAAAATGCAAAGGGATTTGCAGGCACTCAGCAGGCAGGAGTAAGAGCTAAACAACCCTTAATGCGCCGGGCAGTGCCTTTCACCGAGAATGGTCCTACCCAAAATACCACCAGCACCCCTATGGGAAGCAGAAGGTCTTCTAGGAGGAAACAGGAGGCCACTTCCACCCTCAAGCACACACACTATTGATCACTTATAGATTCCAAAGCACAAGACACTCAGCACAGTGAATCAGGAGGGGCAACACCAGTTTCCCAAGCTCGGAAAACCCAGGAGACACAGACCCCTGGAGAGCAAGGCATCGTTCCGAGTGCTTCATTGAGCGCCCCACTCCAGGAGGGTGGAAGTCGGGGCTGTGGCCTTTCCCAGGAGAAAACGCCTGCAGAGGCGGCAATGCAGTCCGCGGCCAGTCATTTCTGCGGAAAGCTGCAGTCAGCTACCCAGGAGTTCTCACCTCCCTTTCTTCCTTCCTGTTTCTCTTTCCCTTTTCTTAAGGACTGCGATCCTTCTCTGCGAGGCTAATTGTTTGCCTGTCATAATTCCCAGGACTGTCCCTGTCAGCCCCCATCTGCTTAAGGACCAAAGGTTTTCAAGGGAGAATTTTTACAAATGCCAGATCACACACCCACCCCCTTGCTCCTTTCCTGCTTTCAAAAAAGGCCAGTGTTGCCTTGGCTTTAGCCTTTAAGCAAGTATTCCCAGAACTGTGGCTCGCCCATCTAATTCTGCACACATTATGGGGTCTGGCTGTATTAACAGGGTTATAAATATGCCTGAAGTTTAGAATTGATGATCAACAAAGTATTCGAGCAGGCGCACTTCTTATTGAAGCCTGAGAGCACCACAGTGACTTGCAGAGAGGGTCCACACACATCATTTTCGCCTTCATTTCCTAATCTGATCTACTTTTATTTCACGCCACATGAAAAATGGATGGGAAGCTACTTGATGAGTAGCTCTGAGGAGTTTGGTGAGTTTTCTCTGTAAGTCTTCCCCCCCACCTGCTGTTCCAGTGAATGACACCAGAATTCTCAGAACCACTTAGCCCAGGCCAGGCCAGCTGCAGGGCCAAAACCCACACCCAAGGACCAGAAGAAACAGGGTCCCCAGATCTTCATGGAAATAAGAACCGGGCACTCGGGAAGTCAGCCAGCAGGCCCAGGAAAGTGCCATAGACTCAGCCTTTCCCAGCATCACAGGGGTCGAGTGAGTTATGGGCAAATGAAAGTTTGTAGATAAAAAGAATCCCGGAAACCAAATGGTTTCAGATTTATTTACATAACTGGCTTGGAGAGCCTTTTGGAAATGGTCCTCTGTGTCTGACCCTTGTGTTTTTAGTAACACACATTTCATAATATCAGGCACTTCATCTTATCCTGGAAATTTTAGCCAAACATTTTAGGATGATTTGCTACTCAAGATTGTATACACATTTCATAAAAAGGCCTAATAATAATCAGAGTGACGACTACCTACCACTGACCACTTGGGATGTGTCTGGCTGTATTCTGAGCACTTTAGAGAGACTGATTTATTTATTCTTCGCAGGACTGTGTCCATTACGCAGATGAGGGAATGGAGGGAACACTGCAGATCAGAGATGTGCTGGCCAGTGGCACAGCAGGGATTCAAAGCCAGGCAGACTGGCTGCTGAGCCCAAACACTTAGCCAAGACACTGTGCTACTTCTCACATTCACGTTCGTCAAGATTCTGTTATGAAATTAACATATACACATGACCATGTATAAAACAGTTAATCAACAAGGGCTTCCTTGGTGGCTCAGTGGTAAAGAATCTGCCTGCCAACACAGGAGATGAGTTCAGTCCCTGGGTTGGGAAGATTCCCTGCAGAAGGAAATGGAACCCACTCCAGTATTCTTGCTGGGAAATCCCATAGACAGAGGAGCGTGGTGGGCTACAGTCCATTGGGTGCACAAGAGTCAGACACAACTTAGCAACTAAACAGCAATAACACAGTCAACAAGGACTTACTTAGAGCACAAGAAACTCTATTCAATACTTTGTAATAACCCATAAGGGAAAAGAGTCCACAAAAGAATAAATAGATGTATAATTCAGTCACTTTGCTGTACAACCTGAAACTAACACAGCACTGTAAATCAATTGTGTGCTGTGCTGTGCTGAGTTGCTCAGTCATGTCTGGCTCTTTGTGATCCCCATGGACTGTAGGGGTCTCTGTCCAAGGGGATTCTCCAGGCAAGAATACTGGAGTGGGTTGCCATCCCCTCCTCTAGGGGATCTTCCCAACCCAGGGATTGAGCCCAAGTCTCCCGAATTGTAGGTGAATTCTTTACCATCTGAGCCACCAGAGAAGCCCAAGAATACTGGAGTGGGTAGTCTATCCCTTCTCCAAAATCAACTATAACCCAATATAAATAGAAACTAAATTTTTAAAAAAACTTAAGGAGGAAAAACATTCTGTTATGAACAAGCTGAGTATATGGATAGAGTCAAATAACATTCAGTTCAGTTTAATCACTCAGTCGTGTCTGACTCTTTGCAACCCCATGGACTGCAGCATGCCAGGCCTCCCTGTCCATCACCAACTCCCAGAGCCTACTTAAACTCATGTCCATAGAGCCAGTGATGCCATCCAACCAACTCATCCTCTGTCATCATCTTCTCCTCCCACCTTCAATCTTTTCCTTCAATCTCTCCCAAACAACATCAGAGCCTTCTAAAGAAACTAGTCCAATTGTCTATCTCAAATGCCTGTATAAAAGGGCAAGTAACATCTAGCAACATCTATGGCCTGTGAACCGGGGAATATGAAAGAGGCCTAAATTTATTTTTAAAAAACACTCCTTTATTTATTTATTGTCCATGCTGCACAACTTGTGGGATCTTAGTTCCCCAACCAGGGATTGAACCCATGTCCCCGGCACTGAAAAATGCAGTTTTAAGCACTGGACCACCAGGAAAGTCCCGATTTTTTAAAAACACTGCTTTAAAAAAAAAATGTCCTTAGGCTCAATTCTGCCAACTGGCTGCCAATAGGGGAGTCCTGGTTCTAGTCTAAAATTTTGCAGACAGTGAAACTAGCCCAGAGAGGGAAAGTGGTCTGCACAAGGTCACACATAAATAGTGACAGAAGCCAGGCTAGAATCCGAGACTCGTGGACCTTTCTGCCTGTATAAAAATACTCTCCACCCACCACTTCCCCAAGCCTTCTCCTCCTCACTAGTTCCCATCTCACTGATGCACATGCAAGGAGGCTTTTATTCTATTTGCAAAGTAAATAGAGCTGAGATACAGATTACTCTCAAGCTTCGATGCTTTTATCCAATATAAACAGAATCAGGGTAAGCTGCTCCCTCTTCCTCCTGTCTCCCTCACCCATGCAGGCTCTGTGCCACCTTCAGCATCATTAGCAGAAGGCAAATAGGACTTGGGCACCCCAGCCACACTGGGGAACACTGTTTACCTCCAGTCCTACCAGGGAGACGCATTTAGAATTTTTGCATTCCTTCTGTTTTCCCACTGACTCTCTGGTGGGAATAAAGACTGGATGGTTCTACATGAGGTATGTCATAGAAGAAAGAGCTGCGGACTGGGAGTTGGGAGATCTGGGTTCTCTCATAGACCCCCGAATCTCAGTTTACTTATTTGCAGTGATGTTAGGATTACATAGGTTAATAGAAAATAAAGGTCTGAAATCCAGTAATTAGCAAAGTCCCTGTTCTCTGTTCCTCAGATTCCCCAAACTAACCACAGAGAACACACACACTCTCTCTCTTACACATGTACACCTGTGAAAAATAATACACAAGGTTGGGGAGTTACACTTTGATAACGATAGAGCTGCCGTTATGCAAAAGACACTTTTTCAGAACTCGTTCCTCAGAATGATATCAGGGCTCTAGAAAATTCAGGATAGCTTTGACGGTAGCGACTCTTCATTCTCTAAGTGTGAATTGATTCGATCTTCGGTTATAACCAGATGTCTTTCTTAGCTCTGGAGACTACAGCTGGGATGCCAGCCTGGGACATTAGGTTTGGGTGTGTGGAGACAGGGTGGTGTAGAAAAAAGTGCTCAGGACTCCACGTCAGAAGACCTGGATTGTGCTGTGCTCAGACACCTACCAGTCCTATAACTTCAGGCAAGTCCATAACGTCTCTCAGCCTCAGTGTCTTCATCTATAAAACAGGAAGGATAACAATTCCTTCATAGGATTTTTATGAGAACCAGAAGATAATAGTATATGTAAAAGTGTTCCTTAGGCCATAAAATCCAAATGTAAATTTTAAAGCGTTTTTTTTTTTTTTTTTTTTATTAATATAAAAGATGTGGAGCGATTAGTAAATTAAATCTGAAGGCAGTTCTTATAATGGAACTTTAAAGTCATTATACTGGGAGCAAGAATAATTACCATCATTGTAAAGCTCCTGATAAGACAACCTTAAATGGCCAAACTCATATCTACACAGTTCATTCATTTAGTCTGCAAGTTGACAAATGTCCTTGGATCACCTAGAAGTGCCAAGATCTGGTACATTCAGGGGATGCCAAGTCAAATGCACACAGCCCCTTTCTGTCTAAAAGCTCACAGAGCAATGTGACAGGACGTCTAGCATTTGCTGTTCATTTATCTCATTACCTTAGAGTTAAATCTGCTATGAACAAACCACAGCTGCAGAGCAACCCTAGAGGCTTCTTGAGGCTCCCGGGTGTCTACAAAATGCTCTGAAAAATAAAAGGCACTCGCACCATGTGAGCCAAAGAGAGGATGAACCACCGTGTGGGTGAATGAGGACCACAAAGATGGTGGGGTAAGGAACACCAGGGAAAGTTTCAGGGAGGAAGCGAGCATGGAAACGCATTGGGAGTGCCACCCACAGCTCGGAGGACCGTCCTTACCAAATGCCACTCACTTCCTGCCTGCCATCTGGTCTCTGGTGACATAATCTACAGAATAAAGAAACTAAGCAAATAACGGTCAACATTCATCTCAGCTCTGAGATTCCATGATTCCTTGCCACGCTCAGCTAACCTGAAGGAGTTGATTTATCTCAAAATATTTGAAACCTGAGTCAGCACAGGTGAGACAGAATATAAGGAGAATCACCACCACCATCACCACCCCCGCCCCACGCTTCCCAAGAAGACAAAGCTGCCCATCACTTGCCTTTAATCTGTTTTCTTAATTTTCTTCCGAAGGAAAGTCACAGCTCCAATCAGTCCTCTAATCAATGGCTGCACTGCTCTTGCACAAATGAGCTGGATTTATTAAAGGAGTCCTCTCTTCGATGGAAATGGGCTCCCTGCTGGGGCTGCAAATACAGGCTAAGATTGACTGCTCCCAGAATAGGTGAAGATGTAAAGAAAGTGAGCGCAGGCAAGTGACGGGGAAGAGAGGTTCCCGGGCCTCTGTACGACCACGGCACCACCACAGGCAGGAACGGGTGGTCACTGGGGACCCCGTGGACATTTACGTCTCACTTAGGCTGATCCTGGGCACATAACTACCAGTGCCTTCCAAGTAAGGGTCCACTGCCAATCCTCTCCAGGCCTTAGGAAAAGAAGCTCACCTCAAAACGGGCTGAAAGGGAGACTTCCAGAGAGAGAGCCTCACAGAAACCAAGAGGTTATAGGTTGTCATGGCTGGGGAGATCCCCGGAGGGTGATGTACAGCCCCCAACTGAGAGTGTGCTCTGTGAAAGGGCCCCAATATTTATGAATCACGAACAACCAGAAGCAGAGGAAATTCATATTCCAAAGCTGTAAGAAACTGTTCGCATTAGACAAACACTGGATATTTGCATAGTACATTTGGGGGCTGAGATCTCCTTGATGGTAAGAAGTAGACACTAAACTCTTACTTACAAAGAGAGGAAGCCAGTGGAGATGCTTGGAATGAGGAAAACTTCATCTGTGCTGCAAATCATGTCAAGTTCTGCCCTCACTGTAGGCAGATTCATATTTCTGGAAATTACTATTATGTTTCCTGGGGTGTTGTGGAGAGGATGGGGAAATCAATTTCTTGTTTATTTTCCCTTGAAGCCTCCGAGAAGCCTGAGGGGATGGGATCTCAGTGTAGAATATGGACAAAGGCACTTGTGTGGTGGGCCGGCATCTGGCTCTGGTGACATGATGGAAGACAGAGACACACAGAGAGAGAGAGAGAGACAGAAAGAGACAGAGAGAGAGGGAGGGACAGAGAGACAGAAGAGGCGGGGAGAATGGGAGTCCTATGCTGTAAACAGTAGGAGCCAACCTGCTTAGTAGCTCTGTTTTAAGCATTTCTATTCTCAGTTATAATTTCCTTCTGTCACCCTCAAACCTCACTTTTGTTCAGTGTGTCAGCCTGAGAGAGAGCAGTCTGCAAAAGCAAAACAATTGCAAGATGGTAAGGAGTATCAGCGTAGCAGAGATGCAGCACATAACCAGCATGGAGATGATGAGGGTCATGCAGGACGTGTTTGCGGACCATGCAGCCGTTCCTCGGATAATCCTTCTTCAAAGCTGAGGGTAGGGGAACCTGGCTGAAGGCGTGCCGTTCTGTAGTTGGGTGGAAAAGGAGGCTGGTGCTGACTGTGAATGAGGGGAGGCTGGGTAACCTCTGAAGGCTGGAGAACATCTGGATTCCAGGAGAAACTGTCCAGATGTGTCACGAAGTGACTTGCCCAGGGCCACAGAGCTAGTCAGTAACAGAGACCAACTCATGTAGAGATGGTGTGATTCTTAGTCTTAAGGGTTTTTTTTTTTAGTCAAAAAAACTGGACTCACCACATCTCTCCCCACATTTCAAAGTCCAGTCAAGCTTTAGGTCACCAGTGCTCACCACTCAGAGAGAGAGGAGGAGGAGGAGGAGGAAGGTGGGGAGGAAAGAGAGGGGAGCAGACTCAGCCAGCACTTAGGGGAAGCAGATGTTCCAGAGTTTAGAGGAAGCAGACGTTCCAGAGTTTTTGGATTGCTCATATTTTTATTGACCTGGCTCTGTTTTCCGGAGACTTGTGGACTGTTAGAACTGGAGGATCAGCCAGTCCATTGCCCAGACAGTGGTGGTGACTGGCCTAAACTTATTAGCAGCTACAAGTCCAGGCATGCTTGGAAGCAGAGGATGAGAGCAGCAGACACAAAATGTGGAGGGAAAATGAAGAAAAACAAAGGCCCCAGGGAGACTCGACTCCAGGGAGGGCAGTGGGAGGAAGCCCTGTGTCCCTTTCTGTTCTCCCTGGTCCACCGCTTCCCTGACTCTGCCGTGTCGCTTCCTCTTTCCTTCCTGGAGCCCCTAAAGCAACTAGAGTGAGAAAAGACCGCATCGTACTTGTCTCCATCCTGTCTCATTCCCCATCCTTACTCACCTCGTGTGAGTCCTGTTTCCCCAACACTCCTAGCTCCTGCGAGGTGGGAACTGGATTCCATGGTATGGACCGTGCCACATGCTTCTATTTCACAAAACACCTCGCCCCATAAGCAATCCGTGCTCGATAAATACCTGCTTGTTGATTACCCTTTGAGAAAACTTGCGAAACTTCTCAAGGTGCACACATTCTTATATTATAGAGGGAAACATGTAAGGGCAGGGGAAGTGAGGCTTAGTTTTCTAATCCGAAAAATATAAAGGGAAAGACTCCGTGACACAGGGCCATTCCTTCTTATCTGAGCTGTGTTATTTTGGGGAACAAAACGCAGCAACTACACTAACTGACTGTACAGTTTGGACAGGACATCCTCAGACCAAGAGGCTCTCTCCCCTTTTCCCTGCCATCCCCTTCTGTCTCATTCCACACAGAGTCTTCCAAGAGCCTTGCCACGCAGAGTGCTCAGGATGTGACCGCAGCCTCAAGGACTCCAGCAGAGACACAGGCAGGAACCTGCCCGAGGTCTGTGAGGAGTGGCTGCTTTGTGATGCGTTTATATTTGCTTCATCTCAGTTGAAACTTCTAGTCTGATGGCGAGGAAGGGGATTCTGCAACGTGCAGTTGGCAACACTGTCAGAACATGGAGTTGGCTTTGCCTTCAGAGACGGGGCCACAAGTGGGTGGTGGCTGCAACTGGAGAACCTGCCTCAGGCCCGGGAGAGTGTGCGGAGTGTGACAGTGGCTCCCTCTCCCCCACACCTCCTTCCCCACACCTACCAGCCTATGTGTCTGTGCATCTTTAAAATCTTACTCGTGATGTAAAATGCCAGCCTGAAGTCCTAAAGTAACTTTGGCAGCCATAAAACTATCTATGGAAATCTTGAATTTTAAGTTGTTTCCTCTCCTCATTGCAGAACATTCTAGGGGATTGTGAGAGGGAGGCAGAGACCTGCTCAGACTTCCTGATCAACTAGGGAGATGCTGGGAAGGCAATGGCATCCCACCCTATGACTGGAAAATCCCATGGACGGAGGAGCCTGGTAGGCTCCAGTCCATAGGGTCGCTCAGAGTCAGACACGACTAGCGCTTCACTTTCCTTTTCACTTTCATGCATTGGAGAGAAATGGCAACCCACTCCAGTGTTCTTGCCTGGAGAATCCCAGGGACAGGGAGCCTGGTGAGCTTCCGTCTGTGGGGTCGCACAGAGTCGGACACGACTGAAGCGACTTAGCAGCAGCAGCAGCAGGGAGATGCTAACAAAAGACTGGAGAGGAGCGCCTATCGCCCGCCTAGAACATCCATCACAAAGCCTTTTGCCTGGCATTACACCGTCACTTAACCTTTTCCAACTGAAAAGCAGATTCCAGGTGTATTTACTGTCCAGCCAGGTCACAGCTCCATAGCCCTCGCAGAGGGGAACCACGGGCCACATCCAGCCTTCCATTCTGGCAAATCGAGGCAGAGCTAAAGACAGATGCCACTCTGTCCCTCATCCTCTGATCTTCGCTCCTGAAAGCCACTTGCCTTCAATGTGATCACGTTTTGTGTTGGAACCTATTAAATACACAACCACAGTGACTAAAGTGTTCTTGAAAGGATGGGCAAAGGGAGTGCCAAGAAAGAGGAAGCATTCTGGAATGAATTATTGATCAAATTTTCTTTCATACACACACACATACACGTGCAAGGGTCAAGCATTCCCACCCAGAAGGAGATTGCATCTTGTGCAGTCTTCACAGGGTTAAGAAAGATAACCTCTTTGCTCTAAACTCCATCTATCTGGTGGTTGGGAAATGTGTTTACGTCTCTGTGTATCTCCTTTTGTTTGGTTTTCCGAGAGAGCCTGAATCAGCGGATTTCAGAAGAAAGCTAGCACATCTGACAGGCTTAGAGAAATGATGTGTGCCACGTGAAAAAAATTAATTAAATAAAATGTTTTTCACTTATATAGCAGTTTTTATCCCAGTCTCTAAACAGGTTATGGGTATTAATTAAATGTTGTCATGCGTGACTTGTCACCTTGGCTCTGTTGACCAGAGTGGAAAGCGTGGGTCTGATTGCTGTAAGAGACAGAGAAACTGAGGCAGTGTGGACGGACAGATGAAACAGTCTGAGGAAGGTAAGGGACCCTCCATGCTGGCCATACCGTCTCATGAGAACTGACTCAGTGAGGAGCTCAAGGGAACTGTCACCTCTGCACTGGCCACGCCGGCTTCATTGGCCTCATGAGAACCACTGTGGCAATGGCAAACCGTGTACAGCTGATACCAGTTCTGGAACCTTCACTTTCAACGGGGGCCATTCTCTGCTCCGCCAGCCGATGCAACTGCCTCCTTACAGGCCAACTTTGTAGCCATTACAAGAGTATTAGTTATCTATGGCTATATTCTTTACAGCCAAAGATGGAGAAGCTCTACACAGTCAGCAAACACAAGACCAGGAACTGACTGGGGTTCAGATCATGAACTCCTTGTTGCCTAATTCAGACTTAAATTGAAGAAAGTAGGGAAAACCACTGGACCATTCAGGTATGACCTAAATCAAATCCCTTATGTTTATACAGTGGAAGTGAGAAATAGACTTAAGGGACTAGATCTGATAGATACAGTGCTTGATGAACTATGGACAGAGGTTCGTGACATTGTACAGGAGACAGGGATCAAGACCATCCCCATGGAAAAGAAATGCAAAAAAAGCAAAATGGCTGTCTGGGGAGGGTTTACAAATAGCTGTGAAAAGAAGAGAAGTGAAAAGCAAAGGAGAACAGGAAAGACATAAGCATCTGAATGCAGAGTTCCAAAGAATAGCAAGGATAGATAAGAAAACCTTCCTCAGGGATCAATGCAAAGAAATAGAGGAAAACAACAGAATGGGAAAGACTAGAGATCTCTTCAAGAAAATTAGAGATAACAAGGGAACATTTCATGCAAAGATGGGTTTGATAAAGGACAGAAATGATATGGACCTAACAGAAGCAGAAGATATTAAGAAGAGGTGGCAAGAATACACAGAAGAACTGTATAAAAAATATCTTCATGACCCAGATAATCACGATGGTGTGATCACTCACCTAGAGCCAGACATCCTGGAATGTGAGTCAAGTGGGCCTTAGGAAGCATCACTATGAACAAAGCTAGTGGAGGTGATGGAATTCCAGTTGAACTATTTCAAATCCTAAAAGATGATGCTGTTAAAGTGCTGCACTCAATATGCCAGCAAATTTGGAAAACTCAGCAGTGGCCACAAGATTGGAAAAGGTCAGTTTTCATCCCAATCCCAAAGAAAGGCAATGCCAAAGAATGCTCAAACTACCACACAATTGCACTCATCTCACACACTAGTAAAGTAATACTCAAAATTCTCCAAGCCAGACTTCAGCAATACGTGAACCATGAACCTCCAGATGTTCAAGCTGGTTTGAGAAAAGGCAGAGGAACCAGAGATCAAATTGCCAACATCTACTGGATCATGGAAAAAGCAAGAGAGTTCCAGAAAAACATCTATATCTGCTTTATTGACTATGCCAAAGCCTTTGACTGTGTGGATCACAATAACCTGTGGAAAATTCTGAAAGAGATGGGAATACCAGACCACCTGGTCTGCCTCTTGAGAAAGCTATATGCAGGTCAGGAAGCAACAGTTAGAACTAGACATGGAACAACAGACTGGTTGCAAATAGGAAAAGGAGTACATCAAGGCTGTACATTGTCATCCTGTTTATTTAACTTATATACAGAGTACATCATGAGAAACACTGGGCTGAATGAAGCACAAGCTGAAATCAAGATTGCCGGGAGAAATATCAATAACCTCAGATATGCAGATGACACCACGCTTACGGCAGAAAGTGAAGAGGAACTAAAAAGCCTCTTGATGAAAGTGAAAGAGGAGAGTGAAAAAGTTGGCTTAAAGCTCAACATTCAGAAAACTCAGATCATGGCATCTGGTCCCATCACTTCATGGGAAATAGATGGGAAAACAGTGGAAACAGTGTCAGACTTTATTTTTCTGGGCTCCAAAATCACTGCAGATGGTGACTGCAGCAATGAAATTAAAAGACACTCCTTGGAAGGAAAGTTATGACCAACCTAGATAACATATTGAAAAGCATTAAGAGATATTACTTTGCCAGCAAAGGTCCGTCTAGTCAAGGCTATGGTTTTTCCAGTGGTCATGTATGAATGTGACAGTTGAACTGTGAAGAAAGCTGAGCACTGAAGAATTGATGCTTTTGAACTGTGGTGCTGGAGAAGACTCTTGAGAGTCCCTTGGACTGCAAGGAGGTCCAGCCAGTCCATCCTAAAGCAGATCAGTCCTGGGTGTTCACCGGAAGGACTGATGCTAAAGCTGAAACTCCAATACTTTGACTACCTCATGTGAAGAGTTGACTCATTGGAAAAGACCCTGATGCTGGGAGGTATCAGGGGCAGGAGAAGAAGGGGATGGCAGAGGATGAGATGGCTGGATGGCATCACTGACACAATGGACATGGGTTTGGGTGAACTCTGGGAGTTGGTGATGGACAGGGAGGCCTGGCATGCTGCGATTCATGGGATTGCAAAGAGTCGGACATGACTGAGCCACTGAACTGAACTAAACTGAACTAATTAAAGCAATTATCATGAACATAAACTTAAGCAATACACATTTTTGTCTCACTGTTTCTGCAGACCAGGAATCTGAGCATGACTCAGCTGGGTTCCATGCTTAGGGTCTTACAAGATGTCAGTGAGGGCTGCGTTCTCACCTGGAAACTCAGCTGAGGAAGGATCTGCTCCCACAGCTGGGCAGCATTCTATTCCTTGCCGCTGTTTTTCGTTGACTGTTGGCTGCTACTCCTAAAGTCTACCAGCAGTTCCTTGCTGCCTAGGCTTCCTCTGCATGCATGCTTATTTATCATGTCAGCAAGGAGAGGATTTGTGTCAGATATCAAGACAGAATCTTATACAGTGTAATACAATCACGCTCTGTGCTTTGTGATTATAAAAGGGGACATCTCATCACTTTTGCTGTATTCTATTAGAAGGAATTTGCATGTCTCACCCACACTCAAGGTAAGGAAATTACATAAAGGTGTAGATACCAGGAGAAAGGGATCCTGGGAAGCTTGAGTCTGGCAACCAAATTCAGAAATCTGGAAATAGAAACTCCTTCATATCTCCAAGCTCTGTGGCTGGCTTTCAAGAAAAAAAAAAGGTAAGGAGTTTGTCAGATTATTTGATATTACAGGCATACTTCTGAGACATTGCCAGTTCAGTTCCAGACCACCACAATAAAGCAAATATCATATAACAAGAGTCATGCATTTTTTAAAAAATTTATCAGGGCATGTAAAAGTTATGTTTACACTAAACTGTGGTCGATTAAGTATGCAATAGCATTATGTCTAAAAAAATGTGTGTACCTTGATTAAAAATATCGATTACTAATGACCATCCTCTGACAATGCAGAGTTGCCACAAAACTTCAACTTGTAAAAAATGCAGTATGGGCAAAGCACGGTAAAATGAGGTATGCCTGTATCTACCTCGCAGAAAACAGGAGAACTCAGCAGAACACTGAGCCCATACAAAAACAGATGTTTGATAAGATCTCAGGGAAGCTGCAGTGGTTTCCTTCATTAATCAAGACGAACAGGATTCATTTACTCAACTAGCAGCCAGGGTGCTAAGACGGCCCCTTCAGTTCCCCTCTTTTAGTTCAAGAACCGCAGGGAGTCTCATCTAGACTGAAGTGTGAGGGACCTGGGTGGAGCAGCACGTCAGAGACTTTAACATGCATATGACTTAACTCGGCTTCTTGTTTTTGCCTACTCTTTTTTTTTTTTTTTCTTTTCTTTTCTTTTTTCTCTTTAGTTGATTCACAGTGATGTATTAGTTAAGGTGTACAGCCACGTGATTTGGTTATACCCACACGAGTTCTGACGTCTTGTTGGAATGCAGACTCTGACACAGTAAGTCTGGACTCGGGTCAAGATTCTGCAAGCCCCCAGATGACGTCACTGTTGCTGGTCCTCAGAACATACTTTGAATACCAAGAGGAGAAGGCAAGGAAGGATGAAAGAACGAAATAGTAAAATTTCCCCCCCACCCAAAGTGACTGTGAATAATAGGATTTTAAGTCATTTAAATATTTTGAGTGAAAAATCTCTGAAACATTCCAAGAGCCAGATGGAAATTGCCTTTTTTTCCATGCACATGGCGTACTGTGAATTTGGGGAGAAAGTGATATTTAGGCTTGGGGAAGTGCGGAGAGAGAGCTTGGAGTGGGGCAGTGAGTGACACCGTGGGGAGAAATCTTAAAGCCAGTGAGGGTTCAGGTGAGTGTCTGAGAAAGCTGGAGCTTGGTCAGAGCTGGCTAGAACAGCCTAGATGGACCTGAAGGAGAGATGGAGCATCGAGCATCCTGGATGGGATCAGCTAGAGGGAGTCAAAAAAAAAAAGGAGAAAAAGGAGACAGGATTTCTAACCATTATGGATCAGAAACAACCAAGTCTCCAACCAAATACACGAAAGAAAGTGGAAAGCAAACGGGGTTTCCAAGAAGGATGCAGAGGGCAGGAGGCAAGGAGTGAAGGAGATGGCCACCAGTTTAGCTTTCTAGCAGAAGCTAGTGGGGGTATATTTTAAAGGCAAATGTTTGGTTTTGAGCCAGAGAAGAGAAGCAGAGGAAATGCCTGGGAGGCCCAGGGTGGCTAAGTAATATTTTAACTCTGAGTGACGCTAACTTAGCCATGGGGCGGCACAATACTGGAAGGCACTGCTACTGCTCGCCGTCCTTCAGTCGTGTCCCTCTGTGCGCCCCGCGGCCCCCCCCCCCCCCGGCTCCGGCGACACTGAGGGTCCCCTTCTCCTGCATGAGTGAGTCAGTGAGTCGCCCAGTCGTGTCCGACTTGCGACCCCCGGCTGGGCCTCCGGCTCCTCCGTCCTGGGTTTTCCGGCAGTCTGGGGTGCGGTGCCATTGCCTTCCCCATTGGAAGGCACAGGGCCATGCAATGTGGAGCAAAGACTTGGAACTGGGGATCAGGAGACCTGGCTTCTCTGTCGGGTTCATCTTTTCACTCATTACAAATTCACTGGGAGTGTGCCAGACTCCAAGCCCTATGCTAAGTTCTGGAAAACTTGAAATAGCAATTGAAATAATAATTTAAAAAATAACAAAAGTAATACAATAATGTTAGTAATAAAATTTGAAGTGATTGATTTGTGTTAAGTGCTATGCTAAGTAATTCGTATTTGTTTAGTACTTTAACTGTTAGAGGCTTCCCTGGGGGCTCAGACGGTAAAGAACCCGCCTGCAATGCAGGAGACCTGGGTTTGATCCCTGGGTCAGGAAAATCCCCTAGAGAAGGGAATGGCTACCCCTCTCCACCCCAGTATCCTTGCAGTATCCTTGCCTGAAGAATCCGATGGGCAGAGGAGCCTGGTGGGCTGCAGTCCCTGAGTTCACAAAGAGTCGAATATGACTAAGCAACTAACTTTTTAGATATTAGAACAATCTATTGAGGTAAGTAATGCTTTTATGTTCAATTTTCAGACGTTGAAACTGAGGTGGAGAAATAACAGGACAGATTATTTCTGCTCTAAGGGAGCTTATTTCTAAGAGTCACGTCTCCAATTAACAGAATGACTTCTGGTGACTTCTCATGCTGTTTCCTTCTTTGGCTATGACAATCTTAGATAAAAGTGTGAAGAACTGTTCATTATCATATTTAATCCTTGCAATAACCTTATGAGGTAATTACTATTATCATTCCCATTTCACAGATGAGAAAACTAAGGTTCAGAGAAGCTAAATAAATTTCCTAAGGGGCCGCACCTGGGATTTAAACTCAGGCAGCCTAACTCTAGACTAAAATACAGCACAATTAGGAGACTGGACTAAATCTCTGAGATCACATTTCACTGGAACATTCCACTGCCTTCCTGTAAGTCCCCTGAATCTCACGTATTTTATGATTCAGATATTTCTGTATTCGAACTGGCTATGTGTGCCAACAGAGTTCAAGGGGTAGGACACGTCGTGACAGGGAAGGAATCCATCTGTGGTCTGTGGGCAAAGGCGGTGAAGATCCAAGTCAACTCTCCTCTCTGTGGTTGCTGGTTTCATCATGCGGACCCAGACCCAGTACTGTACGAAGAGGCTCCACTCAGCTGGGAGACCTCACAGTGCAAGGAATAACTGTGCATGCAGGGATTTGTTTCAGCAGAGATCCAGAATGCAGCCTTTCCAGATCGAGTTGGACAGGAAAGGATTTAAATTGAGGTCATGCACTGAGAGAGAAGAGAGTACATGAGTCATGCTCATTGCTGGAGTCAGAAACAAATTCATTTCCCTGTGAGGAGTGTTATCAAGCAGGAAATCAAGTCCCCAGGTGAGGCAGACAGTGAGGTGCCCGAGGGAAACGGCAGAGGCAACCAGGCAGACACCGGAGTATATCTCCAGACTCTGTTGAACTTCACACTAAAGAAAAAAGTCTTCGCAGACCATGCACAATCTTTTGGCTTTTATAAGACATAACAAAATTTAATGGATGTCCCCAAACTTGAGAATTTTAACTTGTCCAGAGTCAAAGTCAGTCATTCATTCCTTCATCCCACAAGTATTCAGTGAATGTCTGCTAAGCTCCAAGCCTAAAAGATTTGACAAACAGAAACGGACCCTGGCTTTCTCAAGCTTATTTCTAGTTACAGAAAACATTGAGAGCCTGATAACTATAGATAAACCCATAGTAGTTAAGTAAGACAATTTGAGATGGTGATAAATGTTATGTAGGGCACAGAGATGATCTGACTGAAAGGGAGGGGCTGGAGATGAGACGATCTTAGACACGGCGGTCAGGAAAGATCTACATTATGAATAACACTGGATCTGAGACCTGAAGGGCGAAAGGAAACCCGTGTGACAAGCAAGGGGAAGAGCGTGTCCACAAGCAGGAAGGGCAGGTTCAAGGGCTCCGGAGCAGCAGCAAGCATGGCCTGTTCAGGGACGTCACACGAGGCCACGTGGCCCCAAAGTGATGGGAGGAGCATGCCAGGTGAGGTCCTGGAGAGCAGAAGTCAGGACAGGGCAGGGGACACGGGGCTGCAGGTACCTCACTGAGCAAGTTGGCTCAAGAGCAAAGGTAGCTTGTCAAGCAGACGAGCGACTTGCTTTGCTTTATGCCAAAGGTCACTTTGCTCCAGTGTGGAGAACAAACTTGAGGGGGTTACAGAATGCTAGCCAGGAGACTTGTGAGAAGGCTATTGTAGTCACCCACATGGGAGATGATGGAGGGGCAGAGGACGTGGGGAAAAAAGTGGATGGATCTAAGAGCTATTCTGGAGCTGAAACTGATAGTACTTGCTAATGGATTAGGTGTGGGGATGAGGAAGAGGGCATATTTGTGCCCTAGCATCACAGTCTTTCCAGGGAAAGCAATGGCACCCCATTCCAGTACTTTTGCCTAGAATATCCCATGGACAGAGGAGCCTGGTGGGCTGCAGTCCATGGGGTCGCTAGAGTCGGACACGACTGAAGGACTTCACTTTCACTTTCATGCATTGGTGAAGGAAATGGCAACCCACTCCAGTGTTCTTGCCTGGAGAATCTCAGGGACGGGGGAGCCTGGTGGGCTGCCATCTATGGTGTCACACAGAGTCGGACATGACTGAAGCGACTTAGCAGCAGCAGCAGCAGCATCACAGTCTTTCTATACTCGAAGCTCTTCCTGATGAATTCCATACAACTTCATAAAACAGGGCTTCCCTGGTGGCTCAAATGGTAAAGCATTTACCTACAATGTGGGAGACCCGGGTTCAATCCTTGGGTCAGGAAGATCCTCTGGAGAAGGAAATGGCGACCCACTCCAATACTCTTGCCTGGGAAATTCCATGGATAGAGGAGCCTGGTGGGCTACGGCTCATGGGGTCCCAAAGAGTCAGACACAACTGAGCGACTTCACTTTCACTTTCATAAAACAGAGATGCCCTTGTGTGCAAAGCGCAGTTAACCAGTGCGGGCATCCGGTGCTCTTCTCTTTTGTGCTGCTGACCATGACCCAGGGCAGACCACCGTGGAGAGGAGAGAGAGCCAAGGACGTGGATGACCCACCTCCTGCATCTGCAGCCTCCCCGTACCACTAGCCTCCAGACTCCCGGGCTGGAATCACCTGGTGGAGGCCAGAGATGCCACACTGGGCACAGACCACTGGAAGACGGCTCTGCCAAGAGTTTCATCTCTGCCTTCTGCCATCAGTGAGGAATGAGTAGATCAGGATGGGTGTGTGTGTGTGTGTGTGTGTGTAGAAAAGTCAAGGTTAAAGTTGAGAAAACCATGGAGAGCAGAGGCAGGCTTGCAATTACCTACGGAAAGGGTGCTCCTCAGCTGCCTTGAATTAACAGAAAGAAAAATAACTCCGTCTCACTCCTGGATGTATCTAAACTCTTGGAAATCTGTGTGTGATTTGCAGCAGGAGGACAGGAGGTAAAATCTGCCCGTTCTTAGCCTCCCTCCCTCCCTAGAACCCCTCGTCCCCTCTCCAGGCAGGGCCCTCCAGCGGGAAGGTGGGTGGCCACCTCCCAGAGGCCAGGTCATGAGCCAGAGGGAATCTCGGACATGCTGCCCCTTTGTGACCTAGTCAAATCCAATTAGCCATAAAGCAGGAAGAGTAGGTCTTTGAAAACTTTTATTGAAAGCAAAATAAAAACCCAGAGCTGGGCCTGCATGATCCACCTTCAAAAATCACAGAAAACGAAGGGGAATCTCAGGTGGGAGGAAAAGCAGACTCATTGAAGACAGAACCCAAGGGTATGTTTGGTTTGGCCTGTGGTAAAAGGGGGAGCACCAGACGGATGGAGTGAGGGGTCTGCTGAGCCTTTAGAAAGGGGCTCTCCCTTCCATCCATGCATTTCATATTACGAGTTTCCATAAACTACTCAATCTGGTAGGCCTTTGTTACTTTGTAGGGCTTCCCTTGTGGCTCAGCTGGTAAAGAATCCGCCTGCAATGCGCGATACCTGGGTTCAATCCCTGGGTTGGCGAGAAGGGAAAGGCTACCCACTCCAGTATTCTGGCCTGGAGAATTCCATGGACAGTCCATGAGGTCGCAAAGAGTCGGACACGACTGAGCCACTTTCAAGGGAAAGGAAAAACACACCATTAAACCTTAATTGTGCGGAGACAGAGGACTGGGCCAAGTGACCTATCGAGGTCTTTGCAAGGTGTAAGGACTACAACAGTGTACAAGAGGCAGAAGCGTGCAGCGGCAGGGAACACAGAGGAGAAATCACTGACGCCCAGCTGTTTCATGTCCTGGCCAAGTAGCCTTGGCCATCAAATCATGACTACTCTGTCCTTTAATTCCCTAACTTGCAAAGCACAGACCAGAGCAAGGTTGCTGTAAGGACTGAATGAGTTAACATAAGTAAACTGCTTAGAACAGAGCCTGCTTATTGCTCCATAAATATTAGATGTGTTTTCTCTGAAAACCAGACTCCTGTATACCAATTACTCAATTATTTTGGCTCCAAAGAATTCAAATACAAGTTCCTTTGGCTACCAGGATGATCTGGCCTCATCCTGTCTGTTTTCCTGCTTCCATGGAAACTTTGTCTAAACTATCCCAGAGAGATGGGAGCTTGTGCCACAGAATAGAATTTGGGGAAGTGCCCTGAGGTGTCTGGTTTCCATGGCTACCAGCTGGCGAGCCTGGATATGACCGGGAAGTCTCCCCTCTGACTAGGAAATGTGGTGGGTACCACAGCCACCATAAATGGGGCCGGCCACACAAAATCAGGCATTTGGGCAAAAGATCACAGTGAAGGGTAGCTGTCTGAGAGCATAAAGCCACTTAAAGAGCCAGCTCAAGCGCTCATCCCCCGGTCAGTGTTCCAGGGGCTCGTGAAACAGAATACTCTCATCCCAAACTTGTTTCACTTAGTAAGGCCAAAGATTCATTAATTAACCATCAGTCTCATTAAAAAGAAGAGACACAACTTCACAAAGCACCGGGGACCCACAGTTCTCAGAGCCAGGAGCAGAGACTGTCGGGAAAGGCTGGCCGAGAATGGTGACTCTGTGACCTGGCTTGGGGAGCAAAGCCTCCCCAGAAGTCTTCCTATCTTTAGCACGATGTTGAAAGCTGCTCTAAAACATGAATAATAAATGGCATGTGGGTGAGTCCATTCTCTAACAACTCAGAGAGCGTCAGAAGCAGCTGTCATCTCATCCACTCCAGAAGAAAGGAGCAGAACCGCAATGCCTTTCCTTATTTAACAGAAGAGAAAACTGAGGTCTGCCGAAGAAGAGCTGACCCAAGCCTGCAAAGCAGTGAGAGATCTGAAATCGAACTCCGCTGTTCGACACCCAGCTACTCAGGCAGCCTCATACCTGATAGCTTAAGCAAGGGAGAATAAGATACCTTCCCACAGAATCTCCGGTTACTCTCCTTGCATGACCCAAAAATGCAGTAATGTTTGGACAGAATAGGAAAATCATCCCCCAGTGGTCTCAGTGCCTCTGGTCCCTTCCCCCTGAAATGCAATACTGTTCCCAGAGTGATTTTTCTAAAACTTAAATCTGCTTATGTTACTCTCATGGTTAAATCCTTAAATGACTCCCCATTGACTTTAGGATAAAATCCAAAGGCCTTGTAATGAGACCAATTCATGAATTGGCTCCTGCTTCTCTCACCAACATCATCCCTTCCTCTACCCCAACACACACACACACACACACACACACACACACACACACACATTCCATCCATCAGAAGTTCCCCAATAGCTATGCTTTCTCTTTTCTCCAAGATACAGTATGGATCTCACACTGCCTGTCCAGCTTTCCGACTTCAGTTCCTCCATAGCCAGATACCACATCCTCCAGGATGCCTGCCCTGACCATCAGGCTGAATGAGGTTCCCCTGTCTGTGCTCTTACAAAGTACGGAGGAGTTCCTTTAGTTAGGATGTGTCACCACCTTTCGAGTTAGTGACCCCTTGCCATAGGAGCTGCCCTAGGGCAGAGACTGGGGATATCCACGTCCGTCTCCCCAGTCCCTGAAACGGTGTCTGGCACATGGGAGACACCCAACAAAGAGTCGGACACGACTGAGCGACTGATCTGATGATCTGAAGAGATAGTTAACAATCGCCTCTCTCTCACCTAAAGTCTGCCCCTTTTGTTTTAATATTTTTACATATATTTATTTGCAAGCCCATTTTATCTCAACCAAGGAAAAAACAAGGGAGCAGAATCGATAGTTAATTACTCTGAAAACGATTATCACCAGCTTTATCGACAAAAAGAATGGTATCAATAGCTCAAATCAACAGATGCCCTAGAAGTCATTTCTAGCTAATGTGTATGCCTCTATGGTATAGATGTGCGTTTGTGCACACATACATACATTTGTGAAGAGCAATGTGGTGTGTGCAATTACCTGTGAGGTTTGCTTTTATAATTTAACCTTTATTTTGCTGATTGTATACATGTTAGAGAATGAAGGGGAGAAAATAGCAAGAAGTTGGAAGAAATGAACCTGGTACTACAAATTACCCAAAGGCATACAATCCACCAGAGGGATAACTCATAATACCCCAGGAATTTAGCAAAAAGCTATCAGTGTTCATGACCCCTTTGTCATAATAACCCCTTAAGTTTCTGTTGCCTGCTAGAGTTTACAAAGCACTTTCACATTACTTATTTGTTTCTGACAGCATTCTGAAAGGTATGAAGCATATTTGATCTTGTCTTGTTTTATCTCTAAATAATGTAGCAAGCAGCCATGTACCCACCAACACAGCAAAAATTAGAGCCTTACTGCAGACTTGCGCTTTCGGTATTCGACAGTGTTGTGGTCTTTGCCCACCCCACTTCTCCCCTACCCCATACCCTGTAGCACCACGCTAAAGGAAGCCGTCTCTTTCCTTTATATGTATTTCTAAAAAGCATCTTTTTATTTTAGGTTTTTTTAAACTAAAGCTAGCTTGAAGTGGGCATCACATAACATAATATCTTTGTGTCTGATTTTTTTTGACCTAATGCTGTATTGCTAGATTTCAGTCTTACTGTTGCATGGAGCTGTTGTATGTTCTTTTTGTGTGCCAGGTAATAGTCCCTTATACAACTAACTATGCATTATACAACTTCTATATATACATTATACAACTTCTCCCTCAGTGGGTACTTGAGTTGTTTACAAGTTGTTTTGCTATTGAACGATGCTGTTATGGATATTCTTATGCACGTATCCTTGTACACATGTGCAGAGGTATCTCTTGGGTATTGATCAGCAGTGCAATTTCAAGGAAATAGAGAAAGTAAATGTTAAACTTCCCAGGATAAGATAAGATTGTTTTATGAAGTGATTGTACCAAATTGCCTGAGCGTCACCAGACTGTAGGCACCCCCATCAATCCGGATCCTGTCCCACAATGAGGTTGACCCAAATAACTGAGAGTGATAAAACATGAGTCTCAAGCTAGTATCCTTTGAGCCAAATGAGGCTATCTGTCTTGCAAAGTATTTTACTGGTTATTTGCTTTGCTGTTGTTTCGTAGCTAAGTCGTGTCCAATTCTTTTGCGACCCCACAGACGGTAGCTCGCCAGGCTCCACTGTCCGTGATTTTCCAGGCAAGAATGCTGGGTGGGCTGCCATTTTCATCTGCAGGAAGTCTTCCTGATTCAGGGATCGAACCTGCGTTTCCTATATTGGCAGGCGGATTCTTTACCAATGTGCCACCTGTTGTTTGTTGACTGAGTTTAATCTGACTTTGAAAGGCTTTGGATGGACAGACAGTTTTGTCTACTACAGTCCTCACTATTCCCTGATGTCTTATACATGGGCTAATTCACACACTTCATTATCACCCGGCCTCTATGAGCATCTGCGTCTGAGATCCCTGTGATTCATAAAGCTTCTGAATTTAGACTTACGGAAGAGTGAGTCCAAGAAAACGTGCTTTCTAAAAGAATACAGGAAGATTTCATCAAATGCCTTGAAGATTGTTGAAAAGTATCTCTGAAAACTGAAACTGTGTATTCTGCACTAAACAGAGTGAGGAATAATCTAAGGAGTTAGTGAAATTCAAGTCCAACTGATGGGTGCAAATGGGATGGTACGCAAAGTAAACAATGTTGAAGGTACGTGCTGTCATCGTTAAGCTTCATGCCAACTCATAGAGGTATGTGTTCTTCATTCAAAGCCAAAGAAAGTGAAGCATAGGGAAGGCCCATGGCATCTCAAGCTAATAAGCAGAGGAGAGCTGGGTTTTGAATGGATGACTGGATCCAAAACCCATGTACAGTACACTAGAGCACACTGCCTCCAAGATAACACCGAGTACCTCCTCTGTGTCCATGAGCGCACATGCCAGTTTCATGCTGCTGCTAAGTCGCTTCAGTCATGTCCGACTCTGTGCAACCCCATAGACAGTAGCCCACCAGACTCCACTGTCCCTGGGATTCTCCAGGCAAGAACACTGGAGTGGGTTGCCATTTCCTTCTCCAATGCATGAAAGTGAAGAGTTAAAGTGAAGTCACTTAGTCGTGTCTGACCCTCAGCAACCCCCCAGACTGCAGCCTACCAGGCTCCTCCGTCCATGGGATTTTCCAGGCAAGAGTACTGGAGTGGGGTGCCATTACCAGTTTCATAGGAAGCACCAAATTTAACCCCCTAATATCACTGCAGGGGGGTATAGCAGTGGTTCCTGTTGTTTTGTAGAAATGCAAAATTGAGGTCTGGAGAAATTCAGGGGTTCACTCAACATCACCTGGGGAGTAGGTAAAGGTACTGGGATTTGGACATATTCTCCTCTCATTAACAGCAGCTTCTTATTCCATACAGGCTGAGTCACCAGCCCATACCAAAAGAACCAATGGGAGTCATTGCCAGCTGACGTAATTTATTCTTTCTGGATAGAACCACAAGTCTCCTCACAGCCAGGCACGGAAATTGATGGTCCCACAAGGAGCAAGTTTGGGAAGGCAGAGAACAGTTTCACCTGTACTCATCTAGATATGGGGCTGAACTTTGAGACTAATTATCTCCTCTGAAAGCCTGCTAAAACAGGAGGCACATGCCAGAGCTCAGAGATTCACTAATCTCCCTGGAAAGGAGAGAAATGTCAGGAAGATAGTCTTCCAGAGAAAAGTAACATCCTCCCAGGAAACAATGACAAGCGTGGGAACCACTTCCATCAAGTTTTAATACGATGCCCTTCTCCTTCTCAAAGTAGGTTTGGGCAGTTGCCAGAATAAACTGATCATCCTGGGAGAATAAATTAAACTTTGAATTTTTCCAATCCAGGTCAGCTTTCCTCCATGCTGGGTCCTGGTGAGGGTTTTATTGTAAAGACCAGGAGGACTTTCCAGTTTCAGAATTGTCCTCCAGAAGAGCCTTCACTGGATCATTTACCAACAACAAGTCTGAAATCTGAGCCTATTTGAAGAGAGAATGTTTCTAAAAGACTGGGATGTCATTAATAATAGGTGCTCCAAGCTTGCATGGAGGCTGTTTCTTTCCTGAGTACCACCCAATCCCAGGAAAGTCTTGGGATGATGACTACTTTCCTTTCTTCACGCACAGAACTAGGCACAGAGGATGCACTGATGAATAAGATAGGCCTCGCCCTCAAAGATCTCGCAGACTTCTAGGGAAGACCCATATAGAAATAGGCACAGGGAAGTTTCCTGGGGGTCCAGTGGCCAAGACTCCGTGCTCCCAAGTCAGGGGCCCAGGGTTTGATCCCGGGTCAGGGAACTAGATCCCACATGCCACAACTAAGACCCAGTACAGCCAAGTAAATAAGTTAATTTAAAAAAATAAATACGCAAAATCAGAGTGCCATGTTCAATGATAAAAGCATGCAGCCAGGCCTGAAGATGAGAGAAATGTGGTTAGCGCTCTCTGTGGTGAAAAAAACAGCATGAGGAAAAGGAGACTTAAGAGTTGCCCTTTAAGAATGAATATAAATTCCATCCTTTGGATGGTCAGTTCCGTCCACTGGATTCCAAGTTTGTGTCTAGAATCCTGTCCTGAGTTACCTCTTCACCAAAAAGACAGAGTGGGTATCTCCTGTGTGGCAGAAAATTAACACTTTCATTCGTAGACCTGAGATTCAACGGTCCTAAGATTAAAGAGAAAATATATCCCCTTGAAAGGCATCAGTGTAGATTGTAGCCCTGTTCCTACACTAGAGGAAGGAACTAGCCCTCCACTCAAGGGCTCTCCACCCACCTGGATTCATTTTGTACCTGTGGAGACAGAGGCTGAATTGATCACCTCTGATAGTAGCATCTGCCTCTTATCTTTCTCTCTTACCCAGCAATAACAGCAACCTTTTCTATTGTCTCAGAATCCACAAGTTCAACCTGGCACCTTTATCTCCTGTGACCATCAGATCACCAGATGCGCCTGTCTCTACTTTGCCCTCCAGAGAAACTACAGGTTAATTTGTTGCAAAGTAGTGGAGAAAAGAACTGCCATCACCTTCTCCCCGGCAATTTTAGCATCCCCACTCCTCCTATCCCCCTCCCTCCCATCGAAGCCAATAACGCCAACCATTTCATCCTGATCTGTCCCTTTCCCCTGCACTATATAAAGCTAGCTACAGATGGCATGCACGGATTGATGCTCCAAAACTCACCAGTGCCCACTCCCTTCCATCAAGCTGGTTCCTAAATCTGTGGATGCAGCAGGCTTCAGAAGAGGAAGCGGCGTGATCACGCAGTATGAGCCTTGGCACAATGGAGTCTGGGCTGTGCCAGGGCCATGATGCCCGAGTCTCACCCACTCTGATGCAGCACTCGGGATGGCATCTGGTTGCCCTACTGCCCATGTGATGGGAGCCTGGTGCTGAGAGCCAAGTTTCTCTCTTGAACGCGCCTTGGGTAGTAGATAAAGAAATTCATGATAAGTGGGGAGAGACGAAAAAGAAAAGAAACAGGGGCAAAGGGGTTGAGGAGGCTTAGAGGGAACAAAACCTCGAACACTTCTTTCTCTGCTCATTCGTCTTCCTGCAGACAGCCTCCAGAGGGGTCTTGGGTAGAGCCAACTGAAGAAGCAGGATAAGGGATTCTGGAGGCCTTTCTCCCTTGAGAGGTTTTTGTTTTGTTTTGTTTTGTTTAAGCTGTTCCCCATATTTGTGCCCCAGTCATTCTATATTCTGTCCCCAGAGCATTTAATAATCACACTAATACTCGTAGGTTGATATCTATTATGTTCTAAGCATTGAATAAAATGTTTTCTCCTCCCTTTCTCATTTAATTCTTAGGCAAAGCTGAAAACTGGTATTTCCTCCCAGTTTTCTTCCCAATTTCTTCCCTTTTTATTAGAAGACAAAATGGAGACATTAAAGAAGTTGCCAAGATCATACAGCTCTTAAATGGTGGAGCCAGGATTCAAACCCCAGTCGGGAAGATATCAAACCCTTATTCCTAAAGGATCTTGTGAACCTCAACCAGCTGTCTTAGTAGAGTCAAAAAGCATTACCTGAAGCTCCCTTTCTTGGAGATATTTACATTTTAATAGCCTGTCTTTTAATGAGGCTTCAATGAGCAAAGAAATGAGTTGCTTGTAATGCTATTTGGGGCACTGTGATAGGTCACAGAGAAAATTCATGGGGTCAAGTGTGTCTCAAATAATGGTGCATATCTTTCGCAACTCTATGTAATGAAGCCAGACCCATCTGAAGGGAGATTGAAACTGTTTTGTATTTATCTCAGTAGAAATTGTGTTCATTAGGGTTATGACCAAGAGAAATTTTACATGGATATAGGAAAGACTTCCCAGAGAAGGAGATTGTGGAAGTATGACAGATGACTGCAACATACACTTGAACACACACACACACACACACACAAACACACACTCATCTCTCACTCCCCAGCCTGGAGAAGTTCGGTCCTACCTGTTCACAGTGATGAATCTAAGGTGATTTCCCAGGAAAACTCTTGTTCTCAACTTGGAACATTTAACTTTGACTCAAAATATTTCACTTGATTTCCCAGGACCTCCTAAAGGCACACAGTTGACATTTTCTGTCCTTAAAGCAAGATCAGATAAGCAAAACTAGAGACTTCCAACACATTCTTTGAAAAGAAAAATATTTCCCCAGACTTGGCTTAAGAATGGGCTGTCCAGGCAGTAACATTTGGAAATTCAACTGTTGCCTTCCTCAAGGCTTCCAGGTCTCTCAACACAAGTTAACTCTCTGTCCTTCTGGGTCAGCCTATCAGTTCAGTGCAGTCGCTCCGCTGAACCAGAGCTCTATAGGATCAACCTATGGAGAAAATCACTTACTGAATGGCTACCAAACACAACCCCTTGAAAGCAAGCAGCAAACCCAAGGGCCTTCATTTTCCCATGTCTCTCCTCTCCTGCTGTGGAGACAAGCTCGTCGCCCATCGAGGAAGACACAAGGGGAGCTGCCCGCCTCCGCCCCGGGGCAGGCAGAGGCTAGGATGCCAGTGTCCTTCTCGGATGCTCCCTCCCTCTCCCTCTCCCGCTTCCCTTCCCAAGTCCTCCAGAGGCTGCCCTGCCAAAATGGGAGAAGAAGGAGGGGCCACAGCCTCCAGAGGAGGTTCCATCCATCAGGAGCCTCAGTTCAGTTCAGTCGCTCAGTCGTGTCCGACTCTTTGCAACCCCATGGACTGCAGCAGGCCAGCCTCCTTATCCATCACCAACTCCTGGACCTTGCTCAAAACTCATGTCCATCGAGTCGGCGATGTCATCCAACCAGCCTGCTATGTGCAAATCAAGAATGAAAAGAAATTGAAACAGAGTTTTAACACATTCTCATCCAGAGATGTAAAGACAGGTGAGCTGGATGAATACAGGCTTGGGGAGTCCACGGCTGACTTTCTGTGTGCTCTTTCTTTCTGGTGCAGGTAAGAAGCCCTAAATATTCTAGTTCCATCCTACCCACAAAGCTATATGCTATCTGACATATGCTTTCGTAATCAGCTGTTGGTGATTTTGTCCTGCCCTTAAGAATAGATGAGCAAGCTGGTCAGTGTTTGCCCTCAGAGGAAAAGCCAAAGCCTGTTACAAGTGTCCCATGGCGCCTTTGCCATGTGCCCCCCACCCCCAGCCTGTCTGCCCTCATTTCTTAATAATTGCCCTCTCCCGGCCCTCCCGCAAACGGTCTCCGTGCTGAATCTCCGATTTAATGGTCCTTGCCCTGGCTATGCTTTTTGACTAGAATCATATTTCCCTAGAAATCTCCTCCGACCATCCCCTTATAACATCAAGTGTTTGTTCAACTACCACCTGTCAAAGGAGCCTTCCCTCTTCCCTAAGCCCCAGAGCACCCCAGCTGCCCTGGCCCCTCCCCACAGACCCACTGTGCCCCGTCCTGCGCTCTCCTCTTCCGTTGCACCCGTCATTTCATAACATACTGCACCCTTTACTGGTTTATTGTTTATGCTGTTTATTTTCCTTTATCTGCATATCCTACTGGAATGCAAACTCTACTAGAGCAGGGTTTCTTCAGTTTTTTTTTTTTTCCCCATCATGGATGTATCCCAAAATATCTAGGGTAATCCCTGCCACATAATAGATGCTCAAGAAACATTGGCCGAATGAGTGCTGACTGAAGGGAATACATCTCTGATGGAGGGATTCCAAATACTCTCTAGAACCAGATATTCACACTCTACCTGTATTCCAGGCAGTCAGGTTCACCCCAACTCTCCAAAGAGGGGCAGACTCACGTATTTCTTCTATTCCTCACAGCCTTAAATCCTCAGTCCCCTTCGATCTATTTTCCTTTCACATTTCTTTTCATTTCACACTCTGCAACCAAAGGCAAAGTTCACCCTCCCACCTTTTTACTTCCTGATTCATCTCTCATTATACATTTACAGTACCCGCCCACAGCCTCTCGGGTTGCTGCTTTACTTGCCTGCAATTCAGGCTCTTCTTCCCTCTCGCTGGTTCTGGTCTCCCAGGGCTGCCTGCCACCCGGTTCTGCTTGGAGGCTGAGTTCCTCTGCTGGACAAGAGCCGCCCCATACACCCCCACTTGGCTCAGAGAGGCTCTTCTGGGGAAACTGGGGCCCTGGAATAAAGTCATGTTCTTGAATGGATCTTCACTTACTATTGTCAGTGGTACCTGAGCACATTCGAATCAATAGTAACAAGCTCTCCGTTCCATCAGGAAACAAGTTTAGTAAAGAGGATGACGCACAGTTATGCCTCCTTTTGTTCTGGATGTCAGGACTAACCTTGAATTTGTACATCAATATGACAACGGCAAAACATGTAAAAATCTGAAGCCACAATGATGACAAACTGTCCCTGAACTGCACGTGTGTTTTACAGAAAATTTCTCCTAGAATAACTCTTTTTGACAGCAAAAATCAAATGATACTTTACTTTTCAACAGCTGCTCAATCTCAAAGCTGGGGGCAGCCATTTTTTACACTGTCATCGGCCACCCTGCCAACTTTATGGGATGGAAGCTCTGAACACTCCAGACCGAGGCGAGGCTGCCGTGGACATGCGCTGCGTTCTGTAGGCTCATTACATCCGTGAAACTTCAGTGTCCACATTCGTCACAAACCCCTCCTACTCGAACCCACCATTCCTCACGCTGCAGGACCTACCTGTCTTAAAGCCCATAGCTTCGTTCTCTGCCCTCCCTCCCCACTGTATAAAGATAGCAGCTCCCATGCGCGTATCCCTTCATGGATTCCGAGTACCTCTACGTGCATCCTGTAGAGCAGGCATCACTGTCCACGTGTTATACACAAGCAGCACAGCGGGACACAGAGAGGCTAGGTTTGAGCCCAGGCCCCAGACCCCACAGCCAGGGTTCAGCCTTCCCATCTGTGCTCTCTGACTCAGCCCCACAGCACTCTTCAGCTCCCAGTCGATCAGTTCAGTTCAGGTGCTCAGTCCTGTCCGACTCTTTGTGACCCCATGGACCGCAGCACGCCAGGCCTCCCTGTCCATCACCAACTCCTGGAGCTTACTCAACCTCATATTCATTGAGTCGGTGATGCCATCCAACCATCTCATCCTCTGTCATCCCTTTCTCCTCCCGCCTTCAATCTTTCCCAGCATCAGGGTCTTTTCCAAGGAGTCAGTTCTTCGCATCAGGTGGCCAAAGGATTGGGGTTTCAGCTTCAGCATCCGTCCTCCCAATGAATATTCACCACTGATTTCCTTTAAGATGGACTGGTCTCAGTCAATACTTCTGCAGATAAATACTTCTCTTTTCATGCTGAAGAAATGTTTTTCTCCTCACGCCAACTGCATAGCCATATCGTCCCCTTGGTGGATGTGCAAGGCATGTATTTCAGGTTCAGGCACCAGACGCTCTCTGCTCCAGCTCCCTGCCTCCTCTGTGCTCTTGATCCACACCTTGACTATCACACTTCTTGCTTTGAAGTTACTTGCTTGTGCGTCCCTCTCCTCTAAAGGGCTCCTCCAGGACAGGGACCGTGTCTTACTCAGCTCTATTGCCCCAGATTTTAGCACAACCTTTGATACAAAAGTTTTCAACCAAGATAGGTAGTCTTTGAGATGTCAAATCAATGACAGTCGTGTCCAGGAGAAGACGGAGCACCATTTATGGTCCAGATCCAAACTCCATCCCAGGCCCACAGGCACTACCCCAGCTACACAGTCCTCTCCTGAGCTGGCCAGTCAGGGACCTCCCGAACAGCTACAACCCACTTCAGGATCTAAAGTTCCAGGGACCCCACAGTATTGCTGCTCCAAGAGCCTTGGAGAAAACTCAGAGAAGCGAAGAGGTGCTGGAGTTGGCAGGCACATGAGTAGAGGAGGGTAAAGCTCTCAAGAGGGCAGAGGAGGGTCAGGGGGTGCTGGGAGGAGCACCCACTACATCTCCAATCCGAACCCTGATGTGGCAGAGCCTCAGAAGTCTCTGAACTAAGTGCTCCCGCTCTGAGGCCCCTATGAGGAGGGCCATGCCTGAGTCAAGAAAGGGCTTTCATATCAATCTGGAATTACACTCTCTATAAGCAAAATCTCAAGCTCCCTGAAAGCTGGCCCAGCTGTACTTTGTTTTATCTCCTTAATCTTCACTCCAAACTCTGCTTCTAGTTGGGGCCTCCCTCCTAAGCGCACACACACACACACACACACACACCTCTCAGGACCAAGTTCAAATGTCTACCACAGTGATGGGACCTAGAGTCTTCTCAGCTGTCTGTGTAAGTCAGTTAAATGTAACTAAGGTGCTAAGGCCTCCTCTGTATCCAGCACAGCTCTGGGCATACGAACCTGAATAAGCATGGCTCCTGCCCACACAGAGCTCTCAATCAAGTAAATCAGATGAACCCATATGGAAAGTAGTGTTAGTCACTCAATTGTGTCCAACTGTCTGCAAGCGAGTGGACTGTAGCTCGCCAGGCTCCTCTCTCTATGGAATTCTCCAGGCAAGAATACTGGACTGGGTTACCATTTTCACGGGATCGTCCTCACACAGGAATCAAACCCAAGTCTCCTGCATTGTATGCAGATTCTTTACTGTCTGAGCCACAAGGGAAGCCCCTATATAGAAGTTACTGCTGCTGCTGCTACTGCTAAGTTGCTTCAGTCATGTCCGACACTGTGCAACCCCATAGACAGCATCCCACTAGGCTCCTCTGTCCCTGGGATTCTCCAGGCAAGAATATTGGAGTGGGTTGCCATTTCCTTCTCCAATGCGTGAAAGTGAAAAGAGAAAGTGAAGTCACTCAGCCATGCCCGACTCTTAGTGACCCCATGGACTGCAGCCCACCAGGCTCCTCTGTCCATGGGATTTTCCAGGCAAGAGAACTGGAGTGGGGTGCCATTGCATTCTCCGATATAGAAGTTAAGGAAGTTGTAAAAAGCAATAGAAACGCTGTGGAATTAAGAAAGAGAAGGAGCCATTCCTCTTAAAGAGGATGGGAGATGGCTGAAGCGGCTTAGCACGTACCCACATACCTTGAATGTTTACTTTCAAACTTAATCCCCAGTGGGAGCCCCCGCCCTCAGTCTTGGTATCAAATCTAAACACGCAGACTGCAATAAGAAGTTGTGAATCGGGGTTAGAATGGTGGCACGTGGGGCCTCTCGGGGAATTGAGAATATTCCCACACCACTTAATAGGTGGGGATAATGGGAAGCAGTGAGGCCAGAGGACTTGGGGATCAGAGCATGTGGGACTATAAAGAGCCAAGCCAAGGGCTTCCAATGGGATGGCGCCAGCAGGGCGGACCACAGAAGGCTTCTAAGGTGTGAACTGATCCGATCAGGTCTCGGCTGGCTTCCCTGAGACCTGTGTCCTCATTCCAGGAAGTCATCACCCTGCAAGGAACATCGTGTTCCTCCTATCCTTAAATGATGAGGAAGCCGTCCGCTGCCTCTGTGGCCTGTCTGAGCTCCTGGAGGTCGTCTCTGTGCGGTGACCTCTGAGGGCCTTCAATGCCAAGTAGACCACTAGATGCTGAACACAGCCAGGTGAGCACGGATGCGGCATCTCATCCCCCGGTGAGAGGACCACCAGGCCTGTGTGTGCAGTGCCTTCTGCCTAACCAATTCGGGTCCCCAGATGGCAAATACGGTGTTCCTTTTGTTCACAACACATATTCCCTATCTTCCCTGAAGGCTTCCCAAGGAGAATGCATTGCTACTCGGTGACATGAGCCATTTTCATTATAAACGTATGGTACTGACCAGCCCCTGCGAATGGCTTACCACTGAGCCACACACACTCACCTGTCAAGCCCAAATGACCATGTGTGTTAGCCAGTGGAGGGCCGTGAGTGACCCATCCTTGGAAGGGCATGCACGTGAAAGCAGGTGATCTCGAATCATTAGAGGGAGAAGGAAGGGTGGTGTGCCCAACTTTGCTCTTTGATCAGAAGAAATGCAAGTGGATGTTCCCTCGCTAATGACACTCACGTCGCATCCTGACTTCTCTGGATTAGCGGGCTTGGGCGGAGCTGGAGCAGAAACTGTGAAATCTTAAGAAGGAAGCCTTCGTTCTTGTAGTTTCTGGGTTATTGGGGATTAAGGAGTGTTTCCATGGTAGAATAAATAATCAGATAATTACAGGGAACATATTTTTAATATAAAAATTGGACATATGGTTTGACAAGTGTGGAAAATATAAGCAAGTTAAAAAAAAAAAACATTGAAAACTTGGACTGTTCTTGAACAAGCTTTGACATGTGGTCACCTTCACATAGTGCCCTCACTTAGAGAGGAATACAGCGCGTGTAATTCAGGATAAACCAATTAACACAAACCACTAATCACAACTCTGGTTCACTGTGATCTGCATGTAAGACCTCATCAGCATTGCTCAGCTGAGCCTCTGTGTGACTCTCAGCAGCTCAGCCAGTGACTCAGAGGTCTCCGCGTCCTGCAGGTGAGGGAGCCTCCTTCTCTGTGAGGACACAGGACAGCTCTGGCCAGTGCAGCATCTGGGCGAGACTTCGAAGCTGATCAAGTTAAGGGGGGCGGGTTACACACCGCCCTCCCTGGGAGCTTTCTTGGAGGGGGTTCTCCACCTCGTTTGCGTACAGTTACCATCAGGATGAAGTCACAGCTTTCCTCACTACCTAAGAATTATTTTGTTCTCATCCACAAAATGCTCAGTTGGTCTCAATCACCCCGATACACATGTAGACACACCTCCGACATAATCCACCCCTCTCTCTCTCTCTCTCACACACACACACACACACATGCACACGCACGCGCACACACACGTAAGAGCAGGTTCCATTTGGTTGTAGCTCTTGGGAGGGATGCAAAAAGGAGCCAGATTTGCATAGGATGCCAGACAAGCCCTCCGGCCCCTGAAACTTCACACCTGTCTCCTGCCAGCACTCCAAGTGCCATCTGCTTCCCCAGGAAAGCCAGACACAAGGCCCCCCTCTTTCTGCCTTTGGTAGATGAAGAGAAAGCCTGGCATGGGGAGCCTTAATTGCTCAGAAATAATCCTATGGTATGCAACATACAGTTACATGGAGATCCGAAGAGAAAGCCTTGGCAGTCTTCTTGCAAACATTCAGATAATGGTTGGGACATGCAAAAGAAACTATTTAAGGACTCAACTGCATCCCATATTATTTCCAGTGCCAAGAACTCCACCAGTGAGGAGCTCTGAGTGTGCGGTAGAAAGTCCCCCAACAAAGGCATGGGAAGCATCCAGGCAGGATTGTCCTTTTTCATCTACCTCACACTGGGGTTGCGAGGCTCTCCAAGAGCTCTTTCTATTAATACCACCTCACATAAATAATCTTACTCCTTGGTGCTACTTGTAAAATCGACTTCTAACTCCAGTTTCGAGACCAGAGCAGAGGGAAATGCCCTCTTCCAGGCCTGAGCGAGAGCAGCCACACAAAGCAGGGAGGCTTGAGAGAAGCAGCAGGGTTTCTTCTGTGGAGAGTCGGCGCAGGACTGTCGAGACCAGAGGACGCTCGAGGGCAGGGTTTATCAGTGGCGCCCTCTTGACATTTGGGGCTGGATGCTTCTTTGCCATAGGGAGGTTTTCTGTGTGGGGTGGGATGTTTCGAGCATTCTTGGCCTCAATTCATTACATCCCAGACATCCTGCTCCCCAGTAAGACAGCCAGAAATATCTTCAGACGTTGTCCAATGTCTCCTGGGGTTGAGGGAGGGGCCGGTGGGGAGGGCAGCTTCACCCCTTTGAAAAACCACTGAATTAGAGAGTCTCGCAAAGTCTCTTCAAAGCCCATTGGGGTATGTAGGTAGCAGAGAGCGTTCTGATAGCATTGCATTAATCGCAGAGAATGATATTCACTTGCTTATGAGCGATGTCTCCCACTAGACTGCGTTTCAGTGAGGACAGGCGTTGTCTCCCTCTGAGCCCTGCCGTCTCTCCAGCCCACGGCCTGGTGCCTGGCACAGGCGTCAAAGGCAGGGGTCAACGCCTGGATGAACGGCAGGCTGGACCCAGTCTCCTTCCCAGCCCCGAGCTCCCTGTGCCAAGTGCTGGGTCTTTGTGTTGGGTGGTGGGGGTAGGGAAGGATAACTTCACAAAACTAATAAAATAAATGACTAAATAAATGGAACCTCTCGTCTAAAGAACACAGAGATAAGATAAATCATTCTGAGTCCTGGGAAAATTATCTCCACCATCCTGCCCCACCTTCTCCGTTCAGCCAGAAAACACTTTAATTTATCTTGTGAAATTTTTCATCCACCAGACGAACATTAAGTATTTCTTTCTTCTTCTTTTTTTTTTAAATACTCTTCTCTCTACAAAGGTGGGTTGGCTCTCGACTCATTGAAATAAAAGCTCCATTAGCCTCACTGCACGTAAGGCTCATGAGGTTGGCCTGGATTCAGGGCCGGCAGAAGGATAAAGAAATCTGACACTCATTCTTCACGTAATTAGAGTCGGTAAAATAAACGGTGTGCATTTCATTAAGGGAATGGATCCATCAGGCCCAAGACAGGGCAGGAATCCCATGCTCACTATATCAGCCTTTTGTCTCAAATTAACCCCCAGCTGATCAAAAAGGTTCCTGTGCAGTGCCTGGGGAAAGTTCCTGCACCCCACCACCCCTGGCCCTAATGCCATCTAGTCTCTGAGTCCACATAGTTTTGCTCAGCTGGCTCAGACTCAGCAAACACTACACACAGTTGTCTGCTTATACACGACACATGTTCTCCAAATCCCTGCGTCAGATGCTGCTCTCGCCCCTGTAACATGATGGCGTTTGCCAGCAGATACCCAGGAATCCTCCCTTGGCCAAGAAGGCACTGGTTTTTCATGCATGTCAAGAGCCAGGATGGGTTTGCCCTGAGAAACCCACACTTGTGACCCGCCTTGGGACAAGTAGCCAAAGGAATGACATTGCTGATGGGGCATCAATAGAATAATCTGTGATCTAGAAATAATTTCTTTTTGAAAAGCAAATGCCCCTTCCTAAATTCAAATTGTGGTTCTTACCTATGTTAATATCCTCTCCTGCATGCCGGATCCAACCAACCCTAACTCAGCTTTCAAAAAAATACCAAGGTCTTAGAAGCGTCCAATGTTCTTGGATTCCCAACCAAAAGCTGCAGTCATAGCTCTGTGTGGTCTCCCTCTCTGCCATCTTACCATGCTCTCACTTTGGCTAACTTAAAATCAGTCTAAATCTCCTCTAGCAGTTCTCCCCCGACTCCTCACCTAGCAGATGCTCTTATCTTTCTGCATATTTGATCTCTAGGACAGAGAGGAAGGCGGCTGTGGGAATCAGATAGGCTTAAGGAACAGACAAGCCAGGTCTCTCCAGAATTGGAAAAATATCTCAAGTAAGAAACAAGAAAAGAGCCAGAATAGTATAGGACCACTGGGGAGGAAAGACAGTCCTCGAAACTGACAGTCTGGGGAGGAGGTTAGGGAAGTAGGAATTGTTTTGTCCAGAAGTGCCACAGAGCAGCCTGGCAGTCTGCCCTCATCAAGAACTTGCAGGGTCCTGTGCTGGGGCCACATGGCTGTGCAGTGCTGGGAGAGACGCGGAAATAGCCGAGGCTACGATATCAGCTAGCGAGGGGACTTCTCTGCTGGTGCGGGCTGTGAAATGGCTTTCACCATTTCCGGGGTCTTCAATTTCAGGAGAGGCTGTCTTCTATCTGAGAAGAAAATAACGCTGAGCTAGCCCGGGTGGATCCTCAGAAGTTCCTGTAACTCTAGGAAACTATGAAAATGTCCAAAGGGCTCTTCCCAGGGCAGGGTGCAGGGCCCGAGCAGACTCCAGCTAGGGGAAGGGGTGCTATGGGAGTCTGGCTGGGTCCAGCATTCGTGGCCTTTAACCCAGCCGGGGTCTCCTCCAGCTTCAGCGTGTGCTGAGGGTATTTCTCCGTAGTTCTGGTGGGTACACTTTGCGGTGTTTTCTTTTTCATCATCTCACTGATAGAAGTGCTTGTGTGTGTGTGTGCTTGCACACATGTGCATTTTCTTGGCCATTTGCCCCATGGGAAGGTTTCCAGGGATATTTGCATAAGGGTAGAAGCTTGAGCAGAGATGAAGAGCTAGAGGGAGGTGGCTCGGGGGTGGGGAGGGGGCTGTTCACGGCTGAGCCGTGGCTTCTCCATGAACTCAGCCGCTTGGCATCCGTGACATCTCTGCCGTAGAGCTCACAGCAGAGCTGGGGGCCATTCTCCCCAAACCTTCCGCCCCAGCTCCCTCCTCCCCCACTCCCTCCTCCGTCCCCATCTACTCCCTGCTCTCCTGCTCCCCACTGGGTTCTTCAATTTCAATGAGTTTATTGGCATGACGAATGTGGCCAAAGCCAAGAGCGCCGAGTCTCAGCGTCTGGGGATGGATTTCACAGTGGGAAGGAGGTGATGACCGGGGCCTCAGACCACATTCCCACTGTGGGTTTCGGCTTCAGTCTGAGCCAGTGGCAAGCTGCCAGAGACCCTGTTCCCGTGGATTTCCAGTCCCAGCTGAACTCACCAACCTTGTCTCCAGACGGAGAGAAAGTTCTTATTATGGCAGAGGTCATGTCTGGAGCCTCAGGTCAGTGTGGAGGGGCAGGAGGAAGCTTCAAGCTCCTGTTTTCAAGGAGCAGTTTATAAACACACCTCTCACTGTCCTGTGTAAGCCAGGCCGCTAAAACTCCAGCCACTCACCGACCCTGCAAATTCACACACTGAGGCCAGGGTGACAAAGACAGGCAGCTCTCAGCCCAGGCATTCACAGGAGATTAGAAAGGGTCCTTGATGGTCTTCTAAACATGGAACAGTTCTATCTTTTTCCATACCCATCCCCGCCCCCAAACATACACACATAAGAAAAGCAGTTTGGAGTAGGCAGAGAAGATGGATATTGTTACAACCAGAGCCTCAAATATCCATCTCAAATGAGTTCTAGCTAAGAAGTCTCCTTTCTAATGAACGAGCCTTATGAGGCTTATCAAACTTCTATTTTCTCTCTCTTTTTCTCTTTCTCATTTTCTCAAACACATGCGCGCGCGCACACACCCACCCACCCACACACACACACACACACACACACACACACACACACACACTCCTCTTGTCAGCACAGCAGACTTTCCCCACCAGGGTGCCTCAGCTGATGGAAATTTCTATTTGCAATGAAAATCAACTTTGGATAAAAAACGTCACAGCAAGGGACTTTTTTTCCCTGGCTGCCCCAAGATTGATCTGGTCCACAGGATGCCCCAGATCATTGCATTCAGTAATTTCATTCTGCTTATGATCTATTTCTTATATGATCAATATGATAAATGCGAGGGAGAGCGAAGCAGGTTACGGCCCGACGCTGCTGAAGTGAGGAGAGAGGAGCGCTGGGCTGCCGCGCCGTGTGTCTCATGAAGCAGAAAAGCAATTCAGTCAGACTAAAGGCTACAGACAAGGCGGTATAGTCTCCGTGATAAATGCAAATGATGCGAGTCCATTTCCTACCCGCCCCCGCCCCCGCCCCCACCCCGCGCACATGGTGGGAGGGGTGGGCGGAGAAGAGCCCCGTCTGGAATCACGGTTTCCCCCTAAGGACCCTCACGAAGTCTGCCCGAGGCACGCACGTGGTATGGGGTGAGCGTGGGGGTGCCGAGAAGGAAGAGCCGGGGTTGGTTACATAGTCAGGGCTAAGCAAAGCCCCTCTTCCTGATCCAGCCATGCCTCTGAGCACTGCCACTCTTAAAGCGGGGCACAGCGGAATCGGGCATGTAGCCAGTGGAGAACCACGGGGAAATTTTGGACCGTGCACTGATCCATGAGAGCCGCATCGTCTTTTCTGAGCGCCCGAGTTCCCTTTGGCTACAGGTCTTATAAGAAACAATCCGTGTCACTGCCTGCCTTGTTATTTTGTGCCAGGGTCTTCTGCTGTCCCATAGGAGCTGGTGTACTTTAATTCAGGTCAGGCGCTCAGTCGTGTCCAACTCTTCGCGACCCCATGGACTGCAGCACACTAGGCCTCCCTGTCCATCACCAACTCCTGGAGTTTACTTAAACTCATGTCCATCGAGTCAGCAATGCCATCCAACCGTCTCATCCTATGTTGTCCCCTTCTTTTCCCACTTTCAATCTTTCCCAGCATCAGGGTCTTTCCCAATGAGTCAGTTTTTCCCATCAGGTGGTCAAGGGATTGGAGCTTCAGCATCAGTCCTTTCAGTGAATATTCAGGATTGATTTCCTGTAGGATGGACTGGTTGGATCTCCTTGCCTGGTGTACTTAGGTGTCTTTGAACAAGCCATTGAATTCTGTGCATCTGAGTTTCATCATCTGATAAAGGAGATCCATTCTGTCTCTGAGGTTGTTGGAGAGTGTCTTTATGAGGATGAAATGAAATCATGTAGATAGATGTAGAAACATATAATGTGCCCAACGTGTAAGATGCTGGTTGTTGTAGGCATTGGGAAACCTGGAAACTAAGAAAGGGAGGCCACTGTCCTCAGAGCTTCGAGCTTGATGGGGAAGATGGCCAAATACAAGAAGAGGAGAAGCAAGGCAAGTTCACATAGAAGAAACAGTCCTGGACCAGGGAATGCAAACCCTGAGCTATAAGCATGGCTCTTCCACTCCCCCATCACATGGTTGTACAAGTTCCTTCCTCTCCTGGGCCTCAGCTTTCCCAAAGGAGTGTGTTGGAGAATCTCCAAGGCCACCACGGGCTCTGATTTTTTTTTTTTTTTTTATGATGCTGTAACAAATCAATCCCTAATATGGATGCAAAAAATGAAAGAGTGATCTGAGCTCCAGAAGGAAATGAAATAGATTGAGATTTTTAGAACAGGGGAAGGGCATGCTTTGGCAAAATGGAATGGCAGGGACATTCCAAATGTGGAAATCAAACTTGCTAAGCTTCCCAAGTTGGAGTGGGCGTCTCCCAATCAAACGTGTTCAAACGCAGGTGGCTGGATCTTGGAGAAGAAGGATAAAGAGAAATGGCATGGGAGATACCTTTGGCATCTGAGCTCTCATCTGGGAAGGGGGCAGACAGATGGCAGGGGATGGCACTGTTGGGGTGGTTGGGCTCTCCACACCGGTTGAGAAGGGCCTAACATGCCGCCCTCTCACCTCCCATCTGTACCAAAAAACCTCAGAATCTTTCACAGGAGTGCTTTGTCACCACAATACTGCTGTGTCTTGTGTCCTTCCAGGAAATTAAATTTGAAGTTACTCAACCCTGCTAGTGTTTGATCCCTCCCAGACACTCTCCCCCTCCCGCTGCAGAAAGCCTGAGGCGGGTGCGGGGAATGTTGGCCAGGGAGAGAGTGCTGTGGGTGGGGACCTCATGTAAGATGGATTCCAGCAACTCTGCATTGGTGATTCTCTGCCCTGCCGCCCCTCCCACTGCAAGAAGGTCTGGCCTGTGTTTGGATAGGGGCAGACAGAAGGCCCTGTCTCTTCTCATCTAGGCGGCAGAGGTTGGCATGAATCTCCAGGGGGAATGTTGACTAAATAGCCACTGTACCAAGGGCAGAACTGGGAACTGTGATCCCACTGATAACCAAGCCTTCATTGCCCATGTGGAAATGGTCAGGACAGCTCCTCTAGACACCTTCCATGTGCAAGGGGGCCAAAGGAATTGTGTTCTTAATGTGTACTGTTTCTACCAAACGTATATCTTGGTGGTGGTGTTCAGTCGCTATGTCCTACTCTTTGTGACTCCATGGACTGCAGCACACCAGGCTTCCCTGTCTATCACCATCTCCCAGAGTTTGCTCAAACTCATGTCCATTGAGTCCATGATGCCATCCAATCATCTCATCCTCTATCGTCCCCTTCTCTTCTTGCCTTCAATCTTTCCCAGCATCAGGGTCTTTTCTTATGAGTCCGGTGGCCAAAGTATTGGAGCTTCAGCTTCAGCATCAGTCCTTCCAGTCAATATTCAAATTTGATTTCCTTTAGGATTGACTGGTTTGACCTCCTTAGATTTTATATCTTAGATTTTATTAAAGGTGACCTTTCATGTGTTCATTCAGTGCTGGGAAGAGAGCTCCAAAACATGAAAGCGTTGCCTCCTTCATGATGGCTGAGACAGCTGAGACCTGTCCAGGGTGAGACAGATGGTAATAGAAGACTCGCAGGTCTAGACAGTGTGGGAGGTCTGTGGCTTTTGAAGGAGGTGGGGGCCTGGGTGGGACACCATATGCAGCTGTTTGGCCCCATGCAGCTGTTTTCCGATTAAAAGAAGACATGAAACTTTGAAAATGGGAACCACTTATTTTAGCCCAAGTTTTCTCATCTCCTCTCCACTCAAGTATCTCAGCAAGTATGAAGCTCAGAAGGAGCACAGGGCGGTGTCAAGGATCAAAGGCGAGGTCCACCCCCTTTGGCTTTCCTGGCACGAGTCGTCCAGGCAGAGTGCTTCATATTTGCTTATTGGTGACTGAGGATCATCAGCAAAGGAAAAGAACTTACCGAGTTGGTGTGTTCAAAAGCTGCAGCTGGTGTGCTGAATTAAGAATATACAACTCAATAACAAAAAAACAAACAATCTGATTAATAACTGGGCAGAGGATCCGAACAGACATTTTTCCAAAGAAGACATATGAATGGCCAACAGACACATGAAAAAAATGTTCAACATCATGAATCATCAGGCAATGCAATCAAAACCATGATGCTAGATCATCTCACAACTGGTACAATGGCTATGATCAAAAAGACAGCAAATAACAAGTGTTGGCAAGGATGTGGAAAAAGGGAAACTTTGTGCACTGTTGGTGGGAATGTAAGTTGGTGCAGTCACAGTGGAAAACTGTATCAAGGTTTCTCCAAAAATTAAGAATAGAATTACCGCATGATCCAGCAATGATATTTCTGGGAATTTATATTAAGAATACGAAAATATCAATTCAAAAATAAATACGCACCCGTATGTTAGCTGCAGCATTATTAGCAACAGCCAAGATATGGAAATAGCCTAAGTTCCGTTCATCTGTTCAATGGATGAATGGATAAAGAAAATATGGTCTACCTTTTCTGTAGTATTCTGTGGAATACTACTCAGCCATAAAAAAGATGAAATCTGGCTATTAATGACAACATGGATGAACTTTGATGATATTATTCTAGGTGAAAAAATCAGATGGAGAAGGGCTAATACTATAGATTTTACTCATATGTGGAATAGTAAACAAACAAGACAAAACAAAAACACATAGATATAGAGAACAGACGGTTATGAGAAGGGGGAGGGGGACGGAGGGAAGATGAAATGGACAAAGAGGGTCAATTGAGTGGTGACAGATGGAGACTTAACTTTTGATGGTAAGTAGACTGTAGGGTATACAGCAGCCAAAGTATAATGCTGTGCTCAAGAAACTGATGTAATTTTATAAACCAGTGTTACCCCAATAAGAAAATTAAGTAAGGGCACATATGACCTACTGAAGGAGGAGGTACAAGCCACCTACATGTGATCAGCAACTAACTTCCTCAGCATCAGAGCTCCCACTTCAAGGGATTGAAAACTCTGAGGTCCTTTTAATTGGTACAGGGCTTCCTAGGTGGTGCTAGTGATAAAGAACCCACCTGCCAATGCAGGAGACATAACAGATGCGGGTTCAGGCCCTGGGTCAGGGAGATCCCCTGGAGGAGGGCATGGTCACCCACTCCAGTATTCTTGCCTGGAGAATCCCATGGACAGAGGAGCCTAGTGGGCTAGAGTCCATGGGGTCACAAAGAATTGGACAAGACTGAGTGACTTAGCGTGCACAGCACACAAGTTTCAATAACCCCACACAAAGGAAAGAAAGTGACAAAATTTGCTTCTCACAGATCCCATAAATGGGGAGGATGCACAGAGTGAGCTGAGGCAGGGACAGTCCTTTATCCCTGCTTCCCAGGTCAGTCACAGGTCAAAGGTCACAGACAGGTGGGCAGAAATACAGAGCAGGGTAGTGAGCATCTGTTATTATAAGGTGGTTGGGGTGGAGATCACTAACTTCTCATGAGCTCAACTCTGAGCAGTTATTTTAAAAGGCGACCCAGGAAAAGCCAAGAGGGAACTTGGGTCAGGACTCCTAAGCTCCATCCTTATCTGTGTGTCCAGACTCGGAGTAAGCGGTGTTGTCATCCTAGAAATTGCCAGGCAGCAGCTCAAAATAGTCGTTCCTCCTGTCCCACCTTTCAGCTCAGAAAAGGAGAAACACTGCTCATCCCCCAGCCTCCCCACCTGTGAGTTTCTTTTCTATTGCCTTGACTTCAGCTTCTTTCAGTCTTCAGCCTTGAAGGGATTTCTGACTCGCTCTGTGCCAGCAGCCCAGGTTGCTCTTCTTTGGTCTGTAACGAGTTCAATTCCCGTGAAAAGCCAGAGCCCGCTTCAGAGGCATAAGGGCAAGTCCCAGGCAACCTTTCTGCCTTACTTGCCGGTGAATTCATCTCGAGCGCCCGGACAACTTAGACTCTGCTCCCTCCAGCCCACTCTCAATGCTCCAGAAGAAGTCAAATACCAAAACTCAAGAGGAATTTTCCAGTGGAAAGGCTTCCAAAATCACCAAAGACTTGAATTACCTTTCCATCGTTGGGAAAGTCCACCAAATAGCAGAGACATGATCTCTTTCTTTTTCCCCTGGCTTGCCAGTCGAAACACTGTCTGCTCCCGATCCAAGGCCTGTCACGAGGCCTCTCCCCAAAGAACTCAACTCCAGTAATTGGAAGCAGCCCTACCTCGCCTTTGGTCTTGGGTATTTTCATCATGGGACTGTTCCAGCCAAGGCATAAATTTTGCCAAGGAAAACTTTGCTTTGAAACCTCCATCTTATCCAAACAGAGAGCTGGAATTGACTCTTGGCAGCTCCAGAGATAGTTCTGAGTTATGAAAAATAGAACATATGTGTCAGCGAATCTATGAGATTGTCCCCAGTTTGGGGGGAAAAAAAAAAGGCAATCTTACACATGAACTCATCTCTCCTTCCTATAGCCGATAAAGCCGGTGCACCTGCAAAGTTCAGAGTCCTTTGAAACCACCTGTTCTGCTCCTCTAGATGTGACCACCCCCTCAAACCTTTTACCCAAGGAAGTTTGTAAGGCAAAAGAGCAAGAGGTGTTTCAAAGAAAGAGAAGATCTAAGGTACAGAGAAACATAGCTGTATTCTTCAAGGGGAAGCATTCAAATTCCAGCTCCTGGCAAGATTACAACTTGGGGAAGGTTTGGTCCAACTTGGAGTAACTTCAGTGTTGGGGAAAAAGGGCATTTGCAAGCACTGTCTGCCTCCTTCGGGAGTAGAGTGGGTCTTCATGATGGAAACCAGATTTATACCCAGAAGCTGGAGAAAACATTTGCAAATATTCAAGCCAATCATCTGACCTGGAAAACAGAAAGTATGCGACCCCCTGACAGCCTTCTCCCAGGCAGGAGTTGAGGGAGGCAGAGAAGGGCGCTTCTTGAGAAATTCCAGGCTCTGTGATTTTCCTCCTGTCCTGCCTCATCCCAGATTACTGATTTCTCTCCTAGTGATCTTCACAGCTCCTGGAGACAAAGTGTTATCACATCACACTCTCAGGACAGTCACCCTAGGGGGAGAGAGGGCTACTTAGAATCACAAAATCTTATAATCAGACATGACTGTAAAGTCCATTTAGTCACCTGGCCCATCTCATCTAGAATGCCTCCCAACATAGGAGCCTCCATTGCCCAGACAGGTGCTGTCGTCCAAATAGCTCGAGGGGCAGGACCATACAGAGTGTGTCATCGCTGTGGTAACCAGATATGGAGACAGATGAAACAACTTTACCAGTTTAGGAGATAATGCTGCTTAAGACCATGGGCTGAGACTGCCCGGAATTAGACCCCCTGAGCTGAAACCCTGGCCCTACCATTTACTCCTAGGTGACTCTGGGCAACTCAACTGACCTGTCTGAGCCTTGGTCCCTCATCTGTAAAATAGGGGTCATGATAATACCTACCTCATTTGGTGTGTGTGAGATTAAAATGATCCAACATGAGTAAAGCACCTAGAATACGCTTATTCCACCACATCAGCCAACAGAGATCCTCAGTGTAAAAATATAAGTAATTGTATATACTATGTATACAAAAGCATTAATATCAGTATAATGGGCCCTCATACATCAAAACAGTATCATGAATGACTCGTCCAGCTGCAACTGCACCCCACCCACTTTACCCCAGCCCCAACTATTTTAAAGCAAATCCTATTTAATCCTTAAAAGTTTCAGTATGCATCTTTAAAAGGGGGCACACTTTAAAAAATTAATAACCATAATAACATTATCACCCTCCTCCCAAAATATAAAACGATTCTATAATATCAAATATCTTCCATCTCTGTTCAAAATGATATGAAGAAAGGTCCGCACATTGAAATTTGTTGATATGTCTCTTGCTATGGTCAGTCGCTCAGTCGTGTCCAATTCTATGTGAACCTATGGACCATAGCCTGCCAGGCTCCTCTCTTTATGGGGATTTCTCCAGGCAAAAATACTGGAGTGGGTATTGCCACACCCTCGGCCAGGGGATCTTCCCAACCCAGGGATCGGAATTAGGTCCCCTGCATTGCAGGCAGATTCTTTACCCGCTGACCTACCAAGTAAGCCTGGTATGCCTCTTTCAGTTCAGTTCAGTTCAGTTGCTCAGTCGTGTCCGACTCTTTGTGACCCCATGAATCGCAGCATGCCAGGCCTCTCTGTCCATCACCAACTCCTGGAGTTCACCCAAATTCATGTGCATCAAGTAGGTGATGCCATCCAGCCATCTCATCCTCTGTTGTCCCCTTCTCCTCCTGCCCTCAATCCCTCCAAGCATCAGGGTCTTTTCCAATGAGTCAACTCTTCACATGAGATGGCCAAAGTATTGGAGTTTCAGCCTCAGCATCAGTCCTTCCGATGAACACCCAGGACTGGTCTCCTTTAAGATGGACTGGTTGGATCTCCTTGCAGTCCAAGGGACTCTCAAGAGTCTTCTCCAACACCACAGTTCAAAAGCATCAATTCTTCGGTGCTCAACTCTCTTCACAGTCCAACTCTCACATCCATACGTGATCACTGGAAAAACCATAGCCTTGACTAGACGGAGCTTTGTTGGCAAAGTAATGTCTCTGCTTTTGAATATGCTATCTAGGTTGGTCATAACTTTCTTCCAAGGAGTAAGCGTCTTTTAATTTCATGGCTGCAGTCACCATCTGCAGTGATTTTGGAGCCCAGAAAAATAAAGTCTGACACTGTTTCCACTGTTTCCCCCTCTATTTCCGATGAAGTTATGGGACCAAATGATCTATAGTTGCCTCCTTCAATTCTATTATTTTTTTTTTACTAATTTTCTCCTTGCACATTTGTTGTATAGACTTTCTGACCATCTGGAGTCTACTGATTACATATCATTTAACATGTTTTTCCTTCCCTTTTTATTTCTTGTATGTTGATAATTAGATATGCAGGCTTTAATAATTCGATACATCTACTTTAATAATCAAGATTCAATAACTGGACAAACCTACTTCATGGGCAGCGGTACGTATCTCTGTCAGGACATTCACAGCGTCTGGTTGGTTCTTTTATGAAGATGTTAGCAGCATCAGTGATCACTGTCTAGATTTATTAATTCATGGTCAGATCGGCAGCCAAAATGCAGGATGTCCAGTTACATTTGAATTTCAGGTAAACAACGAGCAATTTTTAGTGTCAGTTTATTTCAAATACACGTGTACTAAGTAATTAATTGTTTTATATCTGAAACTTATAGTTAAGTGGGGTGCTATGTTTTTATTTGTTAAATCTGGCAGATAAGGGGCTGCCAAACAGTGAGTTTCTATGATTCCTTTTTCTATTTGTAAGTCATATTTTTCTAAACATGCACTTCCCTTCATTGATTTGATAGCCCTAAAATACATATCACATACGAGAAGCAGAAGAGACAGTTGACTTTTTATTTTCTTTTACTTGTCAATTGAAAAATAATGAGATACATCCTCTAATGATCAATAGAGGCAGCCTCATGAGCTCACAGATGTATTTGTGTGAATTCCAACTCTTTGCAGTTATTATCTTTTTTGATGCTTAAACCATCCCATCTCTGGCCAGTGAAAATCTATTCTAGTAGGCTCCTGAGTCCTTTTTGAGATGACACCAGTAGTTTAATATTTAGTTTGCTTTCTAGCGTGACCAGATTTTCTAGGTTCATCATGTATATTTCCAGCCCTGGATCTTAAATCAGGCATTTCTTCAAGAAACCCTATTTCCCTTTAAGAGGAAATGGTACTTAGAAAAGATAACCAGGGAGCTACAAGAGTTCCATGCTCCTGAGCTGTTCGTTATTTGTAGGTCTTTTCAGCAAATAGAACCAGGACACATGTATCTTTTTCAAAGATAATGAAATTCATAAATATGTCATATTTTCCATAGTGATGCAAAACCACGTGTTTTCCTTTGCTTCATTGATCTCACATCTGTACTCCTTTTCTCCCATGGTAAAAATCCCTATTGTCAATGACATTCATTTGATTACTCACATACAACACATACACGTAAAACCATGTATACATGCAGTATACAACTTGGCTTACCCCACAACTTTGGAATAGCAAAATACCAGTGCATACCAGCAATATGCTTGGTAAACATAACATAAGGTTCTGTTTCATTTTGTATAGTTATTTTTATTCTTAGGGCCTATATCTCTAGGGAAATAAAAAAAAGTGTACTTTTTTATATAAGCAGAGACATTACTTTGCTGACAAAGGTCTGCTTAGTCAAAGCTATGGTTTTTCCAATAGTCATGTATGGATGTGAGAATTGGACCATAAAGAAAGCTGATGGCTGAAAAATTGATGCTTTTGAACTGTGTTGTTGGAGAAGACTCTTGAGTTCCTTGGACAGCAAGGAAATCAAACCAGTCAATCCTAAAGGAAATCAGTCCTGAATATTCACTGGACGGGCCAATGCTGAAGCTGAAATTCCAATACTTTGGCCACCTGATGTCAAGAACTGACTCACTGCAAAGACCCTGATGCTGGGAAAGATTGAAGGCAGGAGGAGAAGGGGATGACAGAGGATGAGATGGTTGGATGGCATCACCGACTCCATGGACATGAGTTTGAGTAAACTCAGGGAGTTGGTGATGGACAGGGAAGCCTGGTGTGCTGCAGTCCATGGGGTTGCAAAGAGTCGGACACAACTGAGCGACTGAACTGATGTTCCAATTGAATGTACATTTAAGTTCTCTTTTTAAAATTTCATTTCACTTTAAATCAATAGGAATTGCTCTTTTGTGTTGCATGTTTAAATTATGTAAAAGCATTTATATAGTTCCAAAGACAACTCTATAAAACATTCAAAGAAATCTAGTGCTTATTCTGGTCTCCTCTACTCTACTCTTTTCTTCCTTCTAAAGGTAAACAAACTATTTTCATAATTTATCCTTCATTGGTTTATCCTTCTATAATTACTTTAATCTAAGCAAATACAAAGATACATCTGTATCCTCCTCATTCTCCAAGGCTCAGCTCCAGTATTACTTCTCCTCTGAGGCCTCACCACCAAGAGCTGAGTACTCACCAAATTGATTACAGTTAGAAGGATCACCTGCCCAACAATACACTGGTATGGCCACACTGTTTACAACTAACCTCCATTCTTATGGTTCAGTTTTCTGTTCTAATGGGTTGGTGCCCGAGTTTTACCTGATGACAGTTCATTGCATTTGCATCTGCCTCTCTTGGGAGCAAACGCTGCTCAGATTTCCTAGAAAGTCAAGACCAGGCCAGCCCTTATATCTTTTTTTTATATTCCATACAGCCACCCTTAATGAAAATTCGTTGAATTGAAAGCATATAAATCAGTGCCTCTTAGCCCTGGATAAGCATCCAAATTACCCATATAGCTTTTCCAGCTTTTTTAATAAGTACAGGTTGCCAAGTTCTACCCAAGACCCACTGAATCAGAATCTCCAACTGTGATCACCAAGAATCTGTATTAAATAATAAAGCATGATTCTATTACACAGCCAGTTTGACAGCCTTTGACCAAAAGCCACTCCACATAAAGGCCCCCGTGGAGCACGTGCAGGCAACTGCAGTGGGTGTTTCTTAATAGAGTCTCCCCTCCGCTGTTTAAGATGGGGCAGTTCTGTGTCAGTAAAACCAAGAGGAAAGCTTAGTTAGCCATTTCATTTACCCTGAGGATTTCCTCCAGAGAAAACCTAAAGAACTGTGGAGGGTGGGCTTATGCCTTTGAAAGAGAACGGTTGCATTCAAAGGTTAATTACTTTTTAAGGTCACACAGTTTGTCAACACCAAGGATGACACTGGCTTCATGGTCTCCTGGCCCAGAGCTCTGTCATCATTAGTAAAACAGTTGCTTCCCTTTACCAAGCCCAGGATTATCCAAGGGCAGGGATAACCTATGTCTTTTCTGTCTCTCCAAGGGCACTTCCATCCCCAGGCAGGATCCAGAAGGGATTTCAGGGATCTGATCCAATCCCTAAGGTGAGAGAACCCTGTCCTGAGTCAGACAGTTAAACGCAGGGCTCAGACTAGAAGCCCAGTCTCCAGCCTTCCGGGCTGATCAGGCTTTTTACTTTCCTTGATGCCTCCACAGTGTCGCCCTTTCCTATGTCACCCCGTTAACAGTCACTGCATCCACGCTTTGCGATACGAACAAAGCTGAGTCAGAGCTGCTGACATCTAGTCTTAGCCTAATGGGCCGAAGTCAGATTTCTGCAACTATGTAGAAGGCAGGACTCAGATCCTGCTCCACTTGTCTCAGCTTCAGAGACAAAGCCATTCCCAGACCAGTGTCCAGGAAGCCACCGTGAGCTGGGAGGGGCAGAGGGAGCCTGGTGGAGAAAGGATTATCTCCTCCTTTTTACAATAGCTTTAAATGGGTTCTCTCATTTTATTTTTCTTGATCATCTGGCAGTGAAATGGGGCAGCGGGTGGGTGGGATGGCTGGGGCAGGGGCCCCCAGAAGTAGCAGCGCCGTCGGCTTCCTCCAAGTCTGCCTTTTCACGTCTAGCCCCAGGGCTCTGTAAGCCAGAGATGGTCTAATTGGTGTCCTGGTGGAAAGGGATGGTGGCTGAGCTCTACAGAAACAGGCCTGGGTTTTTCTTCCATTGTGCCAGGCTCCGTAATCCTCACCATTCTCTGCCCCCCGCCCCTGGTTTGAACCAAAGGCAAAACCTGGAGGTGGTCCACTTGGGTACATCTGGCTATTTTGGAAAACTCCGGGGAGGAAGTCATCAACAGTAATCGAATGCATCAATTAAACCCAACAGATCCTTTTCAATCACAGGCAGCACATACGTGCATGCGCACACACACACACAGTCTCATTGTACTCTCCAGGACTCACTCTGGCCTCCCCATCTTCCACATAGTGAAGAAAGGCAAAAAAAGAAAGAAAGAAAGAAACTCTATTCAGGTCACAAGGCTGAGGTTATGAGGGATGAAGGAAACCGGTGGGGGGAGGCGGGGACTAAACATGCTGGTGAACTTGGGTGTGTGCCAGGGAAGGGGGCTTTGAAGGAAGAGTGCTCATTCTATAGGGATGCTAATCTTGAGAATTTCACTGGGATAATTCTGAGTCTCTCTCACTGGGATGCACACAAAGCTGCTGTGGGATGGGGGCCTCCCAGCTGTTCCCTGTGGCTCCTTTGGAACAGAGGTCAGTGGTAGAGAACAGCCTTCTGCCCAAGGCTTTCAGAAAAATCACCTCTTCCACTAGATTAAAGTTCAAAAGAAAATTTTAAACTAGAATTTAAGAATCTTCCAGGATAAAAGTGCTGTAAAAACTATAACAAGTACCAAGAGTTTTAGTAATATATTCTAGGTCTCCTAATCACTGGATGGGTACAAAAAGATAAAGAATGACCACTTATTGAGTTGATACAGGCAATAATGTTTATAGAGGATATCTCCCCAAAATATATGTTCAAGCTTGTGTCTACTAAAAGTATATGTTCAAATTCTAACCCCAGTACCTCTATATGTGACCTTATTTAGAAATAGTCTTTGCAGATGTATTCAAGTTAAGAGGAAGTCATACCAGATTAGTTCAGTTCAGTCGCTCGGTTGTGTCGGGCTCGTTGCAACCCCATGGACTGCAGCACACCAGGCTTCCCTGTCCATCACCAACTCCCGAAGTTTACTCAAACTCACGTACATCATGTTGGTGATGCCATCCAACCATCCCATCCTTTGTCATCCCCTTCTCTTCCCACCTTCAGTCTTTCCCAGCATCAGAGTCTTTTACAATGAGTCAACTCTTCGCATGAGGTGGCCAAAGTACTGGAGTTTCAGCTTTAGCATCAGTCCTTTCAAAGAACACCCAGGACTGATCTCCTTCAGAATGGACTAGTTGGATCTCCTTGCAGTCCAAGGGACTCTCAAGAGTCTTCTCCAACACTAGGGTGGGCCCAAATCCAATGATTGATATCCTTAAAGAAGGCCATAGGAACACACTCATGGACAGGAAAGATGACCATGTGAAGACAGGGGCAGAAACTAGAGAGATGTGACTACAAACTAAGGAATTCCAAGGGCTGTGGACAACAGCCAGAAGCTGGAAGAGGCAAGGAAGGGTCTTCACTAGAGCTTTCAGAGGGACCCATGGCCCTGCTGACACCATGACTTCCAATTTCTGGACTCCAGCCACCATGAGAGGATAATCTGTGGTTTTAAACCATCCAGTGTGTGGTCCTCCTTTAGGAAACCAATAGGCTTCCCAGGTGACACAGTGGTAAAGAATCCACCTGCCAACTCAGGAGGCACAAGAAACAAGGGTTCCATCCCGGGGTTGGGAAGATCCCATTAGACTTCATTGTGCTGTGAATTTCTCTCACACATGCGCACTCTCCCTGCCCCTCATGTAAATATCAGCTGCATACCTTGTACTGGCTCTTGGGGACAGAAACCAGACCCTAGCACCCAGAGCTGGCAAGTGGGATTCCTGACTCAGGAGCATATTCGATCCCAAGCAATTAAGATAATCCAATCCACATCGCCACTGATGCCTTTAGAGGCAGAATCTTCCCCCAGGCAGTGGGAGGAGGAGGAGAAGGGGAGAAGAAAGACAGTGGGCTCAGTCTCAAGGTCACTGTGACCTCCCAGCCTGAGTTACTTGGGACAGATGGCTTATAGGCAATGCCAAACTTCTTAGAGGCTGACATCAGTGTCCTTCTCTGAGGAATCGTGGTTGAAAGTAAAGATGGCACATGCTTCAAGGGACAGGGCACCTTCCCGAGACTTGCAGGGGAGCCCACACATCTCCATGAACAGTGCACGGAGCTGGACTCAGAAATCTTGCCTTGATCTTGGCCTCTCCATTTATCCGCCGCATCCCTTGAATGAAGCATTCGATCTCCTAAGCCTCAGTGGCCTCGTTGGAAAACAGTGATGTGGCTTGACTTCATTGCTATCTTTCTGTGTTGTTCCGAAGACCGAAACGTATCAGGACCCGCCACGTCTCGCTTTACAGAGGAGGAGAACAAGGCTGCCTGACTTCCGCAAGGCCACACTGCCAGTTAGTGGCAGACAGGGGCTGACACGGAGGAACTGCCCTGTAAGTAGTGGGTTTCCTCGAGCCAGACACCGCGGTTTACAAGACTCATTTAATTCTCATAACAACTCTGTGATGTCCACAGTCTTTTCCTATTTTCCTATTGAGGTGATTGAAGTCAGCAAGAGGTTAAGTAACTGCTGAGACCAGAAGGAGTCGCTGGCACAGCCAGGAACCAAGCCCACTCTGAAGTCTGTGCTCTGAGCGACTGCACTTGGACCCAGCCAGCTTTCTAGCGTGTGTCCACCTGCTCCTAACGCACTTGAGAACTGTGCCAATGCTTGCTACACACACTATTACGTTAATTACTAATTGTAACTTTTATATACTATTGCATTAAGAGAAGTGAGCGTTAATTTGACTTTGAAGCTCGTCAAAAGCACACAGGTGAGTCACAGGTCCTCGGATGAGGTGGCTGCAGAAATTACAAAGCAATTTATCACGTTCTTATGTCAAAGGGTCTTTCCTGAACCAGTAACAGTGAATCTGAAAGCATCTTGGATGTCTCAAATGGGGAGACGTTCAGCCTCCTGAGAGTCCTGTGCCGCCACTTTCCATGTAGGAAAGGGAGACCCAGATCAGTGGAGCGGGGCTGGGCGGAGGAACACAGTTTACGGGTGTGTGCCGATCCAGGTCCGCAGAAGACCCCGGTGTCGGAATCAAGACCTTCCAAAGTCTGGCTCTTGTATTTAGCCAGTTTTGACAGACTGGAGGAAAGCCGGGGTGAAGTGGTAACAGCAGATTGATTAAAAATTTTCACTTCCAAGGTAAGCTACAAGAGAAACATAAGGCCTGGCCACTGCCCAAAAAGGACTTTCGCAACCTGATGAAAAAAGTGAAATGCTGAAGCTAAGCACACTAGTGAGTAACAGGAGAGGTCAGAGGAAATGGTATCAGGAATGTAGCACAGCAAAAGGAAAAGACCCTGGACTCAAGAGTGAAAACATCCAGGTTCCAGTCTCTTGTCTGCCACATAACTGGATAGGTGATCTACAAACGGCTTAACTTGCTGAACGTCTTTACCTTTATCTTCTGGGAAATGGTGAAAGTAACTCAGCAAACATGTTTCTAGTGAATTCTCTAGGCCAAGCTCACTATGGATAGAAACAAGTTTACAAATTATTAACCCTTTATGAGCATCAAGTGCCCTGAGCAGACCTTGGAAAGGATATCTTTAAAAACACAGGTCCTGGAAATGGCAACCCACTCCAGTATCCTTGCCTGGAAAAGTCTAAGGACAGAGGAGCCTGGAGGGCTGCAGTCCATGGGGTTACACTACTGAGCACGCGTGCATGAGGGTGGAGGGGAGTGGGTTGGTATCAATAAACTGGTTCAGTTCAGTTCAGTTGCTCAGTCGTGTTCGACTCTATGACCCTATGAATCGCAGCACGCCAGGCCTCTCTGTCCATCACCAACTCCTGGAGTTCACCCAAACTCATGTGCATGGAGTCGATGATGCCATCCAGCCATCTCATCCTCTGTCGTCCCCTTCTCCTCCTGCCCCCAATCCCTCCCAGCATCAGGGTCTTTTCCAATGAGTCAACTCTTCACATGAGATGGCCAAAGTATTGGAGTTTCAGCCTCAGTGTCAATGCTTCCAGTGAACACCCAGGACTGGTCTCCTTTAAGATGGACTGGTTGGATCTCCTTGCAGTCCAAGGGACTCTCAAGAGTCTTCTCCAACACCACAGTTCAAAAGCATCAGTTCTTCAGTGCTCAGCTTTCTTCACAGTCCAACTGTCACATCCATACATGACCACTGGAAAAACCATAGCCTTGACTAGACAGACCTTTGTTGGCAAAGTAATGTCTCTGCTTTTGAATATGCTATCTAGGTTGGTCATAACTTTCCTTCCAAGGAGTAAGTGTCTTTTAATTTCATGGCTGCAGTCACCATCTGCAGTGATTTTGGAGCCCAGAAAAAATAAATTCTGACACTGTTTCCACTGTTTCCCCATCTATTTCCCATGTAGTGATGGGACCAGATGCCATGATCTTCGTTTTCTGAATGTTGAGCTTTAAGCCAACTTTTTCACTCTCTTTCATTTTCATCAAGAGACTTTTGACTTCCTCTTTACTTTCTGCCATAAGGATGGTGTCATCTGCATATCTGAGGTTATTGATATTTCTCCCAGTAATCTTGATTCCAGCTTGTGCTTCTTCCAGCCCAGCATTTCTCATGATGTACTCTGCATAGAAGTTAAATAAGCAGGGTGACAATATACAGCCTCGACGTACTCCTTTTCCTATTTGGAACCAGTCTGTTTTTCCATGACCAGTTCTAACTGTTGCTTCCTGACCTGCATATAGGTTTCTCAAGAGGCAGGTAGGACTATTAAAGAAAAAAAAAAAAAAAGGTCTTGAGATCCTAAAGCTTGTTCAGGCTCTGGAAAGTGAGGAAAGGAACAATGCGTTCCAGAACATGGGCAGAAGTATGGAGAGAAAACGGGCTTAACAATTTCAGGGAGCCCAGAGAGGACCGGTAGCCTAGGTGGGTGGGCAGAGGTTTTCAGAAATAAGACTGAGCATAGAGAGTGGGCAAGGTGATGAAGAACCTTGAAAGACGGCCTATACGTCCTCTGATATTATGATTATGGGGTGTTATTTTTATTCAAGGGGAGGAAAAAGCAAAGCAATCCTTGCTGCTCACCCAAACATCAGGACATTCTGTTCCTCTGTGATTGTGCTTCGTGACAATGCTCTCCAGCAAAAAAAAAAAAAAAGAGAGAGAGAGAGAGAGAAAAGAATGATTAAGGGGAAAAAAAAATAACCAGGGCCACATTCATTTCAGCTCCACTGAGAGCACAGCAGGAAGAAGTCGCTGTGTTTGCCAAACTCCAGAAAGAGACACAATTGATGGGGGAGGGGGGAAGAGGGGGCGGGGGCCGGTGTAGCTTTATTCTCCTAAGAAGATATTGTAAATAACGGCGAGGTATGGTGCACAGAAGGGGAAATTACTCTGACAGGACCCTTTTAGGGAGGAAAATGGAACTAAATACATGTTCCATTATTTCTGATCTTTCATTCAACTCCCCATTTACATGGGGGCTCCCCAGAGCTGCTGTTTCCCCTTCGCTGTCATAAGTAGTCATTGACTGGAGCCGATCATTTCGAAATAAAGGCCCGCAATTCTTCCATTGTCGTGATTAACACAGGGTAATAATTATTAGCCACACGGAAAAACTGCAGAGCGGAGAGGTACCGCTGCCAGGCTGCCCAGCTTTCCCCAGGCCAGGAAAGTTCCCCAGCATTCCACCAGGGGGGGCAACGTCCCCGAGAGACCACAGAAGGGCTTTGGGAGGCCGGGTGGGCAGCCAGGGCTGGGGTTTGTGGCTCAGATGGTAAAGAATCTGCCTGCAAGGTGGGAGACCTGGGCTTGATCCCTGGGTTGGGAGGATCCCCTGGAGGAGGGCATGGCAACCCACTCTAGTATTCATGCCTGGAGAATCCCCATGGACAGAGGGGCCTGGCGGGCTGCAGTCCATGGGGTCGCAGAGAGTCGGACACGCCTGAGCACAGCACAGCAGGACCTTGTGGGACAGCATAAGATAGAAATTCCACAAAGAGGAGAGGGGTCAGGAGAGCCAAGTGGGAGGGGTCGGAGGGTGAGGGGAGGAAGTGAAGCAGATCCACCCTAACTGATCATCCCCTACTCACTCCTACTTGGAAACATTAGGAAATATTATCAGCTGGATGGATGGAAGGGGCTGGAGCCACCCATGACTCAAAAAGCATCGTAACAGCAGAGCCCTGGCCAAGAGACTTTATCAAAGGCAGGCAGAGACAGAAATATCCAACTGCAGGCAGTTCAGAGGCAAGTTCCTCCTTCACAGCTCTGTCACTGCGCTGTGCAGCCCGGGTGGTGTCCTGGGCACTGGGCTCTCTTAGTCGTGGCCAGAAAGCTGTCTAGCGTCCAGGGCCCTTCTTTCATCCTCCAAGGAGAGAGTTGGAGTGAGGACAGGCAGAGAGGGGCATGAGGAGCCTAATTCCTCCTTCTTACAGATGCAGAAACCAGGGCCAAAAGGAGGGAAGGGACTCGTGCAAGGCCAGGCAAGAGTGGCAGCAGAGTCAGCACCCAGGTCGCCCGACACCCAGAGGGGAGGAGGTCCAACCTCCGTTTACTGATGGAAATAGTAGCCTTGTCATTCGGATACTGATTCTGAGTGCATAGAAGCCATTTCAGAAAGGAAACACACACACACACACACACAAACAAATAAACAAAAATCAGTGCTGTGACCCCAGAAAGAAAGATGAGGAGAGTCAGAAGAGAAGGACAGAACCAGAATTGCTCTTACTCTTAGTCTTTGCTTTCCACCTCGTATGTACAAAGTCGCTTCGGCTGTGTCCGGCTCTTTGTGACCCCATGGACCATCTCCTCTATCCATGGGGTTCTCCAGGAAAGAAAACTAGGATAACGGGCAAGAATTTATTTCAGAAAAGGGATAAAACTGGAATTATTAAACTGACTATGAGGGGAATGTGTGGACCTTACTTTCTAGGAATTCAAAACTCAGAATACAGCAAATAACGTCAAAGTGCTTTATTTCTTTCCTGGTGGCTATTAATTGTTTCATGATGTTGGTGATGACACGGTTGATTCCTGCCTGCCAAGACTTGCGCCATTTATGACTTTTTCCTTTTAGACACTAGTAGGTCACATCCTGCCCTAAATTTACAACATTGAAGCAGGCCCTGGGGTAGGCATCTGGATGCCAGGACGTCTGAGTTATTTAGGCAGTGAGGACAGTGGTCTTTACTCTCCACCAGCCTTCTCTGGGCAAGGCCCCATCCCACCACTCCCACCCCCTCCAAAAGGCCCAGGATCAGTGGTTAGGCAGCAAGCTGGAGGCATCCCAGGCCCCTCCTCGCCAGCCCCTCCTCGGCACTGCCTCCCAGCAGATCAGCAGACCCGAGACAAGCCCCCGGGCGGGGTCTAGCTTTTCCAACCAGCCCCCGTTCATCACTTGAATCACACACAGGCTCCAGTCCCAGGGAGGGCCTGGCACCGCATTAGGTCCTCCAGGTATGAGACAGGAGAGAGAAGGCTGGGGGCAGACAGAGAAAGAGCTTAATGTACTGTCCCTGAAGAGCTTGCCATCAGAGGCAGGAAGAAATTCTTCTGCTATCATTCTTGTCTTCCTTTCTTCCCTAATTGGGAGGAGATGTAAGTTCAATTCTATTGGGGTTTGCAGAGCCCAGATGCAATCAAGGAGATTGCAGACTTGGTGTTTGGCTGGCCCTGTTCCCTGTGAACCCCACAGTGACCAGCTGGCATGCTCTCTCTAAGGGCTGGGGCTCCAGCCCATCACCCCATTATTCTGCGGTGTTGTGCAGGGCAGAGGTTGACAGAAGCTAGCGGGGACCTGCACGTGTGAGCACCTTCTTTCCTCTGGACCAAGTCTCACAGTTAAATGCATTCACCCTGAAAAAGAGAGGAGAGTTGAGTTCATCAGTATGATTGTTTATAATAATCACCATAACAATAGCAACACGCTGTCCTGTGTAGGAGAAAATGACACTGCTGACCTTCAGCAGAAGCGGAGCTTCTGCTGGACTTGTGATGAGGACTCCTAAGGAGATGGCATCACTGACTCAATGGACGTGAATCTCAGTGAACTCTGGGAGTTGGTGATGGACAGGGAGGCCTGGCGTGCTGCGATTCATGGGGTCGCAGAGCATCGGACACGACTGAGCGACTGATCTGATCTGATCTAAAGGAGCCCTCTTGATACAGGGAGCTCTGGCTTACTGGCCAGCTGGGTGATGAGAACGGGGACTGAGGCCCGGAGCCTCCCGTGTCCTGGCACGTGAAGAGTGGACGCCCATTCTTTCATCCCTTTTTCCTCCTCAGAAGAGAATAAAACTAGAGAAAAGGGATGTCAGAGAAACCCAGGTTCAAACTCGGACTATCTGGATGTTCTTGGGACAGTTCCTTGGCTTTCTCATCATCAGTTTCTGCATCTAGAAAGTGGGGTGGTAACACCTACAAAGACCAGACTTGTGAGGACGTGGAGTCAGGTAGGCACACTGCCAGCTGCAGTAATGGAAGCAAGGTGGGCACCCAATACATGTTAGCATGTACCGCTTTATGACGACAATTATGAGCAACTGAAGGGCAGGTATCCCTTTGTCCAAATGAAGAAACCTGGACTAAATAGTGCTCCCCTACAGGTTCTGATCTCAGAGGAATAAACTGCACTGGGTCTGTCCTCACTGTCTCACTCCCACTCCAGAAGGCCCTGCCTGTGTCTGCCCACAGGACACTGCGTCCTCAGAAAGCCAGGCTGCCCAGCTCCAGCTGGAGTTTAGAGAGTGATTGTCCTCTGAATCACTCTCTGGGAGGTTGGGAGGTTAATGTGGAGTTTGTGGCTGGTGAGGGCGGCTAAGCAGAGAAGGACCTCAAGAGAGCATCTTCATACTGTCTCTCAGGCAGTGAGGGTCCACGCCTTTCTGATTCCTGTACACTTGGGAGCGTCCTCCGAGGCATCTCAGCTCCTCCGGTCCTCCCCCGCCTGTCTGGAAGAAGCAGATGGATGGGGACAGGCCCGCAGTGAGGGCCGACTACAGCTGGAAAGTGCCCTGTGCTTCCACACAGGGAGGGAACTGGGCAGAATCTCCGTCTGCAGCACTTTCCCGAGGATGCATGGGAGAGGAGGAGGGACGCCAGTGGGATGGAGAGATGATGTAGCCACCCCAAAAGCAAAAGAGCTTCACGACCCAGATAATCATGATGACGTGATCACTGACCTAGAGCCAGACATCCTGGAATGTGAAGTCAAGTGGGCCTTAGGAAGCATCACTACGAACAAAGCTAGTGGAGGTGATGGAATTCCAGTGGAGCTATTCCAAGTCCTGAAAGATGATGCTGTGAAAGTGCTGCACTCAATATGCCAGCAAATTTGGAAAACTCAGCAGTGGCCACAAGATTGGAAAAGGTCAGTTTTCATCCCAATCCCAAAGAAAGGCAATGCCAAAGAATGCTCAAACTACCGCACAATTGCACTCATCTCACACGCTAGTAAAGTAATGCTCAAAATTCTCCAAGCCAGGCTTCAGCAATATGTGAACCGTGAACTTCCTGATGTTCAAGCTGGTTTTAGAAAAGGCAGAGGAACCAGAGATCAAATTGCCAACATCCGCTGGATCGTGGAAAAAGCAAGAGAGTTCCAGAAAAACATCTATTTCTGCTTTATTGACTATGCCAAAGCCTTTGACTGTGTGGATCACAGTAAACTGTGGAAAATTCTGAAAGAGATGGGAATCCCAGACCACCTGATCTGCCTCTTGAGAAATCTGTATGCAGGTCAGGAAGCAACAGTTAGAACTGGCCATGGACCAACAGACTGGTTCCAAATAGGAAAAGGAGTACGTCAAGGCTGTATATTGTCACCATGTTTATTTAACTTATATGCAGAGTACATCATGAGAAACGCTGGACTGGAAGAAACACAAGTTGGAATCAAGATTGCCGGGAGAAATATCAATAACCTCAGATATGCAGATGACACCACCCTTATGGCAGAAAGTGAAGAGGGGCTAAAAAGCCTCTTGATGAAAGTGAAAGTGGAGAGTGAAAAGGTTGGCTTAAAGCTCAACATTCAGAAAACGAAGATCATGGCATCTGGTCCCATCACTACATGGGAAATAGATGGAGAAACAGTGGAAACAGTGTCAGAATTTATTTTTTCTGGGCTCCAAAATCACTGCAGATGGTGACTGCAGCCATGAAATTAAAAGACACTTACTCCTTGGAAGGAAAGTTATGACCAACCTAGATAGCATATTCAAAAGCAGAGACATTACTTTACCAACAAAGGTTCGCCTAGTCAAGGCTATGGTCTTTCCTATGGTAATGTATGGATGTGAGAGCTGGACTGTGAAGAAGGCTGAGTGCCGAAGAATTGATGCTTTTGAACTGTGGTGTTGGAGAAGACTCTTGAGAGTCCCTTGGACTGCAACGAGATCCAACCAGTCCATTCTGAAGGAGATCAGCCCTGGAATTTCTTTGGAAGGAATGATGCTAAAGCTGAAACTCCAGTATTTTGGCCACCTCATGCAAAGAGTTGACTCATTGAAGAAGACTCTGATGCTGGGAGGTATTGAGGGCAGGAGGAGAAGGGGACAACAGAGGATGAGATGGCTGGATGGCATCACTGACTCGATGGATGCGAGTCTGAGTGACCTCCGGGAGCTGGTGATGGACAGGGAGGCCTGGCATGCTGCAGTTCATGGGGTTGCAAAGAGTCGGACACGACTGAGCGACTGATCTGATCTGATCTCTGATCTCTAAGGCATCCAACTCTTTCTCTCAAACACTGAACAAGAGGTTGGACCGTAGATTCAGCAGCTGAGAAGGCTTGGCTCTCAAAAGGACCTTTAGAACTTTAAGACAGCATCCCTGTTAGACAAATGAGTTGTGCTCTCCAACTCACAGTGAGCATCGTGTCTGATTCTTATGAAGCAGAGCATGCGGGCCAAGGATATCATTTCCACTTTATAGATGAGGAAACAGAGGCACGGAGAGGCTTAGCCAGGGATTACATGGCCAAACGGGTAGTATGTCTCCTTTTGGGGGGATCTCTTAGGGAAAAAAATAGCAAGGAGGACCCTTTCTCAGGCCTTCAGTGCCCTGCACAGAACAGCAGTAAAAGTCACACGCCAGAGCTGAGCCCTTTGCCCCGTCTTCACCTCCCATGTCTGAAGCCCGGCGGTCCATGCTCCCCCTCGCCCCCTGCAACCTTCTCACCCAAGACACTCAGGAGTCTTTAGATGGATCCAGAGACCCGTTCATATAGGTTTAGGGCTGCAGTTGGCTGAGCCTCCCAGAGAATATTCTCCTCCCAGAGCAGCATTCTTGATGGATGGAGAGAGGGAGGGAGGCTTAGGGAGAGAAGCTGAGGATACAGGCACACCAGCTCCACTTGTGGGAGGTTGAGTGAGAAAGGAGTGAAATCCCGCCTTGTTTGATTTGGAGCCTTAACAGGCTGGCTACTGTTTAAGGGACACAGGAACGTGGGCTTTGTGAAGGGCCGAAAGGGGAGGAGAGAGGTGGCTGACATCTTTATGAATGGCGCTGAGAATCCTGGAGCAGGTGCCCAGTGGCCGCATCCTGGACCACTGTCCCCAGCGCCCAGCCAGTGGCCTGCCGCTCTTCATTCATGGGGCCTGGCCCACACACTCCAGTCTGGCCCATCAGACCGGGCCCTTTGTCCCGGTCCATGTGGGGGGGCAGAGGGGCGGCTGCTTCTGCACTGCGCGTGCCTCAGCATCCACGGGCAAAGGTGAGGTGGGGGGTGGGAGATGGAAGGGCCCACCCACCGGGGAATGTGTCCCTGCCGTGAAATGGGGGAGGTTCAGGACAGGTGGAGCAAATGAAAGGGGAGAGGCCTCCTAGAGCCAAGGGAGCTGGAGCTGGCGGTGGCACCCACGGTCTCAGCTCTGGGACCCAGAGGCAAGCCTGCTAAGAGACCATGCTCCACCCAACGGTCACCCCTGACACTGGCTTCCTGCCCACAGCTCCAAGCATGCAGCCCCCCAGCCCAGGCCCCGTGGGCTCAAAGCCCCCTAAATGTATGCACGGGCACACTCGCAGGCAGCGTTCCCATGCTCAACACTGACTGCTTGCCACCCTCCCAACCTCCGAAAGAGAGCAGACTGGATGCTGAAAGCCTGCCAAAGTATGGCCGCCTTCCAGCACCAAAAATACCTCCCGCAATCCGAGGGGCTACCGGACTGGCATCTATTTGTGGGGCTGGAGCTGCTACTGTGACAGAGAGGACTTCCCCTGAGGATGGGCTGGTTGCCCACTTGGGCCTATTCTCCCCCGAAGTCTCAGGCTTGCTTGCAAAGGCCTGCAGAGGCCTGCTCAGCCAAACCTGCCTCTGCACGAGCAACGCTTCTTTATCCCGGGAAAGTTCGGCTCCATCCTGGAGTGTGCCTTTGTCCTGTTCTCTCCCACTCCTCTGATCCTCCTCCCCAGCCCAAGCCACCCATCTGGGGACCAGCAAAGAAGAGCCTGGGGCCTGGGATGGCAATGTAGGCACGGGTGATTTTGCAGGACTGAGGATCCAGGAGCACCTTGACCTGTAGAGGTGGGTGGCTGGGGGAAGGGAAACCCTGTTGAGCTACAATCTTCCAAAGATGATGATTGGGCTTATGGCAAACATCTGCCCACCCATCCCTCTATTCATCTGATAGACATTTACTAAATACCCACCACTTGCCCAGAGCTGTGCTGGGCTGTGGCCATCACTCCTGGTGGACACGAGGAGGAACTGCAAGGCGCTGGCAGAGGCTTGACGAGTCCCCAGGGGCCATGAGTTTGATATCAGTGGAACAGGATAAGAAAGAGGACATCAAAGCCCACACAGATGCCAGGAAACTCAGGTCCCAGAAAGACATAGACGGGTTTGACGGCATGGAACCTATGAGCATGATTATCAGCATAATTTCCCTTAAAAAAATATGTGTGGAAGAAATAATCATGTACTATATACCATTCCATTTAAGCAATCTAATAAAGTCACTCTTAATAAATAATGTTTGTGGAATGAATGAATGAATGAATATCCAGTGATCAAAAGGATATGATTATTGGAGCACCTTCAAAGATCAAAGGCTCATATATATTGCCAGTGCCTCAGAGGGTGTTATATCTAAATATACAGCATGAACCCAAGGTGTTCTTTTTTTATTCCCAAGATATATTGTTGTAATAATGTGCTTAACTAATAAGATCTATATTTGTTTTAGCCTATCAGGACTAAAAATATGAACAAATCTTTCCATTTTAATAACACTATTAAAATCTGCCAACATTTCTATATATTTCTATTTTAGCTCCCACAACTCTCTGAAGATTGAAAGTAGGAATTCCCATTTTACAGATGGACAAACCAAGGCCCAGAGAAGTTGAGGGTGCTTAACAGGTGCCTCCCAGTAGACCGAGTAGTGTCCTCGCCATTGTTGTGCCGGCCGCAGACACCCCCCTCACGTCACAGGACTCAGATCTCAGGCTGTGCTCCGTAGTGCTATGCAAGCTGGGTGGCATCAGGTCACGTGTAACAGGTTTTCCTGCCTGGCTTCCCTCTCTCCCTCCCTCTCTTCACTATTTATTTAGAAGGGAGAGGGGAGACTGGGGTGAAGGAGGCAGTGAGTAGAGAAGCTCGTTTCATTTTACTTCCCTTACTCTTCCTTCTAGGGTTGATTTCTGGACCACAGGAGGTAGGATTAGAAAGTTATTTAAATTGCTACCAAAATAAAAATCGTCCCAAGACATAATTAAATTGAGGCATAAGGAGATCAAGCCAGTCCATCCTACAGGAAATCAACCCTGAATATTCACTGGAAGGACTGATGCTGAAACTGAAGCTCCAATACTTTGGTCACCTGGTGCAAAGAGCCAATTCATTAGAAAAGACCCTGATGCTAGGAAATATTAAAGGCAGGAGAAGGGGACAACAGAGGATGAGATGGTCAGATGGCATCACCAACTTAATGGACATGAGTTTGAGCAAGCTCTGGGAGATGATGAACGACAGGGAAGCCTGGCATGCTGTGCTCCATGGGGTTGAAAATAGTCGGACATGACTGAGCGGCTGAACAACAACAACAAAAGGGATGGAACCTCTGCCAGAGTCACGCAGCACTTGATTTGAGAACCAGAAGGTCCTAATTTTCAGCTTCAAGCTTTATCAGTTAGGTATTTCCAAGCCTACCACTGCCTATCCTGGGTTGAGCTGACCAGACCCATGCTCCATGTATCTATCCAACAAATAAAGAAATTTTCCAAAATCTTGTAGCAACTTCTTCAAATCATATTCCTTAATAAATTGTGGTTTATATTCAGTCTAACCAAAGTTAAGACGGTAGGCAAGGCTGTCTGGATGGAGAGACAAGATCAGCTTATAAAGAGAAATAAATAATAATATAGAATAACTTATGGCAGCCTGGAGGACTGCCAACAATAAATACTAAAGAAGTTCAAAGAACAGAGCAGGTATGGATCAGGAAAGACAACTTAGACAAATTCTTTGTGGCTGCACAGGACGCTACAAAGAATGACCAGTTTAAGTCACAAGAAGACAAATTTCAGCTAATTAACAGTGAGGAAAGAACTTTTGAGAAATGAGCTAATTTCTGTGGATGAAGTAAATCTTACATTTCCCCCAAATTCAAGGGGTGATTGCACAGCATAACAGGTGAGTGTACATTTATTTCTCCTTTTTTTTTTTTTTTTTGTTCTTTAAGGCCCCTGCTGCCCTGAGAATTACGTGCGATTTCTTTTAGGGTTTCTTGTGATTTTTCGCCCCCTTCTCTTTTCATTATACCACTGAGGCCTGTGGCCACGAGAGGGCAGTAGACGGAGCTTATCGGAATACTTGGACGTATGGAGTAAACTCGCGTGTGCTCTGATCGCCAACAGGGACTAGGCAGATCCAGCGAAGTCGCTGGAGTCCAGCTCGCAGGCCTGTTTCGCAAAGCCGCGTGCAGAGGCTGCGGGGGAACCGAGATTCTACAGGACCTGGAAGCAAGCAAGTTAAGGCACTGAGGCCCTGCCATTCGGAATCTAGGCGCCTTTCACCTTCGTGTATTAAAACAAGTTATTGTACCGCTACCTCTCTGATTCCCCTGCCAGGGAGGCTTCCTGAGTCTGGACATAGAAAGCTCCCCGCTGATCTCAGCCTCCCTACATTTGCCAGATGCTCAGGGTCTCTAACCAGAGTCGGAAACTTGCAATTCAGAGCAAGTCTCGTCTTCACATAATAAAAATGGTAATTAATAATAAAAAAACAACAACTTCAAACCTCATTTGACAGCTTGTTGGCTTTCTGAGATTCACGAGCAGACGAAATCTGCTTGCACAAATTTCGAGAGCCCCTTCTTAACCTCATCAGCCAAAGGCCGGTCACCCCCACCCCACGCACCCCTCAAATTAAAGACGAAGAGAGACTGTGCAGTATGCGCGCGGCGACAGGTGATGCCGGCGGGGGGTGGGGGGGGACGGTGTGCCCACGTCCCGACTGACCTCACCCACCCACTCCGCTTCAGTCCTGAGCTCCCCACGCCCCGCGGGGCTCGGCGAGGCCCCCACCCGAATTCCCAGGCCCCAGCACGATTGGCGTGCCCACCCCCCCAACCCCCGCCCCCGCAATCCCGCTTTGGCCACTTAAGGTGGCTGGCGGGTCCAGGCTGGAGTTGGGCGCCGAGAAGACAGCGGGGCGGCCTCCCCCGGCCCAAGCTGGTTGTCCTTTGTTGACAGCTGGCGGAGGAGGAGGTCCGGGGGTGGGGGTGGCGGGGGTGGGGGCGGGCGGGGAAGGGGCAGGGGGCTGGCTGCAGAGGGCGGTGCCAGCGGCGGGCGCGGCCCCCGTCCGGGCGGGCGCGGCCGGCAGGGAGGGGGTTAAGGCGCGCGGCCTCTATGATAATGAGCCTCCTGGTAATATAGGGGGGCCGGCGCTCAGGGCCCTGCCGCCGCCGCCGCCGCGGGAGCCGAGCCGCCGGGCGCAGCGCCGTCCGCGCCAGACTGGAGCGGGAGCGCGGCCGAACGCAGTTGCTGGGAATTTTTCAGCCGAGAGGGCAGGCGATCCAGACACAGGGACCCCGCGATCCAGACAGGGACCCCGCGATCCAGACCGAGACCTCGCGCGAGCTCGGGAGCCGTGGGGAGCCTGGGGGCCGCCGGAGCGAGCGGAGCCAACCTCGAAATAGATCCGGAGAGCCAGGTTCCCGGAGGAAATGGGACTGTGAACGAACCCAGGGAGCGAGAAGGGAAGGAAGCGCCGCGATTGCTGATGTCAGAGGAGCCCGGAAAGTCGCGCTGGAAAAAATCTGAAGACAGCTGGGGCTCTGCCGCTTCCCAAGGAGAGACCACCGCCAGCCGCCACCACCGCCGCCGCCAGCCCCCCTCCACGCCCCCTCGGCGCCTCCCGGTTCTCCCCGCGAGCCGGCCACCGCGCCCGGCGGGGCTGCCACCGGGCGGCGGAGGACGGAGGGGCTTGCGGGCCGGAGACCGAGGGGCCACTTCAGGAATACAGATAAGTGGCTGGTGGCTTGACGTGGATTTTAATGAATTTGGACTCCATGTGGATGCGGTCCTCTGCGTGATCGCGAGCCGTGGGCAGCCGGAGAAGCAGGCAGCGCGCCGGCCTCGGTAGCCGGCGGCCGAAGCGGTCGGACCGGGGACGGAAGGACAGACCGACATCTCCGAGCTGGGTAAGCGGCGCCCGAGGCCGGGCGCTTGGAGTCCGCGGCGCCTGCCCGCCGCCGGATCCTCCCAAAGCGCGCTCGCCCCGCGGCGGCTTCCTCGGCGCCCCGCCTCCGCGGGGTCCCAGCCCCGAGCCCTGGGGCTCGGCTGCAGCCGGCGAGTCCCCGCGCCGGGCCGCCCACTTTCGCGGGCCGGAGAGCGGCGCCCGCGCCCACGCGCGTGTGCGGGCTTCACTCGGTGCGGCCGCCTCACGCCCCGGCTTCCCCCGCCGGCGCCTCGCTTCCCCGCCGGGCTGCTGGCGGGCGGAGCTCCTCCGTGCGCCTCCACGGCGCACCTGCCGGCGAGCTGCGGCTTCGGGCAGCGCAGGGGTGGCGGGGCTGTCCCGAGAGCTGCAGCCCCAAGCGGGTCTACCCCGACACCGCACCCGCAGGAAAGCCGGGTCCACGGTGGCCGCCGCTCGACTGGGGGCGGGGGGGAGGGCGGCGTTCACTCTGGAGCCCAGAGACCCTGGAGGCCACTGGCGGTTCTTTGGAGCAGGGAACTCGGGAATCCTAGGCGCAGCTTCCCGAGGCTCAGGGAAGGAGTCCAAGGCACGGAATGAGACAAGTGCTCTGTGCGCCCTGGCGGTGAAGCTCCATCACCGCCACCCCCAGGTCTGAGCTGCAGGAGAGGGTCGGGGGCTGAAGGATGAGCTTACTTCGGGTCTGAGAGGCCCCTTATAAGCCACTTTAGAATATTTCTTTCCTTAGGCTTCTTCCTGCTCCATCCCACAGGTAGTCTCTATACATATGTTAATCATGGTCTGGATGGTCAGAGAGAGAGAGCCATCCCCAAACTGCCATCCCAGGCCCCTGACGAATGTCCACCTGTTTGGCATGACCCTTGCTCTAGGAAAGAGCTACCTACTCAGACTCATCCGGTAGGGATGGAGTTGGAGGGAGTCAGCTGTTTCTAGAAATGAGAGCCCTATGAAGTGGGTAGTGGAAATATCATTGGTCGCCTGTAAGAATCTAAGATCCTAGGGCAACTGTGGCATATCCTAGCAGTGGGTAGACACGGGACACAAGACAGGACCAGCTCGAGGTGGTGGCCTGGGGACCCAGCAGACTGGAGGAACCTACAGAGGTCTGGGAACCCACTCAATCCCCTTCCTTCTATCCCTGAGCACAGTGGACAAGGTTATGAGCGGCAGATGAAGATGAGTACTGGGCTGGGCAGGGCAGGACCTTCTGGGAGCTGAGAGTCAGCTTCAGCTCAGCCTCCATCCCCACCCCACACAAGAGCAGGCTCCTGTCTTGCTGGGCTTCTTTCCCAGACCTTGAAACTTCACTCTTCCCTCTGGGCAGGCTTTGGGTTCTGGGACCTTCCCCAGGGCGACAGAGCCCAGGGAAGAGATAGCTCTGGCTGGAAGAATTCAGCTATTCCCAGTTGAAATGCACAACTTTTGTGCAGTCACCCCAGAATGCTCCAGGAGTTGCTAGCAGCTGTCTCTCCCGTGACCTCCTGGCAAGAAGAGAAGAATTCATTAACTTTCCCTTCACCCACATCTAGTACCTTTTGAAGTAATTACCTAGGCTGTCCCCTCCTTGGCCTGGGGAGAGGGGGTCCAGAGGCAAGGTGGGTAAACTAAGCCATCTGCCAAGATGCCCTGGTGAGGTTTTGCTTTTCCCCTTCTTCCACCTGGCATCTCTGCTTCCACCCACCCTTCCTTATCCCAGAACGTGTCCTCGCCGGCTGCCAGCGTCACCTGAAAGAGCGGTTCCGCTCAGCCCTCCAGCCAGCCCTCTTCGGGCACCGCTGATAACGGCAGGGCAGGGTGGGCTGCCCTCTCTGCTCCCTCACTGTCCTCAGCAAATTGTATTAGGATGGGGCAGATTGGCTTGCAGAGCAGCTAAATGGAAATGACATGTAGAGCACTGTGCTACGGAGACGCGGCTGAGGAGCGTCAAGGTGGGAAGTGATGGAGAGTGGGAAGGGCCCCTCCGCCCCGGACCGCGAGTCTGGCAAGGGGATTCCACCTGGCTCTTCTCTTTGACAGGATGTAAGGACCAGGGTCACTCATAGCCTGGTGCCAGAGAGGGGGACTGGTTGGCCTTGCAGCCCTAGGGTAAATGAAGAGTAAATGGTGATGTCCCATCACCCCCAAAGAAATGATGCAATTACAAGGTCGGTGGCCCTGCTCTCAGAGCTGCCCTGAACACCCACCCCTGTCCCCAGAGCGCCAGGGAACATTCACCCCCTCCAGCCTCTAGACCATCAGAGCCACAGGCATGTCGGATGCAAAAGTTCTCCAGCTGTTGTAGTGGAGTCTGAGCTTAACATGAGGTTCCAGCAACACCCCTTGAAGAACAGCTACTTCTCTATCAGGCTCCTTTCCCACTTCCAGATCCTTCTGGTGATTCTGTTCATCTTTATTTCATGGGCACATTACAAGGAAACACACGAGCCAGGAGGGGAGGCCAGTGACACAGTTAAATATACACGGCGGCAGCTGGCAGCAGCCTCAACTCACCAGTTCAGGTGCCATGAAATATTTATGGCGCTGGAGTTGTCACTGTTGGGGGGTTTCTAGTCTCTGTCCTGCCTCCTCTGCTATGGCTGCCTCTCCAAGCTCTGGGGTTTGGTGCAGGGGGAGGCGATTTCTGTCTCCAGGAGCGATATCCTTCCCCCACCCCACCCCCCCGCCCCAGCTGTCTCCCTGCATTGCCACACAGCTGTCTCCACACACGCAGACGGGGATGAGAGGGGCAGTATCATCTGTGTCCACCACAGCCGAGGGGAAGAGAGATGCCCCAAGCCAAATCCGCAGCCCACCCCCCGGCCCGTTCTGATCATAAAGAGACCGGAGCATCGTGTTACTGGAGTCTGTGAACTACAAATAAGTCAGGATGGTCAACAGGGAAACTGGCAGGAGCAGGCTATGGGGTGCTGTAGTTTTAGAGCTCGTGGACACAGCCACCCCCCAGCACCGCCGCCCTTGCCCAGGGCCAGTCTGTTATCAATTCATTCTAAGAGCATCTTTCTCCCCTTCACAGATGCTCAGTTCCAACAATAATGAACGGAACCGATTCCCTTATGGGAAACAGTGGTGTTTTTTTTTCCACTTAGTTACAAAGATTTCATGCCTGATTAGAGTAAATGAGGGGTGGTGGGGGGGTGTTCCCTTCTTGTCTGGTTGTTTCTAAAGGTGAGCTCTGTGGAGACAGAGAAAGGCCGTTCTTCCCGGGGATGGGGGTAGGGGGTCAAACAGCTGGTCCCAAGGGCCAGGAGGGATGAAGGTAAGAACTGGACACCCCCTTTCTCTCTGGGCGTAGCCCTCAGCCTCTCCAGGGCCCCGTTTCCTGGCCTTTGGGGCATAGGGAACCTCTACTCTTCTATCTGGGATTCAAGGGCAGAAATAGAGGCCAGAAGTTCTTTGTTGGGGAGCCGGGTCCCTACTGGGAAGGTGTAAAGGGAGAGGAAGAGGGGAGGCGGGGAGAGGAAAGAAAAGGCCCCAGCAGCGCAGGGGCTCCTGCTCCCACCGTGGGTTCAGCGTTGGCCCCTGGCCTGGCCTGGTCCTGTCTCCTGCAGGGTGGGGTGTTCCCCGTGCCCCCCACTCCTCACCGCAGGCCATCCGCCCTGTCTCTCCTTGGCCCTCAGCTCAGCCCGGGCCCTACTGACCCTTTACTCTGGCCCCCTCCACTGGCACCAGCATCCTCCTCCCAACCCCTGCCAGCTGGCCCCTCCCTGGGGCTCTGCCAGCTGTTGGCCTGGCAGCAGGCTGCCCCACGGGGATGCTGGCGGGATGGTGGGGAGAGCGGACGGAAGGGGCATGTTGGGTTCACGCAGGCCTCCAAGGCCGGAGCTCCTCCAAGGCTAGATTGCCTCAAACTTGCACATCTGCCCCGTGGGGGTGCCAGGTTTGCTAGGAAGTGGATGTGAGGCTGGGGTTCCCTCCCCTCGGGGAACGCCTGAGTTGGGTGAGGAGTCCCTACCTTGGCCCTCGGAGACTGGCCATTTGCTCCAAGGCTTGGTCAAAGCGTTTCCCTCTCCCCAGACCTGGAGCCCTGAACTTTGCTGGGAGGGAACCCAGCAGACTGACCAGAGATGCAGACCAAGATACAGGCGCGCCAGGCGCACGTGGTGAGACCCAAGTCAAGATGCAGGAGCAGTCACAGACAGGCTGAGGGAGGCGGGGCGACAGAGGACGGAGATAAAGACAGAGAGCCTGACCGTAAAAGGGGGCGGGAAGGGCTGAGAGCAAACTCTGGGACAGCCGGTGGGAAGGATGTGGGCAGAACGACCCTCCGGTCCTCCCCGGCCTTAAGGGGGCTGAACCGGGAAGCCGAAGCTGCAGGTTCTCTCCACTAGAGGGGGCACTTGAAAACCAGGCTGGGCCCGGAACAGTGGCTTTTGTAGAAGGTTTGTGTGTGTGTGTGTGTGTGTGTATTTTCTGATTTGTTTTTGCTGTGTTTGTTTTGTTTTACGAGAAGGAAAAATGTAGTTAAGATATATTAGAAACTCCCAGCTGTCACTGGTCTGAGACCACGACGGACAGGGTCCCGTTGCTGGGGGGACGTCGGGACCCCGTTTGGTGGCAGGGGAGCAGGACAGGGCGCCTGTGGCATTAAGAGGGGGCCAGGGTGGGGGAGCCGCTCCGGGAGGGGCCTGCCAGGCTGGCAGGATGCGTCTGGGGGCCGGGGGGTGGGCAGGCGTTCTCAGGCAGTCCTGGCCGCCAGCTGGCCCCGCCACGGAGAGGCTGTAGCCTCTCTTTATCAGCGATGCAAGTTTTTGGCCCAACCCCAAGGTGCCTTCACAGGCCTTCCTCTTCTCCCAGCCCCCTAAACGTGCATTTTCCAAACAGTCTCAGGTGGTGGCAAGACTGCTCCGGAGGAGACTTTTTAAAAGAAACCTTTCAGGAACTGAACGCATGTCAGCGTTCTATCACTGATTTCATCTTTGTCTTCACACTCTCTGTGGGAGCCTTTCTCTGAATTATAATTCCCCCTTTCATTTCAGCAGAGGACAATATGGAGAGAACAGGGTCCAGAGGCTTTTCTCATCTGAGCAGACAGTAACCGTCTGATGGGGGTGGGGAAGATATTAAAAGTTTGGGGATGGCAGCGGGCCGGAAAGGAGCAAATCTTAGGATCTGATAGCGTCCTCTGATATTTAATCTTGGTTCTCACTTTGGCTCACGTTTACCTGGGGTCAAGGAGGGAGTGCAGGGAGGAGAGAGCCAGGGAAAAAGAAAAACAAGATAAATGTATCATGTTATGAAAGTCTAATCCTGCTTTCCCTTGGCTAAAATTACTTTCGGTATGAGAGATAAAAGGCAGTGGAGTCACCCTTGCAGAGTTCAGCTTGTCTGCGAGAAGGAAGTGGGGGAGAGCTCCCAGGGCCAGTGGATTATCCCCCCTGCTCTGCCTGCCCCCCGCAAAAAACACGTGTTCTCTCTGCAGCTTTGACAGAGGGGGCGGAGGCCCTGACTAAGGCACCTTGATCTCTTCTCCACGCTGTCTGGGGAGTTAAACTTTTTGTATCTTTGCATTTACAAGCCTGCCTTCCCACCTGGGTTTCTTGTTTGCCTATGGAGGGACAGGGAGGGATAGCAGACAGAGGAGTGGCACAGCTCAACAAACTCCAAGTGAGAACCGTTGCCCTTGTGCTGAACCAAGACAGAAAGACAATGAAACCTGGAATCGGAACCCACTTAGGTTTAATCAAGTAGAAATTGATCACTTAGGCAGTGCCAGGAATGTGTAACACCCAGTACCAAGACAAAAATATAACTGATCCTACCTTCAAGACATTTACAGCATCCTGGGCGGGGAGGGAAAATGAACCTCCCCTCCCAGAATTTCAATATGAAAGTAAAGGCAGAATGGAGTTAGCAGTATGCTGGGGGATCAGAGGGAGTGGAGGTGCAGAAGTTTCCCTTTTGCTCTTATCAGTGGAAGGTGCAGGTTTTCCGGGAGGGAGACTGCGATGCTGGAAAACCTCACAGTTCCCGTCAAGAGGGCCTGTCTCACCCTCTCCCATTCCTCAGCCTCTCAGAGCTACCCTAGCCTTTTCTTCCCCCTCATCCCCCTCCATGGATTTTAAACTGACACCACTGTAGTTGTTTTCTATTAGTCAACATCCTAGAGCAAGATCTCCATGTAGCACTCTCCCAAGGGCTTTGCACTGTGTATTCTATGTAAATTGCACCCCTTTCCGGTCTCCTGGAGCTGGCAGTGTGGACTGCACTGTGCTTCATCAGGAAATGTTGTTACTCATCTGTATTCACATTGAAGTGTCCAGAATCCTGCTGTTAGCGCACGCACTTTTGTCTGAAGGAACCCATTAAAGGGAACCCGGAGAAAATATATTCAGATTTCCCCCCCTCATCTTGACTGAGCAGGAAAGCCCCCTCCAAGAGCCATCCCTGCCTTCTGTCTGCCTCCTGGAGAAGGACTCTCCTTTAAAGGTTCTGTCCACAGAGAAGGCCAGGAGGATTAAGGGAGGGAGGTTACAAGCAGGCGGATCTCACTTCAATTTGAAAACTTTCTCTAATCCCATAATGGAGAGCAGTGTTCTGGTTGAACAAGTGTTCTGCTTGAACCTTGACGTGTTCAGATCAGATTTGGGGTGCAAGGAGGCCCGGGCCTGGGGTGGACAGAACCAGGGGGCGCGCTTAAGAAGCCCTTGAAACCTTTAAAAGTCTATGCTTTTGAGAAATACGTGTATGTGTGTACATGTGTGTGTATGTATTTCTGAAGAGAAGGAATTTGTAAGCACCCCCCCGCCCCCGCCCGGTGTAAAGAACCACCGAACTCGAGGCTCCCGGAGCTTACTTGGCCTCAGTTTCCACTTGGTGCTCTGGTGGTGGATGGTATAGAGGCTTCGGGTGAGGAATTGTAACCCCAGTGCCCGCCCCGCGTCCCCAAGTGACAGATGACTGACTCAGAGGAAAGACGAGAGGTCCAAGGTCCAAGGTTGGAGCGCCCAGGTGTGGTAATCGCTGTGCAACCGTGGACAAGTCATGGCACCTCTCTGGGCAGGAGGCAGGGCAGAGGGTTTCTGCCTTGAAGGGACCAAGGGTGGAAGGCTCAGGAGGGGAGGAAGGGCTGGGTGAGAAAGCCCTGACTGCCCCGTGGAGGCAGGAGGGCCAGTGGGCAGACAGAAGTGACACCAGGGGACGTTGCCGCTTTGAAGCGGTTTCCTGCTCCATGAAAGTGAAAGGCCTCAGCTGGGCTGGGTAAATATTACGCTGGCCTCTGACCTCCCACCTCCCCTGACCGCCCCCCACCGCCCCCCCACTGCAGCTTCCCTTTTATTTTTTTTCCTGCGCTACAACGATACCTGAAGGAGAAGAGGCTGCTTTCTGAACTCGGGGTTCTCAGTGGAAGCCCTTGGCCAAAGCCAGGCAGGAGGGCCAGGCTCCACCGCTGTGCCGAGCCCTGGGAGCCCAGGTCAGCCAGCCCTACAGGGTCTGAGCCCCTCCTCCACGCTGGAGGCTGGTGATTTTTCTAGGAGAGAGGCAGTCAGGGTTTCACAAGCCCCTGGAAGGACTGGCCCCCTACTCTCACCCCAGCCACCCAGACCTTCCTGGCAAGTCCCTTGACTCTCTGTGAAATTAAAGCCCACAACCACTAGGGTTTCGGCCAGGCAAACACCCCCTGAGGTTTATCTGGAAATTAACAGAATTCAAGTCTAACGCCCCATTCCGAGTGACCCCCAGCGTGTGAAGCCCTGCAGGTTCTGGGCCCAAGATCCTAGCTGTGAGAGGCTTGGAGAAAACCATGTGAACCCTTTGTGAAACTGGGAAGTCACACCTGGCACTCGTCTTCAAGATGCTGAGAGCAGCTAAGAGGGGTCGGAACAGATGGTCAGGAAGAGGCTTGTGTCAGGTTAGGATCCTGATGCGTGAGAACAAAAGGCCTGCCTTCACACTTGTGGCTCTTCCATCCTCCTGAAAGCTTTCTCACCTGTTGACTAATGCTCATCCTCCATTTGCTCCCAGGTCAAAGAGGGAGATATGAGGGAGCCCCAGGACACTCTGGGAGAATGGCCTCCTGCCCCTCACACAGCACCTCCGTTTCTTCATCTGTATGGGGGGATGAATTCTTGCCCTGACTCTCCAAGCGCCCTCTCTTGCCTTTGTTTCTGGAGCTGGGCATGGGAAGATAATGTTAAGGGATTTGGAAAAACCACAATTGTTGCAACATGCAAAATAATTCTAAAAGTTAGGGCAGAAATACAGCCAAGCTAGAGATTGTTTTCCCCTCCCCCCCCTCTGAAATTTGTTTGGAATTTTCTGATAAAAATAAGATTTTATTTAAAGAAAATCTGTGTGCTAAAGATTTTTATATGTAGAAATAGATGAAGAGCTTAAGACTCAGTGGAGACTGGAAACTGAGAACAAAACCCATGGTGATCCTGGCACCCAGGTCATATGTGTGGCTCTGGGTTAGGACTAAGCCGTGGGGATGGAGTTTGAATTCCGAATTTACTACCCTTGGGGCTTTGATGTCTTCACATCTAAGAGTAGAGATTTAGGATACTGTCACAGACCTGACATGTTGGCATTTTTCTGGGGAGTCAGCCTCCAATGAAGGGCAAAGGGCGGAGTTCTCAGGCTCCTAGCTGCCTACCTGCAATCAGCTTACATTTGTCTGTAGAGAGAGCTCCTAGAAGCGTGGATATGAATGGGATGGACACAGCATGAAAAGCACTTGCAGACACTGGGGCCCAGGGCCCAAGCTAGACCCTGGGGCTCAGGAACTAGATCCCTGGGCAAAGCTGATCCCTGGGCAGAACATAGCAGGATGTTGGGGGAGAAGCTGTCTTCTACTAGCCCAAGAAGCTCCCCCTGACCCAGCCTTCCCCGCTTCAGTGCAGACCCTGGCCCCTTATTGGAAACAGCACAGGAGGGCGGATGCAAGCAGAGGGAGGTCCGTGCCTTCCGCAGCACTGCCCAAGAGCCAGAGGTGGAAAGTGAGGGTGATAGGGTGCCTTGGGTTTCTCTTCCAGAATATTATGAAGAAAACCGTTTGCACTGCAAGGTGTTATACGTAGAGCACTTGAGAAACGTCTCTGAGTGTTTGATAGCAACTTTTCCCTGGGCCCACACAATAGATGCAGAAGCTGAGTCCAGCCTCGGAGAGTGGGTTGTCACCCAGCCCGGCGAGTCAAGCTGTGGAGAGAGTGAGGAGGTCCGTCTGCCCCAGCCAGGCCCAGCACACCGTCTCCACCTGCCTGTGTGGGAACTTCTCCTTCCAGCCTCTCATGCCTCGACCCTGTGCCCCGCCACGTCTCTGACTCTCTTTCTTGGGTTTGAGCAGGTGTCCCTGAGGCCGGACCTCTCCCCCGCCCTGCCAGTCTGCTAGCCCTCGGGCACGCCCGCGCTTCTCCATGGCACAGGGCAGTGTGTGGAGAAACCGCTCCCCCCATTAAAGACTCCAACAAGCTTTCCCCCATCCACAGCAGGCCTTGCTATTTGCAGAGTCAATGGCCCTGGCAAAGCCCAGCTCTCCCCTCCCTCCCCAGAGGCAGTGTGGGCACTGTTTGCGTGGCGGTCTCTATAGACTCGGCATTCACAGCTTGGAGAGGCTGAGACAATGACCCGAGCAGCTGTCTGCAGACGGAGCTGGCTGGGAGACTGCCGGAACAGGAGGCGGGAGCCGAGGCTGGCCGGGTTTGCCCAGCTCACACCTGCGAGCTTTCTCAGGCGGCCATGGTGGGCCTGAAGGCCATGGGAGGCAGGGCTGGGATCCGGCGGACCTGGCCCAGGCCACCTGACTGACTCCCGCCACAAGCCCCCAGCCTCCTGGGCCAAGGCTTCCACCAGCCCTGTAGTCACTCTGGACCTGGAGGGACAAGCAAGGCCCTGTCTTCTGAGGAAGCAGTGGCCTTTGTCCTGAGGACAGGAAGCAGAGAACCCCTGTCCAGGTAGGGACAGAAAGGCCACCTCCCCAGGAGCCTGCCCAGGCAGAAAAAAGGTTTGGGGTTTTGTTTTTTTGGGTTTTTTTTTTTTTTTTTTTTGCATTACTTCCAAGGAGGCTGAAGTTGGCCAACGTAATTAACTTTGTACAAATGTTTATCGAATACCTGCTATGTGGCAGGTATCATGCGAGGGAGGCAAGGCGCTGTCCTGGCTCTTGAGGAGCTCCCAGTGTGGCAAGGGGAAAAGGGGAACACACGCAAATAATGGTCGTACAAATTAAGTGTTGTGGGAACACAGGAGAGAGAAATCAGCCAGTCATATGATCCAGGGAGGGAAGGAACTCTGCATCCACGTAGGGGATTCAAGCAGAGGCTGGAAGGTGATGACCAGGTCTCCTGTGGAGTAGGAAGGTGGAAGAGGTGATGGCCGAAGTCGTCACCCACACCCCAGCGCTCTCACAGTGAGTCTTTCTGTTTGCTGCTCGGGGAATTCAATGCAGGAAAAGGCTCCTTTGAGAAGTGAGGTTGGGTGTCAGGTCCATGAGAATGACCCGCAGCTGCTGGCCTAAATTCCACAGTAAACAAAGCCGGTTCTCACACCTTCACCCCCACCCCACGACTCCCCTCGGAGCAGGGTGCCAGGAAGGCTGGAGGACTGGGATAAGCCCTGGCCTCTCCTGGAGCCAGAATTGTCCTAATTGTGTCCGAGTGAGCCCTCTGTCTACAAGCAGGGGCAGACCCGCGTGCATGGTCAGCTCTCTGCATGCACAGCTCTAACTTCTAATCACTGTCATAAACAGGACGGAAGCAGCTGCTCACTCCAGTCTATTATCAGCTTGGTTGGAGACAGAGAAATTTAAATGACAGTAAGATGCTTAGCAAAGAAACGAAAGTCGGTGTTAAAAATAAAGAAAACGAGACAGCTTGTTTCATCGAAATAGAAGGGTTATTAAACAGCCCTGAATTAATCAGTGATCTGCCAGGGCTGGGACTCAGAGCACGCGGAGCCGGGGTAGAGAGCTGGAGAAGACAGGGCAATCAGAGGCAGGTAGGGGCTGCCCACGATCTCGGGCCAGCTGCTGGGACCATGGAAGCAAGGGTCTTAGAAGGGGAGGTGGCAAGTATAGGTTTTCTTCCCCACAGATAAGAGCAGGTCAGGTGGGGAGGGGACTTTGGCACCCCAGCCTCTCTGCCTGCAAAGCCCTGTCTCTGGATTCTTTTCACCTGCCACACCTGCGCTAGCCGGAGAGCCATCTCCAGTCCTCAGCCCCTCCCCAGGGCTGGACAGGAGCCAAGTGGCATTGGGTGGAGGGCTCCTAGCCAGGCCTCTTCCTCTCTCACAGGGTGTCCCCAAGAATGCAAGTCTGACTTGAGCTCCTTACACTGCACCCCCATTCCGGAAGAGTGGTGACAGTGTATGCTGGGTGTGGCCAGAGCCTTCCTGGTGCAGGGAGACTGACCTCCAGAGTCGCGGGTCTGTCCTTGCTGCTATCACTTGGTGGCACCTCTCACTCCCGGCAGCAGAGCAGCAGAGAGAGGGATGTAACTCCAGGATCACGTCCAAGGCCCACTTCCAAATCAGTGCTTTCTCCAAAATATTTCACCTCAAGTCTGCCTGAGTCTGTGAAGTGGTTATGCCGATGCTCCTTTCTCCTTCACAGGCTTGCACGAGCGGTGCACTAACAGGATGCTGTTCAGTCACTCAGTTGTGTCCAGCTTTTTGCAACCCCATGAGTCCCTGTCTTTCACTATCTCCTGGAGCTTGCTCAAACTCATGTCCATTGAGCCAGTGGTGCCATCTAACCACCTGTCCTCTGTCACCCCCTTCTCCCGCCTTCAATCTTTCCCAGAATCAGGGTCTTTTCTAATGAGTCAGCTCTTCCCATCAGCCAAAGTACTGGAACTTCAGCTTCAGCATCAGTCCTTCCAGTGAAAATTCAGGGTTGATTTCCTTTAGGATTGACTAATTTGATCTCCTTGCAGTCCAAGGGACTCTCAAGAGCCTTCTCCAGTACCAGAATTCGAAAGCATCAATTCTTTGGCACTCAGTGTAGGTGAAATTCTTATTATAGTTAGCTATAAGACCGCTACACAAATGCTAGTTTATACTACAGTGGGGTCCCTTGGAGACTCAGGACAAATGGAAAGGAAGGTTTGCCACAGAGTGTGGAGTGCGTCTGGGAAAAGAGACTTGCGCGCACCTGGGCGGGGCTTCAGTCGGGGCCTCGGGCAGGAGGCGTGGTCACGAGGAGGCGGGGCCACGGGCGGGGAGGCGGGGCCTCGCATGTCCTGAGCACATGTGGCTCCTGACGCCGCCTGCTAGATCTTGAATTAATCACTCCAGGAGCATTTTCTTTGCTCTTTGACCTCAACATTCTTTCTCCTCCCGCCTCCCTCCCTCTCGCTTCCCTCCTGGCTGTTTACCCTTTTCCAGGCTCCTCTCTCACACTCCATTCATCATCGGAGGCCAGATCCTCCCTGGAAAAGCCCTCTCATCTCCGGCCCAGGTGGCCCCTTGCTGCCCCGACCTGTGTTTCCCTCTCTCCCCTCCGGCACATTCTTCTCCCCAGTCGTGTCTGGCTTCCTCCATAACTGTGCCCTTCACTTTCGCTCACCACTTGTAGGGCCTCAAAAGCCTCTTCTCCCCTCCCCGCTCACCCAGGTGCTCAGGGTCCTCCAGGCCGAGTGTGTTCTGGCACAGACAAGCCCCGTAAGTGGGCACATCTCTGCCCAGAGTGCCCCTGGCCCCGCTGTGTCCACGTGTCTCCTTTATCCAGTGCCACCGTGGTTCCCCTGCTCCGTGTGAGCCTGAGTGCGCCTGTTACTTAAGAGAAGCTGCTTGACAGCTCGGGATCTTTTCTGCCAAGAGCTCAGAGCCTCAGACAAAGAGAGAAAAATAATAGAAGCTGAAGGTGGGGAGGGACAGGGTGGGGACACAGCCTGCTTAAGAAGCTTCCTCATAAAAAGGAGTTACAGCTTTTTATTCAAAGGCAGGCTGTTGGTTCAGAAAAGCCTGGGAAAGAAGGAGAGGCGGAGAAGGTACTGGAGGGGAGTTCCATCCATTGTGCTGACCAGACCCCAAGCATGGGAAGACCCCCCCCCAAACTGTGGAGCTCAGCCGGGCAAGCAGCTCTTAGCATCTCTCCCTCCTCCTATAGACCAACTGTCCTCTCTCCCCCTTTCCTTCTTCTTTCCTGCCAGGGGCACCTGGGTGAATCATCCGGAGCCCAAAAGGGGCCCTTAAATCTCTCTCAGGGCCCTGAGAGGAGGGGGTGAGGCCCAGGGCAGTGTGGGACCCAAGGGACTGGAGTGATGGCTACTAGGTACCAGCAGCACCCAGGTCCTCCCCAGAGGCCTGGGTCCCCAAGCTCCACACACAAGAACCACCCCATCACCTGAGTGAGGCCAAGGCTTCCTTGTCGTCGCCACCACCCAGGGCAGCCATTGTTGCCAAGGAGACGATGCCCTTGCAAGTGTTTCTCCAAAAACAGAAACAAGAGTAATTCGTGTTTATTCAAAACCGTAGCGTTTGCAAAACACCTCGTCTATTTTCTCATTGATTCTCACCACAATCGTGTGAGGTATCCTTTTACAGTTGAGGAAAGTCAGACTCCAAAAGGTTAAATAACGTGTTCAAGGTCACTGAACTAGTAAGTGGTAGAGCAAGACTTGCACCCAGGTCTGCTTCCAAATGGCTTCCCAGGTGGCTCAGCGGTAAAGACTCTGCTTGCTAATGCAGGAACTGCCGGAGCCGAAGTTTCGATCCCTGGTTTGGGAAGATCCCCTGGAGGAGCGCATGGCAACCCACTCCAGTATTCTTCCCTGGAGAATCCCACAGACAGAGGAGCCTGGCGGGCTACAATCCACGGGGTCACAAAGAGTCAGACACACACATCCTACCTCCAAAACCCATTAGCCTTCCCTCTTCGTCTGCTGCCACGTGTCACAGTGAGTTTGACTTCCTCATAGAAGAGTCCTCCTCCAAAACCTTCCAGTGGGGGAGTGTCACCCCACCCACTCTGCTCCTGATCACTTTATGCTCTCTGCTGGCCACTTACGAGTGTGTATTTTTTAATGTGGCACTCTCTTGCCAAGGCTTTTCCTGCACCAGCCCTGTGTGTAGGGGGCATTCTTCAAAGGAGAGCTGGCATCTTCCCACTCTGCTCCATCCTTTTCCCCACCTTATCCACCCAGCTAATGACATTTGCTCATCACCCAGTGGGCCCAAGATGAACAGCAGCCAGGATCTTTCCCAAGTGGTTCACTCTCTTCTTTATGCTGCCCAGTGACCGATTATGACAAATAATTGCGCCAAGTGTATTAGTTCCACCATGGCTTAGAGCAGCCTAGCGGGTGAGAGAAGCACATATGCAATCCCCTCCCCTTTGCCCTGCTCTCCACAAGTCATACCGAGTGCTGCTGCTGCTGCTGCTAAGTCGCTTCAGTCGTGTCTGACTCTTCATGACTCCATGGACTGCAGCCCACCAGTCTCCTCCACCCATGGGATTTTTCAGGCAAGAGTACTGGAGTGGGGTGCCATCGCCTTCTCCAAGACTGAGTGCAGTCCTGAGTCAAAGGCCTCATGCTAACCCTGCACAGAGGTCAAAGACCTCTACTTCAATGGGAAGGTAGGACATAGTCACATGAAAAAGAGGGCCGACACTACAGTGCAATGTTTGCTAGAAACAGCAATTTCTAATTGACTTTGGAGAAGAGACAGGTGAGCGTCTAGAGGCTTCCTGAAATTCTGAAGGATGGGCAGGGTTTGGAGAGGCCAAGAAGAAAGTGGAGATGGACATTCCAGAGATAAAACTGTGGGAGGTCTTTTGGTGACTTGGCAAATAAACAAGTCTGTTAGGAGTGGAGTCACTCTGGAAGATGTAGGAAGGAGAACCGGAGAAAAACGGAAGAGCCAGCTTGGGAGGACTTGAACTTGGGCACTTAGCAGTCCCAGGTCTGTCTGGGCAGCAGCAGGGAGCCAAGGAGGGTGTTTCCATGGGTGGATTTCATACTTTGGCCATATGCCTGGCAAAGTCAGTCAACGGTAGTCTTCTGACGCACGAGAAATGAAGCAGGACGAGGCACACCTTGCAGGAAGTCTTGGGCTCAATCTTTGATGCTGGTGGCTTTCACCATAGCCGGGGCGTCCATCAGGGTGGGAAGCCTGGACGGTGACTGTCTTACATGCACATTTTCAGGGAGGCAGTGCAGGGTTGCTGGTGAAGAGGGCCACTCTTTTGAACTTTGGGAACCCCAGCTTCTGGAAACCACATTAAAAAAAAAAATGCGCCTTGATCTGGCACTGATGGCCACTTTCCCTGAGAAGGACAAGGAAGCAGCGATGGGGAGCTCCCCGGTCCCTGGAGCCTCTCAGTGGCTGCCATGGGGCAGAAAGCAGGAGGGTCTGCAAGAGAAAGAGCAAGTGCTCTCATCCAGGGTCTCCTGGGGGCTGCCAAGATTCTTCAAGAGGAGAAAGGTAGGGCCGCTTCCCAGAGAGTAAGTGGCATGTAGGGCCCGTCCCCTGCCTGAGTTGAAATGAATGTCTAGGGCTTTGTTTTTTCACTTTCTTTGCTTTTTTTGCCTCCTCCAACACCTCACCCCCCCTGCTGAGAACTGGAGATGTGTCACTATTCTTTGAAAATATGGCAGGTAATGGAGCATAATATGCCATTACGTGGAGTAACTGTAGCTGATTAAGATCTAAGCCCTTAGTGGGGCCCCTCTGCCCCGAGTCCTGCTGTCTTGTCCCGTTTCTGTCTCGGAGTTCCTGGCTCTCCCTTGTACTGTAAGCATGGGTGAGAAGGCAGGAGACGCCCTGCCAGGCCTCTCGGAAAGATCTTTTGGAATTTCTCTGAAAGGTGACGGCCAGCCAGCAAACCTTTTGTCACAGAGCACCTCCGGACTCCACCTTGTATCGGATAACTCAGTCCTGGCCGCTCCACCCTCAGCCCTGCTCCCTTACCCAGATAGAATGGGAACCTCAAGGCTTGACCTTTTAAGTACTTGCCAAGTCTTGTTTAACATTCTCGCGAGTCTTCCGAGACAAGGGACAAGAGAGTTTGTTTAAAAAATAACTTGTAAATATCTCCGTGATATAAAAGGGTGGGGAAAGCATGGGTGTCAGTAAGTTCTGCTTCCTAGCAGAATGATGCTAGTTACTCAACCCTCCTGAGAAGATTCCATTTTTTTCATCTGTGAAATGGGAAGACTAATACCAATCTTGCAAAATAATCACAAAATTACCCATTGCATTTGCCAAGAATCTAGCAGTGTGCCACATAGCAGATGGTTAATAAATAATAATAATGATAGCTGCTCCTCTTTATTATTTTTGCCATCATGGAAATTTTTTTTGCCATCATGGCCCTTCAATTATGAGGTCTTCAAACATGAATTTGGATTTGACTTAGTAAAGCTAGATTCCCACATTTATTCCTTTGCCAGACTTGGGAAGTGGCTTGAAAATGCCTCTTCCTGTCCTTTGATTTCAAAAGGCCTACCCACAGAGCAACCCCACCTCTGGGGTAGTTGGATACAGTCAATCTGGAGTCCGGGGACCCGTGGGGTAACATTTCTAGGGGCCCCATAATGCAGAGGGTAGGCACACTCCCAGGGCGCAGCTTGGAGGCTCAGCACCTCGCTAAGTCACTGAAATTCTTTCTGCCCCAGGGGTGAGGTGGTCACAGCCAGGCCTGGCCTCACCATGCCCCAGAGGGGGTTGAAGAGGGCAGAGCCCACGGATGGGGGACAGGGAGGGGTGGCGGGCTGGCAGCTGCTTGAAATTGATGGTTCTTGTAGTTTGGTTTATACCGTGGGCCCCTCTCCGCGCTGCCCAGGGGGCGACCTTTAGATAATAAAGGGAATTCTGGGAGAGCTCTGACAGGCCGGTGACATATGGGGCAGGTCTGCAGGGTCAGGCGGTGTATCTCCCTGCTCCCGCCCCTGGGGTAATGAATCTTGTTTTGACTTGGCCGAGCCAGCCCAGCCAGTGCCCCAGAAAAGAGCCCAGCCCCTCTCTGCTGCAGCCCTTCAAATCAGCGCCTGTCTTTGGAACCCCTTCATAATCAGGGAGACAATTCCAAACTTTGATAGCCTGTGAGTGGAGAGGAGAAACATGGCGTGTTTGGCTAAGGTGCTGGGAGACCTGCTGCGGTTTCCAGGGCTCGAGGAGAGCCCACTGGGAGAACTGGGAGAAATTAAAAACGACAACAGAAAACCCTCCCTGGGGTGAAGAGGCAGGGCTCCCCAGAGGACAGGCCAGAGGAGGAGCTGGGGTGGGAATGGAGCGATGTGGCTCCCGGGGGGCCACAGAGTATCCCCGAGTGTCCTTGGGGTGGGCAGACGACACTTGGACTCTTCTGGGCCGGAGCAGAAGAGGGCGGGGGAGGCGAAATGGACCAGAACTCTCTGCAGGAGCAGCGGGAGAGGTGAGAGGTACTACTCCCACCGGGGCCAAAGTGGGCTTTTGCCTGGGTGAGAAGGGAAGCTCGTCTCGCCACCCTCGGTTCTCACAGAAACCCGAAGGGGCCTCCATCTCCAGGAGTGTTGGCCCCATGGTGGTTTCCACCCACCGCTCTCGCCACAGACACCCTTTTCTTTCAAGGAGCAGGTCCCAAGCCCAGCCTGTGGAGTGCGTTGTTCCTCCTGGCTACAGGCGTTTGCGAGGACTGCTGTGGCTGAGCACCACCCCGGGGTGGCTTAGACCCGGGGGTTAACGGCCTTCTGGAGGCCTGGAGTCAGGGCGCGGGCAGGGCTGTGAGGGAAAGCGTTGTCCCGGCCTCTCTCCTTGGCTTGCCGGTGGCCATCATCTCCCTGTGTCTCTTCACACGTCTTCCCTCAGAGCCTATCTGTTTCTGTGCCTAAATGCCCCTTTTTTCTAAGGACACTGGTGCATTGAGACATAAGAGATATGGGTTCGATCCCTGGGTCGGGAAGATCCCCTGGAGGAGGGCGTGGCCACCCACTCCAGTGTTCTTGCCTGGAGAAGCCCGTGGACAGCGGGGCCTGGTGGGCCACAGTCCATGCAGTTGCAAAGAGTTGGACGTGACTGAAGTGACTTATAATACACACGCACCACCCTAATTATCTAATTTTAATTCAGTTACCTCTGTAAAAACCCTGACAACAAACGCAGTCCTGCTCTGAGGTCATGGGGATTAAGGCTTTGCCGTATGAATTTCGGGGTGCTTGACAGCAGGGGCACACCCGAGACGCCTGCCTTTCGTGCCAGAGCCCAGCCCTCAATCTCCCCTGCCCCTGCCTTGCCCACGGTGCCATCTGGGGGGCGGAGAACCCGCCCCTGCCATGCACTCATGGGGGATGCGAGGCACCTGCCTGGCCCCCTCACCGTCTGGAATCTGGGTGCTTCCCTGACTGCTGATCAGTGTTAGGGACGTCTCCACATTTCCTTCACTTACTCCTTGGTTATTTGAAACTGGATCAGATTTATCCACCTGTGGAAAAGAACGGAGTGAAGGATGAGCAGCCCATCTCCCTTCTCACAGTGAGAGGAGCAACTTCCATATGCTTCCGGAAGTTGCCTTGACACCCTGGGGGGTGGGGGCTGGGGAACACAATGTTGTCTATTTCACTTTCTCAGAAAAGAGGCCCAGAGGCCACGTAGGCAGAGGCCCATTTTCCTCCTCCGTCTCCCCTCGCCTCCTCTCTCTCTCGCTCTGGGGCAAGGTGTAGCCACTTAGCTTCGCAGAACAGCCCAGAGTCTGGGGGAAAAAATGACATTCGATTAATGAAGCAAACGCAGCTGGTACAGCAGTGACATCTAAATTGTTCCTTTGGTCCTGTTATTTTCTGTAGGAAATTCTGCCTCTCCCCACCCCACCCCCTCCCCTTTTCCCTTTAAATCGCGTGCATGAAATACGCTAATAACAATCTCGGGTGTCTGTGCCTGAGTGACAGCTGAAATAAGAAAAAGACTAATCGTACCTCCTGCAGCCCCGTCACATGGAGATTAAATGAGTGTCTTCCCCACCCCCTCCCTGCCCCCCTCCCCCTCCCCCCACTTTCTCTCCTGGTCTCTTCTCAATGAGAATCATGGGCATTTGAATAATAATATTATAGACACCATCAGGGTGACAGTGGGGGGAAAAAATCAGCTCAAACCCATGATTACTCCTTCCATCTAATAATTATTTAAATACCAGATAACTCCTTTCACTCTAATTGAGGCCTTTCAGCTGTCGGTGTCACCCAGGGCCTCTACGCATGCCCTGGCACTCACCTTGTGCTACCCAACGTGCCTGGACTATCGCAGAGGTCGCTGTTCGACAGAGTGATGCTCGGAGTCCTGGCATGTACAGCCATGCCGATGACATGCGTGTGGGTCCTTCGGGAGCAGTCCATCCACGGGAGGCAGGGCGGGGCCCCCCGAATTTTGCTGTGAAAACATTTTACTCTTGTAGATTTTGATTCATAGAAATCCTACCCCGAAGGCCGCCTTCTCGGGTCATTAGAACCAGTCCCCTGCCTCTGGGTAAGCGTATTCCTCAACAGCTGTCAGGAAAACTCACTGTCAGATAATTCCATAATTTCCTTGGCAGGATGCCGCAGGATCCTCTCTGGATAGGATGCCCGCTGGATAGCTCACTCCTGTCCCTTCTGCTCTATTTCTGATTCTTTGAGAAAAAGAAAGACATGGCCTGTGCTGGGATACACGTGTCCTGTCTGTGAGGTTGTCTGCAAGCCTGAAGAAGATGGTACAGGATGCTTTGGTAGCTCCCCAGTCATAGTTCAGTCAGTTCAGCTCAGTCGTGTCCGACTCCCTGTGACCCCGTGAACTGCAGCACACCAGGCCTCCCTGTCCATCACCAACTCCCGGAGTCCACCCAAACCCATGTCTGTCGAGTCAGTGATGCCATCCAACCAACTTATCCTCTGCCATCCCCTTCTCCTCCTGCCCTCAATCTTTCCCAGCATCAGGGTCTTTTCAAATGAGTCAGCTCTCTGCATCAGGTGGCCAAAGTATTGGAGTTTCAGCTTCAACATCAGTCCCTCCAATGAACACCCAGGACTGATCTCCTTCAGAATGGACTGGTTGGATCTCCTTGCAGTCCAAGGGACTCTCAAGAGTCTTCTCCAATACTACAGTTCAAAAGCATCAATTGTTCGGTGCTCAGCTTTCTTTAGAGTCCAACTCTCACATCCACACATGACCACTGGGAAGATCAGTCACAGTAGAGGTGCCCTTCTCATGCGTGATGACCGCCTGGGCCTGCCTGGGCCTGCAGAAGGTCAGTCCCCTGACACAGAGGGGAGCCTTGTGTCCCTTTGCTCCCCTGCCTCTTAACCCGCACCCCTTGAGTCTGCCCTGCAATATCACCTCCCTGTCCAGGCCCAGTGCCAGGCCCACTTCCGCCGTCACTGGGCCTCCGCCATCAAAAGGCATCTTCTGCACCCCCCGAACAGGGCAGCCTCGAGGCTAAATGAAACTGACCCCCGGGACCGCTTTGCCCACAGCAGAGGAAGCAACGGGGCTTCGGTCACAAGGTCTGGGTTCTGCTGGCACCTGCCTCCAAGTCACGCTGACTCCCCTTTGACAATTTGTTTCCTTTCCATGTGTTTTGGCTTCTTCATTTGAAAAAAGAGAAGTGGGCTGGAGTTCTCTTAGAGTCGCCTTCAGCGCTGGCCTGGAATCCCTGCTTTAGAGGCGGCGCTCGTTAGGAGGGGCAGCTGAGGAGAAGACAGGCTTCTCCCTGCCCTGGGAGAGGAAAGGGCTTTGGGCAAAGCCTGGGAGCAGCTGCTGGCTCCTCTGACTTCACAGGCCTCGTTTCTCTTTGTTTTCTGTTCAGTCGCTCAGTCGTGTCCAACGCTTTGTGACCCCGTGGACTGCAGTACACCAGGCTTCCCTGTCCGTTTTGTTTGTTTTATTGACATATAGTTGATTTTATTATAACTGATATTGTGTTAATTTCAGGTGTACAGCAAAGTGATTCAGCTATATATATTTTTTTCAGATTCTTTTCCATTATAGGTTATTATAAGATATTGAATATTACACTCTCTGCTTTAAAGTAAATCCTATTTTATATATTGTAGTATCTGTTAATCCTATACCCCTAAATTATCCTTGCCCCCCTTCTTTTTCCCTTTAGTAGCCATAAATTTGCTTTCTATGTCTGAGTCTGTATCTGTTTTGTATATGGGTTCATTTGTATTATTTTTTAGAGTCCACATATGTGATATCATTATAATATTTGTCTTTCTCTGTCTTACTTCTCTTAGTATGATATTCTCTGGGTCCACCCACGTTGCTGCGAATGGCAATGTTTCCGTTTTTTTATGACTGAGTAATATTCCATTGTGTGTGTACCGTATCTTCTTGATCCATTCCTCTGTGGACAGACACTGTAGTTGCTTCCAAGTCTTACCTGTTGTAAATAGCGCACAGCCCTCATCCTCATACTTACTATTTGGATTCCGGCTTCTCAGGATCCTGGCTATGAGCCACCTAGTCTGTGCAGTTATAATAGAAACCTTTACTGTTATTGTGATGAAAAATATCCTAGCCTGGATGATGTTGGTGATGATGGTGCAAGTAGTGGGGATGATAGAGCGATGGAGGAGCTGCAGATGCGCCCAAGGGTGGGAGCTCTAGCATCAAAAACTTTCACTCAGTTTAGCAAAATTGTATTCCAGCTTCCTGCCTCCTCTTCTTTCCTTTTGCAATAAGGGGGGCCAATAAGCATAAAGGCTTGTGCTCCCAGATATCCTGAAAAAGGCAACCGAACGGGTTGTGGGGAGGAGAGAATCCTTCGCTGAGCTGAGCTGGAAATGCTTGATTGTAGTCTCATCCCTGCTTTGCCCCTGGTGCCCGCAGCATCTGATCGGGAAGGTATTAGATGCCTTCTCTAGCTGTCACCAACACCTGCTTCCTGAGGCCTCATTGGGGAGATGGTGTCACCAGGCCCTCCAAATGAAATATTTAGTGACTCTTGCTTCCCAAAGAGGCTAGTGTGGCCTCCCCTTGGCATCAGTGCGCTGAGTGCTTTGCGGGTAGAGCTGGCATCCCAGGGCGGTGCGTCCTCATCTGAGACCTGGGATGGGGGAGAGGGAGGCTGGTAGGAGGACGGCCACTCAGCAAGTGTGGCTCTCGAGAACGCATGTGGCACAGCGACTTCACAAACCAGACAGAGAGAGGAAGAGGGACGGGAAGGAGGCATCATGGAGAAACTCCCCGAGGGCGACACTTGGGGCGAGGAGGAAATGCTAGATGTACGAAACCATACGCGTGTGTTCACTGGCTTCTACCAAATTAAGGGTGGAAAATTTATTCTAAGGCAGACTGTGGGATGGACGGAGATGGAAAGCTGGGAACGTTGACAAATAGATTACTACTGATAAAGGCTAAGGTGTCTCGAACGTTTATAATGGGCCAAGCATCGTTCTAGGTGCTTTGTGTGTATTAAATGACATCACCGTCATAACCCTATGAGGTAGATGCTGGTGCCAATCGCGTTATGTCTAGTGAGACAGCATCAGACAACAGCTGTGTACCCTGACCACGTGTACACAGCTATTGCCTCTGTTTGAATCCAAACACCTAAATCCAGAGCATATGAGTCTCTCCATCACACTACATGGCATCTCATCAGAGGCACAGAGGTGGGTGCCCTTCTCCCTTACCCTGAACTCAGACAGGACCAACCAGACCAGACCTTGCCAACCAGACCCTTCTTTGGAAGAGCTACCTGGTAACGTCAGCCTTGGCATTGAAAGACTGGGGCTCTCAACTCACTCTTGAAGCCAGTTTGTCCTTGTGAATCCCAAGGTGGAATGCAAGCGTCCCTGCATCCCTGCACTGCAGGGGACCCCGTCTCCTCTTGACCCTGAGGCCCCAGTGCCTGTGGCTCCCACATGGACCACCCTTGAGCCCTGTGGAAGGAATCTGTGTGGCTGGTCCCCGGGAGAAGTCTGTCCCAGAGTAGATGCTGATTGAGAGGGAAGGGGAAAACAGTACAATTACTGGTCTGTTGAGACCTCTAGATTTAACCAGCCCTGCCAGGCAGGACAGAAGGACCTCAGCTGTTATTGCAATTATTGACTGTAGAAGCTGAAACAAGTCTCAAGATACTGTTTTGTCTGAAGGAAGAAATCTTACCAACTGGTTATGACATCCTTTGTTTTAATAGCATTCTTTAAGATCAAATAACATCCTTTATTAGGAGAAGGCAGTGGCACCCCACTCCAGTGCTCTTGCCTGGAGAATCCCATGGACGGAGGAGCCTGGTGGGCTGCAGTCCATGGGGTCGCTCAGAGTCAGACACGACTGAGCGACTTCACTTTCACTTTTCACTTTCATGCATTGGAGAAGGAAATGGCAGCCCACTCCAGTGTTCTTGCCTGGAGAATCCCAGAGACCGGAAAGCCTGGTGGGCTGCCGTCTATGGTGTCGCACAGAGTCAGACACCACTGAAGCGACTTAGCAGCAACATCCTTTATTGGTCAAGAAATAAGCTTGGGTTGACGCTGGAGCAGCCTAAAGCCACACAACTCCTGGTGACACAGGCAGGATTTGAACACAGGTCTCTCTGAGTTCCCCACTCTGCCCCCTGCCCTAGGACTCCATGCCTTCTGGACACCAGGCCAGTTTTCCCACTCACACTTCAACTCTTCGGATCCTGTACCTCTACCAGGCTCCCTGCAGGGTGCAGGCAGCCGTGGTGGGACTTGTGCAGTAGTGTGCTGGAGACAATCACCTTCAATCTATTCCCTTTTCTCTGATGCATGCCTTCACCAGGCCAGGGAGGGCTGGGGCTCAACGGGCTGCCCGCAGTGTTCATTCCCATGGAAAGGAAGAATATGAGCGAAAAGAGAAGTCAGGAGGCCTGGCAGGATTCCTAAAGCGCAGTCTCTTGGGGAGGCTTCAGTGATAATAATAACTAGTAGGAGTTAAGCATTCACTGAGTGCCAGCTCCCATGCTAAGAGGCTTCCCTGCATTATCTCATTTACTCGGATGACAACCCGAGGGGTCGGTACCGTCATTATCCCATCCTACCAGAAAGGAGGATGAGACTGGACTTGCCCAAGGTCCCAAATTTCTTCCCAGATTCTGCCTGACAACAGAAGCCACTCACTCTTCAAACTGTGTCTCTGGAGGATGCCTGGCAGGGCGGTGAGACAGCTCATCTTAACCTCATTTGGTGTCCTCTGGTGTAACCTCTGCTCCTGAGACCGTCCCCACCCCCCATGGGCTAAGCATGTCTGTGCATGTATGTTCTGGGGCAGGCAGGGCTTCTCTGCCTGCATGCTCAATGCCAGAGTGTCTCAGAGAGCCCTGCCCAAAAGGCCAAACCCCAAGTACATCATGATGGCAACTATAATCCTCACGGCGGGAGGCGGAGAGGGACACACTGCCCTCCACCTGTAGGCAAATGAGCTCTCCTGCCCAGAGAAGGGGCACGCACAGCCCTGCCTCCTGCAACTCCCTACCCAGATGGAGAATGTGAGGATTCTGTTATTTCCTTTCCGCAGCTCCTCTTGAGGAATTCACGTCCGGCTACCGGCCCCAGGACATAGCTAAAAATAACCCCCAATTTTCAAACCGAAAGCTCTGTCCGTCGGGGAGGCTTTGCCAGTGAGCACGTGGGGCCGGAAGGGCTGTGTCAGAGTCCCTGAGGTCAGCCCAGGCCTCATGCCGCTGCGCCTTCCTCTTTCCAAGGAATCCCGGGGCCTGATGAATCACCCCAGAACAGCACCCTGGTGCAGCCTCCTTGGAGGCAAGTGGTCAGGTGGGGCCCGCCTCTGGCACCATGGGGGCTCTCAGGTGTGGGAGGCACAGTTGCGGAGGACAGGGGTAGTTTTGAAAGACACAGAGCAGAGAGCACGTGGATCCCGCAGGGGGCATCTATTCGATCTCCCATTCCAGCCCCGTGTAGCCAGGTAGGGGATAAATAAAGGGACCCAGGACCCTGATGCTGGGAAAGATTGAAGGTGGGAGGAGAAGGGGAAGACAGAGGATGAGATGGTTGTATGGCATCACCAACTCAATGGACGTGAGTTTGAGTAAACTCAGGGAGTCGGTGATGGACAGGGAGGCCTGGTGTGCTGCAGTCCATGGGGTCACAAAGAGACGGACACGACTGAGCGACTGACCTGAACTGAACTGGACTCTCCTAGGCTGCCTTGGAGCACGTGCTCCATCCTGGGCGTGAGCCTTTCCACTCCTGCTGCCTCATTGCCCAGACTTCGGTCTGGACTTGTCTGAGAAGGTTGCCGGCCAGTCTGTCCAGCCAGGAGAAAAGATTTCCCTGCTAGAGCCACCAGTGTCCCCACCTCCCCCATAAAAGTCAGGAGCAGACAGAGCAATGGGAAGGCTCCACCGTCTGGCCCCTGCCCACCACTCTCGGAAGGTCTGCGGGAGCCCCACCTTGCCCCTCTGGGCAAGTTTCCCTGGAATAGTAGGAAAAGCTGTAGAACCTGGGACTTGGGAGGGCAGGGAGGGAGCAGGGAAGTCAGGGCAGGGAACTGACCAGCAGGGGCGGGCAGCCTGAGGTTGACCATGTGGAGCCTTAAACCATAATGGGGTCCCAGCAGTGGCTGCCATGAGACTGACCTTCAACTCACCTCCCTTTGCTCCTGCCCATGTCTCCCAAACCCAGAACTCTCGCCCGGGTGGCTGAGGCTGGATTCAGCCAGCCAGTCCCCGTGAGTAAGGTGGCCGGCTCCCCGCTGGACTCAGCCTGCAAAGGAGGCAACAGGGTCCCTGCTTACCAGGGAGGCAGTGGCTGACGTCCTCCTGACCCAAAGAGGAGGGGTAGGTGGTTGTCTGCCCTTTCCCCGGGGACTCCACAGGGTCCTGAATAGCACCCGTGGGGGCCCCAGGCCTAGCTCACTCTCGAAACAAGTTTTCCTTGCTAACGCTGCAGGATTCTCTCTAGAAAGGACCAGGCTGAAGGGTGGTGAGAGGCAATATTAGATGACCAGCTCCCCTCCTTCCTTCCCTGTGGGGGACGGGGCATGAAAGAGGAAACCAGCAGTGCGAGGGGGTGGACGGCTGAAACAAGAAGGAACTTTATTTGTGACACCAGATTCGGAAGGGAGAGCCTGGGAGAGGGCCTCCCTAACCACTGGTGTTTCACAGGCTGGAGCCTTTTCCACTGGACTGGGAGCGAGCAGAAGGAACCTGGCAACTGGGTGGGGAGACTGGCCTCGGTCCCCCCACTGGGATCCACTGGCTTCGGGGACTCAGTCTGTTAACCGCTCTGAGAGGTAAAAACGATCTCTGAAGAGGACAGAAATAGAGATGCTTTGTAAAGTTAAAAAAAAAAAAAAAGCGTTTTACAGTGTCAAAGCTGGAGACCAAAATAGATAATAGGATTCCCTGAACATCCCGAAGAGGGAGAATGTTTGTTAAAAATAGAAAAACCCAAATACAGAAGGAAGAGGCTCACTGAGCTAGTAGGCGCTGGGACCTGGGTCAAGCAAGATTTGTTTTCTGTCTGACCGCTTTGCCTCTTGTGTTTTGCAGAACCATGTGAGGGCCAGGCCGGGGAGGCGGAGTTCGCGAGAGATCGGAGGCCCTGTGTCCTGGCCCTCGGCTGGCTCAGAATGGAACAGAGGAGGCCCGGGCCGCGGGCGGCAGAGGGGGACGGCTGGCCTGTGGTCCTACTCTCGGCTGTCTGCGTGCTGCTGGCGCCCCGGGCGGCCGGCACGCCCCAGTTCAGCACCTTCCACTCGGAGAACCGCGACTGGACCTTCAACCACCTAACGGTGCACCGCGGGACCGGGGCGGTGTACGTGGGCGCCATCAACCGCGTGTACAAGCTGACGGGCAACCTGACCGTCCAGGTGGCTCACAAGACGGGCCCGGAAGAGGACAACAAGTCCTGCTACCCGCCGCTGATCGTGCAGCCCTGCGGCGAGGTGCTCACGCTGACGAACAACGTCAACAAGCTGCTCATCATCGACTACTCGGAGAACCGGCTGCTGGCCTGCGGCAGCCTGTACCAGGGCGTGTGCAAGCTGCTTCGGCTCGACGACCTCTTCATCCTGGTGGAGCCGTCCCACAAGAAGGAGCACTACCTGTCCAGCGTCAACAAGACGGGCACGATGTACGGGGTGATCGTGCGCTCCGAGGGCGAGGACGGCAAGCTCTTCATCGGCACGGCCGTGGACGGCAAGCAGGACTACTTCCCCACGCTGTCCAGCCGCAAGCTGCCGCGCGACCCCGAGTCCTCCGCCATGCTCGACTACGAGCTGCACAGCGACTTTGTCTCCTCGCTCATCAAGATCCCCTCCGACACCCTGGCCCTGGTGGCCCACTTCGACATCTTCTACATCTACGGCTTCGCCAGCGGGGGCTTCGTCTACTTCCTGACGGTCCAGCCCGAGACGCCCGAGGGCGTGGCCATCAACTCGGCCGGGGACCTCTTCTACACCTCGCGCATCGTGCGGCTCTGCAAGGACGACCCCAAGTTCCACTCCTATGTGTCCCTGCCCTTCGGCTGCACGCGGGCCGGGGTGGAATACCGCCTCCTGCAGGCCGCCTACCTCGCCAAGCCTGGGGACGCGCTGGCGCGGGCCTTCAACATCAGCGGCCAGGACGACGTGCTCTTCGCTATCTTCTCCAAAGGGCAGAAGCAGTACCACCAGCCGCCGGATGACTCCGCCCTCTGCGCCTTCCCTATCCGCGCCATCAACCTGCTGATCAAGGAGCGCCTGCAGTCGTGCTACCAGGGCGAGGGCAACCTGGAGCTCAACTGGCTGCTGGGGAAGGACGTGCAGTGCACCAAGGCGGTAAGGAGGACGCCCCTGGCACACACCCTGCTCAGTACACGCCTGCCCCCAGAACCCCTGTGGGAGAAAATGGCAACCCGCTCCAGTATTCTCTTCGGGAAAACCCCATGGACAGAGGAGCCTGGTGGGGCTACCGTCCATGGGTCCCAAAGAGTCAGACATGACTTTGCTAGTGGACAACCCAGACCTTCGCAGCCTGCAATGAGAGAGGTGGCCGGCTTATGCACTTGGGCTACGTTTGTTGATCCTGCGGAATCATTCCGCATATATCTCAGCCAGTGTCTCTACCCCACCAGCCACTGTTGTAAGCATTGCCAGCTTCAGCCGTGACCCCTACCACATCACGACCTGCCCTCATGGAGCTTTTGTGTGTGTGTCCACGACTTTTGCTCAGTCGTGTCCGACTCTCTGCGAACCCATGGACTGCAGCCCACCAGGCTCCTCTGTCCATGGGGATTCTCCAGGCAAGAATACTGGAGTGGGTTGCCATGCCCTCCTCCAGGGGATCTTCCCAACCCAGGGATCGAACCTGGGTCTCCCGTGCTGCAGGCAGATTCTTTAACGTCTGAGCCCCCAAGGAAAGCCCCTCACTCACCTCCTTAGGGAGGCAAGACATAGAAATACGTAAAACCGGTAGTCTCTCTAGTGATGACTGTTGCTGCAGAGAGAAAACAAAGCAGGGAATGGGGAGAGGCAGGACCCAAGAGGATTGGTTCATTGAGAAAGCAGCATCTGAGCAAAGAATGAGGAAGAGCCAGCCCTGTGGGTGTCTGGGGAGAGCCTTGGAGAGAGTGGTTGGGAACAGCAGTACAGAGAATGCGGGGCATGCCCAGAGCGTGTGAGGAAGAGCGAGGAGACAACTGCAGCTGGACCACAGCAATGAGAGGAGGCTGGTCAGGGGTAACAGGGACCGCATCCTGCCCACGCAGGGCCCTGCCGGCCACAGTGAGGGGTAAAGGAGGCAGGCAGGTATGTAGGCTGGAGGAGGGCGAAGGGGGTCAAGCATGACTGATAGGTTGAAAACCAGGGAGGAAGAACCAGGCATCCCAGCAGAGGGAAAGAAGGAGAGGAAGGAGACTTCAGAGTCCAGACCTGAGGGTGGCAGAGACGAGGAAGTTGGTGGCAAGCCCTGTCCTGTGAGAGGATCAGAATGCCGCCATCTTGGTGGTCACCACGATCATCAGTCTGTCCATCCATCCGTCACGTCATCCATCTACCCACCCCTCCGTTTTTCAATTCATTTCTCCTTCCGTCTATCCATTTAGCAAGAGGGTAGGTATCAAAGATCTCTCTAGTGCCCGGCACCGTACTGGGCACTGGGAATGCAGACATTGAAAAGACACGGTCATGACTCTCCAACGTATCATAATCCAGTGGGCAAGAGAGTGAGAGATAAAAATAGCCAGCAGCGTCCTGTAATGCTGAAGAGTTTGGGATTCAGAGTTTAGATTCCATCTGCGCTACTTCCCGGCTTCAGAAGTGGCTTAGTGTGTCTACATCATCATCTGTGAAGTGGGACTCATAATGCGTACTTCACAGGATGATCAGATGTGGCAAGATTAACACCATGCCTGGCGTGTTAGGTTGGCCATTATTAGTTAACTGTTATGCAGTGTGACAAATTCTAAGATGGATTTCTGTGCAAAGTCCTGTGGACACGAGATCTGCAGCCTGGGGAACAATGTGACACCAAGTGACCCGTATGGCTGCCTTTTGAACCCCGTAAAGGGGGAGTGTCTGCTACTGGGACCAAAAGCTACTTCTTAAAGCAAGAAAAAAAAAATCCCACGTAGACTATGCTTCTGTTGCTACTGTCGATATCTTGGTAAATAGAACAGTAGTTAAGGCCACAGACTTGGAATTCCAACAGATTTGTAATTAAAAGTCAGTCCTACCACTTATGTAACCTTGGGCAAGTTACGCACCTGATCTGAGTTGTATTTTTATTTTAACAATAGAAATACCAAGTCTCTTTTTATGTTTTTATGAGGATTAAAAGTATGTATTAGCGCAATACTTGGCACATAGCATTTAATACAGAGAAGGCAATGGCACCCCACTCCAGTACTCTTGCCTGGAAAATCCCATGGACGGAGGAGCCTGGTGGGCTGCAGTCCATGGGGTCGCTAAGAGTTGGACAGGACTGAGTGACTTCACTTTCACTTTTCACTTTCCTGCATTGGAGGAGGAAATGGCAACCCACTCCAGTGTTCTTGCCTGGAGAATCCCAGGGACGGGGGAGCCTGGCGGGCTGCCGTCTATGGGGTGGCACAGAGTCGGACACGACTGAAGTGACTTAGCAGCAGCAGCAGCATCTAATAAATGACAGCTATCTATTAATTAAAGAACCAATCATTTCTTGTTATTTTACCTTCATACAATGAGGAGGTTGAGTTAGTTTCCAAAGTTATTTACAGCCCTGAAATTCTATAACCTATGGCCCCAGTGAATTGAGAAAGTAGCATTGAAATATATACATTGCCACGTGTAAAATAGACAGCTAGTGAGAAGGTGCTATATAACCCAGGGCGCTCCACCCGGTGCTCTGTGATGACTTGGATGTGGGGAGAAAGGCTCCTGAGGGCGGGTATATATGTATACTTGCAGCTGATCACGTCGTTGTACAGCAGACAACAGCCCAGTATTGAAAGCAATTATCCTCCAATTAAAAATAAATTTAAAAGATAATAAAACAAAAATACAGATTGACAACCAAAAAAAAAGAAGAAGAAGAAATGGCCTTCAGTCAGCACAGCAAGCTGCCCACCACAGGTTTGTTAAATGAATAAATAAAATTCCCTCAAGCACTTAAAAAAAACAGAGAGAAGAGGAGAGGAAACGAAAGGGTTAACGCCTTGCAGAGTCTGTCCCGGTTCCCACTGCCCAGAGGGGGCCTTGTCAGGAGGAAACTGCTGATTCCTGCCTGCTTCTGAGCCAGAGGAAGGAGGAAGAGCCCACACCCTCACGGGACTCCCCTGTCTGCAGAGACAAGCCTGGGCTAGAAAGCAAAGGGCTGCAAAGGCGTGGGACAGCAAGTAGGCTACAGGGCCCGGAGAGAAGAGCCCCACACTCACCGCACCCACCCAGGGCATCAGACTCTGCTGAGGCCACCTGGATAGCAGGGGTGCAGTGGGGGCTACAGGAAGGGCCCCTTACCGTCCTTATAGTCCCAGACCTGGGCACCCAGAGGCATTCCGGTGGCCTCAGAGGGGCTTAAGGGTGAGTGAGAGAAGCAGAGTCCCAGGGCTTAATTTTAACATGCTCTCTGGACTCAAAGGAAACTCAGATAAAAGATTTTGAGCTCTGTTTCCAGAAAAGAAATAAGGAAGGAGACCCTCACTCACTTAATAGTGGCTCTGTCCTAAAGGCTGTGCTGGCCAGCTTAAGGGTTATCTCACTTGATCCTTAGTATGACCCTATAAAGCAAGGATGTGTGACAGATGGAAGAATAAAGATCCCCAAAACTCAGTTGCTAACATCAGTACAACCATAAATGGCACAGCAGGGGGCTGGATGCAGTTTAGCTCATAGGACTTCTGAATCCAAGCTCTTTGTCTTTAGCCATGATGTTCCTAAGGAAAGCCATGCTTCAGGCTCTCCCCTTCTAGACAAAAGTAAACAGCAGCAGGTGTCTGAGAATATCTGACAACTTAGAGAAGAGAGAAAGAAATGCTGGCCAATCCTGGCAGCTTAGGCTCAGAACAAGCCATTTCCCTCCCAGTCTGGGGATTCTAGACTCAGGAGGGATATAGAGAAATTCAAAATCACAGACAAGTGTTCAGCTTCTGTCATCATTTCTCAGAAGCTGGCTTGACTTATGCCTGAGCCCAGGCTCTGCAGCCTTACTGGTCCCTGGAGAGAGTGGGAAAGAAAGCAATGCCATGAAATCAGAACTTTCAGAGCCGAAAGGCAGCTTGACAATTACCTAGTCCAATCCTTTTCCTTTACAGGTGAGAACATTTAGACTCAAAGAGGGTATGTGACGGGTCAAGATCACCTGTCTAGCTAGGGGTAGAGGCAGGGCTACAATCTAGATTTTCTGATTCTTTATCGGGGCACTTGTGCCTACAACGTAGAGATGAGAAAGAGAAGTAGAAAATGTACAAAGTGGTAGCTGAGTCCTCTGACCTGCCTTTCTAGGGAGCTTGAAATTTCCATCATTGGCTCCAGGGATGTGCTGGTGAGTCTTAAACGCATGGTTATATGCAGGCAGTGAATGTCATAGGGAAGAGATGGGGCTGGGGGATCTTGATCAGAAGCATCTGCCAATGTCCTTGGTGTAAATACTCCCACTGTGAATGATTTCAAGCCACTAATGTGATGCCACTAAATGCAGAGATAGATGTATGGGCATCCCTCCTGAGCTGGCTGGAACAGGTCATTGCTTCACTCCCTTCCTGAGAAACTTATCTCTTCTGTTGTGCAGAGTTGCATAAAACCCAGAGTTCAAGGTAATCCTTAACCTAAGACTTAAGTTTCCTTTCCTAAAGAATAAACACATACATACACACACAACCACACACAAGCGTAGTGCCATGACTCGCCTGTTGGAGCAGCAGATCGCTACAAAACACCAAGGAATCAGAAGGATGCAAGCACTGTTCCCTTTGGATCTGAACAGGGAATGGAAGGGAAGTCCCTGTTTTACCAAAAGAGGGGAAAAAAAAACACGCTGATACACCAGTTCTTCCTAGGAAATGAGGCTGTCAGGGGGCAGTAAGTCAGCTGGCTCTTCCCTGGTGTGGCTGAGAGGAGGAGCATGATGGGAACACGTCTCTCCACCATGCCTTCCTTGCTTCCTGTGACCATCATTTCCTTCCTCCCTGGGATGCCCAGAAGGAACAGCTGCAACAGGGCTCAGTGTTCTTTCAGGCCCAGAGTCGGCAACTTTTGCCCAAAGAGTCCCCTGTTATGTAATCAGCCAGGCCATCTCAGAGGACCCATCATGGCCAGCCCCAGGCCAAACAGTGTGCAGAGAGTGCAAGCTCCTTAGCAGGTTCTGGCCTTGGGATGCATGCAGTCTGTTTTCTTCTTCTTCTTCTTCTTTTTTTTTTTTTTAGCTGAGTGAGATCTTGGAAATAATTTAAAAGCTCCTAAAGAGGATGTTACTAGTTAAGGTTCACAGAGCTACACAGAGGTAGAGCAGAGGATAGAAATCTTTCTCTCCACTTGTTCAAGGCCATCTCCTTTCAAACTGCCCCAGTCTCTCCTGATAAATACTCTTTATACAAGCACACCCTGCAAAAGGCTGCTAACGGGAAGGTCTTCATCCTCAGAATCTACCCAAACTCCATCGAAGCCCTCTAACAGACGATGGTGAAAATCGCTGTGTGCATGTGCTTGGTCGCTCAGTCGTGTCCGACTCCTGCGACCCCATGGACTGTAGCCCACCAGGCTTCTCTGTCCATGGGATTCTCCAGGCAAGAATACTGGAGTGAGTCGCATGTCTTCCTCTAGGAGATCTGCCCGAGCCAGGTAGAACCCGTGTCTCCTGCACTGCATGCAAGTGGATTCTTTACCCGCTGAACCATAAGGGAAGCCTGAAAATCTCTGTACAACTGCGGGCATCCTTTCCTTTCCTCCCCAGTGATTCCCTCATGCAGATGGGCAGGTAGTGTGACACATGAAGAAACTGAGATTCATGTAGATGAAGTAACTTTTCCAAAGTGTAAGGCACTGTTCAATATTACGATAACTGTTTTCAGTCTGTCCCCAGTATGGGATGTGGAATGGCTGAAAATTCCTTATGCCCAGAGGCAGGACTTTGCAGTCCAGGAAACAAATAAGGAGCCCCCTCCAGGCTGGTGAGAATCTTGTGAGGTTGCCTCTAGACCGAATCCTCACTGTCCAAACAGAAAGAGCTGCACCAATGGTATGGGCCACAGGGAGTTTCAATGACAAGGACATGAGTTCCAGCGATCAATTTTGCAAATTGCCGCTGGTAATCTCTGGGTGGCAGCAGGTGCAGGAGGAAGAAAGCTGCTGGGTCCTCTCTCTGGATTCGCTGGAGCCAGTGTAGGTTCACAGGGCGGGTGTGCAGGTCAGCGCGGGCAGCATGTGTTAGTCCCCACGCCCGCACTTCTCTGAGGCCCAGTGTCCCGGGCTGGTGGCCGCAGTGGCTGGGCTGGTGTGGGGTGACTCGGGCCTGCCTCCGCTGACACTCACCCCAGGTCTCTCCCCTTCTCTCCAGCCGGTGCCCATCGATGACAATTTCTGTGGACTGGACATCAACCAGCCGCTCGGAGGCTCGGTCCCAGTGGAGGGCCTGGCCCTGTACGCCACCAGCCGGGACCGCATGACTTCCGTGGCCTCCTACGTGTACAACGGCTATAGCGTGGTGTTCGTGGGGACAAAGAGCGGCAAGCTGAAAAAGGTAAGGGTCTGAGCCTGGATGTCGCGATGTTGTAACTAGAGGCAACTTGGTTTTCTTGGGGGGTAGGGGCAGTTAAAATGGGGACAGCACTGGGGGGTAATCCGTGGTTTATCTTCCAGCTACTTCCTCTAGCTGTTGGTCAATGAGTGTCTTGGGAATATACACATATTTCAATATTGTTGAAACACCAAGGAATTAGGAAGGTGTGTCTGTCTAAAGGAGAAAAAACAAATGTTATCTTCAAATCAAGTAGAAATGATTTTTTGATTATCTATATTATGAATGGCTCACATCACAAATCCCTCCCCACAGCTTCTAGGGTTGAGCAGAAGTCTTTGTTGAGTCCCAGGCAGCTGCTTGAAGCAGATGATGGGTCCCGGTTCTCAGTAAATGGGGTGCAGCTCTGGGATGGTACACGTGCCTGGCTTAGAGGCCATTCCCCTGTCTTTCCTTTTCCTCCAATCGCAGACCCTTCCCCACCCCTCCTTCCCTAGCCCCAGGACCCAGGAGAAAGTAGACATCTTATCCCTTGTGTGTGTGTGTGCACACACATGCACGCGTGCGTGCATGCCTGCCCTGGGCACTTCTGCCTGCAGGAGAGCATGGGCCCTCTGGGGCTGGTAGCGCGGGAAACCTCCTGGGTGGCAGGCTGAGGCCGGCAGCTTGTACCTGCTTGTCTAGCGCTCCAGGCATGGAGATGACAGAGCGCAGTCTGGTTCATTATGTGGGATTACAGCCGCTGCATTCTTTCCGGTCTCTGCTAATCCCGTTTTTCCCAAGCTCACCCCTCCCTCCCCGCCCCCTTTCCCTGTCCCCCGACCTGTGGATCAAGGCACCAGCCAGAGCTCTCTGCATCTCACCTTTGATGTTGGCTTCAACCCTGTAGCTCTTCCCTCCTAATCCATTTAGAGCCTCTGGAGAGGTGTTGTTTGGGAAGGAGGGTGGCAGGGAAGGAGCCTGAGGAGGAAGTACCGTGTTCTGCTTGTTCTGAGTTGCTGGCAAAGGAGGTGGGAAAAACTGGTCCGGGTTGATGTGGAAGTGCTGAACCCAGCAGACCTCTTCTTCTCGCAGTACTGGAGCCCCTTAAGCCTTTCCTCACTCCAGGGGGGTGCTTCCTGCCTCTTCCAGCCCTGCGCCCTCTGCTCGGCCTGGGACTGTGGGCCCTGGCTTGGTTTCAGGCCCAGGAGACTGAGGATACGTGTGGTCCCTGTGTTTGCTTTTCCAAAAGTGGAGAGGGAAGGGGTTGGCCTTCTGAGATTCCACTAGGATTTAAAAGTGGTATATTCTGGGAAAGAATCTGCAAAGGAATGTATATATTTAAAACTGAATCAGTTTGGTGTGGCTCAGATGGTAAAGACATTTGCCTGCAGTGGGGGAGACCCGGGTTCGATCCCTGAGTTGGGACGATCCCCTGGAGAAAGAAATGGCAACCCATTCCAGTATTCTTGCTTGGAGAATTCCATGGACAGAGACCCTGGCAGGGGACAGTTCATGGCATCGCAAAGAGTCGGACACAACTGAACAACGAACACACACACACATACCTGAATCTAACACAACATTATAAATCAACTATACTTAGCCTTTTTTTTAAATTAAAAAGTAGTGTAGGATCAGAAAGACCCCGTGGAGGAGGAAAGGGCACCAGACTCTAGTACTCTCCTGGAGCATTCCATGGACAGAGGAGCCGGGTGAGCTACAGTCCATATGGAGTCGCGAAGAGTCAGACACGACTGAACGACTGAGTACAGCATATATTCTATCCACAGGGTTCAACTTGGACACTCTGAGGCTGGCTACCTTTCTGCAGGGTTATCTATACAGTTGAGATTTTGCCCAGGGACTTTGGGCCAAAGGGTCTATGGGAGTTGAAATCTAGCCCGAACTCTCCTTGTCAAGCCAGGCGCCCTCGGGTATAAACATACCCCCAGAGGGGTCCTCTTACTGTTTCATGTGCCCATAGAGACCACCTCCTTCTCAGCAGTAGCCACAACCAGGCTGGTGCTCAGCATCTTTTCCTGTCCTTCTGGAACCTTCAGTCTTCTTCTGGATCATTCCTGTGACCCTGTCTCTGTTCTCTTAAAAGTTCTATTAAAGGCGGGAGTCATGCTTCATTCATATTTATTTCCTTCTTCCTGCCTCATTCTTTCATCAAATGTTCCCTCCTGGGATGGGCCCCAAAACTATCTTGAAAAATAGAACCCTTTTCTGAGAATTCTTACAGACCATCTAGCCCAACACTAGTGTTATTTGACAGGAAAATTGAGGTCCAGAGAGGAAAAATGACTCATTTGAGCTTAGAAATGAGGACAAATTGCCTCTTGCCCTGACACCCAAGTTGGCACCCTTTTTACATAAAGAGGCAGCCATGGAGCCTGAGGGTGGGGGCTGAGAACAATCTTCGGGTTCAGGCTTGCTATAGGGTTCAGCCAGGGGCTAGCACCTTCACTCTGCTGGACTCTGGATCCGAGTTAGGGAATTATTGTTTTTTGGGATGGATGGATGAGGGCTGAGTGAAGTCAGAACCCCCCAGCTAGGCCCAAAGGGCCCTGTGCGCACCTTCCCACTGCCTCTGTGTGTCTTGTGCACACAGACAGGGGACTGCTTGGGGCATCTTTCCAAGCCAGGCTCTCCAGGTGGCCGAGTTCTCCTAGCCCTATAGGAATCCCAGCAGACAGGTCACTAAGGAGGGAAGTTGCAGGGTTCGAGGATGAGGCTGGGGGTGTGGCCGCCCACAGCTTGTTCCAACCTGCTGGCCAGCTCCTTCTCCTCTCTCTCAGCTTCGCTATTCTCTGCCTGTTTCTATGAGCTCATAATACCCCTCTTTCTCCTCCAGCGACTCACCCTTCCTTTCCACCCACACGCCTTGGAAGCACCTGATACCAATGCCAGGCTCCCACGAGCCTCCCGTTTACCCAGAGAAATGGCCCATGAGGAATTTGTGGAATGTCCCCAGGAAACCCTACCATGGTCCAGGCCCCAAAGCTCTTTCAACACAGGAAGGAAAATAAAGAAAAATATATATATATATATAGCCAAGAGTTTGGAGACGGGAGGGAAGCTGGGTGCGTCAGAACCACTCATTTCTTCCCTGCCTGGCCAGGCGTCTGTCAGACCATGTGGACTGCGTCCATGGCAGCCCATGGGAACAGGATGTCCCGAGTGGGGACGGCTAGAGGAAGCAGAGACTCGCTAGACGTGGCAGGACCAAGAAGGGCTGCTCCATGCTGTGTCCCATTCGTGCTCACACCCAGCCCTCTGCTAGGCACGCGGAGAGCAGTGCAGACAGGCCATTGCCTGCTGAGCTGTGAACATGCAGAGGAAACAGACAGAATAAGGGCAAGACCTCAGAACCAAGAGGGGTCACACTTGCAGAGCCTAAGGTCCAGTGCAGTAGAGGCCATAAGGGGACAGGCCAGAATCCCCCACAGAGATGGAACAGGTCCAGAGATATCAGCTGCAACCAGGTGATTAACCTGGCGGGCTTCCTGGAAGAGGAAGCTTACCAGGATTTGCTCCAAGACTGAATGAAACAAAGCGATGAGTTGAGGGCGGGAGAAAGGGACCCTGTAGACCTCGGCTGCCACACTGAGAAGATACAAAGCATGTGTCAGGAAGGTCTAGAGTGCCTGGCGGGGCTTGGAGGACTCGGTGAGGTGGAAGCCAAGAGGCAGAGTGTCTTGAGGCTTCAGGCGTTAAGAGGATCAAGTGAAAAGGACCCTGGGATTTTCACTGACCTTGTGAGCCAACTGTCTGATCCGGCAGAGTTAATTAGTCTTCACCACACGAACAAAAGAGCGAATTCCAAGTTATGAGAAATGGTGGCTCCACTTTACACTGCAGATAACATTGTAAGAGGGCTAAGTCAACGAAAAAGCATGAGCTCAGCAAGGGCTGGAAGGATATGGGAGTCTTGCTCTCTGGAGAATATGTTTAAAAAAGGATGCTAGCCCAAGGGAAGAAGGGTAAAGGAGGAGACCTAACAGCTTTCCTCACACAGTGTGATTTACTGAGCACTTATTAAGTGTTGTTCATAGAGCTTTTATCTCCTAACTCATCTAATCTTTATGTCACTCATTGGGGTAAGTGCTGTGATGCCCTCCATTTTACTGATGAAGAAACGGAGGCCCAGAAAGGTAAAGAAATATGTCCAAGGCTACACGGCAAAGTAAGTGGCAGAGCTGGGGTTCGAGCCTGGATCACCTGGTCTCCCAAGCTTCGGGCTTCTCCGCTAAGCTGTGCCAGATGAATTAGAACGACTCGTGCGGCCCCAAAGGGCACCCGAGGGCCACCAGGTGGGGTTTCCGGTGAAATAGCTTTCCACTTAGTATAAGGAAGAAGCTTCTGGTAGCCAAACCGTCCCATCATAGAAAGGGTTGACTCAAAAGGAAATGATCTCCCAGCCTCAGTGGAAACATCGGGGCAGAGCCTGGGTGGCCCCCGATCAGGGAGGCTGTGGAGGGCGCCTGCCCCACGCACGTGACTTTCCATTCATGCCACCGCTCCTGCTCTGCCTTCTTCGGTAGGACTGGGGGTTAAGGGGGGCCAGAGGAGGCATCCAGAGCCAGAAGGCCGAGGCCCCCGAGGTGTGTGGGCTCTGAAGTCCCCGCTGGGCCTGTGCTGACCCTTGAGGTGTGGCAGAAAGGCCCCTCGGGGTCAGCAGGGAGACACTTGGCCCAGAGAGAGGGAGAGATGGGGCGCAGATGATGGTGAGGGTGGGCTGGCCCAGGACGCGGGGCCCCCCGGACCTGGGTGTGGCCGACTCCCGACAACCCTCCTGGTCGCGGGCAGGCCGTGGGGTCCCCCGGAGCAGACAGGGAAGAATGTGGCCACAGGGACCGCGAGCTCATTGCCTACCACATCCCAGGTTGGCGTGTGCGGTCTGAGAGGCAGGCCGCGGGCTGTAGGAGGGAAGGGGCTGAGCCGAGATGGCAAGAGACACCAGGAGCAGGAGGCAGGACTCGCAGGGCTTGGGGCAAAGACCTCTTGGTTCCTCTCCTTCATTCGCAGCTGCTGAAACCACTGCCTTAAGGCCTGGCTTCCCCTTTCTCAGCCTCCTCTGGCCCACCCAGCCCCAGGGCCTCCCAAGAGCAGGGGGCCTTCTTCTCCTTCTTGTCCTTGCACCGCAACACCCCTCCTGCTGCTCGAGGCCACACCCCTCCTGCTGCTCAAGGCCCATCCTCACCTAGCCCGTAAGGCCATCCTCAGATACCCCACTGCTTTGCTCCTACAAACACGGGAGCTGCTGCTAATGCGTCCCCACCTCTTGAGAGTCACCATCCTAGAGATCAGGGACCCTTTTTTCCATAGATGTCGCCCATCCCTGCAGTCAGATTCCTAGTCTCTCACCCCTCGGGTGCTCATGAAATTTGTCTCAGATGTACTGGGTATACCTCCTCCAGGCCAGACATGCATTTGCACGGAGTGGTATAGAGCCAGACACCAAGAGTGACTCCTGTTCACGTGGCTGGTTTGCAGAGGAAGCAAGTTGGGATGTGGTAGGCAGGTCTGGGCAGAGGGGGAGGCGGGTGAGGAGTCTAAGAAACAAGAGAACCGCCAGGACAGGAAGAGAGTTTGTTTGCTGGTGAACAGCACTTGGAAGAGGGTAGAGCGGAGCTCTCAGAAATGTGGACGGAGCCGGGAGAAGGGAGCTGGGTCGCCGCTGTCGCCTGCGTATCCCCGGGAGAGCACGGCCAGCCATCTGCCTCGCCTGCATCACGGGCAGGCTTGCCTCCAGCAGGGAGGCAGGTACAAAGGCCCAGGTGATGCCCCTCCCCAGCACCATCCCCCCCGCCAGCCCTCTGTTTATTGGACGAACTCCCGGACATTTTGGCAAATCCACAGAGACTCAGCCTTTTCAAGGTCTGGGGAGGGCTGTGGCCTCTTTTAGCCCTACCTTCTTTCCTGATGGCTAAGGCAGCCACCAGAATGCCTGTGAAATTCTTGAGGAAAATTCTTTCTGCCTTCCCCCATGGGACTTAGCAGCGCAAGGCCTCCAGTCCGCAGCCCACAGGAAACCCATCTGACGTCCCTTCCCATTCCTATTCTTCTCTTTGTAAGCTCACAGACGATGTACTGAGCCTAGTCAGGAAAACTGCAAGCTTCTTGCAGGAGTAGCTTAAGAGCTGGAAAGGCTCCATCAGGAGCACAGAAGGATTAAGTCTCCCAGGCCCTGGGGCTGATGGCTCAGTTGCTTGATAACACTGATTTTTTGTAAGATATCTTTCCGCAGTTCTTTGCATCCTCCACAAATACTCCAACTAAGGGTGGTGACTGCTCCCTGCATCTCCGCTCCATCTTCCAAACGTGGAAAACGGAGCCCCCGGGATGTTCAATATCTTGCCCAAGGTTACACGGCCCTGCCGTTGGCAACACAGAAACCTTGGCATTTAGGCTTCCTCCCACACAGACGTTCCTAACCTATGACTTGGCTCCCTTGTGGGGTGGGGTTGTCTTGTGGACGGAAAGCCAAATTGGATGCAAAGCTGAGAAACATGCCCCTCTCTGTGAGCCAACGCCACCGAACAATAGCCACTCATTCCTCATTCCTCGGAGTGGAAATGATTCACTCGGTCTCTCGGTGTGAACGCTGGATCAAGTAAACAGCCAGGGTCGCGGTTCTTGTTGCAGGAGACTCAGCGGCTGTCCCGGGACCGGAGACCACTGGGCCGATGCTCTGGCTCCCCCAGGAGCTGCCAGGGAGGGGAGTGGGAAGCAGACACCCTCTCCTCCTGCCCTAGGGCCCGCACGGAGGAGGTTGGGGTGGTGGTTGGAGCTCACCATCACATCCCTAGTAATGAGCTTGGCTCCCTGCCCAGGCTCCTGCAGCCAAACTCGCTGTTTGTTTTGTTGTTTTATCGGCCTCTTGGGTCCCGAGAACCGGTCTTCTGAAAGCTGGGAAAGGCAGCATTTCGTTGGCACAGGGAAGGGGGCATATTTACAGAATCCCCCTAAACCCTTGCCCCTGGTCAAAACATCTCCCCTACTTGACCATGACAAGCGGGGAGAGGGGTGTGGGTTTCTATCTGGAGCCCCAGCTGAGCGCCAGGGAAGAGGCCCTGGTCTCCCAGAGCCATTCTGAAAGGGAGAAGGGAAAGATTCATTTACTGTTTGCACCTTTTGTGTGCCTCCTCCTGTGCTTCAGTCCCGGGCAGGCCCTGCGTGAGGCGCCAGGCCGCGTGCTCAGCTGGCTGCTTACCACACCCAAGAGGAACCCTTTGGAGTCCAGGCTGTGTCTCAGAGCAGGTGAAGCACAAGGGTCATGATTCAAGCTCTCGGAACCCAAGTGGCCCAAATAGGTTCTGGAGAATTTTTCAGAGGCCACAGTGCTAATGTTTGCAGAGCATCTTTAGGAACATACAAACCGCATCGACGTACATCCTTTTGCACCATTGAGCCTTGCCTTCTTGTGGATACAGAGCATGGCAAAGAGCTCATAGTTGGACAAGACCTCCAAAGACCACCTGGTCCTGTCCTCCTGCCCTCAGGTAGGAGCTTGTTTGCATAACAAAGAGCATCTGAGCTTCCAGAGTGCAGTCCTGACTCCAACTATTAACTGTTTGACCTCTGAGCTTTAGTTTCCTCCTGTGTGAAACGAAGACAGTCATAATACCTGCCTCGTGAGACTGTAATGAGAATTAAACGAAACCATTCGCTTTTTAACAAAAATGTGCTGAATGCCTACTATGCACCATTTGCTGGGTATACAGTAGTGAAAAGTCAGCACTGCTTGCCCTAGTGAAGATTATACCTCAATGTGGGAAGACAGATGAGAAAATAATGGGAAAGCGCAGTATACAGTGTATTTAGAAGATAACAAGTGATAAAGAAAAAATAGAGCATAATAAAATAATTTATGAAAAGCGAGGTGCTGAGTTTATATGCACTTAAGTACGACTACTATTGTTACTTAATTTCTGAGCCTCACTTTTTTTTTTTTTTTTTTTTTCGTGAAGTGGGTAATAGTGATAAACACTTTGTGTGGTTGCTGGAAGGACACAGTGAAATCTCGTATAAAAAGCGCTTGCTCTGGTGCTTGGCAACAGAAGTGCTTCTATTATTATTACCAGCATCTTTGAGGCCGCCCCCCCGAAGCCCACTTCTCCTCTGACTCCCTGAGGGAGTGCAGCTGTCAGATCAGCCTCCTTTTTAGTGACATGTTTGCAAGGTCAGATGGAGGAAGCAAATCCTGCTTCCTGCCCCCAGCCCTAATCATGGGAAAGAAAATACTTAGAAGACTAGACCAGCCGGGCCGAACTAATCTAACCCTGCTGGACACTGCTATCCAGCTGCCTTAGTCACCAGAGAGAGCTTTCCGAGCCCCGTATCATCCGATGGTCTGTACTGACCCCTCCTCGAGGCGGGGCTGGGGGACGTGCTGGTTCCGCCCTTACACCTTGGTAGTATTAACTAAAATGGGACCATTCGCTGTGCTTCGCATGCTCCCAAGCCCACCTTAATATCCTCGGGTTGCACAGCTCTGCCTTCGATGAACTGTGTGGTCTTGAGCAGACCTCAGTTTCCTAAACTGACCCACTGATGCTACCTTGCAAGATCGCTATGCACGTCAGACACGGGAGCTGTAAAGTACTTACCATAGGGCCTGGTGCATAGTAGATGCTCAATAAACGGCAGCCGTTGTTGCTATTACCACTGTTACTACACGCGTGACCCCCACTAGTATTATTGCTACCACTTCTGTACCATTACCTTTTCTTCGAAAGGCCCAGATTCTCTTGTTTTCTGTTAGCTCATGAATCCTTATTTTAGGATAAGTAGGGTGCTTCCCAGGTGGGGCAGTGGTAAAGAATCCACAGGAGACCTGGGTTTGATCCCTGTGTCGGGAAGATCCCCTGGAGAAGGAAATGGCAACCCACTCCAGTATTCCTGCCTGGAGAATCCCATGGACAGAGGAGCCTGGCAGGCTACAGTCCACGGGGTCTCTAGAGTCGGACACGACTGAGCCTGCATGACAAGGGAAAATGCTCTGTTGCAGATGGTAGTAATGAGGTTCACAGAGGTCATGGATTGCTCAGGGCCACAGGGTAAACCCAGGGAAGACTGGAATGAGAGCTGTCACAGATATTTCAGTGGGACATGGTGCAGCACACATCTAGTTACCTGGATGGTCCCGGCAACGATGAAGCTGAAAGCTTGCAGCTACTTGAGCTTCCTTTCCTTCCTGTTATCGTGTGTCCTTCCATCCAGAGAAACCAGAGATGTATGAAGATTCAGGGCGGTGAAGGTCACCCTGAGGTTCTGTCCTTTGAGTTTCTTGCTGGGATTCTGTCCCTCCCTGGCCTCAGCCTCCAAAAAGGTTTCCAGGCTCTTAGGAGCTGGTGCCTCTGGGGTTGTCCCAGTATCTCATCACGCTCCAGTACTTCATTGGATTTCAAAGGCTATTCGACCAGCTGGGTGGATAACCCCCGTCCCAACCTGGAAGGGGCAGTGGCATCCACTTGCTTTAATAACACATCAGGAGTTCTCGCCCATGTCTGTTCAGAGTGGATGAAAGTGCAGCCAAGGAAAGAGGAGAAAGCCGTGGAGTCCGGACCTCGCAAAGAGGTCAGACCCTCTATCACACAAAGTCAGGAAGATTTCCCTGATCTTATAACCGGAAAGGATCTCAGAAACTAGTCCAGCCAACAGACTCTGGGCAGGTGAGATGTTCATTGTTCTCATTTGTGAATAAGATGGCTGAGGCCTAGGAAGGTTAAGTGATCAGCACACGGTCACCCAGGTTCTTAGAAACAAAGGCAAGACTAAAATCTAGGTTTTTAGATTTCAATTCTAGGACCCTTCTTTCTGTATCATTTGGAAGAACATTCCCTCTGCACGAAACCTCAGGCTCACCTCTGCCTCTCCGTGGGCTCTAAGCACCCCAAGCAGAACCCAAACTTAGTCCATGGATCGTTCTAGCTGAGTCTAGCTAAGCTTCCTGTCCCTGGTCTGGCCATGCAGCTTTCCTCTGGGGTGGCCAGCATCCCTGAGCTCTCACCATATGTGACTTGAGGTGCTTCCTAGAGCCTGTCCAGCTCAGAGGCCTGCTCACCCACAAAATGCTTCCCTCAGGCTAAGAAGTTCTGACAAGTCAGAAGAACACTGAATTAGGGACCTCAGTCAGGTCTTATAGGTGAGTCCTTTTTCTAGGCACGCTGCTTTATTTTTTATTTTTGGTGAGGAGTGGGTCCATTATAAGTTAAGCACTCACTATCCCCTGGAGGAGGGGATGATAACCCACTCCAGTATTCTTGCCTGAAAAATCCCATGGACAGAGAAGCATGGCGGGCTACAGTCTATGCGGTTGCAAAGAGTCAGACACAATTGAGCAAGCATACACACACACACACACACACACACACACACACACACACACACACACACGTGCTAAGCCCTGCACTAAGTGCTTTTTAGTTAAGCCTCCCCGTACCCTTGTAAGGTAAGGATTAATAGTATGTCCATTTTCCATATGAGCAAAGGGAGGCTCAGCAGAGTTAGGTAGCTAGCCAGAGCCCCATTGCTACTAAGTGGAAAGCTGGGATTAGAATCTGAACTTGTCTGTCTCCAGACCTGGGCTTAGTGAACCACTAACGCTGAGCCCTGGGCCGCCCTCCTTCTAAGGCTCGGCTGGCTCCTCTGTGACCCACCACCTGCCCAAGGGAGCTGCAAGGAGCTGCAAGAGAGGAGAGTTGGGGGGACCGAGTTTGCCCTCTTTCCAGCCAAGGTGCCCAGGAAGCTGGGGCCATGGCAGCTGTCCCCCCAGCATACGCTGCCTGGTGCCACTCCCCGCAGGCCTCCTCCTCCCCTCCCCACCCACCACAGCCCAGACCACAGAGGATGATGTGGCCACCTTTGCACTGCACATAGTCCCCAGCTGACCCCCCTTTACCCAGGCATCATTGTTTGCCATGAGCTTTCTGAAGGGGACACAAAGCAGTGTTACTGACGAGGCCAAGAGCAGCTGTGTCAAGCATGGGGCATCACGCTGCTGTCCAGCACATCACCCGGGCATCCCTTGGAGCCCCCGGCTCTCCTTCAAAGACGCTGTCTGGGGTCTTTTGTGTGCCCGTATACCGTTCCGAGCTGGCTAGGCAAAGGTTTTGGCCGTGAGGAGGAAGACAGTGAGCACTGGAGTCATTTCGATCTGGCAACATTGGAAGAGACGTTTAATGCAATAGTTAACAGCAAACCACTGCTGGGGGGTGGGGGTGGGTGGGTCGCGATGCATGTTCTCTGTTTATGGAGCTTATGCAATCCCATCAATATTGATGCCTGATGCCTTTGATTCTGACACTAATCATTGCTATGAATTAAATTTGCAGCCATATAATTAGGATTGCTATTAATAGGGCCCTGAGCTAAGCTCTACGATGCGGCATGTCTTTTTCTTGATAGAAATGGCATCCTTGGAACTCTGCTAATGGGGCGCACCTGGGATTTGCCAAGAATGATGCGAAAATTATACATTCTATATTTGTATTGGGCCTTTACTAAAATGCCAGCGAGCAAAGGTGAGGCTGGCAGGAAGGTTCTCCCCTGCCCTGTGGCTGTGGGCAGCAATTAGGTATCTCTCTCACACTTCCAAGTCTTTAGGAAAGTATATTCCAGAGCCAACTTGCTTGCTCATGGTCCAGCTACAAAGAGCAGAGAATCAGGAAGGTCTTCCTTAAGTTTAACCTAGTTTTAGTTAGCTTAGGCTAAGGGACTAGGTACTCTGGTAATTGTGTTCTCAGACTTTGAGGGAGCTATGAACCAACCAACTATGAACTAGACCATTCAGGTATGACCTAAATCAAATCCCTTATGATTATACAGTGGAAGTGAGAAATAGATTTAAGGGCCTAGATCTGATAGATAGAGTGCCTGATGAACTATGGAATGAGGTTCGTGACATTGTACAGGAGACAGGGATCAAGACCATCCCCATGGAAAAGAAATGCAAAAAAGCAAAATGGCTGTCTGGGGAGGCCTTACAAATAGCTGTGAAAAGAAGAGAAGCGAAAAGCAAAGGAGAAAAGGAAAGATATAAACATCTGAATGCAGAGTTCCAAAGAATAGCAAGAAGAGATAAGAAAGCCTTCTTCAGTGATCAATGCAAAGAAATAGAGGAAAACAACAGAATGGGAAAGACTAGGGATCTCTTCAAGAAAATCAGAGATACCAAAGGAACATTTCATGCAAAGATGGGCACAATAAAGGACAGAGATGGTGTGGATCTAACAGAAGCAGAAGATATTAAGAAGAGGTGGCAAGAATACACAGAAGAACTGTACAAAAAAGAGCTTCAAGACCCAGATAATCATGATGATGTAATCACTGACCTAGAGCCAGACATCTTGGAATGTGAAGTCAAATGGGCCTTAGAAAGCATCACTACAAACAAAGCTAGTGGAGGTGATGGAATTCCAGTGGAGCTATTCCAAATCCTGAATGATGATGCTGTGAAAGTGCTACACTCAATATGCCAGCAAATTTGGAAAACTCAGCAGTGGCCACAAGATTGGAAAAGGTCAGTTTTCATCCCAATCCCAAAGAAAGGCAATGCCAAGGAGTGCTCTAACTACCGAACAATTGCACTCATCTCACACGCTAGTAAAGTAATGCTCAAAATTCTCCAAGCCAGGCTTCAGTAATATGTGAACCGTGAACTTCCTGACGTTCAAGCTGGTTTTAGAAAAGGCAGAGGAACCAGAGATCAAATTGCCAACATCCGCTGGATCATGGAAAAAGCAAGAGAGTTCCAGAAAAACATCTATTTCTGCTTTATTGACTATGCCAAAGCCTTTGACTGTGTGGATCACAATAAACTATGGAAAATTCTGAAAGAGATGGGAATACCAGACCACCTGATCTGCCTCTTAAGAAATCTGTATGCAGGTCAGGAAGCAACAGTTAGAACTGGTCATGGAACAACAGACTGGTTCCAAATAGGAAAAGGAGTACGTCAAGGCTGCATATTGTCACCATGTTTATTTAACTTATATGCAGAGTACATCATGAGAAATGCTGGACTGGAAGAAACACAAGTTGGAATCAAGATTGCTGGGAGAAATATCAATAACCTCAGATATGCAGATGACACCACCCTTATGGCAGAAAGTGAAGAGGGGCTAAAAAGCCTCTTGATGAAAGTGAAAGTGGAGAGTGAAAAGGTTGGCTTAAAGCTCAACATTCAGAAAACGAAGATCATGGCATCTGGTCCCATCACTGCATGGGAAATAGATGGGGAAACAGTGGAAACAGTGTCAGACTTTGTTTTTCTGGGCTCCAAGATCACTGCAGATGGTGACTGCAGCCATGAAATTAAAAGACACTTACTCCTTGGAAGGAAAGTTATGACCAACCTAGATAGCATATTCAAAAGCAGAGACATTACTTTGCCAACAAAGGTTCACCTAGTCAAGGCTATGGTCTTTCCTGTGGTCATGTATGGATGTGAGAGCTGGACTGTGAAGAAGGCTGAGCGCTGAAGAATTGATGCTTTTGAACTGTGGTGTTGGAGAAGACTCTTGAGAGTCCCTTGGACTGCAAGAAGATCCAACCAGTCCATTCTGAAGGAGATCAATCCTGGAATTTCTTTAGAAGGAATGATGCTAAAGCTGAAACTCCAGTATTTTGGCCACCTCATGCGAAGAGTTGACTCATTGGAGAAGACTCTGATGCTGGGAGGGATTGAGGGCAGGAGGAGAAGGGGACGACAGAGGATGAGATGGCTGGATGGCATCACTGACTCGATGGATGCGAGTCTGAGTGACCTCCGGGAGCTGGTGATGGACAGGGAGGCCTGGCATGCTGTGGTTCATGGGGTCGCAAAGAGTCGGACACGACTGAGCGACTGATCTGATCTGATCTGAACCAACCAAGGGAAGAAGAGTGTCTTGGTATGCCCCAAGCTTGGCTGGAAGGGGCTGAGCCAAACCCTTGTTGAGAGTCCCAGTTGGCCGCATTTCTAGGGCGATGAGTAAGCATGACCCCCACCCCACTCATAACTGATTCCAAGGCTCCCATCCAGAGAGCACCAGTGAACCTCACACCTAAAAGAACCCACTGCTAGCCTGCTGGGAAAGGACGAGCTGTCCAGCGTAATGAGATCCCTTCCCCGGTAAACCTACAGCAGGCTCATTGACTGAGGAGCCCCGTCTTTTATTATCATGAGGTCCCCAGGTCAGCACTCGAGACCTGATGCCCCCATTCAGCCTCTGAGTAATCACGTGTCATGGTGCACGAAAGGGTCCTCTAATCCTTTCCCAACAACAACACGTGTGGTGACAGGCCCTGGCCCCTGGGAATAGCAGTGTGCACCAGTCGGCATAAGGGATGCATTAGTTCCTGCCCGTTTGACCTTCAGTCTGAAAATAATTTTTCCTCCCTATCATCATTTATTGATTTTTTTTCCTTTCATGTTTTTAAGTCATTGTGAGAAGACAATGGTTTGAGTTCACGTCCTAACCTTCCAATTTATTAAATCTGTGACCTTAGCTAAGTTACGTAACCTCTTGGAAACTTGGAGTTGCAAGTTCGCATCTTTAAAGCAGAGATGGTAATATCTACTTTGTAAGGATCATAATGATTTTAAAGAAGTGTCTGAATTGCCTATCATGGGGCTTCTGTACCTAATGAGAGTCCCCGCTTCCCTTCCCCTTTCTCACATACGTACTTGGAGGCACAGGACGACAGGCGGTAGCTCTTGGTACCCACAGCATTCGGGAGAATGCCACTCTGTTTCCCACCTATTCTCAGGGACAGCACGTGGAATATTGATTCTTCCAAACGAATGGTGAGCTGCAGCATCAATTCCAAATGCCTTTGATCTTTTGCTCACTACACACAAGAGGACTGAACAGGGGTTTCACACCCCACCACAGACACCCAAGTCTCTGCTCTTTCTCTTTATTCTTGGGTATTCAGGGGCCCTGAGTTCCACCACGACGCCCCGGTGCTTAGCGCCTCAAGGCAGAGAAAGGGGCGAGAGCATTTTAGCATCACCTGGAATGGAGGCTCTTTTTCATACCGGAGTCTTACTCAGTTCTGCGTTCAGCCCACACCTCCAGGGTACATTTACCCATTCTGTGTGTGGGCATATGCAGGGGCCAGTGGCCAACATTAGCCAGAGAATGTATTGATAGAAAAGCCTGGAAAACAGTGTCTTTGGTTCAGTCCTCAAGTACCCAAATTTGTCACAAATTAGCAAACAACTATTTTACTCTTTGTGCCTGAAGTTGAGAGGGGTAGAGATTTGTGTTGGAGTATTGTTGAGGGGGTCACTGTTCTTTTGGTTCCCACCAAGCAGAAAGTATAAAAATCAGTCCCTTTAATTCTTTAAATTAGCTTGCTGTTGGGCAAGCACCTAGTAACTCATATATGCATTCAAGCACAACCGCACAGTTAACACTCATCCCATTATGGCCTCTTGTCACTTGTAAGATCTTGAATGACACAAGCGAAACCCCCATGGGCTCACCCAGTGAGGTGATGCTCCCACAAGTGCTGCTGAACCTCCAGTCTTCCCAAGAGTCTAACTGCTCTGGAATCCATAAAACACAGAGTAGCTTCAGTCCCAGACAGATTGCTGGTCTTCCCAGAGGAATGGCCACAGTCAGAGAAACAGAGGAAAAAATATGCCCAACCTCCCCCCACCATCAAATCAAAGAAATAAAAAATCTGTCTCCTTGGTGCCTCCCCAGTATTTATGTCTGAGCTCAGCAGACACCCCTGGGCTGCAGCCAGTCTGTGTATTAGCATTAGTCCATTACGCCTTTTATGATGCATGTTACCTACCCTGCACCCCTGCCCCCCCGCCCATTGCAACATTTTATGACTGTCCTTTTCATTTCTGGAAAGAGCTTCACAGAATGGCAGATGCCTGCATTTCCCCACTCTTTGGGGAGCTATTTGTAGGCAGCCTGTCCCAGGCCATAAACAATAGGAGATAAACCACAGCCACTGGCAGTAAATGCATCCAAGGCCAAGGAGACACAAAGAGGACGGGCTAGGGGGAGCTTGGTGCTGTCTCTACACGCCCAGTGGCTGGTGGGTCTTGGGTAGCTGCCGCCCACAGAAGGAGAAGCAAGGGACTGATGCAGAAGTGGATGCCACAGTCCCAGATTTCTGCAAAAGCCAGAGGGAAATCCTACCACGATCCCTCATTCCCATGGAAGCCCCTTGTCCCTGAACTGTGATCAGAACCGGTAAACTTTCCAATAGAAGAGGATGGTTCCCTTTGGCATCATTTCCGCTGCCAGTTCGTGTTACTGCACAGATGACTCAGAGCCACTTCTATCCCATTGATGCTGCTAGATCTTGGAGCCACTGTCTGCAAGTGTCTGTGCCTTCCGCCACCCCGTGTCCCTGGGACACCCACCCCAGCCCCTGCCTTCTCCCTTCTCCCCTCTCCAGTCCTCTTACCCTCCCTTACGCCCAAGACCTAGTCTTACCAATCAATCACGGCCAACTTCTGCCTCATTAAAACTTCAGCCAGGACGCTGGTGGTCCTGGAGGTGATATTTATTTATTTCGGCTTGAAGCGGCACCCACACACAAGCTGCTTGTGACGCCACAGGAGCCAACACCTGGAGCCAGCTTTGCTCCATAAAAGGCACCCCTGGGAGAAGAAAACCAAATTCTGAATGAATAATTGGTCTGGTGGAGCTTTCAGATTCTTTCTACACGCACAAACAGCCACTGCAAGCAAAGAACGGAGCAGAGATAGAAGGAGGTGGTTGGTGGGGAAGGACTGCCAGCAAATCCCTGAGTAATGAGTGTGCGTGGAAGAGTTTTGTTCATCCTCAAGCCCGTCATCACGGCAGCACGTGGACAAAGGGTGGAGGTGATGCTCTTTTTCTCCTCCTCCTTTGGTTCCAGACCCCACATCAGATGGATACAAACAGGTGAAAGTGGTGTGCATTTAAAATGTCTGTACACATCAGGCTGCTGGAGATAGTAGCTATTATACCGCATGTATGTTTTTTTGCAGTAAGCTGCTAAATTATTTATTGGGCACTGGGCTTTAATCTCATAAACCTGCCTGCGGGCCCCAGGCTGAGTGCCACATAAAATGCAGACATTGGCCCGGCTGTGCGGAGCACTCTGGTGACTCTGGGTAGTGAGTCTTCGTTTTCACTTGATCCTTCCCCCCAGATCGGCTCATTAACAGCAGGCAGACCCAATGAAGAGCCTTCTCGTTTCTCCCTGACTCTGAACTCGGAAGTTGATTTGCATCTTATGTAGTGGACCAGAGCCCCCACCTGAGCACAGAGAGCCAGGGGCGCGGTTGTAAGGGACTGTGCCAGAGGCTGAGGGATGGGAGCCCTTAGAGAAGGTGGATGAGCCCAGGACCCCTGGATGTTGCTGGGATGGTCCAGAACTAAATCCGTAAGCTGTGAGCTCTTCTGGTTACCCCAACTTACCGCGAGATGACCCTGAACAAACCTTTGCCCCTTGGGCATCAATTTGTCCCCTTTAAGTCAAAGTGGTCTCTGCTCTCCTCCCTGGTTCCAGTCCAGAAGGTAGCTCTCTCGGTGTAAATCTCCTGGTCATTCTCTGAATGCCAAGATAGTAAGAACCCCCTTGAACTCACTTAATGGTTTGAGGTACAAAGAGCTTTCATATATACAGCACCCATTTTGAGCTCATCTAGGAATCCTAACAACCCCACAGGCTGTGATCTTACAGATGAGGAAGCTGGCCCAGCGGCATCAAGTGGTTTGCCCAGCATCACCCAGCGATAGCACTGTGATCAGACCCTGGCTGCTGATCCTTTGTCCATTCTAGATAGGGGAGCTCACGGACATTAAGGTAGCGTGGAAACTGAGGCAGAAACCATCTCTGACACCCACGCTGCCCAGGGCTGGCTGTGTGGGAGCCATGTTAGCAGCCACGCCCTTGCCCCAAGAATGTGAATACAAGAAGGCTGTGCTCTCCAGACCCTGGGCCTCTCCTCTCCTTGAGCAGATGAAGCAGTGCCAGGACTTGTCTGGGTTTCATCATTCACTGTGCCGCAGCCGCCAGCATCTTATAACTCTCACTCGCAAAGTCAGAGGGGCAGGGACGCCCGCTAGGAGGATGTGGCAGGAGCTGAACACACTGGATTTTTCACCATCGTAAGAGTTCACGATCTGCCCCACAAATGTTCTGCAAACGTCTGTATGTCCATAATGTGTGCGTAGAGGGCCCGTTACTCTCATCAGATTCTCGGGGCGGTCCGTGACCCTACAATATCGATTCTAATTTTTTAATATATACATTTTTAATTGGAGGGCGAGTGCATCACAGTGTTGAGTTCGTTCCTGCTGTACAGCAATGTGAGTCGGCAATAGGTGCACATGTGGCCCCTCCTTCTGCAGCCTCCCTCCCAGCCCCCAGTCCCCCCACTCTGGGCCGTCACAGAGCGCCGAGCCGAGCTCCCTGCGTTACACAGCAGCTGCCCACGAGCCGTTTCATACGTCAGTGTCATTCTCTCAATTTTTCCCTCCTGGTTTTTAGGCAGTGTGCCGTCAAGCTCTAGGTCGATGACTCCAGTCCCCCAATTCCACCCTCCTTCGATCAAAGTGTCTTGCTCTCATCTATTTAATATGTGTCAGGGTTACCAGTATGATTCCTTTGCTGTTTAAAAAGTAAGTTCAAATGACAGATGATGAAATCTTGGCCCTACCTGACTGTCGAGTGGTGTGTGCCTCTTGTAACAGGCATGCCTATAGCATACTCACCGCCTACCGTGCACACACGCACATATTAGACACGTATGTATGCACATGAACACATGTACCAGTGCATATTCTCACACACACACAACAGCAGCAACAACAGCTCCCATTCCCAACCTGGTGTAAGTGGCAACAGAACAAGGTGACACAGAAGGAACCCAGACCAAGGCCAAGAGGTGAGTGAGAGCCCCGAGGCATGGAGACTAGATCAGGCCTGTGGGAAGAAAACACGGGCAGGTCCCTGTCCTGGTTGTAAAGGCAAATCGGACAGCACAGGCTAGGATAGGAGGACAAATGCGAGGGTCCACCTGAGTGTCCGGAGGACTAGCCCAGGCCGGAGGCAGAAGTCCTGATCATTGAGTCCGTGGTTCCAAGCCCAGCACGAGGCCAGGGACAGGAGTGCGCATGGGGAGGGCGTGAGTTACTCCTAGAACCTTGACGCGTCTCCGTGGCCTTCTCACCTTGGGACTTGGTGTGCCGTCCTCTCACACTAGAAGCACTTCCTTCCCCTTGCCCACCTGACACCTTCTCATTGTCAAGATGCCTTGAGATCACCTCCTCCAGGAAGCCCCCTGCCCCCGCTGTGTGCTCCGTGGAGCCCCATCACATGGCTATCAGAGTAGAGAACACAGTGGTTAACAAGAGTCCAAATGCGAGAGCCAAGATGTCCTGGTTCCACTCCTGACTCTGCCCCTTGGTACCTGGGTGACACAGTAGGACTCACTCCCCCTCTCTACGCCTGCTGCTTCATGGGCAAACTAGGAATAATGAAAGTTTCTGTCGCACAGGCTTGATGAGTTAGTTACATGAGCTGCGTGCCAGTGAGCCAGTACAGGTAAAGCACGTGGATCCGTGTCCAAAATTGGACCAGGGCTCAGTGAATGTCACCTATGGTCATTATGTGTTTCCTCATCATCCTGTTTCTTGTCCCTGCCCTTCAGTACACTCAGCAGTTTTGGGATTGTGGTTGCGTTGTTCATATCTGCGTCTGTAGGGTCAAGTAATATGGCAGTCATTCAGTACAAGTCTAAAAAGGAAGAAAGGAGTCAGGGAAAGTGAGCGGTGGGGGGAAGAGCTCCTCGAACATAAGTCATCTCTCTGCCCCTGTCGTAAGGCATCTTCTCGGTGGGAGTCAGAAAGGGCTTGTGAGGGGTGTCCTCCTCCACATAAGGGAGCACTGAGGAGTTCCTAGCAATGCCTCTGCCTGGCCAAGAGCAAGAGATGAGATTCTTTGAGGAGTGCAAGTGAGTCAAGCCGTCACATCTCATACACCGGAATTCAAGCCGTCAACTGCCGCAGGCACATTCCTTTGGGACTACCCTTTCCCAGAAGGGAAAATTCCTTCAGCCTCATTTCACTCACAGCCTCACTCATCTGTCACTTCTCCGTCTGCAAATCCCACTGGGCACCAGTATGTTAGTTGCTCAGTCGTGTCCAACTCTTTGCGACCTCATGGACCATAGCCCACGCCAGGTTCCCCTGTCCAGGGAATTCTCCAGGCAGGAATATTGCAGTGGGTAACCATTTCCTTCTCCAAGGGATCTTCCTGACCTAGGGATCAAATCTGGGTCTCCTGCATTACAGGCAGATTCTTTACCCTCTGAGCCACCAGAGAAGCCCACTAGGTACCAGGTCTGCACCAAAAAACAGCCGGCAGCAGAGATACCCAGATGCTCTGCCCAGCCCGCTCTGTGATCCCATCAATCTTCTAGAGTCCAGAGCTTAGTAGACTGTATACCTCCTGCCACCAAGGGCTTGAAGGTGCAGAACTATGTCCATGATTACTTCACATGTTCATTCATACATTTGCTCATTCAAAGAAATGTAAATATTACTATCAATGCCTACTATGTGTTTTCAAATATATTACTTGTTGCTGATACCATCATTAATTACATTAAGCCAGTATCCCTCAACTGAGGCAATTCTCTGGACATTTGGCAAGGTCTGGAGACATTTGGTTGTTATATCTGGGACAGGAGGGGCTACTGGCATCTACTGGGTGGAGGCCAGGGATACTGCTGAACATCCTAGGATGCTCCGAACAACATCCACAACAAGGAATGATCCGGCCCCACATGCTGTAGTGCTGCGGCTGAGAAACTGAGCAGAGCAGCGCACAGTTACTGGTCATCAGCTCTGTGCCACCAGCTGTGCTAAGCACTCAGCTTTATTTAATCCTCCCAACTGCCCTGCAACACGGGGACCAGGACTCTGCATCATTCCAGATGAGAAAACCAAGTCGCAGGGAGGTGGAATTATTTCCCCATTCATCCATGTCATGTGTGTTTATTGGACAGCTCAGTCAGGTGGTGGATTTGGAGAGGAAAACAAGGTCTGCGGGCCCCACAGTCTGTGCTCGTCCATTAAACCAGGCTAGCTCTCTGCTCCAGAGCAGGCGAAAGAAAATAGGAAATAAGTAAGTACGGGAGAAGTGCAAGTTTGGGGAGGAACGCAGAGCTGATACATGCCACTGGGTGTGATGACAAAGGTACTGCTTCTCCTTCCCGGCCCTGCTGCCCTTCTCCCCCACACGGACACGCACGCTCCCAGACACACACACAAGCAATGGAACCACATCCTTGAGGCCCCAGCCTCCCTTCGGGTTTATTTTGGTGTGGGTGGTGATTTTCGCTGAGATTGCACCCCTACTCCCCTCCCTTCAAAACGTGTCTCATCTTATAAACACAGCCAACCCTTCGGCTGGGAGAAGGGCGGAAATATTTCTCCTCCTGTTCCTGAAGTGTCTTGATAAAGATCTGCTCTCTGCCAGCCTCCAGCTTCTCCTAGTGCTGATTTAGTGTGTGCTGGAGGAGGTGTGGTATTTTATCTGTAGCTCCTGCCTGGTGGGCTGTCTGGACAGGGCCCGCTTGTGTCGTGGGAAGAATGTGGACTTTGGAATCAGACTATCTTGGTGCAAATCTTGGCCCACCTACTTGGGAGACGGTATTGGGGAAATTAGCCGTATTGAGCTCTGATTTCGTCATCTGTGAAATGAGAATGATGAGATATACCTTGAAGGGTGCTTTTCATAATTAAATGAGGTCAGGCATGTTCAGCTTTTAGCGTGCTGCTTGGTGAGGAGTGAGTCCTCGGGAAATGCAAGCCAGTATCCCCATCTCCCACTTCAGCCCCAGGTCGGCTCTCCCCAGGGGCTCATTGAGTGGGAGATGTAGTCTGTGGGTCCTCCTGGTGGGCCTCCCTACCTGCTCTGTGTCTTCTCTGGGGCCTGTGTGCGTGGGTCAGCCTAGGCCCCCAAATCGACCACAAGACTTCCATCCTGCCCTGCCTATGCGGTTAGCTGGGTGACTTAGACCAACCCCCTTGGCACAACACGTGCATCACCCATATTTCCCATTTAGCCCTCAACCCAGCAGAGGCCCGAAGAATGCCACAGAAGAGTGAGCAGTGGCACAGCTGACCCTTTTTAAAGTTGTATCCTGACATCATTTCAGATGCTGGGGCCAGGAGCCATCTTCAGGATGCCTTGGACTAGTGACTGTCCTCACCGCCGACTTTTGTCCTTCTCCTCCAGCTTCTCACAACAGCGCCTCTTTTAGAATGAATGGAGACAGGAGGAAAACCCATTCATTGAGCAGCTACCAAGCACTTAGGCCTTTTGCTCCCTGGACACAGCCCACCCTCCCCTCCTGGATGCATTACACCCAGCCCATCTGAAGCAGGAGGCATGAGCTCTGCTCTAAGGACCCTCAGAAGAGGAGCTCCCTTTCCTCTCTGCTGTCTTAGCTTGGGTGACCTCCTGAACCACAGGGGCAGGAAGATCCAGCGTTAGTCATTACAGCATGCAGTGTCATTTCTCATGCCCTGTCTCGTTCAGTTCCGGTAGCGGCTTGAGAGGTGCATCTCCTTATCTCCGTTAGGAAGGTGGGGTAAACAGCTCCCAGTAGATGATTCAGTCCGTGAGCCCTGGAGCCTTGACAGAAGTTCTCCTTTCCTGGTTCAAAGCTCACAGTCCCCACGATGCCTCAGCTCCCTCACTGGATTCTTTCTTATATCCTACTTAAGCAATCATTTAAAACATGTTCTCGGAACCCTGTAGGTGATGGGCCCTGGGAGATTTAAAGGACAGCGCCACAAGGGTCCTCTCCTCAGGTACCTGCAGTCTATTTGAAGGCATGGGATATGTTTGCCTACTTCTCGCTTCCTCTGAAGACAGGATGCTGTGGGCCCTCTCACTGAGGTTCTGGCAGTGCAGCTGGGGCAGGGTTGGGTACGGAACAAAGGAATAGGAGCCCAGACATCAAGGATCCTGGGCTCCAGCCATTGCTCTGTAGCCATGGACCTTGGGGAAGTTGTCCTGTTTCCTTATATCTAAAGTGGAGACCTTGATAATTCTGGTTCCTACTTCTAAGGACTAAGGGGGAGATTGAGTGAAATAATATGTGTGAAAGCTTTTGGAAAGCAAATGTTAGGCTCAGTGTTCTCATTCTTTCCCCTGCCCCACCCCACCACATCTTATTAGGCGCCTCAGACACTCTGAGACTTTTCTATTGCTAGGTCACCATTGCAGCCTGACCATATGTCTCGTGACCCAGGCAATTACAGTTCCGTGCTATAACTGCTGCCCCAAGCCTTGCCCTCCTCCACCTCAATTGAACATCTTTACATGTTCCTCCTAAAGGAGATCAGTCCTGAATATTCATTGGAAGGACTGATGTTGAAGCTGAAACTCCAATACTTTGGCCACCTGATGCGAAGAGCTGACTCATTTGAAAAGACCCTGATGCTGGGAAAGATTGAAGGCAGGAGGAGAAGGGGACGATGGCAGATAAGATGGTTGGATGGCATCACCGACTCGATGGACATGGGTTTGGGTGGACTCCGGGAGTTGGTGATGGACAGGGAGGCCTGGCGTGCTGCGGTTCATGGGGTCCCAAAGAGTCGGACAGGACTGAGTGACTGAACTGAAACTGAAACATGTGTGATGGTAGGCTAAATAACACCCCTCCCCATTAAAATAATAGAATGAGCAAAGCCCTGGAAAGAGAAGCGGACGTGCAGGTTAGACTCCAGGAACATGTGACCCGGTGATGCCCTGCAGGTGGAGAGCAAAACGCCAGAAATTCCACCAGGTCTTGGTCACCGTCCAGCAGGAAGGGGATCAGTAGTTCAGGAAGGGCCAGGTGCCCTGAGGACATCTGTCTTCCCACAGCTCTAGGTGTCATGGTCTCTCCAAGGAAGAGTTTTGACCAGGGAAGTTTTCAGAGTTGCCTTCGTGAGATGGGTTCTAGGGAACTAAGCTTGAGCACAGAGCAGAAAAGCATTTCAGATCTCAAGCGTTCACAGGAATGCGCTCCTTGTGAAGGCTGCTGCCCCCGTCCTTCTAAAGCCAGCCTTGCCTGGTGTCTCTGGCTCCCTGCCGAGCTGAGATTAGCTAGGTAACCCAAACGTCTCCCTCTCGCTGGTCTGTGACACACCCCTGCCAGGACGGGAGCCGTTACCTTTTCCAGATGTTGGGATAATTGCAGGGCTCGTCACCCTTGGGGGCTTCTGGGATCGCTCTCCCAGGGACTCCAGGTCCTTTGACTTGATCCTCAGGGGAGTCAGTAACCATAAATGAGCAAGTGGGGGATGCGGAGGAGAGGAGCTAAAGTATTTGCCCAGAGACATAGTGAGCTGCTCGTAATTCCAGCTCAGAATTCTTAAGTCCGCAAAACGCTGAAATGTGTCTCTTGTCCCTCCCCCTTACTTCCTACAGGAAGACTTGTACAAAATAGCATTGCAGTTCCTAGAGCAGCACTACATCGCTCAGCTCCCTCTCCGCAGATGTGGGGCCACCTACTCCTCCCCTCCATCCCATTTTCTCCATCACTGCCTCCTGCCTCCGAGCCTACCTTCCTGGAGACACTCGTGACACTGTCATTAAACAGCTGCCAGCAGCACCTGCTGGCACTTCCTGGTGCTCGGATAACAACCCAACTTTAGAAAGAAAGAACGCTGAACAAGAAAGGCTGTAAGAGGTGTAGTCCTAAGTTCGGAGCTTTTTTGGCCACATTACATTTTCTGCATTTCTCTATTGATTCTCCTATTCTTGGGTATTTTCTACTTTCCACTTATGAATCCACTCCTCCAACCCCTACTTGGGAAATCAAGAAAAGGAAACCTGTTTCCGGATGAAATGTGGTGTCAGCACATGGCTAGGCTCTTAACACCTCACATGAACATCCCCGGGGCTGCCTCCAGTCTCCAAAGCCTTTAGCAGTGGAGGGGGTAAAGACAGAGGCGCCAGCTGTTCCCTCCTCCCCGCTCCGCCTGTTTCCAGCAGTGCTGATGCAGGGTGATGGAGAGACGGTTCTTAGAGTCTGTGCCTCATGATAACGCCCTGGAAAGTCGTTACCTGGACGGCTTTTCCCACTCTGTGCTCCCGCCCTGGAGTTCCTCCTGTTTATCCCAGGAGCCATCAGAGGGAGACCCATCACATCTCTGCTTACCGTCCCAGTGATTGTTAAGCCTGCCCACCAGGCGGCTCACCATCCTGCACACAGAGGTCTAGCCACTCGGAAGCCACCCACACCCCGTTCTCAGGACAGTGTCCCTGAGTGCTGAGGAATCCTGCTGCCTGGCTCATTTCTTCCTGCTGCCAGCTGGAGCTCACATACAAAGCCTATGATTTATTTTAAAATGATAGGTCAGAAGCAGTGGATTCTTTTTTTTTTTTTCTTGCTTTCAGACAGAAGCCAATGAGGAAGAAAGTGGCAGCTTCAGGAAACTGAGTTGTGTCTTGTGGTTGCCAGGGGTATGCGGCCTGTGAGGGCTGGAGGGGCTGAGTTACTGGAAGCAGCGTTCAAGGGAGCCTTGCAAAGGTCAACCCAAAGCTGTATTTGTGGGAACAATCAAACTTGATGACTCGGCTGGTTTTCTATTGTGTCATGGAAAGGGCTCCAGGGGAATTCTTGGCAAGTCTTTAGAAAAAGGAAAAAAATATATATCTATATATATATAGCTAAAGATGGGTGTATTTATAGAGAGCTATATGGATCTATTTATGCCAGTCATGCCAATTATCTCTGCAGGGAGGAGGAGGTGCCTCTGGAAAGAGGAAAGCAGAAGCATCTTCCTGCAGCTCTCCCAGGCTCTCAGAGAAGGAAACACAAGCGTCATGGGAGATACTGAGGTCCTTGGGCTTAATCCCCAGGGACCCAATCCTAGACCAAGAGAGGCTCCCCGATGGAGGCCAAGCCTCTGAGCCCAGAGTTCTCTGAACTATTCTGGCAAGTCCCTGCCGTCTAGAGGACACCTTGGAAGGAGATCTTTCTGGGCTCTGCAACCTAATCTTCAGAGCGGAGTGTGAGAAGCAAGGGGACCATATGGGAAAGCGCAGGGGGTGCCGGTGGGGGGGTGATGACTAAGAGCTGATGACCCAGAGAAGCGGAGGAATGCTCCGCATTCGTTTGCCTCCCACCTGTGAGAACAAAGCTTAATTGGACTTTGGGGTTTGGAGGGGCCCAGACCCTGATTTTAGAGGCGCTGGGAAGTTTGCCTGCTTGGGTGGGACCATCTGCTGGCCCCCTGGGAGTCTGGAGGAACAACCGAGACTTACTGAGAAGCTGGGCTCAAGATTCTTTCCAGACTCTCCCTGGAATTCCATGATGTATGTGCGATATACATGTATGAGTGTGTATATGCATGTGCCTGTGCATGTACATGCATCTATATATGTGCGTGCGGTGTGTCTGTGTGTCTCTGTGTATGTGCGTGTGTGGTTTGTGTGAATGTGTGTGTGAGCATGCCTGCCTGTGTCCGTGTGCTCTTCCCAGCTTCTCTCCATCAAGGGCCCTCCCGGGGTGGGTGAGGCAGCCAGGGCTGTGAGTGCTTTGGGTGGGAGGGTTAGCTGGGCGAGCCCAGCATCTGACTCTGCACCTCTTATCCCATTTCTGTCATGTCAACAGCGTTCAGAATTGACTGAAGCATAACCACCTGCCTCACCCCCAGCCTGTGCCCTCCCCTCCCCATCCCTGCCTATACCCGCCCATTAGAGGCCCAGGGGTGTGATGAGTAAGCTGGGCTAATGACACTACACCCACCTCGTGTAGGATTGCCCTTGGTATGTACCTCCCTTGATATGCTTCTGAAGCCGCGGGTGGGGATGGGAGGCAGGACCTTATTGCCAAACCCGTTTGGCTGGAGCTGTCGCCTATATTCCTCCTCCACTGCAGACACCCCATGCAGCTCCTCCCCCAGCAAACTGAGTAGCCCGGTATCAGCAAGGAGATGCAGGGTCTAAGGAAGATATCCAGGGTGGCAGCAGAGAACACAACAGTCGTGACATTCTTACGCCTCCCTTTCCTCCTACCCATCTCAGCCCACCCCACACCCATCCTTAAGGCCAGTCACTCCTCATTCCTCAGGCGTAGGCCAGCATGTGAGCATCTGGAGAAATCAGGAATGAAAGTCAGGCTCATGCCAGAAACTTTCTAGAGTACCACTGTCCCAAAGGACTTTCTGTGATAAGGGGAACGTTTATGTCCCTTCCAGCCAGTGCCGTAGTCACTACCCACAAGTGCCTATTGAGAGATTGAGACACATTAGTGCACCTGAAAAACTCAATCTCCTGATTTTCCTGAATTTTAATTAATTGTGATATAAGTAGCTCCACATGGTTAGTGGCACTGGATGGTGCAGTTTGGGAATACGCAGTAGAAAGAACCCAAAAGTCTAGGACACCTTTCAAGCCTAAAAGAGAATCCTCCGTCTCTCAGTCCCAATTTAAAAGTTGGGGGCAGGGGGTGGGGAGTTTTGTCAGATGCTAGGCAGAGTTTATTTTCCATCAGCCCTCAGAGTGAGCCGCATTTTCAGCCTACAGCACGCGATCTGCTTCTTTCTATGATCTGTTCCCCAGGCGAAAGACACTGAGGGCGGGGACAAACAGGAGGGGCCCAGCCCTCCCCACCCCCTGGCCCGGGAACCACCCGGGGCAGCCCCTGCACCTGGCCCGGTTCCCGTCCTCGGGTCCTCAGCGGCGTGGGACCTTCAGAGGCGGTGGGGCTGGGGGCGCCACGCAGAGCGGGGCCGCAGCTGCAGACCTCTGCTCACCCTCCGTCTCTGCCCCTCCGTTTCTTTCCAGTCAGCAGAGTCAAAGAGGCCCTGCAGCCCTCTTTCCCAGTCTTCTCTGCTCCCCATCCCCTGCTGCGGGAGCTTAAGAGGGAACGAAGGGAGACAGGGAGGCCGAGCGAGTGTGAAATGAAATGTCAGCGACATTCAAGGCAGTGACTTCCTGGGCCCCTCACTGCCCGCCCTCCAATCCGGGATGAACCTGTCTGGTCTCTTGAGCTGCTGGCGACTTCTTCCCTGTCTTGAGCCGTCAGACCCTCAGTCCTGCACGCTCTTCCCCCTCCCAGGAATACAAGAACACGTGTGGCCAGTCCATCTGTGACCTTTATTCTCTAGACCTCACTCCCGGAAGGGGAGGAAACCCCAGAAGAGCTTGCACTCCCTACCCCAGATTGGATGAATTCCACCTTCCTCCCGGCCTTCAACCTTCCCCCCGGCCTTCAACCTTCCCAGTTCCTCCGGGGACACAACAGGAAGAGGGGGAAAGCCCTCTTTCTGGGCCAGAGGTTGGCAGTCCCGGCTGGATCCCGCAGGAGGAGAAAGCCCAGCAGGAGGGAAGTCATCCTCCTTCAGATCCCAGAAGGGCATCCTCTGCTGGCTCCTGCAGCCAGAGAACTGACCACCCTGCGAAGCAGCGTCCGTTCATCGCCCAGCAGTGGATGGAGCCTCCTTGTTCAAGGCTAGCTGTCTCCTGACCCAGGAGTCCAGGACGCAGACCCTGAACAAATCATCTCAGCTGGGAGGCCGCTCTGCAAGCCCCTTTGCTTTGCCCCACCTGCAGAGACAGCTGAAAAGCCCCCATTTTGCTGCCAACCAGCAGAATGATGGCAGATACCCCTTGGTTTCCTTCTCTGCAAAATAAGGAAATTGCATGGGAAGGCTCTTCTTTAGCTGACCTTCCATGAATGTCATTCCAAAAAAACACAAAAAACAAACTCTACTTCTGTGGGCCAGGCAAGGGGCTTTTAATCGCTGTGGAAGGGCAGCAACAGTCTCTTGCGGTTCTCTTGGTGGCTCTGATTTCTCAAGGAAGAGAGGGGAGCCAGCTCTTGGGTTGAGTTGGAGTCACTCACTGCCTCGCCAGCTCTGCGCTTTGGAACTGGGCTGAGCTAGATTGAACAGACCATAGTGGGGGACAGAGGACAGATATTAGTGAATTCATGGTTGTTTGTGCAGCAGTGAGAGCAGGGAGGAGCCGGAGTGAGGTAATAGAACTTCCTAAATCGGTATACTCTCCGGGGAATGGAGCATTTCAGCATTTCCTTTCCTAGCTGAGTTTCCAAATAAGAAAGTTGGAGGGACACATTTGCATCTTGAAAGTTGTTTTTCAGGACGTGGATTTAAAAATATACATTCTCCTCCTACCTCCTAGTACACCACCACCTCCTCCGATGCCCAGACCCTCTCTCTTCCTGCCAGGTCCGTGGGGGCTGGTCTACAGATCGGGGGAGGAGGTGATTCTGGGAGAAGAGGGGGGTCTGGCAGAAACCAGGGGTGAAATTCCCCTCCCAGCCGCTCACTGACTTCTGACCTCTGCACCTTTCTTGCTAGTGATCCCTAAATTACTGAGCTGTCTAAGCCTCCCTTGGGAGGAGGGAGGCAAACAGGGCTGTTGGGAGGTAGAACAGGGAAAGTATGAGGGGAAGGTCAGGGGTCGTTTCACAGTATGTTTTGGCAAAGGAGGCCCGTGGAGCAACCAGTGGGATCGGACTTTCATCCTTCCAGAACTTCCCTCCCAAGGCAAACAAAGGCTGTCACTGGAGCGGTGATTTGGAGCATGTGCTCTGAGGAACCGGGGCTCAGCCTTCAGGGCCGGCGACCTGGGGGAGGGATTAAGTAACGGTCTCCCCTGCACCCCGCCCGCCCCCAGGCTCCTCAGCCCAGGGAGGTGACGGAAATGCCTGGGAAGGCCACAGCCAGGACCACAGAGGCGCAGCCAAGCGGGCAGCTGGTGTCCTCAGGGTCCAGCCAGGACGCAGCTCCCGCAGCGCTCTGATAGCTTCCAGCATCGCCATGCAGCTCCAGAGAACCACCCTGCGTGTCTGTCTCCTGGGCGGGCAAAATCAGGTCTGAAAGGAAAGAAGAGGTGGTGGTGAGCTCAGGCCCGGTTAGTTAGCTCGTGTTCCTTGTTCATTCATGCCCAACCCTTTGCGATGCCATGGCTCCTCTGTCCATGGGATTCTCCAGGCAAGAGTGCTGGAGTGGGTGGCCATTCCCTTCTCCAGGGGGTCTTTCCGGCCCAGGGATCTCAACTGAGTCTCTCACTTTGCAGGCAGATTCTTTACCATCTGAGCCAGGAGGGGAGCCCAGAGGTCAGTGCTGGGACGGCTTGGAAGGCTGGGAGTTTGGGAGTCCAGAAGAACCAGCCCCCGCCAGCCCCCTCAGACCCGGGGAGTGGGGAGACACCAAAACTTGACCTGACCATGACCATAGCCAGAAGGACTCTTCCCCCCAGCTGAGATGTCTTCTCCCGCAGCTTCCCTTGGCTGCTTCAGCATTCCGTGCGGTAGCAGCAAATCCTCCTGAAGGGCAGGACCTCCCCAGCACGAGCTGGTCTTAACTGGAACCAAGTCTCCAAAGATAGGGCCATGGCATCACATGATCTCTGTCTTCATTGCTTTGTCCTCCGCTTGCTCGCTGCCTGACTTTGGGCAAGGCCCTTGGCCACTGTGACTCCGGGGTCCTCCTCTGTGAAACAGGGATATCGCTCGTGCCCCCTGGCATGCATGCCGCCGCCCCGTGAAAGCAGACGCAGAGAGCACAGGGCTGGATTGGCATTGGTTCTGTCTTGCCTCTCAGCTCTTTTCTTTGTGGGGGACTCGGGAACATGTACACGCTGACCATCCAGCCCCCAGGTAGCCATGACCACCGCCATGCCAAGGAGTGGACTGAGCGATGACCCCTTAACTCTGCCCCCTCATCCTGCTTGTAGTCTTCTGGGCAAGGAGGTGGCCACTTAGACCTAGCCCTTCTGGACCTAGCTCCTCTCCCCCATCCCTGAAGCAGAGGCGTTTCCTCCGCTGACAGTCTGAAGACAGGTCATTTTTCTTCTCTTCCCATATAATGGCCTTTACTCCCCTACCCACCACCCCCTCCTTTCCAAGTTAATGACTTTAACATACACATAGTTCTGAAAAAAAAAAAAAAAAAAAATACAAGCCCCCTGTGAGCTGCCCAGACCCCTTGTAGTGGAGGAGAAATAACCCAAGCACATGTCCACAAGTCACCGCTGGCGATGACAGGGGTCCGCGCGCCGATTTCCTCCTGTGCTTGAAGCCTGAGCAGGGGGGCGGGGCTGCAGGGAGGAGACAGAGGGCCTGGGCATTCAGTGGTTCCCTTTGATCCTCCTAGAAGCGCTGTAGCATTTAGGGAAATATTTCACCCTGAGAAATCCAAAGCGTAAGAAAGACAGGCTGGGCGGGTGTCGGGGACGATGATGGAGAGAGATTGCTACCAGATGACCTTTCCTCTCCTTCAGAGTCCGAATCTCTGCTGTCTTGCTTCTCTGGGCTGGGGAGGGAGGAGACAGTCTCTAAGGGGAGACACTAGCTCAGAGTATTTATGGATCTGCTGAGGCCTGCTACCCCGACCAACATGCATGGCTTCTACCTCCAGCTTCTCTGTGGTTTGCCTGACAGAGAGAGAGACACAGAGGCCCACAGAGCCCAGGGCCCTCGTCTTCCCAGTGCAGACAGCATCCAGGGCCACCCTGTCTGCCTGCCACCCTCAGGGCTGTGCCCCGGCCTCCAGGGCTGGCACCTTGTCTGTGAATAAACATCCAAGGGACGGTCTGCTAGGAGGTAGAAGACAGGCACCACCTGCCTCTCGACTGTGTCCCCAGCCCCGCATCTACCCACATGGGGCCCGGAGCAGGAGCTGACCTGCAGGAGGAAGGATCCAGCAGAAGGGGGAGGTGGCGCAGGGCCGGGGCCCCGCTGCACCCCCAGGCATGGAAATGGAGCTGGCCAGAATCCAGGTTTTCCTCTAAATCAGAAGCAAAGGCACCCACACGGCAACCTTACCCCTTGACCAAAGATGGGAACGTGCCTGTCTGACCTCACATTATTGGTGCAATTATCATCATTATTGGTAATACCACCATCATCATCCTGTAATTGACCAGTTTCAATGGCAGGGAGGCCCAGGCCTCCTCTGGGCTTTTGTGTTCCGAGAAAATGAGCTGTGGCAGCCTCCCCACCCCTCTGCTCATCCTTACCACCCACGTTCCCTGCCCCGTCACCTGAGACTCCCTGGCCCCGGTCCAGCGCCTGTATCCTTGTGTGGGGACACCCCCTGGTAGGGTTAGGTTCCCCGGGCAAACAGGGAGGCCTGTTTGCTGGGAGATGACATATGTCTCCCTCCTTCCAGACAAGAACAAGGTTCAATCCAGGCCCCAAGCCAGTGGTTCTCAGGCTTGAATGTGCCTCAAGGTCCCCTGGAGAGCTGGCTGGACTGCAGATTGCTAGGCCCTGTCCGGGGAGTTTCAGATTTCATGGAGCGGGGCATGGGGCCCGAGAACATGTCTTTCCCAGATGCTGATTTTTGCCAAGTCCCCAGATGATGCGGACGCTCTTGTAGGGACTGCACTTTGCAAACCACGGCCCTAAATCATCCTCAGTTGAGTATGAAAGGGTGGAGTCGCTTGCACTCTTTTCTCTTCCCATCCTCCTGGAGATGGTGTTTACACTGTGCCTCATTCCGTGGCCTCAAAATCCGGTTCCCAGGCAGGGGGCTGAGCACCCAGGCGCTGCAGGAGGTGGGGAGCACTGCTAGCCCTCACACCACAGGACCCCTTGGAGAAAAGGCAGAGGCAGGCAACACACCGTCCCCACCCCCTGAAGACTGAGGCCTTCAGTTGGGATTTCCGTGAGCCTTCCCTTGGAGGAGGCTGCGGCCAGCCTGACTCACTGTGCGAACCTTTGTTGGGAACGCTGGGCCGCGGCCAAGCCCTCCTCCCTGCTTCTTGCCCACCTGTTCCTCTAGCTGAGCTTCGGGCTCCGCAGAGGGTGACTGGCTCTCTGTGCCCACTTTCGCCACCCCCGGGGGTGCCCACTGTCTGCACACGTTCTCAAAGCGAGGCTCCCACAAGTCTGTACCGTAGCCTCCCGCGCATCCCCACCCACTGCGGAGCTCAGGGATCCTCCAGAAGCTGTGTCCTGGGAACAGGGCTGTTTCTCTTTCTCTGCTCTTACATCACACCTCTGGAGGAAAAGGAGAGAGGCGGGCCTGAGCTGACCCTAGGTGGCCTGCTCCTGTCTGGCAGAGACCGGGCTAGATGTGTTCCTCATGGTCCCCCATCAGTAGGAGTGTTTGCTCCCTTGATACTTGCTCTGGTCCTCTAGGGAAGGCCCCAAGCTTGTTTTTTTTTTTTTTTTTAATTGGAGGATAATTACAATATTGTGATCATTTTTTTTTTTTTTGCCATACGTCAACGTGAATCAGCCACAGGCCCCAAACTTGTTTTGCAACAACAGGTTTGAAATCTCAGGGCACACACTATACCTGGATTATAAGAAGTGGACAGAGTCCAGCCCAGTGGTTCTGAAACTCAAATCGGCATCAAAATCCCCTGAAAGCTTGTTAAAACATACGTGGCTGTGTCCCCCACCCCTGCGAGGGGCTCTGATTCAGAAGCTCCGGTCTGGTGTGGGGCCTGAGACTTCTATTTCTAACAAGTTCCAGGTGGGACTGATGCCAGTGATGTGGGGACTACGCTTGAAGTACCACAGGTCCAGTTCTGCGGTCCGCTGATGAGGCTTTTGCTGACTGTAATTCCGTGTTTCTCTTCATCAGAACTTTACTCCACCTCCTACATTAGATTATAGTCTTTCTGAGTTCTTCTGAGGTCACTGAGGAGAAATGTGACCAGCTTGCTGATTCTAAGCTGTTTCTTCATTCATTCAAAAGATAATAATCATTATAGCAAATGCTTACACAGTGCTTACTAAGTGCCACTGTCTTAGGGCGTTGCATATATTATCTCTTTTCATCCCCATAATGGTCCTGTGAGGTATCTGGAATCATTATCTCCATTAGACTAGTGAGTAACTGAGGCACAGGGAAGTTCAGGTTATGAGTTGAGTTAAGGTTCACCAGAGGCAGAGCAAACCAGGCAGTGTGGTTCTAGGATCTGTCCTCCTAACCAGTCCTCAGCTCCGGAGTATCTGTTGAAAGGTAGGCACCGTACTGGATTCTGAAGGGTCAGGCAGGGAGAAGACAAAGGCGCATGCCACATTTTGCCTTGTATTAACAGTCAGAAGGAATGCCATAGGACAGCACCGAGACAAACACGTGCCAAGTGCTGAGCACGTAAAGGAGAGAGGATGAGTGGCTTGGCCTGGGAAAGGCGGCAAAGGAGAGTGGGCGCTGAGCTCAGCTTACAAATCAGGAAGGAGTTTTCAAGCTGGAGAAAAGGCCAAAAGGCCACTCCCTGGTGGCAGCCAGACAGTCCGTGCAAAGGCACGAACATAGCAGTCCAGAGGCTGAGAGTGGCTCCGTGATCGAGGGGCTCGAGGAGGAAGGGGAAGGAGAGAGAGAGCTGCCGCAGAAGCAGGTCGGGCCAGGCGGTGCGCTGTCTTGAATGACGTGCTCAGGGGTTTGGACTCCGGAGCGAAGCGGGAGCCGTTTGAGGTCTTTAAGCAAGTCAGGGGCATAACCAGAGGTGTTACTGTGAAAGGTCCAGCCTTGGGTCCACCGTGGGCTCACTTCCCACTGCACCCTCTGTCACATTCCTGAACAAAATCACTTTCCCTGGCACTTTTTACGGTCTGAACAACATCCTTTGTCTATTTTGCAGTTCAGGACTTTTTCTAGTTCTCTTTCCCATTCTTCTTGAGGCTTTTCCAACTGGTATCAACCTAATTCCAACCTTGTCACTCATGGTCATTGGATCTTATTCTCCATGACCCCAAGTCATGCTGTTGTATAGCCTCAAAGTCTCTGCTTAGGTAGATCAAGGCTCCGGCTTGGGCAGGTAAGGGTATCCTTGGATACACACGTAAGTTCAAGGATTACAGGGGTCATAGCCCTGTGTTCTGCTCTCTCCCATGGAAATGGATGATCCCTAGAGTTAATTACAAGCCATTTGGATTCCTGCTGCAGTGCTTACCTGTCTAAACTGGCTCTTATCATCTGATTGGAAATGCTGTTGGAATGAATATCAGAGACAGCATCCTTTAACCTTCATTTTCTCACCTGTGAAATGGCAATAATTCCTTACCCATTTATTCAACAGAATTTTATGATCTGAAATCAAACCTGGATTTGGAAGCATTCTGTAAGCTGTAAAGCACCAGAGAAACATGAGATAAAGGAGGAGGCATAAGGCTGGTAGCTTCAGATAGAAGCAGAATCAAGCCATCCATCAATTGCTTCAGACGAAACCCCAAGATACTATGCAATGGGAGGCAAACCCATGTCCAGTTTTTTAACCATCCCAGTGAGTCCCTCAGTTCAGTTCAGTCACTCAGTCATGTCCGACTATTTGCGACCCCATGAACCGCAGCACACCAGGCCTCCCTGTCCATCACCAACTCCCGGAGTCCACCCAAGCCCATGTCCATCGAGTCGGTGATGCCATCCAACCATCTCATCCTCTGTCGTCCCCTTCTCCTCCTGCCCTCAGTCTTTCCCAAGATCCAACGACCATGAGTGACACGGTTGGAATTAGGTTGATTCAGTTGGAATGAGTCCCCCAGTCCCCATTGTAACTATCTTGCAGGGCCCTCTGTCTCAGGCCATCAGTTTCCTTAGGCTCTCTCTTGGCAAGACTGCCTTTCTTGCATTGTTTCTGCAGCCTGACCTCTGCTCCCCAGGGCTTCCAGTTGTACCTCCTTTCCCCCGCTGGGACTCTGGATAACCCTTCCAGCTTTCCAGCCCATTTCCCAGGAGAGCAGTGACTACTGCGTGGGAGCCAGCTGGTCCCAGAGCTCCAAGCAGAGAACAGGCTCAAGCAGGCGGATGGAGTCCTCACCAGGCTGCCAATATCTTTAAGGGACACAGGCAAGTTAGGCCTTGTCCACCCTGACAGGCTCTTTAATAGATAACCTTGCCTCTTGCTCATCCTTCAGGCCAGGTGGCCTCTCCCCCTTTCCTACTCGGATGCTGGAGCCTTTGTATCTCCCATTCAGAAAACTCCAGGCTGGCAGCTGTACCAGCCCTGGGGGTGTCCAGTGGTGAAGGAAGAGGCACTTCCCCTGAGAAGGAATGGCTCCACTGCCCCAGCAATTGGTTGTATTCCATAGTTGAGTCCACACTCATCATCAGATGCTGCTCTGGGTTGAGTGGACCTGCTGGAACATCCACATTTGTTCTCAGCCTAGCACTTCCTGTCCTCCCCGCCACGCTCTGCCCTTAGCCTTCTTTCCTGTCATCCCTCAGTCTAGTTTCCAAGTGGTCCAGGGTCTCCAAGTGTTCCCTTCTCCCATCATACACTTCCTTCCAAGGATTTCTGCAGCGTCAGCCAGGCTGCTCACTGCCGGAGGCCCGGTAGAGGTGCTGTTGACTTCTGTTTTATGAAGCGTCTGGGAGCAGCACCCACAGAGTTGCCGGCACACAAAGTTCCAGCCACAGCTGGCTTCCCGAGAGCATCAGTCTGCCAGGTCAGGCCAGGCCAGGCCAGAGAGTTCCAGCATTGGAAAGGTGTCAGATCAAGGGGAACAAATCCCACCTCCTTGGTGTCCTAGGGATGTTGAGGGAGACGGGGAAGCACCAGCTCATTTCCTTGAGCATGTCTCTCCTGGGCCCACCATTGCAGTCCTGGAGGCATTGTCACTCTGCAGCAGTGACCCCAAGGATGTGACACAGGAGGGGAGGACTCGGGGCTGGTGCAGAGTCAGGGTGTCCTGTGGGCTTTGAGTCCTGGTGGAGACGTAATGAAGAGGGAGCCACCAGAGCCTCCACCAGGCTGTCTGTTAGTGGCGTGGTCCTGGCGCACTAACTGGCTTAGCAGGAGACATGGCAACCACCCCCCCCACACACTGACGGCATCGCTAGGAGACATGAGACATGGCAACCACCCCCCGCCACCCTGACGGCATCGCTGAGCGGGCCGACCTAGGTGAGCTGCCGCCCTCGGCCGCGTCCTCTACCCTGCCCAGTCACGCGGCACCCACCCCCAGCCCATCTCCTCCGTCTGGCCCCGCACCTGGCCGACGACCAGCAGAAGAGTTAGGCAGTGCCTCTGCCCTCCCTGGGCAGCCCTCGCCTCCTCCCAGCCACCCGAGGAGTCTCCTTATGACCCTGCCTTCTGTGTTCCTGCCTGCCTCTCCCAGGTGCCCTGCAAGAACAGAGCAGGAATGTGGGCTCTCCGAGGAGTCAGCCCTTCGCTCCCTTGCCCTCAGCCCCTCACACAACCCGAGGTCTTACCAGGAGCCCCCGTTCCCCTCCTTCCTACATCGGGAAGCCCCGCTCACAGGTGAGGCCAGTCCGTGGGTGGGGCCTCTCCATCACCAGGTAGACCCTGGACTCTTGCGGAGACTGGCCTCTGACCCCAATACGGTCCTCAGAGAGGGTTTGGCAGAAGCCAGAGACCTGGGTTCGATCCCTGGGTTGGGAAGATCCCTTGGAGAAGGGAAAGGCTACCCACTCCAGTATCCTGGCTGGAGAATTCCAGGGACTGTGGAGTCCATGTGGCTGCAAAGAGTTAGACACAACTGAGCAACTTTCACGTCAGTGTTCCTCTCTCCAAGGATCTCCTCCTGGGCTCCCAATTCTGCCTCTGGTGTGGTTTGTGCCTCCGTGTATGTGTGTCTGTACACAGTGTGTGTGTGTGTGTGTGTGTGTGTGTGTGTGTGTTCCATACACGTGTGTGTGTCCGTACACGGTGTGTGTGTCTGTACACACCTCACACCCTGTCATCCCAGCATATCCCCGCACAGCATCCCAGGCAGCACAGCGGACGTGGAAGTGGAGATTGCAGAGCAGATGTTGCTGAGAGTTCTTCCTGGCCCAGTGCTGCCCATCCCTCCACAGGCCAGGCCTGTAATGAGAGGATTAGTTTTCGTTCCCCTCAATCTCAGCCCCAGTGTGGCTGGCAAATGCTGGTTCAGCTGTAGCATTTTCATTGGCAAATCCCCGACTCACCCTGGAGACGGGTTCACCAAACACACTCGGGCCCAGAACTGGATCTGCCTGGAACTGGAGCCCGGGCCTCCGTTCTCAGCCAGATGCGACAGCTGGGGACCTCAGCGTGGGCCTTTTGTCCCCCTGCAGATGGATGGGGGCGGCATGGAAGCTGGGTGGGGCCATACGTGAAACCTGACGGCCTGAACTAGCTGCGTGACCTTGAGGATGTAGCTGAAGTTCTCCGAGGTTAGCTTTTCCCCTTCCTTAATGAGCAGAGTAACACAGAACTCACAGGGCTTGTGAGGATTAAGGACGATACGTGTTCGCGTGTAGTCAGCGCTCAGTAAATGCTAGTGGAGTCAGAATCTAAATGGTACACACGGTGCAGGGAGAGTGAGCCACAAACTTTTTAGAGCCCTTGGAAGGGCTCATGCAGCCGAGAGTCTTAGAGCAGCAGGAGGGAGTGCGGCCATCCAAGTGAACCCCTCACGTGCTTCCCCTGCAGGCTCCCGTGCTCAGTGCTCCGTGTATTAGCCACAGTCCCGCACCAGCCCACCTTGCCAATGAGGAAATTCGGCTCACCAAAGGGAAGTACCTTGCCCCATGTCATGCTGCCCTGTCGTGGTTCAGCATGGAGTCCAATCGAGCGAGAAGGGCTTCCCTCTCAACCACAGCCCTCCACCACCCTTGGCTATGCCCGGCAGCTCCAGCCCAGAGAGGGCGGGGACTGGCTCTGGGCCACCCAGCTGGGAACCTTCTCCCTCCTAGGCCTGGACTCTCCGTCCACAAGCTAATTGGCCACATTATTTTATGTATTTTTTAAAAAATAATTTTCTGTGTTTATTTTTTGCCGCGCTGGATCTTCATTGCCGCGTGGGCTTTTCTCTAGTTGTGCTGAGTGGGGGCTACTCTTCTTTGCGGCGGAGGGCTCCCCATCGCTGTGTCTTCTCTCCTTGCAGAGCACAGGCTCTAGGGCATGCACGCTCAGTAGTCGTGACTCGAGGGCTTAGCTTCTTAGAGGCATGTGGGATCTTCCCAGACCAGGGATCAAACCCGTGTCTCCTGCATTGGCAAGCAGACCCTTCACCACTGAGCCACCGGGGAAGCCCTGGCCACATTATTTTAGAAGGTGCTGGAGGGACCCATCTTCTCCAGCCAGACACCCCATGTGACTCAGTTAGCCTCGTCTCCTCTGCTACTGGAGGAAACGTCCCTTGAAGACAGAGACCTGCTTTGTACAGGTCCTGAGGGGAGTCCAGGCAAGGCAGAAGTTCAGCCTTCCCTTCTGTGCAAAGAGGCAGCACGCTCAGTACTCCCTGGGGACACGATGCGCTCAGCACCCTCTGCCCTCCGGGATCTTTTAGAAACACAAGGCCGCTTCCTTTGGGATGGTTGCCACCCAAGAACGCAGTACCCTTGCTCCCCAGCGGTGAGATAAGTGTCAGGGCATGTGCTCTGTTCAGCCAGCCCAGGCTGAGATCAGAGCCTTGTGAGCTCCAGTGTCAGCTGCAGATGTAGGCAGAGTCATGGGCATCCAGCCGGCAGTGGCATCAGCAATGGGATAGAGAGACAGCCCTAAGATGCAAGCACTTAGCTGGGGTAAAGATCCCACCTGCCAGTGCAGGACACCTGCGAGATCATAAAATATAGCCCTTGCTCTCAAGAATCCTAGGATCTAATGAAGAGGACAAGACAGGGAAAGAAACAGGGAACAAAGCCAGTGAGCAAATTCTGATACCAGCGATAGTCGTGCCAGGAGTTCAAGGATCAGTTCAGGGACCGTATTTTATTTAAGCTTCATTCTGCAGAATATTTAACACTCAGAAGGGACTTAAAGAACTTGGTTGGTGCATCACCAATCATGGTTGATTGTTCATTAAAGGCAACGCAAAATGTTCAATCCCTGGGTTGGGAAGATCCCCTGGAGAAGGAAATGGCAACCCACTCCAATATTCTTGCCTGGGCAATCCCTGGCCAATTACAGTCCATGGGGTTACAAAAGAATCGGACAGGGCTTGGAGACTAAAAAACAACAGCATGTAAACACAGAGCTGATTCACTTTGCTGTACAGAAGAAACTAGGACAACACTGTGAAGACTCCATGCTCTGATAGAACTTTTAAAGATGGGAATAGTGTTCATCCATAGTAAACGTTCAATGAAAGTAAGCTATGATTATGATTACCCAATTACACTCATCTCCCATGCTAGTAAAGTAATGCTCAAAATTCTCCAAGCCAGGCTTCAGCAATATGTGAACCATGAACTTCCTGACGTTCAAGCTGGTTTTAGAAAAGGCAGAGGAACCAGAGATCAAATTGCCAACATCCACTGGATCATCGAAAAAGCAAGAGAGTTCCAGAAAAACGTCTATTTCTGCTTTATTGACTATGCCAAAGCCTTTGACTGTTTAGATCACAGTAAACTGGAAAATTCTGAAAGAGATGGGAATACCAGACCACCTGACCTGCCTCTTAAGAAACCTATATGCAGGTCAGGAAGCACCAGTTAGAACTGGACATGGAACAACAGACTGGTTGCAAATAGGAAAAGGAGTTCGTCAAGGCTATATATTGCCTGCTTATTTAACTTATATGCAGAGTACATCATGAGAAACGCTGGGCTGGAAGAAGCACAAGCTGGAATCAAGATTGCCAGGAGAAATATCAATAACCTCAGATATGCAGATGACACCGCCCTTATGGCAGAAAGTGAAGAGGAACTAAAAAGCCTCTTGATGAAAGTGAAAGAGGAGCATGAAAAAGTTGGCTTAAAGCTCAACATTCAGAAAAGTAAGATCATGGCATCTGGTCCCATCACTTCATGGCAAATAGATGGGGAAACAGTGGAAACAGTGTCAGATTTTATTTTGGGGGCTCCAAAATCACTGCAGATGGTGATTGCACCCATGAAATCAAAAGACACTTACTCCTTGGAAGGAAAGTTATGACCAACCTAGATAGCATATTCAAAAGCAGAGACATTACTTTGCCAACAAAGGTCCATCTAGTCAAGGCTATGGTTTTTCCTGTGGTCATGTATGGATGTGAGAGTTGGACTGTAAAGAAAGCTGAGCGCTAAAGAATTGATGCTTTTGAACTGTGGTGTTGGAGAAGACTTGAGAGTCCCTTGGACTGCAAGGAGATCCAACTAGTCCATCCTAAAGGAGATCAATCCTGGGTGTTCATTGCAAAGAATGATGCTAAAGCTGAAACTCCAATACTTTGGCCACCTGATACAAAGAGCTGACTCATTGGAAAAGACTCTGATGCTGGGAGGGGTTGGGGGCAGGAGGAGAAGGGATGACAGAGGATGAGATGGCTGGATGGCATCACTGACTCGATGGATGTGAGTTTGGGTGAACTCTGGAGTTGGTGATGGACAGGGAGGCCTGGCGTGCTGGAATTCACGGGGTCTCAAAGAGTCGGACACGACTGAACGACTGAACTGAAGTAAGTCTGATTGAAAGCACCCCATTCCCAGCATCCTTAATTCTTAGTAGCCCTTTCAGGTCAAATTGTGCCAATGCCAGTGCATGGCAGCCTTTTCACTCCCACCACCATCACCACTCTTTTTTGATATGGGCAACTGACCTCTTTCCAAGCTTGTCAAGTGCGAAGTAAATTTACCGACTTACCTTTAATATGTGTCCCCTTATTCCGTCTGGCAGTCAGATTGAGCCCCATCCTGAGATAGGACCACCCATTGCTGCATCCCTGGGAATGACACCCGCTCCAGGAAGGCTTGCCTCCTCAGCCCTAACTGATCCCTGAACGGCTGGCACGACTATCGCTGGTATCAGACATTTGCTCACTGGCTTTGTTCCCTGTCTCTTTCCCTGTCTTGTCCTCTTCGTTAGATCCTGGGATTCTTGAGAAGCAAAGACCATATTTTATTTAAGCTTCATACTGTGGGATATTTAACACTCAGAAGGGCTTAAAGATCTTGGTTGGTGGATCGCCAATCATGGTTGATTGTTTATTGAAAGCAATGCAGATTGTAAACAGTTTTGGTCAATATCTAGGCCTATCCCAAAGGCCAAAGTAACTTTAGGGTCGTGGAATCCTATCATGAAGCCTGTTCGACTTTGGCCACGCCAGAATCATTCCATCTTCAGGTCCTTGGCTCAGCTAGCCCCGTGAGGAGCACCCCCACAGACAGCTGTTGCCCACCAGCCAGCCCCTTACCCTCACCTGGCAGGCATCCAGCCCTGCAGGGTGCCCGCCCGCCCCCCTCCCCCCTCCCCCCAGCCCCCTGTGTCTCTGTGGGTGGCTGCGGCTCTCCTCCTGGCTGAGGTTCAGATCCCACCCGCCCCCTGCTTCCCCTCCAGCCTGTCAATCACCACTCTCTGGAGAAGGTCCCAAAGGCCCACCCTCCTCTTCCCCAACCTCCAGTCACAAATGACTGCTCCAAGGCAGGCTGGTCTTTGTTTAACATTCCTTTCATTTGACTTTGGGCTAAAGAGGAAGATAAATGACACTCTGTCTCTTTAAGGTAAAAAAAAGGCATTAAAAAAAAAAGACCTCTTTTTTTTTTTTTTGCCTTTAGAAGAAAAAAAAAATTCGTCTAAGTTATTAGGGGAAAGAAAATCATTTGACTTAAGCAGCCTCTGGCAGTCTGGTGATGCTGAGACAATATACCTGTCAGCATCTATCAGGTTTGGAAAACAAAGCCATCTGCATATGGGGAAACGCAGGGGGCTGGGAGTGAGAAGAGGTGGTGAATAGCTAATAAGGGAGGTCGGGGGCACCCCACCCCACAGGAGCCCTTGCACATCCTGGTTGCTGTGACTGGCTGTGACCAGGACAGTCCAGATATTTGGGGAGGGAGTAATAAGTCTGAAATTTCCGACTTTTTTTTGTTTTAATAGTGAAGATTTTAAAGTTCATCCAGCCTAGACTTTCAGTTTTGGGGGTTAAAAAAAACTCGAGTGTGTGAAAGGGAGGTGATTTACTCAAAGCCAGTGCCAGAACCAAGGCTGGAATCCAGTTTCCACCCAGTTTCCACGCCGCCGTGGGTCTTGGTGCCTTCTCTGCTGATCCGAATCCGAGTTGTCACCTGTTGAACACACTCTTTCTGTTCTTCCCCTCCCATCCCCCAGATTCTGCCCCTGGGAACCCCAGTGCTATCTCCAAGTCCAAGCTTGACTCCTTAGTGCCCCCACCCTCTTGGTGCCCAAGCCCCTTGCCCCCTTGCCCGCAAGGCAGGGTTCACTCTAGAGCAAATAAATGTTCTAGGAGAGGGGCTCTGGCTTATTTCCGGACAGGGCCAGGTGCACCCAAATTATCCTTCTGGATGAAGCACCGATCTCCCGTGGGGCTGGGGCTGTGCAATACCCAGTCTCCTGTAGGTGACAGAGAACTCTTCCTGGTGAGGTTAAGTTTTATCAGCGCACAAGGCTGGCGCGTCAAGATTTTTTGCTGATCCTACTACATAACCCATCTGAACTCTCCCTGTGTCTTGTCGTCACTCCATTAATCTGCACTTGTTTATCGGGTTTTTAGTATGTGTCACGTCTGGATCTGGAGCGTGTGGCCTGTCACTCCCATCTGCCCGTGACTCCCAGAGGTCAGCCTCTTCTTTCCTCTGACTCTCCCCCCATCACACAGGGGAGCACAGTGCGGGGAGGGGCCGGTCTCGACCCCGCCCAGCTGCTCCACGTCTAATTGCTTGGCCCAGGCCAGGACAATCAGGACCCTCTCCAGGGAGTTCACTCTACAGCCTGCAAGGTGGGCTGCTGATCAGCACAGACTGATAGGAGGCCACTAAAGGGGCTGAGTATCTTTTGGAATGAATGTGGGGGTGGAGTCTAAAGTCCCCGATCCTAGAGCAGTCTAGCCTTCTGCTTCCCAGATGTCCCGCCTCTTGTGGCCCCATGTCCTGGTTAAGAACTGTGGTAGGGGGAAGGCATTAGCCTCTCAGGAGCAGTGCCTGTTATTCTTTAAAACCACACATACTTTATATCTTCTGTCTGTATTTTCCCTTTTTCGTAAACTAGAAAAGCTCCCCTGATGAAAAGCACCAGCGAGAGCACTTGAATCAGGCACCTGTTTTTGTTTTTTTTTGTTTTTTCCAAATTAGCTGTTGTGCCTTGGACAAGGCACTCAACCTCTCTGAGCCTATTTATTCTGTCACAAAATCATGACGACCTAATCCTCCACATGGGTTTGTTATGAGGATGAAATAAGGGAAAGGGTGTTTATTCAGTGTTTCCTGAGTACCTACCATGCATAGGTTACTGTTCTAGGGGTTGGGGACACATTAGTGCAGAAAAGAGCAAACATCCTGTTGGGTTCTGGTGACCTGCTCTACAATCAGCATCCTGAGTGGACGGCATCTTTCCATCCCTGTGGTCCACTCCTCTCCTCTGGGTAGATGCCTCCACACCCCATCCAGACGCAGCTATGTATGCAGAGGGAACAGGAGAGAGACAAGCACTGACGTTTCTTATGAATTGTACCCTTTAATCCTCCCAGCGTGTAGGTATCACTACGCACACTTTCCATTTTTAAAAAACCAAGGCCCCAAAGGGTTAGGTCACTTGCTCAAGAATAGCAACACCCAGAATACAAAGCCAGGCCTTCTGACTCAAAAGCCCTGCCCTTGCGGTTCCACCCACATGCATCCACATGGCAAATTCACCCTGTCACTTGAATCAGTCCTAATTATGCTGGGTCCCCAAAGCCAAGGAGTCATTCTGTGATGGGTGGAGGGGGGAAGGGGGGCCCAGGAGGGCACGCAGGTGCTGGTGTTTATATCTGCCGAGTCTGTGCGTGGGGTGTCAGCGATGGGGGTCTCGGCGGGGAATTGGCATTTGGGCTGCTAAATAACCGCAATTTGTATTAAGCAAAAACATAGTCATTATGTACCACGTGCGGGCTGCCGTGGCTCGCTCACACTGGAAAAGCGGGAAGCTTATGGTGCTCTGGCCTGCGGTCTAGCGAGTGGTTTCCATCAGGGGTCCTGGGAGGCCCTTCTAGGGGCAGGATGAGGGGGTCAGGTGGTTGGCCAGTGAGAAGACAGGAGGATGGGGGTGTATGCCCCTCAGCTTCAGAAGGGGACTTGTGTCTCTTGCCCACCTACCTCTGTGGGCTCCTCATCAGTAGGGCCATTCCGATTCTCATTAACTCCAGTAAATACGCATCCCAGTGCTGGGCAGGGGACTCACATGTTGATATTTAATTATATAGTGTGCACTGAGTCTATTACGGTTCCTCCAGGGAATGGCAGTTTCAGACAACGAGGTGCAATGGAGTACATTCAAAACGACTTAGTTAATGAATGCATTAGCCGCTCACTTTGGTGTGTGTGTGTATGTGGCGGTATGCGGGGGTGTGTGGGTGGGGTGAGAGGAGAGAGAACACCAGCTCTTTTCTTGGCGCCTTCTTCTCCTCCTCTGAGCCCTTTTCTTCAAGGAGCTCTAGGAAATTCTCGACCGTCGGGACGGCCTCCATCAGGAGCTCTGGTCAAAGAGCTAGAGAGCAAAGAGGGTTAAAACTTGGCAGTGCCTGAAGTCAGTGAAGCTTGGAAATGACGCGTGGATTTCCTTTGTCTGGCTGATGCCAGTCCCCAGCGACCTAGAGACTCGGGGAAATCATCGAGCTGACATTCCATCGTCGCCCCGAGCTCTGCTCTCTATTTTGGGAACTCCCTCCCCCGTCCTGTAGCCCCAGGTGCAGACTCACTCAGGTGCTGAGCTGCACAGAATCCCAGCACGCTGGCAATTGAGTGGTTTCGGGGGCAAGGAAGAGGAGGAGGGCCACAGGGAGTAAGCCAGGCGAGGTGTTAGGAACTGAAGCCAGAGGTGATGAATCCCTTCACTTAGTAACAGTCAGGGGAGAGAGCCTTTGTCCCAAGTTCCTGCCAGTGTGTACCCCTCACCCTCCTCCAAATCTGTGCCCCTTCCTGCCTTCGGTGAAGTGTGAGGTCAGTGCGTGAAGTTGTTCTGTGTTCTGTGCAGATTTCGTTACTCTCCCACTTTGCTTGTTTGTTGATTTCCCATTCCTTGCCCCCTACCCTACGGACTCAATCTCTCATCCTTTTGAACTTCCAGAACGGTTTCCGAAGATTCCACCTGCATTTGTCATTAAGTTTCAAAGTTCTCTGTATGGTTCCCTCCCAGTGCGAGCTGCTGGGTGCAGAGCCCAGATGGCGGTCAGCTGTCTGTGCCTAGCACCGTGCTTTGCATAGCAGGCATTCAAGCAGTATTGGAAGTGATGTAGTCTGTCCAGATCACGTCTTCAGGACATCCCAGCAGGTCTGTGAGCCTATCTTCCTTTGTCTTTGGAGTTTCTGCTCCCGCCTCAGTGGACACAGCCTGGTGGCCAGTCGCCCACCTTACCAGCCTAGTATCAGCTCTTAGTCCAAGCCAGGGACCTCACCGAGAGAGAGGGTGACTGGGGGTGGCACCCGGGTGACCAGCTGCCAGCCTTTCTACGGAAGTTCCCGATCAGTTGAGATTTCTTTTCTCACCCTTCCAAAATGTTACTGTTGGGGTTGATTTCTTTCTGCACCACGTGTTAAATGTGAGAGAAGGTAACCTGGTAGAGACAAGACACCTTTTCAGTGTTCTGTGTCCTTGGACCACTGGAGGGGGGCCTGCCTTCTCATGGGAGGTGACCGGTGAGTTTATCTGTACAGCGTAAATAGCCCTCAGCCTGTTGCAGGAAGTGAACCCGCCAGGGGATGTTTCTGAGCAGGAGGGAGGAGTATAGTCAGCCCTGAGTCAATGTGCCAGTGGAAACTGCGGGACATTTGTCATCTTCGGTCAAAAAATGAGACCCAGGTGCCCTAGTCCACGTAGAGGACAAAGTCCCACCTGGATGCTTGGGGCTCCTCTCAGAGCTGGGGCTCTGAAGTCCTGAGATGGAAGAGGGGGGCCCCAGCCACATGCTTGCCTCTGGGTCCCCACAAGAAAGAGACAAATCCTCCAAGACCAGCCTAAGGCTGGACTGGCCTTAATCCAAGTGGAGGCACCTGGGCCTGTGGGCCTTTTAAGTCCAGTGACATTAAACGAGGGTTTGTCCTGAGCTCATGGGGAGAGCCTGGTGGGTGGGTATGTCCCTGCGAGGAGGATTATGGGAGCAAAACTGTTGAGAGAATAGAGGATGCGGGATCCAGAAAACCCTCGTCCGAGTGCGTGCTCTGCCACTTCCTAGGTACGTGACCTTGGGCAAGTCTCATAAACCCGCAGAGCTTTGTTTCCCCATATATAAAATTGGGTTAATAATTCTCACCCCGCAGGCACGTCGTGAGGCTGCAGTGAGGTATAGTATGAGGAAATACTTCAGAAGCAATAAAAGCATTCTATAAAGGTAGGGTGTTATTATGCTCTCCCATCCAGGCTGCGGTTCCTTCTCCGGGGTAAGAGAACGAGCATTATAAAATGAATCAGAGCCTAGGCACCCATCAGCCGACGGGGAGGGCCCGGTGCCTGCAGTAGACCCACCAATACGGGACTGTCCAGACCTCGTAAACGAGGCAGAAAGGAAACCCTCCATCTCCGAGCTCTTTTGCAAATTCGAGTTGGAGGCAAAAGACCGGCTGAGGTCCAGCACATCTGGTCCCACTCCTGACTTCCTGTCCCGGAGACCTCTCCTGCCTGGAACTCCCATAGCCGGCCCCCACCTAAGCCGCTCTGCTAACAGAGTATTTTTAACCTGCCACCTCCTTCCGCTTTGCCGATCTGCAGACAAGGGTCCCGGCGAGATAACAGAACCCACTAGTGCCGCTAGCGTCAGGCGGTGCCTGCTAAGTATGTCCTCGGAGCGCCCTCGCCAGACACCCCTGCCGGATGACGGACACTGAGGGCAGGCTGGCTCCAGGCCCCGGGCGAAGGAGGCTCCCGCGGGGCCCCAGAGGGGTCTGTGTCCCCCCTTTTTGGGCGTTTTCAGGGATGGTCCCTTTCTGTGTATGTAGAGGAGCCCCGTTATTCCAGAGTAAGGATCGGTGCCTCCCTGCTGGCTCAGCAGGTAAAGAATCCGCCCGCAACGCAGCGAACACAGAAGACGCGGGTTCGATCCCTGGGTCGGGAAGATCCCCGCGGGAGGAAATGGCAACCCACTCCAGTATTCTTGCATGGAAAATCCCAAGGACAGAGGAGCCTGGTGGGCTACAGCCCGGAAGGTCTCAAAAGAGTCCAGCACAGCTAAGCGACTGAGTGTGTATTAGATAAAGGATCAGATGCCCTTGGCTTCCCTTTCCTCTCAAAATCCCACTGGAATTTGGGTAGAAAGCATTGCTTAGAAGAGTCTGGAACTGGCTCTCAAGGGAAGACACCAGCAAGGGGTAACTGGTGGTGAACCCATGGGAGGAGGGACTAGGGAGGAAGCATCACGCTCTCCTTACCTTTGGAGGGGGCAGGGGAACGAGGCCGCAACTCCAGAAGGTGGAGAAGGATTCGGGGAACATGAGGGGGACTCTCAGCCCCTCCCTGGGACCCTCCTCAGGTCCAGGTTGGCAGTGGCGGCCCATAGCAGCTTGAAGAAAGCTCAGACGGCGGGCAGGGGCGGATTGGCTGGGAGGGGCTGGTCGCGGAAGGGAAGATCTCTTCAGCGGGAGCCCGCTTGTGGGCTGAAGGTGTCCCCCAGCCAAGTCCTCTGTAACGGCTCACCAGCCCCTCCTGCTGAGGCCAATTTCCATGCTAAACTGTTCATTATGGCCACCCGGCCAGCACTACGGAGGTGTCAGAACCCATCAGTGCGGGGAGAGTGGACAGGGGGACACGAGAATGCACCCCCCGCCCTGCGCTCGGCGGGAGGCTCAGACTCCGGGGAAGTGGTGATGAGAATCCGTGATGCTGACGTCCAAGGGTGGAAGAAGGGCGTGCAGCCCAGAGACGGAGCTCAGTTCTCTGAGCCAGTCCTTGCTGAGCATCACCGTACCCCATGCTACGTTCCACCTAGGGCTGAACACAGCTCAGTTCAGATAGGGAAAAGGACACACCAGCAGGTAAGCACAGGACTCGCTGTTTGAAGGTACAGGGGTGCCCAGGTTAAAGGGATGTATGAGGTCCCATATGCAAGTGAGGACCTGTGCCTAGGGATGCAGAGTTCCTGGGGGTGGAGGTCATAAGAGGCTCCCCCAGGGAAGTGAGCTGTAAGCCGAGTTGGGGAGGCCTCATCGGCCTCCCTGCTTCAGCCCTGGGGTCTGCAGTTTGGAGCCCCCGCTGTCCCCAGTCCCCACAAGCAGCTGGCCCTCTGTCTTCCCCAGGTGCCCCTCCTGCCCTCCTGTTCGCCGCCCCGCCCGAGCCCAGCTGAGGCTTTGCTCGCCTGCTCCTGAACCTCTGCTGGCTCCGCATCCCTTCCCTTAAGCTCAGTCAGTTCCATTCAGTCACTTGGTCTTGTCCGACTCTTTGCGACCCCATGGACTGCAGCATGCCAGGCCTCCCTGTCCATTACCAGCTCCTGGAGCTTGCTCAAATTCGTATCCGTTGAACGGGTGATTCTATCTAACCATCTTATCCTCTGTTGCCCCCTTCTCCTTTTACCCTCAGTCTTTCCCGGCATCAGGGTTATTTCCAGTGACTCAGCTCTTGGCATCAGGCGGTCAGAGTATTACAGCTTCAGCATCAGTTCAGTTCAGTTCAGTCGTTCAGTCATGTCCAACTCTTCATGACCTCATGGACTGCAGCACTCCAGGCTTCCCTGTCCATCACCAACTCCCGGAGGTTGCTCAAACTCATGTCCATTGAGTTGGTGATGCCATCCAACCATCCCATCCTCTGTTGTCCCCTTCTCCTCCCACTTTCGGTCTTTCCCAGCATCAGGAGCCGTATTCTCTAACCCTTTTCACAGCGCCCCACAGCTTTTAGGAGGTAGCTCAGACCCCTGAGCAAGGTCCTGGCATCTGGCCACCAGAAACCCCTCACCTCCACCCACGTGCCTTCCCCACGTCTGCCACTCACACCCCTTGTTCTAGCTTCTCCAGGCCTCTTGCTCTCTCCTCGGCTGTTCTCAGTCCACCATCCAGATCCCACCTCCTCAGGGAAGCCCTCCTTGATTTTCCCATTCAGTCAGTTGCTGCTGCTGCTACTAAGTCGCTTCAGTCGTGTCCGACTCTGTGCGACCCCATAGATGGCAGCCCACCAGGCTCCCCCTGTCCCTGGGATTCTCCAGGCAAGAACACTGGAGTGGGTTGCCATTTCCTTCTCCAATGCATGAAAGCGAAAAGTGAAAGTGAAGCCACTCAGTTGTGTCCGACTCTTAGCGACCCCATGGACTGGAGCCTACCAGGCTCCTCCGTCCATGGGATTTTCCAGGCAAAAATACTGGGGTGGGGTGCCATTGCCTTCCCCGATTCAGTCAGTTAAGTTCTTACTATTGGTGACAGCACTTAGCAAAGCCAGTTTCCTGCTTGAGTTACTTAACATTCCTCTCTCCAAGGTGGTATGCACGGTGACCAGTGTTACAGAGTTTGGGGTGGGACTGTCTGGATTCAAAACTTGGTCTGTTTGCTAGTGTGTCTTTGGCCAAGTATTTAAGCTCCCTATGTCTTATTTTTCTCATCAGCAATATGCATGAACAGGGGTACCTGTCTCAGTGGGGCTCTTGTGGGCAAGTAATCATGGATGTGGGTAAAGCACACAGAAAGGGGCCTGCTTGCTCTTATTTTTATTTCCTATGTGATTGCTGTCTGCTCTTCTTGCCTGGTTGTGAATTCCTGGAGGTCAGGAAGCACACAGGGTTCATCTTTGTATTCTTCCAAAGAGATTCCGCTTCTCCTGTGGTCTAGAAAGAAACACAAAAGGCTCAAGCTGGGAAGGACCAGAGAGGTCATTTGGAGTGAATGCTGGTTTCCCTGGTTGGTAAACTGAGGTCCAGATGAGCTGATGGACCTGCTCGAATCACACAGCCAAAGGAACCTCACGGTCAGGGTATGAGATCTAGGTCTCGTCAGCCTTTCTCGAGCCAACACAAATGCTATTTCTGTGTGCTCTTCGGAGAACAGATGGTCAGCGTTGTCTCAGCCTTCTCTCGGCGTATCAGTGACCACGCTTTAGATGGCCGCTCAACCCTGGACCCCCGCCTGCTAATGGATGTCCACTGTCCTCAGCCCTTTGGCCTTTCATACTGAGGCAGGTTTTCCTACTTTCCAGTTGGGGTGCTGTGTGTGCTTTACGTAGGGAGTGGCGTAACAGAGACTCCAGGGCTGGAAGGGGTGTGCAGGAGAAGGGAACCAACCGAGTCCAGAAGACACAGTCTGGCCCAATCCCACTCCCTCCCGGCACCTCCCTGCCAGGCACCCAGGACGCGTTCAGACTCCTCCCTTCACCGTGGACTTGATACAATCTGGAAAACGCATTAAACATTACAGAGAGTAGTTGACGCGTAATTAATAAAGTACAGATTTTGGCTGGAAGCCTCAACTTAAAATAGCTCGCCGGCTGAGAGTGAGGGCAGGGGAGGGAGGCGCAGAAGATGGCATGTGATGAGAAACGAGACTGTTATCTCTGCGCGGAACGGGGTCGCGTCCCTGAAATTAAGGAGGGGGCAGAAAGAGAACAGTTGTGTTTGTGTCATTAATAAGGGTGAGGTCAGAGCTCGGGGAGGTGAAACGTCTTGCCCCAGGCTAGCTATGCGTCCCAGGACAGAGCCAGGGACCCGAGCCCGGGCTGGCGCCTTTGCCACTAGTCCACACTCGGGCAGTGAAAGAACGCCTTTCGTGTCTCCCTGAACCCCTCTCGTGAGGTTGCACCTTCCGGGGCTGTTTTTAATTTGAGAGATGTTTTAATGGCATTTTGAGACAGCCTGTTCCCTCACTGATTCTCCAGAGAGGCTGGAGGGAGGTTTGTGTCTTCTTTGAAGAAGAAAAAAAAAAGGTAGGGGGGAGCCTTTTCTTCTGCCAGCACGTTCAGAGAGACCCTTGCTGTGGTTAACCAGCCTTGTGGTGTGAGGGGAGAGGTGAAGAAGGGGCTTGAGGAAGCAGAGGGAGAGGGGAGAAAAGGCTTCTGTGGTTAATTCAAATGCCTGGCCTCCGGGGCTTTCTCTACGGAAGCTGGAGCCCTGCTGCTTTCTGCCAGCCAACCCCAAGCTGGCTTTCAGAAGCAAAATGCAAATTTCTGCCCAGCTAATCAACCCTGACAAGGTAGCGTCACCTCCAGCCTGCCCGTCATTAACAAACGACCCAAGGCAGACCTGAGCAATCAGGAGTACCCGCCCCGGGTGGAGGAGGCCACACTGGAAGCTTCCAGAAACTTTAAAATGAGCTCACCAGAGAGCAGAACCTTAACACCCAAAGGGACACTGAGTCAGACAGGAACCCCCTGCATGACCCCCTCATTCCACTTTGACAATATTGCCTTCCTCTCTCTGTGGGACAGAAATGAACTGGATCATGTTTAAACAGTAATGAGTGGGTGAGGGCATGTGGAAGTCTATTATATTATGAGACCCGGTGGGCCCTCTATGAGAATAATTAATCTATTAATTATGTGACATAAGGAAAACAGTCCTGGTTTCTGTGGCGTGATCGCTGTTGCATTTGTTTCTATATCCCCAAAGCCGTAAGCACTATCACTGGCATGTCAGTCAGTCCGTTCAGTCCCTCAGTCATGTCCGACTCTTTGCCACCCCATGGACTGCAGCACGCCTCCCTGTCCATCACCAACTCCAGGAGTTTACTCAAACTCATGTCCGTTGTGTCTGTGATGCCATCCAACCATCTCATCCTCTGTCGTCCCCTTCTCCTCCAGCCTTCAATCTTTTCCAGCATCAGGGGCTTTTCCAGTGAGTCAGTTCTTCCCATCAGGTGGCCAAAGGATTGCAGCTTCAGCTTCAGCATCAGTCCTTCCAATGAATATTCAGGACTGATTTCCTTTAGGATGGACTGGTTGGATCAGTGACACGTGGCTCTTCAGAAATGCTTGTGGTCAAACCTTTGCTCTAGGTATCCCAGAGCCTCAGTGTGTTAGTCTATGGCCTGGAGATGGAGGGAGCTCCCCTTCCCTCCAGGCTGTTGAGTGGATTCACTGAGAATCCGCTGTGGGTCTGGGAGCCAGGCAGCAGCCAAGTGATGTCTGACTGCCTTGTTCTGCCTGCTTCTGGCTTCTCCCTTCTTCCTTCCCATGCCTGGGTCACAGCGAGCAAGAGGATCTGAGAGTCAGAGAGACACGAGGCATTTCTGCCCTCTAGCCCCCGATTCCCCGTGCAGGCACCTCATGCTCAAATATCTGGAACTTGAACCCAGGACCGTATATGACTTCTTCTTTCCCTGAAAGAAGTAGGTCAGTGATCCAGACCTGGGGGCCCAGCCAGCAGCCAAATTCCCAGCTCTAACCATGCCTGCTTTACTGGGTGGGGGGTTGTCACCAGGACTGAGGGAAGGGGTAGAGAAGGAGAGTGCTGTCTCTGGTGCCCAGGGGGTGAGGGGGAGGCCGGTGGGAACGGCAGGTTGGGTTTCATTGGCATTCCAGAGCGGGCTTTCGCCCTGCGGCTGAATCAGAGCGGAGGAGCTGCAGAAACCAGAGGAGCCTCAGAGCCGGGCTGTGGGCAAACCTGATAGCCCATCTGGAATCCGTCCCCGGCCTGCCCCCTCCTCCCCCGCACCCTGAGCCCATTGGAGGAGCCACCGCTGTGGGAACGCAGGGCCCGGCGCCTTAACCAGCAGGCTGGGCAAATCCCCCAGGTGCCAGCCCACTGGCCTGCACACCCTCTCCCAGCTCTAAAACCACAGATCCCCTCCGCACCAGCCCCTGGCATGGGTTCCTGCCCCTTCCTCTCAGAACCAGAGTGAGCCAACCTCAAGGCTCCCCGTAGCTCCAAAGAAGGAGGTGCCTCAGATTTCAAGCCATCCTGTGGTCACTCCAGGGGCCAGAGAGTGTCTCCCCAATGCATGTCAGGAAGACATCTAGATGGGCATCCAGGTCAGTCAGTCAGTTCAGTCACTCAGTCGTGTCTGACTGTTTGCGACCCCATGGACTGCAGCACATCAGGCCTCCCTGTCCATCACCATCTCCCAGAGCTTGCTCAAACTCATCTCCCTCAAGTTGGTGATGCCATCCAACTGTCTCATCCTCTGTCGTCCCCTTCTCCTCCAGCCTTCAATCTTTCCCAGCATCAGAGTCTTTTCTAATGAGTCAGTTCTTCGCATCAGGTGGCCAAAGTATGGGAGCTTCAGCTTCAGCGTCAGTCCTTCCAATGAATCCTCAGGGCTGATTTCCTTTAGGGCGACCAGGTAGCCCTGGGCTTTCAGAATCCTCCCAGCCCTTGCCTGTCCGAGTCCTGAATCTCCTTGGATGTCTGGTGCCCTACAACTCTCGTTACTCCAGTGTTCTAAATGCCCACACTCTCCCCACAAAGGGATCGCAGAGCTGGAAGAGCCCGAGTTATGCCCAGGGCAGGGACGACCAGCTGTCAGCAGCCTACCACTTGCTTCTCAGCTCTGCCTGAAGGTGCTTTGCTTTGAACCTTGAAGGAGTCGTTTGCTGCCTGAGGGACTCAGTTTCCTCTTTTCTAATAGGATACCCTCCTTGCAGGAATGATCATGAGGATCACAGAGGAAAATGTGGATTACAGGGGAAAAAAAAGTGTTGCTCGGTCCTGTCCAACTCTTTGCAACCTCATGGACTGCAGCATGCCAGGCTTCACTGTCCTTCACCATCTCCCAGAGTTTGCTCAAACTCGTGTCCATTCAGTCAGTGATTCCATCCAACCATCTCATCCTCTGTCATCCCCTTCTCCTCCTGCCCTCAACCTTTCCCAGAATCAGGGTCTTTTCTAACAAGCTCTTCACATCAGGTGGAGACCACCCCCCGACCATCCTCTCTGCAGAGCGGCCAACGACACAGTGGCAGTGGCAGTGATAAGTGCCAGCCTCAGCTGGAGACCCTGACCCCCAGGACTCCTTGTCCCCTCCCTCTCTGGGTGTCCTCCCAAAGCCTCTTGGAGTGGGATTTATTTCTCCATGTCCTCGGCACCTCCCTACCCCGGGGACCTGATCAGGGGGGTCATGGTGCCGTGTTATCACCCACTGTATTTGATTAACCTTCGATCACCACCCAAAACCAAGACAGCATATTAAAAAGCAGAGACATCCCTTTGTTGACAGAGGTCCGTCTAGTCAAAGCTATGGTTTTTCCAGTGGTCATGTACAGATATAAGAGTTGGACCATAAAGAAGGCTGAGAGCCAGAGAATTGATGCTTTCGAACTATGGTGTTGGAGAAGACTCTTGAGAGTGTCTTGGACTGCAAGGAGATCCAACCTGTCCATCCTAAAGGAAATCAGCCCTGAATATTCATGGAAGGACTGATGCTGAAGCTAAAGCCCCAATGCTTTGGCCACCTAACATGAAGAGCCGACTCTTTAGAAAAGACCCTGATGCTGGGAAAGGTTGAGGGCAGGAAGAGAAGGGCATAACAGAGGATGAGATGGTTGGATGGGATCACTGACTGAATGGACATAAGTCTGAGTAAACTCTGGGAGATGGTGAAGGACAGTGAAGCCTGGCATGCTGCAGTCCATGAGGTTACAAAGAGTTGGACAGGACTGAGCGACTGAACAACAGCCACCCAGCCAGCATGTGGGGTTGGACACCTGCGGGCCTCTCCCCTTGTCTCTCCGTGAGCAGGAGGGAGTACCCCCACCCCTGGAATACCCTCAGCTTAGTGGGCTGGAAACAGAGCCCACCAGAGGGATCCTGAAATCTGAGTAAAGTTATCCTTTGTTGGAGAACCTGACAGGGTCAGAGGCAGCTCAGACCACCTGGAGGGAACAGGCCCTTTGCCCACCACAAATCTCTTTTCACAACAAACTTTGAGAACAGCCTGTTTTCCCAGTGCAACTTCCTGCATAGTGTTTGCCTAATCCGTCTGTCCAAAATCCCTCTCCAAACACGAGGTTTCCTGCCCAGCACTGGCAATCAGAGAGCTAATTATCTGGGATTAGAGATGGAATGGGGGGTGGGGGGAGGCTCCCATTTAATTACAGGAAAAAATTAGCCCAACTGATGTGGGCAAAGCCACTGGGATTAGAATGGAGGCCCAGGTTTGAAGGCAGGGCAGGTTGGAAGGCGCGAGCACCCTGTGCTCCAGCCTGAGATCTTCTGCCCTTTGGCGGCTGTGAGATGAGGAGGAGGGCTCCAAGAGTTTCTCGCTTGGGGATCCGGGAGAGATGCGTGTGTGTGTGTGTGTGTGTGTGTGTGTGTGTGTGTGTGTGTGTGTGTGTGTTGGAGAGAGACCAGGGAGAGAGGCAGAGAGACAGCACAGAGAAAGACAAAGAGGGATAACAGACATGCAGAGAAACTAGAAGTGACAGGAGAAACACAAGGAAGAGCGGGAGAAGGGGACGGGCGGGCAGGAGGCGGGAGGGGCCTGCTGGCGACAGCAGACATCCCCAAGGCCGCCTCCCGCCCCATCGTCCCCGCTGGCTGGCCTTTGCGTCCCTTTCAAGCCAGGAGGGGGGAAACAGGCCTCCCTCGCCTTCCTTCTTCTCCTCTCCCCACTCTCCTTCTTCTAGTGCCCAGCACATGGACCCACTTTGCCACCCACAGCGCAGGTGATGAGCAGGCTCATCCCGGCAGGAGGACGAGGCTGGGATGAAGAGCCTGGCTCCTTTGGGGTCCTAGTGATCTGGAGTCCCTTCTCTGGCCTGACGATAGGGCTTCCTGCTGGTCCTTGCCTCCTCTCCTAGGAGAAGAAGCTCCTGGCTCAGAGAGACATTCATTCATTAAGTTATTCATTCATTCTTCCGTTTTACAAATAGCTAGGGAGCCTGAGTTTGAGTAAGCTCCAGAAGTTGGTGATGGACAGGGAAGCCTGGCATGCTGCAGTCCATGGGGTCACAAAGTGTTGGACACGACCGAGTGACTGAACTGAACTGATCTGAGGGAGCAGTATTAGGGGCCAAACCCATCATTGAGGTATGGGTTTTCATTAGCCCAACAGAATGGAAATTGACTCTGGCTCTAAGTTATGAGCGATAATCTCCTCACTTCTTCCCTCTCACATAAACTAAAACCATCCTGGAAATAGCCCAGAAACACCTCCTGGGCAGCTCCTGTCCACAGAGGATCTGAGCACGTTGTGCAAAGACCTGACAAAGCACCAGGGCATCAGACAACACAGTGCAAGCCTGTGCAGTGCAGTGTGCGTCCTTGAAAATGATTATTTATATGCACTCATATGTAGTAGCCCACTTATTTCCAAATAAAGAATTAGGTGACATAAAAGACTGGCAGACATTTATAACGAAAACCATCCCTGGACTAGAAAGCCCAAGTCGTGAGAGGAGCAAAAATAAAGAGGCCATGAATAAAGCCAAAACAGACACCAGCACCCAGCCTCAAATTTGCCCTGAGTATCCTGGCAGCCACATCAAAAAGGAAAATGGGCTGAACGAGAAATTTTTAATCTCCAATAGAAGAGATGTTTATTTTTCAGGAGAGACAGTTTCCAGACATTAAATTCTGTAACGAGTTCGCCGTGTGAGCCCTTATTACAGAAACCAGGAAAAAAGTTTGACATCGCAATCAGAAGCGTCTTATGTGTGGCCGTTTCTTACCTTGCCTTCCACTGAAGTGTCACAGCTGTGACACCCTCGTAGCAGTCATCACGCAATGAACTGCTCTCATGGAGTAACCAACAAAAAAAGGCAAGTGGATAAGGCCTTTGAGGAAAGTGAAACTTGCTGGTTGAGCTCTAGAGGCCCACGTTTGTGGCTTTCTGGAGCTCTAACTTAATTCAAGGACAGAATGCAATGTTTTAATCACCCTCTTTGTGCTTGGCACTCTGTTGAAAGTTGAATAAAATGAACTCGATAGCTTCAGCTTCTGGGAATTTATCATTCTTGTGGGCACTTCTATTGGGGCTCAGACAGCAGAATAAGAGCCTTAAAATGATTGAGAGTAAGATGTTAACATCCTTTATAAGACAAGGGTGAATGCGTTTTGGAGGCATTGTTGTTCAGTCACTATGTCTGACTCTTTGTGGCCCCGTGAACTGCAGCACCCCAGGCTCCTCTGCCCTTCACTATCTCCTGGAGTTTGCTCAGGTTCGTGTCTGTAGAGTCGATGATGCCATCCAACCATCTTGTCATCTGCCGCCCCCTTCTCCTTCTGTCTTCAGTCTTTCCCAGCATCACGGGGGAGGCACACAGCTTAGTAAAAGACTATATAATCAAACTGACCCATGTTCCTGTCTCTCTCTACACTTACTGGCTATGTGACCTAAAGCTAACCTGACCTCTCTGAGGCCCCATGTCTTCATCAGTAAAGTGGGCTTGGGGGATTAAAGTAGGTACTTGGAATAAGGCAGCTGTTGCCTCGTGCAGCACATAGTATGTGCTCAATTAGTGGTAGCTGCACTGCATTCCAGGGTTTCTGACGAATGCGACCTTCCTAGCATGGGGAGAGGAGGCCTGAACAAGGCGAGGAGGCTCCCCAGGGTGGCGGGGACTCATGGTCCCCCTCTGAGAAATCCCCTCAAAGCCATCACTCCCTAACGACTGGGATGGTCCAGAGCAGCTCTGCAGCTTTCCAACCTCAGTTCTGCCTCTCAGCTTTATGTTTATCATCACTTGGCTGGGAAATCCATCACCGTCCTGTCTCTCCCGTTTGCCTTCCTCTTTGGAGACGCCCAGGACTTGGCCTTTCAGCAAAGGAAGGCCCATCCTTCCCTGCCCAGCCCCACGGTCTCTCTCCAGACCTCTGCCCTCAGGGGGCCCTCCTCTGCAAGTCGTGGTGAGGTTCAGGTGTCAGGTCGGGTGAGGGGCATCCCTTCCTGATTTGCCCAGAGGCAGCCCTTGTCTAGACTGGATGCCAGCCAGCCCCAGGCAGCTTCTGGGTGATGGCGGAGAGAAGGGCAGACACCCAGAGCTGGGCGGGATGAGAGGGGCAGATCCATCCCAAGCACCGCAGAGTCGGCCCGGGCTGGGCTCACACCAGGCTGGTCTTTGGGACACACCCCTTTGGCCCACCCTCTCCTGCTCTGCTTTTTTTTTCCCCCGAGGTTTCTCTGGTACTTTCCAGCTCACTGCCAAATTGTCAAAAGCCATGAGAGGCAAAGTGCTGTTCAGTTAATGATTCCGGTCCCTGGAGAGGTGGAGCGCTTTTTAAGAGGAAAAAAATAGGATTTAGAGGGTGGGGGGTGGGAGGGGCACGGAGGGGGGTCGCCTTAGTACTTTACACAAAAGCCAAGCTGCAGCTCCTTCTAGTTCTTTCTTTTAAGGAGCAGATTAGAAGTGGGGAGGGTTGCCCCAAGCAGCCTTCTCTCTGTGGGGAAAAGCTGGGGCCTCCCCCTCACTTGCCTCTTTCTCACAGAGCAGAAAGAGTCTGCAGCGGAATGCAGCCATCCTTTGGGGGCCCAGCAGCCCCTGCCCTCGGCATCCCCAGCACAGGTCCTGGGGAGACCCTGGCAAAGCCACCCCTCCTCGCTCAGAGGTCGCTTTCAAAAGCAGGCAGCAACCTCCTGCCCCACAAAGGGCACCCGCTGCAACTGCCCTCACTGCCCGCCCCCGCCTCCTTCCCCAGCTGTTCCCCTGGGAAAGGGCTGAGAGTTGGGGGGCGGGGAGCCTCGGGCCCCTGAAGAGGTCCCTCCCGGCTCAGTTTTCCTCCTCAGTCTGGTCCCTCCCAAGTCTGTGGATCAGGAGTAAATCAGCAGAAAGTTCTTCACCTCCGTGCAGCCCTTTCCAGAGTCCTGGTTGTTTCCATAATCCTTATCTAATTTGTCCTCACCATAGCCACATCATGCTGGCTGTATTTTTTTTTTTTTACAATTTTTGCAGAGGAAGACAGTGAAAATTAACTCCGTTGACTGAGGGTCCCCTGAGTGGCCTCCACCCCCACCAGTTAAGACATCAGCCCTGACTGGACAGTCTGCGCCTGTCAGGAGGGAAGCCTGACGGGTCAGAGAGGAAACAGCAAACCCCTCTGAAGATAAACAGCAAACCCCTCTGAAGAGGCTGCCCTCCTCACAGAGAGGAGACCCGGGCCTCTTTAATTCCCATCATCTCCAAATGTGTGGAGAAGGCAATGGCAACCCACTCCAGTACTCTTGCCTGGAAAATCCCATGGGTAGAGAAGCTGAGGTCACAAAGAGTTGGGCACAATTGAATGAATTCACTTTCTTTCTTTTCAAGTGTGACGTGCCTTTAGGGGGAGTTTTATGTTTTGTTTCACTATCCCAGGACAGCCCGCTGCCTTCTTGACCCAAGTCCTCTGCTCACATCCTCATGGGAAGAATCCCATCGGCTGCAGAGAGACAGCCACCCCCTGGGTGCCGTGGCGTGTGGCTGCCCAGAGCCCAGGGGCCCATAGCCTTCTGGGCAGTGGGACCCTCTCAGGGGTCGGGAGGATGGGAAGCCGGAAAAGATGGGCAGTGGATGCACCTGGCTGACCCCGGAGCCCACGGGATGTTCTGTTCAGAGAAAAGGCGGTACGAGGTTTGCAGTGCACAAGGCCGAGCCTGCTTCCCGCCTTCACCAGCCCCCTCCGTGAGCCCCTGGCACCTGCGGCAGGCAGTGTGGCACCCAGGCCCCAGTGGGGGAGTGCGTGCTGGCGCTGCGCTCGGCAGCTGTGGGGTGTCAGCTCGGGAGGGTCAGGCATTGAGGAGAAGCAGGTGTCCGGCCCGAGAGAAACTGGTGATCAGGAAGGGTCTCTGAGCAGCGAGGCCCGGATAGGCGGCTAGAGTCCATGGCAGATTGAGCAAACGAGATGATCCTTGCTCGTCACCCCACCCCACCCACAGCCCACCTTGATTAGAATGATCTGGCCCCTGAAGAACAGCAAGGAATTAATTAGGGGTCTGTTGTCGTGAAGCAGCTCATTATTAAAGTCCCTCTCCTGGGAGAGGAGATGGGGAAGGTGTGACGATGACAGCTATTCAGACAGAATCTTCCTCAGCTGCCTGCTCTGCCCTTGTGCTCTGCCAGGAAGTCGTACACAGCAGAGCACACACGGCAGCCCTGAGCTGCCCTGGCCGCCCGGATTTCAGGCGATGGAGGCTTTCTGTCCTCACCACCCTTCCCTTCTCGGACCCTGTTCCTCAGACCTCAACTCTGACCCCGTCTTCGTGACCCTAACCCTCACTCTCCATCTGTCGCTGAGCCAGCAGAGCTCCAGCTTAGTGGCTCTTTTCAGAGCAGCACCTTGAATGCTCAGTCGTGTCTGACTCTTTGTGACCCCAGGGACTGCAGCACGCCAGGATTCCCTGTCCTTCACTATCTCCTGGAGCTTGCTCAAAGTCATGTCCATTGAGCTGGTGATGCCATCCAACCATCTCATCCTCTGTCGTCCCCTTCTCCTCCTGCCTTCAACCTTTCCCAGCATCAGGGTCTTTTCCAGTGAGTCGGCTCTTTGCATCAGGTGGCCAAAGAACAGGAGCTTCAGCTTCAGTCCTTCCAATGAATATTCAGGACTGAATTCCTATAGGATGTACTGGTTTGATCTCCTTGCAATCCAAGGGACTCTCAGGAGTCTTCTCCAGCACCTCCAGCTAAGAGCTCTTACCAATCCCACGGGAGCCAAAAAAAAAAAGATCATTTCAGCAGACGCTAATGTGCACAGTGTGTTTGTGTGCCAGGTTCCAGAAGACTCGGTTGTGGGGGTGGGGTAGATATACGGACACGACTGCCTCGTTCTCTCCCCAGCCTTTTCTATAAATGGGAAAACAGAAGCCCAAGAGAGTTGAGTTCTGGCTTGCTGCCTGCCAGCTCTGTGACCTTGAGGAAGTTACTCACATCTCTGTGCCTCAGTTTCTCATCTATGACAGGGGACAATGAGACCTTCGTGAGGATCACATGAGACGTGTGTAAAGTCCTTGGCATGACGTCTAACAATGCGTTGTTGTTGTTCAGTCGCTCAGTCTAAACTGAAGTCACTGAAGTGTAGTGACTCTAAAAGTCTTGTCCGACTCTTTTCGACCCCATGGACTGTAGCCCACGAGGCTCCTCTGTCCATGGGATTTCCCAGGCAAAAATACTGGAGCGGGGTGCCATTTTCTTCTCCAGGGGATCTTCCCGACCCAGGGATTGAACTTGCATGTCCTGCGTTGGCAGGCAGGTTCTTTGCCACTGAGTCACCTGGGAAGCCCTAACAATATGAGGGATTAAATAAACATAGGCTGTGACTTGCGTTCCACTCCTGCCTGGTTTCAGCAGCAAGAATCTATCCCTCCATCAGTATGTGTTCCTGCGGTCCTACTCAGTACACAGCAGTACCCAGTTCATAAGGCATATGGTGCTGCACAGGACACAGTGACTGCTTCCCAGGGACTGACAACAGCCTCAGGAAAGATAACTGCACATGTTCACAATACCTGTGCCTAGGTACTTGTGGGGGTACCTAACCCCCACGCTAGGTACTGTGGGGGTTCAAAGGAGGGACTGGTGTAGACTTCATGGAGGAGGTGGCGTTTGGGTTGGGCCTTGAAGGATGATTAGGATCTAGGTAAAATGAATTCTTAAGCAGAGGTATAAAAACCAAGAACCTGGGGACCCAACGGGGAAAAAGATTGCTGGGAAAGACTGAAGGTGGGAGAAGAAATGGACGACAGAGGATGAGATGGTTGAATGGCATCACCGACTCTATGGACATGAGTTTGAGTGAACTCCAGGAGTTGGTGATGGACAGGGAGGCCTGGCGTGCTGCAGTCCATGGAATAGAAAAGAGTTGGACACAACTGAGCAACTGAACTGAATTGGAAAATGGTGCAAAGGTCATGTGAGTTAGACCTCTGAATGACACCATGGACTGTAGCCCACGAGGCTCCTCCATCCATGGAATTTTCTAGGCAAGAGTACTGGAGTGGGTTGCCATTTCCTTCTCCATTCAGTTGGGACAATTACAGGTAATTTGTGTGTTTTTGTGTGTGTGCACATGGATGCATGCAGTGATTTCCTTTATTTCATTTTCCAAAAGTAGTGTATGTTCATCATTTAAAAAAAATAGGAGGCCAAGATAAGCTAGAGAAAGAAAATTACAAACACCTGAAATTTGAGGATTTTGCATACAGAAAAGGCAGGATCAAATAAGTGTTTTAAGAAGATTAATCTGGCAGTGTTTGGTGGAACAGATTAGAGCAGGAATATGCTGGAGGCAGGGAGATTTCTCAGGTTATTGCAGTAACACAGATAAGAGGCAATAAAGACTCAGACCTAGCCTGTTAGCAATGGGAACAGAAATACAGCGACATGGATGTGTTTCTCTCAGTCACTGTGCATTTTCTGCACCGTGGTAGACACATGCTACACGCGTTTTTAAAAAATGACTTTTCCTTTTAAAGTCTCAGGGAGTCTCCTGCACTCAGGCACAAGCCCAGTGTCAGAAAGCCATGCTCACAGCCTAGACCTCGCTTCCGATCTTTCCAACCTGAAATGCCATCCTCCGTGTTAATGAAAGCAAGAGATTACTGTTCCAGATTATAAAATGTGGGGCAATTTTAGGCCATTGAAAAGAATGAGTTAATTAAAGAGTGTAATAACCCTCTTCAGCACCCGCCCTGTTTTGCTCTTTTTCCAGCTGCAGGTGGCTTTCTTTGTCACTCTGGAGGAGACAGCTATATGATCTATTTTGTTCCCCGGGACTTATCTCCAGGGACACCCAGCACTTTGCAGATGTAATTTTTAGTCCCAGTGCAGGCATTGTCCTCCTGTTTGACTTAGGGAAAGCCGAGGCCCCAGGGGATGGCTGAGTGAAAGGCTGAGTGTAGGCTCTACAGCCAGGCAGCCTCTGCTTGGAGGTCTGCTAGACTCCCTCCTAGCCGCCTGATCCTGAGCGCGACACTTTGTTTCTAATACTGTAAGATGGGAAGGCCCACCGCAGAGTGTTTTCAAGATTGTTCACTGTCTGTATCTCCAGCTTTTTTGCACACTGCTTGTCAAGCTCAATAGATGTTCCGTAAATGTGTTGAACTAGTTGATAAAGGGAGATAAGCCATTCAAAGAAAGAAAGTGAAGTTGCTCAGTTGTGTCCGACTCTTTGCAACCCTATGGACTGTGGCCCGCCAGGCTTCTCTGTCCATGGGATTCTCCAGGCTAGAATACTGGAGTGAGTTGCCATTCCCTTCTCCAGGGGATCTTCCCAACCCAGGGATCGAACCCTGGTCTCCTGCACTGCAGGCAGAGGCTTTATCCTCTGAGCCACCAGGAAACAACCCAGCCCCAGGAAGTGTTAGTTTCCTTTGCCCCACCGCCACCCCCTCTGCCAGCGCCCTCTGGAAATTTTCCAAGGTAGTAGTTAACCCTGGGGGGCATATGTCCATATGCCTCGTCTTCACTGCATGCTGTTTCAGAGCTTGGTGAAGCCTGCATTGCCCCCACATGGACCTAAAGATTGGTTCTAAATCATTCCCGGTTCAAAAAGCCCAAGCGCTTAGATTGTATCCCCACACAGCCAGGGCCTCCCCAGGCCAGTCACCTGGGTGTGATGGCTTGAATGGAGATTCTGAGGCTCCAACATTGCTAGAGCTTTGGGTAAACAGAGATTGTGAATTTAGCAGGAGACGTTCATTATTCTTTATGAATTCCTCCTGCTGCCCCTCCATACTCCCCACCCCCCAGCTCTGTGCTCTCCCAGTGAATTATTGCTTTGCCGCTGCGTGATTTGATTTCATCTGAGGCTGCTTAAAGCTTCTTCCGTCCCTCGCTGTGTTTATCTTATTGTTTCCCAGAACAATCAAGTGCTTCCTCTGCCCCTGGCAGCTTCAGCTTGTTCCCGGAGCCTCCTGACCTGCCCAAGCCTTGAGCTGGAGCATCCTTGAAAGGCAGGGCTGGTCTTAGGTCAGAGCCCCGCGCTCCGGAACTGCCTCTCGTCACTCACCTCTCTTGGTTTCTCTTGTCCCTTCCCCGGCCCCTGCCAGCCCTCCCTGGTAAAGCGAGACCCAAGATGCTGGATTCTGGTACTTCTGGGCCTTGGTGTCGCTCTCGCATGAGAAGGACAGGGCCAGGCCCTGAGACAGGAGCTGGTGCCCTTGTGAAGTGCAGTTGGTCCTTACCCCCAAGAAGGCAGGAAGACAGACTGCTCCTCGCCACTCTGTGGGCCGTTGGATGGTGATGCCTTGGCCAGCCACCCCTGGCTGATAAGGAGCAGAGAAGTCATGACTTAGAAGAAAACCCCAGCTAACATCCCCAACCCTAGGTCAGAGTCCCTGCTCAGTATATAGTCACCATATCCCCTGTCTTCCGAAGCCTGAATTCTCAGCCCGTCCAAAGACGCAGAAGTCCAGAAGCAAGTGGTTCCTCTTGGGACCTCCTCCCTGCTCTCCAGGAGAAAACCCTCCCTGACCTGGCCTTCTGAAATCCAGGAGCCTCTAGCCCCGAGGCGTGTGCAAGCCCGTTCTCCCCCTGGTTACTATCTAGGGCAGATTCCTAACATGCACAGCAACAGAAATAACCGAACCTGGAAATGTCAGTCTCCAGTGTCAGAGCCCCAGGATTGACTGCCAGCTCACTGGGGACCAGTGCAGAAAGCATCCACGCGCGTGTGTGTGTGTGTGTGTGCACGCGTGCACAAGGGTGAGGGTCACTGGAGTTCTCAAGTTTAGTGCACCTCGGTGATCTCCTTCGATCTCATGAACAGGAAGGATCCTTAGTTTCCCCCTTCCATGTCTCTCCTGGCTCCATGCAACCCACAGGCCAAGTTTTCCAGGCTCCTGGGCCCCCTGCAGTTATCCGAGCGTTTAGGGGCAGGCTCCCAGCTGTCCTCCAGGGAGCCTCAGCCCACTGGACTGTGTGTGACTACCGTTTGCACAGGTTGGGGGCTGAGAGAGGGGCGCTGAGCCCCTTCCAGCACCCCGGAGGTCGCTGCTGCTGTGTCTCTGTGTCCATCTGTGGATTCATGTGTAGTGAGTGCCGGAGAGAGGGAGGAAGAATCTCAGAGACCGAATCTACCAGAGACTTCAATCTATAAATAATTCGGGTCATGAAACTCTACAAAAATAAACTTCAGCACGGATCCTCGCCCTAGAAGCACTAAATGCACAGCTGCAGATACACACGCTCATTAACTCACTCCCAAGTTCAGTCTGAGCAGCAGCAGGCTTCTCTACCTTCTTTAACAGACTCAGTGTGTACACACACACACACACTCGTGCACGTAGACACGTGCACCACACAAGCCCAGAATCCTGAGGCAGAAATAAAATCAAATAATGAAGTCCTCCTCCAAGGGGAATTTTACGACACACGGTGGTAAGACCTGCTGACATTGTTGAGCCCTCAGTGACTACATATCAAAAGCCTCACCCTCTGCAAATTTACTCAGGTCTGACGAACCAAGTTTCCAAGAAATCTGGGCTTGGATGTAATAATCGCACGTGTATATTTGTGTCACGTTTTATAAAGTTTCCAAAGACTTTGCATTTCCTTCCCCTCCTGCTTCTCAGTTTCGGTGTCAGCTCCTCCAGGAAGCCCTCCCCTCCTTGCCAGCCTCCCTGGATATGCCCCCACAAATCTCTGTCACACAGGGCAGCCCAGGTGTGTGAAGTCTGATGGGATTGTCCATTTGCCCGTTCCTGGGCCTTCCTAAGGGGACCCTTTCTCAAAGCGTCCCCAGCTCTCAACAGAAGCCTAGCTCCCAGGAGGCCATGTCCTGAATGAATATTGGACAGTCCTGAAATTCATGGCTAATAAATCATTTCATTCTCACAACATCCTGCTTGAGCTCTGAGGACAGAAGTTACCACCCTTATTTGGCAGCCACGGAACCTATTACACAAACAAGTGAAGAGACTTGCCTGAAGTCACACAGCCAATTAATGAGAAAGCTGGGATTAGATCCCAGCCCTGCAGACACAAACCAGCGCCTCCCTCTGCGGGGTGCTGCCTCTCAAACCAATCTGCTTCCTACTGAGACGCCCAAGAAGATCCCTGGTTCTGTGGCTCCTCAGCAGCTATTACAAAAAATACTATGAGTTCTAGTACCCCTACTACTACTAATAAAGTGATATGAGAGTGTCAGATCCCAAGCAAAAGCTCCATAATTTAGAACTAACTAGAGAAGAAGTTGATGCATAAGAAAAAGCGTTTGGAGGGGCCTGCAGGTAAGCTAGTTAATTGGATATGCTGATTTGAATTGGATATTCAAGTAAAGAGGCTGTCATTAATTTCTGTGCAGACCTAGCTGTGATTTAAAGGCAAGTGACTGCTAATAGGATTACTATTTCATTCTCCTTTCGAAGAGGCCCCTCCCACCTGGAAGACCAGATGGTAAATCTCCCATGGATTTCAGCTCACCTCCTCCTGCCCCAGAGCCAGGCCTCATCTGCTGACTTTTAGCCTCCCAGCACAGTCCTCCCAAATGAGGCTCTGAGCTTACTGCCACCTCTAGGAGACAGGTGATTGTCCCACTGTGGCCTTGGCATCTGAAAGAGGAAGAGCAGCTAAAGACAGGGCTTGGATGCTCATCTACCTATCTCCTCTGTTTTCAGCTGCAGTGAATGGCTGTGTGCACCCATTAACATTTCTTAGGAGAGTCACAGAGTGACTCTGAGAAATTGGCCTCAGTGTGGGTAACCCAGTTCTGCCACCCTTTAGCTAGTGGTCTTGAGAAAGTGATGTCCTTCTCCGCGCCTCCAATTTCCTATCCGTACAATGGGAACAGTAATAATATGCCCTTCAGGGGTGGCTCATAAGGATTAAATGAGTTCATTTTTGTTAAACACTTTCGACAGCAGCCAGCACATTATAAAAGCCACAGAAGTGGTTGCATGTGTTGTGTGTTCAGTTGCTAAGTCGTGTCCAACTCTTTGCGGCCCCATGGACAGTAGCCCGCCAGGATCCTCTGTCCATGGGATTTTCCAGGCAAGAATACTGGAGTGGGTTGCTATTTCCTTCCCCAGGGGAATCTTCCTGACCCAGGGATCGAACCTGCATTGCAGGTGGATTCTTTACCGCTGAGCCACCAAAGAAGCTCCAATAGAAATGGGAGCTGTTATTAAATTCTTTAGGCCAACAGGGCCCTTTGAAAAATCCACCAAGTCCATCCTACCTTGAGGCAGGTCCACATTTAACCATGAACCAAAGAAGTCATCCTGTGTTCAAAGGCCTCCTGAGAAGGAAGGAGGGCGCGGCCTCCTGCAGTCTTCCACTGTGCAGCAGGGCTCCTCTCAGCAGGAATTCTGACCAGACCGAGCCTCAGCCTCCTTGTGCGATGGTTTAGGCACATGATTTTTCTTCTGCTGGTCTCTGTGGAGACTGTCGCCCTTCATTGTAGGACACTGTCCATCTTGTCTCACCTTCTGAGCGGTATCCAAGCAAAATGACAACCGCTAACTCTGCATGTCCGCTGAGATCCCGCCCTCCCAGGAGAGGAGGAGCCCAACTAGAAAGACAGGTTGAAGTGACCAGCTTTCCCCGCTCTGGCCTGTGTCACCTCCCTGCCTGCGCCGACTCCACGCTCCTCCTCTGCCTGGTTGGATTACCAGGCTGGGGCCTGTGCGGCTCGGTCTGATAATGCCCTTCTCTTGGATTGGATTCCTGCCCTATTTCAGTGTTCTGTGTCCTTGTGGTCACTGGATCCTGGCCCTGGGGCACAAGCTTCAAAGCTGAAGAGAACTCAGTTCATGGGACACCGCAGGGCATACACAAGCTGCTGCGTTTTACAATCCACTTTTGTCTGGGTTTCTGCCGCAGTCTCTACCATCCCCATCCTGTGTCTGGCAAGGACGGAGGGCAACGTCGAAACGGAAAACTTCCAAGGCAGAGAAAGACGGAGACCCCTGGGCTTGAATTGCAGCAGGGTCACCCTTGTCCCTGCCTAGTCCAGAGGTGTTGGCTTCATCAGCCGTGTTTTCCTCTGGAGCACCCTGGATGGAGCCGGTGGGAACCCCAGGGCCAGCCCTGACCGCCTGTGTCCACGAGTGGAAGGGCTTGGATGAGACGGGCTCCAAAGCCCCATAGCTCCAGCAGTGTCCCTAAGTCTCTGATTCTCCTGTGACAGGCACAGAGCAGATCGCCTATTCAGAGAGGGAAACTGAGGCTCGGGGAGGTGAGGGAACTGACCTGAAAGTGAACAAGAGGCAGAAATCAAGCCCAGACAAGAGCAAGAACACAGTCAGAGCAGAAACCCCGGAACCTGGTGTCGCGCTCAGTGTGCTGCCCGCAGGGAGAGAGAGGAATCAGGGAAGGGAACGGCCTCTGCTGCCCAGCTGGCCCGCCCCACCTTCAGCCTGCATGTCCCACCCGCACCTCATCCTGGGACCCCAGCCCCCTGTCCCCCTTCTCCATCTTCTCTGTCTTCTCATTGGGGTCTCGGAGGGCTGCACAGCTCAAGGCGGACAGCACAGACTTCTCGGGCAGGACTGCTCCCCTCTCGGGGGATTTAGAGGGAGTGACAGGCTAGCTCAGTTCAGGTTCAGTATCAAGAACATCTTCTGTTCTGGTTTAGTTTCAGCTCTGATGTTTTCAGAGTTCTGTAGGTTTGATTCTGGCCTCAACTGGTTTATTGAAAGGTTCGGATTGTAGACAGGAAAAAAAAAGTTTAGGCCTCTTATACAGAAAAAAAGTTAAGGACTGGGATTAGTTCTAACTGGGACATACCAGAGTATGTGGTGATAAGTTATCTTTGGTAAGATTCCACTCCAGCATGGCCATGGGTACCATCTAGTCCCAGGGCCCAGAGAGGGAGGGCCAGACATGATGTTCCTCCTTCTGAGTGTGTGTGCCCAGCCTCCTGGGAAGGAGGCTGATTTATCTGGCAGAGGGTTAACCAGCCTGCCCAGGTGGGGCTATCCTGAGCTGGCCAGCCCTGAAGTAGGACGATGGTTGTGCAGCTCTTGGGGCTGAGCCGGTGCCTGGAGGAGAATTAAAACATCCGTGGAGAGGAGCTGCTGTCATAGGGAGAGTGGTAAGCAGCGCTGGGACATTTCCTTTTCAGAGGAGAAAGCAGAGCTTGAACTCTCCCATTTTATGGATATGGAATAGTGAGGTTAAGCCAATCAGAAGTCATGACTATCACATCTCCCCCTACATCCTGTAGTAGCCTGAGAACTTTTTTTTTTTAAGTCTTTTAAAAAAATAATGTATTTATTTGACTCCATTTGGTCTTAGTTGTGGCATGCAGGGTCTTCATTGTGTCACGGGGATCTTTCGTTGAGACTCAAGGACTCTCTCCAGTTGGGGCTTGTGGTCTCTGGAGCACAGGCTTAATTGCTCCAGGGTAGTTCCCTGACCCAGAACTGAGCCCATGTCCCTGTGTTCCAAGGCAGATTCTTAACCACTGGGCCACCAGGGAAGTCCTGCCTGAGAACTTCTGTGATTAAAAGCTACTATGCTTCTAGAAGAATCTCTTGGAAATTTTGGATTTCTCCATCTAAGAGAGAATGCTGCTCTAAAAGCTAAGGGGAGCTATTTTCATTGTGGGGCGTTTTCCCAGACTGAGACCCTTGTTCTTCCCTCTGCTTGAATCCATCATGAGATTCACTCCAAAAAGAATTAACTAAATAGCTCCCTCACCCCTCCCTGGAAGGAGGGGCTTTAATGACAGTTGTCAAGGCAACAGCTTGGAACAGTAGGAAGCCACTAGTTAAGAAGAAAAAGGTCGAAAGAGGAGTTTAGGGGAAAAGAAGAGCCCACCCTACAGGGGAGTTTCTGGGGTAAGAGTGGCTGAGAGCGAGTTTCTTTGGTTCCACTGAGGTCACCTCATCATCTTCAGGTCCAGAGCTCCCGCCAAAGTCACCCACGAAGCGGACAAGGAGAGCATGGCACCTCGACTCTTGCCCTGCTCCAGTGGCCCCACCCCTGGGATCCAGGGACAGGGCCTCCTGCAGGAATCTGCTGGTCCCGCCACTAGGAACTCCAGAATCACTGTGCCCCGCCCCACAGTGGAATCGCGGTCTCCTTACACACGCCAATCCAGCCCAAGTCAACAATCGCAGACCATACCCCGGCTCAGGCCCCTCAAGTACGCAAACTCTTAGGAGGCTAGAAAAATGTGAATAGGAGCACTAATCCAACTTTCCCAAGTCTGCAGTAAATAAATGCTCCTGACCTTCCCTATTTGGCCAGTAAAAACTGAAAATGCATCCCTTCCTCCATGCTTGCGTATTTACTGTGGCATCGCGCTCCACACTTAGCCCTTGCCATGAGTAAGTCATAGTCCTTGCTCTCAGTGGGGTGGGAGAAATGGGCAGAGGGAAGGAGATGGTTAGAAGTCCAAGAGAGAAATCAAAGTGAATAGGAGGGAGGGACTTCATCTTAAAATCATCCAGAGAAAACTGTCTTTTGAGCTCAACTTTGATTTAGCACGGAAGAGCCCACGATACTTTATCAGCTGGATCATAGTTCATGTCCTTTCAATAAGCATTTCTCAAGCAGTCCCTTTTATCCATCACCAGCTCTGTTCCCAGTTTCATTCTAGTCCTCAGAGGCTGGTCCTCAGAGAAACAGAAAGCATTCCTGCCTTCAAAATGTTGGTGGACTTACGCACATGCGAGGCAATCAGAGAACAATTTAAGTAGGTAGTCAATACGCATTAGCTAATACATATACAATGAACAAGTCAATTGATTATAATCTCAGGACAAAATGTCTGGTGGGAGAAAAAAAAGCCCTCGGGGTGAGGAGCAATTAGTGTGGTAGAGATATTGGAGAAGGCTTTATGGGGGAAGTAGGCTTGAAGGAGGGGGTTTAGATGGACAGAGAACAAAGAAATGGCCCGGGCTGGCCATATTGGTCAACAGTCAGCTTCTGTGTTGGAAACAGGAAGCCTGGCAGGAGGAGTGCGTTCAAACCATGGGCTCCCCGTCATCTTGTTTCTGTATGAACTGATGGTCCTCAGGGGCCTCTCTCCACTGACTTTCCAAATTCTATGTAGAACTTGAGTGTTAGTCACTGAGTCATGTCCAGCTCTTTGTGACCCCATGGACTGTAGCCCTCCAGGCTCCTCCATCCTTGGGATTTTCCAGGCGAGAATACTGGAGTAGGTTGCCATTTTCTTCCCCAGGGGATCTTCCCAACCCAGGGATCGAGCCCCAGTCTTTAGCATTGCAGGCAGAGACATTACCACCTGAGCTACCAGGACGCTTCATGTATTGCTTAGACTACGGGAATGTTTCTCCAACCCCCAGCCCGGTAGTTTCCGCATTGGCTAGGAATTTATTAGAAATGAAATTTCTCAGGCCTCATTCCCGCTGAATCAGAAACTCTGGGATAGTCCCGGGGTGAATTTCTCCACTCCCTCCAGGCGGTTCTCCAGGCGTGCTGGTTTGATAACCGTGGGTGACATTGGTGCTTTTAAACCCCGGCTGCTCATTAGTGTCCCCTGGGGAGCTTTGAAATCCAAAGAAGATGCCAGGTCCCCAAGCACAGGGTTCCTGATGAATGGATCCAGCCATGTGTTTTAAAAACTCCCTGGATTATTCTTATGTACATTGAGCCTGAGAAGACCAGATTAGATGATCTCTAGGTTCTTCCTGATTTATTATTCCGGAATGGACTCTGAGACTGACTCCCAGATTCCTGTTCTTGGGGATTCCTGGCTCCCCAAAATCACCTGGTGGATTTGCACACATCATTCAGGGGATATTGTTGTGGTGGGGTGGTGGGAGCAGAAAGCTCTCTCTGAGATCCTAAAATCCTCAGTTTTTTGATGGTTTCTGTGCTGGCCCCACCATCCTCCTGTACCTGCTCAAGGCAGAACCACTGTGTGTAGATGTTGATTCTCCTATCCCAAACGCAAGCAAGTGTGCACAAGCACACACTCACATACCCCCATCACACAGTGTTGAGAACATGTGCATACACACACAAGAATAACCATATAAAGATATTCAGATCACACCTAAAGACATATGCTGCTGCTGCTGCTGCTAAGTCGCTTCAGTCGTGTCCGACTCTGTGCGACCCCATAGACGGCAACCCACCAGGCTCCGCCGTCCCCGGGATTCTCCAGGCAAGAACACTGGAGTGGGTTGCCATTTCCTTCTCCAATGCATAAAAGTGAAAAGTGAAAGTGAAGTCGCTCAGTCGTGTCCGACTCTTAGCGACCCCATGGACTGCGGCCCACCAGGGTCCTCCGTCCATGGGATTTTCCAGGCAAGAGTACTGGAGTGGGGTGCCATTGCCTTCCCCGAATATGCACACACAAATAAACCCACCGTTAGAAGGTTCAGACCGGCACACTCAGACTGCTTGGAAAAGGATTCCTCTTGGTGGAAACTGGGCTGTTTGAACTAAGAAGCACCTCTGTCTTCCCTGTAACCCAGCCTGCTTCAGGGTAGCCCTTGGGGACTGGACATGAGGATTATCTTCTATAAACTACCTGCTCTAGGCTCAGGCAGGTAATTCACAAGGGGCTGCCGAGGACAGATGCTGAGGATGCCCTTGTTTCTTTCACAGATTCGAGCCGATGGTCCCCCCCACGGTGGGGTCCAATATGAGATGGTCTCCGTGCTCAAAGATGGGAGCCCCATCCTCCGGGACATGGCCTTCTCCATCGACCAGCGCTACCTGTACATCATGTCTGAGAGGCAGGTACGTGCTGGCACCCATCCCTGCTCTCCAGAGCCCGGGAGGCGCAGATAACCCATGACCTTTGTGCAGAAGCTTTTCCGCGGAACAAGAGAGACCCCTGGGCCTGCTGCTCAGAGGCCCAGGAAGCTTATACAGGGAGTCAGGGAGAAGCCACTGGGGCCAGGCGCTTCCCGGAGCTTCTCTGCAGGCCACAGACCCTGTCTGAGCACATGATGAACAGCCCCGCAAGAACGGGCCAGACTGCACAGAGCAGCTTGGTGTGATTAGAAGGTAGATTTACTGCCCCGGGCCCACAGAGTCTGCTGCTCAAGGGAGCCAAAGAGGTGTAAATAATCTAGGCCTCCAGGCTGGACTCAGTCCTGGGAGAGATAGACCCAAGATAGGGCCCCAAAAGGAGATAAAAAAAAATCTTGGCCTGAGTCTTAGAGGGATGCAGGGTAGAAGTTGGCCAGCTCTGAGGAGCTGCAGCTCTGCCTGCAGAGATGGGGAGCCCTGAGAAATGGACCTCTCTCCTTTGCTGGGTAACCCCCGAGTGGGTTCCCACCCACCTGGGTGAAACGTTATTCCCTCGGGGTTTTATTCGACCTGATATATGTAGGAGCAGAGCAAAGGCAAATGCAAGGAGAGCCATAGTGAAGGACAAGAGAAGGGGAAGACGGGAATTCACCAAAGCAATGGAGATGCAGCAAGCAAAGCTTAGACCTTAGGAAAAGCTGACTCCTTTCCCACTCATTGTCAGTGGGTCAACAGTTGGTCCGCAGTGGCGGCGGTCTTGGCATTGACCTGCACATGGTTAGATCAAGGCCGTAAGAAGGACCGTGACTCTGTCTCGGTGCAGAGGACACTGACTCAGGCTAGATAAAGATGCTGTGCTGGACGACCAGCGAGCTCTCTCAAGCTGCCTCCCTGCTCGGGCGTCATTCTCAAAACACTGCAAAGATCCCAGGTGTCTGCAGTCAGGATCACCCGCCCGGCCCGGCTTTCTCTCTCTCTCCTTCATGTTAGTGTTTGTGAACTCTGAATCGGAGACAGGGAGGGAGGCAGCGGTAAACGGATACCTGATGGCGTGAGGGAAGTAGGGCTGCAACTTGCAACTCTAACTTGAAAATTCCTTCTCAGAAGAGATGACACAAATTGGAGGCTAATCATCGGCAAATTATACCACATCCCCTTGAAGCCACTTTTTTTTTTTTTACCTGCTTGTATGTAACCCCCATGATCAAGGCATAAACGGGGCCAGATGGGAACTTGTAACCCTAAAAAAGAAAAAAAGAGGCTGGTCATGTATTTATTGGGAACAACGTTCTGGAAAAACATAAGACTAAATGGAACTTGGTTACTATCCTTAAGTTGCTTGGAATCTAACAAGGGAATCTTTAGCATCAGATGGGAGGCTATAATGCTCTGCCTTTCCTTCCTGTTTTTTTTTTTTGTTTGTTTATAAAACAAACAGTTATTTCTTTAAAATGGTAGATGGGCACCATACAAATTCAAATAATACATACAGAAAAGGAAATAACAAGTTCCCAAACCAAACACCCCCAAATGTAACACCATGTCATCACTTGATGAACACCATTCTGGATGCTTCTGCAGAATTATCTACAGATTTAGAAGGATGGGTAAATAGATGGTCCCCTAGGCAGGTGCATAAAAGGATGGTCAGAGGGATTAAATAGACCTGTGGTACCCCACCTTTTTTGACACCAGGAACCAATTTCATGGAAGACAATTTTTCCACAGATGGCGGTGGGGGGTCAGGGGGGTGGCGGGGTTGGTTTCGGGATGATTCAAGCACATTGCATTTATCGTGCACTTTATTTCTATTGTGGTTACACCAGCTGCATCTCAGATCATCAGGTATTAGACCCCAGAGGTTGGGGATCCCTGAAATAGAGCCACATTGACATGATATTAATATTTCAGAAGATGTTAAGTATGGCTGAGGAGCAAGCTAACTCTGGATAAAAATTCTTTCTTGGGTTCTCGGAGCCCCATGAAGTGGAAAAGCAGAAAGAGCCAACAGAAGTGACCAGTGAGACTTCGGTGGGACTGGGACGATGCAGAGACGTGTCTCTGGGCTAAATGCTCGGTCGCTCAGTCCCGTCTGACTCTTTGCAGCCCTATGGACTGTGTGGCCTGCCAGGCTCCTCTGTCCAGAGATTCATATCTTTCACTCAAATGAGATGCTTTTTGAAATTGAATTCAAAACGTGACCAAAGGAAGGGCTGGAGGCTGATAAGTGGCCTTCAGGGAATATAATGACCTCTCCAAACAGTATCTGCTATTGCCTCGGAGAGCATCAGTGCTGACTAAACTGAGCGTCTGCCGCTCATTTCTGAATAACCCTCGTTCAGTCTCATCTTCTGGGTCTGCTGCCCAGCTCCTGTCAGTTTGCACCAAAGCAGAGCTGCTCAGCAGTAACTGTCACACTAAGCAGATATAGGAGGAGTTGGGTTTAATGCCCTGTGGCTATCTTGAATCAGGTGAGCTGTGAGTCGGGGAGGTCCCTGTGCCAGGCGGAGCCCGGATCAGTGGGCATCATTAGGGTGGAGGGTGGGGAATTGATGGTGGAGCTCGGAGTCCTGTTGCTTGGAGAGCCACAGGCCACGTGCCAGTCGCTACCCCAGGGATCTCACCAGGGTCCAGGCTCCGGGAGAGGGCCCAAGAGCCACTCAGGAGGGCCATGTGAGGTGAGCAGCGATGAGAGCAGAGTTCTCACAGACAGCCTGGACCTCTCTAAGGGAGTAGTTGAATGTGTGGCGAGAGAACAGTCAATGGTAATGAAATCAGATGACGTGCGTTCTGGTTCAGTGTTTGCTCTGATACTGGATGTATGACCCCCTTAACAGCCTCTATTTCTTCCCTTCTGAAATGGAAGGAGTGAGGTGAAGTCGCTCAGTCGTGTCCGACTCTTTGTGACCCCATGGACTGTAGCCCCTGCCGCCAGGCTCCTCCGTCCGTGGGATTTTTCCAGGCAAGAATGCTGGAGCGGGTTGCCATTTCCTTCTCCAGGGGCTCCTCCTGACCCAGGGATTGAACTCGGGGTCTACTGCATTGCAGGCAAACTCTCTACCGTCTGAGCCACCAGTGAATCCTGGTGGAAATGGAAGATTTGTGTCCAATAACAGGATCGTGTCTGAGGTCTGACGCTCTCAACAGGGTGGCCTCACACAAGTCCCACCACTTTGTCTCACTGGGGTAGATGGGATACGGGCTGAGACGGCAAGCAGGGAGTTCCTGCCGCATCACCTCGCATGCTCATTCCTGACGGCCCCTCCCAGCTCTCAGCCCTTAGGATCCAATTACGCAGGAGGGCGGTGAGCCTAGGTGGTGATTAGGAGGAAGCTGAGTGGCAGTGGGCACTGCCAGCAGGCCTCAGGCCAGGCCAGGGACCTGTCTTCTCATGCCAGCCCCCCTTTAACCAGCTGGGTGACCTAGACCCTGGACTTCCCAGGGACTCAGTGTCCTCAGCTTGAAAGATGGAGAGAATAAATAGGACTGTAGAGTCTCTTTCAGCTATTAAAGAGTTTGTCTAAGGTCTGGAGATCAGGACTCTTTTCCATCTCCAGAAGACGGCCTCAGAAGCAGAGGAAACAATCTTGAGGTTATACCAAAAGAACTTTCTGAAGGAGGCTTTTTATGAGGCTGTGTGTGCTCATATGAACTTCGTCCCCCAAGGATGAACACTGCAGTGTGGATAGAATGGTGGCTATGGGCTTCCTTGGTGGCTCAGTTGATAAAGAATCAGCCTGCAATGCGGGAGACCCGGGTTTGATCCCCAGGTTGGGAAGATCCCCTGAAGAAGGAAATGGCAACCCACTCCGGTATTCTTGTTTGGGAAATCCCATGGCTGGAGGAGCCTGGAGAGCTACAGTCCATGGGGTTGCGAAAGTCAGACAAGACGGAAGTGACTAAACCGCCACCATGGATAAGCAGATTCCTGTTTTGAGGCAACGATCTAAGGCTTTGGAGTTCCCTGAAAGACCTAAGACTTTATAAGACATGATGGGAATGGGGGTTTCCATCACCCCACTTTACCGTAAACCTCTGGGCAGCCTCCTCTCATCTCTGCCTTCCCCAGGTCCCTAGCTTTTGTCTCCGTTTCCTTCCCCTTCCCCCAAATCATGGTGCCTGTTGTATCCTCTACGCCACAAGACAATAGATCCAGGAGCCTGGCCTCCAGTCCTGCCTAGAGATTCTCCCCTCCCCACGGAGTCAGAACAATCCAATATAGGCTCTTGTGTTCAGGCAAGCTTCCTCTCTCTGTCTCTCTCTCTCTCAGTTAATTAAATGTAATTAAGAAATAGGACTAGTAAGAAGTGCTGGGCCATTACTGCCACTGCTTAACGACCTTTGACAAGTTGGTGTTAATGTTCTGTTAATAGATCCAAGGGCTGGTCCCAGGGGAACGTTTGGGACCCGATTCCCCCAATCCTACTAATTGCCCAGGTGCTCCACTGATAGGCTGCCCGGCCCTCCCTTAGAAAGTCCCCCCTGCTTCCTCGACAGCGAATCCACCGGCAGATGTTGTGGGAGGGGATACAAGTCGCTACCACAGCCTCGGTGTCTAATGGAAGTCAGACTGCGGGTCCGGGGAAAATCAGGCAGTGAGCCAATGGACCAAGTGAGAACCTAAGTCACGAGATGAAAAGAAACGCGACAGCCCTAGTTTCCACCCAGCTTGTCAGGCTGGCCACTCTCCGAAAGGGAAGCTCCCCCTGTACGCGGGGTGGATGGGAAAGGAGTATGGGGATGGAAGCAATTATTCTATTTTATACTTTAATTAGTTTGAATTAGCAGAGGGAATAGAGGCATAAAATGATCCAGCGAAGGGTGAAATGGAAAAAGGGAGTCACAGTGGAGAATGGCTCCGCGAAGGCTGGAAAAGGCCTTGGGAACAGCAGAGAGGCTGGCGATGGGTGTGGGTGTGCGTGTGCACGCGCACGGGCGCGTGTGTGTTTTTAGGGTGGGTGAGGGCATGGGATGCTGGAGAGGCAAGATAGCATAGTGGTTAATAGCAAGAGCATGGCCGTCAGACCATCTTGCACGTCATCTGTTGCCATGAACTAGACATACGGCTTTAAGAAAGCGATTTCACTTTTTGACACCTCACTTTCTCCATCTGTATAATGGGCCTAATAGTGATGACTGTTGTGAGGATTGAGAGACCTCAGTGCTCAGTCACACAGCCAGTGCTTTCAATAAGTGGCAGTGATTATCATCATTATCACAAGACCCCGATGCTGGGAAAGACTGAAGGCAGGAGGAGAAGGGGATGACAGAGGACGAGATGGTTGGATGGCGTCACAGACTCAGGGGACATGAGTTTGAGCAAGTTCCGGGAGCTGGTGATGAACAGGGAGGCCTGGCGTGCTGCAGTCTATGGGGTCGCAAAGAGTCAGACACGACTGAGCGACTGAACAACAACATTGTCATTAGTGGTATTATTAGAATTTCTGAGACCCCAGGGAGGGCCAGAAGCATCTCTCCACTGTAAATTATGGCTAAGACAGATCCCGGTCTCAGGCAAACACCTCCAACCTGGCATTCTTGCTGCTCGATCCCAAGGGACGCCTCAGAAACCTCTGCCCTGGTCGAACGACAGTGTCCGGCTGAGTCACTCACAATCTGCTATTTATTTTTAAAATCCAGGAATGTGCCCAGCAGACTAAACAGTCCTGCTCCCCTTGATACAGACGGAGGCAGCTCTGGGCTCATGTGTGAGGCCCAGGAGGCCAGTATTTCAGGCATCTGTGGAGAGAAGGGAGGGGGATCCTGAGCCCCGGTCATCCCCCAAGACTCAGGCTCCTGTCTGGCCACGTGTGTGGACAGTGGACTGGAAAGGCACTGCCCCGGGGGTGTACCATGTCTGATCTCTGCAACGAAGTGAACTGTATCTCCAGCTCACTGCCACAGATGGAGCCACCATGCTCACAAACTAAGTCAGGCGTTCAGGCAGGTGCCCCAAAGGCTGCTTATCTCTTCTCTGCAGCATCCAGACTGGAGCCTCAGCTGGGAAGACGTGAATGGGCTGGGGTGACTGGATGACCAGGGCTAGCATGGTCTGGAGCCACGTCCTCCCACTCGTATGGCAGCCGGAACCAGCTGGGCCGTCAGCTGCAGTGGCTTCCACGAGGCTTCCTCACAGCATGGCGGCCTCAAGGTGCTCAGACTTCCTGAGCACAGCCGCTCAGGGCTCCAAGAGTGAATATTCCCCCAGATAATGTGTGTCAGGCGAGTGCATTCTCCTCAGGTCTGTCTCGTCTCAACAAAAATTTGAAGCACCGGACGTTAGAGTCCTCGGCGTGTCATAGCTCTTGGACAGACCGTTATAGCTCTCAGGTCTCGAACAGACCATGTTATAGCTCTTAGACAAACCCATGTTACAGCTCTGTGTTACAGCTCAATTTTATTTAGAAAATAGCAGGAAAATACATCCTTGAGGCGTGAGGGCATGCCAACCCAAAGACGTGAAGAGAAGAGGGGGAGCAGGCCAGCGCACGGGAGAGAGACCCCCGCCCTTCGGCTCCTCTTTTTATGTAACTTCTCCTCCCCCAGGGCCTGCCCTCCATAAATTGGGCGAGACAAGAGTGCTGTTTGTTCTACCTGAGGTCCTCACTCCAGTCTCCGGACCTTCCTTTATTCCATTTGCGCGGGCTTTTCCCTTCCTTATCTTTTAGCCACTGCCATTCTGGACTCCTGTTTCCTATTCTGCCTAAGAGGTGGGAGGGTGATTGCCTTCTTTATGACTTAACCTTAGAAGTCATACAGATCCTTCTTCCGCCCGCCTCCTCACCTCTCTACCGCCCATCTCCCCGTGACTCTGGCGCGTGTAGCCCATGACCCCGCTTTGAGACCCACGGCACGGGGAGGAAAAATACATGGTTTCCTGTCTCAGGAACCCACAGGGCATCCGCGCTGGTAAGGACTTCAAAGCTCACCCATCCTGACCCCAGTATGAGGCCCATGGGGCGTGGAGCAGGCCAGCTTCCATTTCAGCCTGTGCTACACCCAGAACTACATCAGAGTCCCCAGAACTGGTTTGGTTTCCATAAACTCACAGAGACGTGCCAGTGGCTTTAAAGCTTGCTGTTGATGGACTGACAGTTGTGTTGAGCCCTAAAGGAGACCCACATCAAAGGCATCTCTTGAAACTGCTTCTGGGAAGCCTTTGAAGGAATCCATCAGGAACAGGATCACGCTACCTGGAAACTGCCCAGGTGATGGCATGTGATTTTCAAGGGCTGTCCCCATCTGTCTCCCTGTGCAGAGTTGCAGCAGCCCACTCAGAAGACCCTTCCCCTGGGCGACCCACCTTCACATGCAGGGCAGGGCAATGGGACTTCACCGTGGATGAACGGATAGTGACTTGCTCACCACCTCCACCTTAGAGTTGGGGCAAGGAGAACTCTGGCCTGGAGTTACCAGAAATCAAAATTATTTGGAAAGATTATGAAGCCGCCCTTCTCTGAAGGTCTCAAGCGTAGGAGAGACCCTTGCCCCTCAACTCCTTGAACTGGTTTAAGACCCCGTGCGTGGTGGGGGAGAGGGCTTGGAGGGCAGACCCAATGCCTCTAGCATGCCACCCCAGCCAGCGTCACCTGAGAATCAATTTTGGTTTCCTTGGTTTGGAGGAGGGCCTGTCAACTATAAACCGGGACCGAGGGCCAAAAATAAGAAGCATTTTCAAAGGGCCTTATTGTGATGTACGGGTACTAAGTCTGTCCCCTGTGGCCAGCGCCACTGAACGGCCAAGCCCCTAGGCCTCTAACGACTTGGGGAAGGAGCAGAAAAGAATGTGCGGAGCCGTCCTTCCAGATGGCCCCTGCTCATTTATTTTGACATCTCAGACTATTATTTTGATTGTGCACATTTGTTTAGTCCTGGCGATAAGGCTTCCCAGGGCGCAGGCAGAGCGTGCCAAGGTGTATTTTTACAAGGCAGTCGGAGTCCCAGTAACAGGAGACCTCCCTTCTGCCCGGACTGAGAGGCCTGGGCTGCAGCCGGGGAAGGAGGGAATCTGAGGAGGCAGGGGCTGGAGCAGAGCCTGGGGGACTTTGGGGGAGAATTACAGAGTTTGCGGATTAGGAAAGTGAGGATAAGCAAATTTCTGCCGTACTTGTGTTTTCAAATGTGTCCCTTTCAATCCAGGCCTTTGATGCACATATGTTTCTAGTTAAGGACCTCATTGGGGCCCAGAAGCCAAGCACACATCTCAGCATCTTTCCCAAAGGAAGGACGAAGCCTGCCTCCTGGAGGATGGGGCACAGGGACCAGTGACCACCTCAGGCTCGGGTTTGATTTTTTTCCCCCTTTTCCTCTCCCCCCATTTCAAATGAGAGGGAACAAAGAGGCTGACATGGAGCTGATTCCCTGGCTGTTAATATTCTCATTGGAGCATTTTTAATAAATATTTTCACATGAAGGAAGCGAATCACAAACCCACCCTATTAATCAGGCGCTTGCTTGGCTTGTATTTAAGAAAGAAAACTCCAGCCTCTTATTTTAAAATCCTTTGGTTTGGAAAGAAATGATTGAACACAATGCCCAGGCTGAGAGAACCGGTGCCAAAAAAGCTCATTTCTCTAAATGGGCAGGGAGGCTGGAGTCTCTTCCTCTAATCCTTGGCAGGGGACGTGATGTCTCTCACCAGGTAGGACTGCCAGATGCTGACTCTCTGATGACCCAGAATGACGTTCCTAGGATGGAGAGGTAGGAAATCACCGTACCTCAATCCCAGAAGGAACTCCTCCCCATATACTAAAGATGAGGAAAACGATACCAGAGAGGGGAATCACTTCCTAGATCATTCCCCGAATTACCAGAAAAGCCAGAATTAATCCTAATTCACCTGGTCCAGCACGGCATTCTTTTCCCAACTTGGCAACAGCTTCACTCAGCACAAGCCAGACTGAACATCGGTTGTGTTAAAAAAAAAAAAAAAAGACTTTCAATTAAAAAACATTAAAGCTACCCAAGCCCAAGGGAGTCCCTGAAGATGTTCCCAAGGGTCAAATTAAAATAAGGAAAGATTTGCATCTTATTTGCATACACAGACTCATTCATTCAACAGTCCATTAAGTGTCTACCATGTATAATGCATAGAGCTGTCCACTGGCAAGTTATTTGCATATGCAGATATAGACAGGGCAATCTTTCTAAGTCATATTCCAGCAAAAGGTCTTATAAATAGGTACCTTCTTGATTTCTTCTGTTCTTTACAATGCAACAACAGCACCGTTCAGCATGCTTTTGTATAGGGATAAATAAAATATAATCCCTGACCTCAGGGACGCTACATTCTGGTGGGGAAGAATGATGTATAGATAAATTGTCATATAAAGTGAGCAGTACTGTCGCAGAGATATACAGCATGCCCAGTGACTCAAGTAACTCATGCCGACCATGGGGAGCCCTGTCCTCGTCCCTCCATGCTTGGGCTCACTCAGGACAGACCCTCGCCCTGGCCTAGCAGTCCAGAGCTGGGGGAGCTTCAGGGACTGTCTGGTGCTCGTCCCTCCATGCTTGGGCTCACTCAGGACAGACCCTCGCCCTGGCCTAGCAGTCCAGAGCTGGGGGAGCTTCAGGGACTGTCTGGTACTTGTCCCTCCATGCTTGGGCTCACTCAGGACAGACCCTCGTCCTGGCCTAGCAGTCCAGAGCTGGGGGAGCTTCAGGGACTGTCTGGTGCTCGTCCATCCATGCTTGGGCTCACTCAGGACAGACCCTCGCCCTGGCCTAGCAGTCCAGAGCTGGGGGAGCTTCAGGGACTGTCTGGTGCTCGTCCCTCCATGCTTGGGCTCACTCAGAGGACAGACCCTCGCCCTGGCCTAGCAGTCCAGAGCTGGGGGAGCTTCAGGGACTGTCTGGTACTTGTCCCTCCATGCTTGGGCTCACTCAGAGGACAGACCCTCGCCCTGGCCTAGCAGTCCAGAGCTGGGGGAGCTTCAGGGACTGTCTAGTGCTCATCCCTCCATGCTTGGGCTCACTCAGAGGACAGACCTTCTCCCTGACCTAGCAGTCCAGAGCTGGGGAAGCTTCAGGGACTGTCTGGTACTTGTCCCTCCATGCTTGGGCTCACTCAGGACAGACCCTCGTCCTGGCCTAGCAGTCCAGAGCTGGGGGAGCTTCAGGGACTGTCTGGTGCTCATCCCTCCATGCTTGGGCTCACTCAGGACAGACCCTCGCCCTGGCCTAGCAGTCCAGAGCTGGGGGAGCTTCAGGGACTGTCTGGTACTTGTCCCTCCATGCTTGGGCTCACTCAGGACAGACCCTCGTCCTGGCCTAGCAGTCCAGAGCTGGGGGAGCTTCAGGGACTGTCTAGTGCTCATCCCTCCATGCTTGGGCTCACTCAGAGGACAGACCCTCGCCCTGGCCTAGCAGTCCAGAGCTGGGGGAGCTTCAGGGACTGTCTGGTGAAGGGCAGTCCTTTTTATAGGTGAGAACAGGGGACCTTTGAGACCTTGAGACCAAAGTATCCACCAAGCCAGAGTGCAAAGGAGTAAATAGTGGCTGATGATGGGCCGTTTCCTGGCCACCATGAGGAGCACAGGCCCTAGAGACTGCCAGCCTGCCCACCTTCCTGGGTTCAAATACTGGGTCCCTGCTGTGTGACCTTAGGCCAACTGTTTCACCACTTTGTGCTTCGCTTGCCTCTACTAAAAATGGGGATAATTATGACATTGCTTGAGGATTAAATGAAGTGAATGAATACATTAACAATATTAAATGAAATGAATTCATACATTAAAAAGCACTCTGAAAAGCACCTGACACGTACTACCTGCTTAATAAACGTTAGTAATTATGCTTTTAAGGTTGTGGCCCCATGCATAATCGCCAGGTAAAGCTCTGCAAATCAAGCTCCCCTCACAGCCACACCTCGAAAAGAAACTTGGCCACCCCGCCTTGCTTCTCAGCTCTACCTAGTTTAAGACGTGTTGAAATCTAACTAACATTTAGGTCGTGTTTTTCTTCTGATAGTTTGCAAACATGACCTTGTCTAATACAACAATCTCCTGGGATAAATAGTATTGTCTTTGCTTTTTTTTTTTTTTTTTTAATAGATAAGAAAACTGCGATTCAGTCTGGCTAAGTAATTTGCCCAGGGCCCCTGAGCTGGCCCGCGGGCCGAGCTAGGACAGCCGCCCCGCACCCCCGAACCGGGAACAGACCCGGAGTCAAGTTCAGCCTTGTCCCGCGTCCTCCTGGGATGGCGCCCCCTGGTGGCCACACAGCTGCAGCGGGCCCGCCCCGCCTGCTCCCGTCCACCTGCAAGCTGTCAGGGTTCCAGACCAGGCCAGACTCAAGAATCCTCCCTGGACACCCGCCAAGGACCCTGGGGCAGGGCGCTGTTTTGTTTTATAAAAAAAGAAACCAATAGAGGCCTGCTGCCCGATGTGTCCAGTCACAGGAAATGTCTCTGGTGGTCAGAGAGGAAAGGGAGAGGGCACCCGCCCCAGGAAGCTGATGTTTGTCCCGCAGGCCGGGTCTTCCGCCAGCATCATCTCAGCCGCTTACAGCAACCTTGAAAGACAGATATTCTCAGCCCCGTGTGACACGGGGGGCGAAGTCAGGGGCAGCAGGGTCCAGCGGCCAGAGCAAGGCCGGGCCCCCCGGGACTCCTAGGAGGCAGAGCCGGGGCAGAGGCGCTTGCCAAGCTAGCTCCTGTCCTGCCTGCCATCCCCCCACCACCTAGGAGCCCAGTTCAAGGTGCCCAGTGGGTGAGGCCAGTGCTGCCCTGCGCTCTCTACCACGCGGCCTGTCTGGCAGAGGCACACCTTTGCGAGGAGGGCAGGTGCAGACGCGTGAGAGATGTTGCACAAAGCTGATAGAGCATTTTAGGTGCACTTCAGAGTGTGAGCCAGGCAGCAGGCACCGATCGGCTGCCTCGCTGGCCCTACCCAGGGGTCTTGGGCCCTCAAGAGCCTTCTGTGTTGCCATCTTGAGTCTGTTTCATCTAGTCAAAGGCGGGGGGCCCCATCACAACACCCCAGAACCCTGCAACCTATGTTTCAGCTCCCTACCACAGCACCCTCTCACACTCCCCGCGTAGAGTTTCTGTAACCGAGCATGTTTTATTTGGACCATAACGTTTAGTGCTGCTTTGGATTTCCAGTTAGGCTTCAGTCAGATGTGGAGAGCCTGATTTTGTTTTGGTGTTTTGATCAACACAAAAGAGGCCCACAGCAAGAGGAGCCCCCGTGCAGTTATTTCCACCCGCTGGCGGCTGAAACAGTTGCTGTGATGTGAAGATGCAGCTTTGGAGATGCCAGGAGATTGTCCGGGTGTGAGGGAGGGGGCGCAGGTGAGGGGGGATCAGTGAGCCCCTGGGAAGAAGCACAAGTTAGGGTTCTGAGAGCCCAGCCCATACTCCATGGGGTCCCTCAGGGAGCGCTGGGAGGTGATCCCTCAGTAGGCAGCCTGAGCTCTTTCCTGCCTGGACCGGGGGTCCCACTGCCCTTGCGAGATGGCCTTTTATCCAGAGATTCCTAGAACACTGGCGTTCCCCGACAGGGGAAGCTGATCACTAGTGGATTTCTCCAGAGAAAAGTTTCTGAGCTCCCCAGCCGGAAATGACCCCCTAAGCTACTTTCTAGAAATATCAGAGAGAGAGTTGCTTCACTACCCGTGAGTTCTGCCCAGCTCACTCACACGTGCTGCCTGTCAGACAGGTTTTCTCTCTGGGACTGGCCTAAGGGACAACATTTAGAAGCCAACTTTGAGCTGCCAGGGAGTCGGAGGGGCAGCAGAGGGGTGAGTGTGGCAGAATGTCGGGGGAGTAGGAGTTTAGGATCTTGCCTCCAGGGACTCATCACAGACTGTCACGAGTGCCTCTGAGTTAAGGCCAACTGGAGCCTCAGTTTCCCCATCAATAAAATGTATCAGAATGCTCCCCGTGGCCATGACGTGGGTATTTCTGCAGCTGTAAATGTATTTCAGACGGTGGCTATGGGTACAGCCCTTGGAGGCTGACCCGGATTAGCCTGTGTGATCATGTGTGTATGCACATGAGACGGGGGTACATGGAGACAAGGGAGGTGAAAATAGCATCACTTTGTGTTCTGGGCTGTGGAGAGGTCTCTACACTAACACGACTTTTTCCTGCAACAGGGCAGGAAGCTCTGCTGTGCTCACTGCGGGGGAAAGTGGTCATGCTCCCTCTCCTGCAGGCGGGCTTGCTGTTTTCAGAGCCCCGGCTTCGCTGTGGTTTTCCAGCTGGCCCTTTGATCTCGTCTGCCCCACTCAGGGACCCAGCGTCTCAGCCACAGTCTTCATTCATAGTTTGCATGCCACACAGTTCAATTCCCTGAGCCTTCACCACTCTGCCCAGAGTTCCCTTCCTCTCTCCTGCTTCTGGTTATCCCCACTCCCTACCAGACCACCTACAGATTGGGGTTTGAAATTTGCACCAGCTGGAGGGAGAACTGGCCTTGTCATCAGCCGTTGGTGGCTTCCAAGCAGTCTGGGTTCAGTCTGTCCATCAAGTCGTGTTTAATGATTGGAAAAGGGAGATGGGCAGAGAGGAGAGCCAGGCAGATGGAAGATTAGAAAAGAGGAAAATGGACAGAGCTGAGAACAGTGTCTTAGTTAGCCATTCACCCACCGACTAACTCATCAGCAACCGCTTGTGCTTCTTATGTACACAGAGCTCGCCCTCACAAAATCACAGATGCAGGATGCATGCACACATCCGCATTTAGAATACAGTGTGCAGAGCACTGGGAGTGTGCGAGAGGGTGCTACCCAACAGAGCCAGTGAGTCAAGGAAGGCTTCCTGGAGGGGGTGATATTCCAGGTGTATTACGAAAGGAGAGGGGGTTCACTGAGTGGAAGCAAAAGCCAAATAATCTGAAAAATCACTTTGTTGTGTTTACTAATATGCATGAGTGCTAAGTCACTTGAGTTGTGTCCAACTCTTTGCGACCTTACGGACTTGTAGCCCGTACTGGGATTCACCAGGCAAGAATACTGGAGTGGGTTGCCATGCCCTCCTCCAGGGAATCTTCACAACCCAGGGATCAAACCTGCCTCTTTCACACTGCAGGCAGATTCTTTACCACTGAGCCACCGTGGGGAAAGCCCGTGATTCCTAACACAACATCGTAAATCATCTCTGCTTCAATTTTTTTGAAAAAAAAAAAAAAAAAAGCAAAGGAATGCTTCTCAAGTGAGGGAAAGCATGGAGTCATGAAAGAATTCGGCATGTTCAGGAACTGTTCCCCTAAATCTGATGTTGTTGGAGCCAAAGGCAAGGGTTTCAGGGCATCAGTCCTCAAGGAATATCCACAGCTCACAGGCAGGCAGCCTTCCGGTGGACGCTCCCCATCTCCTCTTGTCAAGAGGAGAGGAGCCTCAGCCTAGAGAGAAGGCACCGCTGGTTCCTCAGCCCTGCCGCTGGAACACGGTGCCTGGAAGGAAACAAGCCCATGCCCAGCTCTCTGTGATCCTCCTCCACTATCGGAGCCCCTGGCCAAGCCTGGGAGCTGAGCATCAAGTCAAAAGATGCGCAGTGAGAAGGAAGATGCCCACAACGGGCAGAGCCCACTGCTGAAGCCCCCTGTGGCCAGGCCAGCGCCCCGTCCCTCAGGACAGTCACCCCTCCCACTGTGCGGCAGGGAAACCTCTGCCCAACGCAGGTTCGTGGGAAAGGAGAGTGCTCTGGTTCGGTTCATTCAGTTGGCCATCCCAACAGCACTCCTTGCTAGCAGGGACCTTGCCTGTCCAGGCAGCTTCTGTCTCCCAAAGACATATTACAGTGTTTGGCCCTTACTAGGTGCTCGATAAACAGCTGCTGAAGTCTTGGAAGAGAGGAAAAGACAAAGAAAAAGGAGGGTTCGGAAGCATTGTGGGATAATCTAAAGAGCTCGTCTTTGGAGGCAGGTGGGCCTGTATTCTTGGCTCTGCCACTCTTCAGTTGAGCCTGGCTTAGCCTCCCTAAAGCCTCAGTTTTACCCTCTGAAAAATGGGGAGAAGAGTAAGACCTGCCTTATAAGGGTGCTAAGAAGATTCAGTGACTAATCCCTGCAGAATGCCTGGGACAGAGGAAGAGCCAGACCCTGGAATCAGCTCCAGCTAAGCCCTGTCCCTCCCTCTGCTTCACTTGTGAGCTTCCTGCTCCTCTACTCCTGAGCACCTCCCATCGCCAACCCCACTCCAACTAACATGTTGCTCATTTTTCATCCTTCAGTCATCTGCCAGTTGCATCTATTTCTAGCCTCTGTCTTATGAGACAAGAAGAAGGAAGGGAACAGATAACTGCAGAGGCTCATTTGCCAGTTGTCAGCTCCTGCCGTCAGCAGAGCTCTCTGTCTGCTTCTCCCTGGGCGCCTGGGGAGAATCACTGTGACCTTTTATTTACTAGTTGATCTAGTCGGCTCTTGGCTCCGTATCACCTCTCTGCTCCCCGCCGCCCACCACGCAGCTCCAGCCCACCTTCAGCATCCCTGCCCCTCCATCAACCCAGCGCTGGCTTCCTGCCTCCCATGCCCCGTCACATTTAGTATGGGCGAGCTGCCCCAGGCCCTCTGAGCCACCCTGTCTTCATGATCAGAGTCTTAAAAACCTGTGAGCAGGCACAGAGAGGAAAGAGAACCAGAATTATGGATGGCTCCTGCTCGCTGCTCCCACCAGGGAGGATTTCTGCTGCTGATTCTCTTCTGCGGGGCTCCTTCTCCATCTTGGTTTCACTGTGGAGCTACACACAGATGTCAGCCAGTAAGCGACCTGCCCCAGAGCTCTCAGTAAGGCAGCCGCACAGTCTCTCCCAGTTCCTCGCCCCAGAGTCTGTCCTTCAACTTTTGCGGTTTCACTCCACCTCCCTTCAGCTTCTGCCGCCCTGTGTGCGAGCTCCTGGCCTGGATGGATGCAGTGGTCCACAGCCCTTTCAGCTTTTCTTTCTCCTTCATCCCTAAAGCCAGCTACACATTCACCTACAGCCCCTCTGAGCCAGTTGGGCTGAGATGGGCAGGCCTGAGGGTTCATCGTTGGGAATGGTGACAAGTGTAGAGATGATGAGGAGATAAAGATGACTAAGAAGTGGGTGCTGACAGGAGTCCCAGAAGGCCAGAAATGAGCCAGGCAGACCCAAGCTCTGTGGCTTGCAGGAGCTAATTGTATATACAGAATGTCTCTGTGTGTGTGTGTACACGCATGCACCCATATTATGTCATATGCAAATTCGCTTCTGGAAAAAATGATCCAAAGTAGAGTATGGCTTTCTGACTCCATCACCTTCAGGCCATCTGCCTTGGACTTCCCAAAGCCTTCAATGCCCATCCCAGAACTGGCCAGCCTTCCAGCTCCCTTGAACGGGGGTTGGGGGAGAGGACTTTTAAAAGCCTCTTGGGCAAGTCAGCTCCCTGCTTTCCAAGCTCTCTTCTTGGCCATCGCTGTCAGCATCAATTTTCTGCAGGGAGTGATTTAACCTTCATTTATTCATTAATTCTTTTTTCCCCTTAACTTCATTAGGTAAGATTTATAAAGGTGCTGAATTGGAAAGGTCACCTGTCCCTGGGCCCAGGACACGGTGTGCCTGCCTGCCTTCTCCTGAGTTTCCTTCCAGGAGTGCTCTGGTGGTAGGGAGGGGAGGGGAGCAGCATAGGAGACAGTGAAAGCAGAGCCTGTGACGCCCAGAAAGGCCAGGCAGGCAGAGGGGTTCTGGAAGCTCCGTCCATGTTAAGCACATCTGGAATCCTGGCCCCACCCCTTGCTATATTGACCCTCATCCAACGATCCCATCTTATCAAGCCTTCCGTTTCCTCTTAGATAAACTGTCTATAAGGGTAGACTCTACTTTATCAGATGTGGCAGGGTGAAATAAGGTGATGTAGGCACAGCGCTGAACACAGTGCCTGGCACACAGTAAACAGAAGCTTTTGAAAAAGCTCTTGAACATTCTAGATGGGCAGTTCATCTTCTAGTGACCACTGAAGACTGGTGGGCGGGGAGTCTGATTTCTCCAAGGAAAGGAAGGGCCCATATTTTATGACTGATCCCATGTCCAGAACCACAGGGAAAGCCTCAGCTCAGGGAGAAGCCAGAAGGAACCACGCCACGGCTCCATGTCCATTGTTTGCCAAGGCCCAGCAGATTTCTGCAGGAAGTCAGGCTAAGCTGGCATCCTGCTGTCTGACCACACGCACTGTCTCAGGCCCACCCAGCAATTACCCAGAGCCATGGGCCTTCCTTCAACCTAGAGCCATCTCTTCTCGAGGAGCTGTCTCTTTCATGAACAGCCTCCCTAGAAGGAAGGGACGCAGAATACAGATGAAACATCCAGGCAGGTATTTTGAACTTGTAGAAAGACGAGAGTATCTGCTTGCTGCCACCTTCTTGAGTCCTTGACCTTCACGCCCCCATCAGAACTCAAGATGGTCCCAGTTGACACCAGGCAGAATGAATTTAGCTCTGAGTTTGTCTAACTTTACGGTAAAAGCTACATACCTGGAGGGAATATCTATTTGGTGCCTCCCTCATTAAGATCTAAGCTACTCAGGGTACCTGATACAGGTCCGAGGTACCCCACACCCTCCCAGTGCTTATAATACAGCCAGAACTCAATCAGCGTTTGAGAAAATAGTTTTAATAGGAAATCATGGAGGGAAGTGGGCAGGCAAACCTATGCTGTGTGCCAAGCTGAGAATATTGGGTTTGAATGTGATCACAGAGGATTACAATAATTAATTTTATTTTATCTAATACTCTTGCAGTTGGGGCCTCCAGAATCCAACATGCAAATGTACGCTCTTAGTGCAAATTGGAGCATGCCCAGATTAATAGAGAAAAGTCTAGTCCCCCGACTTTCTCTGGAGTCCTATCTCCCTCACCTGGGCTCACCTATTTGTTTGCCAAGGATGGGCTGAGGAGTAAATTCCAGGACAAGAAGGAGCTCCAGGGCTGAGTAAATGTGACCAGTGCGTCCCCGCTGCTGCATGGAGTGAAGAGAGGTGCTGGGCATGGGACAACCGCCCGCCAAGACCAGGGTTTCCAAGTAGCAGCCTCAGGAAATCTAGACTGCGGATCTGGCCCCAGCACGATCCCGCACCACCGTGCAAACCATGTCACATGTATGATATTAGTCGGTACTGTTCTCATGCCCCCAGATTTAATGAGATTCGTTGAGCATGGTTAATAAACAACGTGTGACCTTTTTAGAGTAGCGACACTGGATCATTTTATTTCCCGAGATAGGGCCTTATACAACAGACTCTTTGGTGCCGTTATTGCTGTTTTCTGATGGATGTAGTTCGAAACATGAGTTTGATTCTGTGACACACAGGTATCCCCTGAGGTCCCCAGGGATACGGGTCACTGAAAAGCCCGGCTAGGAAGTCACCAGCTGTTGTGCCTGAGCTTCATAGTCACTCCTCACTTCTGAGTTCTTCCCTGCTTCCGCCTGTGGCCGCAGCCATGACCCCCGTGTCTGGTAACCGAGGCCACTGTAGTCTGTGCCTCTGTCTTAGCCTGCTACTGCTGCTGCTGCCAAGTCGCTTCAGTCGTGTCCGACTCTGTGCGATCCCATAGACGGCCACCCAGACAGGCTCCCCCGTCCCTGGGATTCTCCAGGCAAGAATACTGGAGTGGGTTGCCATTTCCTTCTCCAATGCATTAAAGTAAAAAGTGAAAGTGAAGTTGCTCAGTCGTGTCTGACTCTTAGCGACCCCATGGACTGGAGCCTACCAGGCTCCTCCGTCCATGGGATTCTCCAGGCAAGAGCACTGGGGTGGGGTGCCTGGCTGTGGACAATTTCCTCTACCTGGAGCTCAAGCTAAATCAATTTCTAGGAAAGCAAGAAGGCATCACATAACCCTCTTTTGGTGGGTTTTCCTGAAGCATAGGTATTAGTCCATGGTATACCTGGTTCTATTTTGCATTAAGCTCAATTTTTTTTTTAACCTGTTCAGTTCAGTTCAGTCCCTCAGTCGTGTCCGACTCTTTGCGACCCCATGAATCACAGCACACCAGGCCTCCCTGACCGTCACCAACTCCGGGAGTTCACCCAAACTCCTGTCCATCGAGTCGGTGATGCCATCCAGCCATCTTATCCTCTGTCGTCCCCTTCTCCTCTTGCCCCCAATCCCTCCCAGCATCAGGGTCTTTTCCAATGAGTCAGCTCTTCACATGAGGTGGCCAAAGTACTGCAGTTTCAGCTTTAGCATCATTCCTTCCAAAGAAATCCCAGGGCTGATCTCCTTTAGGATGGACTGGTTGGATCTCCTTGCAGTCCAAGGGACTCGCAAGAGTCTTCTCCAACACCACAGTTCAGAAGCATCAGTTCTTTGGTGCTCAGCGTTCTTCACAGTCCAACTCTCACATCCATAGATGACCACTGGAAAAACCATAGTCTTGACTAGATGGACCTTTGCTGGCAAAGTAATGTCTCTGCTTTTTAATATGCTATCTAGATTGGTTATAACTTTCCTTCCAAGGAGTAAACGTCTTTTAATTTCATGGCTGCAATCACCATCTGCAGTGATTTTGGAGCCCCCAAAAAGTCTGCCACTGTTTCCACAGTTTCTCCATCTATTTCCCATGTAGTGATGGGACCAGATGCCATGATCTTAGTTTTCTGAATGTTGAGCTTTAAGCTAACCTTTTCACTCTCCTCTTTCACTTTCATCAAGAGGCTTTTTAGTTCCTCTTCACTTTCTGCCATAAGGGTGGTGTCATCTGCATATCTGAGGTTATTGATATTTCTCCTGGCAATCTTGATTCCAGCTTGTGCTCCTTCCAGCCCAGCGTTTCTCATGATGTACTCTGCATGTAAGTTAAATAAGCAGGGTGACAATATACAGCCTTGACGTACTCCTTTTCCTATTTGGAACCAGTCTGTAGCCCTAGACTAACATCTAGTGGCCATGACATAATGGTGGGCATCAGAACAGAGATTGAAGCTTCACTGACAATATAGTCTTTAAATATTTTCACCCTGGAGCCAGGTGGACAGAATAGATACCCTGTATCTCTCAGTAGCTGCCCCTCAGGGACACATCTCGCATCCTTTACAGAACAAAGGTGATTGACGTTTCCTGAGTCCAGTGAATAGCTTTGTCATTTCAGTCCAGTGTATAAGCCCCTCCTCCTTCAGGGGGCCCTTTGGCCCAGAGGTGTTGCTTCCCTGCATCCTAAGGCTACAGTCTGAACGTCTAAAATTACTTGAAACATAAACAATGACAGATAACCATTAGAGGAGAGTCATTCTTTTACACTGTAAAAATAGAGCTGGGAATTGTCACTTTTAAGAGGTAAGAGAGAGACATATGGGCAGAATACCAAGAGATGCTCATTTGCCTCTTAACATTAAATCTAAATCATAAAACCGCAGACAGGAGACTCTTACGTTTGGATCCTCTTTTGTTTTCCTTTCTTTGTATAAAGGGTATAGTGTGTGCAAAAAAAAAAAAAACACACTCAAAAGAATGTATCCTTTCTCCACTGTTATTCCTCGGTGGTAAAAAAATAGATTCCAGCTGCCTCACCTCTAAGTCTGTAACTACTAACTAATCTTGATCCAGTGAGATTTCTTGGGGCGACAATTGGACAGTTTCCCTCATGACACTGGCTTCTGTGTGTGTGTGTGTGAAGCTCTGCTCTTCCACCTGCTTGACCTTGATGGAAGAAATTTAGGAAGGTACTAATACATGCTGCAACAGGAGCAAACCTTGAAAACACAATACTAAGTAAAAAAAAAAAAAAAAAGCCAGCCACAGAAAACCTCCTGTTCCTTGCTTCATTGATGTAAAACGTCCAGAATAGCAAATCCATAGAGACAGAGAGCTGACTGGTGCTTCCCTGGAGCTGGAGAGGTGCAGGGGCAGGCAGAATGGAGAGTGACTGCCAGTGGATACAGGGTTTCTTTTGAAAGGTGAGGAAAATGCCCTAAAATTGATCATGATCATGGATGCAAAACTCTGAATATCCTGAAAACCACTAACTTGTACCTTTTACGTGCGTGAATATTACAGTATGTGAATTATATCTCAATAAAGCTGTGACTTAAAGAGAACTCATGGGAAGGGTGGGCCATAATTGGCAGCTACGCCACAACCAGTCCTCGAGCACCCTCACCTGAGAAGGCATGGCTGCCCACCGTGGGTGATGCCGCCGGGCGGCCTCTGGGGGGTCTGGCTGTCCTTCTCTCTCTCTTCCTTCCTTTCTCTGCCCTGCCTGTCTCCTGCCTTGGTCTCAGCTCTACCTGTCCCTTCCGTTTCCCCTCTTTCTCCTTCTCTCCCTATTGCTCCCACCAGCCAGCAGGCTTTCCTTGACCCCAGGAAGCTGAAAGGGGTGGGGGGGGACAACATTCAGCGTTCACTATATTGATAAATTATTATCGCTGCCTAGGACTTCATCTAATCTGCACAACATCCCCATTAAGGGGATAATCATCCACACTTTATAGATGAAGAAACTGAGACTCAAGCAAGCAGCGTAACCCAAGCTCATCAAGGGGCAAAGCGAGAATTCAAAAGCCAGGTGTCTCTGGCCTCAGTGTCAATTCTCCAGAGCATGAGAGGACCTTGAATATGAGTCTGGACTGGGTTATTTATTGATGAATTCTAATAGCAGCCATTTGATGGGCTTCAAAACTGCAGTATCCACGATCTCATCTGTTGGCCCGATATTTATGGCCACTTATGGGTGATATCTGTGTGTCCCTCCATTCATTCCATTCATTATGGTTTTCATTAAGAGCCTAGTCCTTTTCAGAAGTCTGTTTGTCACTTTTAACTGCTCTGTTTAATCTTGGAGCGCCCTGATCCTTCTTCACAACAAGCTGGAGGGAGGCAGCTCTCGATGGCCCTTTTCTTCTCGCAGTTGTGTGCAGGCTGGGGGCAAGGGGGGGCAGGGGTGACAAGCGTGATGGGGACGTCTGTGTGTCATGAGTGTGTGTGACATGAATGTGTGTGTGTGCGTGTGATGGGAGGACGTGTGAAGTGTGCGTGCTGTCCGTGTGCTGGTGTGGTGTGTGAGTGAAGGGTATGAATGTGTGTTTGTGTTCGTGAGTGTTTGTACTGAAGAGTATGTGTGTGTAGAATGAGGGTGTGTGTGTGTGTGTTGGGAGGCTATCATTCACTGTATCCTTTTTATTTTCAGAAGCACCCAGATTCTTGAATTAAGGCCTAGCCATTTATTTCCAAAGCACAGGGATTGCTCCCTCTTCTCCCATGACGGCCTCCCAGGCTCCCTCCCCTAAGACGTGCTTGGAGTTGGAGGGGGGTCTTGAGACCAGCCTTGTGCTCATCAGGGACCTTGAATTTTTGCTTAGAGGTCCCAGGGATGGAGATCACCCTTCCTCCCTGCATTGCTGGTTCATAGAAAGATTCTTGCTTTGGACTAATCTTCCTTGAGGGAGGCCTGGAGCTGTTTTACTTTGTTTAATTCATATGCAAAATGGCTACTCAGGAGGAATTGGAAAGAAAAGACAGAGCTTTATCCTGTCCTTTGCTGTCCCCAGAGCACACCCAAAAGCTCATTCTGTCTGTTGGCGTCTGCCCAGGACACTTCACCCACCCCCTCCGCGAACCGCACCCCCTCCATGGAGCCCTCTATTCTCAACCCACGCTTGACTCTCACCTTCTCTGGACTGCCCCCCAGAGAATTTAGAAGAATTTAGAAGTGTTTAGAATCCAAACCTATTCTGTCTGTGGGTCATCTGGGTAAAACTCTGGTCGAGCCACACTATGCATTCCCCTCCCTGTTTCACTAGAGATGCCCTGTTTGGGCTTCCCACATGGCACCAATGGTAAAGAACCCACTTGCCAATGCAGGAGACATAAGAGATGCAGGTTCGATCCCCGGGTTGGGAAGATCCCCTGGAGGAAGGCAAGGCAACCCACTCCAGTGTTCTTGCCTGGAGAATCCCATGGACAGAGGAGCCTGCTGGGCTACAGTCCATAGGGTCGCAAAGGGTCGGACACGGCCGAAGCACTTTGCACACACACGGACCCTATTTGGGCGTCAGGGCCGGTGGATACGACGGTTCAGGTTGTGTGTGGCAAGCTGAGAGCCAGTTCAGTTCAGTCGCTCAGTCGTGTCCAACTCTTTGCGACCCTATGGACCGCAGCACGCCAGGCTTCCCTGTCCATCAGCAACTCCCAGAGCTTGCTCAAACTCATGTCCATTGAGTCGGTGATGCCATCCAACCATCTCATCCTCTGTCGTCCCCTTCTCCTCCCGCCTTCGATCTTTCCCAGCCTCAGGGTCTTTTCCAATGAGTCAGTTCTTCGCATCTGCTGGCCAAAGTATTGGAGTTTCAGCTTCAGGGTTCATTTCCTTTAGGATGGACTGATCTGATCTCCTTGCAGTCCAAGGGACTCTCAAGAGTCTTCTCCAAAACCACAGTTCAAAAGCATCAGTTCTTTAGCTGAGGGCCAAGGGAGCCAAAACCAAGTCCTTACTCATCTTACCAAACCATGTACCTAGAGGGGTCACCTTTCCCAAATTGCACAAAAGGGCTGTATTGGCTAGAGGTGGCCAGGAAAGGGAGCCTCAGAGGGCTCAAACCTGTTGTCTCAAGGCCTCTAGTTGCAGCCAGAGGCATGCTTGATGGGGATGCAGAAAGGTTGCCTCCCTGGCCCTCAGCAGATGAAGCCAGGCCCCCGCAGCCCTCCTGCAGAAGGCCTGGACCCCTCCCATCACACTTGGATCACCACTGAACTCCACATAGCTCTTGTCTGACTCCAGCTTAATTTTCACTTCTCAGTATCTGCCTTTTAAGTGTCCTAAGTCTATTTTTCACATCTTTGTTGTGTCCTTCCAGATAGTTAGCAAGCTCTAGGAGGGTGGACAGCATGCTTTCCGCCACCCCTGTGACATCTATCCAAAGATTCGGCCCCACTCAGGGCCAAGTCAGTGATGTTGATCCACTGAGCCGCCAGCTGAAGGGGTAGTAAAACCAAAGCTCTGTCTGCGAAGCCTTGATGGATCCCTCTCCTGAAACGACAGCTCAGCTGAGTGTCTCAGGGGACAGAGCCCATCCACTCAACCTCCCTCCTTCTCTGGTTCCTAAGGGTTAGAAGGTTCTGGAGAAACTCAGCCCATCTCCTGATCTCTCTCCAGGGTAACACAAAATGCTGGACAGGAAAATGAAGAAGTGGCCCCAGTCCTCCACCAGATTAACTTTTGATTATCACTTAGCAAACCATCAGTTGAGGCTTTCCAGGTGGCACAGTGTTAAAGAAATTGCCTGCCAATCCAGGAGATGTAAGAAATGTGGGTTCAATCCCTGGGTCAGGAAGAGCCGCTGGAGTAGCAAATGGCAACCTGCCCCAGTATTCTTGCCTGGAAAATTCCATGGACAGAGGAGGCCGGTGGGCTACAGTCCATGGGATCGTAAAGAGCTGGACACGAATGAGCGCACCCCCATGCATTATGAACCATTGACTAGACCTCTGTTGTGCGGTGGCTTGGCAGGAATTAAAGCTGTACACCTCCAGATGCACGTCTGATTTGAATGAGGGACAGGCCATCGTGGAGACAGAGCATGCCAGGAAATGACCTTTACCTGGTTCTGTGATGTGGTACCTCTGCAGGACAGTGTGTGAGGTGTGTCCAGCCTGCAGCAGTGGGACAAGTACCTGTCTGCCTTTCTTCCTCGGGACCTCCAACCTCAGGCCCCTGGCTGACCCCCTCCACTTCTGTCTCCATCTTTCAGCATTGGTAGCCCCTCAGCGCGCTCTCACACTCCAAAATAAAGCACTCAGGCAGTCACGAAATAGCTGTATTGATGCTCCACCCCACATGCCCCGAGATGATAATGCATCGCCCGTCGTGCGTATCCAGACGGAGCCAGATTACGCTCAGGTGCTTAAAAGTCCAGGTCTAATTAGAGTTCCAGGGAATCAAGCCATTGTATTATTAATGATTCTCCGCCAACGTTCTGATTAAAACAGTAATTTTAATAAGCACAGCTCGATGCTAAGTGTTCACTGAGCACCTAATTACATCAGTTATAACTCCAAAATTATTTAAAATTCCCCCTTTTTTTTCCCCCACCAGACCCGGCATGCACCAAGTAAAATAGAGACTCAGACTACTCGCTGATTATTTGGTCTAATTAATTTCTTAAGCACCTGTTTTTTTAATAAAGACTCTTTTGTCTGTATTCCATCTCCCCACCTCCCCCTCTACCCTTTTCTATGCTCAGAGGCTCTGTGTCATTGGTTACATTTGAGGCCACCATAGAAGGAGGCCACGAACAGAAAGAAGTGAGGAAGGGAAAGATGTGGACGGTCCCCTGCAGCAGCCTCCAGGCGAGGCAAGGTTGCAGAGTCTGCACTGATGGCTCCAGCCTGGCTGGGCCGAGAGGGTGTGTAGCCAGAAGCCAGTTCCTCACCACATCCTTGTCTCCTAACTTAGACCAGCTTGGGATGTCATATTTAATGATCGCACTTGCATCTCCAGGAGGACGAAGGCGAGTGGGTTGACAGGCTTCCTTCCCATCGTGGCTGTTCATAAATCCTTTTGACCCATGAGGCACTTGAGTTTGAAAAAGAGACCTCACATCTGTTCACTAACTGCAAGGACACCAGAATTTCAGAAAGAATGGTCTGCTGAGTCATCTGAGGGTCGACGTGCAATGTGTCCTTTAAAAAAAAAAATCGTGTCATCAATAAGTTATCAGTCTATCCCCAGAAATAACACCAATAAACTCCCCTGCATTTGTGCAGTAAACTCGATCCTGAACAATGCACTGCTCCGACTCTCACTTCATGTGACTCTCAGGACAACAAGAGAGTTAGGAACAGCAGGTGTTAGCATTCTCACACTTAACCGGTATGTCGGAGAACGAAATCACAGCTTTATTTTTTTCTCCCACCATCCCTTCACCTCTGCCTGGGGCAGACTGCTTAGCTCATCATCTCACTCTTGGATAATAAAAAGTCCTTCATGTCTCAAACACAGTCTCCAGCCAGGAGTATAATGCCTGGTTCCAGACTAGAAGTAAAACTCTGGACTCCACTGATGCCCAGATCTTTCTCCCCACAACCCCCTGGGTCTGCTGCATGCTCCCCACTTGCAGAGGTGGGGAGACACATTTCTTCTCTTTCTGTCACTTATCTTCCCCAACTTAGGTTGTCATTACTGACCCCTTGCACATCCTTAGCCTGTTACTGTCACCAGGGAGCTCAGTGGCCTCCCAAAGTCCTGCCCTCCCTGTGTCTCCCAAGAGCTCACCACCCTACTCTCTGGGTTTCCTGCTTCTCAGCTCTTCCTGTCCACTCTGACCCCTACAGTCCTGAGGATGCATCTCAAGCTTCCTAAGAGGTCATAATGAATGCATCTCCCTGGTGGCTCAAATGGTAAAGAATCTGCCTGCAATGTGGAAGAATAGGGTTCGACCCCTGGGTTGGGAAGATCCTCTGGAGAAGGGCATGCCAACCCACTCCAGTATTCTTGCCTGGAGAATCCCCATGGACAGAGGAGCCTGGTGGGCTTCATTCCATGGGATCACAGAGTCGGACACAACTGAGCACCTAACCCACAATGAAGGGTGGCTGGGCTACAGCATCCCAGGGCCTTCTTCCGAATATCTCACAAAATCCTTCCGTCATTCTTCTTCGACCACATTGCATTAATCTGGGTCAGGGGATGCAGAGTAAAGGGTAGAAGATTCATGTGCTTGGATCTTAAGAACCTACTCTGAAGTCTTGCCTGAGAGCCGGCCATCCTACTTTAGTAGGCAGCAGTCATATCTCAGCTTCTTGGTGGACGCTTTCGTTCTGACATCCACCGATGTTTACAGATGTGGAAACTGAAGCTCAGAGAGGCTAAGTGGCTCACCCAGCACAGCTGAGCATATGCTGCGGCTGAGCCAAGTGCCTCTGACAGTAATAGTCGTGTCCTTTCCATGACACCATGCACCTCTGCTGGGTTATAAACATTAACTCTATTTAAAAAAAAAAAAAAAAAAGCCTTTGCGTCACCTAATGGATCCCAGCAGAATGCCAGGAGCCTCAGCCACACCTACAGCGTCTTTGCATAGTTCTTAATACATTTACTTAAGGAGCTTAAAATAAAACCTGGATCACCCGGTAAGTGTGATTAGCTTCTCAGCAGGTATTTATAGACCTATTTTATGTAAGAAACTGGAGTTGGAACATACAGGGATATCTCATATAAAGAAATAGAAAGTAGAGCCCTGTGAATAACCTAAAAAGATAGAGACCTCAGAAGAGTTTAAAAAATATGTTCAGAGTCCTGCCAGTTTGGCAGGGGATCGGATTCTAGACTCAGAGAGAGGGGTCACAGAGGTCAATGGAAGAGGGTTCGTGGAGCAGGGATTTGCGTGCTCAGGAGGGAAAGACATTCTGATTAGCAGGAACGCGTGCGAAAAGCAGAAAAACCACACAGAGCAGGAGAGGAGGCCTGCCTGCCAGGCGTGGGATGCACGCTGACAGGAGAGTCTGGAGCGGGGATGTGAGCTCGGGTGGGGAGCGGAGGTTACAATGCTCAAACACTGGGCTGGGATGTTTGGATTATAAACTTCCTCCAAGAAGCATTTGTTTCTTGTTCTTTTCGAATTTTTATTTTTTGGGCAGGGGGAAGATACTGATTTTTGCTTGTATTTTAGCCGAGGCCATGGTTACAGAACACTGCCTCTGAGAGTCCTTCCCTGATTTTCCTTCCTCTTCGCTCTTGTAGTTTTGCCCCATCCCAGTCATAGTGCAGTTCCGTGACTATTTGGCGTCCCATGTGTCTTCCTGACAACACTATGAGTGCTTCAGGATCAGGACCCAAAGTCTACTCATCTTTGAACTCCATGCCTACACAGAATATATAGCCAGCCCTTCATGTATTGATAATAACTAACAGCTGTATCCCAAGCACTGAGCTAAGTGTTTTCCAACCCATGTCACCCTTCTTTATATGCCTGAGAGGCAATTTAGTGGGGAGGTCCTGCAGCCAACCTGCCAACATTTGAATCCCAGCTCTACGATTTATTGACTACAACTTACTTAATGGGGTGTTAGTAGCTCAGTCGTGTCCGACTCTGCTACCCCATGGACTGCAGCCCACCAGGTTCCTCGGTCCATGGGATTCTCCAGGCAAGAATACTGGAGTGGGTTGCCATTTCCTCCCCCAGGGGATCTTCTCAACCTAGGGATCGAACCCAGGTCTCCCCGGGTTGCAGGCAAATGCTTTCCGTCTGAGCCACCAGGGAAGCCCATTGTGACTATGTGACTATCAACAGATTCGCTAAGCCTCTCTGTGCCTCAGTTTCTTCCCCATCTGCAGAGAGAAATCCTACACAGGTATGTGCTATAGCTATCTCCACTTTGTGAAGTCGCTCAGTCATATCCAACTCTTTGTGACCCCGTGGACTGTAGCCTACCAGGCTCCTCCGTCCATGGGATTCTCCAGGCAAGAATACTGGAGTGGGCTGCCATTTCCTTCTCCAGGGGATCTTCCCGACCCAGGGATCGAACCCGGGTCTCCCCCATGGCAGGCAGATGCTTTACCCTCTGAGCCACCAGGGAAGGCACAAGTGAGGCTCGGAGTTGAGTAACTTGCCACGGTTCACACTGGCTGAGAAGCAAAGGGGCAGGGGTCTGGACCAGGCGGCTTGACTGTAGGGCCCGTGCCCTCAAGCACTATGCCTTTGGAGGAGGAGAGCCGAGAGAGTGCAGAACACATGCAGGGTGGGAGGCGGAGAAGGCAGATGAGTGGCCCTCCGCCCCGTCCTGCCGTGAGGACTGGCCCGCACAGCGAGGCCGCGAGAACGCCCCGGCAGGGACAGACCTGACGCGCTCGTGAGAGCGGACACGCAGAGCTCTGCCCCTTCCCTGGCCCGCCAAGCCTTGGCCCCGCGGCGCCTTTCTGGCCGGCGTCTCACCCCAGGACGCGCGCGGCCCTCGGCTTCTCCCTGCGCCTTCGCGTGGCTGTTTTCTGCTGCTGCTTCTCTCTCTTCGCACAGTGTCCTTCCGCCACTCCTGCCTCCGAAGGTATCACCCAGTTTGCCAGGCCTCCGGCCCCTGATAATGCCTTACTGGTCCCTTCAGCCCGAAGGGGTCACTCCCCGTTGAACCTCTCATCTTTCCCTTTCTGGCTTCTCCACCAGCGGGGATGGTCTTTATCCACTTGGCCCGTCTCTACAGCTTCCCAAAGCAGCGCCAAGGCATGGGATTCAGCCTTACACCACCTTGTCAAGGTTAAGTGAAGGAGTGTGTGTTAGTCGCTCATTCTTGTCCGACTCTTTGGGACCCCATGGACTGGAGCCCGCCAGGCTCCTCCCTCCATGGAATCCTCCAGGCAAGAATACTGGAGTGGGTTGCTATGCCCTCCTCCAGGGAAATGAGTAAGTGCGTGAATGAATAAGCGAGCTCTATACTGAAAGCCAGAGAAGGCAACGGCACCCCACTCCAGTACTCTTGCCTGGAAAATCCCATGGACGGAGGAGCCTGGTGGGCAGCAGTCCATGGGGTCGCTAAGAGTCAGACACGACTGAGACTTCACTTTCACTTTTCACTTTCATGCATTGGAGAAGGAAATGGCGACCCACTCCAGTGTTCTTGCCTGGGGAATCCCAGGGACGGGGGAGCCTGGTGGGCTGCCGTCTCTGGGGTCGCACAGAGTCGGACACGACTGAAGTGACGTAGCAGCAGCAGCATACTGAAAGCGGGGCTTCCCAGGCGGCTCAGTAGTAAAGAATTCACTTGCCAATGCAGGAGACATAAGAGATGCTGGTTTGATCCCTGGGTCGAGAAGATCCCCTTAGGGAGGGCGTGGTAATGCACTCCAGTATTCTTGCCTGGAGAATCCCGTGGACAGAGGAGCCTGGTGGGCTACAGTCCATGGGGTTCAAAGAGTCGGTAATGACTGAAGCGACTTAGCGCGCATGCAGGCATACTGAAAGCAAGTTAAAAATCTTAATATAAGTGAGGAGACTTTTGTAACATACAGTCGTATCCTCCACCTCTGTCTCTTACACACACGTGCACATGTGTGCATGCACACTTATCCACTACCTACTAACTTGTCCTAGAAAGCTGTGAATCACAAGAAACTTCTCTGTCCTTTCTAGGGGAGCTAGTCACTCAGCATTCGAAGAAACATCAGTGTTTTCACATCAAATGTGTCAGGGAGGACAAGATGTTGTCGTGTCAGAGAGTTAGAAAGGCGCGTTGAGAGACGACGGGAAAGACGCACTCCCTGGGTCTACTGCAGATCAGAGTTCTGTTTCGCAGTGGCTTCCAGTCCGCTCAGAGTTGTGTGGCAGCTCAGGCAGTGAGGGGGGCCGTCTCCAACCCAGCACCTGTGGACAGGGCTGAGACAGCTCTGTTCTTTTCTTGTGTGCACAGCTGCTGCTGGGGGTGGGCTGACAAGGGGCCTGGGAGGTTTGGCTTACCCAGAGCTGAGTCCAGCTTTTACTGTCTGGGAGGACTGCATTCCCTGTACCAGGATGACCTGGGAACTTCAACCCGGGGGCCCTTCACTATCCCGGAAGTGTATTCCAGGGAAGGTATCGAGGTCCCAAGACCCCACCAGCTTGTCTCAGTAACCCTGCATGCCAGCACCCGAGGCGGACGTGCCATTGGGCACCAGGAAGGAGAAACTGGAGCTTGGTCGGGAGGCAATGCCAGCAACTCTGCTAAACGGGGCTTGGTGTGAACCCCTTGGGGAGTAGGGGTGTCCTGAAGGCCCACTTGCTGTCTTAGAGGAGTCCCCGAGTCCCCTTCTCAGACAACACTGAAGGAGCCCCACCTCCTACCCAGGCAACAGCAAAGGTGTTCTTACCCCAGGTGTCTGAGCAGCCTCTTCACCGCCCTGATGATTCCCTCCCCAAACCTCACCTTTTTTTTTTTAATTAATTTATTTATTGTAATTGGAGGCTAATTACTTTACAATACTGTACTGGGTATTGGCGTACATTGTCATGAATCAGCCATGGGTGTACATGTGTTCCCCAAACCTCACCTTTTAGAGCTTATGGGCGGCAGACCCTTCAAAGAGAACTCAGGATTAACATGAGGGCCACGCCCTCCTGTCTTGCTCTCCAGGTGATGGGAAGGCGGGAGAGTTGGAAGTTGAAGGGGTGGGGCCCAGAAACCAGGTTGCAGTGGGCAGATGTCCCACTCTCAGATAAATCAGCTCCGTGTGGCAAGGCTGCCCCTGGGCCTCTGCATCCAGGGGCCTGTGGAAAAGCCTGGACGCACTGGAGTGGGAATGAATGAATGGGAATGGGCTGGTGAAGGGCATCCTGGCTTCATCACTCCATCCCCTTGCCATCATCACTCTCCCTCTCTGGGGTTGATGACGAGTGGATGTTGGCCCTGTGGGGAGCTTTGTGGGCCCTCTCTAATCCTGGCCATCTGGCTTCCAGGTGAGAGATCTGTTTTAGCTATTTCTTAGGCCCTATTTCCCAAATCCTCTCATCCCCTATTTCCTACCCCACCTGCTTTCGCTCACTGAATAAATCCACGGTTGTCATGGAGACAACATAGTATCAGCATCTCTGCTGCTTTGTAGATCCTTCTGGAAAACAGAACTAGAAAGGGCCCTCCTTGTACCTTCTTAGTGTGTCTGGCACAGGAGTCCTGTCTGAGAAAGTGTGGTGTGGTGTTGGATGTTTCTGCTTCGCCCGTTCACTTTCCTCCCTCTGTCCTTCCTTCGCCCAAGTTCCACCTTCTTAGGCGACTAAGCCCAGTTTGACTTTTTTCAGCAGAGGGTCCTGTGGACCCTCCATTCAGCTAGGACCCTAGCCTCAGGGTCCTGTGTTCTTCAGCCTCCAGCAGGGACAGTGTCATGAATAAGGAGTTTGAGGGACTTTGCAGACGTAATTCTCCCCAGATGATGGATTGGCAGTCTCAGCGCAGAGAGGCGAGGTGGCTCGCTCTAGATCACCCCACACGCAGTGCAGAGCCTGCAGCTTCCCTAGCAAACACTGCCACCTTCAGTGGGTCTGCACGGAGAGACAGCACAGTAACTACCGCTATTAAGCACCAACTGTGTGCAAGGCTCTCCGTGTACAAATGTCACTCAAACCTCCAAACAACCTTGTGAAGTTAATATCATTGTCAGCATATTACAGAGGAGGAAACTGAGGCACGGGGAGGTCAATGAGGACCCTTTATTCATTGATCATCATAGCAGCTGGATGTGAAACTGAGGACAGTCTCCTTCAAAGCCCCACTTCTTAACCAGGACAAAGTAAATACAGCCTCTACCAAAAGGATTCGAGAGGGGCCATCCTTACCCAAGTGTTCATCCATAGCATGAATTCCACTGTTTGGGGCCAGAAATTTCTTTCCCCATCATCCTTTCCCCTTTGACTCCTACATGACCCTCTGCTGGGTTTTATGAATGAGAAGGGGAAAAAAATTTATCATTGAAAAGTTCAACGAACTTTGGGTCCCATTCTCAGAGTGATAGATAGCTTTAATTACTCCAAACTACTCAGCCACTCCACTCTTCTGCCCCAAGTCATTAAAAATAGATTTTTCTCTTTGAACTTCACTCCGCCCTTGGGTGTCCAGATAGTCAGGAGTTCTTAGGAGACAGCCCCAGGGTCAGCTTCTGGTCAGAAGGTTGTATGTTGCTCTGCTGGCAATCACAGGGTCCAGAAACTCCAGCTGGCTTCCTGGGAGGTTCACGCCTCCTTCTTGATGCTATTGGTCACGTGACTTTCGCAGCTCAGTGGATGGGCAGGGGGCTGGATTGGTGTTTACTTTATGAGGATTTAAGGGGCTCTCACAACATCACTATTGATTTTTAAAGAACTGGACCTAACCCTGGGAACAAACAATAATGACTTCTTCACATTAATTACTGGGAAGTTGATTCATCGGAAAGGCCGGAGCTGAAAATAGGAGCTCAGAAGGGCTCTGCTCCCTGATGAGCAGTCAGGATGAAGTGAGATGGGTACGGTGGGCTCCGTTTTAAAAATAAGGGAGGCAGGCTTGAAGAGGTTAAGCCGCTTTGTCGAGGTCTCACTGCAAATGACTAGCAAGGCCAGGACAGGAAGCCCCTGCCACCTCGGCCTCCAGGCGGGGCTGGCTGAGGGCTCGTGGCTCAGGGTAGAGGGTGTGGGACCCGTTCAGAGTCGTTTCCACTGCTCTGGTCCTGGCAGGGCATCCTCAGCCCCATCAGCCTTCCCCCGCCTCACTCTCTCACATCAGCCCTTGTATTGTCTGGCTCCAGATCCACCAGCTGACTCCCCATCAGCAAACAGAGAAAGCTGAGCATGCAGCCAGCAGCGGTCGGAGGGGAAGCATCAGTATAGGGGCCGGCCCCTGTGTCCAGAAGGAAGAAAGGTGACTCTGACTGCCAGCCCTCCAGGCAACCCCAGGCGAGGGGCCTTCCCTGCCTGCTGCCGCCACGCCCCCCTCACCACCCCGTCCTGGCAGTTGGGCACACCCAGGCTCCAGTTCCGTTTCCGCCACCTGCAGGCGTGCAACTAGGGCAGGTGATTGAACCCAAGACTCAGGCAAACCCACTCCAGTGTTCTTGCCTGGAGAATCCCAGGGACGGGGGAGCCTGGTGGGCTGCCGTCCATGGGGTCGCACGACTGACGAGACTTAGCAGCAGCGGCAGTTTTCTAACAAGCAAGGTGGGTCTCTTCCCTCACCTGTGAGGCTGGTGTGAGGATCAGGCGAGGGGACGGAGGACGGAGTGCAGCAGGCGCAGATGAACGGCTGCCTCATCCCCTTCCTCGGACAAAGCTCAGCCAACTGCCCACTCAGAAGAAGGTGATGTGGGCCCGGGGCGCCCTCAGCAGAGGCCTTGGTCCCCCTCAGATGCAAAGAGGGGGTCTCACGGCTGCCCCCAGCCACACCTGACAGAGGAGAATGAGGTTAAAATGCCGCTTCAGGCATGTGGTTGACAATCAGCTCTTTGCCTGTAAAGCACGGGAGAGCGAACAAGGGTATTATTCCATGAAGTCTTGCTGAGCCAAAGGGCTATTTATTGTACGAGGTGTGTTTGGAGCCTGGGAAGGCTGACCTGTTCCTGGAGGGTCCTCTTTGGCTTGGATGCCTGAGGGCTGGGGGCTGGACGAGGCCTCCCTAACCGTCTACCTGTGTTTCTCTTCCTGTGAGAATGCTGAACTCTGGCCCCATCAGGCGTACAGGGAAGGCAGAGCCCTAAGCTGTCAGGCCGGCTGTGCCTGTTCCCCACGGGGCTGACAAGATTTGGCTAAGCCTGTGAAGAAAGACTCCTCCTGCCCATCCCTGCCAGCCAGTAACAACTGCCAGGCGCCGGCCAGCTCCTAAGATCAGTGGAGTCAAAAAGATGAAAGCCCAGCCTGCCCTCTGGTTGCTTCCCACCTATTGAATCCCGCTCTGACCTCAGCCTCCGGACTGACCCCTGCACCTCCTATCCCTCTTTTTCTCCAAAAGATCCCTAATGGCATGTCACCACTATGGCTACGGAGGACCCCTCCCCTCCATCTGACCTTCTCCACTCCCTGAGACGGGCCCCACGGTTTCAGCCAACCCTTTGCGTGTATAAGTCCCTCAGTCATATCCAATTCTTTGCAACCCCATGGACTGTAACCTGCCAGGCTCTGTCCATGGAGGAATTCTCTGGGGAAGCATACTTCCCCAGAGTGGGTTGCCATTTCCTTGTCCAGGGGATCTTCCCACCCCAGGGAACGAACCTGGGTCTCCCACCACAGTGAAGGCAGATTCTTCACCATCTGAGCCTCCTTGGGTGCCTCTATTTCCTGGTGAAGCAAATGGATCTCCCACTACATAACAATCCGCAGCCTCTCTGCCTGCAGGAGTTGAGCACAGCGAACGAGATAAGCGCGCAGAGTGTGCTCACACCCTCTCCCGGCCTGGCTGTGATGGCGCCGCGGAGCCCAGCCCTGGCAGGGCCTCCCTTCAGCCTGCCCTCGGCCTGTGACCACAGATGAGCATCAGGTTGCTTCTTGAAAAAACATATATGGTTTGGGAAAAAGAGCAGAAAGGAGGTCTGAGAACCTAGAGGCTCCAAGGAAAGAGAGGGTGGGCTGGTGAGGAGGGCCCATCAAGAGAAGGGACAAAAGACAGGAGGGCGGTTCCGGGAGCCAGCTGTGCCTCAGCTGCTGTGCGCTTTGCCCCGGGGCCCCAGGGACCCTGAGGCTGTAGCTCAGGCCAACTGCACGCTTCCACACAGGCTGTGTGTGCCCTCCCAGCCCCGCCACCTGGCTCTCAGCCACTGAGAAGGCCGCTGTTTCTCTCCTTGCGTCAGGAGGCAGGGGACATGTGTGGGGACAGGTGGAGACATCTGGCGGGGCGGGGGTCACAGGTTCCGGGGAAGCAGGGGGTGAAACGCTCAGTCCCCAGGGCCCCTGCAGCCTGGGGAGCGGCTTTCCCTTATTCCTCCCTCTCTCCGTCTCTCTCTTGCCTGATTGCCAAGGGCTCCTGCCCCCTCTGGAGCAGACTGCCCACGTGGAAGGCCCCCGAGGCCAGCCTCTGCACTTTGCCCTCTGAGCCACAGCTGCCCCTTGCTTGATGTCCCAGATGTCCCTCTGCCGTGCGTCTGTTCTACCATGTTAAGATGATCCAGTTTCCTTGGTTTTGTCCTCAACCAAACCATGGGCTCCAGAGAGCAGAGAATGTGGCCTGATGCCTAATGGAGAGCTTGCGTGCTAAGTTGAGTCCGACTCTTTGCTGTCCTGTGGACTGTAGCTCACGAGTCTCCTCTGTCCATGGGGATTCTCCAGGCAAGAATACTGGAGTGGGTTGTCATGCCCTCCTCTCATGTCTCCTACTTTGGCAGGCAGGTTCTTTGCCACCTGGGAAGCCCAGTGGAGGTCTTTGTGTGTGTGTGTTGCTTAGTCGTGTCCAGCTCTTTACAATCCCACCCACCAGGCTCTCCTGTCCTTGGGATTCTCCAGGTAAGGTTACTGGAGTGGGTTGCCATGGCCTTCTCCAGGGGATCTTCCCAACCCAGGGATGGAACTCGGGTTTCCCACATTGCAGGCAGATTCTTTATCTTCTGAGCCACCAAGGAAGCCCACAGTATAAATGCTCTGTAAATACTGAAGGGTCACGGGGGACCCAGGCCCAGCCCCCTGTCAGAATTCTCTACCTTGATCTCCTTCCAACTCAGGTGTCTCTCCCGTAGACACCCTGGGATTCTCAGAACCCGGTAGCTCCTTCTCGGGGTCCACACGGTGGCAGAGATGTGGGCTTGATTCTCTCTCCCCAGGCTTCCCTGCTGAGGCCTGCTGTCCCTCGCTTTGCTATTGGGGAGCTCTTCTCTGAAGAGGGACGGCTGGCACCTGACGGAGAAACTCTCCAGGCTGATGGTAACCACCAGGGTCACAGAGGTCTCCGGGGCCTTCCTGGACAGTCCTAGCCCTGCAGGCGTGCCGTGTCCTTCGAGACCTTCAGGAAGGAGGCGGCTTCTAGCCCTTCCCTTGGTGACTTATCCCCAAAGCCGATGATCATCTGCTGTCTCAGCCCTTGTTGAGCTAGACCCCTCACCTGGTGGGCCAACAGGGGGGCGGGTGGGGAGCAGGGACCACTCCAAACTCTGCGCCCTGCTGAGCCCCACCCGCATTGCATGAGCCCCTGGGACTCAGGCCAAGGGAGAGGCCCTGGAGACTGGGGCCCCGGAGCTGGAGAAGCCAAGAACACAGGATGAGTCACCTTTAATGAAGAGTGTTTCTTAAGTAAATGACTTAATAGGGCAGTTACATTCATTAGAGGCGTAATTACGAGGCCTAAGATCAAGTGGAGATGAATGCGGAGTGAGCGGTGGGTGGACTTCAGTGTGGCATGACCCTGTGGTGCAGGGGAGAAGGCGGTGGAGGCGGCAGGGGAGGGCTGTCCTCACCACCGCACCCGTGTGCCCACCCAGCCACCCGGATCCCTGCACTCAGGGTGGGGAGCGGGGGGGCCTCCAGCATAATGAAAGCACAGTCATAATAAACAAACACTAATTAAAGTGTCATCGAGTGTCCCATTAGACTCTGAGTCAGCCCTGACAAAGCCCCGCCTGACTCGGTGGATGCTCTCCAGGACTAGCTCCCTTTCCTTCTAGAGCTTCCCCGAGACAGAGCGCATCCCCAGCCCATCCTCCCCCAGGCCCCGGAGCACGTGCCCACCTGTCGCCTGCCTGGTGCCAGCTGAGTGGCCCCTGACCCCAGGTCCACCACAGACTCAGAGATACTGGAATCAATTACTCCCTGGGCCGTGGAGCGGTCCCCAGACCAGACTCTAGCTCTCCTCCCCGAGAAGCAGTGTAGTTCCTTCTGCAGCCCCAAGGCAGAGTTTGATTCTATTTCTTCATGGCCCCGGGCAGAGCCTGACATTTAAAAAGATTTCCCAGGACATGAGGTCACGTTTACCAGTGGTTCTCATTAAAAAAAATTAGCTGGAGAGCTTGTTGGAACCATTTCTCAGGCCCTGCCTCATGCCAGAATTTCTGACTCAGTTGGACTCTGGATTTTGATGTCTCTGAAGCTCACAGGTCATGCCAAGGGTGTTGGTTTGAGGATCCAGGATGCCTCTTTATGGAGGACACTCTTTTGGCCAAGAATTCCACTGTGTGGACTTCTCGGTCCTTCCCAAGTCAACCCAGACCTGCTCTCCAGATTTTCTATACACTCATCACTCTTTACCCTCAAGCTCTGCTTTCCCGTTTGCTCATGTGGTTCCTTCCACCCGGGACACTCTTCATCTGTGTAAATACTATTCACCCTTGAAGACCCAGACCCAGGCCACATCCCTCACAAAGCCTCCTTGGGACACCCATCTAGAGCCACGCTCCCCCCACAAGAACAAAACTCCAGGAATCTAGCAGCGTGTGTCATTTTAAGTTTTCTAGCAACCATATTTTAAAAAGTAAGAAGAGGCAGCTGAAATCAATAGTTAGGTTTTTATTTAACCCCAAATTTTTTCTCAACACTTGTCAGTAAGAATTATTAGTGTGCTATTTTCCATCCTGGTTTTTCATGCTCGGTCATCTACATCCGGTTGTCTTTAGAGCATGTCTCAGTTCCAACTAGCCCCTTCCATGTGCTGGTAGCCACACGGGCCCATGTGTTGGATGGCATAGACGTAGAAGTAGTTTTTCCTTTGCTCCAAATTCCCTCAGCCCTCTTTTAATACCTCTCTTAGAACACACATCACTTTTGTTTTTATTACTAGTCTGCTTGCAACTTCAAGGGGAAGGCTGTGTTTTAATGCTGCTGTTGATTTTATTCCCCTAAAGTGCCCGGCACTGGCCTTTCTGTACAATGTGATCAATGCCTTCGAGTTGATGAATGAATATGGAAGCACATGATTATAGGGAAGACAGAGCGCCCGTGGGAACACCTGACTCTGAGTGCCTCCCTCCAGTTCCCCATGACATTTCTCTCCTCCGGTTTGTATGTGTCCGTCAGATCTCCAAGAAGAGAATAAATTCAAGTTTTAGGGCCCCCACTCCCATAAAAGTTTCCTGTTTCACTTTGCTCTTCAACTCTGTGTATTAAAAAAAAAAATTCCCACCAGGAGGGCCCAGGAAACAGGAAAATAGTTGTACAGTTGGTTTCGTGTTTGGAGAAGAACAGGCTTCTCACTATCTCCGCGGCACTTGGCGTGAAAGTGGGCTTTGTTGCTGGAGACACTGCCCCCATTCAGGGCCCCGTTCCCCAGCTGCTGAGAGCAGGGCTGTGTTTTGACAGACAGGCCGAATGCAATGCAGACAGTTGTTTTAATTTCCAGCCAGATGCAGACATCACTCACACGGAGCCCGAAACCCAGGAAAGGGAGCCGGGCACTGGACCGCGGCTCTCAGGCCTCCCGAGGGCGGGTTGGGAGGGGGAGGGCGCTAGCGGAAGCCCCCCTGGCGACTGGAGTCACAGATACCCTGAAGGGCTGAGGGTCCCTGGGCGTGGGGAAGGGCCCACAGGGAGAGCATCCGGCAGGCACACGCCAGAAAGGTGCTTCTGGCAGGGATCACAGGTCACGAGTCAGGGGTCAGCGGGGGCTCCTTAAGGCAGGGTGCTGTCAGTGGCCGGTGGTATGGCTGGAGATTACCTTTGAACCGTCCACGTCATTCAGCCGTCTCAGGGAGGAGTTAGGAGCATCCTGAAAGACAGAGCTGGAAGGACTCAAGCAGCCTTCCTCTGGGTCAGAAGTATACCTTCCGAAGCCTCCCAGACACACATCCCCTTGACTCAGCTCACACCTCCCACGGATGGGGTTCCCTGCTGGAACCCCGGTCTGCTGCGTTATTGGACAGCCTTGACGTTCTTCTGTCGAGCTTTCCTGGATCTTTTCACCCCTGGGTCTCATCTCCGCCACAGGGCTGCCCTTCAAACCATGGTAAACCACTTCCGTGTCCCCCTTGAGATTCACCTTCTCTGAGCTAAAGAAACATCCAGGTCTCTCAAGCTGTACTTGAGATGCCAGTGGTGGGTCCCGCCCCATCGTGACCACCCTTCTGGGAAGTCTGTCTGGTGGGGCTACACGTCTCCAGGCGCAGGCTGCCCAGCCTTGAACTGGGAACTCCCCAGGGTGGGGCACCTCCATCCTGACACCACGTCCATTAGCGCAGCCTGTGACCCAGTTGGCCCCCAGAGCCGTGCCATCACCCTGTCAGGTCCGATTGGACCTCCGAGTTGAGAGTCCACTCAAACCCGCACACCTGTCATGCATGAGCTAAAACCAGCTGTCTCCAACCTCCACTTAGAATATCTGCTTTTTTAAACTGAATTTCCAGATTTTACACATACGCTTCCTGCATTTCATTTATTTTATTATTAAAGACAACTCAGGAATGCTTAAAGCTGATCATGTCACTCAGAGGGAAAAGCTTTGTAATTCAGAATGTTAAGATGTGGGGAGAATGAGTCGGTGCGGGGGGCACCCAATAGAGAGAAGGAAGGTTTCTGGGGTTGGTACCCCAAACTTTTCACGATCTGACCCTGGGTTACACACACCAGCCGCATCTCTCAGCTCGTCGCATCCAGTGTGCAGGCCACACTTGAGTTAAGCTGAACTGAGCCAGGATCCCCAGGAGATGCAGTGGTAAAGGATCCACCTGCCAATGCAGGAGACACAAGAGATGCGGGTTTGATCCCTGGGTCGGAAGATTCCATGAAGAACGAAATGGCCACCCACTCCAGTATTCTTGCCTGGAAAATTCCACGGACAGTGGAGCCTGATGGGCTACAGTCCACAGGGTCGCGAAAGAGTCCGACAGGACTGAGTTCGCATGCACCAACAGCCATGATTACTTTTGCCTGTGGTAGTCTCTCAGCTAGGAAGGCCCTTCCAGGCATCTGCAGCAGGCCCACTCTTACCCTGACTCTCCCACACTCAGCTGCTGGTCCGTTTTCCAGACAGATTGTGCTGGGCGGCCCCTCCTTTAAGCTGCAAAGGCCCCCGGGGCATATACCCATCGCTGCGATGGTTGTCCGCCACAATGTAGAGTAGGTCTCGGTTTGTAATTACCACGTCCCCTGGGTTGCGTGCTCTGCAGGGGGGCAGATCTGTGTCCGGTTCGCTGCAGTTTCTCTAGCACACAGCACTGGAGCCTTGACGCAGTGACATCTGATAAACGGTTGCTGGGTGAGCCGTGTTAGACTCCATCCCGAGCCTCTCTGGAGGATGCTATGAAGGCGTCTCCATCAGACCCTTCATCCCTCTGCCAGAGGCGAAACACTGGGCTGCTGGACCACAGGTTGTGTTTCCGCTTGACTTCACACGTCCAGTAGGTGGGGAACCTCTCTGCCCTGACACATGAGATCCCATTCCCAGTCTAGCAAATGTTTTTGCAGCCCAGCTGCCTGCGGGCTCAGCCATCGACAGATACCTAGGACATACGGAATGTAAGACTTCAATCTTCTGACCCTTTGCCTAGCCTTAATGTTAACACCTGCTGGGCAGGTAAGGGTGCATAATGAGCACACAGGCCTGGTTTATGTCCCAGCATGGCCTCACTCGGAAGCCAGGAAGCGAAGGCTGCCTGTTCTGGGGAGGAGGTCACAGGCTTGAGCTACACCCTCCCCGTTTCCCTAGCAAGACGGCATCAGACAGGCAGCTCATCTCTGTTCACATTTAGCCAGACTTTTCAGAGGATGGGAGATTTACTAGAGAAAACTGAATACAGACATCAGAGAACGGGATAATTGGATCCAGGTGGCGCGTCTGGTTGGCGGTAAAAAGACGGTGCCACTCAGTGAATACTGTTTGATAGGGAAAGTTTCTCCTTCTCTCTCTTTTTATTTATCAGTGCTTTCTTTGCAGGCAGGATGTCTCAGCCCGAGCCCAGCTGAAAGCTCTTCAGAGGCTAGTTGGTGGCACTCAATAGCCTTTCAGCAGACTTAACCATTTCCAGAGTCTTCCCGGAGCAGGCGCAGCCCTCCCGAGGACTTTAGTGCAGGCAGAGAGGGTCTAGAGGGCTTGCTTCCACCCCTGGGAAGGCCAGAAGCCTGGGAGCTGTTAGCTGTGCCGGCCTCGTGCAGGGGAAACAGATGAGAATGCCGAAGGACCGAGTCAGCCCTGTTGTCTCCTCTCTAGGGGTGGTGGCAGTGCAAGTGTGCACACGCACACGTGTGCGTTGGTCGCTCAGTCATGTCTGACTCTTGAACTGTAGCCCACTAAGCTCCTCTGTCCATGGAAGTCTCCAGGCAAGAATACTGGAGTGGGTAGCCTATCCCTCCTCCAGAGGATCTTCCCGACCCAGGGATGGAACTCTGGTCTCCTGCATCGCAGGCAGATTCTTCCCCATTTGAGCTACAGTGGTTAGGTGTAACTGAGTCTGAACACACCGTCCGGAGGCATCACTCCCTGATCTAACCTACTGTCTTTTCCCTCTCGGCCAGATCACCAGGGTCCCCGTGGAATCCTGTGAGCAGTACACAACTTGCGGGGAGTGCCTGAGCTCGGGGGACCCTCACTGTGGCTGGTGTGCCCTGCACAACATGTAAGTTTGGCACAGTCTGGAAAAAAAAAAAAAAATCTGGAATGCAGAAGACCAGGTACTTTCCTGGGAGTGTTGATGAGGGATGTGACCTCAGTTTGCAGGGAGAGAGGAATTTCCCTCTGCTGAGCAGTAATTCTAATCGCAGTCAGAGTGCTGAAAGCAAAGAAGAGAGGCCATGAGTGCCTTCTTTCCAAGGGCAGTGCCTCTGTGGTCTCACCTCCAAAACCCGACCCCTACTCCCTCCATCTCTGGCCAGTTCCCTGAAGTCTGCACCTTTGCTACAGGGAAGGCTAGTGGTGTTGGAAGAACTTGCAAGGGAATTTGAAGTGTCTCTAGATTGTAGCCTGAACAAGGCACCTCATTCCTGGAGTTTGGACTCCAGTGAGAGGCCGTGTGACCCGGCATGGTCCACTGACAACCCTGGGCCTCCTTTTCCCTATCGCCAGAAAGGGATAATGCCTATCTTGCAGGTGAACCGTGAGGATTAAATGCTAAATAAACGCTTTGGCAGTGAGGAAGCTCAGGATAAGCTACACAAGTCAAAATTATGATCATGGATTCCGAACCCTTGGGAGGACCCTTCTGGCCTCATCAGTCAGTCCCTGGTTCCAAGAAGCCTACATCTTACTCCAACTGGCCTAGCATCCCTATTCAGATACAGCCCTGCCACTGAATACCAGCCCAATAGAAATGCAAAATCACACTTAAACTTCCTAACTCCAAGAGCCCCAGAGGGAGAGCAGAGGGAAGAAACTCCAAGGCAGAGGGGGAGGCGGCTGGCTAGGAATTCTGCTCCCCAGCGGCCTAGGAAACTCCAGGGCTCCTTGCCAGCCAGCAGAGCACCCCCACAAGAAGTGCCGGTTTAGGTTGGGGGCGGAGGCGGAGGGCCGGAGTTCAGGGTCCTGCACAATTGCTTTTGGCTTCCAGCCTCCGCAGCAGGTGTTGGAAGGGCTATGCAGGGAGGGAGCAAAGCAGGCGCCTCACAGATGCAAAATCCGGACTGGATTGGCGCCCACACATCCTGGGTTCCCTGCTTAGATTCGGAGGTAAGGGGCTCCTCAGAAAAGTTTTTGCCAGAAATGCCCTCACTAGAACCCAGACAGCGTGGTACCATGTGGGTCAGACAAATGGTAGAGATACTGACAGTGCCCCCGCTGGGCCCCAGGAATGCCGGAAAGGGAAAGTTGAAGTCATGCAGTCGTGTCCAACTCTTTGTGACCCCATGGACCACAGCCCACCAGGCTGCTCGGTCCGTGGGATTTTCCAGGCAAGAGTACTGGAGTGGGTTGCCATTTCCTTCTCCAGGGGATCTTCCCAACCCAGGAATTGAACCTGGGTCTCCAGCATTGAGAGGTGGCTACAATTGGGGTTCCCGTCAGTGAGGCTGGCCCTACAGCCAGCAGGCTCTCTTTCCTCACGAGGGTTTCTCCCTCCACGGAACCCGACAGCCACCCCCAGCTCCTCACAGTGGCCTGGGTCACCTGGCCCCCTCACTGGGCAGTGGACAGGTCCAGCCATACCCCCTGCTCCCTGCTCGTCCCTGCCAATCTGGCCACGATGTCCGAGTCTGCCAAAGGCCCCAGACCACCCATCCTCCTCCTGGGCCAGATCAGCGGGGGGCGGAGGGGGAGCTGACTGAGAATGACGCAGGAAGGGTCTCAGGTCTCCTCTGCGCTCTGAGCCCCTCCCCTGTCATCACTGCCCGGGGATGCACTGCTCCTTCCAACAGCTCAGCTTGCCTCTTGCACCACGTGGGGATCAAGCCTTTCCCCAGTTTCACCCGGACTTTTCCCTTCTCCTGGCCCGTCTCATCTTCGGCCCCTCGGGCACTGCCCACCCACCCGCCGTCCCCTTGCCTGGGTGACGGGGCTGAGCGGAGGGACCACCTCCAGTGGCCCGGACCACATGCTGGATTTGAGCAGAGGCAGAGGGCCGAGGGCGGTAGCTCAAGAGCCGCTGGGTCCAGGGGTGGGGGGCAGAGTGGATCTGAAACCCTCCTGTCTCTTCTGTAGGCCTTGCTCTTGCGAGTGTGTTATTGTCTCAGAGGCTATTTATCTCTGTTGGGGCTGTTGCCATAAATAGTATGATAAAAAGAGCCATTTCAGTGAGTCAATGAGATAAAGGCTCCAGTCAAGAGCTCACTTTAGAGCTATCTTAAGGATTCACTTAAACCTCCATAATTCTTTCCTTTGACAGCATTCATATTTAGATCCATTATGTGCCTGGTAAGGAAGGGGGGTAGGGACTTTGTGGGGAGTTCGGTGGGAATCTCTGCTGGGTCGTGGACTCTTGTCGCGTCCCCAGAGGGGGCGCTTTGGTCAGAGAAGCGCCAGCCCTGGAGCGTGTTCCCAGGGGGCCCCCACACGCCCCTGCATGCAGGGGTCACAGCGCCCAGCTGCTGCTGTGGCCCGCGGCGCCAAGGACCAGAGATGAAGGTGGGGGACGAGGCCGCCATGCGCGCTTCCTGACAGAGGCAACCCTGCCCGCGCCTCCCCGTCTGTCTCTGTGTTTCACAAACATTTACTGAAAATAAACCATGTGGCAGGTGGAATATCTCAATGAATAAAACATGGCCCCTGCCTTCAAAGAGCCGGGAATCCAGCCACGAGGTCACACACACGCTATCCCACACAGCTAAGACCCTGTCCAGGGTTTTACATGTCCCTGGGGGGGAATAATAATATCCATAGCCATCATCATTAATATTTTTCTTAGTAGGGCCAAGAACAGACCATTTTCTAAACACTAATTCTTTTAATACTTACACCAGGCCTGTGAGATACAGTATTATAACTGGGTCCAGCATTTTACAGTTAGGGGAGCTGACACACGGGACTTCCAGGAACTTGCCCCATGGGGCCACAGCTAGTAAGCTGGAGATATGGGTTAGAACCCGAGCAGCCTGGCTCCAGAGTTCACATTCTTTGCCTTTTGCCTGACACTTCTAATGTTCCGCAACCTTCCCTCCCTCACTGTCTATAGGAGCTATTTTTTATGTCTGAACTGCAGCTCTCATTGCGGGGGGGGGGGGGCGTTGATCCCACATCTCTTAGTCTGTCCTCTTTTTAAATAATCTTCTAAATTGTTTTTTATTATTTTTGGCTGTCCTGGGTCTCCATTGCTGAGCGGGCTCTTCTCTCGCTGCAGAGCACGGGCTCTGGGGTGCGTGGGCTTCAGTAGCTGCAGCTCCGGGGATTAGAACACAGGCTCGGGAGTTGCGGTGCCCCGGCTTAGCTGCTCCGCAGCATGACGGATCTTCCCGAATCAGGGGTTGAACCTGTGTCTCCTGTATTGGCAAGCAGATTTGTTGCAGGAAGGGGGACCCCTTCCAGGGCCCCAAAACTGGGCTTTTGTCTAATACACAGAAATGAATTGTCCAAGGAGATACACTTGTTGACAAAGCAAGACACTTTATTGGAAATGCCGCTGAGCAGAGAGCAGGAGGGTGAGGGAACCCAGGAGAACTGCTCCGCCACGTGGCTCGCAGTCTCGGGTTTTATGGTGATGGGATTAGTTTCCGGGTTGTCTTCAGCCAATCATTTTGACTCAGAGTCCTTCCTGGTGATGCACGCCTTATTCAGCCAAGATGGATGCCAGCGAGGAGGATTCTGGGAGGAGGTCAGACATGTGGTGTCTCCTTTTGACCTTTCCCGAACTCTTCCGGTGGGTGGTGGCTTCTTAGTTCCGTGTTCCTCAGCAGGACCTCCTGTCCATAAAACAACTCATGCCAGTGGTGACTGTGGTGCCTGGCCAGGGTGGGCGATTTCAGTCAGGGTGCTTCCCCTAACAGATTCTTTCCCACTAAGCCACCAGGGAAGCCTCTCCCTCAGCCTGTCTTTGACCACAGTAGAGACCATCTGGGAGTCACCGAGCCCTCTGGGAGAAGTGAAGCTCGTCCTTAGACGACGGACGCGAGCCGCAGAGCCCCCCGACTCACCCCTGTGCGTCTGTGGCAGGTGTTCCCGCAGGGACCGGTGCCAGCGGGCCTGGGAGCCTAACCGATTTGCCGCCAGCATCAGCCAGTGCGTGAGGCTCGAGGTGCACCCCAGCAGCATCTCCGTGTCTGAGCACAGCCGGCTGGTGAGTGAGCCCGTGCGGGGCCTGGGGGCGGGGCACAGCGCAGCACAAGCGCGGGTGTGTTCCTTTAACTCCAGCACGGTGAAAGCGGATCAGACTTCACGCACTCCGAGGACATTGTCGAGGAAAACTACGGTAACGCCTGTCGTTACCCAGGACCCAGTCATTCGCCCCACTCCTTGCAGATCCTTCACCCATTGATCTGGTTTGTAAATCTACATTTTGCATTTAGCAACAAGCCTCTGCAACATCATGCAATCCCATCCCATTCTGTGGTGTATGATAGAGATTTCAAGGGACCACCTGGTACAGTTGCTCACAGGAACTTGGAGTTGCCTTTGTACATGTATGTGAGAGAGAGACAGATGGACAAATGGACAGACAGACACAGAGAGACTGAGACTTAATTCACAGGGTGTGCCAAAAGAATATTAAAGAGAATACAGCAGTCCTTCACCACCTGTCGAGGTGCAACCCCAAATACTCCGCGTCCTTGGGCCTGTGCGGTTATTTCCTTCTGGAGGTTTTATGGGCATTCACGAATGCTAATTAGTTAATGAACCTTCCAAGACTTGTGTTCATTCATCCCCACCGGGAGGTTTTGGCTCCCACAGAACTGAGGGAACAAACAGCAGAGTTTGTACCTAAGTCTCTGGGCCCCATGGAAACGAAACTGGGGCAGAGATTCGGCCGCAGACAAATGTATGGAAAGGCTAGGTGACGGCCATTGGGGTGAGAACGCCCTCCAGGCATCTTGGGAGGACAAAGTGAGACCTCCCTCCCTCGGGACTCGCTTCTCGGAGGACACAGGGTGTTTTCACCGCGAACCCCCATGCGCACTCCCCACTGGGAGTCATGTATCTCACCTCTGGTTTCCAAAAGCACTTAGATATCATATTGTTGTCATTTAGTACAAACCCACTTCTGAGGGCACGAAATTCAGAGCCGTGTTTTGCTATTAAATGGTTTCTCGATCATCTTCTGACAGTCTGTGATATTTTTACCATTCAGAGGATATTCAAACTTAAAAAGCCTGCTGACCACTGGCCTGCCTCCCTGGAAGCCTAGAGAACCGCAGACATCATCCAGGGCATTGGTGTCCACTTCCTGCCTTTCTCTGATCCCCTAAGCACCTTGTGAGGCAACTGCCCTGCTCTCAGGGAGCACTCAGCGGGCAAAGAGCCAGAGGCCGACCGAGAATAGAAGCCCACCACCTTGGTAGCCAGCCCCTGCATGACAGCCAGGGTGGGGAGCCAGCCAAATGGTAAACTCCTTGTACACCTCCAGGCTGATGACGCGTGTTCTCCTATGAACCGCAGCTAAGGCTTATTTGTGACGAGTTCAACTCTGACTGGCTTTTTTCAAGTTTGCATGGTTTCTTGTCAAAACGAGCTTGAGCTGAGATGGGTTTTGGGACCTTCCCCCACCCCTAGCATCCCTTCTTCTCCCCCCAGTGCTTTATGATTCTGGACAAGACTGAAAAGTAATATTAATAATAAAGACCACTGACCCTGCAACACCCCTTGCAGTGCTTCGGTAATGGCTCCGGGTCAAAGCTGGAAGGTCTCCTGGACCGACATCCTCTTCCCTCGATGAGGTCCGGGGAGAGGAGCGAGCAAGTGGACAGCGGCAGGGCCAGGCCTGGAGCCCAGGTCCCCTGAGCCCTGGGGGGTCTTCCCACAGCATCGTCTCTCTGCTCTGCCCACAGCTCAGCCTGGTTGTGAGCGATGCCCCCGATCTGTCTGTGGGCATCTCCTGTGCCTTTGGGAACCTGACAGAGGTAGAGGGACAAGTGTCTGGGAGCCAGGTCATCTGCATCTCACCGGGACCCAAGGATGTGCCTGTCATCCCTCTGGACCAGGGTAAGAAGCCTCTGCAGTGAGTGTCGAATGCTCGGGGCTGTCGAATACTCAGGCTGGCCCAGAGTAGGGGAGCCAGGAGATAGGGTGGCAAGTGCCAGCACAGACTGACTGACAGCTGCCAGACTAGGTCTTCTTATGCCAGACTCTAATTTGACTTATAAATCCATTTAAGTTTGAAAGCAAACTGTCATGCCCCAAGGAAATTTTGGGAAGAGGGAGGTCCCTGTCTCCCATTTGGGTTAAGCCTGCACAGTGTGCATAAGAGTTTTTCCAGACTTCCCTTCCCTTCGAGGAATGTCGGTGGCTTCAGCTAGTGGTTTTTAGTAGGTTCTCTCCATAGAACTGGGGGCTTTTAGGGGTTTTGACCTGATATATATATATATATATATTTAATTTTTATATTGGTGACCTGATATTTCTGACAGCCTTTCAGTAACTAAACATATTCAACCTAGGCAGGGGACTCTACAGGATCTGATCCATTACTTCCTCCCTAAGAGGGGGGCCTGGGGTGTCTGGGTCTCAGTGATGGGCTGGTCATCAGAAGGACAAAAAGGACTTTTGGAAGAGGACTCAGGAAGCTCCGTCTGCCATCACTGCCCCATGCAAGCCCCGGAGTGGCTGAATGATTTACCCCCCAGCCTCTCCAGTGGGCTCCCAGCTTGTAACTTTCTCCTCCCGCCCCCCTCCTTTTTTTTTTTTCAGACTGGTTTGGGGTAGAGCTGCAGCTAAGATCCAAGGAGACAGGGAAGATATTCGTCAGCACTGAGTTCAAGTTCTACAACTGCAGCGCCCACCAACTGTAAGCAGGCCCCCAGCGGCACGAGCCGTCGTTCAGTGTCAGAGCGGGAAGAGCACCTAGCCCAGCATCCTCCCTTAGAGACGAGGTCAGGGGAGACTGGCGAGCAAGCGGGTCATGGCAGGGCCAGGCCAGGAGCCAACTTGCCCTGAGTCTGGATGTGTGGGGGGGTTTCATAAGTTCCCACAGGACAAGAACTGTCTTACAGTCACCACCCAGTCTCCCGATCAGACATGGCACTTTGTCTAGAACAGCGTAAAGTGCCCCCTAAATATTTCAGTTATATTCGGTTTATTCAGTTGTACCAAACTGAATGGCATTCGCTGTCCACGGCCTCTGATCTCATTCAGTCTTCCTTGCAACACACCCTACCCTCAACTCTCAATCTAAGAGTTAAAAAGGGTTTGAAGTAGAAACAGAAGTCACGGCCCAGGAGCCCGAAGGAAAGTCTTCCCTTTTATGCCAGCGGGTGGTGGCTTTGAATGTGGAGATCGACAGCTAGTGGCGCATGAAGAGGGACTCAGAGGTGACAGCCTCAGAGGAGGGGGCAAGGCTGGGGGAAATGGCCTCACTCAGCACCCAAATAAAGGACCTGGGCTGAGACACAGCTTGGAGGCTTTCATCTCTACCGAGGTCCACACTGAGCCTTCAACTTTCAAGGAGGGAGCGAAAACCAGACCCAACCATTGGTCCCCAGAGGGGCTTAGGTGCTGCCCGTCTGACTTCACCAGCCATGTCCAGCAGCTGAGTGCCACGGCTGTGAGTTCTTACAGCTGTGCAGGAAGCCGGGCACACTTCATAAGTAAAAATCAGGGCCAGGAGGGGAGGAGAGAGACCCATACTGAGTTTCTGCCAATCTTCTCCTAAAGTGAAGCTGAGACTCTTGCCACATCATCTGGAAACTCATGTGCTGTTTGATTTAGAAAAAGAGAAACCGGGGTCTCTATAATAGGGCCACGAAAGGGCCATGTGACCTTGGTCATAGGCAAGAGCAGAGGTCAACCAAGAGCTCCAGGCCGGAGGGAGAAGCATCTGGGAACAGACTGTGGACCCATCCTTCCTGTTGCTCAGGACAGGATCCGCCTGAGCACTCCAGGGGCGTCAAGTCTGAGGGTCCAGGCTGTGGCCACAATGGGCCCAGAAATCCGTGTGGGGAAAGGATGTGTTAGCAGCTAAGCCCTAAAGGAACCTTTAAGCCATAAAAATAGACAAATGAGCTTTGTTCATCTCCCCTTTTCTGATCTGGATTTTCATGATGAGAATCATCTGCTGGAGTTCTCAGGTCTCCAGAGTAGCTAAGGAAGGAGATGTCGCTTGGACTCATTCGGGACAAATCAATACATGTGCCGAGAAAGACAGAACAAGTGATAGAAAGTGGCCTGGGAGGAGCCAAGGCAGGGTGGTATGTGGCAGAAGCTGAACCGAATAAAATCGCCCCCTAAGCCCTGCGTCCAATCCCAGCTAACCCTGTTTTGGGAAATGCTAGCATCTTGGCGTGGGAACTCCCCAACCTCCCTCTCACGCTCCAGCACAGTGCTGATGGAACGCATTGCTTGTGAGGACGTCCTCATCTCCACGACACCCCAGTGTGATATCACCACTCTCAACCGTGGATTTCCGTGGCAGTGAAGATGCTATCACGGGCAGCAAGTTTTAGCAGAAAGAAAAGCAAGTATCTTTGACCTTTTATTGCCACGCACTGTCTTATCCGTCCAGTTACAAATCACAGGATTGCGTTCAAGCCTCTCCTTTTACTATGGTAAACTAAGGCCCAGAGGGGATAGGTGCTCCATTGGAGGTCACCAAATTAGCAAGTGGACAAGCCTGTTCTCGAAGAACCCTGATCTCATCGTCCTTGATCCATTTTTGTGATTTACTTGCTGAATCGTAAGATGTGAGGAAGACCCAATCCATCTGGCTAAGTTCAGGAACAAAATAACTATGGGCATATCTAGAAGGGGATGAAAATATCCGACATGGGGAAGAAGTGTCGATGGGATAACGCGCCAGGTCCACCATGGTTTATAAGCCAACGGCCCCTGGATCAAGCCCCATCTGCCCAAATGCTGTTAGAGCCCCAGCAGGTGGCGCCAGCTTGCAGACCTGGCCATGTGCCTGCCAGGTTGGCCCAGCGGCGTCAAGACTGGACTAGGGGATCTGGCAAGGAGCGAGCAGAACAACTCCATCGGCCAAACCTATTTCCCTGACGGTGGTCTGACCGCACACAGGGAACCTAGATGATACACACAGAATGCAGGGGAAGCCGGAGGCAAAGAGGTGCTCTGCCTGGCGAGAAAGGCAGGAGCCACACACAGCCTGTCGCTACCATTTCTGGCTACTTGGAGAGGGCGACAGAGTTATCAGTTGATACCATTCACTCCACTCAGACTCCAAAACACAGGTGTTATGAACCACCTGCGAACACTCAAATATGATTTAAGAGCTTGAAGTAACAGGTAAGTTAAGCCCTTAAAAACAATACAGTTAGCATTGTATTTTTTAAAACCACGTGCTATACATTATCTCATTTGGCACAAAACAACCCCGTGGAGTGGACAGAAAAGTTTCCGTACAGACGGATGAAGAAATTCCGATTCAGCAGATGAGGTGACTCACTCGGGGCAGCCCTCATGGCAGGGCCAGAGGCAAAACGGGAACCAGGTCGGCCCAGTTCCTATCCCTGCTCTCCTTGGGCTGGTCCCTCTTGTAAGTGGTGCTAGGCTGGCAAATGTTTAGCTATCAGAAATCAGGGGGCGGGAAACTTATTAGGTGGCATTTTCCAATTCCTGTAGCATAAATACTCCCTCTGTGGCTCATTTCAGGCCGCTATCATGTTGATGACCTGCTTGCAACATTCCTGAAAACACGAATAATTGGCTGTCATGAGCTGAAACAGACCAGCTCTAGCCCTCCACTGCTTTTGGAGACATTATTCCCACTCTGGACACATTTCTCCCTCAATTTTCTGGTCCCCTGGTCCCCTGAGCATCTTAGAGGGAGAAGCCACAATTTTCAGGACTGGGAATGCCCCCCAGCCCACCCCCCTGAGAGCGAGACTTGGGTAACAGACTTCTGTCACTGTGCATGGGCTCCCTGGCCCCCTTCCCTGCCGTGTGTGCTCTCCTCTCTCTGCCTCTTACCGTCTGTGTCTTCGCAGGTGCCTGTCCTGTGTCAACAGCGCCTTCCGCTGCCATTGGTGCAAATACCGAAACCTCTGTACTCATGACCCCACCACCTGCTCCTTCCAGGAGGGTCGGATCAACATTTCAGAGGTAAGCAGGGCTCAGCCTGACACGGCAACATCCCCAGTGGATCTGAGCAGACCTCCTTTTTCAGATGGCCAGTCTGACAGCTTGGCCATCTCCTTGCCCTGGTCCATGTTGGGCTTCTTCCAGAGAGGTTAGAAAGCCCTGGTATTATAAAGCCAAAAAAAAAAAAAAGGCAGCAAACACTCCCGAGAAGGAAAAGTGTGCTGTATTTGCTAGACTCCTGGAATTGTATTCATTGAAAAGTTCGAGGGGAGCTGAGGGCTGAGACTGAAACCTCAGAGGAAACATATCCAACCAAACAGACTGCACGGTCTAGAAGAGCGTAGAGAATGGCATTTGTTCTGAGTTTTAAGCCCTCTGCTTGGCTGCAGACATAGTCTAGTTCAATAGCACATTCACTCCCAACCACTCTTTCGTGCCAGCCTCTCTTCCTAGGCTAAAATTCAATGATTCTTTGACTCTTTTGTAGGACTGAGTAGGTGGCCTTATAGAAGAGAGAGGCAGTCCACTGGTGAAAAGAACCCAGGCTTGCTAAAAGTCACATTTTATGATACAGTCTATGTGCCATCCCTAAGACTGGTTCCGCCTTTGTTATCAACACAGGGAGATAATAAATTGCTTATCTTTCCAATAAATAATCCCACCCAGTGATGTTTCCTTGAGGTACACTTGCTTACAAGCTCACAGCAGGCCTTAGGACAATGAAGCCTGCTAGGTCAGTGTCCTTTTCTCATATCTAATGTTTTTCATGCCCCAGGGTGACCAGTAGTTGGGTTTGAACAACTGTAGAGACCTTACGTATTCCCACAAACACACGTGTGTGTGAATATACATCCCCATCTCGTTCTACCTTTTAGGAAATCCATAAATGTAAATGAGTGACTGTGTAGCATGTACAAATATTCCTGTGACCTTTATCTGTCTCCCTCTCACACTAGACTGAAGAAGTGAAGTCGCTCAGTCGTGTCTGACTCTTTGCGACCCCATGGACTGTAGCCTGCCAGGCTCCTCTGTCCATGGGATTTTCCAGGCAAGAATACTGGAGTGGGTTGCCATTTGACTACAACCTCCTTAAAGGCAGGAGTTACATCTTATCATTAAATCCTCAGAGCCTTTTTCAGTGAAAGTCTATAGCATGCATGCGTGAAAGCATAGAGGAATCAATGACCACTGTAGCCAAACGTCATTGATAGGAAGTGTTCCTTGGAGCTCCTTGTCTAAGATTTCAAGAAAGTTTCTTGTCTCTCCTAATCAAGGTAGAGGTAACAGTTACTTCCAAGAAAGAGCACCTGGATCGACATGATCCTGTTGTACAGTTAATTTTTTTTTAATTAGAGGATAATTGCTTTACAATGTTGTGTTGGTTTCTGCTGTAGAAGAATATGAATCAGCCATTCAGTTCAGTTCAGTCACTCAGTTGTGTCCAACTCTTTAAGACGCCATGGACTGCAGCACGCCAGGCCTCCCTGACCATCACCAACTCCTGGGGTTTACTCAAACTCATGAGCCATTGAGTCGGTGATGCCATCCAATCATCTCATCCTCTGTCATCCCCTTCTCCTCCCACCTTCAATCCCAGCATCAGGGTCTTTTCAAATAAGTCAGTTCTTGCATCAGGTGGACAAAGTATTGGAGTTTCAGCTTCAGCACCAGTCCTTCTAATGAATAGTAAGGACTGATCTCCTTTAGGATGGACTGATTGGATCTTCTTGCTGTCCAAGGAACTCTCAAGAGTCTTCTCCAACACCACAGTTCAAAAGCATCAATTCTTTAGCACACAGCTTTCTTTATAGCCCAACTCTCACATCCATACATGACTACTGGAAAAACCATAGCTTTGACTAGACAGACCTTTGTTGGCAAAGTAATGTCTTTGTTTTTTAACATGCTGTGTAGGTTGGTCATAACTTTTCTTCCAAGGAGCAAGCGTCTTTTAATTTCATGGCTGCAGTCACCATCTGCAGTGATTTGGGAGCCCAAAAAAATAGTCTGTCACTGTTTCCACTGTTTTGCCGTCTATTTGCCATGAAGTGATGAGACCAGATGCCATAATCTTAGTTTTCTGAATGTTGAGCTATAAGCCAACTTTTAACTCTCCTCTTTCACGTTCATCAAGAGGCTCTTTAGTTCTTCTTCACTTTCTGCCATAATGGTGGTATCCTCTGCATATCTGAGGTTATTGATATTTCTCCCGGCAATCTTGATTCCAGCTTGTGCTTCCTCCAGCCCAGTGTTTCTCATGATGTACTCTGCGTATAAGTTAAATAAGCAGGGTGACAATATACAGCCTTGACATACTCCTTTTCCTAAGTGGAACCAGTCTTTTGTTCCACGTCCAGTTCTAACTGTTGGTCCTGACCTGTTAAGTGTCCCTATGTCCCCTCCCCTTGAGCCTCCTTCCCACCCCCACCCCCACCCATCCCTCGAGGTCTCACAGAGCACCAGGCTGAGCTCCCTGTGTTACACAGCAGCTTCCCACGAGCTGTCCGTTTTACACATGGCAGCGTAGATATTTCAGCACTGCTCTCTCCGTCTGTCCCAGCCTCTCCTCCTCCTGACGTGCCCATTAAGTCCCCGCTCTGTGTCTGCGCCTCTGTCCCCGCCCTGCGGACAGGCTCATCGGTGTTAAATACCTCACCATTTTATTTGTCAGTTGTGGTTGAGTTGCGAAGTCAGGCCTGACTGTTTTGCAACCCCATGTACTCTAACTCACCAGGCTCTTCTGTCCATGGGATTTCCCAGGAAAGAACACTGGAATGGGTTGCCATTTCCTTCCCCAAGAAATCTTCCTGACCCAGGAATCAAACTCATGTCTCCTATATTGGCAGGCAGGTTCTTCACCACTGAGCTACCTGGGAAGCCCAGTTATACCTCAATAAAGCTAAATTTTTAAACTTTTAATTTAAGAAGAAAGTAAGCCTTGAAAGGTTTCCCAAACTCAATCACACACACACACACATATACACACGGCCTTGAATTCTTCTTAGCTTCTGAAACAATATGTGTTATATTCAGGCTAGAAAAAAATGAAATCTGCCTGTCTTGAAAGAAACACACACAGATGGTGCCCACAGGCAGTATTTAAGGCAGACCCAACCGCAGGTGCCTCCGCGGGATGGAGCCAGTTATCTCGGGCCCTGAGAACCTTTCAGGCAAGGCCTTTCCTCCAGCCAGTCGGGATGCTTTGAAGTGGCTGCCCAGAGAGCGCCACGCTGGTCTTAGTGGGCCTCGGAAATTAATCCCAACCCCAGGATCCTGCAGGAGGCTGAGACGACTTTTCAGGCCTGTCTTCTCACCCATAGGAAAGGACCCACAACCTGAGGGTATGGTGGGAGAGACGGGGGACCCAGCCTGGCCGTCCACAGGACAACGGCCAGGGGAGGCCGGACACCAGGGCAGGGTGACGCTGAGGCCAAGGCTGGGCAGTGAAGAGCCTCAGAAACTGACCTTCATGCCAGCCACTTTTAACCTCCTAACTTGGTTAATAAAATAAGTCGAGGAGGACCACAGAATGAGGAGAGAGAGAGAGAGAGAGAGAGAGAGAGATGGGAGAGGGAGAGGGAGGATGACGGGGACGTCCGGATGAGAAGCCACTTCATTTTCTCCTGGCAGCTGTGCTTCTTCAGGCCCAGAGAAACCCAGAGCCGAGCCAGACAGGACCTGCAAGCCGCAGGAGCATGGGCAGGGGGTGGAAGACCCAGAGATACAGTAACTCTGCTTCGTGTGGGGCCAGGGGCCTGAGGCCCAGAGGGCTAGCTGGAATCATGCCGCCTCCCTCACGCGCTCTAGAAGTCCCTGGAACACAGCTCCCTCTCGGCCACGGGTAACTCAAGTATTCTAGAGAGCCGGGCCTGGGAGAGGCGGTTGCCATCCAAAGTTAGGATTAAATTAATACCGGAAGAGCCCTGGGGGGAAAGCCAGAGGCTTCCTGGCTCCATTTTCATTTCCTCTCCTTAATGTCTGCTCCTGGAGGTGAGAGAAATGCCTTAGTCTCATCGCCTCCTCCTCCTCACCCTGCTGACAGGCCCCAGACCCTACCCCGGGGATGGGCTCTCTCGGAGAGGCGGCCCCGGGCCCCCCAGGCTCCTAACTTAGCTCAGGACGGGAAGCCGGAGGCAGGACCCCAGGAGGTGGCAGGGCCACAGCCCCTCACACATCACTTCCCAGCTGACAGCCCCCAGATCCTGCTGCTTGCTGTCCGAACCTTGCTTTCGGGGGAAGGTTCTCCCTCCCCAATCCGGAAAATGGGGGGAACCACAGAGGTGCGCGTGTTCCGCTTGATCGAGGTTCCTTTATTGGGTCGGGAGTCTTTCCTGGCATCCTCAGCTTCTTCTGGGAACTCTCTTAGCTGTCCCTTTGGGGTTCCTAGAATATCTTTTATGCTTCCAGTAAGCCCCCTCCCCGCTGCCCCACTGCAATTTAAACCAAAATTTTACATCTATCTACTTCCTAGGAACAATATATAACTGATTAGCTCCATTGATTTGTATAGCAAGGCTAAGACATCACGCATTTGCATTTCTCTTGCATGTGACAGGAGGGTGGGGGAGGGGAACCAGCCGCACCAGCATCACTCAGGAACTTGTTAGAAATTCAAATTCTTGGGCCCCATCCCAGAGTAAGCCAAGATTGAGAACCACTGACATATGGCATCTCAATTGATTCTCACAACAGACTTGCAGTTTCACATAATTCATATTTGACAAATGTAGTAACCAAGATGCTAAAAATTTAGTTTTTTTTTTTCTCTTTGCCTAAGGCTACAGAGAACTCAGGCATCCAACAAGGCGGAGTACAGGATGCTTTCTCCAGAAAATCAGGCCCAGTTCGCGTGTCTGTTTTCATGGTCTCAGCTACACTTGCAGTCCTGATCTTAACCAGGCTCTGTGCCGTTGGTCATAAGGGTTCAGGGTGTAGTGCTCAGTCGCTCAGTCATGCCCGACTCTTTGAGACCCCATGAACGATAGCCCACCAGGCTCCTCTGTCCATGGGATTCTCCCGGCAAGGATACAGGAGTGGGTTGCCATCCCCTCCTCCAGGAGATCTCCCTGAGCCAGGGATCCAAGCCGCATCTTTTCCATTTCCTGCATTGACAGGTGGGTTCTTTACTACTAGTGCCATCTGGGAAGCCCCCCAGTGTGAAGGGACCCACATAAATCCACTCGCACAGACAGAGAAACTGCCCATGGAAGACAGGTCAGTAGTACCACGTCCAGATGCAAAGGTGGCCAGTACATGAGGTACATCTGCCTACTTCTTTCCAAAGGGCTGGTGGACCGATGATCCCAGGCTTAGTCCTGAAAACCAAGAATCACTGTGCTAAGTGTAAGTTAAAGTGTTAGTCGCTCAGTCCGACTAACAACCCCATAGAGTGTCCGACTCTTTGCAACCCCATAGACTGTAGCCCTCCAGGCTTCTCCAGGCGTGGGATTTTCCAGGCAAGAATTCAGAGTGGATTGCCATCTCCTTCTCCAGGGGAATCTTCCCGACTCAAGGATTGAACCTTGGTCTCCAGCATTGAGGGCAGACACTTTACCGTCTGAGCCACCAGGGAGGTCCTAGAGTGTATGCAATTCAAAATAAACATATTAGTAGTTAGCATTCGTTGAGAGTTTATTATATATGCAACATTATACATATATACTTTTAACCTCAGTTGTAACTATTCTATGATGTAGATTCTATCCTAGATGAATAAACTGATAAGTTTAAACAGTTTTCCTATGATCCTCACATAAATGCAGAAGTCATGATTCAGTGTTCCCAAGCTGGCGCTGAATAAGTTGAAGTCCTCTGATCCTGAGTTCACGTGAGAAATATGCAGTGATAATATTAACATGGTTAATCCAGTTTATTACCACTGACGACAGACCTTCATGTCCCTCTTGCCTGCAACCTAGAGTTGTCAAGTATAACTGGTCCCATTTTATAGATGCCTGCGTGGTAAGTCTGTTTAGTCATGTTTGACTCTTTGCAACCCTAGGGACTGTAGCCCACCAGGCTCCTCTGTCCATGGGGTTCTCCAGGCAAGAATACTGGAGTGGGTTGCCATGCGGTCCTTCAGGGGATCTTCCCAGCCCAGGGATCGAAATCACATCTCTTATGTCTCCTACATTGGCAGGCAGGCTCTTTACCCCTAGCGCCACCTTGGGAGCCCATTTTGTAGATGGGGAAGTTGAATTTCAATTGAGCCATCTCTTGAGTGCTTTTAGTTCCTGAGCCAGACCTTTCCCCCACTCACAGCACAGCCAGTCTCAGATGGGGTCCCAGAAATCTGGGCCCCCCTGGGCCAGGTTAAGCGGTGACACAGTGTTTGCGAGCGGGTGTGCGCCAGAGTTTATATGGCTTTCAGCTTGAAAAGCTCATCTCCCACCATGGCTAAACCAGGCCTAGTGAGATGTAGATACATAAATATCTCCTTTACACCCTGTCCCAGGGGAAAGATAGAACCACATAAATCCGATTAGCTTACCCGGATACGGGCTGCTCTCTCTCTTTGAAGTCCAGTGGGTGAAGATAATGTCATTTGCACGTGGGAGCAGTCGTTTCTGAGGGCTGAAGGAAGGGTTCCCTGTGCTAAAAGCCAGTGAAGTACAGAACAGGGTGGACCATGCGGCCCAGAGGCTCGTCCATCGGGCTGCAGGGCCAGCGTCCTGCCCTCCCCACTCACGTCTCCTCCTCCTTAGTCCACCCCTCCCCTGGGATGTCCCCAAACAGGGCATCCGCTCATCTTGATAGAAGCTCAGCTTGCTGCTAAGGAGCGGGATCCTGCTGCCCATTGACCTGGAGGCAGAGGGAGGAGTAGAATGACCTACAGAGGTCACTCAGGAGACCGGGGGTCTGCAGGAGCAATGTCTTTCAGCAGCGTTCACAGCAGTCCTCACACACTGCATGAAGGGCGCAGCATGTGTCTGTGTGCGTCTGTGTGTGTGTGTGTACTCCCAGGAGCAAACAGGTTGGAAATGGCCTTTTATATCTGATGAAGCCTATCACCTTCCATGGGCTTCCCTGGTAGCTCAGCTGGTAAAACATCCACCTGCAATGCAGGAGACCCTGATTCAATTCCTGGGTCAGAAAGATTCCCCTGGAGAAGAGATAGGCTACCCACTGCAGCTTGGGCTTCGCTGGTGGCTCAAACGGTAAAGAATCCGCCCGCCATGCAGGAGACCCCGGTTAGATTCCTGGGTCAGGAAGACTCCCTGGAGGAGAGCATGGCAACTCACTCCTGTATTCTTGCGTGGAGAATCCCCATGGGCAAAGGAGCCTGGCGGGCTACAGTCCATGGGGTCACAAAGAGTCAGACATGACCAAGCAACCAAGCCAGCACAGCACAGCATCACGTCACAAACCCCAGAGGAACTGACGTTCCAGCAACTTGGGGATGTTCTGGGCTGCCAGCTCTTCTGCACCTTCAACCCTCACCACTGCCTTTCCCACCCAAGACCCACTGCACCTCCAGACAGTCAGCAGAACCATCTCCTAACCCAAGGAATCTGTGTATCCCGTTTCCTAGGAGAAGAGAGGACACCTGGGCACCAGCCACTTCTCTCCCTAGAGAATGCAGGGAAGGATGCGATTCTGTCTGGTCTGATAGAAATAGCCAAAAAAAAAAAAACAAGCAAAGCCTGAGATTCTTTTCTCCAGGGGCAATCTCAGAACCTCTTTAGGCATTGGGAAGCCCCTAACCATCACCCTTCAGCTTAGTCCCAGAGAGTCTGAAACAGCAGACCATAGGAATTTTTTTTAATAAAATTTTAGAATCTCTTTAAAAAATGCATAAGAGTACTCATAAAGTCTACTTATGATTCTTCAACTTTCAGGCTGAATCAGACAACCCAGCCCGAAAGATGAGGGTGTGTGTGGATATGTAGGTGTATATTTTTGCATGTATACATGCATACATGTATTTTCCTCATGGTTAATAGGATTCTACAATCCTGTTCACTAACCTAAGACATCGTACTCCCAAAAGTATGTCTTAAAGACTCTGCTCGTGAAATTTGAATTTGTTCTCTGAGCTCATTAGAGGTGAAAAACAAACGGGTCATCCTTTACAATATATCAACTAGTTCTGATTCTGAAAATCTGTTCTCTCCCTCTCTCTCTCTTACAGGTACACACACACATATACGCACACACCCCTTGCTGTACCTCAGCCTTATTTCCAGTCTAAATTAAAATTCTGATTTATTAGACTCAATGAGGATTTTTAGCCACTAACAGGAAATAGTATCTCCTTTTCTATGGGATGCCTGGGTTTTCCTAAAGTGGTGTTCACTTTTTTTTTTTTTTCTTGGCTATAAATATATGAAAGACTCTGTCAAGAGTGCCCTCAGGGAATAAAAGTAAAAGTGCAGCAAAGAGCAAGTTTATGAGTTGGCAGCTTGAGTGACTGGCTTCTAAACAGGGCCCCATCTGTTCTGGAGCTGCCTCGTGATCCTGTCTCCTGTGGAAACCGAGCTTGCCCTGTGCCCTCACAGGCAGACACCGAGGGCCGGCTCCATGACCCCAGAGGTTCCGCCAGACCCTCCTAGGTGAGTTTCTGTGGCAGACTTCTCCTGAACCCAGCTTTCCGTAAATCCTCAGGATTCCTCCATAGATACGGACAGACCAATTTAGCAATCCTGTGACTCCAGAAACAGTGACCATTGCAAATCAATCCCAGCTTTGGGAATCAAACTCCCACCCAAGTCGCTAGATGTCCAGAAGACAGGGATTTACCCTCATCTCTGAAGAATCTGGGAAGTTGGAGCCGAAAGGAAAGTTTGAGATAGTTTTGTGTCTGTCGCTTTACTTCCTTGATTTCCACTTACCTTCCCACAAGCCATGAGCAGTTGTCCACTGCATGTCAGGAATGGGGATAAAGCCTGGGGATATGGAAGTGAGTAAGATGCAGCCTAATCTTCAAGGCTCACAGGCCAGTGAGGAAGACAAGTCAACAGGAAACTGCAGTTGTGAGGGCTCAGTGCTGCTGGCGGAGGGCCCAGGGGAGGGCTGGGGAGTATCTGTGACCTGCCAGTAGGGACAGGATCAGGGGCTGCTTTACAAAGAAGGAGCTGCAGAGCTGAGTTTGAAGGCTCCGGTACTCTTGCCTGGAAAATCCCATGGATGGAGGAGCCTGGTAGGTTGCAATCCATGGGGTCGCTACGAGTCAGAAACGACTGAGCGACTTCACGTTCACTTTTCACTTTCATGCATTGGAGGAGGAAATGGCAACCCACTCCAGTATTCTTGCCTGGAGAATCCCAGGGATGGGGGAGCCTGGTAGGCTGCCGTCTCTGGGGTCGCACAGAGTCGGACACGACTGAAGCGACTTAGCAGCAGCAGCAGCAGCAGCAGCAACTCAAGAGGCCTGAGTCAGGGGCCAGGAAGATTAGGGGTGGAGGGGGAGTATTTCCGGTAGAGAGAAAAGCATCTTCAAAGAACCAGAGGTTGATGAGTGAGGGTGATGACTCTTCAAGTCTAATCTTAAATTCTTCTGTGGTGTGGCTGGACCTCGATGCACAGGAATCTCAGAGTAATAGGGACGCAGGGGCCAGATGGTGAAGGACTTCCTTCTGAGGCCCACTGCTAAAGCCCACATTGAGCCAGAAGTCCCCATCCCCCGGCCCCTAACCCCACCCTCACCCCGCCACCCCAGGCCATCCATCACTCAACATTCCTGCTGTACCAAGGGCTTCTTTCCTGGGATGCCTTGGGCCTTGGAGAAGGACCATTTATTGTTCTAGACTGTACTACACCTTGATGATTTTGAAATGTGGTGTTGGAGAATATTCTTGAGAGTCCCTTGGACTGTAAGGAGATCCAACCAGTCCATCCTAAAGGAAATTAGTCCTGAATATTCACTGGAAGGACTCATGCTGAAGCTGAAACTCCAATACTTTGGCCACCTGATGCGAAGAACCGACTCACTGGGAAAGACCCTGATGCTGGGAAAGATTGAAGGCGGGAAGAGAAAGGGGTGACAGAGGCTGAGATGGTTGGATGGCATCACCGACTCGACAGGCATGAGTTTGAGTAAGCTCCGGGAGTTGGTGATGGTCAGGGAGGCCTGGCGTGCTGCAGTCCATGAGGTTGCAAAGAGTCGGACACACCTGAGCAACTGAACCGAACTGTCCTACACCTTGAGGAAGTTCACCATCCTGCCCCCTGACCCCCACCCCCACACTAAATGCCAGTAGCACCTTCTACAATAGAACAACCTACACCGTCCCTAAAGAACCACCACCACCATCATGGACCACAAGGGCGCAAGGAAATAGAATTCTCCTTCAAGACTTGCCCCAGCTGATCCTTGGAGACAGGACACGGCTGCACGTGAAGGAGGCTGCATGTACTCACTGCCCCAGGCCACTGAGCAATGTCCTCCCAGAGAGGGAGAAAGTGGGCAGGAGGCTGGAGCTGTGGGGAGGTGGTCTTCTAACCTCTGGCGGAGAAACAGCCTCTGGAAGAACAGCTGAGGGACATCGTTCCCCCACTCCCGTCCTGCCTCTCTCATGGTCCTTCCCGCAGAGCGGGCCCAGCAAGACTTTCTTTTTTTTCTGTTTTGTTTTCCAAAGCAACATGGTCTTCACGCCAGGCCTGGTAATGAACTGAGATAAAAAGCCAGAGCAAGCATTTAGAGCACTGATAGTTGAGGCAGGGGGTGGGTGCAGTGGGGGCTTGATCCACCTCCTGAAAAGACTGCTCAGTTGGAGCTGGGAGCTGAGGCTGCCTATAGCAGATGGCCTCGGGCACAGACGGTGCAAGCGGGTGGGGAGCTGGAGCCCAGTGGGGAGAGGCAACCAGCGGTGGGGGCGTCCAGGCTGGGGACCAGCACATGTGGAGCCTCGTTTAGCCTGTGTCTCAGGAGATAAAAATTCCGCAACCTGCCACATTGAGGCTTGAAAATTTAATTCCTCAATGGTAACATGCACATCAGATTCAGGATGACTCGTGGGCTGGGGGTGACAATCTCAAAGCCCTGGAGCTAAGAGATAGGTCTCACGTTCCCTGCCGACTCCACAGTGAAGAGCATCCTCGGGGGCACCCCACCTGGATGAAGAGGGATCTGGCGCGGCATCGAGGGCCTGTCCCTCCTTCCAGGCTTGGGGAGTAGGGAGGTATGAGCCAGGACAGACCAGACAGAGGCCTTCTGCTTGCTCCCCAGGACTGCCCCCAGCTGGTCCCCACCGAGGAGATCCTGATACCCGTCGGGGAAGTGAAGCCAATCACCCTTAAAGCCCGAAACCTGCCCCAGCCTCAGTCCGGCCAGCGGGGCTATGAATGCGTCCTCAATATCCAGGGAGCCGTCCACCGGGTCCCCGCCCTGCGCTTCAACAGCTCCAGCGTCCAGTGCCAGAACAGTTCGGTAAGAGGACTGGGGCCCAGGCCAGCCAGAGCCGGCCTTTCTCTCACACCTTAGCCAGGGCCTCAGCCTGGCCTCCCCCCAGCTTCTAGAACCTTCCATGTCCACAAGCAACCCATGTCCACAGAGACAGAGGAGCGTATATAGACACCCGGTATTCCTCAGCAGAGCAGGGCAGGTGTTGGAGGGAGTGGAGGGCTGCAAGGACCCCCATGGCTTAAGTTGAGAGCTTTGCGCCCTCTCCAAGTTGAAAGAGTACCTCTTAGCCTTTGGTGAAACTTTCAGCGCCAGTCAACATGACCCCAGAGTCTGCCCCGGTTCAGGGAGCGGATGCAGGGAAGGTACCACGCGGGAGGAAAGCTGTGGAAAGGACCAGGGGAGGTAGGAAGGCTGTGGGGAGAGGGGAAGAGGAGGAAGAGCAGTGAACCTCAAGAGCAGCAAGAGTTAAACTGATCCCGAATGCCAGAGAGCCCCACGAGGTGTTTCATTATCCTGCTAGCCCAGCGAAGATCTTTTCATCTGCCAGCTCCCTGTCTCTGCCTGTGGGGGGTCAGCTGGGAGATGGAGGCGGGGAGGAATGTGACAAAGGTGCTGAGGGAAGGTAATTCGCCTGCGAGCGATAAAGAGAAATCTTGGGCCTCTTATCAGGGAGCTGTCGGGTTCCCAGGTCACGGGCGCTTGATAGAATTTGTAATTGGTGGAAGACCGCCCAGCACCCGGGGAAGGTGGGAGATGAGAAAGCCGTGGAGCACGACAAAGGGAGGGAGGCGGCAGGAAGCTGGGGCCGGTGGCCAGGCTGGGGAGCCCCCGCGGCGGGGAGTCCCAGGGGCAGTCTCCACTGAGGCTCAGGAGCTGGACCACCAGAAGTGCGGGTTCTGATGTATCTGAGGGCTTGAGGGTCCCAGGCAGGATCAACACGGGAGGAAGTCCACTCCTGACTGTGGCTTGGTAGCCTTCAGGGGTTGGGCTGTTCAGAGGTGTGCTCGCAGAGCTCTGGGCACTGTCCCAGTCCTAGCGGACTGTGGACCGAAGTAAAGCTCACACGTGGAAAGAAAGGGCCCCTGCAGGGCCCAGCCGATCAACCCCTGAGACACTGCCGTCCGTTATGCACATGCTGCGTCAGGGCCTTGCGGGGTGTCCAGAGTGGTGTGTGGACCTCCTAAAGAGACTTCCATAGGGGAAATGCAGTGCAGATCCCAGGAAGTGCCAGGTTCAAGACCAAACACCAGGGGACGGGGAGCATGAGGTGGGCTGGGAGGGAGGGCAGAGAAGACACCTGGGGGAAGGTCCGTCTGAGCCAGACTAGAAGAGGCAAGGTGCTGGAGGCTGGAGGCTGTCGGGAGAGGAGACTTTCCTTGTGAGGTGTGAACCAAACGGGTGCAGCGAGGGGCTTGGGAGAGTTTGCTCGGAGACAGGGGCTCCAGAGGTTTCTGGAGGAAAGCAGTGGAAGTGAAGGTTGGAGAACTAAACCTGGATTGGATTATAGGAGGTTTTGAATGCCAGCAAAGGGGTCTGAGCGGGATCCTGTTGGCACCAGTGACTGGGAGTTGGAGGGAGGCATTGTAGGGATGATGTGAGCCGTGCCTGCGGCTCCTGTCTCTCCATCTGCTCCTCTCTCATCCCAGAGGGAACCCGAGCCCCTGGTTTGTTTCCTGGCCCCCTGGGATGCCAGCAACACCCTGACCCCCGGGATAGAATTCCTCGTGAACGTGTGTCCCGCCCCTCTCCCCACAGTACCAGTACGACGGCATGGACATCAGCAACCTGGCTGTGGACTTCGCCGTGGTGTGGAATGGCAATTTCATCATCGACAACCCTCAGGACCTGAAAGGTAGGCGGCTACTTCCGGGACAAGTTTTGGTCTCTCCGCGACCCCGGGAAAGACCAGGGCTGGAGGGATCAGAGCCAGCTGGCCGAAGTGCCATGAATAATATACTCCCCCTGTCCGCGGAACTCTTCAGAGGCCCCCAAAGCAACATTTGGTGCCATCAAAGGAGTCCTGTTGGGAACCCTGTTTTATTACAACCAGAGCATCCACCGGGCGGCTGCCAGCTCATCGCCTGTTCCTCTGGCTCCCGAAGACTTTGAAGTGTCTGTGGAACCTGACCAGGAGAACAGCAGGCAGGAACGTCCTGCCGGTTTCCCTGGAAATGGAGATATTATTCCCAATGAGGTCCTGGTTTCCCTGTCTTTGGCCTCAGTCGCTGTACAAAGAAGGCTTGTCAGTCTGCTCCCCTGGTCCTGAGGTGGGTGGGAGGGCCCAGATGGCTGACTCCAGAACACAGCTGTTTCAGGAAACCTCAGGAAGGAGCTGGGCTGATGCAGGAGGGGGCGTTCCATGAGGTGGCCTCATTCTGGTCCTGCAGACCCACGTGGAGGTCCCCCTGGGTGCCAGGTTGGCTGCCCTCTGTACAGCATTCTTCCCAGCGCTCCAGAGGGACTGAAGTGACTCCAGTTTGATGAGCACCCTGGCTAGGCACTCACTGAGTGATTTAGGATTTTTTTTTTTTTTTGTCCTAATCATTGTAACACTGAGAAGGATGCTATGCTATGCTATGCTAAGTCACTTCAGTCTTGTCCGACTCTGTGTGACCTCACAGACGGCAGCCCACCAGGCTTCCCCGTCCCTGGGATTCTCCAGGCAAGAACACTGGAGCGGGTTGCCATTTCCTTCTCCAATGCATGAAAGTGAAAAGAGAAAGTGAAGTCGCTCAGTCATGTCCGACTCTTAGCGACCCCATGGACTGCAGCCTACCAGGCTCCTCCGTCCGTGGGATTTTCCAGGCAAAAGTACTGGAGTGGGGTGCCACTGAGAAGGATGCCTTAGCATTATCTTCATTTGATAAATAAGGGAACTAAGATCCAAAGAAGCTAAGAGAGGGACCAAGACTGCTGGCTTTGGCAACACGGACACTAAAATTGGAACAAGGCGGAGACCAGCCTGACCCCTGCACAAAGTGATGCCAGCTCACAAAGTGTTCCATGTTTTTAAGACAAAGACTGTGTAGGATAACTTATATGTGGAATCTGGGGGAGGGGGGAGAGTCCCAACTCATCAGAAACAGAATAGAAAAGTGATTGGAAGGTTGGAGAAATAAGGAGAAGTTGGTAAAAGGGTACAAACTTCCAGCCCTAAGATGAATAAGAATCTAATTATCTCATGGTGACTATGGTTGATATCACTGGGTTATGGAACTGCAGTTTGCTAAGAGAGCAGAACTTAAATGTTCTTAACATTTGTGTGTTCTTAACATCTATTAATTAACAAGATGGGAGGAATCTTTTCGCTCTGTAGTATATCAAATTATCACTTTAAATATTATACAATTTTTTTGTCAGTTACACCTCAGTGAAGTTGAAAAAAGAAAGAAATGGACCAAGAGTCAAATAATAAAAGCCAGGATTTGAACCCAGACAGTCTCATTTTGGAGCTCACATGCTTAACCAAGTTACTGTGCTTCCTCCCATGGCTCAGGCCACTGTGAGATGTGAAACTTCCTCCCCCAGATCCCTGTCCCCTGACCCCGGGCCATGAGCCACATGTCACGTTTCAATTAGCTAGGGTTTTCACAAGCCTGTCCTTCAGGCTGAGGTCACCCGGGGGCACAGAGAGAGGGCCCCAGGCCCCAGGAGGACCTGCAAGTGCTTCAGCATGTCCTCCAGACGCTGCCATCCCTGCGCTGGATGCTGGCATCGAAATCAGAGCTCAGGCTGGGAGATTCTTCTTCTACTTCTCCCCATACCCAGGCCAGATTTTCCCAGTGCTAGGAGATAGACATTCCACTTGCTGAGAATCTGGGCTTAGTTCCCGGAGGTTGCCTTTGCACCTGGAGTTTTAGAGAAAAAAAATGGCCACATCCAAGCTGTTGCATCAGAATCCTCCCTTGTGGCACCCAACAACTTTTAAGCAGCTCCTTGAATGCATGGGCCATGGTGTCTTCACACTCACCTCCCACCCAGAGCCTCGCTGTCCCTGGAGGCTAATGCATTGTGTTAGGTGGAGAAAGTCATGGTGCAAAGAACTAGGATTCCATAATCCAACAAACTGGGGTTCGAATCCTGCCTCTTTCACTGATAGCTAGATGAACTCACACTAATTACTGCTCCTCTGTACGTCCCAAGTTCTCTGTCTGGGCAGTGGGGGGTCATTGTGAGGATCAAATGAGGAATTAGATGTGGACCATTCATGCATGTTAATAAATGAAGTGTCGACCTGTTCATTTTAAGATTCCCATTTCCTGCCCTGTACCATAAGAAACCATAGGATCAGGATGTTTCAAGGTAGTCTCTGTAGCTGGGATTGGGGAATGCTTGGCAGAGCAGAGGAACAGGATGAGAATAAAAGGGAAGAATAAACCCATGGGAGAATAAAAAAATGCCCCCCTCCCCACCGGGACCTGTCCCTGGCCTCCAGACGCACGCTGCCCAGGGGCCTGCGAGCTCATGTGTGCTTGACCAGAAGAACTGAGAAAGGGCTTTCCCAGTATCCCACTTCTGCAGAATTCCTCCCGGGACTCTGAATTCAAAACACCAGCAGACAACAACCAAGCCTCGGGCTCACAAAACAGTTCTGCCACTGGTCTGTCCAGGGCTTCTAAGTCAGGAAGAGACAAAACCAAAAGCATCTGCAGACTCCAAAAGTAGCCAGTTTGTCCTCTTTCGGGATGTTGTCTCCATCCACAAGACTGCACCGACCCACTTTCCTTATGAGCTAGCTCTGTCTCCACGCTGCCGGGCACGTGGCCTCTCTTGAAAGCCCAGCCAGCATCTCTCTCAGACCCACCAGGTCCCCTGTGTGCCCCTCTCCTCTTGGGACCTGCGTGCTAGCAGCACAGCAAGTATTTTCCATCTTGGGGCACTAACCTTTAAACTCTGAGAGTCCCTACCTCTCTCTTTGAGCTTCATTTTTGCCTGAAATGGGGAAATCAGTCCTTACCTCTTTCAACGAGGTCCATATGTGCCAGAAATAGAGGCAGCAGCGTAAGAATATAGCTTGAGTTGAAAGAAAAGATAATAAGCATGTATAGAACATAGGCTATGTTGCAGACACTGTGTTAATCACTGAATATACCACATCTCATTCAAACCTCAGGAAAAACAATGATTATTGTGTGGATCACAACAAACCGTAGAAAATTCTTGAAGAGAAGAGAATTCCAGACCACCTCACCTGCCTCCTGAGAAATCTGTATCCAGGTCAAGAAGCAACAGTTAGAACTGGGCATGGAACAACAGACTGGTTCCAAATTGGGAAAGGAGTACGTCAAGGCTGTATATTATCACCCTGCTTATTTAACTTATATGCAGAGTACATCATGAGAAATTCTAGGTTGGATGAAGCACAAGCTGGAATCAAGATTCCCAGGAGAAATATCCATAGCCTCAGATATTCAGATGACACCACACTTATGGCAGAAAGCAAAGAAGAACTAAAGAGCCTCTGGATGAAATTGAAAGAGGAGAGTGAAAAAGTTGGCTTAAAACTCAGCATTCAGAAAACTAAGATAGTGGCATCTGGTCCCATCACTTCATGGCAAATAGATGGGAAAACAGTGGAAACTGTGACAGACTTTATTTTGGGGGGCTCCAAAATCACTGCAGATGGTGACTGAAGCCTTGAAATTAAAAGATGTCTTCTCCTTGGAAGAAAAATTATGACCAACCTAGACAGCACATTAAAAAGCAGAGACATTACTTTGCCAACAAAGATCTGTGTAGTCAAGGCTATGGTTTTTCCAGTAGTCTTGTATGGATATGAGAGTTGGACTATAATGAAAGCTGAGCACCGAAGAATTGATGCTTTTGAACTGTGGTGTTGGAGAAGACGTTTGACAGTCCCTTGGACTGCAAGGAGATCCAACCAGTCCATCCTAAAGGAAATCAGTCCTGAATATTCATTGGAAGGACTGATGCTGAAGCTGAAACTCCAATACTTTGGCCATCTGATGCAGGGAACTGACTCATTTGAAAAGACCCTGATGCTGGGAAAGATTGAAGGCAGGAGAAGAAGGGGATGACTGAGGCTTAGGTGGTTGGATGGCATCATTGACTCAATGGACATGAGTTTGAGTAAACTCCAGGAGTTGATGATGGATAGGGAGGCCTGGTGTGCTGCAGTCCATGGGGTCTCAAAGAGTCAGACACGACTGAGCGATTGAACTGAACTGATCAGAACTGAACTGACTGAACTAACTGATCCCTGTGTTACAGACTAGATACTCAAAGAATTTAAATTCTCTGTCACATCGCTAGGAAGTGCTGAAGCCACAAGAAAAGCCCTGATCCAATTTAATCTAGAGCCAGAATTCTTAAATAATAATATTTTCTGTCATGCCTTTAAACAACTGCTAAGAGCCTCAATTTATAATTAATTCCCCGTCAATTATTCTTTGCAAGGATAATGACAATCATTGGTGTTATCCATGGACAGGCGGTTTCTATCACGCTCGCAAGAAATGGGTAAGCAGTGAGGAGTCCTTTGCAGCTCCCTGTGTGACCGCCCCGTCCCTCTCTCTGCAGTCCACCTCTACAAGTGTGCAGCCCAGAGGGAGAGCTGCGGCCTCTGCCTCAAGGCCGACCGGAAGTTTGAGTGTGGCTGGTGCAGTGGCGAGCGCAGATGCACCCTCCAGCAGCACTGCAGCGGCTCCTCCAGCCCCTGGCTCGACTGGTCCAGCCACAACGTCAAGTGCTCCAACCCCCAGATCACCGAGGTAAGCCCCCCAATTTCCCAGAGTGGGACGGAATGGCTGGGAGCTGACCCCCCCAGGGCACTGGGAACTGAGGCTTTATGGAAGAATGCTTGATGTAGAGCGAGGCTAATGCGAGGGCAGGTAATGCCTCTCATGGGTGTCCCAAGGGCCCATGTGCAGCCATAAGTGACAAGCGTGCGGGAGTGCGTCCTCATGCACGTGCACAGCCATGCGTGTTCCTCAGCGTGCATGTGTGCACCAAGGAGGCAGAGCCAGCCCAGCTTGCCTGCCAGGCCAGCTTTGCCAGGTGGGGACGAGAAATTGGCTGGATGGTGGGTGAACATTTCAGAAAAAACAGGCTCAGCTTTTCTCAGCAGAAATGTGATGTCAGGGGCTGCAATTAGTTCAGAGTTGCAAAGTTGAAATGGAAGGAGAAAGCGAAGGCAGGCACTGCATGAGCCACCACGCCATTTCCCCGGGTTTCCTTTCTGTCCGAATTTGTTTGTGCATTTGAATGGAAAGAAATAGGCAACTAATTATCCTGAGGAGGGAAAAACTGATGTTTCCTGAATAGTCAGTTGTAAAGGAAGATGAAGAGATGATGTGAGTGAATATGCAGCTGCTTGGGGTTTGAATGGCTGGGGAGAGGAGTGGTTGCATTGAACTTTGGTTGCCTTAGGAGCTCATCACTCTTCACTGTACCCTACTCACCGACTGCGGCTTGCACTTTGAAACTAATTACACGCACCCCACTCCAGTACTCTTGCCTGGAAAATCCTATGGACAGAGGAGCCTGGTAGGCTGCAATCCATGCGGTCGCTAGGAGTTGGACACGACTGAGCGACTTCACTTTCACTTTTCACGTTCATGCATTGGTGAAGGAAATGGCAGCCCACTCCAGTGCTCTTGCCTGGAGAATCCCAGGGACGGGGGAGCCTGGTGGGCTGCCGTCTATGGGGTCGCACAGAGTTGGACACGACTGAAGTGACTTAGCAGCAGCAGCATGATGACTAGGAACATCAGCCAGGGCAGGTACCACTGTGATTTGCAAGTCTAAGAAAGCAGGAGCAGGGGGTTCTCTGCTGGTCCAGTGGGTTACACTTGGGCTTTTGCTGCCACGGACCGGGTTCTAGCCCTGGTTGGGGAACAAAGATCGCACAAGCCGTGCAGTTTGGCAAAAAATTTTTAAAAAGAAAAGAAGAAAGCAGGAGCAGCTGCTCCTTTTCTGCTTCTTCCCTGAGCAGCTGCGTTGTCCCTTTTCCTGCCTCGTTTTCCCACTACTGGCCAGAGCAAGCCAAGTCTGGCTCTCACCTGTGTCACGGAATATTGGGAAACTAATGGAACATCCCTGTGACCATTTTGCAGCTTCAGATCGGTTAAAAAAAAAAAAGAAGAAAGAAGCCTCAAGATCAAATGAGTATTGTTAACCTACCATGAGATATTCGAAGAGGGAGCAGATATTTGTTTGGTGTGCTTGGCACTGTCTCATTTAGCCCTCACAAACTCCAGGAGAAGCCAAAATTCTCACCTCCATTTTACAGAGGAAGAAAATGAGGCTCTGAGTGATGGAATTGTCCAAGTTCACAATGGCAGAGCTTACATTTCAGCTTAGATATATTTAATTGTAAGAACATTTTTTAAAGTATCTATGATTTGCCCAAGTAATATTAAACAAGAAGCGGGCTTCGGCTGAGGGTCTAGGTCCGTGCAGCCAAAGAGTGTGGTTAGCAAGATGAACAAAGATGCGCAGTAGAAAGCATCGATGAACCAAAAGTTGATAGAAACTGGAGAAAGAGAACGCCTCAAAGGGTTGCTGAGAGCTAAATTAATTGAATGTGGCTGGAAGGATCAGCGGAAGGCATACTGTAAAGATCATGACTTTAAATGATGTGATTTGCTTTTTGCTTTTGCGCTAGAGGTAATTAAAGAAAAAAGACTAGAACATGTTACTGTGGATGACTTGGTGGCTGAAAGCTCACCAAAAGGCAGAGCCCTGGAACACGACACTGAAAAGGACATTCCTTGCTCAACATGCCAGCCTTTAAGATCGAATGAGATTGTGTTGTTTGGGGGTTTTATTTCTGGAAGTAAAACCTGCCGTAAATTAGGAATTGATCTCCCAAAATAAAATCCTTTTTTGTACAGTGGTAGAGTAAAAAAGAAGTGGGCTTCCCCATCCCTCACATCCAGCCTTCCTAGGGGGTACAGACCAGATGCTGTGCGTCCACAGGGCTATGAATCCCAGGGACAGTGAGGTGCTGGAGGAGCACGTGTCCCTTTATCCTGGTTCTCATCCATCCCTGTAGGAAGGTGCCATGAGGGTGCGGACTCTGCTCTTCAAAGACCAGGCTTCTACAATCCCAATCTTCTCTTGGCCATGCCCGCTGGCGGTGCCTACTGAGTCTCTCCTGTGCCCTCATCTCACCAGCAAAGTGCTCACCGGGACTGCTGGTGGCACCCCGGCCTCTGCCCCCAGACTAGCTTCCTGAGCCACTCAGGGCTCCGTGCCTTCTCCCTGATTCTAGTGATTTCCAGCAGCGGCTGCCCTGAGAACTCGCTCCATTCTGTAATTCTTCTTGCTGCGGCTGTGCTTCGTCTCTCTGCTTCTGCACCTGCGGTCCACGGGTACTTGGATCAGGCAGGAGGGACCCGTTTCCATCAGCCCTCTCACCCTTGCCAACCCTGACTGCCACCCCAGCAGCGCCCGAAGGCGGGCTTCTCCAGAGAAACCTCTGCCCCCGTGCCCCTGCTCACTGACCGGGGACTGACAGGCTGCTCTGTTCCCCAGGACACCCAGGCTACGCAATGCTAATTAACCCCCTGAGGTAATTAGGCGGTAATTGATTTTCCCAGAGAACGAAGCAGCAGGAAGTGGAGGCCCGGAGCAGTGGGGTCTCTCCCGTTGGTGTTTTTCAAGTAGAGGCTGTAGACAAAGAAAGAGCATCAGGGGAGAGAGACAAACCCACAGGGTGTCTCCAGCCACTCCAGGGACGGCAGGCACTCCGGACAGGACACATGAGTGGGAGAAGCCAGATCAGGAACCTTCTACCCACGTTCAGTCTGCACCCCCTACCCCCAACCAAGCCTCCTCTCCTTACAAAAGCCATTTTTCACTTTTTAAACTTTGCATGTTTGAGATAATTTCAGACTGATAAAAAGGTGCAAAAATAGTACAAAGAACTTTCATATACCCTTCACCCAGATTCTCCAAAATTAGCATCTTATATAACCACAGTACAATGATCAGAATCAGGAAATTAACAGTGATGGAATAACGCCGTCCAATATACATGTCTTCTTCACATTTCCCAGTCGTCCCGATGACGTCCTTTTTCTGGTCCAGACTCCAATCTAGATCACGTGTGGCATTCATCATCACGACTCCCCAGTGCCTGAATCCCCAGTCTTTGTCTTTCATGACCATTATTTTGTAGAATGTCTTTCAATCAGGATTTGTCTGATGGTTTTCTCATGATTAAATTCAAGTGACATATATATGTTTAGCAAGGAACACTAACACAACTGTAGTTTGCACGTCAACAGGGCGCATGAGCCAACTTGATTTAGCCCCAGTGGCCAAATCTGGGGCAATGTGAGCAAGAAAATAAATAATCATCCTAATGTACTTGATGCAAGAAAATAATATAAGAATGTGTGGTCCTTATTGATATAAATAAACAATGTGGGAGAGAGGAAGCTCCTCTTTATATTAGAATCCCAAGTCCTAAAAATAGAAGGGTTTAGGGAAACAGAAATATCACCACTTAGCAAAGTTCACAGTAATCTTTGTTTCAGGCAGGAATGTCCAATGAAGGCTAAAATTAGCAAATGAAAGAACGGTGAGAAATGGGATGCAGACAGAGCCTCAAGCTCTCTCCCCACACGACCTGTGTTCATTACAAGAAGAATGGTGCAGAGTACTTTCGTACAGGCTTTACAGTGAAGAAGCCTGGTGGATGGTGGTTAAGCACTTAAGGTATCTTAACCAAGTGATCAAAGTTAGCATCACCAGTAATCAGGAGAACCAACCTCGGTAGCATGGACTGAGAAGAGCACCACCTCATTTCGGCCGCATCTGTTCCCAAGAACCTGTGATTTGTTACAAGTAGCTTTAAAGAACAGTCAACTCATTTCCTTTACCTCGGCTTTCTTGGCTAATTCCTTGACGTTGGCCTAGATCTTTTTTTTCAACAATCGGAATTCTATGAGCTCTGTGCTCTTTTTTACATACCTCCCTCTCCTCTCTGACCCTCCCTTATCTTCAAAAATGTATAGCCCCTCAGGACATGCCTACGTGTAAACAGGAGCCATTGACCACAAGATCCTTCCTGAGGGAGGAGATGGCCCAGGTCGTTCCTGGGAGCAGCAGAATGTCCACCGCTGGAAACCAGCGGGGACTGGAATGGGGCTGTCTTGCCTGCGGAGGCAGGGCAATCAGTGAGCTGACCTCAAAGGAATTCTAGTTTAGGAAAAGGAGTGAGCTGAAGCTCAGTTGAATGAACAGCTGTGTTCTTCGTTAACCCCTCCTAACCCGGCTGTCTCCATGGCAACCAAGCCCTCCCCTAGAGACCCATCTCCTGTGGCAGCTCCATGTAGGACACGTCTTCCAGCCGATTGAATTTCCCTGTTTGCCTTGACTTCAGGTTAGGACCCCCTCAGGACTCACCGTCTGCTCCCTCTCAGCCAGCCCTTGATGTGATAATGACGCAGTCCCCCGCAGGAGGCATCCCAGGCTGTTCCCACTCCAGCTGTCATCCCGGGCGTCTGCACACGTGTCACCTGTTCAGGCCCCAGAACAGGAGATGACGCGTGGAGGTTTGGAAAGCACGCTTCTATTCCTCCCCAGCATGTGCCTCAGGGACCCACCGGGACATCACAGTGGAGGATGTTAGGAGCCATCCCCTAGAGAGAAAGCAAAGCCCAGAGAGATTGTGAGTGGGAAGCGCCCAGCAGAAGGGGCCAATGGAAGAGCTTCTTGGGAGAAAACTTTTGGAAGGGCCAAGAGGCATCGGAGCACCTGTCAGAGAGGTCTCCACTCCAAGTGAGCGCATCGGTCTCCTAGGGCTGCAGGGATCAGACTCTGCTGGGGACCTTAAGAAAAAACAGAAATTTGCTTTCTCAGTTCTGGAGGCCGAAGTCTGACATCCGGCTTTCTGTGGGTTGGTTCATGCTATGAGGGCTGTGAGGAGAATGTGTTTGAGCCTTTCTCTTGGTTTCTGGTGGTTTGGGACAGTATTTGGCATTCCTTGGCTTGTGGAAGCAGCTCCCTGACCTCAGCCTTCATATCACCAAGGTGTTCTCCCGGTGTGCATGTCCATCTCCAATTTTTTAAAATATGAATCCCAGTCATATTTGATTAGGGCCCACACTGATGACCTCATTTTTAATGTGATTATCTCTGTAAAGACCCTATCTCCAAATAAGGTCTTATTCTGAGGTGATGGGAGTTAGGGATTCAACATGTGAATTTGTGGGGGATAAAATTCAACACAAATTCCCACAACAGAATATTCTAAGCAAAAAGAGGAGGTGCCGTGGTTCTAAGGAATTGATTCAGGCATGATAAGGTTAGAAGTTATCATATGGATAAATTAGTCCTGAGTTGAGTGGCCGGGCGATGCAGCCAGCCTATTCCTGAACACTGGCCACCTGGAAGAGGCCGGGACCTGCTTGCCCTGCAGGCTGCTCTACTTCTCCCAAAGGGCTTCAGACAGAGCTTTGTGATTTTTGACCCTTTGCAGCTGTCTGCTATTAGGAAAGAGGACTGCAGCAGGGACCTAGAGCTCCACACCTAACAAGAACACCAGTGAGGCCAAGGGCCTGACCCGATGAGTCACACTCGTAGTTCCAGGAGTCTCACTAATAATAGCTTCTCTTTAACAAGACACTACTATGTGCCAGAACCCATAGATTCCGCATACCTGCTCCTTCTTATTACAATCCTGCAAGATGACTATAATTATCTCCATTTAAGAGCCAGGGAAACAGTGCTTAGGGGAGTAAATAATTTGCCCCAAGTCACACATCTGGTTAGTGGCAAGACAAGTTCACTAGTGCTTCTTGACTCCAGAATGCAGACTTGCCCCACCTTTTGATGCGCCTTCTCTTGGCCAGAGGGACAGAGAAGTACTCCCTGGCTGTGCGCTCTCCCACCTCACCTCACCCCCAAACCGTCTGAGCCCAGGATCCGAGTCTCCTTGGTCAGTGTCGGGAGATACGGACAAACTGGGGACACTGGCTACTCTTTTAAGTCTCAAAATGACCTTCCCCTGTCTTCCTAAAGATAATTAAGTTCACACTTACTTCTATCAGTGGGGGAGAAAAATGGTAGAACATTTGGGGGCACTTTTAAGTGTAAGGCGATCACTTCCTGTATATCCAGGGAAGGTGTTACTTTAATTACACGTGGTCCTTAAAGCTATCGGACTGTTCGGTTGGCTTCTGGTCAGTGTCTATGAATGGGATGATGGTCACAGTGAAAGTTGCTCTCACAAGCATCTCAGTTGATGGGAAAGCCCAAAGGCTGGGGCCCAGGCAGTTCATGTCTGCAGGTGAGAATGGAGATCGGGGTGAAATAAGGGTAAAGTGGGCTTGGGATGCAAGGGACAAATCCCTGGTGTTGGGGTCCTCAGTGAGTGATCAGGAGCCTACACCATTTGGGTACCAGGAGACACTCCTGTGTGCCTCTGAAGTCCCCTGCCACACTGTCCAGTAAGGTCACACTGATGCCAGATCTTAGGAGTACTGGTTTTGCAGTGGTCTCTCCGTTAACCACTCTGTAGCTTTTCCATATAAAGTTGTCAACTTCAGTAACTCCCCACCCCTCGCTAGCCCCCCGTTAGGGAATATCCATTCTGTTTCACATTATCTTAGGTACATGTAACCGCGGAAGAAAACCAGTTGTAGAAAACTGCCAACACTGCCCTCTGAAACCAGGCATAAATAATTCTTGATGTGCTAGAAGTTTGAGATGATCCATTGCTCTTGATTCCTCCCGCTCACCGTTTGCCCTAACATTTTAAAGCAGATCTTTTTCCTGGATTCTCTCAGTTGCAAATGCTTGTGTGAAACTGTGTGGCAAGCTAGATACTTGGAAGTATTTATCTATAAGGCTACAGCGAGTTTCCGCGGAAAAGACAAGAGCCACCTGCCCAGGGCAAGAGTGACTCGCTGCAAAGTTCCCAACAAATAAATAAATAAGTCAGCCAGCTTTCCTGAGAAACAAGTCAGCCCTCTGATCTCCCGTTCATTTATTTGCAGGCCTCATTAATATAACATCACTGCAACAAACAGCTAACGGGGGATGGTGTCAGGATGAATAATGGAGTTACTCTGCTGAGATAACAATTAGGTTTTGAATGTACTATCAGCTAAGACAGAGCCGGCAAGGATTCGAGCCGGGCAGAGAGCTGGTGGCGCCGATGCTATGGATGCCTGCAGAGCTCTTTGGCTGGGCTCTGCCGTGAAGAGTGTGCTCATGCTTGCTTGAGCACACACACGCCCACGTCCCCACCCACACAGACACGCGAAGGTGGAAAAGGACGTGACAGTCTTGGATTCAGCATCCAGGTGCCTTGGGAGCCAGGCTGGGGTCAAAATTTGCAGGCACAACGTTGGCATCACTGCTCTCTAAAGTCAGGAAAACTCTAAGCAACAGGAAAGGAGTAAGTGGGTTAGTCAGGAGAGGATTAACTGTCTCTGTACCCACAAGCGTCCTCCCTGGCCTGTCCTGATGAGGGGGCAGAGCCCTCCTGATCCCAACCTCAGACACAGGAGCTTTCGATACAAAGTGTAACCGTCCACTGGGGATGCTCCACCCTGAGCGACTCCCCTGGACCTGCACCCTTGGCTGTGCTGGGAGGCTCTGAATTCTCCTTTCCTATCTCAAGAACACAGTCTAGGGTGCTGACAGCCTGCTGCAGACATGGCAAGGGGTCCGTCAGAGAGGCAGCCACCACGGTGCTGGGCAGTCTCCACGCCTGGCTTTCCCCTGCTACAACTTGGCTCTCTCCCCTTGCCCTGAGCCCCACCAAGAACAATACCCAGAGGATCCACTTGCATGGGACACTTGTAAACATGAAGCCACTTTGGGAGAAATACCAAAACCTCAGATATGCAGATGACACCAATCTTATGGCAGAAGGCAAAGAGGAATTAAAGAGCCTCTTAATGAAAGTGAAAGAGGAGAGTGAAAAAAGCTGGCTTAAATCTCAACATTCAAAAAATGAAGATCATGGCATCTGGTCCCATCACTTCATGGCAAATAGGTGGGGAAACAATGGAAAGAGTAACCGACTTTATTTTGAAGGGCTCCAAAATCACTGCAGATGGACAGCAGTCATGAAATAAAAAACGCTTCCTCCTTGGAATAAAAGCTATGAAAAACCTAGACATTATATTAAAAAGCAGAAATATTACTTTGCTGACAAAGGTCCATCTAGTCAAAGCTATGGATGTGAGAGTTGGACCATAAAGAAAGCTGATTGCCAAAGAATTGATGGTTTTGAACTGTGGTGTTGGAGGAGACTCTTGAGCGTCCCTTGGATGGCAAGGAGATCCAACCAGTCAATCCTAAAGAAAATCAGTTCTGAATATTCATTGGAAGGACTGATGCTGAAGCTAATACTTTGGCCACTTGATGCAAAGAACTGACTCATTTGAAAAGACCCCCATGCTGGGAAAGATTGAAGGAGGGAGGAGACGGGGACGACAGAGGATGAGATGGTTGGATGGCATCACCAACAGGATAAACTTGAGTTTGAGAAAACTCCAGGAGTTGGTGATGGAGAGGGTGGCCTGGCATGCTGCAGTCCATGGGGTCGCAAAGAGTCAGACACAACTAAGTGACTGAACTGAACGGAACTGACACTTTGAGGTATAGGATACCCATAATTTCTGAGTATTTCTGAGGTTCTGTGGAGTTCATTGTTTTGCTTCTGGGTCAAGGCTGTGTATTGTCACCCTGCTTATTTAACTTATATGCAGAGTGCTGCTGCTGCTAAGTCGCTTCAGTCGTGTCCGACTCTGTGCGACCCCATAGACGGCAGCCCACCAGGCTCCCCTGTCCCTGGGATTCTCCAGGCAAGAACACTGGAGTGGGTCGCCATTTCCTTCTCCAATGCATGAAAGTAAAAAGTGAAAGTGAAGTCGTTCAGTCGTGTCCGACTCCTAGCGACCCTATGGACTGCAGCCTACCAGGCTCCTCCGTCCATGGGATTTTCCAGGCAAGAGTACTGGAGTGGGTTGCCATTGCCTTCTCCGTGTATGCAGAGTACATCATGTGAAATGCTGGGCTAGATGAAGCACCAGCTAGAATTAAGACTGCCGGGAGAAATATCAATAACCTCAGATACGCAATGACACCACCCTTATGGCAGAAAGTGAAGAGGAACTAAAGAGCCTCTGGATGAAAGTGAAAGAGGAGAGTGAAAAAGTTGGCTTAAAACTCAACAACATTCAGAAAACTAAAATCATGGCATCGGGTCCCATCACTTCATAGCAAGTAGATGGGGAAACAATGAGAGACTTTATTTTGGGGGCTCCATTTTCACTGCAGATGGTGACTGCAGCCATGAAATTAAAAGACGCTTCCTCTTTGGGAGAAAACAGTAGTCATGTATGGATATGAGAGTTGGACTATAAAAAATGCTGAATGCTGAAGAATTGATGCTTTTGAACTGTGATGTTAGAGAAGACTCTTGAGAATCCCTTGGACTACAAAGAGAGGCAACCAATCCATCCTAAAGGAAATCAGGCTGAATATTCACTGGAAGGACTGATGCTGAAGCTGAAACTCCACTACTTTGGACACCTGATGCAAAGAACTGACTCATTGGAAAAGACCCTGATGCTGGGAAAGATTGAAGGCAGGATAAAGAGGGGACGACAGAGGATGAGATGGTTGGATGGCATCACCAACTTAATGAACATGAGTTTGAGCAAACTCTGGGAGTTGGTGATGGTCAGGGAGGCCTGGCATGCTGCAGTCCATGGGGTTGCAAAGAGTCTGACACAACTAAGCAACTGAACTGAACTGAACTTTTTTGGAACTCAACTGGCCTGGCTTCTGCTGAGATTTCTTAATCATAAAATAGTAATGAGAAAAAAAGATAGCTAGCACTCACTGAATGCTTACCTGGGACCTAGCACTGCTAACTTATCACCATCTGTATATTATCTCATTTAGACCTTATGACACCTTCTATTAGGTGGAAGCAATTATCATGAGCCCCACTTTACAGATGAGGAAACCAAGGTACTATGAAGGGTGATACCTTTCTTAATGTCACACTGCTAGTGAGCTTTAGAACTAGGAATTCATCCTAGCGACTTGACTCTGGAATTCCCATGTTTGACCCTGTAGCATCCTTCATCTCTTTCCTGGCCTCACTTAGACAAATAGAAGTGTCAGTCCACGGGCTAGGGGAGGGAATGGAGTGGGCACCACACATGTCATCAAGCCTGCTACAGAGATGGGAAGCAAGCCAGTGATCCCCACTCAGAGCATCATTTGGGGAGACTCGAATGCACAGGGAGAGATGGCACCGGGGAAAGGCCAAGGGGAGTCTGGGCATCCACAGGGTCAGAGCCAGAGAGCGGGGAGGATGGAAGCTGAGAAGTTTGGAGAAATGGTGGCTAGCCAACTCCAGAGCTCCTTGGAGGGCAGCAAATGTGGCCTTAGCCATGGTGGGCCTGCACGGAGGGGCTCACAAGGCTGGGGCATGAGTTCTCATAGCTGATGCCCTTGGGGGTGTGCCCCGGCAGGACGCTGGAGACTCAGGCAGCATGGTGGGGAGGCTGGAGGCACCGGTTAGGGGGACCTGGCTGGGCTCTGCCGTTCACTCTGTCCCCTTGAGCTGGTTCCTTCGCCTATCCACAACACTATTCTGCATGTGTAAAATGAAAATAATGGTAGCACCTCCTTCATAGCTTGTCGTGAGCTCTAAGTGAGATGTAACATATAAGAAAGTGAAAGTGTCAGTCTCTCAGTCGTGTCCGACTCTCTGCGACCCCGTGAACTGTAGCCTGCCAGGCTCTTCTGTCCATGGGGATTCTCCGGGCCAGAATACTGGAGTGGGTAGCCACTCCCTTCTCCATGAGATCTTCCCAACCCAGGAGTCAAACCCAGATCTCCCACATTGCAGGTGGACTGTTTACCATCTGAGCCACCAGGGGAAACCCAATATATAAGACCCTCAGCACAATTCCTGACTCATGATAAGTACTTAATAAATGAAAAAATTGGTAAGTAGGCACCATTATCAGAATCTTTAGTAACCTAGAGCTGATGCCCACTTCTGTCTCATCTCCCATCACATCTATCAGGCAGGAGATATAAACAGAGAAGACAGGGTCTCTAGGATGGGAGCCTGTGTTCGTGAGGCTCCGACCACGAAGGGGTTCTCCTGTGACCCCTTAACCATCTACCCGTACATCTGCCCAGCGCCAGCCTCCAAGGCTCTGCCCAAGTCCAGGAGTGGCCCAGCCAGCGCTCCCTGGGCTGCCCAGACCCTGGGCCTCCAGCACCTCCCACCGCTCCCGGTGCCGCCCCGCGGAGCTCCCCAGCTGTAATTAATCGGCTGCATCTGCTCTCGCCCTTGGGCGGCTTTGTGGCATAGTTCCCTCCGAACTGTTCAATTAGCGGCTGCAAGAATCAGGGCGAGTGCAGCACCGCGGCGGCTGTTTTCCAGGTCACGGCACCCACGGTGGAAAACAAACATGACACAGTCTGGCAGGAACGCAGGCTTGGCTGGGCTGCCCAGGCGTGCGGCCGGCTAGGTGGGGCTGCCGGCAGGTGAGGTCTGAGGAGGTGGGGGAGTGGGTACCCAAGTCAGAGACTCCTGGCCACTTTTAGAGGATGCGCGGGAGACAGGAGTCTCCTGGTTGTCCCCTCCCATCATTCATGCCAGCCTCATCCCACAGCCTGCTGGCCTGCTCATCTGGGCCTGCAGTGGGCAGATGAGGGGCATGGCCCGGGCTGGGGCCAGACACCGTGATCCTGGCGTGATCTGTGATTGCTTCTGGGACAGGGCTTAGGGGCTACCAGACTGAGCCCTCTCTCTGCCTTAATGTGTATCCCATATTCTCCTTCTGAATCCTGCAAATAGACAAACTTAATTCTACAACCAGTTAAAAAGCCAATACTCTTAAGGCAAGGTAATAACACAACTTTAAGTCTCAGTAGGATGCAAATAAAAGGCTCTTCAGTTCTTCCCTGGTGGCTCAGATGGTAAAGAATCTGCCTGCAACGCAGGAAACCCGGGTTCTATCCCTGGGTCGGGAAGATCCTCTGGAGAAGGGAATGGCTATCCACTCCAGGATTCTTGCCTGGAGAATTCCACGGACAGAGGAGCCTGGCAGACTACAGTCCATGGGGTCACACAGAGAGTTGGACACGACTGAGTGACTAACACACTTAAAGGGTTCTTTGGAGTTTCCCTGGTGGCTCAGACGGTAACGAATCCACCTGCAAACCAGGAGACCCGGGTTTTATCCCTAGGTCAGGAAGAGCCCCTGGAGGAGGGCATGGCAACCCATTCCAATATTGTTGCCTGGATAATCCCATGGACAGAGGACCTGGCAGACCACAGTCCATGGGGTCGCAAAGAGTCAGATACGAGTAAGCAACAGAGCACATACGCATTAAAGGTCCTTTAGGGAAGAGAGACACGCAGGGTGAGAGGTGACTGAAATGGGGAAAGGAATTCCAGGGAGTAAAATAAGCATATGGAAAAGAGAAGGGCTTACCTCCTCCTGGGGTTTGCCCAGGGCCTGCCTGGCCGGTGGCGTGTGAGCCCACGCTAGGGGAAGTCGATGTTGGCACAGGCGTCCCTTGAAGCGAATCAGCAGGCCTTTGCTCAAGCCACAAGCCTGCTTGACGTTTCTTTCTTACACTCTCAGAGGATGCATGGATATCCGAGGGTCCAAAGAAAAACATCTGAAATGATCAAAGGGCCTGGAAAACAAGAGCTTCCAATGCAAGGCTGACGGAATTGCAAAAGCACAGACCAGGGGTGACTTAATTGCTGTCTTCAGTATCTGAAAGAGGTTTGATGAGGAGGCAGCTGTTCAGTCCTCCATTCAAGGAGAAATCACAGCAGAAACTGGCCTGAGCTAAAGTCAGCGAGATTGCAGGAAGAACTTGATGCTTCCTATGTGAAAAGACTGCCCCACTTCCAAGCAACACCTGGGCACCTACCTCCATCCTTGCAGCGGTCATTCAAGAACACAGGTTGTCCTAGAATCTGCCTGAGCCCAGCATTTCCCAGGAAGAAAGAGCTGGAGACAGGCCTTGACAGCTGCTCTGTCCCAGGCAGTGTGCTATGTGTCATGTTACTAAGAAAAACGGAGGAAGTCCCTGTCCCGAGATGGTTATTATCTTATTGAGAAAGACAGAGTCCAGGGTGACCCTTGCTGTCAGGGGTGTTCACCCATGGCAGTGGGGGTGTAGGCAAAGGGGCTCCTAAATCTGCCGAGATGGTTAGAGAAAGACTTTCTGAGGAGGTATCATTAGCAGAGCCTCGTGTGATGGGTAAAGCATGTGTTAGCATCACTCCTGAGGGGCAGAGGGAACCGTGGGTCAAAGGCACACGGGCTTCAGACCCTGTAGCCAAGGGCGCCCCCACCTCCCCCAGGGAGCACGCATAGTACATCAGAGAGTGGAACCAGAGCGCGGGGAGGGGACCAGGGGGAGCACACAGCGAGAGGCGGCCCAGAACGTGGGGAGCCCCTCGGTCGCCCCCCGCAGCCCCACTCAGCAGCTGCTCTGTCTGTCCCCGCTCCTCCTGTACTTCTGGCTCTCCCTTCTGGGGTCCACAGAGGAGAGTGGACCCCGATCCCTGGTCCACGGTGTGTGCTGAAAAGTGCAAAGCATGGAGCTGAAATTAGGCCATGCTGATTTCACAGGATTTCAGCTCCCTCCCCCCTCTCTCCACACCCCCACTTACCCACAAGCACACACACATCCATCCCAAACTGACAAACCGTTTGTTTGCATGGGTGTCTCATTTAGAATTACTTTCCTGAAAGAATCCATTGAGTTCATAATGCAATGCCCCATAGACCTCAGAATGGCCAATAGCCAGGGGCAAAGAAGTGACGAGAAGGGAAGAATGAAGGCCATTTTAGACTGGGCCAGTGTCCTCCCAAATTTATTCTGGGTGAAAGGGTAATGTCTGGCTCCGATCATGCTTCTGCAGGGAGCCGTGAAACCGCGGACACCAAGGCCCCGCCCTGGGCGGCACGGCCAAGCCCCCACCAAGCTCGGGCTTTCTCCAATCAGCCCACGAGCATCTCTCCGCCCTGGGTCAGCCCGCCAAGCACCGTCTAAGTTATGTGTTCCCTGGACCGTGTGTCCTCTTTCCGGGTAAATAGAAAGATGCCTCCCACCTCTGGGCTCTCTCCACCACCGCCATCCCATGGTTTTGTGGTCTAGGAAGACACAGGTGCAGGGGGACTCTAGGAAGGAAACTAACTGCCAACTATCGGGACCTGCTCTCGCAACCATCAGCACATGAGGGACTTTCCAAGTGTTGTCTTATTTCACCTTCACAGCATCCCTGCGAGGCAAGCACTGTTATCTGTTTTCTGATGAGAACACTGAGGGTGAAGGTTACCTAGCTTGTAAGTATCAAGCTGGAATTCAGAGTCTGTCCCCCTCCTGAGCTCACTCTCTTCCCGCCTCAGACCCCGCCCCGAGCGTCAGGCCCTCCTTCCACACCCCTGTGCAGCCGGCAGCCCAGGGCCCATCCGAAACCAGAAGACGAGATGCATGGGTCTGGCTGCTCCCCTGGCTGCCTCTTGGTCTCCCTCTGACCGTGGGGGGACTCTCTTCACCTCACCTCTCCAGGGTTAGCACTTTCTCCCCTGTGGCCCCACACCTCCTCCCAGATCTGGAAGGCCTTCCTGGGAGCTCTACAAGCAATAGTCTGGGACTCCACCAACTCACCTCCCTGTAGACCTACATGGAGAGGCCAGACGTGGCTCCCAAGGGGACCAAGCTTCCTGGGTGCCATGCTGGGTGCCCTGCCATCTAACCCTACTGTACTGAACAGAGTCTTGGAGGCAGTCTCCAGGGTGGGGCACTGCTGGGCCTGGGGCAGTGTCCTGAAGACTCCTGTTCATGCCCTCTCTGGAGAATCCATTCTTTTCCTCGAAGCCTCCCCTCCAGAGCCTCTCCTCCATACTTGGTCCCGGGGAGAAATGAGAGCAGGATGGCCGGGATGTTACCACCACGCAGACAGGGCTTTGGCAGACCCCGACCCTCGTTCTCAGAGTCACCTGGAAGCCCTCAGGTGGCAGGTGGTGAGTTTTACGGGACTCCTGTCTCTGTTCCACTGAGCCCAGACCTCCACCCTGTCTCACTTTGATTTTCAAGCCAGGGAGGAGAGCAAATGACACGGGCAAAGGCACAGAGAGCTTTAGAGTGCCTTGTGTGGACAGGAACCCCTGGGCTCTGGGGAGCACTTGGGGGACAGAGAGTGAGAGGGCTGACGTGGCTGAAGTTACTAAGATCAGAAAGTGAAGGACCAGCCCGGGAGTCAGAGACTTTGCCCAGACAGTGGGCAGAGCCGCTGAAGGTTTTCAGAGCAAGCGACAAATCCCCAGATCAGGTATGTGTCCAGGACGGCCATTTGGCCGTGCAAAGAAGTCAGATCGCACGGAGGAAGGCCGAGGATAGTGTGACTGAGGACACAGATCCACTTATCACCTCCTCTGACACTGGAGTGGGACACAGATTCAGAAGACACCTGGGTGCCAGCACCGACGGTCCCTGTGTTTATCACACACAGTAGAGGACAAAAGGGAAACAGATGCTTGAAAGATCCCTAGCTGGGTGTACGGTGATCCCATTAACCTTGAAAGAGGATCTGGGAGGACAATCAGGTTGGGGGTGGAAGGAGGGAAAATTAAGAGTTCATTTTTAGACGTGGTGAAATTTGAGGTGCCTGAGGGACATGCATGTGGAAGTCGAGGTGTCCAGTAGCAACTGGATATATGGATATGGAGCTCAGGAGAGAGGTCTGAGCCAACAGTATAGATTTGGAAAGCATCCGTAATGGCGGCCTTGGGAATCCTCTTGCAAATCAAGTTCTCACCACCTCATCTGTGTTTTGGAAATCCAGATTTTTGTTCATCAGTTTTGTCTTAAGCAAGAAAAGGGAAGCTACACCCCATGTAAGCCCCAGGGCACAGTGGCTGCTGAGTGTTCTGACCCTCAAACTCCTTCACCACCTTCCCGGATGCTGGAGGCATAGAATATAGCATGTACTGTGTGGGGAAGACCCACAGGGACCCAACACTCCCCAGCCACTTGCCCCTAACCCATGAGGATGATCCCAGTCTGGATTCCAGCAGCTCTTAGCTGGGTTAGAAGGGCTCAGACTTGGGTCTCCACACCCCTAACTATCCATCTCTTTGATGTGTCTTCATGCCAAGATGATAACGCTTGCTAATAATGTTGTTAAGTCTCCCGTCTCTAAACAGCATAAGCTGGCTTATGCTTCTGAACAGCTCTATGTCCACAGATGTCCATTCGTGACAGTCCCCAAGTGACCAGGCCTCTGCCCCAGACACTTGAAGATCACTGCAGTGAATTCCCAGCAGGAGGACACTGCCCCATGGACCTGCCAACACCACAGAATAGCCACAATACCATTCCCACGTGCTACCTGCAAGACCGAAATATTTTTAGGCTTTCCAGAAAGATTTCATTTCACAGTGTTTCTGAAAGGTTGTAATTAACCGCCGTGAGCAAGAGAATGTATTTTTAAAAATAAAAGTGGAGGAAAGAGAGCAAGCCAATCATCACGGTTCTGTCAGGGTTTTCAGTAGGTTCCTGGCATCCAGGTGGCTGAAGGAGGGGAGGGCGGACCAGTGATGCTCGTTCCAAGCTATCGGGGGAGAGCACTGGCTCAGATTTGCTCAGTGGTACCTCCTTCCTCCTGACACTCTTCCTGCAGTGCCATGGAGGCCACCCTTTCCTATTCCTCCTTACAAGTGTCCATCTCCCAGAGCCCAGGAGGCCCAGGGACCTGAGGAAGCGGCGCCAGGGGAGAGTGGAACAACCGAGATCTCGTGTTGGTTATTTTTAGAATCCCCAGAGACAGGAAAGCCGTGGGGCTACAGATTCCTCCTGCCAGCTCCTTTCTTTCCAAATCGCCCTGACTGCCCCCCACCTCCAACCCCACACCCAGTGCCCAGAGATGCCTCTGGGCACCCCCTTCCCTCCCTCAGGAAGTTATCTCCTGAATCTGATGTATTTGTATTCATCTTCAGTTCAGTTGCTCAGTTGTGTCCCCACCGCAACCACTATCTCCTCCCTGTCTGCTCTCACCTGGGTGCTCACGGCCAAGCTGGAGGCCTCAGGCACGGTGCTGACGCTGCTGGCAGAGAGCAGTGGCCCCTTGAGAAAGACAGGCGGGAGGAAGAGTCTCCAGAGCCTTCAACAGCGTTTTCACCTGTGCTCACCACTCATCACTGCCCAGAGACCCTGTCTGGAGGTTTCTAGTGGACTCTTGGCTTTGCCCCACCCTCCTTGCCTCCCTCCCTCCCTTACTGTCTTGTCTCTCTAACGTGCAGTGAAAAGAGCCCTGGACATTTTTTTTTCTATTTGGTCCACGTATACAGGTTGTATGATCTTACAATAAGACACCCTGGCTCTCCTTCCAGTTCCGAAATTCTCGGCTTCTGCCTGAGGTTGGGTTCGTGTCTAATTTCCCCCTACTTCGGATAACTGTGGACCTCGAAGTAGGAACTCATTCCCTGGAACCTGTTGGATCCCAAAGAGCTGTGTTTTTCCTGGAGCCTGATTCATTCTCGGATAGCAATTCACACGTTAAGAGAGCCTGATTCTGCAAGTTCCTTTTTCTGTTGCATCAAAATAAAATCAACCAGTCAGCATTTGGTGACTGAATTAAGAAATGAGTAAATAAACAATCCTGGCTCCTGGGAAACTTCCCTGATGGCTCAGACGGTGAAAGCATCTACCTACAACGCGGGAGACCTGGGTTCAATCCCTGGGTTGGGAAGATCCCCTGGAGGAGGAAATGGCAACCACTCCAATATTCTTGCCTGGAGAATCCCATGGATAGAGGAGCCTGGCAGACTACAGTCCATGGGGTCGCAAAGAGTCAGACATGACTGAGCAACTTCACTTCACTGGGAAGGAAGCCAGCAAACTTTGGAAAATCAGGAAGCTATTTCTCTTTGATACTAGCACGATCGAGTTACAGGATTTTTATTTTGTGTGTGTGTTGGGTAATCTTAAATATACCTTCCATCTGTGGTCATCCCCTGCAGCGGCCCTTAATCAGGGACTTCTCAGAGCTCCCACGGCTTTTCCTTCAAATCTACCTTATCACTGTGTACCCTGCTTCAGCCTTACTTATGGCCTTCTTCTCCTCCTTGACCACGAAGTTCCTTGAGGGCAAATTCCCTGTTCATTGTTGTAAACTCAACTGAGGCTAGCACACAGGGGTGGCCGGCATGACATGTCACAGTTCAGTCGCTCAGTCGTGTCCGACTCTGTGACCCCATGGACTACAGCACGCCAAGGCTCCCTGTACATCACCAACTCCAGGAGCCTGCTCACACTCATGTCCATTGCTTTGGTGATGCCATCCAACCATCTCATCCTCTGTTGTCACAATTACAGAGCCCTTGGGAGTTGACAGAATGGTCCTGGACACCCTCCAGGGTGAGGTTGGTTAGAGAGGATCATCCTCCTTCCCAACTAAAGAGACCTGAGGTTCAGGGAGATCCTGAAACTTGCTTTCAGTCAGGAAACTAGTGAACTCAAGCACTGCCTCGAGCCTAGTACTGTCTCCTAATCTCATTTCTCGTAAGTGGATGAATGAACGAGGGCATCATCAGATGGAGGTCCTAAAGAACCAATGAAGTAGGTACAGCTTCATTGTCTGGGACAATGACGTTGGGATCCTAGACAAGTTGAAAAGTAGCAGAAACGCAGTTTCCCCCAGACTCCAGGTGCTCCAAAGCCTCCCTGCAGAGAGGGAAACGGGTGCCCCTGCCCCTCCTGCCATGACCGACCAGTTACTCCTCCCACTTCCCTCCTGCAGATCCTGACAGTGTCCGGACCTCCTGAAGGGGGAACTCGAGTGACCATCCACGGCGTGAACCTGGGCCTGAACTTCTCAGAGATCGCCCACCACGTGCAAGTGGCCGGGGTGCCCTGCACGCCCCTGCCAGGGGATTACATCGTCGCTGAGCAGTGAGTCCAGTCTGCTCGGGCCCACGCCCTCCCTCCACACCACCCCCCAAAGCTTGAGGAGGACTCGCCCCTCTCTCTCTCCTCTGGGACTGCTCCAGGATCCATCCCCCGTCTCCCTCTTCCCAGGGACCCCACTCCCTGAAGCCTTCCCGGGACCCTCTCCTAGCCCACCTCCACTCCTCGAGTGTCCTGTTCTATGTGATTTCCAATTCCTTGGCTCCTCTGGCATCAGGGCTCCCGGTGCCAGGCCGCCCCACGGTTGGTCTCCGCCTGCCCACTGGCTGACTGAGCTGCCTTCCCAGCTCGTCCGTTCTCCTTCTCGGCCTCCCCCTTCTCCTCCGGCCCCCTGTTGGAAGGCATCCCACTCGGTGGGCTGCGGGCAACAATTTGTTTGGCTCGTGGGGCTCTGACAGCAGCTTAATCTGAACAGGGCCTCTGCCGGAGCAAATTCATTTATTTCACTAAGGGAAATGTCAGCTGGAAATTAGAAAATAGGCATGTAGCGGCGGATGGGCAAACGGGGCTCCCGGAGTGACATATGCTCCAATTTGGGGTGCTCATTTGGCAGTGGCTGCCGCTGTGGGGTCAGTGGACAGGAGGTGGGCAGGAGGCTTGGGGGCTGCTGGGGGTGGGAGGGCAGCAGGGGTGATGTTCCCCCGCTAGGGAGAAAGAGAGGGGCCGCCAGGGTCTCCTGCACGATTTCTCAGGCGGAGTTGGGCCACATCACCCTGGGTCCAGCGGGTACGCAGCTCTGCAGGGGGCACTGGGAGCCTGGCCGTGAGCAGGGCTGGAAGCCGGGTTCTCCCCTAAAATGCCACCCCTTGCAGCCTCCCTCAAGCCAGCCCTGAGTAACGACCAGAAAAGTGGCGCTGGCAGCCGTAAAACACAGTGTGTCTTCCATCGGCACTTAGGCTTTCCCATCCATTCTCTTGCTTCTAATTGGTAAGGACTCTGAGAGGTAGACATTGTTATCACTATTTTATGAGCAAAAGACCCGGAAGTGAAGTGACATTCCCCCACCCCCTCACCCCCGTTCACTCAGGGCGTAAGTGGCTGGAGAGAGTTGGAACTCAGGCCTCCTAAGTTTTGGTTCAGGCATCTTGTTCCCTCACAGCCAGGGGAGACTCCCGGATAAGAGTGGCCTGAAAATCCCATGATCTGTTAGCATGTGGTTTTTTGGGTCAAAGGCCGTGATTCCAGGAATGGACAGGACAGGGTCAGGGTCGGGGGTGAGTTCCCCCGACTCTGGGGACTCCCAGTGGGGGAAGCAGGAGCCACCTGCCTGATCCTTCGGACCTTCAGATCTTGCAGACCGGACCCTTCACTATCAGCCTTGGCCCTTCAAGGAATGAATCCTGGAGGAGAGACTGGCCAGGTCTACAGGAAAGAGATAAAGAGGCGAATGGGGAAATATTTAAGTAGCGATTCTGAGCCAGGAAGGGAGGGGAAAGCTGGCGGGCAGGAACCAGGAGCCTGTGGACTGTGGTCAGGCGATCTCTGTAGAGCCCAGCACCCGGCCAGACCCAGCTAGACACTCAGTCACACTGAGCCCAAGTCTGCCTTGGCCTCACAGACGTGCCCTAGGCCTCGGGACACAGGCCAAGTCTCCAACTTGGTGACATGCCACAGGACTGCAAAGGAAAGGGTTTGCGGGAGATGAAAGGGTAAGGCTTTGAACTGAGAGGTGCTGAGTCTTGGGCAGTTGAACATGGAAATAGCCTGGGATCTGCGATTCAAAAATGTCTTCTAAGTCCTGCCTCATCTACTCCAGGCAGCCCTGAGACCTTAGTAAACTGCTCCATCTCCTCCCTTCACTGGGCTCATGGAAACCACGATTCTTACTGTGTGGGTTTTGGGGGAGAATTCAGTAAGATGAAAACGAGGAGCCCGTAATGTGCTTTGGGAACATCAGGAAGGCTTGTTCCATCTTTGAAATCAAATGCATCAAACCCACGCAGGTCCCCAGGGAAGAAATTTCCCTCAAAAAAACTGAAAGTGAGGATACGAAAGGAGCCTGGGAAGGTGAATGGTTGCCAGGGTCCCTGGCAAGGCCAGTAGGCACCCTAGAAAACCATCCCCGTCGTCTCCTTGGGCGCGGGGCAGGCAGGAGGCGGCAGGCGCATTCCGCACCTCGGCTGCACGCAGCCCTGGCTTCCAGCCGTGCCAGGCTCATTACTGCTCTCGAGGTTTCAGAGTTTGTTAACGTCATTAAAGCCTCCATCCCGGGCAGTGAGCAGCAGGCACAATCATTACAGATGTCTGCGAGAGATGAATTTGGCTAAATGGGCCCAGTGCAGAGTCCCGGGCATGGGCAGGATTAGCGGGCACGATACTGACTCACCATATGCTTGTGCCACGCCATCCATCACTCAGCAATTAGGTTAATGTTGGTTAAAGGGTCCCGCTTAGTCCTGCAGTCAGCACCCCACAGGTCTGGGGAGGGCCGGATGACTCCATCACAGGAGGTTTCCTGGGTGATGAGAGGCAGGTTGAGGCTGCAGCTCAGCCCTTCCTGAGACGGGCTCTGTATGAGACACACTCTGCTTAGGATGAGAGACCCGCCCCCAGTCTCTCTCATCTGCTGTATCTATGAGCTCAGCCATGACTTGATGGATGTTAGATTGCATGTGCTCCCCACCCCAAGGATGCATGCTCATGGGGAGAAAAGCACCACCCATGCCAGTCTGCAGGAGGTGGTCCAGGGTGGGGCGAGGGCGCTGGGCTGGGTGCCAGGAGCTCAGGTATTGATGAGCTCTGTGACTTTGGGCAAGTCCCTTTGTTCCATGATCCTCAAACGTCTCATCTGGAAAGTGGGTCTGTAGAAACAGATCTCTGCAATCACTTTTATGGTCCCTAGGATATCAGAAACGATAACCTCTATGCCTCATGGGATCTACAACTCCCATCATTAGAAAGCGTTATCAGTGGCACTAATGTGAATCCAGAAGCCCACTATCTACCAGGAGGAGTCAAGCCTTCAAATGTGGAAGCTAAGTGTTAAAGGGGTATTTAGTCTAATTCCTCATTTTACAAGGAGAAACTGTAAACATCCCCAGCTCCTGTCTCCTGGTAATACACAGGGAGACTGAAGCTATCAGGGATGCTGGGAGGAGGCAGGGAGACAGGGAGGTAGGAGGCCCCAAGAAGTCTAACCACAGGAACTTTGCTGACCTGTAAGGCCTGAAGGAGGAAGTGGCACACACCACAGCCTGTGGTTCTCTCCTGCCAGGGAGGGAGTGGGTGCTAAGTCTCAAAGCCTCAAGAACTCAGCCAGGTCTTCCCAACCTCGCCATCCTCCACCTCCGCCAGCAACCTCAGCTCCACCCCAGGACAGCTGCCTGGCCCTCCCTGTCCCTGCCACAAAACACACAGAGAGCATTCCGCTGATTTTAGGGCAGCAGAGTGGAGGAGCGTCAAAGGCATGAGCCTTGGAGCCAGGCTGAACCTGGATTTGAATCACAGCTCTGCCACTTCCCAGCCCTGCGGCCATAGATGAGTCACTTAGCACCTCCGAGCCTTGGTTTCCTTGTCTGTAAAAACAGAGACAGTAAGACCCACCCTTATGATGTCTGAGGATGACATGAGATCCTGTCTGGTACAGTGCCTGCCACATGCGGCTCAGTAAGCTGGAGCTCTTGTTATTATTGAGAGAGTCCACTTTGGCTTGACCCTCGTCCTCAGTATAACCCTCTGCACTCCCTACAGCTGCCCTCGAGCTCAGGGATCAAATGCCAGTAAGAGTAACAGATCCACTCAGTCAAGGGGGCCTCTCCATCCTCCACTGCAAGCACTGGGTCCCAGGAATGAAAAGGAAGAAGAGTGACAGGTCGCCAGAGTTCCCTACAATGTGGTCTGCGCCCTTAGCACTCTCACCCAGTTCTGAGACTTACCAGACAGACCCTTCTGCAGCCCACTGCCGCCCCTGTCCACTCAAGAGAGGGATGGATGAAGTAGAAGCCCACTCCACCGGCAGGGAGAGGACTCGGCTGCCGGCCCTCCCTGCAGACCAGTCCCTGGGCCCCCCATCACTCCCTTCCAGGAGGGACACTCAGAGCCAGCTGCAAGTGCTCAGCCCTGGGCCCTGGGGCAGCGCCCTCTTCCCTTCGTCCGCCTTCTCACAGGTGCTTGACACGCAAAGCTCACCTTTTGGGCCATGAACCCTGAGCAAGAATATGTTCTGGAAAAGACAGTGTGCCAAGACGCCCCAGCCCTGTGGTTCACCCCTTACAGGGACAGCATAACAGGCCATCCTAGGCCTTCTCCTCTCTTAGGTCCCAGGAGGAATAAAGATGCCCATGACCTTCACGTGTTCTCATGTTTCCTCTTTCCTGGACTTCGAGCCCACCCTGATTTCCTCCTGCTTTTTCTTCTCAAGGGTGGTTTCAGCACAGTGACCAAGGTGGGGTGAGTGAGGGGCAAGAAAGCGCTGATGAGAAAAGAGAGACTCATCTGCTGTCTCCTCCTCTTGGCCCTCCCCTGCCCGCCACTTCCAGCAGAGAGCAGAGATAATCCGCTGATGCTGCTGCAGAGTGCCGGTCAGCAGGATTGGATGGCAGGGACCCCAGACAGGAGCAGGCGCTGGGGCCCAGGAAACCCGATAGGAGGTTGTTACTCCAAGCAGGAAGCAGCGTGGAAATAACCCCATGCAGTACCTTAAATGAAGCTCCTCAAATGCTCCACTAATGAGGTTTAAGGAGACAATCATGTGTAAAATACTAATTGATCATCACTATCATCTTTACTGTGGGTTCATAATTTATTTATTTATTATTGGCGAAAAGGAGGGGAGAACAGCCTTCGACATGCACCCACTCCTGTCTTGTCGAACTTAATATGCTAAACGCAATAAGACAGTTATTGCATGTTAAGTAAATATTCACCAGGAGTGAAAGTACTTATTTGGGATTAACTGTTATGAAGGAGATGGAGCTCGGTGGCATGCCGTGTGCGCGAGCACGCCGTGTATTTGTTTAATGCAAGTTTTATTACATCGAAATGAAATCTCTGTTTAGTTACCTTCCTTCCTAGAGAAGCTGTTGAGATAAGCATCGCTCGGTTAAACACGGATCTTCCCCACCGTGCCTGGATAATGCTGAGGATTACTGGAGAGGGGTCTGTTTTTCTGGCTCCCCACTAAGCCAGCCTACCAAGGGCACCAGACTGCTCTGAACTCTTAAATGGCATTGGGAGGAGGGTTTCTCTTTACCGACCCTGGCGGGGCCCTTTCCCACCCACCCCATGCCTTAGGCAAGCGGTCCCCCCCCAAAATCTGATTTTTCCCCTTCCTCCCATGTGCTCCAGCTGCTGCCTACTCCTAGAGGCAGCTGTGGCCAAGGCAAGGTCTGTAAATGTGCTTGTTGTGACTTATCTCAGGCGCCAGGGAAGCCCCCACCCCACGAGGGGGCATCGATTTTGCACAGCAGTAGAGGGAGTGCCCCGCCCCCTCTTCCCTCCAGCTCTCCTGTTGACGTGAGACGTGACTTCCAACCCCGGGGCTGGTTGGCTGCCTCACCCACCAGCTTCCTGCGCTCAGCCCTTGATTAAGTGGGAGTCCAGTGTCGACTGCCATCCTAATGAACTCATCCACCTGCCACCCCATCACCCACTACCGCTGGACGCCGCTACTCTCACTCAGCCGGGAGCTCCGGTTCGGGGAACTCACTGTCTGGCCAGATTATCTGTCCCCTCACTGCAAACCACAGGGAGGGAAACGAACCACACATGAGTCAGCTTGCCCAGTCAGTCCTCCGTCCTTCTTCTCGGGAGTGTTCAAGTGTTGGCCTGCCACTGCCTCTGCCCTGCCCCTCCGTCTCTGTGCAGGGCATTAGGTTTATCCCACGGATATTGGGACAGGACTCAGGATATTGGGGACTGCAGGCTGTTCATAGAAATAGGCAGTATAGCGTTTTGAAGGGACACAGGTCTTTAGAGATGCGCTTATCCACCTTCTCACTGTGTCCATGAGAGATTAAAGCCCAGAGAGGGAAAGTCCTTGACCTAAGGTCACACAGTTGAGCAAGCTGTCTTGGTCCAGCCCTGGTGTAAGACTGTGTTGAGTTACTCACCGTGACTGTGGTGGGGTGAGCCAACAGGGGCAGGAATGCCAGCTGTCCCCAAGTCTCTGATGGGAAGGTTTGCTCTCTCGTCAGGATCGTCTGTGAGATGGGCCACGCCCTCGTGGGGACCACCTCTGGGCCTGTGCGCCTGTGCATCGGCGAGTGTCAGCCGGAGTTCATGACCAAGTCCCACCAACAGTACACCTTTGTGGTGAGTACTGGGTCTTGTGCTGGGCTGTGCTGCTGCTGAGTTGCTTCAGTTGTGTCCAACTTTTTGCCACCCTCTGGACTGCAGCCTGCCAGGCTCCTCTGCCCATGGGATTCTCCAGGCAAGAATACTTGAGTGGGTTGCCAGGCCCTGCTCCAGGGGGTCTTCCTAACCCAGGGATCGAACCCATGTCTCTTCTGTCTCCTGCTTTGGCAGGTAGGTGGGTTCTTTACCACTAGCGCCACCTGGGCAGTTGCTGGGGTGCAGGTTCCCAGAAAGGGCACATTTCTGCTCCCGACTTCTCCCAGGAAAGTCCCACCCTCCCCCTTCCCAAGCCAGTGCCTCCAGGCTTCTTGCAGTGAGTAGGAGACCAGAAAAAGGAAAGCCTATCTTTCCCGGGTGAGTCGAGTTCACGACCAACAATGCTTCTTGGAACACTTGGGAGTCCCAGGGAGCCTCAGGTCAGGGTTCTGAATAAGCAACATCAGACCCTTCTTAGAAAGTGGATCCTCAACGCAGGGTGGGGAGGTGCTGCCCTTTGTCCTGCCAGTGTGATGTCTTTGTCTAATTCCAGCCTAATGAGGACAGATAGCCTGAGGGACCTAATTAAAAGGGTCTGTATTTATCCACAGGCTTTTTTTCTGCCAGGGATATTGTAAGAGGGAGTTTAGAGGAGCCATTTGAAATCCTGCAGGGACACGTGTCTGTGTGTGCAACCACGGACAGGAATATAAGAGTGAGCTGCTCCGTGTATTGGTGTGTTGCATGTACATACATACATACACAGCCCTGAAAACACTTCTTCACACCAGGCCACAGGTAGAATCACAAAGACTTTCTGTACTCCTTCTGAACAACCCTCTTCTGGGGCCCAGAAGTTCCTTTTCTGACACCTAACCAACATTGTTTTATCAAGTTCTCTGTTAAAAAGCGTTAACACCCTGCAGAGGGGGTCAAACCAGCCTTGCTCAGAGTATTGTAAAGTTATTAGATCACAAAATTCTCTTCTGTCTAAAGCATTTTACTGCTTATCTTAGGTTTTCCAGTCTCTGCCTTGTTATCTCAGCAACTCCACCTTTTCCTTATGCCAGTCTTCTCTTGGGCTGGAGGGTACCACGGGCTTCCCAGGAGGTGCTAGTGGTAAAGAACTGGGCTGCCAGCACAGAAGGCAGAAGAGACGTGGGTTCAATGCCTGGGTCGGGAAGATCCCCTGAAGAAGGAAATGGCAACCGCCTCCAGTATTCTTTCCTGGCAGATCCCATGGACAGAGAAGCCTGGTGGGCTACAGTCCATAGGGTCGTAAAGAGTCAGACACAACTGAAGTAACTTGGCACTCACGGATGCATACACACATGCATGGCCTATATCTGCAGCCCACCTCCCCCGTCTGAAGAGGCTCTCGTGTGAGAAGCAAATTCAGAAAGACTAGATGGAGAGAGAGTGGGAGTGTGACGGGCAGGGAGGGCTTCAGAGATCACATCGCCCTCCTCCTCTCTTGACAGAGGAGCAAGCAAGACTGATTGCCAGCCCAGACTGATGCAGAAACTTGCTCCAGGAGTGAGCAGAACTTGCTTGCATCGTGTTGCTAGTGAGTGGCTAATGCAGACTAGAGTTCATATTGTGTGGTTGCTCAGTTAAATGCACTTTCCACTCCACTCTGCTGCCCACTAGGCAGAAACAATTTCTTTCTGATGCATTCTAGGCCAGTGACATTTCTTTTAGGCTTCAGGGTGATTGTTACAATTTAATGAGCTTAGTAGAACATCCCAACCAAGGATGGGCCATCCTCCTGGTGAAGGTCGGGGAAGCCGACATTACTGACGAGCGCCTGCACCAGGCACCCTGCTGTGCCCCTCTCGGGCTGAGGGAGGGCTCGAAGGACGTGAGCTTGGACCATTAACGGAGACTCTTGGTGGCCCAGTCCAGACAGAGATGCTTTATTCAGCCCTATCGATTTTGTGCCAAAAAAATCAGTACTGCTCAAGATAGAGAAGCATTCTCAATTGTTCTCAATTTGTAAACTAATTGATAGATTAGTCAGTGTCATCTCTGCCTTCCCATCAGTGTTATGAGCAGAAGACTCCCCGGGGAGTTAATTACTTGCCAAACGTGGCCTTTCTGCCTTCCCTGGATATGCCTGGAGCCTCTTCTTAGAAAGGGTCTCAGCTCCAGGGTAGGCAGAGAGTGTTTGGAGTTCCCCCTTCTGTCTTTTTAGGTCTAGCCTGGGCTTCTCCCTTTGGGCAAAGCCTGAGCCGTGATCATGTCTCTGCTTCCTCCCAAAGAACCCTTCCGTGCTGTCACTCAACCCCATCCGAGGGCCTGAGTCTGGAGGCACCATGGTGACCATCACGGGCCACTATCTCGGGTCTGGAAGCAGCGTGGCCGTTTATCTGGGCAACCAGACCTGCGAGTTCTACGGGTGAGAGAGGCTTGGAGGAGCTCTCAGAGACCATGTGTGTGCGGGCTATGCACACATACATGTACATGTGTGAGCAGTTCCACATATATGCCTGCCCCACCATCTCCATGGTACACGTCACATCCTAGCCCCAAACCCTATTCCAGTTGCTGCGAGAAATGCCTGCTAGCAGTCAGTCTGTATCGCATCATAAAGGCTAAATAGCCCTACGAACACTTGGAAGTGAGGCCCATGAGACCTGCTAGGGCTCCCAGGAGCGCTCAGTTGCCATCAGGATCGAGCGTTCGTTAGGTCCCCCTGTGGTGACTCCAGAAGCGTGGCCTCTGTCCCCATGCCACGCACAGATGCCTCCTCGGGGCATCTCTCATGTGTAAAAATTGAAGCCTACTATTTGGCAGGTATTCCAATGAGACTCTGGGGATGTAGAGAATCTAGAGAGAATTCTGAAAGGGGTGTCTAGATGGGAACCCAACTTGCTCAATAGACCTCCTGCCTGGACCGTACACGGCCTGGGGCCGAGACTGTGTGTTTTCTGTGTTCGCTTATCTGCATAGTAGATACTCCATGTGTCAACTGACCAACCAGACTCCAAGCACTGGCTAAATAGTCATGTTTTAGAAAAATCCAGAAAGACAGGCATTCTCCCAAAGCCCAAGGAGCCATGCCCCTGCCCCACCTTCTCTAAGCCCTTTCCCCAATTGGCTGCCTCCCCAACCCAACCAGAGTTGGAGCTCAGGTAGAAAGAGACACTGATGCACACTGCTAAGGGACGTTCCCTAGCCTGGGGTAGAACAGGACAGAAGAACCCAGCCTTCAACTGGGGGAAAGTGCCTTCTCAGGCCAGAGGCCGCCCCACTTGCCTTGCTCCTAACCCTCCCACGGTCTGCCTGCAGGCGGTCCATGAACGAGATCGTGTGCGTCTCGCCCCCGTCGTCCAATGGGCTGGGGCCCGTTCCCGTCTCCGTGAGCGTCGACCGGGCCCGAGTGGACAACAACCTTCAGTTCGAGTACATAGACGACCCCCGGGTGCAGCGCATCGAGCCCGAGTGGAGCATCGCCAGGTGAGGCGGAGGAGGCGCCCAGCTGCCGTGCCCAAGCCCCTTCCACCCCGGGGCGGCTCCCCCCGCGTCCTCGGGCAGCGTGGGGGCAGCTGCAGAGGTTTGTCTCCCTCACCCAGCCTCTGCTTCTTCCCAGTGGCCACACACCCCTGACCATCACGGGCTTCAACCTGGATGTCATTCAGGAGCCGAGGATCCGCGTCAAGTTTAACGGCAAAGAATCTGTCAACGTGAGTACCGGCGCGCCCACCCGGCCCTCAGGAAAAGCGGCTGTGGGTGTGTTTGGCAAGGTGATGGGGTCTGTGTTAGCACTGGGGCCTTGGACTGCCAGAGCAGAGTCTGCGATCATGGCCCCAAACACCGGGGCCTTGCAGTGGTTTTTTATAATTACAGTATAACCGTTCCTCCTCAGAAGGTCACGGCTCTGTGGGCTAAAGGGCGCGTGACTCCTTATCCCAGTATGGCTTCTGAGCCTCAGACATGGTGCCAGAGGGCTCCTGTTTTCTGCCATGTTCCCTTCGAGGTCTGATAAGAGGAGTGTGAGAGGGTGAAGAAATTCTGGCTGCAGATTCAGATGTTTTCAAATTAGAAATAGGACACTGCCGTCTATTAGCTGTACACCCATGATAAAGTCGTTTAACCTCTCTGATCCTCCCTTCCCCGGCTAGAAATGCTGATGATAAGACTCTCCTCGTGGATCTGCAACATGCAATGAGGCTGGCACTTGATAAACGCTAGTCACTGCATGCAGATAATTCCATCCTGGTTGCTAAAATGATCAAGCTGAACCTTTCACTTCACTCTCCTGGGCACAGCCATGTAATTCACTCTCTGTCGTCAGAGCAGAATGTCTGCTATGTTGTTATAAATATTTTAGTTTGTTCTACTGGCTCCATCTTTCTCTTTTTAGTCAATATGCTCTGAAACATTATTGTATTCATAATTATAGTCCAGGAGATGCTATTATGGCCATCATTTTTCACATGAGTTACTATTATTACTGCTTTGACCTTCTGGAGATTGATGAGGCTGAGATGGAGATGGAAAAGGTGGTGTTGCATCGACCCTCTTTTTCCTGACTCATTCCCACCATGCTTGGGGCTTCCCTGGGAAACAGAAACACACAAAACGACAGACTTGCCGGAAGGCTAGATCTGTAAAGGTCTCAGAGATCATCTGGTCCAAACTTCTCCTCGTGTAGCTTAGAAAATAGGGCCAGAAGGGAGTAATGACTTGCCCCTAGCCATGAAGGCGGCAGGTGGTAGGGCCAAGCTCAGTCCCACACATCTGACTCTTCGTAACTAGACTATGTGAGATGCTGGTGGGCTTGACGTTCTATCGTGCCAGAGGTGTGGCATGCCCGTCTGTCACCTCCAGTGCCCATCGTGGTAATAGCTCCGTGAGCTAGACGAGCATGTGACTCTGTGTCCCAGTGAAGAGCTTGATACCTGAGCAAAAGAGACTGTGTTCCCTCTCTACTTTCAGACTGAGGCCACAGCCCACTTCCACCTGTCTGCTGTCTCTAGGAACTGGCCAGCCTGGGGAGGGGGCACAGTCCCTCCAGAGTCAGCAAGACCCCAGAGGTCAAAGCATCAGAATACAGAAAATAAAAGACGCGGTTCGTCAAGTACAGAGGGAATTTTGTAGGATGAGTACATGACTGAGGAGATCAACCTCCAAAGCTGCATGATTAGTTCCCAGGAAGATGTTTGAAGGGAGGACAGAGCTGGGAAGGGCCCCTCAACAGCTGACATCCTTCTGAGAATGCTTGGGTCTTGCTGCCCTTCCCAGGACTCGCTGGCGGGAATCTCCCCCAGCAGTTTCCCCTGCGTACCCCCCAGGACCTCAGTGCTTCAAGGAGTTAAGAAGCAGCCCCCCTTTCAAGAGACAGGGGTCCCTGAGCACCAGCACTGACCTCATCTGCGGGCTGCAGCCTAGAGGAAGGGCCTGGGGGTGCATGTCTCCAGCAAGCTGGTCCTGGGGGGAGGCCGGTCTGCTCTGCCCCGTGCCTTCCAGGGGTGCTGGGAGAGAACTGTGTGTCCCCTGGGCTCTGCCTGGAGCCCACCTTATCCTCAGGCCCCAACGCTAACCCCCCTGGCCCCTGGGTTTGGAAGCAGCCCCAGGGGGACAGGCCAGAGCGCAGGCCGCCAAGTCCGAAGGAATGTTTGGCAGGCAAAGTGCCGATGCAGCACTGGGCAGGGAGAAAACAGAGGCTGTTTGTCTGGGGTGATTTGCTCATGCTCAGAGGAGCCTCGTCCAGGGGCACCAGAGCGAGCAGAGAGGAGTCGGGGCGGGCACTCAGGCTGGGGGTCTGTCCTGCGGACCCCTCTGTGGGACCCCCAGCTCAGCTCCTCCACCCATTTGACAGCACCTGTTTCTCTCCTGCCAGTGTGTCCCCAGCTGGCATGTGAAAGGGATACTGGGTTCACAGGGGGCTGCTGAGGGGACCTGCGGAGGGCGGGGTGGGTACTGCTCTCTGATGGCACAGAGCCCTCCTGCACTATTTGGTTTAAACTCTTCAACTCCCCCTGGAAAGGGAGGGTTAAGGCTTGGAGCGCTGACATCATCTCCACGCAAGCTTCCGCTTTTTCTGCCCTCTCACATACCGTCTTGTTTTCTGAACGTGAAGCCCGGGTTGGTGTATGTTGGCCGGACATGCAACATGTGTGGAGCTGCCAGGACAGCAGGCACTGGAGCAGGGTTCCCACACATGCCCCTGGTGGTTGCTGGGACACCGAGCCTCCCGCAGCCCCAGCAGCTGCAGAGGGTCAGACGGGAGGAGCGGGGAGGGGTCCAGACCCTGCTCAGGCCCCGGGTGGGGTCTCCACTCGGGCTGCTGCCTGGGCAGCCCCCAGACCAGCCGGCAGAGGAGGGCCAGCTTGGAGACCTGTTAGCTGGAGACCAGGGCCCAGGAGGAAAGGACATTGTGAACTCAGGGGCGATACCACGGTCACACCTCCGTGGACAGTGATGGGACCCTCGGAGAAGAGAGAGACCCTGACTAGGACATTTAAGGAGGTGAAGGAGCTTTTTCATCCATCACTGTGGTCAGTAAACATTAACTGAACACCTACTGTGTTCTCGTCTCACACAGCTTCCCACATCCCATCACACACACACACACACACGCATGGACACACACATGGACACACACACACACATAGACACACACACACGCAGGACACACACATAGACACAGATACACACACATACGTACACATATACACACACACACATGGACACACATACATAGACACAGATACACACACATACATACACACACACACGGGGACACACATGGACACACACATATAGAGACACATGCACAGGACACATACACACATGCATAGACACGTATATACATACATATACACACATGGACACACGCATACATAGACACACACATTTATACACACATACATATATACACACATATACACACATGGACACACACATACATATACACACATACACATGGGCACATACGCACACATGGACACACATACATAGACACAGATACACACACATACATATACACACACATACATATATACACACATACACACGGGGACACACATGGACACACACATATAGAGACACACGCACAGGACACATACACACATGCATAGACACGTATATACATACATATACACACATGGACACATGCATAGACACACATTTATACACACATACATATATACATACATATACACACATACACACATGGACACACATATACATAGACACGCATACACATATATATACACACACACTTACACACACACACACATGGACACACAGACACATGTACACACACATGCAGGACACGGCTTCTGCTCTTATCTTTTCCCCGTTTGTTCATGCTCCCTCATTCCCAGGCCTTTGCTACGGTTTTTCTCTGCCTAGAATTTGATCTTGTACCATCCCCGCTGTCTGGGAAAGTCCTACACATTCTCCAGGTTAAATTTCATTCATTTTTTTCCAAAGGAAAGCTCCCATGAGTCACCCTCACCCTGCCTCAGGCCACGCGTGCACACACACGCGCACACACACACAGGCTGGTGCACAAACACACAGGCACCCCTGGGTGCCGGGGACTCCCTGATCCGGGCGTTTCTCACTGCACCATGCCTTGAGCAGTGCTGGGCCACAGGCCCTCTGCTGGGACCACACTGTGATGGTGGTTGGATCCTTGTCTCACCCTGGACTGGGGCCATTTCACTGATGGCCCAGCTCCTGGGCACAGTGCCTGTAGGTGCTCAGTCAGTGTGGGCAAGTGAAGAAATGAAGTTAAAACACACCCCTCCTCCTACACACACACAAAACCAACAACATAAAAATACAATTTCACAGCTCTTTTCCCAAAGCAAGTAGCTCACTGGAGATGGGCTAACAAAGCAGAAGGTGGGACAATGGGAGTGTGACCCTGCAGTGTCGCCGGCAGTGTTGGAACACTGCGCTCTGGGCCCCTTAGGTGTGCAAAGTTGTGAACACCACCACCCTGACCTGTCTGGCACCCTCACTGACCACGGACTATCGGCCCGGCCTGGACACTGTGGAGCGGCCAGACGAGTTTGGATTTGTCTTTAACAACGTCCAGTCCTTGCTGATTTACAACGACACCAAGTTCATCTACTACCCCAACCCGACCTTTGAACTTCTCAGCCCTACTGGAGTCTTGGATCAGAAGCCAGGATCCCCTATCATTCTGAAGGTAGGAGCACGGCCAGACCACCCCTCTCCCGTCCTGGCCTCACCTCCCTTCAATGCCCACAGGCTTCCGTCGCTGTCAGCGCCCTGTGAAGGGAGCTCAGAAATAGCTACAGACCCACGGAGTGACATATCTTGAGCTTGGGATTCTCGAGGAACCCTGGAGAGGATTTTTGTGTTCTTGTCGACATTGGGCCCAAAAAGCCTTGCAGTGCCTTGGAAGCAACATTGTCCTTTTTTGACCTCATCCGTGACCACCATAACTGCCCTCAAATGTGAGGCGGTCATGGTCCCCGGTGCATCTGTCCAAGGGTGTGTTACTCCACCGCTTTCATCTCTCGCCCTGTGGACTCCCCTGCAGCGTTTCACCTGTTTGCTGTCTGCCCACTCCTTCCTCTCTCATTACCTCTCTCTCCATTCTTTTCATTTTCTCCTCCCTCTGTTTTCTCTTTTCCTCTCTAAATTGTGGCTGATGGACGTCCTTGCCAATGGAATCCCTCTTTGGTTTTTGCGTTGCTGCCCTTACCCTCTCTCTTTAATCTCTTCTTAAATAGGCAATTAACTTCTGTGTGCACGTGTCAATTATTCCTAATAAGATTGCTATTATCTGCAGGGTAAAAATCTTTGCCCTCCTGCCTCTGGAGGTGCCAAGCTCAACTACACAGTGCTGATTGGAGAGACCCCGTGTGCGGTCACCGTGTCCGAGACGCAGCTCCTCTGCGAGCCTCCCAACCTCACGGGGCAGCACAAGGTCATGGTGAGTGAACCTTATTCTTTCTTCCCTCTTCACCTTGCATGTATGATCTGTCATAGCAAAAGGGTTTTCCACCTCCGCCACATCTCCTCGTCTCAAGGTTCTACGTTAAAATGAATAGGAGCAGAGGACACGAGAAAAGAAAGGCAGGCGATCCGCAGGAAGTTGTTTGGTCTTCAGGCTACACTGTGGTTGTGGTTGCTCCTGTCCTTTCTGAAACGAGAAGGACTGGATGGCTCGACAGCGTCTGTGTGTGTCACACGCAGGTCCACGTGGGCGGGATGGTGTTCTCGCCCGGCTCCGTGAGTGTCATCTCAGACAGCTTGCTGACCCTGCCCGCCATCGTGAGCATCGCCGCAGGAGGCAGCCTCCTGCTCATCATTGTCATCATCGTGCTCATCGCCTACAAGCGCAAGTCTCGAGAGAACGACCTCACTCTCAAGCGGCTCCAAATGCAGATGGACAACCTGGAGTCCCGTGTGGCCCTGGAGTGTAAGGAAGGTAAGTGGGGCCGTTCCTTTGCTTCTGGAACCGCTTTCCTCGCCAGCCTTATTACCTCCCTTCTCTGAGACAGCTCTCATCTTTACTCCCGTCTTGTCCACCCCAAGCTGTCAAGCTCCATTTTGACCTCTGATTTCCTTTGAACTTCCTTTGCTCTCTGGGCCAGAGAAGTCCTATTGACATGCGCGCAGTGAGGCCCTAGGTCTGATAGCATTATTCTGTCCGGCTATGCCCTGACTCATCCCACAATCTGGCCACCTTCCTCTCTTTCCTGGGACAGCGGGTGGCCCTTAGTGTCCCCACGGGCAGAGCCTCCTGGGCCCCGTGGCCTCAGACTCTAGATCCCCATGTGGGAATGGCTCCTTTCACCTGGCCGCCCTCGGAGCAGCAGCAAAGGCAGGAGAGCACGTCCCCGCTCCTGGCCCGTCCCCCCCCAGGGCGTTGTCACTCCATGCTGCAGGCTGAGCCTCTGAAGGCCACGTGCAGGGCATCTCAGACTGTGATGGTGGAGACTGTGCTTCCTCCATCTCCCAAGCCACTGCCACTGCCAGGCGACTAGTGTACCTGGTGTCCCGTCGGGCTGAGGGCCCGGCAGACTCTCTGGGTAAACATCTGAATTAGGAATCAAAACACTTCTCCTTTTACTGCAAACTTCAAGGTCAGAACAAGCCCCCTGTGAGGAGCTGGGCTGGGAAAGTGGACCACGGCCCCTCCCTCTGCCAGGGGTAGGGCAGAGAGAGGAAGGGGCAGGCTTGCCATCAAGGGGAAGCCCCTGCTGGCCAAGGGCCTTTGGCCCTTGGTGGCGTTCTCGGTCATGTGTGTGTGTGTCTATGTGTGTGAAAATATATATAACATAAAATTTACCATTTAACTTTCTAATCTCTATACCCTAGTGCTCTCCCCTCCAGTTCAGAGGCATCGTGTGCATGTGTGTGTGCGCAAGTGTGCATGCTCAGTGACTTCAGATGTGTCTAACTCTTTGGGACCCCATGGAATGCAGCCCACCAGGCTCCTCTGTTCATGGGATTCTCCAGGCAAAATTACTGGAGTGGGTTGCCATGCCCTCCTCCAGGGGGTCTTCCCAACCTAGGGATCAAACCCCGGGATCTCTTATGTCTCCTGCTTTGGCAGGTGGAGGGCCGGACGGGCCTACTAGTACCACCTGGGAAACTCCTCAGAGGTATTAAGTGCATTCAGCGTATTGTGCGACCATACCCACCATCCATCTCCAGACCTCCCTCATTTTCCCCAAATGAAACTCTGTACTCATGAAACAGTCGTTCGTCCTCCTCTCCCTTTGGGCCTTCTACTTTCTGTCCCCAGGACTCCGACTGCTCTAGGAACCTCATCATACAGTATTTGTCCTTGTGTCTAGTTTATTTCACTTAGCCTCATGTCTTCAAGGTTCATCCATGTTGTAGCACGTGACAGAATTTCATTCCTTTTTCAGGTTGGATAATTGTTCATTAGGTGTAGAAACCACATTTTGTTTATCAGGTTATCTGTCAATGGGCGTTTGGGTTGCTTCCACCTCTTGGTATCGTGAATAATGCTGCTATGAAGGTGAATGTACAAGGATCTATTCAAGTCCCTGCTTCCAGTTCTTGTGGGCATATATGTCAGAGAGGAATTGATGGGTCATAGGATAACAATTGTGTGTTTAATTTTTTGAGGAATCATCAAATTGATTTCCAGAGCAGCGGTGCCAATTTACTTTCCCTCCAACAAGATACGAAGGTTTGAGTTTTCCCACGTCCTTGTCGACCCTTGTTATTTTCCATTATTTACATTAGCCATGCTAACGGGTGGAGCTTCCCTGGTGACACTAGTCTTAAAGAACCCGCCTGCCAATGCAGGAGGCGTAAGAGAAGCAGGTTCGATGCCTGGATTGGGAAGATCCCTTGGAAAAGGGCACAGCAACCCACTCTGGTCTTCATGCCTGGGAAATCCTATGAACAGCAGAGTCTGACGGGCTACAATCCATAGCGTCACAAAGAGTCGGACACGACCGAAGTGACTTTGCACACACGCATACTAATGGGTGTGAAGCGGTATCTCCTGGTGGTTTTGATTTTTATTTTCCCCCAAGGTCTCTGCATCTTGATTTTTTTCTTTCGCTGGGCAAAGGGGAGCAAAGCTGCCTATTCTGGTCTTTGTTTGATCTGCTCAACCAGTCTCTCACCTATCTCTAGCATCTGTATCACCTGTATGACCCAAGTCACATGTACTTCATTTGTTTTAACAGCACGTGTAATACACAGAAAGAAAACTCAAAATTACAGATAAGCATAGAGAAAGAAATGGGCTTCCCTGGTGGCTGAGCAGTAAAGAATCCACCAGCATCGCAGGAGATACACGTTCAGTCCCTGGCTTGAGAAGATTCCCCTGGAGAAGAGGATAGCAACCCACTCCAGTATTCTTGCCTGGGAAAACCGATGGACAGAGGAGCCTGGTGGGCTACAGTCTGTGGGGTCGCAAAAGACTCAGACATGACTTTGCAACTAAAGACGTACACACATAGAGGAGGAAACAGTATAGAAATCACCCATATTCCCACCACCTAAAAAGGCAGTCTGGAGCCAGCTCACTCCCTCTGGAGGTGCAGGCCTGTAACCCCACACACACACCGTCTCTGCATCCCAGCCCCTCCCTCCTCCTTCACAAATGTCTCTGCCTCTCCCCTCCCTGTCTGGGTTCCCCTCCTGAGTCTCCCTGTCTCCCCTGTACCTTCCCAGCTTTTGCTGAGCTCCAGACAGACATCAATGAGCTGACCAGCGACCTGGACCGCTCAGGAATCCCCTACCTGGACTACAGGACCTATGCTATGCGAGTCCTGTTCCCGGGCATCGAGGACCATCCCGTCCTGCGTGAGCTGGAGGTAACACCTGCCTCCCTTGCCCAGCTGTCCACTGGACACTCGGGGCCTGGGTTTCCTAAGAGACACCCCGCAGCTGAGGAGTGTCATGAGTGAGGAGGAGAAACCGCCTGTAGAAGCACCAGCACCACTGGGACGTTTCCGAACAGGAAACTCACGGCCATGGGGGCACCTGGGGTCTTCAGGATGATTCCAGGGGAAGGCTGATTGTCGTTCTTTAATTAATGACTGAATTAATTAAGATTTGGCCTCATTTCCAAATGGATTTGAGGTGGCTTAAGGAAAGACCCATGATTCTGTGAGGTTTGCCCGTTCATTTCTCTGTTTTACGAAAAAGAGTACATCAGGGCAGAGGAGATGGAGGGGAGGGGAGTAAACCCAGCTAGTCCGATGGGGTAGCTCCTGTTGTGTTGGGTCCTTGGCGCAATCAGATGTATAGCATCCTCTCTGGAGCCCAACCCTCTCCACCCACTGGGAGGTCAGACCACAGAGAGCAGGCATTCCTGCCCCTTCAGGGTGGGGTGGCTATCAGTGTCGTGAAGAAGGTCCTAGAGCTGGTGCCATCAGCAGCTGAGATGCCCCCCCCCCCCCCGCGCCCGGAGAGCCAGAAGCCTGTCCTGACGCCACGCTGCCAACCCCTCCCCCAGGTGCAGGGCAACGGGCAGCAGCACGTGGAGAAGGCCCTGAAGCTCTTCGCGCAGCTCATCAACAACAAGGTGTTCCTGCTGACCTTCATCCGCACCCTGGAGCTGCAGCGCAGCTTCTCCATGCGGGACCGCGGCAACGTGGCCTCGCTCATCATGACGGGCCTGCAGGGCCGCCTGGAATACGCCACCGACGTCCTCAAGCAGCTGCTATCCGACCTCATCGACAAGAACCTGGAGAACAAGAACCACCCCAAGCTGCTGCTCCGGAGGTCAGACCTGCGCCCCGGGGCTGGGGAGGCAGCCGGCGTCTGAACGGGGATGTGGTGGGGGGCGGTGCCCCTCCCCTGGAAAGCCTGTGTCCCCACAGCCCCCCAGCACAGAGTCTCATCTCCCCTTCCCCGGACGGCTGGGCCGTGTCCACAGGGGCTGGGTGTCCAGTGCATCTCAGCCTGGAGCCCAGCACGGCCACCGGCTCGTCATGAGGCCCGGGGCCAGCAGCGTCTCTGCTGTTTAGCCCCCTCATGAACAAAATAACACTCATCTGCAGGTCTTTCTCCCTTCCCCTGTATCTCGAGTTTCACTGTCCTACGCCATATAGTACATGTGGCCATTAATTAAAATGAGATAAATGTGAGATTCAGTCCCTCTGTTGCACTGGCCACATCCCAAGGCCTCGGTCCCCACAAGTGGCCACCACGTTAAAAACACAGGCACAGGCTGTTCCCATCCCTGGAGGAGTTCTCCCTTCAGCACCCAGCTAAGGATCTGGTGCGGCCTGTGCCTTCAGTGCCCAGCTTCCGGGATCTGAATCACCAGCACCTACCACCAGCCCCTCCCCAGTTGCCATTTTCCCGGCAGGGAAGAGGGTCAGAGACCTTGACATCCATCCCCCGAGCCCACCGTCTCTGGAGGCCCCAGGGATCCAGCACAGCTTTGGAACCACCTCCATATCACCGCCTCCTCCATAGCCTTCTCCTAGCAAGGTCTCAGGCTTCCAGACGGTGAGGAGGGAGGAAGAATGGCTTTGTGTTACGAATACAGAGCCCCCATTCTGCCAATCTGAGGATTAGAAACTCTCATTAAGAACTGTTGTATTTAAATTAGAGCTAATCTCAGGCATAATGCAATGAGAGGGTGCTGGGAGGGGCCCACGGAGAAAGCTACAATTTCTTCTGCCTTTGTCACTCTCTCCCAGGCCCGGGGTTGCTGAGCCGCCCTGGCAAATGCCTGGGATTTACTGTGAGCAGAGGGTGTAATTTGCACCACGAGCAGGGAGTTGAAGTACTCCTCCAGCGTCCTCATCCCTGAGGGATCTGTCAGGGCCGCATTGTTCCTTCCCAGGTCCCCAGAGCTGCGGCCTGGGGTGGGCGTGGGCGGTGGGGGGGCAGCAAGGCTTGCAGAAGCAGACCCTGCATTAGCTGAACGCTTATGCACACAGCTCTCTATGTGAGGGGCCGGATCCAGACCCCACGTGTCAGCGGTGTGACAGCTTCCAGGTCTCGTCAATCTTCTCAGCACTTTTTGTACACTGACTCATTCAGCCTGACAACAGTCCTGCGGGACACACGATGATGATGGTGGTGGTGGTGACTGTTATTAATTGTGGTTGTTATTATTATGACTAATTCCCCATTTAGAAATGGGGAAACTGAATCCAGAGAAAGGGAAGCAACTTACTCGAGATCTCACAGCCAGTCCGTGGCAGAGTCGAGATTTGAACTCAGTCTGATTCTGAGTGTTTGGAGGGGCAGGTACCAGGGGCCTTCTAGATATGCATATAAAGTATTCAGACCAGGCAGGAAACCTCAGAGGGACAGAGAAACTGTATTTGTCCCCCTGAGGCCAGAAGAGGGCTGCAGGATGGTGTCCTTGGCACCTGCGCCTGTAGACCCAGAGTGCCACTCCATTTTCCCAGGAAATTGAGGCTCAGAAGGCAAAAGCCTCTGGCCCAAGGCCTCACGTCTTGCTACTGGGGTGAAATCGGGACAGGACGTGGTGTCCTGGCTCCCAGCCCTGGGTTCTCTTGGGCGAGAGTCCACCCAAAAAGCCAGGCACCCTCTTGGGAGCCCTCTCATCCCTTCTGCCTCCCCAGGACAGAGTCTGTGGCAGAGAAGATGCTGACCAATTGGTTTGCCTTCCTCCTGCACAAGTTCTTGAAGGTGAGAATGGGAGCTGGGGGCAGGGAAGGGGGGTGGACTGGGAGGTAAGAGCGGGGTGGGGGAGCTGCCCCTCTGGGCCTGGCCACCAGGGCTGCGTGGATGCCCCCTATCCCCCCCATTTGGAGCAGGAACCTACCTGTCCAGGTGCCTCAAAACCATGCGGGCCTAGGAGCAGGGTCAGGAGAGGGAGGGAGGGGGAAGGCAGGCTGGGGCCCCACTGCCCACGCCCACCTGTGCCCACCACCCACAGCTGCCTGTGCCCGCAGGAGAGCAGGGTCAGGAGAGGGAGGGGGAGGCAAGCTGGGGCCCCACCGCCCACGCCCACACGTGCTCGCCGCCCACACCCGCCCGTACCCACAGGAGTGTGCCGGGGAGCCGCTGTTCATGCTGTACTGCGCCATCAAGCAGCAGATGGAAAAGGGCCCCATCGACGCCATCACGGGCGAGGCACGCTACTCGCTGAGCGAGGACAAGCTCATCCGGCAGCAGATCGACTACAAGACCCTGGTGAGGAGACGGGGAGCCTGGCGGGACAGCGGACCTCCTGCTTCTGAGCCCCGCCCCAGCCTCTGGCCACCAAGCCAGCCTGAGGGCTCAACAGTGAGGCTGGGAGACCCGTCTGGGGGCCAGTCCAGGCCCAGCCCAGGGTCCCAAGGGTGGGCACGCCAGCCTGGGCTCCTCTTCCCCATCTCATTGGGTGGACCCAAAGAGCTCCGATTGCCTCAGTTTACCCTAGATTGCCCAGCACTGGGCTTGGGGAAGTTGGCATGATGGAGAAGAAGTCTGCTGATTTTTAATGTAGAGACTTCAGGGAGGTGGGAGGTCAACCCACCTGCAACCACCCTTAAACCCTTATGATGCCTGGACCCGGGATGGCAGCCTCCCCTAAGCCACTGGGGGCTACAGGGTGGAGTCCTGGTTCTTTGAGAAGTAGAGGAGTGGGCAGAAGGACTCAGGTTGCCATTGGCAGATGGCTGGAAGGTGGGAGAAACTGAGACGCAGACAGAGAGACGCTCATTTCTCCTGTGAGGAGGAGGAGGAGCCTGGGTAAGAGAAGGTTCCAGGGCCGCACTCCCCACCCTCAAATGACATCTTCGACTCACATTTCCCCTCCCCAACCCTCGATCACCACCTGCAGATTCTGAACTGCGTCAACCCTGACAACGAGAACAGCCCGGAGATCCCAGTGAAAGTGTTAAACTGTGACACCATCACGCAGGTCAAGGAGAAGATCCTCGATGCAGTCTACAAGAACGTGCCCTACTCCCAGCGGCCCAGGGCTGTGGACATGGACTTGGGTATGAGCCCTGGCCTTGGCGGCACCAGGGCAGCCTCCTGAGGGCACTGGGGCTTGGGGGCGGGCTGGGAAGACGGGACACCCTGCCCAGCAGATGGCCCCTCCTGGGGGCCTGACTGGGTCCCCCACCCCAGGTGGGGAGCCGGGTGAAACACTTCTCCCAGGGCACTGCCTGCTCAGACATGGCCTCTCCCAGCCTTGCACCCACAAAGCCCTGGACGTCTTAAGTGCTATCATCGTCCCCGCTTGTGGGAGCCAGGGTTGCCAGGCCCCTAGAGAACGCCCCACTGGGTGGTCCCGGCCCCCGCCCCTCACACTGCTGCCCGCCCCCTCCTCCCAGAGTGGCGACAAGGCCGGATCGCCAGGGTCGTGCTACAGGACGAGGACATCACGACCAAGATCGAGGGCGACTGGAAGAGGCTGAACACGCTCATGCACTATCAGGTGAGGGGCTTTGCACCAGGGACCCGGGCTCTCCCGAAATGCCCCCTCCCTCTAACGTTTGCTCTAAGGCACTCAAGCCCTAAGAGTTTTCCTGTCACCCCTATCTACCAGGGAATCCCTGGTAGCTCAGCTGGTAAAGAATCCACCTGCAATGTGGGGGACCCTGGTTCAATCTCTGGGTTGGGAAGATCCCTTGGAGAAGGGATGGGCCATCTACTCTAGTATTCTTGGATTTCCCTGGTGGCTCAGCTGGTAAAGAATCCACCCGCTCTTCAGGAGATCTGGGTTCAATCCCTGGGTCGGGAAGATCTCCCGGAGAAAGGAACAGCTACCCACTCAAGTATTCTTGCCTGGAGAATCCCATGGACTGTAGGAGCACCTACAGCCCATAGAGTCACAAAAAGTCAGACACAACTGAGCAATTAAGCACAGCACAGCGCATCTCCCCTAACTCCTCCCTAAGTCCAGAGCAGTGATTCTCAGCCCCACCTGCTGATTAGAATTACTGGGGAGTGTAAAAACATGAGTGTCCAGACTCATCTTGAGAAACTGACTTAACTGCTCTGGGGTCCAGTGGGACCTTCCCATGCTATACAGAGTGTAGCTCTTCTCGTGCAGAAAAATCACATCTTTCAAGGACAGGTTCAGAGGCGTCTGCCACTTTCTCTGACTTCTGACTAATGCGGCTTACCTTCCACTTCGCGCCTACAACGAAGCAGGGAATTGAGTCTTAGTTTCTGCCGCTTACCAGCTGGTGTCCTTGGGGAAGCTGCTTAAGCTCTCGCTCTTCTCATCTGTAAAATGGAGTTAATGGTGATCCCTGCCCCATGAAGTGGTGAAGAATAGACTGAATATAGTAGGTAGAGCGTTCGGCGCACCGCCAGACACACTAAAAGAACAGTCATAAAAGAAAAATCCCAACAAAAGAACAAAAGATCCAAGAGGTATCAGCTCTCACTCTGCTCGCTTCGCAGGCTAACTGGTCACAGCTGGGGCCTCTATAAGATTAAGCACAGGTAGGCTGGTAGGGATTCTAAAAAAAAATACTAAAATAGAAGCTGGAAAGGAAAGTCAGCGAGGGAAATTAAACCAACCAGAGGAAGCGCCTCGGGCTGCAGGACCCTGTGGGACTGCTTGATTAATAACATCACCCTCTGTCCTTGCGGCACGTGGGGAGGGTGTGCAGGGCTGGCACGCTGGGCTCTCACACGCTGAGGTCCTAAAGGCCAGCAGGACCTGGCTGGGAGCCTCTCGGCGCACACAGAAAACTAGGGGAGGGGCAAAATCCCCAAAGCGTTCCCTTCCAGGCTCCATCCGCCTAACTGACTTGCATTCGCCATGCTGACACTTGGCCTGAACTCCCACCCTAAACGAAGCACATGGTATAGTGGAAAGAGAAAAGGGTTTGTGAGTGCTATTTAAACCCCTGCTTCCCCATGCACTGGTGATGTGACTTTAATCTCCCTGAACGCTGAGCTCCTCATGAGTAAATGGAAACTCGGTCCCGAATTGTGAATGTGGTTGGGAGTGTTAGAAATCACAGGTGAGGTTTACCAGGATGCATGTACCTCTCCATAGTAGCTATAATCATGCTGTTTATCCTGCCCCACCCTGCTTCACACTGTGCGGAATGCATCCTGGAGCACAGTTGCAATGAACCAGTTAGACTCGAAGTTGTTGTTGTTGTTAAGTCGCTTCAGTCGTGTCCGACTCTGTGCGACCCCATAGATGGAAGCTCACCAGGCTCCCCCGTCCCTGGGATTCTCCAGGCAAGAACACTGGAGTGGGTTGCCATTTCCTTCTCCAATGCATGAAAGTGAAAAGTGAAAGTGAAGTCGCTCAGTTGTGTCCGACTCTTAGCGACCCCATGGACTGGAGCCTACCAGGCTCCTCCATCCATGGGATTTTCCAGGCAAGGAAAGTGCAAAAAACAAGAGCATCACGCCCCCAATTTATGTTTCTCGAAGGCAGCGATGTGCTTCTCCTCTGTCTTTGCTGCCCTAATGCTTATGAATGGGCTGTCTGTCCTGTGACTCCCAGTCAGAAGAATGGAATATTCTTCATCATGCATAGCACTTTCAATTCCCCAATGTCATTTATCATTCATGTATTCATTCATTCCTCAAATATTTACTGAGATTTACTCTGTGCGAGGCACTTCCCACATGCCAGCCCTGAGTGACAGGGGACAACAGGGATATTCTTCCCTTTGAGACATGATGATGATGGTGGTGATGATGGCGATGATGGTGGTGATGGTGGTGGTGGTGGTGATCAGTTTTCATTCCAGTCCCAAAGAAAGGCAATGCCAAAGAATGCCCAAACTACCGCACAATTGCACTCATCTCACACGCTAGTAAAGTAATGCTCAAAATTCTCCAAGCCAGGCTTCAGCAATATGTGAACTGTGAACTTCCTGATGTTCAAGCTGGTTTTAGAAAAGGCAGAGGAACCAGAGATCAAATTGCCAACATCCGCTGGATCAGGGAAAAAGCAAGAGAGTTCCAGAAAACCATCTATTTCTGCTTTATTGACTATGCCAAAGCCTTTGACTGTGTGGATCACAGTAAACTGTGGAAAATTCTGAAAGAGATGGGAATACCAGACCACCTGATCTGCCTCTTGAGAAATGTGCATGCAGGTCAGGAAGCAACAGTTAGAACTGGACATGGAACAACAGACTGGTTCCAAATAGGAAAAGGAGTACGTCAAGGCTGTATATTGTCACCCTGTTTATTTAACTTATATGCAGAGTACATCATGAGAAACGCTGGACTGGAAGAAACACAAGTTGGAAACAAGATTGCCGGGAGAAATATCAATAACCTCAGATATGCAGATGACACCACCCTTATGGCAGAAAGTGAAGAGGAACTAAAAAGCCTCTTGATGAAAGTGAAAGAGAAGAGTGAAAAAGTTGGCTTAAAGCTCAACATTCAGAAAATGAAGATCATGGTATCCGGTCCCATCACTTCATGGGAAATAGATGGGGAAACAGTGGAAACAGTGTCAGACTTTATTTTTCTGGGCTCCAAAATCACTGTAGATGGTGACTGCAGCCATGAAATTAAAAGACGCTTACTCCTTGGAAGGAAAGTTATGACCAACCTAGATAGCATATTCAAAAGGAGAGACATTACTTTGCCAACAAAGGTTCATCTAGTCAAGGTTATGGTTTTTACAGTGGTCATGTATGGATGTTAGAGCTGGACTGTGAAGAAAGCTGAGCACCGAAGAATTGATGCTTTTGAACTGTGGTGTTGGAGAAGACTCTTGAGAGTCCCTTGGACTGCAAGGAGGTCCAACCAGTCCATTCTAAAGGAGATCAGCCCTGGGATTTCTTTGGAAGGAATGATGCTAAAGCTGAAACTCCAGTACTTTGGCCACCTCATGCGAAGAGTTGACTCATTGGAGAAGACTCTGATGCTGGGAGGGATTGGGGGCAAGAGGAGAAGGGGACGACAGAGGATGAGATGGCTGGATGGCATGACTGACTCCATGGATGTGAGTCTCAGTGAGCTCCGGGAGTTGGTGATGGACAGGGAGGCCTGGCGTGCTGCGATTCATGGGGTCGCGAAGAGTCAGACACGACTGAGCGACTCATCTAATCTGATCTGATCCTGTGGTGGTGATGATGGTGATGATGGTGGTGATGATGATGGTAATGATGATGGTGGTGATGGTGGTGATGATGGTGGTGATGATGGCGATAATGGTGGTGATGGTGGTGATGATGATGGTAATGATGGTGGTGGTGGTGATGGTGGAGATGGTGATGAGGGTAATGGTGGTGGTGGTGGTGGTGGTGGTGATGGTGGTGGTGATGATGGCGATGATGGTGGGGATGGTGATGATGGTAATGGTGGTGGTGGTGATGATGGTGATGATGGTGTTGGTGGTGGTGGTGATGGTGGTGGTGATGATGGCGATGATGGTGGGGATGGTGATGATGGTAATGGTGGTGGTGGTGATGGTGGTGGTGATGGTGGTGGTGATGATAGTGGTGATGGGATAGTGACAGTGGTGGTGATGATGGTAAAGACGATGATGGTGATATGATGATGATGGTGATGATGATGACGAAGGTGGTGATGGTGATGGTGAAGATGACAGTGATGATGGTGTTGGTGGTGATGATGGTGAAGATGATGATGGTGGTGGTGATGATGGTGTTGGTGGTGGTGGTGGTGATGGTGGTGGTGATGATAGTGGTGATGGGATAGTGACAGTGGTGGTGATGATGGTAAAGACGATGATGGTGATATGATGATGATGGTGATGATGATGACGAAGGTGGTGATGGTGATGGTGAAGATGACAGTGATGATGGTGTTGGTGGTGATGATGGTGAAGATGATGATGGTGGTGGTGATGATGGTGATGGTGATGATAGTGGTGATAGTGAAGATGATGGTGATGATGGTGATGGTGATGATAGTGGTGATAGTGAAGATGATGGTGATGGTGTTGTTTGATGGTGATGGTGATGATGGTGGTGATGGTAAAGATGATGATGGTGTTGGTGGTGATGATGGTGAAGATGATGGTGGTGATAGTGAGGATGATGGTGATGGTATTGTTAGTGATGGTGATGATGGTGGTGATGGTGAAGATGATGATGGTGTTGGTGGTGGTGATGGTGAAGATGATGATGGTGATGGTGGTGATGGTGATGATGGTGTTGGTGATGATAGTGGTGATGGTGAAGGTGGTGATGGTGGTGATGATGATGATGGTGGTGGTGATGATAGTGGTGATGGTGAAGATGATGGTGATGGTGGTGTTAGTGGTGATGATGGTGATGGTGAAGATGATGATGGTGATGGTGGTGATGATGTGATGATGGTGGTGATGGTGATGATGGTGGTGGTGATGATAGTGGTGATGATGAAGATGATGGTGATGGTGGTGGTGTTGGTGATGATGGTGGTGATGGTGAAGATGGTGAAGATGATGGTGGTGATAGTGAATATGATGATGGTGATGGTGGTGATGATGAAGATGATCATGGTGATGTGATGGTAGTGATGATGGTGATGATGGTGATGATGATGATGGTGATGATAATGATGGTAATATGATGGTAATGGTGATGATGGTGGTGATGGTGATGATGGTGGTGATGGTGATGATGGTGGTGATGGTGAAGATGATGATGGTGATGTGATGGTAATGATGATGGTGATGATGTGATGATGGTGGTGATGGTGATGATGGTGGTGATGGTGGTGATGGTGATGATGGTGGTGATGGTGATGGTGACATGATGGTGATGATGTGATGATGGTGGTGATGATGTGATGATGGTGGTGATGGTGATGATGGTGGTGATGGTGGTGGTGGTGGTGATGATAATGGTGAAGACGGTGGTGATGTGATGATGATGGTGATGATGATGACGATGGTGATGATGTGGTGATGATGATGATGATGGTGAAGATGTGAAGTTGATGATGATGGTGATGATGTGATGATGGTGGTGATGGTGATGATGGTGGTGATGGTGAAGATGATGGTGATGATGGTGGTGATGGTGGTGGTGGTGATGATAATGGTGAAGACGGTGGTGATGTGATGATGATGGTGATGATGATGACGATGGTGATGATGTGATAATGATGATGATGATGATGATGGTGAAGATGGTGACGATGGTGAAGATGATGGTGATGATGGTGATGATGGTGGTGATGGTGATGATGTGATGATGGTGGTGATGGTGGTGATGATGGTGGTGATGGAGAAGATGATGGTGATGATAATCATAATAACAACAGTAACCCCAGCATTTGCTGATTCTCACTGGGCACCAGGCACTGCTCTCCACCTTTACTCGCTCTAACGCCTTTAATCTTCACAACAAACCTAGACACAATTATTATCCCCTTTGACAAATGAGACAATTGAGGCACAGAGAGTTTAAGTGACTTTCCTGAAGCCGTGTTACTAGTAAGTGCAGAGGCAAGGTCAGACCCAGCCAGGTGTCTTGACCACGGCTTTGCATCGTGTGTTGGTCAAGAGGAAAACTGGAGACTAAGGACAAGAGAGATTTAGTGATGAGACTGGGAGCTGAGTTGAACTGTGGTCTTTCCAGTCACCTTGTGAATCTCTCTTTAGAGAGACAACAAGCCATAAATGATAACGCAATCCATTCTCCCTGGGAGAATAAACCCTTGCCCCTGCCAGGCGTTCAAGTATCATTGCTAGGATTCTCGTTGCAGAGTTCCTGAAAGATTGAGGTGGAGAGATCCCCCTCCATGTCAGGCCTGGTGCAAGCTGCCCGCAGGCCACGGAGCTGCCCCCACTGGGAAGTAACTATGCCTTGGCTTCTTCCAGGCACTGTGAAGAGCCTTGGACCCTGCAGCTTTATGTCAAAGCTGCAAGCTTCAAGTCAAAGCATTGCCCTCTTGTTACCCTCCCAGGAGTCAAAGGTCCTTGGAGCCCCTACAGGAGAAAAATCTGCATAACCTTAATTAACAAAGAGATTTTGAAAAACTTCCTGGGCTCCCGCAGATTTATAGGGAGGGTGAAATTAAACACCACCGCTAAAACTGGTTATCAGGGAATCTCGTTAGCACTAATGTTCATTTATAGTTTGACTTCCCAACATTTAATTCTTTTTTGGTGGGAGAGAGGGACTGACAATTTAAGACCCAGAAAGATGGTTTTACGACTGGTGCAGCTATAAATCAAACTTATAAAGTTCATAAAAATTGTTAAAATAAAAAATGGTTTAATAGGAATGTTTTATGGCCCATAACATTATTATAGCTGTTTTATTCCCTCTGCGTTAGGGGTTTAATTGGATCGCCACAATTCTGGGGATTCTCCGTTTTTATTGGATGGAGGGTAATCTTAAATCAAAATGGCCCCAAATGTCTTCAATATGGCACCTCATTTATCAGCCGTCACCCTGCAGGCTGGGTGCTGAGCCTCGGCACCTCACGGAGGACATGCAAGATACCTTCTTTCTCTCTTGAGTCCCCAGGAGCAGCTGCCCTCTGGGAAAGCTCCTCAAGGTGGCTGAACCATTATAGGGCCCAGGCCAGAAAGAAATCAGAGCCAAAAGGGAAAAATGGGCTCAGACCAGAGTGTCTTGAAATAAAATCCCGAATTAAAATGCGATGAGGAGAACACGTGCTCTGGAGCCCGGCAGCATGGTGACCAATGTCAGCTCTATCGTACGAGAAGTATTTGACCTTGAAGGCAGAGGCTCAACCGCTCAGGGCTTCGGTTCCTCCTCTGTAAAATGCGGACAGTTGTACGTAACTCACGGAACCGAAGGCAGACTGGGCTACCCCTGCTCCCTCTAACAGAAACACAAGGCAAACCACGTGGATACCTTGACATTTTTTTACTAGTCACATTTAAAAAGTAACGTGGTGTTAACAGTGTTGTCTCCAACACCACTAATCTAAAATAATTGTCATTTAAAGGCGTAATCAACGTAAACATTATTAATGAGACAGTTTGTATAATTTATTCAGGCTAAGTCATTGAAATTCAGTGTGTCTTGTACATTTCCAGCATACCTGAGCGTGAACACTTACAGGGCATCTCCCTTTGGTCCAGTCAGACTGTAAGAGCCCAACAGCTACAGGTGGCAAGTAGCTACCATATTGAATAGCAGCAATGATTATTCCTAGCATTCCTCACCTCCTCACCCTCTACCCCTACCTATTCCATCAGCTTCTAGAAGTATCGACAGTCCCATTTCCCAAGGGGCCGACGTCCACCCAAAGTGTCTCTCTTGTATCTCCCTCAGGTGTCAGACAGATCGGTGGTGGCCCTGGTCCCCAAGCAGACCTCCTCCTACAACATCCCCGCCTCCGCCAGCATCTCCCGGACGTCCATCAGCAGATACGGTGAGGACCGCAGAGGCAGCCTGGGCGGCCAGGGGTGTCTTCTGTGACTCCAGGGGCTGCTCCCCACCCCTGCTGACAGTGGGAGCCTGTGCTGCTGCTGCAGCTGGCCTCCAGTCAAAGGAGGCCAACACGGCCTGTCTCCTCGGGCCCGTGGCACCCGATGGCACCATGAATCTTCCCTTGGATAGCTCGGGTCTGAAGGGCCCAGAACCAGGGGCGCCCTTGGATGGGATGTTCACAGAACCCAGTCCCAGTGTATGCTTTCTGTCCTGGCTGAATCATTAACAACGTCCCCCTTTATTCTCGGTGACACGGACCAAATGACTTCCCTAGTGGCGCAGATGGTAAAGAATCTGCCCACAATGCGGGAGACCCAGGCTCGATTCCCTGGGTTGGAAAGGTCCCCTGGAGAAGGAAATGGCAACCCACTCCAGCATTCTTGCCTGGAGAATCCCGTGGACAGAGGAGCCTGGGGGAACTACAGTCTATGGGGTCACAAAGAGTGGGACACGACTGAAGTGACTAACGCTTTCGCTTCACTTCCCCTTTGGCTCTCAGTAGTATCCCGATGCGGAGAAGGTAGTGGCACCCCACTCCAGTACTTTCTGCCTAGAAAATCCCATGGACAGAGGAGCCTGGTAGGCTGCAGTCCGTGGGGTCGCTAGAGTCGGACACCACTGAGCGACTTCACTTTCACGCATTGGAGAAAGAAATGGCAACCTACTCCAGTGTTCTTGCCTGGAGAATCCCAGGGACGGGAAGCCTGGTGGGCTGCCATCTATGGGGTCGCACAGAGTCGGACACGACTGAAGCAACGCAGCAACAGCAGTATCCCGATGTGGGCATTCGGTTGGCCACCCCAGACCTTCCACCCCTAAGTGCTGGGCCCCCAGTGCCCTCTGGGGATGAGGTTGAGGAGTTTCCGTTCCTCTAGTTCTGGGTGGCGCTAGGCTTCGAGCCATCCAGCCAAAGGACCCCGCAGGCCTGAAGCCAACAGCTGCAGGAGGGGCTCGGGCAGTTCTGTACTCTGGGCCCTAAGTAAGAAGGAGCCTTAACTCCCGAGAGGGAGCTTTTCCATTCACAGACCCTTAGTGTCCACACTTCAATCAAAGCCCCTGTGAGAATATCTGGCTGACATTCCACCTATTGATTGGTCTTTGCTGGAAGCATCAGGGATGGAGGTACTCCTGTATTCCCCAGGGCCACTCCAGCTCACAGAATTTCTAGAACCTCATTTTGGCAACAAGATTTCAGGCTGCCCTCACGCCAGCCAAGGATCACTAAAATAACCCACCAAATACAAAACCCAAGGGCTCCCTCCCGATCAAAACCGGCTTGTTCTTAGTGAGGGCAGCAGGTGGGCAGGGATTCTAGAAGGATTCTACCAGCAAGGGTGAGGAAACGAGTCGCTCACGGGCCTCTGCCGCCCCCTTCCCCTCAGACTCCTCCTTCAGGTACACAGGGAGCCCGGACAGCCTGCGGTCTCGGGCCCCCATGATCACCCCGGACCTGGAGAGTGGGGTCAAGGTGTGGCACCTGGTCAAGAACCACGACCATGGGGACCAGAAGGAGGGGGACCGGGGCAGCAAGATGGTGTCGGAGATCTACCTGACCCGGCTGCTGGCCACCAAGGTAATAGCCCCTGCTCTGCCCCAGCCCAGGGAGAGCACCTCAAAGACCCTGCCCCAACCCCTACACGGCCCACGGCATAGGAAGGATGCCACGGGCTCTGCCCCTCCAGGGGACCCACCTGGACAAGGAGGACCTCGTCCTGGGGTGCGCTTCCCTGGAGATCAGGCCACTACTGTTCTCTACCCTGGGGCAAAAATCACAGTGGTCTGCCCGGCTCACTCCATAGCTCCCCTGTTACTCCTCAGAGGAACGGTCCTCTGGCTTCTGGGTCCCCATACCCCTCAAAAGATACTGGGGTTTTTATTGGTAAATATGAGATGGACGGATATGCCATCTTCCTCTGTCAGTGTCTTCTCTACCCACTTTCTGCCCACACTGGAGGGAAAAGCGTGAAGGCCTGGTCCGTCTGGTAATCTAAGGGAAAGCATCCCCTTCCCCATTCCATCGCGTGTGTGCAGGCTAAGTCACTTCAGTCAAGTCCAACTCTTTGCAACTCCATGGGCTGCAGCTCTCCAGGCTCCTCTGTCCATGGGATTCTCCAGGCAAGAATACTGGAGTGGGCTGCCATTTCCTCCTCCAGGGAGTCTTCCTGACCCAGGGATCAAACTCATGTCTCTTGAGTCTCTTGCATTGGCAGGTGAGTTCTTTACCACTAGCCACCTGGGAAGCCATCTCATCTACCCCCACAAATGCTGATAGACGCTGAGATCTAAAACAGCCTGCCAGCCTCCCCAGCAGAGAACAATATACCTATAAGCATAGCATCTATATATAGCTTGTATTTGACAGGACTCTCCTCCACTGATCCAACAAAAGTGCTGCTGAAATTCTGATACAGTGGCTTCTCAGACTTGTTCCCTGAAGTATCACAGAAATACACCATCAGAGAATGTATCTCAAATTTTGCTTCGAATAATATGCTGATAAGAGACCAGACTTCCCAAGTGGCTCAGTGGTAAAGAATCCATCTGCCAGATCAGGAGATGCAGGAGATGTGGATTCTAACCCTGGGTCAGGAAGATCCCCAGGAGGAGGGCATGGCAACCCACTCCAGTATTTTTGCCTGGAAAATCCCACAGACAGAGGAGCCTGGCGGGTTACAGTCCATGGGATTGCAAAGAGTTGGACACAACTTAGCAACTGCATGCTCACAAAGAGACACCAAAAGGTTGGACATTTACTGACCTTCAGAGATGTTTCTTGAACCTGCGAACTGGGGGCCCCAGGCCCAGCCTTGGCCCTGCCCCCCGATACCCTCCAAGGCCCCGTGATCAGAGCTGTGCCTGAGCATTCTTGGATCTGTACCCTTCGCCCAGCCCTCACTCCAGACCGCACTTATCCCAGGCTGCTAACACGGTGAGCCCTTTCACACCTTCCTGCCAGACCCTCTGCGGTCCTCCCCTGCTTCTGCTGGGAGGGTCCCAGTCCTCTGGCTGGTTCTTTAGATGCCCTCTCATACCCTCTCATACCAGCCTGTGCCCCTCATTCCCTGTGGGAAGCCTGAGCTCGGAGCACTTTCTGACTTCGATCAAACTCCCCCTGCCCACACCCACCTGGCGTGGACACAAGCATACGTGTGCACGTGGCTCCCAGTTGGAGGCGGTTCTTCCTGCAAATCTGCCGACCACCGGTCCGTCCCACCTCCCCGACACCCCAGAAGGACCCTCGTCCCCCCACCCCCGCCGTCCTGTCTGCACAGCCTGGCGTCACAGACAGATTTCCAAGGCAGGGTCGGTCCAAGCAAGGCACCATCCAGCCTGTGCGTCTGCTGCCAGCCCCCCCCCCCCACCTCACCCTCCCCCACCGCCCCTCCCCCAGGGCACCCTGCAGAAGTTCGTGGACGACTTGTTTGAGACCTTGTTCAGCACTGTGCACCGGGGCAGCGCGCTCCCGCTGGCCATCAAGTACATGTTTGATTTCCTGGACGAGCAGGCGGACAGACACGGCATCCACGACACGGCCGTGCGGCACACCTGGAAGAGCAACTGGTAAACCCCGGGCAGCCCCGGCGGCTGCAGCCTAGCGAGGCCAGGACCTGGGGGCGGGGTGTGGGGTAGGGCCCAGCAGGGCCCCGGGGGTGGGGTGTGGAGTAGGGCGCAGCAGGGACGGGGGAGATGGGGGGCGGGAACCTGTTCTCTGCCGTGGCTGGGTAATCCAAGGCTCCTAGGACAATCATATGCTCCGCAGAGCCCATGTGGTCCCCAGGCGCCAGGCGGGGCCCACCCCGCATAGGGCCCAGCACCAGGACACACACACACACACACACTCAAGCTCCTGTCCTTTAAGGCCGAGACCCTTTCCCAGGCCACACCCCCTTCCCTGGGACTTGTGGTTCTCGGGAAAGGGAGCCAGGGGAACCCACACACAGCCACATCCCAGACCAAGCGAGCAGCAGGCCAGGCAGCATGGGGCCTCCCGAGCACAGCAGAGTCTCGGACACATCCTGGCACAGGGAGAGCCCTGCACTAAACTCAGACCCCCGGGGAGGCTGGCCAGTGCTGGGGGAGAGCTTGCACCTGCTGTGGACTTGAGCCCACCATTGCACATGTGACCCCTCAAGGCCGAGTGATCACCCCAGCTCCATGGTTCTCAGGAAGCCACAGGCAAGAGGTCCCGCAGGCCTAACTCCGTCCCCGGAGGGGCCCTCCCTGGGCAGACCCAGCTGGGGAGAGACGGCTCCCTCGGGCCCTTCGCACTAGACGTCTCTCTGCTGGGTTTTGAACCTGGATCTTAGACCACGCTGAAGACGGGCCCTCATGTCCCGCCGGGCCTGGCAAAGAGCCAGAGCACAGACCTTCCTCAGGAAGGAGCAGAGAGAGGGCAGAGAGGAGGGCCAGGCCTGGAGTTGGGCAGGCCGCCCACACAGCTGTCTGGACTCAGCCCTCACCTCGGAAAACAGAGCCAGCACAGATGGGCCCCGGCTGTTATTTAGGAATCCTAAGTCCTAGCAACCAGCCAAACACTGGGGGAAAACCCGGCCTCAGACCCCACCTATTCCTCCCTTTCTGGGGTGTAGTGGCTGCCAAGCCCTCCAGAGGCCGCAGCTTTTGATCACAGTGGAGCGAAGCGAAGAGGCTCTGGTGATCTCGGGGCGTGGAGCCCCCCGGGGCAGGTCCCTGAGACCAGCCTTCCACCCGCATTCCCAGGGCCTGGGCTGCGGCTGCTCCACGGCTTTGGAGCTCCGCCCACCATCACCACCCCCAGCCCGGCCCAGCGTGATTTCAAGGGAATCAAGAGAAAGTTCTGGACTGGCCTCCTCTCCATGCCTGCTGTTTCTGGCCGAGTCACAGAAGCACCCTCCCCTGGAGTTGTAGCAGGGACAGTCTTCTTACCAGACCTCAGATACCTAATGCCCAAGGAGAAAACACTGGAAGTTTCCAGAGCTGCTGGGGGAAAGGAGGGTGGACCAGTGGGGCCACCTCTTCACCCAGGCCGCCTCCTCCAGGCTAAATGAAGGATCCCCTGTTTCACTGCAAAGATAGGCAGAGTCCTAATGGAAAGCCTTGGATCTGGGCAAAGCTGATCTTTCCCAACACTTGGCATGGGGCGTGGAGACATTTGGGAAGGTCTGGGGTCCAGGAGATTCAGGAGACAAGGAAGAAGAGAGGGGAGGTCAGCCCAGAGGACAAGCGGGACAGAGCTCACTCCACTGAGGAGCCCAAAGAGTTAAGGGCCAGTGGGTGGCTGGAGAGGAGGGCCAAGTTGGAAAAGGCCACAGAAACAGCAGCTGTTCTGGTTTTGAAGGGGAATAAATGGGCTTATCCTCCTCACAGCCAAAGGAGCAGAGAAAACGCATTCTCCTCCGATTATAAATTCCCTGAGTCGCAGAAAGAATTCTCCTAACGACTGATCAGTTGCTCTCGGGGTGGGAAAAACGTAGAGCCCCAGCGAGTCATTCCCAGCGTGCCAACAATGGCCTCCTCTTCTGCCTCTGCCCCAGCCCGGAGCCGAGAACGCCCTGGGGAGTGCGCTGAAAGAGCTGCCCCCGGGGAGCCCATTCCTCCGCCCAGCGCGGCGGGGCCAGCCCTGGGAAGCGGCCGGCTGGCCCTTCTGGGCGGAGAACCCAGGTGGGGCCTTTGTGCCCACTCTGAGGCTGGGGCTGCCACCTCGTCCTTCCAGACAATAGCTGCGGGCACCGGGAAGGGGCCTCTGGGAGCCTAGGGGCTTTGTCTGAGGCTCTGAAAAAGCGATACAGGCCCTCTAGACTTAGGCTCCCCCAGGGGCACAGGAGTCTTTGGAAAAGACCTCTAGGAGGGAGGAAAGCCACCCACGCCCACCTCGGAACAGTGGAAGCACAAGGTCAGCGCCCTGTTAGGGCACAATGGGGCTCCTTCTCTTGCAGTGTCAGTCAAAGCTCAGGCTAAATTAGCAGCCCTGGCTGGACCAGTTTTCTGTGATTCCATTCCCTTGTCCTTCGGAGAGAATTTTGCATTTGTGGGGTTGGGAGGAATGTTAGTGGACGGCACAGGGCTGGGCCCAGACGCAGCCCCCAGAGACCCCTTTGCCCTCTCCTCCAGCCTCCCTCTGCGCTTCTGGGTGAACGTGATCAAGAACCCCCAGTTTGTATTTGACATCCATAAGGGCAGCATCACAGACGCCTGCCTCTCTGTGGTGGCCCAGACCTTCATGGACTCTTGCTCAACTTCAGAGCACCGGCTGGGCAAGGACTCCCCTTCCAACAAGCTGCTCTACGCCAAGGACATCCCCAGCTACAAGAGCTGGGTGGAGAGGTCAGTAGTATCCCGAGGACTGGCCCAGTCCCCAGTGTCTGCTTCATTCTCTCTGGGCTTCACTGACCAAGGACTCAAAGCCCTGCTTGTGGTCCCTTCCAGACCTCATGCTCATCTTTTTCTCCCTTACCCAGAGTTCCTGCTTGGGGAGGAAAGGGGAGCTTTGCACCCCCTGAGTCAGATTTAGCATTCTGATCACCCTTTATTGAGCATATGCTAAGCACTCAACACTTTGATGAAGACGTTGTATGTCTCATCTCACTAAAATACCCAACAGAGCTGTGAAGTAGGTCTTATTATCATCCCTTTTTTACTGAGGAGGCCACTGAAGCAGACATGCCAAGTGACTTACCCAAGGACACACAGCTAGCAGGGCGCTGAACTGCAGTGTGAATACGGAGTCTGGTCACAGCAGTGCAGACTCTGGCCTGAGGGGGATCAAGTGTGCAGGCTCCAAACTCAGCTTGAGCGCAGAGGCCAGAGCAGGCTTCATTAGAAGAGGAATAGGGAAGCAGCAGGGGACACCCATCCTCTCCGGGGTCCTGGGGTCAGGGGACGGACAGGTGAGTCTTTGCTGAGCCCCCCACCAAGGAGCTTGTCCTCTCTATGGCAGATACTATGCAGACATCGCCAAGCTCCCCGCCATCAGTGACCAGGACATGAACGCCTACCTCGCCGAGCAATCCCGCCTGCATGCCGTGGAGTTCAACATGCTGAGTGCCCTCAATGAGATCTACTCATACGTCAGCAAGTACAGCGAAGAGGTGAGACAGAAACTCGCACTGAGAGGGCCAGGCAGGTTAACCAGAAAGCCAGGCTCCATCCTTAAACAACAGCAATGGGTGGTAATTCTGAAAACATTCATGGAGTCAAAAAGTCACCAGCTCTTCCTTTGGAAGGCAACCTATCCTCTCCTGATTCATCCTATGCTTTCTTACACCTTATTTTGTCTGGTCTTCATTGTTAATGCAATTCAGTTCAGTTCAGTTCAATTGCTCAGTCGTGTCCGACTCTTTACGACCCCATGAATCACAACATGCCAGGCCTCCCTGTCCATCACCAACTCCCAGAGTTCACTCAAACTCAGGTCCATCGAGTCGGTGATGCCATCCAGCCATCTCATCCTCTGTTGTCCCCTTCTCCTCTTGCCCCCAATCCCTCCCAGTATCAGAGTCTTTTCCAAGAAGTCAACTCTTCACATGAGGTGGCCAAAGTATTGGAGTTTCAGCTTCAGCATCAGTCCTTCCAATGAACACCCAGGACTGATCTCCTTTAGGATGGACTGGTTGGATCTCCTTGCAGTCCAAGGGACCCTCAAGAGTCTTCTCCAACACCACACTTCAAAAGCATCAATTGTTCAGCGCTCAGCCCTCTTCACAGTCCAACTCTCACATCCATACATGACCACTGGAAAAACCATAACCTTGACTAGACAGACCTTTGTTGGCAAAGTAATGTCTCTGCTTTTCAATATGCTGTCTAGGCTGGTCATAACTTTCCTTCCAAGGAGTAAGTGTCTTTTAATTTCATGGCTGCAATCACCATCTGCAGTGATTTTGGAGCCCCCAAAAATAAAGTCTGACACTGTTTCCACTGTTTCCCCATCTATTTTCCATGAAGTGATGGGACCAGATGCCATGATCTTAGTTTTCTGAATGTTGAGCTTTAAGCCAACTTTTTCACTCTCTTTTACTTTCATCAAGAGGCTTTTTAGTTCCTCTTCACTTTCTGCCATAAGGGTGGTGTCATCTGCACATCTGAGGTTATTAATATTTCCCCTGGCAATCTTGATTCCAGCTTGTGCTTCTTCCAGTCCAGCGTTTCTCATGATGTACTCTGCATATAAGTTAAATAAGCAGGGTGACAATATACAGCCTTGACGTACTCTTTTTCCTCTTTGGAGCCAGTCTGTTGTTTCATGTCCAGTTCTAACTGTTGCTTCCTGACCTGCATATAGGTTTCTCAAGAGGCAGATCAGGTGGTCTGGTATTCCCATCTCTTGAAGAATTTTCCACAGTTTATTGTGATCCACACAGTCAAAGGCTTTGGCATAGTCAATAAAGCAGAAATAGATGTTTTTCTTGAACTGTCTCACCTTTTCAGTGATCCAGCGGATGTTGGCAATTTGATCTGTTGTTCCTCTGCCTTTTCTAAAACCAGCTTGAACTTTGAGCATTACTTTGCTAGCATGTGAGATGAGTGCAATTGTGTGGTAGTTCGAGCATTCTTTGGCATTGCCTTTCTTTGGGATTGGAATGAAAACTGACCTTTTCCAGTCCTGTAGCCACTGCTGAGTTTTCCAAATTTGCTGGCATATTGAGTGCAGCACTTTCACAGCATCATCTTTCAGGACTTGGAATAGCTCCACTGGAATTCCACCACCTCCACTAGCTTTGTTCGTAGTGATACTTTCTAAGGCCCACTTGACTTCACATTCCAGGATCTCTGGTCTAGGTGAGTGATCACACCATCATGATTATCTTGGTCGTAAAGATCTTCTTTAATACGTAACACTTCTATTAAATATTGTCATTGTTGCCCAGATCAAAGTAGATGATGAATTTCATCCCTTCTGAAACAACAAATCAGACTATTCTTTGCAGTTGGGCAGAAGCTGTCAGCTGAAATATTTCAGACAGACAGGTGGACATGGCTAGATCCTGAAGAAGACAACTTCAGGACAAGTCACGCATCAGCCTCGTACCTGAACACAGTAATAGCAGTGGTAGTCATAGGCATAGCTAACACTTACACGGCACTTCCTGTATGCCAAATGTTTTAAAGCTTTAGATAAATACATGCGTACACACACATACACATATGTTCAGGTGAGCATCTGCGTTATTTAGAGTTGTGCTCGTTGGACAGGATGGAAAGGCAGATGGAAGGATGAAGGATGTGGGGAAAGCCATCTCGCATGCTGAATGCTGAGCCTGCCCACCTTTGTTTTTGTCCCTCAGCTCATCGGGGCGCTGGAGCAGGACGAGCAGGCACGGCGCCAGCGGCTGGCATACAAGGTGGAACAGCTCATCAACGCCATGTCCATTGAGAGCTGAGAGATGGAGCCTCCCATTCCTGGGAAGAGGGACCCGCAAAAGCTGTCACATTGGGCATCTCAGAAGGAAGGACAAGTGAAGGGGGTCAGGCCCCAGAGCTTGCCGTCCCCTGAGACCCTAACCCCGGGGAGAGGGGAGGACCCCTCTCCCCACGCCAGCCAAGTTTCGTCCCGGCCGGTCCCTGCAGGGAGAGACCCAGGACAGCACAGCCACGCACGACGAGAGGGATGCAGGGGCCCAGACACGGTGGTTCTTCAAGCCGAGAGGCGCAACTGAGCAGGGTTCTGCCTCTGTGACTGCTGCTTTGCATGAAAACTCATTTGATGTATATTGGGGAAATAATGAGAACTTTATTTAATTTTTTTTAAGAAAAAGGAAAACCAGAAATAAAACAAAAAGCCTCCCTGTTCATCCCGTCCAACTTTCGTTTAATTCTGCTTTCTGTCCCCCTTCCTTCTTTTGCCCCCATCCCTCCCTCCTCGCACAACTCCTGGTTCCCAACAACTGGAAAAAAAGCCTACAAAGAAATGCTGAGAGAAATTGATTGTTTCCTTGCCCTTGAAACCTTCTTTGTCTAACAAGTGAGGAAGAGAAGAATGAGCGTAAGTTGGCACCAAACGCTCCGAAGGAAGATCAGCCAGTGAAACCAGAAGAGGTGGGGAAGGTGCGACTTTGCACGAACAGCCGAGCTCCCGGGCTCCACCCTGCTGACAGCAAGCTGAGCTTTATGTCCGCACGTCCGTGCGTCCTCTTCTCCAGCAGACATGTGTGTCTCAAGAGCACCGACGCTTTTTGCTACTGTTTGGTTGTTTTCTTTAAACCCAAACCTCAACAAGTGAGGAGCTGATTTTGGTAATTTTCCTTTGGGTTTCCCTACAGTGACTACCAGACATGAGAGCTGGGCCTCTCCCAGAGGGGACGCCTGGTCTCCTGAAGGACGCCGGGCAGCTCTGCCTTATATCCATCCCTGTCGTAAACCAGGCTCCCCGGGGGCAGGGCCCTGGAGGAGCGCGGGCCAGGCCTCCAGGAGGTTCCATCCGGGAGCCGAAAGGGGGACATGGGTGTTCAGACTCTGCTCCCTTCCGCCCGTGGTTTCTTACAATTAAAACAAAAATCAAACACTGTTTACAGCAAGCAATACTTGAAGAGCATAGGTTCAAGAAGCTGCAGTGTTTATTGTTGTGCTTTCTTTGTTTCATTCTCTCGTGCCTAGAGAGGGGAGACGACCCTTCGCTCATGTGTGAATGCTCCTGATGGTCTGAGCACTGGCCACAGCAAAGAGGACTGTAGCATCCCCGGGTTGTATCTTCTGCCTCTCTCTCTCTCTCTCTCTGCCTCTCGCGTCCTCCTGAATTCGAAGGACAAGTGGGTGGCTTTTCACTGGGCTTCTGTCTTTCCTGCTGACACCTAAATCCGTGGAGGCCCAGCCGTCCTGAGTGTAGTTTCCAGATAAAGAGACCAAAGCTCCACGCCCTGATCCAGAGGCCCCATGGAAGGCAGTGGGGGCATCCTGGGGAAGGACACCCCCAGCACCCGTGCAGGGCCCTGGTGATTGGACAGCCACCAGCTTCCAGGCCTCCCACCCTGGCGAGGATCCAAGCAGCCAGCTCTAAGTTCTCTGCAGGCAGCCCCAGAGAGGGTGGGAAGGACGAGAGAAAGGTGAGGGATGGGAAGAGAGGACACTGGAGAGGTCCTGTCTGCCCTGCTCTGCGAGGGGCCACACTGCTGGGAAGTGGGATCAGGGAGAGACCAGACCAGGGTCACTTCCTCTGTAATTAACTCTGGGCCCCGGCTCCTCTGGGCCTGGATTTACCTCCATGCCCTTCCAGTTTCCAGAGACTCTGCTGACCACACTGGATTGTCAGGAAGTGGCCGGGGGAGGGGGAACTCAGAGGGCTGGCTTCCATGGCTGGCGTGTGGCTTTGGATCGCTGTGTTCACCACACGGCAGACATCACCAGGTCGCCTCAGCTCCCGTTTCTTGCCTGAATGCGGCTGACAAATGGGACGAGAAAAGCATTCAGCAAAATACTCAGGAAATGCGCTGTTTTCATTATAATTCACAACCAGCCATGCCAAGACCACTTCCTTCTGATAATCCACTTCTGCTAAAAGTTTCTCGGCCCTGCGAATAGCCTGAAAGAAATCCTAATGACTGGCCTTCTGCACTAAGCCAAAGTGTTTGCCCTTCGTAGCACCCAAAGCTTATCAGCTCAGCGCCCACGATACATGGAGATGAAAGGCGAGGAGATACAGGCAAGGGGAGCGTGAGCGGGGCACTCTGTGCTGCCCACAGATGAGTGCAGCTCTTCCCCTCAATTTGTTTCTGAGCTCCGAACGAAGGTGGTCTGGTCACACCGCTGCTTAGATCGGCACCTCGGGCTTTGCTCCACCAAGAAGTAAAAGCTAGACGTCTCAGCTGCGTCATGACCAACCGTGACCTCCATGCATCTATCCGCTGTTTCCCAGCAGCTGCTTTTGGTGACCACTCACCACCCCTGGGGCTGAGTCCTTGATGGTCTGGGGGGGAGTGGGAGAATGGTAGGGGATGGCCGCTCAGAGAGTGGACACGAGAGACACCAGAGCTCACACGAGAGGCTCCACTGCCTTTCTCAGGATTCTTCAGGAGGACTGGGGAAGGGGGGCTGGCGAAGGAGGTGGCAGGGGGCATCCCTAAAGAAGGAAGGAAGATCAAGGAAAACTACGCGGGACTCAAGTCAGGCCGTGAGGGTGAAAGGTTGGAGAGCCTTGCTTGGCTTTGGGTCACCAAGAGTCCATGCCCTGCGGGATGGGAGGAGAGGGCCTCCCTCCTCACCGTCATCCAGCGTGAAGATATCCTAACCTCCTAAGTGTTCAAGTCTCGGCCTCTGCCCCCAACAAAGCCATCCATCTTGGAGGGAAGCCAAGAGAGACTGCTCTCTCTGAAAGTTTGATCCAGATCCATCTTGTTTGACCGAAGTGCGCAAGAAACAGCTCACCAGAAAAGGGCAAGCACCCTAGAAAATGCGTTTGGCAAGACAGAGGGTGTCCACGCCCGAGATGGGCGAGCTGGCCTGAGCCCCTCCAGCTGGCCTGCTGCCGCCTTCCAACCTCCGCAGGGGCTCCGGGCCTTCCGGGCCTGCCCCCCACTCCCTCACCCCGCTCCAGCCCAGCTCAGAACTGTCTCTGATCCACTTCTGGCAGAGCACTCCCCATCCTTGGAAAGTTCAGTCACTGAAAGCAAGGAGCCCCAGGGCGCCTCACTCACGGGATGGAGCTGTTTCCTGCACGCATTCATTCATTCAGGGAGCGTTCCTGAGCTAACACTGTTCCCCAGGCCCTGCTCCAGGAGCTGAGGAATGAACGAGACTGAGAAGGACCCCTTTCCAGAGCACGGACGTTCTTCCACTTGCTGGTTCCTATCACCACCTTAGCCCTCCTCCTGGACCTGCAGAGGGCACGCGTTTTGGAGGAAAGGGGAGCGGGAAAGCGGAAGAAAGCCGACTGACCCAGCTGCCTTACCTGCTTCCAGGGACAGTCCCCCAGCCACAAGGGCCTTTCTTGTCCCCACGGCCGCTGTCTCTTCTGGTGGCCCTCCACCTGCCTCTTGAGCTCCTGACCTTCCTCCATGTCCGCCAAATGAGGACAAGAAATAGTAGTCAAGGGCCCTGGCCCTGCTGAGCACGAAGCAGAAGCGGTGGACGGGGTGGGCTGGACTGCGATGGTCTGAGCAGCACGAATAAGAAATGTTTCTAGAAGCCTCTGGCTGATCAGCCTCCAGGAGCATCCCGGTTGCCACACCTGCCACCATTCAGTTCAGTTCAATTGCTCAGTCGTGTCTGACTCTCACAACCCCAGGGACCGCAGCACGCCAGGCCTCCCTGTCCATCACCAACTCCCAGAGTTTGCTTAAACTCATGTCCATCGAGTCGATGATGCCATCAAGCCATCTCATTCTCCGTCGTCCCCTTCTCCTTCCACCTTCAAGCTATTAACCCGCGGCAAATACTGAGCTGGCAGCTGCCCCAGAGGGGGCCCGCTGCTCCTTGCCACGCTGTGTCCTGACTCAGGCTCCTGGGGCCTAGCTGTGGACAGGAAAGAACTGAGGCTTGGGGGTGGGAGCTCTGTGGGTGAGAGGATGCAGAGGAGTTTGGGGGACCTGGGGCACTGGAAGCGGACCCCGCATGTTTAGGGCCTTCTGGTGCCTCATCTCAGGAAGAAGCTTTGAGAAGGTGGCAGCATCCTCTTCGTCACCCCGCCTCTCTTCCCCCACCACTTCCCTTTCTGCCAGTTTCCCCAAGAGTGAAGGTGTAGCCTCTGGGGCTCACGATGTCACGGATGAGAGAGGAAGTTTCACCCCTGGTATTAGGGAGGTCCTGGGAGACAGGGCCTCAGCCCCATCAGCAAACTGGAAAGTCTTTGTGAACATGCTAACTGCATTCCCCTCTGTCCTTTGCGCTGCGGCCTCAGGGCAGAGGGGAGGCCCGCCCGGATTTCCGTCACAGCCCTGACTCTGGCCTCCTGTGCTCTCCATATCGGCATCACGGCAGGAGAATGTGCTGGAACGTGGCTTCCCCTGCAGAGCAATTATTGCCAGGTGTGTCAGGGAGAGGGAACAAGCTCTTTAGACCACGAAACTAGGGACCTGAGCCCGCCTGCCTCTGTCCTCAACTGCTCCTTCCCAAACCCACTCTTCTTGACACACTGGAATCTGTAATATATATATATATTTTTAAGAAAATAGAATAATAGCTGTCTGGTTTTGTTGTTTTTACAGGTGTTGTGGAATAAAAGCTGTAAGAAAATTACGTATTTAAAATGTTCCAATAAAATGGGTTTTTTTGTTATTCTAATATATTATTGTGTACCTATTGTAAATATGAAACACTCCTATTTTGCAAGCCAAGGACACAATTTGTACTGTTGTTATATATAAATAAAGGTTACTGGATAAAAAACCTTATATCGTCAAAGAAATGTGGTTGTTCGGAAGCATATACGCAGAATAACGTTTCATGGGCATATTTTAGGAGAGGGTACTCATGGGAAGATGAGCTAAGGTGTTTTGAGGGACTCATAGAATTCTCTCTGGAGCTGAAGCTTATGAATGTCCAGTTATCAATGTCAACACATATACGCATGCACACACACACACATACACTCTGGAGCTGGAGCTTATGAATGTCCAGTTATCAGTGTCAACACACACACACACACACACACACACACACACTCTGGATTGCACCCATAGGTGAACACTGCCCCCTAGCCCCAAGACCCAGAACATTGCTTTTCCCCAACAAGAGGCTGATAGTGCAGATCTGAGATTGAGGTACTTTCCTACGGGTGAAAGAGATCTCCAAAGGAGGAAATCTACCCGCAGCGCTTCCTGAGAATTGCACTCATTTATATGTATTACACACTTTAAGCACCTCCCACAGCCCGGCACGTGGTAGGTGCTGGGAGATGAAACACTAAAGGAGAAAGACATAGCCTTTGCCTTCATCAGCCCGAGAACCATAAGGATCCCGAACAAGGAGTGTCTCGGCAGGGCCATGGAGGAATGTTATGGCTGTTTTTTTTATTCTCGGTTGCAGGATTAAGGGTAAATCAAGGGAAAGAGGAGAGACAGCGTGTGCTTTTAGATCCAGCCGAGGGGGAGAGGCCTGGGGTTAAAGCAGTTCAGGCTGACATGGAGTCCACAGGCAAAGAGGCCTCCAGGTAGGGAGCTGAGGTTTGGCCTGAGGGTGCCACGTCCCATCCACTGCTCTTTCCCCATTTTGCTTTCTCGTGTTCCAGAGTGTGGGGGTGACCCTTCCACTCTCAGCTGCTAAAAGGAGCAGATGAGGATAATTCGTCAATTTGACATCTCAACTGAGCATGCCAGGAAACCACCGCTCTCCCCTGCCACGAGATCAGAACTGTGTCTGGGCCCACAGCCTCACCCCCAGCACCAAGAAGGGAGAACCCTTAAGGATAAGACACAGCCCTCACCTTCAGAGAGTCTCCAGTCTGATGGTGGAGACAGCCCCTGCCTTCAGGGTGACTCCAGCCAGACAGGGGAGACACGGACCCCGATCTCAGGGACAGCCCAGTTTTATATGGACAGGCCACACATGTACAAATGGGCCCCAGGAAATTTTGATTTCAAAAACTTTTTTGAAATGATTTCAAAATGATTCTGAAAAACAAAATCATATCAACAAGTGCATGTTGATAAATCTAGGGCATGCTAGAGTTACGGGATTATTATAGATTCAGAGAGACAATTCCTATGCAGTGCCTATTCTGCAGCCTCTGAGTTTAGGGTGCTGTGTACACACACACACACACACACACGCACACACTCGCTCCTGGCAAGAGTGGAGAGATGCCAGTGCTGGTCCTGAGGGTGAGGAAATGCGAGCACAACACCCTGGAGAGACGGGAGGTCACTTCGCCCAGGCCTGTGTGTAGTTAGTGCATCATTTTAAATTGCACGCAGGGTTTTGCTGTGAGTGCAGCAGGCTGTTTGGCTAACATTAAACCATCCTCCGCTTCTCTTCTAAACAAAGACCTTGAGCGCTGGAGGCACTCTGTTCCACCGCACTGACAAAGCTATAATCCTTCCTCAGCAGAAGCACTGGCGTGGCCCCTGCCAGCTCCTGGAGGCTCCGCAGTGTGGGGCAGTTAGACGAGACTGGCCTCCGCCACTGCCGCCTGGGGACCCTGGGGTCAGCTGGGCTGGGACGCAGGCTCATATGGGCTGGATGGAGGAGTCCATTTCTCTGCAGGGAGTCTTGTATCCCAGACTTTCTCCAATCTTCTTTCCACCCCACCACCGCCATGTCTCCCCTCAGCAACTTGAACTTGAGGCAGTGCTGTTATTAAATATCTGCTGCAGGAACTGCTATTCTCAGGGAAGGAGGAAATCGTGGAGAAGGGAATCCACCAGGCATCTGTCTGTCCCGCTCATGGTCATCGTCCCAGGACAGAGTACAGGATGCAGCAGATGGACCTAAAGCAGGTGCCCGATCAGAAGTTTCTGAATGAATGATAGGGTGCTGTGAACCACCTCTTTATTGCAGACACTGAAACATCCTCTTTTTCAGGGTCTCATGTGATAGGCAGATTCCATTTTTATAGTCTGAGGAGCAGAGAGGTTAAAGGATTTGTTTAAGGTCACACAGCTACTCTGCTCTTTCCACTGCACAACATTGCCTTCCATTCGCTCTGCTGCTGCTGCTGCTAAATCACTTCAGTCGTGTCTGACTCTGTGCGACCCCATGGACTGCAGCCTACCAGGCTCCCCTGTCCCTGGGATTCTCCAGGCAAGAATACTGGAGTGGGTTGCCATTTCCTTCTCCAATGCAGTAAAGTGAAAAGTGAAAGTGAAGTCGCTCAGTCGTGTCTGACTCTTAGCGACCCCATGGACTGCAGCCCACCAGGCTCCTCCATCCATGGGATTTTCCAGGCAAGAGTACTGGAGTGGGGTGCCACTGAACCATTTAATACTTGAAAGTCTTCCCAGGCCTTGATCCTTGGCCTTGAAACAGGCAAGCGCTATGAGCGCACTCTTCCGCGTCCATCACCAGCCACAACTGCTCGATACAGTCACTGTCTCTCCGTCACTCGTAGAGAGAACAGCACTAGACCCAGCTCTGCTGGACGAACAAAGGGGAACAAAACTAAGTCTTACAGTTGCAACCTTTCTCAGATTTTACAATCTAATATCATCACTCTTCATTATTCTAAGAAAGACTCACCCCTTTTCTTAGTGAGAATTGGATCTCATTTTTACCACAAGTGCAAAATCGTGTTTCCAACTGCAGCCCTAGGATTCTCAGAGAGCTGGGTCTTTCGGTGTGAGGGGAAACCTGCACAATGAGCTGCTCACGAGATTTTAGGGAAGTGGGCGCTGCTGGTGGTCTGCGCTTGATCAGGGCCACCCTGTGTGTTGTCTAACCTCCTGCTCAGTGAGTGTTGGCTGCTAGGAGCCGGGAGCTAGGTCCATGGACCACTGGTAGCACATGGGTAAGAATTTCTGCATCCTGTTACAATATTTACCTTATTCCTGGTTTTGCTTTATACGTCTAATTCTTTTATTCCTCACTCCCCCCTATCTTTTCTAACAGCAAGTTTTCATGTATCCCTGGCTAAAAGCACAGGCCTTGGATTCAGATTGCCTCGGGTTAAATTCCATTCCCAAAATGCATGGCCCGGGACAAGTCACATAACCTTCCTGTATGTTTTCAAATCTATAAAATGGGGATTATCTGTATTAAATAAGGGTTTTGCAAAGGTTAAAAAAGATGACACATATAATGAACTCCATAAATATTGTAATAGGTAAATGAGAGAGAAAGAAAGAGAAAATTAACCATCCACCCTCCTTTTACATGCAGTCCAGCAGGACCTACCAGAGGCTCTGAGAGTCTCTATCTGGCTGTGGGAAGAAGCAGAATTAATGCTCATAGATTTCAGCAATAAAAGTTGGTGCCTGAGAGGAAGGCCCTTAGGAAACTAGGCATGGATGCTGACCAATGAAAACAGGAGATGAATTAAGGCTTTACCCAAAGGCAGAACCACTTAGGAGCCAGCCGGTAAATAAGCTCCTGGTAAATGCAGAGGGGAAGAGCAGAAAGGATCAAACCAAATCAACACGTGTTAAATCCACAGGCGGAACCCGCGTGCCCATAAAGTCAGGAGATGGCTTCCAGAAAGCCTCACTGGGACCAGGGTCCAAGAGTGTCAGGGACCTCATAGGAAAGACTCCACCCAGAGGGCCGGGAGGCGGAACAACCCTCAGGCCCAAGGCAGGGGTGACAGAGAAGGAAAAGTAGGCTGGAAGCAGAGGGCATTGACCCCAGGGAACAAGTCCCAGAGGAAGCAGAGGAGGCGAGAGAACGTAGCGCTCAGCAGACCTGGGAGGAGGGGCCCTCCTGTTCCCCCTCTGGATACCTGAGCACCTCCATCCTCAGCTGGTTTCAGGTGAGTGTGTTAGTCAAGGTTTTCCAGAGAACCAGAACTAGACCAACAGGAAGTGTGTGTGTCTAACTGAGTGTGTACGTGTGTGGATAGGGAGGTAGACAGACAGAAAGTTTAAGGAATCAGCTCACACAATTGTAGAAGCTGCCAAGCCTGAAATCTGCAGGGCAAGCTGGCAGGCTATAGCAACTTCTACAAGAGCTGATGCATGGTCTCGGGTCCAAAGGAAGAGGAAGAATTTCTTCTTCTTTGAGAAAACACAGTGTTGCTCTTAAGGCTTTCAACTGTTAGATGAGGCCCACCCATACCATGGAAGATGGCCCGGTTTCTCAAAGCCTGCGATTATAAATGTTATTTTCGTTGTTGTTCAGTCACCCAGTCGTGTCCAAGTCTTTGCAGCCCCATGGACTGCAGCATGCCAGGCCTCCCTGTCCCTCACCATCTCCCAACGTTTACCCAAGCTCACGTTCATTGCTTTGGTGATGCCATCCAGCTGCATATTAACCACATCTAAAACATAACTTTGCAGCAGTGCCTAGAATGATGTTTGACCAAACTGGGCAGCACAGCCTAACTAAATAACACAAAAAAATTCACCATCACAGTGAGGGAAAGTCAGACCACCTACCATCAAACACTGAAGCTAAACTCAGTGCAAATAATCTGTAAATCCATCCACCTCGATGAGTTTTTGTTGTTGTTTTTTTTTTTTTTTTTACTGTGGTAAAATACACATAATGTAAAATTTACCATCTTAACCATTTTTAAGTGCACCATTTAGTGCTGTTCAATACATTCACATTGTTATGCAACCATCCGCATAACACTTTTCATCTTGTAAAACTGAACCTCTATACCCATTAAATAATAACTCCCCATTTTCCCCTCTCCAACACATCCCCTGACAAACACCAAGAAACCCTAGGGTCATAAGCTTTCACTAAGTCCCTGCCCTCTGTACATATCACCCGTTACTACTGCCCTTTGGATCGTTTAATGAGACCCTCGTATCAGCCCCACTTAAGGAAAAAATGATAGCTTCAGATTCAAGGAACTATGGAAACAGCAAGGGCCCAACATGGAACCAACATAAGCATTAAGAAATCAGAGAGGGTGGATTTGGAGCCGCAGAGAGCAACAGACCAAGGAGCCCAAGCAGTTCCAAACGTGAGCGTGAAGGAGGCAGCTGCCGGACGAGGGAGCATTCTGGGTTCCTTTAAGGGTCCACCGTGGGGCAAACACCCACTCCCCCAGACCCAGCCACAGCTCTCTTCTCTAAGTTCCCCATGTCAGGACATGATCTTCAGAGCCTGGGGGGCAGAGTTTCTGAAGCATTCCCAAAGAACATAGCAAAGGTCACCCGAGTCTTGAGGTCCTCGTTTCTCTACCTACAGAGAACCAGCCTAGACTTCTGATGTTAGGCTGGAGGCCAGTCCCTGCCACCCGCCCAGCCTGGACGGTCCATATTCCTACATTCCCATTGCCATTTCCCTCCTCCTTCTGTGCTCCTTTGCACTGAATGAAAGCTGTCTTTTATCAGAGACACACAAAAAAACAGTCCGGGGGACATTGGGCAAAGCACATAACTGAGAGAGCCTCAGTCTAAAACACTAGCTTTGAGGAACCTTCCTCTGGTGGTCTCTGATCTTGGTCTTTAGAAAATTCTGAACTTGGAAACGTGTGATGTGATCCTCCCTTTTCTCTGTGCTCCATCCCACTCCCCCTAGGTTGCCCACCTCTCCTTTCAAGGCCCCTTCCCCTAGACCTTGCAGGGAAGAAAGGACGGGGCCTCTACATACCTCAGACGGCTCTACGTCCCTCCCCCTCGCCCTTGCGCTGGTCTTAGCACTTTCTGAGTCTCCTCCCTCTCTGCATCAGTGGCATCACTGGCGTTTTACAATTCTGTAACAGTAAATGGACAAAACCTGCTCCCAGGGCCTCGTTCCAGTCTGCACCGCACAGTCAGACGGTTTCGCTGAAGGAGGCTCCTTCGGAACCTGGACTCCCGGGCTGCGGCTTCTCTGAGCAGCCCAGATTCCCGGGGGGCACCAAGCCCCACTCAGCCCCCGTCATCCCAGCCCCTGTGCCCATGTCTTTGTTCACATTGAGCCTTCTGGGAACTGAGACAGAAATACAACAAGATGGTGAGATGCGTATGACAAGCCAAACAGGGCACAGACTCTGCCAACGCAGAATAGCAGCACTGTGGTGCTCTGGCTTGTTCCAAGGGCAACATGAAAGACAGCTCACACAGATGGGGAAGATGGGAGACAGGGGGCCGGGATCCAGGAAAGAAGCAAGGTGGTTGCCAGGCTCAGGTGGAAAGCTTGCAGCCCTTGGCACCTTCTTTCTGCAGAGCCTGGTTAAACCACCCAGCCGGCATCCAGAAGGAAAGGCAGGAACACAGGAGGCGCGTGTCAACAGCTCAGATGGAGAAGCACTCCACTCTGAGGGTTCAAAGCTGGGCTGGCGTGAATAATAATGAAGGGGCTGGCCGCGCCTTTCTGCAAGGGAGTGCCAGACCCTCCATCTCTGACACGATTCCCACAACCATGAGGCTGGTGGTGGTGCCATCTGCAAGGTCATGGCTGACTTCCTGACCTTGGGCGGGTCATTTGACCTCTAGGGCTCACTTTTTTCTCCTGTGTAAAACAAGACGGTTAGATGAAGTAAACTCTAATATCCCTCCATCTCCGGAGTGTGATGGATTCTATGACTATCAGAACAAAAAGAGAAAAGTCTGAGAACCAGAGGAAGAAAGTATTTTATAAAAACACAGATAGTAAATAAAACAAAAAGCCAAGCTCAGAACCCAGGTGTCTAGATTGCCAGCCCAGGGCTCTGCCTGAGCCGGAGGAAGAGCTTCAGCATAACAGTGTGCACCGTTACATTTTCTATGCCTCTCACTCCCAAAAGTAAAATGCCCCCACCAAGCAAATATTATTTTTTTATCTTCCCATGACCAGTTTCTCTGTTATCAGTCTGTCCATGCATGGCCCTTCCCAGATAGCTTTCAAAATGCATTTTCTTTAATTATGGATTATTGACAGGATGGAATGCTATAGACCATGAAAAACTAAATGTGGGAACTATGTCAATATGCGGAGATGTGAGTAAGGACTAACTTCTCGTGGAAAGGACGACGGCACCACAGGGACAAGTACACACTGATTAAACGGGTGGAAAAGGGACCGGGTGCTCATTGTTTATTGACCAAGATTAGAGGCAAATTTAGATTGTCCTCTTTTTTAATTTTTTTTATTGAAGTATAGTTGATTTACAACATTGTGTTAGCTTCTGGTGTACAGCGACGTGACTCAAATGCATGTATTTTTTCATTTTCTATTCTGCTAGAATTTACTGTAGGATATTGACCTTGTTTATTTTATATATGGCGGTTTGTATCAGTTAATCCCAAACTCCTTCTTTGTCCCTCTCTCCCACCCTCTCCCCTTCCGTGACTGGAAGTTTGTTTTCTAAGTCTGTGAGTCTGTTTCTGCTTTGCAGATAAATTCATTTGTATCGTATTTTAGATTCTGCATATGAGTGATGTCTCATGATGCCTGTCTTTCTCTGACTTACTCAGTTTGATCACCTCTAGGTCTATCCATCGGAGAAGGCAATGGCACCCCACTCCAGTACTCTTGCCTGGAAAATCCCATGGATGGAGGACCCTAGTGGGCTGCAGTCCATGGGGTCACTAAGAGTCGGGCATGACTGAGCGACTTCCCTTTCACTTTCCACTTTCATGCATTGGAGAAGGAAATGGCAACCCACTCCAGTGTTCTTGCCTGGAGAATCCCAGGGATGGGGGAGCCTGGTGGGCTGCCGTCTATGGGGTCGCACAGAGTTGGACACGACTGAAGCGACTTAGCAGCAGCAGCAGCACATCTATCCATGCTGCTGCAAATGGCAATATTTCATTATTTTTATGACTGAGTAGTATCCTGTATTTCGGAGAAGGCAATGGCACCCCACTCCAGTACTCTTGCTTGGAAAATCCCATGGACAGAGGAGCCTGGTGGTCTGCAGTCCATGGGGTCACTAAGACACGACTGAGCAACTTCACTTTCGCTTTTCACTTTCATGTATTGGAGAAGGAAATGGCAACCCACTCCAGTGTTCATGCCTGAAGAATCCCAGGGATGGGGGAGCCTGGTGGGCTGCCATCTATGGGGTTGCACAGAGTCGGACACTACTGAAGTGACTTAGCAGCAGTATCCTGTTTTTATGTATATATATATGTATATACATAACATATATATATATATATATATATAACATCTTGTTTATCCACTCATCTATTGATGGACACTTAGGTTGCTTCCATGGTTGGCTGTTGCAAATAGTACTGCTGTGAACATCGGGGTGCATGTATCTTTGAATCACGAATTTATCCAGATATATGCCCTGATTAAATAACCTAGAACCTATTGCTAAGTCGTGTCCGACTCTTTGTGACCCCATGGACTATAGCCTATCAGGCTCCTCCGTCCATGGGATTTTCCAGGCAAGAGTATTGGAGTGGGTTGCCATTTCCTTCTCCAGGGGATCTTCCCAACCCAGGGATCAAACCTGGGTCTCCGGCATTGCAGGCAGATGCTTTACCGTCTGAGCCACCAGGGAAGATTAAACAAACAAGTACTTATTATTTTAAAATTTTAAAATTCTGGCTGTCTTAGCCATCTCAGCCACTGCTTTGGACACAATGTGACCAGGTGCACAGAATCCTTTTTCAAGTGATGGGCTTCCCCCTCCTCCTTCTCCCTGCAGGCCCCAGGCCCTAGCTCCAACCCTCACCAGGCACAAGGGCTTCCCCCACACACACCCAAGCTCAGGAGTCAGCAGCTAGATGGCCCACTTGCCTGGCTGGCTGGGAAGCCAGGGCAGCAGCAGGCTGGTGGACGTGGGGAGCAGGACCTGCAGGCAGAGCTCCCACCCTGGCTAAGGAGAGCGAGGACCCTCAGGTGATCCCACTAACCTGGGTGGAGAGGAGACCCCCGAGCCCTGGCTGGGGAGACCAGCTTCAAACCCCTGGAGCTCACACCACCAGATTCTACCACCATGAGAGCTGAGCCAGAGGACCCTCAGAGCTCAAGGAGGTGAAAACGTTTTGTCCAGATGACAAATTCCCAGCTCAGAGGAGCCTGGGGGAGGGGCTGCAGTTCCTATTTGGCCTGAGCCGCCCAAGGACAGAAGTGATAATCCTGGGCCTTGGGATCGGAGGCAACCGGAGTGAAAACCAGGTTCTGCTGCTTAGTAGCTGGGTGATATTGGTTGCTTCTTATTCCCTCTGGGGCTTCCCAGGTGGTGCTAGTGGTAAAGAACCCACCTGCCCGTGCAGGGAGATGTAAGAGACGCAGGTTCAATCCCTGGGTCGGGAAGATCCACTGGAGGAAGGCATGGCAACCCACTCCAGTATTCTTGCCTGGAGAATCCCCTGGACAGAGGACCCTGGTGGGCTGCAGTCCACGGGGTTGCACAGAGTCAGACACGACTGAAGCCACTTAGCATGCACACACTCTATCTGAGCAGGACTTCTAACCTGTAAATTGTGGTGTTGGCTCAGGGGGCTCTGGGGGAATTTAGATGAATGTGATGTCCTTAGCCCAGGCGTGGCACGTGCTTCACCAGTCACTTGAGAAGTGGGGAGGTTTCTTGCCTACGTTAGTATCTCACACCACCTACCTGAAATATTCTGACCCCTCTTCTCCCACATTCTTCCCCAGTCTGGAGTCTGGAGCTGCCCCATTCGGCTGTCCTGAGATGCTGAGGGCAGGGAGGGTCCCAGGTCGGCCCTCTGTCTCCAGCCACCTCGGTGCTTTCTTAACCAGGAAACTGAAGCCTGGCATCCGGCTGCTCCGTCCGAGTCCCCTGAGTCACTGAAAAGCTCTGACCAGAGGTTCTGGCCAAAAGGTTGACTCTGTTCAGGAAATGAATCCCAGCTTGGGAGAAACAGGCAGCGACTCCAAAGAGCCATCTGGAAGGGATGGTGTTTCCAACTAGTACTGGGAAAGACAAGGCGATGATCAGAGCAGTGTGGCATTAGCACAAGAATAGACCAGTGGGACTAGACAGCCTTGAAACAGACCCTAATATATATTTAAGGACTTGATAAATGATAAAAGAAACATCATTAATTATTGGAGAAGGTGTGAATTATGCAAAAACTGGAATCAAGGAAAACTGGTTATTTGAAAATGAATCAATTTTGATCCCCATCTCACAGCCTACACTAAAATTTCACTTAACTCAAAGGGTTAAACCTGTCAAAACAAAGGAAGCGGAGGGGGAGGGAAATCAGAACATGTCATTTTTCCACATGGTAAGACTGAACAGTATAAAGATGCAAATGGCTCATGAATTAAGATATATGTTGAATCCAATCCCTTTCAAAGTCCCAAATGGGATTGGGTTTTTTTTTTCTGGAACTAAACAGCATGATTCTAAAATTCATCTGGAAAATGAGCAGGAATAGCCAATTTTTTTGTGTGAAACAGGATAATTGTGGGAGATTTGTTCCACCAGATAACCAAATGCTCCATTTCATATACAAATATGTCATATTTTAAAATACATGACTGTATAACGATACAATAATTAAAACAGTGTGATTATAGTAGAAGAACTAACTGAACAGGATAAGACAGCTCAGAATATCCTACTGTATACTAAAAAATTTCTTGTGTGATAAAGGTGGCATTCAAGTCAATGGGGAAAGAAAATATTATTTAATACATGAAGCTGGGATAAATGTTAACTATTTAGAGGGAAAATCTATTTAAATCCTTATCACACAAGAGAGGACAAACTAAATTCCAGATGAATTAAAGAGTTAAATGTAAAATAAGAAACCATAAAATACTTGTAATAAAATACAGATTACTATTTCTATCTCAGTGTGGAGATGGAATTTCTAAGTATAAAAGCAATTGGAAAAATCACAAAGGAAAAATAGATCTATTTGGCTGCATAAAATTTCAAACTATGTCTATAAAAAAAAAACATAGAAAGTAAAAATAAACAGCAAAATCAACCTGAGAAAAATGTCTGCAACAAAAACATCAAAAAAATTAATGTTCTTAAAATATAAAATAGCATTTATACATAACGGAAACCACTAAACACAAAAGAAAATGCGCAAAGAACACAAATAGGCTATCTGCAGAAGAAATAGAAATATTCATAACTGTTTAAATATACAAAGGGCTGTTAAGCCTCACCAGCAATCAATACATGAGAAGAAAACACAGTCCTGAAATGCATGCTTTGCCCTATCAAATCAGCAAATTCTTGTAAAAGTCAATGCAGAGTATCGATGAAGGTATGATGCAATGACGGGCTTCTCACACCCTGCTAGCATGCTAGATATGTGCACAGTATCTCTAGAATACAACGTGGTAATAAGCCTCCAGAGCCTTTAAAATATTCATTCTCTTTGTTGCCATAACTCCACTTTGATTTTGAACAAGTGAAAATATGGACAAACATAAACGTTCATCTCTTTTATTTATAATGATAGGTAGAAATAAATATACCCCAAGTTTTTGAATATCCACCAAGTTTTGGAAAGTTCAGTACATTATAGTTCAGCCACAAGATGGAATATTATACTATCACTTAAAATTATGCCCTCATAGACTCTTTCATGATTTGGAAAACTGTCCACAATGTGTTACAGAATGATCGGAATAAGACAGTGTGGGAGTGCGGGTGAAGTTTATTTCTTGCTTATTCTGTTCTCCATGTGTGCTGAGTCGCTCAGTCGCGTGTGAATCTTTGTGACCCCATGAACAGTAGCCCACCAGGCTCCTCTGTCCATGGGATTCTCCAGGCATGAGTACTGGAAATGGGTTGAAATGACACAGGTTGCCATTCCTTCTCCAGTGTTTCCCATCCCAGCCACCAACGTCTACAAATGTAATGACTGTAATTTAAAAAGTACTGTACCCTTGAGCTTCTCTTCCACAATCACTCTTGTGGGCAGACAAAGAACTCTCTCACCCTCTTGTCTCAGCAGACCCTCTTCTTTCCAGCCCTAACTCGACTGTCCTCCACTGGTGACCGTTTCACTCCCCTGCGTTTGCCCAGTGGGGAAGTAGAGGGGCCCTTTCATAGTATGCATTGTCGTGGCCACCCCACCCACAGGACCCAGCACCCAGGGAGAAGGAACAGTGATTAACCAGGCTTTGGCATTGGGTCCATGTATGATGCTGGCTAATGATCGTGGGAAGCTCTCCACTGAGCCAAGTGTGCTGCAAGAGTGAAGGTTCTGTTGTGGCCACCACTGTCTCTCCAAAGCCAATTCAACAAATATTGAATGACTAAAGAATGAATGAACATTTCTTCTGTGAAATGGAAGAAGTACGCCCACTTGACAGAGTGTCGTGAGAACCGAATGCAGTGATGTGAGCACACGGACCCCTCATAGACGCCGGATGAACGCTGGTACCCATGCTGCAGCCGGCTGACCCCTGACGGGGGCCTTGGTCTCCCTGCTCTCCTATGGTTAGACAGCTTTGCTGAAGGTATGCATGGCTTAGCCTTGTCTCTCTGAGTTTTCCCAGATGGTCTGAAACACATGGCTTTCCTCTTCTTGTTTTCCTTTTGGTTTCCTCTGAATCGATTCTGCCACTGGTGAAGGGCAGTAAATTAATAACTAGCTTCCCCCCACGACACCAAGCCCAACAACTAATTGGCTCGATATCTCCCCGTTGCTGTGTCACTTTGGGATTTTCTGGGTGAGATATAAATAAGCCGATTCTATTAATAAGCCATTTGGCCAAAGGAAGAAAATACTCTTCCGAGATCCCCAGGGGCCTGGGGAAGCCGCCCGGTGGCCCGTGGAGCGAAAGACTTGATTATAGGAATGAAGCATACCGCCTCCGTGCCCGCCTCCCTGCAAAGCTGTACTCCCAGCAGAGTCCTCTCGGGTCCTGGGGGGGCAGGGGAGGGAAAGCTTTGTTAAGTTTAAAAATTATAATTTAGATAAATCTGCACATTCATTGGTCTGAGCGAGTCTCTGGAAAATAATAGTTAGCAGGGTAGAACCTGCCGCATTTCAGGGCTTTATTGTCTCCTTATAATTAAGTCCTGCACAGAAATCCAATTACAAATGTTCTCAATCGCCCTCCAGCTAAGTGCTAACAGAAGAGAGGAAGAAGGCTCTTGGACTTAAATAACTCTGGATAAAAATTAATATCGTGGCCGTGTTGGCTAATTAAAAGTACCGCCTCTATTAGCGGGCCTTTATATTAATAAATGAGACTATTATTATCATATCCGACAACCAGGGCCCTTATCAAGTCTGTTCTGTCAGCTTTGCTCTTGAAAGCACAAGTTCATTGCCCTGGGTCCAGGCTTCTATGGGAGCAGACAGAACAACTGCCTTCTAGCCTGGAGTTTACAGAGTTGGACACCCTGGCCTCCACCGCCTTGCCCGTTCCTCACACTGTCTGGAAGGTGAGATGGTTCCTGCTTCACAGGTGGCGGAAGCTAAGGCTTCACGTTCAGTTCAGGTCAGTTCAGTTCAGTCACTCAGTCATGTCCAACTCTTTTCGACCTCATGGACTACAGCATGCCAGGCCTCCCTGCCCATCACCAACTTCTGGAGCTTGCTCCAACTCATGTCCATTGAGTCGGTGATGCATCCAACCACCTCATCCTCTGTCATCCCCTTCTTCTCCAGCCCTCAATCTTTCTCAGCATCAGGGTCTTTTCCAAGGAGTCAGTTTTCGCATCAGGTGGCCAAAGTATTGGTGCTTCAGCTTCAGCCTCAGTCTTTCCAATGTATATTCAGGACTGATCTCCTTTAGGATGGACTGGTTGGATCTCCTTGCAGCCCAAGGGACTCTCAAGAGTCTTCTCCAACACCACAGTTCAAAAGCATCAGTTCTTCAGCGCTCAACTTTCTTTATAGTCCGACTCTCACATTCATAGACTACTGGAAAAACCATAGCTTTGACTAGATGGACCTTTGTTGGCCAAGTAATGTCTCTGCTTTTTAATCTGCTGTCGAGGTTGGTCAGAGGGTTTCTCCCAATGTGCAAGTGTCTTTTAATTTCATGGCTGCAGACACCATCTGCAGTGATGTTGGAGCCCATGTTCAGTAACTTCTCCTAATAAAAGGCAAAGGACCCTGAGTCTAGGACTCATTAGACTATAACACAACATTCAGTTCAGTTCAGTCGCTCAGTCGTGTCCGAATCTTTGCGACCCCATGAATCACAGCACGCCAGGCCTCCCTGTCCATCACAAACTCCTGGAGTTCACTCAGACTCACGTCCATATATATAATATAATATACATATGGACTTTATGTATTTATACATTTTATGTATTATTAATATATATTATGTATAATTTCCCAGGCAAGAATACTGGAGTGGGTTGCCATTTCCTTCTCCAGGGGATCTTCCTCAACCAGGGATCGAACTCAAGTCTCCCGCATTGTAGGCAGACTATTTAAGCTCACATTTACCATGTGGGCCACCAGAGAAGCCATATATATATAATATTATATATTATATTATAATATTATCACATTATACTAGCTAAAGTTTCCTTGCTGGGCGAGGGCGCAGGGGGAGGTTTTTAGTACATACTGGTTCCAAGAAATTGGAAAACTCCCCTTCAGTGTATTTGGCACATTCCTTTGTTCCCTGGTGAATTATTTCAAGTCTCCTCCTATGGTCCAGGCAGTGTCTGAGGCACCAGACACATGGTCATCCCCGCTCTCAAGGGGTAAACAGGTATTTACGATGGCAGAATAAGCGCAGGGCACTTGGGAGCCCACTGAGAAACATTCAAAGCCAACCCAGGCCTGGGGATAGGGAAGACTCGTCAGGGGAGGTGGCAGCTAAGTGGAGTCTGGAAAGGAAAAGGGAAGAAACCCGGGTGCAGTGGTGAGCCGACAGGGTGGGAGGAGATTCCCAGGCAAGGAAACCGTGTATGTAAAGCCTGAGGAGAGTAGTTGGACAGTACTCACTGTGCCTAAAGCATCAAATTCAAGGTGCATTCAGAGAAAATGATACAGCTGCAGAAGGAAGTCAGGCCTGATCACATCAGGTAAGGTCTTGCCACGACACTCACAGTTTGGGCAGCTTACCCAAGGGTGATAAAAAGTCTCTGAATCATTTTAAAGTTCTGGTCTCTCTGGCAGGAATGTGGGGATGAGCTGGCTCCTGGAAGCAAAGGGCAGGTTAGAAGTAACGCCAAAGAGACATCAGGGGACCGTGGAGGTGGAGGGAGGGGCCCTGCTCAAGAAACATATAAGACACTTTCTTTTCTCCAGGTATGCTTCGAATGAGCAGGCTTGTTTAAAAACAACTGGACTATATGACGATCTTTTACTTTTATTTAGTTTGACTCACTGGCAAAGACCCTGATGCTGGGAAAGATTGAAGGCAAGAGGAGAAGGAGGTGACAGAGGACGAGATGGCTGGATGGCATCACCGACTCGAAGGACATGAGTTGGAGCAAGCTCTGGGAGATGGTGAAGGACAGGGAAGCCTGGCGTGCTGCAGTCCATGGGGTCACAAAGAGTCGGACACGACTGAGCGACTGAACCATAACAGTTCGCTTCACTTTGTCTGCTTCATAGTCAGTGCTCCCATCTCATTTGGAGCTTATATTTTTCAATTTCTCCATCTCTTCTTTCTTTTTTTATTGGAGTTCTTTCTCAAGCCTTTAGCAAGCATAGTAGAAAAGCTTCTGTATAATATATGTAAATAATATGTATGATACATATATATTTTGTAAAACTTCTGAATTTTGGCCTAACTAAAAAATTTATGACTTTTTGATTCTGCTCGTTTGACTTAGTGTGAATAGAATACTAGGTTTCTAATTTTAAAATATAGATATGCAACAAGCAACAAAGGTTTACAGTAGAGCACAGGGAACTATAGTCGGTATCTTATAATAATCTATAATGGAAAATAATTTCAAAAATAATATGTGTATAACTGAATCGCCTTGCTGTGCACCTGAAACATTGTAAATGAACTATACATCAATAAAATGTATACTTTAAGAAAGAAAAAAAAACCATACGAAATATAAAATCCACCCAACTCAGAGACACGGGAGTCGTATCCGACCCCAGCTTTCCAGCTGGAACAAAATGAAGGGATTCCAGAAGACAGGAAAGGGTGAATGGATGAGGGGCAGCTTTGGGTGAAAGATAAGAAGTTCGATCTGGGGTGTGAAAAGCTTTCCATTCTTGAGGGGCCCTTAAGGGCATTGTCTGGTGAGCTGCGGGTCCAGGGGTCTGGACCTCAAGAGAAACAACGCTTCGGGACTGAGCTGGTCACACATTAGCGATGCCAGGGTGACCACAGATGACGTCATTGCAGGGAGCAGGTGGTTGGACCTCCACAGTCCTGTTCACCTTCGCAGCAGATACTTAAAACACAGCGTGCATCTCCTATAGGCAAGGCACCCTTCTCTTGTCATCAAGCGTTTCTCCTACTAGGATATTATGTCTTGGTGACAAGAGATGAGGCATGTCATGTCCAGTTTCCCCCAGACCCACACAGAAATGTTAGATTTTTATCTGAGTCATCAAAATCTGTGGGCAACCCAGTGACCGTGAATCGAATTCTAATTCTGTGCCCCAACTTCGGTTGGCCTCAGATTTACTCCAAAGCCAGAACTACTGTGAGACCAGAGTGACTGAGAAAAAGTAGCCAAATACTCTCTCAGACTCAGAGAATATTTATCCTAAGTCACCAGAGCCCCATAATGAAATCCAGACTCAATCATTTTAATGTCTAAATTCCAAATATAATGATAATAGTGAATGAAATACTGACTAGACTTAAAGAATGAAAGCTTTTAAGTGAGGCAGGAGTAGAGGGAAGAGGGAGGAAAGAAAAATATCTGAAAACAACATCTTGTTTTTACAAAGTAATGGGCCAACCGCTTGCCATCCATCAGCTAACAAATGCAGGAAAGTCCAGTTTGATAGGAATGCTAAGAGAATGGGGAAGGGCCACGGAGACAAGGGATTTTTCTCAAGATAAGGAGGTTGTTTCAGCTTTCACTGAAAATCTTTCCAGAGTGTCTGGTTAGGCTTTCCTGCTCTAGTGAGTCAGTTGACGTTCTGATCCTGCTTTTGGGTGATTCTTCTGGGTTGGAGGGCAGGTCTGGCCAGCGTAGGGTTCAGGAGGTAAGCGGTGTCTTACAAAAGATTATAAAGCATTCAATCAGAAGGCAGACCCCTCACATTGTATCTGGAGAGGTCCCAAGGTCAAAGCCACATGATAAGGCCAAGACCTGACCATCAACCCAAGCAACTGGAGGGGGAGCCAAAGACGGAGTTGAAGCTAGAGGTTAGGGGCTGGAAGATAGAACTGGAAGCTAGAGAACAGCAAGCAGGGACAGTGGCGAACAGAGGGGTCTAAAGGGGCCCCAGAGATCAAGAATTAGTCTCGGGGTGTCTGCTGTTGTATAACAAATGATCCCAAAACTTAGTGGCCTAAAACAGATTTCTACCATATTTTATTCATTTAGAAGCAACTAAGTGAGTCCAGCCCACACTGAAGGGGAAGGGATTACACAGGTGGGTGACTGCCCAGAGGCAGGGATCACTAGAGGCTGTCTTAAAAGCTTGAGTTAGTGAGTGAAGTCGCTCAGGCGTGTCCGACTCTTTGTGACCCCGTGGACTGTAGCCCACCAGGCTCCTCCATCCATGGGATTCTCCAGGCAAGAACACTGGAGTGGGTTGCCATTTCCTTCTCCAGGGGATCTTCCCAACCCAAAAGCTTACCTACCACCTTTTTTGTCTCCAAAGGTGGGACCGCATGTATGGGCAAGCCAGGTTCATTTCAGAGGCTGGAAACCGGTATGTGGGATAAACAACTTCTTTGACAGATGAGAATCTTGCAGGATTTCTGGCTCATTCATTATCTTCCTGGGTGGTTATTTTCCATGGCGGCAGATGATGAAATGGAAGGCTTAGGCAGCTCCGGGAACTGCGTACTGATTTTCAGGTATTTTCTACAAGCTGACTTTTTGACCAAATCACTGATGACATCCTAACATTTGTACCCGTCCTCCCGTTGATCCCTCTGTCTCAAAAACTCCTCTACAATTATTGTCTGTGTTACAAATTAGTCTCAAATAAAAGGCAGCGAGCTCTAAGCATCGACACTTTCTCACAATGCTACTTTGACGGATAAATCTTCTGGGAGCAGTGCTCCAACATCCAGCCAGTCACATCAGGAAAATGCGATTTGTCTCTTGTCAAGGTGCGTGAAAGGCCTCTGCTTTTTTAAAGGGCATATCAAGCATCAGGATGGGCGTCTCAGGTAGTACTCAGTGGTAAAGAACCCCCCTGCCAATACAGGAGATGTAAGAGACGCGGGTTCGATCCCTAGGTTGGGAAGACCCCTTGGAGAAGGGCATGGCAGCCCACTCCAGTATTCTTGCCCAAGAATCCCATGGACAGAGAAGCCTGGTGGGCTGCAGTCCATTAGGGTCGCTCAGAGTGGGACACGACTGAAGTGACTTAGCACACACAAACAGCAGGAAGTGAGTGAGAACACGGGGTGATGTGTGGTCAGAGGGACGCAATTAAATCGCAGCCAAGGCCTGTTCCACCTGCCTGGATGCGGCCTGGCTCCATCCTTTCAGATGCCTGGAGAGATGCGTGAGCAGGCACAGTCCAGGAAGGTCCAGGAAGGGAGTACACAGTGGGACCCTGGCTGCATATTTTTATACTGGGGCTGAGTGTTTGTGGAGGACTCCTTGAGAAAGCACGCTACAAATGCATCTTTCTGTGTGCGTCAGAACAACCAGGGACCAGGCCAGGTCTGTGGAGGGGAAACAGGGAAAATGAGCAAAGAGAGAAGGATGGTAGTAGGGTGTGGAGAAAGGAGGTGGCCGAAGAAGAGAGAGAAACTAGCAGGAGGAGCCCACGGTGGAGATGGCAGCGGGCTCGTGCGCCCGGCTCGCGCGCCTGCAGCCATACCTCCCTCTTCCTAAACTCCTTTCACCAGCTCTAGTGAGCTCTCACGGAGCCCAGAGGACACAGGGTGAATAAAACAGGCACTGATGCTGTTCAACCAGAGTTCCGGGAGAGGGGCACAGAAGTAGAGCAGGGCAGAGGCTCGTGGGGGAGACGGCGGGTCGCGACCACAGATGCTGCGGGCCCTTCCCCATCCCCACCCCAGCCCCCAGCGCAGCAGAGTGCGTGTCCTCCCGGCTTGGGCTCAGCCTGAGGGAGATGAGCCTCCCCACCTTCCTCAACCCAAGCCCAAGAGCCGGTGTTCAGTTCTCTCACACACTTCTCTCTCAGTCTCTCACCGCTTTGACCATCTCTCGGGACCTGGGTTTGTTTTTTTGTTTTTTTTTTTTCATCCTTTCCCTGCCTTTTCAAGGGCTTCCTGGTGGCTCAGCTGGTAATGAATCCACCTGCAATGTGGGAGACCTGGGTTCGAGTCCTGGGTTGGGAAGATCCCCTGGAGAAGGGAAAGGCTACCCACTCCAGGATTCTGACCTGGAGAATTCCATGGACTGTAGAGTCTGTGGGGTCACAAAGATCGGACGCGACTGAGCGACTTGCACCTCACTCACTGCCTCTTCAAGGTCTGGCCATCTAGACTTGTTGGGAACAGGAAGGGCCAGAGGAAAAGCCAACGGCTGCCGTTTGCCACAGGTTCGGGAAAGAGCACGTCCTCCAGCCCTGCTGACGGGAAGAGGAAGGAAGTGCCTCTACCGGGGCAGAGGGAAGGGGCGGCGGCCTGGCCTCCCTCGCACCCTGCTCATCTCTGAATGGCCCTGTGTCCCTGTGGTATCACTCTGGGCACATGCAAGGAAGACAACTCAGCCAAGGAAGCACACGGCGGCTGGCACGATGTTAGCTCCCGGGCTGGCGTCTGCTCCCGGCCCACTCTGAGAGCCCTCAGTGTCTCTGGTAGCTGGATTCCCCTCCAGCCCCCAGGCCTCAGACCTCAGCTTCACCCCACTTGACTGGCTAGTCGGAGTCCTGAAGTGGATTGTTGAGACACCCTCAGCTCCTGTCCTCCCCCACCCCATTCCTCACCTCCTTTTATGAGTTCCTTCCTACATGTATGCCCTAAATCTCTCCTGCCATGATTTCCTTCTACAATTGGGAGCAGGGACCTGGAGTCAGCAAAATGCCACAAACTCTGGACACCCTTGCTGCACACAGAGGTCAAGCGCCTGAAGCGGCTGAACTATTCACACAGGTACGCTGGGAACCTGGCGTCTCAACTAGGGCTTGAGAAAAATGGACGGAACGCCAGGGTGGGGAAGCCTCCTTCAGAGGCCATGGAGCAGCCCCCCTAAAGGCTGGGGGTGGTACACCCACAGTACCCACCCCCAGCACAGCTCGTAGCTCCAGCGATGGGACTTGGAATGCACTCCCGGGGGAAACCGACCAGCCCCACGTGCAAAGATGCTCCCAGCCGGGTCCCCGTCGTTGGTCTCGCAGAGCCCTTTTGGGGAGCCTGGGGCCCCCTCACGCCCCTGACTCGTGCCTACGCTTCTCCCACCCAGAGCGCCAGCGTGCACGCTGAGCCATCTTTTCAATTTTCTGGTTGGCTTGGCAAACGGCAGCTGCCCTGTGCCCGGAGCCCTGGGCCTCTCACAACTTCCCCGTGCTCCCCTCCGCTGCCTGGCGAGCACCAGATCGTCCCAGCCTGGCCATCAAGTGGGCCTCCGTGCCAGTCGGACACTCCGTGTGCCCCTCCCTCACCTCCGCTCTCCTAACCCCAAGGGGGCTCCCTTCCTCCCTGGCCCCCACCCCCAGACTCAGTAATGGGGCAAACGCCAAAAGAGAGAGAGAGAGGGAGTAGGGAGGGGGAGCCTGGGAACTAAAATCCCCCCACCCGCATCTGCTGCTGCACTCACACCCCTCCCCGGGCCGACAGCAGCCCCCTCGTTAGATCCAAAGGCCCTGGTGCCAGCCCGGCCCCTTGGAGCAGTGACAGCCACGTGCTTCGTGTGCCCAATTCTGCAGCTGGGCTAATTACTGTGGTTCCAGAGCTTGGGGTTCAGCCCCAAACCAAACAAATTAAGACAAAAACCATAGCCTTCTTCATTCCTCTCCTTCCCAGCCAGCAATTGCTAAAGGACCCCTATAATTGATAACAGTGCAATAAAAACCCACCACCTGTCCTTACTCCTAAGGACTCGGGAGTCCAGCCAACAGCACAGCGCATCCCTCTACGGCCACAGCAACACGGAGTTTAACAATACGACATCTCCAAGGGCCAGCGTTGTTTCTCCTGGCACATGGCACCTGGGGCCTGTCATGTGCCCAGACGTGGTCCAGGACATGAACAGCTGGGTGGACAGGCTAGACCATGGAGGACTTGGGGCCAGGACTTCCCACAGGGGTGGGCCGGCCCTGTGAGAACTGCTGCTGCTGCTGCTGTTAGCATTGCCGGGGATTTGTGGCTGGAACAGCAGCAGTGGGTGACCCGGGCCCTCAGGGTGCTCAAGTGGACAACTCAGAGGCTGAGAATCACCTGCCAGGAGGCCAAATTCAGAAAACCGGAGAAGCAGGAGGAGAGGATCAGTCACGTCTGGCAGTTAGTAAGAGGGCCCTGGCTCCAGCACCCAGGTTCAGGAGCAGAAATTAAAACAAGGATGCTGCGATATGCGAGAGCTGGTTGTTAGGGAAAGAGATCACAGCACGGTTAAGACCAGGCTCCGCCAGCCGGGAGGAAATAGATGCTGAACTCAGACAGCCTGACCAGGGTCCCACTTAGTCCTGAAACAGAAGTGGCAAACCATAGCCTTCTTCATTCCTCTCCTTCCCAGCCAGCAATTGCTAAAGGACCCCTATAATTGATAAAGTGCAATAAAAACCCACCACCTGTCCTTACTCCTAAGGACTCAGGAGTCCAGCCAACAGCACAGCGCATCCCTCTACGGCCACAGCAACACGGAGTTTAACAATACGACATCTCCAAGGGCCAGCGTTGTTTCTCCTGGCACATGGCACCTGGGGCCTGTCATGTGCCCAGACGTGGTCCAGGACATGGACAGCTGGGTGGACAGGCTAGACCATGGAGGACTAGGGGCCAGGACTTCCCACAGGGGTGGGCTGGCCCTGTGAGAACTGCTGCTGCTGCTGTTAGCATTGCCGGGGATTTGTGGCTGGAACAGCAGCAGTGGGTGACCCGGGCCCTCAGGGTGCTCAAGTGGACAACTCAGAGGCTGAGAATCACCTGCCAGGAGGCCAAATTCAGAAAACCGGAGAAGCAGGAGGAGAGGATCAGTCACGTCTGGCAGTTAGTAAGAGGGCCCTGGCTCCAGCACCCAGGTTCAGGAGCAGAAATTAAAACAAGGATGCTGCGATATGCGAGAGCTGGTTGTTAGGGAAAGAGATCACAGCACGGTTAAGACCAGGCTCCGCCAGCCGGGAGGAAATAGATGCTGAACTCAGACAGCCTGACCAGGGTCCCACTTAGTCCTGAAACAGAAGTGGCAAAAGAGGCTGGACCTTGTCTGATGAGACAAGGACCAGCTCGTGGACATTGGTGAGCTGGACCTATGCCCCACATCCGGTTTGAGCCTGAACTGACAGGTTCTTTGGTGGAGCTCTAGCCTGAGAGTATCAGGCACCCAAACCCCAACACCAGACCACACGGGACGGAGCAGCCACCCAGGTGCACGTGACCGTGGGAAGCCAGGGCCGGCCAGTCTGGAGTGTAGGGGCAGACAATACCTGCAACCTGGTCCGTGGTGAGCACCTTCCCAGCAAAGTGCCCAGAAGAGCTCCTGGAAGTCCCAAGACCAGCAGCATCAGCCTCCCTGGGAATCTGCTAGAAATCTACATTCTCCAGCCTCACCGTAGGCCCCTGTATCACAGACTCAGACGGTGGGACTGGACCACCTATATTTTTATAAGCTCTCCCGGTGACTCTGATTCTAAAGTTTGAAAATCTCTAGGTACGGTTCTCAGGGGAGTGCGTGTGTGCGTGCGAAGTTGCTTCAGTCACATCTGACTCTTTGCAACCCCATGGACTGTATAGCCCACCAGGCTCCTCTGTCCATGGGAGTCTCCAGGCAAGAATATTGGAGTGGGTTGCCATGCCCTCCTCCAGGGGATCTTCCCCACCCAGGGGTTGAACCTGTGTCTCTTACATCTCCTGCCCTGGCAGGCAGGCTCTTTACTATTACCTGGGAAGCCCTCTCAGGGGAGACTTCCATTTATTCACAGTTGTTTTCAAATTCAGTCCTACGCTGCAATTGTCTGGCAGGCTTGTTAAAACACAGATCCCTGGAGTCCCTGACTTGAGGGGCTGAGGTGGGCAGCCTGAGAAGAGGCATTTCTGACTAGTTCCGAAGTGATGCTGATTCTGCTGGTCCAGGGACCACACTTTGAGAACCACCGATTTAAATATCTGGGGACAGGATATAATCCTCTGGCTGGAGGTGAGCTTTTCCCAGACTGCATCTCTGGGGCGAAGCCAGGGCCCAAGAGGAAGCATCAATTCTAATTAGGCAACGTGACCGGATGGATGCTTGTGTTGCCCCTTTCAAATTCACAGGTGGATTTGGAAACAGGGCCTATGAGCAAAGAGCGAGTGATAAAGGGTAAGTGAGGTCGGAGGCGAGACTTCCATCTGAGAGACTTGGTGCCAAGAAAAGGGAAAGGACAACAGAGCCCTTTCTCTCTCCCTTGCTCATGAGGACATGGCTAGAAGGTTGTCTAGAAGCCAGGAGAGAGGTCTTACCAGAAACCATATCGACCAGCACCTTGATCTAGGCCTCCAGAACTGTGAGGAACAAAGCTCTCTTATTTCAGCCACTCAAGATCCACTGGAGAAGGGAAAGGCTCCCCACCCCAGGTTCTGGCCTGGAGACTTCCATGGACTGTATGGTCCATGGGGTTTCGAAGAGTCGGACACGGCTGAGTGACTTTCACTTTCACTTACTTTCAGCCTATGCTAGGCTAAGTCACTTCAGTCGTGTCCGACTCTGTGTGACCCCATAGACAGCAGCCCACCAGGCTTGCCCGTCCCTGGGATTCTCCAGGCAAGAACACTGGAGTGGGTTGCCATTTCCTTCTCCAATGCATGAAAGTGAAAAGAGAAAGTGAAGTTGATCAGTCATGTCCGACTCTTAGCGACCTCATGGACTGCAGCCCACCAGGCTCCTCCGTCCATGGGATTTTCCAGGCAAGAGTACTGGAGTGGGGTGCCATTGCCTTCTCCGTACTTTCAGCCTGTGGTGCTTTATTATAGCAGCCTAACCCTGAATATTCATTGGAAGGACTGATACTGAAGCTGAAGCTCCAATACTCTGGCCACCTGATGCGAAGAGCTGACTCATTTGAAAAGACCTTGATGCTGGGAAAGATTGAAGGCGGAAGGGGAAGGGGACGACAGAGGATGAGATGGTTGGATAGCATCACCAACTCAATGGACATGAATCTGAGTAAACTCCCAGAGATGCTGAAGAATAGGGAAGCCTGGTGTGCTGCAGTCTGTGGGGTCACAAAGAGTTGGACACGACTTAGCGACTGTAGGAGAACAACAAACAGACTGAGACAGACTCAGGGACCAAACAACACGAGTACGTCTGGAGATTTAATGAGAGAGAGAAAGAACAGTGTCCCTGTTTGTGCCCCAGCTGGCAGCACCAATGAACGCCGCCGAAGGTTTTCTGCTGGTTGGGACCCCTCCTCACCTTCTGAGTGATCCTCCTGTTTTCTCTCCCTGTGTAAACAGCCCTTCCGAAACTGCCTTTAAAGTCTCTTCCTGGTTCCCCTCTCTTCCTGTGTCCGTCCACCAACGGCCTCTCCAGCCAGCCCCCTGGCAGGCCTTCAGCTCTGGTTCAAGGTCACACCCCGGGCCTCCGATCAGCCCTCTGCCTCAGTCTCCTTTCACCTCTGCCCCTGGCTCCGGCCCGGATGAATCATCTCAAGGGGCGGTCGGGAGAAGCCGGCTCAGCCGGGCAGAGGAGGACCCGGCTAGCCAGCGAGTCCCTGCGGAGGCAGCAGCGCCGGGTCAGGGAGGCTCCTGGAAGATTTATTGGCCACTAAACCCAGCTGGAGGGGGTGGAATAAGTAGGCAGAGTGTAATCAAAGTGATACTTTATGTTGTTCCATCTCAGGAAAATAATTGTTCCACTGGAACATCATTACACTATCATTTTTCTACTCTTGCACCACTTACTGGGAAATAGAAACTCACTTTCTTCTTCATAATAAGCAGCAATTTCAATAACTCAAAAGGCTTTTTCTGAGATGGGCCGTTCTCCATCCTTCAGCAACAGAAAGACAATCCCCTGCCCCGGACTCCCAGGCTGGAGCAAGGTCTCAGGACCTCCTGCGGACGGCTGTCCCCGCCTTCCAATGCCCTCCCTGCCAGCCACTCGGGGGACCACTGATCCCAGTTTTCCAGGATTAAAAGGTTTTCCAAGATGCTGGACTTTCAGCACCAACGTCAGGTCAGAAAAATAAAATAGGGAAGGAAGATTGACAGTGAGGGGTAAGCAGGTTGATGGGGGTAGGCTTCATTAAGAAGGTGGCATCTGAGCAAAAGTTTAAAGGAGGTGAGGCAGGTTATGAGGATATTTGAGGGAAGGGCATTCCAGACAGAAGGATCAGTCAGTGCAAAGTTCAGAGGCAGAGCTTGGCGTGTGTATTTCAGGAATCCCATGGAGGCCCTTGGGGCTGGAGCAGTGTGAACAAGGGGCAAAGGGAAGGAGAGAGAAAGGGCAAGCGTGATTAGAGAGGCCAGATTTTGCAGGATTCTACAGACCTTGATGAGACCGTTTGGCTTGTACCTGGAGGAGATGAACAAAAGGACAGGATCCAGTTTATGTTCTGCTGGACCGGCTCTTACAGCTGCAGAAGACCATGGAAGATCAGTTAGGAGACTGGCGCAGTAACACAAATAGGTAATGATTGTGTCTTAGACTAAGATGGTGATTAGCAGACCTGCTGGACAGCAGCTGGATCCTGGGTATATTCTGAAGGTGAGGCTGATAGATTTTCCTGATGGAGATTGGGTATGAGGTATTAGAGCAAAGAAGAACGGCGTGACTTCCAATATGTAAATGCACAGGGCCCATCACTAGATCGTAGAATAAATAATGCATGTGTTGCAAAGGCTCACTCCACCCCAGAAAAATGTGCACTTGAGATATTGATGGATTTAAGTTAGAGACTAAACTGCACTCCCAAATGGAATCATTTAGACGCTGCAGTATGGTCTTTAATGCAGAATAGATGTGCGTTCATCGCTAGGGCTGGGGCTGAATAACAGGACCACCTACCCAAGGTCAGCTCTCTAGCCTGGCGGCTGACTCAGTGCAGTCCAGCAGTTAAGAGGTTGGACCTCCATTTAAACTGTCTGAGGTTCCGTTTTTTTCATCTAATGATTGTTGTGAGAATTGAACAAGATTATGTTCACAAAATACATAACACAGGGCCTAGACCCTGGGGACAGCTTCATTACCGGTAGAGATGCTCTGCTTGCTAAGTCACTTCAGTTGTTTCTGACTCTTGGCGACCCTGTTGGACTGCAGCCCACCAGCCCCGTCTGTCTATAGGATTCTCCAGGCAAGAATACTGGAGTGGGTTGCCGTGCCATCCTCCAGGGGACCTTCCTGACCTAGGGATCAAGCCCTCATCTCTTACATCTCCTATGCTGGCAGGCAGGTTCTTCACCACTAACGCCACAGGGAAGCCCCAAGAGACGTTGAACGCCCTTTGAACAGCGTTGAAATTCTGACAGTGACCAGCAGAGGGCACCACCAGCAGAGACTGTGCCGATGCACTGCTAGGGAGACTGGCATATATGCCTTGGACCCACTAATCTGGAGAAGAAAAAAAATAAAACATAAATAAAATAAACCGGCTTCACATAAATAATAAACTGGCATTATGTTTTTCCTCTCTCCTCTTTCTCCTTATCCCTTTTTGCTGAATTTTACATTTCCCCCAATTCTCCTTGTTACAGAGACCCCTTGCTGTGTGAAATGGATCTTCTATTTTGGGGTTGCATTTGATCAGAACAGCCCCAAAGCCCTGGCATTACAGGAGAATAATGTACCCTCCTGCACTACCAGTCAGTTCTCAACTCCTCCCTAGAGCCCCAGCAGAAGACCAGACAACTCTCCCGGTGCCCTGGGCGTGGGGAGGACCAAGACAAGGACAGATCAGGTTTGTCCAATTTTGCTCTGGCCCCTGGAAATTCTGCTCCTTATCTCGTCTCCCATTGCTTCACCACACTGCCAAAATTACCTCGATAATATATTTTTTTTAATTTAAGAATTCATTTTCACTTCAAGAAAGAAGAACACTGCAGCCAGATAAGAAACTCCATCTGTCATCAAGAAAAAAGGGTCGAGGATTTGGGTGTCACAAATCCTGTGATGTCTTAAATTAAGGTGCCACTTCTGCAGGTTTTCTTCATGTTTGTGAAATGATTATTCTACAGAGGTGCATTTAATATGGTTAAAATAATGATTACGCATGTTTAATACATCAATTTAAGTTATTATCCCCCATGCTATAAAATGCAGGATAATTTCATAAATAATTATAAAGCATTTACAAATGGCGACTTGATGCAAAGCGTTCTTGCTAATCCTTTATCTTTCACAAACACAGAAATAACAATTAGATTCCTGGAATGGGAAAGGGAGGTTATGTTCTAGAAAGTGTCACTCCCTTACTGAATGCAAATAAGGAGGCAAGGGAAAAAAATAAAAGCCCTGGGTAGAACCAGTGTACTTTCTCCCCTTCCTGACAGCTGGAAGATGTCTGTCCAGGGTATCCTTAGTCTAGGTACCCAGCTTTCTCTCTGCAGGCATTGGGGAGTGGGGGTGTGGCCTCAGGGAAGGGAGGAGTCTTTGAATCCCTTAGAGAAAGAATAATCCTGCCTCCTTCTAATTTTTTAGAAGTAGAGAAGTTGCCATACTGAGACGTGACCACAGGGTTAGAATAAGAAACAACATTCCCTACCCAATCACACACACACACACGTAGGCAGGACATCCTTTGACTGTTGGAAGTTTGATCCAGATTTTCAATTATGCCGAAGGATGAATTGAGTCACTAGGGACCATATGACAAAAAGCTTCAGCCTCCACCCTTCAGCCTGTCCATCAATGACACAGACTTAGAGAGGCAGGAGATCCCCTCAAAGGGCTTCTGCTCTTGATGGCGAGCCTGAATGTTCACTTTAAAACTATTCAGTAACACAGAATAGTTTCACTATTCACTATTTCACTATTCCCACTCCCCAATGCCTGCAGAGAGAAAGCTGGGTACCTAGACTAAGGATACCCTGGACAGACATCTTCCAGCTGTCAGGAAGGGGAGAAAGTACACTGGTTCTACCCAGGGCCTTTATTTTTTTCCCTTGCCTCCTTATTTGCATTCAGTAAGGGAGTGACACTTTCTAGAACCTCAGCACAGAGCTGAGGTTAAATCAGCCACGGTAAAATTGAGCTGACATAAATAAAGTAAATCCAGGGAGGCTTTTTGGAAGAAATGAGATGGAGCCAGGTCACAGACCAGCGGAATCAAGTAAACCAAAGACAGGCCACAGATGCTGAGAGGGACAGTGCACGGTGCATTTAAGGGACCTGCACACACACGGTCAGGACCCCCTGGGACTCAAGCAGGACGCCAAGGGCTCGGAGGTATCTTGGGATAATGCCCTTTGCACCCTGCCAAGTCAGCCTGTCTCTCAAAGGCTGGACAGTAGCAGAGACGAGGACGGGAAGGAGGTTCTAAGCATACCTCCAGCCGATCCAAACCCCAGCTCTGCAGAAAAAGACAGCTCCCAGTTTAGGCACCGGCTTTTAAAGGGATGTGGAGGGAGAAAGAGAAGGGGCAAGACCTTGAGGGCCTCGATGCTGGGATGTCAGTTCCTATGACAGTGTATCACAGCTACTTACACACCAGCAGAGCTCAAGTGAGTCCTAGCTGAAGACTGACTCCCTAGGTCTGGGGAGGAGGAAGGGTGGAGGAGGGGTCTTAACAGCAGACCACCAACCAATGGGTCAGCACCACGCCAGGCTGCAACCCCACGGAGGAGGCTGCCGACAGTTGCTGAGTGGGCTCAGGAGTAGGCTCCAGTCACAGCTCAGATGTAACAGCCTCAGAGAAGCTGGAGGGCATCTCCTCCACTTCTGCCAGTCTCAGAGCCCCCAGCAGGGAGGATCAGTGGATAAGACAGACTGAATTCTTACAGCTGAGTCCTTGACTCCTTTCCTGCAAAAGATGGCCAAGAATTCATCTCCAGGAATCCACGCGAAGTTCACCTTTCTCCCTCCACACCTGCACCCACACACTTTTGTCACCACCGTGACACGTCTGCAGAGGCCCCGGGCAGGTCCTGAACACTCACCTAGCCCCAGTTCTGGCCACATGCGGCTGGGCGACTGATCACAGGCAGAAGAAGAATCTCTCTGGCTCTCAGACACCAGTCCCCCGTCCAAGGGGCCCTTGGATCTTTCATCTGCCTCTGTCTCCCTTCCGTGTCCTCTGTGCTGTAGTTTTGGTAAAATCAACTAACCCAGTAATGAACTCATGGAAACAGCATATCTGCTTAGCTTCAAAGCATTGCCCCCTCAATGATTACCTGGTGGTTTTAACATATCTCCACAAATTTTTTTCCACTCTCCCCCAGAAAGTGGAGCTTAATTCCATCCCCTTGATTGTGTTCTGGACTGGGTGAGTCCCTTCTAACAGTGTGGGAAGGGAAAAATAGTGACTTTTTAGTAGGGAGCATTGATGAGGAATTATCCAGGGATGAACTTCCTTGGTGGCTCAGACAATAAAGAATCTGCCTGCAGTGCAGAAGACTAGTGTTCGAACCCTGGGTGGGGAAGATCCCCTGGATAAGAGGATGGCAACCCACTCCAGCATTCTTGCCCGGAGAATTCCATAGACAGAGGGGCCTGGTGGGCTACAGTCCATGGAGTCACAAAGAGTCAAGCACAACTACAGGACTAGTAAGAGACACGTCAGGAGGACTACTAGATGATTCTGGAACAGTAGGCTGAGGCTGCACTTTGAGCCCTTCTAGGGCTCATATCCATGGTTTGTCATGCTGAGGCCCCGGTCCTTGTGACATCACTGGATGAGACGGGCACTCTGCCTCAGTGGTATTCTTTCTAAAAGCCCATGCGTGCTTGTGCTAAGTCACTTCAGTCGTGTCCAATTCTTTGTATCCCCATGGACTGTAGCCCGCCAGGCTCCTCTGTCCATGGAATTTTCCAGGCAAGAATGCTGGAGTGGGTTGCCATTTCCTTCTCCAGAAGCCCATAACCTCACTCAAATCATAAGAACATATCAGACAAACCCAAATTGGGGGACAATCTACAATACACCTAACTAGTGCTTATCAGAACCGCCATGGTCATGAAAAGTAAGGGGAAGTTTGAGAAATGGCCACAGATTGGAGTGAAGGATGACTCCAATGCAGCATCTAAATGGCATCTTGGAGCAGCAGAGGAGCATGAGCGGGAACACTGGAGAAATTAGCATAAAGTCTATTGTTTACCTGTTCATCTGGTTTCAATGCTCATGTCTTGATTTTGAGAAATGTATGATGATTATGTATGATGTTAGCAGCAGCGGGAGCTGGGTAGAGGGTACACAGAACTCTGCCTCTCTTTGCACCTCTTCTATAAATCGGAAACTATTTCAAATTCAAAAGCCTTGGTTCTTCTAAGAAAAGAACTTATTGTCTTGCTCTTTTTCCCTCCCTCCCCAAACCTCTCCTCTCTAACATGCCCACTTGTGTTGCTCTGTGTCACAAAGTCCATACCTTGGGGTTATTTCCCTATCCTGAACACACCAGGCATCCTCTTATCTCATGGGTTTTGCTCAAGTTGCCTGCCTGCCCCTGCCTTCCTGCTGGTCCCACCACACAAGCCTTAAGGGCTAGTCCCAAGTTCACCTTCCCTGTGGCCCACCCACTGCCAAAGTCCCTTCTTTGGCTCTTCAAGGCACTTGTTGTCCACATCACTCCTCTCCATCTTTATAAGTAGAGATGGCTTTGAGGGAGTAACACTCAGCTTGGAAATATCCACCACACTTCCGCCCTCCTGCTTTCCCCACCAACTCCTTTAGGCTGAGACACGCCCCCCCCCACACACACATGGAGACTGCAGCCATGAAATTAAAAAATTCTTACTCATTGGAAGGAAAGTTATGACCAATCTAGATACCATATTCAAAAGCAGAGACATTACTTTGCCAACAAAGTCCATCTAGTCAAGGCTATGGTCTTTCCTGTGGTCATGTGTGGATGTGAGAGTTGGACTGTGAAGAAGGCTGAGTGCCGAAGAATTGATGCTTTTGAACTGTGGTGTTGGAGAAGACTCTTGAGAGTGCCTTGGACTGCAAGGAGATCCAACCAGTCCATTCTGAAGGAGATCAGCCCTGGGATTTCTTTGGAAGGAATGATGCTAAAGCTGAAACTCCAATATTTTGGCCACCTCATGCGAAGAGTTGACTCATTGGAGAAGACTCTGATGCTGGGAGGGATTGAGGGCAGGAGGAGAAGAGGACGACAGAGGATGAGATGGCTGGATGGCATCACTGACTCGATGAATGTGAGTTTGAGTGAACTCCAGGAGATGGTGATGGACAAGGAGGCCTGACGTGCTGCGATTCATGGGGTCAAAAAGAGTCGGACACGACTGAGCGACTGATCTGAACTGAACCGAACCACCCCTCGCCCCACCCCAAGCCTCTGGAGAACAGGAAAACAGCGCCTCCTGGTGACAGGGATGAGGAACTGCGCACCTCCCCATCCCTGCTGCTGCTGCTGCTGCTGCTAAGTCGCTTCAGTCGTGTCCTACTCTGTGCAGCCCCATAGACGGCAGCCCACCAGGCTCCCCCGTCCCTGGGAATCTCCAGGCAAGAACACTGGAGTGGGTTGCCATTTCCTTCTCCAATGCATGAAAGTGAAAAGTGAGAGTGAAGTCGCTCAGTCATGTCCGACTCTTAGCGACCCCATGGACTGCAGCCCACCAGGCTCCTCCGTCCATGGGATTCTCCAGGGAAAAACACTGGAGTAGGTTGAATTTCCTTCTCCCATCCCTACAGCTCTTCAGATCCTGGGCCCTGATGGAGCCATGCTCCAGCCTGCCTTCCTTCTCTTTCATCTCCTCTCAAGACTCAGTGAACCTCGGCACAAGCGACCCGGTTTCCCGTGTAGGCACACACCCTTTTCCGGTTCTATGCTGGGCTTTTTCCCTTTATGTCTCTTGAACCCAGGTCTCCCACACTGCAGGCAGATTCTTTACCAGCTGAGCCACGAGGGAAGCCCTAACTCTTGCCAAAGCCACCCCCCCGCCAGGATTTCTTCACTCCCCCTTTTTGTTACATTTGTGAACAAACCAATGACCTTCATTGAGACCAATAAAAGCTGGCTTCTTTATATAGCAATCAGGGAAGGGGAGGGACAACCCTGAGTTCTGCACAGAAATTAGACGAAATAAAAACTCAGTCTCATCGACTTCTAAAACCCTTGGAAATACTCTGAAATTCCATTTAGGTTTTTCCATGTCTCTCTCTACATTCTCATCCTTTTCTAATCATTTTTCCTCAGACTCCAATATTCAAAATAAAAAATGTTTACCTATTTTACTCAGTACTATCATATGTCTCTTTTAATTACTAGCTTTACAAGAGTATTGTTTTCTACTATTTTTCATGGCAAATGCACAGTACTTAATCTATACTCTGGGTTAAATAGGTTTTTGGCAGCCTGCCCGGGAGCCTTGCCAGCACTGGTATCCTTGTCGTTGTGGGAAAAAGCTTCAGACAACTAACTCAAATGAATTTTTGGAACTCAACCCATTTATAAGTCAGGAACTGCCTGGGCTGCCGTGAATGGTTGTTTGATTGGTTTGGGGGATATAGGTCTTTCTTGTTTCCCAAATGAACTCATTCAATATGCAACAAATACAAATTAAGGCCTATTACAGGCAAGCCGTCCGCCAGACCCAGGGGATGCTACAGGGCCAAGTTCAGTATCCGCCCTCACAAGAGGCAGACGGGTGAGCGGGCAAGTCCAAGGCCAGGCTGTGATGGGGGTTTGTATTAGCTGAAGCCCACCAGAGAAACAGAGCCAATAGGAAGTTATATACACATAGGCCTCCCCAATGACTCAGTGGGTAAAGAAGCTGCCGGCAACGCAGGAGACACAGGAGATGGGGGTTCGATCCCTGGGTCGGGAAGATCCCCTGGAGAAGGAAACGGCAGCCCACTCCAGTATTCTCACCTGAAAAACCCCGTGGACAGAGAGGCCTGGAAGGCTAAAGTCCAAAGGGTCAGACAGAGTCAGACACGACTTAGCCACTAAGTGCATATATATATATATATATATATATATGAAAAAGAGAGATTTATTTTAAGAAATTGTGGGGGTTGGCAAGTTTAAATTCTGTAAAGAAAGCTGGCAGGCCTGAAATTCAGGTAAAAGTTGATACAGTCTTGAGTCTGAAGTTTGTAGGGCAGCTAGAAGGCAAGAAACTGGAGGGGGACTTCTGTGTTTCAGTCTTGAGGTCAATTTGTTCTTATTCAGAAAACAGGCCTTCAGGGGACTGGATGAGCGAGCACACACACACACACACACACACACACACACACACACACACACACACTATGGTGGGCAATCCACTTCACTCAAAGTCTACTGATTGTTCATGTTGAGAACATCTGAAATGTATCTTTGCAGCAACATCCAGATTGGCGTTTGAGCAAACAGCTGGCCTCCATGACCTTGCTGAACTGACACGCAGAACCAACCATCACACGGGAAAAGCTCAGTGGGCCTAGACTCCATAGGTGGCGTTCCTCCCCTGGCCTGAGGGAAGAAGGTACAAGCTGAGACCTGAAATAGGGCTTCCCAGGTGAACGTTTGGCAGACAGGGCCAGCGCTCCCCTCCACATCCCCTGGGTGGTCCCCATGACGGGCTCAGAGTATCACACTGTACTTTGCACACCCCTGGGCTTCCCTTGTGGCTCGGAAGGTAAAGAATCCGCCTGCAATGCGGGAGACCTGCGTTCCATCCCTGGGTTGGGAAGATCCCCCAGAGAAGGGAAAGACTACCCGCTCCAATATTCTGGCCTGGAGAATTCCACACACTGTATAGTCCATGAGGTCGCAAAGACTGGGACACGACCGAGCGACTTTCACACACAGCTTGCACACCCCCAGGGTTTCCCTGTGGCTCGGAAGGTAAGGTCCGGCCCAGGGGATCCATCCCTGGGCCGGAAATATTCCTTGGGGGAGGAAATGGCAACCCACTCCAGTATTCTTGCCTGAAAAACCCCAGGGGCAGAGGAGCCTGGTGGCTACAATCCAGTACAGAGCCTGGCAGAGAGAGAGGACAGGTGACTGGCACACACTTGTGCCCCCACCCTCCAACCTGCCCCCAGACACACTTCCTCAGACCCTCGGAGGCGCAGCAAGCCTGTCTGCTCTGGTTGCTGAGGGCAAGTTCAGCCTTGGTCCAGGTCCACCTAAGGCCAAGAGCCCAGACCCCACAGCTCAGGAGTGAGGGTCCCCTCTACCCCTCCCCCGAGAGGCCCGGGGTCCTGCAGAAACACTGGCCCTGGCTTCCGCTCAGCCGCATTCACATCCCAGAACGTGCACCTGTCCACTTGCCGCCCGAGGGTGCCACCGAGCCAGGCCCCGAGCCCGGGTCTGCCTGGGCGCCCCCGCCCGCCCCCCTCGCGGCCCCGGGCCCCCCTCCCCCGCTTCTGGAGGCGGCGGAGCATCTGGCGCCCGTCTCCTGAGCAGTCCGTCAGCCTTCACGCCGCTGTCACCACCAGACGTGGGGGAACGAAAACAAAAGACGTGACAAATTTGTCCTTTTCTCTTTCATAATTAACCAAAATATCTCAGCGTGTCGCGAAGCACGGCTCCTAATTAACAGACAGGCGAGAGGCGATTAAGGAAAAAAAAAAGCCCCGCATCCCCTCTCCACCCCCTCCCCCCGCGCCCCCTCCCCCTCCCTGTAATTATGTTTGCAGCGGAGAATGATATTCTGGTCAGATGCGACAGACAGAGAGAGCCCAGTCCCCAGCGAGGCAATTAATATTTCACACCTGCCAACGCGTAGTGGCCGGGGGAGCGGGGCGGGGGGGGGGGGGGGGGGCACTGGGGAGGTGAGAGCCTTGTCACCAGGCCAGGGTGTGCAAAAGCCAAGTGGCGACAGTCCTTCTGTTGGGCTTCGGGGATGGGCAGGGCGGGCTGGCACAGAAAACAACTCTTTCTGGCGTGGATGGGGGTGGGGGGGAGGTGGTTGGAGGATCATTGGACAGAACAAAGAATCTGCCAGAACAAAGTCATTGCATCTAGACAGAACAGTGTTGTCGCATCTCCTCTTCAGCAGCTCTCCGGCTCTGGCCCCACCACTGGGCTCACACACACCGCCTCCCCACCGAGAGGGTGGCGTGGAAGGAGGGGCCGGCAGCTCCACACGTGGGTATGCACTTGTGCCCCAGGCCCACGGGTTCATACACTGCCTGCAGGGGCATTGTTCCCTATGCCAGCCCTGCCCACCCCAAGCAGGCATCCTCACACCCTCTCTGGTGCTCCCCAGGGAGTCCAGGCAGGGACACACACACTCATATTCATGCTTTTATGTAACCCGGCCACACACAACCATTCCCAAGGCAAACAATCAGCAAAAAGTTAGTGACTATTTATTATGTTCAGGTTCCTGCCCCCCTGAGATTCTAGCCTCAGTGATGGAGATAAACTTATTGTGACTTAAAAAAAAAAAAAAAAAAAAACAAGAAAAGAAAGTCTGGTAAGTGATACCTGCCAGGCAGGGGTGTCTTCCTCGCCTGTTCTAAGTACTCGCTAGTCATCAGGTTCTCTCACAATCGCTTCACATCCCTTATATTATTCACTGCCTATAAAAATCATGGCAGACACAGAACACCCTTGCATCTCACATACAAGGAATCCAAGACTCCTGGAGGTTAGGCATCTTACCCAAGTTAGAAAGGTAACAAAGCTGCAATCTAAGCTCTTCCGTCTGGCGCCTAATTCAGGTGCCCATTCACAATCGCCTTAATGTTAAAGCCACCCAAGTGTCACAGTTGAATGTGTTCACAGATGAATGGATAAAGGTCACGGAGTACATCTATACAATGGAATACTATTCAGCCTTGAAAAGGAAGACACTTCTGACGCACAACACAGGTAAGGCTTGAGGATATTAGGTGGAGTGAAATAAGCCATTCACAAAATTCTTATATGAGTGACCTGCTGCTGCTGCTAAGTCGCTTCAGTCATGTCCAACTCTGTGTGATCCCAGAGATGGCAGCCCACCAGGCTCCCCCATCCCTGGGATTCTCCAGGTAAGACCACTGGAGTGGGTTGCCATTTCCTTCTCCAATGCATGAAAGTGAAAAGTGAAAGTAAAGTCACTCAGTTGTGCCCAACTCTTAGCAACCCCATGGACTGCAGCCCACCGGGCTCCTCTGCCCATGGGATTTTCCAGGCAAGAGTACTGGAGTGGGGTGCCATTGCCTTCTCTGATGAGTGACCTAGAGAAGTCAAATTCATAGACACAGACAGCAAACTGAGGGTCGTCAGGGGCTGGGAGAAGCGGGGGAATCCGTGTTTACTGAGTGTGGAGTTTCAGCGGGAGAAGACATACAGCGTCTGGAGATGGATAGTGGGGATGGCTGTACAGCAGTGGGAAGGGATTCGTGCTGCTCAACTGTAAACTCAGAGATGCTATGATGGTAAATTCTATGTTATGTTTTTTTCACCACAATTTAAAACATAAAACAAATAGGAGGGGTTAGGGTGTGAAGGTCGGCAAAATACCAAACAAAACGCACACGGGGAGCTGGTGCCTCCCTGGGGGAGGGACCTGTGGAGACATTTCAACCCAGAGGAAACCGCTGTAATAGAGATGATACTAGAAGGGATACCTGAGTGACAGATTGGATCAGATGTCACTTATGGCTCCCGATTCCAGAGTGAAGACTCTAAGGTTTCCAAGGACAACAAAGCCTTTGTTGAGAAGGGAGTAGGAAGTGAGTCCAGCTGAAGTGTAGGGGCCTGAGGAGAAAAGAGGCCCCCGGACCAGCTAGGACACTCAGACATGGGGCCTGCGGCCACGCTGCGGGGTTTGGACATCCACAGGCATCGGGGAGACTTGGGAGGCCTGAGCAGAGAGTGGTGGGGCTGGAAAAGGTTGTTCAGAGGTGAAGATGGTCAGAGATACAGTCAGAACTAGAAAATGAGAGAAAGCAGAGCCTCTCCCAGGAAGAGAACACTGCCCTTGGGGAAGAGACTGAGCGGGAGAACAGACAGGCAGGTGAAAGGTGACTTCAGGCTTTTCCAGGGAAAAGAGGCAGCGTCAGGGGCACTCATGTCCTCGAGGATGAGGGCACAGCCTGCCTGCGTGGGGAGGAGGGCGGCTGACGGGAGGGGCGCTGCAGTTCAGCCCCCTCCAGCTGCTGGGGCCTTACCGACTCCCCCTCCAGTGCGAATCTCAATCCCACTTGCTTCTCCCCCACTGCTTTGCCACCACCCGGGCCCAACCATGGCCCACTGCTTTCCTGTGGCATCACTAAGTCACAGAAACAATTTTGTCCACAAGATGCCAATCAGGAAACTAGCTTCTGTGTGGTGGAATTACTTGCTAAAAGAACTGCAAAACTGATATTGGTGGATCCTACTGAGGAAGCTGAGCCTCCTAACTCAAAACAGGAGCAATTAATTCCCAGGTGCGGGGACTTCTGAGACCGTTTGCCACCCTTCCCTTCCCCAAAGGACTTTACAATCAATTTAAACTCATCAAAAACAAAGTGTTGATAAAAAAGGGTCATGCATATCTGACCCAAGTGTGAAATGAGTTTATAGCAAGGCCAGTGGGAGAACAGAGATTATACAAATCTGAGGGACCCAGACTCGGGGCTGGCACCTCTCCTTCTCTTGGTGAGATCGTGAGGTCACGATCCTTTTAAGAGCCTCCGTCTCTTCCTTAGTAAATGGCTACTATTTCTTCATGTATTCACTCTTACATCTGTTTGTTCAAAAGTAAGTCTTGAACAGATAGTCCGAGTCAGGTATCATGCTTGACACTGGAGACACAATGTTGAACGTGGTACACAGTGTCGGCCCTCAAGGAGCTACGTTCTGGTGCGATGGGGTCTGGGATGGAGACCAGGAAGAAGCTGTGCTGCCACGAGGGCAGGAGAGGACAGAGCCTTGGATCGGGCGGTGGTGTGGAGGTCGAGAGAAGATAATGGACTCAAGTTATGTGCTAGAGGTGAAATTCACAGGCCGTGCTGATAGATGAGACGTTAGAACCAGGAGAGAGAGAGGGAGAAGAGAGTAACTCCTGTAAGAAGAATTAGAAACAGCAAGACCCTCGGCACTGTGCCTGGCACGCACTGGGGCTCTAGGGCTCTTAGCACTGAGGGAATGAGAATGGAATCCCAGAGATATTCCCAGAGAGGAGGGCAGGAGTAACAGGGAGAGGCTTTGGAAGGAGGTGAATCTCAAGCCCGCTTTAAAGCAGAGGAGGGAAGCGGATTGACATAGGGGTAGAAGAGGAGGGCGTTGGGGGTTTCCAGTGGGAGGCAGAAAGGCATGGACCAAACCCAGGTTTGGAAGTGGCAACTGTGAGTCATCAGACTTAGAATCAGTTAGGATTGCACATAAGAGGATTTTGCTTAATATACAAGTAAGACATATGTAGGATTTTAAGTTAAAATAGAACTAAATCCCGATCCTCAAATTCCTGACTCCTCTTCAGATCTGTGAGCCTAGATTGGGAGGTTTTTTCCCCCTCCATTTGGACACTCTCTCCTTCCATGCAAGGGGGAAGAAATTTGAGTTGAAAAGGCTCCGAGAGGTTGTGGAGCAAAGGGGCTGGGTGGGTAAGCACCCAGAGCCCAGAGCCATCTCAGCACCTCTAACCAGCTGTCTCCCGGAGTGTGCTCTAAAAGACAGCCCACCAGTGGGCCTGCTGGGCCTTCCTGTTTTAGCATCTGCTGCCTACGCAACCTCTGCTTCACTTTCAGCCCCCACTCTCTGAAGGTTGCATTGTGTAAGCAGGAAAAGTGACTTAAGCTTCAGATTGGAGCAGCCTCGCCCCAGGCATATGCATCCCCCACCCTTGGCTGCGGCAATCTGTGTGGGTGGCCCGGCCCCGTGAAGGGAGTGTGGAAGGGACTGAAGCCACTCCTGCAACAGGTGGGGCCATGCCTTCCCCATTCTGAGTACCGCCTATGCCTGGCTCTCCAGCTCAGCACTTCTCAAAGTGTGGTCCACAGAGTCCTGGGGTTCCCGAGACACTTTCAGGGGTCAGAAGAGTCAAAATATTTTTTTAATGATATTAAGACATTATTTGTCTCTTTCACTGTGTTGACATTAGCACGATGGCGCAAAGGCAACAGTGGGTAAAACAGCTGACACCCACATGAACCACAGTAACGACGCCAAATTGAACCAATAGTCATTTTGTTTTCCTCATCTTGTATTCAGTTTCATGAATGTTCACCACGAAGCAGTAGAAATTGTTAATTTTATTAAATCTCAACCCTAAGTCACATCTTTTAAGTTTCCGTGCTAATCAATGAGAAGTACACGTAGAGCATTTTTTCAGACGCTGAAACAAACACCTAACAAAGACCTAGTCTTTGTTCCAAGTGAAAAAGCACTTGAGCGACTGAGCTGTTAACTGAATAACACTCCTTTCACGAAACACCATTTTTATTTGAAAGAACAGTTGACAAACTATGGTAATTTAGACTCATGTTTTTGTTAGAATTTGCTCGAAAATGAGCAAAGCGAACCTGTCACTTTAAGGAAAACCCTTGACAGATTTGTGGCCAATGGTAAAACCGGACTTTCATGTGGAAAGTTTGGAAAATTTCATGAACTGATAGCTTCCCAACACTTAAAATCTTTCCTGATGAGGTCAGTGACAATAGTAACAAATGTTTTGGTTGTTTTTTTTTTAATCTTGTATAATGTGGTGTGTCAACATTTGCAAATCTACAAAACTCAGTGAAATAATGTTTTCCAAATGTCCAGGCATGCCTGGATAAAAGACCCGTTGCCAGTAGAAGAATCACCCGTGTATTTTCATGCAATAGATGCAATACGGTATGAAATATTTACTGATATGGTTTCAAACTCTCAATTGCAAATAACCTTTAAGAAACTATCATGATCTGATGTTTGGGGTTTTAGTTTAGGATCAAAGATGAATTGCCACAATTATCTAAAGAAACTATGAAAAACTCCTACCTTTTCTATCTACATATTTGGATGAGGCCAGATTTTCTCCACATATTTCAACCAAAACAAAATCCCAGCAGATTGATGCAGAAGCAGATGGATCCAGTCAGACATGAAAAATATTTTTTTAATGGAAAACAATGCCACTTCTCTCACAAATCTTTTTGTTTTGAAAAATATTTTTCATAAAAATATGTTATTTATATTAACACGGAATGGTGGTGGTGGTGGTGGTTTCATTGATAAGTCATGTCCAACTCTTTGCGGCCCCACGGACTGTAACCTGCCAGGTTCCTCTGTCCATGGGATTTCTCAGGCAAGAATACTGGAGTGGGCTGCCATTTCCTTCTCCAGGGTAACATGGAATAACTCTACTATCACTATTTTTATTTTTTGCTGTTATCTTTAAATACATTGAAAATAAGAATTTTTTAATTTCTGTTTTAGTGTATAATATGGGAACTATTGTATTAGAAACACGATTCACATAAACAAATGATCTTTGGCATTCTCAATAATTGTTAAAAGAGTGTGAAGACTCCTGAGATCACAAAGTTTGAGAATCCCTCTCTAGCTCACTATGCCCATCACCATATCAGCTTTCTCTGGGCCTGGGGCCCAGGTGTTCCTCCTGCTTCCATGCCCCAAGATCTAGTTCCTGAATTATAATGTCAACCACAGATCCATAATGCTTCCCTAGAACTTTCAAGGGTTCCCTTTCAGGGTGGTCTATGAGGGCTTCATGCTGCCATGGGATCCCTGTGCTCAGCACCTACCCCTGCTCTTGCTCGCTCTCTCGTACACACACAATTGCTCCTATGGACAGTAAAGACCCAAGACTTTCTTGTAGTAGCTTTTTGATCCTGGAAAAGTCAACCTCTCAGGCTTTGTTTTCCTCAACAATGATACAGATATTAATAGTCAAAACCATCCTAGTGGGGTTTGCACAAGCCTCTTATCTTCACCCACCAGAGGGAAAAAACAAGAAGCAAGAACTTCAATCCAATGGCCTCCAGAACAAAAAACACCATCACAGAAAACTAACCAGAATGATCACGTGGACCCGGTCTTGTATAACGCAATGGAACTATGAGTCATGCTGGGCAGGGCCATCCAAGATGTTTGAGAGTTCAGACAAAACGTGGTCCATCGGAGAAGGGAATGGCAAACCACTTCAGTATTCATGCCTCAAGAACCCCATGGACAGTATGAAAAGGCAAAAAGATATAACATGATAGATGAGCCCCCCGGGTCAGCAGGTGTCCAGTATGGTACTGGGGAAGAGCAAAGAAATAGCTCCAGAAAGAATAAAGAGGCTGAGCCAAAGAAGAAATGATGCTCAGCTGTGGGTGTGTCTGATGGTGAAAGAAAAGTCTGATGCTGTAAAGAACAATATTGCATAGGAACCTGGAATATCAGGTCCATGAATCAAGGCAAATTGGAAGTGGTCAAACAGGAGATGGCAAGAGTGAATGTTGACATTCCAGGAATCAGCGAACTAAAATGGACTGGAATGGGTGAAATCAAATGACCATTATATCTACCACTGTGGTCTAGAATCCCTTAGAAGGAATGGAATAGCCATCATAGTCAACAAAAGAGTCCAAAATGCAGTACTTAGGTGCAATCTCAAAAACAAGAGGATGATCTTGGTTCATGTCCAAGGCAAACCATTCAACATCACAGTAATCCAAGACTATCCCCAACCATTAATGCTGAAGAAACTGAAGTTGAACAGTTCCATGAATACTTACAATACTTTCTAGAACTAACGCCAAAAGAAGATGTCCTTTTCATCATAGGGAATTGGAATGCAAAAGTAGGAAGTCAAGAGATACTTGGAATAACAGGCAAGTTTGATCTTTGAGTACAAACTGAAGTGAGGCAAAGGCTAACAGAATTTTGCCAAGAGAATGCACCGGTCATAGCAAACACCCTCTTCCAACCACACAAGAGACAACTCTACACATGGGCATCACCAGATGATCAATACCAAAATAAGATTGATTATATTCTTTGTCGCCAAAGATGGAAAAGCTCTACACAGTCAGTAAAAACAAGACCAGGAGCTGACTATGGCTCAGATCATGAACTCTTTATTGCCAAATTCAGACTTAAATTGGAGAAAGTAGGGAAAACCACTAGGCCATTCAGGTATGACCTAAATCAAATCCCTTACAATTATACAGTGGAAGTGGCAAATAGATTCAAGGGATTAGATCTGATAGAGTGCCTGAAGAACTCTGGACACAAGTTTGTGACATTGTACAAGAGGCAATGATCAAGACCATCTGCAAGAAAAAGAAATGCAAAAAGGCAAAATGGTTGTCTGAGGAGGCCTTACAAATAACTGAGAAAAGAAGAAAAGCTAAAGACAAAGGAGAAAAGAAAAGATATACCCAACTGAATGCAGAGTTACAGAAAATAACAAGGAGAGATAAGAAAGCCCTCCTCAGTGATCAGTGCAAAGAAATAGAGGAAAACAATAGAATGGGAAAGACTAGAGATCTCTTCAAGAAAATTAGAGATACCAAGGGAACATTTCATGCAAAGATGGGCACAAAAAGGGACAAAAATGATAAGGACCTAACTGTTAGGTAAGGACCTAACAGAAGCAGAAGAGATTAAGAAAAGTAGCAAGACTACACAGAGGAACTGTACAAAAAATATCTTAATGACCTGGATAACCATGATGGTGTTGTCACTCATCTAGAGCCAGACATCCTGGAGTGTGAAGTCAAGTGGGCCCTAGGAAGCATCACTACCAACAAAGCTAATAGAGGTGATGGAACTCCAGCTGAGCTATTTCAAATCCTAAAAGATGATGCTGTGAAAATGCTGCACTCAATAGTCCAGCAAATTTGGAAAACTCAGTAGTGGCCACAGGACTAGAAAAAGTCAGTTTTCATTCCAACCGCAATGAAGGGCAGTGCCAAAGAGTCCTCAAACTACCGCACAATTGTACTCACTACACATGCTCGCAAGAAAAATCTCAAAATCCTTCAAGCCAGGCTTCAACAATACATGAACCAAGAACTTTCAGATGTACAAGCTGTATTTAGAAAAGGCAGAGGAACAAGAGATCAAATTGCTAACATCCATTGGATCATAGAAAAAGCAAGGGAATTCCAGAAAAACATTTACTTCTGCTTCATTGACTATGATAAAGTCTTTGACTGTGTATGGATCACAACAAACTGTGGAAAATTCTGAAAGAGATGGGCATACCAGACCACCTTACCTGCCTCCTGAGAAACCTGTATGCAGGTCAAGAAGCAGCAGTTAGAACTGGACATGGAACAATGGACTGGTCCCTAATTGGGAAAGGACTGTATCAAAGCTATATATTGTCACCCTGCTTATTTTACTTATATGCAGAGTACATGATGAGAAATGCTGAGCTGAATGATGCACAAACTGGACTCAAGACTGCTGGGAGAAATATCAATAACCTCAGATATATAGATGATACCTCCCTAATGGCAGAAGTGAAGAGGAACTAGAGTCTCTTGATGAAGGTGAAAGAGGTGAGTGAAAAAAACTGGCTTAAAAACACTGAAAAAACTAAGATCATGGCATCCAGTCCCATCACTTCATGGCAAATAGTAGGGGAAACAGTGACAGACTTTATTTTCTTCACTCCCAAATCACTGCAGATGGTGACTGCAGCCATGAAATTAAAAGACTCCTGCTTCTTGGAAGAAAAGCTATGACAAATCTAGACAAAGGCCGACAAAGGCCCATATAGTCAAAGCTATGGTTTTTCCAGTAGTCATGTAGAGATGTGAGAGTTGGACCATAAAGAAGGCTAAGCACTGAAGAATTGGTGCTTTCAAACTGTGGTGCTGCAGAAGAGTCTTGGGAGTCCCTCGGACAGCAAGGAGATCAAACCTGTCAATCCTAAAGGACATCAACCCTGAATATTCATGAAAGAACTGATGCTTAAGCTTAAGCTCCAATGCTTTGGCCAGCTGATGTGGAGCGCTGACTCATTGGGGAAAACCCTGATGCTGGGAAAGACTGAAAGCAGGAGGAGAATGAGGCGACAGAGGATGAGATGGTTGGGCGGCCTCATTGACTCAGTGGACATCAGCTTGAGCAAACTCTGGAAGACAGTGAAGAACAGGGGGTCACAACGAGTTGGACACAACTTAATGACTGAACAACCAAGTGGGGTTGTTGTGAGAATTAAGCAAGACAAACTAGATATTCCCCATCTGGAGACCTACCCTCACCTTCCCCACCTGCTCTGTGTCCCTGGAGGCTTCCAGTTGGGTTTGGCCAATGGGAGGCACTGGTGGAGGACCCAAAGGGCAGGAGGAGAAGGTGGTCAGAGGGCCTGCACGTCCTGACACGTACACACGGGGATCGGGCAGCAGAGGAGGCAGAGCTGCTGCTGGATGGCCCTTCACACTCGGCACATCGTCCTCCCTTTGGCCTTCAGGCCTCAGAACTGTCTTCGTTGGCCCCGAGGTAGCTGAGCACGCCCCTGCTGGTTTCACCTGCCCTGACTCTACCTTTAAACTCTCCTTCCGTCACATGGTCTGCGTGTGCCATTTAGTTTGCGCAGGACCTTGATCAATGCAGGATATGAAACACTGGACACTCAGATGTGTTTGCACCAAAGAAAAGTTCTTTTCCTTCTGACCCAAAGCCCTCTATGACCACTGGGCATCTCCAGGTCATGGCTCACCCTCCTAGTGGGGCAAGAAGGGACAGAGATTTAATTCCACTCAATGCAGTTTATTCTCAGTACCGCTTATGTCTAAGGCACTGCACAAGGGATTCACAAAGAAGCTCAAGAGAAGGAACAAACACCCTGCACTTTCCTGTCTTTGTGCCTTTCTTCCTGGTGTTCCCTGCACCCTGAGCATTCTTCTCTTTCCATCAGCTAGAACCCTCAGATGTCACCTTCTTAAGAAAACCTCCCACATCCCCCAGTGACAAAGAACGTCTTTCTCGCCCAAACACCTCTTTTCAAGCACTTATCTCCTTTTAACTCGTATCATTCAATTTGATTCAACACACATTTACCCAGTGCTTTTTTTTATGCTGAGCCCTATGGCAGACAACAAGCAGTACAAGGAAAAATTTTAGACAGTACCTGCCCTAGGGGAGCCCACACTCTCGCTAGGGAGACAGAAACACAAATAATTATGATGTAAAGGGAAAGAGGTCATAACAAGTTTATACAAAATGCTATAGTGTGGTTAATGGAAGCACTATGGAAACATCTAAAGAGATGAGAGGTGATCAAGACCGTTAGAAGGTCAGTGGTACCCTCTCAGGAAATAGGTTTCGGAAGGCTGGAAGCCTGAGTTGAGCTGCCGTTGTGAAGGTGCTCACTACATCGGTAAGCCTGAGGTCAAGCGCTTGGGTCTTTGATTTATCGACTGATGGATCGTGGGGATGCCATAGGACCTCATTGTACCCTGGTGAAGAAACCCAGAGCTGCCTAAAGGGAGCAGCAGAGTCTCAGGGTTTGACCAAAAGGCTGTAGGTGCTTTCCAATCAAAATCCCACAACTGGACGATCAATGCCACAGGTGGGCAGCAGCATGATGCTCCAAACAGCCAGATGAGAACCCCTGAGAGACAGAAAGCTCCTGAAAGCTCAGAATAGTTGTGTTTTTGCAAGGGGATGGGAGTGGGGGTGGGTGAGTGGGAATAGAGGGGGAGAAGCCCCAGCGGGAGATTGGGTTGGCTCTGAAGCTCTGGTCTGGTACTGCCCTCCTTTTCCGCAGTACACACACAAACACACACACACACGCTACCGTGAGATGACCGTCTATGCAGAGCAAACCACATCACAACCAGACCTCTAGAATTCCAAGAGTATTCGAGAAATCCTAGAACCCTGCTGAGATGAGAGCTAATGGGGCCAGAAGTGCTCCCAGTTGCATTTGGGTGTCAACTTGTCCATCCAGTACTTTTCCCTAGCCCGCAACAGTCAAGGCTGGTTTACCTACTAAGGATCTGGCTACCTCTCAAGTTCTGCTTCTTTCAAAGGAGAATGCCAGACAAAAAGGAGTACACAGTAAAGGAACAGGATCTAAAAGGGACCCTAAATTGTCAAAGGGCAGCAGGTTCCTGGGACAAATCAAGAGAGTTTCTGCAGAAACCAAAGGTTCTCTGCCTTGGAGCTCATCCTCACCCTCTCCTTTAAATTCACCAAGAGGATTCACCTAACTCACCAATTAGGATTTTAGAACCTCCCCCCACTACACATTACAGACAGAGTCACTGTATGCCCAAGGGAATACATTTACAGGCCAAAATTATTTGACCTTGAGAAATGAAACCACTTTAAAAGAAAGAGAACAACTTAACACCATGCATCCCATGAAGCAAGATAACTGGGACAGATGGACCAAGATTTCTAAATAAGAGTAATAAATACTCTCAACAAAAGCACTGAATATGAAATAAGTCATGCAAATAGATAAAAATCTTGTATTAGAATAGGCGCGCTAAGTGCAGGCAGCTGCGACGACCAGCGCGCTAACAGCAGGCCGCTGCAAAGACCGGAGCGCTAAGCGCGGGCGAGAGGAGCCACCCCATGTCCGAGGTCAGGGGCAGAGGCCGAGAGTACCAGACTGCGACGGTGCAGGAATGGCCAAGAGGAGCTACCCCGCGTCCAAGGTTGGGGGTGGGGGTTGGGGTGGGGGGCGGCCGAGAGGAGATACCCAGCGTCGGAGGTCAGGGGCGGCTGGCGGGAGAAGCTACCCCCACGCCCCTAGGCCCGAGGCCGGAGGCGGTGGAGGGCCTAGAGGAGCTATCCCACGTTGAAGGTCTGGAAGGGCGGCGGTGAGGAGATACCCCTTCTCCAAGGTAAGGAGCAATGGCTGCGCTTTGTTGGAGCAGCCGTGAAGAGATATCCCATGCCCAAGGTAAGAAAAACCCAAGTAAGACAGTAGGTGTTGTAAGAGGGCATCAGAGGGCAAACACACTGAAACCATACTCACAGAAAACTAGTCAATCTAATCACACTAGGACCACAGCCCTGTCTAACTGAATGAAACTAAGCCATGCCCGTGGGGCAACCCAAGATGGGCGGGTCATGGTGGAGAGATCTGACAGGGTGTGGTCCGCTGGAGAAGGGAATGGCAAACCACTTCAGTATTCTTGCCTTGAGAACCCCATGAACAGTGTGAAAAGGCAAAAGGATAGGATACTGAAAGAGAAACTCCCCAGGTCAGTAGGGGCCCAATATGCTACTGGAGATCAGTGGAGAAATAACTCCAGAAAGAATGAAGGGATGGAGCCAAAGCAAAAAGAATACACAGCTGTGGATGTGACTGGTGATAGAAGCAAGGTCCAATGCTGTAAAGAGCAATATTGCATAGGAGCCTGGAATGTCAGGTCCATGAATCAAGGCAAATTGGAAGTGGTCAAACAAGAGATGGCAAGAGTGAATGTCGACATTCTAGGGATCAGCGAACTCAAATGGACTGGAATGGGTGAATTTAACTCAGATGACCATTATATCTTCTACTACTGCAGGCAGGAATCCCTCAGAAGAAATGGAGTAGCCATCATGGTCAACAAAAGAGTCCAAAATGCAGTACTTGGATGCAATCTCAAAAATGACAGAATGATCTCTGTTTCCAAGGCAAACCATTCAATATCACAGTAATCCAAGTCTATGCCCCAACCAGTAACACTGAAGAAGCTGAACGGTTCTATGAAGACCTACAAGACCTTTTAAAACTAACACCCAAAATAGATGTCCTTTTCATTATAGGGGACTGGAATGCAAAAGTAGGAAGTCAAGAAACACCTGGAGTAATAGGCAAATTTGGCCTTGGAATACGGAATGAAGCAGGGCAAAGACTAATAAGAGTTTTGCCCGGAAAATGCACTGGTCATAACAAACACCCTCTTCCAACAACACAAGAGAAGACTCTACACATGGACATCACCAGATGGTCAACACCGAAATCAGATTGATTATATTTTTTGCAGCCAAAGATGGATAAGCTCTATACAGTCAGCAAAACAAGACCAGGAGCTGACTGTGGCTCAGACCATGAACTCCTTATTGCCAAATTCAGACTTAAATTGAAGAAAGTAGGGAAAACCACTAGACCATTCAGGTATGACCTAAATCAAATCCCTTATGATTATACAGTGGAAGTGAGAAATAGATTTAAGGGCCTAGATCTGATAGATAGAGTGCCTGATGAACTATGGAATGAGGCTTGTTGACATTGTACAGGAGACAGGGATCAAGACCATCCCCATGGAAAAGAAATGCAAAAAAGCAAAATGGCTGTCTGGGGAGGCCTTACAAATAGCTATGAAAAGAAGAGAAGCGAAAAGCAAAGGATAAAAGGAAAAATAGAAACATCTGAACGCAGAGTTCCAAAGAATAGCAAGAAGAGATAAGAAAGCCTTCTTCAGTGATCAAAGCAAAGAAATAGAGGAAAACAACAGAATGGGAAAGACTAGAGATCTCTTCAAGAAAATCAGAGATACCAAAGGAATATTTCATGCAGAGATGGGCTCGATAAAGGACAGAAATGGTATGGACCTAACAGAGGCAGAAGATATTGAGATGGCAAGAATACACAGAAGAACTGTACAAAAAAGATCTTCACGACCCAGATAATCACGATGGTGTGATCACTGACCTAGAGCCAGACATCCTGGAACGTGAAGTCAAGTGAGCCTTAGAAAGCATCACTACGAACAAAGCTAGTGGAGGTGATGGAATTCCAGTGGAGCTATTCCAAATCCTGAAAGATGATGCTGTGAAAGTGCTGCACTCAATATGCCAGCAAATTTGGAACACTCAGCAGTGGCCACAGGACTGGAAAAGGTCAGTTTTCATTCCAACACCAAAGAAAGCCAATGCCAAAGAATGCTCAAACTACCACACAATTGCACTCATCTCACACACTAGTAAAGTAATGCTCAAAATTCTCCAAGCCAGGCTTCAACAATATGTGAACCGTGAACTTCCTGATGTTCAAGCTGGTTTTAGAAAAGACAGAGGAACCAGAGATCAAATTGCCAACATCCGCTGGATCATGGAAAAAGCAAGAGAGTTCCAGAAAAACATCTATGTCTGCTTTATTGACTATGCCAAAGCCTTTGACTGTGTGGATCACAATAAACTGTGGAAAATTCTGAAAGAGATGGGAATACCAGACCACCTGATCTGCCTCTTGAGAAATTTGTATGCAGGTCAGGAAGCAACAGAACTGGGCATGGAACAACAGACTGGTTCCAAATAGGAAAATGAGTACATCAAGGCTGTATATTGTCACCCTGCTTATTTAACTTATATGCAGAGTACATCATGAGAAACGCTGGACTGGAAGAAGCACAAGCAGAAATCAAGATTGCTGGGAGAAATATCAATAACCTCAGATATGCAGATGACACCACCCTTATGGCAGAAAGTGAAAAGGAACTCAAAAGCCTCTTGATGAAAGTGAAAGAGGAGAGTGAAAAAGTTGGCTTAAAGCTCAACATTCAGAAAATGAAGATCATGGCATCCGGTCCCATCACTGCATGGGAAATAGATGGGGAAACAGTGGAAACAGTGTCAGACTTTATCTTTTTGAGCTCCAAAATCACTGCAGATAGTGACTGCAGCCATGAAATTAAAAGACGTCTGCTCCTTGGAAGGAAAGTTATGACCAACCTAGATAGCATATTGAAAAGCAGAGACATTACTTTGCCAACAAAGGTCCATCTAGTCAAGGCTATGGTTTTTCCTGTAGTCATGTATGGATGTGAGGGTTGGACTGTGAAGAAGGCTGAGCACCAAAGAATTGATGCTTTTAAACTGTGGTGTTGGAGAAGACTCTTGAGAGTGCCTTGGACTGCAAGGAGATCCAACCAGTCCATTCTGAAGGAGATCAGCCCTGGGATTTCTTTGGAAGGAATGATGCTAAAGCTGAAACTCCAGTACTTTGGCCACCTCATGTGAAGAGTTGACTCATTGGAAAAGACTCTGATGCTGGGAGGGATTGGGAGCAAGAGGAGAAGGGGACGACAGAGGATGAGATGGCTGGATGGCATCACTGACTTGATGGACGTGAGTCTGAGTGAACTCCGGGAGTTGGTGATGGACAGGGAGGCCTGGCGTGCTGCGATTCATGGTGTCGCAAAGAGTCGGACACGACTGAGCAACTGATCTGATCTGATCTGGAATAAATAAAAGAGATGAATTGCTGGAAGGATAACCCTGAAGACAGAATATATAAACCAGAAACTCATGTTGAGGAATTCTCCTAGAAGTAATCAAAAGAAGATAGAAATTTTTAAAGAAAGACTAAGAGTGTTGTAAGTAAACAGAGATATTTATATTCAAATGATGGAATTCCAAGCAAGAAAGTAAAAAACAGAGGGAAAGAAATATTTGAAGAAATTTAAACAAAAGATGAAAAACCTGAGACTGAAAAGATTTATAGAGTGCCAAGTAGAATAATAAAGAAAAACCCACATCTAGACGTATTTTAGTGAAATTCAGAAATCAAAGATGCAGAAAACTTCTAAAAGCTTCCAAAAGAAAAACAGATGATTTAAAGAGGTTAATATTGATTTCATCAGACTTCTTAACAGTCCATTGGGTTAAATAAAACAAATAAATATTTTTAAAGTATTAAAGGAAAAGAACACTGAGCCTAGAATTTTACATATAGACAAATCGTCATTTATTGCAAGTGTTATCAAGATATTTCCAGACATATGAGGTTTATAATACAAAATCCCATTTTGATAACTCTTGAAAGAGCACTCAAATATAAAGAGAAATAAATCCAGGAAAGTGCTGCAGGAGAAATTCGATGGAAGAATGATCAAATACTTTATTTAATAAAGCTTGTTGTTGTCTGAAAAAATAAGGATCAAACAAAAGATTTTAAAAAGAAAAACATATTTATAACTCTCAAAACTAAGATTTTAGACACTGTCAAGCAAATAAATGTATGAATAGGTTTAAAGACAACCACAATAATAACAAAAATAGAAAAGAAAACTCTTAAACAGCGTAAGATGATTTACCTATGCAATGAAAATGAGACAAAATAAAAAAGGCAATGTAGGGTAAATGAAAAATATGAAATAATGTGGCAGAAATAACTCCTTAGTTAGTAGTATTACAGTACATGAGGGGGTTTAGCTTACGGATTAAAACACTGAAGCTCACTCTAAAGTTAAAACAGTGTGGTGTTGCTGCACTATCAGGAGACAATTAAAATAAATTAGTAGGTATAGAAATAGGCCCAAGTGCATAATGAAAACTTTTATACGATAAAGACAACATCTCAAATCACTGAAGAAAAGATAGAATTTCAAATAGATGATGCTGAGATAACTGAATAGCCATTTGGAAAAAGATACAATTGGAATTAGCCCTCTCACCCTACCCAGGAATAAACTGCAAGTCCCTAAGAGATGTAAGATACATCAAGGAACCTACACTGTATTAGAGGAAAACAGGTGATTTATCTGATAATTTGGGGTTGGTAAAAGACATTCTCATTATGACTCAAAATCTAAAATCAATAAAAGATAATTCAACCAAATAAAACAATTTTTTGAATGGCTAAAATTAGCATAAACAACATCAAATGCACATTGTTTTAAATATATTGGGAAAATATTTGCAATGACTATCAAAAATCAAGAGACTAACAGAAAAATCACAAAACTAACAGAAAAAAAGAGAAAAGATATTTAAAAAATAAATAGAATGAGAGAAATGCCAATTGAAACTATACTGATACCATTTTGAAACTACAAAATATGCAGAATTTCAAAAGCTTCATAAAGCATCCTGTTGACAAGGATATGAGGAAGTAGTCACTTGAAATCGATCCCAGTGGGAATGTAGAATGTAGAATGCTAATTCCACCTATAAGAGGGATTGGCGGGCCCTCACACAACTGCATATGCGTGTGAACTTTCACTCAAGGCTGCTGCTGCTGCTAAGTCGCCTCAGTCGTGTCTAACTTTGTGCGACCCCAGAGACAGCAGCCCACCAGGCTCCTCTGTCCCTGGGATTCTCCAGGCAAGAACACTGAAGTGGGTTGCCATTTCCTTCTACTTTCACTCAATAATCCTATTTATATTAATTTACTTTGAAGATCCATCTTCAAAAATATAAAACAAAGTATGCACATGATTATTCACTGTAGTATTATTCATAGTAACAAAATATCAAGAACAATCAACATGCATATATGCAGAGCAGATTGGTAGAATAAGTCATTGTATATCCACACAGTTCAGTTAAGTCGCTCAGTTGTGTCCGACTCTGCAACCCCATGGACTGCAGCACACCAGGCCTCCCTGTCCATCACCAACTCCTGGAGTTTACTCAAACTCATGTCCACTGAGTTGGTGATGTCATCCAAGCACCTCACCCTCTGTCATCCCCTTCTCCTCCCACCTTCAATATTTCCCAGCATCAGGGCCTTTTCAAACGAGTTAATTCTTCACATCAGGTGGCCAAAGTATTGGAGTTTCAGCTTCAACATCAGTCCTTCCAATGAATATTCAGGACTGATTTCCCTTAAAATGGACTGGTTGGATCTCCTTGCAGTCCAAGGGACTCTCAAAAGTCTTCTCCAACACCATAGTTCAAAAGCGTCAGTTCTTCGGTGCTCAGTATATCCATTCAATGGCATAATATGCAGCTATAAAAATGAGAAATATCTCTGTAAATTGAAATGATTTCCATGGTATTTTTAAATAGAAGACACAGATAGTATGCTATATTTTGTAAGAAAGAGGGTGAATAAGAATATATACCCATTTTTGCAAAAGAAGCATAAGAAGGATGAATCAGAAGTGAGTGAATATGGTTATATGAAGGGAATGAGTTAAAATAAGGAAGAAAAGCTAACAAAGAGTAAGAAATGTCTCTAAGTTTACTGTTTGCATAGTTTTTTTTGACCCATGTAAACATTTTACCATACATAAAAATAAAACTAACTCATCAAACATGTGGGAAAAGACCTTAGAACTGAATGCAAACAGGAGTAAGCATATCTGAGTATTAAATTGGTGAGATAACTATACAGAAGGAAAAATTAATACAACTTTTTTTCTTTTCTTTTTTTATTTTATTTAACTTTACAATATTGTATTGGTTTTGCCATACATCAAAATGAATCCGCCACAGGTATACATGTGTTTCCCATCCTGAACCCTCCTCCCTCCTCCCTCCCCATACCATCCCTCTGGGTCATCCCAGAGCACCAGCCCCAGGCATCCGGTATCAGGCATCGAACCTGGACTGGCGACTCGTTTCAACCTAGATGTCCATCAGCAGATGAATGGATAAGAAAGCTGTGGTACATATATACAATTAACTTTTGATCACAGTACTTGGATGTCTATGTCTATAACTCCTCAGTTAGACATATTCTAAAAGTAAATGCAAAGAAATTTTGAACCTTTTCTAAGAGTATTGTTTTAGTAGTCGTATAAGTACAGTACTTTCAAGATTATTTGCATGTGTTACAGCAATGAGCAAATATATTGATGTTGTTGAAAACAAGGGACATTCAGAATCTGTTGGAGAGAATCATTGTGGAGGGATGAGATACAAATAAAAAATGGGAAAAGGAGGGGAAGAATCTTGCAGTATCGGATTGGAGTTAGAAGTACTAATGCATGATTTTTTAAGCATTCACTTTTCTCCAACTTTACTGAGATAAATCTGAAGTACATGAAGCCACACATATATAAACTTACGCAATTCATTCGGTTTTGACAAATGTCCTTACAAATTAAACATCATTACAATAAAGATCCCAAACATTTCCATTGTTCCCAGAAGTCTCTTTGTGATCTTAACATCCACCCCTCCTTCCACCTCCATCCTCTATCTCTTTCCTGTCATTATGAGTGTGCATTTTCTGGAATTTTACATAAATAGGAGGATACAGTGTGTAATTTTTTGCCTGGCGTCTTTCACTGAGTACAGTTATTTGAGCTTCATCAATGCTGTGTATTTGTTTTTATTATTTTTATTTCTAAAATTGGAATGGCTTTGTTATTAAGTTCATTAAAGTTTAGATTATTGTGTTTTTCTGATGAATTGTCATTTGAATTGTCCACCTTTATCTTGAAAAGTAAAAAAGTGATACTCTTTATTTGGAAGACTATTTTGTCTGATTTTAAAATAACCATTCTAGCCTTCTTCTGCTTATTACTTGAATGCTATCTATTTACTTTAAGACTGTATTTTTGTATAAATTTATATTTATATATGTATATATTTATTTCTCTATAAATGTCAGTTGAAGGAAACAAATTAGAGACTTGTTTTTTTTGTTTGTTTTTTATTCATTTTTGTCAAACACTAGCTCTTAAGTGACAGGTTTAGGCCATTAGCAGAGCTTCTCTGGTGGCTCAGACAGTAAAGAAGCTGCCTGCAGTGTGGGAGACCTGTGCTTGCTGCCTGGATCGGGAAGATCCCCTGGAGAAGAGAATGACTACCCAAGCCAGTATTATTGCCTGGAAAATTCCATGAACAGAGGAATCTGGCAGGCTACAGTCCATGGGGTCACAAAGAGTTGGACACAACTGAGCAACTAACATACGTCCAGGCCATTAGCATTTAATGTAATTATTGTTGAATTTATTTCTGCCATTCTACTATCTGTTTTCTGTTTTTCCCCTTTATATTTATATTCATATCTCCCCTTTCCAGGCCCCTTTGGGATTAATTAATTTTAAATATTCTATTTTTATTTTCTATTGGCATTTTTATAAATCTGTTTGTATTATTTTGTAGTGTCTCCTCTAGAGATTACAATACATACACTTTCATATTCAAGTAAAATGTAGAAGCTTTGCAATCATATAAACTCCTTTACGATTCCCCTCAACCAACCTTTATGTTATCATTGTTATTTGTATTATATCTTCATACACTGAAGATTGTACCAGATGGTGTTATAACCTCCGCCTTCTATACTCATGCGTGTCCTAAAGAACTGGGGGAAACATGGTCTCTTATATTTACCCAGACAGTTACCATTTACGTTTTGCTCTCTTCATTCCTCAAGACCAAATTTTCTTTTGTTATCATTTTTATGCAACCTGATATATTTTCTTTAACACTTCTCACAGAACAGGTAATCACAACTTCTCTTTTGCTTTCCTTCAAAAGTCTCTTTTGATTTCATACTTAAAGTATACTTTTGCTGCATAGAGAGCTCTGGGTTGACTGTTCTTTTTTTTCAATCCTTGAAAGATGAGGTACCACTGTTTTCTGACCTTCAGAGTTTCTAATGAGACATCTCCAGTAATTAGAACGTTTGTTCCCCTGTATGTAAAGTGTCATTTTTCCCTCTAAATGCTTTCAGAAGTTTTCCTTTGCTTTAATTTTCACCATTTTTATTATGCATCTTGGTGTGGTCTTATTTGAGTTTATCCTATTTAGAGTTTATTAAGCTTCTTGACTCTTGAATCTTGCAGCATGAAATAAAATTAAAATTCAATACAGTGTTAATAGAAATATGGAACACATACAGTGAAGGCCCAGAAAAGGAGGAGTCGATTCTACAAAGTTGGTAAAGGGAAGGAGATACCAGAAATGGACGTGAGCAGGTATGCAGAGTGTGAGAGAGACAATCTCGGCACAGGGAACATTGTAAGCAAACACGAGATCTGACACCTAGAGAACTCAGCTCTTCATTCTCCAGCGCTCTTTCACTTTGCTTCCTGTTTTCTAAACCAGCTGGTTTTGTCTGTGAAGTTCTCAATGACATATTTAGGAGGGACATGCTTTCTCACACTGTCTTTTCTTTTTAATGGCCAGAGTAGCATTTCCTTCCTACCCCCGTACCTTCTGAGGATGTCTAACATCAGACTTTACAATTAAAAAAAAAAAAAAAAAAAAAGGCCCTGATCTTTGAATAGTGTGTGGAGGACTCATTCTGGTTTGTCACTTTATAAAGATACAGTGCCAGAATGCGGAAACGGTTTCCCCACTAAAAAGGCCAAAAAAAAAACAACAAAAAAAACTGCCTCTTTAGACACTAACAAGTTAATTGGTTGAAAAACTTTGAGACTCTTAGAAACATAATAAGCAAAAAATTTCATTTTATGACCCAAACTTATACCTAATAAAACTAGCCCTCCAAACCTTAGATGTTCAACCAGCATTAATTATGACATTTAAGGGGATAAAATTAAGTGCTTTGTTGGTTTCTCTAGATAATTTACATATCATTACTCTACAATTTATGTTGCAGTGAGTCTTATTAAAACTAGTAAATGAAAATGGAATGGTATTACTTTCAAGCTTTCAGGACCCTAAGGTCAGAGTCACTAATTTTTTTCTCTTTTAAAATTATAATAGTCAAATTTAAAAGTATATCTACTGTAGAATTTAATCATTCATTTTAAAAGGGAAAGCATGAAACCAAAATGAGCTGATATTTGTCATTTCACTGGGAATATATCAAACTTACAATCAATGCTTTATAATATAGAGGATGAGAAGAAAACACAGAGAGAAATGGAGAAAAATCAACCAGAGCAGAGAAGAGAAGGAGGTGAAAAGATACCAAAAGTGAAATAGAGGAAATGACATTATTAAACTTTGTTAGCCCAGAACCGTTCAAATTTATTTGACTGTGCAGAGCTGAAAATAGCTCAAGCACCAACAGTGCTCCCAGGGACATATTCTGAGAAACGCTGATTAGAGCCATCCTCAAACTTCCTCCCGGAGTGGTGGGTAACATTTGTGCAAAGAGCTTGGAGTCCAAAGGGAAAGACTGGAACACTTGTGCGGAGCCCTTCTGCATCCATCAATTCCCAGACAAGAGAAGTGGCCCTGGGTGACCACGATTCAGTCCGTGGCACCCTCTCCCACAGGCCACCTCTTTGGAGGCCTAGCCAAAGCTGGTCTGCAGTCCAGAGGGTGGGAGCAAAGTGTTCTGTGTGGCACACTAGGCTAGTAAGAGGTTCCTGCTATGCGTCGGGACTCTGGGCACCTGGAGCACCTCCAGACAAAACTGGGGGTGTGCTGGGAATGTGCCCACTTATCTGGGGGCCGGCACCTTTGGAAGCAGTGCTGTGGAAGCCAAGGAAACAGAGGCTCTCAGGTCCTAAGAGATGCCCACCATTCGGAAAGCAGAAATTATGACCTCTCGTCCTGGACTTCTCTACTTCTCCTTTATTCCATTTTCTCTTTCTCCTGGTCGCTTGGTGTCTTCTGACTGTCTCCTCTGTCTCTAACCCTCCCATCCTCATTTGTATCTCCTCCGTCTCTCATTTGAGGTTCTACCGGGTCATTCTGTCAGACGGCGATCTGCCAGGACTAGCCGCGGACCCTGTCTCCCACTCTAGATAAATCCGCCCTGCTGCCGCACTCCCCTCATCCCCAGACACAGTGCGGGAGGGAGCCCGCCCTACACTCTCCAGGTGGGGTGGGCTGGAAGGGTGGGCGTCTTTGTGGTCCGTGTCACTGTAGGTCTCTTGAGTTTGAGGGATAGGAGAGTCGTTTCTGGAGCAGAGTCTCCTCAGAATCCAGTCTCCACTCGCTCCCTCCGCAGAGAGAGGATCCGGCCCGTGTGACATTTCCTGCCAGCTCCGACAGGCCTCAAGGAGACAATTAATGCCTCACACCTGCCTCTACCAGAGAAGGCGCCGGAAGAGGAGGAAATGGCGTCGGGGGAAGAAGTGCGTCAATCTGCAGAAAGTTTTAAAGCGGTGGTAGAGAGTAGGGACGGGGAAGGCAATGGCACCCCACCCCAGTACTTTTGCCTGGAAAATCCCATGGACGGAGGAGCCTGGTAGGCTCCAGTCCATGGGGTCGCTGGGAGTTGGACACGACTGAGCGACTTTACTTTCGCTTTCCACTTTCATGCGTTGGAGAAGGAGATGGCAGCCCACTCCAGTGTTCTTGCCTGGAGAATCCCAGGGACAGGGGAGCCTGGTGGGCTTCTGTCTGTGGGGTCGCACAGAGTCGGACACGACTGAAGCGACTTAGCAGCAGCAGCAGCAGAGAGTAGGGAGGGGGCACTGAACCCAAATCTTACTGAAGAAACGCCTCTTGGCGTTCCCTCAAGGGCCACCCCGAGAGTGGACACTGAGGAGACGTGGCATCACCACAGAGCGAGGCTGACAGACTTCCCAGTGGTCAAAGCTTCCGGAAGGAAGGAGAAAGAAGGCTGGTGGCAGAGCCTCGGCCCTTGGCCTGGAGTCCCGAGATGCCGGACCTTGAACCCTGCCTGCCTCACCGACAGGGATGGGGGTCTGTCTAAGGTTGCAGGGGCCCAGCTTCCAGGGCCAGGGAGAGAGTGAGAACCCCCCCGCCCCCCGCCGGGCAAGTGGCTTCTGATAAAAAGGCAGACGGACAGACGGAGATGGACGGGGCTCCTTCCTTCCCAGACGCAGACAGATGGGCCTTTCCTCTGGGCTTTACAGATTAATGCGTCCTTCGTATCAATTATAGAGACAAGAAAGTGTAATTTTCTCCCCATGTTTGTACTGTTCAGGATTAATCTGCCTGTAAATGGATAATCTGTCAGCTTCGGAGACACTAAAGTGGGGAGGGGGTGGGGCAGGAAGTGGGGGAGAGATTTACCAGTGGGTAATGCCATCTGCTTTATTAGGTTGTTTTATAAACCTGACATTCAATTTGTTCTGGAGGACTTGGTGACGGATTATTCTGTAAATTCCCAAATAATTACGATAACCAGAGAACGGGGGGAAAGGAGAGAGAGAGAGGTGGGTCTGGAGGGGCGAGGTGGGTCTGGAGGGGCCGGGGTTGCTAGCATACCTGCGAGGAAGGGTCCCAGAGGACAGAATCCATCCACGGCTCCCTCCAGGGTGGGAGGCCAGGCCTCAGAGAGCGCTTCAGCTCCTGGTCTCCTCCATCCCCCTGCCTTTTCAAATCCTCAGACTCTCTGCTCGCTTCAACAGGACAGCGGAGTCACGTGAGCAGGGACTCTGTTATCAATAAGATCTCATATTTTTTCTCCCATCACCTGGGTCTGAACCCCATGCTCTCTTTACTGGCTCTGTGAACTTGAGTAAATTAAACTCTGTGCCTCAGTCTCTTCAAGGGTACAACCAGGCCAGTGGTAATACTTACCTCCCACGGTTGCTGCAGAGATCAAATTAGTCCTATATGGAAATCACTTTAAAATGATGCTTGGTGCATACTAAGTACTGTATAAACGATTTGCATTTTTATTATTCCTTTGTGTTTTTATCCCTCAGGTTTGAGCCTGGTCCAGATAATATAGTACACTCTCGATAGACACCTGATGGTTGGATCTGAAAGAATCATGACAGAATCTGAATTTGGCACCTAGAGGCCCCTCAGCCATCCCGGGTTCAGCCCCCACCATCCATCCCCTCGGAACCTTGCCGAGGACACGGAGCTCGCTGCCCACCGCTGGGCGGCTCAGGCCTTCAACCTGACCCAAAGCCAAGGACTGCCCCCGCCAATCCCTGCAGAGCCCTCCCCAGGGTTCCAGCTGCCGCGTCTGCACAGCGAGGCAGACAGAGCCCCCCGGGTGAAGCATAGTCTTGATTATCAGCTCTGAGAGCTCGTTTCTCAGCAGAATGCTATTCAATTACCCCGTGCACGTTTGTCTTTTAAATTTCCGAATGCTGCCTTCCGTGGCTTCGGTAGCTTATTTGCTGCTTGTGCTGAGGTGGAGGGGGTTGGGGGAAGGAAGGCCACACGGTGCGTGTCCCCACAGCCCACCTACCTGACACCCTTCCTGTGTGCTGGGGTCCAAGCGTGATGAGGTCCAGCCATGTGATGCTGGGAGTCCAGGTGGTGAGAGGAGAGGGGAGGGACTAGAATCCTCCCTGTCTGCTCTTTCTGCGTGCCTCTGTGCCTTTGTCTTCCAAAGGACGGCTCTCTGTTAGTTCAGCTGGTTACCAGGATAAAGAGGCTCTGGAGTGTAGTCTCTGAGGCTTCCCACAGGGAAGACGTCTGTGCCATGGGCGACACCTGGGTAGAATACATACATCTTAAGGTGCATTCCTGTTCTTAGGCCTCTGTGTCATCCATGTGAAAGTCCTACATCCACAAGAATTTATTCCCTTCATTACTTCATGTAATCATATGTGGAGCTAGGATGTGGACTGCGTGCTGCTGCTGCTAAGTTGCTTCAGTCGTGTCCGACTCTTTGCAACCCCATAGACGGCAGCCCACCAGGCTCCCCTCTCCCTGGGATTCTCCAGGCAAGAACACTGGACTGGGTTGCCATTTCCTTCTCCAATGCATGAAAGTGAAAAAGTGAAGTCGCCCAGTCGTGTCCAACTCGCGACCCCATGGACTGGAGCCTACCAGGCTCCTCCGTCCATGGGATCCTCCAGGCAAGAGTACTGGAGTGGGGTGCCATTGCCTTCTCCGGTGGACTGCGTAGTGGGCTTCTATTATGTTCCCTGTCCAGAACCAACCTCCCTAGTTCTTCTGGTAAAAGAATTCTTTTTTCTCTGGAGAATCTATTCCAAGAGGTTTGGATGGGACCATTGCTGCCCATCTTCACTGATGTGCAGGAGACTTTGTCCTGACCAATCAGGATACTTTGTGCCCTTGGCCAAACTAATTGAATGAAGGGTGGCCATGTGACTCAAAGCCAGGCGATCAGATCCTTCCGCAGGGCGTTTCTGCCAAAAGTTTTGGGGAAGAAGCTTTATTCTTTCCAAGTTGCTAGTCTGGTGAGATGTGAGCTTTTGGCTATTGGCAGCCCCATGCTCACCATCAGGAGAGTGCCTGGAATAGATAGAGCTCTAATGATATTGTGGAAATCCTTGTCTAACCAGACATATCCTCTAGACTTTTCAGTTACATGAGTCAAAATATTCCTCTTTTTAACTTGATGGTATGAGTTGTGTTACTGTTATACCAAACCTCATGAATATAGGCTGCAATTAGCACCTCCTCCCCATCTTCAAGCTTCATCTCACAAAGTTGAGGTGTTTTTCAAGGAAGGGCTGGGAGTGGGGTGATCTGCTTCTTAACAGGAGTCAGGCTGTATACCTTCGCAGGACCCTTCCAGTCCCCAGAAGGTCCTCTTGTATTATAGCCCCTCTTCCCTCGTTATCATTCTTGTGTGCACTGATAGATGGGTTTCTCCTTATTGGTTTATAAAGTTTCTCCTAGTCTTTTCCTAGTGACCTTTGTCTCCATCAATCATCACAGGCTCCCTAGGGACAGGGAGATCAATCACTTCTGGGTCTTCTTGTCTCCACCAATTTCTAGTCCAAGGTTCTCAACTGTCTAATATGCAGCCTGATGGTTTGAGGATATCTGCCTGTTTGCCGATATAGGAATGTATCCCTGGGGATGCACGAGAATGAAGCTGGAGAGGCTTCCAAAAAGCATGGGGGCAGCAAGACAGAATAAAGAGCAGAGCAAACAGGACCCCTTGGGCTTTCAGAGTCAGAGGTCCTGTTCAGTAACTTGACCTGGCTTTATGGTATCATTTATTCAGACCCCATCTTCTACCAAAATAGGACCAAGGGAACTTACAACTATGATTCTTGAGCTACAGACAATGATAACAGAAACGTAGTGTTGACTTCCTTAACTGTGTGTCCAGCCCTGGCACCAGGCCCACTTGGGGACCCCAAGAGCAGCCCCATCCCACCGGCTGTGGTCCTCACTAACTGTCCTACCCAGTCTCTGCCTGGGCTGACTAGTGAAGGGCTTTTCCTGCTGAAGGCAATCTGTAAAGACTGGAAGAGGTGGCTGAATCTTCAGATGTGCAGACACTAATGCAAGGCTACAAGGATCATGAGGAATCCGGGAAATGTGACACCACAAAAAGAAAAACCAGAGCTGCAGTAACCTGCACTGAGGAAACAGACATCCACACACTTCCTGACAAAGAACTTAAAAGAACTGTGTTTAAAAATGCAAAAGCAAGTCACAGACTGGCAGAGAATATTCAAAATTTGTATATCTGACATGACTCACGTCCAGAATTTATCATGAAGTCTTACAACTCAATAATAAAAAAAAAAAAAAATTAAATTTGGCAAAAGACAAACACTTAACAAAGAAGAAAAATCCAATAAGCACATTAAAAGATTGCCAACATCTATAACTTTCAGGGAAATACAAATTAAAACCACAGTGAAATACCACTTCATACCCAACAGAACCACTAAAATATTAAAAAATAGTCAATACAAGTGCTGGTGATGATTTGGAAGGACTAGAACCCTCCTACACTGCTGGTGGGAGTGTTAAATAGCACAACTTCTTAGGAAAAGGATTTTGCAATTTCTTTTAAAAAGTTAAACATACATCAGCCTTCCAACTATTAGGCATTTACCCAAGAGAAATGAAAACCCATGTTCACACAAAGAAACATACAAATGTTCTTAGCAATTTTATTTGTAATAGTTTGCTTTGGTGGCTCAGACGGTAAAGAACCCGCCCGCAATGCAGGAGACCCAGGTTCCATCCTTAACTTGGGAAGATGCCCTGGAGAAGGAAATGGCTACCCATGCTAGTATCCTTGCCTAGAGAATCTCATGGACAGAGGAGCCTGGTGGGCTATAATCCATAGGGTCCCAGAGAGTCAGACATGACTAAGCAACTAACGTAACTAGCAAGACTGTAAACAACCTGACCGTCTATCAGCAGTTGAACAGACAAACCAATGTGGTACCTTCAAACAACGACGTGCCTGTAGTTCACTAAGTCACTAAGTCATGTCCAAGTCTTTGTGACCCTATAGACTGCTGCATGCCAAGCTCTCCTGTCCTTCTCCTGTATCTCCCAGAGTTTGCTCAGATTCATGTCCATTGGGCAGTGGCAAGAATGTACAACAGAACACCGCTTGCTGCTACTGCTGCTAAGTCGCTGCAGTCGTGTCCGACTCTGTGCGACCCCATAGACAGCAGCCCACCAGGCTCCCCCGTCCCCGGGATTCTCCAGGCAAGAACACTGGAGTGGGTTGCCACTTCCTTCTCCAATGCATGGAAGTGAAAAGGGAAAGTGAAGTCGCTCAGTAGTGTCCGACTCTTAGCGACCCCAAAGAATGAACTATTGGTGTATATAACCACATGCATAAATCTCAAAAATAATTACACCGAGTAAAAGGAATCAGACACGCAAAAGACACATATTCTGTATTTCCATGTCTGTGAAGCTGGAAAAAAAGGCAAAATTAATCTGTGGTGTTAGAAGTGGGATCAGGGGTTGCCTGGGATAGAGACAGGGTTTTGACTATAAAAGTGTACAGGGAGCTTTCTGTGGTGATGGAAGTGGTCACTCCTTAATTGGAGTAGTGGTTACGTGACTAGATCTATTTGTCAAATCTCATCAACCCTTACACACTCACTGTGTGTATAATATGGCATGCAAAATATTCCTCAATGAATAAAGTAGTCTTGAATCAAAACGCATACACGGAGCAGAGTGATGGAAGCTCTCAGCTCACACTGCCCAGTCCTGCTCTTCCTTCTTCACACAGAACACCACAGATCCAACAGACGGAGGGGAAGGCAAGCCTTTGTGCCAGGGCTCTGGCTTTGGACATCACAGCCCCAGACTCACCAGGCAGCTGAAGAGACAGCCCAGCCCTGCTCGAACACAGTCCTTACCAGAACCCCAAGGAAAGAGTCATCCGCCGGGTGCCGCAGACACAAGCAGGACCTACACCAGCCTCCAAGCTCTCTGCCCCCAGAGAACTTGGGCAAGTTCTTCAACCTCTGGGTGCCGCCGTTTCCTCATCGATGAATGGGAAAAACTCCTGTGCTTGTTAAGATTCAGTTAATAACAAACATCCTATATGAACAGATAGATAAGGAATCTAGACAAAAGGTCCTGATGAACCTGCCGGCAGGGAAGGAATGGAGACGCAGATGCAGGAAACGGACTTGTGGACACAGTGGGAGAGGTGGGAATGGACGGATGGAAGTAGCCTCAACACACATACACTCTCCTGTGTACGGTGGACAGCTGCTGAGAACTTGACGTGTAGCAGAGGGGGCCCCCGTCTGGTGCTCCCTGATGACCTAGAGGGTGGAGGGGAGGGATGTGTGTGTAACTATGGCTGATTCGGGTTGTTGTACGGCAGAAACTAACAAAGCATAGTAAAAATTAAAACAAGAAAAAAAAGTTTAAAAGATTCAATTCATGGACCTCAAGGGTGTAGAACAGAGCTCAGCAAAGAGGACTGCACAAGGAACGCTGGCGGCTCTCGGGATAGTGGGGGCCTAAGGCCGCTGGGGAGCTCCGGGCGGAGGGTGTGGCTGCGGAGGGACCCACCCGACTCGAGTTATCTCTTGCTGTCTGTGCCAGAGGCGCTGTGCGCGCCCGGTGTGGGCACGCCCCCCACGCTTCGTATCTTGGACTTTCATTTCCCAGGGCCACCATAACAAGGCACCGCAGCTTAAAACAACAGAAGTTTATTTTCTCACAGTCTTGAGGCTAGAAGACCAAGCTGAAGGTGCTGCAGGGCCACACGCCCTCCCGAGTCGCTATGAGAGAGTGCGTCCTTGCTTCTTTCAGGTCCTGGAGGCCCAGAGCAGCATCACTCGAGCATCACTCCACGTGGCCATCTTCCCTGTCTCTGTCGGCGTCCTAACTCTCCTCTCTGTATAAGGACACCAGTCACACTGGAGCCCGGCCCACGCTACTCCACTGTGATCTCATCTTCACCAGCTGACACGGCAGAAACTTCTTTTGCCAATAAAGTCACATTCACACAAGGTTAGGCTGGGAGCGTAGCTTTCTGAGGGTCACCGTTCAACCATAACACTGGGTCTCCACTCTACTCTGAATGTCTGTGTAAAGATGCCGAGGGGACACGTGTGTCCAGGCATGTCATCACACAGGTCTGAGCAGTGTGTGTGTACACTTCCAGGCTCTGGCTGAGTGGACCCATGCACTGGGTTCCATGTTCACGTCTTGGGTGTCTATCAAACACGGGATTGTCTGTCTTGAATAACAGTCTGTTTCTCCCCGCCCCGACCCCTGGCCCCAGACCCCAGCTCTATTCTGCGACTCCTTACCTGCCCAGAGTCCCTGTGCTCACAAACAAAAGGAAGGCTTTTTAATGACTTTCCTCTAGTAAAATGAGTTATTTCCTGACTGACATATTTCCTCCTCTAATTATACACTTACCTCCTCTACCAGCTTACTGAGGAGAAGAGATAAAAGGGTCAAGACTCAGGCTGACTCAGGACACACAGGCACGCATGCGCGCGCACACACACACACACACACACACACACACACACACACACACGCTTTCACAAGGAGCGGATAGGGTGTGGTACTCAAAGTGAGTGCGTGTGGAGGACACTGGGGGGTCTTCCTGCCCGAGATAAACGTCTGCACAGCTCCCTGCAGCCCCTCGTACCACCAGGGTCTTCAACTCTAGAACTGCATGTGTATTTTCAGGCACTAACTTTAATATCAATATTTTTAAACATTCTTTTAAGATTAAAAATACAAATAATAACTCACCCTCCCCAAAAAAACTTACTCTAAGATTGCTGCTGGTTTCTCCAATGGCACATGAACATAGACAGGGTGAGGGAGTAAATAACACAGATCTGCCTGACCTCCTGCTGGCTGCCCCTGAGAAAGAGGGGTTCTTAGGCTGAGTTTGAGGAGGGACCCAGGAAAGATCTGACGACCCTTCTGCCTGGCCTGCAAGTAACTGGACAAGGATCCTAAACCATGGATTCTCTCCACCTCTTTTTAGAGAAACACAGCTTACAAAAGCAAGAAGAAAGTGCAGGATCATATTCCAACCTCCTCATGGTACCGAAGGGAAGATGGAGGGCCAGGAAGGAATTCAGTGTTGTCTAAGCTCAGGGACCCAGTGTCTCCCAACTCCCGGTACATCCAGTCTTCTTTCCTCCTCACCCTCTCCATCTCTTCAGGCCTGGAGGGGACGGCAGAGAGGAAGGGTGGAGGGAAGAGCCCCACTCAGGGAAGATGCAGAGAGCCACAGAAGAACATTACATAAAGCACAGAAACCCCTTCTCCAGCTGAAGTTTCCTCCACAACCCGGACCTCCCTCCCAGAAAGTCCAAGGTGCCCCCCGCCTGCCCCAGCCCCTCTGCTGATCTACTTAACCCAGAGACACTGGGGCTCCTGCGCTTTGATCCTGCAGGCGTCGGGAGCTTTTTGTTCTATTATTCACTGCAGGGTGGATGCTGGGTTGTCTCTCCTCATTACAGGCTGTGGCTGGACTGCCCACCACCTCCCCAAGGCCACTGGATGATGTCCATCAATAAGTCAGTAACAGCGACTGGATGTGAGAAGCCTTCTGGGGCAAGGGTTGGCACCATTTCAGAATCAGAGTTTTCGACAAGCCTCTTTTTTAGGAGGAGAGCTGGAGAGGAAAGCAATAAGCATAAAAACTATAGAAGTGCAGGTAGAGATGCTAAGAGACACGTCTCTGCCCAGCTGATTGAGCAGCTTCCGAAGGCGGGTCTTGCTCGTAGGGCTGTGTGTGTCCCCCAGAGCAGCCAACACACAGTGAGACACCACCGGTGTTTAACAAGTGAGTGCATGAGCGGGCTTCTCCTCCCAACCCTCAAGACTATCTTCTCCAAGAAGGAGCACAGAGCTTCACGGCACTTCGAACTGCACACCGTGATGAGAAAAGTCTGGCTGTCTACCCACGATCCCACACATACACACCAGAGGGCATAAGGTCTAGGCAGTCATTTCCTTTTGTTCACAGCTGCATCCTTATCACCCAGCACCGTCCCCAGCTCATAGCGGGCCCTCAACCAATGTGTACAATAAATGGATAAATTGGGTGTCAGACCCGAGACCTATTTCCAGCTTGGCTGCCAGCTTGCTGAGTGACTCAGGCCAATCACTTCCCCTCTCTGGGTCTCAGTTTGTCCCTCTCTGTACTGAGGGCTGTGTGCAAGAAGATCTCCAGTGAAGTCATCCAGTCTAGACATTTCTTGAGGAAGATGAAACATGGGCGTCACCATACAGAGTCACACAGTGACTCTTCCAAACTCATGTTCTGTCCCTTGCATTGTTATGGGAGCCTCCATCACCAGGCCGCTGATAACCTATGGGGAAGCAGGTGATGGGGTTACATCGTAAACCACAGATACCTGCAGCCAGGATGAATGTTCAGAAACTAGATCAAAGAAATGCCCTAGCCTGGAAGGCATGACTTCCCCCAAAGTGGCAAAACCTTGGCGAGTTCATACCTTCATTTCTGAAGCTGCTTTCCCCCCACCAACTCCAGGCACAGACCCGGCAGCGGGAAGAACAAGAAAATGGAGAGGGAAGCCCTTAGGAAGCCGTTTCCCAGCAAGTAGTCTAGAAACACAGGTGGAACTTAGCGTGGGTGGAGGCCAGTGACGCTTTTTGTAATTAATCTTGGCATCTCCAAGGAGAGAAAACACATTCCAAACTGACTGCTGGAGAAAAGCACAAGGTGGGACCATAGAAGATTAAGGACAACTCAGGCTTAGGGAGGACTTGGCCTGCCTAGATAGCTGGCAATGATCAACTTCAAGAGAACTAACTGTGCAGCGTGGTTGCCTAAGTGGACTAGGGCACACACGATCACTGAGATCACTCCTGTGGGAGTCCACTCTCCACAGCTAAGCCCTTCAGATGCCCTTCAGACATCGTCATGACTGGACAAGTCCCCAGCAACCCCTCCATCTTCACTCCCACCTTGCAGAAAGCTTGCCTTTCTGGAATTGTTATTAGTCCACATGCATTATGACTTTGTGGGGTGGGCAAAGAGGAGGGCGTCAGCCCCAGTTCACAGACCCAGGGGGTGGAATTTGAGGGCTAGCCAAGGTTTTTCCAGTAGTCATGTAAGGATGAGAGTTAGACCAGAAAAAAGGCGGAGCACCGAAGAATTGATGCTTTTGAACTGTGGTGTTGGAGAAGATTCTTGAGCGCCCCTTGGAATTCAAGGAGATCTGACCAGTCCATCCTAAAGGAAATCAGTCCTTAATATTCATTGGAAGGACTGATGCTGAAGCTGAAGCTCCAGTACTTTGGCTAGTTGATGCGAAGAAATGACTCATTGGAAAAGACCCTGATCCTGGGAAAAACAGAGGCAGGAGGAGAAGGGGATGAAAGAGGATGAGATGGTTGGATGGCATCACTGACTCCATGGACATGAGTCTGAACAAACTCCGGGAGATAGTGAAGGACAGGGAGGCCTGGCGTGCTGCAGTCCATGGGGTCGCAAAGAGTCGGGCACGACTGAGCGACTGAACAACAACAGGCTAGTCACTTCTAAGTCTTGACCCTGCCCCTCCGCATCCCGCTGCCTCCTCCGTCCTCCCCTAGAGCCTCGCTCAAGGTCAGGGAGGAGGAAGCGGTGGTTCCCAGCACTGCGGTCACCTGACATGTACTTTACGGGCTGTTGACTCCCAAACAATACAGTCCATGCTGATCTGCACGGTACCTTCCGCCTAGTTTTCCAGTAAACTATTTCCACCGAACAAACACGCAGTCTCCCGGTTCCCGCGCGGACCTGGATAAACACAGCGCTTGGCTGGGCTCCCAGCCTGGGGTTTGCCAGCCATCCGCTCTAGGCCAACGTCGGCGCATGTGGACGCACGCGGGGTGGTGCCCTGGCGCCCAGCTTCCACCGGGGGGCGCCCGCGGGCCGCGGGAGCGCCGGCCGCTCGCGCCCAGTCTCCCGGGCGCGCCCGGCCCGCGCCTGCGCACATCCGAGGCCTCCCCGGGCCCCGCGCCCGAGAGCCGGGCTTCCGGCAGCCTTGGCTCTGGAGGTTACCGCGGGCCACCCGCCCGGGAGGGCTGGCTCTGAGGTCCGCGAGCGGGAACACGGCCGCGGACTCGGCGGCCGTGTTTCGAGGCCCCAGGGGCGCGATCAGAGGCGGCGGCCTGCGGTGGCGCGGGAGGCCTTTAGGAAGAATTCTTAAATTCTTCCTAAATTTAGCAAGCAGACGCTGCGCCTTAAATCCCGGAGCCACTCTCCTCCGCGGCCTCTGGCCGCTCGGCTGGCCTCGCGACATTCCGTCCTCGGGTCCACCGACCGCCTGTCGTCAGCTCCAAGCTGAGCAAGGCTGCCTCGATTTTCAGAAGTCGCACCGACCCCGGGCAGGGGAGGCCTGGGGCGAGGGCCCCTGGCGCGTCCATGGTACAGAGAGAGCCGCAGGAACGGAGGGGCCGGCGGGCCAGTTGGACCTACTGCTCGCCGAGTCCCAAGGTGAGAGCGGGGAACGACGCCAGGGATCAGCCAGACACCGATGGGAGAACTGGGAGAGCACGTTGTCCAGGGTCACGGAGTTTGCTGGCGAGGAGCAAACCCTACCCTGTGAGCCCTTACTTTCAGTTCAGTCGCTCAGTCGTGTCCGACTGCGAGTTTGATCAAACTCATGTCCATTGCGTCGGTGATGCCATCCAACCATCTCATCCACTGTCGTCCCCTTCTCTCGCCTTCAGTCTTTCCCAGCATCAGGGTCTTTTCCAATGAGTCAGTTCTTAGGACCCTGTAATGGTTCCCTTAGCTCTTGGGAGAAAGTTCGAGCTCCTTAAAACGGCCTCGAGGCACTACGGCATCATCAGCCCCTGCTCACTCTGCAACAGAGCCGCTCCCTTCGCCTCTCTTGGTCTCTGGGCTTGGCCAGGTTCAGTGAGCCGGGCCTTCTGCAGCCCCAGTCTCTGCGGGCAACTCCTCCTCGTCTTCTAGCTCCAGGCTCACACGCCATTTCCTCTGGAAAGCTCTCCAGGCCTTCCCCTGTGCCTCACGCCCAGAGGCCCGTCCAACGGCGCGGCCAGATAGCCCGTGCCACACTTCCCTGCTTCTTTACCCAGAGTCCCCTTCTACCCCCAAACTGTGCCTGGGCCCATGAGAAAGTGAAAGTGAAGTTGCTCAGTCCTGTCCGACTCTTTTTGACACCATGGACTGTAGCCTACCAGGCTCCTCCATCCATGGATGGGATTCTCCAGGCAAGAGTACTGGAGTGGGTTGCCATTCCCTTCTCCAGGGGATCTTCCCAATCCAGGGATTGAAGCCAGGTCTCCCGCATTGTGGGCAGACGCTTTACCATCTGATCCATGAGGGAAGCCCTTGATAGGCACTCTATAAATGTGGTATGAATGAATGAATGAGTCGGAGCTCCTCCCATCTGGTTTCTGGGCCTGTGTACTTTTCAACATACTGCACACTGACCCTTTTACTCTTACGGCATGGAAGCACCTATGTGATATGGCAAAGCTGGGGAAACCAAGGCTCAGAACAAGAGCCAGTTCTTGAAAGAATACTGTGCTCCTTGCTTTTGCTTCCGAGAAGTAATTTTCAACATGGTGTTTTCCCTAGTGCTCTGGTAATTTCCAACTTATTTTTGTTATTTCACTCAGAGAAACGACCTCACAAAGCAGATTTCAAACTGTGTTCCTAGAATCTGACGGACTGTATGAGGGGCTCCATGTGCCCACTTCAATCAGAGCAGCACCATTTTTATTTTTTTTTTAGTTTTTATTTTCCAGGTAGTTCTTGTGGAAAAGAAAAGGAGCCAAGGTTTCTATTGAATATTCTAAATATTGCTTTAAGAATATTTAGAAATGAATGGCGCCAAAAGATTGCAGAGTAGAGCCCCTGAAGAGCTGTGAACAATGATTAACAGCTAATCATTTCAAAGGCCTGTAACTTCCATTCCCAGTAAGGCACGTGCTACAATTTCCCAACCTACTGAGCTTCCCCCCTGTTCTTTTATGCGGAGTCTATGTCTGTGGCTCTTCATTATTTCTTCTTCCCTCATAGCAGGGAATCTGATGTTAAATGGATACAGGAAGAAAAGCAGAGGTATATATTTTTTTCAAAGTTTATAGGAGAAGTTGCTATGTTACTTTTTTTTTTTAACTGGAGGATAATTGCTTCACAATATTGTATTGGTTTCTGCCATACATCACCATGAACCAGCCATGGGGTATACATATATCCGCTCCCTCCTGAACATCCCACCACATCCCACCCCTCTAGGTTGTCACAGAGCACTGAGTTGAGCTTCCGGTGTCACACAACAAATTCCCACTTCTTGATTGAAGAAGAAAGTTGAATGTTTGATATTTGTCCTTAGAAAAATGTCTGAGGCCCCAGTTCCGCCCCTCCCCCTGACAAGTGGCCTAGGCTGTGGAACTCGTGAATGTGTTCTCGGCAAGAGGAACTTTACTGATGTGATTACGTTAAGAATCTTAAAGAGATTATCCTGGATTAGCCACGTGGGCCCAATGTAATCGGAAGAGGCCTTACAAGGAAGGGGGAAGTGTGTCAGAGTCAGAAGGTGTGAGGTGAGGCAGTGGAAGCAGAGCTTGGAGCCAATGTGAGGTGAGGAAGACTCAGCTCAACTCTGATGGCTTTGAAGACGGAGGAAGGGACACGAGTCACAATGCAGGTGCCTCCAAAAGACAGACAAGGGCAGGAAACGGGTTCTCCCTTAGCGCTTTAGAGAGAACACAGTCCTGCTGGCACCTTGATTTTAACCCCAGTGAGACCGATTTTGGACTTTGGGCCTTCAGAACTGTAAGATACATGCTAACCCACTACATTTGTAGTAATTTGTCACTGCAGCAATAGGAAACTAATCCCCCACCCCCCAAAAAAGAGGAAAAATATCCCTGCCATAGATCCACTTTAATGGAAAAAAGGGGGTTCACTGGAGACAGGGACGCCTGGGCTAGAGCTATGGTGTGGCCAGAGTGCCCGTGCAGCTGGGGGAGGAATGTGAGTGGCGAGCCAGATGCACGTGTATTCTGTCATTCCAGAAAGGGGGTAAGGCAGTGCCACAGGGGTATGTGCTGTAGTACTTGCATGCAGTCTTATGTTTTGACTATGTGCATAGCCATTTTTATTTCCCCTGCTGGCCTGGAAGATTCCCAGATGGCATTCATTTTTATATCCCTGTTGTTCCCAGCGCCTTGTGTGAACGTGTGAGGCATTTCACACTTCCCGAAGCACTGGTGTGCCAGTATCCATTCTGAGTCTCACCACAACTCTCCCGGGTTGAGGCAAGACCGGTTGTAGTATTGCTAGAAGTTTTCATTTTGCCAAGGACTAGCACCCAGATTTCTCTGGCACCCAGGCCCTTTTTTCTCCAGCATTCCGACCATTTTATCAGAAAGTGAACGCTGGAGCACAGATGAGGGAGTTGAGGCACTTTCAGACTCCCAAGGGTCCCGGTGGTGGGTGGGCTCTGGGGCGGGGTGGTCCAGAATGACTGTGTGGACCACCTTGGGCCACTTCCTCCCTCTACACACAGAAGGAAATCCTTTTGCCCAACTGAAGGTGAAGAGGAAACCCCACAGCAGTGAATCTGGTTTTTCAAGAACACCGCAAAGGATGTGGATGAGAAGAGGGCGAGGCCCCCTCTGGTTCTGGCTCCAGGCGAGGCTTACTGTCTGGCCGGGGGTGGGGGGGTGGGGGCTCCCCACCCTGAACCCCTGCCTCTTCACCAGCTATCCTAAGGGAGGGTTGCTGTGGAGTTAGGGAGGCCGAAGGGTCATGCCTGCGGGTGGGACTCCAAGCGCCCAGGGCAGCGGGAAGAGAACGGTGTCTATCACTCTTTCACATTTTAAAAATTCTCTGTTTCCCATCAACATCCTCACAGTGCAGTCTCTGGAATTAGAGATAATTTCAAGTCACAGGTCCCCACTCAGCCCTGGTGTAACCTTGGCAGGTGTGGATGGATCTCACTTCATCTGCAAAAAGTGGGTAACACCGACCCTGTGTGTTGTTGGAAAGACAAAAAAATAATGTACGGAAGATAAGAAGCACACCCATGATAGCTATATTACGGATAATCAAGAAAATGGGGGAGATTGTATTTCTCAAGATTGGTAAATAAATGGTGACACCAAGACCTCATCCTCAACCCAAGCCTTCAACTTCTCATTCAAAGGCCCTTCACTCCCCTAGAACATTCTATGGCCATATGCTGGCCCGCCCAGGCAACTTCCCCACCCGGTTCACACAGAGAGCAGCAGGGGCCGCTTCTGATTCGGCCCCCACCGAGGGGGAAGCCCGCGCGCTGCACAGTTGCACACATCTGGAACCTCGGCTGGCTGGAACCCCGAGGGGCGCGCAGGGATCTCCAAAACCTGTGCGTCCAAAGATATCAGAGTGGCCACAGGCCTCTCCGCCCTGCCGCGGCCCTTCAGCTGAAGCCTGCGCGCCCAGGAGCACTGAGCCCAAGGTCAGGGTGGACCCCTGGGCGCCAGGCACGGGCTCGGTGGGGCAGCTCCCTGCGCGCGTCCCTGTAGGGAGGGGCGGCGCGCGCAGACAGCCCCGGGCGCGCACACGCCCGCAAACCCGTAAGCCCAGCCCCGGGGTTTTGCACCCGTGGACGATCGGCGCGAAGATCGGGATGGGGAGAAGCCCAAGGCGGGCCAGGGAGGCCGGTAGAAGCCGTCCCGGGCGGCCGGGAGGCGTCGGGAGAGGGGCCCGGCGCGGCGGCGCTCGGCCCGCCCTGGCCCGCGGCCCGCAGGGTTCAGACGGGGCCAAGGCGGCCAAAAGCGGCCGGCGCGCGCCAGGGGCCGCGGCCAAGGCTGACGCGGGGTGCTGAACAATGTTGGGACGAGCCGGCGCGGCCCCAGGGCTCCGCCGAGCAGCGCTGGAGGGGCCCTCCCCATAGGCGGCTCTGCCAAGCGGCCTGCCCCTGGTCCTCCGGCGGCGGCCCAATCCCCAGCCCGCTCTCCGGCCCCGGAGGGCGGGAGGGAAACGCCGGCTTTCTCCCCGACTCTCGTCGCCTTGAGGCTCCACGGCCCTGGTGCGCGGTTGGGATCCCGGAGCAGGATGGGGAAGGACGGGAAACACAGGCCTCGTCTTCAATCTGTTGTGCGATCCACGCGCGCACGCGCGGGTCACGGGGGCCTGGGGGGATGGCCGCAGCCCAGTGCACACGCCTAGGGTTGGGAGTGGGGGCACAGCCTTCTGGAGAAAGAACACCTGCTTGGCCAGGGAGACAGGCACGGGGACCCAGAAACTGACCCGGGCCGCCCCTCTTCCCCAGGAGCCTTTACACAGCTCTGACTTACCTTTTTGTGATTAATAAGACTGCAGATAATAAAGAGCTTTGCATTTGGCTGGGCAGTTTCAAACCCGCCTTTCCTCTTTATGCTCACAGCAACCTTATATAGCCGACCGGACAGGCCATTTCACAGACGGGAGAGCACACAGCAGGGAAAGGCCTGAGGTTCTGGGGCCCTGCCCCCAGCTAGACTCTAACAAACAGGCAAGTTCCTTCTCCTTTTCCTCCAGTGGCAGGGGCCAGGTTTCCACCCTCTGACATTCCCGGACACGATGGGCTCTGTTTCTCTGAGAGTTAGGCTGCAGAGTACCTACTGCCTGGAGAGGGGCTGACAGCAAGTGACAAGGACGCAAGTCCCCCTTACTGCAGAAGAAACGATGCGAGTGGCCCAGTGGCCTCCTTAGATGCTTCCCTTCTAGATGGAAGGAAGATGGGTACTCCTGGCCCTAGAGCAGCGGTTCTCAAAGTCTTATCCACAGACTGGCAGCAGGAACATCATCTAGAAACTTGTCAGAAAGGCACATGGTCCCAGAACTACTAAATCAGATGCTCTGAAGGTGGAGGCCAGCAAGCTTTGCTTTAAGGGGCTCTCTAGCCCTTTCTGTGATGCACTCTGAAATCTGGAAAACCCCTGGTCCAGAAAAGCGTCCCTATAAGCTAAAGACAGGCCCTGCCTCCCAAAGGCTGAATGCTGACTTAGGGGCCAAAGAAGGCAAGAAGTGAACTGGGAGGTTCAGTGGTTAGCTGCAGTTGTGAAAGGCCATTCCTCAGTCTCTTAACTCTGTGTGTGTGTGTGTGTGTGTGTGTGTGTGTGTGCATGCCTATAAAACACTGGAAGGTATGGAGACTTTAGGACCCCACACAAAACTGTATTTATAAACTCCCTGAATTTCCCACGTATATCTGCTAAAGATGAGCTCAGTGTTAGCTGACTCTTTGAGTTGGAAAGAAGGGCAACCAATTCATTTCATGAAATGGAACTTCATTGTTAGGTGCGTGAAGTACGAAGTGGAGCAGACAGTGCTGTGTCCATCCCCTGGCCAGCTGAAATATGGCACTATCTGGGTTAGTGTGCCAGTCAGGAGAGGCTGAGTTCCTCCCCACTGGCCCCAGGGAATGACTTGGGAGTGGGCATCAGGCGTGATTCTGGCCAAGGAGATATGATGGAAGATTGGGGAGGTGATGAAGAGTTGATGGACACAGGAAAAGTGCATCCTTTTTTGTCTCTGGGTGTCATTACCTGGAACTGCCACCATCTTCCTGGACGAAGGAAGAAGTTAGCCTAGAAGGACAAGCAGCATACTGGGGTGACGGGAGAAAGTCAGGAAACACCTGGAGTCTTCACAACACTTTTGAACCACTAAATGAACTGACCTTGGGTGGTGGCTAGGGTGAGGAGTTGAGATGAGAAACTGGGGGAACCCTTGGGATTTTAAGTGAGAAAAAAAGATCATTTTTCTTATTTGGACCGTTTTTAGTTGGGTTTTCTGTTACTTGCTGCCCGTCATCCTAATACAATTAAGGTGATCACATTGGAATACACAAGCGGAAAGAAAAAAGTTCAACAGGACGTCAGAGGGAGTTATGGGGAGGACGTTGGAGACTTTGGGCAGCTCTAGGCTCTGGACTGTCCTCTCCCACATCTGTTTTGGGAGTCCTCTGTGCCCCACTAGTGGGGCTCTGCCACTCTCTTGCCTTCTGCATGCTTTCTGTCTCCTGTTTTCTCTTTCTACCAACTGGCTGATACTCTCCAATTTCCAGTTCAGATTTCCAAGAGTGAGACCCTGGTTGGCCTCTTTCTTGACCATTTCTTCAGAGCACTTCATGACTGGTCGCTTCATCAGCCACTGGTCAGTCTCTGGGTTGACTGTCCTTGAATCCAAAGCCCGCCTAATCCACCATGGAAAGGAGGGTGGGTGCAGAACACAGCCAACCCAACTTCATCTGAGGCTAAGGTCTTAGGCTGGGAAGGTTCCTTTGGAAGGGAACGGTCCTCTTGGCAGGTACCAGGACTGCCTTGCCAGCAGTCTTCATGGGGAGCTGTAAAATGGCAGTGCTGAGCCAACAGGGTCAGAGCAAAGGAATCCATTCCCACCGCAAGCCTTCTCTGCTACAGATCTGTTTTATACTTGAGAGTGAGGGGCTCCCAGTCAAAAGGCCTGCCCAGATCCTAGATATACCCCCAGTCACACCGCTAGAAAAACACCCCCACCCCAAGTGCACCCACCCATGCATCCGCACAGGAAGCAGACGCCTGGCTGTTGTCCAAGACGCACACACCACACGTGACTTTTCCATATGACGCTGTGTGGCAACTGTCGCAAGAGTTGTTCTGTTGCTTCGGTCATCGCGAAACAAAGCGTTGGGATGTGTGAGTGACCGAAGCGCTGATGGGCGCGAGCAGAAGCGAGGGAACCCCGGTGGCAGAGAGTTTGCTGAGTCAAAATGTTAAACATGCCTAAGTGTGAGTTGAGCACCCGGGAGCCGCGTGTGAGGGTGTGACACTGCTTCCACTGTGTTTGTGGCCTTCTGATAGTAGGCGTGTTATTTTCCCCTTAAGAGCAAGTAATCACAGGCGTGGAAGAGGTGCAAACTGAGACGTTTCTGTCTCTCATTGACGCTGTATCCTTAGGCGAATTGTTTGAACTTTCTGAGCCTCAAAGTCTTCGTAGGCAGAATGTGTCTAACAATACTTCACTTGTAGGATCGCCAGGATCCTCATATACAGACAGGCACCTGAGAAAATGTCAAGCACTTACTATTATAACAGTTTAAAGGTGTCATTCTAAAAGACCCCTTTCCTGGGGCAAGTGGACCATGGGATTCTTTGGAGAGAATCATAGTCTGTAGTATTGGCTGGGTCCCATGCTGTCTGTCACGCGGCTCAACAAAGGAGCTTGAGATTCAGCGTGGTCATCCTATCAGAAAGGAGAATGACTAGAAGGCGCCACGTGGGTGGTGAGATACTGGGAAGGAGACACCTTCATTCATGTGAATCTGCCCAGGAAATGGAGAGGAAGCCCCAGGAGCGTCCCGAGCTGAGCCCAGGTGTAACTCACCATCTCATGCTATGTGGGGAAAGGAGTGGGAGACAGGCGGGATGCTGGCTGGGTCCCTGAGGAAGAGGCTCAAGTTCACCGGGGAGCAGGGACCGCGGTGACCGTCACGGGGTGGTGCTGAGGCAAGCTGCCCAGCACTGAGACACGGGCAGTGGTGGGAACAGGATTCTCAGGACTGGGGAGCCAAAAGACCTGTAGGGCAGTGGTGGAAGGTATTTGGAAATCCTTGGGACTAGAGTCAGGAAAGGTCTATCAAGCCTCCGAGAGGACTCACAGGTTCAGTGAGTCTGCAGGTGAGAGTCCAGCCTGGTAAACGTCCTGATGTTAGCCTTGTGATACCCTCAGCACGAGTCCGGCCGTGGCTTACCACTTTCAAAATCTGAATAATGAGATAATAAGTAGGTGTGTCATAAGCCTCTGGGCTTCCCAGGTGGTTCTAGGTAAAAAACCTTCCTGTCAGCGCAGGAGATGTAAGGGACATGTGTGCTATCCCTGCGTTGGGAAGATCCCCTGGAGGAGGGCATGGGAACCCAATCCAGTATTCTTGCCTGGAGAATCCAATGGACAGAGGAACCTGGTGGGTTACTGTCCATAGGGTTGGTCGCACGGAGTTGCACCCAGCTGAAGCAACTTAGCGAGCATGGACATCTTAAGCCACTAAGTCTGTGATGAGTTCTGTGCTGATCAGTAAAGAAATATATGGTCCAGACTTAGAAATATGCCCATCTTCATCTTCTATATATTCTGGTTCTTCCTACCTTTATTTCCTTTTTATTTTCCATTAGCTTTATTTAAAGTCACAAACTAAAAAATAAAATAAAAAATTAAGGTCGCAAACTGATTACTAAGAACCAGAAAGAATTTGACTCTATCTAAAGGCTTCTCTCAGAGAAGGCAATGGCACCCCACTCCAGTACTTCTGCCTGGAAAATCCCATGGACGGAGGAGCCTGGTAGGCTCCAGTCCATGGGGTCGCTGAGGGTCGGACCTGACTGAGCGACTTCACTTTCACTTTTCACTTTCATGCATCGGAGAAGGAAATGGCAACTCACTCCAGTGTTCTTGCCTGGAGAATCCCAGGGACAGGGGAGCCTGGGGGGCTGCTGTCTATGGGGTCACACAGAGTTGGACATGACTAAAGTAACTTAGTAGCAGCAGCAGCAGCAAAGGCTTCTCTGGTGGCTCAGATGGTAAAGAAGCTGCCTGCAGTGCAGGAGACCCAGGTTCGATCCCTGGATGAGGAAGATCCCTTGGAGAAGGGAGTGGCTACCCACTCCAGTATTCTTGCCTGGAGAATCCCACGGACAGAGGAGCCTTGCAGGCTACAGTCCATGGGGTTGCGAAGAATCAGACATGACTGAGCGACTAACACACTAAGTGCTGATAAAAATATAAGACAATATAAGAAAAATATGAAGCCTGAATTCTACTTCTGCCACTCAGTTGGTGTGGCTTTGGGAAAACTTCTTAACTTTCCTATATCTTGGTTTCTCATCTATAAAATAAGGATTATAATGTCTACTTATTGCATGTAAGTCAGACTTGAGTCACATAATGTAGTCCAACGCACTTTATAAAATATGGAGCTGTGTACAAATGTAAGCTCTGGAAGAGCGTGAAGGACAGGGAAGCCTGATGTGCTGCAGTTCATGGGGTCGCAAAGAGTCAGACACGACTGAGCGACTGAAAACATCAACGAACGTAAGCCGCTATTTTTATGAAGCCAGAGTAGCCAGCAGGACGCTTGGGGGCATCTAGGTGAGCCAATGGCAGTGAAAATCCAGCTACAAAAGCTAGAATTCTAATAGGAAAGAGAAAATAAAGAGAACCCTTTACAGAGGTGCTGGGAAGTAGCTACAATGGCTGGGTCTTCTCTCCAGTGCACTTTCATTTCCCAGATAAGAACAGTGGATTGAGAAGCAGGCCGAGTTAATTCTTAGGGTCCCCAGTAACCAGATTTCAAATCCTAAGTGTGACGAAAAAGTAATATGACCCCTAAAATAGCCAACTAAATTACTTAGAGAAGGAAGGAAGAAAAAAAGGAGGCCACAGTATAATACTTTGTGTGATGAGGATATTAAAGAGAGCCAATGAATGAAGTCAAGCACCTACAAAATCAGAGGAGAAGCAGAAGGAAATTTCTTGGAGGAAATGTGGTCATACGCCTGCACTTAACAATGGCGAGCAAAACGTCTTACACAGGAAAGAGATCGTTGGAGAGAAAGGCTGCAGGATTGTGTGGCAGCATATGGAAATTCAATCCACAGCAAAGAAACCCAGACAAGAGATGGGGGATAAGCACACCCAAGAAGAGCAGAAAGATGGAGGAGTTCTACAACCACTAACAGCATCCCCATGAGCAGAATGCTTTTTAAGGATCAGATTACAGTAGCTTTACGGAGAAATACTTTGGAGAAAATTCAGAAAAGGAAAACCAGCACCGGAGGCTATATTTACCCAACAATAACAACAAAGCGTTTGTTTCCTGCCTGTTCCATTGTTCACGGACAATGAAACTGCAGTTTTAAGATGTGACCCCGGGTGATATGAAAAACGTAAATTCCAGATCAATTTACAGAAGTAATCACAAAGCTTTCACAAGCACACAAAATCTTAAACTCATTTTAGAGACGGAATCAACAGAGAACCAATTCCAGGAAGGAATAGCAGGTAATCCCGTGCCACAGAGAAGATCCATTTGTAGGATCCTGAGTTAATTTAAGACTAAATTGAGTTCGGAGCTCAATTTTACCATTTGTTATTCGTGAGATGCAGAGCATGCTAATTAGGCTCTGGAAAACTGAGAAAATAAGCACTTTACAGGGGTTTGGAGAGGACAAGGTGGAATAATGTATGTAAAATGGCTGGTTTATAGTCAGTGACCAAAAATGGTAACTAATCTTTAAACTACTATTGTCTCCCCAGCTGTAACGTGAGGGAGCTAACTAAATACACTGCAGGGTCTTTTCTGCCTCTCAAGTCTTATGGTTCCACCCTTGTATATTGTTGGTGGGATTGGGATGAAAACTGACCTTTTCCGGTCCTGTGGCCACTGCTGAGTTTTCCAAATTTGCTGGCATATTGAGTGCAGCACTTTCACAGCATCATCTTTCAGGACTTGGAATAGTTCCACTGGAATTCCATCACCTCCACTAGCTTTGTTCATAGTGATGCTTTCTAAGGCCCATTTGACTTCACATTCCAAGATGTCTGGCTCTAGGTCAGTGATCACATCATCATGATTGTCTAGGTCTTGAAGCTCTTTTTTGTACAGTTCTTCTGTGTATTCTTGCCACCTCTTCTTAATATCTTCTGCTTCTGTTAGGTCCAGAAAGTGAAGAGGGGCTAAAAAGCCTCTTGATGAAAGTGAAAGTGGAGAGTGAAAGGGTTGGCTTAAAGCTCAACATTCAGAAAACGAAGATCATGGCATCTGGTCCCATCACTTCATGGGAAATAGATGGGGAAACAGTGGAAACAGTGTCAGACTTTGTTTTTCTGGGCTCCAAAATCACTGCAGATGGTGACTGCAGCCATGAAATTAAAAGACGCTTACTCCTTGGAAGGAAAGTTATGAGCAACCTAGATAGCATATTCAAAAGCAGAGACATTACTTTACCAACAAAGGTTCGCCTAGTCAAGGCTATGGTCTTTCCTGTGGTCATGTATGGATGTGAGAGCTGGACTGTGAGGAAGGCTGAGTGCCGAAGAATTGATGCTTTTGAACTGTGGTGTTGGAGAAGACTCTTGAGAGTCCCTTGGACTGCAAGAAGATCCAACCAGTCCATTCTGAAGGAGATCAATCCTGGAATTTCTTTAGAAGGAATGATGCTAAAGCTGAAACTCCAGTATTTTGGCCACCTCATGCGAAGAGTTGACTCACTGGAGAAGACTCTGATGCTGGGAGGGATTGAGGGCAGGAGGAGAAGGGGATGACAGAGGATGAGATGGCTGGATGGCATCGCTGACTCGATGGATGTGAGTCTCAGTGACCTCCGGGAGCTGGTGATGGACAGGGAGGCCTGGCGTGCTGCGGTTCATGGGGTCGCGAAGAGTCGGACACGAATGAGCGACTGATCTGATCTGATCTGATTGTTGGTGGGGAAGCAAAATGGTGCACTGGCTGTGGCAAGTAGTTTGGCAGTTCCTCAAAGAGCTAAACATAGAATCGTCATGCCACCGAGTAATTCTACTCCTAGTTATATAATACTCAAAAGATTTGAGAGTGGGGACTTAAACAAATGCTAGGCCACCAACGTTCATTACGGCATGATTTACAGTAGTCAAAAGATGGAAAGAGCCAAGTGTCCATCAACAGATGAGCGGCTCAACAAAACGTGGAACCCGTGTACCGTGGAGCATTATTCAATTATTCAGCCCAAAAAAGAATGAAGCTCTGTTACATGCTACGACATGGGTAGACCTTGATGCCTTTCTCCTAGGTGAACTAGGCCAGGGACAGAGGACAAATATTATATGATTCCATTTATATGAGATACATAGAATAGGGCTTCTCATAGAGAAAGTAAAGATTACCGTGGACTGTGGAAGGGAGAAGGGCAAGTTATTACTTAATGGGTATCGAGTTTCTATTTGTGATGAGAGAAATGGTTTTGGAGACACATGGTAGTGGCTGCTGCACAGCACAAATGTAACTGCTGCTGCTAAGTCGCTTTAGTCGTGTCTGACTCTGTGTGACCCCACAGATGGCAGCCCACCAGGCTCCCCCATCCCTGGGATTCTCCAGGCAAGAACCCTGGAGTGGGGTGTCATTGCCTTCTCCAATGCAGGAAAGTGAAAGGGAAGTCGCTCAGTCGTGTCCGACTCTTTGCAACCCCATGGACTGTAGCCCACCAGGCTCCTCCGTCCATGGGATTTTCCAGGCAAGAGTACTGGAGTAGGGTGCCATCGCCTTCTCCAACAAATGTAACTGATGCCCCTTAATTGTACACTTAAATGTGGGTAAATGGCATATTTTATGTTATATTAATAATTTTCCCACCAAAAAGTGTGATTCACTCTTTCAGACTCTGCAAAGTAGAGAAATGATTGCTCCTAGCAGCTTTCATTGGAGAAGGAAATGGCAACCCACTCCAGTGTTCTTGCCTGGAGAATCCCAGGGACGGGGGAGCGTGGTGGGCGGCCATCTCTGGGGTCGCACAGAGTCGGACACGACTGAAGCGACTCAGCAGCAGCAGCTTTCATACTCCTTGTGGTTGTAGGCGTGGTCTCTTGAGTCAGTTCGTTTGGGTTCAGATCCTCCCTCTGTCACTGCCCATGCCACTGGGGGCAAGGTACTCAGATTCTGGAACTTCAGTTTCCTCTTCAGTGAAATGGAGATAACATCATCCCTACCTCACAAGGTTGTTATGAGGAAGCTATGAAGCTCTTCCATTATGACTGGTACAGAGCAAATACTTGCAGAGTATAGGTGCTTATCCTTCCTGGGTAAGCTTCACTAAAGTGATGGCAGAAGGCAGAGAGCATCAGAGGGTGGGGTGTGGGATGCTGGGGTGAAGCTCTTGCCACCCTTGATTCTGATTTTCCAAGATCCTTCTGATGAGATGGGAACTGAAGGGCTCTCTGCTCTGGGCTCTCACCCTCGGGTGACCGGATACAACAAAGTTACTCCTTGAAGCTCTTCTTCAAGCCCACTTCATCCTTTCCACTATAGGTGGAGAGAGAATTCTTAAGTCTTCAGTAACAGCACGTCACTGCTCTTAGAATCCAGTCCAAAGCCTTGAATAAGACTTACAAGGCACCTCCTGATCGAGTCCATTTACTTCTCCCTTCTCAACTCTCACCACACCTCATCTCATCTTTTGTGCTTCAACTGTGTTGACGCTCACAGCGCCATCTGGAAGGCTCCCTACCTCACCACTTCACTTGGCTCTCTCCTCCCTGCACTTGGACTTGGTACCTCCCAGGAGGGTTTCTCTGACTCACTAAGGCCGAGTCACATGCTTCTGCCATGAGCTGACTTAATGTTCTTTCTCCAATTGCTACCCTTGCATACTCACTCTGTTGTTATTGCCTGTTTTCTTATCATCTTTCCAGTGAGATCATAAGCTCCTTGTGCTATTAACCATTTCATCCCCAGTACCTAGCACAGTCCCTGACTCGTAGAAACACATGCTAGATAAATGGATGAGTGAACTTGAGTTCACTCAACTCAAAAGACTAGATGGATGGATGATCAGGCACCAGTTCTATAAATTGCATCAGGTTGTGAGATGGTGTCATCAGTTTTTTCAGACCTTTACCAGATGCTTTTTCCAGTAATCATGTATGGATGTGAGAGGTGGGCTATAAAGAAAGCTAAGCGCTGAAGAATCGACGCTTTTGAACTGTGGTATTGGAGAAGACTCTTGAGAGTCCCTTGGACTGCAAGGAGATTCAACCAGTCCATCCTAAAGGAAATCAGTCCTGAATATTCATTGGAAGGACTGCGGCTGAAACTGAAACTACAGTCCTTTGACCACCTGATGCAAAGAGCTGACTCATTGGAAAAGACCCTGATGCTGGGGAAAATTGAAGTCAGGAGGAGAAGGGGATGACAGAGAATGAGGTGGTTGGATGGCATCACTGACTCGATGGGCAAGAGTTTGAGCAAACTCCAGGAATTGGTGATGGACAGGGAAGCCTGGTGTGCTGCAGTCCATGGGGTCGCAAAGAGTCGGACACGACTGAGCGACTGAATGGAACTGAACCAGATGGTTATGGACCCTTGACATTGTATCAGTACTGATGGGGAATACTGACAGCACAGGTCTCAAATAAGGGAGGTAGAATGACTGTTTTTTAGACTCCTCACTGGCTCCAACTGTCTACCTTCAGATAGGTTCCTACACATGATCCCTGTCCCTCTACCACCCAAACCTACCTGGTTCTGAATTCTCCCACTTCTGCTGATGGTAGCACCAGCATCTGAGCTACTAAAATTTAACATCCATGTTGTCTTTGACTCTCATATCACTTCAGATCTCTGCATTCCCTCAGTCCACTAATTTGACCTCCCATCTACACCCACTTTCCCATTCCTGCTATTACTGTTGCAGAAACCAGTACTCGAGAAACCAAGCACCACACTCGGAGAGCTGGAGATCTTGGATGTATTACGCCGTCAGGCCCAGAGGAGTTAACACTCCAAGCTCTGAGCCCGGAACAAAGGGATTACAGAGTTTTTACAGACAGACTGTAGTGGGCAACACTAGCTGTTAATAGGCTGGTTTAAACTAAAGGGTTTCGCGCGCAGAAACAGCAGTCAAGGTGGGGCGGGGGATGCCTGGCCTGGACAGGCGTGATTAAGCAGGTTTGCAGGGGCCCGGTGATTGCAAAGAGCAGGACAAGGGCGAGTGAGATAAACTCCAGTTCCTAGTATTGCAAGTCCCCACTTTCTGAGACTATGTGACCTACGTGATCTAGACTTTGCAAGGGGCCAGCTGAGTTACAGAGGCAGGATGAGCGGGAGGTGATGTAAAATTTTAACTTTTCCTCTTCATTACTACTAAAAATGGCTGTGCCTAAGAACAAAGCTCAGTTAAAGAATAAGTTTTCCTCCACATTGTGAAGGCATCAAGGACCCTCGGGTGACTTAACGTCATTCACTTTGTATCGCAGACTTCAGGCTAGCCTCTGCTTCTCTAGTGCCTCAGAAAAGCAGCGCAGTTGAAATAGTTAAGATTATCATGGCACATACCCAACCAGCTTTAAATGATATCAAATGGGACAATGAGCTTAGCACTGCTCATTTTTTAATCTTTATAAAACTAGGAAAATTAGGGACATGTCCCTCTGTAATAGGAAACGGGAAGGCCGGCCTTTCTCCTTGAAACAGTGGCCTTGTTTTATTGTCTTTGACAATAAATATGTCTTTGAGAAAGAGTATATATATATATATGAGTGTGCATATGTACAACTGAATCACTTTGCTGTACACCTGAAACTAACACAATATTATAAATTAATTACACTCCAGTTTTACAAATTTTAGGCAATATATAATAATTAGAATGGAGAATTCAGTAATTATAATAAATGCCTAGTTTTAAACAACTAGACTTCAGTTTTTTAAAATTGGTAATAAATAAACAGGTCTTAAACTGTGGTTGAATTTGTAGTTTAGCCACCGCCAAAAGGACCGCTAATTAATATTGATTATACCACTATTAAATCATAGAAATAATTAAGCTTCTATTAAAATTTCAAAGAGCAATTTTATACAGTTTTCTCTTGCTGCTTAAATTGAATCGTCCTGCTATTTAAGCGACTTTTTCACACTATCGCTTCTCAGTGGCACCCAATAGACAACTTCTTCGGAAAAAAGTACAGGATAATAGAGACGTTAGCTTTGAGAAGTATAGACGGGTGGTAACATCCAGCCCAGTCGCTTGTCAAGCTGAAGTCTTGTTTTCCCAAGTAGTTTGGACAAGACTCACATCTCTTGGCTCAGTATTGGCTCAGTACTGGACTCTGCAGGCAGGGAGGCTTACGTACGGCCTTGGATTTCTCTGAGCTTCCGTTTCCCCATCCGAAGGACGTAGAGAATAGTAACATCTCCCTACAAGCTTTTCTGGAACAGTACCCAGCATCTCCACCAGCTGCCTACTAGCCTGAGTTATCCCCTGCCCGAGCCTGGATGTTTCTTGCCTCCCCTGAAGTGAGCAGCCTGCCTGAGAAGCCTGTCTAGCTTTTAACGTTCCAACAGAGCATGACTCACTTCTATCTTTTCCCATCGCGCATCTAGTTCTCATTTTAATAAACAATTCAGAAAAATCTATATCGTTTAGAGGATTTGGTCATTATTTATAACTATTTGGCACGTGCCCAGAAATGGTTTAGGCATCTGGTACTGGAGAGGGTCAAAGCATCTAAATCACCCATCAGAGAGTCTCCAAGGTCTAATCATGGAATTCTAGCCCTGAAGGAAGCGCAACATCATGTTTTTTTCAGCTTTTGGAGATGCTTTCACAAGTAGCAGGTTAGTATGTAAGGGCATGCTCTCTTACTTAACAACATGACAACCAGCTATCCGAAAGATTCTTCTATGTCTCATAAAACCAGGGTTAGATATTTTCCATGTTGTTTAATCCCCTTTATTTGAAGGCTCATACGTTAATTCCTACTTGAGTTGTCTGCAGCTGAATTGTATTCTTCTTACGTCAGGAATTGAAAATGATTCAATCTAATGTGTGTAGCTCTTGCCCTCGCTGCCAGAAGTCTTAGAGCCAGCTTCTGGCACCTGTGCCAGTCGGTCCAATGTAACTGCCTAATTGTCCACTCTTCTTGCATCCTTCAGCTGTGCTCTCAGAGCTTTACTATGAATTATCTTATTTTGGACTGTGTGTCAATCTTGAAAGCATTAGTCGCTCAGTCATGTCCGACTCTTGCGGCCCCATGGACTGTAGACCCCCAGGCCCCTCTCTGTCCATGGGATTCTCCAGGCAAGAATACTGGAGTGGGTTGCCATGCCCTCCTCCAGGGGATCTTCCTGACTCAGGGATCAAACCCTGGTCTGCTGCATTGCAGGCAGGAGACCTGCAGAGCAGAGAGAGGCATTTCCCACATCCCTCCTCTAAGCTCCTCCATCAGCAGTGTGCAGTCTCCGCCCTCCCAGTTTTCAGGTGAAGGAGCTTCCACCTTGGGTATAGTGAACAGAGTCCTGTGTCACCCAGACACCTCTTTAGGGGTGAAGTACTTTTCACCCACTACTGCAAACACTCAGCACTCTTCAAGTCTTGCCTAAAGAGAAGCACTTTGCCTGAAGGCACAGCCCTCCCTAAAACAGTCTGCATTCAATGACCGTTGTCATACTCAGGAATGCCTCTGCCCCCTTGATGCAACTCAGAACTACAGTGAGGGATCATTTCAGCTTCAGAGATTCCTGTGAAGTCTGGTGAGGTCTTTGTAAAACCATGCTGCTGCTGCTAAGTCGCTTCCGTCGTGTTCGACTCTGTGCGACCCCATAGACAGCAGCCAACCAAGCTCTCCTGTCCCCGGGATTCTCCAGGCAAGAACACTGGAGTGGGTTGCCATTTCCTTCTCCAATGCATGAAAGTGAAAAGTGAAAAGTGAAAGTGAAGTCGCTCAGTCGTGTCCGACTCTTAGCAATCCCGTGGACTGCAGCCTACCAGGCTCCTTCACCCATGGGATTTTCCAGGCAAGAGTACTGGAGTGGGCTGCCATTGCCTTCTCCTGTAAAACCATGGGTCATCCAAATTCCCCTTCTGCTGAATTCTTCTTTCTATCCACCCCTTCTCCATGTGTTCAAATGAAGAGCAACATTTAATAAACTTCTATGCTAAAAAAAAATTACTGTTTGAGCCAAATTTTAACCGAGTCCTTTCTAAAATAGGAGGCAGTAAAATATGCAACCCTAAATTTAAAAAATTTGATAGTTCATTCAATTCAACAGTAGGAATAACAGCAAAAATACTGGGTATTATAAGCAAATGTGAGTAAATCACTGTATAGATATTTGAGATATCTGTTCAGGAAGGATCAAATAGAAGTATGCAAAGAGCCGGCGCATTGGAAAAGACCCTGATGCTGGGAAGCTGGGAAAAATTGAAGTCAGGAGGAGAAGGGGGCAACAGAGGGTGAGATGGCTGGATGGCATCACTCACTCAATGGACATGAGTTTGAGCAAACTCCGGGAGTTGGTGATGGACAGGGAGGCCTGGCATGCTGCAGTCCATGGGGTTGCAAAGAATCCAACATGACTTAATGACTGAACAACAACAACCATATGTGTGTGTGTGTGTGTGTGTGTGTGTGTGTGTGTGTGTGTGACACACACATAGCTTCCCAAAGAAGGCAATGGCGACCCGCTCCGGTGCTCTTGCCTGGAATATCCCATGGGCAGAGGAGCCTGGTGGGCTGCAGTCCATGGGGTCGCTAAGAGTCGGACATGACTGAGCGACTTCACTTTCACTTTTCACTTTTATGCATTGGAGAAGGAAATGGCAGCCCACTCCAGTATTCTTGCCTGGAGAATCCCAGGGATGGGGGAGCCTGATGGGCTGCCGTCTATGGGGTTGCACAGAGTCGGACACGCCTGAAGCGACTTAGCAGCAGCAGCATATAGCTTCCCAGGTGGCACTACTGGTAAAGAACCTGCCTGCCAAAGCAAGAGACTTAAGAGACATGGGTTCCATCCCTGGGTCAGGAAGATCCCCTGGAGGAGGAAATGGCAACCCACTCCAGTATTCTTGCCCAGAGGATCCCATGGATAGAGGAGCCTGGCAGGCTACAATCCTGGGGAACAAAGAATTAGACACAACTGAAGCAATTTAGCATGCATGCATCACTTAGCATGCACACATATACATGTGTGTGTATGTGTGTGTACACGCTAAGTCACTTTAGTCATGTTCGACTTTTGCCAGCTTTATATTCTTGGACAGGTCATGTATCATCTCATTTCTTCAGATTCATCATCGCAAAACTGTAGATAAAAACAGTCAGAACTAATGCTGCTTTGAGGATTAAAGAGATACTTAGCATATAGTGAGCTCTCAATGAAAACTTTTAGCTTTTACTCTTACAACTCTCTTTTTCTAATTTATAACAATGCTTCTAACAACATATCCTGACAGTGTTTAAAAGCACTGTATTCAGAGGTTAAACACTAGGCTTACATCTTTTTAGGCAGGATGATGTATCTCCCCCAAATGCTAAAGATTAGAAAGTCCTTTGTTTTGCTTCCTGTAGATGTTGCCTCACTTAAGCTCCAGTGATTTAGAACATATGAAAATCTTTGGCCCATTGGGGCAGGCAGGAGCAGCTATGAGCATGGAGGGGAGGGATCAAGACTTAATAACTTACAGGGTCAGGGAGCCACTCAGCCCCCTTCCTGGATCCCTGCCTCCCCGCCACAGGACATTAGGGATACAAAGGAAAAGGTGGCAGAAAGAAGATCTCTTCCCTTGTTTCCCAAACAAGACCTGAATGAAGTCTCGATCTGTTTCTTCCAAGCTCACTCATGAGTGAAGTCTTCACTCAGGGGCCAGCCTTCCCTGTGGTCAGAGAGGATGGGGTCTAGCAAGATACTGGCTTGAGGTGATGATTGCATATGGTGAGCAAGCTCCAGACCCTGGTAGTCAAGGGACCGGGTCACGGGTTGGGGAGAAAGACGATGACAAGAATAACTGCTGTCTCAGAAGCCCAGCTTCAGCTCTCAACCATCATCCCTGGGCTCCACCCTGCTCTCTGCAGCAGCAGCAGCAGACAGACAATAGTACCAAACTCTTTGGGCTCAAAGGCATCAGCAATCAGATGACCAAGGAGAGAAAGCAAACAAATGTGTCACTTTACTATGCTCCAGACATTGTGTTAAATGGTTTACACGGAATATCTAATAGAATATGTAAGACAAAAATGTGAAATGCATGAAAGCTAGATTTCTGAAAATTGATATTTTTTTTATTCCTAATGTATACTCTTATTACATCTTTATTTAGAGGAGTCACAATGAATTACAGCATAAGATCAGATCAGATCAGTCGCTCAGTCATGTCCAACTCTTTGCAACCCCATGAATCCCAGCATACCAGGCCTCCCTGTCCATCACCAACTCCCAGAGTTCACTCAGACTCACGTCCATCGAGTCAGTGATGCCATCCAGCCATCTCATCCTCTGTCGTCCCCTTCTCCTCCTGCCCCAAATCCCTCCCAGCATCAGAGTCTTCTCCAATGAGTCAACTCTTCACATGAGGTGGCCAAAATACTGGAGTTTCAGCTTTAGCATCATTCCTTCCAAAGAAATCCCAGGGCTGATCTCCTTCAGAATGGACTGGTTGGATCTCCCTGCAGTCCAAGGGACTCTCAAGAGTCTTCTCCAACACCACAGTTCAAAAGCATCAATTCTTCGGCACTCAGCCTTCCTCACAGTCCAGCTCTCACATCCATACATGACCACAGGAAAGACCATAGCCTTGACTAGACAAACCTTTGTTGGCAAAGTAACGTCTCTGTTTTTGAATATGCTATCTAGGTTGCTCATAACTTTCCTTCCAAGGAGTAAGCGTCTTTTAATTTCAAGGCTGCAGTCACCATATGCAGTGATTTTGGAGCCCAGAAAAAGAAAGTCTGACACTGTTTCCACTGTTTCTCCATCTATTTCCCATGAAGTGATGGGACCAGATGCCATGATCTTCATTTTCTGAATGTTGAGCTTTAAGCCAACCTTTTCACTCTCCACTTTCACTTTCATCAAGAGGCTTTTGAGTTCCTCTTCACTTTCTGCCATAAGGGTGGTGTCATCTGCATATCTGAGGTTATTGATATTTCTCCCGGCAATCTTGATTCCAGCTTGTGTTTCTTCCAGTCCAGCATTTATCATGATGTACTCTGCATATAAGTTAAATAAGCAGGGTGACAATATACAGCCTTGATGTACTCCTTTTCCTATTTGGAACCAGTCTGTTGTTCCATGTCCAGTTCTAACTGTTGCTTCCTGACCTGCATGAAAATTTCTCAAGAGGCAGATCAGGTGGTCTGGTATTCCCATCTCTTGAAGAATTTTCCACAGTTTATTGTGATCCACACAGTCAAAGGCTTTGGCATAATCAATAAAGCAGAAATAGATGTTTTTCTGGAACTCTCTTGCTTTTTCGATGATCCAGCGGATGTTGGCAATTTGATCTCTGGTTCCTCTGCCTTTTCTAAAACCAGCTTGAACATCAGGAAGTTCATGGTTCACGTATTGCTGAAGCCTGGCTTGGAGAATTTTGAGCATTACTTTACTAGCGTGTGAGATGAATGCAATTGTGTGGTAGTTTGAGCATTCTTTGGCATTGCCTTTCTTTGGGTTTGGAATGAAAACTGACCTTTTCCAGTCCTGTGGCCACTGCTGAGTTTTCCAAATTTGCTGGTATATTGAGCTACAGCATAAGCATACTTTTTTTTCTTTTCTTCATATTAGACATGGAATAATTTATTGTTGGTTTTTTTATAAATTCAATATATATTTTTGAATTTTATCTTAATCTCTGATCTTGCCAATAATCCTAAGATTATAAGCATACTTTTTAAATCACCTATTCATGGTTTCCCTATGTGGCTCAGATGGTAAAGGAGGCCCAAGTTCAATCCCTGGATCAGGAAGATCCTCTGGAGAAGGGAATGGCTACCCACTCCAGTATTCTATTTATGTGTGTTTTTAAATATTTATCTATTGAAATGGAATCAAAATCCCTTTATTGGGGATTTTTAGATTCAGTTAGGTATCTATCAGTTCTCATTAGTGATAATCTGAGATTGCGTTAGCCAGTACCATGATCACCAGCCACATGTGGCCATTGAGCCCTTGATACAAATACTGTATCCCTAAAGTATTTAATTGTGATACTTTACATTTTCCAGTGGTCATGTATGGATGTGAGAGTTGGACCATAGAGAAAGCTGAGCACCAAAGAATAGATGCTTTGGAATAGGTGTTGGAGAAGACTCTTGTGAGTCCCTTGGACTGCAAGGAGGTCCAACCAGTCCATCCTAAAGGAAATCAGTCCTGAATATTCACTGGAAGGACTGAGGCTGAAGCTGAAATTCCAATACTCTGGCCACCGGATGCGAAGAACTGACTCACTAGGAGAGACCTTGATGCTGGGAAAGATTGAAGTCAGGAGGAGAAGGGGACGACAGAGGGTGAGATGGCTGGATGGCATCACCGACTCAATGGACATGAGTTTGAGCAAGCTCTGGGAGTTGGTGATGGACAGGGAAGCCTGGCGTGCTGCTGTCCATGGGGTCTCAAAGAGTCGGACACACCTGAGCGACTGAACTGAACTGATACTTTACATCTAAAAACTGAAAGAGTGTAAAATATTTTTCTAAAAATATGACTTGATTATTTTGGTAGGACAGCATGTAACCTTCACTGTGAAATTTTGCTCTCATGTTACTGTATTATACACACTATTTCTAATATTACATGTAAACACTGTACTGACCAAGCTGATGTCTATACACTGATTTCAGTGTTTTTTCAGTGATTTTTTTCCTATACACCACTGTAACATTATAATGTGTTTATTTGAATGCTTTATACAGACAGCACAAGTTCCAGTGATACCTCTATAAATTATATTGGCATAATTTATACCAATTTATAAATAATAAATTATATAAAGTATGACTTTAATTGTAATACAATTAAATTATTTTTCTATTTAAAAATTAAGAATGGACAAGTTTTTTAATTCAAAGTGAAGGCATTGTACTGATGCAGAATTGCATACAGGTGCAAAAGCTGGTGAGAATACTAGAAAAATGATTGGTAAAGGTATGTTGTAAATTTCACAATGAATGACAACTGTAATTTGCTGACATGGAGCAAAATGAGAAAGATTGTCGTATAAAAATCTTTAGAGATAATAAAGTACACAATGTTAAGAGACTTTTCAGAAAACACATACTGAATTTGATATATTTCCTCCAGTGTTTGAAAAAGAATTGTTGAAATTAGTTACCCGAAATCAGGATTAAACATCTAAGTTTTTCGTGTTTTGTAGACAATTTATCTTCACTTTCTCTTTTACAGCTTTATTGAGATATAATTGAAATACAAAAACCTGCACACATTTAACATATTCACTTTGTTAAGTTTTTACATACGTTATATATACCCATAATATCATCACCACATTAAAGGTAATAAACATGTCTATTGCCTCCAGAAGTTTCTTTGTGTCCCGTGTGTGTGTGTGTGTGAACACTTAACATGAGATATACCTTTTAACAAAATTTTAAGTGCACAATACCATATTGTTAACTATAGGTATGTTGTAAGCATATTTCTACAACTTGTCTGTCTTCTATGACTGTAAATTTATACAAGTTGAATAGCAACTGCCCATTCTTCTCTCCCTCCACCCACTGGCAACCAACATTCTATTTTATGCTTCTGTGAGTTTGATTAGTTTAGATAGCTCATATAAGTGGAATCATGCACTATTTGCCCTTCTATGACTCACTTAGCACAGTGTCTTCCAGATCTATCCATGTCATCCCAAGTTCTTAAGACTTTTAATAAGATTTGAGCTTGTCATTTTGGCCAGATACAACATTGCTTTCATTTTCACATATTTAGATGGAGAGATGGTAAAAGAAACTATTATCTCAGTTACAGAAATTTTTGTTAGAAAATTGAGAAAAATACTAAAGAAGATATTTCACAAAAGTAAGAACTTCAGTTAAGCCACCACAACTGTTGTTTATAAAATACAAGATCTTCTTAACAATACCAAAGATCAACTGATTCAAAATCTGAAAAATTGTAAAAAAATTTCACCTGTCTCTCTAGGTCATGTATAAACTTTTCCTTCTCTTGGGTTGCCTTTCAATGAGTCACAAGATATAAAAGACACTGTACAATTAGTACTTTGGGTATGTTTCGTCTCCAAAGATTTCTTGGTTTACAAAGAAATATTTTCCATTCATAGCCCTAAAATAGCAAACTGACAGTATAGATATTTTTAACATATTTTACGTCTGTCAAAGAAGAATATTGGCTCGATATTAAAAAATTAGTTTCTAACACAACAAACAATTTTCAGCCGTATTAGGCCAAAAAAAACCAGTTTATTGGAATTTTTTAAAAGGAACTGATGTTTCCTTTAAGCCTTTGTTTCACTGTATGATACATCTTACAAATATTTTGCTTAGTTGAAGCAGACACCATGAAATTTGTCATGGATATAGTTGTTAAAATCATTCAGTGTTCGTATGCTAATCTAATGAACCATTGCAAGTGAATAGAACTGTTGAAAGAAATAAAAGATGGTGAGTTTAATGACCTCATGACTTCTTTGCCAGTGCTCTTCTGGTTGAGTTGTGAGAGTTTTGCAAGGATTTGCTGTACCCTTAACTCTAATTTAAGATGTTCTCGAAAATAAAGGAATATTTGCTAAATAACCAAAATTCAAAAACAAAATATGGCAATGTGATTTACATTTTCAGACTGCATATGAATGAGCTAAATTTGAAGGCATAAGAAAAGGAAAAGCTTATCTGTGACCTAGCTAGAGAGACACAAGAGTTTAAGTTGAAGTTGAAACTTTTCATTATATGATCAATTAATAATGATTTTACAGTTTTCTTATATGAGCAAATATGAAAACAATTTTCATTGTGATTGATAGCATTTAGGTAAACTGTATAAGCTACAAAAAATATGTGAAGAACTCAACACTAAAAAAGAATTATTTTTCAATCTGTCAATACCATTTTGAGTTCACTGTTTATATTACTGAGCTAACACAAGAGTTAATGAATTTACTTAGCTTTGACATGAATCTGAAATTGGTATCTTTGGCTTTGAAGTCAAAGCAATTATTTTTAAAAAGATAAACCAGTCTTGTCCATGTGGATGCAGTATTAAAGGAGAATGATTTTTCAGTTATGGGGAAAATGTAAATATGTTTAGAACACCTTAAATACATGAATATACTTATCCGACTATGAATTACATAAAATTACAAATACTTCACCTATTCCTCATAAAAACTGAGCATCCAAATATGGTATGCTGTAAGTCTAAAGTACACTTAGTAAGAATAAAACAGCCTAAAATATCTCAATATGGTTTTTATTGATTATATGATTGAATATATCATGTTATATAAATTATATTATTAAAATTAATTTGCTTATTTATTATTACCCTTTTAATATAGCTGTAAGAAAGTTTTAAATTGCATAGGTGGCTTATATTTCTATCAGACAGCGCTGGTCTGGGGGAGTCTGCAAACTGTCTCCTCAGTAAAGACTGCACTGAATTGCCTCAAGAACAAGGTGGGGAGGAAGCAGCCTGGACAAATGACAGGTCCCCTGACAACTGGGAGAATTTTTTGCCCTGTTGGGTATATAACGTTTGTCAGTGCTTGCCATTGTCTTTCTGCTCTTTCCTCTTCTAACCACAAAAAGAAAAGAAAGAGGAAGGTCCCCTTCTAGAAGCTTAAAGCCAGATTTCCTCTGGAAATCTAGCTGGCCAGTTAAAATGCGTCAGAGTCTATTCAGAGAACCAAGGAATGAAACAGAATGCCCTTTCTCTAGTAAGTCCAAGAAAATAACTACAGGCTTTTTGAGCCCAGATCTATCAGAAGCCCAAAAGCAGAGAAACGGAGAGACTCTGAGCTTCTCAGAACACTGGAAGAGCTAAGACTCTTTAACACTGGAAATTTCATCTAAGAAGTTAAAAGATTGTTTTTGCAAAGTAAGAAAAGTGGGGTTAAGTGAAGAAGTGATGAGGGGTAAAATCAAAGTTAAATGGGAGAAGGATATTTAATTTGCCCTTGTGTATTTTTTTTTCTGTATTTCCCTAAACTATACAAGAATCATACACAATGATTAGTTATGACCTAGTAATTCATACCCTTGTTTTAACAATCATATTTTGGAAGAATATCCATATAAATGATCAGATTGTTTGGTACTTTGGCATGGTTAGGGAAAGGTTTTGTTTGTTTGGGGAGGTAGGGTGCAATGGAGAAATAACCCATTTACCTGATGGCAGATACATAGAACTTGGACATGGAAACTGGGAGGAAATGAACACTTGCTGAACAAGCTTGCACATTCAGCCATGGTGCTCTGTGTCATAACCAGCTTTCTGCCTGGCACAATGCCTGCCACCACGTAGGCGGCCAGCATCATTTGCTGGATTGAATTATAAAAATGAGATCATTTCCACCAAGAGTTTTGTTGTCTAATCAGAAGACAGAATGCAAACCATGAAAAATTAAATAAATACAGTTGCTTTTATTTTTGTGTATTTTTGTACTACGTTTGAATTTGTTTCGTTAATTATAAAAACCTTTTTATTGTTTGTTTGTTTGTTTTTAAGAAAAGACAATGGGTACACAGGATACAATATAGATATTGCTTTTACTACCTGAATCCTCACTCTGCAAATATTCCCTGTAATGACTTGGAACCATTTTTACCCCACATACATTACCCTAATTGAAAACCTGCTGTAAAGTATTTGCATGCTGGGGCCAGTAAAAACTCATCATTTGAACGCAAGTCTGGACAAGAGGACGCAGGATGCCCTGCAGTCTGTCTTAGCTATTTCCCCGGCAAGACAGCTTCTCTCCTGCTTGCGCCGTTGATTGCATTGTTTAAACTCGTGTGTATCGCTGTCATCTTCCCCACACTGTTCAGTGAGAATGCCTTCTAAGAAAGTAGAAAAGCCTGGGAACCAAGTACACGAACCAAAGAGACCTAGAAAAATCCAAATCACTAAAAAGATATTTGAGAGTGAAAAAGCATTTTGAGAGAAGACAACAGATAGAAAATAAGCAGGTAGAAATGATAACATAATGTGTATTGGCTATTGAACAACAGGGTTGCAGAGCATTTATCTACACTCGCTAATGAGTTCATTCAATGCAACTGTCATTTTAAATCCTTTATCTTTATAGTTCAGAAATCCCCCATGGATTATTACAGAGATTTCTATGAGGGTTTTAATGGTAAATGGGGGGGCTGGTGGAATTGGCTGGGGGTTTAAGAAATGCTTTTTTATTTTTCTCACTTAAAATCATGAAATATGAGCTCAAGATATTTGAAATTTTAATATCCAAAATATTTTCAGGAATAATTTGGGTAATAAAACGGGATGCCTGAGGTCACAAAGGGAAAACAGAATCAGGTGGTGTCACGAACAACCTGCATTATAGTTCTCATGCCTAAAACTCTTGTAAAGTACAAAGAACTTAACATTTTTATGTTACTTAGAGATATTTGGCAAATAGATGACTCTAGATGATTTCCAAACAGAACTTCAAAGCAGTCCTGTGATGTTGAAATAAAGTTGGAATCCTAAACAAAAATTTTAAAATCCCAAATCTTAAATATATTTGAAATTTTTGATATCTTTATAAGCTCTTCTCTCCTTAAAAAAGAAAAAAAAAAAAAATTGACTGTGGAAGCCATAGCTGGTCTATGACCACCGTGGCTGTTCCTAGCCGATTTCCGTATGTTTAATTATCTCTATCCCTCTATGTCCCAGGAGTCAGCATAAAGCCCTCAGATTTTTTCTGGCAAAACACTAATCATAATAGCTTCTGGCTGAGGAAACATCAACTTCCCATTTCTTTTCCTATCAGATGAAATGTCTCTTTCCAATGATCAAGCTCCCACCACGTCACCAAGTCACTCCATTAGCTTGCTCTCTTTTCTATGATATTTTGTGGTTCTCTCATTCCTTCTGGGGTTGGCAGGCACTCCCTTCTTTTCCTAAAGAAGACATAGAGATGACCTACGGGCACATGAAAAGATGTTCAACATGGTTAATCATGAGAGAAACACAAATCAAAACCACAGTGAGGCGTCACCTCACATCTTACAGGATGACTGTCCTCAAAAAGTCTACAAATAACAAATGTTGGAGAAGATGTGGGGAAAAAAGGAACTCTTACACCCTGCTGGTGGGAATTCAAATTGATATAGCCACCATAGAAAACAGTATTTAGAAAAACTAAATATAAAACTACCATAGTATCCAGCAATCCCACTCCTGTGTATATTTTCGGAAAAAAGTGAAATCTCTAATTCAGAAGATTCATGCATAGCAACACTATTTACAATAGCCAAGACATGGAAGCAGCTCAAGTGCTCTTCAACAGATGACTGGATTGAGAAGATGTGTTATATGTATATGTACACAATGGAATATTAGCCGTTAAAAATAATGAATTATTTCCATTTGCAGCAATGTGGATGGACTTAAAGAATATTATGCTTAGGAGAAGGCAATGGCACCCACTCCAGTGCTCTTGCCTGGGAAATCCCATGGACGGAAGAGCCTGGTAGGCTACAGTCCATGGGGTCGCAAAGAGTCTCAACTGAGCGACTTCACTTTCACTTTTCACTTTCATGCATTGGAGAAGGAAATGGCAACCCACTCCAATATTCTTGCCTGGAGAATCCCAAGGACAGGGGAGCCTGGTGAGCTTCCGTCTATGGGGTCGCACAGAGACGGACACGACTGAAGCGACTTAGCAGCAGCATACATAAAATGCGCTTCCCTGGTGGCTCAGATGATAAAGCTGCAATGCAGGAGACCTGGGTTCGATCCCTGGGTCAGGAAAATACCCTGGAGAAGGGAATGGTTACCCATTCCAGTATTCTTGCTTCCCTGGTGGCTCAGATGATAAAGCTGCAATACAGGAGACCTGGGTTCGATCCCTGGGTCAGGAAAATACCCTGGAGAAGGGAATGGTTACCCATTCCAGTATTCTTGCTTCCCTGGTGGCTCAGATGATAAAGCTGCAATGCAGGAGACCTGGGTTCGATCCCTGGATCAGGAAAATACCCTGGAGAAGGGAATGGTTACCCATTCCAGTATTCTTGCCTGGAGAATCCCATGGACAGAGGGGTCTGGTGAACTACAGTCCATAGGGGTGCAAAGAGTCAGACATGACTGAGTGACTAACAATTTTTTCACTTTCATGCATAACATAGAGTTTTTTTTTAATGTATGATAGGTTGAAGATCAATTTGGTTGAAGCAGTAACTCAAATTTGAAGATTCCCAAATTTCCACTCTGCTCCCCTTTGTCCCATCCTACCATACCATGAGATACTGCCCCTTCTAAACTACAGCAAGATGTCTGGAGATTTGGTGACTGAAGAATATTGAACAGAAAGTCTCTGGACGGTCAGCAAATAGCCCTTGTTTAGACAAGCGCATCACTCTGAAAATAGGGGCATGAATTGAATACTGCCCATCCAGCTCACTTTTCCCACTAGTTTCCAGGTTGCAGGCAGCTATGAATAAACACTCTAGGCAATCTAGAGTGTTTTAGGGCCTCTGGCAAACACAAGAGAAAAGATCTGAAGCTACTGATGCCAGGGATTTTCCCAAAGATACATCCCAGCCAGAACACTCCTACAGTAGAGACCACACTTGACAAACCAAACCCTTTCTCTCAGGGCTCACAGTCAGCTTGCTGGTGCCCCACTCATGAACTTCAAGCGTCATCAAATGTCAAAGAATGACATAGACCAAAGCAAAAAAGCAAATAAACAAACAGGAAGAAAAAAAGCAACCTGGAGGAAATGGAGACCATGCAGGAAGCAGAATTTTTTTTTAAAAAAAGGGAAAGAACTATCACCAATATCCTCAGAGAAGGAAGAGAAGACATAGTGTCCATAAAACAAAAATAGAATGCAAAAAAGAAAAGAAAAGAAACAACATATATAAAATAAAGTACTCTAGAAATAAAAAACATTCCGGAAGAAATTAAAAATGTAATAGAAGTGGTGAGCATCTTCTAGAACAGAGTGAAAAACACAAGATGGAAAACATTATTGAAAAGATAAAGTGACAAGATTTGTTTCAAATTGAAATATCCAAAGAACAAAGTACTTCAAGATATTTTCTCCAAATGGATGTTACATGTTTCCAGAGATAAAGGACTTATTGAGAACCCAACATTATAGCTGAACATATCCACAAAAGGTACATTAAGGTTTCTCAGAACACTGACGAATAAAGAAAACATCCTACAATTTCTAGGAAGAGAATATGGCACATCCAAATGTCAGGAATTGGCTTTGAATTTCAGGAATAGCTTTGAATTTAACAGCAACATGGGACCTAAATAACGATGGAGCAGGGCCTTCAAAATTATAAAAGAAACCAATTTACAATCAATAATTCTATTTGTTGCTAGACTAACTGTGAGAGTGGAATAAAGACAATTTCAAACACATAAGATACGAAAAAGTTTGCCTCTAGCACGTTGATTTTCAGAAAGCTGGTAAAGAATGTGCTTGTTAATAAAGAGGGAATAAATTAAGAAAGAGGAAAATGGGAAACAAGAAACAGGGGATCCAACACAAGAGAGGAAAAGAGGATCCTTGGGACGAAGGTAAAGGGAGAGTCTGGAATGAGAGCTGTGCCTCAGGCAGCGGGGGCAGCCAGTCCAGACAGGAGCACACTCAAAAGGCTCTCAGAAATATTGCTTTAGGAAGACGAGATTGATAGACTGCCTGGTGCATTTGAATGTCTTGGGAGGAGGGGTCAACAACAGTGGCAGGGTTAGGATTTAATTGATGAAATAAAAAGGAAACTTGAAGACTATAGTTATTTCCGGGGAAGATTGAAAAATAATTCGGGAAATTTTAAAAAGTAATAGTTTCTTGGCTTACTTGTAAGTAGAGTTTGTATAACAATAAAATAGTATATACAGAATGCAGATCATATAGGTCACTACAACTTTGCAAAATGAATCACTCATTGTCCTCCCTGGAATTAACTTAGAGGGGATAAGAAGGGTGAATGGGATAAGAAAGGAGGTAAAGTGAAAGACAGGGAAACCTCATCTGCCAACACAGGGAATGTGAGTAACGACTTAAATGAAAAATCTGTAAGTAGCAATGTAAACACATTACTTAGAGAGATGGAGGTAAATACTTATAGAATTAGGTAAAAGAGAGTAAAGTGGACTGATGTAAAGATGGGAAATAAGAGAAAAAGCATCCTTTTTTGGTTGTGTTTTTTTTTTCTTTTTGGCAATAAGTCCTATGATACACTATATATGCAGAGATTGATAAAATCTGTCCTATATGCATATATAAATGTGTGTATGTGTGTGCAGCTAAATTGATAAATTTCAATTTCTACCTTTACCAGTTTATATACAAAGATAAATGATGAGGAAATTTTAAAATTTCTATCTGGTCTTTGGGTCTTGTTGGGGTAAGGGACCAAAAATATGTCCTTGGAACTCAACTCTAGGCCTGCCCCTATTAGATAATGGAGTAAGAATTTCTATTTTTGGAAGATTTTGCTTCCTTATGTACCCCATGCTACGAGCAGTGTTGCCACACAGCAAGCACTCAATAAATGTTTGCTGAGTGAGTTGATAATGTATGAAAACAGAATTGAATTACTGGAATACAATAACATGTAACACAAAAAGGAAATCCCTGTATATAGACTTCATTAAAATTAATGTTTGTTATTAATAAAAGCTCAACTTCTAAAATAACTGAAATAGAATGCTAAAAAGTTGAGTTAAAAAATGACCAATTTAAAAAGATGAGAAAATAAAGAGGAAAAATAAAAAGTGGAACAAATAGAAAACATAAAGTAAGATGGTAGAAATAAATCTAAGTGGATAAGTAATGATAATAAATGTAAGTGGACTGAAAACTTACCACCTAAAGGGCAGAGATTATTAAAACGGTCCTGTGAAAATTCAACTTTATACTGTTTACAAAAGACAGACCTTGAAGTGAGGACACAGAAATGTTAAAAATAAAAGGATGAAGAAAAATCTTTCTGGCAAATATTAATAAAAAGAAAGCCTATGTAGCTACATCAATATGAGGCAAAACACACTTTAATGCAAAAACCTTTAGATTAAATGTTAACCTAAAGGTTAAATAGATTAAATGTTTCATTCACCATGAAAATATAAACATTCTATTCGTTTCTATATCTAATGATATAGTTTCAAATATACACAGCAAAAAAGGGTAGAACGACCTAAAGAGCAAAATTCACCTGCTCAGTAGAAATTTTAGTACAATTCCCTCCAAAAATAACAAGTCAAGCAGTAAAAAAAATTAGCTAGAAGTAAAAGAATTCATAGACAATTAACACATATATTCCAAAGACTGTACATAGAACTCTGAATCCAACAATTGGCAAATATGCATTGTAGTCAAGCTCTCACACGTGGGACACTTATGAAAATGAAACATTATCAACAAGCTGGTAAGCAAGTCTCTGTAAGTGGGAAAGTGTCATATCACTGACACTACGTTTTCTGACCAAAATGGACTTGTGTGTTTTTTTTTAAATAACGTAACAAACTCAATATGTTTGAAAAATTCTAAAACAAGCTTCTAAAAATTTCTTGGACCAAATAAAAAACCAAGGTATAAAGAGGAAAATGCAAAAACTCAAAGGATAATAAAATAGCACACAGCAAGACATATGTAAGGAGAAAAGTTGTTATTAGTGGGAATTTTACAAATTTTCATGTTTGTTTAGAAAATAAGAAAGAATGGAAATTAGTGAGATGAGTCTTTAAAAATTACAAAAAAACAGCAGAATGCATACAAAGCCAAAAGTTGATATCTTTAAAAACCTTAAAATTGATATCCTTTGACTAGATTGAGTTTTAAAAAAGAAAGAGGGAAAATAACATTAGAATTTTAAAATAATTCATAACTATAGATGTAAGATATAATCAAAATATTAAGAGAATAGTACAAAGCCTTTGACTGTGTGGATCACAATAAACTATGGAAAATTCTGAAAGAGATGGGAATACCAGACCACCTGATCTGCCTCTTAAGAAATCTGTATGCAGGTCAGGAAGCAACAGTTAGAACTGGTCATGGAACAACAGAGTGGTTCCAAATAGGAAAAGGAGTACGTCAAGGCTGCATATTGTCACCATGTTTATTTAACTTATATGCAGAGTACATCATGAGAAATGCTGGACTGGAAGAAACACAAGTTGGAATCAAGATTGCCGGGAGAAATATCAATAACCTCAGATATGCAGATGACACCACTCTTATGGCAGAAAGTGAAGAGGGGCTAAAAAGCCTCTTGATGAAAGTGAAAGTGGAGAGTGAAAAGGTTGGCTTAAAGCTCAACATTCAGAAAATGAAGATAATGGCATCCGGTCCTATCACTTCTTGGGAAATAGATGGGGAAACAGTGGAAACAGTGACAGACTTTATTTTGGGGGGGCTCCAAAATCACTGCAGATGGTGACTGCAGCCATGAAATTAAAAGACGCTTACTCCTTGGAAGGAAAGTTATGATCAACCTAGACAGCATATTCAAAAGCAGAGACATTACTTTACCAACAAAGGTCTGTCTAGTCCAGGCTATGGTTTTTCCTGAGGTCATATATGGATGTGAGAGTTGGACTGTGTAGAAGGCTGAGCGCCAAAGAATTGATGCTTTTGAACTGTGGTATTGGAGAAGACTCTTGAGAGTCCCTTGGACTGCAAGGAGATCCAACCAGTCTATTCTAAAGGAGATCAGTCCTGGGTATTCTTTGGAAGGAATGATGCTAAAGCTGAAACTCCAGTACTTTGGCCACCTCATGCTAAGAGCTGACTCATTGGAAAAGACTCTGATGCTGGGAGGGATTGGGGGCAGGAGGGGAAGTGGACAACAGAGGATGAGATGGCTGGATGGCATCACTGACTTGATGGACATGAGTTTGAGTGAACTCCAGGAGTTGGTGATGGACAGGCAGGCCTGGCATACTGGGATTCATGGAGTCACAAAGAGTCGGACACGACTGAGCAACTGTACTGAACTGAAATTGAATGAATTATTAAGACTTGACACCTACACTCTCACACATGTTCAGTCTCATTCAGATATTTTAGAAGTGAGTTCCTTAAAACAGTCAAAAAGAAAATGATTCTGATTTTATACAAACACTTGCCCATAATAAAGAGGCAACAATAGTCACCAACTTACTATATATTTTTAACAAACTTCAAAGCAAAAGGTCAAGGAGCAACAGTTAGAACTGGACAGGAACAGCAGACTGGTTCCAAATCCAGAAAGGAGTATGTCAAGTCTGTATATTGTCACCCTGCCTATTTAACTTATATGTAAAATATGTCATGTGAAATACCAGGGTGGATGAAGTACAAGCTGGAATCAAGAATGCCAGGAGAAATTCCAATAACCTCAGATACACAGATGACACCACCTGTATGACAGAAAGCAAATAAAAAAACTAAAGAGCCTCTTGATGAAAGTGAAAGAGATTGAAAAAGTTGGCTTAAAACTCAACATTCAGAAAATGAAGATCATGGCATAAATGAAGATCATGGCATCCAGTCCCATCACTTCATGGGAAATAGATGGGGAAACAGTGGAAACAATGACAGACTTTATTTTGGGGGGGGCTCAAAAATCGCTGCAGATGGTGACTGCAGCCATGAAATTTAAAGATGTTTAGTCCTTGGAAGAAAAGTTATGACCAACCTAGACAGCATATTGAAAAACAGAGACATTATTGAAAAAGTCCATCTAGTCAAGGCTATGATTTTCCCAGTAGTCATGTATGGATGTGAGGGTTGGACCATAAAGAAAGCTGAGCGCTGAAGAATTGATGCTTTTGAACTGTGGTGTTGGAGAAGACTCTTGAGAGTCCCTTGGACTGCAAGGAGATCTAACCAGTCCATCCTAAAGGAAATCAGTCCTGAATATTCATTGGAAGGACTGATGCTGAAACTTAAACTCCAATACTTCGGCCACCTGATCCAAAACTCATTGGAAAAGACCCTGATGTTGGGAAAGATTGAAGGTGGGAGGAGAAGGGGATGACAGAGGATAAGATGGTTGGATGGCATCACCAACTCAATGGACATGAATTTGAGTAAGCTCTGGGAGCTGGTGATGGACAGGAGAGCCTGGCGTGCTGCAGTCCACAGGGTCGCAGAGTTGGACACAACGGAGCGACCAAACTGAAGTGAAAGCAAAAGCATACTAGGACAGTAAGAGAAATAACAATAACATACCAAGCCATTGCCGAGGAGGGCATGGCAGCCCACTCCAGTGTTCTTGCCTGGAGATCCCATGGACAAAGGAACCTGGCAAGCTACAGTCCATGGGGTCGCAAAGAGGGGAACACGACTGAAGCAACTTAGCATGCACACGTGCAACCTATCGCTAAGCAGAGGTGCAAGACTTTTCTTCATTCTTTAACTTTTGACATTTCTTTATCTGAGGCAAATGATAGCAAACAAAAGCTCACAGTTATGTTCACACATACACATACACAAAAGGTGCAAAAGTGATCTTCAATTGTATTAATAATGTTCTATTTTCTAAGGTGAGTGCGGGCTCACAAGTTCCTTGCAGTACTCTTTATGGACTTTTTTATGTCTAAATATATTTCAAAATGCATTTTTAAGCCACTAAAAGGCCTTTGAGATATAACTGAGGATGTCTGAGAATTGGGGTATTTTAAACTGAAATGTTAATAGTTTCTGGAGACATTTAAAGACTCATATAGTTTATCCATGTGTTATTCTTAACTCTTAATCTTCTTTTCTCCCCAGAAATACACTGAATTTCCTCTATCAATGTATCTTCAGTGGGATGTATGTTCTACTTTTTATGTCAACTTTCACCATCTCCTTAACTTATAAACACCCTCTAGCCTGCACTGTCCTTAACAAACCTCAGAAAGAATTCCTATCATGGATACCTGCTGTGAGTGCCTCCCCTCTCCTCTTACCAGAGTTCTTGGAAGAGCAGCCTGTACTTTCTTTCTTTAACACATCATGTCCACTCACTCTGCAAATCACTACAGTCTGGTTCCTGTCCACGGTGGCGGAAGAGCTCACTCTTAACAACTGCTGGAAAGTCAAATTCAGAAGAGCTTTCCAGTTTAACACACCTCTGCTGTCCTTGGCTCTGTCTTTCTCCTCCCTGAAGCTCTTTCCTCCCTTGATTCTGGGATGCTCTACTTTCCTGGTTCTCACGTCTCTGTTCCGCGGCTGTATTCTTCACAACCTCTGAGCTGTCCCCTTTGTTGTAAACCAGACCAAATGCATGTGGGCGTGTATCTGAACCATCTGTTCCATCCATCGCTTTGTCTATCCTCGTTCCCAAACCATGCTATCTTCATTGTTGTATCTTTATAATCCATCCTGATCCAGACGAACTAAGATATTCAGCTTGTTTGGCTGAAGACTGGCTCGGTTATTACTGGCTCTTCAAATTTTCATACATATTTTAGAAAGTTGCTTTTTTCTTGTGGTCTTCCCGCACCTAAATCTACCCTAAATTTTTTTTGGGAAATTTTTGAAATTCTACGGTCTGAGAATATCTAACCCAGTTATTACCACTCATTTTAAGGGTTAACTTAGAGGGCAGTTTCATCAGAAACCTTTTTTTTCTTCCTCAACACAATTTGCTTAGCTTCTCATTTTATTACTATCCCATTTACTATATCATGAAATGATATAAATATTTAATATATTATTAACAAGAGGCATAGAAAAGTAAACCTATCTGTCTTTCACGCAACTGGCAAGTTTTAAATTTGGAATTCAAATCCAGATTCCAAAGTATGATTTTTTTTTCATTATTTACTCCTCCTCTTCCAATGACATAATACTTAATCACAGAATTTAAATTTAATTTGTTAGAGATTTGATGTTTACTTTCTAAAAAACCTAATGAATTATTAACTTCATAGAAACAATATTTACTACCTGTAAATAAGGGTTTAACATCAGCTTTCAATTTTAGCTACCATATCTATACTTTCTTATTCTAAATAAAAATATAGTTTAAATTATTTATTGCCCCGGGAATGTGTCAACATAAAACAAGTGTTATTATATTCATGAATTCTGTGGGTCAGTGCCCAGCCAGAAGGAGTTGACTCAGCTCTACCAGAAGGTCCAGGGCCTCAGTGGGAAGACTGGAGTGTCTGGCACCCCACTGAGGCTGTCAACCAGAGAGCCTAGATGGGGGTCTCTCCTCGTGGCCTGCGGCACCTTGCTTCCAAAAGAGGGAGCATGCCAGGAGAGCAAGCATCCCAAAGAAGCAGGAGGAGGCTGCAGGGCCCTTTCCCATCCACTCTCAGAAGTCACGCAGCAGCCCTTCCATCGTACTCTCCTGGTGGAAGGAGTCACGAGCAAGCTCAGCTTTAAGAGGAGAGGACATGCAGCCTGCCTCTCAATGGTAGGAGTGTCAACACACGTGGAGCCATACCTTAAAAGCACCACTGTTTATAAAACTTTCTAGACTCTAATCATGTTTTTGCTATCTGCATGCTTGCTTCCCTCTTTCTTGTTAGTATGGGTCTGAGAGTGATGCCTTCTCAGCACCCACAGGTAGATACATTCTGCAGGAGAGACGACAGCCCAGCATGAGTTCCCGTTGCTCTCTCCATCACAAGGACCTGGGGAGATATTAAAAACAAATTCCTATTCTTCCACTCCTCTCTTCTGGAATTACCCCATTGCCATGGACTGTGTAAAGGACTGGCCTCAATTGGGTTCCAAGAGATAGAACAGGGAGTGTTTCCTTGACTTAAGAAATTTGCTTTTAGACTATGGTAATAAGTAATATATGGGGAGAGATCTAGATGAAGATCAATGAACATTTTAGTATTTCATTTGAATAGTAGTAAGGCACAGTTCAGGCTTCCCTGATAGCTCAGTTGGCAAAGAATTCGTCTGTAATGCAGGAGACCCCAGTTCAATTCCTGGGTCGGGAAGATCCCCTGGGGAAGGGATAAGCTACTCCAGTATTCTTGCACTTCCCTTCTGGCTCAGCTGGTAAAGAATCCACCTGCAATGCGGGAGACCTGGATTCCATCCCTGGGTTGGGAAGATCCCCTGGAGAAGGGAAAGACTACCTACTCCAGTACTCTGGCCTGGAGAATTCCATGGATTGTATGGTCCAGGGGGTCACAAAGAGTCAGACATGACTGAGTGACTTTGTGACTTTCATCTTCAAGGCACATTTCTTGAACACTTTCCACTTGTCGGCACCATGTTCAGCACTCATTTGCTCTTTTAGTATTCCATGCTCTTGCCACTCAGAGTGTGATCCTCAAATAAGCAACATGGATATCACCTGGGAGCTTATTAAAAATGTGGACTCTCGGGCCCTAGCCCAGACCTCTTGAATGTGAATGCGCATTTAACACTTCCCCGAGGTGATCTGTGTACATGTTAAAATTTTAGACCCACTACTTGACAAAGTAGCACTGCTCTCTGCCTGGAGAACCTTGCCGAAGAGTGTGTAATTTGTGAGTTAGCAGAATCTAAATCTAGATTTAATCAGCTCCAAAGCCTATCCTCCTAACAAATGCTCTGAAACACCCCAAAGTAAATTTCATCATCATATTAGCAAGGATTTTGCGATCTGTCTAAAGAAAGACTGCGAAAGTCCTCAGTGATTCTGAGAAAAGGACTCTGGAAACAGGTTTGTCTACCAAAGCAGTATTGCTCCACCCCTTTGCAAATTACTTAGCCCTGTTTCCCCTGCTAGATTGAGTTCCTTAAGTGATGGGAAGAATCTGTTTGTTTTCACATCTCTAGAAACTAACACAGAAGCTGGCATGTAACATATGATCTGCCCCTTACATGCTCATTAATTAATCAACAATGGACTGTCTATTCAAGTGAACTGTATAGATTGTGGACAGTTAACAGGGGAGCTGAGGTTATTTTGCTGTAAAAGAGGATGCAGGGGTTCTCTCCGGGGTTTGCTACAGCCCAGGATTTCAGCTGCCTAAATCTTCTGCTCTTGGCTTGTCAGTGAAGCTTATCTCTCCGTCCAGGCAGTCCCCCACCCCAGCCAAGCAATGGACTTCCTGAGAAAGTTCTCCTTTCCTTCCCAGCTTCCTTGTGGCTATAATTAACTTCCACTTGATTTATGAAGGACAGGACCTGTGAAGCACAGAGAAGCTTGATCATAAGCCCCAGATTTCCGTGGCCCCTCAAAGCCCAACGCTCTATTTTATGTATTCCATCTCATGTCTTCCTATTGAGAAATCCAGGGAGAGGTGAGCAGGGAGGTGCAGCTGTGTTTGGTGGTTAGAACAACCAGATGTCTGGTCTTCCAGGATAGTTTCCATCAGGCTTGCTCTCCTGGCATAGCTATTAATAACATCCTCATTCACTGTCCAAATGAACGCTCCCCCTAGTCACTGGAGCCCAGTGATGGACCCAAAGTTACCCTCATGGCCTTGGTGCAGAATAGGTCCAGCCCCTCACTTGGGGAAGTGCTTTCTGGACTGCTAAGCCATCCGTGGTTGGTTGTTTCTCAAAGTGTGGTCTTCAGGGCAACTGCTTCAGCCAGCTTTAGAGCTGTGTGCCCGTGCGGGTGCTCAGGATCCACTCTGGTCCTCGTCGCTCGGAACCAGGAGCGCCTTTCCCCGCAAGGCCTTGGTCTGCTGCTCTCCGCTATAATCTCAGCTCACCTTGGAGACCCCTGGCAACCTGCTTCTCTCCCAAGCACACATCCTCCCAGCCCTGGGTATCCAGAGTTGTTAGTTTTCAGTTTCCAGATCTCCTGCTTCCCACCAGCCTTCAGCAGTGGCCTGACTCCCACTCTCCCCCAACCCCCGCCCCCAGCAGCAGAACACTATTATTAGGCGGTAGCGTCAGAACTAGAGCTTCGATCCCCGAGGCCCTTTGATCTGCGGGCGGAGGAGAGAATCGCCGGAAGGGTCAGCCCAGCCTGAGGTTATATAGTCCGGCTAGCTTGCCTCTGGGCTCCGGAGGCCTGCAGGCTAGCAGGAAGGAGCTGAGCTATTCTTAGCCAAGGTGTGGGAGCCTGGCAGGAGCTGCAGGCACTGCCCCAAGGGTCAGAGACAGGAACTGGCCACCCACTTTGGCTGCTTCCCCTCTCGCCCTTGGCTGCCCGGCACACAAGGAGACGACCCCCACACTCCCGTTGTCTGGCGGTAGCTTATGGCTCAGACACCGGCTGCCCACCCCGCTCAGTCCCCTCAGCAGCAGGCATGGCTCAGCCTGTCTCTTAGAGGGAAGCCGGTGGGTGGGTACGGTTGGAGCCGGAGTCACTTTGGCAACCATCTCTCTGAGCCCTATCACACGGCAGATGCCAGGACTGGGCCCCACGGAGGGGCAAGAATTCACTCGGGTCCACCCGGATGTTCAGAGTCTGAACACCTAACCGGCGTTGGGCGCTGTCATGGGTTGTAAGATTGGGCTAAGGTTTCCAAACGCAGTCAGAACACGTGGGCTTATCTGCGACAACATTTTTCACAGGAAACTGAAGAAATTAGGATAAGATCACCAACTGTGCCTTTGTAAAAAGGGCTTTCTTTTGAGTTTAGGCTCCACTCACCTTGAGGTTGTAAAAATGACCTTGTTTTTCTGAAACAACAATAATAGCATGTGATAATCCTATGTTTGTCCCTAGCGTTAAAACGTTTTCTTTTACTAATGTCTGGGCAAGTGGAGACTCCTCAAAGGAAAATAAAGAGGCAGTGCATTCATTCACACAGTAAATATTGAGAGGGTCTGTTATCCACGTGCACTGTTCCAGGGCACAACATACACTTGGTGGCTGCTGCTGTGTTGCTTACAGTCAAAAGGGAAAGAAAAGGAACCAACAAGTAAATGTGTGGTTGTAGACTGTGACATGCAGCACGAATGCATGTTTCAAGCTGGGGTGGGCTGTGAGAGAGAAAAGTGACTGGGGGTGGGGGTGCTTATTTTCCAAGGGGTGGTCAGGGAGGATGGGACCATGAGCCAGGTTATAGAAAGAGGAGCAGTCAGACAAAGAAACAGCTTGGGTCAAGAGTTAAGGTGGGAAAAGACCTTGGGAGGTTTTAGGAACCCCAAACGGCCAGAATGGTGGGGAGACTGGGCAAGGAGGTGAGACCAAGAGAGGAGACTGAGAGACAAGTAAGAGTCCAGCCCAGCCAGGTCTCCAGATCACAGTGAGGAGTTTGGATTTTATTTTAGAGCAAAGGGCAATCACTGAAGAGGTTTCAACAAGAGAATGAAATGCCTCTGTTTTAATTCTTCATACAGTATCTCTGACTAATGCCTGAATAAAGAGAAGAAGAAACACCACCACCAACAACAACAAAATGGTTATCAGGAGACCAGACTAGAAGCTACTCATGTTCCAAGTGAGAAATGCAGGAACAGAGGAGTTACTGACAAGCTGTGTGGCAGACTCAAGACCTCCTTGGAGAAGACTATGTTCTACTTGTGAAGCAAACACACACACAATGAGTCAGATTAGCTGGCAAATGTACTAAAGTCATATGTTTGGACACAGAGTTTTTGGAGAGAAGAGCTGAGAACACTCCAGGGCCTTGCCCTTCTTTCTCCAGTTCCAGTCCTCCAGCTTCACTCTGGGGTCTTCAGATGACTGCTGTGCTGGCTCTCCTAGGTCAGGACATCCTCAGAGGAATCTCCCAAGTCCTACCCCAACCAGTCTTCTCAAAGCTCCCGTGTTTGGATATGGCCATTTCTGAAGACACACATCTGGGAAGCAGCTGCCTCGCCACTCTCACAAGATCTTCTGTCTGATCCAGTTGAAGTCAGAGTGGAGAAGAGGCATGGGGGACTAAGGAAACGCAGAAAATTTGTCCAAGATGGGATCTAGGTAGAGTGTCAGGAGCACCACCCCAAATCTTCGGAGCCATGCCTCCGGGGTAGCCACTGGGATTCCAACTGGTCTTTGCACCTCCCTCTGATCCCTGCAAGACCAGATGCATCCCACAGCTGTGTGCCATCTGCCACCCCCTACCCTGAAGGAAGCTGCAGTTTGGAGGTTAAAGATGTGAGGGGGAAGAGAGTGACTCTTCGTTGGCTCTGGAGGGTTGGTTATGAGAACAGGCGTCTAGACTTCCCACGAAGTAGGCAAATGGCCCAACATCCAACTGCACAGTGGCTCCCCCCCAAAACTCTCCTGGCATGAGAAGAAATTTCAAAGAAAAAGTAATATGCTGGGGTTTCCAAACTCTTTCCCTACTAAATGTTTCACAGACCCGAGCTTAGAAACTTCACCTTTCCAGTGTATTTACTCCCGTTTACTCTCTGTCCCTCTCCCTTCCTCCACACCCCAAACACTTGGACCCCGAGTTCCCAACCTGGGTCATCACGAAGTCTAACAACTTCTAGTCACACTAACGTGGAATCCTCCCCAAAGGAAGAGAACCAGACGCCCGTCCAGCAGATGACGTTATCGGCCCCTCCCTGAGCTCAGAAGCCTGATGCCGCCCAGACATATGGATCTTTTTAGAGACTCAGGCAATTTAGCAATCCCGTTTCACACCCTCCAAGCCCTCCTGCTCTGACACTGTTCTGCTGGGACTGCCCCAGGAGAGGGAAGGAGTGGACCCATGGATGCTCTTTTATTCTTCATCCTTTGTCATTGCTCCTGGCAAGAGTCTGCTCAATGTGGAAAGCGATTGTTTCTCTCTGCGTCCAGTCTTGGGCCAAAAACAGGAAGGAATTGAGAGAGAGAGAGAGAAAGGAGGGAAAGGAAGAACACAGCAGCACTATTTTGGTTAGTTTTCCAAGACACAAGGCTGAAAACCCCTCAACCACCGACACCCTGGGTCTTGCTCCTCCCCTTCTGCACTGCGGCCACTTCCGGTCCTCCTCTTCTGCACTACGGCCACTTCCGGAGGCGCCATTTTCATGCCGTCGTCCACAGGAACAGAACTGCTGAGTCCCGGCCGAGCTCAGCCCGAACCCAGCGTTCTGCCTCTCTACTTCCTTCACGTTATCCATCCCGAGCCTCTGTGGCTCCATTCAGCCTTGCTCTGTGTGCTCAGAAATGGAAAATGCTTCTGCTGAGGTGAAAAGAGCTCCCTGCCTCCTTCCGGGGACATCTGCCCTTTTCCTCCTCCTCAGACGGCACGGAGGAGGCTGCCATGTTTTGAAGGAAAGGAAAGTTTCTTGCTGTTATGGAAGAAAGAACAACTTTGCTCAAAGGTCAGACACCAGCACAGCCGAGGAGAGTGTTCTGGCTCTCAGAGGTCTGATTCTCACAGCCTGAGACCTCTGGTGATTCCCAGCTGGGAAGTCTGCAAAGTTTGTACCCTAAAGGGTGGGGCCATCTTGGATGAAGATGGTAAACTAGGAGGAGTCGGAAAAATTCATAGGAATTGGGCTGTCCTTGACCCATTCCCCTCACCCGCTGCCTCTGAGGTGGTCTCTTTTAGGCGTAGCCCTAACTCAGAAGATAAGCAGTAGGAGAGGGGCGAAGGGAGAAATGTTCCCAGAGCCAGGCCCCAACCAACCACCTTATTTTATGTGATGGTTTCAAGAAAGAAAAGACCTCCATGGAAAAGTGCAACAATCAATAGTTTGGGACAGATGTTTCCTTTCCAGCCACCTTTTCCTGCCCCAAGCTAAAAATAACCACCCTCTGTGCTTTGGCTTCCATCAAATGTATGTCATTAAAGTTGTCCCTTCGGGTTTCCAGAGACAAAGACTGATGGATTCCTGGATTTTCCAGCCTGTTGGGCCATGCGCTAAATGCAGTATTGGGTGCAAGATGACTCTAGCCCCCTGAGGTGATTCTTGGGTCCCAGACATCACTTCCCTGCTCCTACCTTTAGGTAGCACCACAGAGTTTCCAAGTGAGGAAGAGCAATTTGCCAAGTAGCTCCACTTCTGTTACTCCAAATAAATCCTTCACATTGGCATTTCCTTGAATCCATTACACTCCAGCCCCCAGGGTAGCCTTGACCCCTTCTTGTACTCTGGCTTTACTGGAAATACAAATGTTATCTGGTCACACTCAAGAGGGATGCTGAGATAGGCCTGCCCTGGCAGGAAGATTTATTGGAAACCTAGAAGAGACACAAGGGACATAAGCAGAGCCAATAGCAGAGGTAGAGACACACTCACATTCACAGGGCACGGATTTCTGCCCCATTCTCAGAAGGCTGCTTCCCACAGCTTAGAAATGTTTTCTCCAAGTGCCCTCATCGCTGACATATTCGCTCTTAAGCCAAGCTGTTTTCGGTTATCACGTGACTGCTCCTTCAGACAACCTAGGTCCTAACAAATCTTAAGAGAACTACAATAAAAATCAGCACACTTATTTTCCTTTTCACGGTGCAAATAGCTTTATCTGTCATTTTTTGTTTGTGAAATTAATGCATCATTATTGTAAAAAATAAAATAAAAAAGGGCCATGCTGTACACAGAAGTGAAGAAGGCAGCATTTGCCCCTAACTCTGCCACCCAGAGATGACCATGTGGTGCCTTTCACACACTGACCTTTTCTCCCTTCCCACCACAGAATATCACCACACTGCGATGTGCTTTCTTCCCACATGTGTGTCTTATCACTAGCTCTTAATAGCTATAGTTATAGCCATGCACAGAAAAGCTATGGATTACATGCAAGTCCAGATGAAACACCACGTCCTTCTCTCTTACTGAGAAACCTGTCCCTTAGGAAGCAAAACTCAGATGGCAGATCTGAGCCAATATTGAAGGGAGGGAGAAACAAAACATTGCATTTGATCCCTCTTTTCTGAACATCATTACATTTTTGGGCTTTAAGGCTATCCCAAGGGGCCTATGAAAGATGCTAATGTATTATTGCAGGCACCTGCCCTGGATGATCGACCCAAGCTCACTCCCTTCTAAGGAACAGACCCCTCCCCACCCCAACTCAAGTGCAAGAGAGGGACGTCATCCCAACATAACATATATGTGCAACTTGAACACTTTTGTAAGTTAAATATTTATAATAAATTAAGAAACATCTCTTTCTGCTTTATTGACTATGCCAAAGCCTCTGACTGTGTAGATCACAATAAACTGTGGAAAATTCTGAGAGAGATGGGAATACCAGACCACCTGATCTGCCTCTTGAGAAATCTATATGCAGGTCAGGAAGCAACAGTTAGAACTGGTCATGGAACAACAGACTGGTTCCAAATAGGAAAAGGAGTACGTCAAGGCTGTATATTGTAACCCTGCTTATTTAACTTATATGCAGAGTACATCATGAGAAATGCTGGACTGGAAGAAACACAAGCTGGAATCAAGATTGCCGGGAGAAATATCAATAACCTCAGATATGCAGATAATACCACCCTTATGGCAGAAAGTGAAGAGGAACTAAAAAGCCTCTTGATGAAAGTGAAACTGGAGAGTGAAAAGGTTGGCTTAAAGCTCAACATTCAGAAAACGAAGATCATGGCATCTGGTCCCATCACTACATGGGAAATAGATGGGGAAACAGTGGAAACAGTGTCAGACTTTATTTTTCTGGGCTCCAAAATCACTGCAGATGGTGACTGCAGCCATGAAATTAAAAGATGCTTACTCCTTGGAAGGAAAGTTATGACCAACCTAGATAGCATATTCAAAAGCAGAGACATCACTTTGCCAACAAAGGTTCGCCTAGTCAAGGCTATGGTCTTTCCTGTGGTCGTGTATGGATGTGAGAGCTGGACTGTGAAGAAGGCTGAGCGCCGAAGAATTGATGCTTTTGAACTGTGGTGTTGGAGAAGACTCTTGAGAGTCCCTTGGACTGCAAGGAGATCCAACCAGTCCATTCTGAAGGAGATCAGCCCTGGGATTTCTTTGGAAGGAATGATGCTAAAGCTGAAACTCCAGTATTTTGGCCACCTCATGGGAAGAGTTGACTCATTGGAGAAGACTCTGATGCTGGGAGGGATTAGGGGCAGGAGGAGAAGGGGATGACAGAGGATGAGATGGCTGGATAGCATCACTGACTCGATGGATGTGAGTCTGAGTGACCTCCGAGAGCTGGTGATGGACAGGGAGGCCTGGCGTGCTGCAGTTCATGGGGTCGCAAAGAGTCGGACACGACTGAGCGACTGATCTGATCTGAAGACACAAATTATTTACAAGCAAGTAATAATATGGGTGAAAATGAAGATATCTTCTAGGAAAAATATAGATAAATAAGAAAAGGAATTTTACCAAAAATCATTGAAACTTTAATAAATAAATGATTTCCTAGAAAAATAACAAAATTTACTCAAGAGGAAATGTTTTAAAACTGAGAACTCATAAGCAAATGGAAAATAGTATTTTTAAATAGTCCCACACTAAATATCAGGCCCAAGTGATTTCGTAGGAAAAAGTTCTAACGAATCTTTAAAAAAGTGATCATCACAATCTTATGAAAACTCTTCCTGGGAGTATTTTGAAAAAAAAAAAAAAAAAGAAAGAAATATTTCCAAGTCAGTTTATAAGGACTTAATAATCCCAATACCAAAACCAGACAATATAGACCCATTTCATTTATAAATATAGAAACACAAGCTATAAATAGAGGACTGCATTAGCAAATTAAATTCTACAGTATATAAAAAAGATAATAAACCATGACAAGGTTGGGTTTAATGCAAAGTCGGTTTAATGTTAGAAAGTCTATAAATGTAATTCACTACACTCCCATATTGAAAGAGAATCTCTTGAATAGATAGATATTTTTTTAAAAATCATCATACGTTCACTATTAAAGAAATCTTTTAATAAATTAAAATAGAAGGGAATTTCTTTAGCATGATATAAAAAGCACATTTAAAAAATTAAGCAAATGTCATCCTAAATGGGGAAACATTAGAACGTTACCCTTTAAAATCTGAAATGTGTTAAGAATGTATAAGATCACCCATCTTTCATTCTTGTTGCAGATGTTCTCCAAGTACAAACTTTAAAAAAAGAAAAAGAATTCAAAGGGAGGACTGGAAAGAAAAACTAAAAATATCACTATTTGTGGTCGATATGATCATTTACATAGAAAACCCAAAAGAATCTACAAATACTTAGAAATACTAGAATTTAACAAGGTAGCTCAAGAGAGGATTAATATAAAACCATGAGCTGTCATTTCATACAGCAGAAACAAAAATAATTAAATAGAAGATACTATTTACAGCCGTATTAGAAGACATCAATTACCTAGGAATAAATCTAACAAAAGATGAATTAAAACCACTACAGGGAAAAACATAAACTTTAAAGAAGACCCAAATAATAAAGAGCTATGCCAGCTTCACTGAATGGAAAAGATTCTATTCTCTCCAAATTAATCTACAGGGAAATTTTGATCAAAATCCAAAAGGTTATTTTGGGGAGGAATCTGATAAGTGAATTCTGATCTGTATGGGGGAGTTCCTGATAGCTCAGTTGGTAAAGAATCTGCCTGCAATGCAGGAGAGCCCGGTTCGATTCCTGGGCGAGGAAGATCTGCTGGAGGAGGGATAGGCTATCCACTCCAGTATTCTTGGGCTTCCCTTGTAGCTCAGCTGGTCAAGAATCTGCTGGCAATATGGGAGACCTGGGTTGGATCCCTGGGTTGGAAAGATCTCGTGGAGGAGGGAAAGGCTACCCACTCCAATATTCTGGCCTGGAGAATTCCTGTATGGGCCATGGGGTCGCAAAGTCAGACACCACTGAGCGACTTTAACCTTCACTTTTCAAAGAGCCTAGAATAGCCAGGTCACTTTTCTGAGAAAAAAAAATTTGAGTCTTCACTTGGCCTAACCATATCAGGACTTATCCAGAGCTGCACACGTGGTGACCAGTGGATAGGGAGCCCAGAAAGAGGCCCACATACACGTGAAGTGTAGATACGCAACAGAAATGGCACTTCAGATGAACAGGGAGAGACCACACAGCAAACAGAGCTGGGCAAGGGTGTCTCTGTATAAAAAATGCATGGACCTGGATTCATGCCGAGTATTCACCCCGCATCTCTCAGTCCCAACCCCACACTTCTGTAATCCTCTCTATAATGCAGAGTATAATGTATGTTTGCTCTATTATGTGAGAATATTCACTTCTACTACAGAGGACAAGAAAAGCAAACAGGACAGGTGAAAATCATCAGTATTAACTATAGATGATAAGTAAGCAGGCAGTTTGTGAGACAGAAGAAGAATTCAGATGACTAAAAATAGGAGCAAGTTTGTAATCTGTAAGACATGAAAAAATAGAATAAATGGAATGTATTATACAAAAAAGAAGGGAACAAACAAGAGTGTTACTTATGTGTAGAAAGGAATAGAAAAATCAAGTCGTAAGTCCGCAGGTGTAGAGCATGCCCCCTCAGGGCTGACATCTTTAAGCTCTCTTCCTGTTGGTAGCATCGCTCTGGCCCCTGTATGCTCTGCTGCAGAAACACTGGCAAAAGTGGTGGCTGCCCAGAATGTATGAGTTGCATCAGTAAACCTGACGCCAGACCTGCTTGCCCTTGCATCTCCCCGTAGAACAAGTGCATGTTACTTCCAAGCATCTTCCATCTACTGACTCCTTAACCTCAATTCTGATACTTGCAACTACACTAGCGGAGCAGAACACAAGGTTCAGAGAGCTCAGTCCTTTCACGCTGCTGCACCTCATCCCAAGTGGGTTGCTGTGCTGCGCTGTGCTTAGTTGCTCAGTCATGTCTGACTCTTTGCGACTCCATGGACTGTAGCCCACCAGGCTCCTCTGTTCATGGGGATTCTCCAGGCAAGAATACTGGAGTGAGTTGCCATGCCCTATTTCAGGGGATCATCTCACCCAGGAATTGAACCCAGATGTCCTGCAAGTCTCCCGCATTGCAGGTGGATTCTTTACCATCTGAGCCACCAGGGAAGCCCAAGAATACTGGAGTGGGTAGCCTATCCCTTCTCCAGAGCATCTTCCCAATCCAGGAATTGAACTCAGGTCTCCCACATTGTGGGCAGATTTCTTTACCAGCTGAGCTACCAGGGAAGCCCCCAAGTGTGTTAACCTATCTGATTCTTTCCTATTGCTTCTAACTGTATGGTTTAAATAGACAGCCTCTAAATACATAACCTTTGTGATTTGATCACCATCATTTGGTTTGAGCCTTCTTGGTCTGGGGCCTCTATAGCCTGCCTCGAGCATACTTGGAGGTTTCCACTGCATGGAACCAGTCTCCCAAAAGACACCACACACCACATTTCCCAGACTCCCTTGTCAGCTGTTTCTGGTTTTGTTCTGCCAAGAGGAAATACTGGAGAGATGAGCAGGTGGGAAGAGGAAAGAATGGGCTCACATCTGACTGCAGGTTCTCATCACCTCCTTCTAATATTAATATCTGGACACTTCCACCACCAAGGATCCCTCCTTGCCAAACTGGGCTCCAAATCTTAAAAACTTTCAAAGACCCAAGATAAGAAAGCAATGTGGGGGGCGGGGAGTCTTGGTCCAAAAATATGAAAATGGTAAATCAAAATGAACAAATGCTTTATTAAGTGCCTCATATTCTTGCCTGGAGAATCCCAGGGATGGGAGAGCCTGGTGGCGGCCATCTTATGGGGTCACACAGAGTTGGACACGACTGAAGCAACTTAGAAAAACAAAAAAAAAAGGTAAACTGAACCAACTTAGAAGCTGCAACTCAGTCTTTTGATGAGATTAGAAGGTTAGATAGCATCACCAACTTGATGGACATGAGTTTGAGCAAACTCGGGGAGTTAGTGATGGACAGGAAAGCCTGGCGTGCTGCGGTCCATGGGGTTGCAAAGAGTCGGACACAACTGAGCGAGTGAATTGAACTGATAAATGTACTAAATCACAAGTACTTTATGACAAATAAAAAACAAACACAAATGTTTAAATCACAAGAACAAAATGAAGAATAAACCATAAGACTCAAAATTTTTTTTAATAATTTTCCTTACTTTCTTTTATACATCAAAGAAGTTACATTTAACACAGGATGAAGGTCTATTTTAAATGGATTGATATGACATGTATGTGTTTGGGGCCTGGGGTGGTGGACGTTCATTGGTAAGGGTAGCTGTGACAGAGTGGTCTATAAAGGGTCCAACAGAACCTCTCACTCTACAGATGACTGTTACATCCTCCACGATGTGTGGTGTCGTTAACAACCTCTTTTGGCAACAGCTCATGTGACAAAGTTGGGGAGGAGAGACATTAAGGAGCAGCCAAGAAAGGCTAGAGCTTTGAAGGCACTTACTAGCTCAACTCTGTGTGGCCTGTGACGGAACACAAGGCTGTGGTCCCAGGGTGGACGTGTATCCAGTGGCTAGAACCTGAGTCTGTGGGTGATCGGGGTAAGGCTACGTGTGCTCGGAGTCATGAGTCTCAGGGACCCTGGAAAATAGGAAGAGTGGTCAGTTATCCCCTGGTGTCATGGTTCCGGTGTCATCCATAGTCCTTTAAGCCAGAGAACAGCTCTGGTTTGCAGAGTAAGTGATCGGTCAGCCTCCAATGCCCGCTACTCCTATTCCCCTCCCTGAAGTCTGTCACCCACTTTGTGCCTAGCCTGTCTTTGTTCTATACCAGGGCTTCCTAAGCTTTAGCACGTATAAAAAAGAGTGCCTATCAAAAGCGTAGAGTCCCAGAGCTTACCCTCGATTCTCTGTGCACCATGCTTTGAGAAGCTCTGCTCCACAGGATCATTCTCTCCTCTGCCCCCAAAACGAATTAAGAAATTCAGGTGCTAGGGACAAGTTCTTTCCTGTTTCCTGTGCTCCAGCTAGGGCAGACAAAGGGCATTCAAAGTAACCAGAAAAATTTACTGAGGATGAAGGAAGAGCCAAGAGAGACAAATCTGTTTTCATATGGCGTTTCCAACCTCCCATTCTGTTCACCTCCTCTCACTGTGGGTAAAGCAGTCCTGTTTCCTGGAGCTGAGAGAGTCGGGGTTGGGGAGGGCAACTCTTTTTCCCTGTCCACTTGGGAGTTCCAAGGACAAAAGCTTGATTTAAAAAATGTGTCTTGTAACGCTTTCTGTCCCCATCTACAGGCCCTTGAGATCACAGTGTGGTCAGTGTGGTCAGATGTGAATTCCCATCTGCACTTTCTATCAGTCATAGCACACCACCACATGCGCTACAAGTCTGCTTCAGGAGGCTCTGCCTTCCTTCTGTGAGGCAAGGCTTCATCTCCTCTGTCAAGGAAAGTCAGGCAACGAGACCACAGTGGAAGTTCTCGGTTTTGCTTTTAGACCCGGACACGCTTCCACTCTCATAGTGCCAGGGGGTCTCTGAAGAGAAGGAAATCAGAGAGGAGCTGAGGGTGCTGGTCTTTCTGCCCCATTGGGCTCGGTGCCGCGGTCATCATGGAAGAGACTGGACTGGATATCTGTTATCCTGTGAGCCCACTCAGGATCTCAGAGCATGGTCTCCAAGACTGTGCCTTCTCCTCCCCACTCCGGGTGCCATCATCTGCTCCTCCAGGAGCCCCTCCGTCTCCACCCCCACAATCCGGTCTGTAACTAGGCTGACCTCCCAGCTCCCAACATCCAGAACAACTCCTGAGGAGCACGGCAGTTCCAGGATCAACTAGGTAAAAGGTGGTGGAGTCAGGAGCAGTATTTTTTTCTGACAGAAGATCAGGGTGGAGCCCCTAGAGCCTCAGCCCCAGGACTGGAGAGGTTGGAGGGGGAAGGTGGTGGTGACTGGGGAGAAAGCATCCCAGGCACTAGTGGAGTTCCTTGTCTTTATGATGCTGGTGACAGTGTCAAACTATGTGAGAAAGTGGGGCTGGTCACAGGGAGAAAAATAAAAACCCTCCAAATTAAAATGAACAAATCTTGTAAGGAAAAAAAAAGTGGACAGTTACCGTCATTTACGTGTCCTGCTCAGGTTTTCTGCATCGTTACCACACATCGCAGTCTGCATCAGGTTTAACACGGGGTACGTTTTACCTGGCTTCCCTGTTTTTACCTGATTAGCAAAAATGCTCACACTTGTAAACTCAGGTCCTTACCAGTAGATTCCTTCTGCAAGATTGTTCTCAGCTTACAACTTAAAAACCAAGAAAAACAAAAAGGAAAGGAAATGAGGAAAAAGAAAGAAAAAAATCAGAGGAAACCTGCCCTGGATACCTGTAAGGCTGACACCAAGGGGTTAAAAGTTCAGTGGAAGTGAGCTTGAAGAAGCTGGGGTCGCTCTATTAAGTTGAACAAGGCGTCTGGGGGCCCTTACAAAACTTTTGGCCTTGACAGCGGCAACCCCGGCCTCCCTCCTAACGTCCTCCGCCTTTGGGACTAAGCGGGAAGCTCACGTTAGTGGCAGCCAAGGAGAGGGGCTGGCCGTGCCAGGACCGAAGAGGGAGGGGAGGGGAAAAAGCGAGTTTCGCCCACCCCACGCTCGGGCGGAGGGGCGGGGAGCCGCGCGTCCCGGCCGGGCCAGGCAGTGTCTCGCGCTCTGCGCATCTCTTGGGGTCGCCGCCGGAACGATGCTGGGCCGCAGGGGCGCGCGCGCGCGGGGCGCGGGATGGCGCGGGGCTGGACCGCGCTCTGCCTTCTGAGTCTGCTTCGTGAGTACTGGCCGCACGCCCGGCCCGCTGGGCTGGGCGGCGGGGAGGATCGGCGCTCTCCCGGGGGCAGAGCGCGCAGGGTCGAGGTGACCACGGAACCAGGGGGACCTCCCCGCCCCGGGGACCCCCAGCCCCACCCCCCGCGCCCACGCCCACTGCCGCAGCTCCTGGCTTGGTGGGACTGAGGCCGCTCCAACAGAGCCTAGTGGCGACCGGCCCCTCACCTGGGAGTCGGTGGGGGTGGGACGCGACGGGAAGGGGACCCCCCGAGTGTAGCCCAGTTGTAAACCGGGCTGCGCGCCCCAGGCCTCCCGGAGTCAGGCCAGAGACCCTTCTCTGAAATAAAGCGCTCTAGAGATGCCAAAGGTGCGCGCGCGCGGAGCGTAGAGCTGGAGCCAGAACCCGGGGAGAGGGGAGGACAGAAGAAAAGGAAAGGAAAGGAAAAATTTGTAGCTGATGGTTGGTTCAGAAAGCAAGCGGCAACTGGAGCCTATTGCTGGGAAGGGAGCGCTGGCGCCCACATACCACCGGGACAGGGGGAGTCAGAACTGGACCTTCAAGGAATGGGAGGGAAGCCTGCCTGGGACGAGGCCCGGTCCGAGGTCCAGAGGCCAGGGAGGTAGGCTGAGTTAGGTGACATGGGGAGTTTGCAGTGAAGAGTCCATGAGAGTGCATTTAAGATGGGAAAGCTAGGTTAAGACTCCTTCTCTGGGCATCCACACCTGCTTCCCTGGAGAGAAGGGACTAGTGAATGGATTTGTTCTGTACTCTGCCTTCCTCGCCCCACCACAACTGCTCACCCCGGGACAAATTCAAGCTCGTTGCATTTGGGGGTTTTCTTTCCCTGCCCTGTTCTCCAAGTTCTAACTAGTGGATAGACCTGCAGACTGGGGGGCACTCCTTTGCTTATCCAGGCAGGCCTGGATACTTCTTAAGCTCTTGCTGTCATTTCTGTTGAAAAGAAAAATATTGGTAGGCAAGCAATCAGTATTCGTAATTGCTTTCATTTGGGGATAGCATTCTCTGTCTCATCTCATGGAGCTCAGACGGATTTAAATATTATAAGTTATTCTCTTGTTAGCTCCAGGTTCTGCTTCCAGGCCTCCCAATTCCCTAGTCTTAACTGCATCCTAAAAGCCACCCACCACGGCCCCTCTGAGTGACCTGGGTCAGCCAGCCAGGCCTCTTATGCTCTCTCCCTTTGGGCCCATCCAGTTGGAGAGAGACTCAAGGCCAGGGGAAGCTCTGTTAGGCTCTGGGTTGACATGTTTGGTGGACCCAGACCTGCTGTTTGGGACCGGGAAAAAAAGCTGTCTCTAAGATGTTGAAGCCCTAGAATGGGGAACGGCCTTGGGGGCTGTCTGCACCTCACAACGGGCTGAGTTGACCAGCAGCTCGGATTCCTATCCGATGCTCCACGCTCCTTTGGCTTCGCAGCTCATGATGACCTGGTCCCGGGCCGAGTGAGGCCCACCCTTTTCTTATTTCCTCAGCTGGCCAGTCTCAGTCTCGCCTTGGCCTGCAGTGGAGTGGACGCAAAAGTGATTTAACCTCTGCAGAACCCTGGGCAGACACGCAGAGAATTTCAGCGTGTCGGCTTTGGGGATGAGCAGCGGGGCCTGGGTGCCTCTGCTCAGTCTGGCCCCACTGCTCAGGCCAGTTTGTAGCGTTATGCCTTCCCCAAGAGCTTTCTGGGATTTGTTGGTATTTAATACCAGGAGTCATTTTCTGGTATATTGTGGGGTAGATGAAATGAGTGACTATACCTGAAATGCTAACGAAGGGACATTGCAGAAATTCTGTGGTATGGTTACTGTGAACTTTAGGGCACCCACAGAAGGGAGGCCTGGAGTTTTCTCCTCTCCCGGAGCTTTGTTCTGGGAAGGTCAGTTTTCCGTCCCTGTGAGAAGCTGTCCTGGGCTTGAACCAGAGTGGACCAGAGCGGACTTTCTCCGCTGGAGACGGGGTCACTCTGTGGGGTGACCAGAGGCAGAGTGGGGTCTGACCTGAGTGTGTGTGTGTGACCAGAATCACACCTCCAGCTGGGAGGAGAAACCTTGCAGGTAATTAGGGAAGCCCACTTGTCAGGCCCAGGGTATCTGTTTCCTCCAAGCCCTCCAGGCCTGTCTTTCCTCTTTGTCCAGCGCGTCCCACCCCTTCACATTCCTCTTCTTCCTCTGGGTCCTTCGTGCCTGCTGACCCCACACCCATATCCTGTCTGGGGCTGTGTGTAAGAGGGGGGAAAAGAAAAGGAAAAGAATTTTATCAGATATTTTCCGGAGGGGAGAGACTCCACCCTTGACTCGCTGCCACATGGAGACCAAGATGGAGCAGCCTTGGGACCTCTGACTAATTCCGTGGTCCCCAGCGCTCCCCCTCCCAGGGCCGGCCCAGCTGGCACTGCCTTTGCAAACGCAGGTTTCCCTAGGCATTCCTGTTTGACTGATAAAAGGAGCCTGGGCAACTTTTTCTCATCCCTTTGGCTCCACCTCCTGGGCCTCTGTGTTCACTAGTTCTCATCTCCTTTGGAAGTCTTTGTCTTCCAAAGCTCAGGGCCAGAAGGACCACACTGCAGCAGATAAACTCAGGCCTAGTGTTCTTACAAAACCAAATCAAAAGGAGCAACAATTCCACTTACCACCTCTCTGCCAGATTTCCTTTAGCTCCTTGGGCAGGAGGGCACTGGCCTGCGTTCATGGCGGGGTGGTTACCCCGCTCCACCCTGAGGGTGCCTGGATCTCCCTCTCCCATTGACTTTGCTGGATGTCACTAAATGGCCCCAAGTGTGGCAAACTGAAGATCTGAAGGTATGGAAAAGGAATAAAACACCACCCTCCAAAAGAAAATGCTCAGAGTTGCCAGGGCAGAATTTCCATATTTTTCTGGGCTTTGACTTTCCTAATGAGAACATTCTCTTCCTTCCTCAGCTAAGAAATAAAAACACAGTGTCTACACTTTTTAGTCTCAAGGGCCCTCGACTTTGTTAAGGAGAAAGATGCATGCGTCTTGGGAGAATGTGGTAGAAATGAGGAGGGATATATATCAGGGTGTGTGTCCCAGGACATAACACCCTGGAGCCTGCTAGAATGAATCACTTCCCTTTGGACATAAAGGAAAAGGCCTCTGGCTTCATTCGGAAGTCTGCTTCTGCTCCTGATTTAAGACGGAAAAAAACCACAAAGAATCCACCCCTGCTACCTTCCTGGAGAGCACCATCTCTAGGTAGCCCGCTCCATTGTTTAAGAAAATGCCTTAATGAGTCTTTGGTTGAGAAAACCTGGACCCTGGCACAAACGTTTGCTGGGCTGTGGCAGACAGGAAGTTGAGTTGCTGATGTGATAAAATAAAGTGAAACTTTGTATCTGATGAACCCAAGGGACAAAAGGCTAAAGGACTCCGAGCCCAGGAAAGCATAGAGAGAGGAGGGGAAGTGCCTGGAGCAATAAGGGAACGGTAGTGAGTGGAGAGTGGAAAAGACCTGGCTGGGAAAATGCCTTATGGTGTGCCCCGGCTGTTTAGCACGGGAATGCCTGGTATTTCAAGATTATGCTGTTGTCTCTTCTGGGTTGTGCTGTAATCTCCCTGCACGATCTTCAATCTTCAGTCAGTTCACAACTGGCCTTGCAGCCCTGTTAGTGCTGCTCTGGGTAGGGGGAATAAAGGAATGGGTATTTGGCAAGCCCATGGCACAGCAGCATAGAACGAGAACTCCTGCGGCCTGAGCACAGAGCTATAAAACAGGGGTTCCTGGAAATGATGAAAGTGGAGGAAGAGGTGACCGGGAGAAACGTGGGCCCCTGAGAGAGCTCACGATATTAGGGTTCCCCAGGAAGTGGATGGGGGTCTGAGATGTGCTATTTGAATATTAAAGGGGAGTCTCAGAAACCTGGTTCACACTGACACCTCAACTCAGCCTCTGTAGCACAGGAAGGCATCAGCCTAAAACGTTGATCCAGTTGCACATGACCCAAACCCGCCGAGACCCATAGCATGGAGGCTTCCTGAATGCTCTCAGGAACATGGGTACCATGGGTACCTTGTTATCTCCCAGAGTCGTTGATGCTATTAAAGAAAAATCTTATGATATTAGCTTTTTTTTTTTTTTTTGGTATTGCAGTGGAATTAGCCTTTCTGTAACTTCTAGTCACTGATTGCAATTCTATCCCTTGAACTCTCATAGAATTAAATCTGATCTTTCTTCAGGACAATCCTTAACAACCCTTCTAGTCTGCCCCACGAGATTACAAATTCCTCGAGCACAGGGATTTATTTAAATTCTAGTGATACTAACACGTAACAGTGGAAAGGTGTTAATTTGTGCTCCCCACAGTGCTGAGTCTGGTCCTCTGCACATCACTGGTGCTTTGGGAAATTAAGAATGAATAAGTGAAATGAATCTTGAAGATTGTTTATTCTCTCTCCTCAAATTCTTCCTGTCTGGGTCAAATTATCAGTGAATTTTTTTCTTTTTTTTTCTGTAAAGGGCCAGATAGTAAATATTTTAGGCTCTGGAGTCCATATGTGGTCTCTGATACATATTCTACATTGCTTTATTTTACAACACTCTAAACCTGTAGAAGCCATTCTCAGCTCACTGGCCAAACACACAACCCATGGGTCATATTTGGTCCACCAGCACCAAGCACCAACCTTTGATCTAGATGAAATAACACTAAGCCCTCAGCCATATGACTTAGTTTCTAGAACTTTCCTAATTCTGATTATCCTCTCAAGGGCATTCCCTTAATTAAATCAATTTCCGCATTGAATGAGATGGTTCTGTCAATACAGAGAAGTGGTCAGTGTGAACATGCCTGATGCAGTTGCCATTCAACCCAAGTGCATATTGTGAACTCAGAAAAGATTGTGTTCAGCGCCTTGAGTTAAAAATAAACAAGTCTAAGAGAGGGTTCCAGCACTCAGGAAATCTGCAATGTAACTGAGGTGACAAGACCTACACTCAGGAAACAGTGTATATGATCTTCTGCCAGATAAGTCGTGCAGATACAGGTCTTAACGTCTCCTAGAGGCAGGAGAAAAGGGACCTGTCCTTTGCCCTAAAGATAATCACTGTTTCTGGAGCACTTAACAGATAGGCAACTGCTTTACACCCCCTATCTCCTTTATTTCTCCAAAGAACAAGGAGGAAGGGGCTATTTTTATCTCCACTTTACAGATAAGGTATAGAAAGGGGAAGAAGCTTCCTATGGTCATGAAGGTAGAACTTGGTAGAGGAACCTTTCAACACAGTCCAGTCACAGAGTCTGAGCTCTCTGTCCTGGGGCTCTCCTGTCTTCTCATCAGCCATCAACACAGGCGGTGGGCTCCCGGCAGAGGCTAGCTTGCTCCTTCTTCCCAGCCCTGCATCTAAGATATCCGAGATCTCCTCCAGGAAACTGCTCTCAGGCCGGGTGCTAGAACCTGAAAGGGTGGGCAGAATGGGGCTGACTGGCTGGGAGATGAGAAAACAGAACCAGCAAAAAAGAAAAAACAGCACCACTACAACTCAGAGGGCTGTGAAAAACAAGACCAAATAATGGGGAAAAAACATCTCTTAAAGTACAGGAATTTAGTAATTTAGGTAGCAGAGCTTTCTGGATCTCTGAAGATTTGTAAACACCCTTTAAAGTTTAAAAGAATTTTCAATATATTAATTGTAGGTAGAAATCTTTTAAAAACCTATTACACACGTTTCTGCTTTCTCGGTGTATTAGGGGGAAAAAAGGCTTTAACCTCCAGTCTTAGCTGTATCAGGAAAATAATTTGGTTATGGTGCAACTCAGTGCCATTGTTAATTCTCGTTGTTGTTCAGTCGATAAGTCATGTCCGAGTCTTTGCGACCCTATGGACTGCAGCATGCCAGGCTTGCCTGTCCTTCACTATCTCCTGGAGTTTGCTCAGAGTCATGTCCATTGAGTGTGAATATTTATGAAAGTGTGTATTTTTTATTTACTCTGACCACAAATGGTTCCAGACTAGTATGGGTTTTAATACTTGTGTCTGGTTTTAATTTATTGCTGTTTATTCATTTTCAGCTGTTGCTTTGCCTTGTTGTTTGCCTCTGGTAGTCTCTTACTAATTTTTAGCTTTGACTAGGATAGCAGATGAAGACGTTTGTTAGAATTCTGTGTCAAACAAGACTAATTGCCTCTGAAATAAGTACCTGTAAGTTACATGCATGATGTTTACAACATGAATTTCATGACATCTCTTTGGCTTCTTGGAATCCTCATGTCTCTAATTGCCCGATCCCTTGTCTCCTTTTATCCCAAGATGGGCTGAGATCAAGTAGGGTAAGTAGGGGCAAATAGTGTGCTTCATGAGACACAGTTAATACAGATGGAGTGAGAGGTGAACAGCAGAAGATAGGCGTTCTTTCAAGTTTAACCTGTGGCATAATGCTCTGTTGGGTTGGGGTAAGGGCCATTCCTCCAGTTTCTAGAGTGAAACGAGGTGGAGGCTTCATTGACCGTCTCTTGGATCTGGCTGGGAGGCTGCTATGACTTCCATATGCAGTTGGAGATGAGAAGCTCAGATAAAGATCCGCCTTGGATGGTCTAACGCCAGGGGCACGTCGGGGAAAACAAGTTAAATGCAGACCTGTGGTCGGTCTTGATTGTTTTCATTGCGTTCCTTCAAGACCCATCTCTTCATGGGAGCACTAGAGAGGGAGCCCTAGAGGCTGTGAAAACAAGAGCCCTCCTCACTGACAGTCTCCAGGCTCAGTGCCTAGGTCAGGATCGGCCCCCAGGGCTCTGCCAAGGTGTTACCTTGCCCTGCACCAGCTTGTACATACCCCATTGCTCAGCCTTGCCTTCCTGCTTTCCCTCTTTGTCCTGTCTCTCAAGGGTCTCATGGACTTCCCCACTCCGCCTGCGCTTGGGGATGTGAATCTGTGGTTGGGGTTCCTCCTCATTTGCAGACAGATCCTGCAACCTGTTCGTCTGTTCTTAGCAGAGGGGCGGGGGTGTGTGGGAGGAGGCAGCCCCAGCCAGGAGCCTGACCCCGGGGGCTCAGGAGCTGGCCGGGGTGCAGGGTTGCTTCACTCCTCTGGAACAGCCACCTCTGCGCTCAGAATGGGCAGCGGGTCTCTCTTCACATCTGGAAAAGTTCAAAACTGTTTGTCTGGGTGAAGGAGGCCCCGGGGGAGGGGGTTCAAAAGCATGATGTAACCTCAGCCAGGCCCAGATTTTGTTGGGGAGAGGAGAGGGCTGGGCCAGGCTGGGCCAGATGGGATTCCCAAGAATCGGTGTCCTGGAGGGAAGAAGAAAAACAGAGTGGGCAGGGGGGATGTCGAGGCGGAACGCCAGTGGTGCTTTGGAATGGTAACCTTGGGGGATGGTCCTTCAGTTCAGTGTCCAAATGTTCCCACCAACTTCCCCATGCACTGAACTTAGACCTTCGAGTCAGATTGCTGAGAGGCACTTGTTCAGTCGCTCAGTTGTGGCCGACTCTTTGCGACCCCGTGGACTGCAGCACGCAGGCTTCCCTGTCCTTCACCATCTCCCGGAGCTTGCTCAAACTCAGGTCCATTGAGTCGGGGATGCCATCCAACTGTCTCCTCCTCTATGGTCCCCTGGGAAAGATAGAAAGCAGCAGCAGAAGGGGATGAGAGAGGACGAGAGGGACTGATTTAAGGACAAAACCACCAGGTCTGCTTCCCCATCTATTTTATTTTGAGAGATTCATTCCTCCCACCCCCAACGCTAGCCAGCCAGAAGCCCAGCCTTTTCTCCCCGAAGTGTGGAAGATGCATCCTGATCCTTAGCAGTTTGGACCCCCTGACCCTCTTGCTGCTTCTACTCAAGGGTCAGCTAAACCTCGGGCGCCCCGTGGCTCCTTGCGCTGCATTAATGACAGCGTTCCCCTTGGCTGGAACCTTGGTGATCCAGGTTCTTATGTCTGAAATGGAAATACTAATACCACGCATTATCCTCCTCTTGGGCCCCATCATGTTCAGATAGGTGCTTTGTACTCCTGAGCTGGTACTCCTACTCAGCAGGAGTACCAGCCTGCCTGCAGCAGGCTGGGAAGAGAGGTGGATGATGGAGAGTGAGACTTGACACCACCTTTGGGGGAAAATTCATTGCCTTGAAACCATTGCCTAACTGCTGCCTTGAGGCTGTGGAAAAGAAGAGGTGTTTTCTTCTGCACTGCATTTACCTGGAAACCTCTGAAAAGCACAGACTCAGATCTCAATCAGAAAAGTTAGAGACAAGCTTTAGGGTGCCCTGGGACCCCGGGGGGTCTTTCCTTGAGGATAATATTGCTGGGTGTGAGCTCTGGATGCCAAGTCCACCTCTAATTGTTTCTAGGGCTCAAGCCAAGAATATAGTAGAGGCCCATATCCCATATATTATATGTCTAAATACTTCAAGTTATAAATCAGACCAACGAATTGGTAAATAAAATATCTATATCTTCTTAAAAATGTACCTTCATGGCCACCTGGAAGGCCAGATTTGAATTTAAGACTCTCAGAGCCTTGCGGTTCAGTGTCACAGGGGGGCTTAGCAGGAAGAGATGGTCCTCGGCCTTTGCCCACCCTCTTCTCTTCCTCTTACCCAAGGCTCTGGTCCACATTGTAAGGGACCCTGCGTGCAGGCAAGGGACACCCCACCCACACGCTTGAGCTCTCACCTTTTCCCTGCACACTGGCCACCCTTGAGCTTGGAGAATATTCCCTGGAGCTGCAGTTCACCCTTGGAAGGATGGAGAAGAGACCCATGAAGGTCCTCCAGTAAGCAAAGAGCCATTTGGGCAAGAAGTTCTAGGACTTCTGGTCCCAACACATGATCTAGAAGACAGTGTAGCCCTCTGTTGGCTCCATGGACTCCTCACATTTTGGGAACAGGGAGGGCAGGAGAAGGAACAGTGTGTAGGCTCTTAAGCACAGGGTCCGTACAGGTAGCTTTTCCTTCCTGGACCTAAGGATGGCACTACTAGGCACCACAGGGAACATGGGAGGGTTAAGAACCTGCAGGAAAAGTTTCAGAGAATAACTACTTCTAGAAACATTATACTATAGCATTTGTTATCTTGTTGATTTCCCCAACAATCCAAATAAGAAAAGACCCTCATTTAAAAATTAATACACACACACATTAAATGATCAAATTCTTGGCAGAACCAGAACCCGGATGTCTGTCCCCACGGCGTTTGATGAGAAACCAAGTCATATGCTCTCTAGTCCATCAGCTAGATTCCTAGGTCAGAGCTTCCCAAAAGGAATCTTGGGCTTGTGAGCCACAGTTCCTCAATTAAAAGAAAAAAAAAAAAAAAAGAATAGGTTTTAAGGCCCTGAGGGAGAGAATGAAAGGATTTGGGTAATGGGGCAATCTACGAAGGAAAAAAGATTTTTTAAAGGATTTCATAGAGATGGTATGAATCTAGTGGTTATTCCAAGTTAATAAATTGAATGGAGAGACGGATACATTCAAAAGGAAATAGAAACGCATCTTTTCCCACATTTTAGATCTTGGCAATACTTATTCAGGTGTAATTTGAAATTTTTATATTTTACTTAGCCTATTATGAGCATTGCCTCATATTCTCATGCTGCTTTAATTGTGGCATATTTTTGTTTGTAGTGATTATGGTATGCTGAGTGCATATAACATTTACCCTATTGTAATTCATTTAGTTGCTTGCAATTTTTCCCTCCTATAAATAATACTATGCTAGATGTTTGGTGCATGCAAACTTTTCTTTCTCTGTTTCCTTGGGAAAAAATCTAGTGGGAAATTAGTCACCTGTCCAGGAGGGTGTCCTTGTTCTGCTCTGCTGCCTGGGGATGTTCTAGATGGATTCTCCCTAATGTCAAGAAACCGAATCAAGTGATGCCATGAGGCTTCAGGATGATCTGCGCTCTGATATTTCTTCTTTGTTTCTCTATAGCTTCTATGGAATTCACAGATGCAGCCATAACTACTGCTGCCAAAGTGTCAGCCAGCCCAGAAACATCTTCACCTGTCCCTACAACTACTTCCGACTGGAGAAGCATGAACTCAAGTACTTTTAGCAGCACCAGCCTCTACAATGTCTCTCAGGACAGCAATGGGACCACAGCAGTCACCTTAGGTAAAGATTTCTCGGCTCAAGCCCCTAGAAGGATGCTGCTGGCACTTGGGTAAAGCATTAGGATATTTGCAAACCACCTCTGTCCTCCATGTTCCCCCACAGATGGAAGCATACAAGCTCCTTTTAATAATGGCTTGAGTATCATGCTTAGGGAACCCTGAAGTATGTTCTAGACAATTCTTCCTGTAGTGATAGCTTTTGGAGAAAGCAATGGCACCCCACTCCAGTACTCTTGCCTGGAAAATCCCATGGATGGAGGAGCCTGGTAGGCTGCAGTCCATGGGGTCGCCAAGAGTCGGACACGACTGAGCGACTTCACTTTCACTTTTCACTTTCATGCATTGGAGAAGGAAAAGGCAACCCACTCCAGTGTTCTTGCCTGGAGAATCCCAGGGACGGGGGAGCCTGGTGGGCTGCCGTCTATGGGGTTGCACAGAGTCGGACATGACTGAAGTGACTTTGCAGTAGCAGCAGCAGCAGCAGTAGCAGTGACAGCTTTCTCCAGTCAATGTCTGGGCTGTTCTGATCAGTAACTCTCCTTGTACTCCTGAGTCCAGCTTAGTGATAAAAGAAGAATCTATGATCTTTTCTAAGTAAAGCAAACCGTGTACAAATTTGGGATCTTTGGTGTCTCTAAGGTACCAGTTTCAGTGTTCAGTTTCAGTGTCTTGGAGGGCATTTCTAACACGTTCTAGGTTATAGCTCTGGTTTCAACAGCTGGCTGGAAATGAGTTGCCAAGGGTTAGGACATGAAGTAATTTTTAACTCCCCAGATTCCCTTTTCTGGGTGGAAGTCCGAGCCTATGTGAGTGAACTGAGATGTGTGTGTGTGTCTGTGTGTTTATGCCGTTGTGCACGTGTTCACACTTGTGTATTGGTCAGTTCCAGCGTCTACAGTCAGTTTCACGTCTACCTCTGAGACCCTCCCAGCCTCTGGGGCCGTGAACTCTTCTGTCCAATCACAGACCTCTTTAGCCACCACGGTGCCTTCTACCCTCATCAGCTTTGCGACTTCAGAGGCGACTCTGCAGCCCAGCACGTTTCCTGGAAATATTTCGGACTCCCTATACAATAGTACCAGCCCTGTGACTTCTTCCATTAATACTTCTCCATCATTTTCTCCTACCCAAAGTATCCTCAAGGTGGGTGAATTGGGCTAAAAATGACAGATTACCCCCTCACTTCATATGTATGCAAGCTCTCTGCCTTCCCCTTAACCTCTGCTTATCCAAACCAATGAATTTTGATCATATAGGAGTTCACATGAGAATTATGCAGCTTAAATATTGCTGAAAGGGGAGCAAAAGGGTAGGGTTTGGTGGCAAGACTGATCTGTGCCATGGGTATAATGTTTCTAGAGAGTAGAGAGTGAAGAGGATTCTCAGAAATCCATCCAGTCCTTGGTGGTTCTTTCTTATACCTCTTGGTCTAGTCATGGACCAAGGTACCACTCGCCTTTGGGCATATTTGGAAACTATCTTGCACTTAATGGTGCTGCTTTTCCCAGAATGTTTAGGGCGAATACTGTTTCCTTTCTGCGGGAGGGTTTGGTGGTATGCCAGGTGTAGAGAGGCCGTGAGAAGCTAAGAAGACTAGGGGTGTTGAGCTCAATCTGCCTTGTTCAGTCTTGGGGCTTGTGGAAGAGTAGAAAATGGAGCTGCCAGCAGGCATGGGAGACCTGGTTTCTGTTTTTAAGGGAGCCAGAATAGAAATCTGGAGAGTCCCAGGGCCCAAGAGGAAAATGAGTGTCACCAGAGTCTGCCTGGCCACCTCATTATCTGTTCCCCTGCAAGTGTGTAATTCGCTGGAGGGAAAACAGCTCCAAGGGGAAAGATCCTACCCTCTTCCATTTCGGCAGCATCCAAGCCAATGTTTACCAAGACTGCAAATAGCTACTTGCCTGCAAGCCCAGGCTAGTACCTAAAGTTTTGACTATCCGATGTACTAAGAAGTGAGATGAAGGAAGAGTATGTCTTATGACTTTCTAGTCTCCTAACAACATGTTTAAATTTCCTTTTTAAAAGCCTCTTTAAAAACTATGTCATAGAAATCAAACCAGAAAAGAAGTGGGGAAGAAATGATGCTGACTTATTTACTTTTTTTTTTTAATACAGAATGAAATAAAATGTTCCAGAGTCAAAGAAGTGAAATTGGCGCACAGCATCTGCCTGAAGCTAAATGAGACCTCCAGCTGTGTAAGTCAAACCCCTCTGCCCATTCTGCCCTCCTCCCTCTCCTCCCGAAATTACTCCTGAACCTCCTTAAGGTGAGTCTTGGAACGACGGAGTTGGGTGGAGGCAGGGGCAGTTTAACATGGACAGGCTGCTTAGAATATTGAGCTCTAGATTTAGGGAGTAAGAAGCCCCATCTGGTGGACAAAGAAGGCAAAGATGATTTTATTTAAATCTACTTTCCCCCTCCTCTATTGTACTATACAGGCTTCTCAGGTGGCTCAGTGGTTAAGAATCTGCTTGCCCGTGCAGGTGACATGGGTTCCATCCCTGAGGTGGGAAGATTCCCCTGGAGGAGGAAATGGCAGCCCACTCCAGTATTCTTGTCTGGAAAATCCCATGGACAGAGGAGCTTGGTAGGCTACAGTCCATAGTGTTGCAAATAGTTGGATAGGACTGAGCACGCACACATGCATATTGTAATACAGTCTGATTTAGGTTTGCTTTTATGTTAAGAAAGTCCTTCAGGAAATATAAACTAGTCACCTAAAAAATCAATTTATTATTATTTTCATATAACTCTTTAATATAGAGAGAATTTTTTGCTGTAAATGCTTCATTCTCCATATAACCAGTTCCCCTAGCATTATTTAGTCAATGATTCTCTCCTTTACTGACTGGAATGCTTCCTTTAGTTTGTATTAAGTTTTTATGTGCCCTATGCTGTGCTTAGTTGCTCAGTCACGTCTGACTCTTTGTGACCCCCTGGACTGTAGCTCGCCAGGCTCCTCTGTTCATGGGGATTCTCCAGGCAAGAATACTGGAGTGGGTTGCATGCCCTTCTTCAGGAGATCTTCCCAACCCAGGGATCGAACCCAGGTCTCCCACATTGCAGGATTCTTTACTGCCTGAACCTGCAGGGAAGCCCAAGAATACTGGAGGGATAGGTAGCCTATCCCTTCTCCAGGGGATCTTCCCGACCCAGGAATTGGACCGGGGTCTCCTGCACTGGAGGTGGATTCTTTACCAGCTGAGCTACCAGGGAAGTCCTTACACTTTTATACATCAACACTTTGAATATCTAGCCAAGCAGGTCTTTGCTATACAAAGACCTGTATATAAGGCATTTTTTCATCTATTTTTTTTAGAAAAATTTTAGAAACAACAAGTCAAAAACCCCACAAAACCATTAAAATTTTAATTGGAACTGCTCTAAAACCTCACCATTTTTTTATGATTTTCCTCTGGTATTGTTCTGTGTCTTTTTATTTTTTTAATTTTTAAAATATTTTTTCCTATAGGTTTTATGGATTTCTTAAGATTTGTTTATTATATAGATTTTCCATGATATAGTCCAGTTGATTGTTTCTTGTCTATTAGAAAGTTCATTGAGTTTATCATATTTACCTTGGGTTAGCCATTTTCTTTAACATGCTTGTTAATTCCAAGAGATTTTTTTTAATGATTATTTTTCATTTTGAAGGTAAACCATCATGTCATTTCTCATAATATGTAGGTTTGTCTTTCTTTTTAGTAGTTATGCGTCTTTCAGTTTCATGTCTTATTCCATGGCAAACCGTACAGTATTGTTTTAATTTTTAATGATGATAGCAGATCTCCTTGCTTTGTTTCAGTAAATCCAGTTTCCTGACAGAACAATTTCCTGGATGAAAGAAAGGATGATAGGAAGGAGTGATATTTACTTACAGAAAAAAAAGCATATTCTTACAAGTTGGGAATCCATTTCAGGGAACCATATATATGGCATGTGACACGCATGTATTTGAAGGAGTCTGGGTAAATACTGTAGTCTGTAGAGGGTGTTACATTACTTATTTTTGTCCATTTTGACTGTTGGTATCTTGTGATTATCAGTTGGGTCATTCTAACTCACAGGTCTTCTAAAATAATACCTAAGAAAGTTATTTAACTTACAGTTTTAAAAAAAACAACAGAAATTTGGAAGACATAGGTTCACGCAAAGGGAATAGCTAAGTGCAACTTGTAAAATAGTTAAGCATGAATATGCAGCGTGTACATGTTAAGATTCTGTGTTTCTGATGCTGATTTTCAACTCTACTCATTTTAAAAACATTTTTTTTTTTTTTTTTTGCCCAACAGTTTGCTAATTATAGCCAAGAAAAATGATCATCTTCTCTCTCTCTATTATCTTGGCTGAGCACTTATTTTCCTGTGCATTGCGGTGGTCTGTGCCAGAATACTAATTCTTCGTACAAACGATTTAGAGCTAATCGCAGACGATTTATTCTAAATGTCTGTCCACTGCTCTTCAAAGTTCACGTTTAACGAGGGTCATCGTACCAGATAAGTGCCAGGAACTTACTGCTACTCCAGAAATAACTGCTTTTACTGGGCTGCAGTCTCTCTCTCTCTCTCTGAGGCCTTTACTGTCTAATCTACTTTGTGCCACAGCTGAAAAGATCCGCACTCTACTGTAATTTGGGGAGAATCTGCCAGTGGGGATGTGGAAAAATAGTAATTCCTCCAATATCCTAAAGAAGGCTTCTGTGCTGCCCGTGATGAATCAACTCAATAGCAGCACCTATGCGGTGCTGTTTTTTTTTTTCCTTTCCTTCTGCCACTGTTGACCCCTATCTTCCTGGGGGGTTCCTCTTCCCCAGCCCTCAGGCAGCATTGCTTCCTGTTTCCCTCAGTCAGCAATCCTTCTTCCAGACTTTTGGGCCACAGCTCCTGTTCCCCAGATTCCTTTTCCATGAGTCCTACTGCATGCTTCTCTGATAATCAGCCTCTCCCCCACAGTGGTGCGGTGCCTCCTAATTTTCCTTAGGTTGCTTTCGTACCTTGGGCGTCAGAGGGCCTTATGGCCCTGGTTCTCATCGAGGGGAAACTGAGACCTAATGAGAAGCATGAAGGACGTGGGTCCTCCTAACATCACACCCTCGAGTACTTATGTAATGCTGTCATGCTCTTCCATCTAATATGTTCCCATAACAGGAATAAGCACCGTTCTCAGCTCTCCAGACACTCATTTTACACTGGTAGACAGTAAGGGTCCAGTCTGCTAGCTCTTGCTATGGGGATCACTGGGCCTGTCTTCTGTACATGCATTCTGTAGACATTTCTATCCCAGCTGCTCTCCTTTTGCTCCTGTGCTTCACCTCTAGATAGAGGTCACCTGTGTCAGCCAGAGGACGGTAATCCCATACTCTTGTCAAGCAGCTGGTACTACATCTCAGGAGCCTTGTTAGCAGAACGTGTCACCCATGTCTGACGTTCATTCTCTCTGCTGCAATGTCAGGTTAATTTACGTGTTTGTGGTTGTGATTTCCCACATAGTTTTCAGAATGTAAGCTTACTTTATTCTCTTATGCGTGTGTGAGTTGCTCAGTCCTGTCTGACTCTTTGCGACCCCATGGACTGGGGCTTGCCAGTCTCCTCCGTCCATGGGATTTTCCAGGCAAGAATACTGGCATGGGTTGCCATTCCCTTCTTCAGGGGATCTTCCCCAGCCAGGGATCGAACCTAGGTCTCCCACATTGCAGATAGACTCTTTATCGTCTTCTTTACCAGCTGAGCTACCAGGGAAGCCCTTATTCTCTTATTCCATATCTATTGATCCAGGGGAATCTATGACCCCCAAGGAGTCATTTTAATGGTGGTAAAATATACATAACATGAAATTTACCATTTTAAGTGCGCAGTTCAGTACTGTTGAGTACATTCACCCTGTTGTGTGATCAATGTTTAGAACTGATTTCATCTTCCAGAACTGAAACTCTCCACCCATTAAACAACTTTCCTTTCCCCCGCCTCCTCCTTCTCCCTGATAACCACTGTTCTTTCTATCTCTATGAATTTGGTTATTCTAGGTACCTCGTATGAGTGGAATCATGGAGTATTAATCTTGTGACTGATATATAATCACTTAGTCTAATGTCCTCAAGGCTCATTCATGATGTAGCATGTGTCAGAATTTTCTAAGGCTGAATAATATTCCATTGTGTGTTCATATCCAATTTTATTCATTCATTCAGCTGTGGACATTTGGGTCGCTTCCCCCTTTTGGCTTATGGTTAATAATGCTGTTATGAACATGTTTGCTCAAATATCTCAACACTCTTATTTCATTTCTTTTGGTATATATCCAGAAATTGCTGGATCATATGGTAACTATTTTTAAAATTTTGAGGAATCACCATACTGTTTTCCATAACAGCTGCATCACTTTATGTTCTCACCAATGGGACACAGACGTTCCAGTTTCTCCGCATCCTCTCCAGCACTCATTATTTTCGGTTTTTTGATAGCGGCCATCTGATTGGATGTGAGGTGCATCTGATTGCCATTTCCTAATGATTAATGATGCTGAGCTTCCTTTCACGTGCTTACTAACCGTTTGTGTATCGTCTCTGGAGAAATCTCTATTCAAGTCCTTTGCCCTCTGATTTGTCTTTCGGAACTGCCTTTCTTCAGAACCACCTATGTTAATAAGCAGAGGTGACATCTGCTCAGCTAGCTCACACCCCCTCGTGCTGTCACGTTTACCTCATTGGAGGCAGGCTGCCTCCAGGTAACGTCCCCCAGCCCGCGCCTTCCTTGCCCTCCGCTCAAACGCTACAGGTCAGTTTCCATGCAGAAAAAATAAGTTGCAGATGGGGGACTGATGAAGGCAGAGTGTCTTCTGGGAAGAACCTCAGATCTGGGACACCCTGACTTTTGGTCAGCTGCCCACCTGTGTGACTTGTCCTTTAATTATTCCAGTCTCTATATGAAAAGAGAGATTTTAGCTGCATTGTCAAGCTTACACCAAAGTCAATAAAATACTGAGAGAGAGGGAGGAAGGGAGGGAGAGAGAGGTGACTGATCCTAGAGTTTTAAGATTGAGTAATATCTTAAAGTTGAGAAAAATACCTGTCCTTCTCTCCCCCGACTCCAATATTTAATGTGCTTCTTTAACATGCTGAGAGTCTTTGCAAAGTTTGAGAATGCTGCTTTAGAAAACTTAGGTGGTTTTATTATGATGATGATAATTGTTTTTATAAAATATCATGTGCTGGCTGATGCAGTTAGGGGTCCACCAGTCTGATTCCCACGAGCAACATGGTGAGGCCATGGCTTCCTCCTGCCCACTGTCCCATGATGCCTCCCTGCAGCCTCTCTCGGGGGAGGATGTTTATTTCAAGCATCCGGAGGCGCATTGTGCTTTGTTCAGGATCCACCTGCTTCTGTCCAGGCTCAAACACAATTCACTGATGCTGCTGGATTCCAGAGTAGGAGGGAGGCTGGCTGGCCACTGTTATTCCCCTGAATCGAGTCCAAGAAACTAAGCAAGGGGCGGAGGGCCCCCGTGTGGAAGTCAAACCATTTGGGACATTAAGATGAACAAGAGTTCACTGAGTTCTTGTTTTTCTGGTGCTAAGCTTTGTGCAGTCTGGGTTCAAAATTATTTAATGTCCACCCACATCCCCCTCCCCGCCCCTCACTAAGAAGCCTTACAATCTAGTCACAGAGAAATGATAATAGCAGTAAGGCAGAATGTGACTAAGCATCGATGTGCGGATTCTAGACGATACGGTCTAGGAGGTGTTGCTTTAGAACGGCTGCCGTTTATCCCGTGCCCTCTTGGTTCCAAGCACCTTGTCAGACACTCTTCACAGAGCAGCTCCTCGGTCACCACCCCTCCTGAGTCTTCAGCTGAGGAACCTCACACTCAGATGAGCTGTAAGACTTGCAAAGAACCTAGTAAATTGCAGAGCAAGGACGGATACCCAGTCTGCTGGAAGACGGGGACTGGCTTCTTTGAGGAGGGGAGGTGGAATCGAGTCTTGAAGGATGAAATTCCAAGGGGAAAGGCCATGCGCTTCATTCCCGCAGCAACCCGTTTTGTGCAGGCTGCAGGCTCGCGCACGCCTGGGCTTCCGCAGGGTGGCACCCACACTCCCACGGCCCTTCCCGAGCTTCTTCTGCGTACATTCTGTCCATTCTGTGAGGCCTATTTCGAGATGTTTCTGATAACCCCGAAGCAGGTGTGTGCTCGCTCTCCTGTACATGTCCACGGTACCTAATTGTGCCTCTCTTAGGGTTCTTACCATGTGACTCTGTCAACTCTGAAGTCTCTTTGTGCCTCAGTTTCTTCATCTATAAAATGGGGAGAATAACAGTATCCATCTCATAGAGTTGTGTGAATCCTACGTGAGTCAACATGCAGAAAACACTTAGAACCAGTGCCTGAGACACAGGAGGCCGTGTCTATCTTCATGGCCGTGCATACACACCAATAGCTCTGACCACGTGGAATTCATTGCTAGCCCCGCTCCACACACGCATACCACACACGACGCACGCATGGAGGGGTTCACGCAGTCCTGATCACCATCAGAACAGCTGAGTCTGGTCGAGGCGGACTCAGCACACGGAGGAGGTGCCTCCTTGTTCAGCTTGTTCAGACTGTGCCCCGTCCCCCTGCCTCTCTCGGGAACAAGACACATGTCAGCCAGAGACAGCTTACAAGCCCAGAGTCATCCAAGCAGGGACTTCCCTCCTCCTCATCCAGAAGCTGCTCACGGGGCAGCAAGGCAGGTCTGAGGGGATGCGAGCCCAGAGAAGGAGACTGCTGATCACGCCCAGTGCGGTACCCAGACTCCGCACAGCAAATGCTGTTGTGAGGAGCTCGTATCCTGGGACTTCCCTGGAGACCTGCCTCATCTGTCCTTCGCCCAGGGGAGAAGGAGCCATGGCCTGAGGACTCATCTCTCTGTAACCTTGGCTCTTGGGGACCTTCTAAGGTTCCCACTGGATTCCTCTCTTCTGTGATCCAGAGGTTAGCTCGCCCTGCTGTCTGGCCTCCCCAAAGCCTCGAATTCCAGCTGGCAGAAGAAAGCTGGGACGTGAGGCCAATCTTGACCTTGCCTTGTGCAGGAGCAAAGGAGCCTGGGCTTTACTGCCTTGGGCCACAGCAATAGGAAAATACCCAGGCTGTTTGCCAAGCTGGGAGGGCCCTGTGGCCTTGCCCTCGGAGCAGCACTGCTCCGCAAACAGGAAGCTTTCACCTCCACAGAGGCTCAGCTCTGATGCCCCTCACACGCCCCAGCAGTTTTCCCCTCACAGGAAAGCTGTCAGAGCTGCTCAGGCATTTCCTCCCCCGCCATCTGCCATCCGGACAGAGGAGAGTGTCTTGGTTTTGATTCTTTTTCTGGGTAGAGCAGGCCACTCCCTTTGGAGGCTGCTGGAATAAATCCTAGAACACTTAGGAGGGGGAATAGCCAGGGCTTCTAATTCATCCCTTTCCTGGGACTTTACGGTTGAAGAATTGTCAGAGTCTGTCTTCTGAGTCTGAGCATCTGACTCCTGTGGACCAGTCAGTCAGCAGCCTGGAGCGACCTGTCCACCTCATGTAAAACTGGGTTCTGTGTCTCTAGTGGGGACAGGGAATGGAAGACTATGAATTTGAGCCATGCTGTCTGTGAGACCCCTTGGAGACTAAGAGGGAAGGGACGAGGATCGCGTTGCATCTATAGTCATAAATTTCTTCTCTACTCCTCACCTCCCTTGGGTTTTCCTTCAATATCTGGGCCTCTTATAGCCTTGAAACAGAGGGTTTTATCTTCATTTGTACTGCACTCTTAATAGTTTGTGTTATTGGTTATTTCTTTTGAACTTAATTTGCATAGTGTAAGTTTACATGGGCAATCCTTCAATAAAGTAATGGTTCCTAAATGTGTTCTCTGACATCGTAGAGTGCCAGCTAAGACCACCTTTTGGTCTTGGAAAATTTTGGAGTTGGTTTTGTGTTTTTTTTTTTTTTTTTACTTACTGTGTTTTTGCACATATGAAGTTTGCAAGATTTTTTTTTTTCACTTGGAATTTTAGGGGAGAAAAAAGGATTCTTTTTGTTTTGAGGGTAGCAGTGGGACTTTAATCCGAATCATTGCCTGAGACTCCAGATACAGTGTAGAGGATACCAGTGACCTTATGTCCTGCTCACCACTTTTCTCTGTTGTCCCAGGAGGAGTTTAAGAAGAACAATGAAGAGAAGCTGACCCGAGTCCTGTGTCAGGAGGAACAGGCCGAGGTGTGCTCCTTGCTCCTGGTCCAGTCTGAGGTGAGGCCTCAGTGCCTGCTGCTGGTCCTGACCAACAGGACAGGTAAGGGACAGGTCTGTGCTGAGGTCTAGAGGGGGAGACGGGCTGGAGCTAGAGGATGCTGGGTAGAAACCAGGCATCGTAGCTCAGAGGGCACAGGTGCTGGGGAGCAGGGCCGTGCTAAGGCTGGGAAAGACCCTCCTGAGATCTACCCTCACTGTCAGAGCCACTTCTAGAACAGCTCAGGACGAGCTGTTCCAGCTTCTAGATGCAGCAAACTCCATATCTCATTCCAGAAAGTTCCAGCAAGATGAAACTTCTGAAAATGCACCTGTCTGACCTGAGAGAGGTAAGTTCACAGAGATGAGGGGTCTCCGGGGAGAAAGTACCTACTTACCCTTCCTACCTCTCCACCCTTCTCCAACAGTCTTTGCCTTTCTATCTCTGAAACAAAATTTTACAGTTCGGCTTAATGAAGAGATACCAGTCTTAAGTCCTGTTTAGAAAATCCCCGAGGTCTATGTCTTCTTGGGTGTATTCAGTGTTGAGTCACACAGAGGCGTCTAGCATGGGCTGGCCTCCTCTTCTAGAATCCACATTCCACACGTGAAAGGCTCACTTTTCTATGGCTTCTCTTCAAGATGGGCATCCAGGACATCTCTGAAGAAGCTGTCAGCAGCCACCAGAGCTATTCCCGGAAGACCTTGATTGCACTGGTCACCTCGGGGATCGTGCTGGCCACCTTGATCACCACGTGCTATTTCCTGATGAACCGCCGCAGCTGGAGCCCAACAGGAGAAAGGCTGGTCAGTTCTGGGCTCCAGGGCAAAGCAAATGATGAAGCTAGGTCTCCTGGGGAGGTCCATGAATGTCACGGAAGGGGAGGAGAAATACTGGAAGAGGTACTTCTGTGCCCTCACGCAGGAATGTGTGTGCATGCACATTACTGTATCTGTAGATGAGTCAAAACAATACATAGTAGACTGCTGCTGCTAAGTCTCTTCAGTTGTGTCTGACTCTGTGTGACCCCATAGACGGCAGCCCACCAGGCTCCCCTGTCCCTGGGATTCTCCAGGCAAGAACACTGGAGTGGGTTACCATTTCCTTCTCCAATGCATGAAAGTGAAGAGTGAAAGTGAAGTTGCTCAGTCGTGTCCGACTCCTAGCAACCCCACGGACTGCAGCCTACCAGGCTCCTCCGTCCATGGGATTTTCCAGGGCGGAGGGGGGCGTGAACTGGGACCCTGCCCCCACCCCCACCATAGTAACAGATGGTTTGTGTCATCTATTGTTTTCCCTGGGATAGTTTAGCTGGGTACAAACCGGAACAGGCAGCTAAAGCAGCCACTTCTTTGCAAGCCTCGTATGAAAGGCCCGTGGGTACCCAGTGTCTCACAGGAAGGGCACACGTGGAAAGAAACCCGACTCTTGAAGTGGTCTAGAGGAGGGTTTGGCTGTTGGCCCCTGGCCCCCTCTGGGGACGGCCGGGTTCCTGGCGCGAGTCGGCTCTCGAGCTGCCGTGGCACTGTGGGCGCCTCTCCTCTGTCCTTTCTCCTCTAGGAGCTGGAACCCTGAGCGCTCTTCAAGAAGAAAGGAGTCTGCACATGCAGCTGCAGCCCCCTCCCCCTCCCTCTGCCTCCCCCCTCCCCCTCCCCCTCATCTGGCTCCCATGCTTACGAGATAATGCTCCTTTATTTATACACCATCCAGGGCGAAGACCCTTATTACGTGGAGAACGGTGGAGGCCAGGGCTATAGCTCAGGCCTTGAGGCCTCCCCCGAGGCTCAGGGAAAGGCCACTGTGAATCGAGGGGCTCAGGAGAATGGCACCGGCCAGGCCACCTCCAGAAACGGCCATTCAGCGAGACAACGTGCGGTGGCTGATACCGAACTGTGACGTGGCTGGGGAGGGGCGAGGCCGGGAGGGATCCGGGGGAGGAGCCCCTCCCTGGGTCTGAGCGCATGCGGCCTCTGCGCTGGAGCGGCGCCCCCTCACCATCCCCCCTTTCCCAGAGCACACACCCACGGAAGCCGTCCCAGAGCCCCGCCCTGTACCAGGCCAAGGGGTCCTCCTGCCCTCAACGCATTCAGCTCCCTGCACCCACCGCTGGGCTACTCTGAGGAAAGCTGTGATGCGTACAGCCAAGATGCTGAGAAGCTCCTTGCGGATGGTCTTGCAGCTTCCACGCAGGGGCCCCTTTCCTCCCGCTCCTCTCTGCCTCATTATAGGAACTCCCAGGGGAAAGCAGGGGCTTTTCTGGACTGTGATTTCGTCCCAAGAGGTGTTACCTTTTCCTGTTTCTTCCTTGTATTTTTCTTTCTCTATTTTAGGAACACCACAGCAATCCCTCGCACTTGCCCCTTTGTAATGATACAGCCAGAAAATCATGCCGTCTTAACCCATCTCCGTTATCACCCCCTCTGAGGCACTGAGCGTCTGCTCACCAGCTCCCCTCTTGCTCTCTAAGTTCCCCGAGCTCCACAGGTAAACCACCCCCCACCCCTACCACTGCCTCTGTAGACCAAGGCCTGTACAGCTTTTCTGGCTGAGCCTGGAACCAGACTCCCAAGTTTTAGAACAGGGTCCAGAGTCTGTGTGTTTGGAGGATCTGGTAGGGATACATATGGATACTCGGGTTCCCACTCAAAGGGCAGAGGGGTGCGGGCACACGGCTTGGTCCCCATCTCTGCAGGGCCACAGAGAGCCTCTGCTGGGGCTGCTGTCTCTGCCAGCGGGTCAGAGTGGACAGGACCATGGGACCAGATCTCTGAGCCAGGCCTCTTGACCCTTGAGCTTCGAAGGAAGTCTTTTGCTCTGAGGCTAGGTTCTGGCCTTCACCTCCGCCTCTGCCTGACTCCTGGGTTGAGCTGTGGCCTCAGTCTCCCAGCAGACTCTTCTGCAGGTGACCCAGGTCCTTGGGTTTTTTTTTTTTTTTTTTCCCGAAGGGTGAAAAGGGATCCTGATTTCAATGACGGTTGGAAATAGAACTTTCCAGAGATAGGAAGATGGGGTGGATTTTTTGTTTTGTTTTTCTGAATAAAACATGCTATGTGTAAATAATGTAATTAAACTGAAACACATCTGTTCTGTGTTCTGTGCCAGCTGGGTGTGTCTGAAGACCAGAGCAGAGGTCTCCCCACGAGACCTAAGGGGACCATGTGGGGACGTGGGGGATAGGGCTGGCCATCTCAGGGTACCAACCAGGATGCTGCGTTTCGTCTGGGTCTACTGACTGCTCCCCTCTCTGGGGGGAGACAAGAATGCTCTCAGGGAAGCTGATGCTCCTAGTTGCAGAAAGAAAAGCAGAAAGAATGCCTATGACTTGGAAGCCACACCCTTCGTGAACACCTTCTAAGAGGTACATATGCAAAAGATGCCAGACCACGTGAAGGAACCAGGGCCTGTGAACCCTCAGCTGTCACACCATCCCTGTCCCCAGCTGCAGGCACAACAGTGAGGGACAGTGTGGGAACATCTAAGAGATCTGGCTGCCAGCCCCTGGAGGGAGTGGCTTCCACCTCTGCATTAAGACAGCAGCCTAACTACAAAACTGTCTGTAAGCCCCCCCCCCCCACAGAGCCCAGACACCCCCACTCCACCCAAGCCCATAGGAAGTGGGGGAAGGGGAGCTGTCGGACAATCAGGACCTTCGGGAAAGGCTCCCAAGTGTGTCAACAATGGCAGTGGCAGTTGGGGCCAAACAAAGGATCCTTCTAGGCTTATCTGGCCCAGGCCAGACCTTTCCCCTCAGCAGCAATACCTCCCTGCCGCCCCACTTCCCCCTTGCTTTTCTCCCACTGCTCTAACCAGACATTCCTCCCCAGGACTCGGGGAGGCAAAGGGAGGAAGTCTTGAGGTTTCCCTAGAAGGTGATGGCTGGGGATTGGAGAAAGGGAAGATGTTAATTTAAAAAAGTCAGGCTGGCCTCTGTCTGGTCACACATCCTGCCCTGAGAGTGACTGGAGGAGAGTCTGGCCAGGTAAGACTGGAGACTGGTGGTACAGGGTACAGACTCCCGGGAAACCAGGAGGAGAAAAGGCTGGGTCTTTGAAACTCCTTCAGCCTCAGGCTCAGTTCAGCTCAGTCACTCAGTCGTGTCCGACTCTACGACACCACAGACTGCAGCACGCCAGGCCTCCCTGTCCATCACCAACTCCTGGAGTTTATTCAAACTCATGTCCATTGAATCGGTGATGCCATCCAACCCTCTCATCCTCTGTCGTCCCCTTCTCCTCCTGCCTTCAATCTTTCTCAGCATCAGGATCTTTTCCAATGAGTCAGTTCTTCACATCAGGTGGCCAAAGTATTGGAGTTTCAGCTTCAACATCCTTCCAATGAATATTCAGGACTGATTTCCTTTAGGATGGACTGGTTAGATCTCCTTGCAGTCCAAGGGACTCTCAAAAGTCTTCTCCACCACCACAGTTCAAAAGCATCAATTCTTCGGTGCTCAGCTTTCTTTATAGTCCAACTCTCACGTCCATACATGACCACTGGAAAAACCACAGCCTTGACTAGATGGACTTTGTTGGCAAAGTCATGTCTCGGCTTTTCAATATGCCGTCAGCCTCAGGCTCAGCAACCTGTAACAGGACATTACCCTGAGTTTGTCAGAATGTGTAGGCTTTGGGAGCAACTCGTGTGTGTGTGTGTGTGTTTGTGTGTGTGTTTGTGTGTGTGTGTGTTTAGGGGACAGCGTGGGGTGGCAACTGGTTCTTCTTGTTGCTGGACAGCTTGCCCTGAGAAACTCATTGCTTTCTAGAGAAATCAGAACTTGCCGGGGCCTTTGATTTGAGCATCTTGGTGTGGCAATGGCTCCACCTGCTGGCCTTGCAGAGCTCCTACGACTCAGTTTGGTTCAATTGCCTCCATGTTGGGTTTCTCTCCCCGGCAGCCCGGGCCCTTCAAATAGCCTAGTCCAGAGGATTCCACACCTGAAGCTCATTTAATTATAGATGGTGACGATTGGAGGGCACTTGAAGGATATTTTCAAGTCAAAAACCTATGGCATAGTTACAAACTGAGGCCCTGAGAGGGGAGGTAGCTTGCCCGAACACCTGGAATTCACAAGTCCTGAATCCAAAGCTTTCCCTGCTCTTGTGCTGGGACCTCAGGGTTCCTGCAATGCCCTGAAGCTGGTGAGCGCAGGGTCAGGATAGGTCTGGGGCTTCGTGTCTGGCGCATTTCCTCAGGGGGAGTTTCCCAGGTCTGAGCAGCCACGCAAGTCCCCGGACCTTGGTTCCCTCTACTCTGCCTGCAGTCGGCCCTGGAGAATTAACCCCGGACTGTTACATAGTTCACTGTGGAAAAATGTACCTAGATGTATCTTCTGCTAGATTTTCATTTCATGGAAAAAGAGGACTGTATCCTAAGTCTGGATATATGTGTTGGTGACAGAGTGGTCCCCTGGTTTTTCCCTTGAAAATGCTTTATAATAATGCAGAACACATATATAGAAATAAACTGCACAATAAAGGCAACGTGCTTGAACCATCCCCAAACCATTCCTCTTCCTCAGCCTGTGGAAAAATTGTCTTCCACAAAACAAGAAAGGTTGGGGCCCATTGGACTGGAGAGATGGGATCAGGAGTGGTCACAGCTGGGAGCAGGGTGATAATAGAGGCAGTAGGGAGACGAAGTGGAATTCAAAAGGACATTCTGAAGGTAGAGTAGGTAGGACTTGCTCCATCATTTATTCCTTCAAATGATAAGAACAATAATCATGGCTCACAGTTATTGAATACTGACTGTATCAAAATTGAGATGTTGTATCAAAATTTAAATAGTATATTTTTGGTTTAGTAGCCACAGAACCCCTATGACATAGGTACATGATCTCAGAAAAAGAAATGGAAACTCCTTGAGAGTAACAAGGGACTATGCTAGGGACTCGGTGGCAAAGATGAACAAGAGTTTGAACTCACGGAACTTTCTTGGCCGTGCGGTGCCGCCTACTGGTGGGATCTTAGTCCCCCACCCGGGATCAATCCCGCGCCCTCGCCTGCTGTGGAAGCATGGAGTCTTAACAGCTGGACTGCCAGGGATTCCCAAACCCACAGAGTTTTAAATCTTGGGCGAATACAAGTGCATTCAAACAAGCACATAAAAACAAAATCAGGACTTCCCTGGCAGTCTGGTGATCAAGAATCCGCCTGCCAATGCCGGGGGACATGGCTTCAATCCCTGACCCAGGAAGATTCCTCATGCCACCGGGCAACTAAGCCCACACGCCCAAACTACTAAGCCGGGCTCTAGAGTCCGTGAGCCTCAGCTGCTGATCCCACAGGCCCCAACTCCTGAGGCCCTGGGCTCCAAAACTAGAGAAGCCACGGCAACGACAAGCCCTGGCACTGTAACAAGGAGTGGGCCCTGCCCGCTGCCACTCGCCGAAGTCCACGTGTAGCACTGAAGACCCAGCGCAGCCAAAATAAACGTACGGCAGAGAGGGAGAAGTAAGGGGAGAAAAGATTCAATGAAGTGCGTGTACCCAGAGGCGGGAGGGACCCCTTCCAGCAGGGGAGAGTAGGGGCTGGCTGGCCACGGCCAGGCGATGTCTGAGTGGGGCTCTAAAAATGGCTGGGAAGGTCTGAGGCTGCTAGAAATGCATACATACGTGTACGTGGCGATGGGGATATAGAGCGGTAGAAGGTCCTTTCCGAACACTGTCCTCTGGGCCTCCCCTGGCGCTCCAGGGGTTACGACTCTGCCTGACCACTGCAGCGTCTGCGGAGTCTACCCCTGGTGGGGGGACTAGCATCTCACCAGCCCCATGGTGCTGCCAAAAAGGAAAAAACAAAACAAAATACTGTGTTTTCAATCTTACGGTTACCAGAGGGGAAAGAAGCGGGGAGGGATAAATAGGGAGACTGGGATTGACATATACACACTGCTGCTGCTGAGTCACTTCAGTCGTGTCCGACTCTGTGCGACCCCAGAGATGGCAGCCCACCAGGCTCCCCCGTCCCTGGGATTCTCCAGGCAAGAACACTGCAGTGGGTCGCCATTTCCTTCTCCAATGCATGAAAGTGAAAAGTCAAAGTGAAGTCGCTCAGTCGTGTCTGACTCTTAGCGACCCCATGGACTGCAGCCCACCAGGCTCTCCCGTCCCTGGGATTCTCCAGGCAAGAACACTGGAGTGGGTCACCATTTCCTTCTCCAATGCATGAAAGTGAAAAGTGAAAGTGAAGTCGCTCAGCCGTGTCCGACTCTTAGGGACCCCAGGGACTGCAGCCTACCAGGCTGCTCCGTCCATGGGATTTTCCAGGCAAGAGTGCTGGAGTGGGGTGCCAGTGCCACTTGTATGAAACAGATGACTAGCAAGTCCGTGTACAATGAAGTGAGTGTTAGTCACTCAGCCATGTAGGACTGCAACCCCATGGACTGTAGCCTGACAGGCTCCTCTGCCCGTGGAATTTTCCAGGCAAGAATACTGGCGTGGGTAACCATTCCCTTCTCCAGGGGATCTTCCCAAACCCAGGATCGAATCTGAGTCTTCCACACTGCAGGCAGATTCTTTACCATCTGACCAGCAGGGAACCCCAACAGGTCCTCACTAGGGACCTATTCAATAGGGAACGCTACTCAGCACTCTGTAATGACCTATGTGGGAAAAGAATCTTTTAAAAAAAAGTAGAGATATATATATGTATAATTGATTCATCTGGCTGTACATCTGAAACAACATTGTAAATCAACTTTACTCCAATAAAAAAAATTTTTAAAGAAATTAACCATTGTATGTGACAAACAAAAAGTGTTTTGAAGTTTCAGGAAAACAAAACAAAACACTGTTTTCCAGTGTGGCAGAGGAGTAGGAGGTATGAAGGGAAGCCAAATACCAAAAAGATGTGTATCACAGTTCGTGTGCAGCATTTAATGCCTGACCACAGGCGTTAATTAGATGTATTCAATAAAAGAGAGCGTCATGGCAGAGTTTCTATTTATTCACAGATTTATTCATTTATTCAACAGTTTTCTGAGTGCTTATTTTAAGCCAGGTGCTATACCAGGCACCTGGGATAAGATACAGTCTCTCTGGCAAGTTTCTACACTGGTAGGTACGGAGGGAGAGAGCACAGAATAATTGGAGTTGAGTGTGAGTGCTATGGCGTGGGGAGCTTTCAGGGGGAAGGGGCATGGAAGTCAAGGAAGGCTTCTCAGAGGAAGTGACATTTCAGCTGACCCCGGGGACAAGCAGGATTTAAAAAGGAGAGAGGGGTGTTCTAAGAAGAGGCAGACGCCTTGGCCCAGGCACGAGGTGAGGGTGGCCATCCCGGAAACACAAGTGGTGCTTTTAAGGCCCAAGTAAAGGATATGATCCTTCTTGCCACCTTTTATTTCTGTGCTGAGACTTGCTATTCGTTCCTTTAAGTTATTGAGCAATGTTATGGTTGCTCAGTGAAGCATGTTGACGATGCTTGTTTTTAAATCCTTGTCAGATAATTCCAACATCTCTGTCATCTCCGTGTTGGCATCTGCTAATTATCTCTTCTCATTCAAGTTGAGATTTTCCTGGTTCTTGGCATGATGAGTGATTTTAAATTGCATCTTGGACACTTCAGGTATTGTGTTGTGAGACTGATCTGTTTCAGCAGGGCCCCTTTCCTACTGCTCTGCCAGGGCGGGCAGGTGGGGTGGAGGGTGACCTCCTGGTTACTGCCAGGTGGGGGTAAAAGTCCAGGGTCTCCATGCAGCCGTCGACACTTGCGGAGTGGCAGGCTTCTCGTTTTATTGCTGGACCAGAGCAGAAGTTCAGCAACCCGTGTAGGTCTCTGCTGATACCACCTTGGTGCCACGTCACCCCTTGAGTCCTGAGGTCCCTAGCCTTTGCTTTGCCTTTCAGATGTTTGTTGTATCTGTGATGTTTGGGATTTTAGGAAGCACTTAACCAAAGGAAGAGGGAGAAAGTGGATCTGCTTCATCTTGTCTGGAGCTGGATGTTCACGTGAAAAGTTTGAGAGAGGAGAGGAAATCACTAGTGACGAAGCTGGAGAACCAGGCTGCTGGAGGCCAGCTCTTCTCAAAGCCCTCTGACACCATAGAGAAGTGAGAGTTCTCGCCATCGATAATTACTGTATCAGAAAGTAAAACCGAAAACATTTCAATCTTTTCATTAATTCATTTAAAAATAATCACCTCATTGAGTATATAAATATACACATTTTAATGGAAAATAATTATACTTTCCAAGACAAAAGCAAGTCAGGAGAGAAGAAGTCTTGTTTCGCAATTTGGTAAATTTCTTCACTATCTGCTTAATACAAACTGCTGATTTCTCTTAAATGTTTCTATATTCAATCTGTGGTCACATTACATGTTACATGGCCTCTGGAACACTCTGCTATGCTCTACTGATGGGAGAAAAGAAAGTGAAAGAAGGCAAATAGCATTTAATTATCATGAAAATAATTTTGACCTTAGTGACCCCTTTGGAAAGGTCTTGAGGACCCCCAGGGAGACCCTGGATCACTCTTTGAGAACTGCTGCTCAGAAATTCCCTTTTTCAGGATCCACTAGCCCCTGTGGCGACTCAACACTTGAGATGTGGCCAGTGTGAAGGAAGAACAGAGCTTCCCATTTTATTTAATTTTAATTAAGTCAGCTGGAACAACATAAATTTTTTTGTTAAATATAATCTTGTTATTTTGGTAGGAATTCATTTTTCATTTACCCTTGGAAAGTGAGCATCTGAATTGAGGTATGCTGTACATATGAAATAAAGGTCAGATTTTGAAGACTTAGGAGAAAAAGTAAGACATCGCATTAATAGTTCTTATGTTGGGCTTATGCTGCTATGATGTTGAATATATCGGATTATATAAAACGTATTTTTAAAATTCATTTCACCTATTTTTTAAGAACTTTTAAAAATGTGGCTACATTTAAAATGTAATGTTACCAGACTTCTCGTCTGGTCCAGCGGTGAAGAATCCACCTGCCAATGCAAGGGACACAGGGCTGACCCCCGGTCGGGGAAGGTCCACGTGCCCCAGGGCGACAGAGCCCCAGCACCACGACCCCGGAGCCCGAGCTCTGGGGCCCGTGAGCCGCTACTACTGAAGCCTCCACACAGCTGTGAAGCCCCGGCAGGGCCAAAAATAAGCAAATCATCAAGTTTTCTGTGAATAGTTACCCATGTAGCCCATATTACATTTCTAGCGCTGGGCGAGACGGCTGTAAATGAATTACATGATGAAAGCTTACATGCCTTGTGAAGTCTGCCTCTATTTTGAAAGTAATATAGAGCTACTGACAGGTCCCGAGAAGGGAAGTGACATAATCAGATGTGTATTTTGGAAAGCTCTCCCTGGCAGAAGCGCGGGGCATGGATCAGAGGAGGACCTAGTTAGGAGATGGCGGCACTGGCGATGATAAGGAAAGCACACAGCCTGAAGGAGACAGAGCAGGAAGGGTGGGCTCGGGAATAACACTGGCATTGTGCTCTCTCAGGGGAAGAGCATCCTTGTTCTTAGGAGCTGTTTTGTTGTTTGGTCGCTCTGTTGTGTCTGACTCCTTTGCAACCCCATGGACTGTAGCCTGCCAGGCTCCTCTGTCCATTGGATTTTCCAGGCAAAAATACAGGAGTGGCTTGCCATTTCCCACTTCAGGGTTCGACCCAGGGATCAAACCTGCATCTCACACATTGCAGGTGGATTCCTTACCATTGAGACCCCAGGAAGGCTAAACATTTTAGGAAACAGATACAGTACTCTTTAGGGATGACGTGTCATAATATCTGCAATACTCTTTCTTATATCAATACACTTATTTATTTTTAATTTAATTTTTATATTGGAGTCTAGTTGATTTACAATGTTGTGTTAGTTTCAGGTATGCAATGAAGAATATACCCACATACACCCACTCTTTTTCAGATTCTTTCCCTGTAACTTACTTTCAAATCCACTGTATTTACATAGAAACCACACACACACACACACACACACACACTGTACATCTGTGAGAGAATGGCAAATAGCATCTGAATGTTACTATGAAAAGACATAAACCTCAGGGAAGAGAAGCAGGGAGAGAAAGCAAATGCGACACGAAATACCAGCAATTGTGAACCTAGAAGGAATCCAGTCAACAGGGCATCGTTTTACTTGTCTTTTAACTCTTTCTATATGTTGACATTTTTCAAAACAAAAGATGGGAAAATGATGAAAAAAACCAGAACCTTAACATGGTGGTTGGATATGAGAGAAAGGGGAAAAGGCAGCAACAAATGATTTTCTATTTCTTGTAGGACAACAGAGTGGACGTTGTCATTCTTGAAACAGAAACACAGGAGGAGAAACGAGCTCGTGGGCTGAGGATGAGTTCAGCCCAGATCTGTGGACTTTGAGGTGCCTTTGGGCTCTGACAGAGAGTGTATGAGGGGCTTCGCCAGTGACTCAGCCGTAAAGAGTCAGCTTCAATGCAGGAGACGCAGGTGCAGTCCCTGGGTCGGGAAGATCCCCTGGAGAAGGGAATGGCAGCCCACTCCAGTATCCTTGCCTGGAGAATCCCATGGACAGAGGAGCCTGGCGGGCTACAGTCCATGGGGTCGCAGAGTCAGACAAGACTGAATGACGAAGCATGCATGCACACAAGCAGAGAGTGTACAAGCTGAAGGTTCTGAGAGGGGACTTGGCTAGAGACACAGATTTGGATGACTTTAAAATTTAGATGGAACTGAAGGGGAGTTCCACGCTGTCAAGGGTGTGTGTGGAGACTGAGAGGAGGTGGGTGTCAGGATGGAACTCCCGGGAGCACTGACTTTTCAGGGTCAGCCAAGAAAGCTGCCACGGTAGCCAGCGTCCAGGCTGGCCCCCAGCGCTGTCTCCGATCTTCATACTGGTGTGTGGTCCTCCCTGATGTTGTACCAGGGTCAGGCAGTGGGACAAGGGCAGAAGTGATGGGACGGCACCCCTGAGATCTCAGCCACGGGTGCTCATTCTCTTTGGACCCCTCACCCTGGGGAAGCCACCTCCCTGTCACCAGCAGTCCTGTGCAGAGGTCCACGTGTGCAGAACTGAGGCCTCCTGCCCAGAGCCATGCAAGGGAGCTTGAAGAGCTGGAAGAGAATCTTCATGAATGAATAATGAGTGAGACTGCATATCAAGAGAAAGCCCAAGTCAAAACAGCTCATTTAAACTGCTCCCAAATTCCTAACCCTCAGAAACGATGCTGTTCTAAGCTGCTAAATTTGGGGGTAATTTATTATGCAGCAACAAATAACTAATAAGGATGCCTCAAATGGAGACTTAAAAGGATGGTCAAGGAGACATGCAAATGTTAAGCCTGACACTGCCCACTCTAGCTGGTAACCCTTTGTATAAATTATTTTATGACAGGAGGCCTTGGGGTCATAAGGAACCAGGGAAGAGATTATTTCATGGAGAAAGTTCTGTTGTTCAGTGTCAAATGCCACCATGCGATGGAGAAGTGGAATTTGCAACAAAGGGGTGATCGGTAACTTCAGTGAAAGCAATCAGTGGGGTGTGGGAGGGCAGAAACCAGATTAGAGTAGACTGAAGAGTGAGTAAGGATAAAAGCTAGAATTTTTCCATTATCATACTTAATTGAGGGGGGAAACCCCTTATGATAAGTACCAAACCCCTATTTTAGGGGTGAGAAATCCGGGGTCGCATTGCTACTATGTGGTAAAATCTGGACGCCTCTGCCCCAGAAGCTTGTTAAAGAATTCTAACTGCATTCGTGAGTCTTTCTGAGAAGAGAGCGGATAAATTCTGTAGCCTCATCCCATTTCCAGTGATGTTCCTGAATCAGAACAATTTTGGTGCTCCTGCCAGCTGCCCAGCTGGGATGGATGCTCCTTTGTCTGTTTCTGCCTAATTCCTGCCTTGGGAAGAGAACTGACAAATTAAAGAGAGTGAAGAGCCTTTCTTTCATTCATTCCATAGCTATTCATTGAGCTCTTTATAAGACCCACAGCTACCGGCCAGCCTTCACAGATGAGAAGGGGCTCCCAAAGTGATGTTTCACATATGAAGCCAGAACTCCATAAGCAGAAGAAAATCTTCTTTATCTTCCTGGAGAAGAGGCCCTACCCAAGGCTGAATAAAGCACAGCAGATTCAGCAACTGCAGCATCAACAAAATTGAAGCAATCAGAGTAATCATTCAGCAGTGATTAATAGCAACAACTCTTGGGTCTCATACATGAAGCTATAGATACGTAGCTATTTCTAGCTCGAAATCTGTTTTAATGGCTTGGGTCTTCAGTCAGTCAATTCACCTTCCTATGACCCACATTGCCTTCCTCACAGAAAGATTTCCTGAGAAAGTTTTACCATAGAAGTAGAACCAGCTCAGACCAGCTTGAGCTGCATTAAGTGACCACACAGTGTCGTGATCTGCCTCCCTGGCTTTGGAATCAGACAGGCCCGCCCTGGGAGTCCAGCTCTGAATGAGCTGTGTGACTTTGAGTGGGTCACTTTTTTTTTTTTTTTTACATCTTTCACTTCCAGATTCCTCATCTGGAAAAAATGGAGATAATATTATCTACCTCCTACCATGATTGTTAGGGGAAACACTGACACCACCCACTCTGGCCTGTAACCATTTATTAGCATGAGTTATTTTGACAGCAGGTCCCGGAAAGGAACATGGTCTTGCCTAACAAGCCACCACCAACCGGAAGAATTTGGGAAAGGTCAAAAGGAGACCACAGTCCATATGTCCCACCAATCTCCCAGAATCTCCTTTGCTGGAGTCCATCTTGGCTGAGCCAAGTACACACCACTAGGAAGGACCGAGTCAGAATGATTAGCCAGAGACAACCTGGAAACTAACCCCACAACCATAAAACCCAAGACTGTGAGCCACATGGTGGAGCGGTCCTCCTGGGTTCCCTTACCTCCCACACTCTCCACCCTGGCTCCCCTTTCCAGTAGAGTCTCTTGCTTTGTCAGCGTGTGTCTTGGACAGTTTGTCTCTGAGTGTTAGACAGAAGCCCACTCTCGGGTCCTAGAAGGGGTTCCCCTTCCTGCAACATGACCACAAGTATAACAGGAAGAAAAAAACATGCAAAAATAGGACTGCCATATTTCTTCACTCTAAGTGGGGCAGGAGTCATCTCAGAGGCCATCTCAGGCCATCTCATCTCAGTGGCTCATTTGTTGAGGAGGACACTCCGGTAAACTTTTGTGGCTGAGACAAGCAGCTGAGCCGATCTATACCCCGCCATCTCCTTAGCTCCTCTGACCCAGGACTGAGAACAGCCTGGACTAGAGACCTTTGTTCAAAGAGCTAAATGTATTTGCGTGATTAAGCAACAGGAAGCTGATGTTTTCAGGGCAAGGTGGAGAACAGTAGAGACACGGAGGAGAAGGCTCTTAGGAAGGAAAACTGGCTGCAGCAGGGCTCTGGGTAGCAACAGAGCCAAGGGAGAAGGCACAGGGACGAGGGAGGTGGGGCGCTTTACTGTGGTGAGTTCCAGCTACTGCTTGCTCTAGGTGGTGCTGTAACTTCCTGTCTTGCCTCTTGACCTTCAGTAAAAGTCTTCCACTCAAAACGGCCCTGTGCTCTGGGGGCTTTCCGGACAGAAGGAAGGGAAGAGTTCAACTTGCTCTGAGACTAAGAGGATGCAGGGAAATAACCTTGAATTCAGCTTGAGCAGGAATTCCTAAGAAACCAGGATCATGAAAATGTCAGCCCATCCCCTAAGAATCCTTGGAAATCTTGGGGAGGACATGGACAGCCCACAAAATTTGGTCTGGGGGCTGGGGCTATTTAAGGAAAACATGTTCTAAGAAGGCTGGCAACAATCACATTACATCAGGATTAAATGAGAGAATGTACAGAAACCAATTAGCTCAGAGCCCAATCCGTGATCAGCACTCACTACAGATAGTTTCTTATTATGATTTAATGGGCAATTTCCTCTTTTCTTCACCCTTTTGACCTTCAAGGACTCACAGTCTACTTGAAAGTTATGATGTAGTCATTCATTTATTCTACAAACATTTATCAACTCCCTTCTATGTAGCAGTCAATTTAAATAACTTCAGGCAGTAGAGATGGTCATAGCTCATCTGTTTGGGCTTAGTATGTGCTAAGTGCTTTACCTGGCTTGTTTCATTTAATTCTCATGACAATCCTAGGGAAAGTTGGAAGTGTTAGTCGCTCAGTCATGTCTGACTCTTTTTGACCCCATGAACAGTAGCCTGCCAGGCTCCTCTGTCCATGGAATTTTACAGGCAAGAATACTAGAGTGGGTAGCCATTTCCTTCTCCAGATAATCTTCCCGACCCGGGGATCAAACCCAGGTATCCTGCAATTGTAGGTGGATACTTTACCATCTGAGCCACTAAAGATGCCCAATCCTAGGGAGGAACCTAGGATTATATTCTTACTTTATAAATGAGCAGGCTGAGGCATAGTGAGCTTAAGGGACTTGTCCAGACCACACAGCTAGCCAGTGGGAGGGGCAAGGTTTGAACTCGGGCAGTTGAATTTCAGTGCATTCTTTAAAACTCCACACTGCGCTGTTTTTGAATGCACCCGACACATGTGAGTGATGGCCTACGAGGGGGAGGGATCATGAGTGAAGGGTCTTGGGGAGATAAGCTTACAATTATGGCTAGGATTTTCTTGCCATCTTTTCCCTCCTACCTCCCATCCCCCTTCTAATTGTCGCTGTCAAGACGCGGGTGGCACCAGCAGTCTGACCCTTGCTTCTGCTCATCCTCTGGTTTAAGGTTTCCCTTCCTGCCTGTGCCCACCGTTAGCAAACAGACACATGAAGAGGGAGAGAAGGAAAAGACCCACAGAACCAACCAAAAGATAATGAGAAGCTGACTATTTTGCCATAATGCAGCACAAGAACAATAAATAAATCAATCACTTGGGGGGTGGGGAACGACTTTCCTATAATCAGCTATTAAAGGCTTGTACCACTTAATTACTCTATTAATTAAAACTGTTCTCCTCCTTCCACATGTTATCAGCCTGCCAAGGCAGAGAAAACTCAAACCCCGGGGGCAGAAGATAAGAGAAGTAAGAAAGACTGGAGTGCGCAGCAGATTCAAACAGCTGGGCCTGTGTGTGTTAAAAGCACAGCGCTTAGTGCCCAGGGCAAATCCACCTGCTAGCATGAAGGGAACGTTTATCAAAAACCAAAAGGCTGTTGTCTTTGTTGAACAGAAAGGGAAAAAAAAATGATTTCATCTTGAAAGAGAAAAACCACCATCACCACACACAGGGATCTGTGAAGGGCAGATCCACTGGGTGTTCCCTGGGGCACCGGACACAGCGAGAAACAAACATGCTTAGGGCAAAGCAGGCAGCGTCATCAGAAGACTCCAGAGCAGGGGGCTCTGCCCTGATGCTGACGCGTGAGCTTCTTAGGGAACTCACACACACGGAGTTCCTACTACGTGCCAGGCACCACCTCCGTTCTCTGTCTGTAACATCGCGTTTTGATGACTTCAGTGGCATTCTTAGAGTGCCCTAGAGTTGCTTTTGTGTACTCAGCTGCTCAGTCATGTCTGACTCTTTGTGACCCTCTGTCCACCGGGCTTCTCCAGACAAGAATACTGGAGGGGCTTGCCACTCCCTCTTCCAGGGGATCTTCCCCACCCAGGGATTGAACCCACATCTCTTGTGTCTCCTGCATTGGCAGGCGGATTCTTTACCTCTGCGCCACCATGGGAGCCCAGCAGATTTCTCGAAGTCCCCAGAAAGGCGCCTCCTATGAGCCCTTACAGCTGTGGGCTCCACAGCAGCCACTCAGCGCTTCCCCTTCTGTTCTGGCTCTCAGTGGTCCACGGCCCCCTGCCCACCAAGAGCTAAGAGAAGCCTCTCATCGCTGCAATGGCTGACCGTGTCAAGCAAACTCAAAGGGCACAAGAACTTACAAGTCATCCTTGAGCAGCTCAGATAGACTCTGAGTCCCGCAGCTCTCTCCATGCTCCTGGGAGCACCGCGGCCTTCGGACTCCTTTCCTGTCCTTTTCAGCCCCTCCGCCGCCCTCCGCCCTCCCCTGGTTACTGAACACACACGCCCATGCACTGGAATGGAGGTGAGCAGACACAGAGACGGGGCTGGAGGCAGGGGTCTCCAGCAGCAACAGCCCACCAGCAGGGGTGAGGATACTGTCTTACTGTAACCCTCACATCAGCCATGTGACAGACCATAGCCATCCTATTTTGCAAAATGGGGAAACTATCGCTTGGAGAGGGCTAGTCGTTTGTCCAGGACTCCACAGGCAGTGACAAAGCACTCAGATGAGCTCAGTAAATAGTTGCTAACATACAAAATTGAAAATATGGAGGCAGGAGAAGCTCACCAGCTTCTGGGAACTTTGGGTCCTGCAGGGGGGTCCAAATACGTAATAAAAGGGAACGGTCAATTGAGGCTACCCCTCTGGGGTGGGAGAAGGGGCAGAGATAGGGGGTATAGGGTCAGCTCCAAGGTCAACTCCTCCTGAACCCAATTCTGCTGGATACCTGTTGTTATATAATCCACTTTCAGCCAACAACTCATCACACCTCCCCCCAGCCTGGGCCCCACCCCCAAAAAACCCCTTCTGGAAACGCTTAAGTGGACATACGTTAGCTGTAGGACGCTCAGAATGTCAACACGTTAGAAGGGAGGGGCAGTGGTAAGGTGGTGGAGAGAGCCTGGACTTGGAACCCAGGGACAGGTTTCTGTTCCTGGTAACCAGCTGGTGCCCTCAGGCAAGTTATTTCCATTGTCCACCGTCCGCTTCCTCATATGCAAAATGGGAAATGTCAGTCGCCTCTGTCAAAATGGTACTGAGAGGATTAAGCAAAGTAATCCAATATTACTATTACATAGAAAGAACTTTAAAATTACAATGGGCTTCTACATAGACACCTGGCAACCCTCAGAGCAACCCAGAGCATTATTATCTCCATTTGTCAATTGAGAAAAAAATCCAAGACTCAGAAAGATTGGAACTCATTGGTAAACAGTGAGTGGTGTGATTATTCAAAAGCAGCGAGCCTGGCCCCACCATGCCCGACTCTCAGGCCCTGCAGCCCCAAGGTGTCCGTCCCAGAGTCCCCCATCTGGGCTGGGTGTCCCATTCCCAGCTTTCATTCACCAGGTAAGCAGTAAACGTCTGTGCTCCTATCTGGCACCAGGTACCGTGCCCAGCATTGGGTGCTCTACTGCAGTGCTCCCGGCATGGCAGAGAGAGTGGGTGTCAGCTAAGTGAGGAACAGTCTCTGTGATGAGTGTTTCTAGGTGAGGAGGACAAGGTGACATAGGCAGAGACAGATACAGGAGGGAAACTTGGAAGAATGAGGAGGACACGCGTGCGTGCTAAATTACTTCACTCGTGCCCGACTCTGCAACCTGTGGACTGTAGCCCACCAGGCTCCTCTGTCCATGGGATTCTCCAGGCAAGAATACTGGAGTGGGTTGCCACCTCCTCCTCCAGGGAATCTTCCCCACCCAGGGACCAAATCCATGTCTCTTACACCTCCTGCATTGGCAGATGGGTTCTTTAGCACTAGCGCCACCTCGGACGCCCTAATGAGTAGGACGTAGCCTCACAAACCAGGGAAGGGGGTTCTCACCTCAATGTGGGGAAGAGCTTGATATTTGGTACAAGTGAAGCACAAAGGGGGAAAGAGAAGCAGAGAGAAAGGAGGCCAGAGGGTTAGCGAGGGCCAGAGCCTGGAGGCTGAGAAAGCTGGGTGAAGGACTTTGGACCTCGTCCTTAATAAATGCAGAGCTGCCTGAGTGCTTTCAGCAGGGAAGTAGATGATATTTTTGGAAGATCTTCTGGCTGGGATGTGGAGACTGGATCTGAGCCTGGTGAGACTGGAGGCAGGTAGGCCAGCTAGGATGGAGACAGACACAGGAACTGAAGCAAGAAATAATGGTGGTCTGAGCTTGGGACGGGGCCATGGAGATGGAGAGAAGGGCAACCTCTGAAACGGACTGCGGGCATGGTGACTGATGGGGGACGTGAATGCAGGGAGGGAAGGTAGGGAAAAGAGTCAAGCATGATGCCAGCTTGTGTCTGGCCTGTGCAACTGGTGAGTGAAGATTTCCCTTATTTGACAAGGGGGCATTTGGGGCAGAATATCTGCTATTTGTCAGGTGTACCCTGCATGAGCCTGGACCCCAAATTCACCCAGAGACCTGTAAATTATGTCTGTCTTGTCCAGAGGAGAAGCAGTGGATGAAAAGATCCTGCTAACTTGAGAATGCCTGAAAAACTATGGACGGAGGTTCATAACATTGTACAGGAAGCAGTGATCAAAACCATCCCCAAGAAAAAGGAATAAAAGGCACAATGGATCAATATCAATAACCTCAGATATGCAGATGATACCACCCATATGGCAGAAAGCAAAGAGGAACTAAAGAGCCTCTTGACGAAGGTGAAAGAGGATAGTGAAAAAGCTGGCTTAAAACTCAGCATCCAGAAAATGAAAATCATGACATCCAGTCCCATCACTTCATGGCAAATAGATGGCGAAACAATGGAAACAGTGACAGACTTTATTTTGCGGGCTCCAAAATCGCTGTGAATGGTGACTGCTGCCATGAAATTAAAAGACGCTTGCTCCTTGGAAGAAAAGCTATGACCAACCTAGACAGCATATTAAAAAGCAGAGACATTATTTCGCCAACAAAGGTCCATAATAGTGAAAACTATGGTTCTTCCAGTTATCGTGTACGGATGTGAGAGTTGGACCATAGAGAAGGCTGAGAACTTAAGAACAGATGCTTTTGAACTGTGTTGCTGGAGAAGACTCCTGAGAGTCCCTTGGACTGCAAGGAAATCAAACCAATCTTATGGAAATAAACCCTGAATATTCATTGGAAGGAATGATGCTAAAGCTGAAGCTCCAATACTTTGGCCACCGGATGCCAAGAACCAACTCATTAGAAGAGACCCTGATGCTGGGAAAGATTGAAGGCAGGAGGAGAAGGGGATGACAGAGGATGAGACGGTTGGATGGCATCACTGACTCAATGGACATGAGTTTGAGCAAGCTCTGGGAGATAGTGAAAGACAGGGAAGCCTGGTGTACTGCAGTCCACAGGGTTTCGAAGAGTCAGACACAACTGAGTGATTGAACAACAACAAACTTGAGAATTCTACCTGCCAGCAGCCAAGGTGCAGACGTGTGTTGGTGGTGAAGCATCTGGTATGAGGGGCATCTGGTTCTTCTGGAGCAAGGGCATCGGTTTCCCTGGGTCTCCAGCAGACCTCCTGTTCCCTCAACCCCGCTTCCCTTTGATTATTGCTTCCCTGGTGGTTCAGAGGCTAAAGTGTCTACCTGCAATGTGGGAGACCTTGGTTTGGTCCCTGGGACGGGAAGATTCACCTGGAGAAGGAAATGGCAGCCCACTCCAGTATTCTTCCCTGGAGAATCCCATGGACAGAGGAGTCTGGTGGGCTACCAGTCCACGGGGTCCTAAAGAGTCAGACATGACTGAGTGACTTCACTTTCACTTTTCACTGTCAAGGGCATACCATGTAAAGCACCTTCATAGATGCAGAGGGAGAAACTATAAGAGTTTATAACCTAGAAGGTGCGAAAAGACAACTAATCACAAAAGTAACTACAGGTCCACATGAATAGGATTAATAGTCGTAAACGGCATAGAGAACATGTTCCCAGGAGGCCGTGGTCATAGACATTTCTGAATGGGAAAACCAGGGAGGAAGTGGTATTCAAGCTGGTTGTAAAGGAGAAGTGGAATGTCTACAGGCATAATGTGGGATTGCAGTAGGCAGGTATTCCTGAAGGAAGAAACAGCATTAGCAAAGATGGCCGTAGGCACAGGCAGTCACCAGCCCCATCTCCTACTGTCTTAGGGTACCTTAAGCCGGGATGCAGGGAGCTTTGACAAGTCTGAAAATTTCCTGATGGTGCAAAAATTACGTTTAGGGATGAGTGTGCACTTTTCTGGAGAGAGGGCCCACAGCCCTCCTTCAATTCTCTAAAGGGTCTAGAGTAGAGAAAAGGTTTTATTTCACAGGTGGGTCTGAGGCATCTAAAGGAAATCAGTCCTGAATATTCACTGGAAGGACTGATGCTGAAGCTGAAGCTCCAATACTTTGGCCACCTGATGGGAAGAACCGAAGAACCGACACATTGCAGGAAAAGATCCTGATGCTGGGAGATTGAGGGCAGGAGAAGGGGACGACAGAGGACGAGGTGGTTGGATGGCTCGATGGACATGAGTTTGAGTAAGCTCCGAGAGTTGATGATGGACAGGGAGGCCTGGAGTGATGCAGTCCATGGGGTCGCAAAGAGTCAGACACGACTGAGCGACTGAACTGAACTGAACTGAAGCATCTACATATGTCTGTTGTTTTTAAAAAAGAAACCTCCTTCAAGAACTGTCCAGTGCACCCTTCGGATCTCTAAACAGGCCCAATAAGGCCCTGAAAAAAAGGTAGCTCACACGGGCTTCTCTCCCTTTGCCCACCCTTGCCCCCTGCCCCACCTCCGTTCTACGAGTGGTCACCACGCTCACCCGTTTCCACTGCCTTGAGTTCAATAACGGAGGCAAGGTCAGAGCGCCAGACGGGAGAATCAGGGACTCACGCAGAGGCTCTGGGACCTCCTTCGGAGACGCGATGGGCGGGAGCCGCTCTGCGCTGAAGCTGGAGCCGGAGAGGTCGGCCTGCGGGGTTCCCCAGCCGGTGCGAACCCACAGCTGCGTTCTGGGCCAGTCCGCGGCGGCCGGCCGGTTTGCGGCAGCGCCCTCGGGCCGCGGGGTTGCAGTGCCGGCGGCGGCCGCTGGGCGGCGCGGGGCGGCGCGCGGAGCGTGGGAAGCGCGGGCGCGCGGGCAGGCCGGGCTCGCTCACGCCCGGGCAGCGGCGGCGGCCGCCGGGCCCGAATGCGGAGCCGCTGCGCAGCTCGCGCCTGCCGCGGGGCGCACCGGGCGCGGCAAGGCGGCAGTGCAGCCCCTGGCGGGGAGAGGGCAGCCGCTGGAGGTAAGAGCCGGGCCGCCGATCGGGTGGGAGCGGCGCGGCGGCCAGGCCTGTGGCCAGTCTCCCAAGCCCCGGGCAAGGCTGGGGGGCTCCCCTCCCGGCCCTGGGGGGGCGATGCTCCGGGCCTACCGCGATCGGGTCGCCCCCACCCCCGCTGCGGCGCCGGCCTCCAGCCGCAGCTGCCCTGGCCGCGTGGGTGGGAGCAGACTGGGGCCGGCTTCTGCCCTGGCCGCACCCCCCGACCCCGAGCTCCGGGGGCCCGGGGCCATCAGGGAGGGGGAGGCAGATGATCAGCCCCCGCACCCACCCAGGGGCCCGGCCCAGGAGCCCCTGCTTACTCCTCACCTTCCGCTTCTGGGCTCCGCAGTGGGCGTGGTGCCCCCCTCTGCTGCAGAGGGGGGCGCCCCGGAGTTGAGGAAGGCCGTGGGGGAGGAGAGCGCAGAGACAGGTGGTTGAGGGGGCGAGCGATGGTGCGGGAAGGCTTGTGATCTTAATGCGTATTTCTTTCTCTCCCCTTCTTTGCGGTGTGGGCGGGGGGCGCGGAGGTGCGCGTGGAGGAGGAGGTGGGAAGGCCAGAGGCTTTAGGCTCCGGAGAGGCAGGCGCAGCCAGAGATGCCACTGGGCAAATGTCCCTGTTCGGTGCCCGCCGCCCCCCAAATTAATGAAGTGGGTGTGGCGGTGCAGGTAGAGGAGTTGGATGAAGACCTGGCCCAGAACTGCCCGAAACTGGCCGAGGCCAGCGGCCGGGCTCCCCGCTGCATGTCTGGAAGCCGCATGCACTGAGCGCTCTGCAGCGGCTGGGGGTGGGGGCGGTGGGTGGCCATGCCCTCTCATGCTCCTGGAAGCGTCGGCCACGGGGACAGCTCCGGAGATGGGGGCTGGGAGAAGGACATGGGGGTGGGGGCGGTGTCCGGAGGGGAAAGGCAGTCTCCAGGCCTGCAGACTAAGTTCCTAGGTGGTGGGTGGGCCAGGAGATGGTGGGAGGTGGGAGCTGTAGGGAAAGCAGGTAATGTCCTTAGGACCACACCCCCACCCATCCCCTTCCAGCTTTGTCTGTAGCCATAGACCAAAATCTGGGATTCGGCATTTGCCAAATATGCTTAATTTTTTTTTTCTTCTTTCCTCTTTCCCTTTCGGTTTGTTTTGTTTTTTAGAGGAACGGCAAATGACAAGGCAGAGGGAAGGCTGGCCCAGCCAATCCCGGAGCCGCTGCAGCACCGGTTCCCCACACACATTGTGGTGCAGGGACAGAGAGGAGGGGGCGGCTGGCCCCCGCGCCTCCCCTGCCCGGGGCCCCCTGGCCGCTCCCCGGGGAGAAGGGCAGCTGGACAGAGGCTGCCTGGGGCCAGGGTGCAGGGTGCAGCCGCACCTCCCTGCTGCCCAGCGTGGGAAGAAGAACGCAAAGCCAGGCAAGTCTCCCTCTGTGTCCTCTGGGGTGGAAGGAGCATGTAGAGACAGGGCTGCGGCGGCCAGCGCCTGGCCTTGCTCTGGCATCGGCGGCCAGAGGGCTGTGCCTTCAGCCCCTTGGGTTTGGTTCTGCTCTCGGCCTGTCCCTGGCACTTGACAGCTGCGGCGTCGCCGTGCTGATTGGTGCCACCATGTTATATAACGCTTATATAATCTCCTGGGGCGAGTGCTGCGTCTCCGCTCTCGGGTCACACAGCCGCTGTGTCCGTGTGGGAGTCCGCATTTGTGGAAGCTCATGGGCGGACCGACACCCTCATGCTCACCCTGGCTCCCTCTGTTCATCCCAGCTGTAGGAAGCGACCCGGGAGAGCCCACTCCAACTGTCTGGAGCTGACCCAGCTGGGTTGGCCGGACGGCCTTCCTCCTGTTCTTGTCCCTTCCATGTCCCCCTTGCCCCGTGGACCTTCTGGTGGAGTGGGTTCCATTCTTGCACCTTGAGGCCACGTTTTTGTTCCTGGGATCCCTTGGCATGGCAGATGGGTATGGTGAGATGACCCCCCAAAATGTTGCAGTGGAAGAATATACGGTACATAGGGTTGGATAAAGAGAGCGAAAGATTGAGGTTTTGAGCAAGAGTGACTAGAAGGATGGGATGATGGTGGCCTTCTAAGAAATTTGGAGCCGGCCTTGGGGCTAGAGGATGGTCAGGGAAGGGTGTACAGGGAAGTGGATCAGACAGCAAAGATAAACATGGTGTTCTTTTACTGTACTCTCCACTGGGCTGTCCCTGGTTACCAGGGCAACAGAAGCAGTGATGAAAATCATGCCTTTCGTTCAGTGGAAAAATCTGGCTCCTCCTCCCGCCTCTTCCTTCTCTAATCGTGTGCAACCTATCGGAAGAGTGATGGCTCCAGGGATCAGAGACCCCAGTGTGTTCATATCAGGCCCCCTCCTTCCCCATTTTTGGTCATCTTTCCCTTTCCTGTGTTCCCCATCTCCCCCAGAGCTCAATAATTGGCAGTTGCGGAGGAGTTGGACTGGATGGAGGGGGAAGGGCATGGACGTCATTGCAGGGCAGGGTGAGCAGAGCGTGTGGGCAGAGATGTGGATGCAGGAATGACTGGCACACGAGGAGGGTCAGGCATTGATTAGCTGGATGGGGCTCATGCCTGGGATGGTAGGAGCTGGGGGCAGGAGGGTGGGGAGCGATGATGGAAGGCCTGGAGAGTGTGGTAGTCTGGATGCGCAGTGGTGGTAGGAAATGGGAAGGCCCTGAGGTTTCTGGTGTGGCCGTGGCTCCCAAGGAAAGCTCGGACTCACTCATTCAGTGCTTTTTTGGGTGCCACCCATGTGAGGTAAGGTTCTGGGAACTGGGAAGACACAGGTCAGTGGGACTGGACCTTGAAGAGATCATGGTAGATGAGGGTGGGATACGCATACGGGGGAAGATCAGCTGGCGTGGTTATAAGCCTAGACTCTGGGGCTCCAGGCAGGAGACTGGCAATATTCCAGACTGGAAGTGATAGATTAAGGTGGAGCCTGCGAGAAAGTGGAGGAAGAGGTAGTTCGCAGAGCCCTCTTGGCTTGGGCACAGGACACGGGCAAGAGAAGATGCTGATATTTTGAGCCTTCGTGATTGACAGAAGTAGTAAAATCAAGGTTCAGACTTGCTTGGGGGAGTCATGTTTGATTTGCCTTTGGACACACTGCCCAAGACAACGGCAGGGTGTCTGAGTAGAAATATTTATGGTCAGGCAAAGAGAATTTGCGATGGAAATCTGTTCTGGGAAGAGATTTGGAGGAAACCATATTATTACGAAGCTTTGAAGGTGTGAGGTTGCTGAGAAGGTGTGGAGAGAGAGATCCCAGGGCCTGGGACATGGGCCTTGGGCTGGGTGAGGCTCTGAGCCTGGCACTTGTTTATTACTAGGGCCTGCCCAGACTGCTGGACCAGATTTCTGCTAATGAACGCCCACGTCTCCTACCAAACCACACCCTTTTTTGAAGTTCAGGTTTCTGTTTGAGTTTTCCCCTCCCTGGTAACTATGTCCAGGAGGATATGTCCCGGAAAGATAGATACGTATGCTTACCTCTCCGAGCTCTCTCCTTGACCTTTGCTCTACCATCCGCTTATAAATTCCTGAGAGGCCCTGCCCTGTGCTACAGAGATGCACCATGTGCCTTCAGCCTCCACCAGCAAGGCTGTTCTTTCTGGCTTATTTCCAGTCACCACTGCAGGAATAAGAGTGCTCGACAGAGGCCTTTGCTGGCAACGCAATCATGAGCACGTCACTTCCTTTTCCAGGCTAAGGCCTAGTCTAAGGGTCTAGTTTCTTCCAGCTCTGAAGATTTCAGATAGGACGTCCAGTTTTTTCCCTGCGTTTGCCCAGGTTTCTATTGAAGACCAGGTGTTTGAAACCAGCAGCCCAGATTTCTTTGGTGCCTTGTGGGAGGGGGCATGGGAGAAATGGAGCCCTGGTCCCTAGAGCAGGCCCCTGTCTCCAGAGTGGGCAGGAGCCCTGCAAGTAGCGGGTGGCCCCTATTCTTCTTGGGAGCGTGGAAATACTAGAAAGGTAGTTTTTCCCCAGTGACCAGGAGTGGGCCAGCTGTGGCCTGTGGGCTGATGCCTGCTTTTGTAAATAAAGTCTGATTGGCACACAGGCCCACTGTTTATGTCTATGGCTCTTTTCACACTGCGTTGGTATAGCCGAGTTGTCGCAACAGAGACTGTATGACCTGCAGGCCCAGGTCTTTACCACCTTACCCTGCAAGAAAAAAGTGTTCACCCCCGTCCTAGAACGCTGGAAAAGTGCTTGGGGCACCGCTGAGGGTGCTTACGATGGCCAGATCCCTGGGGTTCTTGAAGATTGTGCCTGGGGCCTTCCTTGGTGATCCTGTGAGAGGATGAGGCAGCGGTTGAGGTGGTAGGTTCTTAGAGTCAGCCCCAAGATAGTGCTCCCGTGTCTGGGAAGCCCCTTCTGTTTGAATCCCTTTTCCTGAAGCCTTTCTGTCCCCAGCCCCCAGCATCCTCCAGCACATACACTTCTTTGAGCCCAGAGGCCAGAATTCCTTGTCAGGGATGGCTTGGGGCCCTGGCATGACAAGCTACCTCCCCTCTCATTTCTCAGGCCCCTGCAGAGGAGAGTGGACCAACTGGTGTCTGGTGAGGAGAAGGAGAGGCTTGTAGGTTCTGACGAGTCCCGCGGCGTGTTTCTCTTGATACCTTTGCCTTGCCGCTTCTGGCTTCATTGTGCCCTTTTGGCCGGAGGCCCTGGAGATGCGTCTGCAGAGAGGGTCTGCAGCCCAGTGGGGTCTCTCTACCGGAGCCTGGCCCCGCCGCGTGGGGTTGGTGGGGTGTGAGCCTGGGTGGCTTGAGGCTGGAATCCCAGCACTAGGGATTCTTGCTGCCAACCGTGATGGGTCCTCTCGGGTCCTGGTTCCCACCTTTTTTTGACTCAGTCCTCAAACTGGAGTCTCAGGGGAACTCCTGGCGAGGACCAGGATGAATTTCAAATTCTTTCTTTTACAAAACAGCAGCCTCAGGGCAGTCAGGTTGCTTCTTCTCAGGGCTGAGGTAGGAAGTGAGACACTTTGGTGGCGAGAGGAAACGGTGTGTGCAGAGCCGTGCAGGAGGGGGTCAGGCGGGTGGTGACTGAGGTTTATTCCCGTTGCAGCTGGAAGGGAGGAGGCTGGCCAGGGGAGGCAGGAGCCGACAACCCAGAATAGCAAAGAAGACAGAAGCTAAGCACACCCAGAGCTGCTTTTAGCCGGCAATGGTAAGCCTGGCTCTAGAAGTCTTACTTCTCACCTCCTCTACACACATTTCCCCCAGAGGCCCCAGGGATGCTTTCTTCTCATTGAAGAAAAAAGAAAAAGGTCTTTATCAAAAATCCTCTCTAAATACCTTTCAGTCCAGGATGACCCCACACTACGCGGGTTTCCACAAATGTTCAGACAAGTGCACTGACTTGGAGGAACATTCATTTGCTACAGATTTATTAAGGATCTGTTCTGGGTTGGGCATTGTGTGAAGCTTGGTGGGGATACCGATATCTAGAGGATTCACAGAATAGTCTGGAAGGTATGTGGGCAGTTGAACTGATTTTAATAGGACCTGCCCCAGATCATTTGAAAAGACCCTGATGCTGGGAAAGATTGAAGGCGGGAAGAGAAGGGAACGACAGAGGATGAGATGGTTGGATGGCATCACTGACTCAATGGACATCAGATCAGATCAGATCAGATCAGTCGCTCAGTTGTGTCCGACTCTTTGCGACCCCATGAATCGCAGCACGCAAGGTCTCCCTGTCCATCACCAACTCCCGGAGGTCACTGAGACTCACGTCCATCGAGTCAGTGATGCCATCCAGCCATCTCATTCTCTGTCGTCCCCTTCTCCTCCTGCCCTCAATCCCTCCCAGCATCAGAGTCTTCTCCAATGAGTCAACTCTTCGCATGAGGTGGCCAAAATACTGGAGTTTCAGCTTTAGCATCATTCCTTCTAAAGAACACCCAGGGCTGATCTCCTTCAGAATGGACTGGTTGGATCTCCTTGCAGTCCAAGGGACTCTCAAGAGTCTTCTCCAACACCACAGTTCAAAAGCATCAATTCTTTGGTGCTCAGCCTTCTTCACAGTCCAGCTCTCACATCCATACATGACCACAGGAAAGACCATAGCCTTGACTAGGCGAACCTTTGTTGGCAAAGTGATGTCTCTGTTTTTGAATATGTGATCTAGGTTGGTCATAACTTTCCTTCCAAGGAGTAAGTGTCTTTTAATTTCATGGCTGCAGTCACCATCTGTAGTGATTTTGGAGCCCAGAAAAACAAAGTCTGACACTGTTTCCACTGTTTCCCCATCTATTTCCCATGAAGTGATGGGACCAGATGCCATGATCTTCGTTTTCTGAATGTTGAGCTTTAAGCCAACTTTTTCACTCTCCACTTTCACCTTCATCAAGAGGCTTTTAGTTCCTCTTCACTTTCTGCCATAAGGGTGGTGTCATCTGCATATCTGAGGTTATTGATATTTCTCCCAGCAATCTTGATTCCAACTTGTGTTTCTTCCAGTCCAGCGTTTCTCATGATGTACTCTGCATATAAGTTAAATAAACAGGGTGACAATATACAGCCTTGATGTACTCCTTTTCCTATTTGGAAGCAGTCTGTTGTTCCATGTCCAGTTCTAACTGTTGCTTCCTGACCTGCATACAGATTTCTCAAGAGGCAGATCAGGTGGTCTGGTATTTCCATCTCTTTCAGAATTTTCCACAGTTTCTTGTGATCCACACAGTCAAAGGCTTTGGCATAGTCAATGGACATGAGTTTGAGTAAACTCCCAGACTTGGTGATGGACAGGGAGGCCTGGCGTGTTACAGTCCAGTGGGTCGCAAAGAGTCAGACACTACTGAGTGACTGCACTGAACTGCCCCAGATCATAAGCTTTAGGCGAGTGCATTTGTGTCTGTCGTGGTCACTGCAGCGGCCCAGTGTGGGGCACTGTGCTCGGCACTTGGCAGCCGTGCACAGCCCTGAAACTGGCTGACCCATCCGCGCAGGCTCCCATGTCCCTGTAACTGACTCACCCAGCCCTGTTGGTGTCTGTCCTGGAAAGCAGGAGGGACCTGAGGAGGTAAGTGGAGCAACACAGGGGCTCACAGCAACCCGTGTGACAAACCTGGGCAAAGATGAACTCTTTAATAATAACCGGACAGACTGGTTATGTGGGTGCCGTTAAGGAGAAAGGATGCAGACAGGTTGACCCTATGGGAAGGAGGGACCTTTGACCTTCGGACTGTGAGAAAGGAGGAGAATGACCTGGGACAAAGAGGTGGCTCACCATCTTCATGTGACCGGGCAAAGCCGGGGGGCTAAGGAAGAAAAAAGAACCAGCCGGTGGCAGGGAAGGTAGGATGGAGTCAGGAGAGGAGAAACCAGAATGGGAGGGAGCCTGGAGGCATGGCGGCCCAGGGCCGACATGGAGCTGAAGCAGGTAAGGCCAGGGGAAGATGCTGGTCAAAGAAATGCTTCTTTGACCCCATCCATCTCTTCCAGCTACTGCCCCAAACAGTTGCAGTCCTTGCTTCCTTCACTCCACTTCTCTCATCTCCCCAGTCAGGCTAGCCCGAACCACTCTGGGCAACAGTGCTCTGGCCGAGGCCAGCGGTGACCTCCGTGCCACTACACGCCGTGGTCCCTTCTTGGTCTTCATCCTGGTATCAGCAGCTCCAGCAGTGTTGGCCCAGCTGCTCATACCCTTTTACTTGGAGCTCTTTCTTCACTTGGCTTCCAGGGACCGTGTTTCTGGTTTTCCACCTGTCTTATCGGCTGTCCCTTTCAGCATCTCTGCTCCCTGACCTCTCAGTGTTAGAAGGCCCGGGGCTTCTCCTCTCTGTCTTCCGATTCTCTTTGTGGCCCTCTCCTGACTCGTGGCGTTATATACCCCCTGTATGGATGCTGCCTGGAATTCGCTCCAGAGGAATTCTGTGAGATAAACAAGACTAACCATGAGGTGATAATGGTTGAAGGTGGCTGGTAGGTACCTGGAGATTTATCACACGATTATCTCTAGTTTTGTCTATGTTGGAATTAGCCGTAATGAAAAGAAAAATCTACGTGCTGATGAACGCCCCCGCCCAGTTCTTTGTCTCAAGCCCAGCCTCCCTCCTGAAGTTCTGTTCTGTTTGTCTGCCCACAAAACGTTTCAACTTGAATGTTAATAGACATTTCATACTTAACACGCCCAACAGTGAGCTCCCGATTTTTCCACGTAAATGTATTCTTCCCCCAGTCTCCTGTCTTGGTTTTACTCATCCGTAATGCTTGTGGTCTTGCTTCACTTCTCTCTTTCACGTCCTTCATCCAGTCCACCAGTGAATTTCCATCACTCTGCCTGTGACATACATTCAGACATAGGATATGACTAGTCAGAGCTGCCTCCACTGCCATCATCCTAGTCTGGGCCAGCATCATCGCTCACCTGCTTCTCCTCTGCCCTGTACAGGCTGTAGTCCTCACCGTGGTTGGGAGGATCCCTGCCATGCTCAAAAACCTGATGTGGCTTCTTTTGTTTTAGATGAAACCCATGGTCCCCAGAGTGGCCTACAAGACTCCGTAACTTATGAACAGAGTCCAGTAGAAATACAGCGAGTTACACAGAAGTGCCACATTCGTAATTTAACACTTTTCTGGTAGCTAAATTTAAAAGGCAAAAGGTGGAATTAATTTTGATAATTTAACCCGGTATGTCAACACTGTTTTCATCTCTAATGTCTTTTTTGATGTTCTTTTTATGTGCTGCATCACCCCCATGGCACTCGCAGTTTGGACCAGCTACGTTTCATGCGCTCAGTATCCTGACGTGCCTGGCGGCTGCCATAATTCAACTGCAAGCCTCCCTGGTTGTTGCTTCTGTGTCCTTCCCCCCTACCGCTCTTCTCTTCTCTCACTTTGCTCCGGCCGCACCGGCCTCCTCGCTGTTCCTCAAATAAACCGGGCATTTCCAGTTTCAGGGCCTTTGCACCTCCTGCTCCGTCTGTCTGGAATGCTTTTCCTCAGATGGCCATACAGCTGGCTCTCCCTTCCTTTGGGTCTGTGCTTGTATCTGCTCTACCTTCCAGCGCCCCACCTGCCCCCGCACCCTTGCTAGCATTTCCTGCATCTCTTCCCTACAGTGGTTTTCCTCCATCGTGCGTGCGTGCGTCCTAAGTTCTTTGTGTCGTGTCCGACTCTTTGTGACCTCATGGACTGTAGCCCACCAGGCTCCTCCGTCCATGGGATTCTCCAGGCAAGAGTACTGGAATGGGTGGCCATTCTCTCCTCCAGGGAATCTTCCTGACCTAGGGATGGAGCCTGCATCTTTTACATCTCCTGCCTTGGCAGGCTGGTTCTTTACCACTAGCACCATTGGGGAAGCCCTTTCTCCATAGTACTATTACCATTTAACATACTTCTATTAGATTTTCTCTCTCTCCCCACTGGAATCTGAGCTCTATGAGGGCAGAGATTTTTGTCTTAACATTCCCTGCTATATTTCAAAGGCATGAAACAGCGCTTGGCACATGTAAGAAGGAGATGGATTTTGTTGAGGAATTAAATGGATTAAGAATGATTCTTCTTTTTTTTTTAGTAAGAACCATGGAATTGAGTATTATTTTTTCAGAATATCTTGGTGTCATATTTTGCATGACAGTTGAACCAGACCTTGAAACAGTTTGAAGGTCTCGTTCAAGTCACAATATTTTGAAAGAGTCTTCTCTATAATGATGTTATTATGGGTTCAACTTATAATGTAGCTGGATTCAAGACCCCTGAGACACTGTATTTCATTCACTTCACTGAGAGATTTAAAAACAAGTTGGGGTATTCTGTTTTATGGATGTGCATAGATCCTTGGTTTCAGAGACAACTTCCTTTCATTGAATTTGGTAACATCATCATGTAATGGTGGAAGTGGTTTCCAAATGCCGGTTTTTGAAACAGTTTTTCTGTGACCTAAGTCTCTTTCAAAAAGGAAATGCTTTCTTAGCCACTTTTAAGATGTCACTGTACCTTAAAGGGACAGATTAAATGTTCCTTTGTTTGAATGATATCCGTTAATTGACATTCTTCTGACTCATTACTGAAGAGGTCGGCAAGTCCTGGAATCTTGTTTTCCAGTTTAAAAAGAAGCATCACTTCTGCTTCGGGCGAGCTGCTTTTCAGGTCCTCTGCGGTGAGACAGTCATGGCAGTGTGGTCCTGGGCCTTGAGGGTCCCAGCCGCTCAGTATAAAGGACTGCCATTTACCGAATTGAAGAGGATGTCCTTACATTTACTTAACCGGGTACAGGTAAACTATATACTCAAGTGTGGCTCAGACAGTAAAGAATCTGCCTGCAATGCAACAGACCCAGGTTGGATGCCTGAGTTGGGAAGATCCCCTGGAGAAGGAAATGGCTACCCATTCCTCTATTCTTGCCTGGAGAATTCCCATGGACAGAGGAGCCTGGCGGGCTACAGTCCATGAGATCACAAAGAGCAGGACATGACTGGGAGACTGACGTTTTCACACCAACAACTGGTCTGTCCTATCCATCCATCCTTTGATGTTTTGTGTCTCCTGCCCAGACCCAGGATGCAGACGTGGTGGCTGCTTGAGGCACCAGCATGTTTTGAGTTAGGAGGTGAGCATGGCTGGGATTGCTGGAAGAGATGGCCACGCTGGCTAGAGCAACCAGCTGCCTTCTTTTTTGTTTTATTGAGGTATAATTGGTTTACCATGCTGTGTTGATTTCTATTCTACAGCAGAGTGATTCAGTTATGGTGTGCGTACACTCTTTTTATATTCTTTTCCATTATGGTTTATCTCGGGATATTGAATATAGTTCCTTGTGTTCTACAGTAGAACCCTGTTTATTCATACTGTAAGAGTTTGTATCTACTAACACCAAACTCCCAGCCCATTCCTCTCCTACCTACTCCCGCTTGACAACTGCAAGTCTCTTTATGTCTGAGACTGTTTGTTTCATAGATAGGTTTATTTGCATCATATTTTAGATTCTACATCTTTCTCTCTCTGACTTGCTTTAGTCTGTACGACAGCCTGTAGTTGCACCCACGTCACTGCAAATGGCATCGTTTTGTTCCTTTTTCTGGTTGAGAAATAGCCCACCGTGTGTGTGCTGCATCTTCTTTATTGGTTCGTCTGTTGACGGACACTCAGCTGTTTCCATGCCTTCGCTGTTGTGAACAGTGCCCGCTGTCTTTTTAGAGAGAGAGGTGGTATGTCTCTGTAGCATGGTGCCGTATCTTCTATCCATCCATTCACCTATTCATGGAAAATGCTCTTGCAAGTTTGCTTTCCATCCGTTTTGACAGTGTAGGAGGTATGTCAACTGGATACGTGTGCTTGGAGCTGTTTTTCCAGCTGCTGTGACCAGAATCACAGTTGAAAAGATCTGCATCTGGACGGAGAACTGCAGCTCCAGCTGGGCACAGACGCCCTGGTTACTTTCTGCTGCGGTAGAGACTCTCTCCCACGTGCCCTGGGCCCGCATCAATGAGCAGGGCTCATCCCTAGCTGGCTAGTGTTTGCTACTTAGACCATCAGCCAACCCGTCAGCTTCTGGGTTTGACATACGTTTGTACAAGGCCTCCTGTGGGAAAGGCTCTGCGTCTCCGTATGGAGTGGGGTGGGCATGGGAAAGGAAGGAGCGTGCCAACATGAATGCGAGCTGGGCTCTGTCCTCAGGGGGCTGCTGCTTACTGAGGGGGGCAGACACCCACGCTGAAAACAAAACAAAGCGTCAGAGTGATGTGCATGGAGTGTGAGAAAGTGTTCTGTTAATCAGAAAGGGTTGGGACTTGAAGGAGAGGTGAGGAACCGGAGCAGGGGGTCTCATCCATCTTGTTCATGGCTGAATCCTCAGAGCCTAGCTCTGCACTGCATCCCCATCTGGTGCTCAGTAAATGTGCATTTGTTAGAGGTTGGGATGGGCTTCCCTGGTGGCTCAGATAGTAAAGAATCTGCCTGCAGTGAGGGAGACCCAGGTGTGCAGTGGGAATGCAACCCATTCCAGTATTCTTGCCTGGAGAATCTCACGGACAGAGGAGCCTGGCAGGCTACAGTCCACAGGGCACACAGAGCTGGACACGACTGAAGCGACTTAGCACACACGGGTGTTGAAGGAGTGGACTTCACCACCAGAGACGAAGGAGATGTCCTGTTGAGAGGAGGTAGCTGGTGCAGCAGGAGCAGGGCCGTATACCAGGAAGGAGGCCATGTGCCAGGTGAGGGGCCGTGTAACAGGTGGGCCAGCAATGGGGGAGCCTGGACCAGCTTTCCAGGAATTTGGTTTTGGTGGTTCGGAGAAGGCAATAGCACCCCATTCCAGTACTCTTGCCTGGAAAATCCCATGGACGGAGGAGCCTGGTAGGCTGCGGTTCATGAGGTCTCTGGCAGTCGGACACAACTGAGCGACTTCACTTTCACTTTTCAGTTCATGCATTGGAGAAGGAGGTGGCAACCCACTCCATTGTTCTTGCCTGGAGAATCCCAGGGACGGGGGAGCCTGGTGGGCTGCGGTCCATGGTGTCGCACAGAGTCGGACACGACTGAAGTGACTTAGCAGCAGCAGCAGCAGCAGCAGCAGCAACCTCTTTATATTCCAGTTCTCATTAGGAATTGCCTGGAAACCATAGTTTATTTCTCTAGGAGGAAAGAAGAGTCCCAGCAGCATGTGATTTGACACGCACCGTGAGAGGACTCACAGACCCCACCTTGTAAACTCCTGCCTTAGGCTGGGGAGCCGTCAGTCCTCATTGAGCTCTTTAAAGGGGTAAGATCCCCTTTTTTTTGCCCCCTGGAGTCTTCGGGAGTTGACTTGGTTGAGTGTGTACCACGTAGGCGTTCTGGGTTTTGAAGGCGCTGTTAAGTGACAGGCTTGACAGTGGTCCTGATGAGCTTGAGGAAGCAATGGAGAGCTGAGGGGCAGGGGGCTCTGTGTACTCACGTGGGGAGATTCAGTGTTTCCGTGTTTGCTCCACGGAGCAGGGGGCATAAAAGTTTACCTGAGAGAAGATAGAAAAAAAAAATTAACTGTTACAACTTACTCATTCAGGGACTTCCCTGGCAGACCAGTGTTAAGACTCCAGACTTCCAGTGCCAGGGGTGTGGGTTTGATCTCTGGTCAGGAAACTAAGATCCCACATGCCCTATGGCGTGGCCAAAAAAAAATTTTTTTTTTAATTACTAATTCAGAATATGGAATGCTTATGCTAGTTATTTTTTTTTCTGTGACATGGTTTCCAGCCCAGATACCCAGCTAAGCAGTAATTACAGACATAGAGAGGCACTGTTTTGCAATTCTTGGGTCTGTGAGCGTGGAAGGGAGTCATTAGAGCTTCTTATCACCCAGGTCGGAGAAGGCAATGGCACCCCACTCCAGTACTCTTGCCTGGAAAATCCCACGGATGGAGGAGCCTGGTAGGCTGCAGTCCGTGGGGTTGCTGAGAGTCGGACATGACTGAGCGACTTCACTTTCACTTTTCACTTTCATGCATTGGAGCAGGAAATGGCAACCCACTCCACTGTTCTTGCCTGGAGAATCCCAGGGACGGGGAACCCTGGTGGGCTGCCATCTATGGGGTCACACAGAGTCAGACACTACTGAAGTGACTTAGCATAGCATAGCATCACCCAGGTATCGGGTTGAGAGAACTCCTTAGCAATCCTGACCCATCATGGAAGGCTGCCTGGAGGAAGAATGTGGCAAGAGTTCATAGGCCATCTTGGGAAAATTTGTTCCTGTTATCATAAAAGTTCTTATCTAGAGTATCTGTGTACCTTCAATTAAAAAATAAGCTAAAAAAACAAATTTCTTGTCCTCTAGAAGTTTGTAGTGGATCTGCTGTACAGATAGGCAGTCTGGAGAGTTAAAAAAAACCCCAGTATGGGCAGCACAGTGCTAACCTTTGTGTGTCGTAGGTAAGCTCACTCATGGCGGGGCGAGGTTCAGGGGCGGTGTGGCCATGCTTTTTCTCAGGAACAATGTTCATTGAACATTGGCCTTGCTCCAGGCTGGGTTAGAGACTGGCCAGCACCAGCAGGCACTGCTGGGTGGAAGACGGAGCGCTCCGTCTGCCCCTTGAGCACAGCCAGGGACAGACACGGGGGTCTTGCGAGAAGCTCTTGCCTGAAGCATAGGGCAGGAAAGGGGCTTAACGAAGTCGGCTCTTCCTCCCCTCTGCTCACATCCCCCACCTGTGGGATTTTGCTTGCAGGGAGGTTGGTCTGGACGGAGTTTTAAAAGTTCTTTCAAAAGGAAGAGCCCCTCCTGTTTTCCCACTAGTGGTCTTCAGACTGCAAATCCAGACACCTTAATGAGTGGTGAAATCAATTTGGTGGGTTGGGATCAGATCAGATCAGATCAGTCGCTCAGTTGTGTCTGACTCTTTGCGACCCCATGAATCGCAGCACGCCAGTCCTCCCTGTCCATCACCAACTCCTGGAGTTCACTCAGACTCACGTCCATCGAGTCAGTGATGCCATCCAGCCATCTCATCCTCTGTCATCCCCTTCTCCTCCTGCCCCCAATCCATCCCAGCATCAGAGTCTTCTCCAATGAGTCAACTCTTCTCATGAGGTGGCCAAAGTACTGGAGTTTCAGCTTTAGCATCATTCCTTCCAAAGAAATCCCAGGGCTGATCTCCTTCAGAATGGACTGGTTGGATCTCCTTGCAGTCCAAGGGACTCTCAAGAGTCTTCTCCAACACCACAGTTCAAAAGCATCAGTTCTTCGGTACTCAGCCTTCTTCACAGTCCAACTCTCACATCCATACATGACCACAGGAAAAACCATAGCCTTAACTAGACTGACCTTTGTTGGCAAAGTAATGTCTCTGCTTTTCAATATGCTATCTAGGTTGGTAACAATTTTCCTTCCAAAGAGTAAGCGTCTTTTAATTTCATGGCTGCAGTCACCATCTGCAGTGATTTTGGAGCCCAAAAAAAATAAAGTCTGACACTGTTTCTACTGTTTCCCCATCTATTTCCCATGAAGTGATGGGACCAGATGCCATGATCTTCGTTTTCTGAATGTTGAGCTTTAAGCCAACTTTTTCACTCTCCACTTTCACCTTCATCAAGAGGCTTTTGAGTTCCTCTTCACTTTTTGCCATAAGGGTGGTATCATCTGCATATCTGAGGTTATTGATATTTCTCCCGGCAATCTTGATTCCAGCTTGTGTTTCTGCAAGTCCAGTGTTTCTCATGATGTACTCTGCATAGAAGTTAAATAAACAGGGTGACAATATACAGCCTTGACATACTCCTTTTCCTATTTGGAACCAGTCTGTTGTTCAATGTCCAGTTCTAACTGTTGCTTCCTGACCTGCATACAGATTTCTCAAGAGGCAGATCAGGTGGTCTAGTATTCAGAATTTTCCACAGTTTATTGTGATCCACACAGTCAAAGGCTTTGGCATAGTCAATAAAGCAGAAATAGATGTTTTTCTGGAACTCTCTTGCTTTTTCCATGATCCAGCGGGTGTTGGCAATTTGATCTCTGGTTCTTCTGCCTTTTCTAAAACCAGCTTGAACATCAGGAAGTTCATGGTTCACATATTGCTGAAGCCTGGCTTGGAGAATTTTGAACATTACTTTACTAGCATGTGAGATGAGTGCAATTGTGTGGTAGTTTGAGCATTCTTTGGCATTGCCTTTCTTTGGGATGGGAATGAAAACTGACCTTTTCCAGTCCTGTGGCCACTGCTGAGTTTTCCAAATTTGCTGGCATATTGAGTGCAGCACTTTCACAGCATCATCTTTCAGGATTTGGAATAGCTCAACCAGAATTCCATCACCTCCACTAGCTTTGTTCGTAGAGATGCTTTCTAAGGCCCACTTGACTTCACATTCCAGGATGTCTGGCTCTAGGTGAGTGATCCCACCATTGTGATTATCTGGGTCATGAAGATCTTTTTTGTACAGTTCTTCTGTGTATTCTTGCCATCTCTTCTTAATATCTTCTGCTTCTGTTATGTCCATACCATTTCTGTCCTTTATCGAGCCCATCTTTGCATGAAATGTTCCTTTGGTATCTCTGATTTTCTTGAAGCGATCTCTAGTCTTTCCCATTCTGTTGTTTTCCTCTATTTCTTTGCATTGATCGCTGAAGAAGGCTTTCTTATCTCTTCTTGCTATTCTTTGGAACTCTGCATTCAGATGCTTATATCTTTCCTTTTCTCCTTTGCTTTTCGCTTCTCTTCTTTTCATAGCTATTTGTAAGGCCTCCCCAGACAGCCATTTTGCTTTTTTGCATTTCTTTTCCATGGGGATGGTCTTGATCCCTGTCTCCTGTACAATGTCATGAACCTCATTCCATAGTTCATCAGGCACTCTATCTATCAGATCTAGGCCCTTAAATCTATTTCTCACTTCCACTGTATAATCATAAGGAATTTGATTTAGGTCATACCTGAATGATCTAGAGGTTTTCCCTCCTTTCTTCAATTTCAGTCTGAATTTGGCAATAAGCAGTTCATGGTCTGAGCCACAGTCAGCTCCTGGTCTTGTTTTTGCTGACTGTATAGAGCTTCTCCATCTTTGGCTACAAAGAATATAATCGATCTGATTTCGGTGTTGACCATCTGGTGATGTCCATGTATAGAGTCTTCTCTTGTGTTGTTGGAAGAGGGTATTTGCTATGACCAGTGCATTTTCTTGGCAAAACTCTATTAGTCTTTGCCCTGCTTCATTCCATATTCCAAGGCCAAATTTGCCTGTTACTCCAGGTGTTTCTTGACTTCCTACTTTTGCATTCCAGTCCCCTACAATGAAAAAGACATCTTTTTTGGGTGTTAGTTGTAAAAGAAAAATCGGGTTTGGACCGATTTGAAAAAAAAAAAAAAAGAATGTAATAGGAAGTATTAGGTGGCATACTATGTAGTAAGGCTGAGTATGGTTTCAAGATAGTTATTTCAGTGGTGAGTGTAGATGTGGATACCTGTCTACGTCTGTATCTACGGATGTGTGTATCTATGTGCTACAAGGGGTCGGCAGAGGAGGAGATGGTTGGATGGCATCACTGACTCCATGGACATGAGTTGGAGCAAGCTCAGGGAGATAGTGAAGGACAGGGAGGCCTGAAGTGCTGCAGTCCGTGGGGTCACAAAGCGCCGGACATGACTTAGCAGCTGAACAACAGCAACACACAAGTGCACATACATACGCGTGTGTGCGTGCACCAGGCCACCTTGTCAACTTTCCTATGGCAGCTCAGGGTCCACCAAGTTTGAGAAACAAGTGAGGGAAGGATTTCTTTGCTCTCAGGGGAGACAGCAGGTTCCGGCCACTTCCCCAGAGGCCATTGCTATGGAGACAGATGTGGCGAGAGGGCTGTTTTCTTTTTTTAAGAGCCGCAGAGTCAGGCTCTCACAGCGTGATCTGAGGTCCGTCTGCGGCTGCTCACCCACTCCTGCCCCCGCTTCTCTGGGCCCAGTGTTTCCTGCTGTGGCCAGCTGGGCAGAGAGGCCAGAAGAGCTCTCCAGGGGTGGAAGCAGAGGCTGCCTCCTCCTCTGTCACAGGTGTGACCCCCTGGGGAGCAGTGTCTTCAGCCCTGCGCCCTCTTCTCTGGCTTTCTGACTTGATTAGCTGTTTCCATACCAAGGTCAGGGCTGGGAGAGGAAGGCCATCCTGACCCATTACTTTGCCCTGTGGTTCTCCGTTTCACAGGTGGACTGGGAGGGGAGTTTCAAGTTCCAGCTGTCTGGGGAGGGGATTCCTGGGAGATTGGGTTGAGCCAGCTCCCCGCCTCAGAACGACCACTTAGCTCGGTAATTCTCTGGCTCCATCTTTTCTGGAAAGGCCAGGAGCCTTTCTCGGATCTTGCTTCTCCTTCCGTCAGCTGTGCTGACCGGCCTGCAGGGTGCTGACCCACTTGTGGTACCTCAAATAGAGGTTTAAATTAGGACCTTTAATCTGTAAGAGGCTTACAGCCTGTTGGCTGGCCAGCTGCTCTGGACTGCCCTGTGGGCAGAGCTGGGCTTCGCCTGGCCCTTGTTGGGTCGAGGGAACCTTGGGGATGGGAATCACGGTGGCTTCCTTGCAGGGGTGACCGGACTTGTAGCTTCATTCACGAAGGCCTGGGAGCAGCCAGAGGCCAGGGCGGCAGAGTTGCTTGCCCAGCACTCCTTCTGCCATCTGCACTTACACACATGTCCCTGGGAGCGGGCGGGCGTCGTCTCTAGAGATGGGACAGGGTGGCGGTCTATCCTTGTAATGATGGACTGGGTGCTGGTGTGCCTTCTTCTGGGAGCCAAGCCCGGCTCCTCCGGATCCGCAGATCTGTTAGCTCTGTTTGCGTTTCGGTCTCCCAGGTGCCTGTTAACCAAGAGCTGGCCGTCCAGGGCGTGCTGGGTGCCGCAGGCCACAAGGGAGCATGAGACTGGGGGCCTCCCCCGAATTTCTTGTCTTTTTGAGGAGACTGGACCAGCACGTGTCACTCTTCCCACGGACTCACATTTGTGTGGGTGGTAGCTGTTTACCGCAGCAAATTATAAAGTTCCAAAGTCACAGGCGTAGTCGTGGTGGGGGTGGGCGGGGGGTGGGGGGGGGGAGGTTCTGTGGGAGGCCTGGGGAGGGAGAGGGCTCTGGGGTGGTGAGAGCTGGCTGTGAGTGGCGGGGCTCAGCGGGATGTGGAGTGGGGAGGATGGGGAGGGAGGGAGGAACCCCGGGAGCAGAGGCTGGGAGAGAGGGTGGTCCCCCAACTAAGTGTAGTCACTGGAGGGGCTACCTCCCCAACCGTGTCTTGAAGTCGCCCCAGTTTCGGTCCTACAGACTCTTACCCCTTGATAACACAGAGGTAGACCTCAGGTTCCCACCATTTTCTCCTCCTGTTTATCATTTATAATAACAATAATGATTCTTGATCTTATTGGGCGCTGACTACACACCACTGTTGTTGTGCTTTCCGTAGATGGCCTCACTGAGTCTTCCCAGCAGTATCCTGAGGTCACTGTTATTTTGTGCATGTTGCCGAAACGGAGGCAGAGGAAGGTGAAGTGATTTGCCACAAGTCCACCTGAGACAACCCGAAAGCAGAGGCCATGCTCTTAACCCACTGGTTCCCAAACTTATCTGAACAGTGAAATCACCAGGGGCTCTTTTAAACTTTCCAAAGCCCGGGCCAGTTACGTTACATGAGGACCAATTACATCACAGTCTCTGGAGAGTGGGACTCCGGCATGAGTAGCTTTTGAAGTTTCCCAGGTGATTTCAACGTGCCAGGTTTAGAAACCACTATCTGAACCCTCTGAGTTTTAGGGCCTGTGAGTATTTGATTAAATACATTTTCATCTTCCCCCAGGCCCCTGTCACCCACTGTCCCCTAGTGATTAACTCCAGCTTCCCATCTGAGAGAGCAGGACTGATGTCACCGCCACAGCTGGGACTCCCCGGAGGGAAGCCTGGGTGGGCTGGAGTGGGCAGAAGGTGGGCTGGCCGCTTGGCATCAGTGCCCGCTTCCCCTGCTCTGAGCACCACCCTGGGGCAGAGGCTGCTTGCAGAGCCCCGGAGACCTTCAACCGTGGCTTCTCACGTCTTCTGCTCCCCTGGGCCCCTGACTTCATCGGGGAAGGGAGAGGGTCACACGAGGGCACATCGCTTCTAGACAAGTCTTGCTCCTGTCCTGTCTGTCCCTGGGTGAACCTGAAATGGACACGAAGCGCAGAGTCCTTTGGGTGCTGGGAACAGCACTAAATTTAGCAAAACTGTAGCTGGTGGGGGGCCGGCCTCTAGTGAGCCAGCCCAGCCCCAAGCGGGCTAGATTTACAGTCAGCAGCGCAGCGAGCGCCATCTGCGCTTGGGCAAGCCTGTGGTTACTCGTGGTCTTTCCTTGTCTCGTGTCCTGCAGGCTCCCCGGCTCTGCCCTGTGACACTTGGCTCGACCGCCACCACCCCTTGGGGTTGGCCTTCCATCCGTCCCTGCCTCGTGTATCTGGACTTCCCCCTCCAGCACATTTGCCATGGCCTGCACAGTCTTCCCAGGCCTCTTGGCCAGTGTTGCCAGCCTTCATTCCCAAGGCCCTGGAGAGCAGGACCTGTTTGTTGTTCAGTCACTCCGTCATGTCTGACTCTGTGACCCCATGAACTGCAGCACGCCAGGCCTCCCTGTCCTTCACCATCTCCTGGAGTTTGCTCAGACTCGTGTCCATTGAGTTGGTGATGCCATCCAACCATTTCATCTTCTGTCGTCCCCTTCTCCTCCTGCCTTCCGTCTTTCCCAGCATCAGGGTCTTTTCCAGTGAGTCAGCTCTTTGCATCATGTGGTCAAGGGATTGGAGCTTCAGCTTGAGCATCAGTCCTTCCAGTGAGTATTCAGGGTTGATTTCCTTTAGGATTGACAGGTTGGATCTCCTTGCTGTCCAAGGGACGCTCAAGAGTCTTCTCCAGCACCACAGTTCGAAAGCATCGATTCTTTGGCACTCAGCCTTTGGTCAGTTTTTCACAGAGCATCTGGCTATCTTAGGACACTTTTTGGCCCAGATTGTTGAGTGGAGGTAAGGGAAGAGCCGGGATGATTGGTTGAACAAGGCTGTGAGGGACCAAGATGGTCTGTTCCTACTAGGAGCTCAGCCAGGTACATAGCACCAGAGTGAACTATGATGTGGGGTGGCCGTGGGTGGGCTTTGAGACTCTTTGGTCCCTGGGGCTATCTTTGGTTGGCTCAGTCTTCTGCCCTGACGTGGACCTTCTCTGAGAGGAAGGGGTCTTGTGGAATTGAAGGTGGAGGTCTGCTGGTGGCAACACCATCTGGTCCTGGGCCACCTCCTCCGTCCCTGGCTCAGATCCGACAGTGGTGGCTTCTCTGGCAGAGACTCTGCTGTCTTAATGCCCTAAGATACAATGACCAAGCTCCATCTCTCAGCCTTCTCCAAGGTGGATGGTTACCCTTTGAGCGGGGCTGGGGTCTTGCCTTGGTGACGTGATTTGTCAGTACAAGGCAGTCGTTCTCAACTAGGGGCAGCTTTGCCTCCAGGGGCCACTCGGCTGTATTTGGAGACAGATTTGATTGTCACAGCTGAGAATCAGGAACGGTATTTGTTACTGGTGTCCAGTGGGTAGAGGCCAGGGATACAGCAAAGTACTGTATGCTGAGCCGGGCAGCCCGCCCCACAACAGAGGATTATCCAGTCCAAAACGATGATAGTGCTGAGGTTGAGAATCCCTAGTCTAGGAGGCTGGTCTTGTCGAAATGGCCCTGCCAGGTAATTTCACCCAGATCCCTGCTTCTTGAGAAGGAGGAGCTATATAGCCATTGCCTTTGCCCTTCGTACCCTGACTTCCCGGCTTCTCAGCACATAGAGTGCCCTCTCATCATTGTGTTTAGGAAGTTGTTTCCAGGGAGTTGCTTCAACCTCATATCATATGGCCCTGTTTCCCGTAGAATTCCCCCATCAAGCACCCATGGGCGCCAGGTGGTCATCTGGGGCGGCTTGGTGCAGCCTGGTGCGCTTGTCTGTGCAGACGTCACATGGGAGTGAGCTGTTTTCCCTCGTTCTCTGATGGCTGAGGGGCTTGCTCTGCCTTGCAGAATTCGCTGAACTTATCCTTATCCTCATGTGAAGGACTAGGATGATGACTTGGGGCTTGAAAACCAGATTCTAGATCCGTCTAAGCCAGCAACCCTGACAGTCGAAACCAAAAGCCTCCGGAGTCCTGTTCAGCGGTGGTTAACATCTGAATGGATCCAGGGGATGGCTGGGTGTATATTTAGAGAGTCACACCCAGTGGAGAAAGAACCCCTGGGTAAGCCTGGCTTGCTCATCCCAGCCGCAGGTCTGAGCACACCCAGGGTCACATCCTCTTATTCCATAGTCGGCTGAGGTCACTTCCTTGTGTACCCAGGGCTGCCCACACCCAACCACTATTTCCTGCCCTGGGTCAGGGCGTGTTGCTCATTCTCCACAGAACCTCTCTGGTAGCTTATCGTCATCTACCAGCATTCTTTGGCCTCAGGCCCTAAGCCTCCTTCCCGCTTAGCTCCCATCTTGCTCTAGGTCCTGAACAGGCCTTTGAGTCTCTGCCTTCTGCATGGACTTCCTGGCTTCTGGGCCCACAGCTACTTCAATGCCCTGCCGGCCACTGGATGTGGAAGCCCTGAGTTGCTCAGTCGTCTTGGTCTTTACTCTCTTCAGCCCCTGATCTCTACCACTTCTGTCTCATTAAAAAAAAAAAAAAATCTTATTTTTCATAAAAATTACTCCACAGTTCACCATGCATCTCAAAAACCCAAATGCATTTTCCAACTGTGTCTCAGAACAAGCTTGGGCAAACTAATTGGGAGTTTTTAAAACACGTTTATTTAATATAGCTTTGAAGTGTTGTAGAGTAATATTTCTGCCGTTTATTAAAAGGCAATAGGAAAGCAATCAGAAATGTGTATGTCTCCCTACGTCTCGTGAGCAGAGAAGGTAGGCCCTGAAGTCTGTTGATGTTGAGGCAACAACCTGTTTGGATAAAAGTCCATTGTTCTTCATATTTTTCTCATTAGCTATTTTTTTTAAAGGAAACTTTGTGACCGACATATAATACGCATACAGAAAAATAAGCCAATCGTAAGTATTGGGCACAAAGTGCCCACAGCCTGTAACCAGCACCCACGTCAAGCCAAGGAACAGAACATACCAGACCTCGTTCCAGAACATGCCTTGGGCTTTTTTCCAGCTCCTGACCGCCCTTCCAAGGGTAACCACTATTTTGACAGCTAAAATGACAGATTAGTTTTGCCTGCTTTTCAGCTTTATCTAAAGGTAATCACGCATTTTGGCCACGTGATGCAAAGAGCTGACTCATTGGAAAAGACCCTGATGCCGGGAAAGACTGAAGGCAGGAGGAGAAGGGGGAGACAGAGGATGAAACAGTTGGATGGCATCACCGACTCAATGGACATGAGTTTGAGCAAACTCAGGGAGGTAATGAAAGACAGAGAAGACTGCCGCGCTTCAGTCCACAGGGTCGAGAAAAATCGGACACGACTTAGTGACTGAACGACAACAGTCATGCGGTGTGTTCTCGCTTGTGTTCAGCCGCTTTCATCCGTCCTTTTGTCTGTGACGTTCATCCATGCTGTGTGCTATTGTACCTACACACAACCTGCTCTTGTGGCTGGGTAGTATTCCATTTTATTAATAGAACACAGTTTATTATTTGTTCTATGGTTGAGTATTCTGGCTGTGTGTAGAGTCTGACTGTTTGAAACAGTGTTCCTATGAATATGTTTGAATGTGTCTTTTGGTGAATGAATGTATGCATGTACACATGTCTCTGTGCATGTATGCATAATTTATGTGTGTGTTTCTGTTGGTAGGAATGGAACTGCTGGATCGTAGTCTTAGTTGTTGTTGTTCAGGTGCCAAGTTGTGTCTGGCTCTTTGCAACCCCATGCACGCCAGGCTTTCCTGTCCTTCACTATCTCCTGGAGTTTGCTCAAACTCATGTCCATAGAGTTGGTGATGCCATCCAACTATCTCATCTTCTGTCGCTCCCTTCTCCTCCTGTCCTCAATCTTTGACAGCATCGGGGTCTTTTCCAATAAGTCAGTTCTTATCACATCAGGTGGTCAAAGTATTAGAGCTTCAGCTTTGGCCTCAGTCCTTCCAATAAATATTCCTGGTAGATTTCCTTTAGGATTGACCGTTTTGATCTTGCTGTTCAAGGGACTCTCAAGAGTCTTCTCCAGCACCACAGTTTGAAACCATCAGTTCTTTGGTGCTCAGCCTTCTTTATGGTCCAACTCTCACATCTGCACATGACTACTGGAAAAATCATGGTAGGAATTGCCAAACGGTGGCACAATTATACTTCCGCTAGCAAGTAGGAAAGTTCTGGTTGTTCCTCTTTCTTCACTGTACTCTTTCTAGTGGGTCTGAAGCAATTCTGGACTGTAGTCTGAATTTACCTTCCCGTGATTTGCCACTTTAGTATCCTCATTTTTGTGAAGTGCCTGTTAGGATAGTTTACTCTTTTGTCTATTGAATTCCCTGCCTTTTTCGTATTGGTTTCTTGAAAGCTCTGCATCTGTTGTTGAATATATGCATTGCACATATTTCCTCCCTTGCCTAGCTTTTAATATCCAATCCTTTAGGGTTATTCCTGAGGTTAACCCTTAGGAAACCTTTGGATTATATATAGTACTTTGCATAGGGATCTTTTATTCTTTGTTAGTGATATTGACATTGGGGCTACATTCTGCCAGTAACTTGTCTACAGAGGTGGTATCGTGGTATTGGTTGTACAGAGTGGGACAGGGACTCTCGAAGTTCTTGGTATATGGAGGTGTTGGCACCTTTGAGATCATATTAAAGTAAAAACTGTTCACATCCAAGTGCTTGCTGTGTGCCATATCTTCTTCTAAGCTTTTACGTGGACTCATTTATTCCTCATACGTGCTTGTTTGTACCCCCACGAGTCACTATTATTAGTGTCTAATGGTGTGTGTGCGTGCTCAGTTGTGTCCGACTCTTTGCAACTGCGGGGATTGTAGCCTACCAGTCTCCTCCATCCATGGGATTCTCCAGGCCAGAATACTGGAGTGGGCAGCCATTTCCTTCTCCAGGAAGGAGATCTTTCCCACCCAGGGATCGAACCCATGTCTCCTGCATTGGCAGGCAGGTTATCCATTACTCTTACCCCCATTTTCAAGTGAGGAAACTGAGGATCCGCGAGGTCTTATAATTACTGAAGGTCACATAACTGGGAGTTTGGATGCAGAGCTCATGCCCGGTAATCAATTGTACTGCGTAGAAAACTGCAGTTCCTAAAATCGATAATTTATTAGGATGCCTGGCACATAATAAGTGCTCAATAAATACTTGCTGAGTGACAGGGTTTGACAGTGGTGAGTTGGACAACGGCTTTGCCCGGTAGGGAGGTTGGCTGGCAGTAGGGTACGTCGTGTTCCATCCTGATGTACCCCTTGCCTAGAGCAGTGCCCATCACGTGTAGACATCGTGGTGGACATTTGTGGAGTGAATGACTCGGTTACAGACAGGCTGTAAATCCTGCTTCGCAGAAGGGGTGCATTCAGAGGATGCTGCAGGGAGGGCCCCGGGGCCCAGACAGGCACATCAGGGCCCCGGGAGAATTCAGAGTCCAGCTCACGGCCTCCTGGTGTCCAGCCGCAGGGCAGCCCAGCTCACGGAGGCAGGCCGGGGGCCAGTGTCAGCAGGCAGGCCTGTCCCAGTTACAGGCTGTTGGGTCAGAAGAGGTCCCAGCAGCAGTGCGGGGCTGGCAGGCTCCAAGGTCAGGTAATCCAGAGTCACAAGGTTGCAGGCAGTAAAAGTTCAGGCAGGCAGGAAAGCGAGCCAAGGAGCGCTTGCAGGGAGCCGTTTTCCCGGGCCGGCCGGCCGGCCTCCCTCCTGAATGAGGCCTTTCTTCTCAGGCTGCTGAGGGCCTGTGAGGAATACAGCAGACCTCGGGCCGGGCCGGGCCGGGCGACCCAGAGACCAGCCTGTGCTGGAGCCAGAAGAAGCCATCGTGAGTGTCTGCTCAGACTCTTCACTTAGCTGGCAAGGAAATGAAGGCATCAGAGCGACATTACTCAGAGCCAGGGAAGAGCCGGCCTGGGAACCGTGGACTGCAGTGTTTCCTGCTTCCTCGTGTTTTCCATCAAAAGTTAAAAGGTGGCGGGGACTGCAATCCTGGAAGGAGATCGGACTAGGGTGAACGCCTTAGAGAAGAACCATGGAGAGTCCTCGGATATGGGGGAGAAGGAGGAGACACGTGACTGCAGCACAGAGCCTGGGAGGAGGGCGGCTGCAGGGATGCAGAGTGGGTCAGAAGCTGCCAGATGATGGAGGCAGCCGTGAGTGGAGAATATAAAAGTGACATGAAGACAGAACCTTTTTCATTGTTATTGAAGCTCCAGTACTTTGGCCACTTGATGCAAAGAGCTGACTCATTTGAACAGACCCTGATGCTGGGAAAGATTGAGGGCAGGAGGAAAAGGGAACGACAGAGGATGAGAAGGTTGGGTGGCATCACAGACTCAATGGACATGGGTTTGGGTGGACTCCGGCAGTTGGTGACGGACAGGGAGCCTGGCGTGCTGCAGTCCATGGGATTGCAGAGTCGAACACGACTGAGTCGCTGAACTGAACTAACACTGAAGCATACCATACAGAAAAGTACACGGAGAGTGAGGACCTTTTTTTTATTTATTTTTATTTTTTATTGTGGTAAACATGATGGCACCCCACTCCAGTACTCTTGCCTGGAAAATCCCATGGATGGAGGAGCCTGGTGGGCTGTAGTCCATGGGGTCTCGAAGAGTTGGACACGACTAAGTGACTTCACTTTCACTTTTCACTTTCATGCATTGGAGAAGGAAATGGCAACCCACTCCAGTGTTCTTGCCTGGAGAATCCCAGGGACGGGGGAGCCTGGTGGGCTGCCGTCTATGGGGTCGCACAGAGTCGGACACAACTGAAGTGACTTAGCAGCAGCAACAGCAGGCACTTTATAAAAGTAGAATCATACAGTATTTGCCTTTTTGGGGGGACTGGCTTATTTCACTTAACATCATGTCTTTAAGTTTATCTGTGCTATAGCACATGTCAGAACTTCCTTCCTTTTTAAAGCTGAGTAATATCCCTTTGTATGGATATACTGCACTTCATTTATCCATTCATCTATGGATGGACACTCAGGGCAAGAACTTTTATATGGTTTGCTTGCCAGTGAATAGAGCAGGTCCTGGCTTTAGTATGTGTTCATTAAATAATTGTTGAATGAATTTTAGTTATATTGAACATAAACTGACGGTAGGCTACCTAGGTGGGCTGTCCAACAGGTGTTCCCAGATGACCGAGGACTGAAGGTGAGGTAGGGATGAGGCCAGTTGTGAGAAGGTGCTCTCAGGGTGCCGGGGGCCAAGATGGGAGCTGGGCCTGGCCTCAGCACGGGTGAGAGCAGAGCCAGGAAGGATGCAGAAAAGGTGGTCTCAGGAAAGTGCTACATGCTTCACACTAAGAGAGGTTTTTAGAAGGGAGTGCTGAGTACCATCCAAGTCAGGAGGGATGAGGTCTGAGGAAAGAACACAAGTTGGCAAACCCAAGGCGAACTTGACTCTGACGTCATTGTTGACCTCGGAAAGAAATTCGTGGTGGAGGTACAGGCCAGAACCTGCGATCAGGGGAAATACACCTAGACAACCAGAGCCGTTAAATGCTGAGTGCCAGAAGGTGCCAGGCCCCGCCGCAGGAGATATAGCAGCAAAGATGCATGATGCTTGGACCATTCTAGAGCTTCATGTGAGTCTCGAACTTGAGTGTGGCCTTGGAATACTGTTGGGCTCTGCGCAGTAAAGGGGAGAGACAGCAGCCCCAGGTACATAAGCAGCAAGAAAAAGAGCTTCGTGGAGGGAGTGGGGGCCTGCCTGGAGACCACAGGAAAGCCAGATCCGTGAGGCAGAGGATACGTGGGGGAAAGTGGGAAATATCTTGGCCTTTCTGTTCTTTGCTTTTAAAGTTGATTAGGAGATGACGATTGGAAAGCTTGAGTGATCTACATCGAAACGCTGCATCTAGCATAATTTAGCAGTCGCACTTACAATTCCTGGACAGTAATCCCCAGGACAACCCCCCTTACTCTGTAAGTACAATAGAATATTTTACCATGGACGCTGGTAACTGTCAAGACCTGGGTGCTTGTGACAGACACACCTGGCTCAAAGGGGAGTGTGGCTGTTTCTGGGCTGCCTGCTGGAGAATCAGAGTGCCCGTTCAGTGTAACTGCTATGCAGTGAGCTCCCACCGGGAGCCAGGCCTGGTGCTAGATGCTCAGAGGTCAAGGTGAAATGGCTGAGAGATAAAAAGTCAGACTTGAACCGGGACTGTCGTGGGATTCACCTGTGTCTTCAAGGCTTTCTGCAGGGGAGATGTTGGGCTGGAGACTGAGAAAGCTGATGCCCCACCTGCCACCACCTCACTCTTCAGCAGCTTCCACACAAGTGCTCACTGCCACCACTGTACCCTGGGGCCAGGCAAAACCTGGCCTCTCATAATGAAAGTGAAAGTCGCTCAGTCGTGTCCGACTCTTTATGACCCCATGGACTATACTGTCCATGGAATTCTCCAGGCTAGACTACTGGAGTGGGAAGCCTTTCCCATCTCCAGGGGATCTTCCCAACCCAAGGATCGAGCCCAGGTCTCCCACATTGCAGGCAGATTCTCTACCAGCTGAGCCACAAGGGAAGCCCAAGAATGCTGGAGTGGGTAGCCTATCCCTTCTCCAGCAGGTCTTCCCGACCCAGGAATCCAGCCGGGGTCTCCTGCATTGCAGGCGGATTCTACCAACTGAGCTATCAGGGAAGCCCGTTCTCATACATAGCCCCCACTGAGAGAGCAGTTTGGTGAATTCTTATGTGCACCCACAAGGTTCTCCCCAGATCTCAAGGAAATATTTAGAAATGGTTTTTAAAGATAATATCCAGTTAACTTCCCCAGACCCAGGATGCCTGCAAGCTATTCATCTCAAGGAAAAGGCCTAGAGCATTCCCACAGGACATAAACGAGGGCTCCAAGTATGCGAGAACGCATATCCTCTCTACGGGGTACCAGTCAGATGACTCCCCCAGGGCATGAACCAAGGCAGAGGATGTGAGGCAGGAGAGGCCAGAGTCCTTAGGTACCTGTTTCTGAGTACCAGGGTTTACCTGGCAGAGCTGAGAAGTGCAAAGCCTTACACTGCCTGCCCGTAGCTCTGAGATGCTGAAAGGGAAGCTAAGACGCTGCCAGGAGGCTTTGAATCTCTGCAGGCTCAGCCTGTGTTAGCTCTTGACACCACTGTTCACTCCACAGTAGATTCCCTTTAGCATCCAGCCTCGTCTGCTTGGCATAAGTTTTAGGGATACTGGATACATTGATACTGGGGAAAGAAATGGCACCCCACTCCAGTACTCTTGCCTGGAGAATCCCATGGACGCAAGAGCCTGGTGGGCTGCTGTCCATGAGGTGGCAGAGAGTCAGACACGACTGAGCGACTTCACGACTGGGCGACTTCACTTTCACTTTCACACACTGATACAAAGAGCAAAATAAGGACGGCCAAATTTATCAAGCATTTGCTGTGTCCAGATGCCCGCTTCTCCTTTCTCTGTTATTAGCTCGTTTAAACCTTACGGTGACTCCACGGGATATTTGCTGTTTGACAGATGTGGAAACTGAGTCAACCGAGAGGCATGGTCTCTTTCCTGAAATCACTCAGCTAGTGACAGGTGGAGTTGGGAACTGAAGCCATCTGCCCGCAGAGCCAGTACTCTTCAGGGAAATTGGCCCCCGTGGGGTGTGTAGGATCCACCCAAGGAGGGAGCAGAGAGGTCAGTTGCTGAGCGGTCAGGCGCAGAGATCCGGTTTCTCGCCGTCGGAGTGGCTGCCCCCGCTGCTTCCGGGAAGGGCCGGCCGCCCTGCTGGATTACTCGTGTTTGCCGGGCGGATTAGCCTCTCTCTTCCTCGTGTCAAAATAAGCCAAGCAGGAAAAAAAAAAATCAACAAACAACACATGATTTCCAGCAGGAAAAGCTCTTCAGCCTCTCGGGTAAGAGGGAGATCTCTGCTGCGGAGGCTGAAACGCTCCGGTCGCGTCCCAGCCGTAGGTGTGTTCTGGGGGGACCCGAGACCCTGGGCTTGATGGGTCGTTGCCCTGAGACCCCCGCCCCACTGGACACTCACTGCCTGCCAGCCGCCTTCCTCCTTTGCTTCCCCTTATGCCGTGTAAGATTTGCTGGTGTCTCGTCCTGCCAGGAGCTAGCTCTGGGTCATGGCAATCTCCGTTTCCATCTGCAGTGTGACGAGACTGGGTTTGAGCAGTGATTTTTTTTTTAATTGCAAAGGAACATGTTCCTCCAATAAAACAACTTTGGATAGGTGCAGACAAGGAAGCAGTTTAAAGCAGAGGTGTAAATTTTCAAAAAATAAACAGGCAAAGAAAACAGCTTAGGCCACGACTTCTCTGCAGATTGTTCCCTGAGCCTGACTGGTTCTGTGTCCAGACTGTTCTGCACACCATTCTCTGCCCCTTGGCCTTTGCTCCTTCCATTGTTATTGGAAGGTTTGGATTCCTCAGCGACCCCTTCAGCTTCCACCTCCTCCGTGGAGCCTCTGCCTCCCGTGAATCCTGCCCCCTCCAGGTTCCCATTGCATTTATTAGCTGTTTTAATCTTTGGGCTCCCCCATATTGCCTAGTGGTGGCTTCAAAGAATTTATGTGTATAAGAAATTTGCATATTTTATATATGCAAACAATTTAGTTGAATACATATTTATATATGTATATATGTACATGCATGTACATATATACGCATATTAAATATATATGTGGCTCAGATGGTAAGGAATCTGCCTGCAATGCAGGAGACCTGGATCCGACCCCTGGGATCAGGAAACTCCTCTGGAGTAGGAAATGGTAACCCACTCCAGTATTCTTGCCTGGAGAATCCCACAGAGAGAGGAGCCTGGTGGGCTACAGTCCTTGGGGTCACAAAAAGTCGAACGGGACTGAGCGACTGAGACTCCCACTTCATATATGCATATCTGTGTGTGTTTGCACACACATGGCCTGTAAAGAAAGGTCACGTCTTCACGCGTCTCGGCACCTGGTGAATGATGAGCCCACGGTAGAGTTTCGGTCGTTGGAATCATTTCTGTGTCCTCTGGAGCCTCCAGCCCATGTCATGGGCTCAGTAAATCCTAGTGTCTGAAACGATTGCATGACATGCTGAGTCGCACCTGGCTGTGAGTCTTGCTTCTGCCGTAGACCAGCTGAGTAACCTTTGGAAATACTCAGACTTCCTGTTTGTAAGATGGGGGATGGAAACACTTGCCTTCCACAGGCGTTTACTGAGTGCTTACTGTTTTCCAGGCACTCTTCTCGACTCCGGGGGTTTAGCACTTTACAAAGCAGACAGAAGCCCCCGTCCTCATAGAGCTGGTTTCAGGAGGTGCGCCCATCCAACCCCTCCAGAGTTGCTGGGAGAAGAGGAGGAAATGGTCCCTTCTGATTGCTCGGACCCCAGCCTGGGTAGGACTGGGTGGCAGGACAGAGGCAGCCCCGGCAGCCTGCATGGAGCACCGAGACTGCCAGGGTGGGGTTTCCATTGTGAGAGAAGAGGAGGAGCAGGAAAGACCCCCTTGGGAGTCCTGGAGGGCCAGCATGTCTCTCTCCTCCCCAGGTGTCATCTGTGCCTAGCTCGGAGGCTGCACACCCCGCACACACACAGCCCCCATGGGGAGGAGAGCAGCACCAGGTGGAGGTACTCCCATCTGAGGGCTGTGCCCCGGAGCCCCGTGCCTACCTGTGCCTCAAGAGTTGTGCCAGCTTCCCCGCCCCAGCCCTCCCGCTGCTGGGGAAGGCTGGCACCGCTGCAGAAGCAGCCTGGCTGGTAGGGGCACATGGAGTCTTCCTGGCCACACAGGGCCCCTGAAAGAAGAGGCCATTTGATAGACCCCAGAGATCCACCCCCCAGCTTGTGCCAGAGGCAGGACTCTGGAGTCACTGAGCTCCCCCCGCCCCCACTGGTGGCCCAGTGGTAAATGGAAATGCTGAGTGGATTTCCTGTGGATTTGGCCTCCTCCTTGCCTCACGCTGTGACTGTGGGCTATTGCTCGTACATGCATCCTTTCCTGCTTTCTACTTTCTTTCTAGAATTAGGGAGGGCAGCCTTGGGTGATGGTTTACCTGCCCTGTCCCTGCATCTCTTTTCTGTGTGGGGAGTGCCCGTCTCCAGCGTCACCTCTGTGGAGAGCAGAGAGGGGGCCCGTGGCTGTGGCCGTCCCCGCCTTTGGTTCCGTCTGTGGCCGTGGTCACCTCTGGCTGCCCTGCTGGGCCTCAGAGCCTCCCTCCAGCCTCTCTGCTGGCCGCAGGGTGACGCTGAGTAAGTTTACTTGGCCTTTGCTAGGCTTTAGTTTCGTCATCTGTAAAACGGGACTTGTGATATTAATCATTGCCCTTGGGATCCCTGGCGGCTCAACTCGGAAAGAATTCGCCTGCAGTGCGGGAGACCTCGGTTCAAACCCTGAGCTGGGAAGATCCCCTGGAGAAGGGAAAGGCTACCCACTGCCATGTGCTGGCCTGGAGAATTCCATGGACAGTATTGTCCATGGGGTTGCAAAGAGTTGGACATGACTGAGTGACTTGCACTTCACTCACTTTAGCTCACGGAGTTATTTAAAGGATTCAGTGAGCTTGTAACATGCTTGAAACAGCATATGGCTCGTAGTAAGGACTCTGTCTGTTGATCCTGGATCAGTGTCGGTGGGCTTGTTTGCTCAGCCCTGTGACCACGGGCTGACCGTGGGCAGGACCTGTCTTGTGTGGCCTTGTGGTATTGATACCTAGCGCACCCAGGGCCTGGCATGTGGTAGGCACTCAGCAGATCTGTGTCAGGAGAACAGCGACCTCTCAATTTGGGCAAGGGAGTGGGACAGACCCTGCACCCACACGGGAAGGCACCCAGGAGGGAGGTGCGTAGAGGGGCAGTTCAGCAGCGTCAGAGTGGGTGCCGGCTGAGAGAATGGGAACACATGTTCACCCTGGGGTCAGTGTGACCTGACCTTGGGGTGGATCAAGCTCTGGGGGTGATCAGGACCATGTGTGAGGGCACCTGGAACGGCCGGGAGAAAGCCTGTTGGGGCGGGAGGGGCAGGCATCGGGAAACGGTGGAAGGTTTTAGAGAAAGAGCAGGACAGACGGGTCCAGGACTTCAGGGAAGATCCTGATCGAAGACTCGGGATTGCCCCGGAGAAGAGAGGGCCTGGAGCTTGCAGAGTGACCGGTTGGCAGGTGCTGGGGCCACACTGCTGAGAGTCACAAGCCGTGCGCCCTGCTCACTGCCCCACCCCCTTGGGCCCCGGTGCCACCAGGAACCAGGAACCAGGCCAGCCCGCGGTGACCTTCCCTGTCCGGGCCTGGCGCCTCTGGCCCTGGCGCCTGTGTGTTTGCAGCCTCCTGGCTCTGACGCACCTTGCCTAGGTTGCCTGGTTAGGGCAGCCCACGCTGCGCAAGTCCTAGCGCCCCAGCACCTCCGAAGCCACTTGATTTCCCCCTCCCTCTCCAGCCTCTGGGTGTCGGTGTTTATTATTTTCATCTTAAACTGAGAGACAGCAAGGTTGCTGGAAAAGAGACCACGCGCTGTTAGCGTCTCTTCTCACCCAGGACAGGCCTGTTTCCCAAGCCCAGGAACAGGACCCGGGGCACAGGGCTGGGTGTCAGCAGAGTGCTGAGGCCTTGCCTTGAGGGGCCGGGGGGTGCGAGGCGGGGAGCTTGGACTGTTCGGCCACGTGGTCCTGAGATGGGGGCCTGCACCTCCTTGCTTCCTGGTCCTCGGGGCAGACACTGCTGCTCAGAGCCACCATGGTGGACTGGCAGGAGGGCACAGAGCCCCGCTGTTGAGGACACTGGCTTCTCCTTGGTGCCCATGCCCTTGAATCTGGGCCCCGGACTCTCGGGAGGTGCCTGGCTGGTGGAAGAAGGCGCTCGCAGCCCACCTGTGTTAATAAGCACCTGCAGCATATGCCGTGGTACCTGGTCTCCTCTCTACCTGCCATCTGGGGAGCCAGAGCACCCCACGGACCTGCCGGGGCATGGGGTGCTGGGGACAGTCCCCACTGTTTCATGAGCGTGGGCTACGTCTCGGCCCATGTGCTGAGCATACTGTGGTACCTGGTCTCCTCTCTACCTGCCATCTGGGGAGCCAGGGCACCCTGCGGGCCCGCTGGGGCATGGGGTGCGGGGGCACCCCACCGTTTCATGAGCGTGGGCTACTGCTGAGCATATAGTATCTCATTTAATCCTCAGGGTAACCACATGTCACGGTTGTTGTTAGCACTGTTTTATGGACGAAGAAGCTGAGACAGGAAGAGGTTAGTTAACTTGCCCTGGGTCGTACAGCCAGTAACTTGGGAGTCTCCCTGACTCAGAGCCCCCGGAGTCAGTCCTGATATTGTGCGGGGGGCACCCAGAGCTCAGGGCTTATCGCCAGGAATACCTGGGGACGGTTTATTGCTCGGTTGTTCCTTTACTGGCTGGATGGTCTCGGCCAGCTCCCCTCGCTTTTCTCATCTGCTCATCTGTAAAATGTGAATAACTTCGAATACTTCACAAGGCTTTGAGCCGTGGGTGGGGGGGTGGTGAAATGGGATAATGTGTCATAAAACTTCTTTGTGCACTAGAAAGAGTTATACATATGTGACACCTCACTTAAATGAGTCAGTATAAAAACTTATCTTAAAAAATTACAAAAAAGGCACACGGAGATGTCCCCCCCCCCATTTTTTTTTCTAAAAAAAGGAAATGTGGTTGGTCCCACCTTTGTCCCTGCAATTGTCAGGCATGAAAATGGGGAGGAGTTTATCAGGGACGGACGAAGTTTGGAGGTCTCCTAAGAGAGGGATGTCGCTCGCTTGCCTAGCACAGGGGTTGTGAGTCTAGTCCTAGCTGCACATCCCCGCACAGGCTCCTCAGCTCCTAACCTGTGGATGGAGGTGGTGGTCATCCCGGCTTCTGAGCCCTGTCGTGAGGACTGAGCCGGGATACACTCGTGGGGCCGGCACCAGGCTCAGTGGACGTTGAGGTCCACGTTCGTGATGAGGAGACTGTTGGGGCAGGTAGGAGGGAAGTGGCATCCTGATCTGGAGGCTCATCCTTGTTTGAAGTTTTTCTCAAAGAGGGACCAGAAATATCCGTGTCTTTTGGGAATGAGGGCCTCGGCCACAGGGCAACCTTGGGAGAAGGCCAGACCCTCATTAAGGACCCTAAGCCACACGGAGGCTCTACTTCTCCCAAATCGGGGCGGGGGTGTTGGTGGGCGTCAGGGCTGCAAGTCCTCCTGCAGGCAGCAGCGAGATGGCTGTGTCTTAAGAGGTCAGTGTGCCGGGTTCCAACTTGGGCCGGAGCAAACGGGGAGGTAAGATGTGGGGAGGGAGGGAGACTAATGTTGGCAGTAGCTCGTGGGGTCCCCTTTGTTTCTTGTATGAGGGTGATGCAAAAACTCTGGGTGTAGCCCAGAGGTACTCAGCTGTCAGTCAGTATCTGGGCCTTTTATGACTTCAAAAGTGAAAGGTAAATGTTGATATTTAGGATATTTAGAAAAGGGAAAGTGTTAGTCGCTCAGTCGTGTTTGACTCTCTATGACCCCATGGACTGTAGCCCACCAGGCTCCTCTGTCCATGGGATTCTCCAGGCAAGAATGCTGGAGTGGGTTGCCGTGTCCTTCTCCAGGGGAATCTTTCTGACCCAGGGAGTGAACCCAGGTCACCTGCATTGCAGGCAGATTCTTTACTGTCTTAGAAGTAGACCCCAAAGAAGTCGTACTGTGTTTCCACTCCCGTGTTCACGTGTTTGTCCGGCCAGCAGGCGGTCGCCAGAAATGGGCGCACCATCCGTGGTGGCGTGACGGCCTGTGAGACGCAGTCCAGGGCCACAGGAAGCTTCCTTGCAGGCAGGCTGTTTTATAACTGTTCCCAAATCATGTTAGCTCTGGAATCTATTTTAGGAACTCCTTTGGTTATGAACCGTATCTTATATTTAATTTTGATTCTCTTTCTCCTCCTGCCCTGGATTCAGTAGCCTCGTCCACAAACACTGTGTGCCTGGCGTTATCTTAGGTGTTAGAAATATTTAGAAAAATCAGAGCTCCTTGGTAGGAACACGTTAACAAACTAGAGCCTGTGCCTAGAACAGCTTCCCGAGGATTTCGGTTCTTTGTGCAGCCACCACTTCCATGTCTCAGAGGAACCCTGAGCTGCTATCTGGAGCCCGTCAGTATTTGTGAGCTGCCTAGATCTGGGGGTCAAGGCAGAGAGGCTTTGCCCCCCTTTTCCATGGTTGGTGAGTGTTTGTAACAGTAAAAATTGCAGCCCACCCCCGGGGCCACCTGAAGGTAGGTGAGGCTCTGTGTTTCTGCCTACCCCCGGGGTCTGTGACAGCGCTTCTTTGCCCCTTTCTCTTCATCGCTCCTGTATCTGGTGAGGATGCCGTTGGGCTCTTTGCTTGGCTCATATCTACAGTCAATAGCCATGGGGAGCTAGTAAGGCCTCTGGTCTTTCTCTGGGAGAGTGTGGGTTTGACAGAGGGTGCCTGCCCACCTCTAACATAAGCTGTCTCCTCTGTCCTCAGCCTTGTGCTGGGCCACTCCAGAAAGAAAACCTCATGACTGACTCCAAGGTCTAGAGTCAATGATGCACTGTCTTCAGCTCATTGCAAACCACCCTTAGCATCCTCCGGCCAGGAGGTGTCAGTGATGATGTTCTGTGTTCAGCCCAGAGCAAGCCACCCTTCGCATCCTCTGGCCAGGGGGTGTTAGTAAAAGCACAGGTCAGGTGTCCCTCTGATATCTGCTTGGGGATCCTTTCTAGAAGCTGGAGTAACGAGGATTAACTTCATGTTTGATGAGTCTAGATCAGGAAGGAGAGAACAGCAGGGGTCTCACGGGACCAGCGCGCCTGGGGAAGGGACCGGAACCAAGTAAGCCCATTTCGTTTCTGCCAGGGACTTGGGGTGGTGATGTTGACAGGGAGGCCAAATCTAGCCTTATGAGCCAATCATCAATCAACAAGTAGAGATTGGGGTGCCTCTGGGAGCTTCACATTGGAGGGAATGAGAGTTCTAAACCTGGCCCGGGCCTTGTCTTTGAAAAATTCAGGCTCTAGTTGGAGGCTCTGGACTGTAACAGAGGGCTCCACGAGCTGCTGGCACTTGGAGAAGGGAGGGCCAGCTGTGGCCATCTCTCCTGCCTGGGAAAGGCTGGAGAACAAAGGTCGATCTCTTGCCTCATCTGGGAGAGACAGTGGGTCTCTGGTCCTCGCGCCCATCAGCAGTGTCAGCCTGCCTTCTCCTTGCAGGAGCTTGGCCAGTGGAAAGGACCCATCCAGGGAGCTGCTCAGGGCACAGAGCTCTGGGTGAGAGAACAGGCTTCAGTTCCCAGCTCAGGGGAGTTAAGTAGATTCATGGACATAGTATGTGTGAAAGCCTCTGGTTGAGTGTTTTTCAATGGAGCAATAACTCAGCAGAACTTGGTTGATACGTTCCTAGGATCATGACTGAGAGTTTCCCAAGGAAGACACCACGGCAAGGTTTAATCAGGTTGTTGGAGGACGGGGTGAGGATGGGTGTGGGGGGACGGTAGCCACCCCGCTGGAGAAGGCAAGCGAGAGGGAGTGAGAGATTCTGCTGGAAGAAGGCTCTGCTGGAGACTGGTCTGCTGGCCCTCCTGCTTGTGGAGCATTTGTTCAGGTCTTGATCCCAGCGAGGAGAGATGTCAAAGCAGAAGCAGGGCAGAGCAGGGTTGCTGACTGGTGAGGAGTGGTTAGAGCGTGGGCATGTTTACCCCAGAAAGGGGGAGAGGCGGGCAGAATGGGTTTGCTGGGCGTGGTTGTGTGCATGGACAGGACCGTCCCACGATGTGAGTGCTGGGCTTGCTTACTCTGGGGTGCTCCAGAGGACAGGCTGGGGCCGCTGGGCGACAGTGGCTGGGGCGGCAGGCCACTGCTGATGCAGGGGACTGGGTTAGTGTCCCTCCCGTGGAGCTGGGAAGGATGTGAGCGGGGGAAGTCGGATGACTGAGGCAGTGAGCTCCTTCAGCGGGGCGCGGGTGGTGGTGGGGGGCGGGTTCTGGCGTTTGCAGGTAGGTTGAATGGCCACCACGGGAGGATGCTAAGAATAAAGCAGTCACCCCAGCTGCCACTTCCTGCACCTTGCTCTGTACCAAGCAGTGCTGCCAAGCGTTTCACACCTATGGATCCTACAGCACTGGGCAGTGGAGAAGGAGACCGCAGCCCATTCCAGCATTCTTGCCTGGTGAATCCCAGGGACAGAGGAGCCTGGCGGGCTACAGTCAATGGGGTTGCAAAGGGTCGGACATGACTGACGCGGCCGTCAAGCAGTGCTACCAAGTGTTTACTGCGTGGACTCATGTAAACTCAATTAATCGCCCATAACACTGTGGGCAGGGGTGTGAGTTTTACATTCAGATCAGATCAGATCAGTCGCTCAGTCGTGTCCGACTCTTTGCGACCCCATGAACCGCAGCACGCCAGGCCTCCCTGTCCATCACAAGCTCCCGGAGGTCACTCAGACTCACATCCATCGAGTCAGTGATGCCATCCAGCCATCTCATCCTCTGTCGTCCCCTTCTCCTCCTGCCCTCAATCCCTCCCAGCATCAGAGTCTTCTCCAATGAGTCAACTCTTCGCATGAGGTGGCCAAAATACTGGAGTTTCAGCTTTAGCATCATTCCTTCCAAAGAAATTCCAGGATTGATCTCCTTCAGAATGGACTGGTTGGATCTTCTTGCAGTCCAAGGGACTCTCAAGAGTCTTCTCCAACACCACAGTTCAAAAGCATCAATTCTTCGGCGCTCAGCCTTCTTCACAGTCCAGCTCTCACATCCATACATGACCACAGGAAAGACCATAGCCTTGACTAGGCGAACCTTTGTTGGTAAAGTAATGTCTCTGCTTTTGAATATGCTATCTAGGTTGGTCATAACTTTCCTTCCAAGGAGCAAGCGTCTTTTAATTTCATGGCTGCAGTCACCATCTGCAGTGATTTTGGAGCCCAGAAAAACAAAGTCTGACACTGTTTCCACTGTTTCCCCAACTATTTCCCATGCAGTGATGGGACCAGATGCCATGATCTTCGTTTTCTGAATGTTGAGCTTTAAGCCAACCTTTTCACTCTCCACTTTCACTTTCATCAAGAGGCTTTTTAGCCCCTCTTCACTTTCTGCCATAAGAGTGGTGTCATCTGCATATCTGAGGTTATTGATATTTCTCCCGGCAATCTTGATTCCAACTTGTGTTTCTTCCAGTCCAGCATTTCTCATGATGTACTCTGCATATAAGTTAAATAAACATGGTGACAATATGCAGCCTTGACGTACTCCTTTTCCTATTTGGAACCAGTCTGTTGTTCCATGACCAGTTCTAACTGTTGCTTCCTGACCTGCATACAGATTTCTTAAGAGGCAGATCAGGTGGTCTGGTATTCCCATCTCTTTCAGAATTTTCCATAGTTTATTGTGATCCACACAGTCAAAGGCTTTGGCATAGTCAATAAAGCAGAAATAGATGTTTTTCTGGAACTCTCTTGCTTTTTCCATGATCCAGCGGATGTTGGCAATTTGATCTCTGGTTCCTTTAAGATGAGAAAATTAGCCTGAGATCTGAAGTAACCCACCAAGGTCCCACACCTTGGCCTCCAGCCCAAGACCAGTCTTCACATATTGGTGAAAGGTGAGGCTGCATGACTCACAGGATGCCTCCTAATACCAGGTTTCTAAGTCTTCTAAGCCGGGTGGGTCATCCCATCCATTGGGATGGGGTCAGGCAGCTCTCTTGGGTCTAGGGCAGAAGTGATGATTCCTGCTCTCCCCGTGACTTCACGAGGACTGGGTCAGCAGGCGTGTGCCATTGGCTGTGAGGAACTGGCCTTGCGGGGGAAGTGGCTGGGGCGTCCCCAGACTTATCTCGGCATCTCCACTCCTCCCGTCCATGTCCTCTAGCCCTCTGGTGACACTAGTCTCTCGGAAGCACCAGTGGTCCTTTTGTGAGTCGGCTTCCCCAGAAGCTTCCTGAGCGCGTCACCAGTGCACTCAGCCTGAAGGCATCCCACCACCCACGTGAGCTCTGTCTCTCCCGTTAGCTCCAGTGACTCCCAGGGCCTGGACCCGCCGTACCTGCGGGTGGGGTTACAAAGCCAGCTGTCCTCTTACTGTCCTGATGTTCCTTGTTCTCCAGCCTCTGGCAGTCAGCAGGGACCCTGCTTCCGTGGACAGGGCTACCTGCAAAGGGCCCAGCACCAAGCCTGACCCATGGTCGGTCCCAGACACTTTTCTGGGGTATAGAAATGATGTAGGACTCCCTGCCTTCTCAGTGTCCATGCTGGGCCCCGGGGGGGTTGGAGATGTGCGAGGGAGGGTGGTGGACCTCTCCTCTCGCTCCACATTACAAGGCAGTACGGGGAGAGAGCTTTCCGAGTCATCCTTTGTGTTTTAAGGCTGTCACTGCTGCTCTGTTTTGCGGAGGAAAACCCTGACCTTCTTACCTGAGCGAATCCTACCCTGAGAATAACGGCCTCCCGCCAGTCCCAGAGGCCTTCAGGGAGCAGAACTCTCAGCATTGTTCCAACACCATCCCTGCGCAAGTAAGACACCCACAGGGCCTCCTCGAAGCTAACAGCTCTGGTCATCAGCCCCTCCCCACTCTTGAGCTCTGTATGCAGAAGACGTACTCAGACATTTTGTAGGAGCTTACTTTGGTTAAGGCTTAATATTATAAAAAACATATAAAATGCATCCTCAGTATGGCTCCGAATATGACATTCAAGATTATGTTTTAGCCTCCCCCATCAGATGAGAGCCTTGGCCCTGCTCCAGCTCCCGACAAGGCCAGCATTTTGCTGAAAGTCAGGAGTCAAGCCCTGGTGTGCGCGATGGTCCTGGGGTCTTTCCTCTCCTACTGAGGCTGTGGCCAAGGGCAGGGGCATGACCCTGGATGGGGGAGAAGGCAGTATGGAAACTAAAGCTCAAATTTGAGCTGTTTGGGGAACTCCCATCCTACTGGTAATTTGTGACAACTTCTGTCTGGTTCTGACTCAGCTAAGCGCAGCAATAGTTGGTTCCGGGGCAAGAAACTCCACTTTTGAGACACACGGTGCTAAGCTCATGTGGTCACGCAGAGGTCAGTCCAGCCTCATGAATCATCAGTTGCCCAGATTCTCTGTACCCTGGAGATGTCTCCTCCTGCTCAAAGCCTCCCTCTTCAATTAAGAACCCCAAGAGTGGCAGTAACATCTAAGGGTCCCAGCCTATGTGTGGAGGGCACCTGGCCAGGACACCCTCGTTTCCCAGCCACACCTGGTCCATGGCACAGACCACTGGTTCCGCCGTGTAGGGAGGTGGTAGAGCTTCCTTCAGTCCAGCTCACGTGGACCGGCCACACTCCATCTCTGGAAATTATTTCCATCCGGTGACAGGGCCAGGGTTTCAAGAGCAGCCAGCCAAGAGTCGAGTTAGGTTACCCTCTGAGTCCCAGGAAAGACTTTGCCCCCTGCATTTTGGGCAGCCCTAGTAGCTTCCGTCTGTGGGGTCGCACAGAGTCGGACACGACTGAAGCGACTTAGCAGCAGCAGCAGCAGCAGCAGAAGCCCCTGGTCCGGAGCTTCTGACTAATGGAATGACCATGTTTACTGAGCCCCCAGCCCATCATCAGAATAGCAGGTGCCCATCGCATCGCCAGCCTGGGTTTTGCTTGAGGCTGAGCCGTGAGCCCTCTGGGGACAGTAGCTTAGAAAGATCGGTGACCTAGGGGAAGACAGACATTTTGGCCTCTTTCATTTTCCCAGGAGGTGATGGGAGCCAGCTTGGGCAGGACACTTTGGAGCCTGGAGTTTTGGCCCGAGAGGCAGACTGACTCAGTCTGCCCAGGAGAAAGCATCTACTTACAAAAAGGGCATACTGGTCATAGTACCTGCCACCCTAGGCCTGACCAACTACCTAAACAGACGTGGCTCATTGCTCTCCTGCCCCTGGTGTATTCCATGCGGACGTCTCTGTTGGTGCTGGGACTCATTTCTGTCTGTTAAGGCCCTGACTTGGCCGACACTCCTCTCCTTTCACCCTGCAATCGGGGGAGTCCCGTGTTCCCGGGGCCGGCGTCTGCCAGGCCACCGACCGTCTGCTGCCTGGCTCCAGCTGCCCGCCCGCCGTGGCATCTGAGTCTGCATCTTCATGTCACCTCTGTCAGGACCTGCCCTCCAGCACAGGCTGTCCCCGGCCCTTGTCTCTCGGATTCTCGCTTGGCACGTGGTGTGGCGTTGTGTCCTTGGGAGTGTTTGTGGTCACTGCTGGGGCCTTGTTTTGCTTCAGCTCAGCAGTCTGGGCAGAAGTGCCATGGTCCCCCCGGGTGGGGAATTTGATGGGAAAAACCCTGCCATGGTTCTGGGGTCCTTGTTCCTGGAGACTGACGAGATTCTGTCTTTAAGGCTGTGACGCTGACCACATCATGGTCATTATTATTAATCGAAACTGTTCACGACACTGTTCTTTCAGGAACCTTCTTCCCTTGGCTACCATAAGACTTCTGATCTACAAGTACCAATTCTGACACACACAACCCACCCTCCCCCATTCAATTCAGCACATTTTCAGGCTTTTTCCAATTATATATACTCATAGACTCTGTGTTTTTATTTGTTCATAAAGTTCCTTGAGATTTTCCCTAGAATTTCCTTACCAGGTATTTATCTGTCCCAACAAGTTTGGCCTTTACATGGCATCTCAGCCTTTTTCCTCCAAGCCCCTCCTCTGTCTTAAGCCTACCACCCGCACACACTCCATCTTGTCTACTCGGTCTTGTCAGTGTGAACTGACTTGTGGCTATGCCTGGTTAGTACTTGCTTGGAAGACCCTGATTGCCAGGTGCTATAGGTCTTTTGAGATGTTACTAGGCCTTTTCTTCCAGTGCTTGGCATGGTACCAACCAAAACATCCTCACTGTCCGTCATCATCGTCATCAACATAGCGATACTGGTATCTGTTGAACATTAACTTTATGTTGGGCATTGTGCTAAATGTCTCATACCATCCTCACCAAGAAAGTCCATAGGAAGTACAGATGAAGCTCACACTAGGAACTTAGGGAGATCAAACAAGTTATTCAAGTCTCTATAACTAGTAGAGACTGCATAAAGATACACATTCAATCCTGTCTCATTTTAGAGCCTGAATTTTTTTTAACCACAATCTGTATTATCTTTGTTTAGTTATACGTACTCGGGAAAGGTTTGTTGAATGGCAAGATTGCTCCCAGAGTCGGGCTGGTCTCTGAGATACCACTCCCCATGATGAAAGTCCCTAATATTTTTTAATACTTAAGACTCCTAGGCTCTGTGATAATGGGATGTAAGTCATACACAGCAGATTAAGCTACATAATCTGCACAGCTCATTGAGGAAGCTTTCCCCCATCTGCAGATCAGGAAACTGAGGCTCAGAAAGACTGAGTTAACTTGCTCAAGATCACACAGCAGAAAGTATGTAGTTGGGATTTTGATGCCAGTTATCTCTTGAACAGTATAAGTCTCTTCTCTTGATCACTGTATTACTGTTTATGAAAACAGGACCAATTTCTTCCTCTGTCCCTTTCTCCTTGCTGCTGCTTTCCTTAGCTTGGGGAGCTTTTTCTGTGTCTGTTTCTTTTCATCCTATTCTTTCTGAGAGGCCCAGGCTGGGCTCAGACTGTGTCCACATTGAACTTTGCAAAGTCAGTTCCTGGATTGATATTTTCTTAAACTTTACTTGCAGACCTATCTTAATGTTAAAAATCACCTGATTTAAGATTAGTGCTCCATACTGTAATAGTAGAACTATTTGTCTATCTTATATCTGACTGAAGGAATGGAACAGAGAGCCTGGTGGCAAGCCCCTGTATATCTGGACACCTGATTGATGACGGAGCGGGCACTGCTGGGCAGTAGGGAATGGACGGTCATTTTAATAATAAACAGCGCTGGGTCAGTTGGATGTCCACAAGGAAAGAAATGAATCTTGACTGCTACCTCACGTCATACACAAAAATAAACTCCAGAGAGGTCATCAATCTCAATGTGAGAGTTAAGACAAAATAAAACTTCATCTACAAGATCACTTAGCATATTTTCATAACCTTGAGGTGGCCATACATTTTCTTAAAGAAGACACCGAGAATGTGAAAAAAATAAAGGACAGGATTGATAAGTTGGATGACATTAAAATGAGGAACTTCTCATTATCAAAAGACATCAATGAAAGAGAGAAAAGGCAAGCAGAGTGGAGAGGATACATGGAATACCTACCTCTGGCAAGTGCATTTGTACCCAGGATGCGTAACTAACCAACAAATACATAAGAAAAAGAGCCCCCCCACCCCCGCCACCCCAGAAAAAAGGGCAAAAGGATATTCCATGCTTATAAACGGAGTTGTACGTTTTCTTCTCCCAAGCTCAGGTTGTAGCCCGTTTGTCTGGGGTCATTGGCACAGCCTGGTGGCTGGCCTTGAGAACTGTCTAAGCCCCTGGCCCATCTTGTATTTTCTGTCTGGACTGTGGACTCTTCCTTCTGCATGTCCTGCGTCACTCAGCTGGTTTTCTGCCACTAATGCCCCCTTTCTCATGAATACATAACATAGGTCTCTTCCTCTTTTCCGTTGGCTTGTTAACTTTTGACCAGCTATTTTAAGAGTATTTCTCTCTGGCTTCTTCTCCCCCACCATCACTCCCGCCCCCCCCCCCCCCCCCCACCCCCTTTTTCATTTCCCTTTTTGTACCTCCTTGTTTAGCCTAAAGATTTGTAAAAGTTATCCTAAAATATCTGAAGGCCTTTGAAGGAGGAGGCTTGCTCTATGGGCTCCAGAGGCAGAGAGAAGACGTAAAACTGGTCATTAGTTACCTCTAGAGAGACATCATCTTAAGTGATGTTCCACTGTCTGAATTCCCCAAAAGTGGGCTGGGGGTTATGGAGTGAAGCAGAGGCTGGACAGTGTCTTGGTCATAGTGTTGTTTATGGAGGGCCCTATGCCTTGAATGGGCAGCTGGATTAGGATAATCCCTTCCTGTCTGATCAACACAGCCCCGAACAGAGCCTCTGAGGATGCCTTGAGCAGTGACTCTCATCTAGAGGAGAGGGCCTGTAAACTGAAATGATTCTTTTGTCCTTCTGGGATTGGGATGGGGCACAAATACTAGCACTTTAAGGGTATCATGTGTCAAGTTAAAAATAACTCTGAAGCACCCCTCCGCCCGCAGCCCTGAACGTGGGGCTGTTGGACAACCATTGACCCAAAAGGCAGGATTTCCCTTATTTTCTTCTGCGCCATTCTTCCCCTCTAGTAACAGCATCTGTGTGGTGAATCTTTTCAGTCTTATCTTCTTTGTTTCTTTCTTTAAATCCTCACTTGGGCAGCGCAGGTTCCTATAGCATATTGGATATATCACCACAGAGAAAACACAATAGGGGCTCTGCAGGCATATTCTGGCTTTTAAAAAGTCGGGACGATGTTTAAAAATCAAAAGCTTGATGTAACACATTTAGATTTGTACCTTCTCTTGAAATACTGGACCATCTGGGCCCTTGGCAGTTTCCACCCCCAGACCTGGGGAAGGGCTTGCTCCTTCCCCTCACACATCCCCCAGCCTTTACCTGCTGAGACCCCCAAGGCATTGAACCTCCTGACTTCCTTAAGTAGTAAAATAGGCTTTCGTGGGCTAGCCTGGGATCCCAACCAGTGCATTTAGTATTGTAAGAAAACGAATTCAGCTTTTAAAGAGCAGATATTAGAAATATAAAAAATGCCAATTCGGGAGTGCTTGTAGGGTCCTCAGTTAGAACCCCTCCTTACAGTGAGGGGCTGTGTCCTGGACTTCTCCTATGCCGAATGTGGCCTCAGCAGCTAGTAGAGGGCATCCTAAATGAGGGGGGCATTCGTAGTGGCTCAGTGGTAAAGAATCCACCTGCAATACAGGAGACCTGGGTTCAGTCCCTGGGTCGGGAAGATCCCCTGAAGGAAATGGCAACCCACTCTCCATTATTCTTGCCTGGCAAGTCCTATAGACAGAGGAGCCTGGAGGGCTGCTGTCCATGGGCTGGCAAGGAGTCGGACACGACTTAGCAACTCAACAATCACAACAAAGGTACCTGATGAATGATTTACCTCCTGGGATCACTGAGTGCCCTCTGCCTGCCCCTCTCCAGGCGGTGAGCAGAAACTCCTTCTCCCTGAGGACCCGAACCTGTCAGTTCCGCCCGAGACCAGACTGCTGCCTGGTCTGTTATCTAGAACACCCACTCGAGCCCTTGATGCTAGTGCAGAGTTTGGGATGGGTCCCCTGCACAGCTGCCTGCGTTGAGAAGTGACTTCTTTCTTGGTGAAAGAGCCTGCCCCGTTCAGGAGGTGTCCAGGAGGGGATGGGAGCACAGAGAGGCCTGCGTCAGGCCTCTGCTCTCAGCTGGTGCCTGCCGACCTGGAGTTTGTGGCAATTATAGACGGCTTACGTTCCGAACCCAGGGCAAGGGCTGGGTAAAAGTTCAGCTCATTCTCTTTAAAGAAAAAAAAAAAAAATCTTCCTCTTTGACATTTCAGAGTTTTGACCCAGATCAGTCAGAGGCCACGAGAGCTCGCGATGTCTGGAGAGAGCGTTTAGTTCCCGAGGCCTGAAGCTGCAGAGAAGCTGGAGCGAGCTAGTGACCTGCTGGGCTTGAGTTGAAGCCCTGTCTTTTCAAGTGTGCCCTGTCCCAGCCTCCCCAGACCTCACGGGGCGGACAGAAGGAGCGTGCCACCTTCCCCTCCCTCCAAAAGTTATCTTTACCCCCTGAAATCAAACACTGCATACAGCCCCTGTAAACTGCTTCCTGGTAGGTTCGGGTGTCCTTGCTAAGTAAACATCTTCCCATGTTTTTGGAACTGAATCCCCTTTCTGATTCCTGGTCATCCCATTTGCGTTTTTCTGTTCTGGATGCCATGTACAATCAGGTTACTAGAAGGAAGACCTAGAATGAGGCAGAGGCACCTGAAATGACTGTTTCAATCTTAGTAAAACTGTTAGGAGAGTAATGGGGTCGTGGGAAGAAAAATAGAAGACTTAGATGAAAAGTGAAATGAAACAAAACCTCCCAAACATTGGGGGATCATAAGGTTTTTCAAGTCAGAGCTGATTCTCGCCAAGCGCCTGATGCGGGGACCTTCCTTTGCATAGGCTTGAGCTCTGTTGTTCTGTGGTTGAACCACAGTTGGCCTCCGTCTATAGGCCCTGTGGCTGCGCAGGGCCCCGCTGACCCCAAGTTGCTCTTGCGCCATCTCTCGTGACTTATTTTCCTCTCCTCTCTCACGTCCACCCACCCATGACATCTCCATCGCCATGGCAGTGAGCAGCCACGTCATTCACTAGCTCACGGGGTGATGGGCCAACTCTGTGCTGAGCCCTACTTCCTCCTAGTTCTCCCTCCTGAAGCAGGAGGCTCCCTGGCAGAGCTCAAAGCCCTTTGTTTATTTGATCCTGGGCTCTTGGATAAATCAGGAATGTCCTGACATGAACTTAGGCATGTTTTTCTTCCATGGAAAAGGAAACTATGGCAAATGGTATTTAAGTAGGCAGAGGACCATTCCAGGGGACTTGCTTTGGTGCCATCAAGGCCACGTTCCTTTGGTCATCAGACCAGTAGGTGACTTCTTTATTGGCATGCTCTACCCTGGAGCCCAGAAGGTGTGAATCTGAAGCACTTTCTCCCCTGCTGAGAGCTTGGCACAGATGCTCTGGACTTCTTTTAAAGCTGTGGAGTGCCATGGTTGTCTTCCAAGTGGTCTTCTTTCTGCTGGGTGAAACCCTGGTCCAGAGCAGTTGCTTGAAGAAGCCTGCTTAGGAGTCGAGGTACGGGATAAGGTGTCTGCCTGGCGCCTCATTCTCTAGCTGTCTGGAAGTTGCAAGGATCTCCATATGATACACTTTGAGGCAGCTGCCCCTGAACCTGAATGAGCCTGAATACATCTCTCACTTCCCATCAGGACTAGGCTCTTGTGCTACAACTGGTTGTCAGGAACCTTGGCGGGTCTGCCTTTGGATGTGGCCATGTGGGAACCCAAGACACCCAGAGACTGTCTAGGTGTGTGTGGTTCAGTGAGTTAGCATCTGAGCTGTTCGGGAACTATTTCTGGGTCGGAGGGCAGGAAAATGTTTGGAGTTGGAGCTGTGTGCTCTGCTGCAATGGAGACGTGTCAGTATCCAAAAACAAGTCCGATCAGTCTCCAGAGCATTGGTGGGAAACCCCCTCCTTATAAGTGGTTCCAGGTGTGAATGCCCAAGTATTACCGTGGCAGTATTACCCACGTATTCAAGTGGAGGGTGGGCTGGTGGATGCTTGTCTCATTAAAGCCAGTCATTGGCCGCCCAGGGTTCAGGCTTGGCTGCCACTCTGGTTTGCTCCTTTTCATGTTGTCAGAGGATCTTCTTGGGAACAAATGACTCAGCAACCTGAATCTCTGGGACTGAGTAGCCTAACTGCCCGAGAGTGACTGGACGCATCCACCTAGGCCCTAAAATTCTGAACCCTGCAAGAGTGGAGATCCTCTAGATTCGTCAAGCTGCCATTCAGTTCGGTTTCTCTCACTCCTGCCCCAATAGAAGACTCGCAACTCATGGGGTAAGCAGGCAATGTTTTAATTATGCATTTTGTCCTTAGGAAATTCCAGGGAGAAAAAAGGTCCTGGTTTATGGCCAAAAAAAGCAGAATATAACAAAAATCAGCTCCGGCTGTAATACTAGACTTGTCTGTGGCAAAAGAGTTAATAGAACAGTGGTCTCAGGGTGGGGACCATTATTTTGGGGGATCCAGGAGAAGCACCTACGGTTCAAGATATGATGACGCCACGTTCAGTGTGGGACAGCCCTGTCTGGGCTCTGGGCACTGTCACTCAAAGAGTTAAGCTAGTTTGATGGCAGGGGAGCCCTCGGAGAAGGCGTGAGCCTGCGGGCACTAGGCCCTCTATGCCCCAGAGCAGTGAGGTCTGGGGTAAAAGGGGCCGGAGAAGTGTGGCCAGAGAAGTGGAGTGTAGGCCCAACTTTTTTTTTGCCTTGTTTGACCAGCCTTGGCACTGCCCTCCGGCTCTCCAGGGGAAAAGCTGCAGTTCTGCTCTTGCAACACAAGGAGCAGACTGGAGAATTTAGATCTGCGTCACAGAGCTCTGAGAGAGAGAGAGAGAGAGAGAGAGAGAGAGAGAGAGAGAGGAGAGAGAGAGAGCGAGCGCTCCGTCGATAGGTCTGCTAGCAGCAGCCGTGCTGCAGCAGAGAGAGAGAGAGAGAAATCAAGAAACAAGTCATAGCAACACCGGGCACCAGGTTCTGCCAGCTCACTTGCCAAGCGTTCAGAAATCTGTCGGGGGCCGGAGGCCTCTGGGTAGCCTAGGCTAGGGAGATGACACGCAAGGTGGCACGGGCGGTTCCCGCGGGGAGGAGGTGGGGTGGCGGTGGGGGGCAGGGTCGGGAGCAAGAGGTTTCGGGGCGATGGCGGAAGGTTTGCTGGGACCAGTTTCTGGAACATTCGGGACTGCGGCACCTTACGGCCGGCCGAGATTTGGGTCTGCGCAGGCGACGATGGGTGGTCCGACGGGCTTCAGGACTTGATGGCGTAACCCCCTTCTTCCCCCACGTACGTATTTGCTGGGATCGGGGGCGATGTCTCTGCGTATGTGGGTGCTCTGTCTTTCTCACCTTCTTTCTCGCTTTTTGCTTTTTTTTTTTTCTCTGAGGGAGGGTTTTTTTCCACTTTAATTTCTTTTCCCTTAGTATCAGCTGCTCAAGCCTGACCAGGGTAAAGGAAAAAGTAGCAAGCTGTCCCCGGAGTCCCACCTGACCTCCCAGCCTTTACCCCCATTTCTTTCTATCTGGCAGACAGACTGGTTTTCCAAGTTGTTTGGGTGTCAGTGTCTGTCCGTCCGTCCATACGGTTCTCAGGTGGAAGGTAAGGAGTGAGGAGGAAGAACACTGTGAGGAAGGCGAGAGGGGCAGCCTTTCCAGGGGTTGCCTGGTTTGAAATGTTCATCCCTGGGAACCCGGGGCTGGTAGGGGAGCAGGTGGGCAGGATGGGGCGTGGGTTGGGAGAAGTGGGGTAAAGCCGGTACGTTTGTCACTGCGTAGTTGGGGAAAGTGGGGAATGGTGACGCAGTCACTGTTGGGTCTTGTTGTGGGCTCCGGGGGGACAGGTAGTGAGGCTCCCAGGATCTGTAGGGCCAGCTGAGAGGGGTTGAGGATGAGCTGAGAAGGGAAGCTAGCATTTAGAGATTAAATGTCATCCTTTTGGCGTTGGAAAGTTGTTTACCTTGCGCTCTCTGTGTCTCCATGTTGGCACCCTTCCAGTTCACATGTGATGGCCTTCCTTGTACTGCTGCATCATTAACTAAGTGACTGAGCTGGCCTTCCATTGGCCAGGGGAGGGCTCTCACTCCAGACACTTCCTCTGATTGGTGGGTGGGCCAATGGCAGGTGAAAACCTTTTTTTGATTGGCCGAGGGCAGGGTATCAAATCTGAATTTGCATTTCACTTGCTTAAAGGGGAGGGGGAGAAGCCCAGCAGCTTTCTAAAATCTGTTTAGGGGTGTGCGTATGCTCCTGTGTCTCTGCCTGATTTTGACTGACCAGTTGAAGCCTCTTCCTGTGCCTTTTTAATTTCATGCACTATAAGGAAGAAGAGCTAAGGGCTCCCCCAAACTTTTTTTTGGAGGAGCAAGGGTTGGGGAGGTGGGTGCGCAGAGGGTTGACCAAACTGGAAGAGAATATTTGTTCTTTAGTGGGAATTTTCCGATCAGCCACACCTCAGTGTTGCGGCAAAATAATTCTTGGCTCCCCTGGAAACGCACGGGCAAGGTAGGGCACAGCTGCTACTGCTGTTCTTGCCACCACCCTGGGCTTCCTGCTGACTCTGGGCTACTCCCCGGGGACGAGAGATTTGCATTGACGTCCCGGGCTGTCCAGAGATGAGCCCATTATGGGAAGGACCTGCCTTCTGGAAGCTGCTGCTCCCTGGTGCTTGGAAAGGTGAGGATGGGGACTGAGCCTGGGACACGGTTCAGTAACTGCGTATTTATTTGGTGGGGTTTCAGGGAAATCCACGGGGCCACAAGAGACGTGGAGGTCCCAGGTCAGAAGGGTTTGTCATCCTGGGGAGTGAGGAGAGTGAGCAAAACTAGGGCAGCCGGCTGCTCGCCTCTGGTTGGGGGAGGAGGGCTTGGGAAAATCAGGGTCCCAGCTCCCCACCCAGCCCTCGTTGCAACCCCTACGTCCGTGGGGAGGGGGTTTCCGATCCCCGCATCTTGCGCAGTGGTCCCCGCCCATGACTGCGCATCCAGGAGCGCAATGCGCTCTGGGTCTCTGGCCTAGGACAGCACCGCCCTTCTTATTACATAACGGAGGGCACGGCTATGCTTTCTCGGCCCTTCCTTGCAACCCTACCTCCTGGCTCCCCAGGGCCCACAGAACTGGGAAGGGTCTGGTGGGAGACAAGTGATAAGACTTGACTCCCTTGGAGGGCTCGCTCTTGTCCAGTCAGTGAGAGGGGCTGGGTTTGTAGACAGAAATGAACTGCCGACCCCTGTCAAGGGGTATGAAATGCAGAACGTCCTTCTGAATGCCCTACGTCACCTATGGGCCCCCAGGACCTCTCGGGGGCGGGGGGGGGTGTGTGTGTGTGGGTGGGGAGCAGTGCCCTTTTTTCTCTCTCATGCTTTCTGAAAGGAAGTTTCTGAAGGGAAAGACGTGGCCATTGGGAGAGTAAGGAAGACTTTGAGGGGCCAGTTGGGAGGTGGTTGAAAGTTTCCCTCCCCTTGTCTCTAGCTTCCCTTTCCCTGGGTGGGTTGGTGGCATTTGGAGACTCCTTTTGGTCATAAGGCTGCCATTTTGGAGGCATTTCTGCTGGTCTCGGACATGGTGGCGTTGGTTTTTCTGGTCCTGCTGTGCCAGTTCCGCAGAGTGGGCGGGGGGCGGGGGCTGTGACGGAGGAGGGGAGGGGGGGCAAAAGCGCAGCAGAGGCGGGCACAGTGGTGGCTGCCGCAGTGAAGATGGCCCCACGGGCAGGACTGCCCAGTGCCACTCTCTGACACAGCCCTGGGTGGGGGTTCCACCAGCTGGGGCCCCGGCTTTGCCCAAACGTGGGCACTGCTCACTGAAGGTCTGGGTCTCCCATGCCTTAGTCAGCCTGAGGCTTAGAGCAGTCCAGGGGGAGGGAAAATCAGGTTTTTGAGGGGGAGGGTAAAAGCAGAGATATGGCAGCTCATCTCCGACGAGTTGGACCTATGGTTTGTGCTCCCCAAATAGGTTCTGTCTCTGGCAGTCTCTCCATGGGGACAGGGGGTGGGGTCCGTGGCAGCTTTGACAATCTGTTTGGATGGCCCTGCCCTTTCCCCATTTTTTTGCCTCTGTGTTCCTCTGTACGTCCGTTGCCAGGGCCATGGTTCCAGCTGTAGTTCTCCAGTGAGGCTCCCTGCCTCCCGTCCCTCTCCTTTCCAGGCCCTTCTGCGTGCAGCGGCCATCTTGTCTTTCTTGCTCAGAAATTTAAAATGGTTTCTCTTCGTCTCCAGAGTGAGATCCCTTCCCTTTTAGCAGGATGCTGGAGGCTGTCTATGACTAGTCTCGTCTTAGCTCTCCTAGACAGTCTCACCTTTCCGAGTTTGCCTAAGTGGACCAAGTATTCCAGCAAAACCAGGCAACTTACTTTTTCTTGCCTTTTCTCTGTCTCTGTTCTCACTGCTGATATTTCCCATGCCTCCTCCACTGCACCCACCTGCGGCAGTCCCACTGTCTCCCAAGGACCTTTCCTGATTACCTTCACGAGAAGCAATCCTCACACCACCCCTGCCCACTTAGACCAAACTCCCATATCTTCATGCCTCTCATGCTACTTTAGACGTGCTGGGGTTCTTTGAGTTTAAGTCTTATGTCACCTATGAAATCGTGAGCCCCAGGAAGCCGGGGGAAAGAAAGGAAACATGTACCTATATGACGTTTTCTGTTTGGCAGGTACCACATCCAGCTCATTGACGGTGGTTATTTCATTTATTCCTCACTGCAACCCTGCAAGGAGTGGCTGGTAAGTGTTCTGGTCATGATTAGAACCTTGGTGTCTAACAGCCTTTGCATTTTTCTTCTCTCTTCAGTGTCTATAAAATGCCTCTTAGGAGGTAGATCCCCCAAACGCGTCTATTTAAGGAGTTCTGTGAGTCCCTGATGCTTTGTGGGAGTTTGGGTGGCTCATCTTCCTGAACCCAGGGTCTGGGTCACTTAGCTCTTCTGTGCCACCCTCCCTGCGGCCTCGTTAACTTTCTCCTCTTGCTTTGAGGATAGGTTCACGCAAGAGGATGAGTTAGTTTTATTTTTGTAGCTGAAATTAATGGACTACCAAATGTCAGTTTTCCTCTTGGAAGAGGAGGTGGAGGTGGAGGGGTTGCATTACCTTCAGGGCAGACAGAATAACCCCTGGAATCCAGAGATCCGTAGAGACCAAAGCAGCAGAGATGTGGCACTTGGGCAGAGGTGGGTCTACATCTTGACTCTGCCTCACTCATCTGGGTGGTTTGAGACGTGTTACTTGATTTACCTAAGTCTTACTGTTCCCGGTCAGTAAAATGAAGCCATTATACCTACTACACAGAAATGCCTAATACAGTCAAACAGGTAGGCTCCTAAGAGAAAGCAATGCAGCTTCGTTCCCCTTGCCCAGTTGTCTGCTGGGGACTTAAGAAAAGAATATACGAGGTAGCTTGAGAAGAAATAGGGAAGAAGGAAGCTTATGTGTCTTAAGTGGTATCATAGGCAGGGGCAGGGAGGAGGTAACCGGGCAGTAGGCACCTGAAGCCTGCGAGGTTGTGCCTTTTCCCTCCCTGGGCTAAATACCCGTTCTTGCATTAGAACCTTCTGAATCAGGAAAGCACCATGGAAACGTAGATGAGCCATGTGGTGGCAGAGTGAGGGTTAACCAGTGAGCCTCCCTGGGATCCTTTTGATGCCAGGTTACTTTCCCCTGCTTTCCGAATGCAGCGGTGGCTGCCCGCTTCCTGACGCTATCGCATCCCGTGGGAGGGGAGTTGGACACCCTGAAGCCCCTCGTCACCAGTTCCGGGGCTGCAGAGCAGGGAGTGACGACAGCTCATGAGTCGTCAGCCGACGGCAGCGGGGACCCTGGTGACGGCTGCTTCGTTGTTTTTTTCCTCTTCGGATGATGACTCAGTGTGTCGGGAGCCGGGAGATGGAGCACTCAGCCGAGTGGCCAGGACGTTCTGTCAACATGAAAGCAGCAAAAACAGCTCGTCGGAGCTCAGAGCTGACCCTGGGCTGGGGTCATTTTCAGGAAGGGCTTGGCAAAGGAAAGGCGACCGCCACGTATTGGGTTGGCAGGGGTGATACCGGGTAACTTAACAGGGCTCTGTAGACCCTTGAATTTTAGAACCTGAAAAGAAAACGCAGCCGTTTGTGTTACTAGATGAGCTTGGCAACCAGGTTGGCTTCTTGAGCTCCTCGCACTCATCCCCGACAAAGAGACAAATTTCCGGGTCCAGAAAACCCCCTTGGGGATTTCTCAGTGTGGCTCATTGCCTTGGATGGAGGGCAAGTCCCTTTTTGGGGGAAGCAAGGGTGGGGCCTGGTAGCTCTAGTGCCCGTTGTGGGGATGTAGTGTCTTCGGGGTCTCCTCTGCCGGCATCACGCGAAGAAGGTGGCTCCCGCGTCACTGGCCTCAAGCTGAAGACCAGCTCTCTCGGGCAGCCATTCTTCAGCCTCTCCTTTTCTCATCCCAAATCGCAAGCTTTTCTTCTTCTTCACCATCTTCCTCACTTCCTCCTCAGGTGCCATGGTGGGCCTTGACCTCCGCGTCTGTGTATTGTGTGTGTGGTGTCATCATGGCGGCTTGGGTTCTAGGCTTTTCTCCCGTCTGCAGCAATGCGCTTTGTGCGCGTGACGCCCCCGTGGCTCCGCCCCGCTGACCAGGCCCCGCCCCGCCGCCGGCCCCGCCCGGCCGCCAGGCCTGTCCCTGAGACCCAGGGAGGAGACAGGCCCTTCGTTCTTTCGCCGCAGAATCTGCGCCAAACCACCATCATCCCCAGCATCCGGCTTCCCTTCTCTCCTCCGTGCTGTCGGCCAGAGTCTGGGGCAGAGGAGCAAACAACTTGTGGGAGGGGATGATGGAGGGACAGATAGCCTGGCTGAGCTCTCTGGTCTCCTCAGCCCGGGTGCCATTTTTCTCAGCCTCCCACGCTCCTGTGGACGATGTCTGCTCTGACCTTTGTCGCCGCTCATCTCCTCTTCCCCCGAGGACCTCCCCGCGTGACTCGTTGGGATGTGGGGTCTCGGGCGCCCAGAAGGAGCAGGGGGACCCGGCCCAGGTCACAGCGGAGAGCTGAAGAGACAGGCGAGGGGGTGGAAGCTGGCCGACCCCACCCAAGTGCAAAGGCAGCCCCATCACCACCCCCCACCCTTTTTTGCAGTCATGTCTTTTCGAGCCTAAGTAGAGAGCAACTTGACCTGAAAAAATTCGTGTCTCTATGTGGGTGTTAGAACGTCTGCGGATCTTTGTCCGGAAGCTGTGTGGTGCCGAGAGCCCAGGTTCTGTGCTTCAGGGAGCTGTTGTCCTTCGGGTTTGTTTTTGCAGCAATGTGATGGATGGGTCCTCCTCAACAAGCCCCCGTGCCCGCTGCGACTGGCCTTTCTCCAGGACGCTGGGCCCAGTGGTGGCCCTGCTTCTTGTTGGTGGACAGGGCGCCGCAGCAGAGGGCCGTGTCTAGGGGCCCAGAAGAGACCCCGAAGACTGGGGCCTGCGCGTGGTGCCTCACCTGGTGGTCCCTGGGAACTGAGCCCACCTTTCACTTCTTCCCCACAGAGAACTCAGGGGGAGTTCAGCTCCAGAAGTAGGTGACGGCCTGCTGGAGACTCCGCTGATGATGGTCCTGGCGTTCAGAAGACAGTCGTCATCCTTTGGGGTAAACGTGTTGCCTGTTTGCATGTCTTATTTGGAACACACAGAAAAAGGAGCTGCCTGGCAGCCTGGCTCTCCGCAGTAAGTATCTGTCTGCATTCTTTTATCCCTTCGAATGTCGGAAGTGAAGGGATGCGGTGCTGAACTCAGCCGGCTCTTGTGCCTTCTCGGTTCTTTGCTGCCCAGCCCCGCCCTTGGTCCTCCAGAAGCAGGCGCTGGATCCATTTCGCCATGCTGCTGGAGAGCTGCAGAGAGCTTAGCAGTCAGTGTTCCGCCCCCGTGCATCCCCCTCGGGTTCAGGAGAAGTCGATTCTCCCTAAAATGGAGCCAAGAGGCCGGGTCCCTCCTGAACTGAGTGTTCATGGGCTGAATGGAAGGGCCCTGCCTGTGCTCACTGCCCCCAGCAGGGAGGTGACTCTCAGTTGCCTGGGTGGGGGAGTGGCGAGGGCGGGGATGTGCCTTGCCAGCATCTAGCATGGTTCTCTGCCAAGTTCTAGCTCCAGATCGCTAGGCCGCTAGGAACCTAGACTATATATAGCGTTGTGCTAAGCAATTCTTATCGGACCTGTCTGTCCCCTCACCCCCACGGGGAGGAGAGCTTCTATCAGAAAACCAGAACCTGGAGAGAGTGAGCCACCTCCACGGGGCCTTTTATTCTGGGAAGGGGTGTGTGTGTGTGTGTGTGTGTGTGTGTGTGTGTGTGTGCACGTGCGCGTGTGCATGCATGCACATGAATCTGTGTGTCTGTGTACACGCATCTGCATCTGGACGTCTGGTTCAGAGCTGCCAAGCTTTCTTTTCTTCCCCCTGTTTCAGATGCTAGGAGATTCAGGACCTTGCGGATGCCAGCGATGTAGGCTGAGGGGCGGGAGGGGCTGGTGGTTCTCGAAGGATCCTGGGTTTGTTTGGAGGAGAGACTGGCACCCAATGTGGCTGAGAGCACTGCGTGGCCTCCGCTGTGTCTTAACAGCTTCCGGTTTGCCCTGCTTTGCCCAAGCATGTCTTTTGACCTCTCCCTTCCTTCTTTGGAACCTTCTGCCCTCCTTGCCTTCCTCCAGCCCTGCCTTGTCCTTCCTCTGAGTCTCTTTGGGATCGATGAGGCAGCCCCAGCTCTGGGCATCCGGGAGCTTGTCCGCGCCCCACCCTCACCCTTGTTTGGGGTTTCTGGAAGTCCGGCTTGACCGGCAGAAGGGGTCAGTTGTCTGCAGAGTAGCTGGGTGGTGAACAAGCGCGTCTTGCTGGGACGAACAGAGCAGCATGATCTGGGTTCCTCTCAGAGATGCTGTTGAGCCCACAGTTTGTGTGGTTCTGGGACTGTAAGTGCCGATGGACATGACGTGACCCTGGGCTTGTCAGCGAGCCACCGCCAGGCTGCTTGTCAGAAACCAGATGCAGGAAGGAAGATAGGATCCCGCCACCTCCCTGCCTCCCAGGTAAGTCAGGTGTGGGCCGTGCGGTCCGACCCTCCCCCAGCTCCTCTCTGCCCACGGAGGGCATTCTCCTTAGTGAAGAAGCCTCAGACTTTTCCATTCAGAATCTCCCAAACAGTTGCTCTCTTCTTTCCATCCTCCTCTTCCTGGCTTTTCTGTGAATGGGGTTAGTAACCAGTGAAGGCTTGGGGGCTGGGTGGCCAGCCTAAGTGATCGGATGCGGGTGATGGCAGGAGTGGCCCCTGGCAGAACAACCGTCCAGCCTCCCGCGGTCACTGCCCTCCCCAGGCCCCTGCGTCCAGCGCTAGGTTCTGGGTGCTGAGCCCTCAGAGGGGCTGGGAGCCTGCCTGGGAGCTGGGCCCTCCTTTCCCCATACCCTCTCTGACCTGGACGCCGGGGCACCTTTAGCCTCACTGGGCCTTAGTCTAGGCCCATGGCGTGGACTTTATGGACTGTGGGCTGGGCAGTGAACTTTGGGGTTCTTTCCTTACCTTAAGTTTTCTTTTTGTTTTGAGTGAGTTACTTTCTTCCTCTAGGCACTCATTGCCTTTACTTAAAAAAATAATCCTGGCCCAGTGAGCCATTGCAAAGCATCTCCAGGCAGTTGACGTAGGAATGTTTTTCTCGCTGCTGCACTAGGTACTGGTCACAATAATAGCGATGGTGATTAAAAAGGATGAGGCCTCCGGAACTGGGAGGTCTGTCACTTGATGGAGATGGTGCAGACTGAGGCGCTGTGCACATTCTCAGGAGATCTCTCTCCTGTCGATTCCTGCCCTGTCTGGGCCAGTAGGGCCGGATGGAGTGAGCTGACAGCGGATCGTCTGGGGTCTCAAGACCAAAGGGATGGTGCTGGGGAATTTTATGATGTTCTCGGATGATATCACGAGGCCCCTGTGGGATCCCAGCTCTCCACTTGTGCTTCATGAATGCGGGTGGTGTTTCTGCCCCCACTCCCCCCGCCCACCCCTTTCCCTGGGAAGTCTGCTGCATGCTGCCTCCCAGTGTTTCATCTTCGCCTCTTCCCATCTGAGAAGAGACTCTGAGTTGGCCGTGAGCAGCCTGGGATCCTTGCTGAGCGGATTTGGAAGAGTCCGCTGTGTCTTCCTTCAAGGAATCTGAAGCCTCAGCCCCTCTGGCAGGAATGGAGTGAGGGATGGCTAGGGGTGTTGGACCTGGAACAGGAATAAAGCAGACAGATCAGCTCTGGTGCAGCTGGGGAGATGAAGCAGGAGCCGGCCAAGTCCCTCAAGATGTGCCGGCTAGAGTCTGGCCAGCGCTGGCTGCCGGGCTGGAGCCAGATGGAGCCGCTGGCCGTGCTGGGGAGCCGCGGCTCCCTGTGCTCAGTGGGTCCCCAGGCCTGGCTCCAGGTGCCTACTGCTCGTGCTCACAGCCCTGCCCCTGGCTCGTTGTTGGGGGGTCACCAGGGTGCAGAGGCTGGCGTTGCTCCCTGAGACCCCGTTGTCTCTGGGGCCTCCAGTATCCACCCGGATTGGGGCTTGGTGCTCCCCTGCCGACTTGCCCAGCTTTCTCCCTCATCTCATGCGTTCCTTCCTTCCTGCTCCCCCACCTGGCTGTTCCAGATGTGCTGTGGACCATTGTGTCAGGAGCTAGGCTGGCAGAGCACTTGGCATCCCCCCTGAGAGGGGGGCCAGGCAGAGCCAGCACTTCTCTGTTGACCTTTGAGTCCCCACAGTCTGGGACCCAGGAGGCGGCTCGGGGGCCTCTCTCCAGCTGGGGTCCGACCGAGGTTAACAAGGCTGGTGTCCCTGGAGCCACGGTGGTGCGGCTTGGCCGGGAGGCATGCTGCAGGAGGGGCCCTGCCAGGGGGTGGGTTGGTCAGCACCTTCCTCTCCATCGACTCCTGGTCTGCTCAGGACCGCACACTGTCTAATGCACAGCTTGGCTCTTTTCCCTGGCACGAGTGCCCCTGGGGCTGCAGCGGGACTTCAGTGAGCATCTGTACTTCGTGCTGGTCACTTTATTGGGCATGTTGTGCTGGCCCCCCTCCACACCTCCAAAATATGCTAGAGTGCCTTTTCCACTCGCCGGCTGTCTGTGGGAGGCCCTCTTCATCTTGCGTTTCTTTTCTGGGACTTGGAGTGTCTGTCAGGGACGCGTAGACACGGTTTGGTTCCTTGCTAGCTCCCCTCCACGGGAGCTGCTCGTAGGCAGATGAGGCCAGAGAACGCCTCCAGCAGTCCCCCTGGGCTGGTGCAGTCGCGTGGAGCCCCGGGCAGGGGAGGAGCAGGGGGCGGGGATGGAGAGAGCCACACGGGGCGGGAGGAACGGGGGTGGGGGAAGAGTAGTGCAGCATCTGACCACTGGATCAGATGAGCGGACATGTGTGCGTGGAGCCCGGATTGGGGTCTGTAACGAGGCCGGAAAGCCTGAGACAGGCCTCGGAGTCCTTGTTCTTAGCATGCAGTCCAGGGAAGCTGGCCTTTGTTAGGGCCCCTTTTGCTTATCTGATTTCATGCTCAGAACAATCCTTTTATGATTGAAGACACAGTGATTTGGTTAAGTGACTTAAGCAAGGTCACAAGCCTGGTGGGTGGCACTCCTGAGATTTAAACTCGGGCATCTCTGAGTCCGAAGCCTGCATGTTTTCTTCACGCTGTTAGGCTAAAGCCCAAGCTGAGACCCTCAGAGGATCGGCAGCCGACATAACCCAGAGGGCAAGGCTAGATACTCTGTGATCCCCATGCATGGGCAGGCAGATACATTCCTTCCACACAGTGTCTTTAGCCTCTGCGGTATATGTGCCAAGGACAGTGCTCAGCATGGGGTTGCTGGACTCAACAAAATCAAGTTTCTGCCCCTGAGGGGGTGTATATCCTCACGTGGGGAAGATACTGTTAATGCTAGTAAATGGGATTTAAAGATAGACATAGAAGGAAAAGAAGGACCCTCTTCCTTCTGCAGAAGCGGGATCCAGATGTTGGTCGGGGAGGGAAATGGGGAGACTGAAGGACCTCAGCCCCCGGGGAAGCCATGTTGATTGAACTTCCAGAGAGAACTAACACACGTTCTAACCCTTCTCATTTCCCACCAGCTGGGAAAATCCATCCGCAGCCCACAGACGCTCACAGAATCTTGCAGTGGGTCAGGAATCAGGGTGGCCGTAGCTGTCAAAACTTTGGTCACCAGCAGACTAGGGGTTTTTGTGTTTTTTTTTTTTTTTCCCACTAGCCACGGCTAGTGGCACTCCTGACCTCTTGTCTCTCCCACCCTTATCAGGCGCTAGCTGGCATCTCCCCCAGGGCTTGGTCACTGTCTTGTTCATGCAGCGCCGGGGGACACTCGGGGTCAGTGTTTGCCGAGTCATTGGTAGAACCTGTGCCCACGGGAGACAGAGCTCTGCGGAGCTGCTCCTCTGCCAACACGCATGGTTCCAAGATCCTCACAATAGGGAAGGGAAGAGAGGGGAGTCCCTTGGTATCAGATGCTTGGAGGAGCTTTGTGTCCCGAGAGGTTGAGGCAGGTCGGTAGCTGGGGATGGGGGAAGGCACGTTTCCTGTGTGCAGCGCCAGGACCCGGGGCCTGTTGAGACGGTGGGAGTGCCGCGGCCGCCGGGCCCAGGGTGAGGCAGGCCACGTGACTTGCCGCTCTGGCACCACAGTCCTGCCAGCCGGCACACCCTGGCCATGGAGGCTGCCACCTGCTGCCAGGCAGTCGGGGTTGCAGTGTGGGCCTTGGTGGTGCATGCCTGTAGGGGCTCACAGAACCCGTAGACGAGTCAAAGGGCCTGGGGTTCTGGCTGCATTGGTAAAAACGTGCTCCCTTGCCTTACCTCTGTGGGCCTCGGTTTCATTGTCTATAAAAATGAACGGGATTGAACTAGAATCGTTTTGGAGGTTCCCATCAGCTCTGAATCGGAGGCTCCCTGGATGTTTGTGGAGGTATTTCTTTTTTTTTTTTTTTTAAATTATGTATTTCTTTTTGGCTGCGCTGGGCCTTCGTGGCTGTGTGCAGGCTGTCTGCAGTGGCAGAGCGTGGGGGCTGCTCTTCACTGCCCTGCTTGGGCTTCTCACTGCGGTGGCTTGTCCTGCCGCGAAGCACAGGCTCTGGGGGCACTGAGCTTCAGGAGCTGCAGCACATGTGTGCAGCTGCCCCGGGGGAGGTGAGATCCTCCTGGACCAGAGATCGAACTAGTGTCCCCCCCACCGCATTGGCCGGCAGATTCTTAACCACTGGACCACCAGGGAAGCCCCATGGAGGTATTTCTTAGCCCGAAACTCGGGACCTGCGTTACAAGAAGAGGGGAGGGACCCCAGAGACCTGTCTGCGTGCAGCAGTAACCGTGTTTCCTGAAGGGACACGGTTGGAGTGAATTAGGGTGGGCGGGTGGAGGCACTTTTTGAAATACCCCAGAAGTAAATGCGAAAGGTGAAGACCGTGAAAGTGTCTGCTGAGGACCCTCCAGGTGACCAAGGACATGGACTCCAGCTCGTCCTAGGAGCTCGTCTAGAGACGGGCCGTGTGGGAACTGCTGCAGGGGGGTGACCTGACACGCCATGCTCCCGGAGAGATTTGCCCTCCCTTTTTGGCCCTAAATCCTGGAGAGGAAATAGGTCTGCAGGGTCCTTGTGTCCTCTGCCTTCCCTGAAACTTCTCAGGGTCTGTGCCCCTGTTGCTGTCAGAAAGTTTCCCTTTATATTTAGCCTTCTTTTCTCGTGTGATTGTTTAAGCCCTTCCATTAAAAAAAAAAAAAAAAATGGAGCAGAGAAAACAGAAATATCTCAGAGCCACCAATTCCATTTTGGCTTTTTAGTCTTGAGCCCCTCCTTAAAAGACAGCAAAAATGAAATACATATACGGCAGAGCGCAGGGTCCCCAGCCCTTCTGGACTTGTGTGCAGAGCCGGGCTGCGGCCAGGCGTGGCAGGGCCCCGGCCTCCCTGCTCCGTGGTGGCCTTAGTCTCTGACGTCCACTGTGTCTCTGGGGGTGCGTGGGCAGGAGCCTGGAGGCAGAGGCGCACGCTGTGCAACCCGCTAGACAGAATGCAGAGCTTCAAAAATAGCTGTGTTTCTCCCAAGATGCAGTCTGCTTGCCAGTCTCCGGGACACTTTACCTGAGGTTCGTCACTATGAATCTGGACTCCCCGAATGGTGGTGGGAACGGGGATTGGGGCTCGGATACAGGCAGGAGAGGAATTGCCTGGTAACCGTGGTCTCACCTGCACCCCGTGATGTTTCACGGTTCTGTTCACGTTTACCAGCTCTTCTGACCTCTCACACCCTGTGAGGGCGGGTGGGTGGTATGAGCCCCGTGGCTGATGACCCTGAACTCGAGAGAATCCTGCTTGTACTTGCTTAATTCAGGACACCGTGCATCCAAGTCCCCTGACTCTGGGTGTTCTAGCCAGGGGACCCAGGGGTGGGGTGGGGATGGGGGTGGGTCTTGGGCAGTTGACTTGGCCATTCTAGGTCTCAGGTCTTTTCTCTATATATTGAAGGGGCAGGAAACCTCAGAATATCTGGGTTCTCTGTTTTTTCAACTCTCTCGGAGCTCTCGTGAAGACTGGCATGTGTTCTGTTTCTGGGAAGCCAGCCATACACCATGCGTTTCTGGTGAGGTTTCTTGCATTTGGAAGCTTCTGGAATATGCTATGCTTCCGACCATTCTGACACGTCTGTACAGCACTTGATGCTTGTGCATATGGTCTGCTTCTGCCAAGTAGCTCTCTCAGAAATGAGGCCTCACGGTGGGGTCTCTGAGACTTTTTTCCCATCGGACTTGCAAGCGTTGCTTATGGAGCTCTGCCTGGCTGCTCGTTACCTGTTTGCTCGCCGCTTACATGCAGCACCTGCTGGAAGTGCCAGCTGATGTGCGATGGGAACGCTTGCTTCAGCTCTGGTTGTTTGCATGATGACTGATTGGAAGAAGTAGGCCTTTCCCGTGGAGAAGTTGCTCAGAGAATCCTTGGGCAGCCGTGTGTTGAGTACTGAGCCCAGCCCCCACCCTCCACAAGGGCTTCTGAAGCAGAGCGTGGGCTGCAAGACTCCTTGGCCATGTGGCCCTCTGTGTGATCTGCATTTGGTTAGGAAGGGGGAAGGAGTGTTTGTTTATAGCATATTTAACCAGGGTGGCTTAGGCTTTATCTGGGGTGTGTTTGAGGAAGGGTTGGGGTTGGCTGGGGGGCAGCACATGTCTGTACCATCTGGCCATTCGTATCCCCTGAATGCAGCCCCGGCTTGTAGAGAAACCTTGTGATGGGCAAGCCACCTGGGAGCTGTTTTGGTGGCCGCAGACTTCAGGGACTTGACATGTGACAAACGTGTGAACGTTTGTCGTTCTGGAGTCCGGCTGTCTGGAGGATGGAGCGGAGGAGGTCTGCACCAGCACAGGGAGGGGGTTTAGGCTACACCCCGGGGAGGACCATCATGGCGTCCCGACGGCTCCTGAGGAGAGACAAGGTTTCTCTGAGAGGGGCAGCCAGGCAGTCCTCGGGAGGGTCCTTCGGGCCTGCGTCTGTGGACGCCGGGAGCAGCAGGAGCTGTGGGTGCGAGGATCCCGCGCGGGCTCCGCTAGTCCTCTCTGCCTCTGAGGCACACCTGGGCTGGGGTGGGAGACACACGAACGTTGTTTCCCTTTGCAGAGAGGACTTCTGGCACCGACCCTGTAGGACTGATTGCATTTGCGAATAAAAAGGGAGAAAGGCACGTTCGTCCCTCATCCCTGCCGGGAGAGCGCTGAGCTCTCTGATCCTAATTTGTATCAGCACCGCAGCCATCCTGCCGGCTGGCTTCTCTGCACTCTAGGGATCGCCGACAGGCATCAGAGATGCGTTGTGTGAGAGAGTGTGTGTGTGTGAGTGAGTGTGAACTGGGTGTGTGGGAGAGAGAGTATGTATATGTGAATTTTGTGTGGAGGGGGGAGAGTGTGTGTGTGTGTGTGTGTGTGAGTGAGTGTATCTGTGAATTGTGTGTGTGTGACTGTGAACTCTGTGTGTGGGAGAGAGTGTGTATATGTGAATTTTGTGTGTGGGGGAGAGAGACGTGTGTGTGTGCGCGCGTGTGTGTGTGTGTGAATGTGGCACATGAGGCAGGGCCATACATCTGTTGGCTGGAGAAAGGCAGGAGAGGGGAAGAGGAGCTCTCGGGGCAGGTGCACAGCTCCGGGACCACCCGCATTGCTGACTCTTTTAAAGGCATGGGAGTGTGTTGAAGCACACCTAACATACTATTTAGAAGGGACCAAAGTCCAAAAATCAACCAGTTAATGTCTAAATGAGGGTTGTTTCGAATACAGAGAATCGTATGTCCTTTAGTATTCCTACCGCTTGCATGTTTAACATAGAAAGACCCAACGAGTCAGGAGCCTTCTGCTGCCGAGCCCCCGCCCGCGGCCACCACGTCTGTAAGCTCCTGCTGATTTTGTGTCAGTTTTCGGCCTCCCTTCTTGCCTGTTTCCCACCCTCGCTCACTCCTTAGGCATACAGGAATATCTGTCCGCACGCCCGTGGTATCGTTTCCTTGGGGACCTGTTCTTCGAGCGTCTCTGACAACGTAAATGGTGTTCCCTTCGTTTCACATGTGAACACAGTGCAGGCTTGCTGCAGAGGTGAACCATTTCTGAGACGGGGCGGCTCCCCGCCTGGTCCTGGAGGAGGTCATCTAGACCTCTGAGGAGAGGGGATCAAGGGTACCCACGTGGGGGCCAGCTCGGGGGCCCCCTGCACCAGGCTTCCTGTCTGGGGTGGGCGTTGCTCAGGCGTGAATCCCCCAGCCATCCTAGCTGTTGCTTCTTCTCAGCTTGAGCCCTGAGTAGCAGCCTTGAAAGTGTGAGACCCTGTCTCCTTGTTGGGTTGAGAGTGCCAGCAAAGAGGGTCAGAGAGGAAGTGAACGTGGGCTCCCGGCCACGGGGCTCCCTCCGGGCCAGGTGAGCTCTGTGCAAAAAGGAACGCGTCTAATCTTTTGGCCCTGACGGCCCTATTTGTGTTTGTCTCCTTCTCTCTCTCTTCCCTCCTCTCTCTCCCTCATCTCCCTCCCCCGCCTCCAGAAGAATTTAATCTGCCGGACAACAAACAATACTGTTATAAAACTTGGAAAACAAGAGGGCGAGGCCTCCCTGACAAGGGAAGGGCATGCCGGGTAACTGCCAGGGAGCCTGCCAGGCCCGAGATGGAGCCGGGCGAGGGCCCAGTTGGCTGGGCACCTGGGCGCCCTCCCGGGCCTGGCCCACCAGCCGTGCCATCCCCGGTCCAGAGGGGGAGGAACCGAAACGCAAGTGGGGGCCCAGAAGCGCTTGAAAAGGGGAAGTAGCCTGTGTTCCCCTCTCCGATCTGATGGGAATGCACTAGACTGTGAAACTCTCCTCCCGCCCTCCTCCCCTCCCTCCTCCTCTCCCTCTGCCCTCCTCCCGCTCCCTCCTCCCACCACTCTCTGTTGCAGGTCCCAGACTGGCAGACCCGGGTCCTGAGGCTGGCATAAGCAGTTTAGGCGCAGCTACCTGCTGGGCCAGCTGCAGGGGAGGCAGGAGAGGAGGGTGCTCCAGGCCGCCCAGCACTGCAGACCTACCCCCTGCCTGCCCTCCCCCACCTAGGGAAGTGGAACCAGGTCAGGGGCGTGCCCCGGTCCACGTGCTCTGCCAGGTGTGGGCCCAGGTACCAGGTAGAATTGCCACTGGGAGGTCTGTGGGTGCTCCCTGGGCCTCCTGGTGCCCACAGGGGCCACGCTCCCGGGAGGATGTCCACCTCCGGAGAGGCCCCGCTCTCCTTCCAGGAGTCCGGCAGCGCCGCAGAGGCTGGTCACGCCTCTGGACCTGTTCCCACTGACAGACACAGTGCTTCTCCCCACAGGCAGGCGTGCGTCCCTGTGAATGGGGCTCCCAGGCGGTTGGCGGGGGGTGGCCTGCCCCTCCTGTTCACTCCCGGTGGCAGGAATGCTGGGCTCTGGGTATCTCTTCCCCCAACTTCCAGGGTTAGATTTAACCTGAGCCTGAAGTTTCACCTCCGAAGGCCTCCTCACCGGGTCAATAAATGATGTTGGGGGGACAAGCGGGGAGTGTTGGTGGCTGCTTCTCCTGGGGACCTGCTCTGGCTCGGAGCCACGAACTGTGGTGGGCATCGTGCGTGTGACAGACCATCCGCACACTCCCTTTCCTGCTTGTGGAAAGCGCCAGCTTCCGTGAAGGCAGTCCAGCACTGTGCCCACCCGCACCCAGGTGGAGCCGCTCTCTGGGCAACAGGGAGTCATCCTTGACCCCATCTTCATGGCTCCCCCCCCCCCACCGTCTCTTGCTGCACCCCCAGGCCCTGCGGCGTCCCCGGGCAGGGTAGCCTTGTGTGTCTCCCGGCCCAGGGCCTCTGTGCCAGGCCGTGGGGAGATTTCCAGACCCAAGTCCTTGGTGGTGGTATCGAGGAAGGGACGGAAGCCTCAGAACGTAGGTCCCCCGTACCCCCGACCCAGGAGAAACTGGAAGTGCAGGTGCTGGGCCCATCCCAGCTGAGAAGGCAGTGATTTTTGGCGTCGTTATCTCAAGGGTGATGTGCATGCGCGATGGGGAGGGGTGATGGTTAGTAGGTCTGCGCCACCCCCACTTTGGGATCCAGGGCTGGTAAAGTGTGGTGGTTCCTGACGCAAGCCCTTGTGCTCCCCGGCCCCCTGTCCCTATACCTGTCGTTTTATCTCCCTTTCCTCTGATTCATTAACCACAAGCTAGTTGGCCACAGGCCCCGCCCTGACCGCTTGGAGACAAAATGTTCAGGACACTGGGCCGGGGCTGGAGCTGAGGGTGGCAGGAAGCTAGGCCGGGCCTCCGTGTTCAGCCAGTCAGTGGTCCAGGAGCGCCTCGAGGGCACACCGCTCCCCATTCTCCAGGAGGGCCTTCTCGGGGCCCTTGTCTCCCCAAGATGACTCTTCCTCACTACCCGGAGCCTCGAAACCAGCATTCCCAGCGGCAGGAAGATGGATGAGCTGGCCTCCACTTCCGGCTCTCCTCCCCCGCTCCGGCTGGAACTTGCGTCAGTCGTGTAAGTAGCTGTGACTCAGCACCCAGCGGGACGGAGGGAGGGGGAGGCTGCCGCCTCCCAGGAACCTTCCCGGCTCTGGATCTGAACACGCCGTGGTGGCGCAGGACGTGGCCGGTGGCCCTGGTTCCTGTGTCTCTGCTTACAGATCTCATAAATAAGGGTTCCTCTCCTTCCTGTTTTCCTCCTTTATTATTTTTTTTGTAGGGGGTCACCATACTGGGCATAGGATTCTTAGGGCTTTAAATGACGCAGACAGCATCATTTATAGAATGCAGTAGACACTCTCTTTGCCATCTCTGGCCTGTTCTTGAAGCAGAGGCCCGTGAATTTTATTTAACCCTCAGATGTTTGATTTTGGCCTGCGCAGTTTTTGTGTCTGATTTCTTGTTTAGCTGCATCTGACTCTGCGTGCCTTTAGACTGAGCGGGGCCACCGGACTTCTGCTGCACACTGTCCCCACTTTGCTTGTCTTATTTCCTGCCTGGCCCTCCTTACATTTGAAGGTGCAGTGACCAGTCTGCCCCTGCCCCTCTCTTTTCGGATGAGCACCCTGAGGCCCGTTCCAGAAAAGTCCAGGCCCCCCGTTCTCAGAACCTGGGCTGAGCAGAAATTAAAGCTGCCGCTGTGTTCTGATGCACTGTGCGGTGACCTTTCCTCCACCCTTGGGTCCCTGCCCAGGCAGAGGAGTTTTCGTAGGCAAGAGGGGGGTGGGGAAAAAACCTCCAAATAGAACGTGGACACGGAAGTGGCCTGCAGCAGCCCTGAGGCCCCCAAAGCCTCCTGCGAGGTGGCACCTCCAGGGCCAATGTCCCCACTTGTCCAGGGCTAGCTCTCCCTCCTGGTCAGCCCGCTAAGCCCCTGTCCACTGATTGGCTTGCCCAGGGCTGCTCGGTTGCGGTGGGAAAACCTGGAGGCTTCAGCATGCTGGGGCTTTCCCAGGCCGCCTTCCTCCAGATCCAGGAGGCCTCCGGGCTGGGTGCCAGGGAGAGCATGCTGCTTCCAGCCGCCTTGGCTCACCTGGCTGCGTGCAACTTGGGGACAGAACCAGCGACTGGGTTCAGGTAAGTGAGTCGCTCCCTGCCCGACTGACTTGGAGAAAGAAGCTTGGTTCTGTCGGGAGGTCTGAGACCTCAACAGGCCCTTTTATCTGGTGGGCTTAGGAGGGCAAAAGCTTTGGATCCTAAGGTAACTCCCCCAGTGCCCTTTTAGAGTGTGCTGCAGCAGTGCGTTGCTGATGATCTCTTGTCTCTCTTTCCAGGGCACTGAGTGTTTGAGAGCTCCGGAGTTGGGAGCACACACTTCGGTTCGTGCCCCGAGCTCCCTCGGTGACAGTTGCCTGTCTGCCATGCATGGCCCGTGCTCTGCACTCAGAGCTGACACTTCCCGGGGAGCCGGGGATCAGTCACCCTTGTGACCCGACGACCTGAGTGTGTTCTGAAGGACAAGAGCAAGGTGGAGTGTGAGGGGAGCTTAACCAAATGCTGAGCTAGACTGGGGTGCTTTTCTGAGGACAGAGTTGCCCCACTGGGACCTGAAGGAAGGCTTGAGACCACCAGCCTTACTGTGCGGGCGGAGTGGGGTGGTTCAGGGCTGGGAGTTTCAGGACAGTAGATGCAGAATATTCCAGAAAAAGGGAGCAGCACGTGCAGAGAGGCCTTTTGGAGGGGGAGAGACATTCTGGGTCACCAAAGGACTCCTGTAATACCTTCGGAAAGGGGGTGGATAGTGGCAGCTGGAAGTTACTAAGGAAGAAGAGTTTGGCTGCAGCAGAAAGCAGCAGAGCTGAGAATTGCCAAGTGCAGATCTCCTTCAGCCCCCTCCTTTTATATTTTATTCCTTTCCTGTAGTCATGACTCATGCTCAGTCTTGACCTTAAAGCCTCAGTGATGATCTGATTCACACCCCAACCCCACTCACCCCACCTTTGCTGTTGACCGCAGGTGCCCATACTTAGATCCCTTAGTGTCGACCCCTGCCTGGCCCAGACTCCCCCGTCTGTGACTGAGGCCTTGCAGAGCCCCACAGGTTTCAGAGGCGTCCACCACAGATGCTGCAGGGCCTTCCTCCCCAGCGTCTTCCCCATTGCCGTAGCCGTGCAGTAGAGGACACCCAGGCACGGCTTGAGGGAGAACGAAACCAGTATCAATGGGTGTGCTCCCATCTCCACCCAAGTTTAACACGCTGTACAGTCAGCAACACCCCACCATCTATGCAGAAGCACTGCCTAGGATTCCCACCTGCCCTCAGTCTTGCTCATAATCAGGGACAAGTGCAGAGGGAGACAGTTAGCAAACCACAAAGCAGGCAGTGGTGGGCAGAGGGGCAGGAGCGCAGATGCTGGGGTCAGACCCGGCTTGGACCTGGCTCACCCATCATGTGACTGTGGACAGGTTTTTGAACCACATTGAGGATCGGTTTCTTCTACAAAAACAGGAATAATCCCTGGTTCATGGTGAGAATTGAAGAGCACAGCTCGGTGTTGCATTTTATTTCCTTCTCTTCCCTAGAGCAGCACGTAACGTTATTTCCAGGAGGCAGAAAAAACAACGCTTTTATCTGGAGTCTTGAAGAGTTGGTAGGGAACCGGAGAGGTAAAGATTTTGTCTCTTCTTTCTCTCGGTTATGGTATCAGAGGAAATACAGACGTACTTTCTTAGCTTCACCCATAGGAGATGGAAGTCTGATTTGAACACTGTTCGCACATCTTACTTTCAAGCTGAATTTGAAAACAACACAACACAAAAGTCCATTCTTGTATTAGAGAGTTGTCTACTTGATACACTTTAGGACACCAGTAGAGAATAAGATTGGTGGCTCACGGGGTCTCACTTGAACGTCCTGACCGCTCACCTGTGATGGGGAAGGGCGAGCCCGTGATCTTCCTCACTAGGGTTCATGGGCGAGCTGCACTGGCCCAGGTGGAACCCACCTGTGTGTAGTGGTTAGAGCCTCCCAGGCAGAAAGGGTGCTTGTTTCCTGATGCAGGGAGATGACATCAGAAAATGCTTTGCAGACTGTGAAATAGTTTACGAAACAGGGCAAAACTAATGTAAATGTTCACACAGTTCATTGATAACTTCCACTATTTTATTTCATCATATATATATAATAATGTGAAGGAACTGGTTGTGGAATTGAATAAATTAGCCTAGAATCCATGACTTTTGTATTGCGATTGTCTATGTGACTTATCAGCTTTGACTTTCGTGTTCTTTGAGCATCACTTTGTAACTCTTCTCTGTGCCTTTTGAAGGGACCCTTATGTCCCGTGGCAAGTATAACTGCAGTAAGACATCTTTTGCTCAGGCAAAGGCTGGGTGTTCTGAGCGCATCTCCCTCCTTTCTTCAGTGAGAATCCTCTTCTTCTGGAAGCTGGTTTCACATGGTGGCTTAGATTTTTCCATCTTTGTATCTAGCACCATTTGAAATCAGTGTTTTAGGAGTAAGAATTGCAGCACAGCCAAAGGCCACCTGCAGAGGAGCTGCTGCCCTGGGACCAGCTCCCCTCCTCCTGCCACCTGAGCTGGTTCAAGAAAAGAAGAACTTGAGAAGCAGAGTTCACTCTTGAGTGTATTGGGTTGTGGAAGGGGGACAGTGCAGGAGTAGGGTGGTATTCAGTAGAAACTTAGAGGCTTGAGCAGAGCCAGGGTTTGTGATAGTCTTCCTATGGACAGGTAGCAGCAGCCACCAGCAGGAACCTGTTGGTGGGGCCTTTCAGCGTGTGACTGGGCAGCGCTGGGTTGGGTACTTGATAGCAGTTGGCAGCGGGAGGGCCGTGGACCGGAAGGACTCTCTCATCACACCAGCACTGTCCACCTGCTCCTACATGCCATGGAACATTCAGCTGCAGTGGCTGAGTAGGTGAAATCAGACTTGCCACCTGCACCATCAAGGTGTGGACCCCACTGAGCACCACCGGACCCATCTCTTACACAGGCTGACCGATTTCTCCTGGTGTTCAGAGTCTGTTTTTGTCTAGCACCATTTGAAATCGGTTATGATGTAGGGGGAAAAGCAGCAGCCTCGAGGTCTCGTGCCAAGTCTGGTCAGCAGCAGCCTGTGGCTTCCTGGAAGATGGATGGGCAGAGAGAGGGGGAGGGAGGTTACACCTTTTCCTAGTGACTTCCTTAACTATATCTACAATACTTTATGCACAGGTAATAGATCATTTAGTGGATTTTTAGAAACAAATCACCTAATGTCCTCAGTTTGCTAAAATGTGATAGTGCTGTAAACTCTGAATTGGTTTCTGTTAAATTATCTTTCTGTTCATGCATCCTGACCTTAATAAATATTTACTGTATTCAACTTACCATGTGTTTGTTTTGCATAGATTATTTTTCATTCATAATTCTATGATGATAAGTGGGGCCCTGAAAAATTAATTTGCTAAATGCAAATGTAACCTACTTCATAAAGCATTCAAAGTCGGTTACAGCAAACAGATATTAAAAATGTAGCCCATTAAGAATGAAATTCTGTGAGCCAAGAAATAAAATGAGAAAAACAATGATAGAGAAGTGTTGCAGACCTGAGTTGAAGGGGAAACTGACCTGCAAATAGGCTGCAGCCCTGGAGACTTTGCAGTCAGCATTCCTGCAGAAATGTTTGCTTAACTGAGCCCGTACTCACGTGGCCCCTAGAGGGAGGTGCACTGATAAATTCAGCGATGTTAGGAGAGGTGCACACGTTGTCTACTTTTGTTGTTCATTTCTATCAACCCATGAAGACAGAGTGAACCAGTTCTGTAAAGGTTCTCAAGAGATGAGCCAGATTTGACTTCACAGGGGGTTTCACTTGGGGAGTCTTCAGGTTGGAGAGCTGTGTCCCCTTGATTGACCTTTTTGAGCAGAAAGTGCAAGGCCAGCCCTGATCTACCTGCAGGACTTTGATTTCACATCTGTTCTCCATACATGGTGGCACCTCAACCACTTGGGAAGCTTTTTGAGGTCCAGTTCCTGCCAGTCTCCCCCCAGCTGGGTGCCCTGCCCGGTGGGGTGGAGGTGAGGTGGGTGAAGCCTCTGTTGGGAAAACTTCCCTGGGAATGGGGGCCACCTCCCACTGTAGCTGTTTTGGGCTGTTGACTGGAGAATTCAGGTTCTGGTTCCCAGGATGTGGTGGGAACAGCTAAGACCCTGGATTGTTTTCTTCACCTCTCTGCTGAGGTAGCTACAACAGACCTATGGGCACGACAACTTTGGGTCGATCGTAAGAGACTGAACAGCTTCTGATTCATCTACTGTGCCCCTGGCTCCAGGCTGCGGCTGCTGCTAAGTCACTTAAGTTGTGTCCGACTGTGCGACCCCATAGATGGCAGCTCACCAGACTCCCCTATCTCTGGGATTCTCCAGGCAAGAACACTGGAGTGGGCTAGGTATTGCCAATAAAGCAAGTCTCCCGTGGATTCTGCCAGTAGGTTGCTGATTCCAGTCCCCAAATGAGAAAGTGCCAGAAGATCTGTGTTTAACATGAAAGCATAAAAACAATGACTTGGGACATCTTTTCCATGAAAGTAGTTCTGGAGTTCTCATGAATGCTTAATTTTAAACAAGTGCTCATGGCTGTGTCATGAGAAGCAAAATGAAAGTCCCTTCGTTGTAACTGAAGGGCCACTCATGGAGGATTATTTTTCTTTATTCATCCAAAGGTTGACAGCTTTTTAGCTAAAATTAGCATCCCAAGGTGGTTTGTGTTAATAGATTGCTGAACAGTGTTTATTTTGAAGACATCTTGAGTCTGCTTTTGTGACCATGCTTTCAGCTTAGAAAATGCTTTGCCAGGCATGGGTCTACCTAAGTTTTACCACGTTTATGGCTTTCTGGGTGGCTCAGTCAGTAAAGAATTTGCCGGCAATGCGGGAGACCTGGGTTTGATCCCTGGGTTGAGAAGTTGTCTGGAGAAGGAAAGGGCAATCCCATGAGCAGAGGAGCCTGGCGGGATATAGTCCATAGGGTTGCAAGAGTCAGACATGACTTGACTACACCACAACCACCCCTTGTTTATCACCCCGTACAGTCTTATCGAACCAGCAGGTGAAGAATCAGGGTGGGGAACTTTCTCAGTGTCATCCAGACATGGATCGATGTGGTCACCTTCTGGTGGTGTGTACACCAGAAGGAAGGAAAATAGTTTATTGACCACAGACCCCTATGTGTCCCCCATATGTAAGCCATAAGGGACTGAGGTTAGCCATTTTAAAGGTAATTCTTTAATAGGAAAGAGCTAGTTAATTAAAGTTGAAAATGACTTCTAGGTATCCCAGCAGTGACTAAAACCTCTGCTGCTGCTGCTGCTGCTAAGTCGCTTCAGTCGTGTCCGACTCTGTGCGACCCCATACACGGCAGCCCACCAGGCTCCCCCGTCCCTGGGATTCTCCAGGCAAGAACACTGGAGTGGGTTGCCATTTCCTTCTCCAATGCATGAAAGTGAAAAATGAAAGTGAAGTCGCTCAGTCGTGTCTGACTCTTAGCGACCCCATGGACTGGAGCAGGCTCCTCTGTCCATGGGATTTTCCAGGCAAAAGTACTGGGGTAGGGTGCCATTGCCTTCCCCGAAACCTCTGAATGAGTTTGAACTACGCAGAGAACGTGTCAGATGCCCTCGCAGTCCACAGGAGGGCAGCAGTGTGGTGGTTTTAAAGTCTGCCCGCGCCATGCCAGGGTCAGGTTTTCTAGATGAGCCTGGAAATGATGAAAGCAATGCAGACGGGGAAGAGCAAACAGCATCCCCACCCCACCCCACCCACAAATGTGTGTGAAGATCAAATGGTAACTCACTCCAGCATTCTTGCCTGGAAAATTCCACAGAGAGACATCTGGTAGGGTATACGGTCCATGGACTCGCAGAGTCGGGCAGGAATAAACGACTAACACTTTACAGTTTTGTATCATTTCTGGAAGAGGAAGACTTTTCATTGTCTCCGTAAAAGCTCTCCCGGTATATCTTACGCCAAAAAAAAAAAAAAAAAATACAGCAATTCCCTGGAGGACCACTGGTTAAAAATGTGCCCGCCAGCGCAGGGTTCGGTTCCTGGTCTGGTTAAGAGTCCACGTCGCAGGGTAACTAAGCTAATTCGCCGCAACTACTAAGACCATGTGACAGAACTAATGATGCCCGTGCACCGAAGAGCACACGCCCCGCAACAGAAGAAGCCTGCACACCACAGAGAGGAGTCCCTGCTTTCTGCAACTAGAGAGGCCTGTGCAGCAAGAAGACCCAGCCCAGCCAAAAACAGAAGCACAGTAGTCTCAGGTTTGGTTCAATTCAGGCACTCAGCCGTGTCCGACTTTGCGACCCCATGGACCGCAGCACGCCAGGCCTCCCTGTCCATCACCAACTCCGAGTCCACCCAAACCCATGTCCATTGAATTGGTGATGCCATTCAACCATCTCATCCTCTGTCATCCCCTTCTCCTCCCGCCTTCAATCTTTCCCAGCATCAGGGTCTTTTCAAATGAGTCAGCTCTTCGCATCAGGTGGCCAAAGTATTGGAGTTTCAGCTTCAACATCAGTCCTTCCAATGAACATTCAGGGCTGATTTCCTTTAGGATGGACTGGTTGGATCTCAGGTTACAGGTTAATAAAATTTGGCAAAACGTTTTCTTTCTTCATAGCCAACCCGATTCTCAGCGTTGGCATTATAAAGATTGCTTCCTTTCTTTTTAACCAGATAGCTTCCTTGGATTAGCTGGGTGCTATGCTATGCTATGCTAAGTCACTTTAGTCGTGTCCGACTCTGTGCGACCCCATAGACGGCAGCCCACCAGGCTCCCCCGTCCCTGGGATTCTCCAGGCAAGAACACTGGAATGGGTTGCCATTTCCTTCTCCAATGCATCAAAGTGAAAAGAGAAAGTGAAGTCACTCAGTCGTGTCCGACTCTTAGCAACCCCATTGACTGCAGCCTACCAGGCTCTTCCGTCCATGGGATTTTCCAGGCAAGAGTACTGGAGTGGGGTGCCATTGCCTTCTCCGTTAGCTGGGTGACAAGATCTTAATTCAAGTCTTAGTCATTTTCTGACTTAACAGGCTGAATTACAACATTTATTTCTTGCAAATATAAGCACTTACCTCTGTCGTTACAAGTTTGTATGTGCAAGTTCACATGCAGACGTGGACTCTGAGGCTGAAGAACCACTAACGCAGAGGTTCTCCCTTCGCTGTATATTATAATCACTTGGGAAGCTTTACAGATGCCTGATGCCAAGGTACACCCCAGGTCAACAGCGTGACAAGTATCTGGGGGAGGGGGTGGGGGCGCCCAGGCATTAGTAAAAATCCCCAGGAGATTCCAGAGTGCAGCCGTGCTTCAGAAACATGCTATGCTTTCATGGTTGGGACCTGGGTTTTTACTCAGCTACACCCGTGCGTAAAAGTGATGTGGAAGATATGTCTTCTACCACACACATAGATGTATGTGTTTCCTCAAGGCCAGGAAATCATGACGGCTGAGAGCCAGGCAGGAGTCAGGAAGCGCTGCACACGATGGGCTCTGTGAACTGGGCCTGAGTGATGCCCAGGATTGGACAGGACCAGAGCCCTTCGGGCAACAGTGAGCCAGGAGTACAGCAGCGAGCACAGGATGTGTGGCCTGGCTGGCTGAGAGCAGGCTATGTGAAGTGCTGCAGGTGGAGAAAAGCTGGGCATTAACTGCAGAAGGTTTTCAAGTTTCATGAAATGGACGTTATGCTGCAGGTAGCAAGGTGCTCATGCTGAACACCATGAGCAGGGGAGGCATGAGGCAGGCTGGGAGGAGAGAAGCCTGGACAGACTTCAGGCTCTGAGACTGCAGGGCTAGAAGGGGTGACTGTGGGAGGGGAACACTGCCAGAAGGTGGGCCCGATTAGAGGCACACTCTCATCTGAGATAAAACACTCTGGAAATAAATGCACCATCACAAATGAAACTTCTCCATAATAACATTTTATTTTTTAAACAGATTCAAAGGTTCAATTCTCAGAAAACAATACAAACATGAGACGTCTCATTCCACTGGGGATTCACTCTTGCAGTTTTAAGTTTAAATTCAAATACACTTTTCCCTCTCATTCAGACAGACATTTGTAGAGAAAAATGGTTTCTCCATATATTTAAGTAATTGACAAGTTATTTGCAGGCAGAACATAATTTATATGTACACACATATTTCAATCTTATATATAACTATGTTACACTGGAAAAACTAAATTTGAAGTGGAAACTATTGTGAAAGTCCATTTTAGTGAGCACAATAAACTTTGGTTGAAAACATTTCCTTGAGGTTTTAAGAAATATGTACTACAGCCACCCCCATGCTTCTGAGAAACTGTTAGATTCTTGAAGAGTATGGGATAAAAAGGGTACAGCAAAACTTCAACTCTGGATTTGTCTCAGAATTCCTGAATTTACTCTGTTCAAACTTACCTTCCACGTGCCTTACCCAAGATTACAAAGGGAAGGACCACTTACAGAGGGCCTTACAAACATGTCTTAGGGAGAAAAACAGTATTTGCCCTTGAGTCCTCATTCATACCTTTCTAAGGCAACTTTTCTTTGGCGCAGTTTGTGCTACTAACTATGAAGTGTGAGGACTTCCACTTCCTGGTGGTCCAGTGGTTGGGTTTCTGTGCTTCCACTGCGGGGGGCACAGGTCTGATCTCAGCTTGGATAGCTCTGTATGTCAAGGTATGGCCGAAAAATTAAAAAAAAAAAACTTTTTTAGGGTGTAAAACAAAAGTAAAAATCTGAATCAGAGCAGAGTTCCTCCTCTGTGGCCGCTGACGTGAGGACAGAGAAGCAGGCTGGGGTCTGTTCCACCTGAGTGTGCAGACCCCCCTGAGCTGTCTCCTCTTTCCTTCCCTTTGCGTGACCTACAGCTAATCCACGAGTTGAGTTTGCTTTTCTGAAATACAGGGCTTCATTTTTACTCTGCCCTTTACAGATGAGGGGAGGAGCCCACAAAGACTTAAAAGATTCTGATACAACCTGAGGTTATCTGATGAATTTATTCCCTACAAAATTGCTTACATTCTGATGACATGTGTAAAGACAGACATACCTTTATCCAAGTGGGCAGAGAAAACCCCCTAGAGCCAGACTTTAGAGTGGATTCTAATTCTCTTACAGAGTAGAATTCTTCAGCAGAAACAGACACAACATTGTAAAAAAACAAATATAGTACAATAATAATAATAATAATAAAGTGGAATTCTTCTTAACAAAACTATAAGGCCACAGCGTTCACTTTGTCCTGAGCTGGCATTATTGCCATGGGTGCTAAGAGTACTCTAACTTTGTACAGAAGCCTGAAACTGATGCTGAATTCTTGGTTTCTCAGACTGGCTTATTATAAATAAAAGGGGTGAAGAACAAATGCCAGATAAAAACTTAATAGCATCTCTAAATTACCACAAGGTTACACATTTTTTAAAATAGCATTTTAATCTATTCAATGTAAGAGTATTTTCCAATAATATTCTTAGTTAAGAAACTCAAAGAATGAACCTTAAGAATTGGTAATCACCTCTGAACAAAAAAAGATTTCAAAATCACTTTCTTTGCAAATGAAATGTAATGTCATTTTGCAATATATTACTGAGTTTGGAGATCTTATAGAAAAAAAAACACACATTTCCCTACCCTAACACTACCGGGAATGCCATGTTGACCTACCCCATAAATGAAGTGCTATTTAAAGAAAAACAGGCAAGGTGTTTAAACCTAAATTCATACATGTTTCAAAGAAGCATTAAAGAATAGTGACTATACTTCTGCCATATTAAAATGTTTTAATGTTCCTATGGCTATCGCTTAGTAGTTTTATTTCTGACAGTGTAAGAAAGCGGCAAATAATCTTTATACTTTTTTCCTTCAGTATCGAGATAAAATTGAGAGAGCATTGCATCAAGTTTAAGGTGTACAGCATGATTCGATAATGTCAATACCTACAAAAAGCTTTTTTCTTCCATGTGATTAGAACTTTTTAAGATCCACTCTCTTAGCAACTTGCCAATATAAATACAGTATGAGTAACTCACGGTGGCCACTGTGCTGTAATTACACCCCAGTACTTTCTCACCCTATAAATGAAGGTTTGTATTTTCTGACCACCTTTACTCAAACCCACCCCCCACCAGCCCCCAACCCCTGACATCAACAAATCTCATTTTTCTTTTGTGAAAGCTTTTTTTCGATTCCACATATAAGTGAAATCAGACATACACATGTCTTTCTTTATATGACTTGTTACCCAGCAAAATCCCCTCAAGGTCCATCTGTATTGTGGCAAATGACAAGATTTCCTTCATTTTCATGGCTGAATGATACATGCGTTCCTGGAAACGGTTCAGTTCATCTATTCTGTTGGAGTGGCTGCTTTATCCTGATAAGTGGTGTACACAGCGCTACATTCTGCTTTCCTATAAGGGAACAGAATAGTATGTACCGTGACATTCTGGTTTCCTAAGAAGCAAGGTAAGAAGACAGCATCAGAGATGAACATAATTAAGTACATACATTAATTCTAGAAGCCCATTTAGAATACGGACGATTTAAAAAAAAAAAAAGCTACATACTAGTAAGAGTCACTGAACTAGGAAATAAATGACTTTTTAAAGTTATTCCAATGTTCAACCAGGCTCACTCTACAAACTCTTTTTTCTAATTCTGTATTGTAGCTTGGATTTCCTCCAAGACAAGACATAGGGCAGTTGCATATACTTAGTAAATATCCTCCTATCTTAGTTTAGGACCAACAGGAGAGAATAGAGAGAAGCACATTTTTGTAATATTCAATTTAAAATCCAGCTCTGAGATGAAACTTTTACAAAGGTAATGATTCTGAGTGTTCACGTTCAATAATGCTTCATTTACCCCTCGCTGTCAAGGAAATCACATATTCTGGTTAGAGTCTCCTAAGTAACTAAAACTCACACCACACAGTTTTGGTGGTGTTTTTTTTTTTTTTTTTTTTGTAACAAGGAACATCTTTTCTAAACTCTGTTATTCAAGTCCAGCGGTTTCCAAAGAAATATAATCCAAGTCACACAGGGAATTTTGAATTTTCTAGAAGCCACGTTAAAAAAGGGAAAAGAAAATTAACTTTCATATAGTTTACGTAACCCAACATTCATGGGTTGTACATTTTTTCCCCATGAAGCCTTTGACTCTGATGTGTGACTGTGCACTCGAGCTCACTTTACGTAGGAGGAGCCAGCTTTGACACTCGCAGCAGCCACGCGGGACCACTGGCTCTGGAGCTGGGAAACGCAGTTCCACTCCTGCTGCGGAAACGGACTACAGCAGACAGACTGCAACCGAATGCGGACGCGTCGGTTCCTTACAGTGTGCCCGCCCAGCAAACCCTCGGGGTGCCTACCTACGGAAGAGCTAACCGTGTGAACACTGGAGACGTCATCATTTCCCCTGGAGGGGGAGGCTTCACTATGAGCCAGCACTGCCTCGGCATGGTACTTGTTACCTGGCCGTGTCCTCAGGACTATTGTGGAGAGCGACTCAACAGTCAGGCCTCTCACTAAATCCTCCAACACCACTGTATTCTGCTATTTTGTTGAAGTGAATACACTTATTTTTTTTTTTTCTCTAATAGTAGTGGAACACTTATTTTCTTAAATAGAATTTTAAACAGAAATCCAATATATGAGAAGGATAAAGACGCATTTACATGAAGTTAAAGAAACAACTCATTGGATATAACATCAAGCTATTTAAAGATGATTAAAATGTCAAAGTGAGTTACTACTTACTTATAAGTCACATTACCTTCAGCATTCACTAAGGTAACAAGTGTTTACAGACAATTTGAAGCTCACGGACTGTCTGAAAACCACTTTTCTGGTTGGTTGGAGCCTCAAAGGACTCCTTAGAGAACTGAGCAGATACATACGGCGGGGTAGTTGGTATATTTTTGTCTTCCCCTCTGCCCCTGTGATCAAAGACATCGCTCTGCTTTCACTAAGGAACTGCCCATCTTCTTGGCCTTTGTGGAATCTGCTCTCAAGTTCACGACTGTCACCTAGGATAATGCCTTGCACGTGAGTGTGGAAGTCTATCTCCTCTCTTCCTAGCTATGCAGAGACACTCAGGCAGAAAAAGAACTTCCAATTCATTTCATTCAGAGCCAGAGATGGAGGGGATTAAATGGCTAAAGGGAATGCATTTCACATAAAATTTGAGGATTTTTGTTGGTGCTGGTTTATTTACTTTTTTATATGCTAAAAATATGGTAGCTGAGGGCAACAGTTAAATGCCTTTATAGAACTAATATTTACAAGCTGAAACTGAAATTCTTTACCAAAATTACATAAAATGTAGTTTGGTTTCTGTCAAAAAAAAAAACAAACCTAAAAATGAACTTCAAGTGGACCGACTATCTGATTATTTCCCATTAGACTAAAAAAATTCCCCCAGATTTGGATTTACAGCTGCTAGAAGGTAGAGCTGAGTTGTTTCTTTAGGTTTATATAAATGCTTATTTATCCTTCCCATATATTGCATTTCTATTTAAGAAAATAAGTGTTCCACTACTACTAGGGGAAAAAAAAAGTGTATTTATTCACTTAAAATAGAAGAATATAGTGATCTTCAAGGATTCATTGATAGGCCTAACTATTGAATTGCTCTCCACAACAGTCCTGAAGAAATGGCTATATAAAAAACTTGTCACAGTCTGACCATAGGTCAAGGGGTCATTACTCTCTGTTGGTGCCTATGTCAAAGCAAAAGCCTGTCAGTGCATATTATTTTACATTAAAACAGGGAAGGAGAAAATATAAATATCAGTAATCTCACAAAGGGGAACCAGAATCCAAATGTCCTCCTTGCTGTCTACTGTCTACTTAGCTCAGCTCAGGGTATCGATATCTAAATGTTCATCAAATATTTCACAGAAGAAAGGACATCTCTGAAAAGAAATGCAACAGAAAACAGATACCTTTTAATGATAAAAGCAAACGTTTCTCTCATCTCTTCTCAGAGAGAAATAAAATGTCTTGTCTGTGGCTCTCACCAGTTACGTATGTGCTGAACAGAGGAAGGGGAAAGTGTTGAATAAAATAGTGAGGTCACACCAAAAGGAAGCAAGAGTGGCATAAAAATGGGATAAAAATCAATGAGGGGGGAGAAGGGAAGTAAAGCTGACAATTAGGCCCATACACTATGTCTCTCCTGATTCTCATTAGGAAGTGAAACCAAGAATTTGGTGCAAGAAGTAACTTGCCCCTTGCAGTCTTACAGATCGTACAGCAGGTAAACAGACTCTAAGTTTGCATATAATCTGTTTATTTCTGAAACCGCCTAGTCTCAAGTGGATAATGTACACTCGTTTTCTCAGAATGAGAGTGTACGGGGAGACATGGTCCTGGTCTCCAGCAGCACAGCCTCTGAGGCAATACATGGGGCCTGTATTAATCCCATGTAACACGGTCTCAGAAACGGATGTTATGACGTCCTCCATTTTCAGATGCATCTTTTGCATCAAGGACAGTTTCTTCCTGTGCACAACTGTTTCCACCTGAGGGCAGACCTCTATAAAGCATTATATGACTTCCCATTTTTCTAGGATGGATCTAAATTTTGTAAATATGCTCTCTCAACTAATTACAAAATCTTTTTTATTTACTAGTTCTTGCTTGAAAATTTTAAGGCCTTTGTTGAATGGTTAAGAATTTGAGAACCAGGCAGAAAAATGTTCAAGTTAATTTGACCATTCAGGTTTTGGACCATGTTGCTACACTCACCAACACCTGAACTGGGTTTACCATTTACAGTATATCCAAAAAAAGCTTCAGTAAGATGCATTTAAGCAGACAACTTAAAAATTACAACATTTCTCGATCAATCTTTATTAAGATAACATTAAAATAGTTTACAGTTGCACAAGTAATAAATATACTTAATGGAAAAAAAGAAAAAAGGTATTTAGTTACTATTACTAAAATACATAAATTATTTCAATAATTCTACTGAACTTAGCAAACTCTCACTTATCCCGTGATGATTTAACCCGAGCAGAGACAAATGATCCATTTATGAAAAAAAATATTCACCACAAATAATTGAAAACATTCATGTTAACAAAAGACATCTGGTGTTTGGAACCACATAGTCAGGACATGCAAACAGGACGCAGGCAGGAGCAAAGGAGAGAGCAAATGGCTGTGGATCCAAGTCTAGAAAGTGTGGCAGAAGAGCTGGTTAGGAAAGGAAGCTGTGCGGGAAAAGGAAGGCGTGAGCACATGGAGCCTGTCAGCTCACCTGGGACCCTATCCTCTTCTTCATTGAGAGCTAACAAACAGAAAACTACAGCAGAATGCTTTAACTTTGTGGCCATTCTTCATAATTTAATGATCTTAAAAACAAAACAAAACAAAACAAAAAACACTACTTAGGGGATTTCCCCGGTGGTTAAGGCTCTGCTCTTTCAATGCAGGGAGCATGAGTCTGATCCTTGGTCAAGGACCTAAGATCCCCTCCACAAAAAAAAACTACTTATTTTCATGCTTTGGTATAAATCCTGGAGGAGGGTAACTGTGTTCCCAAATTATCGAAAATACAAGTTCATATAAAATCCATTTTGTATCAAGTTTTAACAGCAAATTTGTGCTTTTGATTTGCTTTGAGGCTTGTAGGATCTTAGCTCCCCAACCAGGGACTGCACTCCTGCCCAAGGCAGTGAAAGCGTGAGCTCTAACCACTGGACTACCGGGGAATTCCCATTAACAGCAATTTTTGCGCCTGGTATCCTGCTTCCAGATTTATCCCTACAAATAGAGAAGGAACTGCATATAGTTTACAGTCTTGTAAGGGAGTTTCCAAAGCAATGAAAGCAATTTGGGGTGGGGGAGAATGGACATTCAACAGTGCAAAAAATATATCAATAATAAAAAAAATTACCTTTTTAAAAGAAAAGCAAACTAAAGCTAGGTATTATTTCACATTCTTTTAAAAAGGCATGCACAAAAATGTGGAGTCTTTAAACAATCCACTTGATTGTCTTGAACAGGTAAACCATTTCCCAATAAGCCTGATGGTGCTTCTTCAAAGCTAAAGAGCATGGGCACATCGGTAACAGTCTACAGCCTGCTTTCTCTAAGTGTCCTCCAGGCCCAGCAGCAGCAGCCTCATGGGGAACTCTTTAGAAATGGGATCTCAGAATGCCAATGCTACTGCTACCTTAACCTGAGGGTGTGATGCTCAGATACTTGTTTAGCTTTAAAAGACGCATTCACTGGTAGACAGAGTTGGGTTAATATTTGTTAGGAAACTGTATTTTCGTGTGATGATGTTTTACACAAAGGCCAGCAAGGAGCAGAAAGCTATTTTGTTCTGCTTTCTTTAGAGGTTACTTCTAGTTAACAAATTTTAGACTTGTCAAATATTTCAATGATGGTGTTTCCGTGTTATACCGCCTGTGTATATGCAGTTTTAAAAATACATTACTGATAGAGAAATCAAACGTGCATATTATATGTTCTATAAATATAAGATTCAAGGTTCAAATGAAGGCACTGTGGATATTTTTAAAAGATGACCAAGAAATTAAAAATATATATATTTAGCTCTTTATGAGTGAAGAATGTACTTTTATTACATAGTCCAAATGCAGTGATTAAAATAAAAGGAATATAAATATCATAAAGCCATTAATACCATTCATTTTTAATTATTAGTTTGATTTACAAAGCAATAGGGAAAAAAATCACTAAAAATTAGAAATATCAAAGCACTAATCTTGGTCTATGTTCCGGTTTTATTCTAAGTCTTTCATTAGATTTTAAATTACTTCATTAAAATTTAAGATGATGTTTAAAAGGTACAAATTATATATTTGTACCTTTTTGCAATTTTAACTCTCTCCCTTATTTCATTTTTATAGATAAAAAGACAAAGTTCATGAGGTTCCTTGTGAATCTTACCCTCTCAGCAACTTTTAGTTTAACCCCATCAGTTTTACTTCAACCTAGTAAATTAAGAGAACATAAGAGGGAAATCAAATGATGTTGCTTTAAATTCTCCAGTTTAACTATATAACAAATCTAAAAGAAAAAAAAAAACAAATTTGGTATCTGAAGGAGACATCTATGTAGCTTCTTACAACTACCTACCTAAACTATACAGACAACTGAAAACTTTCACCGTCAAAATCGCAGTGACTACAGCTATCAAAGTCTCCACAGGGAATCATTTTATATGTAATCTTGGCCATTAGTTGGGTATGCCTAGAGTAGAGAAGACCCCAAAGCGGTCCATGATTTATTTCAGCACTTATCCCTCAAATCCCACAGAAATTTTTCTTACATCATAACTAGTTGATGAGACCTACACAGATTACTCTTACAGCAGTGATATTAAAAACAGGTGAAAACATTTTTTAGCGAAGATGTGTAATTCACACAGCACACTCAAGCAGGAGCAATTTTTAAAAAACACATAATACAGAGTACAAACAAAAACTGCACCAAAGGATGTCAGCAGTGAGGAGGAGCAACATTAAAAAGCATGCTCTACTTTACCCTTTCTTCTTCTGTCTGCAAAAACAGCAGTACAGGCAGAGTAATAATCCAATGCCAATAACTACAAGAAATCAGGAGACAAACGTCACATGACCAGGAAAAATCACTGCCAAGATTCAAAATCTAGCAGAAAAAAATGAATGCTGATCAGAGGTTCCCTGGAGGCTCAGATGGTAAAGAATCTGCCTGCAATGCAGGAGACCTGGGATCAATCCCTGGGTTGGGAACATCCCCTGGAGAAGGGAAAGGCAATCCACTCCAGTATTCTTGCTTGGACTAGAACAGACAGTGGAGCCTGGTGGGGTTGCAAAGAATCAGACATGACTGAGTGACTAACACTTCCATTTTCGCGCTTTCAGATACCCATGGCCAGAAAATGGTATCTAATTTAAGCACATATACGTTTCTATTCCATTTGGACTCTTCAGTATATTGTATTCTTTGGATTAAACAGTAAGTCAGAGAAATTCTTGATTAATTTACAAAATTACCCAAAGCATATTTGGGATGAAAACTCATATGAAGAAAACTCACCTTTGAAACAACATATATTATTTAGAGTTTGTTAGTATGTGGACAGGCAGAATAGACAGGAATAGAGTAATACTAATGCAAGGTAGTGTATTATGTAAAAAGTCAGGTTTTCCTGTTTTACTTAATTTCAAGCTGCTGCTGCTGCTGCTAAGTCGCTTCAGTCGTGTCCGACTCTGTGCGACCCCATAGACGGAAGCTCACCAGGCTCCCCTGTCCCTGGGATTCTCCAGGCAAGAACACTGGAGTGGGTTGCCATTTCCTTCTCCAAGGCATGAAAGCGAAAAGTGAAAGTGAAGCCGCTCAGTCGTGTCCAACTCTTAGCGACCCCATGGACTGGAGCCTACCAGGCTCCTCCGTCCATGGGATTTTCCAGGCAAAAGTACTGGGGTGGGGTGCCATTGCTATAAAGCTATAAATATTGAAAAACCCTAAAAAAAACAAAAACAAAAAAACTACACTTCTTCAGAGCAGTGTTTTGATTTCATTGGTATCAAAGTTATTGACACTTACGCACAGCAGCAACAATGAGCACGATGTACCCTGCACCTGTGAAAAAGGAAAACAGTTTGGGAGATGAGTAAGGATCTGGGATCTCCTAGGAGCAGCTACACTTTAATTTCACCAGATCATCCATAACTACAGAGAAGAAAACCTGTCAATCTAGTTTTAGCACAACTGCTCGTGCTTCCAGGTTATCTGCACCATAGAACCCTTCTAATCAGATTCCAGAGTTAGGACACTAACTCTGTGACACTCTTAATACGGAATCTCACTTTTCACTGCTGTTTGCTCTGGCTACCATGTCAGGTTATTTAGTGAAGGTTAACAATTAGAATTCACTAGTTTGGAGGAAAACCATTTTTAAAATGTGAGTATCCAACTACGGTTGGTTTAGTTCGACATTCAGTTCTTTCATTACTTATGACTTTAAGTTAGACATTTAACGTCTATTTTTCCCTGAAGTCTGTGGGATAAATCTGAACCCATAAAGAGTCTTCATCATATCACCACAGGTCCTACCCCACCTTCTCCCCAGATGAAGACGTGGCCCTAACTCCCTAGGGAGACTCACTGAAAGCAATGCAAATTAAGACTGGAATGGGAACACCAGGGCACATGGGTAGCACTACGCACAGAAGCGTAAACCTGCATCTTTGACTATCCAGAGGGCACTGAGTATACCACCAAATCTCAATTCTTAGAAAGGCTGGTCAGCAGCACCTCTGCTTCTAAACCGCCATTACTTTTATTATCTATAACGCATGGCAGGTAGCACAGCATACAGTGTCATGTACAGCTCTGCTCTTTATTTCACAAACATTATCGAATGTAAACATCCTGAGAGGGCACTGGATCCTCCGGGCAGAGTGCCAGTGTGACCACAGTTCTCACAGGGAAAGTATAACAAGCCTAAAGTGCACTTTATAAAAAGACTAAACTAGTCTAATGTAAAGAAAAGTAAACTATTTTTCTTCATTTCCTTATCAGTAAATCTTTATATTTCATGTAACTGTCACAACTATACTTCCATCAAGTTCTTTACCACATAATGTGTGAACTATGTGTGCAAACATTAAGTGTGCTACCCTACTCTTGTATAGAAAAACTAACCCAACAATAGTACTTTAAGGCTCGTGTTCACAAGGTACCAACAGAAAGAAAATTCATCTACAAATTGCCATTACAAAGTAAAACTATTACATGGAAAATAACTTAAATGTTATATGTGTTAGACTACATATAGCCATATTATTATTTTAAAAAGTAAACTTATTATTAGGTATCTTAAGTTGAGCAACCTCCTAAAATCTGTATTATCTACATGTGTCTAAAGTACCGCTTAAATATGTCATGGGATCTGCACCTTTAAAATTCCTTAAAACGTGCAATTTTACAACTACAAATTGAACAATTATCACCAATTTTTAACATGTTGTTTCTTCTCTAATTATAGACAATGGTAATATTTAAACATAGAAAACTAGGGCCTTACGACACAGGGTTATAATCAGTAACAAAATAATACCTAAACCCTCAGCATCGCTAGGGGGTGATGCATCAGTAGGACGGGGGGTATGTCCTAGAAAAAAAGGATAAAATATAAGTTAAAAAAAAAAAAACAATAGAGCTTAATGTCCTCTAAGTTCACAGGTTTTGATTTTTTTCACTTTGTACAAAAACTCATAATTATAATTTCATTCTCCTTATATAAACTACATTAATGTTTGTCATTAAAAGTAGTATCAAAATATTATAAATTTATATTCAATACCAAAACATTCTACTTCTTGTCCAGTAACATTTCCTAGGACAATATTCTGTGGTACAGCAAGCAAATTTATCATTAGTGTGGTGTCAGAATAACCCTATGGATTCGATGTGATTATACTTAAAACTAAAACAGAAAAGCACATTTGTGGAGGCTAAACAATATGCTACTAAGCAAGCAATAATCACTGATTGAATCAAGGAAGAAATTTTTTTAAATATCTGGAGAAAACGAAAACAAGAAAACAAATCCAAAATCTATGGGATGCAGCAAAAGGCAGTTCTAAGAGGGAAGTTTACAGCCACATAGCCACACTCATCAAGAAAAAGTTGGCCCAAATTAACAAAATCAGAATGAAAAAAGAAGGTACAACCCACAAACACTGAAGAAATTTCAGAAGCTATGTAGAACAATTTAAAGAAGGACATGAATAAATAGTGTAGATGAAAAAAAACCTCAGCCACTGAACCTGGATGACTTAGTCCTAGAGTCATGGTTGGAGAAGTGGGCTTAGAATCTGGAATGGAAAATTAAATTCTCCAGCCTTATCCATACAAAATTATGGATTTAAATTTGATATTTGATTTTTTAAAAAGATCCTCAAAATGAATCATTTCTCAAAATGAAAAATACACGTACTCCCTAAATTTTGCAATTCTACTTCTGTAAAGTTAACCTCTTCGCATGAGGTGGCCTGATGCTTGGAGGGATTAGGGGCAAGAGGAGAAGGGGACGACAGAGGATGAGATGGCTGGATGGCATCACTGACTCGATGGACGTGAGTCTCAGTGAACTCCGGGAATTGGTGATGGACAGAGAGGCCTGGCGTGCTGCGATTCATGGGGTCTCAAAGAGTCGGACATGACTGAGCGAAGGATCTGATCTGATCTGATCTGAAAGTTAACCTAAACACATGTTTACCCAAGTACACAAGAATGTTGCACAGGAATGTTCACTGTGCCTTTGTATATAGAGGAAATCCTAGAAGTTAACTAGTAACAAACCATAAAAATAACATGCTCAGAATAAACATTTGGTTCTTTAAAAAAATACCATCCATATAGTTTCCTGTTGCATTACCTGTATCCTTCTCCAGTTAGTATTTTGCCTACAGTTTTTCATATGTGCATAATCAGATCTACTTGACCACCACTATATGTTGCTAATCTTTTTCACACTGTCTAACTGATGACAGAAAATGACTGACAGTCTCATGAGGAATTTTGATTTCTGATATTTTAAAATAATCTCCATAGTTTTATCTTCACTATACATCTGTCCTCAGAATTCTTCTTTTAAACTGTATCAGTGCTTTATAAATCCTTTATGAAATGCTTATGTCAACTCTTCCCTGGGGCTCAGAGGTTAAAGCGTCTGCCTGCAATGCAGGAGACCTGGGTTTGATCCCTGGGTCAGGAAGATCCCCTGGAGAAGGAAATGGCAACCCACTCCAGTATTCTTGCCTAGAGAATCCCATGGACGGAGGAGCCTGGTGGGCTACAGTCCACGGGGTTGCAGAGAGTCGGACATGACTGAGCGACTTGACTTTCACTTTTCTTTATGTCAACTCTTTAAAAGTCTGCACAGACTGATGCTCTTTCCACCCAGACTGATGCTCTTTCCACCCTTCCTCTGGTCTCTAGCTTCTGCGGCAACTAAATACAAGCCAGAGATAGCAGCCCTGAACTTAGGAAAACAATTCCTTCCAATATATCAAAATACTCATTCAAGTCTCAGGCAGAGGAGCTGATCAGCAGTCCCTGCTAGAATTCCTCCATTTCATTCCAATAAACAAGGGCTTTTTCTGCCTTTTAGTTGTTATACCACTTACTTTCTATTGCCAATTCCCCCTTCCCCCTCAAAAAACAAAAACATCCCAAACAAACAGAAAACGCTCAGTAAAGAGAAAAACAATAATTGTTAGGAGTGGGGAAGTGACGGAGGTGGTAGAAATACTATTCTCATTCTAGAGACAATAGTAATCTCCCAGTTTATAAAAAAGAACCAAGCTGGTCAGCCTGGGAAAGGAAACAGTCCTGGACCCAGAAGACACCCTGTACAGGTGTCAAGAGATCACTTATAAAATGAATACATCATCCGTGTTGATGACACAGAAAACACACATGCTAAAAAATAGAACCTGTGGACCTTCCTCTACACTAATATTAATCTGAGCATAACTGGTACAAGCTGCCTTTTAAGAGCTTTATAGATACCAGGGGCTATGCTAAGTGATTTAAATGAATCCCACTTTAAATTTACTATCATTAAGTAAGGAAGCTGAAAAATTGATGCTTTTGAACTGTGGTGTTGGAGAAGGCTCTTGAGAGTCCTTGGACTGCAAGGAGATCCAACCAGTCCATCCTAAAGGAGATCAATCCTGGGTATTCATTGGAAGGACTGATGCTAAAGCTGAAACTCTAATACTTTGGCCACCTGATGCAAAGAGCTGACTCACTGGAAAAGACTCTGATGCTGGGAGGGATTGGGGGCAGGAGGAGAAGGGGACAACAGAGGATGAGATGGCTGGATGGCATCACGGGCTCAATGGACGTGAGTCTGAGTGAAGTCTGGGAGTTGGTGATAGACAGGGAGACCTGGCGTGCTACAGTCCATGGGGTCACAAAGTCGGACACAACTGAGCAACTGAATTGAACTCAAGTAAGGAAGGTCTGAAATCATTTTACAGATAAGTAAACATATTTAAAGTTTACTTAACTTGCTATCTGCTTATATCTGCAGATTGCACATAATTTTAGAATCACTCAGTCTAAGAACTAAAAAGGCTGTGAATATTTCATTACTAAAATTGACAAATGAGTATGAATCATTGGAATTTAAAAGATTTTGGAAAAAAAAAATCAAAAGCAATGTAAAGGATTTTGAAATATATAAGCAGGAAGTTACTAAACCTGAGACACTGGGAATTGGATGTTGGGTGCTGCGAGTCGACACTGGAAAAAAAATGCAGATAGGATCAAACATTTGGGAGTTACTACTGGCATTTTCACCAGAAATTTAAAAGATTTTTGAAAAAAATATATGTAGGAAGTTACTAAACCTGAGACACTGGGAACTGGAGGTTGGGTACTGGGAACTGGAGGTTGGGTACTGGGAATTGGAGGGTGGGTGCTGGAAGGAATCGACACTAGAAAACAAAATAATGGAGACTGAATCAAAATTTTGGGCATTAATACTGTCTTTTCATTCACATGAATTATGCCTTTCATTCTTGACTTATGTAGGTAAAACTCCCTATGCTTCAGTTTACTGTGAAAAATGACTGCTATCCATTTTTACATTTAAGAATGCCTAGCAAGAGACATTTATATACCTGTGTTATGTACATGAAATGCTAAATCACTGCAGCAGATTTCTTATGAATTTGAAGTCACACAACTATCAGAGAAATGAATACAACACAGTTAAATATGAACATTGTTTCTCTTCAGTTTTTCTTGTATCATTGATATTTAATGTGAAGGAAATAAAGAACAAAAACCATAGGAAGATGGTGCTTTTACCTTTAATACACTTTGGTAGCTCAGGCTCCCAAGTACTGTTCTCACCACAGACAACTGTACTGGCGCCATGAAGGGTAAAACCCATGTTGCATTTAAGTACAACCGTCGCTTTGTAGTAATATTTTGGTCCAAATCCTGAGACTATCCCTCCATTTTCAACGGCTGGGTATACACATTTGACCACTGAAAAATTGAGAAATTCCAGAATTAATGGAAAGCCGCTTCCACATGGGACCAGAAAAACTAGTGCGAAGTAATTCCAGGGGGAAGAAACAGGAAAGAAATGAAAAGATACTAATTGGGAGAAAAAAAGAAAAAAGAAACCTTTGTGCATCTGAATTCCAGGTAAAGAGATCCAGAGAAATCTAGCAATGTGTGTGTGTTTTTTTTTTAAACCTAGAACAGACTGTCATAGTTCATTTGCTTTTCTACATTTTCTTTCCTTTACTGACAAGTTTTGAGAACCATCTGACTACCAGATATAAACTCAGGGTAAGGTCAAAAGTAATTTTCTTCAGTTTGAGGATTTTTTAAAGATCATTCTGACACTAATTACATACCTTGCTCTTTTGGAAAGGTAGCAAATGCTTTTCTGAGAAGGTAACATTTGAGCTCAAATTTAAGTTGCAAAGAAGCTAGCCATGCCAAGATACGAAAAAGAAAGTTTTCAGGAGGCAACAGCACACAGAAGCTAGGAAGTTCAAGAAATAAAGGTCATTGGAGTTAGGGCAGTGTTTTCCAAACATTCTGGGCTACAATCAGAGATCAAGAAACACAGTTTATGCTGTCAACCAGTATATAAACCAACAGGCCTGAGATAATCTTAGTAATGGTATGTTCCCATCCTACTCCACTCATAAAAAGTACTCATCCTGACTTCTTAGTTGACTTTAGTATCCATTAAAGAGTTTGGCAGAATTGGGGGAAAAAAAATCAAGAAAACACTTGCCTGAGTAGTGAGTTCAAGAGAACATTTTATGAGATTAAATCCGAATGACAGATAAGGGGCAGATAATATACAGCCTTTTAAACCAGAAGAGTGTTCTTCTCTCTTTCTTTGGGTCTGAATTTTCGTCAGGTATAATTTCTCTTCAGCCAGAAGAACTTCCTTATCAGTTCTTTTAATCCAGGTTGTTAAAGTTGCTCAGTTGAGTACGACTCCATGGTCTATACAGTCCATGGAATTCTCCAGGCCAGAATACTGGAGTGAGTAGCGTTTCCCTTCTCCAGGATGATGCAGGTTGACCAATGACAAATTCTTCACACAGCATTCTACATTAGGTGTTGTTTTTTGGGGTTTTGTTTTTCCTTCAGCATATTAGCAGAAACTGTCTTTTACTTGCAATAGTCCCATGAAAATCACCCGTCACTCTCACTTGGGGTGAGCAGAAAAGAGGCAAGCTTTCCCGCCTGCTCCTCCCTCTCACTGGCTGCTGCCTCTTTTCTCTCCAGGAGTTCGAACATGCTGTGCTTAGCTTAATTGGGGGTTTCTTGGTAAATTTTTAAAATTTATTCTGCTAAGGGCAGTGAATTTCCCAGACATGTGGGGTTGTTGTCTGGGATCAAATTTACATATTTTTCAGCCAGTATTTCTGAAATGATTTCCTGTGTTGTTCTCTCTTCTGAAACTCCAATTAGATGTATGTTCGGCTGTTTGCTTTTTCTCCCAAAGGTTTCTGTCTCTATCTCTTGTTTTAATCTTTCTTTTCAAACCAGGCTCGATTTCTATTGCTGTCTTCAGGGTCCCTGATTTTTTTTTCACTGTTGGGCCAATATGCTCCTAATTGCACCTAATGATTTTCTTGTCAGTTGGGTTTAGTAGATACTAAGACAGTAAATCTCACCCTTTTCTAAGGTGTACAACTGTATTAGTTTTCATAAATCAAAATAATCATGTAATTACCAACACAACAACAAAAATTCCATTATCTCCAAATACTTCACGTCACTTTGTATCAACCCTCCAGTTCTCAACCACCTTCCCCATCCAGCCAAGCACTCATCTACTTCCTGCCTGATTGTGTTGCTCTCCCAGAATGTCCTAATGGAATCACAGCCGCTGAGTATGGGTATTTTACTTAGTGTAATGCACTGGAGATTCCTTTGTTGCATGATTCAAGAACTCATTTCTTTTTATTGTAGAGTATTATTCCATTGCATGGATACATATTAGGCTGTTCATCCATTACCAGCTGAAGGACATGTGAGTTAATTCCAATGTGGAATGATTATGACTAACGCTGCTTTGAATATTCTCATGCAGGTGTCTTATATAAACATACATCTTTTTACTTATATTGCTCAGTTGTATGGTGAGTGTATATTTAAGCTTATAAGGGACTGCCAAACTGTCTTCCATAATATTCATATCACTCTGTATTCTTACCAGCAATGCCTTAGTAGTTCCAACTGCTGTATATTCTTGCCTATTAATCCTATTGTTAGTCTTTAGTTTTGGGGTTATTTGTTCAGCTATTCTAATAGCTGTTTACTGACATCTCATTGTAGTTTTAAATTCCATTCTGTAATTTACTATGACACTGAGCAACTTTCCATGTATTTGGGGATCCATATATTTTCTTTGGTGCAACAGGTCTATTCATGTTGCCCATTTTAAAAAACTGGGTTGTTTTCTGATTGTGTTTTGAGAGTTATTTATATTACAGATACAAGTCCATTAGCAGATATGTACTTTGTAAATGTTTCCTCCCAATTTATGGCTCATTTTATTCCTTCTTTTAATAGTGTATTTGAAGTAGAAATTTCAAGTTTTAATAAGTCCAGTATATTAACTGGAGAAGGCAATGGCACCCCACTCCAGTATTCTTGCCTGGAAAATCCCATGGACAGAGGAGCCTGGTGGGCTGCAGTCCATGGGGTCGCTAAGAGTCGGACATGACTGAGCGACTTCACTTTCACTTTTCACTTTCATGCACTGGAGAAGGAAATGGCAGCCCATTCCATTGTTCTTGCCTGGAGAATCCCAGGGACGGGGAGCCTGGCGGGGTGCCGTCTATGGGGTCGCACAGAGTCGGATACACTGAAGCGACTTAGCAGCAGGAGCAGTATACTAACATTTCCTCTTTAAAGAATCATGGTTTCAGAGTTGTATTTAAGAGTTGCATTTGTGCCTTTGACTAGGGCACAAATATTTCCTATGTGCTAAAGCAAAAACCTTTTGGCTTTAGATTTCACATTTCAGTTTTTGGTTCACTGTGAGTAAACATTTGCAAATGGTGCTAACATAGTGCTGAGGGTTTGTTTTGGTTTTTTTTTTTTTTGAAAGGTTGTATTTCTGGACACTGCTGTTCCATGCTCTACATGGCTGTCCTTTCACCAACACCGCACTGTCTTGATTATAGTCCTCACAGTAGTGTTTATCAGAAGTCTTGACAGCAGGTAGAATGAGATGACTTTTTTTTCTTTCTTCCAAATTTCTATTGACAATTCTAGTTTTTATTTTTCTAAATAAATTTTACAATCTTTTTGTCAAGTTCTGCTGGGATTTTATGGGATTGTCCTGAATTTATAGATTAATCGTAGAGGATCGACATCCTTATTATATTGTATTTTCTAACCCATAATCAATGAATTTTCTCTATTTATTAAAGTCTTGTTTAATTTCTTAGGTTTAGTTATTTTTACCATTTAAATATTTCACATTGTTGCTAGATTTACATACAAGTATTTTGGGTTTTCAAGTTGGTGTAAATAGTACTTGAAATTTTTCAACTTCTATTGGTGTTTTAGTAGTGTATAGATGTACGGCTGATATCTGTGTGCTGATCCTGCTAAAACTTCAGTCTTTCGTTTTCTACAAAAACAATCTTGTTGTAACTGAATAAGTCTATATTATTCCTTTACTCTTCAATATGTATGGCTTGCTCTACTATCTAAGAACTCCAAATACAAGGCTGAGTAGTGTTTTAACAGAAGACATTTTTTTCTTGTTCCTACCTTAAACATAACCACTCTTTTACTATTAATTATAATATTAGCTGGGGAATTTTTATAGCTGTCTTTTGTCAGCTTCAGGCAGTTCCCTTATATTCCTCGTTTGCTGAGTTTTATAATGAAAAGATGATGAACTTTGTCATGTTTTTTCTCTGCATCTATTAAGGTGGTCATTTTTTTTTCCTTCAAAGTTTCTTGATGTGGTAAATTACAGATTTTTACATTTGAATCGTTCATGCATTCATAGAATAAACTTCACTTGATTCTGATGCACTCTTGTTTTTTGTAAGAAAGGATTTGATTTATTAAAATTTTGTTTAAAAGCTTTAGTCCTAAGCCCACTTTGGATACCGTATAACACTTGTCTTGCCGTGTTTCTGTCTGGTTTTGGTATCAGAGCAACACTGTTCTCATGAAATAAGAAGTATTCCCATCTCTTTAATTTTCTTGAAGACTCTGTATAGGGCTGCTACTATTTATTTCTTCCTTAAACGTTTGGTATAATAACACCCTAGTGAGAACATGGGGCCTGCACCACACTTCATAAGGTTTTGGAAAAACATTTATTGAACATAGTTGATCTGCTGTCTTGTGTTAGTTCCGGGTGTGCAACATAGTGATTCGTTTGTTTTTTTCCAGATTATACTCCATTACAGCTTACTGCAAGACACTGGGTATCATTCCCTGTGCGTGCATGCTCAGTTGCTCAGTGGTGTCTGACCCTTGGTGACCCCATGGACTGCAGCCCACCAGTGTCCTTTTCCCATGGGATTATTCCAGGCAAGCACACTGGAGGAGGCTGCCATTTCCTCCTTCAGGGGGTCTTCCCAACCCGTGTCTCCTGTGTCTCCAGCACTGGCACATGGGTTCTTTACCACTGGGCCACCAGGGAAACTCCAGGTAATCCCATGTACTATATGGTAAAATACTTGCTGCTTACTTTAGGTGGAGTAATTTGTATCTGTTAATCCTATACTCCTAATTTGTTGTCCCTACCTAATCCCTTTGGTAACTAGATATTTATCTCCTTCATCTGAGTCTGATTTTGTTTTGTATGTAGCATAACTCGTATTTTTTTTATTCCACATTCAAGTGATATCATATAGTATTGGTTTTTCTACGTCTGACTTAATTCACTAAGCACAATATTCTCTAAGTCCGTCCATGTTGCTAAATACTTGTTGCTTATTTATTTCAGGTATAGCAGTTAACCATTCCGTGCTTCTAACTCGCTGCTCCCTCCCCTCTTCCCACTAGTAACTATAAGTCTGTCTTCTACATCTGAATCTGAAATCATTTGTATTATTTTTTTGATTCCACATTCAAGTGATATCATATAATATTTGTGTGTGTGTTTTGTCTCACTTATTACACTGGGTATAATATTCTCCAGCCATGAAATTAAAAGACGCTTACTCCTTGGAAGGAAGGTTATGACCAACCTAGATAGCATATTCAAAAGCAGAGACATCACTTTGCCAACAAAGGTTCGCCTAGTCAAGGCTATGGTCTTTCCTGTGGTCATGTATGGATGTGAGAGCTGGACTGTGAAGAAAGCTGAGCGCCGAAGAATAGATGCTTTTGAACTGTGGTGTTGGAGAAGACTCTTGAGAGTCCCTTGGACTGCAAGGAGATCCAACCAGTCCATTCTGAAGGAGATCAGACCTGGGATTTCTTTGGAGGGAATGATGCTCAAGCTGAAACTCCAGTATTTTGGCCACCTCATGCGAAGAGTTGACTCATTGGAGAAGACTCTGATGCTGGGAGGGATTGAGGGCAGGAGGAGAAGGGGACGACAGAGGATGAGATGGCTGGATGGCATCACTGACTCGATGAATGTGAGTCTGAGTGACCTCCGAGAGCTGGTGATGGATAGGGAGGCCTGGCGTGCTGCAGTTCATGGGGTCGCAAAGAGTCAGACACGACTGAGCGACTGATCTGATCTGATCTGATAATATTCTCCAAGTCCATCCATGTTGCTGAAATGTATTTTATTCTTTTTTAAAAACCAAGTAATATGCCAATATACACACAAAAAAACAAAACATTTTACTCCAATCACCTGCTGATGGGCACTTGAGTTACTTGTCTTGGCTATTGTAAACAGTGATGTTAGGAACACTGGGGTAAATGCACCTTTTTGAATTAGAGACTGCTTCTTTCACATGTGTACTCAGGAGTGAGTCTGAAGATCACAGTTCTATTCTTCGTTTTTTAAGGAACCTGCAGGCTGCTTTCTTTACTAGCTGCACCACTTTACAGTCCCACCAACAGTTCAGGAGGGTTCCCTTTTCTCCACACCCCCTGTAACATTTATTATTTATAGGCTTTTTGATGATAGCTACTCTGAAGACTGGTGACCCTTCACTGTGCTTTTGATTTGCATTTCTCTAGTAATTTATGATGCTGAGCATCTTTTCACGTACACTTAGGCCACTGTATGTCTCTTCTGGAGAAATGTTGATTCAGGTCTGCCCATTTTTTAATTGTGTTGTTTGTTTTCTCAATACTGACTTACACGAGGTGTTTATGAATTCTGATTCTCTTGTCATTTGCATCATTTGCAAGTATTTTCTCTCATTCCATAGGTTGTCTTTTGCTTTTGTTGATTGTTTCCTTTTTGTTGATTGTTTTGTTGATTGTTGATGCTGTGTTAAAGCTTTTAAATTTGATTATGTGCCATTTATTCCCCCCACTCCTCCTTTTTTTTTTTTTGCCTTGGCAAACTGACTTAAACAAAATATTGCTACAATTCTGTCAGAGAGTTTTGTGTGTCATGTTTTACACTTGGGTTGTTACACCATTTGAGCTTGTTTTGTATGTGCAATTTATTTTTGTATATGGTTCTATCTAATTTCATTGTATTATATGCAGCTATCCAGCTTCTGAAGCACCACTTGTTGAAGAGACTGTCTTTTCTCCATTGTATATTCTTGCCTTCTTTGTCATAGGTTAACTGATCACAGGTGTATGGGTTTATTTCTGGGCTCTCTATTCTGTTCACTGATCTATAGTTTTTGTGCCAAGTATCACACGGCTTTGATTATTGTAGCTTTGCAGTACAACCTGAAGTTAAGGAAAGGATATACCTAGAGCTTTGTTCCTTTTTCTCAGGATTGCTTTGGCAATTCTGGATCTTTTCCATATAAATTTTAGGATTATTTGTTCTAGTTCTATGAAAAATGTCATAGGTATTTTGAAAGCAATTGCATTAAATCTGTAGATTGCTTTGGGTAATACGGTCATTTTAGCAATATTAATTCTTCCAATCCAAGATCCAACAAGGCAGTATATTTTTCCATTTCTTTAAAAATTGTTCAGATTCCTTTACTGATATTTTACAGTTTTCAGTATATAGGTCTTCCACTTCCTTGGTTAAGTCAATTTTAGGTGCTTTTTATTTATTTTGGATACAATTTTAAATGGAATTCTTTTTGTTTTAACTTGGTGTGGCATTTCATTATTTGGGTAAAGAAACACAACAGATTTCTCCATGTTCATCTTGTATGCTCCTCCCTTGCTGAATTCATATATTAAGTTCTTCCAGTAGCTTTTATGACTAACCTAGACAGTGTATGAAAGAGCAGACACATTGTTGCCGACAAAGGTCCGTCTAGTCAAAGCTACAGTTTTCCAGTAGTCTTGTATGGATGTGAGAGCTGGACTATAAAGAAAGCTGAGCGCTGAAGAATTGATGCTTTTGAACTGTGGTGTTGGAGAAGACTCTTCAGAGTCCCGTGGACTGCAAGGAGATCAAACCAGTCAATCCTAAAGGAAATCAATCCTGAATATTCATTGGAAAGACTGATGCTGAAGCTGAAACTCTATACTTTGGCCACCTGATGCAAAGAACTGACTCACTAGAAAAGACCCTGATGCTGGGAAAGATTGAAGGCAGGAGGAGAAGGGGATGACAGAGGATGAGATGGTTGGAAGGCATCACCAACTTGATGGACATGAACTTGAACAAGCTCCAGGAGATGGTGACGGACGGGGAAGAATGGCATGCTGCAGTCTGTGGGGTTGCGCAGAGTTGGACACAAATAAGTGACTGAACTAGAGCTTTTATGAAGACTTTAGCATTCTCTATATAGAGTATGATGTCATCTGTAAATAGTAACAGTTTTACTTATTCCTTCCTATTTTGGATAAATTTATTTCTTTTTCTTTTCTGACTGCTGTGGCTGGGACTTCCAATACTATCTTGAATAGAAATGGTGAGTGGGCATCCTTGTCTTGTTCCTGAATTTCAGGAAGGCTTTCAGCTTTTCACCTTTGAGTATTATGTTGTCTGTGGGCTTGTTGTAAATGACCTTTATTATGTTGAGATATGTTCCTGCTGTACTCAACCTGGTGAGTTTTTATCATGAATGGATGTTGACTCATTTGACAGAATTTCTTTCTGCACAAAGATGGTTCAACATAAGCAAATCAGTCCATGTGATATACCATAATAACAAAAGACAAAATCTTCATGAGAGAAAGGTTTAACCTGTTATATTTACAGGCATAAAGTTGTTTGTTTTATTCTTTTACTGTCATTTAAATGTCTACAGTATATTTCGTGACATCTTTTTCACTTGTGATACTGGTAATCTGTATCTTCTGTTTTCTGTCAAACTGCATATAGGTTTATCAATTCTACTGATCTTCTGCAAGAAGCAGGTGTTGATTTCTTGACTGTCTCTATATTATTTCTCTTTTCAATTCCATTGATTTTTCTCTGTCTTCATTATTTCCTATTTTTGTTTTGTTTGCTCTTTTTCAGTTTCTTAATGTGGAAGTTTAGGTTACTGATTTGAGACCTTTCTCATTTTCCAATATAAGTACTTCATGCTTTAAACATCCTTTGAAGCAATGTTTCTATTGTACCCAACAGATTCTGATATTTTGTATCTTATTTTTACTATGCTTAAAGAAATTCTAATTTCCTTTGTTATTTTTTGTCTTTGATTTATTAATTTTAAGTGTCTTGCATAATTTTCAAATATTTGGGATATACTAGATTATGTTTTGATTTATACATTCACCCCATTTTTGATCAGATAATGTACTCCAAATGATTTCAATTCTTCAAGATTTGTAAACATTTTCTTGTTGCCTAGAATATGGTAATAAGAATAGTGTCTCTTCACTTGAGAAAATATTTTGCTATTATTCAGTGGATCCTTTGTTTCAAGAGGAAAAATCCCTCGTGTCTCCCTGCTTTTTGATCAAGCTCTAACACCTCAAATATTCTTTATAAAAAAGATTTTCCCAAGCATTTATCAATCGTATCTATGAGACAATTTACATCTCTTACAATTTATACTACCATTTCCTGCAGCCATACTGTCATACTTCTTGTAATACAAGACAACACGTAAGAAAAAGTGTGTTGAATTTTTTGAGGCTTTTATGGAAAACAGTCTTAACTCATGCAAATACACAGTAGTTTGCAATGTATCAACTGGAATGCCAAGAAGCTGCTGGGTGAGCGGTTGGAAACTCTACAACTAGTTTTTATTTGGTTTGACTGATATTAAATCAAATTAGAAACCAACTTAACAGGGGACTCCAGCATATATGACTGCTTTCACTTATAGGTAAAACTATTTACAGTATCTACAGTATTTACAAATTAAGTTTGTAAATACAGTTTCTAATTTACAGTTTGTAAATTAAGTTTACAAATACAGTTTCTACAGCATTTACAAATTGAGAAGGAAATAAATAGAAATATTATTACCTTTACACTGAGGAGGTTGACTACTCCATTCATCATTTCCAATACAAGTAAGATGGCTCTCTCCAACAAGTGAATATTCATCTGGTCCATTTGAAGGATCACAACTATAAGTTACTACTTCATTGTATTCAAATGTTTCCTTGCCGCTATTGGTGTATTTTCCATTCTGAATTTCTGGAGGTGGTTTACACAAAATCTCTTAAAAAAAAAAAAAAAAGAGAACATGAAAGGCTAAAGGGAAGGGTAAAAGATTAAACAGCATTAGTGAAGTCCTATGAATTGCCTTCAATAAATTCATTACCATATGATTGCTATATGCTAGTTGTGAATCCACTATCCATTTAGAAGAAGCTTTTTATGAGAAAATATATTATCCTAAACTCAAGCTATTAATGTACAAATGAATTTCTAGAATAAAAGTCAGTTTCTTAAAGTCATGAAATATCTACATGAGATACATACATTTACCTGTAAGGCCAAACTAAGTTTTGTTCTCATCATAAGAGATGCTGACAATTTATAGATATAATATGATCCTGATTAAAAACAGAACTCAGTGCTAGTTGAGAAATGCTTCATAATTTGTAAATGTATCTGTTTGCTAAGTGAGTTCTTCACATTAATACCAATTATTACTGTCATTTTCACTTTCATCCTTACAAGTGTATTGTGAAATTTTCCAGAGGCTATAAATTGTGTGATTTCTCAAGTGACTAAATCTGTTGTTTTCCTTAAAGCCAAACATTGAAGAAATTTGCAAAAATGTAAAACAAAACCAGTATTTGTTTTAGAATTTTTTTTTCATTAAATATGTGTTATATATTAATGCTGCTGCTACTGCTAAGTCGCTTCAGTCGTGTCCGACTCTGTGCGACCCCATAGATGGAAGCTCACCAGGCTCCCCCGTCCCTGGGATTCTCCAGGCAAGAATACTGGAGTGGGCTGCCATTTCCTTCTCCAATGCATGAAAGTGAAAAGTGAAAGTGAAGTCGCTCAGTCGTGTCCGACTCTTAGCGACCCCATGGACAGGAGCCTACCAGGATCCTCCGTCCATGGGATTTTCCAGGCAAAAGTACTGGGGTGGGGTGCCATTGCCTTCCCCGGTTATATATTAATAGGTACACATTTATTCTTCTTAAAATGAATTAATAAATAATTATTTTGAAAACTTTTCAGGATTAATTCAATATAATAGAACTGACACAGCATAACCCATAACATTATATGGGTTATGTCTATACACATGGTTGCTATGACAATAGACATAACCCGTATAAGCAAAAGCTCACTGGTGTCTATGTTAATTTGAAAGTATAAGGGAGTCCTGAGGCCAAAAGTTTGAGAATTGCTGCTCTACATTCTGACAACATACTTACTTTCACATGTTGGAGGATTATCACTCCAGTTCACACCAGTTCCAGTAGCGTCACAATAAGAAATACTTGTCCCGAGTAAGTAATAACTAAATGAGAAAGGAAAAGTTACTATGTTCTTTAGTGGTTACAAGGTGAACATAATAATGAAAACAATTTTACATGGCTGTTTTTCTGCACTAGAGTAACTGGAGAGAGAAGTTCTTAAACAAAATATAATGGAAATGCTCACTAAATCTGCAACTTAATCAAATAAAAGTCTCTGCATCTGAATGAATACACATTGGCCCACAGCAAAATGTCTAAATTGCTCTGTCATGCTGTCTGGTATCTTTGCCGTATCTGGCAAATGCATCACACATTCACGTCTACGACTTTGCTCACACCTTTTTACTGCATAAGAACTGAACAGACAGAGGAGGCCCTAGAGCTTGGGTTTCGCCCACCCTGGCCCCCACAGGCTACTTAGAAGCTGCTCTAGTGGGGTGTGCACAGATGTCTGCCTGGGTTCAAGTTCCAGCCCCAAGATCGACCTGTTACCTGGGCCTGGCAAAGTCCATTAAAGTTCACGTCTTCAGTTTCCTCATATATGAAAAGGGAGACAATAGTACATATCTCATGAGACTGTTTTAAGGATTGCGTGAATTAGCATCTGGCACAGTGAGTACTAGGTAAGTTTTAGTTCTTATTAATAGTCTTTAGAGTATTAATACTCAACATATAGGCATACCTCATTTCACTGCTGTTCACTTTATTGAGTTTTTAACAAACTGAAGATGTGTGGCAACCCTGCACCGAAAAATCTACTTGTGTTCATTTTCCAGCAGTGTTTGCTCACTTCATGTCTCTGTGTCCCACTTGGTAAATCTCACATATTTAAAACTTTATTACTATTATTACATTTGTTACAGTGACCTATGATCAGTGTCTTCCTTGTTACTACTATGACTCTCTGGGGCTCAGGTTATGGTTAGCACTTTTTGATAACATAGTATTCTGAAATTAAGGTACGTACATTTTTTCATACATAATGCTATTGCACAATTAACAGACTACAATGTAGTGTAAACACATGTAAAAAACTCATTTGATCTGTTTTACTGCAGTGGCCTGGAAGTGAACCTGTGATTATCTCCAAGGTATGCCTATATCTTTCTAGTAGTAAAGTGGTTTAGCAACACAACTCGGTGAAATCTTCTCTGATCATTTAAACTCATACTACACTCTTCTCCTGGACTCTCATGGTAAAGATCACGAAAATGATCTATTTGGTGCTTTTCATTTACTATTTTGACACCTCTCTATCGTGTTTCTCAAGAAGTCTACAACTTCCTTGAGTCTCCTGGTACCTAGCAGCCTCTTTCTATCTATTCACTGGATCTCCCACTATTTTTACTTGATCAAGTTAAAAAGTACCCAGTGTATCTGCCTGTGCCCACTTCCAGATGACTTTTCCCCAAGGGTTAATGCACTGATTCTACATTATAACACATTAAGTACAGGACTCTGGGACGACGGCAAAACAGGTGGCAACAGGAATCTGTCTCCCCACCTTGACGACAGATTCACTGATAGAATCTGCCTGATTTCCATTGTTTCGGAAATCTAGAATCTCTTCATGGGTTGCAATTTGGAGAAGACTTGGACAGGTAGGTTAACTTAATGTCAATCAATCAGTTCTCAGCACAGTGGCAGCTCCCCACCCCCCACCTCAGCAGCCCTCTGTGCACACGCGGCTGGAGCAGCTTATAAGTAGCCTGTGGGAGCTAGAGGAGCAAAAAGCAGCCTGCCCTCCAAGGAGCAGGGAATTATGCTCGTATCACTGCTGCTTCCAATCCCAGAGGAGCAAAAAAGAGACGGGCAAACACAGTGTCACACTTCTGCCAGCTTTTTCAAGCTCCTTCAACACTGGCCAAATTATTTCCAAGAGATTTGAAATCCAGCACCCCTTGCTGCCTCCTTCACTTTTTCCCCCCACTAGCAGAAGTGTGAGCGAAAGTGACTCAGTCATGTCCTACTCTTCGCAATGCCATGGACTACACAGTCCATGGAATTCTCCAGGCCTGAATACTGGAGTAGGTAGCCTTTTCCTTCTCCAGGGAATCTTCCAACCCAGGTCTCCCACACTGCAGGCAGATTCTTTACCAGATGAGCCACAAGGGAAGCCCAAGAATACTGGAGTGGGTAGCCTATCCCTTTTCCAGTGGATCTTCCTGACCCAGGAATTGAACCAAGGTTTCCTGCATTGCAGGTGGATTCTTTACCAGCTGAGCTATCAGGGAAGCCACTAGCAGAAGCTGGACATTAAATACTAGGATATTCCAAAATAATTGCCATGTGGAAAAAAAAAAAAATTAGAAAGCAACTGTGCACACCCAGACAAAGGCTCAGAAAAGACCTGAATTGGCACTGAGACGCCATACAATAATCAAAAACAAAATCAAAACAAAAGAGGGGCGAATCTGGTTTTTCAGAGTCACCACATTGTTAGATTTCATATATCGATTCCACAAAAAAGTCACAAGGCATACAAAGAAACAGAAAAAGAATCTATGGCTCATATAATGGAAAGATAAATTAAAAGAGCTTTTTTTCTGAAGGAGACCTTATGACAGATCAATTAAAGACCTTAAAGGGGGTGTCTTGTGAAGTCACTCTCTCTGGAAATAGGTGGGTGCCGGTTCTGCCACCCTACTTTTTGTCAACAAAGCAGCCAGACAGCAGACCCACAGATGCAGATCTTTGTGAAGACCCTGATGGACAAGACCATCGCTCCTGAGGTCAAGCCGAGTGTCACCATGAAGAAGGTTAAAGTCAAAATCAAAGACATGGGGCATCCTGCCTCACCAACAGAGTTTGACTTCTGCAGACAGACAGCTGAGGGGGCCGAGCTCTCTCAGACTATAATATCCAGAAAGAATCCACACGTGGGGTGGCATCATCAAACCTTTCCTCTGCCAGCTTTTCCCGGAAGTACGACTGTGACAAAACAATCTGCTGCAAGCGCTGTGCACACACGCTGACACCTGCCACAGGAAGCAAGGCCAGACCAACAACCTGTGCCCCAAGAAGACCAGTCAAATATAGCCTCTTCACTGGCTCGTCTCTGCCCCACAGGGCGGCCCCCTACCTTGGCCCCGTGGACCTGGAGCCTAGTGAAACTGGGAAGAAGTAACAGCCGTTAAGATGGACACAGAACTAAAGGAAGAAATGCAGAAAGTCTAGAGAACAATACATGAACCCAGTGGAATAGAGACAGAAAACTATTTCTGTCAAATAGAGACAGAAAACTAAAAAAACCCAAAAGCAAATTCTTGAGTTGAAACTTACATTAATGGAAAAGAAAAAGTCACTAGAAAAACTGAAGGTGTATTTGAGAAGAAAGAATTAATAGAACTGATATAGGGTAACAGAAATTACTGACCCTGAGAAAGAAAAAAGACTGAATAAAAATGGACACAGCCTAAGGAACCTGTGGGACACCAACCAGGAGACCAACATGTGTACTGTGGGACTCTCAGAAAAGGGACAGAGAGAATTCTTAGAGAAATAACAGCTGAGAACTTCCCAAATTCCGTAAAAGACATGCATATAAATATGTCAAAAGCTCAAAATCCTAAGTACGATGAATACAAAGAGACCTGCACAAAGCCATAAAAATAAAACTTTCAAAAAACAAAGACAAAGAATACTGAAAACTGCAAGAGAAAAGAGAAACATCGTATGCCAAGCATCGTAAACAAGATTATCAGCAGATTTGTCACTAGAAATTCAGAGTCCAGAAGAAAGTTATTGATATAATTAAAAAAAAAACAAAAGTCAACTAAAACCCCTCTTTCCAGCAAAATTCAGCATCAAAAATGAGGGAGAATTTAAGACATCCCAAGAATTAAAAACTTAAAAAGTTTGTGACCACTATACACTCAAGAAAAAATGTGAAGGGAGTACTGAAAAGGGAATGAAAGGTCTCAAAGTCTTATGCATAAAAAAAACATAGAAACTCAGCAAAGGTAAATATAAAAGCAATTATAAAAGCCAGCATTACTGAAACAGTGGTTTGCAACTACAAATTTTGTTTTCTATGTGATTTAAAAGTCTAAATTATAAAATAAATAAGATTATTAAAGTAGAAGTTAGTATTACAACTAACTGTGTAGACAGCAATATGATATCAACAACCAAAAAGGGTGAGTATGGGGCGGTAAAGGGCTGATTTTGTAATTTATCGAATTTAAGTTCATATAAATTCAACCTGGACTGTTGTAACTATACAGTGTTTTTTGTTTTGCTTTGTTTGGGTCATGCTGTGAATCTTACTGGATTCACAACTTGGATCTTAGCTCCCCAATCAGGGATCGAGCCTGTGCCCCATGAGTCGGGGTGAAGAGTCTGAACCCCTGGACCACCAGGGGATTTCCACGTACAGTGTTAAGTGTAATGTCCAAGGGTAACAACAAACAATACAGCCATAGGACATATACGTAAAAGGAAATGAGACCGGAATTTAAATATTTTACTACAAAAATCAACTACACAAAAAAGAAGACAGTAATGCAGGACATGCAGGACTAGGAAAAAAGCTATAAAGTATATAGAAAACAAACAGCACAATACTAGAAAGAGGTCCCTCCTTGCTCCAACCAAATCCTGTCTGCCAGAGACTCGCCTGACAACAGAAGACATAAATGGAGTGAAAAATGAAAGCCTGGAAAAAGATATTTGTAACCGTAACACAGTTGAGTAGGTATACTAAAATCTGACAAAACACACTTTAAATTAAAAAAAGAAAGGTTACAAGAGACAAAGAAGGAAATTTTATATTAACAAGGGTTCAATACTGCAAGAAGACGTAACAGTTATAAACATTTATGCACCTAATGACCTGCCATCAAAATATATGAAGCAAGAAATGACAGAATTGAAGGGGCAAAACAACATCCCTACATAATAAGCATTTCTCCAGTATTAGTTGGAGACTATAATACCTAATAATGGACAGAACAACTACACAGGAGATAAACAGAGGACCTTAATAAGAAAACAACCAGATCTCACAGAGACATGCAAAGAACTCGAGCCAACAAAAACAGACTCTACCGTCTTTCCAGCAGCACCTGGGGCATTCTCCAGGATAGACAATATGCTAGGCTATAAATAAGGAAACAATGTTATTCAAATGTAATTATTTAACAAATAATACTATGTTTATTTTATGGTACAAATTAATTTTAAGTAATAGATTTTAAAAGGTAGATATTACACAAAGTATATTCTTTGACCACACTAGGAAGAAGTTAAAAATCATTACTAAAAGGAAAACTGAAAACTCATGAAACTGTGAAAGGTAAACAGTATGTTTTAAATCAACCAATGGTTCAAAGCAGAAATCAGAGTGATTAAAACATACCTTGAAAAATGGGAATGAAAATATAACATATCAAAACTCATGGGATTTAGTGCCAAAGGGGAAATTTATACCTATAAATGTTTACATTAAGAAATGGTATCTCTGAAAGTTCAAACTAAGTTTACAAGTTAAGGAACCAGAAAAAGAAATAAATCCAAGGCTAGCAGAAGGAAGCAAATAATAAAGATTTATTATGGTTTAGTTGCCATATTAGAACAGAGATAAACAAAAAAAGAGCAAACAATAGAGAAAAATCGAAGAAACCAAAAGTAGGTTCTTCAAAAAGTGCAAGAGCTGAAAAACCTTTAAATAGACTCAAAGTGATTAGACTCAAATTACTAAGTCAGAAATAAAAGTAGTAACACCACTACTGATTTGACAGAAATAAAAAATACTATGAGAGCCATGAGCAATTTATGCCACAAATGGAAGTGCTGGATAGAGTAGACAAACTTCTAGAAACATGAAACTTACCACGGCGTAATCACCCAAACAGATGATCTGAATAAACTGTAACTAGTGAGGAGACGGGAGAAGGAAATGGCAACCCACTCCAGTATTCTTGCCTGGAGAATCCCGGGGACAGGGGAGTCTGGTGGGCTGCTGTCCACAGGGTCGCACAGAATCAGATATGACTGAGTGACTTAGCATGCATGCATGCATTGGAGAAGGAAATGGCAACCCACTCCAGCATTCTTGCCTGGAGAATCCCAGGGACAGAGGAACCTGGTGGGCTGCCATTTATGGGGTCGCACAGAGTCAGACACGACTGAAGCGACTTAGCAGCAGGAGCAGCAGTGAGGAGACAGAGTCAGTAACCAAATATCTCTCAATAAAAAAAAATTCCGGATCTGATGCTTTCACTGGTGAACCTACCAAACATTTAAAGAAGTAACACCAATCTTTCCCAAACTTTTCCAAAAAACGAAAGCGAAGGGAAGTCTTCTGAGCTCATTCTATGAGATGAACATTACCATGACAGCAAAATTTGACAAAGACACAATGAAAGGTCAACAGCCTTTAAAAACACTGATGCAAAAAACCTCAACACAATACTAGTAAACAACTCAACAGCATCTTAAAAGGATTAAACATCATGAGCAAGTGAGAGTTATCCCGAGAACACAAGGGATGGCTCAGCCCATGAAAAAACCAATCATTGTAATGAGCCATATCGAAAGAATGAGAGAGAAAAAGCACACGTCACCTCAACTGAGGCAGAAAAAACACTTGACAAAATCTGATCAGAACAGGCACGGACCACTGCTTTTGCCACTTTTATTCAACTGGTACTGGAAGCTCTAGCTAGAGCAATTAAGCAAGAAATAATATATATATATATATATATATATATATATATATTTCTACTACATAGAAAACCCTAAAGATTACTCACACACACACATAAACACAAATACAAATGTGGGAACTAATAAACTCAGTTTATTATTGAGTTTATTGGGCTCGATAAATGATAGAAATGGTATGGACCTAACAGAAGCAGAAGATATTAAGAAGAGGTGACAAAAATACACAGAAGAACTGTACAAAAAAGAGCTTCACGACCCAGATAATCATGATGGTGTGGTCACTCACCTAGAGCCAGACATTCCTGGAATGTGAAGTCAAGTGGGTCTTAGAAAGCATCACTATGAACAAAGCCAGTGCAGGTGATGGAATTCCAGTTGAGCTATTTCAAATCCTGAAAGATGATGCTGTGAAAGTGCTGCACTCAATATGCCAGCACATTCGGAAAACTCAGCAGTGGCCACAGGACTGGAAAAGGTCAGTTTTCATCCCAATCCCAAAGAAAGGCAATGCCAAAGAATGCTCAAACTACCACACAATTGCACTCATCTCACACGCTACTAAAATAATGCTCAAAATTCTCTAAGCCAGGCTTCAGCAATATGTGAACCGTGAACTTCCAGATGTTCAAGCTAGTTTTAGAAAAGGCAGAGGAACCAGAGATCAAATTGCCAACATCCGCTGGATCACGGAAAAAGCAAGAGAGTTCCAGAAAAGCATCTATTTCTGCTTTATTGACTATGTCAAAGCCTTTGTGTGGATCACAATAAACTGTGGAAAATTCTGAAAGAAATGGGCATACCAGACCACCTGACCTGTCTCTTGAGAAACCTGTATGCAGGTCAGGAAGCAACAGTTAGAACTGGACATGGAACAACAGACTGGTTCCAAATAGGAAAAGGAGTATGTCAAGGCTGTATATTGTCACCCTGTTTATTTAACTTATATGCAGAGTACATCATGAGAAACGCTGGACTGGAAGAAACACAAGCTGGAATCAAGATTGCCGGGAGAAATATCAATAACCTCAGATATGCAGATGACACCACCCTTATGGCAGAAAGTGAAGAGGAACTAAAAAGCCTCTTGATCAAAGTCAAAGAAGAGAGTGAAAAAGTTGGCTTAAAGCTCAACATTCAGAAAACAAAGATCATGGCATCCAGTCCCATTACTTCATGGGAAACAGATGAGGAAACAGTGTCAGACTTTGTTTTTTGGGGCTCCAAAATCACTGTAGATGGTGACTGCAGCCATGAAATTAAAAGACACTTACTCCTTGGAAGGAAAGTTATGACCAACCTAAATAGCATATTCAAAAGCAGAGATATTACTTGGCCAACAAAGGTCCGTCTAGTCAAGGCTATGGTTTTTCCAGTGGTCATGTATGGATGTGAGAGTTGGACTGTGAAGAAAGCTGAGAGCCGAAGAATTGATGCTTTTGAACTGTGGTGTTGGAGAAGACTCTTGAGAGTCCCTTGGACTGCAAGGAGGTCCAACCAGTCCATCCTAAAGGAGATCAGCCCTGGGTGTTCTTTGGAAGGAATGGTGCTAAAGCTGAAACTCCAATACTTTGGCTACCTCATGAGAAGAGTTGACTCATTGGAAAAGACTCTGATGCTGGGAGGGATTGGGGGCAGGAGAAGGAGACGACAGAGGATGAGATGGCTGGATGGCATCACTGACTCGATAGATGTGAGTCTGAGTGAACTCCGGGAGTTGGTGATGGACAGGGAGGCCTGGCGTGCTGCGATTCATGGGGTCGCAAAGAGTCGGACATGACTGAGCAACTGAACTGACTGAATAAACTCAGTAAAGTACCAGTATAAATAGACAATAATAAAAAATCAGTTGCATTTCCAGAGATATCACATTTATCCTTTAAATTCACATTTTTTAAAAAAGGCTCAGTATGCTTAATATATACTATTAAGAGAGCCTCATAGAACAAAGGCTATTATTAAACACTGGGTACCTCTTTGAGATGTTTCACTCCTTTGTAGTAGTTTCAACAATAAGGTTTTCCAACTAAAAGATCCTGATGAAGATTACTGTCTAAGCTAGCCAGGTCAACTTTGGTCTGGTAACATCTTACAGATTACTTCGATATAAGAACAACTATAGTTGGCTATTCCACTTCCCAGTTTCATAAACCCTATTTCAAATCTCAGAATTGGATATTTTATTGACAAAGAGAGTGCACTGTGTTGTCAAGGATATAATCACTGTGATTTTTCAATGTTTAATATATATATTAAATTTTGTGGACTTCCCTGGTGGCTCAGAGGGTAAAGCATCTGTCTACAATGCGGGAGACCCAGGTTCAATCCCTGGGTCAGGAAGATCCCTGGAGAAGGAAATGGCAATCCACTCCAGTACTATTGCCTGGAAAATCTCATCAACAGAGGAGCCTGGTAGGCTACAGTCTATGGGGTCACAAAGAGTCGGACACAACTGAGCAACTTCACCTATACTGACCTGTATACTAAATTTTATACTATTTCACTTTCCTTCAATTTAAATTTCTATTAGTTACTCATCTTTTCAATCTTCATAAAAAGCCCAGGGTTATTTGGCTACAGTATGACTTACATATAAAGCAAAATGAAATCAACTTTACAGCAATGCTTACTGCTGCTACTGCTGCGGCTAAGTCGCTTTAGTCGTGTCCGACTCTGTGCAACCCCATAGACGGCGGCCTATTAGGCTCCTGTGTCCCTGGGATTCTCCAAGCAAGAATACTGGAGTGGGTTGCTATTTCCTTCTCCAATGCATGAAAGTGAAAAGTGAAAGTGGAAAGTGAAGTCGCTTAGTTGTGCCTGACTCTTAGCGACCCCATGGACTGCAGCCTACCAGGCTCCTCCGTCCATGAGATTTTCCAGACAAGAGTACTGGAGTGGGTTGCCACTGCCTTCTCCGACGGCAATGCTTGAGAGAGGCAAAATGAAAATGGACTTAGTCATACATAACCTTATTTCCTCTAAGGAGCAGCCTACTTACCCCTTATTACAAACATAGTGAGCCTGTGAACCAAACTCAGTACTTCCATTTACAAGCATAACTTGGCCATTTGTGGGATCAGGTAGCGTAGGACACCGTCTTTCTAAAAGCAAAAGATCAAACTTGTTTTACATCCATTTCAAAATAGATCTGAATCAAATTCAAAATTCTATATGGCTTGTATGAACTCATGGGAATATTACTTTTATTATTATTTTCTTGCTTTAACTATTATAATGCCACATAAGATTCTTAATTACCCAGGCAACCAATTGTGATGAAAACGAATCCCTGGAGATTTTTCAAAGCCTGACTACAGGCTATCTAAAAACCTACATTCACACGAGAAAACGATCATTTCAGTAGTAAAATATGCACTCTAAAATGTGTGAAAATCTCTAGAGCAATAAAAAGGTTTTTGAATTAAAAAAAGATTTGTTTACTTACTTTTACAGGCCTCCTGGAGAGACGACCATGTATTATCATCCTGACAAACAAGAGTGATGGCTTGACCAGGAGTTATTGGCTGGAAACCCGGAAGACATTCATACACGATCTTATCCCCAGGTCCATAACTGGTTTTACGGGCACCCTGGGGCTTCATAGTGACAAATCCTGGTGGATCACCACAGGCATCTAGGAATAGAGAGAAAAAGAACATAAAAATAAATCGTTTTATCTTATTCACCAGACAGGGACTGTGGCCTGGCAACAGATAGGTAGTACAGGACAAACAGAAAAGCTCTTAGCAAGATTTTATATGTGCCTTGCCTACTTTAAATAACAACCTATGAGCTTCTGGCCTGTTGGAGAATAAGATGAATTTTAATTCAGCAGTAAATGGAAGAGACAGCATCAATGTGCCTGGTTCTGAAATGTAAATATGTTTATAGGTCCGTATCCCTCCCCCTTCTTTCTAAATTCATCATCTCAAAACTCACCTCCCTTCTAAGAAGTCTCCTATAGCACTATGCTCAGATTATTCTTCCAAAGTTTGAAACACAAACATATCAGGCTGTTTTCTCTCAGAAGACACGGGCCCAGAGGGCAGGAATCAGATGCCTTCTTTTTCTACTAAACTGTATACTCAGTTGTAACTCAAGATATGCTGTGATAAGAGGTGAATACAAAATACGCATTGAGGGATTAATAAATCAAAATAAATAGGGACAAAGTATTTCAAAATACTTCATTTGTTTTCTATTAGTGAACTGAACATTAAGTGATATATAGAGACACTGTAAATATCAAAATATAATATTTGGATAGCATTACATGAAAAAAAACTTGCTCTCCTGGATATTAAATATAAATTCATTTTCCTTCACAGATCAATCCTTCAGAAGCTCCCTAAGGTAGCTGGGTTGTTTATCCAATATATCCCGACGTAAAGCTACTATCCGGATACGCTTTTAGAGTTTTTTACTTCCGGGGTTTTTGCGGGGAATGTTGGGGGAAAATTTTTTCTCCCTAGAATAATGTCATTTCTATTTCAGCAAGTCCTCTTCCTTTTAAGTACCTGGGCACTTGACAACCTAACAGATCTGTTAGAAAAATTATATAAATAATGTGATGGAGACACATTAAGTCCTAAAGGAAAGCAGAGGCCTCGCTTACAAAGAAAACAAGAGACAGACCTATTTTGATCCCTGAGGAACATTTACTTATTTACTCCCTGGATCTAGGTCTCACTTCAGATTGAGAGAATTCCAAACAAGTGAAATATGACCCTTCTTTCCCTCATATTCTATATTCACTTTCCCTCTAAATTCTTTTCCATCATATTCAAAATTCTAAACTTCTCTCTCAATACTCATCCAACATTTCACTTATAACATGTCTTACATCATGTCAAGTTAATTGTTTCAACATTTATCAAATGTTTTCAACATTTCTACTTTGCTGATCACGATACATGAATTCTCCTCAATTAACTGCCCATAACAAACCAAAATCAAAAAGTCACAGGTATTAACATTAAATTTACTGAATACTCTGAGGCACACATTCTATTTTTTATAACAGAAAAGAATATGGGCTAGAAATGTTATATAATTCCATTTTAGATAAAAACACACATCATCATTCAAGAATATCCTGGAAGCACCAAGAACTCAAGTGATCATGCATATGATTAAATTATATGTGTTCTTTGCTTTATGCATTCAATTTCAGTAACTATCCTGAAAGCAGAAAAAGAAGGAGAATTTCTGATATGACTCACATACAGTGTATGGGAAAACAAATGTCAATTGGTTTTTTTAATCCATTCAACTAACTTCAAGTATCTCTTCCCAATAACACGCATCATGAAAAACATGCTTTCAACAATACGCAGTTTAGAAGGTCTGTTTTGGAAATCAGTGGATTGTAAGCTTCATACACTGTAATGACTGAGTCCAATACCGTATCTGTTTTATAATCAAATTTCCTCTCTTTCTTAGGATGCTGGATTCTTTTTCCTATAAGGATTTTCAAACACTGCCAGCATCAAAAAATCATATCTTGACTCAGTTTTTCCTAGAGAATTTACAATGTGAACATTACCGGGCTACAATGCTATATTGCCTGATGAGTTACAGTCCATGGGGTTGCAAAAGAGCTGGAAAACACTGAGTAGGCACACACAGTGCTTTAACAGGTGCCATTATATAATTCGATAGGCTGCATTCAGAAAATTCTCCAGTTTTCCAGATGCGTTTCAGAAAGGTGAAACAGTCAAGAGAACTGCCCACCTCTGTACACTTAAGTTGTGTAAACACTCCCTACTTGCTTGCCAAAGTTATAAAAATAACTCTCCGAGTCAAGCACAGGCCTACACCCCTGCCCAGGTGATACCTTTGGATAATCACGGTCTCTGACCAAAACTAGAACTTCAGTGAAACCGGAAGACTTCCTCTTCTGTCTACACAACCTGTTTTTAGCCTTCCTTTGCTTCCTCAAAACGGAGGCTTTAACATCTGTAACTATCCATTTTATCTCACAGTCTACTCATTTCTAGACCTTAAAAAACTAAACAAACAAAACATCTACCAGGTTCAAGCAAATAGCCAGCCTCCTTCTAGGAAAATTCAGCCTCATTCTCTGTCGCTCAGTGACTAAGAGTTAACCTGCCTGTACCATCTGGAGCTACTGATCATTCTCTTAGCTCCCTCATGCCTGAAAAGCTCTCTTTCCTTGCTACCTATATTAACTGGGTACCAAGTTGCCTGTTAACCTGAATTACAAAAAGTGCCCTTTTCCCCTTGCAAACCTTCTAACCCTAGCCAAGGCCTGCTCTCAGCAGAGACAACGGGCACCACACGGCCTCCGCAGGCCCCCACTTTAAAGGCAGGAAGCTTTCCTGTTCCGCATTCGGCCCAGCTGGACTGGCCACTTCCTCAAAGCACATACCTGGGCACACCTGGCCCGGACTCCCCTAATCCTAGACAGGCTCCGCGGGGCACCAGGCATCACCCCGCCCCGGAAAAAAAAACACAGGGCCAACTCTCCCAGGAGACACAGCAGCAGCCTAGCAACAACCCCGGATACCGTCACCACCCTGCAGGTCGGCTCTCGCCTTACCGACTGGATCAGTCCCGGAACCACTCTGGAAGCTTCGGCGGGGGTCTCAACCCGGCCCCAGGTAAACCCGCAAGCCACACCACCAAGGAAAGCCGTCTCCGTGGTGCCCACCCCACCCCACCCCCGGTACACCTTCCACCCCAACCCTTGACGATCGCGGGGGGGCCGGCCCCGCGCCTGCGGCCCGAGCCACCAAGGCTCCCAGCAGCGTCCAGCCGGCCGGCCCCCACGCTCCCCGGGCCCGCTCCAGTTCCCCTCCCCGGCCAGAGCGCAAACACTACCGGAGGACGTGGGCAGCAGGAGCAGCGGCGCCAACAGAAGCACCCAGGCGAAGCGCCCAGAAGAAGCCAGCCTTTCGGGACGGCGGAAAGACGCCCTCATTTTCGGGGAGACCAGCGGGATACCCAAAACTGCTCCGCAGAGACCTTGCTGAGTCCAGCTTCCTGCGATACAAGACCGGGACGCAGCGGCGGCGCGGGCGCCTGAGCCCCGCGGCGCACCCAGGACGGAAGTGACTCGAAGAAGGGGGCGGGGCCGATGGGCAGGCGGCCTCCTCCCGTAGGCGTCCAGGCCCCGCCCATGAGCGGGGAGTGCCGCGCGTCCCGGGGACCCTGACTGCCTCTAGCTCCGCCCTCTTGCGGACCTACCCGGAAGCCGCTGCGGCTTGCGGGAAATAGCTGGTTCCCCCGGGCTGAGCTTTGTTAAAGCGGACAGTTAACGCCCTGTGCGGGAAGGGTGGAGCGGAAACTCGCGGTAGCGATGTCAGCGGTGTCCGTTTTCCGGAAGGCTGGATTAAAGAATAAAGGACGGAGACCTAAAAATAGAACCCTAGAGTTCGGGTAAGGGGAGCAGACACCCCCTCAAGACTCCAGTTTGATCCTGGGATCCAGAGTGTCAGGACACCTCCTCCCTTGCTCAGACTTCGGCATGTGTCAGTGTCAAATATAAATTGGCACTTACCAAGAGCCCTGCTGACGACTGAACAGCAAAGGCATTTGCCACCTGCCTCTAGGGAGATTGAACCCCGTGCTCCTACAACTGTTGACCTTCAGCAACCCCTGAGGGAATTCAGGGTGGGGTGAGACTCTCTGTTCTCCAGGGAATCTGGTGGGACAGGTCTTTGGATAGTTGGATGTTTTTACGAACAGGTTTTATGATCTCAATCCTTGCATCTCCTCGTGGCTAGAGAAGCACTGAATCCCTTCATGGTGACATCAGAGCCTCATGACTAACAGATAACTTTTGTAAAATGACTGCTTCATGGCATGGAGCTCCCCCTTCACCAAAACTTTATATATTGACTTTCCCCCACTGCCGCTTTGGAGCAGCCTCTAAGAGCTGAGGTGCTGCCTCCCAGGCTGCGGCCCTCATGTTGCCCCAAATAAAACTTAACTCACGACTCTTAAGTTGTACATCTTTTTTTAGTCGACATCAGTCATAATTTGGGACAATAATTGAGACTTCCATGGCTGAACGTCTGCTACTGAAAGTTTCTCCTGGCCTGATAGATATCAAAATCACAAAAGGTTTGGCCATTGCTCTTCCAACTGCTAAAGTCAGTTCAGTTCAGTTGCTCAGTCGTGTCCGACCCTTTGCTACCCTATGGACTGCAGCTCGCCAAAAGTTGATTAGTCTCCCCTGTAATTCCCAGGAGAGGACCCTGGGAAGGTAAGTTATTAAACAGCACCGGGCGGTTAGTATATGGGGCCTCAACTCTATGGCCTTTGAACAACTAAATGTTTTATTCAAGATGAAATACACATGCATGAAAAAACCAAGGATAAAGGGTGCCTTAAGTGCCATATTTCTGGAAGCAACGAATGTCATTAGAGTTGGAATGGGTATAAATTAATGAGTGACAACTTTTCTGATGAACCAATCTCTCAATGCTGGAAAATGAATAATGAGTAAAATTTATTTATAGAGTTGTGAGTAAACCTGACTAGTAAACATATGACTAGTAATAGGAAAGAAAAGTAATGTGAGCGTTATTAAACAGCAGACAAAGGAGTTGACATTTTCTTGGTAATGGTCGGTAAAGAATAAAAATGTCAACCAATGTGTAAACATTGCAGGCCGGGGGGAACCAGCACCCTCAAACTTTTAGTTTTTAACATCACTTTTGCTTGGTTTAAAAGTTTAAATGGACATGGCTTTGAAACCACGAGGTCCATTTAGAGTTTCAGTTCAGTTCAGTTGCTCAGTCGTGTCCGACTCTTTGCAACCCCATGAATCACAGCACCCCTGGCCTCCCTGTCCATCACCAACTCCCGGAGTTCACTCAAACTCACACCTATCGAGTCTGTGATGCCATCCAGCCATCTCATCCTCTGTCGTCCCCTTCTCCTCCTGCCCCCAATCCCTCCCAACATCAGAGTCTTTTCCAATGAGTCAACTCTTCGCATGAGGTAGCCAAAGTATTGGAGTTTCAGCTTTAGCATCATTCCTTCCAAAGAACGCCCAGGGCTGATCTTCTTTAGGATGGACTGGTTGGATCTCCTTACAGTCCAAGGGACTCTCAAGAGTCTTCTCCAACACCACAGTTCAAAAGCATCAATTCTTCAGCGCTCAGCTTTCTTCACAGTCCAACTCTCACATCTATACATGATCACTGGAAAAACCATAGCCTTGACTAGACGGACCTTTGTTGGCAAAGTAATATCTCTGCTTTTGAATATGCTATTTAGGTTGGTCATAACTTTCCTTCCAAGGAGTAAGTGTCTTTTAAGTTCATGGTTGCAGTCACCATCTGTAGTGATTTTGGAGCCCAGAAAAATAAAGTCTGACACTGTTTCCACTGTTTCCCCATCTATTTTCCATGAAGTGATGGGACCAGATGCCATGATCTTCGTTTTCTGAATGTTGAGCTTTAAGCCAACTTTTTCACTCTCCTCTTTCACTTTCATCAAGAGGTTTTTTAGTTCCTCTTCACCTTCTGCCATAAGGGTGGTGTCATCTGCATATCTGAGATTATTGATATTTACCCCAAGGAAATCATCAGAGTTATAAACAAAGATGTATAATTTTGGAGAAAATATAAACTCTTAAATATTTGGCAGAAGTATAAGATTTTTTGATAGGTATCTTTTTGAAATGAAATTTTGTACAGCAAGAAGTGTACAAAAAGTGAGAAACTATAACATATTCATAAGTTGAAAAAGCAAACTCCAAATCAGTGTGTGCTTTTTGGCATTCTTTTTATTAAAATAGTATATTGACACACTTTTAAAAAGAGGTTACTAGGAAATAAATAAAAATTAACAGTTGATAGGCTTATGTATATTTCATTTTTGTGTGTTGTTTTTTAGTTTTCTGCATTGACCCTTTATTACATTTGGAAGCAGGTAAAAAAAAATCTTTTTTTAAAATCCAGCCTATGTATCACCTACTCTTTTGTTCACAGAATGGTGGAAATAGAACTTGTATCATATAGGGTTAATGTATGAGAGGATGGTAAGGAAAGAAAGCTCTTCATGTAAACCTCAAATGTATCTTCTGTAATTATAGAACTTTGTATATATTTTAAACAGTTTGTATTAAAGATTTTCTGGGCTCAGCAAACTTTGGAATTTCTGCTTCCTCCCAGATCAACACATGTTTGGATTCTTGGCAGAACATACAAGACACTAATTGTGAAGGTGATGTATAAAATGAACACCTTAGCATCTTGGGTTATAAAATTCAGACACTCCATGATGACAATTAAAGGAGGTATAATGAAGGAGACAGGGAATAGGAAACTCAATGAAGGGGAATTGTCGTTTTTGTTATTTCTTATAGTTGTAAAACAGTGATACAACGAAATGCTTTGTGGCTCAGTGTTGGCACTTAAGAAACAGATCTATTCATTGCTCTCTGCAGCTCTCAGTATGTAATGCTATATGTCAGTTATAGCGGAATAAAATTGAAAAACACTTGCAATCTATTTCTAGTCTTAGAAGTAAGTTCTTTTCTCATGAGAAAATTTAAAAGGAGAAAAATATGACTCCTGTTTGGTTTCCTAGTTACAAGTGCTATATTAGATCCAAGAATTGGGTTTTGCTGGTATTTTGTTTCAGTCAGTGATATTTCTGGGGTTCATCAAGTCATTCTTAATATAAATGAAGAGTTTTACATAGATTTCTTAACTTATTTTGATTTGACTCAAGGGATGCTACATTTGAAATGTTTTTGACCCTTGTTCCCTATTTTTCTGAACAAGCGCCATGGGGCAGAGATTGTTTTCTTGCTGTGTTTCCAGTGTTGAGACAGTTCTAGACCAATACTAAGTGCTTAGCAAATACGCATTAAATCCTGAATGAAATAAATGGATGTTGCTGTCAAGTGCTTTTAACATATTACTTCTGCTTCTCCCCTAGTGAGGATTTACCAACTGCTAGAAAAATTCTGAGAAATTTTGATTTTAATAATGTTAGGTACTGGGAGCAAAGCTGGATTTGTCTCTGAAAGGAATGAAAGGAATGTCTACACAGAAAACTTTCCTGAATCAGGAATGGCGAGCTGACCTCTGAAGTGGATCCACTGTTTAACACTTAGCCTTGAAGAGATCATTTTAGTGACAGAGTTCAAAGGGAGAGTATTGACTGTGAACTTCCTAAGGTCCTGAGAGGCATAGAACTTCAGAGTCAGGCTTTGAGTGAAGTAGGGGCTTAAACACTAGTGGTCCCTCCAAATTCCCCAAAGACTTTGTCAAACTGCCAGCAAGAAAATGAGGAGAGAATGGAGAGTATGATGGTTTGTAGACCAGATTTTGAGCTCTGTAGTAGCTCTCCAGATGCCATGATCTTCGTTTTCTGAATGTTGAGCTTTAAGCCAACCTTTTCACTCTCCACTTTCACTTTCATCAAGAGGCTTTTTAGCCCCTCTTCACTTTCTGCCATAAGGGTGGTGTCATCTGCATATCTGAGGTTATTGATATTTCTCCCAGCAATCTTGATTCCAACTTCTGTTTCTTCCAGTCCAGCATTTCTCATGATGTACTCTGCATATAAGTTAAATAAACATGGTGACAATATGCAGCCTTGACGTACTCCTTTTCCTATTTGGAACCAGTCTGTTGTTCCATGACCAGTTCTAACTGTTGCTTCCTGACCTGCATACAGATTTCTTAAGAGGCAGATCAGGTGGTCTGGTATTCCCATCTCTTTCAGAATTTTCCATAGTTTATTGTGATCCACACAGTCAAAGGCTTTGGCATAGTCAATAAAGCAGAAATAGATGTTTTTCTAGAACTCTCTTGCTTTTTCCATGATCCAGCGGATGTTGGCAATTTGATCTCTGGTTCCTCTGCCTTTTCTAAAACCAGCTTGAACATCAGGAAGTTCACGGTTCACATATTGCTGAAGCCTGGCTTGGAGAATTTTGAGCATTACTTTACTAGCGTGTGAGATGAGTGCAATTGTTCGTATTTTGGCCACCTCATGCGAAGAGTTGACTCATTGGAGAAGACTCTGATGCTGGGAGGGATTGAGGGCAGGAGGAGAAGGGGACGACAGAGGATGAGATGGCTGGATGGCATCACTGACTCGATGGATGCGAGTCTGAGTGACCTCCGGGAGCTGGTGATGGACAGGGAGGCCTGGCGTGCTGCGGTTCATGGGGTCGCAAAGAGTCGGACACGACTGAGCGACTGATCTGATCTGATCTGATCTGAGTAGCTCTCCTGTAAGCTTTAGGAATGGCGGTAGCATGGAGGGAGGTGTCTGGGGATGTCAGTACATAAAACACTGTTAGATATCCTTTTCCTCCTAAATTGGTTTATTTACGTTTCGTTTTTCAGAGGTGGGGTAGCAGTATGAAGGGGCCTGTAAATGCTCTTGGAAGAGGCTTTCCCCTCTTTTTTCATTGTTGTTGGTGTTCACTCACGAAGTCCTATCCTCGTCTCTTTGCAAACCCATGTTCTGCAGCATGCCAGGCTCCCCTGTCCTTCATTATCTGGCAGAGTTGGCTCAGATTCATGTCCATCGACTAAAAAGATACACAACGGGAGAGCTGAGTTAAATTTTATTTGGGGCAAAATGAAAACTTCAGCCCGGGAGACAATACCTCAGATAGCTCTGAGAGACTGCTCTGAAGAGGCAGTGGGAGAAGGTCAGTGTATGATTTTAGTAAATGGGTCAGATCAGATCAGATCAGTCGCTCAGTCGTGTCCGACTCTTTGCGACCCCATGAACCGCAGCACGCCAGGCCTCCCTGTCCATCACCAGCTTCCGGAGGTCACTCAGACTCGCATCCATCGAGTCAGTGATGCCATCCAGCCATCTCATCCTCTGTCGTCCCCTTCTCCTCCTGCCCTCAATCCCTCCCAGCATCAGAGTCTTCTCCAATGAGTCAACTCTTCGCATGAGGTGGCCAAAATACTGGAGTTTCAGCTTTAGCATCATTCCTTCTAAAGAAATTCCAGGATTGATCTCCTTCAGAATGGACTGGTTGGATCTTCTTGCAGTCCAAGGGACTCTCAAGAGTCTTCTCCAACACCACAGTTCAAAAGCATCAATTCTTCGGCACTCAGCCTTCTTCACAGTCCAGCTCTCACATCCATACATGACCACAGGAAAGACCATAGCCTTGACTAGGCGAACCTTTGTTGGTAAAGTAATGTCTCTGCTTTTGAATATGCTATCTAGGTTGGTCATAACTTTCCTTCCAAGGAGTAAGCGTCTTTTAATTTCATGGCTGCAGTCACCATCTGCAGTGATCTTGGAGCCCAGAAAAACAAAGTCTGACACTGTTTCCACTGTTTCCCCATCTATTTCCCATGTAGTGATGGGACCAGATGCCATGATCTTCGTTTTCTGAATGTTGAGCTTTAAGCCAACCTTTTCACTCTCCACTTTCACTTTCATCAAGAGGCTTTTTAGCCCCTCTTCACTTTCAATGAAATTGAACTCTTACTTTACAAAAGGTTTTCTGCTAGTCATGAGGAGCTGATGTCACCGTGAGGGGATTTAGTGATTTTCTAGCCATGAAGAAATGCAAGGATTGGGATCATAAAATCAGTTCCCGAAAATATCTAGCTACCAGAAGAAATGTTCCTCCAGTTTCCTGCAGCACAGGGTGCCTCACTCTCCACCCTGAATTCCCCTCAGGGAGAGTTAGAAGGTCTGCAGTTGCAGCAACAGAGGGTTCAGTCTCTGCAGAGGCAGATGGAAAATGCCCTTGTTGTTCAGTCGCTGGCAAATGCTCTTGGCAAGTGCCGATTTGTAGTTGACAGAGTGAGTGATACTATCTAACCAGCTCATCCTCTGATGCACTCTTCTTGTTTTGCCTTCAATCTTTCCAGTGAGTTGGCTCTTCCCATCAGGTGGCCAAAGTATTGGAGCTTCAGCTTTAGCATCACTCCTTTCAATAACTATTCAGGGTTGATTTTCTTTAGGACTGACTGCTTTGATTTCCTTGATGTCCAAGGGGCTCCAAAGAGTCTTCTCCAGCACCACAGTTCAAAAGAATCGATTCTTTGGTGTTCAGCCTTCTTTGCAGTCCAATTCTCACATCTGTATGTGACTGCAGGAAAAACCATAGCTTTGACTATATGGACCTCTGTTAGCAAAGTGATATCTCTGCTTTTTAATAGGCTGTCTAAGTGTGTCATAAGTTTACTCTCAAGGAGCAAGCATCTTTTAATTTCATGGCTGCAGTCACCATCTGTAGTGATTTTGGAGCCCCCAAAAATAAAGTCTGTCACTGTTTCCGTTTTTTTCCCATGTATTTCCCATGAAGTGATGGGACCAGATGCCGTGATCTCCATTTTCTGAATGTTGAGCTTTAAGCCAACTTTTTCACTCTCCACTTTCACTTTCATCAAGAGGCTTTTTAGTTCCTCTTCACCTTCTGCCATAAGGGTGGTGTCATCTGCACATCTGAGGTTATTGATATTTCTCCTGGCAATCTTGATTCCAGCTTGTGCTTCTTCCAGCCCAGCGTTTCTCATGATGTACTCTGCATAGAAGTTAAATAAACAGGGTGACAGTATATAGCCTTGACATACTCCTTTTCCTATTTGGAACCAGTCTGTTGTTCCATGTCCAGTTCTAACTGTTGCTTCCTGACCTGCATACAAATTTCTCAAGAGGCAGGTCAGGTGGTCTGGTATGCCCATCTCTTTCACAATTTTCCACAGTTTATTGTGATCCACACAGTCAAGGCTTTGGCATAGTCAATAAAGCAGAAGTAGATGTTTTTCTGGAACTCTCTTGCTTTTTCCATGAACCAGCAGATGTTGCCAATTTGATCTCTGGTTCCTCTGCCTTTTCTAAAACCAGCTTAAACATTTGGAAGTTCACGGTTCCAGTATTGCTGAAGTCTGGCTTAGAGAATTTTGAGCATTACTTTACTAGTGTGTGAGATGAGTGCAATTGTGTGGTAGTTTGAGCATTGTTTGTCATTGACTTTCTTTGGGATTGAAATGAAAACTGACCTTTCCCAGTCCTGTGGCCACTGCTGAGTTTTCCAAATTTGCTGGCATATTGAGTGCATTAGATCAGATCAGTCGCTCAGTTATGTCCGACTCTTTGCAACCCCATGAATCGCAGCATGCCAGGCCTCCCTGTCCATCACCAACTCCCAGAGTTCACTCAGACTCACGTCCATCGAGTCAGTGATGCCATCCAGCCATCTCATCCTCTGTCGTCCCCTTCTCCTCCTGCCCTCAATCCCGCCCAGCATCAGAGTCTTCTCCAATGAGTCAACTCTTCACATGAGGTGGCCAAAATACTGGAGTTTCAGCTTTAGCATCATTTCTTCCAAAGAAATCCCAGGGCTGATCTCCTTCAGAATGGACTGGTTGGATCTCCTTGCAGTCCAAGGGACTCTCAAGAGTCTTCTCCAACACCACAGTTCAAAAGCATCAATTCTTCGGTGCTCAGCCTTCTTCACAGTCCAGCTCTCACATCCATACATGACCACAGGAAAAACCATAGCCTTGACTAGGTGAACCTTTGTTGGCAAAGTAATGTCTCTGCTTATAATAATTAAACCACCTTTTCTGATGTTGGTCCTGGGAGCTCTGCCATCTCTGCTTGCACCTGCCAGTCAGTTGACCTTCTTACTTGTCTTTGACCTCAAGAGCTTTACTGTGGAGCCACACCGGACACAGGGATCTGGAACCCCACCAGGCACGGAGAGGAGGGCATTTCTCAGAAGTACCACACACTCACTTTGTTTCCTCTTGGCTTTCAGAAGCTTCACACTGTAAACATTACAAACCATATTCCACAGGTAGGTTTGCAAAGATAAAATCTTTTATTCCTTTCTCATTATAATAGTGGAGACAGTACCTTTAGACATCATAGACTTAAACCAACTTACAACGCACACTTAACTGTACAGAAAGTCAAGCAAAACCAAACAAAATTAGAATGCTAACATTAGGAATAGCTTTCAAGACCAGTTATTCCAGACTCTGCTTTTCAGATGAAAAATGTAAGGCCAGGGTTGAAAAGACTTGCTCAATAATGCAAGTTAGGCTATATAATATTTTAGACATCTTTTATATATACAGTATTTCCCAGAGATAGCTGATATAATAGAAAAAACTCGCACAGATTCCTGCAGTTACAAAGTCTCAGGTATCAGATATTTGTTAATCTAATTGCTCACCAACCTACTTCATTTTGTGGGGTGGGAAACAGAACATTTTTTCCTTGTGATAGAGAATTTTCATTCTAAGGAAGTTGTATTTCTGTGCATTTAATTTCTAGGTATTTTAAATGTTACTTCTTCAGAAACCCAAGAATTAACAGAGATTACTAAATTTCAACTAAGTATAACATTTGAGCATCTTTTCCTATATTTATGGGCTACTTGCCTTTCTTTTTTGAGTTACCTGCTTGCATGTCATTTACCCATACTTTAGGAGGTTGGGGGAGGGTTGGTCTTTGAATAGTTAATTCTTTAGAGAAGCCAGTTACTCTTTATCTGTAGCATAATTTCATTTTTTTTTTGGTCACAGTTTGTCAGTTGACTTTGCTTATGCTAGTTTTTTTCTTATGTTGCATAATTTCAAATTGAAATTCAAGTTGGTGTCCAGTTCATTCTTTATATTTATCAAGGTAAATATGGCAGAAGTATATTCTAAAAGTAACTGTTAAAGTCCAGAATTACACAGAAGTTAGCAGTAGTCATACATGGATCTATTGTTAAATATTCAGAAATATACTGACATTTTCTAGAGGTCATTAGCAAGTCTCACAATATCATTCTATATAAATTTTAGATCTAGAAAAATGTGGACCATAGAGATAGAACTGCCTTATGACCCAGCAATTCCACTACTGGGCATACACACTGAGGAAACCAGAATTGAAAGAGACACGTGTACCCCAATGTTCATCACAGCACTGTTTATAATAGCCAGGAAATGGAAGCAACCTAGATGTCCATCAGCAGATGAATGGATAAGAAATCTGTGGTACATATACACAATGGAGTATTACTCAGCCATTAAAAAGAATACATTTGAATCAGTTCTTAGAGGTGGATGAAACTGGAGCCTATTATACAGAGTGAAGTAAGCCAGAAAGAAAAACACCAATACAGTATACTAACACATATATATGGAATTTAGAAAGATGGTAACGATAACCCTGTGTGCAAGACAGCAAAAGAGACACAGATGTATAGAACAGTCTTTTGGACTCTGTGGGAGAGGGAGAGGGGGCATGATTTGGGAGAACGACATTGAAACATGTATAATATCGTATATGAAACGAATCGCCAGTCCAGGTTCGATGCAGGATACAGGATGTTTGGGGCTGGTGCACTGGGATGACCCAGAGGGATAGTACGGGGAGGGAGGTGGGAGAGGGGTTCAGGATGGGGAACACGTGTACACCTGTGGTGGATTCATGTTGATGTATGGCAAAACCAATACAATATTGTAAAGTAATTAGCCTCCAATTAAAATAAATAAATCTATATTAAAAAAATAATAAAAACAATTTGGATTACAAAAAAAAAAAAGACTCCAGGGCCACTTATTTAGAAAGAAATTTGATACATGTTTATTAATTTGATAAATTCTTAAAATTCATGCTTTATTAGTTAATTTAGTTTATTCTGAATCCTTTAAAAGTAAGCTAGCTAATTTTATGATAAAAATTATTCTTTTATTTAAATATTAGTGTTTTTTATATAGAACACAATACAAAGTACTTTTGAGCTAGAGTTTAGGAAATATTAATTTCCTCATTTTCTTTCAGATATTTCCCTTCACACACTCTCTGTAATCATTTAATGCCTTCTTACTAAACAGAAATTAATTTTTTCCTAGAGAAAGTGAAAACTGGCATAGCATAAACCTTACTCCAATCGATCTGTATGGATTGGGTTCTCCTCTATAAAAAAAAAAAAAAAAGGAGGTATTTAAAAAGAAGGATACCTGTGTTTATAAAGAAATATATCTGAAGAAAGATTAGCATAAAATGAGTTAAAATATTAACAGTGGTTATCACTAGGTAATATATTTATAGGTAACTAAGCAGATTTTCATATCTTCCTCCTGTGTTTTCCAAATTCTCTTCCATGGGCCCATTCTATGTTATAAACATTTAAATATAAGAAAGAAAAAGGACAAACATGTAAACAGAAATCCTCAGTGACAGCTCCTTTCTGTAACTAATTGAGACTGCTTATACATCCAGGGCGTAGTTTCCCCTGACTAGATAACGTGTGCTTTCAACACAAGAGAAGAGAGGGGAGGAGTGACCGCAGACCAAACCGAGAGGAGCGAGCTTCAGGACGTGCTGGGAGAGCTTCCGCATCCTCAGGTTCCCGTGTTTGTATCTCTGTGTGGTCACGTCTAAGGTTTTAGGAATCTCAGATCTTATTCTGTTGAGAATAACCGGCTCCTTGTCAGTGTTTTATTTCGAGATGTTCCCAACTTTATAGTGCTTTGTCAAAGAAGGACATTGAAATCCCAAGTCCCTTTATTTAGATGACAGCATGGTCGACAACTGGCCTACCCCAGAATTTATATGCTGATAATCATGATGCAAGCAACATAAATAACAAGTTCAAAGGAAGTGTTTATTGCCTTCTATGGTTGCTATGTTGGGAACTAGAAAGTATTGCATAATACTGAGGAGATAAGTGAGAGTAAAGAGTAACTTGACCTTTCCTCTTGGTTCTTTTGTCAAAACAAAGTGTCCTCCAAGTTGAGTAACTAAAAAGAGCCTCATTCTAGAACACATACAGGTCCCTATTAACACAGAATATATTTTCTTGTTTCTTTATCTGAATGATGGTTTTGTTAGAGGAAATGAACAGGAACTGGTAGTTTGCAGGAGGGTCAGCTTCTGAGAGCATGTCCACTTTTCCCGCTCACAGTCAGGACTGAAAGATGTTATTGTATAATCCGAGATATCAGAATGTTCTCTTGGCCGTGCTCGTGCCTGGCTCTGGTTTTGTAAGACCAGGAACACTGTCCGTCCACCAACAGACACCCATGATGAGGCCTGTCAGTTTATCTGACACTCCCAGTTACTACTGATTGCTCATCATTGTTCTACTTCTACTTCATAAGGCTTTCCAGCGTCATATGTTACCTGCATCATCATTGAATATTCTCATGGCCTTCAAAACACGGCTGTGTATTTGGAGTCTGCTTCTTCAGTGCATTGCCAACTCTGCCCCTCTGCCTGCCCTGGGTGCACAGGTGTTAAGCTTGGTACAGACTCTGACTTTGTGTCTACAATGTGTTACCACAAATAGTTAACCTTGCTCCTTTGGAAGAATGTGACCAAGATTGCAAGCTTAAAAGAAAATATTTTGAGAAAAATTTTATTAAAAGTAGTCAACATGCACAATTTGAGATGCACCTTGGTATAAAAGAATGTTTTCAAAATGTTGAGGATAAGTAAAATTTTGGTAAGTGCATTTTCAAATACTTACCGTATACTACTTGTTTGATTAAGTCTATACTCAGTAAAGTTATGACCAACCTAGATAGCATATTCAAAAGCAGAGACATTACTTTGCCAACAAAGGTTCGCCTAGTCAAGGCTATGGTCTTTCCTGTGGTCATGTATGGATGTGAGAGCTCGACTGTGAAGAAGGCTGAGCGCCGAAGAATTGATGCTTTTGAACTGTGGTGTTGGAGAAGACTCTTGAGAGTCCCTTGGACTGCAAGGAGATCCAACCAGTCCATTCTGAAGGAGATCAATCCTGGAATTTCTTTGGAAAGAATGATGCTAAAGCTGAAACTCCAGTATTTTGGCCACCTCATGTGAAGAGTTGACTCATTGGAGAAGACTCTGATGCTGGGAGGGATTGAGGGCAGGAGGAGAAGGGGACGACAGAGGATGAGATGGCTGGATGGCATCACTGACTTGATGGGTGTGAGTCTGAGTGACCTCCGGGAGCTGGTGATGGACAGGGAGGCCTGGCGTGCTGCGGTTCATGGGGTCGCAAAGAGTCGGACACGACTGAGCGACTGATCTGATCTGATCTGATACTCAGTAATGTGGGGACAATATAAAAAGTGATCCTTACTCATAAGTTAATTTAGTATGGGAAAGGAAATATATAAGCACAAAGTTTGGTACATTCTAGTTAATTACTGAATAAAGAATGAATCATGAACAAGCAAATGAATGTAATACCATTACTAGGTAAAAAAGACATGAAATATCAAATTCTACAAGATGTGTTTAGATAAATGTTAGGGGAAATGATAGGGGAATATTTTTCATTTGGTTAAAAAAATATACAGTCAATATAATCTCAAGTTATAACCTTGCAAATGTAAAATATAAAAGAAGCTTAAAAAAACTAACTACTGGGTAGAGGCTCTTACAGGCAATTTTAATATTCTTCACATTTTTCTGTATTTCTGTGCTTTTGATAATGAGTGCATATTATTTTTAAAGAAAATAAGTTATTAAAATGGTATAGAAAGTAAGTGCATTGAGTTCCAAAGAATGCTATCACTTTGCCCTGGAACTATTTGAGAGGGTAAGTGAATTCCGAGCTGGTTATGAAATTTGAATAGAAGAAAGGTGAAATGTGTTTTAGACAGGCAACCTGGCAGGAATGAGACCAAATCCAATGATGTTTTCAGATCGCCTATGAAATATTTTTTTCACTGAACTCTTGGAAAGACAATATTTCTTCTGGATCTGCTCTGTTTATATTTGGTGACAACAGGGCTGCCTATGGAACAGCTTTGCACAACTTTTCCATCCTAGCATCCCAATATCAAGAATCCCTTAGAAGAAATGGAGGAGCCCTCATAGTGAGCAAGAGTCTGAAATGTAGTACTTGGGTGCAATCTCAAAAATGACAGAATGATCTCTGTTTATTTCCAAGGCAAACCATTCAATATCACAGTAATCCAAGTCTATGTCCCATCCATTAATGCTGAAGAAGCTGAAGTTGAAGACTTCAGTGAAGTCTGTGGAGACATACAGGACCTTCTAGAACTAACACCCCCCCAAAATGTCATTTTTCATTATAGGAGACTGGAGTGCAAAAGTAGGAAGTCAAGAGATACCTGGAATAACAGGCAAGTTTGGCCTTGGAGTACAAAATGAATCAGAGCAAAAGCTAATAGAATTTTGTCAAGAGAATGCTCTGGTCGTGGCAAACGCCCTCTTCCAGCAACACAAGAAAAGACTCTACACATGGGCATCACCAGATGGGCAAAACTGAAATCAGGTTGATTATATTCTTTGCAGCTAAAGATGGAGAAACTCTATACGGTCAGCAAAAACAAGACCAGGAACTGACTGTGGCTCAGATCAGGAACTCCTCATTGTAAAATTCAGACTTATATTGAAGAAAGTAGGGAAAACCACTAGACCATTCAGGTATGACCTAAATCAAATTCCTTACGATTATACAGTGAATGTGACAAATAGATTCAAGGGATCAGATCTGATAGACAAGAGTGCCTGAAGAACTATGGATGGAGGTTCATGACATCATACAGGAGGCAGGGATCAAGACCATCCTTAAGAAAAAGAAATACAAAAAGGCAAAATGGCTGTCTGAGGAGGCCTTACAAATAGCTGAGAATAGAAGAGAAGTGAAAAGCAAAGGAGAAAAGGAAAGATATACCCATCTGAAAGCAGAGTTCCAAAGAATAGCAAGGAGAGATAAGAAAGCCTTCCTCAATGATCAATGCAAAGAAATAGAGGAAAGCAACAGAATGGGAAAGACTAGACATCTCGTCAAGAAAATTAAAGATACCAAGGGAACATTTCATGCAAAGATGGGCCCAATAAAGGACAGAAATAGTATGGACCTAACAGACTGAGCGACTTCACTTTCACTTTTCACTTTCATGCATTGGAGAAAGCAATGGCAACCCACTCCAGTGTTCTTGCCTGGAGAATCCCAGGGACGGGGGAGCCTGGTGGGCTGCCGTCTATGGGGTTGCACAGAGTCAGACACGACTGAAGTGACTTAGCAGCAGCAGCAACAGAAGCAGAAGATATTAAGAAGAGGTGGTGAGAATACACAGAAGAACTATACAAAAAAAAAAAAAATCTTCATGACCCAGATAATCATGATGGTGTGATCACTCATCTAGAGCCAGACATCCTGGAATGAAAAGTCAAGTTGGTCTTAGGAAGCATCACTACAAACAAAGCTAGTGGAGGTGATGGAATTCCAGTTGAGCTCTTTCAAATCCTGAAAGATGATGCTGTGAAAGTGCTGCACTCAATATGCCAGCAAATTTGGAAAACTCAGCAGTGGCCACAGGACTGGAAAAGGTCAGTTTTCATTCCAATCCCAAAGAAAGGCAATGCCAAAGAATGTTCAAACTACCGCACAATTGCACTCATCTCACACGCTAGCAAAGTAATGCTCAAAATTCTCCAAGCCAGGCTTCAACTGTATGTGAACCGCGAACTTCCAGATGTTCAAGCTGGTTTTAGAAAAGGCAGAGGAACCAGAGATCAAATTGCAAACATCTGTTGGGTCACTGAAAAAGCAAGAGAGTTCCAGAAAAACATCTACTTCTGCTTTATTGACTATGCCAAAGCCTTTGACTGTGTGGATCACAGCAGACTGTGGAAAGTTCTTAAAGAGATGGGAATATCAGACCAGCAGACCATGATTGAGCAACTGAACTGAACTGATCCCAATAGCAAAGAGAGGACTGCATCACCCCTGAGCCGTAGAGGCCTTAAAGCATCTCTTGAAGTACAGTATTCTCTCTCTTATTCATCTTAGAATATCTTGGCTTATTTGTCTTCTGCTCCCTTATTATATATTTGTTTTAATATAGAAATAATGCTGTTTTCCATTTAAACTACTGAAATAACAGTAGAAAAAATATTCTCCCAGGAAGCCTTACCATGTTTATTGCATTATTTCTATATCCTATTTGTATAGCAGCCAAGCACTCCCAGAACATATGCAAACACCCTTAGAAAAGCATTGTTAAAGCTTCAAAAACTAATTTACCAATTCTGAATTTTTAAAAAACAATGCATATTTCGTTTTTTCCATCAACAGTCATGAAAGACAAGCTGCTTGACAGAAACAAACTGACTAGCAACCAGAAAGTAAACATGACACGTTGTTCAGTCACTCGGTTGTGTCCGACTCTTTGTGACCCCGTGGACTGTAGCACGCAGGGTTTCCCTGTCTATCAACACCTCTCATAGCTTAATCAAACTCATGTCCATTAAGTCAGTGATGCCATCTAACCATCTCATCCTCTGTTGTCCCCTTCTCCTCCTGCCTTCAATCTTTCCCAGCATCAGTCTTTTCTAGTGAGTCGGCTTTTCGCATCAGGTGGCCAAAGCTTCAGCATCAGTATTTCCAATGCATATTCAGGGTTGATGTCCTTCAAGATTGACTGGTTTGATCTCCTTGCAGCTCAAGAGTCTTCTCCAACACCACAGTTCAAAAGCATCAGTTCTTTGGTTCTCTGCTTTCTTTATGGTCCAACTCTCACATCCATACCTGACTACTGGAAAAACCATAGCTGTGACTAGATGGACCTTAGGTGGCAAAGTAATGTCTCTGCTTTTTAATATGCTGTCCAAGTTGGTCATAGCTTTTCTCCCAAGGAGCAAGTGTCTTTTACCTTCATGGCTGCAGTCACCATCTGCAGTGAATTTGGAGACCCCCAAAATAAAGTCTGTTACTGCTTCCATTGTTTCCTCATCTATTTGCCATGAAGTGATGGAACCAGATGCTATGATTTTCATTTTCTGAATGTTGAGTTTTAAGCCAACTTTTTCACTCTCCTCTTTCACTTTCATCAAGAGGCTCTTTAGTTCCTCTTTGCTTTTTGCCATAAGGGTGCTGTCACCTGTGTATCTGAGGTTATTGATATTTCTCCTGGCAATCTTGATTCCAGCTTGTGCTTCAGACTGGCATTTCATATGATATACTCTGCATATAAGTTAAATAAGCAGGGTGCCAATATACAGCCTTGACGTTCTCCTTTCCCAATTTGGAACCAGTCTGTTGTTCAATGTCCAGTTCTAACTACTGCTTCTTGACCTGCATATAGGTTTCTCAGGAGGCAGGTAAGGTGATCTGCTATTCCCATCTCCTGAAGAATTTTCCACAGTTTGTTGTGATCCACACATCTAAAGGCTTTAGCATAGTTGATGAAGCAGAAGTAGCTGTTACATAGGCCTTTCCAAATTCATTTCTATTTAGGAGGAAATTGACCTCATCCTGTACATTACTGTTTAGAAAAATTTGAATTGCGTGTAACTTAACTGTAAAATATCTCTCCCACTTCCTTATCTTTTCCTGTGGCCCCTTTTACTGTTCTGTGTTAAATTTATAACTTCAGACATGTATGTAGATATAAAATCCAGATTTGGATTAATGCACACTGACAGGGGAAAAAGGTAGGTCGTAAAGAAAGGAAATTTACTTTAAAACGTGATGATTTTGTTTCTGCTTCTACAGCAATGGCCTAATCCCTTTCTAATGCTTTTGGTATGGTTTCTGAAAATGCCCTAAGGATCTTATGGATAGGAAATTTTAGGACTCCTGGTCATAGCTGGAGTAAGGCAGGACCTGGTGAATTACTCTGTATAATAAAGGCAACTGAAGCTTTGCATTTACAAGAAAACCAAGAATTGAAATGAGATACCCTGTGATTACAGAAAAGATTTGAGGGAGGGATTTCTGTTGGGAGAAAGACCTTCTTGAGAAAAAGGGTGTAAAGCCACGGCTTAAAGGAGGACCAGCCTTGAGAAAAATCTTGATAGGCTGATATGATATAGTTCAAGGGTTGACAAACTTGTCCTTTTATGAGCCAGAAGTCAATATTTGGCTTTGTGTGTCATGCAGTCTCTGTGGCATGCACTCAGGTCTGCTGTTGTGATGTGAACGAGCCATAGACGTTGAGAAAGGAGTGTGTGTGCCTGTGTTTCAGGATAGATATTTGCAAACAGTGATGTTTAGTTCAGTGATTTCTGCTATTCAGTCTCAGGTGTGTGCCACTTTTGGTTGTAGCCTAATTACCCTTTCCACCCCAAACCCTAAGCAAACAGGAACATGTTTATTACAACAGCTTCTGGTAAGGCTACTTTCAATAGGTGGGATGATGGATATGGTCTGGAACAAGCCCAAGTGGAGGAGGACAGAAAGGAGACAGCAGTCACCGGAGGCCAGGAGAGGCCAAGAATTTAGTGGACGTCAGAGCAGGGGAGGAGGTAAGGCCAGAGTCTCCACAGGACCCTTAAGAGGTCCTGCACGTTTAAGGGAGTTGGAGGGCTTGGGAACTCACCCAAGGAGTCAATGCTTAGATTCCACACGAGAAAGAAAAGCTTACTATTTCTCCAAGTTTATAGCATAAATGCAAAGTATAGGAATGTTTTGGAAAAAACAAAAAACGTGGTGCCTGTGCACAGCCGTGACAGAGTTATCCCCTCTAATCACTGGACAAAACAAGAATCCAAGAAAACAACAACAACACTTTGTTACCAGTTGTCCAACTAATGACGTCTCATATTCAAATCCTGTTTCCATTTCCAACATTTGAATTGCTGAAAAACATTTTAGTTCAGTGTGTGTATTAGGTACTTGATATTTTCTTGATTTGCAGAGTTTGAGAATGAACACTACTGCTTTCTTTGAAATGTAATTGGATAATCATTTTTTTAGATTTTTCATCTGTTATTGCTGATTGGCGATGGATTAAAAAAAATAAGAAAAGTTTCTCAATTGTATGTTTCTTATAATTCCTTAAAAGAAATTATTAAAGAAGGAAATGGCATGCTACTCCAGTGTTCTTGCCTGGAGAATCCCATGGACAAAGGAGCTTCAGACTGTAGGTCACAGTCCATGGGGTTACAGAGTCAGATGCGACTGAGTAAACTAACAACTTAAAAGAAATTAGACAGTAGCTTTCATTTTTAAATTTAGAGCATAATTTGCCTTGAGTTTTTGAAATACTTGCAGTGTCTAAAAGGAAAAACATGACTAAATCCCAGCCTTCAAGGCTAAATACTTATTAGGAAATAATAATAAAACCATAACCACTGTGTCTGGGCTTCCCTGCTGGCTCAGTTGTAAAGACTCCACCTGCCAATGCAGGAGACATGATTTGGATCCCTGGGTCGGGAAGATCCCCTAGAGAAGGAAATGGCAACCCACTCCGGTACTCTTGCCTTTGATATAGTATGGACAGTGGAGCCTGGTGGGCTAGAGTCCACGGGGTCTTGAAACAGTCAGACATGACTTAGTACTAAAGAACAGCAATCCACTGTGTTAGAAGAATCTAAATTGCCTATTAGACCAGGGCCCATGCCTTAAAACAATACATTTCACTATTACCAAAGTAATGTGATTACTAAATATTATTCACCACAACATTGTGACATGTAGGCTTCACAATGTGAATGTCGTTGCACTGCACTTTTACAAGGCTTCCTTCTTCCCCTGTAGTGAAGATACAAGTTCTGTTTTCTGTATGGTTAATACCCACAGTTAGGAGAGCAGCAGTAGTTGTCCTGAAGGTATACGAGAACTGACAGCAAATAGAAGTATCATATTTAATCGCACTCTTAAATGTCAGTAATTTTTTCTGATATCCACCTGAGACCCTGTGTTAAATGAAGTAGAAACTTCAATTTTCTGTATTTTATAAGCAAGGAAATTAGAATTTAGGTAGGATAAGTATCTGGATGGTCTCATAGCTAGTCAGTGGGTGTGAACACGGGTCTTAGCGATTGCAAAGCCCAGTGTCTTACCTAGTATACACCTCTGCCTCTTTGTGGGCCATTTAATAAGCACTTCATTTTACATAAGTGAAATGATGAATAATGCAATACCAGTACCTTTTGACTTCAAGTCTGGGTTGGTGTTAGAGATTTAAAAATAGAGGGATGGTATGGGGAGGGAGGAGGGAGGAGGGTTCAGGACGGGGAACACATGTATACTTGTGGTGGATTAATTTTGATGTATGGCAAAAGCAATACAATATTGTAAAGTTAAGCAAAATAAAATTAAAAAAAAAAAATAGAAGCACAAGAAGTTCCCTCATCCCACCACTTCCAGATATGTCCTCACTCCTCAGTTACTCTCTCCTTCCTGTGGAGGTTAGATGACGGCATCACTTGAGATGAAAGCAGAGACTGTGAGTCAGGAGCAAAGTTTCCACAGGATAAGGAAGGTCAATTTGAGATTAGGCATAAGGGAACACAGAGGGCTGGACAGCCGTGGGGTATGGGTTTCCAAGGAGCAGTGACTAAGTGCTTAGTTGAGTAATGGCACGAAAGTGGTCTTGGGTACTGGGAGCTATGCAGGGTTGAGAAGATACAACCGTAGTGAGTATGTGTTCAAAGAATGGATGAGCAGGTGGTTGATGGTGGCTAACGTGAAATTTTTTTCCAGTAGTTTTTCCAGTAGTTTTTCCAGTAGTTATGTATGGATGTGAGAGTTGGACTATAAAGAAAGCTGAGCACTGAAGAATTGATGCCTTTGAACTGTGGTGTTGGAGAAGACTCTTGAGCGTCCCTTGGACTGAAAGGTGATCCAACCAGTCCATCTTAAAGGAGATCAGTCCTGGGTGTTCATTGGAAGTACTGATGCTGAAGCTCCAATACTTTGGCCACCTGATGTGAAGAACTGACTCACTGATTCTGGGAAAGACTGAAGGCGGGAGGAAAAGGGAGCGACAGAGGATGAGATGGTTGGATGGCATCACCGACTCAATGAACATGAGTTTGAGCAAGCTCCAGGAATTGGTGATGGGCAGGGAAGCCTGGCGTGCTCCAGTCCACGGGGTCGGAAAGAGTCGGACACAACTGAACGACTGAACTGAATGTGAATATAGGGCAATGCAGAAAGCCTTTCCAAAGAGCGGCCTTAATAGTTTTGAATTCTACACATAATACTAATGAAGACCTATGGCTTTATCTGACTGTGGACAAGACAGTGTTTTGTACAGAAATGAGAGTGGATTAGAGGCAGAAACAGAGGCAGAGATTAACGGGCTCTGTGGAGCAGTCTAACACTATTTCTCCGTAATCAGTGCATGACTTAACTTGTTTAACACTCGTCACAAATTATTGATGTATTGTAGTAAATACAGAGTAAAATATCAAATATGCTGCTAACAGTATTTTTTTCACCATTGTCCTGAGGGGTAGGGCTTGGGGTAAGGAGTTTGGTGGTGACCAAGAAGATGACGGAGGATTTGGTGAGTGTGGGAGAGCCCAAAGCAGAGGGTGGGAAATACACAGGGTAAGGAGACATCCCGAATCTGGGAAAGCTGAGGATTGAGGAGGCATGTGAAATCCTCAGTAATGTGATGTATCTAAAACAAAGTCTGCTCACTCAGCTCAGTGTTAGTAGAGTAAAACAGTGAAACCTGGAGTGGGTTTAGGACAAGTTGGAGGTGTACCGTTTAACATGGCAGCAAGTTCTGGCGGCATTTTCTGAGGGACAGGAGTGGCAGATTCATCCATCAGAACCCTTCATTCTCACGGCACAAAACCCCTAGAAGGCATTGCTAACTGATCACCACACTGCTTTCCTCTGGATGCTAAACACACCTGAGCTCACTGACCAGCGTTTGTAGCTGGTATTTCCCCTGCTAACATCGCTGTCTGGCTGCTTCATTCCTAGTATCCTCTTTAAATTGGGCATGAAAAAGTATCTCCTTTAAAAAAAAAAAAAAAGCATAAGCAATTAGATGTTTTACTAAGAAATTAAAATGAGAAAAAATAAATATACACACACACACCCAGAAAGATCTCAATGAGGTCTACTCTAACAACTGTGTTAAAGATTGCATGTCCCCCACAGCCGTGTTCCCGACGTCTCCTCCTCTGCTCGTTTATTCACAGCATTTTTCCCCTGTGATATGGGTGTTCCAGGGGGCTCAGTGGTAAAGAATCCACCGGCCAATGCAGGAGCCACAAGAGACCCAGGTTCGATCCCTGGGTTGGGAAGATCCCCTGGAGAAGGAAATGGCAACCCTCTCCAGTATTCTTGCCAGAATAATCCCATGGACAGGGGAGCCTGGCAGGCTAGAGTCCATGGGTTCACAAAGAGTCAGACATGACTGAGCAACTCAGCGTGCACACACACGCATCCCCTGTAATATAATTCATTAATTAAGTGTCTTGTTTCTAATGTCTTCCTCCACTAGAACAGAAACTCCTTCTAGGCAGAGAAGAAACTTCTGCATTCTGACTATTTAGGCTTAGAATGTCCTTCTCTACTTTAAGTCATGCATTATTTGTAAGATGAAAATAAATGACATTTTGTTACCCCAAGAAGTGAATCAAGCCAAAAATATGTTTTTAACATTTTGAAATTTTCATAAACAAAACTTAATAGGTCTCATTCTGAATTGCTTGTTATCCCACAAAGTGAAGCAAGTCAAAAATAAACGTTTTTAAAATGTTTTGAAATTTTCATGAATTACACATAATACGTTTCATTATGAGATGTTTACACATTTGGCGGGTTTGCTCTCTGACCTTTAAGATCAAAGAGGACTATGATCTTTTCCCCAGCCACACTCCTGGTTGCCATTTGTCAGAGAGAGAATGCTCCTCCATGGATGTTACATGTTTATAGAACCTGAAAAAACAGCAGGCAGGTCTTAAGAGATGGAATATGCCAAGAAATGGTATGTGATCTAAGATTGATTAATAAGATTATAAGGTAATGATTTCTAAAGAAGTGCTTTTATGAAACGGTTATCAAATCTTGTTTATATTTGTGGATGACTAATATGAGCTTATGATCTTAAATTACCTGGGTGAAACAAGTCAACAGTTGGACTTGGGAATTTGACCCTCCAGTTGATGAACAAGGTGTGGGGATGAGGATGAAATAGTTGAAACGGAGGAGATCCTTCCCTTTAGGTCACTGGCATGTCCAGGCACAGCCTTAAATACCGGGAGGCATTAAGAATATAATAGGCAGCCTGGACAAGGAGAGAGGTTTGAGAGAAAATGAGGGAGCTGAGGCAGAGTTGAACAAGATTATAAGTTGAACCTTATAATCTTATTGATCAATCTTAAATCACATACCATTTCTTTTATTTCCTACGTGAAACTATTCCTTCAATATTGAGAAAAGTGTTTATTTCACCTACTATAAATAACACAGAGAGCCAAACAAAATGAGGAAACAAAGGAATATCTTCAAATGAATGAACAAAATAAAACCTCAGAAAATAATGAAATTGAGGTGAGTTATTTACATGATAAAGAATTCAAAGTAATGGTCATAAAGATGCTCACCAAAGTGGGGAGAAGAATGGATGAATGAAGGGAGAATGTCAACAAAGGTTTGGGAAATAGAAGAAAGTAAATAAGATAGAAGTCACAGAGCTAAAGAATACAAAACAACTGATCTGAAAAATACAGTAGAGGGACTCAACAGCAGACCAGATGGAGGAGACAAAGAATCAGTGTGTTGGAAAACTGGGCAGTGGAACTCACCCAAGCAGAGCAACAAACAGAAAAAAAAAAAAAAAATTAAAAAGTGAGTATATCTAAGGAACCCATAGACCATATCAAGAAGACTAACATTCATATCATAGGGATACCAGGAGGAGAAGAAAAAGAGAAAAGGGAAGAAATCTGATTTGAAAAATAATGCCTGAAAGCTTCCTTACCCTGGGGAAAGAAATCGACATCCAGTTCCATGGTGCTGGGAGAGTTCCAAATAAGGGGAACCCAAAGACACCCACACCAATACACATCATACTAAAACGTCAAAAGTTAAAGATAAGAAAATATTATAGTGTCCAGAGGTGTAAAACACCTCGTGACATACAAGAGAACCCCATAAAACTAAAGCTGGCTTTTCAGCAGAAATTTTGCAGATCAGAAAGGAACAGCACAATATAAAGTGATTCAAAGTGATAAAGGAAAAAACTCCCAACCAAGACTACTCTCTACCCAGCAATGTTATCATTCAGAAATGAAAAAGAGATAAAGAGTTTCCTAGGCAAGCAAAAGCCACTAGATCAGCTTTATAAGAAATGTTAAAGGAACTTCTTTATGCTGAAAGAAAGGGCACTAATTAGTAAAAAGAACATGCATGAAAGGATACATCTCACTGGAAGGGTGAATACATGGTAAAAGCTGTGAGTTAATTACTTATAAGTCGTGTATGAATTTTAAGAGACAAAATTGGTAAAAGCAACTATGATTACAACAATTACTTAAAGGATACTCAGAATAAACAGATGCAATATGCAATATTAAAAACATAAATGTGAGACGATAGAGTAAAAATGCTGATTTTTACAATGGAATCAAACTTAAATTGTTATCAACTTAAAATAGACTGTTATGTGTAAGCCGCTGTATATAAGCATCAGATATCCAAAAAACAAACACCCATAGTAAATACACAAAAGATAAAGAGAGAGGAAATTTAAGCATCCCACAAAAGAAAGTCATCAAAAGAAGACATACCAGGGATAAGAGAGAAAGTAGTAAGCAATAGCTTAGTTTGACTTTTTTAAAAGTTAACTCTTTTAGAGCCTTTTAGGTTCAGGACAAAATTGAAGGGAATGTTCAGAGATTTCTCATATACCCACAGCCCCAATAAAAGCATAGTTTCGTTATCAGCACCCCTTACCAGAGTTACATTTGTTGTAATTGATGAACCTATGCTGACATATCAGAATCACCAAAAGTTACAGTTTACATGAAGGTTCACTTTGGTTTGCAGATGTTATCAGTTTTGACAGACACGCGACGTGCATCCGTCATTACGGTGCCATACAGGGCATTTTTATCTCCCTAAAATTTCTCAGTGGTCTGCCTGTTAGCCCCTTCTCCTACCCAAGCACTGGCAACCACTGATGTTTTTATTGTCTCCAAATTCTAGAATTAATTTTCAAAAATTATGAATGATTTTACTATGAATTAAAATAACAAAATGAATCAGATGACTGCCTTAATGATTAAAATACGTTCTTCTAATATTTGATAGTATTCAGACATGTTGTTAACATCACTGAAATTTTGTGTGTGACTGAGTTCTGTACATAATTAATCTGTGTAAAAATGTCTATTATGGTTTACAGATTTGTGATAATCAGTAGATAATCTCTGTCATTATTATTTTCTTACTGCTGGACTGTCTTGGTAATTGATTACTGAAGGAAGAGCAGGACATATATATTGCCTTTGATACTACTCACGAAGGAAACAGAGAAAAGAAAAATATAATAAAAGAGAAGCCAAGAGAAATTATAATCACAGAATCAAGGGTAATAATATTATAATGAAAATTGTTCTCTCATAATACATTTAAAATATTGGCATAATTGGTTACATGTATGTTTCCGTAAGGGTACATAATCAACATTGACTCAGTTGAATGTTTGTTGTTGTTGTTCAGTTGCTAAGTTGTAAATCATGTATATTCAATAAGGGCTTAATATCCAGATTACATAAAGAAGGCATACAACTTAATATTCAAGAACAAACGATGCGATTAAAGCATGGGCAGAGAACCTGAGCATCCTTCCAAAGAAGATAAACAGACGGCCAGCGTGAAAAATGGCCCATATCACTAACCATCACAGAAATACAAATCAAAACCACAATGAGATATCACTTTATATGTTTCAGAATGGCCATTATCAAAAAGACAAAAAAAGTGTGATTGGTGAGGATGTGAAGAAGAAAGATACCTCATTCACTGTTAACAGGATTATAAATTGATGTAGCTACCATGCAAAACAATAGGGATGCTCCTCAGAAAATTAAAAATAGAACTACCATATGATCCAGCAATTCCACTTTTGTGCATTTACTAGAAAAGGTAAGAATGCTAGAAAAGATGTATGCACCTTGCGTTCATTGCAGCATTATTTGATGTAGACTTTAAGCAACCTGGTGAAAGAAAGAATGTGAAAGTGAAAGTCACTCAGTCGTGTCCCACTCTTTGTGACCCCACAGACTATATAGTCCATGGAATTCTCCAGGCTAGAATACTGGAGTGGGGAGGAGCCTTTCCCTTCTCCAGGGGATCTTCCCAACACAGGAATCAAACCAAGGTCTCCCACATTGCCGGTAGATTCTTTACCAGCTGAGCCACACAGGAATCCCAAGAATACCAGAGTGGGTAGCCTATCCCTTCTCCAGTGAGTCCTCCTGACCCAATTGAACCAGGCAAAATCTTTACCAGCTGAGCTATCAGGGAAGCCCAAATATCCATCAACAGGTGAATAGAATTGGTATAGGTATACAATGGAATATTACTCAGCCATAAAAAATGAAATATTGCTGTTTGTGATGCCATGGATGGACCTATGCAAAGTGAAAGATTACAGAAAGACAGACTCTGATTTCACGTATGTGTGGAATCTAAAAAACAAAAAGTGAGCAAACAAAACAGAAACAGATTCAGAGAAAAACTCAGGGTTGCCAGAGGGAAGGGCATGGAGGAGACAGGCAAAAGAGGTGCAGGGGGTTAGGAGGCACACGCTGTCACTGATAAATGGGTCGTGGTGATACAATGCACAACATACGGAACACAGCCAATAATATTGTAATGAATCTGTATGACAACATGGTAACTAGACATGTTCATTATTTCATAGTGTACATAATTCATAAATTATAAAAATAATGTGTACAATATAATTGCTATGTTGTACACCTGAAACCAGTAATATCATAAATTAATATACTTCAATAAAAGCTCGAGAGGGACTGTCTACTAGTCAACAACAAATGCAGCTAAGAGAGTGAGCCCTTATAAGCCCAAATAAAAATGTGAAGGAAGATGAAAAATGAAGAGTGACCAGAGGCTTGGGGAAATTATTTCATTGTTTGGAGAAGAATAATTAGGAAGTGAGTAGTATATTTCCTGGGCTTGTATTGCTATTTTAAGAAATAACACAGTGCTCGCTTCGGTAGCACATATACTAACATTGGAACGGTACAGAGAAGATTAGCATGGCCCCTGCACAAGGATGACACGCAAATTCATGAAGGGTTCCATATATTTTTTAAAAAAAAAGAAAGAACACAAACAAACAGAATTAATTTTCTCTAATATCTTTAAATTTTGTCACTAAGGAGAATGATATTTATAATGGAAAGGATTACTATCAGAGCAGAGCAATTTTACCTGTTTAAACCCACAGTTTCTAATAAATTTCCTCCTTAAAAAAAAAAAAAAAAAAACTACAAGGGCAATGCAGTACATTACAGCAATTTTCAAATATCTGAGAGATTACTCTGTGGAAGAAGAATTAGAATTTTTCTTTCTAACCCCGGAAACAAATCAGGATCACGTGGAGGGAGTTATGGGAAAACTTACTGACTCACAAATAGGTGCCTTCTTATCCCAGCTGACCTCACTGCCTGAGACGAGACAAGCAGCAGAAGGGGAACCTGTGAGTCAATACCCAGAAGTTAAGAATGAGAAACGATCACACTCTACACATATTTTCCACTTAAATCACCATGAGAAAATAATAGCAGAAGGATGTTACAAATGACTAATTACACATGGGAGACCACAAAGAAGAAGAAAGCCCATCTCCACCTGCAATATGTCCTTTATTTCTAAGGACAAGCTTAAATTCTTATCTCTTTAATTCATCTTCACTCCTGGTCTCCACACAACTTAATGCAGTAGTTTCCTGATTCATTTTGAGGCTTTGTTTTCACTTGTCTTTAGGGAACTTCAGAAAGTTATTTGTGTGTATTTCTATCTGGGGAATTATAAACTCCTTGATAACAGGGAAGATGGCTAATTGAAATATGTGCACTCTCCAATACCTAGCCTAAAGACAGTTAAGCTTGGGGTGCTCAAAATATTTGTTGGTTTAAGGAAAGAATGATGTCTTTGCCCTGAAGACTGAGTAAGACTCAAAGCAAATAACTAACCATCCCGACTCTTTGCAACCCCTGTGGACTGTAGCCTGCCAGGCTCCTCTGTCCATGAGATTTTCTAGGCAAGAATACTGAAGTGGGTTGTCATTTTCTCCTCCAGGGATTTTCCTGACTAGGGATTAAAGCTGAGTTTCCTGTTTCACCTGTATGGCTGGCAGACTCTTTACCCACTGAGCCATCAGGGAAAGCCCAATATAAAAGGCAAAGGTGCCATAAAATCATTTAGAGCAGGCCCCAAATTTGGAACATGTCATTATTTAATTTCTCATCATTTTTGATAGTCTCTCAGTACCATGAGAAATGTCAGGAAAGATACTCAGCCAAGCCCTTCATGTGTTCCAATGTACAATGGAGCTAAAGCCGATAAAGTACAATGTAAGGGGCACAGTGTAAAGTTATACAACCGTGAGGTAGTTACGGGAACCGCTGAGAACTTTGCCTCTTGATTATCCAAGACACGGAGTCAGAACAGTCCCCATTTGTTGCAGAGACTGCTGAAATCTCTCGTATTCACTTTCCTCTTCTTCATTAGTAACAGGACCCCATACTTTTCACTGGTCCTTGGCCACCTTCCTAAAGGCTTCATTTCTCAGCTTTCCTTATTGCCATGTGACTGTGTTCCATCTAGAGAGATGCAAGTGGGGTGTTTTGAAAGTGTCTTTAGAGGGATCAGTGCTCCCTTCCTCCAGTCTTCCTCTTTGCTGAAGGGCGTTTGGACCATGAGTTGAGATGGACGCTGTCATGGAAGGTCCCAGGTTTCTCGGGCTCTTGAAGCCACCATCTGAACCCTGGGCTGCCGATGGTTCTTAACCAGAGAGAGAAGTAACCTGGTATCTTTTTCCCCTTGTGTTTTACAGCTTTCCCCCTCTATATTTTATGGCTTTCCCCCACTGTCTTTTACAGCTTTTCTAATCTTAACAGATATATCAGTACTTCCTGGAACAGTGACATATAAAGATGACGGGTGCCATGTGAGTGTAGCCGTGACAGGGAATATTTTTGTAGACAGAGTGAGTCAATTTTGTATTTAGGTAGTGATTGAATTTTGCTTAGTGTTAACTTCTTTTGTATTGGCTATCTTGTAATCTTTTAAGCGTGCCAGCATGGCAACCCACTCCAGTACTCTTGCCTGGAAAATCCCATGGATGGAGGAGCCTGGTAGGCTACAGTCCATGGAGTCCCTAAGAGTTGGACATGACTGAGCGACTTCACTTTCCATTTCATTTTCATGCACTGGAGAAGGAAATGGCAACGCACTCCAGTATTCTTGCCTGGAGAATCCCAGGGACAGAGGAGCCTGGCGGGCTGCTGTCTATGGGGTCGCACAGAGTCGTACATGACTGACACGACTTAGCAGCAGCAGCAGCAGCAAATATTTAATCTTCAGAATTTCTGCAAATAGTTATTTTGAGAACCACTTGAGTGACGAAGAATAATCCCTGTGCTCCTCTGTGTTTCCCTCTGCGGGCCTCCTGTCATACATTTAAACCTTGCCTTAGGAGCACAAGGTCCTGGGTGTCCTCAGAATTTTGATGTAATAAAGGTTGCTCTTAATGTTCTCATTGTGACTAAGCTAGAGCTTTGAAATAAAAATATGAAGCAAGTCCCAGCCTCTGTATGATAGTACAGAGACACTAGATATATCTGATAGACACTAATATATCTGATAGTATATTAGTGTATTGCAGAACACTAATATACTATCAGATCTGTGGGGAGCCGGCTTGGATCAGCGCTCCACTCGTGACAAAGGTCATGATGAAGGAGGCTTGGCAAAGGCAAAGGCGAGATCAAGCCTCAGGAGTGCCCCCGGATATTCTCGAGCATCTACCCCCCAAAAACCAGAGTCTGCCTACTTTATTGCTTTGTGCTCTCACCTCTGACTTTACTGGGGGCTGTCCCCCACCACCATCTCGCTCTCTCTAATAAAGAATTAACTTACAGCTCCAATTAATAAAGTTCCTGGGCATTAGGAGTGTTCAAATCCAAACCCCTCAGATAGCTCTCTAACGGGCCTGACATGTTTACCCGGACTCCTATAGCTATGCATACGATTGTTTACAGTCTCAGCCCCAAGAGGCAGGGGAAGTTTAAGATATTCAAATAGCTTAGATCCTCTCAGAGAGTTAAAAACTGTCAGAATAAAAACATTAACATTAATGAGCCAATGCTTTTTGCCAAGTTTTCACATCCCCCATTTTGTATCCTTGAATGTGTATAGTTGGTTTGTAGAAAAAATAAGTAGTGGCCTTGGTGTTAGTAACATTAGACCCTTAAGGTAATAAATTCTTTTCTTTGTTGTAAACCCATTGCACCTCCCCCTATAAGAATGCAAGTTTATCTAACACTTCGGATGAAGATGGCGCCAAACCTTAAAATAATTACTCTTAGAGAAAATAAGTCTTGCGGTTGACAAACTTTTGTCAAGAGTCATAAAATGTTAATAGGCCTTCTGGCCAGAAGATGATGTAAATCACCTGAACCATTTGTACGCGATAAATTTACAGGAAAGAAGCCCTGTTTTTTGATAAGGATCAAAAACTGCTGACTTTCCATCCCCTATTATCCTCTATGTGTAACTTAGGGTATAAAAGCCCCTGTTGAAAATAAAGCTACGGGCCTTGCTCACCAGAGCTTGGTCTCCCCATGTCATTCTTTCTCTCAATTTCCATTTCCGGCTGAAGTCTCCATCTGGAGCGCGGAATCCACCAAGCTTGCTAATCATGCCTGGGCTTCTAAGACCCACTCGAGAAAGTGCCTAAGGTGAGGCACTTTCCGCTATTCGAGCGGGCGCCTGTGGCCTACGCAAGTGGTACAAACTTCTTGTCTTGAAGTTTTATTGGTCTCCCGAGTAAACCAAGCTACTCAGCCTCTTTTCTCCTCTAAATATTCCTACTGAACTATCCTTTAATTACTCTTAATGTCTCTAATTGATATGTAAATGAGTCGCCTACATCGTCTCCCTTTCCAAGACCCTGGATCAGCTGGGGCTGGACCCCGGTACAGATTAGATCAGATTAGTGCTCAGTTGTGTCCAACTCTGCAACCCCATGAATCGCAGCACGCCAGGCCTCCCTGTCCATCACCAACTCCCGGAGGTCACTCAGACTCACATCCATTGAGTCAGTGATGCCATCCAGCCCTCTCATCCTCTGTCGTCCCCTTCTCCTCCTGCCCCCAATCCCTCCCAGCATCAGAGTCTTCTCCAATGAGTCAACTCTTCGCATGAGGTGGCCAAAGTACTGGAGTTTCAGCTTTAGCATCATTCCTTCCAAAGAAATCCCAGGACTGATCTCCTTCAGAATGGACTGGTTGGATCTCCTTGCAGTCCAAGGGACTCTCAAGAGTCTTCTCCAACACCACAATTAAAAAGCATCAATTCTTCGGTGCTCAGCCTTCTTCACAGTCCAGCTGTCACAGCCATACATGACCACAGGAAAACCATAGCCTTGACTAGGTGAACCTTTGTTGGCAAAGTAATGTCTCTGCTTTTGAATATGCTATCTAGGTTGGTCATAACTTTCCTTCCAAGGAGTAAGCGTCTTTTAATTTCATGGCTGCAGTCACCATCTGTAGTGATTTAGGGGTGATTATATGGTAATTTTTCCCGACCTGATTTCCCATCTCTGTGAAATACTTTTATAGGAGCCCACATAGCTCCCTTGAGTATTAGAAATCTGGGGAGCTGTGAATCTAAACTGTTGTTCAAGAAGAGTCATGAGATTCCTTTTGTCGTTGCTGTTTACTTGCTAAGTCGTGTCCAACTCTTTAGGACCCCATGGCTGTGGCTCGCCACACTCTGTCCATGGGATTTCCCAGGTAAGAATACTGGAGTGGGTTGCCATGCCCTCCTCCAGGAAACCTTCCTGACCCAGGGATTAAACCCACATGCCTTGCATTACAGGCAAGTTCTTTACTACTGAGCCACCTTGGAAGCCCAACAAGGGAGTTTTTCTGGGCTTCTCATTTTTAACCCTCCAAGAAACCTTTCTATCTAGGGGCTTTATTTTTAATTCTAAAAGAGAACTATTTTTGTCCATTATTTCTTCAATACTTCCACCTTTTCATTTCTTATTTCTGTGGTGCTGGATAAGACTCTTGAGAGTCCCTTGGACTGCAAAGAGATCCAACCAGTCAATCCTAAAGTCAGTCCTGAATATTCATTGGAAGGACTGATGCTGAGGCTGAAATTCCAATCCTTTGGCCACCTGATGTGAAGAACTGACTCATTGGCAGAGACTCTGATGCTGAAAGAGTGAAGGCCGGAGGTGAAGGGGATGACAGAGGATGAGATGGCTGGATGGCATCACTGACTCGATAGACATGAGTTTGAGTAAGCTCTGGGAGTTGGTGATGGACAGGGAGGCCTGGCATGCTGCTGTCCATAGGGTCGCAAAGAGTTGGACACAACTGAGCAACTGAACTGAAGATTCCTATTATTCATATGAGTACTGCTATATCTATTCTCCTTATCTTTTAGTTTTTCATTTATATATTTTTTCCTTTGTCTTTTTCTCCTTTGTTCAGGGAGACTTCTTCCGTCTAGAAATCTAATTCATTCAATTGTATCCATTCTATTATTTCATCCATCTGATGTGATTTCTTCTTCTTTTTTTTTTAATTTCAACTTTTGTATTTTTTAAGCCAGCTATTTCTGCTTGGTTCTCTCAGCCTCTGCTTATTCTTGTTTCAGGTTGCTAATATCATCCCCATTTCTTTCAGGATGATTATCTGTCTAACTTTGAATGCTTGATCCATCTCTTCTATTATTTCTGTTCTCAGTTGTGTCTGACTCTTTGCGACCCCATGGGCTATACAGTCCACAAAATTCTCCAGACCAGAATACTGGAGTGGGTAGCCTTTCCCTTCTCCAGGGGATCTTCCCAACCCAGGGATCAACCCAGGTCTCCCATATTGCAGGCAGATTCTTTACCGGTTGGGCCACCAGGGAAGCCCAAGAATACTGGAGTGGGTAGCCTATCCCTTCTCCAGTGGATCTTCCTGACCCAGGAATCAAACTGGGGTCTCCTGCATTGCAGGTGGATTCTTTACCAGCAGAGCTATCACAGAAGCCCCTTTTCTGTTCCAGTGAAGCCTATGCACTGTCCTCTTTTGAAATACTTGTGCTCTTCAGCATTCTGTTAGTTTTCCCTGGAGGACAGCAGCTCTTCTGATAGGGGAAGCGTACGGGAGGAGACCAAATTCCACTCAGTGTGAGTCACAGTAAGCCGAGTAAGGCAGGAAGTGAGCACTAAGAGATGAGACTCCTTTACCTGCACACGTCACACGCTAGAGAATCATACTGAAGCTTTGGAGAGCCCTTTAAGGAAGATTCGAGAATCGAGGGCTGGGACGGAGTCATTTTTATCTTTTCCTTTTGTTCATGCATCTTGGAATATTTTGTAGTAGAATAAATTGACAAAGACACTAAAGGAGTTGACAGTTATTAAAGAGAGTTCACAGATATGATTCCGTGGCAGGACTTTTTTATTTTATTTTTTTTAAGGAAACTTAGAACTTTATTGGATTATAAAAGTTGATGTATATTCATTGTAGACATTTGGGAAGTCATGAATAACCCAAGAGCGAATAAACCACTGTCCATAATTCTACCACTTTTTATAGTTAACATTTTGTTGTGACTTGTTCTGGCTTCTTTATCTGAAAATACATGTTAACCCAGATATCAACTGGGCTCAGCTACCTTTACAGAAAGAACTGGTTAAATCGGACACAAGCAGCAATACGACATCTGTGAAGACTCCCACCTGCCCTTACCACCCACCCCCAAACACGAGTTCTCAGATGCCTTAGGGGTTACTCTCTCGTGTTTTATCTGTTTCTTTACCTCTGTGTCCATATCTGCTGGCTAAGCCAAAGCTTCTGTAGGCTTTTGTAGAAAAGTGACTCAAATTCAATTATTTTATGACTTTATTATGTTTATTGGGAACTTGGAGGATATTCACTTGAACAGCACCTCTATCCATCTTTTTGGCTTCTCCTTTCCTAAGACTCCTTCTCTAGAATAATAAATATCTCCTACATATCTTTAACAGTACCCTCATATTTAGTTTCCTCTTTTGCTTTGAGTATTTTCTAAATAAATGCAATTCCTTTCCTAAAAATGACGAGTATAATTTTAGTTTCTTTAAACCTTTATGTATATTTATCATTTAAGCCAAAATGTTTGAACCTTATACAGTCTTATAACCTTCTTTATCTTTATCAGCTATATTGTGAAATTTTTCCTCATAGTTACATATTACTCCACAGCATCATCTGTAGTGGTTGTTTACTGTTATTACTCGGATGGTCCATCATCTAGCTAATTACCTATTCTTGGAAATGAACTACTTTTTAATTTTGATCATTAGAATAAGCACCACAATACACACTCTTGTAGATATAAAAGGAAACGAGGTGGAAACTTTACTGACTTCAAAGAAAGCATGAGGATTCAGATCTTAAGGGTTACCTAAGAGAGAAGGTTGGTTGACTTCACTGACTCGATGGACATGAGTTTGAGCTAGCTCCAGGAGTTGGTTATAGACAGGGAAGCCTGGCGTGCTGCGGTTCATGGGGTTACAAAGAGTCGGATACGACTGAGTGACTGAACTGAAGAGAGAAGAGTTATAGATTTGAGTGAAAGGCTATGCCTTGTTTTAAGATTTTAGGTACCTATTTCCAAAATACCCTCCACAATTTTGACCACAATTCCTAGTTGAGTCAAAGCAGTGCCTCTTTCTCTAAGCCTTTATTACTAGGTTTTGCCAGTTTCCTAGTCTCTTAGGCAATTAAGGTATTCCATTTCTAAAGTGCATTATTTCTCATGTTACAAGTGAAGCTAAACCTTTTCCATATTTTTTTTTACTACTTCAACTTTCCTTTTATAAATTATTTGTTTTTAATTTGTTAAATTTTTATACTTGAATGTTTCTAATCTTCCCATTTGTCTATTACCTTATTTTTCTATGTACAAAGTTTTATTTTGTATCCATTTTTAAAAATCTTGTCTGTAGTAGAATTTTCCCTTAAGATACATCTCTAGACCTCTCATATCAGAAAGATATTTGCCTATATTTTCATGTAGTTCTGTTATGGTTTTATTTTTAACATTTAATATTTAATCCATATGGACTTTGCTCTGGTGAATAACATGAGGCAGGAATCTAACCTATATTTTCAGATAGTTGCCTTATTAATAATTCCAGTTTTCCATGTCTTGAAATACCATATTAATTATTGTCAAATTCCTACAAAAACTTGTGCTATTTCAAGGGCTCTGTGTTTAGTTTATGGATCTATGTCTTTATCTCTGCATCATATCAATTTTTTAAAAAATAATTTTTAATATCACTTATATTTTGTTCTGGAGCTGAACACCTTCTTTTTCTACTTCAATAAATTCTGTTGATCAGTCTCATGACATTTATAGTTATTTCATCAAATTAAAAAAAAGAATGCCATTGAAACTCTGATTGAAATTACATTAAATTTGCCTTCTAATTCAGAGATAATTAACATCTCCACAGTATTAAATCATCTTTTAAACAAAAATTCAGAGATAATTAACATCTCCATGATATTAAATCCTCTTTTAAATAAAATTTTCATTATTTATTTTTTCAAGCATTTTTTGTATCCCCCCCAAAATGTTTAAATGTTCTAATTTGTTTCTAGATGACTTATTGCTATTGTGAATGGTACTTTTCCTCACTATATTTACTTGGTAGTTACTCAGATAAAGAATGTAACTAATTTATGAATATTTACCTTTTTACTAGACACCAACTAATATCTCCAATTAACTCTGATAACTATTTTGGTCAAGTAGGTGATGGCAAGAGTGAGCACTGACATTTTAAGAAACAGTGAACAAAAATGGATGGGAAGGGGCAATTTAATTTAGATGACCATTTTATCTACTATGTGAGCAAGAATCCCTTAGAAGAAATGGAATAGCCCTCATAGTCAGCAAAAGTCTGAAATGCAGTACTTGAGTGCAGTCTCAAAAATGACAGAATGATCTCAACCCATTTCCAAGGCAAACCATTCTACGTCACAGTAATCCAAGTCTGTGCTCCAACCACTGATGCCAAAGAAGCTGAAGTTGAACAGCTCTGTGAAGACCTACAAGACCTTCTAGAACTAACACTGAAAAAAAAAAAGTCCTTTTCATCGTAGGGGATTGGAAAGAAGATGTAGGAAGTCAAGAGATGCTTGGAGTAACAGGCAAGTTGGCCTTGGAATACAAAATGAAGCAGGACAAAGGCCAATAGAGTTTTGTCAAGAAAACACACTGGTCATAGCAAACACCCTTTTCCAACAACACAAGAGACGACTCTACACATGAACATCACCAGATGGTCAATACCAAAATTGATTATATTCTTTGATTGATTATATTCTTTGATTGTTTTTTTTTGATTATATTGATTATATTCTTTGCAGCCAAAGATGGGAAGCTCTGTAAGTCAGCAAAACCTAGACTGGGAGCTGACTGTGGCTCACATCATGAACTCCTTATTGCCAAATTCAGACTTAAATTGAAGAAAGGGAAAACCACTAGACCATTCAGGTATTACCTAAATCAAATTCCTTAGGAATATCCAGTGGAAGTAACAAATAGATTCAAGGGATTAGATCTGATAGACAGAGTGCCTGAAGAACTATGGATGGAGGTTCATGACATTGTATAGGAGGCAGTGACCAAAACCATTGCAAAGAAAAAGAAATACAAGAAGGCAAAGTAGTCATCTGAGTAGGCCTTACAAATGGCTGAGAAAAGAAGAGAAGCAAAACGCAAAAGAGAAAAGGAAAGACATATCCAACTGAATGCAGAGTTCCAGAATAGCAAGGATAGATAAGAAAGCCTTCTTAAGTAAACGATTTCAAAGAAACAGAGGAAAACAATTGAATGGGAAAGACTAGAGATCTCTTCAAGAAAATTGGAGATACCAAGGAAACATTTCATATAAAGATGGGCACAATAAATGACAGAAAGTGCAGGGACTTAACAAAGGCAAAAGAGATTAAGAAATGGCAAGAAATCACAGCTATACAAAAAGATCTTAAGGACTTGGATAACAATAATGGTGTGATCACTCACCTAGAGCCAGACATCCTGGTGTGTGAAGTCAAGTGGACCTTAGGAAGCATTACTATGAACAAAGCTAGTGGAGGTGATGAAATTCCAGATGAGCTATTTTCAAATCTTAAAAGACGATGCTGTTAAAGTGCTGCACTCAATATGCCAGCAATTTTGGAAAACTCAGCACTGGCCACAAGACTGGAAAATCAGTTTTCTTTCCCATCTCAAAGTATTATAATGCCAAATAATGTTCAAACTGCCATATAATTACGTTCATTTCATATGTTAGCAAGATAGTGCTCAAAATTCTTCAAGCTAGGCTTCAGCAGTACGTGAACCAAGCTGATGGATTTAGAAAAGGCAGAGGAACCAGAGACCAAATTGCTGCCAGCCACTGGATCATAGAAAAAGCAAGGGAATTCCAGAAAAACATCTACTTCTGTTTCATTGACTAAGCTAAAGCCTTTGACTATTTGGATCACAACAAACTGTGGAAAATTCTTAAGGAAATGGGAATCTACCAGACCTCCTTACCTGTATCCTGAGAAACCTGTATACAAGTCAAGAAGCAACAGTTAGAACCAGACATGGAAAATGTACTAGTTCAAAATTGGGAAAGGAGTACATCAAAGCTGTATATTGTATATAGGCAGTGTTTTCATCTTTAAAATATTGCCTTCCAATCCCTGAATATGGATGTTTTTCTATTTATGTCCATATTTTTTCATTTATTTCAATGACAATTTATAGTTGTCAGTGTATGTCTGTGTTTCCTTGGTCAAATATATGTCTACAGTGTTATTCTTTTTGATAGTATTATAAATGGAATTTTCCTATGTCATTTTAGTTGAAGAATGTGTCTTCAAATATTATGTAGTTTGAAGTTTTTTATTTAGTATAGTTAGAAAGTATAGTCCTTCAAAAGGGAAATGTAAGCCATTTGCGTATACTTTCATACCTGATGTTTTTGTGTTTGATCTTGCTTGTAGAGTTCTTTCCTTTTTATTTATTTAACAATCCCAAGGACTGAACTCGGCACTGTACAAGACCAACTTCACTCTTGGTCTGCTGATGCTGTTTTCAGCAAAAGATATAGAAAGCGTCCCCATTCTTCCTCTCCTCATTACTCTTTTGTTACATGGAGCAAGTGGTTTAGCTGTTTTGATTATCTTTGTGTTTTTAAAGTTGTATTTTTCCATTTTATATTAGTGTTGAATATCATTTTCTATTTATCATGTCAAAATAGGTTTTTCCTATTTTACTTATTCCATATGTATTACAAGTTGTTTTTTTTTTCCATTACTTCATCCTCAACTTCCTAGTTGTATTGACAAAGTCTATTATTTTATATCAAGTTTATTATTTGTGTTTTAATTGCCCATGAGTTCTCTTTCAAGATTTGTCATACTGTTAAATCTAGTTTCAGATCCGTATTTTTAAAAAATTTGGTTATACTATTTAACTAGTCTGTGCCTCATTACTATTTTGTTGATTTCTTCCTTAAAATTCCCCCTGGGTGTGTGAGAGTTTTCCTTTTCATGGGAAGACTATTAATAATTGGTGTGTGTTTTGGGTTCTTGCCTATGTAAGACTATTTATCTGTGCCTTGTAGATACATGATAGCTTGGGTGAGTACAGAAATTTTATGCCACATTTTCTCTCAAAACACTAATTTTTGGTGTTTGGTTATGAAAGCCACATTTGATACTAATATGAACTTTCTCTTTTTCTGTTTATTATATCTCTAGATAGTTATAGTATTTTTCCAATATATGAATTTCATCAATTTTCTCCATGTAGGGCAGGGTCACTTGTCATTAAACTGGCATATGTTCAGTTAGCCTTAATGAGTCAACTAACAGAGTCTTTCTCCTCTTGATCTGGGAAATTAATCATATTTATTTGTTAATACATACTTCACCTCTTCCTGCTTTCTTTTATCTTCTCATATCTAGATGTCTGTACACACATGTGAGCTCAAGTGTCTGAATGTATGTGTAATTTACAGTTTGGTCCATAGTTAACTGGGGCTTCCCTCGTGGCTCAGCTGGTAAAGAATCCGCCCCCAAGGGAGGAGACCCAGTTTGATTCTTGGATCCGGAAGATCCCCTGGAGAAGGGATAGACTACCCACTCCAGTATTCTTGCCTGGAGAATTCCATGGACCGAGGAGCCTGGCAAGTCTATAAGGTCCCAAAGAGTCGGACATGACTGAGCAACTAAGCACAGCACCATAGGTGATCATGCAGAATTTAAGCTTATTTTCTCATGATCTCTTTGGTGTTTCTTTTTATGGATTCAATTTCCTGATTATTGTTGCTTTTTACACTTCCTCATGTTTTATTTATATGTAAAATTTTTGATGTCAAGTCATTAAATCTTGCAAATGGCTCCTATCATTTCATGAATTTTGTGTTACAAAAACATGAGCAGTTTCTAATATTCTGTTTTGGACTTGTTGCTCCCTTGTGTATTTTAGTACATTGATTTGTAGAGGAGTACCATGTCAAAATTTTTGGATTAGTCTCTCTTATTTTCAATTGCAATATCTTCCTTTATGTTTGGTAATGTTTTGTTTGCCCCAAACAAACTTAGAGCTACTAAACCTAAAGGCTTATTCACAATAGGAGGTGGGAAGAGATTGGTAATAAGATAATGTGGCAACCCCCCAGGCTCAGAAAAAGTGAGAAGGGGCTAATATTGATTTATATTAGTTTAAACTCACCTGATTACAGGTACAATAACTTGGGTAGAGTAAGATAAGACCCATGACTAACTTTTTGCAGGAAGTTTTGATATAGTTTTACCTCTGAAATAGATTTGCAACAGCTGCAAATTAATACACATTCTTTAACTGCTCTTTCTAAGTTGAGGTAGTGGCTCTGAGCATGGTTGCCGGTCTCAGGGAAACTTTAGCAGCAGGAACTCCGTGAAGGCCCCCACTCTGTGTGCACTTTAACACTTATATTTCACAGAGGCACTGTAACATTTAAGATTACCCTCCCAAGTCCTGTTCCAGGGTCTCTAGTTGGCTATGTACCCTCTGACCTCAAAGATGTTTACATGGTTTAACCAGCATTCTTCCTTTCATTTATTTGGCAGGCTGGTCCTTTTATCCAGTGAATATCTTGCTAGGTTTCTCATGTACTACCTTCAGCAGGAGCCTGGTGCCCTCCTGTAGTTTATTATACAGGTATAGACTGCTCCCTCACGTTATATTCCTTGGTCATATGCTTTATGCTTAAGCTACTGTCTCAACCCAGAAATCCTCTTGCTTACTTTTTGAAGTACAGATGCCATTATTCTGGTTTCCATATCTATGACTGGATCAGAGGTTGGCATTGGTGTTCTGGAACTCCCATTCCAAAGACAGTGCTCCCAATTTGTGCTTCATTTGACGCACTAATTCAAACCTGCTAATTCGAGTTGGGCATCTGTGTTTATTTGTACCATTTCACAGAAAAGTTCTGGAGGTTTTGCACATGATTTTCTTCCCTTGTAGCTCAGCTGGCAAAGAATCTGCCTACAATGCAGGAGATCTGAGTTCAATTCCTGGTTTGGGAAGATCCCCTGGAGAAGGGAAAGGCTACCCACTCTAATATCCTGGCCTGAAGAATTCTATGGACTGCACAGTCCATGGGGTTGCAAAGAGCTGGACATGACTGAGCAACTTTTACTTTCACTTTTCTTATGAAACAAGCAGAATTCAGGACCAAGTGTAGAATTTAAAACTCTTTTGTATTTAAGATTCAGCCTGGAGTGTAACATACTGAGTGGCCTGTATGCTTCTGATTGTTCCACAGAATGGACCCCTTTGAGAAAACACTGTACAACCTTAGAATCAAGCACATAGAGAGCACACTTTGAGAAAGACTGTACTGCGTCTCCCAACAAAAGTCATCCCTGATGAAAGAAGTGTTTTCTCCTCCCATGGGGTGCAGAGTCTAGAGCTGGTATCAGAATTGCTCGGGCGTCCAGCACAGATACTGCAGGGCAGTCCATCCCTGGCATCTTCCCAATCCCGCAGCCCTGCAGGGGAGACCACGGAGCCCCCAGTATGCTGAACAGAGCAAGTATCGAAGCACCCAGTCCCTTGCAGAACCAGGCATGCTCCCATTTCTACCCCAGTTTAACGTGTTGTCCAGTCAGTAAGAGCCCCCTTCCTGGCAGAAGTGTTGCCTAGGACTGTCCCCGACCCTGAATCTTGCTCATAATTAACTTCAAGAACAGAATTAGACAATGGTCAGATTACAAAGCGGGCAGCAGTGGGCAGAGGGGCAGGAACACAGACTTTGGAGTCAGACCTAGGATCGACATAATTCACTAGTCATGTGATTGTGGACAAGTTTTTGAACTACAGTGAGGATTAGTTTCTTCTGCAAAAACGGGAATAATCCCTGCTTCGCCAGACTGTGGTGAGAATTGAAGAGCACAACTTGGTGTTCGCATGTTATTTCCTTCTTGTCCCTAGAACAGCATGTGATGTTATTTCCAGGAGGCAGAAAAAGCATAAGACTTTATCTAGAGTCCTGAATAATTGATAAAAATTTTGCATCTCTTATTTTTTTTTGGTTATGGTATCAGAGGAAGTACAGTCATATTTTCTCAGCTTCAAACAACCAAACAGGACAGTACAATTAGGAGGAGGAGAATCTCATTTGAACACTGTTTGGAATCTTATTTATGGGCAGAATTCGAAAACAGGACAAAACAAAGCTCCATTCTTGTGTTGGAGGATAATCTACTTAATTCAGTTACAGAACACTAACTTTTTTTCTGGCACATTAGAGATAGATAAGACTGGCACTTATCGGGGTCTTATTTGAATGTTCTGACCACTCGCCTGTGGCTGCAGAGGAGGAGCCTGGGCTTTTCCTGCCTAGGACACTTGGAAGAGTTGCACACCTGGCCTGCGTGACACCTGCCTGCATGTAGCGGCTAGATCCTCCCAGGCAAATAGGCTGCTTGTTCCCCGAAGAAGTGAAATAATATCAGAAAATGCTTTACATACTGCGAAATATTTTACAAAGCAGAGAAATGCTAACTTAACTATTAATGCAGTTTAATAACAGCTTTGGCTATTTTATTTTGTCATATATTCTGTAGGGACTGGTTGTGGAACTAAATAAACTAGCCTAGAATTCATGACTTGTGAATTGCTATCATAAATTATCACCTTTGACTTTCATGTCCTCTGAGCATCACTTTGTAACTCTTCTTTTTGCTGTTCGAACAGACGCTTATGTTATGTCCCGTCATAAATATTACTGCAATAAGACATCTTTTGCTCAGGCAAAGGCTGGGTCTTCTGAGCGCATCTCCCTCCTTTCTTCAGTGAGAATCCTCTTCTTCTGGAAGCTGGTTTCACATGGTGGCTTAGATTTTTCCATCTTTGTATCTAGCACCATTTGAAATCAGTGTTTTAGGAGTAAGAATTGCAGCACAGCTGAAGGCCACCTGCAGAGGAGCTGCTGCCCTGGGACCAGCTCCCCTCCTCCTGCCACCTGAGCTGCTTCAAGAAAAGAAGAACTTGAGAAGCAGAGTTCACTCTTGAGTGTATTGGGTTGTGGAAGGGGGACAGTGCAGGGATGGGGCTGCGTTCAGTAGAAACTCAGAGGCTTGAGCAGAGCCAGGGTTTGTGATAGTCTTCCTATGGACAGGTAGCAGCAGCCACCAGCAGGAACCTGTTGGTGGGGCCTTTCAGCGTGTGACTGGGCAGCGCTGGGTTGGGTACTTGATAGCAGTTGGCAGCGGGGAGGGCCGTGGACCGGAAGGACTCTCTCATCACACCAGCACTGTCCACCTGCTCCTACATGCCATGGAACATTCAGCTGCAGTGGCTGAGTAGGTGAAATCAGACTTGCCACCTGCACCATCAAGGTGTGGACCCCACTGAGCACCACCGGACCCATCTCTTACACAGGCTGACCGATTCCTCCTGGTGTTCAGAGTCTGTTTTTGTCTAGCACCATTTGAAATCGGTTATGATGTAGGCGGAAAAGCAGCAGGCTTGAGGTCTCGTGCCAAGTCTGGTCAGCAGCAGCCTGTGGCTTCCTGGAAGATGGATGGGCAGAGAGAGGGGGAGGGAGGTTACAACTTTTTGTGCTGCTGCTGCTAAGTCGCTTCAGTCGTGTCCAACTCTGTGCGACCCCATAGACGGAAGCCCACCAGGCTCCCCAATCCTTGGGATTCTCCAGGCAAGAACACTGAAGTGGGTTGCCATTTCCTTCTCCAATGCATGAAAGTGAAAAGTGAAAGTGAAGTCACTCAGTCGTGTCTGACTCTTAGCGACCCCATGGACTACAGCCTACCAGGCTCCTCCATCCATGGAATTTTCCAGGCACGAGTACTGGAGTGAGGTGCCTTACACCTTTTCCTAGTGACTTCCTTAACTACATCTACAATACTTTATGCACATTGTTGCATTTAATGTATTTTTTAAAACATATCATTACAATGTATCCAGTGGCCTCAGTTTGGTGAAATGTGGAAATGCTGTTCAATTCAGTCCCTCAGTCGTGTCCGACTCTGACCCCATGAATCGCAGCACGCCAGGCCTCCCTGTCCATGACCAACTCCCGAAGTTCACTCAGACTCACGTCCATCAAGTCAGTGATGCCATCCAGCCATCTCATCCTCTGTCGTCCCCTTCTCCTCCTGCCCCCAATCCCTCCCAGCATCAGAGTCTTTTCCAATGAGTCAACTCGTCACATGAGGTGGCCAAAGTACCGGAGTTTCAGCTTTAGCATCATTCATTCCAAAGAATACCCAGGACTACCTCCTTCAGAATGGACTGGTTGGATCTCCTTGCAGTCCAAGGGACTCTCAAGAGTCTTCTCCAACACCACAGTTCAAAAGCATCAATTCTTCGGCACTCAGCTTTCTTCACAGTCCAACTCTCACATCCATACATGATCACTGGAAAAACCATAGCCTTGACTAGACGAACCTTTGTTGGCAAAGTAATGTCTCTGCTTTTGAATATGCTATCTAGGTTGGTCATAACTTTCCTTCCAAGGAGTAAGTGTCTTTTAATTTCATGGCTGCAGTCACCATCTGCAGTGATTTTGGAGACCCCAAAAATAAAGTCTGACACTGTTTCCACTGTTTCCCCATCTATTTCCCATGAAGTGATGGGACCAGATGCCATACTCTATAAATTTCTTACTGTTAAATTACCTTTCTGTTAAGAGGAATCTGTAAATGCATCCTGAAACATTAATAGATGTTTTGGTACATTTAATTTATCATATCTTTATTTCCATCTTTTATTTTCCACTCATAATTCTATGGTGATGAGAATGGGGTCCCCCAAAAGTTAATTTTAGGTGCAGATCTTACCTTCTTCATAAAGAATTTGAAATCTGTTAAATCAGAAAGATATTTAAAATGTCCATTAAGACAAGAATGAAATTCTCTGAGGCAAGAAATAAAATGAGAAAAAGATCACAGAAGAGAGAAGTGTTGCAGGCCTGGAATGAAGGATGCTATTGCTTAAGGGGGAAACTAACCTTGCTTCCTGCTGGGCCGCAGCCCCGGAGCCTTTGCAGTCAGGCTTCCGGCAGAAACGTTTGCTTAAGGAGCCTGTACTCACGTGGCCCCTAGGGGGAGGTGTGCCAATGAATTCAGCGATGTTAGGAGAGATGCGGGTGTTCTCTACTTTTTTCTTCCTATCAACTCTTGAAGACAGAGTGAATCAGTTCTGTAAAGGTGCTCAGAGATGAGCCAGATTTGACTTCACAGGGGGTTTCACTTGGGGAGTCTTCAGGTTGGAGGGCTGTGTCCCCTTGATTGACCTTTTTGAGCAGAAACTGCAAGGCCAGCCCTGACCTACCTGCAGGACTTTGACTTCACACCTGTTCTCCATTCATGGGGGCATCTCAACCACCTGGGGGAGCCTTTCGAGGTCCAGTTCCTGCCAGTCTCCCCCAGCTGGGTGCCCTGCTCGGAGGGGTGGGGTGAGGTGGGTGGAGCCTCTGTTGGGGAAACTTCCTTGGGAATGGGGGGCACTCCCACTGTGTCTGCAGGGCTGTTTGGGGCTGTTGACGGGAGAATTCAGGTTCTGGTTCCCAGGATGTGGTGGGTACAGCTTCTGATTCCCTTACTGTATCATTAGCTCCAGCCTGTGTATTCCAAATAAAACAAGTAACTCATGGATTCTGCCAGCAAGTTGCTGGCCTTCGGGTTCTCAAATGAGGATGATTGATGTTAATATGAAAGCAAAATTGCAATGACTTGGGACATCTTTTCCATAAAAGTAGTTTCTGGTGTTCCTATGAAAGCTTAATTTTAAACAGTGCTCATGGCTGTGTCATGAGAAGCAAAGTGTGTGAGAAACCTGTTCCTTCTAACTGAGGGGCCACTCATGGAGGAGTATTTTTCTTTATTCATTTGGAGGTTGGGCTCATTACCTAAAATTGGCATTCCTAAGTGGTTTCTGCTTTAAAAAAAAATGCTAAGCAGAATGTATCTTTTGGAGACATCTTGAGTTTGTTCTTTTGTGACCACGCTTTCCATTTACATAGAAAATTCTTTGCCAGGCATGGTCCTCCTTATCTAAGTTTGACCACACGTTTATCACCTCATACAGGTTTTCTCGGGCTGCTGCTGCTGCTAAGTCGCTTCAGTCGTGTCCGACTCTGTGCGATCCCATACACGGCAGCCCACCAGGCTCCCCCGTCCCTGGGATTCTCCAGGCAAGAACACTGGAGTGGATTGCCATTTCCTTCACCAATGCAGGAAAGTGAAAAGTGAAAGTGAAGTCGCCCAGTCATGTCTGACTCTTTGCGACCCCATGGACTACAGCCTACCAGGCTCCTCCGTCCATGGGATTTTCCAGGCAAGAGTACTGGAGTGGGGGTGCCGTGGCCTTCTCGGGCTAGCAAATAACAAATTAGGGTGAGTAACTTTCTCGATGTGATCCATTCTTAAAGGGATTTGGTCACCTTCTGCTGGTATGTACACCAGAGAGAAAGAAAATAGTTTATTGACCACAGACCCCTATATCCTACTTCACTCATACATAAGCCAAAAGGGAAAGAAGTTTGTCTCTTTTAAGAAATTAATTTCTTAGAGATAAATAGAAAAGAGGTAGTTAATTAAAATTGGAAATGGCTTCTAGGTATCACAGCAATGACTGAAACCTCTGAATAATGCAAAGTTTGAACAACTAAGCAAGTTCAGTTCAGTCGCTCAGTCATGTCCTACTCTTTTTGACCCAACAGACTGCAGCATGCCAGGCTTCCCTGTCCATCACCAACTCCTGGAGCGTGGTTAAACTCCTGTCCATGGAGTTGGTGATGTCATCCAACCCAACTAAGCAAGGGGCTTGTCAAATACCCTCATGGTCCACGGGAAAGCAGCAGTGCTATGACTCTGTAAAGTCTGCCCACTGCATTCCAGGGTGATTTTTTTCTAGAAGAGCCTGGAAATGATGAAAGCAATGCAGCTTAGGAAGAAAAACAGAACCGCCACATCTTTCTGTGACTATCACGTTTGACTCATTTCTGAAAGTCTGTAGACTATGTTAAATGTTGCTCTTTAATACAAATATGCACATTTTTAAAAATAGGCATAAAAGTTAATTTTTGGATAAAATGCTGTCAGGCATTACAACTTTTAGAATGCAGAACCAGACTTGCCTATTTTCTTAAATCCTACAATATACTTTATTAATCAAAATTCAACTTCCTACCTCCCTCAGGTCTCTTCAACATTCTTACAGAAGACTTCTATGATCACATTAAAAGCTATCCCTGTATATTTTATGACAAAAAAGATACAGTAGTCTCAGGTTATAGGAAAGTAAAATTTGACAAAATGTTTTCTTTCTTTATAGCCAACCTAATTTTCACCTGGTGTTGGTGTTAGAAAGATTGCTTCTTTTTTTTTCTCTCTTAAACTACAGATGGCTTCCTTTGATTAGCCAGACATCAATATCTTAATTTGAGTCTTAGTCATTTTCTGACTTCTTTAACAATTTTCTCTTATACATGTAAGTACTGACTCTGGTCTTTAGGGCTTCTCAGGTGGCAGTAGTGATGAAGAGCCTGCCTGCCAATGCAGGAGATGTAATAGACTTGGGCTCAATCCCTGGGTCGAGACGATCCCTTGGAGGAGTGCGTGGCAACTCACTCCAGTATTCTGGCTGCGGGTAACAAGGTAGGGCTGAACGCCTTGAGCAGGGGAGGCGCGAGGCAGGCTGGGAGGGAGAAGCCTGGACAGACTTCAGGCTCTGAGACTGGAGAGCTAGAAGGGGTGACTGTGGGAGGGGAACGCTTCCAGAAGGTGGGCCCGATTAGAGGCACACTCTCATTTGAGATAAAACACACTGGAAATAAATGCATTATCACAAATTAAACTTCTCCACAATGACATTTTATTTTTTAATAGTTTTAAAGATCCTATCAATTCTGAAAAAACAAACAATACAGACATGAGACGTCTCATTCCACTGGGGATTCACTCTTGCAGTTTTAAGTTTAAATTCAAATACATCTTTCCCTCTCATTCAAACAGACATTTCTAGAGAAAAAAATGGTTTCCCCACATATTTAAGTAATTGACAAATTATTTGCTAGACAAAATAATTTATATTTGCATATATATTTCAATCACATAAATATATAAACTGGAAAAACTAAATTTGAAGTGGAAACTACTATGAAAGTCTATTTTGGTAAGCATAAAATTTTTTGGTTGAAAAAATACCTCCTGAGGGCTTTTAAAGTCTAAATACTTAGGGTCAACCCCTTGCTTCTAAGCAAGAGCTGCTGCTACTGCTGCTAAGTCACTTCAGTCGTGTCCAACTCTGTGTGACCCCATAGACGGCAGCCCACCAGGCTCCCCCGTCCCTGGGATTCTCCAGGCAAGGACACTGGAGTGGGTTGCCATTTCCTTCTCTAGTGCATGAAAGTGAAACGTGAAAGTGAAGTTGCTCAGTCATGACCAACTCTTAGCGACCCCAGACATTCTTGAAAAGCATGTGAAAGTAGGGACAGCAAAACTTCAATGTATAATTTTTTAAGAATTCCTGAATTTATTCTGTTCAAGCTTATACTCCTGAAGTGCCTCACTAGGGATTACCAAGGGAAGAACCATTTACAGAGCCTTATCAACATGTCTTTGGGAGTAAAAATAATATTTACACTGGTGCACTTTTGATTCCTCGCTCACATCCTTCTCAAGGCCATGTTTCTTTGGCCCGATTTGTGCTACTAACTGTGAAGTTTGAGGACTTTCCTGCTGGTCCAGTGGTTGGGTTTCCATGCTTCCATCCCAGGGGGCATGGGTTTGATCCCAGTCTGGGAAGTTCTGCATGCTGAGGTGCAGTCAAAAAATTAAAAAAAAAAAATTTTTTTTTAAAGGTGTACAACAAAACCTGTGAAAACATAATTTGAGTTAGAGCAGAGTCCCTCCTCTGTGGCCACTGGTGTGAGGACAGAGAAGCGGGCTGGGGTCTGTCCCACCCGAGTGTCCAGAGCCCCCTGAGCTGTTTCCTCTTTCCTTCCCTTTGTGTGACCTATAGCTAATCCACGGAGTTGAGTTTGCTTTTCTGAAATACAGGGCTTCATTTTTACTCTGCCCTTTACAGATGAGGTGAGGAGCCTCATACAGAAGCCTGATTCTGAATGATTCTTGATTTCTTAGACTGACTCATTATTCTTAAAAGGGGTGAAGAACAAATGCCAGCCATAAACTTCATAGCTTCTCTAAATCAACATGAGGTTACAAACTTCTTAAAATGATATTTCAACCTATTAACTGTAAGAGTGTTTTCTGGTAATATTCTTAAGAAAGTCAAATTTGTTCAAATTCCCAATATTCAGTGTTTTTACTGTCTAAAGTCTGAAGTAGTGCCCACATATTTGTAAATGCTTTTTAAATAAACAATATATAAAAAGGATTTTGCAGTGATTGAACAATGAATATTAAGAGTTGGCTTTAATCTTTGAATGTTGCTGCTAAGTCACTTTAGTCGTGTCTGACTCTGTGCGACCCCATAGACGACAGCCCATCAGGCTCCCCCGTCCCTGGGATCCTCCAGGTAAGAACACTGGAGTGGGTTGCCATTTCCTTCTCCAATGAATGAAAGTGAAAAGTGAAAGCGAAGTCGCTCAGTCATGTCCGATTCTTCGCGACCCCATGGACTGCAGCCTACAAGGCTCCTCCATCCATGGGATTTTTTAGGCAAGAGTACTGGAGTGGGGTGCCGTTGAAATGATTTAAAAATCACTTTCTTTACAAATGAAATTTAATTAATTTCATTTTGAAGCATATTTCTCTAAGTTTGGAGATTTTATTTAAAAACCACATTTTCTCACCTAGATACTACTGGAGACTGCCTTGACTTGCCCTATAAATACAAGTGTTATTGAAGTGAAAACAGGCCCGGTGTTCAATTCCAAATTCCTACATGTTTCAAAGAAATGTGAAGGATGGTGACCACATTCGAGCCCACAGGAAAATGTTAGGACTGTGACGTAGTTACATTCATGACCGTGAAAGAAATCAGAGAATAACTTTTGTAGATTGCTTTTTTCCCTTCTGTTTTCACTGAGACATAATTGATATACAGGTATACCTCGGAGACATCCATGGGTTTGATTCTAGAGTGGCTCATTAAAGTGGTTTATCCCAATAAATTGAGTCACAGTAATTGGTTGTTTTACCCAGTGGATATAGAAGTTCTGTTTACACTATCCTGTGGTCTATTAAGAGTGCAGGAGCAGTGTGTCTACACAACAATGTACACAGCTACATTGAAAATTACCTTATTGCTAAAAACGTTAAACATCACCCATGCCGTCAGTGAGTCACATCCAAGATGAGTGAACACAGATCTCCACAACAGAATCAGAACTTTAAAGCTTGAATTATTGTAAGAATTACCACAGTGTGATACAGAGACCTGCAATGAGCAAATGCTATTTGAAAAATGGCACTGATAGAATTGCCGGATGCAGGGTTGCCACAAACCTTCATTTGCACACACACAAAAGTGCAATATCTGCAAAGGGCAACAAATCAGAGAAGAAGTAAACAAGGTTTGCTTGTGTAACGCTGTACAGGCTGAAGATGCTTAGCATGATCTGATAATGATACGTTTGTGAAATGATTGCCACAGTAAGTTTTTTTAAACATGTATTAACTCACATAGTTACCAAATTCTTTTCCTTGTGATCAGAACATTCAAGACCTTCTTCCTTAGCAACTTGCCAAGGAAGTCACCCCTTGATATCCAAAGAGGATTGGTTCCAGATCCCCAACCACTTCCCCTGCAATTAAAAATCTGAATCCTCCAGACTCATATAATATAGCATGGCATTGCTGGCCCTCTGTATCCAAGGATGCTGATGCAGAACTATTGGATCCAGAGTGTCGACTGTATACAACACAGCATTACTAATTATAGTCACCATGCTGTATACATTGGGCTTCCCTGGTGGCTCAGCCATAAAGAATCTGCCTGCAATGAAGGAGACCTGGGTTCAATCCCTGAGTTGAGAAGAACCCCTGGAGGAGGAAATGGCAACCCGTTTCAGTATTCTTGCGTGGGAAATCCCACAGACACAGAAGCCTTGCAGGCTGCAATCCATGGGGTCACAAGTGACTGAGTGAGTGAAGTCACTCAGTTGTGTCCGACTCTTTGCGACCCCGTGGATTGTAGCCCCCCAGGCTCCTCCATCCATGCGATTCTCCAGGCAAGAGTACTGGAGCCTTGCAGGCTGCAATCCATGGGGTCACAAGAGTTGGACACAACTTAGCGGCTAGACCACCACTGCTGCCATGTACATTATATCTTTGCACTTGTTCATCTTGTATCTGGAATTTTGTACATTTTCACCCCCTTCACTCATTTCACCCACCACCTCTTGGTCCCCATTTCTTGCAACCAAACATTTGACTTCTTTTTCTGAGTGTGGGTGTCTGGATTTCGCATACATATGAGATCATACAGGGCTTGTTTCTCTCTGTGTGACTTACTCACTTAGCATAATTCCTTCAAGGTTGTTGTGTTGGCACAAAGGGCAGGATTTCCTTACTTCTCGTGGCTGGATAGTACTGCACTGTCTGTGTAAACCATGGCTTCTTTGTCGTCCCTCAGTGGACACTTTCGTTGTTTCCATGTCTTTGCTATTGTAAATAATTCTGAAGTAAACAGAATGGTCTGGTTATATCGTCCATGTGGTGGTTCCATCTCCTTCAAATACATATCCAGATAGAACCGCTGGATCATATAGTGGTTCTGTTTTAATTTTTTGAGGAAAATCCATGCTGTTTCTCATAGTATCTGTATGAGTTTACTGTAGATCTTAACATTTTAAAAGAATCAAAGGGTAAAGGGATGCATGGATTTATGGAAACTTTTTAGTGTGTCTAATGATCTCTGTTCGTTTCCAAGGCAAACCATTCAATGTCACAGTAATCCAAATCTATGCCCCAACCAGTAACGCTGAAGAAGCTGAAGTTGAACGGTTCTATGAAGACCTACAAGACCTTTTAGAACTAACACCCCAAAAAGATGCCCTTTTCATTATAGGGGACTGGAATGCAAAAGTAGGAAGTCAAGAAACACCTGGAGTAACAGGCAAATTTGGCCTTGGAACACGGAATGAAGCAGGGCAAAGACTAACAGAGTTTTACCAAGAAAATGCACTGGTCATAGCAAATACCCTCTTCCAACAACACAAGAGAAGACTCTATACATGGACATCACCAGATGGTCAACACCGAAATCAGATCGATTACATTCTTCGCAGCCAAAGATGGAGAAGCTCTATACAATCAGCAAAAACAAGACCAGGAGCTGACTGTGGCTCAGACCATGAACTCCTTATTGCAAAATTCAGACTGAAATTGAAGAAAGTAGGGAAAACTACTAGACCATTCAGGTATGACCTAAATCAAATCCCTTATGATTATACAGTGGAAGTGAGAAATAGATTTAAGGGCCTAGATCTGATAGATAGAGTGCCTGATGAACTATGGAATGAGGTTCGTGACATTGTACAGGAGACAGGGATCAAGACCATCCCCATGGAAAAGAAATGCAAAAAAGCAAAATGGCTGTCTGGGGAGGCCTTGCAAATAGCTGCGAAAAGAAGAGAAGCAAAAAGCAAAGGAGAAAAGGAAAGATATAAACATCTAAATGCAGAGTTCCAAAGAATAGCAAGAAGAGATAAGAAAGCCTTCTTCAGCGATCAATGCAAAGAAATAGAGGAAAACAACAGAATGGGAAAGACTAGGGATCTCTTCAAGAAAATCAGAGATACCAAAGGAACATTTCATGCAAAGATGGGCTCGATAAAGGACAGAAATGGTATGGACCTAACGGAAGCAGAAGATATTAAGAAGAGGTGGCAAGAATACACAGAAGAACTGTACAAAAAAGAGCTTCACGACCCAGATAATCATGATGGCGTGATCACTCACCTAGAGCCAGACATCCTGGAATGTGAAGTCAAGTGGGCCTTAGAAAGCATCACTACGAACAAAGCTAGTGGAGGTGATGGAATTCCAGTGGAGCTATTCGAAATCTTGAAAGATGATGCTGTGAAAGTGCTACACTCAATATGCCAGCAAATTTGGAAAACTCAGCAGTGGCCACAAGATTGGAAAAGGTCAGTTTTCATCCCAATCCCAAAGAAAGGCAATGCCAAGGAGTGCTCAAACTACCGAACAATTGCACTCATCTCACACGCTAGTAAAGTAATGCTCAAAATTCTCCAAGCCAGGCTTCAGCAATATGTGAACCGTGAACTTCCTGATGTTCAAGCTGGTTTTAGAAAAGGCAGAGGAACCAGAGATCAAATTGCCAACATCTGCTGGATCATGGAAAAAGCAAGAGAGTTCCAGAAAAACATCTATTTCTGCTTTATTGACTATGCCAAAGCCTTTGACTGTGTGGATCACAATAAACTATGGAAAATTCTGAAAGAGATGGGAATACCAGACCACCTGATCTGCCTCTTGAGAAGTCTGTATGCAGGTCAGGAAGCAACAGAATTGGTCATGGAACAACAGACTGGTTCCAAATAGGAAAAGGAGTACGTCAAGGCTGCATATTGTCACCATGTTTATTTAACTTATATGCAGAGTACATCATGAGAAATGCTGGACTGGAAGAAACAGAAGTTGGAACAAGATTGCTGGGAGAAATATCAATAACCTCAGATATGCAGATGACACCACTCTTATGGCAGAGAGTGAAGAAGGGCTAAAAAGCCTCTTGATGAAGGTGAAAGTGGAGAGTGAAAAGGTTGGCTTAAAGCTCAAGACGACACCACTCTTATGGCAGGGAGTGAAGAAGGGCTAAAAAGCCTCTTGATGAAGGTGAAAGTGGAGAGTGAAAAGGTTGGCTTAAAGCTCAACATTCAGAAAATGAAGATCATGGCATCTGGTCCCATCACTACCTGGGAAATAGATGGAGAAACAGTGGAAACAGTGACAGAATTTATTTTTCTGGGCTCCAAAATCACTGCGGATGGTGACTGTAGCCATGAAATTAAAAGACGCTTACTCCTTGGAAGGAAAGTTATGACCAACCTAGATAGCATATTCAAAAGCAGAGACATTACTTTGCCAACAAATGTTCGCCTAGTCAAGGCTATGGTCTTTCCTGTGGTCATGTATGGATGTGAGAGCTCGACTGTGAAGAAGGCTGAGCGCCGAAGAATTGATGCTTTTGAACTGTGGTGTTGGAGAAGACTCTTGAGAGTCCCTTGGACTGCAAGGAGATCCAACCAGTCCATTCTGAAGGAGATCAATTCTGGAATTTCTTTGGAAGGAATGATGCTAAAGCGGAAACTCCAGTATTTTGGCCACCTCATGTGAAGAGTTGACTCACTGGAGAAGACTCTGATGCTGGGAGGGATTGAGGGCAGGAGGAGAAGGCGACGACAGAGGATGAGATGGCTGGATGGCATCACTGACTCGATGGGTGTGAGTCTGAGTGACCTCCGGGAGCTGGTGATGGACAGGGAGGCCTGGCATGCTGCGGTTCATGGGGTCTCAAAGAGTCGGACACGACTGAGCGACTGATCTGATCTGATCTGATACTACAGGAGTGGTCAAATTATTCTAATAAGTGGTGGATGGAGTGCTAAACTCTGTTTCCCTACAAGGTAAGGTAAAAAGACAGCATCAGAGATGAACAGAATCAAGTACATAAATTCCGGCAGTCCAGTTAGAAAATGGACAATTAAAAAACAACTGCGTTTTTCAGTAAGTCACTGAACTACAAAGGATTCTTTTAAAAACACACACTTTTCTAATATTGCAATTTAAAATGTTGCTCTGAGACGGAATCTTTAAAAAGGTAACGATTTTGAGTGTTCAAATTCAGGAATGCCTCATTTACCCCTCACTTGAAGGAAATCATGTATTCTGGTTAGGGTCTCCTAAGTAACTAAAACTCACATCACATTTTTTGGTGACAACAGACAGCTTTCTAAAATTTGTTATTCAATTCCATGTGCTCACTTCGGCAGCACATATACTAAAATTGGAACGATACAGAGAAGATTAGCATGGCCCCTGTGCAAGGATGACACGCAAATTTGTGAAGCGTTCCGTATTTTTAAAAATTTGTAAAAGAATGAAACTAGAATACTTTCTAACACCATACACAAAAATAAACTCAAAATGGATTAAAGATCTAAATGTAAGACCAGAAACCATAAAACTCCTAGAGGAGAACATAGGCAAAACACTCTCTGACATACATCCCAGCAGGATCCTCTATGACCCACCTCCCAGAATATTGGAAATAAAATAAAAAATAAACAAATGGGACCTAATTAAACTTAAAAAGCTTCTGCACAACAAAGGAAACTATAAGAAAGGTGAAAAGACAGCCTTCAGAATGGGACAAAATAATAGCAAATGAAGCAACAGACAAACAACTAATCTCAAAAATATACAAGCAACTCCTACAGCTCAATTCCAGAAAAATAAATGACCCAATCAAAAAATGGGCCAAAGAACTAAATATACATTTCTCCAAAGAAGACATACAGATGGCTAACAAACACATGAAAAGATGCTCAACATCACTCATTATCAGAGAAATGCAAATCAAAACCACTATGAGGTACCATTTCACGCCAGTCAGAATGGCTGTGATCCAAAAGTCCACAAGCAATAAATGCTGGAGAGGGTGTGGAGAAAAGGGAACCCTCTTACACTGTTGGTGGGAATGCAAACTAGTACAGCCACTATGGAGAACAGTATGGAGATTCCTCAAAAAACTGGGAATAGAACTGCCTTATGATCCAGCAATCCCACTGCTGGGCATACACACAGAGAAAAGCAGAACTGAAAGAGACACGTGTACCCCAATGTTCATAGCAGCACTGTTTACAATAGCCAGGACTTGGAAGCAACCTAGATGTCCATCCGCAGATGAATGGATAAGAAATAAGAAAGCAGTGGTACATATACACAATGGAGTATTACTCAGCCATTAAAAAGAATACATTTGAATCAGTTCTAATGAGGTGGATGGAACTGGAGCCTATTATACAGAGTGAAGTAAGCCAGAAAGAAAAACACAAATACAGTATACTAACGCATATATCGGGGAAGGCAATGGCACCCCACCCCAGTACTTTTGCCTGGAAAATCCCATGGACGGAGGATCCTGGTAGGCTCCAGTCCATGGGGTCGCTGAGAGTCGGACACGACTGAGCAACTTCACTTTCACTTTTCACTTTCATGCATTGGAGAAGGAAATGGCAACCCACTCCAGTGTTCTTGCCTGGAGAATCCCAGGGACGGTGGAGCCTGGTGAGCTTCCGTCTATGGGGTCGCACAGAGTCGGACACGACTGAAGCGACTTAGCAGCAGCAGCAGTAGCAACGCATATATATGGAATTTAGAAAGATGGTAACAATAACCCTGTTTATGAGACAGCAAAAGAGACACTGATGTATAGAACAGTCTTATGGACTCTGGGAGAGGGAGAGGGTGGGATGATTTGGGAGAATAGCATTGAAATATGTATAATATCATATCTGAAATGAGTCGTCAGTCCAGGTATGATGCCTGATAACGGATGCCTGGGGCTGGCGCACTGGGACGACCCAGAGGGATGGTATGGGGAGGGAGGAGGAAGGAGGGTTCAGGATGGGGAACACATGTATACTTGTGGCGGATTCATTTTGATGAATGGCAAAAGCAATACAATATTGTAATGTTAAGCAAAATAAAATTAAAAAAAAATTTATTATTCAATTCCAGCATTGTCCAAAGAAATATAATGCAAGTTATGCAGGTAATTTTGAATTTTCTAGAAGCCACATTAAAAAAAAAAAAAGAAAAGAAGCAGGAAAATTAGTTTTCATATTTTACTTAACCCCTGTGCACTCGAGCTCAGTTTACGTAGGAGGAGCCAGTTTTGACATTCTCAGCATCACTCAGGACCACTGGCTCTGGAGCTGGAAAATGCAGTTCCACTCCTGCTTCGGAAACGGACTACAGCAGACAGACTACAACCGAATGCGGATACGTCGGTTCCTTACAGTGTGCCCACCCCAGCAAACCCTCGGGGTGCCTACCTACGGAAGAGCTAACCGTGTGAACACTGGAGACGTCATCATTTCCCCTGGAGGGGGAGGCTTCACTATGAGCCAGCACTGCCTCGGCACGGTGCTTGTTACCTGGCCGTGTCCTCAGGACTATTGTGGAGAGCGACTCAACAGTTAGGCCTCTCAATGAATCCTTGAAGATGACTGTATTTTTCTATTTTTTGAAGCAGTACTTTTTTTTTTTTTTCTCTTATAAGGAAATGCTTCTCTTTAAGTAGAATTTTAAATAGAAATCTAATGTCTGGCAAAGATGCATGCGTGCAAGCTAAGCGGCGTCATTCATGTCCAACTCTTTGCGACCCCATGGACCGTAGCCCACCAGGCTCCTCTGTCCATGGGGATTCTCCAGGCAAGAACACTGGAGTGGGTGGCCATGTGCCCTCCTCCAGGGGATCTTCCTGGCCTAGGGATTGAATCCACGTCTCTTATGTCTCCTGTATTGGCAGGAAAGTTCTTTAACAACTAGCACCACTTGGGAAGCCCTTGACAAAGATAAATGAGTATTAATATAAACTTAAACAGCTCATTTGATATAACAAAGAACCTGATTAAAACAATGAAGACAATTAAAATGTGAGCTAATTACAGTTATGTTAAATTATCTTCAGCATTCCTTAAGTCAACTCCAAGTGTTCACAGACACTTGAAGCTCATGGGCTGTCTGAACACTCTTTCCTGGTTGGCTTTAGCCTCGAAGGAATCCTTAGAGAACCGGGCAGAAACACAGGGCTGGCTTAGGCCCATATGCCATTCCAGGTGGGATGCTTTGTCTTCACTTTTTCCCCTGTGATGAAAGACACCACTGTGCTTTTACTAAGAACTTGCCCCTCTTACGGGCCTTTGTAGAATCTGTTCTCAAAGTTGTGACTCTAACCTAAGGTAGCACCACACATCACAGGTTACGTAAAATTCACCTCCTCTCTTCCTGGCTCTGTGGACACACGTTCTGGCCCCCCTAGAAGAACTTCTAATTCATTTCATTCAGAGACAGAAAGTAGAGGGGGGTTACACATCTAAATGCTATGCATTTCATGATTTTCCCAAACTGATGGATTTTTGTTGGTGATGGATGTTATTATATGATAAAAATATCCTGGTCAAGGAGTGCCTTTGCAGAATTAATATTTGCAAGTTGAAAGTGAATTTCTTTACAAAATTAAGTAAAATGTATTGTGATTTCTATCAATAAAACCCAAAAAACAAAAAACAAAGTTAATACAAAAATGAACAGATTCTGTTATTTTTTCTCACTGGCCTAATAAATTCCCCCATGTTTTGGATTCCCAGCTCCTAGAAGGTAGAGGAGTTAGTCTGATGGCTAACTCTGTGGTCAACAATTACTCTAATAAGTAAGTAAGTGTTAGTCGCTCAGTCATGCCGGACTCTGCAACCCCATTCACTGCAGCCCACCAGGCTCCTCTGTCCATGAGATTTTCCAGGCAAGGATACTGGAGTGGGTTGCCATTTCCTTCTCCAGGGGATCTTCCCAACCCAGGGATGTAACCCAGGTCTCCTGCACTGCAGATTCTTTACTGACTGAGCTACAAGGCTCCTAAGTCAAAACAAAACGTGTGAGTGCACATTATTTTACACCAAAACAGGGAAGGTAAGAGAAAACATCAATAATCTAGCAAAGGGAATAGTGTCAACAGCTAAATATTCATTGAACATCTCTGAAAAAAATGCAACAGAAAAGAGATACTTTTCAATGGTAAAAGCAAACCTTTCTCTCATCTCTTCTCAGAGGGAAATAAAATTTCCTTGTCTGTAGCTCTCACCAGGTAGGTATATGCTGAACAGAAGGGAGAGTGCTGAATGAAATAGTGACGTCACACAGAAAGGAAGCAAGGGTGGCATAAAAAAGGGATGAAATCAATGAGGGAGGAGAAGGGAAGTAAGCTGACAATTAAGTTTATACATTATGGCTCTCCTGATTCTCATTAGGAGCCTGAAACAGGAATTTGGTACAAGAAACCACTTTACCTTCAAAGTCTTAGAGATCATTCAGCAGATAAATGGATTGCAAATTTGTGTACAATCTGTTTGCCCATGAAACCACTTAGCCTCAAGTGAGTAATGTAAACTCTTTTTTTCTCTGAATGAGACAGGATGAGGAGAAATGGTCCTGGCCTCTGTCACCTTAGATTTTGAGGGACGCACAGAGCAGGTATTAATTCCATGTAACGTCTCTGAAATCGATGTTTATGACGTCACACATTTTGAGATGGATCTTTTGCATTGAAGACAGTTTCTTCCTGTGCCATAGTTGTTTCCACCTGTACAGCTTATTATATAACCTTTCCTTTTCCTGCAATGGATCTAAATTTTGTACATGAACTCTCTCAACTAATCAAAAAAATTCCTTGTTATTAGTTTCTGTTTAAAATTTTTTTGAAAAGTTTTTTGACTGCTCAAGAAGAGCAAGCCAAGTAGAAAAAAGTTCCAGTTAATTTGATCCTTAAAGTTCTTGCTGCATAGCTTACACTCCTACTGCCTGCATTGGATTCATTGAATCCAAAAAACTTTAGGGAAGCTCATTTAAGCAGACGGCTTAAAAACTACAAAGTTTCTGGATGAGTCATTATTTATATAACATTAAAATAGTTTTAAGTTATAACGAATAAGGGACTCCAATTAAAATGGTGAAATAGGAGGTATAGCTCACCTCCTCCCTCAGATACACCAAAAATATATCTCCATGTGGAACAATCCTCACACAATGCCTCTTAAGATGCTGACAGAAAATTTCAGATACCTAAAAGTACAAAAAAGATCTCCACCTAACTGTGTGGCATGAAAAAACAAAATAAAAAAGGAGGCAGAAAGGAAATTGCCTGCATGCACGGGATTGGCGGGGGTGGGGACGGCGAGGGAGCTGCACCCTGTGAAGTCCCTTCATTGGCTGGGACAGAAAGAGAGCTTCGAGGAGTCAGCGGAGAGGGCGCCAATCAGTTTTCCGCAGGCAAACCAGACCTGCGCTGATGGTCTGTGCCACCGCCCTATGCTCCCCAGCCTGCGACGTGCATCCCCTGATGAACGGGGCCTGGGCACTGAGACTATGGAGGACTGACCCAGGAGAGGATGAGGGCTGTATGGCGGCCACCGGCACGTGTATATGGAAGAAACCTGGGCCTCACCCTAGAAGGGAAGTGCAGTCGTCCTCGTCACTGGAATGGAGCCTCAGGGTCTGAAAACAACAGCCTGAATTCTGGTGTGCTCAGAGTGGGCGTGGGCCACCCCCAGAAGCCCACTGTTCATGAGCACAAGCACAGGGAAGGGAAGGGCCCGCCACCGCAGCCTCTGTCCCAGTGAGCTCCCAGCTGACTCTGGACCACCTCTGGGAGATTGCAAGAATGCAAGCAGCAGGGAGGTGCCCACAGGCAGAGGCGGGGGATGGAATCAGATCTGATCCGTAAAGGATGCTCTTTGACAACAGAGCTGAAATCTGGGCCCTCTCCCTGTGGCTGTGCTGTTCACTGATTGAAGCCGCTGCCGCTGCTGCTAAGTCGCTTCAGTCGCGTCCGACTCTGTGCGACCCCATAGACGGCAGCCTACCAGGCTCCCCCATCCCTGGGATTCTCTAGGCAAGAATACTGAAGTGGGTTGCCATGTCCTTCTCCAATGCATGAAAGTGCAAAGTCAAAGTGAAGTTGCTCAGTCTTGCCTGACTTGTAGTGACCCCATGGACCGCAGCCTACCAGGCTCCTCCGTCCACGGGATTTTCCAGGCAAGAGTACTGGAGTGGGGTGCCATTGGGCCACTGATACCTGCTTTGTAATCTGAGCACCTGGACAACAGGTGCTCTCACAGCAGGGAAAGGTCTAACCTTAGCATCCAGTGGGTGTGTGCACAGGGCCAGGCCAGGGTCTGGGTTGCTTCCATAGCTCCCAATGTGCATCCATTTGCACAGAAGTGGCACTCACACCTGATTTCAGTGCACAGACACTTAGTGATCGGCACTGATGGTCTTGTGAAAACCATGCCTGAGGGACGACAAGACTGATTGCTGGGATCATGCCCATGACTGACGTGGGGCTGAAGGCAGTACTTGGTGAGCCCGCACAACAGGTGACAGGTGACATCACAGAGTGTGCACGCCTGTGGGCAGAACCAGTGGAGGAGTACTGGGCGGCTCGTCTCCCAGTGGGCTCCCAGTCCCGCCTGCTTCTCACCACAGCTCGGAAACATATCTGGGGCCTTCTGGTCCAGCAACTAAGGAGCAGACCCTGCCCCTTTTCCGGTTGTAACAACCACAGAACCAGGACAAGGTCCTGCTCAGTATCTAGCAGACGCTCTGGCCACCACTATACCAGTCACACACTCTTTCTAGAGGAGAATGGCCAGCACACACTGAGGAAAGAGGTAGCAGTCATCCATGATAAAAACAGCCCTTCCACCAAAAATATTAAACCCATGCAGGCTGGACAGGGATGGGCCCATGTAAAAATAGTCCTCCAGGGCCACAGTAGATAATTGTTTCTACCAAATTCATAGAGGAAGAGAATTTAAGCAAAATGAGGAAGCAGAGGAACTACTCCCAATTAAAAGAGCAAAAGACTTGACCGGAAATAACTGATAATGGGTCAGACTGATAATGGGTCTGTCGGAGCCCAGACAGACAAGAGGAGCCCACAAAAATTAGAAAACTCATTTCCTGGGACAAAAACTGACCTAAAGCCAGTAAATTGAAGATTGAATAAGGCAGAAGAATAAGTGATCTGAAAGATAGAAAAATGAAAATCACCCAATCAGAAGAGCAGATAGTCAAGTGAAAAACAAAATGAAAGCAATATAAAAGACCTATGGGATAATATAAAGTGGCATATTTATGCACAATGGGGATTGCAGAAGAGGAAAAAGAAAAGGAAGTGAAAATATATTTGAAGAAATTATGGCTAAAAACTTCCCATACCTATGGAAAGAAGCATATCCTGGTATACAAAACAGAGTGTCCCAAGCAAGATGAATCCCAACAATTCTACAACAAGCCATGTTACAATTAAAATGGGAAAATTAAAGAAAAAGAGAGAATAGTAAAGGTAGCAAGAGTTAATTAATTGAACAAAGAGTTAATTACAAAGACTTAAAAATAAGATGTGTGTGTGTTTGCATGTGTGGGTTAGTCACTTAGTTGTGTCCAACTCTTTGGGACCCCGTGGACTTTAACCCACCAGGCTCCTCTGCCCATGGAATTCTCCAGGAAAGAATACTGCAGTGGGTAGCCATTGCCTTCTGAAGGGGATCGTCCCATACCAGGGATCGAACCTGGGCCTCCTGCATTGTAGGAAGATTCTTTACCATCTGAGCCACCAGGGAAGTCCTGAACAGTCTTTAAAAAAAAAAAAAAATACAATTACCTTGAACCACTGAAACATTTTCCAGTAAGCCTGGTGATGTTTCTTCAAAGTTGAAGAGTGTGGGCACATCAATAACAGTCTACATCCTGGTTTTTCTCAGTATCGTTCAGGTCCAGCAGCAGCCTCGCTGGAGAACTCTTTAGAAATGGGATCTCAGGACTCTAATGCTACTGATATTGGTGGTAGGATGCTCATATAATTGCTTGGCTTTAAAAAAAAAACTCATTACAGTGAGAGACAGTTTGGTTAATGCTTGAGAACTTTTAAGCATTTTGCTGCAGTGATGTTTTAAACAATGAAGGAGTAAGGAGTAGAAAGCTATTTTGCTTTGCTTCTTTAGAGGTTATTTCAACAACCAGTCTTTTGGACCTTTAAAAATATCTTTTAAAAATATATCATCAATTTAATTTTCTCTTAGACTTCTGTGTATACATAATTAAAAAGTACTGCTGATAGAGAAATCAAATATGCCTATCATAATTCCATTAATATAAGATTTAAGATTCATATCAAGGCATTTTGGGTATTTTAAAAAAGATTATGAAACAATATTTAAAAAATTTGAGCTCTAAATGAGTGAAGAAGTTACTTTTATTACGTAGTCCAAGCTCACTCATTAATATAAAAATGTGTATATTAAAACCACGAGTAAACTATGAGTACTAGGAGTACGTCAAGGCTGTATATTGTCACCCTGCTTATTTAACTTCTATGCAGAGTACATCATGAGAAATGCTGGGCTGGAAGAAGCCCAACCTGGAATCAAGATTGCTGGGAGAAATATCAATAATCTCAGATATGCAGATGATACCACTTTTATGGCAGAAGGTGAAGAGGAACTGAAAAGCCTCTTGATGAAAATGAAAGAGGAGAGTGAAAAAGTTGGCTTAAAGCTCAACATTCAGAAATGAAGATCATGGCATCTGGTCCCATCACTTCATGGGAAATAGATGGGGAAACAGTGGAAATAGTGTCAGACTTTATTTTGGAGGGCTCCAAAATCACTGCAGATGGTGACTGCAGCCATGAAATTAAAAGACGCTTACTCCTTGAAAGAAAAGTTATGACCAACCTAGATAGCACATTTCAAAGCATAGAAATTACTTTGCCAACAAAGGTCTGTCTAGTTAAGGCTATGGTTTTTCCAGTGGTCATGTATGGATGTGACAGTTGGACTGTGAAGAAGGCTGAGCGCCAAAGAATTGATGCTTTTGAACTGTGGTGTTGGAGAAGACTCTTGAGAGTCCCCTGGACTGCAAGGAGATTCAAGAAGTCCATCCTAAAGGAGATCAGCCCTGGGATTTCTTTGGAGGGAATGATACTGAAGCTGAAACTCCAGTACTTTGGCCACCTCATGTGAAGAGTTGACTCATTGGAAAAGACTCTGATGCTGGGAGGGATTGGGGGCAGGAGGAGAAGGGGACAACAGAGGATGAGATGACAGGATGGTATCACTGACTCGATGGACGTGAGTTTGAGTGAACTCCGGGAGTTGGTGATGGACAGGGAAGCCTGGCATGCTGCGATTCATGGGGTTGCAAAGAGTCAGACACGACTGGGCGACTGAACTGAACTGAACTGAAACTACGAGTTGCAAAAAGCCTTAAAATTATTAGTTTGATTTGAAAGCTATTTCCAAAGCATTATAAGGGGAAATTACTAAAAATCATGAATTTCAAAACACCTTGTCTTAGTCTGTGCTTCATGATTTTTTCTAAGTCTTTTGTTAAGTTGTCAGTTATTTCATTACAATTTAAGCTTGATTAAAAAACCCTACTCTCCTCAGAAGATATGCATTTATATATATTAAAAAAATCTAAGTCCCCCTTGCTTTTTTAAATTTATATATAAAAAGATAGACAATATTAATGAGATGTCTTGTAAATCTGAACCCACTCAGCTACTTAGTTTAACCCCATCAATTTTACTGCTACCTAGTAAATTAAAACAACGTAAGAGGGAAATCAAATAGTGTTGCTTTTAACCCCCAGTTTAGCCTGGATAAATAACAACTCTAAATGAAAAGAAATCAAACAGGGTATTTGAATTAGACACCTAAGGAGCTTCTTAAAACTACCTAAGCTATACAGACAAATGAAACATTTACCATAACAATTGCAGTGACTACAGTTTTCAAGTCTCCACAGCTAACCATTTTAAATTTAATTTTGGCTATCTGTCCAATCTAGGCAGTAGGGTACATCTAGGGAGGGAAGGCCATGATTTGCTGCAGCACTTAAACCTCTAATCCCACAGAAATTTTTCTTATATCATAATAGCTGAAGTGGCCAGCATGGCCACTCTTCTTGAGTTGATATTAACAGCAGATAAAGACATTTTTCGTAGAAGGCAATGGCACCCCACTCCAGTACTCTTGCCTAGAAAATCCCATGGGCGGAAGAGCCTGGTAGGCTGCAGTCCATGGGGTTGCTAGGAGTTGGACACGACTGAGCGACTTCACTTTCATTTTCACTTTCCTGCATTGGAGAAGGAAATGGCAACCCACTCCAGTGTTCTTGCCTGGAGAATCCCAGGGACAGGGGAGCCTGGTGGGCTGCCGTCTGTGGGGTCGCACAGAGTCGGACACAACTGAAGCAACTTAGCAGCAAAGACATTTTTAGTGAAGAAATTCTACCCCAATGGCATACACATGCATACATTTTTTTTAAAGTCAGCATGTAAAATAGAGTACAAACAAAACTTCACAGAAGTATGTCAAGAGTGAGAAGGACCAGTAAATTAAAGAAACATGCTTTAATGTACCCTCTCTGTCCGCTCTGCAGAATATTTGTACAGGCAGGCAGTAACTATTCCAAGGGCAATAACTACAAAAAAAACAGGAAACAAGGGACATGTAATTGAAAAATCACTTCCAAGATTCAAAATCTAGCAGAAGAAATAAATGTTGGTTAGATTTCCATGGTCAGAAAATGATATTTTATTCAAGCAAGTACACATTTTTATTCTGTTTTGTCTCTTCACTTTCTGAATCCAATTCTCTGGAATCACTTACATAGTTCACAGTAAGTCAGAGAAGCCCTTGATTAATTTCAAAAATGACCCACAGCATATTTGGGGTGTAAACTCATATGGCTATGCATCTTGAAACAACATATATTATTTAGGGTTTTTAGTAAGTGAACATATACAATATAAAAGAATATATACATACAAGATAGTATATTAAATGAAAGTCCGTGTTTTCCTAAACTGGTTTACTTAATTTCACACTATTAAAACTAAAGAAACTGAAAAATCACTAAAAAATTAATGTACTTCTTCAGAGTGATATCTTCATTTAAGTGGTATCAAAGTTTGGAATACTTACGTACAGAAAGAATAATCACAGCAACGACTGCTGCATCTAGGAAAAACAAAAACACTTTGATGACAATTGAGCACATAGGTGTCTCCAAATAGCTGTTGCATCTTAATGTGTAGATCAGCTATAATTACAGCAAAGAAAATATTATGAATCTAGTTTTAGCATGATGGCAAGTGCATCCATGTCATTCTGACCACAGAACTTTTGAAAATAGATTCCTTTTGAAATTCTTAACAAGACCCTTACATTTTAACATTGTGTGCTGTAAATACCATGCCAGGTTATTTAGCAAGGTAGCTGGAACAACTAGAATTCAGTAGATTAGAAAAAAATTGTTTTAAAACTTTTTATCCAATTATAGTTCAGTATTAAGTCTATTCCTTATGATTTTGCTAGGCATTTTACATAGTTTTCCCCCTAAAGTGTGATTGTTTAATAAACCATAATGAAGTTCTATAAATCTATCAAACATATGCTATTTGCCATCTTCACAAACGATAGCTTTATTATCATCCCTCTTTATTTCCTTGTCCCTGGAATTAAGATACAGTCCTGATTATAAGGAGATTTTCTCTAATAATGCAGATGAAACATCAGGGCATACGGATAAAAATTATATACCGAAATGTAAACATGCATTTTTAAAAAACTATCCAGAGAACAATAAATATACTGCTGCTGCTACTGCTGCTAAATCGCTTCAGTCGTGTCCGACTCTGTGCGACCCCATAGACGGAAGCTCACCAGGCTCCCCTGTCCCTGGGATTCTCCAGGCAAGAACACTGGAGTGGGTTGCCATTTCCTTCTCCAATGCATGAAAGTGAAAAGCCAAAGTGAAGTCGCTCAGTTGTGTCCGACTCTTAGCGACCCCACGGACTGGAGCCTACCAGGCTCCTCTGTCCGTGGGATTTTCCAGGCAAAAGTACTGGGGTGGGGTGCCATTGCCTGAGCTACTGACAGACATTTCTGAGAATTAATATTTGGTAGTAGTATACCAAATGTTAATTCTCAGAAATGTCTGTCAGTAGCTCTTCCACTTCTAAACTACCATTATTTATATTATCTAAAACTCAGACCATAAAACGTCATGTTAGGTCCTGCTCTTTTTATTCCATAAATATTATGAAGTATTAGCATCTGAAACAGAAGATATGAAGAGGTGGCAAGAATACACAGAATAACTATACAAAAAAGATGCTAATGACCTGGAAAACCACAGCGACGTGATCACTCACCTAGAGCCAGACATCTTGGAGTCAAGTGGGCCTTAGGAAGTATCACTACAAACAAAGCTAGTGGAGGTGATGGAATTCCAGTTAAGCTATTTCAAATCCTACAAGATGATGCTGTGAAAGTGCTGCACTCAATATGCCAGCAAATTTGGAAAACTCAGCAGCAGACACAGGACTGGAAAAGGTCAGTTTTCATTCCAGTCTCAAAGAAAGGCAATGCCAAAGAATGCTCAAATTACCGCACAATTGTCCTCATTTCACGTGCTAGCAAAGTAATGCTCAAAATCTTTCAAGTCAGGTTTCAACAGTATGTGAACTGAGAACTTTCAGATGTACAAGCTGGATTTAGAGAAAGGCAGAGGAACCAGAGATCAAATTGCCAACATCCATTAGATCATAGAAAAAGCATAGGAAAAATCATCTACTTCTGCTTCATTGACTACTCTCAAGCCTTTGACTATGTGGATCACAACAAATCATTGAAAATTCTTCAAGAGATGGGAACACCAGACCACCTTACCCGCCTCCTGCAAAACCTGTAAGCAGGTCAAGAAGCAATAATTAGAACCAAACATGAAACAATGGACTGGTTCAAAATTGGGAAAGCAGTACATCAAGGTTGTATCTTGTCACCCTGCTTTTTTAACTTACATGCAGAGGACATCATGTGAAATGCCAGGATGGATGAGGCAGAAGCTGGAATCAAGATTATGGGGAGAAATATCAACAACTTAAGATATGCAGATGACACCATCCTTATGGCAGAAAGTGAAGGGGAACTAAAGAGCCTTTTGATGAAGGTGAAAGAGGAGAGTGAAAAAGGCTGGCTTAAAACTCAATATTCAAAGGATGAAGATCATGGCATCTGTTCCCATCACCTCATGGCAAATAGATGGGGAAACAATGGAAACAGTGACAGACTTTTTTTTTTCTTTGGCTCCGAAATCACTGTGGACAGTGACTGCATCCATGAAGTTAAAGATGCTTGCTCTTTAGAAGTTAAACAATGACAAACGTAGATAGCTTATTAAAAAGCAGAGGCATTACTTTGCCTACAAAGGTCTGTCTAGTCAAAGCTATGGTTTTTCCAGTGGTCATGCATGGATGTAAGAGCTGGACAATAAAAAAGACTGAGTGCCGAAGTTTGATGCCTTCAAACTGTGGTGTTGGAGAAGACTCTTGGGAGTCCCTTAGAGTGCAAGGAGTTCCAGCCAGTCAATCCCAAAGGAAACCAACACTGACTATACATTGGAAGGATTGATGCTGAAGCTGAAGTTCCGATACTTTGGCCACCTGATGAAATGAGCCAACTCATTGGAAAAGACCCTGGCGCTGGGAAAGATTGAGGACAGGAAGAGAAGGGGACGACAGAGGATGAGATACTTGGATAGCATCACTGACTCAGTGGACGTGAGTATGAGCAAACTCTGGGAGTTGGTGATGGACAGGGAAGCCTGCGTGCTACGGTCCATGGGGTCGCAAAGAGTCAGACACGCCTGAGCGACTGAATAGCAGCAAGAGTAGCCTCTGAAGACGGCCCTGGATTTACCTGGCATGGTGGCGGTCTGGCCACAGTTTTCAGAGGGGAAAATGTAACAAGGCTCAAGTGCATTTTATAAAAAGGCAATGGCACCCCACTCCAGTACTCCTGCCTGGAAAATCCCATGGATGGAGGAGCCTGGTAGGCTGCAGTCCATGGGGTCGCTGAGGGTCGGATACGACTGAGTGACTTCACTTTCACTTTTCACTTTCACTTTTCACTTTCATGCATTGGAGAAGAAAATAGCAACCCAGTCCAGTTATTCTTGCCTGGAGAGTCCCAGGGACGGGGGAGCCTGGTGGGCTGCCTCTATGGGGTCATACAGTGTCGGACACGACTGAAGTGACTTAGCAGCAGCAGCAGCAACCTGACTAAACTAGTCTAATGTAAAGAAAAATAATAGCTATTTCTCCTCATTTTCTTATCAAGAAATATTTATATTTCATTTAACTGTCACCACTATACTTCACCAAGCTCTTAAATATATATTATGTGAATTACTGAGAAAAGATAAAGACAACACCTTTATCTTTATAACAGGCAACTCCTGCCTGTTATAGAAAAAGTATTTCACTTGTCCATGAGGCTTGTGTATACAACATAGCAACAGAAAGAAAGTCTATGTATGAATCTCCATCACAAAATAACTCTATCAAATGGCAAGAAATACATTTTAATGTACACATGACCATACCAGTTAAGAAAGTTACATCATCCCACTGGAAATCCTAAATTGGGACACTTCTTGAAAACTGTGTTATCTGCATGTCTACACATAATGCTACTTACATTGGTCATGGGATTTGCACTATTAAAATAATAATGTATGTCAATAACCACCAATCTGTGACTCCATGTTTCTTCTCTAATTACAGATCATTGAAATAGTTTCATGTAGAACACTAGGGTTTCACAATGCAAGGTTATTTATAACCAAAATAATACCGAAGTCCTCAAAATATTCAGGCTCTAAGTCAACAGTTGGAGAGACATATGCTGAAAAAAAGAAGAAAAAATGGGTATTAGAAAAAAATGTAGATGAAGAAAATTATAAAGTTTAAAAGATCTATAAATTTAAGGTGTTTGTTTCTAAATTAAATCCTTAATTTCATTTCCCCCTGCATGAATTATATTAATGCTTCTCTTTACAGCTAGTGTTATAAAATCATAAATTTATATTCAATGTCAAAGCATTCTTTTTCCTATCCGTCAACATTTCCTAGGATAATATTTTGTGGTACAGAAAGCAAATTTATCATTAGTATAATGCCAAAATTACCTATGAATTTAATGTGATTTCACTTAAAATTAAAAGACATAATATGGCTTAAATATCATTTAAAAGTTTATCTGCAATAGAATGAAATTCAACATAATAAAGATCATTTATGAAAAACCCTTAGCTAACAACATACTCAGTAGTGCTTTTGTGCTCACTCAGTCGTGTCTGACTCTTTGAGACCCCACAGACTGTTGCCCACCAGGCTCCTCTGTTCATGGAATTTCCCAGGCAAGAATACTGGAGTGGGTTGCCATTTCCTACTCCAGGGGATCTTCCCAACCCAGGGATTAAACCTGTGTCTCCTGCATTCTTTACCTCTGAGCCACCTGGGAAGACCCATACTCAGTAGTAAAAGATTGATTTTTTTCCTTAAGTCACAATACGGGATGCCCATGTTTGCCATCTCTATCAACATAAAATGATATTTTAATTTCTTTTTCTTGCCTAATCAGAGCAATTAGGCCCGAAAAAGCAATAAAAAGCATCCAAACTGGGGAAGAAGAAATAAGATGATCTTGTTCCACATTAAATACTCTTTTAAGTGGAAAACTCTAAAGATTATACATACATACAAAGGCACAAATACACACAAACCAATTAGAAAAATTAATTCAACAAAGTTGGAAGTTATAAAATCAACAAATAAAAATCAGTTGCATTTCTATACACTACCAATGAACAATCTAAAAGGGAAAGTGAAAGTGTAAGTCGCTCAGTCGTGTCTGAATATTTGCGACCCTATGGACTATACAGCCCATGGAATTCTCCAGGCCAGAATACTGAAGTGGGTAGCTTTTCCCTTCTCCAGGGGATCTTCCCAACCCAGGGATTGAACCCAGGTCTCCTACATGGCAGGCAGATTCTTTGCCAGCTGAGCTACAACGATCAAAAATTAAATAAAAAAAAAAATCCAATAAAGTAGCATCAAGAAGGATAAAATACAAGAGGAATAAAAGTAACCAAAGAGGTGAAAGACTTGCACACTGAACTACAAAGCATTGCTTAAAGAAATTGAAGAAGACATAAAAATATGAAAGCAAATCCTGCATTCATGGATTGGAAGACAATATTCTAAAGGTGTTAATACCATACAAAGCAATATACAGATTAAATGCAACCCTTTGACCATACTGAAAATGCATTTTTCATAAAAAGACAAATTAAACTTGTAATTTATATGGAATCTCAAGGGAGTAGAATAGACAAGAAAATCTCTTAATCAGATCAGATCAGATCAGTTGCTCAGTCGTGTCCGACTCTTTGCGACCCCATGAACCGCAGCACACCAGGCCTCCCTGTCCATCACCAACTCCCGGAGGTCACTCAGACTCGCATCCATCGAGTCAGTGATGCCATCCAGCCATCTCATCCTCTGTCGTCTCCTTCTCCTCCTGCCCCCAATCCCTCCGAGCATCTGAGTCTTTTCCAATGAGTCAACTCTTTGCATGAGGTGGCCAAAGTACTCGAGTTTCAGCTTTAGCATCATTCCTTCCAAAGAAATTCCAGGATTGATCTCTTTCAGAATGGACTGGTTGGATCTTCTTGCAGTCCAAGGGACTCTCAAGAGTCTTCTCCAACACCACAGTTCAAAAGCATCAATTCTTCGGCACTCAGCCTTCTTCACATTCCAGCTCTCACATCCATACATGACCACAGGAAAGACCATAGCCTGGACTAGGCGAACCTTAGTTGGTAAAGTAATGTCTCTGCTTTTGAATATGCTATCTAGGTTGGTCATAACTTTCCTTCCAAGGAGTAAGCGTCTTTTAATTTCATGGCTACAGTCACCATCTGCAGTGAAGAGCACCCCGCCGGCTGCGTCGCGCACTAAGAGCGCGGCAGAGAGGAGCTACCCCATGACCGAGGAAGGGCGGCGGTGAGGAGAGACCCCTCGTCCAAGGTAAGGTGCAATGGTTGTGCTTCGATGGAGCAGCCGAGACGAGATACCCCATGCACAAGGTAAGAGAAACCCAAGTAAGACAGTAGGTCTTGTAAGAGGGCATCAGAGGGCAAATACACTGAAATCATTCTCACAGAAAACTAGTCAATCTAATCACACAAGGACCACACCCTTGTCTAACTCAATGAGATTAAGCCATGCCCGTGGGGCAACCCGGGATGGGCGGGTCATGGTGGAGAGATATGACAGGGTGTGGTCCGCTGGAGAAGGGAATGGCAAACCACTTCAGTATTCTTGCCTTGAGAACCCCATGAACAGTATGAAAAGACAAAATGATAGGATACTGAAAGAGAAACTCCCCAGGTCAGTAGGGGCCCAATATGCTACTGGAGATCAGTGGAGAAATAACTCCAGAAAGAATGAAGGGATGGAGCCAAAGCAAAAAGAATATCCAGCTGTGGATGTGTCTGGTGATAGAAGCAAAGTCCAATGCTGTAAAGAGCAATATTGCATAGGAACCTGGAATGTCAGGTCCATGAATCAAGGCAAATTGGAAGTGGTCAAACAAGAGATGGCAAGGGTGAATGTCGACATTCTAGGAATTAGCGAACTAAAATGGACTGGAATGGGTGAATTTAACTCAGATGACCATTATATCTACTACTGTGGGCAGGAATCCCTCAGAAGAAATGGAGTGGCCATCATGGTCAACAAAAGAGTCCGAAATGCAGTACTTGGATGCAATCTCAAAAACGATAGAATGATCTCTGTTCATTTCCAAGGCAAACCATTCAATGTCACAGTAATCCAAGTCTATGCCCCAACCAGTAACGCTGAAGAAGCTGAAGTTGAACGGTTCTATGAAGACCTACAAGACCTTCTAGAACTAACACCCAAAAAAGATGTCCTTTTCATTATAGGGGACTGGAATGCAAAAGTAGGAAGTCAAGACACACCTGGAGTAACAGGCAAATTTGGCCTTGGAACACGGAATGAAGCAGGGCAAAGACTAACAGAGTTTTGCCAAGAAAATGCACTGGTCATAGCAAATACCCTCTTCCAACAACACAAGAGAAGACTCTATACATGGACATCACCAGATGGTCAACACCGAAATCAGATCGATTATATTCTTTGCAGCCAAAGATGGAGAAGCTCTATACAATCAGCAAAAACAAGACCAGGAGCTGACTGTGGCTCAGACCATGAACTCCTTATTGCCAAATTCAGACCGAAATTGAAGAAAGTAGGGAAAACCACTAGACCATTCAGGTATGACCTAAATCAAATCCCTTATGAGTATACAGTGGAAGTGAGAAATAGATTTAAGGGCCTAGATCTGATAGAGTGCCTGATGAACTATGGAATGAGGTTCGTGACATTGTACAGGAGACAGGGATCAAGACCATCCCCATGGAAAAGAAATGCAAAAAAGCAAAATGGCTGTCTGGGGAGGCCTTACAAATAGCTGTGAAAAGAAGAGAAGTGAAAAGCAAAGGAGAAAAGGAAAGATATAAACATCTAAATGCAGAGTTCCAAAGAATAGCAAGAAGAGATAAGAAAGCCTTCTTCAGTGATCAATGCAAAGAAATAGAGGAAAACAACAGAATGGGAAAGACTAGGGATCTCTTCAAGAAAATCTCTTAATAAGGAAATGCAAAGTTTAAAAGACTCATTTTTTCTAACTTCAGACTTTACTTTAAAAACTACAATAATCAAAACAAATTGGTATAATCACAGAGGAAAAACACATGGACCAATGCAACAGAATAGAGAGCCCAGACACAACAGAATATATTGTACAGCACAGGGAAATATAGCTATTATTTTTAATAAGTTTAAATGGAGTATGATCTTTAAAAATAAAAAAAAAATCACTATGTTGTACACCTGAAAATAATATAATATTGTAAAACAGCTGTATTTCAATTAAAAAAAAAAAAAAAAAGAACAGAGAGCCCAGAAATAAACTTTCACTTTTATGGTCAAATGACAGTTCACAAGGTACTAAGAAAATTTAATGGTGAAAGGGCAACGTTTTAAAAATTGAATCTTGGAAAACTGGATGTGTATTAGTCACTCAGTCATGTCTGACTCTTTGCAGTCCCATGGACTATAGCCCACCAGGTTCCTCTGTCCTTGGGATTCTCCAGTCAAGAACACTAGAGTGTGTTGCGGTTCCCTTCTCAGGGGATCTTTGTAACACAGGGATCGAACCCAGGTCTCCCGCCTTGCAGGCGGATTCTTTACCAGCTGTGCCACCAGGGAAGCCTGATTTCAGTATTGACCACCTGGTGATGTCCATGTGTAGAATCCTCTTTTGTGTTGTTGGAAGAGAGTATTTGCTATGAGCAGCGTGTTCTCTTGACAAAACTCTGTTAGCCTTTGCCTTGCTTCATTTTGTACTCCAAGGATAAACTTGCCTTTTACTCCAGGTATCTTTTGGCTTCCTACTTTTGCATTCCAATCAAGGACATCTGTGTGTGTGTGTTCGTTTGTGTGTGTGTGTGTGTGTGTGTGTGTGTGTGTGTGTTGGTTCTAGAAGGTCTTGTTGGTCTTCAAAGAATTGTTCAGCTTCTTCAGCATTAGTGGTTGGGGCATAGACTTGGATTACCGTGATGTTGAATGGTTTGCCTTGGAAATGAACCGAGATCATCCTGTCATTTTTTTATTAAAGAGATTAGATCTGGTATATAGAGTTCTGAAGAGGTATGGAAGGAGGTTCCAAACATTGCACAGGAGGTGGTGACCAAAACCATCCCAAAGCAAAAGAAATGCAAGAAGGCAAAGTCATTGTCTGAGGAGGCTTTACAAATAGTTGAGAAAAGAAGAGAAGCAAAAGACAAAGGAGAAATGGAAAGATACACCCATCTGAACGCAGAGTTCCAGAGACTAGCAAGGAGAGATAAGAAAGTTTTCATAAGTAAACAATGCAAAGAAATAGAGGAAGGCAATAGAATAAAAAGACTCGTCACACTGTTTAAATTTCTATGCAGAGTATATCACAAGAAATGTCTGGCTGGATGAATCATAAGATGTAATCAAGATTTCTGGGAGAAATATCAACACCCTCAGATGTGCAGATGATACCACTCTAATGGCAGATAGTGAAGAGGAACTAAAGAGCCTCTTGATAAGTGTGAAAGAGAAGAGTGGAAAAGCTGGTTTAAAACTCAACATTCGAAAAACTAAGATCATGGCATCTGGTCTCATCTCTTCATGGCAAATAGATGGGGAAACAGTGGCAGATTTTATTTTCTTGGGCTCCAAAATCAGTACAGATAGTGATTGCAGCCATGAAATTAAAAATGCTTGCTCCTTGGAAGGAAAGGTATGACAGACCTAGGCAGTGTATTAAAAAGCAGAAATACCACTTTGCCAACAAAGGTCTGTATAGTCAAAACTTTGCCAGTAGTCCTGTACAGATGTGAGAGTTGACCACAAAGAACGTCATGAAGTGAAAGTTGAAGGTGTTAGTCTCCAGCAGGCAGATTCTTTACAGTCTGAGCCGAGAGAAGCCCCCAAAGGTTGAGCACCTATGAGTTGGTGCTTTTGAATTGTGGTAAGACTCTTGAGCATCCCTTAGATTGCAAGGAGAGCAGACCAGTTAGTCCTAAAGGAAACAAACCCTGAATATTTGTTGGAAGGACTGATATTGAAGATGAAGGTTCAATACTTTGGCCACCTGATGTGAAGAGCTGACTCATTGGGAAAGACCCTAATGCTGGGAAAGACTGAGGGCAGGAGAAGTGGGCAACAGAGGATGAGACAGTTGGATAGCATCACCGACTTAATGGACATGAATTTGAGCAAGCTCCAGGAGATGGTGAAGGACTGGGAAGCCTGGCATCCTGCTGTCCATGGGGCTGCAAAGAGTCAGGCACAACTTAGCAACTGAACAACAAATGGATGAAAATGACCTGAAAACTAGCATAAATGATCTTTACAACTAAAGATATAAATAAGGAACCAATGTGAGACAGGAAAGAGGATCAGAGACATAGTATAAACAGTAACTGTAACTCTGGGGAGCTGACCCACAAATTGTGGCGATCATTACAATTGCAGAAGCTCTCCCCATGGAAGGAGGGGTCTGAGTTTCACATGAGATTCCCCAGCCTGGGGGTCCTGCACCAGGAAGACAAGCACTGCCCACCCCAGAATGTTTGGCTTTGAAGGCCAGCATGGCATAATTTTGGGAGATCCAGAGAGTTTTAGGAAATAGAGACTCCACTCTGAAGGGTGTAAATAAAATGTCATATACTCTCGAGACCCAGGGCCAAAGCAGCAACTTGAAAAGATCTCGGCCTAGATCTACTTGCTGATCTTGGAGAGGCAGAGGACAGCGAGGACTCACTCTGGGGACCAGAGGCTGGCAGTAGCCACTGTTAGGAACTCATACCACAAAGACTCTGGTGCTGGCAAGCATCATTTTGAAATCCTCACTCTATCTTATTAGCACCAAGACTGTGATATGACCCTTCCTCCCAGGAAGGTGGGCACAATGGTCTCAACACTGCAGACTGAGCAGTTATCGGAGTGGTAACACAACCCCACCCACAAGAAGGGAAATGTCATCTTGTATCCTCCAGGACCCACCCTTTCCTTCCAGAGGGTCCAGGACCTGACCCAGAACACTGCAGTTAGACCCTAGTCCCCGGCTCTCCTCACCACTGGGCCAGCACGAGTCCTGGAACCCCATGGGCAGCAGCCCCACCAACCGCAGCCTGATACAAGCTCCAGGAGCTGTCAGCCCCTCAGCCAGCTTCCCCACGGTCAGACCCCATCCAGCAGCAGGACAGCAACAACTCCAGGACACCCTGACACCATAGTCAGCTACGTCAGGATATGACCAGCTCACCAGGACCCTCCAGGCCACAGCCCTATGGACCAGAAGGCTGACACCTGCTCTGAGGCTCACAGCCTGTTTCCCCAGCTCTACCAACGAGTCAGCCAGTACTAGCCCTGCTACAGTAAAATCATCTATATCCGCCATAAATAGTTAAAAGATGAGCAAAACAAAAATATGATGGGACAAACATTAAACGTGATGGGATGGAGTAAAAATTCAGCGTTGTTAGAATTAGTTCAAAATTAAGAGTTTAGGAACTAAAATAACCATATGTTGGATATTTGTAAATCTCATGAGAATCATGAAACAAAACTCTATCATAGATACATCCATAATAAAGAGTAAGTAATCCAACATAACACTAAATATAGTCATCAGAGCACAAGTGAAGAGAGGAAAAGAAGAGAGGAACAAAAATGAACCACGCACTTGAGAGCTAAAATTACGAAACTCTTGGAGAACACGGAGGACAGCTTCAGGATGTGGGGTCTGGCAGTGATTTCTCGGATGTGACACCAAAAGCACAGACACACCGGGTTTCATCAAAACCAAACACAAGCTGTTTAAAAAGGGGCACTGTCATCAGAGGGAGAGCGTCCACAGGATGGGAGGAAACTGCATTATAGAGCTGATCGGGGACTAACCTTCAACATATATTATGAGCTTTTAAAAATGGAAAAAAGATCCAATTCAAAATTGGGCAAAGGACTTGAACAGATGTTTCTCCAGAGAAGATATAGAGAAGACCAACAATATGCACATGAAGAGATAATCACTAATAATTGTAGAAATGCAAAGAAAAACCACAGTGAAATACTACTTCTCATATATTGGTATGGATTGTATCAAACAAAACAAAACAAAACAGGGAACAACAAGTGCTGGCAAAAAGATGGAGAAATCAGAACTTTTATGCATCACTGGAGGGAATATAAAATAGTGCAGCTGCTGTGGAAGACTCTATGGTTGTTCCTCAAAAAAAATAAACATAGGAGGACTATATAACCCAGCGATTTATTCCTAGGTACATAACCACCAAATTAAAAATAGGGACTTGGACACTTGAATGCCAGTGTTCAGAGCAGCGTTGTTTAGAATATCCAACAGGTAGAAACAAACCAAGTGTCTTTCAACAAATGAATGAATTAAGGAAATGTGGTTTATATAATGGAATATTATTAAGTTACAAAAGTAATAAAGTTCTGATACATGTTACAAGGTGGATGAACCTTGAAAACATTAGGCGAAGAGAAATAAACTAGAAGTGATTCCAAGTCTGTGAGGCACCTCGAACAGTGAAACTCATAGACACAGAGAGCAGGCAATGCTTAGCAGGGCTGGAGGAGGGAGAAGGGAGTTGTTTCCTAGGCATGATGTTTCATTTTGAGATGATTAAAAGCATTTGGAGATAGATGGTAGTAATGGCTGCACAAAAATGTGAATACACTTAATGCCACCAAAATGTACAATCAAACTGTTAAAGATGTCAGTAAAATAAAACAGAAGTTGGTCTAGAAAAATTAACACAGAGAGTAGCCTGAGCATCTGAAAAGGAAGCGTTCTGCCAGATATTAAACGTATCATTGTGCTGTAATCAAAGCATCGATTTGGTGCTGGGGCAGGAATGGGTGGAATTCAAGGGAACAGAAAGATCAGATCACACATGAATTTAATGTGTGATAAAACTGGCACCTTCACAAGCTGGAAGACTTACTCAACGAATGGTGCTGCTTCTCATTGGTGTCGGGACCAGCCCAACAACGAAATGACCTGAGGGAGTGGTGCGGCAGAAGAATAAGGAAAAATAAGACTCAGACATAAAGTGGGGATCAGGACGCCGATGCTGTCCGCAGGCAAAAGCCCAGATCCTAATCCTTGCATGCCTTTTATTTTTAACTTCTACTTCCTTCTACAGATATGCTCTAGAGATATCTGTTCTTCACAATCTCAGATCCCAGATAAACAATGCACAGTCCTCAGAGTCAAACCTTCAGGCCTTTCTTGACTTTGTCTAGCTCGTGACGCTCTTTCTCAGCAACTGCCTCGAGGCTCCGGTTACAGGAACAGTCTCTATGGTTTTCCATTACTCACATCAGTATTTCAACATCTTGTTTTCAAGATGTCTTTCCACAATGTACTTTTTACTGCTCCCAGCCCTTCATCTGGGAGTGATGAGAAAATCATTTTTATTTTTCAAAGAGGCCCTATTAATTATAGTACAGGCCTGTGCACAGCATATTCCCTACAACTGGATGAAGGTCGGTGGAGTGAGGAGGAGTGCAATCTCATTTCCCAGGGCATAAAGGATGTGAGATGAGTCAATGATCTAATGCAACCGCACAGTCACACTGTGGAAACATTTATATCATTTAGCATGGAGAAGATCTGAAGCTTTTTTTAAGAGAGGCACAATTAAGAGAGGCACAACACTCATAGTCATTAGGGAAAACATCAATGCATCCAACTTCCTATTAATGTAAAAATTCTGCACTCATAAATTACCACTGAGACAATAGTTGAGTGAAATATGGTACATGTTAAAATCATCATTTAAAAAGATGGGAATAAATCTAACTACAGCTCCAGTGCAAGTGGAAAAAGTGCAAATTTCAGAAAAGTATGAACAGCATAATGACATTTTTGGATAAAAAATTAAAAAATGCTAAAATATGTATAGAAATAAAAATGCTGATGTGTAGAAATAGGTTAAAAAGACACCCTAAACTCTAAAGATAAGAGCTTAGATAATAGATCAGAGAAAGAGGTGGAGAACTAGTCTTTTAATCTGTATGCTTTTGCAGTGTTTGCGATTAGCTCAGATGGTAAAGAACCCGCCTGGAATGCAGGAGACCCGGGTTGGATCCCTGGGTCGGGAAGATCCCCTGGAGAAGGAAATGGCACGGACTCTAGTGCTCTTGCCTGGAGAATCCCATGGACGGAGGAGCCTGGGGGCAACAGTCTATGGGATTGCAAAGAGTCGGACACGACTGTGCAACTAACTTTCAACTTTCACTTTTCATGTTAGTATCTCTTGCCTGGAGAATCCCATGGACGGAGGAGCCTGGGGGCAACAGTCTATGGGATTGCAAAGAGTCGGACACGACTGTGCAACTAACTTTCAACTTTCACTTTTCATGTTAGTATCTCTTGCCTGGAGAATCCCATGGACGGAGGAGCCTGGGGGGCAACAGTCTATGGGATTGCAAAGAGTCGGACACGACTGTGCAACTAACTTTCAACTTTCACTTTTCATGTTAGTATCTCTTGCCTGGAGAATCCCATGGCCGGAGGAGCCTGGGGGCAACAGTCTATGGGATTGCAAAGAGTCGGACACGACTGTGCAACTAACTTTCAACTTTCACTTTTCATGTTAGTATCTCTTGCCTGGAGAATCCCATGGCCGGAGGAGCCTGGGGGCAACAGTCTATGGGATTGCAAAGAGTCGGACACGACTGTGCAACTAACTTTCAACTTTCACTTTTCATGTTAGTATCTACTTACATAATTAAAAGCTGCAGAAAGCAATCTATAGGAAATAGAATAAAATCTTAAAAGAAAACTGACTAGTAAAATAAGGCAAAGAAAAAACCTAGAAGAAAATTCCACTTCATGTTAAAAGACCTTAAATAATAAATTGACCAAAAAAATATTTTAGAAACCACATAGAAAAATGAACAGAGTACCAAAATACACAACGGCAAACAAAAAATTCAGCTTTATTGATAATATAAAAATGTAAATTAGTATATTACATCATTTTCACTCATCACCTTATTAAATTCTAACCAATGTTAGTAAAATAAAGAGGTACTGAACCTGTATGACTTGATGTTGCAGATGTAGCTGGACGAAGACCTGGAAAAATTGATTGGATTCAATTCACCCATGTCATCAATACAAAATTATAGATTTAATTTTGATGTTTCACTCTTTAAGGTTATTTCACAAAATGAATTACTTCTCAGAATGAAAAATATACATCCTTTCCAAACTATGCTATTCTACTTCTGGAAAGTTAACCTAAACGTATATTAACATAAGTACATAAGAATGTATACATAAAAATGTTTACTATAGCTTTGTATTACATAATGGAAATCTTAGAAATTAAGAAATAATAAATCAAAAAGATCATGTATTCAGAATAAATATACAATGTTTTAAAAATACCATCCGCATAGTATCATGCTACATATTTTGTATCCTTTCTTTTTCACCTCATATTTTGCCCACATTTTTTCATACACACATAATCACATAATCACATCTCCCTGGAAGGGCATAAAATTCCTAGGTGGCACAGAGGTAAAGAATCCATCTGCTAATGCAAGGGACGAAAGAGATGCGGGTGTCCCTGGGTCTGGAAGATGCCCTTGAGAAGGAAGTGCCAATCCACTTCAGTATTCTTGCCTGGAAAATTCCATGGACACAAGAGCCTGGCAGGCTACAGTTAATGGGGTCACCAAGAGTCAGATGCGACTGAGCGCACACACACACAATCACAGCTACTTAACACCATTACATTTCACTAATGATCCTTCTCATAGTCTTTTTCTAACTGATGATAAAAACTCATGTTCTGATGATAGAAATTCTAACTCATGTCCTCTCATGAGGAATTTTGATTTTTATGTTTAAAAAAGGTCCTTGTAATTTATCTTCTTTATAAACCTGTCCTCACAATTCTGTCTTCTTTTAAACACTAAACTGGATCAGTGTTTTATAAATGCTTTATGAAATGCTTTCAGTCAACTCTTTCAAAAGAGCATATCAATATAGTTACCACAGTGCATATTCCCATTAGGAACAGGTGATTAAACATTGGTGGGTCAATGAGTAAATATATGCAATCTTTATATATCATCCACCAAAAAAAAAAAAAAAAAAAAATCTCTTTCCCTACAAAATCTCACAGCACTCACCAAGGTTCTCAATGAGTCAACTCAGTGAGGGTACCAGGTTTATAGGAATTATAAAAAGATGTTCCAGTTACCATGTTAACATGAATAATGCCTCTCACTTCCTCAAAATGTTAGGGCAGAAGGAAAAACACAAACAAGAAGGCAGTAAGTGACGTTTGTTTTGAGTCATTAAACAATGGGAAACTGGAACCTCTAGAAATGATGTTATTTGTAAGCCAAGCCACACCAGGACCCTGAGCGAGGTCTGCCCAGGCTAATGTGGTTTCTACTGTTCTTCTTGTCTCTTGCTTCTGCTGAAACCTAAGAGAAGCCAAAGACAGCAGCCCTGAAGTCAGGAAGATAATTCCTTCCACCACATCAAAGTAGTCTCTCAAGTCTTAGCAAGAGTAACGGATCAGTTCCTGTCTCTGCCAGAAAACCTCCATTTCATTTCAATAAATAAGGGCAAATCTTACAAATGTATGTTAGTATACTACTTATGTAATTTAAAGTTATAAAAAGCAATCTATAGTCAATAGTATAAAATCTTATAATTTTATACAACTGACTAGTAAAAATAAGGCAAAAAAAAAACTAGAGGAAAATTCCACTTCATGTTAAAAGGGTTTTAATGTGTATAATGAGTTCTGATAAGTCAACAAGATAATTACTCCTGAAACCACATAGGGAAATGAACAGAGGTGCAAAAATAAGTGAAAGTAGATAAAAAATTCAGCTTCATTGATAATTTAAAAAGCAAAATTAGCACAGGATATCATTTTCACCCATCGCCTTATTAAGTTCTAACTATGTAGATAGGCAATGGCACCCCACTCCAGTCCTCTTGCCTGGAAAACCCCATGGACGGAGGAGCCTGGTGGGCTGCTGTCTATGGGGTCGCACAGAGTCAGACACGACTGAAGCGACTTAGCAGCAGCAACAGCAGCAGCAAGTAGATAAGATAAAGAGGTACTCAACCTGTCGAACTTGGCACTGTAGTTGTATTTGGACGAGGACCTGTAAAAATAAATTTAATTCATCAGTCTCATCAGTACAAAATTACAGAATTGATTTTGGTTTTTCAGTTTTTAAAAAATTATTTCTCAAAATGAAAAATAAATGTATTTTCCCAATTCTGTTATTCTACTTCTGGGAAGTTAACCTAAATATACATTTATATAAGTACATAAAATTGTATGCATAAGAATGTTCACCATATAGCTGTGTATTATGTAGAAGGTAACAAATAATAAATTATAAAAATCCTGTCTTTCCACTCTTTCTCTTGTTCTTGCTTCTGCTGCAACCAAAGAAAAGAAGATAGAGATAGCAGCTCTGAAGTCAAGAAGACAATTCCTTCCACCATATCAAAATAGTCTCTCAAGTCTTAGGAAGAGTAGCTGATCAGCTCCTGTCTCTGCCAGAAAACCTCCATTTCATTTCAATAGATAAGGACAAATCTTACAAATGTACGTTAGATACTACTTTTGTAATTAAAAGTTATAAAAAGCAATCTATATTCAATAGTATAAAATCTTACAATTTTATACAAGTGACTAGTAAAACAAGACAAAAAAACCTAAAAGAAAATTCCACTTCATGTTAAAAGGGCTTTAACTTATAATGAGTTCTGATAAGTTAACAAGAAAATACTTCTGAAACCACACAGAAAAAGTAAACAGAGGTCCAAAAATTAGTGAAAGTAGATTAAAAAATTCAGCTTCATTGATCATTAAAAATGCAAAATTAGCCCAGGATATCATTTTTCACCCATCACCTTATTAAGTTCTAACTATGTAGATAGCTAGAGGATAAAGAGGTACTGGACCTGTTGAACTTGGCACTGTAGTTGTATTTGGACGAGAACCTGGAAAAATAAATTTAATTCATCAGTCTCATCAGTACAAAATATGGAATTGATTTTGATTTTTAATTTTTTAAAAGATTATTTCTCAAAATGAAAAATAAATGTATTTTCCAAACTCTGTTATTCTACTTCTGGGAAGTTAATCTAAATGTATGTATACAAGTACATAAAATTGTACGCATAAGAATGTTCACTATAGCTTTGTATTATGTAGAAGGTAACAAGTAATAAATCATAAAAATCCTGTCTTCACACTCTTTCCCTTGTCTCTTGCTTCTGCTGCAACCAAAGAGAAGAGATAGCAGCCCTGAAGTCAGGAAATATCAAAATAGTCGTTCAAGTCTTAGGAAGAGTAGGTGATCAGTGGTCGCTGCCAGGAAATCTCTATTTCATTTCAGTAAATAGGGACTTTTCCTGCCCTTCAGTTGTTATAAAACTTATTTTCCGCTGCCACACACACACACAAAAAAGCCAAGTGAAGAGAAAAATAATAATTGCATTGGTTGGCAGGTGTTGGGGGTGAGGAGTAGAAACACCAGTCTTGTTCTGAAGACAGCAGAAATTTCTCAGTTAAAATTACACTATTTAAAAAGAACCAAATTCCTTATTGGCAGGAAAATGAAACACATTCCTGGACCGGATGATACCCTGTACAGATGTCAACAGGGCACTTTTAAAATGAATAAATTATCAATGTTGATGATACAGAAAACATACATGTTAAAAAACAGAAGCTGTGGATCTCCCTCTACACTAAGACTAATTACAGTGACACTGGGCATTAGGTGGCTCCCTTTAAGAGCTTTCTAGACACTAGGCACTGTGCTAAGTACTTTAAATGCATCCCATTGTAACTTTACTATCACACAGTGAGGGAAGTATTCAATCATTACACGTGTACATAAACAAGTTTATACACATTACCTAAGTTTATACATCTGGTTTAGCAAATAATTTTAGACTAAATACAAAAATGGTTGTAAATGCATTCTCCCTCCTTCTATGACCAAAAATTACAGCGAGTGTAAGTCACCAGATATCTAAAAGATTTTGAAAATTCACAAAGAATTTAAAGGATATTGACAAATATGAGCAGGACTTTATGAAACCTGAAGCACGGGTAGTTGAAGGCTTAGTAGTAGCAGCAACTGGCACTGGAAAACAAAAATATAAACTCACTGAATTACTTGGAATTTATCACTTTCTGTTCATTTACATACTTATTTATGTGAAAATGCGATTGCTTTAATTTACACTGAAAAATGTTTCCTATCCATTTTATAGATAAAGATGCTGAACAAGAGAAATTTATGCATCTGTGATAACATCACATTTTAAGAGCCTATAAAAGCACAGAAAAATCAAAACAGCAGCTTTCTTTGTGAATTAGCTCGCATGCATGTAACATGGAAATGGCTATAAGACAGATATGAGTACCAAAATTGTTTCTTTTCTGTTATTCTGTATCATTGAAATTTATTGTCAAAAAAAAAAAAAAAAAAAAAACTAATAAAGAGAAAGACACCTTCATACCTTTAGTACATGTTGGTAACTTAGGCTCCCAAGCACTGTTTGCATTACAGACAACTGTGTTGCTGCCATGAAGGGAAAAACCCTGGTTACATTTAAATAGAACTTGCGCTTTGTAGTAAAATTTTCTTCTAAATCCTGATAATATCATTCCATGTTCAACAACTGGATAGTCACATTTGACCACTGAAAAGTGGAGAAATTCCAAAATTAATGGAAATCTGCTTCACATAGGAGCAAAAATCTAGTGCAAAGTAATAATTACCGGTAGGAAGAAAGAAGTAAGGAATGAAAGGCAGGGTGTTAATTGAAAAAAAAAAAAAAAAGAAAGACTTTATTTGTGCATTTGACTTCCTGGGAAACAGATTTAGAGGGATCTAATAATGTTTTTTTCTTTTCCATAGGGATGGTCTTGATCCCTGTCTCCTGTACAATGTCACGAACTTCTGTCCATAGTTTATCAGGCACTCTATCTATCAGATGTAGTCCCTTAAATCTATTTCTCACTCCCATGGTATAATCATAAGGGATTTGATTTAGGTCATACCTGAATGGTCTAGAGGTTTTTGCTACTTTCTTCAATTTAAGTCTGAATTTGGCAATAAGGATTTCATGATCTGAGCCACAGTCGGCTCCTGGTCTTTTTTTTGTTGTTGATTGTATATAGCTTCTCCATCTTTGGCTGCAAAGAATATAATCAATCTGATTTCAGTGTTGATCATCTGGTGATGTCCATGTGTAGAGTCTTCTCTTGTGTTGTTGGAAGAGGGTGTTTGTTATGACCAATGAATTTTCTTGGTAAAACTCTATTAGTCTTTGTCCTGCTTCATTCCGTATTCCAAGGCCAAATTTGCCTGTTAATCCAGGTGTTTCTTGACTTCCTACTTTTGCATTCCAGTCCCCTATAATGAAAAGGACATCTTTTTTGGGTGTTAGTTCTAAAAGGTCTTGTAGGTCTTCATAGAACCATTCAACTTCAGCTTCTTCAGCATTACTGGTTGGGGCATAGACTTGGATTGCTGTGTAATTGAATGGTTTGCCTTGGAAATGGACAGAGATCATTCTGTTGTTTTTGAAACTGCATCCAAGTACTGCATTTCGGACTCTTTTGTTGACCATGATGGCTACTCCATTTGTTCTGAGGGATTCCTGCCCACAGTAGTAGATATAATGGTCATCTGAGTTAAATTCACCCATTCCAGTCCATTTTAGTTCGCTAATTCCTAGAATGTCAACTTTTAGCAAAAAAGCAAAATGGCTGTCTGAGGAGGCCTTACAAATAGCTGTGAAAAGAAGTGAAAAGCAAAGGAGAAAAGGAAAGATATAAGCACCTGAATGCAGAGTTCCAAAGAATAGCAAGGAGAGATAAGAAAGCCTTCCTCAGCGACCAATGCAAAGAAATAGAGGAAAACAACAGAATGGGAAAGACTAGAGATCTCTTCAAGAAAATCAGAGATATCAAAGGAACATTTTATGCAAAGATGGGCTCGATAAAGGACAGAAATGGTGTGGACCTAACAGAAGCTATTAAGAAGAGGTGGCAGGAATACACAGAAGAACTGTACAAAAAAGATTTTCACGACCCAGATAATCACGATGGTGTGATCACTGACCTAGAGCCAGACATCCTGGAATGTGAAGTCAAGTGGGCCTTAGGAAGCATCACTATGAACAAAGCTAGTGGAGGTGATGGAATTCCAGTGGAGCTATTTCAAATCCTGAAAGATGATGCTGTGAAAATGCTGCACTCAATATGCCAGCAAATTTGGAAAACTCAGCAGTGGCCACAGGACTGGAAAAGGTCAGTTTTCATTCCAATCCCAAAGAAAGGCAATGCCAAAGAATGCTCAAACTACCGCACAATTGCACTCATCTCACATGCTAGTAAAGAAATGCTCAAAATTCTCCAAGCCAGGCTTCAGCAATATGTGAACTGTGGACTTCCAGATGCTCAAGCTGGTTTTAGAAAAGGCAGAGGAACCAGAGATCAAATTGCCAACATCCGCTGGATCATTGAAAAAGCAAGAGAGTTCCAGAAAAACATCTATTTGTGCTTTGTTGACTATGCCAAAGCCTTTGACTGTGTGGATCACAACAAACTGTGGAAAATTCTGAAAGAGATGGGAATACCAGACCACCTGATCTGCCTCTTAAGAAATTTGTATGCAGGTCAGGAAGCAACAGTTTGAACTGAACATGGAACACCAGACTGGTTCCAAATAGGAAAAGAAGTACGTCAAGACTGTATACTGTCACCCTGCTTATTTAACTTATATGCAGAGTACATCATGAGAAATGCTGGGCTGGAAGAAGCACAAGCTGGAATGAAGATTGGTGGGAGAAATATCAATAACCTCAGATATGCAGATGACACCACCCTTATGGCAGAAAGTGAAGAGGAATTAAAAAGCCTCTTGATGAAAGTGAAAGTGGAGAGTGAAAAAGTTGGCTTAGAGCTCAACATTCAGAAAACAAAGATCATGGCATCTGGCCCATCACTTCATGGGAAACAGATGGGGAAACAGTGGAAACAGTGTCAGACTTTATTTTTGGGGGCTCCAAAATCACTGCAGATGGTGACTGTGGCCATGAAATTAAAAGACGCTTACTCCTTGGAAGGAAAGTTATGACCAACCTAGATAGCATACTGAAAAGCAGAGACTTTACTTTGCCGATAAAGGTCTGTCCAGTCAAGGCTATGGTCTTTCCTGTGGTCATGTATGGATGTGAGAGCTGGACTGTGAAGAAAGCTGAGCGCCGAAGAATTGATGCTTTTGAACTGTGGTGTTGGAGAAGACTCTTGAGAGTCCCTTGGACTGCAGGGAGATCCAACCAGTCCATTCTGAAGGAGATCAGTCCTGGGATTTCTTTGGAAGGAATGATGCTAAAGCTGAAACTCCAGTACTTTGGCCACCTCATGAGAAGAGTTGACTCATTGGAGAAGACTCTGATGCTGGCAGGAATTGGGGGCAGGAGGAAAAGGGGAGGACAGAGGATGAGATGGCTGGATGGCATCACTGACTCGATGGATGTGAGTCTGAGTGACCTCCAGGAGTTGGTGATGGACAGGGAGGCCTGGCGTGCTGCGATTCATCGGGTGGCAAAGGGTCGGACAGGACTGAGCGACTGAAGTGAACTGACTGACTGAATAATGTTTCTCTACTAGGAACAGACTATCATTATAGTTTATTGACTTTTCTGCATTTTTTTTTCCCCAGTGCTGACAAGTTTTGAAAAGGTCTGATTATCAGATACAAATTCAGGCTAAGTTCAAAAGTGGCTTTTGATATTCTTCAGCTCTAGGATTTTTTTCAGCTCATGCTGAGACTAATTACATACCTTGTTCTTTTAGAAAGATAGTAAAGACTTTTGGAGAAGGTAATAGTTGGGCTCAAATTTAAAAGTTTAAAAGAAGCCAGTCATGAAAAAATACGAAAGAAAAGTTTTCATATGGCAAAAACACACAGGAATTGGGATGTTCAAGACATATAAAGGCCAATGTAATTAGGACAGTGTTTTCCAAACATTTTGGACTACAATCAAGAGATCAAGAAACAATTTTTAAGTTGTAAAGCAGTATACAAGCATGAAATTAAAAGACGCTTGCTCCTTGGAAGGAAAGTTATGACCAACCTAGATAGCATATTCAAAAGCAGAGACATCACTTTACCAACAAAGGTTCGCCTAGTCAAGGCTATGGTCTTTCCTGTGGTCATGTATGGATGTGAGAGCTGGACTGTGAAGAAGGCTGAGCGCTGAAGAATTGATGCTTTTGAACTGTGGTGTTGGAGAAGACTCTTGAGAGTCCCTTGGACTGCAAGAAGATCCAACCAGTCCATTCTGAAGGAGATCAATCCTGGAATTTCTTTAGAAGGAATGATGCTAAAGCTGAAACTCCAGTATTTTGGCCACCTCATGCGAAGAGTTGACTCATTGGAGAAGACTCTGATGCTGGGAGGGGTTGAGGGCAGGAGGAGAAGGGGAGGACAGAGGATGAGATGGCTGGATGGCATCACTGACTCGATGGATGCGAGTCTGACTGACCTCCGGGAGCTGGTGATGGATAGGGAGGCCTGGCGTGCTGCAGTTCATGGGGTCGCAAAGAGTCGGACACGACTGAGCGACTGATCTGATCTGATCTGATCTGATACAAGCATGCAGACCCAAGATCAGGTTTCAAATTAATACTCAGCCCTCACACCAGTGTGCTCTGCTATCTCCCATTCTACTCTGCTTCTCCAGACTTCCCTGGTGGCTCAGAGATTAAAGCATCTGCCCGCAATGTGGGAGACCTGTGTTCAGTCCTTGGGTTGGGAAGATCCCCTGAAGAAGGAAATGGCAACCCACTCCAGTACTCTTGCCTGGAGAATCCCATGGACAGAGAAGCCTGGTAGGCTACAGTCCACGGGGTCACAAAGAGTCGGACATGACTGAGCGACTTCACTTTCACTTTCTGCTTCTCCAGAAGTAAATTACAGATCATGACACTCTAGCTTGACTTCAAGATCTACTAATAGGTCTTGCAGAACTTGGAAACAAAGCAAAACCAAAAAGCGCCGGACGGGGCAATGACTTCAAGAGAATATCTTATGAGATTAAATCGGCAATAGGTGCAAGTGAAAAAGTGAAAGTGACAGTCACTCAGCCTTGTCCGACTCTCTGAGACCCTACAGACTGTAGCCCGGCAGGTTCCAACTGACAGGAAATTCTTGCTTTTTTCCAGAGCGGGATGATTATGACAAGGATGCTATGAACATTCTCATGGAGGTTTCCATCTGTACATGTTTTCACTTGACTTGGATCGGTGAGTTGTACCCTGACATGTTAGTCTCTCAGTCACGTCCAACTCTTTGCAACCCTATGAAACATAGCCCACCAGGCACCTCTGTCTACACGATTCTCCAGGCAAGGATACTGGAGTGAGTTGCCATGCCCTTCTCTAGCGGATCTTCCTGACCCAGGGATTGAACCCTTAAATGGATGCTTAACTGTATAAAATATCGCTAAATTGTGTTCCAAAATGGTCATACCACTTTGCATTCTTCACAGTAATGTACTGGAGTTTCAAATATATCATATCCTTACCAAAACATGGAATTGTTAGTTACTCTTTTTAATTTCAGTCATTCTAATAGGTTTTTAGTGGTTTCTCATCATGGTGTTCAATTAAGTCTCTGTTATTACTAATGATTTTGAGCAACATTTCATATACTTCACTGGCATTCACATTTCTTCTTTGGTGAAAAAATTGTATTCAAATATGTTCCCCCTTATTTTGTAAATTGGGTTGCTTTCTTCATATTGTGTTTTAAGAGTTCTTTATTTATCATAGTTTGAAGTCCATTCAGAAATGTCCTTGGCAAACATTTTATCCCAGTCTATGGCTCTTTTTTCTTTCTCCAATGTGTTTGAGAGCAGCAGTTCTGAGATTTTAAGGAGTCTGGTTTATTTATTTTTCTTTAAAAGATAATGCTTTTAAGGTTTTCAAAGCAATCTTTGGTTACTCATAAATATTTTCTATCTCTTCCCATAAAGTCTTAGAGAGTTTAGGTCTTACATTTGAATATATGATCAAATATCTTTTCCAATCACAAATCAACCACAGAAGAAAACTGGAAAAAAATGCCACACGGAAACCAAAAAACATGTTACTAGACTTACACCCATAGCAACAAAAGCACAAACCTCCCCACAACATGTGTACAAGGAAGAAAATAATAAAGGACAGAGTGGAAATAAATGAAATTGAGCTAAAAAACAATGAAGATAAGAGATGGTTCGTTGAAAAGATTAAAACTGACAGATAGCCACACTCATCAAGAAACAAAGCAAAGGATCCAAGTAAATGAAATAAAAAATAGAGGTTACAACCAATACCACAAAAATACAAAGCATCCTAGAGAATACTATGAACAATCATACATCCAAAGTTGGAAAGCCTAGAATAAACGGATAAATTCTCGGAAACATTTACTCTCCCAATACCGAGTCCAGAAGAAATAGGAAAAGTGAGTACACTGACCACTAGTAATGAAATGGAGTCAGTAATCAAGTAACTCCCAACAAACGAAGTAAGGGTCATGTGGATTCACAGATGAATTGCAATAGACATTGAAAGAACAGTTAATTTCAACTTCGAAAGACAGTGTATAGAAATGAATACAGCGAGCCGTAGCCTAGGGGAAAATAGAACGACCATACGATCCAGCAATTTTACGTCTGGGTATTAATCCAAAGAAAACAAAACACGAATTCAAAAAGATTTGTGCAACACTTTTTTCATTACAGGATTTTTTTTTTTTTTTTTGACAATAGCTAGCAAGGTAATGCTAAAAATCCTCCTTGTTAGACTTCAACAGTACATGAACCAAGAACTTCCAGAGGTACAAGCTGGATTTAGAAAAGGAAGAGGAATCAGAGATCAAATTGCCAACATCTGTTGGATCATAGAAAAAGCAAGAGAATTACAGAAAAACATCTACTTCTGCTTCATCGACTACTGGAAAATTCTTAAGGCGATGGGAATACCAGATCACCTTACCTGTCTCCTGAGAAACCTGTATGGAGGTCAAGAGGCAACAGAACCGGATAAGAAACAGTGAACTGGTTCAAAATTAGGAACGGAGAACATCAAGGCTGTATATTGTTACCCTGATTATTTAATGTATATGCAGACTACATCATGTGAGATACTAGGCTGGATGAAGCTCAATATGGAATCAAGATTGCCAGGAGAAATATCAATAGCCTCAGACATGCAGATGACAGCACCTAATGGCAGAAAGCCACTACTACTACTAAGTCACTTCAGTCGTGTCTGACTCTGTGTGATGGCAGCCCACCAGGCTCCCTTGTCCCTGGGATTCTCCAGGCAAGAACACTGGAGTGGGTTGCCATTTCCTTCTCCAATGCATGAAAGTGAAAAGTGAAAGGGAAGTCACTCAGCCGTGTCTGACTCTTAGCGACCCCATGGACTGCACCCTACCAGGCTCCTCTCCATCCATGAGATTTTCCAGGCAAGAGTACTGAAGTGGGGTGCCATTGCCCTCTCCGGCAGAAAGCTAAGAGGAACTAAAGAGCCTCTTGATAAAGGTGAAAGAGGAGAGTGAAAAAGCTGGCTTAAAACTCAACATTCAAAACAAGAAGATCATGGCATCCAGTGCCATCACTTGATGGCAAAAAATAGAAACAGTGACAGACTTTATTTCCTTTGGGCTCCAAAATTACTGTGGACAGTGGTTGCAGCTCTGAAATTAAGATGCTTGCTCCTTAGAGGAAAAGTTATGGCAAACCTAAACGGTGTATTAAAAAGCAGATACATCACCTTGCCAACAAAGGTCCTTCTAGTCTAAGCTGTGATTTTTCCAGTAGTCATGTATGGATGTGAGAGTTGGACCATAAAGAAAGCTGAGCACCAAAGAATTGATGCTTTTGTACTGTGATGCTGGAGAAGACTCTTGAGAGTCCCTTGGACTGCAAGGAGATCCAACCAGTCCATCCTAAAGGAAATCAACTCTGAATATTCATTGGAAGGACTGACACTGAAGCTGAAGCTCCAATACTTTGGCCACCTGATGCGAAGAGCCAACTCACTGAAAAAGACCCTGATGCTGGCAAAGACTGAAGGCGAGAGGAGAATGGGATGACAGAAGGTGAAATGGTTGGATGGCATCATCGACTCAATGGACATGAGTTTGAGCAAGCTCTGGGAGAGAGTGAAGGACAGGAAATCCTGGTGTGCTGGAGTTTAAGGGGTTGCAAAGAGTCAGACACGACGTAGTGACTGAACAACAAGATATGCAAGCTGCCTAAGGGTAGTAATGGATGAAAAAGATGTGGTATGTATACAATGGAATATTACCCATTCATAAAAGGAATGGAATCTTTCCATTCAGGACAGCATTGATGGACCTAGAAGGTATTATGCAAAGTCAAATGTCAGTCAGAGAAAGACAAATACCATATGATTTCATTTATATGGGGGATCTACAAAATAAAACAAATGGACTAACAAAACAAAACAGAAATAGATTCCTGGGTACAGAGAACAAGTGATAGACTGAGAGGAGGTGGTTGGGAGGATGCACAAAATAAAAGAAGTGGATTAAAAGGCACAGACTTGCGCTGATCAAATAGAGAAGCCATGAGGTTATGACATACACAATAGACACATCATGGTGATCAACTTGCTTTGATCTTGTAAATGTCAAATCGCCATCTTGTACACTATCGGGTTTTGGCCTCAGAGCAATGCTGTCCTCATGAAACGAGTTGAGGATTCCCTCTTCTTGTATTTTCTTAAGGCTTTGTGTAGAACTGCTACCATCTATTCTTTAAATGTTTGGTAGAATTTCCCAATGAGGACACAGGGTTTATAGTACTCTTTGGGAGAAGGTTTAAGTTGTCAAATTTATAGGCATACAGTGGTTTGTTTTCTTCCTTATTATTCTTCAAATGTCTGTAGGATATTTTGTGATGGTCTCCTTTTCACTCTTGTTATTGGTAATTTGTATCTTTTTTCCTGTCAGACTGTCCATAAGTTTATCTACTTCATCTATTTTCTCTAAGAACCAGGCTGATTTTTTTGATTATCCCTGTTTTGTGTCCCTTCTCAATTTCATGGATTTCTAACTTTATTATTTCCTTGTGTTTTCTTGCTTTGGGTTTAATTTGTTCTTCACTTTTAGTTTCTTATGGTAGAACTTAGATGATTGATCTGAGAATTTTCTAACATAAATATTTCACACTAAAAATATCTTTCTGAGCAATACTTCTGCTGTATCCCACATTTTTCAATATATTGTGTTGTGTTCTAATTTTTATTTGATTCAAAACACTTTCTAGCTGTCCTTTTGATTGCTTCTTTGACCCATAGGTTCCTTAGTAGTGTCTTGCATACTTTTTAAATATTTGGGAATTATACATATAACTTGCTTTTTCTATGATCCAGCGAATGTTGGCAATTTGATCTCTGGTTCCTCTGCCTTTTCTAAAACCAGCTTGAACACCTGGAAGTTCATGGTTCATGTACTGCTGAAGCCTGGCTTGGAGAATTTTGAGCATTACTTTACTAGCATGTGAGATGAGTGCAATTGTGCGGTAGTTTGAGCATTCTTTGGCATTGCCTTTCTTTGGGATTGGGATGAAAACTGACCTTTTCCAGTCCTGTGGCCACTGCTGAGTTTTCCAAATTTGCTGGCATGTTGAGTGCAGCACTTTCACAGCATCATCTTTCAGGATTTGAAAGAGCTCAACTAGAATTCCATCACCTCCACTAGCTTTGTTCATAGTGATGCTTTCTAAGGCACATTTGACTTCACATTCCGGGATGTCTGGCTCTAGGTCAGTGATCACACCATCGTGATTATCTTGGTCGTGAAGATCTTTTTTTGTACAGTTCTTCTGTGTATTCCTGCCACCTCTTCTTAATATCTTCTGCTTCTGTTAGGTCCATACCATTTCTGTCCTTTATTGTGCCTATCCTTGCATGAAACGTTTCCTTGGTATCTCTAATTTTCTTGAAGAGATCTCTAGTCTTTCTCATTCTGTTGTTTTCTTCTATTTCTTTGCATTGGTTGCTGAGGAAGGCTTTCTTATCTATCCTTGCTATTCTTTGGAACTCTGCATTCAGATGCTTATATCTTTCCTTTTCTCCTTTGCTTTTCTCTTCTCTTCTTTTCACAGCTATTTGTAAGGCCTCCCCAGACAGCCATTTTGCTTTTTTGCATTTCTTTTCCTTGGGGATGGTCTTGATCCCTGTTTCCTGTACAATGTCAGGAACCTTTGTCCATAGTTCATCAGGTACTTTGTCTATCAGATCTAGGCCCTTAAATCTATTTTTCACTTCCAACATTTAGAAAACTAAGATCATGACATCTGGTCCCATCACTTCATGGGAAATAGATGGGGAAACAGTGGAAACAGTATCAGACTTTACTTTTTTGGGCTCCAAAATCACTGCAGATGGTGACCGCAGCCATGAAATTAAAAGACGCTTACTCCTTGGAAGGAAAGTTATGAACAACCTAGATAGCACATTTCAAAGCAGAGACATTACTTTGCCAACAAAGGTCCATCTAGTCAAGGCTACAGTTTTTCCAGTAGTCATGTATGGATGTGAGAGCTGCACTGTGAAGAAAGCTGAGCATCGAAGAATTGATGCTTTTGAACTGTGGTGTTGGAGAAGACTCTTGAGAGTCCCTTGGACTGCAAGGAGATCCAAGCAGTCCATCCTAAAGGAGATCAGTCCTGGGTGTTCATTGGAAGGACTGATGCTAAAGCTGAAACTCCAATACTTTGGCTACCTCATGGGAAGAGTTGACTCATTGGAAAAGACCCTGATGGTGGGAGGGATTGGGGGCAGGCGGAGAAGGAGACGGCAGAGGATGAGATGGCTGGATGGCATCACCGACTCGATGGACATGAGTTTGAGTAGAATCCAGGAGATGGTGATGGACAGGGAGGCCTGGCGTGCTGCAACTCATGGGGTCACAAAGAGTCGGACATGACTGAGTGACTGAACTGAACTGAATATTCCATTACACACATACACTAGACCACACCACATCACACCGCATCTTCTTTATCTATTCATATAGTGACGGATACTTAGTGGGTTAGTCTTTTCATATTCCTGTAGCCAGAACTCTCAGAGATCTTGTAATACAAAATAAAATTTTCTTATTTCTTAAGCCAGGGTGTGTTGAATTTTCTGATGCTTTCAAACAAACAAGAAAACCAAAAAGTTCTAGCTCATGCATATACACAGTAGCTCATGATGTATAAATTGGAATGCCAAGGACATGTGGAGTGACTGGTGGGGAACTCTACAACTAGAATTCTCTTTTAATTTGATTTGACCAATGTTAAATTAAATTAGAAGTCAATTTAGCAAGAGGAGTAACTATTTAGACTGTTTTGTTTACTTGTAGGTAATACTATTTATGAAGGGCTTCCATGGTCTTTGCAGACTCAGGAGGAAATAAGTGGAAATATTATTACCTTTACACTCCGGAGGATCACCGCTCCATCTGTCATTATCAACACAAATAAGCCTACTCTCTCCAACAAGAGAATATTCATCTGGTCCATTTGAAGGATCACACATATAAGTTACTAGCTCATTATACTGATATACATCCTTGTAAACGGTAAATCTTCCATTTTTTATATTTCCAGGTGTGGAACACAAAATCTCTTTAAAGGGGGGAAAGAACATGAGGGAAAGATAAAATAGTGAGACAGCATTAGCAAAGTCCTGAACTTCCTTCAAATAATTCATAACATATGATTAATATAAGCTAGCTGTTAATCCAATATCCAATTAGAAGAAAGTCTCTATGTCAAAATGTATTATCTCAAATTCAAACCATTAATTTAGAAATTAACTTTTAGAATGAAGCTTATTTCCCAAAATATGACATACATATATTTATCTGCAATGGCATTCTAAGTTTTGTTTTAACCATCATAAAAGAGGCTGACAATTTAATGCAGAAATGTACTCGTGATTAAAAATAAAACTCTATGCTAATAAAATCCTTTATGATTTATAAATATCTCCACTAACACATTGATTGTTAACATTAATACTGAGTATTGCTGTTGTTTTTCAATTTCATCCCTATGAGAGTATGGTTAAATTTTTCAGAGGTTACAAACTGTGTGATTTTGCAATAGGCTGAATCCAGATGTCTTCCTTTAAGCCAGATATTAAAGTACTTTGCAGACTCCCTTGGTGTACAGAGGATAGGAATCCATGTGTCAGTGCAGAGGACATAAGTTTGATCCCTGGTCTGGGAAGACTGCACATGCTGTGGGAAGCTGAAGCTTGTGGGCCGCAGCCACTGAAGCCAGAGCGCTCCAGGGCCTGCAACCCGCAACTAAGGAGCCCTGAGCTGCAGCTACTGAAGCCCTGCATCCAGAGCCCGTGGTCTGCACCACAGAGAGGCCTGCACACCGAAACGAAGATCAGCCTCACGTGAAAACGTGCAAAACCACTGGTTATTACAGAAATTCACATCAAAATGACAATGAGGTATCACCGCACACTGGTCAGAATGGCTCTCACAAAAAAATCCACAAATAACAAATGCGGGAGAGGGTGTGGGGAGACGGAAACACTCCTGCACTGTTGGTAAGAATGTGCATTGGTGCAGCCACTCTGGAGAACAGTATGGAGGTTCCTTAAAAAACTAAAAATACATCAGTGTCTCTTTTGCTGTCTCGTAAATAGGGTTATTTTTACCATCTTTCTAAATTCCATATATATGCGTTAGTATACTGTATTTTTGTTTTTGTTTCTGGCTTACTTCACTCTGTATAATAGGCTCCAGTTCCATCCACCTCCTTAGAACTGATTCAAATGTATTCTTTTTAATGGCTGAGTAATACTCCATTGTGTATATGTACCGGGAGAGGGTGGGATGACTGGGGAGAATAGCATTGAAATATGTATAATATTATATCTGAAATGTATTAATTGTTCAAACTAATCACTGTCATGTTACAATTTGTTCATATTAGATGTTTGTAATGTTTCTGATAATCAATAAAAGAGATTCTTGATAAAAAAAAAAACAAAACTAAAAATAGATCTACTGTATGACCCTGCAGTCCCACTATTGGGCTTATACCTAGAGAAAAGCATGGCTCGAAAAGATACGTGCCCCCAGTGTCCGCTGCAGCACTGTCTACAGCGGCCAAGACACGGAGACAACCCAGATGTTTATCGACAGAGGAACGGATAAAGAAGAGGTGGTGTGTGTGTATGTATATATCTAGCCATTAAAAAGAATGAATTAGGCCATTCACAGCAAAATACAGATGGACCTAGAGAGTGTGATCTTGAGTGAAATAAGTCAGACAGAGAAGGAGAAACGTCATATGACATCCCTTGTATGTGGAAACTAAAAACAAACGATACAAATGAACTTACTTAGAAAACAGAAAGAGACTCACAGACATAGAAAACGAACTCACGGTTGCCGAGGGGAAGGGATAGTTGAGGACTTTGAAAAGCTCATGTACACACTGCTACATTTAAAATGGATAATCAACAAAAACCTATTGTATAGCACATGGAACTCTGCTCAATGTTACGTGCCAACCTGGATGGGAGGGCGCTTCGGGGAAGAATAGATACATGTGTGTGTATAGCTGAATTCCTTCACTGTTCACTGAAACTATCACAAAGTTATTAATCAACTATACTCCAATACAAAATGACTTTGGTGTAAAAATAAATAATTAAATTAAATTTAAAAGAGTAGCCTCTTGCTCACAGTAACTAGAGAACACCTGTGCATAGTAACAAAGACCCAGCATAACCAAAAATAAATTAACTTAAAAAAATTAAAAAATGTGCACGGAATCTAGAAAAAAGTTAAGTAATATGGAAAAAGGTAAAACAGTACCACAATTCTATTTGTTTTAAATTTTTTTGATTTTTCATAAAAATTTGTTGCATATATTTACATGTATTGAGCTTACTCTTCTTAAAAATGAATTAATAATTATTTAAAATTTTTCAGCTTTAATTACAGTATAATATTAATATCAATAGACATAACCCATATAAAGAAAAGCTCTTGGATGTCTAGTTTAAAAGAATAAAGGGGTCCCTGCATCAAAAGGGCTTCCCTTGAGGTTCAACTGGTAAAGAATCTGCCAGTGATGCGGTAGACCTGGGTTCAATCCCTGGGTTGGTAAGATGCCCTGGAGAAGGAAAAGGCTCCCCACTCCAGTATTCTGGCCTGGAGAATCCCATTGACTGTACAGTCGGTGGGGTTGCAAAGAGTCAGACATGACTGAGCGCCTTTCACTCACTCACACTCACCACATCAAAAAGTTTGAGAACTGTTGCTCTATATTCTAAAGAGAGGATGTACTTACTTTCACATATTGGGGAATCATCATTCCAGTTCACGTTATTTTCAGAAATTTCGCAATATAGAATTCTGGCTCCAAGCAGATAGAAACTAAATGAGAAAAGAAAAGTTACTATGTTCTTTAGCAATTAGAAAATGTGGATAAAAATGAAAAAAATGTTTATAGGGTTGTCTTTCTACACTATAGTAAATTGAGGAAGACATTTCTTAAAATATCATGGATATGCTAAATCTGGAACTCAATTGAATAGAGAGTTTCTGCATGTGGACCCACTTTGGCCTACAGTAAAATGTGTAACTGTGAAGAAAGCTGAGTGCTGAAGAATTGATGCTTTTGAACTGTGGTGTTGGAGAAGACGCTTGAGAATCCCTTGGACTGCAAGGAGATCCAACCAGTCCATTCTGAAGGAGATCAGCCCTGGGATTTCTTTGGAAGGAGTGATGCTAAAGCTGAAACTCCAGTATTTTGGCCACCTCATGCGAAGAGTTGACTCATTGGAAAAGACTCTGATGCTGGGAGGGATTGGGGACAGGAGGAGAAGGGGACGACAGAGGATGAGATGGCTGGATGGCATCACTGACTTGATGGATGTGAGTCTGAGTGACCTCCGGGAGTTGGTGATGGACAGGGAGGCCTGGCGTGCTACGATTCATGGGGTCGCAAAGAGTAGGACACGATTGAGCGACTGAACTGAACTGAATTGAAAATGTGTAAATTATTGTCATGCTGGTCAGTGCAGCCCCTCTGCTCCCTCTGGCAGGTGTATTACACACTGACTTCTACTCTTTGCTTACACCATTTTGCTCAGTAAAGACTAAGCAGAGAGGTCAGGGCCCTAGAACCTGCCTGCCTGGGTTCAAGTTCCAGCTCCATGACTGCCTTGAGCTTGGGAAATTCCTTGCTGCTGCTGCTGCTGCTAAGTCGCTTCAGTTGTGTCTGACTCTGTGCGACCCCATGGACAGCAGCCCACCAGGCTCCTCTGTCCACGGGATTCTCTAGGCAAGAATACTGGAGTGGGTCGCCATTTCCTTCTCTGGGAAATCCCTTAATGCTTCCTTAATCCTTCCCCTACATAACTCATGGGATTGTTCTGAGGATTGGATGAGTTAGCCTCTGGCACATAGTGAGTACTAGGCAAGTTTTAACTCTTATTGCTATTTTTTAGATCAGAATACACATGCACCTTATTTTATTTCTCTTAACTTTTTGAGATTTTAACAAACTGAAGGTGTGTGGCAACCCTGCATTGAGCAAATTCAGTTGTGCCATTTTCCCAACAATGTTTGCTCAGTTTGTTTCTCCTGGCACAGTTTGGTAAATATCACATATTTCAAACTTTATTACTATTATTATATTTGTTGTGGTCATCTGTGATCAATGCTACTGAATGTTACTACTATGACTTACTGCAGGCTTAGATTTGGCAATATGTTATTTTAAAGTTAATGTATGTACACTTTTAAGATATAATTCTAATCACAGTAGACTATGGTATATGTTGTTGCTGTTGTTGTTGTAAACATATGTGAAAAATTCACTTTACTTGCTCTATTGCAGTGGTCTGGAACTGAACTTGCAACATCTCCAAGATATGTCTTCACCTTCCTAGGATTATGGGTTTCCCTAGTGGCTCAAGGGTAAAGAATCTGCCTGCAATGCGGGAAACGCAGGTTCCATTCCTGGGTTGGGAAGATCCCTTGGAGTAGGAAATGGCAACCCACTCCAGTTTTCTTGCCTAGAGAAGTCCATGGACAAAGGAGCCCAGCGGGCTACAGTTTATAGGGTTGCAAAGAGTAGGACATGACTCAGTCACTTGACTTCTTAGGAGTAGCTCAGGAAGACTCCTACTTGATGAAATCTTCTCTGATGATTTAAATTCACAATACACACTCTTCTCCTTCTGGAAGTTCACTGTAATGATTGTGAGTGATTCTATCTATTTGATACTTCTTCTCATTTACTACTATGCTTTGATTCCTCTTTGTATATGCTGTATTTCTCAAGAAGGATACAACTTCTTTGGGAAAAATCTATGTATTAAAGTTTTGGCATCCTTCAAAGTATCTAGCATAGCCTCTCTATATAAATATTCACTGAATGTTCCATTATTTTTAATTGACTACATTAAAAAATACCCTATCTGTTTCCAGCTGACTTTTCCCACAAGGCTCACTCATTGATTTTAGATTGCAATGTGTATTTCTGGGATGACAGCAATTTAAGAAGTATCAGGAATCTGTCTCCCCACCTTGATAACAATTGCACCGGTAGAATCTGCCTGATGTCACTATTTTGGAACTCTGCCTTCTGTTGATGGTTTACAGTTTCCATGAAGATGGAGACAGGTAAATTGACTTGTTTTGGTCAATTTCAACTCTTGTTTAGCACAGTGGGAGCTACCCATCCTCACTCATAGCAGTGTAGCAGGGATCTCTGCATCAGAGCAGCTTACAAGTAGCTTGTGGGAGCCAAAGTGGGCAAAAAGGACCCTGCCCTCCAAATATGAGGCTCTGTGTTCTTATCACTGATTGCTGCTTCTGATCACAGATAATCAAAGGATGGGCTTCCATTTTTGTCACACCTTGCGGAGAAGGCAATGGCACCCCACTCCAGTACTCTTGCCTGGAAAATCCCACGGATGGAGGAGCCTGGTAGGCTGCAGTCCATGGGGTCGCTAGAGTCGGACACGACTGAGTGACTTCACTTTCACTTTTCACTCTCATGCATTGGAGAAGGAAATGGCAACCCACTCCAGTGTTCTTGCCTGGAGAATACCAGGGATGGGATGCCTGGTTGGCTGTCGTCTATGGGGTCGCACAGAGTCAGACACGACTGAAGCGACACAGCAGCAGCAGCAGCAGCCCCATTCTTGCAAGCCCCTTCTATCCTGGATGAAGTAACTTAAAGGGGCTTAAATATTTAGTGGCCTTTGTTCCCCCTTTCATTGTTTGCTTTTTCCCCTTTCAGGAGCCAGACATTCAACATCAGGACATTCAAAAGCAACTGCATGTGTAGGGGAAATAAGTAGGTGATCGTGTATGCCCAAGGAAAAGCTCAGGAAAGACCTGAGACAATCTTCAGTTTGTATAGCAGGCTGATCTTCATCATAGAGATACAAAAAACATTAACACAAAAGAGCAACCCCCAGGTAAGAGGGGAAATCTAATTTTCAGAATTACCAAAGTATTAGATTCAAGTGTTTTTTGTTCAGTAAGAAAATCAGAATGCATACAAAGAAACGAGAGTACGAGCCTTTCAAAGGAAGAAATAAACCAAAAGAAATTGTCTTTGAAAAAGAACTGATGGCAGATGAACTAGACGAAGACTTTAAAATAACTGTCTTATGAAGACATTTGCAGTGGTAAATCAATTAATGCCAGCTTTGCTGTCTGATTTTTCTTCAATGAGGGGGCTAAGTGGGAGACATAGAGCTTCAGATCTTTATGAATACCCTGCAAGTAACAACATCACTCTCAGGGTCAAGTTCAATGTCACCACTGAGAATATCAAAGCTAAAATCCAAGAAAAGGGAGACATCCTGTTTGCCTAACAGTTTTGAATTTTGGGGGCAAATAGCTGGAGGTTGACCACACACTCTCAGACTACAAATTCAAGAAAGGATTCAACTTGCACTTGGCGCTTTGCTTGTGGGGTGGCATCACTGAGCCTTCCTTCCACAAGTTTGCCCCCAAATACCCTGTTAGTAAACTATCTCTCACAAGTATTTGCTCACTTCCATCTCAATGCTGCCAAATGCCACAAGAAGAAATGTGTCCACACCAACAACCTGAGCCTCCAGAAGAACATTAAATAATTCCCATACCTTGGTGCCTCTTTGCCAGCAGGGAGGTCTCTTGCCTAAACTCCAAGGTCCTGAGCCTCCAATAAAATTTGACAGAAAAAAATAACTGCCGTTGGGCTGCCGTCTGTGGGGTCACACAGAGTCAGACACGATTGAAGTGACTTAGCATAGCATAGCATAGCAATGATGCTTAAAAAACTAAAGGAAGAAATCTAGAAAATCAAGAAAAGATGTGTAAAACATGGAAACGTCAAACAGGAGACAGAAAAACTAGAAAGAAGCCTAAAGGAAATTCTGGAGTTGAAAAGCTGTTCCATCGCTAAGTCATGTCCTACTCTTTGTGACCCCCATGGACTGCGGCATGTGGAGTTGAAAAGTTGTTCCGTCGCCAAGTCACGTCCTACTCTGCCACCCCCGTGGACTGCAGCATGTCAGGCTCCCCTCTTCTTTACTGTCTCCTGGAGTTTGCTCAAATTCATGTCCATTGAGTCAGTGATGCCATCCAACCCTCTCATCCCCTCCCCGCTCCCTTCTCCTCTTACCTTCAACTTTTCCCAGCACCCCCACCTTCATTGCTGCGTACAGTAGAGATGATACAGTAGCTAACTACATGCCCTTCAGGAGACTAAAGGGATTAAGAACATATGGATAAACAAACACAATGGACTATAGCTCAGCCGTAAAAACAGGGAAATCTTGCCATTAGCAACAACATGGGATGGGCCTAGAGAATATTATGCAAAGTGAGAAAAGTAAGGAAGAGAAACATAAATCCTGCATGACTGCATCCATACGTACAATTAAACACAAAGCAAACGAGAAACAACAAAACACACACTCCAGCCACAGAGAACAAAGAAGTGGCTGCCGGAGGGAGGAGGTGGAGGGAGAAATGAATTAGGTGAGTGAGATTAGGAGGCACACATTTCCAGTTATGAAAGAAAGAGGTTATAAGGATGAAAGTAGGAAACCAGTAATAACTGTGCAACAACCTCGTATGCTGACAGATGATAACTAGACATCATGGTAATCACTTTTAAATACATAGAAATATCAATCCCTATGTGATGTACCTGATGTAATTTAGTTTGTAGGTAAATTATTCTTCAATTAAAATAAGAAACCTCATGTTACAACTTAAGGAATTAGTGAAAGAAGATATCAACCCAAAACTACCAGAAGGAAGTAAATAATAAAGATTAAAGCAGTAAAATAGAGAAGAGAAATTAGTGGAGAATGTCAGTGAAATCAAAAGTTGGTTTTCCAAAAGAGCAAAAAGACTGACAAACCCTTAGCTAGATGGACTAAGAAAAAAAGAAAAATCTAAATTACCCAAATCAGAAATTAAATGAGGATATTATTACTTAGTTCTACGGAGTTAAAAATATTATGAGATCTCTATGAATAATTTTATGCCAACAAACGATAGCCTAGATACAATGAACAAATCCAGGTGAACACAGTATCTACCATGACTTCATTAAAAAATTACAAAATTTGAATTGAATATGACAAGTGAGTAGATTGAATTAGTAACCAAAAATCTTCCATTAAAAAAAAAAGTTGTGGATCTGATGCTTTTCAACTCTTTAATTCTGCCAAATGTTTAAAAGAGAAGTTATACCAATCGTTCTACAAGAGGGGGATTTCACGATGGCTGAGAAGTAGAACATAGAGACCATCTTCCTCCCCACAAATACACCAAAATAAATCTGCATGTGTAACAACTCCTATAGGATATTGGAATGCTGGCAGAGACCCCAGACTTCCAAAAAGGCAAGCTAATTTTCATGTAACGGGGTAGGACAAAAGAAATTTAAAAAGGAGACAAGGGTATGGGGACATGACCTGTGCCTCTGGGAGGGAGCTATGAAGGAGGGAACGTTTCATAGCTATGAAGGAGGGAACACACTAGGAAATCCCCTAATGGGCGCAGATAGGGGTGAGCTTCAGAACCTCAGAGGGGGGCCTGCAAACAGGTCCTTGGAGAAAGAAGTGGAAAGAATTCACCACAGACCTCAGTGCTGACAGCACTTCCCAGTCTGAGACACTTGTTTGCGCGCCTGCTGTGGTGAGTGGTGGCTCGGTGTTGCGGCTTGGGCTTTGGAGATCGGGCCATAGGGAGAGGACTGGGGTTGACGGCCATGATGAAAGTCTGAAGGGCCTAGTGCAGCACAGACGAGGGATTCCAGGGAAAGATCTGTGCCAGCCAGAGGGTTAAGAGATCATGCTGTGGGGACCTTCCAACTCTGTGCACTTGCAGACGGCAGGACACTGCCTTCGTGAATGCCAGAGGTGAGATGGGCTGCGGTCTGTTGTCCCAGAGGTGGGCAAGCAGGCTGGCTGCCATCAAAGCACGGGCCAGACATAGGGGGCAAAGTGCCATGGCAGACCCCCGCCCCAGAGGTTGGCATGACGTCCACTGCAGCCTCCACCAAGCTGTCAGCAGGCAAAAGTCACTGCCGGCACCTGTGCTGCTTGGCGCTGCCAAGGGCCCCTCGACCTGGGGCCAGTTCCCCTGGGGGAGCGGACGACCTGCCTGAGGCTGCAGTAACTTCCTCCAGGTCTCCGCTGCCACAGGTTTTCCTTGCACATCCCAACTGTGTCCGCCATATCGCTCCCTCTGCCCAGACTGACTAAGCAAGTGAGCCCTAATAAGCCGCAGCTTTTGCCTCCATTGCCTGGGCGGGGAACACACATCAGACGACAGTCTATAAAAAGAGATGGGGCCAAAGCCAAAACTGAGCACCAGGGACTCAGAGGAAGGGAACTCCCTCGTGTAGCCCCAGCAGCAGCCTACTAAATCCCCACAATTAGCTTAAGGCTGTGGACTGTGAGGGCAACTGTAGACTTTGTAAGCAAGTAAAAGTTGGAGTAAAACCAGATCTGAATCTGAGTTGACCCCGCAGGGCCCACAGCAGGTGCCAGAGACCCTCCAAGAACCTTTGGAGACCTTCCTGAGTAGGCAGACTTGCTGGAGCTCTCTGTGTGGCATGGACACGGACACGGAAAATATTTTACTATCAATCTTTCTCTAAATATTGTTTCTTTCTTCTTTTTTTTTATTGTTTTATTGTTCTTTACTACTGCTTTTATTTTTCCTTTACTTAATGCTTTTTGCTTTTAAATAAATTTTTAAAAACGTTTTTCCTATTTCCACGATACTTTCTCATTATCTCACAATTTTCCCCATGTTTTTGATTTTGTATTTTTGCTAGTCTAGTTTCTACTGTTTGTTTTCATTTATGGGTTTGTTGCCAACATCCGCTGGATCATGGAAAAAGCAAGAGAGTTCCAGAAAAACATCTATTTCTGCTTTATTGACTATGCCAAAGCCTTTGACTGTGTAGATCACAATAAACTGTGGAAAATTCTGAAAGAGATGGGAATCCCAGACCACCTGATCTGCCTCTTGAGAAATCTGTATGCAGGTCAGGAAGCAACAGTTAGAACTGGTCATGGAACAACAGACTGGTTCCAAATAGGAAAAGGACTACGTCAAGGCTGTACATTGTCACCATGTTTATTTAACTTATATGCAGAGTACATCATGAGAAATGAGGGACTGGAAGAAACATAAGTTGGAATCAAGATTGCTGGGAGAAATATCAATAACCTCAGATATGCAGATTACACCACCCTTATGGCAGAAAGTGAAGAGGAACTAAAAAACCTCTTGATGAAAGTGAAAGTGGAGAGTGAAAAGGTTGGCTTAAAGCTCAACATTCAGAAAACGAAGATCATGGCATCTGGTCCTATCACTCCATGGGAAACAGATGGGGAAACAGTGGAAACAGTGTCAGACTTTCTTTTTCTGGGCTCCAAAATCACTGCAGATGGTGACTGCAGCCATGAAATTAAAAGACGCTTACTCCTTGGAAGGAAAGTTATGACCAACCTAGATAGCATATTCAAAAGCAGAGGCATTACTTTGCCAACAAAGGTTCACCTAGTCAAGGCTATGGTCTTTCCTGTGGTCATGTATGGATGTGAGAGCTGGACTGTGAAGAAGGCTGAGCACCGAAGGATTGATGCTTTTGAAGTGTGGTGTTGGAGAAGACTCTTGAGAGTCCGTTGGACTGCAAGGAGATCCAACCAGTCCATTCTGAAGGAGATCAGTCCTGGGATTTCTATGGAAGGAATGATGCTAAAGCTGAAACTCTACTATTTTGGCCACCTCATGCGAAGAGTTGACTCATTGGAGAAGACTCTGATGCTGGGAGGGATTGGGGGCAGGAGGAGAAGGGGACGACAGAGGATGAGATGGCTGGATGGCATCACTGACTCGATGGATGTGAGTCTGAGTGACCTCCGGGAGTTGGTGATGGACAGGGAGGCCTGGTGTGCTGCAGTTCATGGGGTCGCAAAGAGTCGGACACGACTGAGTGACTGATCTGATCTGTTGGTTTAATTGCTCTTTTCATTTTTTTATTCCCATTTCCATTCTTTAAAATTTTTTTTGTTTGATAGTATGTTGTTACATGTTAAGTGCTGCTTTTAATATTTTTCTTGGACCTTTGTACATTATTTGTTTGTTTGAATTTTTCTTTTTTTCTGTCTTTTTTTTCTCTCTTTCTCTTCTGTGCTATATGGCTTGTGGAATCTTGGTGCTCCAGCAACAGGGTTAGGCCTGTAACTCTGAGATAGGAGAACTGATCCATGATGTTACACCACCAGAGAACTTACAACCTCATGGAATATTAATTGGCAAGAACTCTCCAAAAGGCCTCCATCTCAACCATAAGACCGACTGACACAAAGACCAGCAAGTTCCAGTGCTGGACACTTCATGCCAAACAATTAGCAAAACAGGGATAGAACCCTACCCATTAGCAGACAGTCTGCTCAAAGCCACACCAAGTTCATGGACATCTCAAAATACACTACTGGATGTATATAGCACTGCCCTGTAGAGACAAGATCAGCCTCCAACCACCATAACAGGCACTGGCACTGCCTACCAGGAAAGCAACCCCACCCATGGGAGACAGACACCACAAGTAGGAGGAACTACATCCTTGCAGCCTGTGAAAAGTGGACCCAAGCACAGTAAATAAAACAAACTAAAATGACAAAGAAACATGTAGCACATGAAAGAGCCTGGTAAGAACTCACAAGAGCAAACAAATGCAGAGAAAACGTGCAGTCTACCTGAAAAAGTTTAGAGTAATGATAGTAAAGATGACCCAAAATTTCAGAAATAAAATGGAGGCATAGATAGATACGATGGACGCATGGACAGAGAAGATACAAGAAATGTTTAATACGGACTTGGAAGAAATCAAGAATTGTCCATCAGCAATGAGCAAGGCAATACTTGAAACAAAGAGTGCACTAGAGGGAGCCAAGAGCAAAATAACCGAGGCAAAAGAACGTTAAGTGAGCAGGAAGACAGAATGGGGGAAATAACTGATGTACAGGATGGCACCCCACTCAAGTACTCTTGCCTGGAAAATCCCATGGATGGAGGAGCCTGGTAGGCTATAGGTCATGAGGTCGCTAAGAGTCAGACACGACTGAGCGACTTCACTTTCACTTTTCACTTTCGTGCGTTGGAGAAGGAAATGGCAACCCACTCCAGTGTTCTTGCCTGGAGGACCCCAGGGATGGGGGAGCCTGGTGGGCTGTCGTCTATGGGGTCGCACAGAGTCGGACACGACTGAAGTGACTTAGTAGTAGTAGTAGTAGAGAATAAAGAAGAATGAAAATAAGTGAGGACAGTCTCAGAGGCCTCTGGGAAAACATTATGCAAACCAACATTCAAATTACACAGGTCCCAGGAGAGAGTGAGAAAAAGAAAATTATGAGAAAATACTTGAGGAGATCACAATTAAAACCTACCTGACCTGCCTCTTGAGAAACCTATATGCAGGTCAGGAAGCAACAGTTAGAACTGGACATGGAACAACAGACTGGTTCCAAATAGGAAAAGGAGTACGTCAAGGCTGTATATTGTCACCCTGCTTATTTAACTTCTATGCAGAGTACATCATGAGAAACGCTGGGATGGAGGAAGCACAAGCTGGAATCAAGATTGCTGGGAGAAATATCAATAACCTCAGATATGCAGATGATACCACCCTTAGGGCAGAAAGTGAAGAACTAAAGAGCCTCTTGAAAATAAAAGAGGAGAGTGAAAAAGACGGCTTAAAGCTCAACATTCAGAAAACAAACATCATGGCATCTGGTCCCATCTCTTCATGGCAAATAGATGGGGAAACAGTAGAAACAGTGGCTGACTTCATTTTTCTGGGCTCCAAAATCACTGCAGATGGTGACTGCAACTATGAAATTAAAAGATGCTTACTCCTTGGAAGGAAAGTTATGACCAACCTAGACAGCATATTCAAAAACAGAGACATTACTTTGCCAACAAAGGTTCGTCTAGTCAAGGCTATGGTTTTTCCAGTGGTCATGTATGGATATGAGAGTTGGACTATAAAGAAAGCTGAGCACAGAAGAATTCATGCTTTTGAACTGTGGTGTTGGAGACTCTTGAGAGTCCCTTGGACAGCAAGGAGATCCAACTAGTCCATCCTAAAGGAGATCAGTCCTGGGTGTTCACTGGAAGGACTGATGTTGAAGCTGAAACTCCAGTACTTTGGCCACTTCATGCGAAGAGTTGACTCATTTGAAAAGACCCTGATGCTGGGAAAGATTGAGGGCAGGAGGAGAAGGGGACGACAGAGGATGAGATGGTTGGATGGCATCATCCACTCAATGGACATGGGTTTGGGCGAACTCCAGGAGTTGGTGATGGATGGGGAGGTCTGGTGTGCTGTGGTTCATGGGGTCTCAAAGAGTCAGACATGACTGAGTGACTGAACAGAACTGAACTGAACCTTATTTTCTGTAAGTAGCACCTTACTTACCCCTGATTACAAACAAAGTGAGCCTGTGAACCAAACAGAATACTTCCATTGACGAAGTAAACTTGACCATTCACTGGATCTCCCAGATTAGGACATGATTTTCCTAAGAGACAATATTAAAATCTGTTGATTTACAGCAATTTCAAAAATAGATTTAAATCAAATTCAAAATTCTACAATTCTTGTTTGAATCCATGGGGATCTTATTATTCATTTAATTATTATTTTCTTTCCATATTATATGGCCAAACATGATTCATTTCTACCCAGGTAACCAATTGCCAAGATTATTCTTTGGGGATTTTTTAAGCCTGAGAAAATGCATTGCCATCTAAAACCTATATTCACGTGAGAAAACCATTATTGCAGTAGATGAATATGTGCACTAAAATGTGTGAAACTCTCCAGAGTAATAATTAAATAAAAGTTTACTTACTTGTACAGGCCTCCTCGAGAGCTGACCATGTATTGTCATCCTCACAAACAGCAGATCTGGAACGAAGAGGAATTATGGGCTTGAAACCTAGGCGACAGTCATACTGTACACGTTCCCCGGGACGATACGTGGGTTTAGGCGCACCCCGGAGCCTCATAGTTTCAAACCTTGGTGGATCACCACAGGCATCTAGGAATTAAGAAAATAAGAACATGAAAATAAAGTAGTTTGTTTCATCAGGCAGGGACTGTGGCCTGGCATCAGGTAGGTAGTACAGAATAAATAAAAAGATTCTTGGCAAGGTTTTAAATGATTGTTATCGCTTTTACCCAAGTGATAATTGTCACAAAGGATGTGTCTTGCTTATTTTAAATGACAATCTATGAGCTTTTGGTCTGTTGAGGATTAAGTTAAAATTTCATTCAACACTAAATTGAAGAGATAGCATCAATGTTTTTGGTTTTAAAATATGTTTATAGGTATGTGTCCTTCCCCACTTCTTTCTAAACTCATTATTTTGACATTCACCTCTCCTCTAAGAGGTCTTCTATAGTCTATAGCACTCTGCTCAGATTCTGCTTCATAGTTTGAAACACAAACATATGATCACCTATCCCCTCGGGCTCAGTTTCCTCTGAGAAGGCAAGGTCCTAGGGGCCAGAGAGCATATACCTTCTTTTCGTTACACTCTGTACACACTGGGTGCTCAAGACATGCTATGACCAGAGGTAAATATCAAATAAGCCTTGTGGATATCAGAGATCAAAATAAATATTGGCTAAAATATTTAAAATTATGACTTCTTTTTGTGTTTTGTATTAGTGAATTGAGCGTTTTGCAAATAAATGGAAACCCTTGAAATATCAAATTTTATTACTTTGAATAGCCTTAGTAAAAATTGGTTTCTTGGATGTTCCAGTAGTAATAATTTAATTTTCTTTCACTGATTAATGAATTGTGCATTCCCTTAGAAGCCCCCTGCAGTAGCTCTTCGGGCTGTTTATCCAATGCATCCGGACAGTAAAGCTGTTATATTGTTATGCTTTTAGAATTTTTTTTACCTCTGTCCTTTTTTTGTGGGGGGTTCTTCCCTAGAACAGTGTTGTTCCTACTTCAGCAAGTCCTCTTCCTTTTAATTATCTGTGCTCTTGAAAATCTTATAAATCTGTTAGAAAATAATGTAAAATATTATGGTGGAGACACATTGCTTAAAGTCCTAAAAGGATGCAAAGGCCTCTCCTATAAGGTTATAGGACCTAAGGAGATGGGAGATAGACTATTTTGATCCCTGAGGGAAATTTTCTTTCTTATTCTTCTGGTCTAGGTCTTTAGATTGAAAGACTTGTCAAGAGAGAACTCTAAGTAAGTGAGTGTTATCCTCCTTTTTCTGGGGAAGGCAATGGCACCCCACCCCAGTACTCTTGCCTGGAAAATCCCATGGACGGAGGAGCCTGGTAGGCTCCAGTCCATGGGGTCGCTAAGAGTCGGACACGACTGAGTGACTTCACTTTCGCTTTCCACTTTCATACGTTGGAGAAGGAAATGGCAACCCACTCCAGTATTCTTGCCTGGAGAGTCCCAGGGACAGGGGAGCCTGGTGGGCTTCTGTCTGTGGGGTCGCACAGAGTTGGACACGACTGAAGCGACTTAGCAGCAGCAGCATCCTCCTTTTTCACCATTTTCTAAATTCTAAGTTCCTCTCTTTACATTCTGTCCAACATTTCACTACATCACGTGCTGAATCCACTTTTGGCAAAATGTTTTCAAAATTTCTGGTATTCTGGTCTTAATATATGAATTCTCCTCAATCAACTGCCCAAAACAAAAGCAACAAACAAACAAACAAAAAAGGATGTAGTTATTAAAAGCATTGTTTAAAGATCAGTACTAAAGAGCCTCTTGTAGGTGAAAAAGGAGAATGCAAAAGCTGGCTTGAAACTCAGCATTCAAAAAGCCAAGATCATGGCATCAGGTCCCATCACTTCATGGCAAACAGATGTGGAAAAAGTAGAAGCAGTGACAGATTTTTATTTTCTTGGGCTCCAAAATCACTGCGGACAGTGACTGCAGCCATGAAACCAAAAGATGCTTGCTCCTTGGAAGGAAAGGTATGACAAACCTAGACAACGTGTTAAAAAGTAAAGACATCACTTTGCTGATAAAGGTATGTATAGTCAAAGCTATGGTTTTTCTAGTAGTCATGTACGGATATGAGAATTGGACCATAAAGAAGGCTGAGTGCCAAAAAATGAATGCTTTGGAATTGTGGTGCTGGAGAAGATTCTTGTAAGTCCCTTGGAGAGAAAGGAGATCAAACCAGTCAATCCTAATATTCAGTGGAAGGACTGGTGCTGAAGCTGAAACTCCAAATCTTTGGCCACCTGATGCAAAGAGCCAATTCATTGGAAAAAACCCTGATGCTGGGAAGGATTGAAGGCAAAAGGAGAACAGGAGGGCAGAGAATGAGATGGTTAGATAACATTACCGACTCAATGGACATAAATTTGAGCAAGCTCTGGAAGAGAGTGAAGGACAGGGAAGCTTGGTTTGCTGCAGATCATGGGATTGCAAAGAGTTGAACACAACTTAGTGACTGAACACAAACAACAAAAAGATCAGTATAGCGTTGAATTTTATTAATAACATTAAATATACTGAATATTCTGAGCCATATAGTGTCATTTTGCAATAGGAAAAAACTGGATTAGAAATGCAATATAATTCCTATTAATAGATACAAATATATAACATCATTCAGAGTTTCCTGGAACCAAAAGAGAAGTAAAGTTAATAGCATGTCCATAATTAAATTATACAAGTGTCATTTGTTTATGTATTTGATTTCACTACCTATCTCAAAACAATATCATGAAGAAAGAATTTCTAATATGAAAAGAAAAGAAATGTCAGTGGGATGGTTTAATCCATTCAGCTAGCGAGTATTTCTTCCCACTAACAAGCATCATGAAAGGCACACTTTCAACTATACACAGTTTGGAATATATGCTTTGGCAACCGGTTGAACACAAGGTTTAAACACTGTAATGATTGAGTCCAATATCGTGCTTTTTAATTACCAAATTTCTTCTCTTACTGAGAATACTGAATTCTTTACTCCTGTGAGGATTTTCAAACTAAACATTTCTAGTTTCAGAAAAACATTATTGTGATTAAGTTTTTTTCTAGATAATTTACAATATAATAATTATTGGGTTGCGATGCTATATGTTAACAGCAGATGCTATTATATAATATGATAGGCTGCATTCATAAAATTCCCTAGTTTTCCAGATGAGTTTCAGGAAGATGAAACAGTTTCTACTACATATCAAGAGAACTGTTCACCTTCTGTATACTTACAAAAGTTGTGCAGAGACTCTCTACCTGCCCACTAAATTTAAACACTACTCTGGTACTCATGCACAAAACCAGATCCCCGCCCAGGTAGTACCTTTAGGAAAATTCTGGTCTCTGATCAAAGTGAAATCTCATTGAAACCTGACCATCCTGCCCCTTCTCTCACTGTCTACACAAACTACCTTTTAAAATGAATATGAAAAACAAAAGTTTATTGAAATTAATGTCCATGCTCGATTAATGAACTTTTTAGAAGGCTGGTACAATGCTTGTAAGCAAGAACATCTACATTCTATAACACTGCACACCTTTTTTTATCAAACTTGGAAAATGTGCTACAAAATCATGTTCTGGTCTGTGGGGAAGATGAAATTGGATGGCAGATGCCTCATCAGTTGTAAAGAAAAGATACTGAATCCAAGTCTTCAGAAACAATTCATGACTATTTCTTACTTTCTGTCTGTTTGCCTTCCTTTGCGGGTAGGCCCCCAGCAGGTACGCTGGGGTATAAAAGGCTTAATGTTTTTATAAAACACCATGTACAGTATTTTGATTCATTAGAATTCACCCCTATATATGGTTAACTTACTTCTTTGGAACTTTAACATGCATAAAAAGTATGAGGGTAATTAGGTGCAATAAGGCAGGAAGAGAATGATTCAACCTGTTAGAAATTCAAAGATTTTTTTCCCAGCAGGTGGCACTACAGCACAAGTCTTTGGTTTCTCTCTTCTGCGCTGCCTCTGGCAATATTTGCAAGTGGGCACTTTTCACCCTCCACTGCCTCTTTCACAGGTCTTGCCCAGTGGCCACCTTATTATTTTTTATACCTCTTGGGTGTCGGTGCCTTGCTGCTGCCAGCGTCAATGGCATCACCACGTGGGGCACAAGGATGGTGACTTCTGCTGCCTCCAGGATCCTGAGTTACAGCCTCCACCACCAAAGAGGAACTAGGAGGGTGGGGGGAGTGGGTGGGGCCCTGAACTTCCCAGCCCCTACAAAGCAAGCAGTAGCTTCCTGGACCCACACTTGGCACTACTGGGTGGCCACTTCTACAAAGTACACACTAGGGAATACTCTGTGTGGGCTCCCCTAGCCCAGCCAAGCCCCAGAAGCACAAACACCCCTATTCCTAAGTTATCAAACTGCCCAGAGAACACAGGGCAAACCCTTCCCACAAGGCACAACAGTAGCCTAACTACATCCCCAGGCACCTGGGAATTTACGAGCAAACCGTCACCACCAGCACCCGATCAGCAGTCCTGGGGTTCATTTGGTCACCCGATGAGAACTGACACGTTGGAAAAGACCCTGATGATGGGAAAGATCGAAGGCAGGAAGAGAGGGGCACGGCAGAGGACGAGATGGTTGAATGGCATCACCGATTCAATGGACATGAGTCTGAGCAAACTCAGGAGATGGTGAAGGACAGGGAAGCCTGGTTTGCTGCAGTCCATGGGTTTGTAAAGAGGCAGATACGACTAGCGACTGAACACCAGCCTGGCCCTTGGTAAGCCTCAGTTTCACCCATCACCCCGCACCGCTGAGTGCCCACCGTAAGCAAGACTTCTCTTCCAGCGCTATGTGGTCCCCACTCCTCTAGATCTCGACGCAGCACGACCCGCGGACGCTTTGGTCACGCTTTTTACCCCAATTCTTTATGACCCAGGAGTGGACCCAGCCCCACGACTCTCACGAGAGACTAAAAGCAAAACTCCTCCCAGCCTCGGTTCCAGTCGGCCGGCCTCGCGAGCCGCTCCGGTTCCCCACCAGCGCGCACACTCTGCAGGCTCCTACCGGAGACTGCGGGCAGCAGGAGCGCGAGGACCACCAAAAGCATCCCTACGAGGCACCAGAAAAAGGGAACTCTCGGGGCGACCAGGAGGGGGCTTGCGCGATACGAAAGCCGCTGTCACTTTCGGGGAGACCAGCGGGAAAGCTGAGCCCAGCCCGGCGGAGCTCTGAGCTCCGTTGCCAGACGCAACAATCCCCAGACTCACAAGGTGTCCAGAGGGGTAACGCGGAGGGGCGTGGCTGGGTCGTTCCGGGGGCGGGATGAGGGTCTAGCGGGGCCAATGGGCGGGCTTCAAGGCGGGGCCTCGGCGCCTGGAGCGGTCCCTGCTCCTAGAGGGGCGGTCCCTGCGCTGGAGGGGGCGGGGCGCGGCGCTGCAGAGGGTTATCTGTGTGCGCTGCGCTGAAGACGGTTCCCCGTGCGCGCGGAGACGTCGGAGCGCCTCCGCCGGCACACGGCGTGTTTCTAGTTCTTCTGGCTGCAGACCTGAAGAAGAGCCGCGGTGACTCGGCGGGAATAGCTGGTTCACCGCCTCTTGGCGAAAAGACTGTTAACCACCCTACGCAGGAAGTGTGGAAAGGAATCAAGGGCTGGCGTGGTGATCGTTGTCTCTTTTCCGGAAAAATCAAGCGTAACGACCTGAAAATAGAAATCTAGAGCTTAGGCAGTGGTCACTGTGGGACAGACAACCGTCATGGCTCCTTTTGGACCTGAGGCCCTCCGTATTGTCGGGACACCTGGGCCCTTCCTCGATCTTTGCCATTAGTCAGGCATCATTCACGACAATATTTGAGATTTCCGTGGCTGAGCCTCTGCTTCTGAAGGCTCTCATGGCCGGATAGATTTCAAAATCACAAAAGGCTTGGCCCATCGCTCTCCCAACTGCTAAAATCAATTTGTTCTACCCTGTGTTCCCAGCAGAGCATCTCTGGGAAAGTAAATGGTTAAACAACCTCTGGTCGTTAGCATGAGTGAGTGAGTGAAAGTCACTCAATCGTGTTCGACCCTTTGCGACCCCATAGACTATACAGTCCATGGAATTCTCCAGGCCAGAATACTGGAGTGGGTAGCCTTTCCCTTCTCCAGAGAATTTTCCCAAGCCAGGGATCAAACCAGGTCTTCCGCATGGCAGACGGATTCTTCATCGGCTGAGCTATCATTAAGTCGTTAGCATAATAGGTCTCAACTCTATGGAAGCCTTGCTATTGAGGGACTGAATGTTTTATGGAAGATGAAATATACATACATGAAAAAGGTAAAAAAGCTGCATTAAGGGCCAAATTCTTGGAAGCAATGAATGTCATTATAGTTGGGTGGAGTAGGAGTTGGTTAGGTGAAATGGATAAAGGGGAAAACTTTTCTGTTGAAACACTCTTGCAAACAATGCTGGAAAATTAAGCGTGAACACGATTTATGTGTAAATTTGTAAGTAAACCTGTATGGCTAGTAGGAGAAAAACAAACGTAACATGGCTGGCATTAAGGAGCAAACAAAAGGAACTGCCGTTTTCTTATTACTTGGCAAAGAATAAAAAGGTCAACCAGTGTGAGTAAACGTGTTGAGGGGACCAATACTCCCAAACTTTTAGTTTTTAACATAACATTTTTGTATGTTAAAAGTTTTAATATGGACATGACTTTTAAATCAGCAGTCCCATTGAGAATTTATTCCAAAGAAATCATCAGAGCCGTGAGCAAAAATTGTAGTTTTGGGAAAAATTTAAACCCTGTGTGTCTAGCGGAAGTCTTAAGGATTTTATGATAGGTAGTTTACTGCCGGGGTCCAGCCCCAGTGGATCCAGGGAATTTGAAGGTGAGAAGGCAACAGCAATCTGGAAACAACAGCTTATTTAAATGTTAATTAAAGATATAAAGAGTGGTTAAATAAGGATAGCTCAGTGAGGAAATTCAGTGGAGAAAAGAGGCTGAATAATTCAGCCAGAAGGTGAGAGAAAGAACGATATGGGGAGACCAAGTTTCGGTGAACAAGGCCTGCACTTTATTTTCCAAAGTAGTTTTTATACCTTAAGTTATGCATAGAGGATAATGGGGGAAGGGGTAGAGTCATGCAGTAAGCCAGGCTTTCTTCCTGTAAACTTATCATATGCAAAAGTTTAGGTGATTTGCATCATCTTCTGGCCTGGGGGCCTGTTAACATTTTAAGACACTTTCCTCAGAAAACTTATTTTTCTCTAAAGGTGATTAGTCAGGCGCCACCCTCCAAAAGCATTAGATAAAGTTGCATTCCTACAGAGCAAAGGTGTGGTGGGCTATAACAAGAAAAAGAATTAACTCAAGGGCCCAAGGTTACAAACATTAAAGCTACTACTTACACCAATCATATTAATCAATACACTGCCAGGGACACAGCAGGTAAGGGATATGGAGACTTGGCAGCAAATATTTGCCCAACAAGTGAAAAACTCTTCACCAATACAATTTCTAATCCATCTTTTAACTGCTCAAAGGAATCTGTATTTAGATAGTTTAGAACATCTCATGCCTCTAACAGTTGGCAGGCTCTGAGCAATCACATGTGGCCAGAAAAACCTATTCAGGCAGGCTAGAGGACTTCCAAAGGAGTTTGTAGGTTGAAACACTATCACACCCAGGAACTTTATTAACTGGAGCTGTAAGTTAACTCTTTTTTTCAGAGAGAGGTAGTGGGGGACAGCCCCCCGTAAAGTCAGAGGTGTAGGTGAGAGCACAAAGCAGAAAGTAGGCAGACTCTGGTTTTGGAGGTAGATGCTAGAGAATTTCCAGGGGGATTCCTGAGGCTAGATCTCGCATTTGCGTATGCTGAGCCTCCTTCCTCATGACCTTTGCCACGGGCGGAGCTCAGTCCCCGCAGTTTACAGCATGGAAGTCTGTGCAGCCATGTAAAAAAATATGAATGTGAGAAACTATCATATATTTTAAGTGGAAAAGAAGGCTCCAAACCACTACATAACTTTTGTCATTCCTTCTATTAAAACAAAAGGACTACTTGATACACATAAAGGGATTAGCAGGAAATATTCCATAATTAACTAGTAGTTGATAGGATTATGGATATTTCATCTTCTTTGCTTTTCAGCTTTCTGTATTGACCCTATGTTACCATTTCTAATCAGGTAAAGAAAAAAAAAATTACATGTGACCAGCATTTCAAATGTTCATAGAATTGTGGGGACAGAGCCTGCATCACACAGAATAAAGCAATGAGAGGATGGTGAGGAAATGGAAATTCTCCCTGTAAAAGTCAAATGCACCAGCTGGAATTACAATACTTTATGTACATTTAAGCAATTTTATATCTGAAATATGCTAAAGATATTCTGGGATACACAAAACGTGGGATTTCTTCTTCCAGAACAACACAGTTTTTTTAATTCTTGGAAGAGCATATAAAACTCAAAGTGTGGATGTGATAAAAAGCATTTTAGTGTCTTGTTTTTGTGGCCTGTGGGTTTCTCTAATTGTGGCATGCAGAATCTGGGGTGTGCAGGGCCGGTAGTTGTGAAGCACAGGCTTAGTTGCCCCATGGGCATGTGGGAATCTAGATCCCAAGACCAGGGATCAAACCTGTCTCTCCTGCATTGGAAGGTGGATTCTTAACCACAGACCACCAGGGAAGACCATATCTTAGTATCTTGGGTTAAAAAAAATCCAGACTTTCTATGATAACACAACTAAATGAGATATAAGGAGACACATGAAAGAAAATATAATGAGAGGGCATTGTCATTTCTTTTAATTCTTACGGTTGTGAAAGAATGATATAAAGGAGATGTTTTGTGGCTCAGTGTTCGCAATACTTTGTGAGAAGAGGGAATCCTTTTATTGTTCTCTGCAACCATCTGTACAGAATATTCCATCTAACTATGCTATGCTAAGTCACTTCAGTCGTGTCCGACTCTGTGTGACCCCAAAGACGGCAGCCTACCAGGCTCCCCTGTCCCAGGGATTCTCCAGGCAAGAACACTGGAGTGGGTTGCCATTTCCTTCTCCAATGCATGAAAGTGAAAAGTGAAAGTGAAGTCGCTTGGTCGTGTCCGACTCTTAGCGACCCCATGGGCTGCAGCCTACCAGGCTCCACCGTCTGTGGGATTTTCCAGGCAAAAGTACTGGAGTTGGGTGCCGTTGCCTTCTCCGGACTAAAGTATATCTCATAAAGCTGAAATCACTTCTCTTTTATTTTTAGGCTTGAAAGTAAGTTTCTTTTTAATTTAGCATGGTTTTCTATTTACAGGGGATAGATTAGATTCAAAGGTTGTGTTTATTGGAACTTTATGAACAGTGAAATTTCTGCACCCAGGATCCATCAAATCATTCTAAGTATAATTGAAGACTTTACATTGATTTCTGAAATTATTTTTGACCCAACGGAGGTTCCATTTGAAAGGTTTTGGGCCTTGTTCCCTATTTTTCTGAACAAGCTCCATGAGGCAAAGATGTAGTTTTTGTGCTATATCTCCAAGGCTGAGACAGTTCTAGACCTATACTAAGTGCATAAAAGTACTGAGTGTTGCCATCAAATACATTTAACATGTGTCTGTTGATCCTCCCCTTGCCTGCATTTACCGAATTCTGGGAAATTCTGAGAAATTTTTACTTTAATAAGGCTAGGCATTGAAAAAAAAAAGCAGGATTTGTCTCTTAAAAGAATGACCTACAACTTTCTGCACAGAAAACTTTCCTAAATCAGGCAGATGAGCTGACCTATGAAGTGAATCTGTTCACTGTTTAACACTTAGCCTTGAGATAATCTTAGTGACAGAGTTCAAAGGGAGGGTATTGACTGTGAACTTCCTAAGGTCCTGAGAGGAACAGAACTAGGCTTTGAGTGAAGTAGGGGCTTAAACACTAGTGGTCTCTCCAACAAACTGCAACAGAAAAATGAGGAAAGAATGGAGAACATGATTGTCTGTAGGCCAGGTTTTGAACAATGCAGTAGCTCTCCTGCAAGCTTTAGGAATGGTGGTAAGTAGAGGGAGGTGTCTGGGGATGTTCACTAAATTAAATGATGTTAGATGACCCTTTGCCTCTTCAATGGGTATATGTCAGGAGCTGCATTAGGCATTACTGACATAATGGAGGCACAGCCCCAACTCCCTCTCCTTGTCCCACAGGCACGGACCCGGGATGAAGGAGTTAGGTCTTGTGATTCTGACTTGTTTTTTTCTCTCCTCAGCTGAGTTGACTGAAAAGAATATTAAGGTACTTATTGTTCTTGAGAGGAGCATGAGAAGGCACAAAGCCTTCTGCAGCTGTGCTCAGAAAATAATTCATAAAGTTAGTCACTGATATTTGTTCAAGGACTTTTATGAAAGAGTGTTCCAGTGTGAGCACATAGGCTACAGCTTGAGGCCATGGGAGGGATTGCTATCTGAAGCCTATTTGTGAGGGAAATGTTTATGGCAAAGGAGTTTGCTGAATTTAGGGCTTAGGAATAATTAAAATAGTTAGAAGCTAAAGATTTAAGGAATGTTGTAATGTTAGCATATTCTACTATAGCTTATAGAGATTAGGAACTTTAGAGATATTAATAGCTAGAAGCCCTTTTTAAGAAATAGTGAGCTTAGGATACTAGGGGCAAACAGGACTTAGAAATATAAGAAATAAACAGAGGGGAGGGAGGAGGGTTCAGGATGGGGAACACATGTATACTTGTGGCGGATTCATTTTGATGTATGGCAAAAGCAATACAATATTGTAAAGTTAGCAAAATAAAATTAAAAAAAAAAGGAAATAAACTGAGGAATGTGGTATGCAGCCCAGACATTAGCATGAGTTACACTGTATTCACAAGGACACATGAGAAAAAGTAGATGAGAGAATCGCTGAGGCAGGAACTCCTTTTGAGGGGCAACAATGATTTATGGAGACAACAAATCTGGATCAAGGGGAACTAAAAATGTCAAACCTCTGACCTAATGCTTTTGCAAAAGTATAAAAGAGAATCCTAAGCTTGAAGTAAATATGCAGTCCAAGAAAATTGAGAGGCTGCATTGTTTCTCACCGACACCTCTCATCTCTTCAGGTTGATTCCTTGGCTGCTGGAGCTGGACTCTGGCAGGTATATTTGCATTCTGCTTTTCAAAAGTGGGCACAGCAGCATGGAGGGATCTGTGAATGCTCTCAGAAGGGGCTTTCCCCTCTCTACAGGTTAGGCATTTGCAGAAACCTGAAAAAGAATGGCTTAACGAAGCATAGTTAAGTCGCCTTTCTGATGTTGGTCCTGGGAGCCCCAACACCTCTGCTTTCACCTGGTAGGCACCTGCCAGACCTCAGGAGAATCACTGTGGAGCCACACCCGACACAGGGATCTGGAACCCGCCAGGCACAGGGAGGAGGGCCTTGCTCAGAAGGACCATGCGCTCACTTTGTTTCCTCTTGGCTTTCGGAAGCTTCACACCATAAATATGTTACAAACCTCATTCCAGAAGTAGGCTTGCAAAGATAGTATCTTTTATTCCTCTCTCTTTATAATGGTGGAGACAGTACACTTAAACATCATAGACTTTAACTTACAACTCACACATAACTGTACAAAAAGGCAAATGAAACAGAAAAGATTAGAAAACTATCACTAGGAATAACTTCAAGACCCATTGTTCCAATTCTTGCTTTTCAGATGAAAACGTAAGGCCAGAGGTGAGCAGAGCCTTTCAACAATACAAGCAGAGTCAGGCAAAAGAGTATTTTACCTATAGTATAGGGCTTCCGTCTATGGTGTCGCATAGAGTTGGACACGACTGAAGCGACTTAGCAGCAGCAGCAGCAGTATATAAAATAGTCCCTATAGATAACTGAAGTTAAAAAAAATCATGTGTCTCTAGAAATTACATTTTTTCCCTTGAGAAAGTGTGAGTTGATACAGCATATTATTGACACAGCAACATTACTCTATCTGGAGAAATATATTCTGATCTTAAAAGAATAATACCTGTTGAAAAATAACTATTTAACAAAAGTATGGGTATTAGGAAATATATGAAGAAAGATTATCACAAAAAAATAATAACAGTGGTCATCACTAGATACTATAATTACACACAACTGACTAGTTTTACATGTCTTCCTCATGCATTTTCCAAATTCTCCTCAATTACTATTCTATATTAAAAATATTAATTAAAATATTTGACAATAGGTAACAAAAATGATGTTCAAGCTGGTTTTAGAAAAGGCAGAGGAACCAGAGATCAAATTGCCAACATCCGCTGGATCATGGAAAAAGCAAGAGAGTTTCAGAAAAACATCTATTTCTGCTTTATTGACTATGCCAAAGCCTTTGACTGTGTAGATCACAATAAACTATGGAAAATTCTGAAAGAGATGGGAATACCAGACCACCTGATCTGCCTCTTGAGAAATCTGTATGCAGGTCAGGAAGCAACAGTTAGAACTGGTCATGGAACAACAGACTGGTTCCAAATAGGAAAAGGAGTACGTCAAGGCTGCATATTGTCACCATGTTTATTTAACTTATATGCAGAGTACATCATGAGAAATGCTGGACTGGAAGAAACACAAGTTGGAATCAAGATTGCTGGGAGAAATATCAATAACCTCAGATATGCAGATGACATGACTCTATGGCAGAAAGTGAAGAGGGGCTAAAAAGCCTCTTGATGAAAGTGAAAGTGGAGAGTGAAAAGGTTGGCTTAAAGCTCAACATTCAGAAAACAAAGATCATGGCATCTGGTCCCATCACTACATGGGAAATAGATGGGGAAACAGTGGAAACAGTGTCAGACTTTGTTTTTCTGGGCTCCAAAATCACTGCAGATGGTGACTGCAGCCATGAAATTAAAAGACACTTACTCCTTGGAAGGAAAGTTATGACCAACCTGGATAGCATATTCAAAAGCAGAGACATTACTTTACCAACAAAGGTTCATCTAGACAAGGCTATGGTCTTTCCTGTGGTCATGTATGGATGTGAGAGCTGGACTGTGAAGAAGGCTGAGCACCAAAGAATTGATGCCTTTGAACTGTGGTGTTGGAGAAGACTCTTGAGAGTCCCTTGGACTGCAAGAAGATCCAACCAGTCCATTCTGAAGGAGATCAACCCTGGAATTTCTTTAGAAGGAATGATGCTAAAGCTGAAACTCCAGTATTTTGGCCACCTCATGCGAAGAGTTGACTCATTGGAGAAGACTCTGATGCTGGGAGGGATTGGGGGCAGGAGGAGAAGGGGACGACAGAGGATGAGATGGCTGGATGGCATCACTGACTTGATGGGTGTGAGTCTGGGTGACCTCCGGGAGCTGGTAATGGACAGGGAGGCCTGGCGTGCTGCGGTTCATGGGGTCGCGAAGAGTCGGACACGACTGAGCGACTGATCTGATCTGATCTGATCTGAACAAAAATGACTGGGCTTTCCTTGTGGCTCAGCTGGGAAAGAATCTGCCCACAATGCGGGATACCTGGGTTCGATCCCTGGGTTGGGAAAATCCCCTGGAGAAGGGAAAGGCTACCTACTCCAGTATCCTGGCCTGGAGAGTCCATGGGCTGTGTAGTCCATGGGGTCGCAAAGAGTCAGACACGACTGACCGACTTTGACTTTTGCTTCACTTTCACTAGAAAAATGACAAACATGTAAACAGAAATCCTGGGTGACATCTTTCTTTAAGTCATTGTTCAGTTCAGTTCAGTTCAGTCTCTCAGTCATGTCTGACTCTTTGCGACCCCATGGACTGCAGCATGCCAGGCCTCCCTGTCCATCACCAACTCCCAGAGTTTATTCAAATTCATGTCCATTGAGTCGGTGATGCCATCCAATCATCTCATCCTCCGTCGTCCCCTTCTCCTCCTGCCTTCAATCCTTCCCAGCATCAGGGGCTTTTCCAAGGAATCAGTTCTTCTCATCAGGTGGCCAACTTATTGGAGTTTCAGCTTCAACATCAGTCCTTCCAATGAATATTCAGGACTGATTTCCTTTAGGATGGACTGGTTGGATCTCCTTTCAGTCTAAGGGACTCTCAAGTCTTCTTCAACACCGCAGTTCAAAAACATCAATTCTTCAGCGCTCAGCTTTCTTTATAGTCCAACTCTCACATCCAAACATGACTCTTGGAAAAACCACAGCTTTGACTAGATGGACTTCTGTTGGCAAAGTAATGTCTCTGCTTTTTAATATGCTGTCTAGGTTGGTCTTTGTAACTACTTATAAATCCTAAGTGTAGTTTTCCCTGACTAGATAATCTATGCTTTCAGCACATGAGAACAGGGTGAAGGGGTGACCAGAATCCAGAGTAAGAGGAGGCAGCTTCGTTGCATGCTGGGAGAGCTTCAATATCTTCGAGGGTACATGTTTGCGTTTCTGTGAAGTCACTTCAAACGGTTTATCAGTCTCAGATTTCACTCTGGTGACATGAATTGGCTCCTTACCAATAAATATTTTAATTTGAGGTGTTTTTCAGCTTTGTAGTACTTTGTTAAGGAAAGACACTGAAATAACAGATTTTTATTCAGATGAAAACGTGGTCAACAACTGAATTATCTAGAATTAATAGGCTAATAATTAGAGCCAGACATCCTGGAACGTGAAGTTAAGTGGGCCTTAGAAAGAATCACTATGAACAAAGCTAGTGGAGGTGATGGAATTCCAGTTGAGCTCTTTCAAATCCTGAAAGATGATGCTGTGAAAGTGCTGAACTCAAAATACCAGCAAATTTGGAAAACTCAGCAGTGGCCACAGGACTGGAAAATGTCAGTGTTCATCCCAAAGCCAAACAAAGGCAATGCCAAAGAATGCTTAAACTACCACATAATTGCACCCATGTCACATGCTAGTAAAGTAATGCTCAAAATTCTGCAAGCCAGGCTTCAGCAATACGTGAACCGTGAACTTCCAGATGTTCAAGCTGGTTTTAGAAAAGGCAGAGGAACCAGAGATCAAATTGCCAACATCCGCTGGATCATGGAAAAAGCAAGAGAGTTCCAGAAAAACATCTATTTGTGCTTTATTGACTATGCAAAGCCTTTGACTGTGTGGATCACAATAAACTGTGGAAAATTCTGAAAGAGATGAGCATACCAGACCACCTGACCTACCTCTTGAGAAACATATATGCAGGTCAGGAAGCAACAGTTAGAACTGGACATGGAACAACAGACTGGTTCCAAATGGGAAAAGGAGTGCATCAAGGCTGTATATTGTCACCCTGCTTATTTAACTTATATGCAGAGTACATCATGAGAAATGCTGGGCTGGAAGAAGCACAAGCTGGAATCAAGATTGCCAGGAGAAATATTGAAGTTATTGATAACTTCAGATATGCAGATGTCACTACCCTTATGGCAGAAAGTGAAGAGGAGCTAAAAAGCCTCTTGATGAAAGTGACAGAGTAGAGTGAAAAAGTTGGGTTAAAGTTCAACATTCAGAAAACTAAGATCATGGCATCTTATTTGAAGATGAAGTGAAGTCCCGTCACTTTATGGGAAATAGATGGGACAACAGTGTCAGACTTTATTTTGGGGGGCTCCAAAATCACTGCAGATGGTGATTGCAGCCATGAAATTAAAAAACAGTCCTTGGAAGGAAAGTTATGACCAAGCTAGACAGCATATTAAAAAGCAGAGATTCTACTTTGCCAACAAATGTCCGTATAGTTAAGGCTATGGTTTTTCCAGTGGCCATGTATGGATGTGAGAGTTGGACTGTGAAGAAAGCTGAGCACCTAAGAATTGATGCTTTTGAACTGTGGTGTTGGAGAAGACTCTTGAGAGTCCCTTGGACTGCAAGGAGATCCAAGCAGTCCATCCTAAAGGAGATCTGTCCTGGGTGTTCACTGGAAGGACTGATGCTAAAGCTGAAACTCCAATACTTTGGCCACTTCATGCGAAGAGTTGACTCATTGGAGAAGACTCTGATGCTGGGAGGGATTGGGGGCAGGAGGAGAAGGGGACGACAGAAGATAAGATGGCTGGATGGCATCACCAACTCGATGGACAAGAGTTTGTGATGGACAGGGAGGCCTGGCGTGCTGCAGTTCATGGGGTCGCAAAGATCGGATACGACTGAGCGACTGAACTGACTGACACACATGCCCCGTGGTTCTCTATGTTGAGTGCAAGAAAGTGTGGCATAAACCGAGACACTGAGCATAAAAGAGAAAGAGTAATCTGACTTATCTGCATAGGTCCTGTTGTCAGCAAAAAAGTGTTCATTAGAGTTGAGCAACTAAATGAGAAGAGCCTCATTTCAGAACACACACAGGTCACGTGTATCACACAGTATGATTCCTTGTGCCAGTGGCATTAGAGTTCTGAGACCCCATTTCTAATGAGTCCCCCGGTGAGGCTGCTGCTGGGCCTGGATGACACTGAGAGAAACCAGGGTGCAGGCTGTTCCTGACGTGCCCACGCTCTTTAGCTTCGAAAAATCACCAAGCTTATTGAGAAATGGTTCACCTGTTCAAGATAACTGGATTTTTGAAAGACTGCTCAGCTATGTGTGTGCTTTCCAAAAGAATGTGGGGGTAATAACCTAGATTTAGTTTGCTTTCCTTTTAAAAAGGTGAATGTTTTTATTATGTTATTTGCACTGTTGAATGCCCAATTTCTCTCCAAAACTGCATTTGTTGTTCATTTAAATTATGATGAAAAATGGCCACAAGTTTCAAGCACTTGCCTGTAGCCTTCTGTTTCTTAATTCCCAATTCAATTCAAACATATGCAAAAGCAGAGAGAGAAGGTAATGAACCCAGTGTCCCCATCACTCATTCAACAAGTGTCGACATATGGATAATCATATTTTATCCAGACACTCCATTTTTCCCTATAGGATTTATTTTTAAGATAATCACTGATGTTATGTCATTATTTGTAAATTTTTGATTTCTCATTTTTTTAAAGAAAAAAATGTAAATTTAGGTAACATATAACATTATATAAATTTCACGTGTACAACATTTTATTCCCAGCTCTGTCCACCTAAAGCATGCTCACCATCAAAAATTTAGCTTCCATCTCTCATCACACAGTTAATCCCTTTGCCTATTTCACTCTCCCCTCTATTCTTCCCCTCTGCTAACGGCTCCTCAGTCTCTGTATCTACCTGTTTCTTTTTGTTTGGTTTATTTATTTTGCTATTTTTTGTATTCCACATGTGACTAAATCGTATGTATTTATCTTTCTCCATCTGACTTATTTCACTTGGCATAATACCCTCAAAGTTTACTCATGTCATTGCAATTGTCAAGATTTCATATTTTTTCTAAGTAGTATTATCTCTATATATATACATATATGTATAATATATAGAATATATACACACACACGTGTGTGTGTGTGTGTGTGTGTGTATGATCTGTCCATTGATGTAAGTGGGGTATTAAGTCCCTATTATTATTTTTTTGCTGTCCATTTCTTCTTTTATTTGTCAATATTTGCTTTATGTGTTTAGGTGGCCAATTTGATATATATATTTATTTACAATTGCTATATTTTCATCTTGGATTGATCCCTTAATCTTATGGCTTTCTTTGTTTCTTCTTACAGTCTTGTGTTAAAGTCTCTTTTGACTGATACAAGTATTGCTACCCTGGCTTTATTTTGATTTTCATTTGCATGGAATACCGTTTTCTACCCTCTTGCTTTCTCTGTGTGTGTGTCTTTGGATCAGAACTGAATCTCCTGTAGGCAGAATATATATATGGGTCTTATTTTATATCTATTCAGTCAGTGTATGTCTTTCAATTATTTAGTCCATTTACATATAAAGTAACCATTGATAGGTATGTAATTATTGTTATTATTTTGGTTTTTTTTTAAGTTCTATTTTATATTTCTTCTTTTGTCCTCCCCTGTGATTGGATGACTATCTTTACTGTTAGTGTTCCTAAAGGAAATCAACCTTGAATATTCACTGGAAGGACTGATGCTGAAGATGAAGCTTCAGTACTTTGGCCACCTGATCAAAGAACTGACTTATTGGAAAAGAGCTTGATGCTGGGAAAGATTGAGGGCAGGAGGATAAGGAGGCAACAGAGGATGAGATGGTTGGATGGTATCAGTGACTCAATGGACATGAGTTTGAGCAAATTCCAGGATAGGTTTAATTATATTTATCAAAGAGCTTTTACTATCTAAATGGTAATTACATCAATTATAAATTCTTTGTGTTTGATCACCAAAATCATAAAATAACTGCATTAATCAAGTTAGTAATTACTTACATTTTGCTGGAACAAAAGCTGAGCTGTGATTGTTACTGCTGTCTGTGATTTGCTCATGTGATTTCAAACTCTGGGAGATGGTGAAGGACGCAGAAGACTAGTGTGCTTCAGTTCACCGGATCACAGTCGGAAATGACTGAATGATTAAAAAACAACAACAGCTCCAACATGCCTCTGCTGGTGGGTGAGGCTGGTATCGGGGCTAGTACTGGCCCACTAGAGTCTCTGGTTGCAGGGTGTTCGGTGCATTAGGGCTTGTTCTGGTGCACAGACGTGTGGGGCGTGGACACTCTAATGGACAGGGCCATGACCTGAGCAGTTCAGTGCTCAAGGGGTCGTAAGGCAGCCAGCCTGCTGCTGGTTGGGGCTGTGTCCCTGCTTTGCTTGCTGCTTGGCCTGAGGCATCCCATCACTGGTGCCGACAGGCTGCCGAGGGGGGTTGGGTCCAGAAGCTAATAAGCTAGAAGGAGGAGCTCCCTTGCCAGCGTCCTCGTGATAGAACAAGCTCTCCCAAATGACTGCTGCCGGGGTCTGTGTTCCCAAGGTGAGCTACAGTTGCATCCTGCCTCTCTGAGACTCTCTAAACTCAGCAGGTAGGTTGACACGGGACCATTTCAAACGATTACTTCTGCCTTGGGTACCAGAGTGTGTAAGATTTTGTGTGTGCTCTTGAAGAGTGGAGTCTCTATTTCTCACAGCCCTTTGGGTCTCCCAAATGGAAGTTCTCTGAATTCTACAGCTGAACATTCTGGGGGCACATCTTTCTGGTGCAGGACGCCTGGGCCGTGGAACCTGATGGGGGCTCAGAACCCTTGCTCCTTGGAGAAACCCCTGCAATTGCAATTATCCTCTTGTATGTGGGTTGCTCCCCTGGGGGTGTATGGGTTTTTACTATACCCATATACTAACCCCACTATACCCATGTTTCTGCCCCTCCTATCTTATTTTGACTCCATTAGAACTTTAGTTGGAGAAAGCATGGCAACCCAGTCCAGTACTCTCTTCCCTGGAAAATCCCATGGAGGGAGGAGCCTGGTGGGCTTCAGTCCATGGGGTCGCTAATGGTCAGACACGACTGAGCAACCTCACTTTCACTTTTCACTTTCATGCATTGGAGAAGGAAATGGCAACCCACTCCAGTGTTCTTGCCTGGAGAATCCCAGGGACAGGGGAGCCTGGTGGGCTGCCGCCTATGGGGTCAAACAGAGTCGGACACGACTGAAGCCGTTTAGCAGCAGCAGCAGCAGAACTTTAGTTGTAGAAGATATTTTCTACTAGCTTTCCAGTCTCTCTTATTCACAGCTGTTCTAGACATAGTTGTAAAGTTTGTTCTCCTGCAGCAGGAGATGAGCTCAGGCTTTTTTCCTGCTCTATCATCTTGGCTACACACCCCCTTGTATATTTATATATTTATATTAATTATATATTTATATTACTTATTTATATTCAGCTTTATGTCTCTAGAAGATTGAGTTTGTTGTATATCTGAGTTTTATCCACATTGAATGTTCTTGTAAAGTTCCACCATATTCCTATAAGATGTCCAAATAGATTTCTAGCAAGCTGTTTTAACAAATACCAAAATGAAATGAACATTTTTCAATCATCAAGAAAAAAAAATTTTTTTTAATCTTGCCTTGCTCTAGTAAATAGTATAGGATAAATCAGTAATATATTGATATATAAAACACTTTTACCTATTTTCAATGATTGAATTTTTGGTGTATTTTATTGTAGTGCATGGTTTGGAGATTTAGGGCACCTTATTTCATTTCAATTTGTCTCACCTCCTTGTTGTTGTTGTTGAGTTGCTAAGTTGTATCTGACTCTTTGCAACCTCATGGACTGCAGCACTCCAGGCTTTCCTGTCCCTCACTATATCCTGGAGTTTGCTCAAACTCATGTCTACTGAGTGGGTGATGCCATCCAACCATCTCATTCTCTGCTGTTCTCTTCTCCTTTTGCCTTCAATCTTTCCCAGCATCATGGCCTTTTCTAATGAGTTGGCTCTTATTGGCCACCTCTTATATAGATGGCCAAAGTATTGGAGCTTCGGCTTCAGCATCAGTCGTTCCAATGAATCACTCCTTCCAGGGCTGATTTTCTATATGATCGACTGATTTGATCTCCTTGCAGTCCAAGGGACTCAACTCCTTATACCATACTAATTTATGATAAACTCTGTTTTATTTTCCCTATATCATATTTTATCATAACATGCCATTTTATGTATGCATTTTTAAGCTTGTTTACTGATTTATTTTCTTGTTTATCTTCTGCCTCCCCAAATAGAAATGAGCTCCATGAAAGTAGGGATAAGACTCTCATATTTAGCACTCTCCCAACATGGACAATTCTGGCACATGGAAAGCCTTCCTTGATCAATGTGCTTAGTTGCTTAGTCCTGTCTGACTTTGCAACCCCATGCACTGCAGCCCGCCAGGCTCCTCTGTCCATGGGGATTCTCCAGGTAAGAATACTGGAGTGGGTTGCCATGCCCTCCTCCAGGGGATCTTCCCAACCCAGAGGTTGAACCCAAGTGTCCTGCATTGCAGGTGGATTCTTTACCAACTGAGCCACCAGGGAAGCCCTCCTTGATAAATACTATGGACTAAATGAGAGGCTGGATAAATAGTTCAAATATCTGAGGGGACAAAAGGACACAAACATTTAAGAGAGATTACTCTTTCGCAGTGAAACTAAAAAAAGTGAGTAACTAAAGTGTGATGTACAGTTATGTCTTATTTATCCCCACATATTCCCTACAAAATTCAACACTGGCAGTAAACAAATGACTTACCATATTAGTAACGTGAGCATATGGTGTATAAGACATACCAGATCTTTTAAAAATTCTTACAACAAAGAAGTGTTTTGCCAGTAATTCAGTTAAATATAGATCCAGGCAACAGGTGATTTCACGAAGTGGGAAAAAACCAAAACGAGATACCCAGGCTGCAGTGTTATTCTTTATACTTATAGAAACACTGCTGTTCACACACAAGAATGCTGCTGTTCCAAGGGCTTTTCATTCCAACCAAAACACAATGACTAGCAGAGCTGCCTTTTAATTGGAAGTTAAGGAAAAAAGGGTAGCAAGCAGGGGAGAAATTCCCGTCTGTCCATCTCTCCACTGATACATGCTCAGCTTTCTCACTTCAGCCTAAACACCACTTGGTTCTGGCTCAGAACAAGTTGGAAGTCTCGGTTCATTAGGGACCTGAATTTAGTAGCTGCCAGAAGTTCAGAAGCCAAATTATGCTAAAGTATCATGGTGTCCTGTGACAGACAAAGCAATCAGAATGTGTACACTTAATAGTCAAACAGACATCATACCCCAGTGTCACTTCAGGAGTTTCTGAACTCCGACTGGATTCTTCCCTGTGCCCGAGACCCTCCCCTATATGTCAGTGACAGACCTCTGACATCCTTCTCATCTTTATTACTGGGTCCTGAGCAAGAACGGCTCCTGATTGGGGAAGCAAAGCAGAGAACATCTAGAAATGAACCAACGTTCTTACCACTATGGCTGTAATGGATTAAAGAGGCTCACAGAGGTCTCTGCCACCCTGAAATGCCCAGATTATTATTGTATCCTATTGTTCTTATGAAACCTGCTCATTATTATTGGGTGGCAGACTTTGTAAACATCAAAGATTCATTGGAAATTGTTTAACTACTACAGTGGCCAATGGCATTAGCTCCCACAGACTGAATTTTACTGAGAGAACTAGATCCAGAGAAACAACTAATGCTACTTCCTGAAACAGTGACATTGGCCATTATAACCCCCAAATCCAACACATTGCTGATGCAAACATGTGACTGAATTAATTCTTATCCATACACTATTACAAATTCCACTTTTGATTGGTTTTTATTTTCCTGAAACAACCTTTGCCTGATTTATCACATTTCAAACAATTTTTGTCCTATATGGCCAATATATGTCCTATATACGTAGCAGATTTCCCAGAAAATTACATACTCCTGCCTTCAAACTACTATCTCCCCATTTACTTCAAGTTCTAACCATGAATTCAAACTCAGTGTCTATATTTATGGCTGTATTCAACATTGAATCACATGTGGCATTTTCTTTATGTCCTTAATAGCGGTGCCCCCTTCCTTTCAAAACTGCTGAGTAGTCAGTCAGTCTGGGTGCTTCTATTCCATAGGTCAGCATCCCTTTGTGGATTAACCCAAGAACCCAAGAGAGTCACTATTCATCATAGGGTCTGGCCTCCATTCTAAGATTCCCTCATCACAAAAGAAGGATACTTTTATGCCAAGTTGGAAATGAAGTGGAAAGAGCACACGTGTCCATTAAAGAGTGGGTCCAGGAAGTCAGCACCTGCTTTCACTAGAGAAAAATAACACAGGAGTGAGACATCTACATGAGGGAAAGACAGGCTGATCCTCAAGCCAGATGAGAATATGGGCACCTGTACCTCTGGGGGCTGCTGGACTCCACTCTCACTGGGAGGAACAGTGCAGAGAAACATCCTCCCTGAGACCACAGCCAGGCTCACAGCTGTGAAATACTTCCTGCCCAGGACTAAACTCAGCCTTGTGTCTTGGGATGTGCTGACCAGACAGGATTTCTGGAGGGGGCTGGCATAGTGAGGAAAGAGCAGCCAAGTGCCTGTCAACCATGCGGAATCGTTTCTGAAAGTGAAAGTCGCTCAGTCGTGTCTGACTCTTTGCAACCCCATGGACTAAACAGCCCATGGAATTCTCCAGGCCAGAATACTGGAGTGGGTAGCCTTTCCCTTCTCCAGGGGATCTTCCCAACTCAGGGACTGAACTGGGGTCTCCTGCACTGCAGGCAGATTCTTTACCAACTGAGCTAGCAGGGAAGCCCTGTGCTTACTAGGGAGCTTAAAGATCTGACTTGCAGAATGTGGATCTCAAAGATCTGCTTTGAGAATACCCAGGTTTTACTGATAAGCAAACTAAGACCATGTGGCAGAGCTGTGAGTATGAACCATTCTCTAACACCTTGTCTGTGTTGCTTTCTATTAAAATATTCTGAAGACTACAAGCAGAATTTTCCTTTGCTTTCCAGGACTGGCTATGCAGGACAGAGCTGAGTGCTGGTGGGTTGTTCCACTCTTACACTTTCTAGAAAGCTCCCCTTTCTGGCCTCAACAGGGGACACCTTGGCCCTACTGTCATTGAACAGGCCCCTCGCCTAGCTTATTGTATGCCAGCCTTGCATCCCTCTTCATCTTTACTCCTGGCTTCTCCTCCAGGACTGTAAGCCTCTGCTTGGTCTGTATATCTCAGCCTGTTTTCTTCCCATTCCACAGCTAAATCAGTCATTTCAGCATAAGAAGGCAAGAGAAGCCATCAGGAACAAAATCTCCATAAAAGAAAACAGCTATGCACTTTGAGAATATATTGTATAGAGCACGCATGTGTGCTAAGTCACTTCAGTCGTGTCTGACTCTTTGTGACCCTATGGACCGTAGCCCACCAGGTTCCACAGTGCATGGGATTCTCCAGGAAAGAATACTGGAGTGGGTTGCCATCCCCTCCTCCAAGGGATCTTCCTCACCCAGGATCAAACCTGCCGCTCTTACATGCCCAGCATTGGCAGGCGGGTTCTTTACCATTAGCACCACCTGTGTAGAGCAAATTTTGACTCAAATTGTAGCTGCCTCCATTCACAGCCCAACTGGTGTGTGCTCATGGCATCAGAACACATTTGAGTCTCTATCTTAACCATATGCGAGGTATTACAAATGAATTAAAAATAGATTCTATTTCAGAATGGAAGCATAGAAAGTCTTGCACTCACATCCTCCCATGGACACACTTGAATCTATAGCTGCGTATGAACAATTTCCTCTTAAATCATGTGAAGACCTGGCTGAGTGACACATTGCCCAAAGTCACCTGGGGACATTGAAGTGGGTAGGAGACCCCAGGAAACCATCTTACCATAAACCCTACCTCAGTATGGTGTTCCACAACCAGGAGGACCTTTGAACCTCGAGTTTCTCCCTGAAGAGCAAGGATTTCAGACCCCACATCGGGCATTCCCACTTTGCAGACATACACTTGAGAGAGGAGCCTCCAATTATCTCGTTTTGAAAACCAATGGGATCACTTCCCAAGACCCACAAGATGGTAGCGATATGATAGGTCACTCTTAAAGGGCTTCCACTCAGATTTGTCCACCCCAGAGCCCAGCTCATAGTCAGCCAATAGAGTCCAGACTTAAAGTGAAAAGGGCCATCTTCTTACATTCCAGCCGAGGCCTAAGGGGGAGGCGTCTAATTAAGCAGAGGTTGGGAGCCTCAAGCACCCCGAGAACAGACTGCTGAGTGGCATCCTCCTCCTGGTGCCGTGCTCCAGATCACTGCTGTCTCCGGGAGGGGAACTTTCCATGTGTCTAGTGCTCCCACTTTTTGTGGCTTCTTTCTTGGGAACATCTCTTCATCCATGGCTCATTTCTCTGGGGGGAGCTTGTGTTCTTGTTCTTTAACGTTTGTTTCTTTAATATTTTGTGTCACCCAGAAAGGATCTCATATCTCTATCTGGTGCCCCGATTTTTCAGACGGCTGCCAGGGATGCTTCTGCAACACCTGGCTCTGGAGGCCCGTGGGACTTACCCTAGTGGGTGTCACAGGTCTATAATCCATGGATAGAGAGTTTTTAAACGCCATCCCCTGGCCACAGCAAGAGGCAACAGGCTCAGGAGCTTGGTTTTTCTGTGAAGGTTTTTAAACTGGTCATCCTGAGTTCTGCTCAAGGGGTGGGAATCTGACTAGGCAGGATCTTGTTGTTTAGTCGCTCAGTCGTGTCCGAGTCTTTGTGACCCCATGGACTGGAAAAGAGTTTATACATTTGTCTGAAGCCCTAATGTCTGTGATGGTTACTCAGGGGGCACCTCCAGATTGGCTGGCTCTGGTGATCAGTGGAGGTTATGCCTGCGGTCCCGAAAGACTGTACGTATTTCATACTGTTAAAAGCTGATGCCTGGCAGTCTGTCTTCTAGTCAGCCTGAATCTAGGTGCTGAGATCCTGCCTTTTGGGTCACTGACATTGCTTGGCACATCCTTAACTGTTGGGAGCTATTAAAAATACAGTGGGTAGCTTGGCCAAGCACAGAGATTTGAGAGAAAATGAGGAGCTGAGAAAGAAAGAGTTGAACACGGTTTGTTTCCTACATGAAACAACTCCCTCAATACTGAGAGGTGGTGGTTTCATCTACCATAAAGACAAAGGAAAAAAAACAAACAAACAGAGTTTTGCCAAGAGAACTCACTGATCATAGCAAGCACCCTCTTCCAACAACACAAGAGAAGACTCTACACATGGGCATCACCAGATGGTCAATACCGAAATCTGATTGATTATATTTGTCGAAGCAAAAGATGGAGAAGCTCTGTACAGTCAGCAAAAAGAAGACTGGGAGCTGACTGTGGCTCAGATCACCAACTCCTTATTGACAAATTCAGACCTAAATTGAAGAAAGTAGGGAAAACCAGAAGACCATTCAGATATGACCTAAATCAAATCCCTTACAATTATACAGTGGAAGTGAGAAATAGATTTAAGGCATCAGATCTAACAGACAGAGCGCCTGAAGAACTATGGATGGAGGTTCATGACTTTGTATAGGATGCAGCTATCAAGACCATCCACAAGAAAAAGAAATGCAAAAAGCCAAAATGATTGTCTGCAGAGGCCTTATAAATAGCGGAGAAAAGACGTGAAAGGCAAAGGAGAAAAGGAAAGATATACCCTTTTGAATGCAGAGTTCCAAAGAATAGCAAGGAGAGATAAGAAAGCCTTCCTCAGCAATCAATTCAAAGGAGTAGAGAAAAACAGAAGAATGGGAAAGACTAGAGATCTCTTCAAGAAAATAAGAGATACCAAGGAAACGTTTCATGCAAAGATGGGCTTGATAAAGGACAGAAATGGTATGGACCTAACAGAGGCAGCAGATAATAAGAAGAGGTGGCAAGAATACACAGAAGAACTATAACAAAAAAAGGTCTTCATGACCCAGATAGCCAAGATGGGTGATCACTCACCTAGAGCCAGATATTCTGGAATGCAGAGTCAAGTGGACTTTAGGTAGTATCACTACAAACAAAGCTAGTGGAGGTGATGGAATCCAGTTAAGCTATTTCAAATCCTAAAAGATGATTCTGTGAAAGTGCTGCACTCAATATGCCATCAAATTTGGAAAACTCAGCAGTGGCCACAGGACTAGAAGATGTCAGTTTTCATTCTAATCCCATAGAATGGAAATGCCAAAGAATGTTCAAACTACCACACAATTGCACTCATCTCACATGCTAGCAAAGTAACGCTCAAAATTCTTCAAGCCAGGCTTCAACAGTACGTGAACTGTGAACTTCCAGATGTTCAAGCTGGTTTTAGAAAAGGCAGAGAAACCAGAGTTGAAATTGCCAACACCCACTGAATCGTCGAAAAAGCAAGAGAGTTCCAGAAAAACATTCACTTCTGCTTTATTGACTGTGCCAAACAAAGTCTTTGACTGTGTGGATCACAATAAACTGAAAAATTCTTCAAGAGCTGGGAATACCAGACCACCTGACCTGCCTCCTGAGAAATCTGTATACAGGTCAAGAAGCAACAGTTAGAACTGAACATGGAACAATAGATTGGCTCTACTGGGAAAGGAGTATGTTTAGGCTGTTTGTTGTCACTCTGCTTATTTAACTTCTATGCAGAGTACATCATGAGAAATGCTGGACTGGATGAAGCACAACCTAGAATCAAGATTGCCGGGAGAAATATCAATAACCTCAGATATGTAGATGACAGCACCCTTATGGCAGAAAGCAAAGAAGAACTAAAGAGCCTCATGATAAAAGTGAAAGAGGAGAGTGAAAAAGTTGGCTTAAAACTCAACATTCAGAAAACTAAGATCATGGCATCTGGTCCCATCACTTCACGGCAACTAGGTGGAGAAACAGTGGAAACAGTGAGAGACTTTATTTTGGGGGGCTCTAAAATCAGTGCAGATGGTGACTCCAGCCATGAAATTAAAAGACACTTGCTCCTTGGAAGAAAAGTCATGACCAATGTAGACAGCATATTCAAAAGCAGAGACATTACTTTGCCAACAAAGGTCCATCTAGTCAAAGCTATGGTTTTTCCAGTAGTCATGTATGGATGTGAGAGTTGGACTATAAAAAAAGCTGAGTGCCAAAGAGTTGATGTTTTTGAACTGTGGTGTTGGAGAAGACTCTTGAGAGTCCCTTGGACTGCAAGGAGATCCAACCAGCCCATCCTAAAGGCAACCAGTCCTAAATATTCATTGGAAGGACTGAAGCTGAAGCTCCAATACTTTGGCTACCTGATGCGAAGAATTGACTCATTGGAAAAGACCCTAATGCTGGCAATGGTTGAAGGCGGGAGGAGAAGGGATGACAGAGGATGAGATGGTTGGATGGCATCACTGACTCAATGGACATGAGTTTGAGCAAGCTCTGGGAGTTGGTGATGGACAGGGAAGCCTCACATGGTGTAGTCCATGGGGTCACAAAGAGTCGGACACGACTTATTGTATTGAAAAATACAATAAGGGACTGAAAACAAAGCAAAAATCAGTGTATTGCAAGACACTGAGAACAAACTTGTAGTTGTCAAGGGCAAAGGGATGGAGTTGGGATAGCTTGTGAGTTTGGTATTAGCACATGCAAATTCTTATATAGAGGATGAATAAATAAGATCCTACTGCATAGCACAGGGAACTGTATTCAATATCCTGTAATAAACCATAACAGAAAAGAATATGAAAAGAATATTTATATGTATAACTGAATCACTTTTCTGGGCAGCAGAAATTAATACAACATTGTAAACCAGCTATACTTCAATAAAATAAATTAATTTAAAATGAATAATAAATCTCCTTAATGGAAAAAAATTTGTCCTAGTTTATAAAATACATAAATTTCAGAATAATTCTAAAGAAGTCAGCAAACTCTTAATTATCCTGTGGTGATTTAATTGGAGTAAGTGAAATCATTCATTTATGAAAGAAAAATCACTACAAATAAGTGAAAACATTATATAAACAAAGGGTATCTTGTTTTTGGAACCACACAGTCCGGACTTGCATGATAGGACTCAGGCAGTGGCAAGAGAGATGGCAAAGGTGTGATTCCCAAGTCTGGAAAGTGTGTTAGAAGCGTTAGTTAAGAAAGCAGCCAGGGAGGGAAAAGGGTGTAGACGGAGCCCATTAGACCAACTGGGATCCTATTCTATTCTTGGTTGAGAGCTAAGAAACAGAAAGCTACAGCAGAACACTTGAACTTGTGGCCATTTTTCGTCATAATTTAAATGGACAACAAATGCAATTTTGGAGAGAAAGTGGGCATTCAACAGTGCAAATAACATAATAAGAATATTCACCTTTTTAAAAGGAAAGCAAACTAAAGCTAGGTTATTAACCCCCACATTCTTTTGGAAAGCACACACATAGCTGAGCAGTCTTTCAAAAATCCAATTATATTGAACAGGTGAACCATTTATCAATAAGCTTGGTGATTTTTCAAAGTTAAAGAGCGTGGGCACATCAGTAACAGTCTACACCCTGATTTCTCTCAGTGTCGTCCAGGCCCAGCAGCAGCCTCACTGGGGGACTCATTAAAACGGGGTCTCAGAACTCTAATGCCACTGGCACTTCATCCTGGGGGTAAGATGCTCAGATAATTGTTTGGCTTTAAAAGACTCGTTATAGTGAGTTATGAGAGCTCTCTCATTAGAGAGAGAGCTTGGTTAATACTTGTTTGAGAACGTTTAAGTATTTTGGTGCAGTGATGTTTTAAAAAAAAGATGGAGAGTGAGGAGCAGAAAGCTATTTTGTTTTGCTTCTTTAGAGGTTATTTCTACACAAGTCTTTTGGACCTTTAGAAATATTTCACCTGGGACTTCCCTGGTGGCCCAGTGGTTGAGGATCCAACTTCCACTGCAGGGGATGAACGGTCGATCTCCGGTTAGAGAACTACGGTCCCACAGGCCTCAGGGCAGCTAATCCTGTGGGCCACAGCTGCTGAGCCTGACCACTCAGAGCCCGTGCTCTGCGACAGGAGAAGCCTGCAAGTAAAAGAGAAAGCCCACAGGGTGCAGTGAAAGCCCTCGGGCCGCAACGAGGGCATGGCACAGTCAAGAAAAGGAAAAAGGTCACCCATAGAAGTTTCCATCCACACTGCTGTGCTTGTGTATTTTTAAAAATATACACTGACAGAGAAATCAAATATGCCCATCATGTATTCGATAAATATAAGGTTTAAGACCCAAATCAAGGCACTGTGGGTATTTTAAAAAGATAACCAGGCAACACTGAAAAAAATTTGAGCTCTGTATGAGTGAAGAAAATATTTTTATACTTAGCCCAAGCCCAGTCATCAATATAAAAATTATATGATATTAAAGGCACAAGTAAACCCATTAATATAAAAATTATATTAAAATCACAAATAAACCATGAGTTGCAAAAGTCTTAAAAGTATTAGTTTGATTTCAAAACTATTTCCAAAGCATTAAAGGGGGAAAGATTTCATTAAAAATCATAAATCATAATCTTAGTCTATGCTTCATGATTTATTCTAGGTCTTTCATTGAGTTGTAAATTACTTCATTATAATCTAAGCTTAATTAAAAAACCCTATTCTGCTTTGTACTTAAAAAATATCTAAGTTCCCTTCCTTTTTGTTCACTTATATAGATAAACAGAGAGATAATATTAATGAGGTGATGTATAAGTCTTATCCCACTCAGCAACTTAGTTTAACCCCATCAGTTTTACTACAACTCAGGAAATTAAACGAACGTAAGAGGGGAATCTGGAGAAGGCAATGGCACCCCACTCCAGTACTCTTGCCTGGAAAATCCCATGGATGGAGGAGCCTGGTGGGCTGCAGTCCATGGGGTCACTAAGAGTCAGACACGACTGAGTGACTTCACTTTCACTTCTCACTTTCATGCATTGGAGGAGGAAATGGCAACCCACTCCAGTGTTCTTGCCTGGAGAATCCCAGGGACGGGGGAGCCTGGTGGGCTACCGTCTATGGGATCACACAGAGTCGGACACGACTGAAGTGACTTAGCAGCAGCAGCAGCAAGAGGGGAATCAAATAGTGTTGCTTTTATTCCCTAGTTTAACTTGTATAAATTACAACTCTAAATGAAAAAAAAATAAAACAAGGTATTTGAATTTGACAGCTATGTACTTTCTTACAACTACCTAAGTTACATAGGCAAGTGAAACTTTTACCATAAAAATATCAGGGACTAGAGTTTTTAAGTCCACAGTGAGCTGTTTCAGATTTAACCTTGGATATTAGTCCGATCAGAGCAGTAGGGTGTATCTAGGGGAGAAGACCCCATGACAGTCCATGACTTGCTGCAGCACTTAAACCTCTAGTCCCACAGAAAATTTTCTTACATCGTAATAGCGGAAGTGACCAGCATGGATTATTTTCTTGAACTGACATTAAAAGCAGCTAAAAATATTTTTAGTAAAGAAATGCAACCCAAACAGCATACAGATGCAGGCAGGCACGTTGTTTTTTTTTAAGTTGGCATATAAAACAGAGTATAAATAAAACTGCATAAAATTATGTTAAGAGTGAGAAAGACCAATAAATAAAAGAAAAATGCTTTAATGTACCCTCTCTGGCCGTGTGGAAAATCTGTACAGACAGGCAGTAACTATTCCAACAGCACCAACTACAAGAAACCAGGAAACAAATGGCATGTAACTGAAAAATCATTGCTTAACGTTCAAAATCTAACATAAGGAAAAAATGTTGGCTAGATTTCTGTGGTCAGAAAATGATATTTTACTTAACAACATATACATTTTTATTCTGTCTGTACTCTTTACTATTTGAATCCAGTTCCCTGGAATCACTTAAACAGTTCACAGTAAGTCAGAGCAGTCCTTGATTAATTTAGAAAATTACCCAAAGCATATTTGGGAGGCAAACTCATATGGCTACGCATCTTGAGACAACATGTGTGATTGTTAGTAGGTGGACATATAGAATATAAAAGAATATACGATCACCAACAAAAGGTAGTATATTATAAAAAACGCTATTTTTCATAAACTGCTTTACTTAATTTCACACTATTAAAATTAAAGAAACTGAAAAAACACTAAAAAAGATAATGCACTTCACAGTAATATCTCGATTTAAGTTGTATCAAAGTTTGGAATACTTACATAGAGAAAGAACAATTGCTGTAATGAGTGCTATATCTGGGGAAAATGAAAAAAAAATTGATGATAATTAAACACACAGGTGTCTTCAAACAGCTGCTGTATTTTAATGATCTGATCACAGATCAGCTATAATTACAGCAAAGGAAAAAATTACCAATCTAGTTTTAGCATGATTGCTAGTGCATCCAGGTCATTTTGACCACAGAACACTTCAAAATATATTCCGGGGTTAGGATCTATCTCATGAAATTCTTAACAAGAACCTTACTTTTTACAGTGTGCTGTAGCGACCACGTCAGGTTATTTAGTAAGGTAGCTGAAACAATTAGAATTCACTAGAAGAAAATTGTTTTAAAATACATTATCCTATTTTCAGTTCAGTCGCTCAGTCATGTCCAACTCTTTGTGACCCCATGAACCACAGCACTCCAGGCCTCCCTGTCCATCACCAACTCCCGGAGTCCACCCAAACCCATGTCCATCGAGTTGGTGATGCTATCCAACCATCTCATCCTCTGTCGTCCCCTTCTCCTCCTGCCCTCAATCTTTCCCAGCATAAGGGTCTTTTCAAATGAGTCAGTTCTTCGCATCAGGTGGCCAAAGTACTGGAGTTTCAGCTTCAACATCAGTCCTTCCAATGAACACCCAGGACTGATCTCCCTTAGGATGCACTGGTTGGATATCCTTGCAGTCCAAGGGATTCTCAAGAGTCTTCTCCAACACCACACTTCAAAAGCATCAATTCTTAGGTGTTCAGCTTTCTTTGTAGTCCAACTCTCACATCCATACATGACCACTGGAAAAACCATAGCCTTGACTTCTCTGCTTTTTAATATGCTATCTAGGTTGGTCATAACTTTCCTTCCAAGGAGTAAGCGTCTTTTAATTTCATGGCTGCAATCACCGTCTGCAGTGATTTTGGAGCCCCCCAAAATAAAGTCAGACACTGTTTCCACTGTTTCCCCATCTATTTCCCATGAAGTGATGGGACCAGATGCCATGATCTTCGTTTTCTGAATGTTGAGTTTTAAGCCAACCTTTTCACTCTCCACTTTCACTTTCATCAAGAAGCTTTTTAGTTCCTCTTCACTTTCTGCCATAGGGTGGTGTCATCTGCATATCTGAGGTTATTGATATTTCTTCCGGTAATCTTGATTCCAGCTTGTGCTTCTTCCAGCCCAGCGTTTGTCATGATGTACTCTGCATATAAGTTAAATAAGCAGGGTGCCAATATACAGCCTTGACATACTCCTTTTCCTATTTGGAACCAGTCTGTTGTTCCATGTCCAGTTCTAACTGTTGCTTCCTGACCTGCATACAGGTTTCTCAAGAGGTAGGTCAGGTGGTCTGGTATGCCCATCTCTTGAAGAATTTTCCACAGTTTGTTGTGATCCACACAGTCAAAGGCTTTTTGGCATAGTCAATAAAGCAGAAATAGATGTTTTTCTGGAACTCTCTTGCTTTTTCCATGATCCAGCGGATGTTGGCAATTTGATCTCTGCTTATTCTGCCTTTTCTAAAACCAGCTTGAACATCTGGAAGTTCACGGTTAACGTATTGCTGAAGCCTGGCTTGGAGAATTTTGAGCATTACTTTACTAGCGTGTGAGATGAGTGCAATTATGCGGTAGTTTGAGCTTTCTTTGGCATTGCCTTTCTTTGGGATTGGAATGAAAACTGACGTTTTCCAGTCCTGTGGCCACTGGTGAGTTTTCCAAATTTGCTGGCATATAGAGTGCAGCACTTTCACAGCATCATCTTTCAGGATTTGGAATAGCTCAAGTGGAATTCCATCACGTCCACTAGCTTTGTTTGTAGTGATGCTTCCTAAGGCCCACTTGACTTCACATTCCAGGATGTCTGGTTCTAGGTGAGGGATCACACCATCATGATTATCTGGGTCGTGAAGATCTTTTTTGTACAGTTCTTCTGTGTATTTTTGCCTCCTCTTAATATCTTCTGCTTCTGTTTTTATTATAGTTTGGTATTCAATATAGTCCTTATGATTTTATTAAGAATTTAACACACTATTCCAATAGTGTGATTTTTGAATAAATGACAATAAAGCTCTATAACTCTTATCACACAAATGCTATTTGCAGTCTTCATAAACAATGCTTTAACTTACCATCAACCCTTCTTATTTCCTTGTCCCCAGATTAAGACACCGTCCTAATTACAAGAAGATTTTGTCTAATAATGCTAATGAAACATCAGGGCATATGGATAAAAATTTTGTGCCAAAATGTAAACATGCATTTTTGATAATCCAGAGGGCAAGAAATAATACTAACACGTTTTTATAAATGTTTGTCAGTAGGACCTCTGCTTCTACCTTTAACTCAGAGTATAAAATGTCATGGTAGTTCTGCTCTTTTTATTTCATAAATGTTAACTGTAACCATCTTACGATGACACCAGGACTCCCCTGGTGGTATAGTGGATAAGAATCCGCCTGCCAATGCAGGGGACACACGTTTGACCCCTGGTCTGGGAAGATTCCACATGTGGTAGGGCAGCTAAGCCCGAGTGCCACACCTACCGAGCTCTAGAGCCCACAAACCTCAACTACTCAGCCTGCGAGCCACAGCTACTGAGCCCGTGTGCCCAGAGCCTGTGCCCTGCGACGAGAGAGGGCACCGCCACGAGAAGCCTGTGTGCTGCAGTGGAGGACTGCCCGCTCCCTGCAACTGAAGAAAGTCTACACGCAGCAGTGAAGACCCAGTGCAACCAAAAATAAAAACCACAAATACATTTGAGAGAAGGAAAGCTCAAGCAGCTTTACCCCGTCACCAAAAAAAAAAAAAACAAAAAATGGCCCTGGGTTCACCGGGCAGACTGGCAACTGGACCACAGTTTTCAGAAGGAAACGTACCAAGCCTGAAGTGCATTTGATGAAAAGATAAACTTGACTACCTCACGCTGATATAAAGAAAAGTAATAGATCTTTCCATATCAAGAAATCTTTATATTCCAACTAACTTCACCACTATACTTCACCATGATTTTTAACACATATTGTGTGAACTACGGGAAACAACCTGAAGTGTGCTACCCCTGCCTGTTATAGAAAAACTATCCCAAAATATGGTACATAAGCCTTGTGTATACAACATACCAACAGAAAGAACATTTATCTACAAATCTTCAGGATAATATTCTTTGCAGCCAAAGATGGAGAAGCTCTATACAGTCAGCAAAAACAAGACCAGGAGCTGACTGTGGCTCAGATCATGAACTCCTTATTGCCAAATTCAGACTGAAATCGAAGAAAGTAGGGAAAACCACTAGACCATACAGGTATGACCTAAATCAAATCCCTTATGATTATACAGTGGAAGTGAGAAATAGATTTACGGGCCTAGATCTGATAGATAGAGTGCCTGATGAACTATGGAATGAGGTTCGTGACATTGTACAGGAGACAGGGATCAAGATCATCCCCATGGAAAAGAAATGCAAAAAAGCAAAATGGCTGCTTGGGGAGGCCTTGCAAATAGCTGCGAAAAGAAGAGAAGTGAAAAGCAAAGGAGAAAAGGAAAGATATAAACATCTGAATGCAGAGTTCCAAAGAATAGCAAGAAGAGATAAGAAAGCCTTCTTCAGCGATCAATGCAAAGAAATAGAGGAAAACAACAGAATGGGAAAGAACAGAAGGATCTATTCAAGAAAATCAGAGATACCAAAGGAACATTTCATGCAAAAATGGGCTCGATAAAGGACAGAAATGGTATGGACCTAACGGAAGCAGAAGATATTAAGAAGAGGTGGCAAAAATACACAGAAGAACTGTACAAAAAAGAGCTTCACGACCCAGATAATCATGATGGTGTGATCACTGACCTAGAGCCAGACATCCTGGAATGTGAAGTCAAGTGGGCCTTAGAAAGCATCACTACGAACAAAGCTAGTGGAGGTGATGGAATTCCAGTGGAGCTGTTCCAAATCCTGAAAGATGATGCTGTGAAAGTGCTACACTCAATATGCCAGCAAATTTGGAAAACTCAGCAGTGGCCACAAGATTGGAAAAGGTCAGTTTTCATCCCAATCCCAAAGAAAGGCAATGCCAAGGAGTGCTCAAACTACCACACAATTGCACTCATCTCACACGCTAGTAAAGTAATGCTCAAAATTCTCCAAGCCAGGCTTCAGCAATATGTGAACCGTGAACTTCCTGATGTTCAAGCTGGATTTAGAAAAGGCAGAGGAACCAGAGATCAAATTGCCAACATCCGCTGGATCATGGAAAAAGCAAGAGAGTTCCAGAAAAACATCTATTTCTGCTTTATTGACTATGCCAAAGCCTTTGACTGTGTAGATCACAATAAACTGTGGAAAATTCTTCAAGAGATGGGAATACCAGACCACCTGATCTGCCTCTTGAGAAATCTATATGCAGGTCAGGAAGCAACAGTTAGAACTGGTCATGGAACAACAGACTGGTTCCAAATAGGAAAAGGAGTACGTCAAGGCTGCATATTGTCACCATGTTTATTTACCTTATATGCAGAGTACATCATGAGAAATGCTGGACTGGAAGAAACACAAGCTGGAATCAAGATTGCCGGGAAAAATATCAATAACCTCAGATATGCAGATGATACCACCCTTATGGCAGAAAGTGAAGAGGGGCTAAAAAGCCTCTTGATGAAAGTGAAAGTGGAGAGTGAAAAGGTTGGCTTAAAGCTCAACATTAAGAAAACAAAGATCATGGCATCTGGTCCCATCACTACATGGGAAATAGATGGAGAAACAGTGGAAACAGTGTCAAAATTTATTTTTCTGGGCTCCAAAATCACTGCAGATGGTGACTGCAGCCATGAAATTAAAAGACGCTTACTCCTTGGAAGGAAAGTTATGACCAACCTAGATAGCATATTCAAAAGCAGAGACATCACTTTGCCAACCAAGGTTCGCCTAGTCAAGGCTATGGTCTTTCCTGTGGTCATGTATGGATGTGAGAGCTGGACTGTGAAGAAGGCTGAGCACCAAAGAATTGATGCTTTTGAACTGTGGTGTTGGAGAAGACTCTTGAGAGTCCCTTGGACTGCAAGGAGATCCAACCGGTCCATTCTGAAGGAGATCAGCCCTGGGATTTCTTTGGAAGGAATGATGCTAAAGCTGAAACTCCAGTATTTTGGCCACCTCATGCGAAGAGTTGACTCATTGGTGAAGACTCTGATGCTAGGAGGGATTGGGGCCAGGAGGAAAAGGGGACGACAGAGGATGAGATGGCTGGATGGCATCACTGACTCGATGAATGTGAGTCTGAGTGACCTCTGAGAGCTGGTGATGGATAGGGAGGCCTGGCGTGCTGCAGTTCATGGGGTCGCAAAGAGTCGGACACCACTGAGTGACTGATCTGATCTGATCTGATCACACGATAAGCAAGTTACATTTTATATATTTTAATCTGCATGTGATCAAAGCGTTTAAGAAAGTTATCTCACTCCACTGGGAATCCTCAGTAGGGGCACTTCTTAAAAATCGTGTTAGTTACAAGTCTACACTAGAGAAGGAAAGGGCAACCCACTCCAATATTCTTGCCTGTAGAATCCCATGGACAGAGGAGCCTCGTGGGCTGCAGTCCTTGAGGTCACAAAGACTCAAACACGACTGAGCAACTAACACTTTCCACTTTACACACCACCACGTAAAAATGTCATGGGATCTGCACTATTAAAATAACATGATTGCCAATTAACATCAATTTGTGATATGTTATTTCTTCTTTAGTTGTGTATTATTGCAATAGTTGCATGTAGAACTCTGGAGTTTCATCATGCAGGGCTATTTATAACCAAAATAATACCTAAATCTTCAAAACCTTCAGGCTGTAAATCATCACTTGGATTGGGATATGCTGGAAAAAGAAAAAAAAAATGGAAATAAGAATAAAAGGTAGAAGAAAATAATAAAGCTTAAAGACCTATACATTTGTGGGTTTTGATATTTTTTTTGGTGCCTTTGTACAAAACCCCTGATAATTTCACTTTCCCTATATGTATTATCTCAATGCATCTCTTTAAAAGTAGTATCATAAAAAGCCAAGGGTGGGCGCCTGAGGCAGGGAACAAAATGCCAATCTCAGAGGTTGCAGCTGTCAGCAAGCCAAGAACAGGCCAGGTTATGACGCACAGCTTCCTGGGAGCCTGTGTAGCTTGGCTTTGCCAAGGGACACCAGACCTGTGCCCAATCCTCCTGGGAGAGCACACGGCCCGCCTCAGACAGTAGCAACTTCCTTTCTCGGCTGCAGTAGGCACTCCCAAACACCCCAGCTGTGGCCTCCACATCCCTTCCTCTCCCCAGGCCGACTGAGCAAGTGGACCTTAATAAACCGCTATTATTGCCTGCTCTGGTCTGGGTGGGAAACAGGCGCCGGAGGGGGGCCTACAAACAGAGGCAGGCGCCAAACCAGAGCGGAGCGCCAGGGGCTGTGCGAGCGCAAGGAAAGGAACTCATCCCTGCAGCCGTAGCTGCAGCTGACAAAATCCCCGCAATTAGCGAGGCTGTGGACTCTGGGGGCAATTGTGGACTTTGGGAGCAAGTACAAGCTGGAGTGAGGCCAGATCTGACTCAGAGCTGACCCCACAGAGCCCACAGCAGGTCCAGAGACCTTCCTAGAAATATTGGAGGAATTTCTGGGTAGGTAGATTGACTGGTGCTCACTGTGCAGATTGGACAATGGAGGACTCAGGAGGACATTCTTCATACTACCGGTCTCTCTCTCTCTCTCTCTCTCTCTCTATATATATATATATATACACACACACATATATTTTTGTATTGTTCTAATGTGGTTTTTATTATTCCTTTAGCTTTTGTTTGTTTTAAATTACGTATTTTTAATGTCCTTTTTAAAAATTACATACAGTTTAGTTTTATTTTTTTAATTACATATATACAATGAAATATTACTCAGCCATAAAAAGAATGGATTCCAGGGAGGTGGATGAACCTAGAGCCTGTTACAAAGAGTGAAGAAAGTCAACAAGAGAAAGGCAAATATCATATATTAATGCATATCTATGGAATCTATAAAAATGTTATTGATGAACCTATTTTTAGGGAAGGACTGGAGATGCATGTACAGAGAACGGCTTTGTGGACACAGTAGGGGAAGGGATGACAGAGTGGAGGAAGGGGAAAATAGCACAGCCGTGAGGACACCACCATGTGTAAAATAGCTAGCTGGGGAGAAGCTGCCATATAGTACAGGGAGCCCAGCCTGCTGCTCTGTGATGACCCAGAGGGTGGGATGGGGACAGGGGAGGGAGGTGATACATGCATAATTATAGCTGATATATGTTGTTATATGCGTTCCCTGGTGGCTCAGATGGTAAAGCGTCTGTCTGCAAAGCAGAGACCTGGCTTCAATCCCTGGGTCTGGAAGATCCCCTGGAGAAGGAAATGGCAACCCACTCCAGTCTTCTTGCCTGGAGAATCCCATGGACAGAGGAGCCTGATGGGCTACAGTCCATGGGGTCTCAAAGAGTCGGACACGACTGAGCGACTTCACTATGGCAGAAACCAATACAACATTATGAAGCAATTTTCCTTCCAATAAAAACATAAAAAAAAAAAAAAACAAAAGACATACAATGGTCTAAAACCATTTAAGAGCTAATCTGCAATAGAACAAAATTCAACATAATAAAGGCCACTTATGTTTTTAAAAAAACATAGATAACATCATACTCAATAGTGAAAGACTGAATTTATTTTCCTTAAGTCAGGAGCCATACTGGATGTTCACATATGTCACTTCAATCAATACAAAAATAATTTAACTTATTTTTCTTGCCTAGTGAGAGCAGTGGTAAGAGAAAAAAAAAAATCATCCAAACTGAGAAAGAAGAAATAAAACTTTCTCTGTTCCAGATTATATAATCTTTTAAATGGAAAACTCTAAAGATTATGCATGCTGACACACCAGCACACACACATGCATGCACACACACACACACACACATACACACACACATATACAGGAACCTATTAAGTAGAACTAATAAATTAATTCAACAAAGTCAGAGATTACAAAATCAACAAAGATCAGCTGCATTTCTATACACTATCGATGAACAGTCTAAAGAGAAAATTTAAAAAACCAACTCCACACACAGTAGCAGCAAAGAGGATAAAGTACTTAGGAATAAACATTAAATAATGAAGTGAAAGACTTGTTCCCTGAAACCCACAAAGCACTGCAGAAAGAAATTGAAGAAGACATAAGAAAATGAAAGGACACCCTGCAGTCATGGATTGAAAGATGATACTGTTCAGATCAGATCAGATCAGATCAGTCGCTCAGTCATGTCCGACTCTTTGCGACCCCATGAATCACAGCACGCCAGGCCTCCCTGTCCATCACCAGCTCCCGGAGGTCACTCAGACTCGCATCCATCGAGTCAGTGATGCCATCCAGCCATCTCATCCTCTGTCGTCCCCTTCTCCTCCTGTCCTCAATCCCTCCCAGCATCAGAGTCTTCTCCAATGAGTCAACTCTTCACATCAGGTGGCCAAAATACTGGAGTTTCAGCTTTAGCATCATTCCTTCTAAAGAAATTCCAGGGTTGATCTCCTTCAGAATGGACTGGTTGGATCTTCTTGCAGTCCAAGGGACTCTCAAGAGTCTTCTCCAACACCACAGTTCAAAAGCATCAATTCTTCAGTGCTCAGCCTTCTTCACAGTCCAGCTCTCACATCCATACATGACCACAGGAAAGACCATAGCCTTGACTAGGCGAACCTTAGTTGGCAAAGTAATGTCTCTGCTTTTGAATATGCTATCTAGGTTGGTCATAACTTTCCTTCCAAGGAATAAGTGTCTTTTAATTTCATGGCTGCATTCACCATCTGCAGTGATTTTGGAGCCCAGAAAAACAAAGTCTGACACTGTTTCCACTGTTTCCCCATCTATTTCCCATGTAGTGATGGGACCAGATGCCATGATCTTCGTTTTCTGAATGTTGAGCTTTAAGCCAACCTTTTCACTCTCCACTTTCACTCTCATCAAGAGGCTTTTTAGCCCCTCTTCACTTTCTTCACCATAAGAGTGGTGTCATCTGCATATCTGAGGTTATTGATATTTCTCCCAGCAATCTTGATTCCAACTTGTGTTTCTTCCAGTCCAGCATTTCTCATGATGTACTCTGCATATAAGTTAAATAAACATGGTGACAATGTACAGCCTTGACGTACTCCTTTTCCTATTTGGAACCAGTCTGTTGTTCCATGACCAGTTCTAACTGTTGCTTCCTGACCTGCATACAGATTTCTTAAGAGGCAGATCAGGTGGTCTGGTATTCCCATCTCTTTCAGAATTTTCCATAGTTTATTGTGATCCACAAATTCAAAGGCTTTGGCATAGTCAATAAAGCAGAAATAGATGTTTTTCTGGAACTCTCTTGCTTTTTCCATGATCCAGCGGATGTTGGCAATTTGATCTCTGGTTCCTCTGCCTTTTCTAAAACCAGCTTGAACATCAGGAAGTTCACGGTTCACATATTGCTGAAGCCTGGCTTGGAGAATTTTGAGCATTACTTTACTAGCGTGTGAGATGAGCGCAATTGTTCGGTAGTTTGAGCACTCCTTGGCATTGCCTTTCTTTGGGATTGGGATGAAAACTGACCTTTTCCAGTCCTGTGGCCACTGCTGAGTTTTCCAAATTTGCTGGCATATTGAGTGTAGCACTTTCACAGCATCATCATTCAGGACTTGGAATAGTTCCACTGGAATTCCATCACCTCCACTAGCTTTGTTCGTAGTGATGCTTTCTAAGGCCCATTTGACTTCACATTCCAAGATGTCTGGCTCTAGGTCAGTGATCACATCATCATGATTGTCTAGGTCTTGAAGCTCTTTTTTGTACAGTTCTTCTGTGTATTCTTGCCACCTCTTCCTAATATCTTCTGCTTCTGTTAGGTCCACACCATCTCTGTCCTTTATCGTGCCCATCTTTGCATGAAATGTTCCTTTGGTATCTCTGATTTTCTTGAAGAGATCCCTAGTCTTTCCCATTAAGTGCGACCTCGCCTTCCCGCGACGGGTGCACTAAGAGCGCCCCGCCGGCTGCGTCGCGCACTAAGAGCGCAGCCGAAAGGAGCTACCCCACGACCGAGGAAGGACAGCGGTGAGGGCCAGCGCACTAAGCAGGGCGGAGAAGAGCTACCCTACGACCGAGGTCAGGAAGGGCGGCGGTGAGGAGAGACGCCTCGTCCAAGGTAAGGTGCGATGGCTGTGCTTCACTGGCCGGGAGCAGCCAGGAGCAGCCGGGATGAGATACCCCACGCCCAAGGTAAGAGAAACCCAAGTAAGACAGTAGGTCTTGAAAGAGGGCATCAGAGGGCAAATACACTGAAATCATTCTCACAGAAAACTAGTCAATCTAATCACACAAGGACCACACCCTTGTCTAACTCAATGAAATTAAGCCATGCCCGAGGGGCAACCTGGGATGGGCGGGTCATGGTGGAGAGATATGACAGGGTGTGGTCCGCTGGAGAAGGGAATGGCAAACCACTTCAGTATTCTTGCCTTGAGAACCCCATGAACAGTATGAAAAGACAAAATTATAGGATACTGAAAGAGAAACACCCCAGGTCAGTAAGGGCCCAATATGCTACTGGAGATCAGTGGAGAAATAACTCCAGAAAGAATGAAAGGATGGAAGCAAAACAAAAAAAATACCAAGCTGTGGATGTGTCTAGTGATAGAAGCAAAGTCCGATGCTGTAAAGAGCAATATTGCATAGGAACCTGGAATGTCAGGCCCATGAATCAAGGCAAATTGGAAGTGGTCAAACAAGAGATGGCAAGAGTGAATGTCGACATTCTAGGAATTAGCGAACTAAAATGGACTGGAATGGGTGAATTTAACTCGGATGACCATTATATCTACTACTGTGGGCAGGAATCCCTCAGAAGAAATGGAGTGGCCATCATGGTCAACAAAAGAGTCCGAAATGCAGTACTTGGATGCAATCTCAAAAATGACAGAATGATCTCTGTTCGTATCCAAGGCAAACCATTCAATGTCACAGTAATCCAAGTCTATGCCCCAACCAGTAACGCTGAAGAAGCTGAAGTTGAAAGGTTCTATGAAGACCTACAAGACCTTTTAGAACTAACACCCAAAAAAGATGATACTGTTAGGGCATCAGTATTACACAAAGCAACCCACAGACTAAATGCAGCCCTTTGACTATATTGAGAATGTGTTTTGCAAAATAGATAAATTAAACCTAATATGGAATCTGAAGGGAGTAATCTTAATAAAGAAATGGAAAGTTGAGAGGACTCACATTTCCCAATTCCAAAACTTACTAAAAAGCTACAATACTGTACACCACAGGGAAATATAGTTATTATTTTGTAATAGCTTTACCTGGAGTTAAACTTTAAAAACATTGAATCTCTATGTTTGGAAATAATAGAATATTGTAAAACAACTATATTTCTATTTTAAAAAATTAAAAGAGCAGAGAGACCAGAAATAAACTTTCACTTATATGGTCAAATGATTGTTCATAAGGGTTCTAAGACCATTTAATGGGGAGTGGACAATCTTTTCAACAAATGATTTTTGGAATATTGAATATCCATATGCAAAACAATGGATTTTGACACCTACCTTACACCATACACAAAAATTAATTTAAAAGATCAGGAATTAAACTTAAGGCCTCGCGAAGTTGTTAAGTCAGTGGAGTAGAAAGACTCTGAGTTTGCATCCTTCCTTGGACACATGAACATCACCACTATTTACAGAACAACAATGGATGAGAATGACATTAAACCTAGCACAAATGATCTTCTACAGCCAGAGATATAAAGAAGGAACCAACATGAGACAGGAAAGAAGACCAGAGACGTGGCACACACAAGACCCATAACACCAGGCAGGTGACCCACAAACTAGGGGGATCATTACAATTGCACAAGTCCTCCCCAAGGAAGGAGGGGTCTGAGATTCACATCAGACTCCCCAGCACAGGAGCCCTGCACCAGGAGACAAGCTCCTAGAATGCTGGGCTTTGAAAGCCAACACGGCATATTTTGGGGAGATCCAAGGGGCTGTAGGAAAAAAACTCTGCTGTTAAGGGGCACGGACAAAATGTCACACACTCTTGAGACCCAGTGCAGAAGCAGTAATTTGAAAGGAGTTTTGATCAGATTCACTTGCTCATCTTGGAGAGGTGGAGGACAATGTGGACTCACTCTGCAGACAGAGTTTCTGGCAGTAGCCACTGGTGGGAGTGCATACCAAAAGGAGTCTGGGGCTGGCAAGTAGCATTTTGGAATCCTCACTCTAGCTTACTAGCACCATGATATGACCTTGCCCCCCAGCAGGTGGGCACAAGTTCTGGGACACCCCAGGCCCAGCAGTTATTGGAGCAGGGACAGAGCCTGACCCACAAGCAGGCTGACTGCCTTAAATCCCCTCATCCTCCAGCTGCCTAGACCCATCCCTGTCCACTAGAAGGCCCAATACACCGCAACCAGACCCCAGCACCCGGCTCTGCTCACCAGTGGGCCAACATCAGCCCCAGAAGCCCACAGGCCCAAACTCAGCAGTCAGATTTCAGCTCCAGGAACAATGGGCACCTCAACCAACCTCCCCAAAGGCAGACCCCATCCACCCATGGGCCAACACCACCTCCAGGACCCTGGACACTACGATCACCCAAGTCAGGAAATGACCTTGCCTGCCGGCAGGGTGACACCAACCTTTGGATCCCTCAGGCCACAGCCCCACGTACCAGTAGGCCAACACTTGCTCTGAGACCACAGCCGGCTGCCCTAGGACCCAGCTCTACCAACCAGTTGGTCAGTACGGGTCATCCTAGTGGTGCACATTTATAACCACAATAAGTAGCTGAAGGATGAAAAAACAAAAAGTGATAAAATATGATGCTACAAACATTAAATGTGGTGTTATGGAGTGAAAGTGCTGAGTTGTTAGAATGTGTACAAAATAGAGACTAGCGACTTAAAATATTCATGTATATATATATATTGCTACGTATAAACCTCATGAGAAGGACAAAACTCTAAAACAGATACACCCATAAGAAAGAGTAAGGAATCCAACATAACACTAAATATAGTCATCAGAGCACAAGTGAAGAGAGGAAAAGAAGAAAGGAACAAAAATGAACCACGCACTTGAGAGCTAAAATTACAAAGCTCTTAGAGAACACGGAGGACAGCTTCAGGATGTGGGGTCTGGCAGTGATTTCTTGGATGTGACACCAAAAGCACAGACACACCGGGTTTCATCAAAACCAAACACAAGCTGTTTTAAAAGGGGCACTGTCATCAGAGGGAGAGCGTCCACAGGATGGGAGGGAACTGCATTATAGATCTGATCAGGGACTAACCTTCAACATATATTATGAGCTTTTAAAAATTGAAAAAAACTAAATTAAAAAATGGGCAAAGGACTTGAACGGATATTTCTCCGAAGAAGATATACAAAAGACCAATAATATGCACATGAAAAGATGATCAATCACTAATAATTGTAGAAATGCAGAGAAAAACCACGATGAGATAGTACTTCACATATACTGGTATGACTTTTATCAAAAAAAAGAAAAAGAGAAAGACAACAAGTGCTGGCAAAAAGGTGGAGAAATTGAAACTTTTGTGCATCACTGGAGGGAATGTAACATAGTGTAGCCACTGCGGAAGATTCCCTGGTTGTTCCTCAGAAAAATAAATAAACATAGTAATACTATCGGAGAAGGCAATGGCACCCCACTCCAGTACTCTTGCCTGGAAAATCCCTGGTAGGCTGCAGTCCATGGGGTCGCTAGGAGTCGGACATGATTGAGCGACTTCACTTTCACTTTTCACTTTCCTGCATTGGAGAAGGAAATGGCAACCCACTCCAGTGTTCTTGCCTGGAGAATCCCAGAGACGGGGGAGCCTGGTGGGCTGCCGTCTATGGGGTCACACAGAGTCAGACACGACTGAAGTGACTTAGCATAGCATAGTAATACTATGAGGAAGAAGTGAAAGTGTTGTTTACTCAGTCATGTCAGACTTTTTGCCATCCCTGGATGGTAGCCCACAAGACTCCTCTGTCCATGGAATTCTCCAGGCAAGAATACTGGAGTGGGGATCCATTCCCTGCTTTAGGGGATCTTCCTGACCCAGGGATCAAACCTGGTTCTCCTACATTGCAGGCAGACTCTTTACCATCTAAGCCATCAGAGAAGCCCAACGTACTAGTATATAACACAGCAATTCTATTCCTAAGTATATAACCACCAAAATTAAAAATAGGGACTCCGATAGCTGAATGCCACTGTTCAGAGTAGTGTTATTCAGAATAGCCAAAAGGTGGAAACAAACCAAGGGTCTTTCAACAAATCAGTGAATTAAGGAATTGTGGTTTATATGAAGAGATACTCAGTTCAGTTCAGTTCATTTCAGTCGCTCAGTCGTGTCTGACGCTTTGTGACCCCATGGACTGCAGCACACCAGGCCTCCCTGTCCATCACCAACTCCCAGAGCTCACACAAACTCATGTCCATTGAGTTGGTGATGCCATCAAACAGTTCATCCTCTGTTGTCCCCTTCTCCCACTTTCAACCTTTTCCAGCATCAGGGTCTTTTCCAATGAGTCAGTTCTTTGCATCAAGTGGCCAACACTGGAGTTTCTGCTTCAGCATCAGTCCTTCCAGTGAATATTCAGGACTGATTTCCTTTAGGAGGGACTGGTTGGATCTCCTTGCTGTCCGAGGGACCTTCAAGAGTCTTCCGCAACACCACAGTTCAAAAGTAGCAATTCTTTGGCACTCAGCTTTCTTTATAATCCAACTCTCACATCCATACATGACTACTGGAAAAACCGTAGCTTTGACTAGATGGACCTTTGTTGGCAAAATAATGTCTCTGCTTTTTAATATGCAATCTAGGTTGGCCATGACTTTTCTTCCAAGGAGCAAGCGTTTTTTAATTTCATGGCTGCAGTCACCATCTGCAGTGAGTTTGGACCCCCCTAAAAATAAAGTCTGTCACTGTTTCCACTGTTTCCCCATCTATTTGCCATGAAGTAACGGAACCAGGTACCATGATCTTAGTTTTCTGAATGATGAATTTTAAGCCAACTTTTTCACTCTCCTCTTTCACTTTCATCAAGAGGCACTTTAGTTCCTCTTCACTTTCTGCCATAAGGGTGGTGTCATCTGCATATCTGAGGTTATTGATGTTTCTCTTGGCAATCTTGATTCCAGCTTGTGTTTCTTCCAGTCCAGCATTTCTCATGATGTACTCTGCATATAAGTTAAATAAGCAGGGTGACAATATACAGTCTTGTGGTACTCCTTTCTCTATTTGGAATCAGTCTATTGTTCCATGTCCAGTTCTAAATGTTGCTTCTTGACCTGCATACTGAGAAGGCAATGGCACCCCACTCTAGTACTCTTGCCTGGAAAATCCCATGGACAGAGGAGCCTGGTAGGCTGCAGTCCATGAGGTCGCTAAGAGTCCGACACGACTGAGCAACTTCCCTTTCACTTTTCACTTTCATTCATTGGAGAAGGAAATGACAACCCACTCCAGTGTTCTTGCCTGGAGAATCCCAGAGACAGGGGAGCCTGGTGGGCTGCCGTCTATGGGGTCACACAGAGTGTGACTGAAGTGACTTAGCAGACCTGCATACATATTTCTCAGGAGGCAGGTCAGGTGGTCTGGTATTCCCATCTCTTTCAAAATTTTCCACAATTTGTTGTGATCCACACAGTAAAAGGCTTTGGCATAGTCAAAGGGTCTTTCAACAAATGAATGAATTAAGGAATTGTGGTATATAAGAAGAAATATTACCAAGTCATAAGTGAAATAAAGTTCTGATACATGTTACAAGGTGGATGAACCTTGAAAACAGTATGCTAAGTGAAATAATCCAGAAGTGATCCAAGTCTATGCAGTATGTAGAACAGTCAAATTAATCAACATAGAAAATAGGCAGTGGTTGGCATGGCTGGGAGGGGGGAGAATGGAGAGTTATTGTTTCACAGGTATAATGTTCACTTTGAGGTGATTAAAGGTTTTAGAGATGGATGGTAGTAGTGGCTGCACAAAAATGTGAATATACTTAATGCCACTGAAATGTACAATTAAATGAGCTAAAATTGTCAGTTAAATAAAACAGAACTTGGTCTAGAAGAATTAGCACAGAGAATAGCCTGAGCATCTGAAAAGGAAGTGTTCTGCCAGATAAAACATATCCTCGTTCTGTAATAAAGCGTTGATTTGGTGTTGGGGCAGGAATGGGCAGAATTCAAGGGAACAGAAATATCAGATCATGTATGAATTTAATGTGTGATAAAAACTCGTAGTTCAACAAAGCTGGAAAGAGAAGGACTTACTCAACAATGGAGCTACTTCATACTGGATGAAAGTAAGTGGAGTAAAGAGAAACCCAACCGCATTTCAGATACCCTAGAGAAAGTGAGATGAATCAATGATTTGAGGCAATCACAAAAGCACTATGATGGCAACATTTATATAATTTCAGCATGGAGAAGACCTGAAGCTTTTATAAGAAAAACACAACACTCTTGGCTGTTAGGGAAAACATCAACACATCCAACTTCCTACTAATATAAATATTCTGTACATTTAAATGACCACAGATAGAAAAGTCAGGTGAAATATGGTACATATTAAAATCATATAAAAAGATGGGAATAAATCTAACTGCAGCTCCAATTCAAGACATTAAGTGGGAAAAGTGCAAGTTTCAGAAAAATATGAACAGCATGATGACATTTTTGGATAAGAATAAAGCCAAATAAGTAAACCTACACAAATAAGAATGTTTATGCATAGTAGATTAAAAAGACTCCCTAAATTATGAAGATATTAACTTTAGTAATTAGACGAGAGAAAGAAGTGGAGAACCAATCTTTCACTATTTATGCTTTTGTAATATCTGAAATTTTGAAGATTCATATTAGTATGTGTGCATGTTCAGTCACTCAGTTGTATATAGCTCTTTACTGCCCTATGGACCGTAGCCCGCCAGGTTCCTCTGTCCATGGGATTTTCCAGGCAAGAATACTGGCATGGGTTGCCATTTCCTCTTCCAGGGGATCTTCCCGACCCAGGGATTGAATTCACATCTCCTGCAGTGGCAGGTGGATTCTTTACTGCTGGGAGCCACCTGGGAAGCCCCTCAGATTATTACACTAATATAGCTAAAAGGGTTAGAAAGCAATCGATTTTTAATAGTGTAAAATCTTCAAAGAAAACTGACTTTTAATAATGACAAACTAGAGAAAAATTCTGCTTCCTGATAAAAGGATTTTAACTTATAATGAGCTTTGTTAAATTAACATGAAAAATATTTCAGAAATCACATAGAAAAGTGAACAAAAGACCAATATAAGTGACTGCAAACCAAAAAATTTCAGCTTCACTGATAATTTCAATATACAATTAGTACATGACGTTACTTTTCACCCATCATCTTATTAACTTCTGAACAATGTTGGTAAGATAAAGAGGCCCTGAATCTGTAGGACTTGACTCTGGAGCTGTAGTTGTTTGAGGACCTGGAAAAATTAATTTTGATTCAATTCACCAGTCTCATCAATACAAAATTGTAGAATTAACTTTAATTATTTTCATTTTTCAAGAAAATTATTTCTCAAAATGAATTACTTCTCAGAATGAAAATATACATACTTTCCAAATGGTGCTATTCTATTTCTGGGGAGTTAACCTAAATATATATTTATACAAGTACATTAGCATGTATGCATAAGAATATGCACTATGGCTCCGTATTACATAGTGGAAACCCTGGAAATTAACCAATAATAAATCATAGAAGTTATGTGTTCAGAATAAGTTCACAAATCTTAAAAAAACACCACCCACACTGTGTCATATTACATAATTTGTATTCTTAGTTTGTCACTTCGTATTTTCCCCGATTTTTTCACATTCACATAATTAGATCTATCTTATCAACACTATATGTCACTAATGATGCTCTTCATATTCGCTTACTGATAAAAAAAATGACTGCAAACCTCACAAGGAACTTTGATTTATGATATTTAAAACAAAATCCCTATAGTTTATCACCTGTATAAACTTGTCCTCACAATTCTCCTGTTATTTCCAATGCTAAACTGAATACATGTTTTAGAAATTCGTTATGAGATGCTTATGGTCAACTCTCAAAAGGGCGTATCAATAAGCATAACATAGCACAGTGCACGTTCCCACTAGGGCCATGTGAGCAAACACAAGTGAGTCAGTGAGTGTAGATTTCATATGCAATATTTACATATCATCCATAGACATTGCTTTCTCTACAGAACTTCACAGCACCCCCCAAGGTACTCGAGGAAGTTACAGAGTACCAGATTTACAGGAATTATAAAAAGATGTTCTAATTACCATGCTAATATGAATAATTCCCCTCAATCCTTAAAATTATAGGACAATAGGAAGTAAACAAATTGGAAGCCAGTGATTGGCATTTGTTTGTTACTGGCATTTGTTATTCAACAGTGAGAAACTAGAAACCACAGAAATGATGTTACTTGAGTAAGCAGAGTGGTCTGCTCAGGCTAATGCTCTTGCCACTGTTCTCTTGCTTCTGTTGCATCCAAAAAGAAGAAGCCAAAGATAACAGCTTAGACACAGGAAGATAATTCCTTTCACCATATCAAAATAGTCCCTCAAGTCTTAGGCAGAGCGGCTGCTCAGTAAACCCTGCCAGGGATCCTCCATTTCATTTCCACAAATAAGGACTTTTGCTGCCCTTCCGTTGTTATGCAATTCCTTTTCTGTTGCCAAAAATAAATTAATAAATAAATAAAAGCCAGTAAAGAGAAAAAAATAATTGTATGAGGTGGTTAGGTTGGGATGGGGAGTAGAAATACAAATCTTGTTCTGGAGACAGTAGAAATTTCCCAGTTAAAATTGTACTCTATAAAAAGAACCAAACTGGCTGTTAGCAGGAAAATGAAACATTCCTGAACCCAGATGATACCCTGTACAGATGTCAACAGATCACTTTTAAAATGAATAAATTATCAATGTTGATGACACAGAAAACATACATATAAAAAAAACAGAAGCTGTGGACCTTAATTAATATTGATTTCTACAGTAATATTGACTCCAATGAAACTGTAAATTAGGTGAGCTCCCTTTAAGACCTTTCTAGACACCAGACCCTGTGCTAAGTGCTTTAAATGCACCCCACTGTTAACTTTAATATCACACAGTGAGGAAGGCATTCAATCATTATACATGTATGTAAAGAAGTTTACAAAACAAATAAATTACAAATTACAAAGTTGCAATTACAAATTTGTAATTACAAATTTATTTACAAATTAAATAAATTAAATTGCCTAAGTTGACAAACCTGTTTGTATCTGTGGACTATGACCTATAATTTTAGATTCCCTAAGTATAATAGCAAAAATGGCTATAAATGCCTTCTTCCTCCTTTTATTACTAAAAAGTTCTAGTGAGTGTAAATCACCAGACATTTAAAGGATTTTAAAACATCACAAGGAATTTAAAGGATATTGACAAATATAAGCAGGACTTTATGAAACCTGAGGCATTGGAAGTTGCAGACACCGTAGTGGTAGCAGTTGCTTCTGGAAAACAAACAAACAAAAAATACACATGAACTCATTAAATTACTTGGGATTTATTGCTTTCTACTAATATTCACTTATATGAATTATGCTTTTCATACTTATTTAGGTAAAAATGCCCATGTTTTAATCTGGGCTTTCCTGGGGGCTCAGATGGTCAAGAATCTGCTTGTAATGCAAACCCGGGTTCAATCACGGATAGGAAAGATCCCCTGGAGAAGGGAACGGCAACCCACTCCTGGATTCTTACTTGGAGTATTCCATGACAGAGGAGCCTGGTGGGCTACAGTCCATCATGGGGTTGCAAAGAGTTGGACACACCTGAGCTACTAACACTTTAATTTACACTAAAACATGTTTGCGATCCATTTTACATGTAAAGATGTTGAACAAGGGAAATTTATCCATCTCTGTGATGTATGCAACATGCTAAGAGTCTATAAAAGGAAAATCAAAACAAGTTTCTTTGTGATTTAGAAGTCAAACATGTAACATGGAAATGAATATAAGACAGACAAAAGTACTAAAACTGTTCGTTTCCAATTGCTCTATATCATTGAAATCTATTGTGGAAAAAATAAAATATTTTAAAAAAGAAAAAGGAAACAGACATGTCCATACCTTGAGCAGTGCACTTTGGTAGCTTGGGCTCCCAGGTCCCGTTTGCACCACAGACAATTGTGCTACTCCCGTGAAGGTAAAAACCATCATGACACTGATATACAACTTGCATATTGTAGTAATATTTTCCTCTAAATCCTGATACTATTACTCCATTTTCGACAGTTGGATAGTCACATTTGACCACTGAAAAGTAGAGAAATTCCATAATTACTGAAAGCCTGCTGTCATATAAGACCAAATATCTAGTGCAAATAATAACTTCCAGTAGAGAGGAAAATATGAGGAATGAAAGGCAAGATATTAATAGAAAAAAAGTAAATAACACATGACTCTGTGCATTGGAATTCCAGGGAAACAGATGTGGAGAAATCTAATAATGTTTTTCTACCAAAACAGTCTATCACAATAGTTTTTGGCTTTCCTACGTTTTGTTCCAGTACTGACATGTAATGATCTCTGGTTCCTCTGCCTTTTCTAAAACCAGCTTGAACATCAGGAAGTTCACGGTTCATGTATTGCTAAAGCCTGGCTTGGAGAATTTTGAGCATTACTTTACTAGCGTGTGAGATGAGTGCAACTGTGCAGTAGTTTGAGCATTCTTTGGCATTGCCTTTCTTCGGGACTGGAATGAAAACTGACCTTTTCCAGTCCTGTGGCCACTGCTGAGTTTTCCAAATTTGCTGGCATATTGAGTGCAGCACTTTCACAGCATCATCATTCAGGACTTGGAATAGTTCCACTGGAATTCCATCACCTCCACTAGCTTTGTTCCTAGTGATGCTTTCTAAGGCCCACTTGACTTTGCATTCCAGGATGTCTGGATTTGGGTGAGTGACCACACCATTGTGATTATCTGGGTCGTGAAGATCTTTTTTGTACAGTTCTTCTGTGTATTTTTGCCACCTCTGCTTAACTTAATATCTTCTGCTTCTGTTAGGTCCATACCATTTCTGTCCTTTATCGAGCCCATCTTTGCATGAAATGTTCCCTTAATATCTCTAATTTTCTTGAAGAGATCTCTAGTCTTGCCCATTCTGTTGTTTTCCTCTATTTCTTTGCATTGATCACTGAGGAAGACTTTCTTATCTCTTGCTATTCTTTGGAACTCTGCATTCAGATGCTTATATCGTTCCTTTTCTCCTTTGCTTTTCGCTTCTCTTCTTTTCACAGCTATTTGTAAGGCCTCCCCAGACAGCCACTTTACTATCTTGCATTTCTTTTCCATGGGGATGATCTTGATCCCTGTCTCCTGTACAATGTCACGAACCTCATTCCATAGTTCACCAGGCACTCTATCTATCAGATCTAGGCCCTTAAATCTATTCCTCACTTCCACTGTATAATCATAACGGATTTGATTTAGGTCATACCTGAATGGTCTAGTGGTTTTCCCTACTTTCTTCAATTTCAGTCTGAATTTGGCAATAAGGAGTTCATGATCTGAGCCACAGTCAGCTCCTGGTCTTGTTTTTGCTGACTGTATAGAGCTTCTCCATCTTTGGCTGCAAAGAATATAATCAATCTGATTTTGGTGTTGACCATCTGATGATGTCCATGTGCAGGGTCTTCTCTTGTGTTGTTGGAAGAGGGTGTTTGCTATGACCAGTGCATTTTCTTGGCAAAACTCTATTAGTCTTTGCCCTGCTTCAGTCTGTATTCCAAGGCCAAATTTGCCTGTTACTCCAGGTGTTTCTTGACTTCCTACTTTTGCATTCCAGTCCCCTATAATGAAAAGGACATCTTTTTTGGGTGTTAGTTCTAAAAGGTCTTGTAGTTAGAACTGGACAAGGAACAACAGACTGGTTCCAAATAGGAAAAGGAGTAACATCAAGGCTGTATATTGGCACCCTGCTTATTTAACTTCTATGCAGAGTACATCATGAGAAATGCTGGACTGGAAGAAACACAAGCTGGAATCAAGATTGCCAGGAGAAATATCAATAACCTCAGATATGCAGATGACACCACCCTTATGGCAAAAAATGAAGAAGAACTAAAAAGCCTCTTGATGAAAGTGAAAGTGGAGAGTGAAAAGGTTGGCTTAAAGCTCAACATTCAGAAAACAAAGATCATGGCATCTGGTTCCATCACTTCATGGGAAATAGATGAGGAAACAGTGGAAACAGTGTCAGACTTTATTTTTTTAGGCTCCAAAATCACTGCAGATAGTGACTGAAGCCATGAAATTAAAAGACGCTTACTCCTTGGAAGGAAAGTTATGACCAACCTAGACAGCATATTCAAAAGCAGAGACATTACTTTGCCAACAAAGGTCCATCTAGTCAAGGCTATGGTTTTTCCTGTGGTCATGTATGGATGTGAGAGCTGGACTGTGAAGAAGGCTGAGCGCCGAAGAATTGATGCTTTTGAACTGTGGTGTTGGAGAAGACTCTTGAGAGTCCCTTGGACTGCAGGGAGATCCAACCAGTCCATTCTAAAGGAGATCAGCCCTGGGATTTCTTTGGAAGGAATGATGCTAAAGCTGAAACTCCAGTACTTTGGCCACCTCATGCGAAGAGTTGACTCATTGGAGAAGACTCTGATGCTGGGAGGGGTTGAGGGCAGGAGGAGAAGGGGACGACAGACGATGAGATGGTTGGATGGCATCACTGACTCGATGGATGTGAGTCTGAGTGAACTCCAGGAGTTGGTGATGGACAGGAAGGCCTGGCGTGCTGCAATTCATGGGGTCACAAAGAGTCAGACATGACTGAGCGACTCAACTGAACTGAACTGACATGTATTGAGAAAGGTCTGACTATCAGTTACAAACTCAGGGTAAGTTCAAAAATGACTTTTGATGCTCTTTAGCTCTAGGATTTTTTTCAGGTCATGCTGACACTAATTACAGTACCATGTTCTTTTAGAAAGATAGTAAAGACGTTTTGAGAAAGTAATACTTGAGTACAAATTTAAAACTTGAAAAGAAGCTAGCCATTAAAAAAAAAAAAAAAAGGACATACAAAGGTCAGTAGAGTTAGGGCAGTGTTTTCCAAACATTTTGGATTTTAAACCCAGAGATCAACACGTTTTAAGTTTTTAAACACATTTTAAGTGTTAAATCTGTATGCAAACCTGTATGCCTGAGATAATGCTAGAAGTTAATATTTAGCACTCACAACAGTGTATGTGGTATATTCCATTCTACTCTACCTCTCCAGAAGTAAATTAAAGGTCAGGGCCCTCTAGATTGACTTTGGATCTATTAATGGGTTTTGCAGAACTTGGAAACAAAACAAATCTGAAAAACACTGGGCAGAGAAGTGAGTTCAAGAGAACATTTTATGAGATTAATCTGAGCAATAGACGAGGGCCAGAAATATAGCCTTTTAAGCCATAAAGATGTTTTCTCCTTTCCTATGGATCTGAAATTTCATTATGTATAATTTTTGTTCAGCCAGGAGAACTCATCAATTCTTTTAGTTCAGGTGGTCTAATGACAAATTCTCTTAGCTCTTCTTTATCTGAAACTGTTTTTGTTTATTTCAGCTTCAGTTTTGAAAGATTTCTCCTTGAGAGGGAATTCTAGGGTATTCTTTCTGCACATTAGCAAAAGTTATTGTCTTCTGTTCTTCACAGTGTCTTGAGAGAAGTCAGCTGTTACTCTTTCTTTGAGGTGAGGAAGAAAGAATGTAACATGCTCTTTTCCTCTCTTACTGGCAGGTTTTTCTTTTGTTTTTAGTCTAATGGGGATTCTTTGGTAAATTTTTAGAATTTATTTATCCTGCTAGGGTCAATGAATTCCCTGGGGTGGATCTCTGGGGTGGATGTTGTGGCTCAAATTGAAATAATACAGAATAAAGTAAATATAGAATAAAAAATAAATAGAGAACAAACTTACAGGTACCAGAGGGAAAACAGGGGTGGGATGAATTGGGAGATTGGGATTGACATATATACTCTACCATGCATACGATAGATAACTAATGAGAAACTACTGTATAACAAAGGGAACTCTTCTCAATGCTCTGGGTGATGTAAATGGGAAGAAAACCTGACAAATAGTGGATATATATGTATGTGTATATATCTATATATACACACACATATATATACATCTGATTCACATTGCCATACAGTGGAAACTAATACAACATTATAAAGCAACTACACTCCGATATAAAACAGACAATTAAGTGTCTATACTGTACTTTTTCTATGACACTCCAATTACATGTACATTTACTGCCTGCTACTCTTCCACAGGTGTATACATTTCTCTCTCTCTCTTATGTAATATTTCTTTTGAAATCAGGTTACATTTGTATTGTATTGATTTCAGGTTCACTGATCTTTTCTCTGTTGTGCAACACTGCTGATACTTGTGCTAATGATTTTCTTTAAGTTAGATTTCAGTTCAGTTCAGTTGCTGAGTCGTGTCCGACTCTTTGTGACTCCTTGGACTGCAGCACGCCAGACTTCCCTGTTCATCACCAACTCCCAGAGCTTACTCAAACTAACTTATGTCCACTGAGTCGGTAATGCCATCCAATCCTCTCATCCTCTGTCATCCCCTTCTCCTCCTGCCTTCAATCTTTCCCAGAATCAGGGTCTTTTCCTATGAGTCAGTTCTTTGCATCAGGTGGCCAAAATATGGAGTTTCAGCTTCATCATCAGTCTTTCTAATGAAGGCTGCTGCTGCTGCTAAGTCGCTTCAGTCATGTCTGACTCTGTGTGACCCCATAGATGGCAGCCCATCGGGCTCCCCTGTCCCTGGGATTCTCCAGGCAAGAACACTGGAGTGGGTTGCCATTTCCTTCTCCAGTGCATGAAAATTAAAAGTGAAAGTGAAGTCGCTCAGTCATGTCCGACTCTTCGCGACCCCATGGACTGCAGCCCACCAGGCTCCTCCATCCATGGGACTTTCCAGGCAAGAGTACTGGAGTAGGTTGCCATTGCCTTCTCTGTTCCAATGAATATTCAGGACTAATTTCCTTTAGGATGGACTGGTTGGATCTCCTTGCAATCCAAGGGACTCTCAAGAATCTTCTCCAACACCACAGTTCAAAAGCATAAATTTTTCTGCGCTCAGTCTTCTTTATAGTCCAACTCTCACATCCATACATACTACTGAAAAACCATAGCCTTGACTAGATGGACCTTTGTTGGCAAAGTAATGTCTCTGCTTTTTAATATGTTGTCTAGGTTGGTCATAGCTTTTCTTCCAAGGAGCAAGCGTCTTTTAAATTCATGGCTGCAGCCACCATGTGCAGTGATTTTGGAGCCCCCCAAAATAAAATTCTCTCACTGTTTCCATTGTTTTCCATCTATTTGCCATGAAGTGATGGGGCCAGATGCCATGATCTTAGTTTTATGAATGTTGAGTTTTAACTGTATTAAGGTAAGGTAAGGTAAGGTAAGTCGCTTCAGTCGTGTCCGACTCTGTGTGACCCCAAAGACGACAGCCCCTCAGTCTCCACCTTCCCTGGGATTATCCAGGCAAGAACACTGGAGTGGGTTGACATTTCCTTCTTCAATGCATGAAAGTGAAAAGTGAGAATGAAGTCGCTCAGTCTTCAACTTAGTGACCCCATGGACTGCAGCCTACCAGGCTCCTCTGTCCATGGGATTTTCCAGGCAAGAGTACTGGAGTGGGTGCCATTGCCTTCTCCGTTAACTGTATTACATACAGTTAAACAGTAAAAGTGCACAACTGCTTGCTGTTTAATACATGCAAATAATCATGTATTAACAATACAATAAAGATATAGAAAGTTTCCATACTCCCCAAATTTCCTCATGCCACTTTGTAAACAATGTCCACCAATAACTCTGCCTTCCTCACCCAGCCTACCACTAATCAATTGTCAATCCCTATAGTGTTGTTTGGTCATCAGGTACCCAATATGCTACTGGAGAAAAACAGAAATGCTCCAGAAGGAATAAAGAGGCTGAGGCAAAGCAGAAACAATGCCCAGTAGTGGATGTAACTGATGCTGAAGGTGAATTCCAATGCTGTAAGAACAATACTGCATAGGAACCTAGAATGCTAGGTCCATGATCAAGGTAAACTGGAAGTGGTCAAACAGGAGATGGCAAGAGTGAACATTGACAATTTAGGAATCAGAGAACTAAAATGGACTGGAATGGGCAAATTTAATTCAGAAGAACATTATATCTTCTACTGTGGGCAAGAATCTCTTAGAAGAAATGGAGTAGTCCTCATAGTCAACAAAAGAGTCTGAAATGCAGTACTTGGGTGCAATGACAGAATGATCTCTGTTCATTTCCAAGGCAAACCATTCAATATCACAGTAATCCAAGTCTATGCCCCAACCACTAATGCCGAAGAAGCTGAAGTTGAATGTTTCTATGAAGACCTACAAGACCTTCTAGAACTAACACCAAAAAAAAGATATGTCCTTTTCATCATAGGGGACTGGAATGCAAAAGTAGGCAGTCAAGAGATACCTACAGTAACAGGCAAGCTTGGACTTGGAGTACCTAATGCAGCAGGGCAAAATCTAACAGAGTTTGGCCAAGAGAATGCACTGGTCATGGCAAACACCCTCTTCCAACAACACAAGGGACGACTCTACACATGGACATCAACAGATAGTCAATACTGATTGATTATATTATTTGCAGCCAAAGATAGAGAAACTCTGTACAGTCAGCAAAAAAAAAAAAAAAAAGACCAGGAGCTGACTGTGGCTCAGGTCATGAACTCCTTATTGCAAAATTCAGACTTAAATTGAAGAAAGTAGGGAAAACCACTAGGTCGTTAAGGTATAACCTAAATCACATACCTTACAATTATATACTGGAAGTGACAAATAGATTCAAGGAATCATATCTGATAGACAGTGTCTGAAGAACTACAGTTCATGATGTTGTACAGGAGGTGGTGATCAAAACCATCCCCAAGGAAAAGAAATGCAAAAATGCAAAATGGCTGTCTGAGGAGGCCTTACAAATAGCTGAGAAAAGAAGAAAAGTGAAAGGCAAAGGAGAAAAGGAAAGATATACCCATCTGAATGCAGAGTTCCAAACACTAGCAAGGAGAGATAAGAAAGCCTTCCTCAGTGATCAGTGCAAAGAAATAGAGGAAAACAACAGAATGGGAAAAACTAGAGATCTCTCCAAGAAAATTAGAGATACCAAGGGAATATTTCATGCAAAGATGGGCACAATAAAGGACAGAAATGGTATGGACCTAACAAAAGCAGAAGATATTAAGAAGAGGTGGCAAAAATACACATAAGACCTGTACCAAAAAGATCTTAATGACCCAGATAATCATGATGGTGTGATCACTCACCTAGAGCCAGACATCCTGGGGTGTGAAGTGAAGTGGGCTTTAGGAAGCATCACTACGAACAAAGCTAGTGGAGGTGATGGAACTCCAGTTGAGCTATTCCAAATCCTGAAAGATGATGCTGTGAAAGTGCTGCACTCAATATGCCAGCAAATTTGAAAAACTCAGCAGTGGCCACAGGACTAGAAAAGGTAAGTTTTCATTCCAATCCCAAAGAAGGGAAATGCCAAAGAATGTTCAAATTAATGCACAATTGCACTCACTTCACAGGCTAGCAAAGTAATGCTCATTATTCTCCAAGCGAGCCTTCAACAGTACATGAACCAAGAACTTCCAGATGTTCAAGCTGGATTTAGAAAAGGCAAATGGAACAGTGATCAAATTGCCAAGATCCATTGGATTATTGTAAAAGGACAAGAGTTCCAGAAAAACATCTACTTTTGTTTTATTGTCTACACCAAAGCCTTTGACTGTTTGGATCACAACAAACTGTGAAACATTCTTAAAGAGATGGGAATATCAGACCATCTTACCTGCCTCCTGATAAACCTGTATGCAGGTCAAAGAGGAACAGTTAGAACTGGACATGGAACAACAGACTGCTTCCAAATAGGAAAAGGAGTACGTCAAGGCTGTATATTATCACCATGCTCATTTAACTTATATGCAGAGGACATCATGAGAAATGCTGGGCTGAATGAAGCACAAGCTGGAATCAAGATTGCTGGGAGAAATATCAATAACCTCAGATATCCAGATGACACCACCCTTAAGGCAAAAAGTAAAGAGGAACCAAAGAGCCTCTTGATGAAGGTGAAAGAGGAGAGTGAAAAAAATGGCTTAAAACTCAACATTTATAAAATGAACATCATGGTATCTGGTCCCATCACTTCATGGCAAATAGATGGGGAAACAATGGAAACAGTGACAGGGTTTATCTTCTTGGGCTCCAAAATCACTGCAGATGGTGACTCCAGCCATGAAATTAAAAGATGCTCCTCCTTGGAAGAAAAGTTATGACACACCTAGACCACGTATTAAAAAGCAGAGACATTACTTTGCAACAAAGGTCTGTCTAGTCAAAGGTATGGTTTTTCCAGTAGTTATATATGGATGTGAGAGTTGGACCATAAAGAAGGCTGAGCACCAAAGAATTATGCTTTCTAACTGTATGGTGTTGGAATAGACTCTTGAGAGTCCTTTGGACAGCAAAGAGATCAAACTAGTCATCCTAAAGAACTCAATCCTGAATATCCATTAGAAGGACTGATGCTGAAGCTGAAGCTAAATACTTTGGCCACCTGATGCAAAGTGCTGGCTCATTGGAAACAACCCTGATGCTCAGAAAGATTGATGGCAGGCCAAATAGGGGATGGACGACAGAGGACAAGATGATTGAATAGCATCACTGACTCAGTGGACATGAGTCTGAACAAGCTCCAGAAGATGGTGGAGGACAGGGAAGCCTGGCATGCTGCAGTTCATGGGGTCTCATAGAGTCGGAAACAACTGAGTGACTACAATAGTGTCGCTTTTCCAGAATGTCATACGGAACCACATCCTCTGAGTTTGACTTACTTAGGACAGTGCGTTTCAGATTCATTCCTGTTGTCTGAATTAAAAGCTCATCATCCTTTCCTGCAGAGTATTATAACTATCCATATGTACCAATGATGTTCCTCCATTTACCAGTTCAAGGACTTAAGAGTTGTTACCAGTATAGGGTGATTACGACTAAGGATACTATGAATATTCGCATGCAGATTTTACGTGCACGTTTTCATTCTACCCTGGGTAGCTGAATTGTACCTTAAGTATACATTTACTTGTATGAGAAGTTGCTAAATTGTGTTCCAAATGGTCATACCACTTGCATTCTCATCAGCAGTGTTATCAGAGTCCCAAATGTAACATATCCTCACCAAAACATGGAATTGTTCATTTTTTCTTTTTAATTTCATGCATTCTAATAAGTTCTTAGTGGTTTCTCATCATGGTTTTAAACTACATTTCTGTTATTACTAATGACATTGAGCAAATGTTCCATGTACTTTAACATCCACATTCTTCTTTGGTGGGAAAAAATCTGTCCAAGTATGTTACCCCTTTTTTTATAAACTGGGCCATTTTCTTCTTATTGTGTCTTGAGAGTTCTTTATACATCATAGCTAGAAGTCCATTCAGAAATGTTCCTGACAAATATTTTCTCCCAGTCTATGACAATTTTTTTCTTTCTTCAAACAGTGTGTTTGAGAGAAGTTCTCAGTTTTTAAGAAATCTAGTCTTTTTTTTGTTTTCTTTAAAGAATAATGCTTTTAAGGTTTTTGAAGAAATCTCTGCTAACTCACAAATATTTTCTGTCTTCTCATAAGTCTTACAGTTTAGGTTTTACATTTGAGTCTGTGGTCCAACACCTCTTCCAGCCATGATAGTATGAAACTACAAATCAACCACCAGAAGAAAAATGGCTAAAAACACATGGAGATCAAAAGAAACATGTTACTAAATGATCAGTAGTTGACTGAAGAAATTAAAAAGGAAATAAAAGATATCTTAAGACTAATGAAAATAGAGACAATCCATTCCAAATCTATGTAACACAGGAAAAACAGTTCTAAGAAATTTGTAGCCATACAGGCCTACCTTAAGAACAAGAATAATCTCAAGTAAACAATCTAAATTTACACCTACATACAAAAAATAGACCAACCCTCTCTGCAAGTTTGTGGAAGGTTAAAATAATAAAGAAAAGAGTGGAAATAAATGAAATTGAGACTGAAAATCAATGAAAACAAGAGCTGGCTCATTGAAAAGATAAAATTGACAAACATATAGCCATACTCATCAAGAAACAAAAGAAAGGATCCGAATAAATAAAAAATAAAAGAGAAGTTACTATCAATACCACAGAAATGCAAAGGATCATAAGAGAATACTATGAATAATTATATATCCAAAATTGGAAAACCTGGAATAAGTGGATAAATTCCTAAAAAGATATTATCTGCCAATGCTGAGTCAAGAAGAAATAGAAAATGCTGCTGCTGCTGCTGCTAAGTCGCTTCAGTCATGTCAGACTCTGTGCAACCCCGTAGACAGCAGCCCACCGAACTCCCCGTCCCTGGGATTCTCCAGGCAAGAACACTGGAGTGGGTTGCCATTTCCTTCTCCAATGCATGAAAGTGAAAAGAGAAAGTGAAGTCGCTCAATCGTGTCCAACTCTTAGCGACCCCTTGGGCTACAGCCTACTAGGCTCCCCCGTCCATGGGATTTTCCAGGAAAGAGTACTGGAGTGGGGTGCCATTGCCGTCTCCAAATAAAAAATGGGGATAGAACAATTACTAGTAATGAAATTGAATTAGTAAATAATTTCCAGCAAACAAAATCTAGGACTCCATCGGTTCGCAGATGAATTCTATTACACATTTAAAGAATAGCTAAAATTTGCTTCAAAAGATACTGTATAGGAATAAATAAAATGAGCCAAAGACTGAGGAAAATAGAACTACCATATGATCCAGCAATTTTACTAATTTTACTAATTCGAAAAGATTTGTGCAGCCCTTTTTTCATTATAGCTTTTTTTTTTTTTTTTGCAATACCTAAGATATGAGAAGACTCTTGAGTCCCTTGGACTGCAAGGAGATCCAACCAGTTCATTCTAAAGGAGATCAGCCCTGGGATTTCTTTGAAAGGAATGATGCTAAAGCTGAAACTCCAGTACTTTGGCCACCTCATGCAAAGAGTTGACTCATTGGAGAAGACTTTGATGCTGGGAGGGATTGGGGGCAAGAGGAGAAGGGGATGACAGAGGATGAGATGGTTGGATGGCATCACTGACTTGATGGATGTCAGTCTGAGTGACCTCCGGGAGTTGGTGATGGACAGGGAGGCCTGGTGTGCTGCAGTTCATGGGGTTGCAAAGAGTCGGACACGACTGAGCGACTAAACTGAACTTAACTGAAATATGAAAGCAACCTAAGTGTCCTGATAAAATAATGAATAAAGAAGATATGGTACATATAAAATGGAGTATTATCTAGTCATAAAAAGAATGAAATCTTGCCACTTGCAACAGCGTTGATGGACATAGTGGTTATTATGCAATGTGAAATAAGTCAGTCAGAGAAAAACCATGTGATTTCAGTTATATGTGGGATCTACAAAATAAAAAAATAAACTAATAAAACAAAAAGGAAACAGATTCATGAATGCAGAGAACTAGTGATTGGCAGAGAGGAGGTGGCTGGAAAGAGGAGGAAAATAAGTGGATTAAAATGCAAAATCTTCTAGTTATAAAATAAATTAAGTTATGAGGTTATGATACACAGACTAGACAATACAGTCAACAATTCTGTACTTATTTTAAATGGTGACAGATGGGAACTAGACATCATGGTGATCATCTTGTTATGTATGTAAATGTGGAATCATTATGTTGTACACCTGGTTTTTGCATCAGGGCAATGCTGTCCTTGAAATGAATTGTCAAAGATTCTCTCCTCTTGTATTTTTTTAAGGCGTTGTGTTTGTGTGTGTGTGCGCATGCTAAGTCATTTCGGTGGTGTCCAACTCTTTGTGACCCTATGGACTGTAGCCCCTCAGGCTCCTCTGTCCGTAGGATTCTCCAGGCAAGAATACTAGAGTGAGTTGCCATGCCTCCTCAAGGGGATCTTCCCCGCCCAGGGATGGAACCCGTGGCCCCTGAGACTTCTGCAATCCAGGTGGATTCTTTACTGCTGAGCCGCGGGGGAGGCTCAGTGGCTTTGTGTAGAACTGCCATTATTTATCGCTTAAATGTTTGGTAGAGTTCACCAGTAAGGATACACGGTTTGCAGTACTCTTTGTGAGAAGGTTAGTTGTCAAATGTATAGGCATACAGTGGTTTGTTTTTTTCCTTATTATTCTTTTTTTCCCTTATTATTCTTTTTTTTTAAATTTAAATTTATTTATTTTAATTAGAGGCTAATTACTTTACAATATTGTATTGGTTTTGCCATACATCAACATGAATCCACTACAGGGGTACACGTGTTCCCAATCCTGAAACCCCCTCCTGTACCATCCCTCTGGGTCATCCCAGTGCGCCAGCCCCAAGCATCCTGTATCCTGCATCAAACCTAGACTGGTGATTCGTTTCTTATATGATACTATACATGTTTCAATGCTATTCTCCCAAATCATCCCCACCCCCCACCTCCCTCTCCCACAGAGTCCTAAGACCAGAAACTATAAAACTCTTAGAGGAGAACATAAGCAAAACACTCTCTGACATAAATCACAGCAGGATCTTCTATGACCCACTCCCCAGAATATTGGAAATAAAGGCAAAAATAAACAAATGGGATCTAATTAAAATTAAAAAGCTTCTGCACAACAAAAGAAACTATAAGCAAGGTGAAAAGACAGCCTTCAGAATGGGAGAAAATAATAGCAAATGAAGCAACTGACAAACAACTAATCTCAAAAATATACAAGCAACTCCTACAGCTCAGTTCCAGAAAAATAAATGACCCAATCAAAAAATGGGCCAAAGAACTAAATAGACATTTCTCCAAAGAAGACATACAGATGGCTAACAAACACATGAAAAGATGCTCAACATCACTCATTATCAGAGAAATGCAAATCAAAACCACAATGAGGTACCATTTCACGCCAGTCAGAAGCTGTGATTCAAACGTCTACAAGCAGTAAATGCTGGAGAGGATGTGGAGAAAAGGGAATCCTCTTACACTGTTGGTGGGAATGCAAACTAGTACAGCCACTATGGAGAACAGTGTGGAAATTCCTTAAAAAACCTGAAATAGAACTGCCATATGACCCAGCAATCCCACTGCTGGGCATACACACCGAGGAAACCAGAATTGAAAGAGACACGTGTACCCCAGTGTTCATTGCAGCACTGCATACAAAGGCCAGGACATGGAAGCAACCTAGATGTCCATCAGCAGATGGATGGATAAGAAAGCTGTGGTACATATACACAATGGAGTATCACTCAGCCATTAAAAAGAATACATTTGAATCAGTTCTAATGAGGTGGATGAAACTGGAGCCAATTATACAGAGTGAAGTAAGCCAGAAAGAAAAACACCAATACAGTATATTAACGCATATATATGGAATTTAGAAAGATGGTAATGATAACCCTGTATGCGAGACAGCAAAAGAGACACAGATGTATAGAACAGTCTTTTGGACTCCTTATTATTCTTTAAACGTCTATAGGAAATTTTATGATATTCTCCTTTTCAATCTTGATATCGGTGATTTTATCTTTGTTTTCCTGTCAGACTGTCTATGGCTTTATCTATTTTATCCATATTCTCCAAAAACCAGGCTGATTTCTTTGATAATCTCTGTTTTGTTTCTCTTTTCAATTTCATGGCTCTCCAATTTTATTATTTCCTTTTGTTTTCTTATTTTATATTTAATTTGCTCTTCTTTTAAAATTTCTAATGGTAGAAGCATAGATGACTGATTTGAGACTTTTCTGTTTTTTCCAACATAAGTATTTCATATTATAAATATCCTCTGAGCAAAACTTTTGCAAAACTTTTGCTGTATCCCACAAATTTTGGTATGTTAATATGCTGTTCATTTTTAATCAATTAAAAAAGTTTCTATTTCCCTTGTGACTGCTTCTTTGACTCATGGGTTACTTAAAAGTGTCTTGCACACTTTTCAAGTATTTGGTTTGATTTCTACATTCATCCCATTGTGATCAGGTTAATGTACTGGTACTAGTTTCAATGTTTTGGAAATAAATATGTTAAAAATATTATCTAAAAATGATATTACAGAATGTCCCATTGTACACTGGGAGAAAATAAATATTTTGCTATCATTCAGTGGATCCTTCGTCAAGAGTCACATCCCCTCCAGTGTCCCCCCACTTTTCGTTAACATGAAGTTGTTAAAATAAGCTTTGTCCAGAGTTTAACAATCTTATCAGTGAGAAGGTTAGTCTTTTAATGTTCCTGTAGCCCGAACTCTCAGAGGTCTTATACTACAAGATAAAACTTTCTTATTTTTTAAGCCACGGTGTGTTGAGTTTTCTGATGCTTGCAAACAAACAACAATAACAACAACAAAAAGTCCAAAGTTCTAGCTCATGCATATACACAGCAGTTCATGATGTATAAGTTGAAATTCCAAGAACATGTTGAGTGACTGGTGGGGAACTCTACAATTAGAACTTTTTAAATTTGATTTGAGCAATATTAAATTAAATTAGAAGTCAATTTAGCAGGAGGAGCAATTACATGGGAATCTTTTGTTTACTTATAGATAAAAATATTTTTGAAGTGTTTCCACAGTATTTAGATTCAGGAGGAGATACATGGAAATATTTTTACCTTTACACTCTGGTGGGTCACTGCTCCATCTGTTATGATCAACACAAATAAGGGTGGTTTCTCCAATAAGAGAATATTCATCTGGTCCATTAGAAGGATTACACCTATATATTACTACTTCACTATATTGATATACTTCCTTATACTGGGTGAATCTTCCATTTGTTATATTTCCAGGTGCTGCACACAGAATTACTTTAAAAGGGAGGAAAAAGGACATAAAGTAAAAGTAAAATATTAAGACAGCATTAGCAAAGTCCTTTGAATTGCCTTCATATAATTCATTAACATATGATTAATATACTCCAGTTTTGAATTCAATATCTGTTTAGAAGAAAGTCTCTATATGAATATGTATTATCCAAAATTCAAGCCATTAATGTAGAAAAAACTTATTTTCTGAAATACGAAATACATATTTATCTGCAAGGCCATGCTAAGTTTTGCTCTTATCATCATGAAAGATGCTGACAATTTAATGCTAAGATATACTTGTGATTAAAAAGGTAACTCAGTGCTAGCTTAAAAATACTTTATGATTTATAAATATCTCCATTCACAAATAGGTTGTTCACATTAATATTGAGTATTACTATCATTTTTCCCTTTCATTCCGATGATGTATGGTTAAATTTTTCATATACAGCTGTTTGATTTTCCAGTAGACTAGATCCAAATCCAACTAGATCCTTTAAGCCAGATATTGAAGTAACTTGCAAAAATATAAAACAATGACACAATTCCTACTATTTGTTTTGGAAAATCTTGACTTTTCATAAAAATATGTATATATGTATATTTATGTGTACTGCAGCCAACACTTCTTAAAAATGAATTAATAATTATTTTAAAAACTTTTCATTTTTAATTGCAATATAATAAATATCAATTGACATAATCCATATGAAGAGAAGTTCTTTGGTGTCTATGTTAATTTAAAAGCATAAAGAGGTCATAAAGTTTGAGAACCGCTGCTCTACATTCTAAAGAGAAGACATACATACTTTCACAAATTGGGAGATTATCACTCCAGTTCACATTATCTCCAGAAATTTCACAATATATAATTTTTGCTCCAAGCAGATAAAAACTAAATGAGAGAAAAAAGTTAGGATGTCCTTTAAGCAATTACAAGATGTATATAATAATAAAAAATGTTTTATATGATGGTTTTTCTGTACTATGGTAATTTGAGTGAGAAATTTCTTAACATAATGGATGTCCTAAATCTGCCACTCAATCAAACAAAGAGTTTCTGCATGTGGACCCACTTTGGCCTACAGTAAAATGTGTAAATTATTGTCACTCTGGTCAATGCAGCCCTTCTGCTCCCTCTGGCAGGTGTATTACACACTGACCTCTACTCTTTGCTCACACCATTTTGCTCAGTAAGGGCTGAGCAGAGAGATCAGGGCCCTAGAACTTGCCTGCCTGGATTCAAGTTCCAGCTCCATGACTGCCTAGAGCTTGGGAAATCCCTTGCTGCTGCTGCTAAGTCGCTTCAGTTGTGTCCGACTCTGTGCGACCCCATGGACAGCGGCCCACCAGGCTCCTCTGTCCACGGGATTCTCTAGGCAAGAATACTGGAGTGGGTTGCCATTTCCTTCTCTGGGAAATCCCTTAATGCTTCCTTAATGTTTCCCCTACATAACTCGTGGGATTGTTCTGAGGATTGGATGAGTTAGTCTCCGGCACATAGTGAGTACTAGGTAAATTTTAACTTTTATTAATATTTTTTTAGATCAGAATACAAACCCACCTTATTGTATTGCTCTTAACTTTTTGAGATTTTAACAAACTGAAGGTGTGTGGCAATCCTGCATCAAGCAAGTTTATTTGTGCCATTTTCCCAACAATGTTTGCTCACTTTATTTCTCTTGTCACAGTTTGATAAATATCACATATTTAAAACTTTATTACTACTATTATATTTGTTGTGGTCATCTGTGATCAACGGTATTTAATATTATTACTATGACTCACTGAAGGTTCAGATTATGACCATTCCCTTCTCCAGGGATCTTCCCAACCCAGGGATTGAACCTGGGTCTCCCACATTGCAGGCAGATTCTTTACCATCTGAGTCACCAGGGAAGCCCTAACAATTTTTGGCAACATGCCATTTTAAAATTAAGATATGTACATTTTTTAGACATAATTCCATTACATACTTATTAGACTATGGTATAGTGTAAACATATGTAAAAAATTCATTTGACTTGCTCTATTGCAGTGGTCTGGAACTGAACCTGTAATATCTCTGAGGTATGTCTTCACCTTCCTATGAGTAGCAGAGGAATACTCCTACTTGATGAAATCTTCTCTGATGATTTAAATTCACAATACACTCTCCTCCTTCTGGAAGTTCATTGTAATGATTGTGAGTGATTCTATGTATTTGAAACTTCTTCTCACTTGCTATTATGCTTTGATGCCTCTCTGTATGTGCTGTATTTCTCAAGAAGGATACAACCTCTTTAGGAAGAATCTATGTATTAAACTTTTGACATTCCTCAAAGTACCTAGCAGGGTCTCTCTCTATAAATACTCACTGAATGTTCCATTATTTCTAATTGATTAAGTTAAATATACCCTATATACTTCCAGATGACTCTTCTACAAGACTCATTCATTGATTCTAGATTATAATGTTTATTTCTGGTATGATGGCAATTTAAGAGGCATCAGGAATCTGTCTCCCCACCTTGATAACAACTGCATGGGTAGAATCTGCCTGACATCACTATTTTGGAACTCTGACTTCTGTTGGTGGTTTACAATGTCCAGGTGAAGACTTAGGTAAATTGGCTTATTTTGGTCCATTTCAACTCTTACCTTAGCACTGTGGTAGCTACCCATCCTCACCCATAGCCGTGTGGTGGGGTTCTCTGCATGTGTTCCCAGAGCAGCTTACAGCTTGCTTGTGGGAGCCAAGGTGTCCAAAAAGGGCCCCGCCCTCCAAATATGAGGACCTGTGTTCTCATCACTAATAGCTGCTTCTGATCACAGATAACTAGACAAAGAAACAGGTAGCCATTTTTGACACACCTTTCCCTCCCCTACTCTTGTAATCCCCTTCTGCCCTGGCTGAAGTAACTTTCAAGGGGCTTAAATATCAAGTGCCCTTTGTTCCCCACTTCATTTGTAGTTTTTCCCCTTATAGGGGCCAGACATTAAATACTAGGACATTCAAAAGCAACTGCGCATGCAGGAAAATGAGCAAGTGATAGTGTGTGCCTAGGGCATGGCTCAGGAAAGACCTGGAATATGTCTCAGTTTGTACATCAGGCTGATATTCAGCCCAGAGCCATTAATCAACAACTAAAACAAAATAATCCACCTTGCCTTTGGTGCTTTGCCTGTGGGGTGGCATCATTGAGAACTTCCTTCTGCAAGGTTGCCCCCAAATATACCGCTGCAAATGACCTCCCACAAGTGTACGCTCACCTACATCCTCATGCTGCACCTGCCACAAGAACAAACGTGGCCGTACCAGCAAACTGCCTCCAGAGGGAGGTCAAGTAATGCCTCTCCACTGGCGCCTGCTTTGACTTCACTGAGGCCTCCTGCCTAACCCCCATGGGTAGGCCCTCAGTAATATTTGAAAAACAAAAACAAAATGACTGGCTTAAAGATGACTATGCCAAAGCCTTTGACTGTGTAGATCACAATAAACTGTGGAAAATTCTGAAAGAGATGGGAATACCAGACCACCTGATCTGCCTCTTGAGAAATTTGTATGCAGGTCAGGAAGCAACAGTTAGAACTGGTCATGGAACAACAGACTGGTTCCAAATAGGAAAAGGAGTACGTCAAGGCTGCATATTGTCACCATGTTTATTTAACTTCTATGCAGAGTACATCATGAGAAATGCTGGACTGGAGGAAACACAAGCTGGAATCAAGATTGCTGGGAGAAATATCAATAACCTGAGATATGCAGATAACACCACCCTTATGGCAGAAAGTGAAGAGGAACTAAAAAGCCTCTTGATGAAAGTGAAAGTGGAGAGTGAAAAGGTTGGCTTAAAGCTCAACATTCAGAAAACGAAGATCATGGCATCTGATCCCATCACTTCATGGGAAATAGATGGAGAAACAGTGGAAACAGTGTCAGACTTTATTTTGGGGGGCTCCAAAATCATTGCAGATGGTGACTGCAGCCATGAAATTAAAAGACACTTACTCCTTGGAAGGAAAGTTATGACCAACCTAGATAGCATATTCAAAAGCAGAGACATTAGTTTGCCAACAAAGTTTCGCCTAGTCAAGGCTATGGTCTTTCCTGTGGTCATGTATGGATGTGAGAGCTGGACTGTGAAGAAGGCTGAGCGCCGAAGTATTGATGCTTTTGAACTGTGGTGTTGGAGAAGACTCTTGAGAGTCCCTTGGACTGCAAGGACATCCAAGCAGTCCATTCTGAAGGAGATCAGCCCTGGGGATTTCTTTGGAAGGAATGATGCTAAAGCTGAAACTCCAGTATTTTGGCCACCTCATGCGAAGAGTTGATTCATTGGAGAAGACTCTGATGCTGGGAGGGATTGGGGGCAGGAGGAGAAGGGGACAACAGAGGATGAGATGGCTGGATGGCATCACTGACTCGATGGATGTGAGTCTGAGTGACCTCCGGGAGTTGGTGATGGACAGGGAGGCCTGGCGTGCTGCAGTTCATGGGGTCGCAAAGAGTCGGACACGACTGAGCGACTGATCTGATCTAAAGATGTTTAAAGAACTAAAGAGAGAAATCATGAAGTCAAGAGAATATGTGTGAAACACGGAAATCTCAAACAGGAGGCAGAAGAACTAGAAAGAAACCTCAAGGAACTTCTGGAGTTGAAAAGTACAATAATGGACTTTAAAAATCCATGGGAGGCACATTTGACCAAAAAGAAGAAAGGATCAGAGAACTTGAATACAGGATAATGGAAATTAGTGTCTCTGAGGAACAGAAAGAGAAAAGACTAAAGAAAAATGAACGAACCTAAAAAATCTTTGGAAGTGTGGAACACCAACAGATTTACCAACACACAGTGTAGGACTCTCAGAAAGAGACAGTGTAGAGAAGAGAGCAGAGAGAGAGAACATTTGAAAAAATAATGACAGAAAACTATCCAAATTTGATTAAACATGTGAATACAAACATGACAAAATCTCAATGCACCCTAAGATGAACTCAAAGAAAGCCATAATACTCATGCTTTCAAAAGACAAAGAGAGAATATTGAAAGCTGCAAGAAAGAGATAGAATAATCACATAGAGAGGATTCTAAACAAGATTATGAAATTCCTCATTAGGAACTCAGAACCTCAAGACAGTGAGTATGTATACTCAAAGTGCTAAAAACAAACAAACAAACAAAAAACCCAACAAACTATCGAACAAAAATCCTCTATCCAGAAAAAAACTGTTCTTCAAAAGTTATGGAGAAAGTAGGACCTTTCCAGGAATAAAAATGAAGAGAGACTATGACCACTAGGCCACTGCTGACCCACACCTCCACTGGAGACTCCTGGACACTCACAGACCTCTGGGGAAATGAGGTGTATGTGGTGCTGGCCGTGCTTTGGAACAGAGAACCTGGACATGTCTCAGAGAATTTCTGACCTTTTAAGAATATTTTGGATTATAGCTGTTGAACATGACAACCAATGTAATGAACACTCGTTCTCATGCTCTTCAGTTCAGTTTAGTTGCTCAGTTGTGTCCGACTCTTTGCAACCCCATGAATCACAGCACGCCAGGCCTCCCTGTCCATCACCAACTCCTGGGGTTCACCCAAACCCATGTCCATTGAGTCAGTGATGCCATCCAACCATCTCATCCTCTGTCATCCCTTCTCCTCCTGCCCCCAATCTTTCCCAGCATCAGAGTCTTTTCCAATAAGTCAGCTCTTCGCATGAGGTGGCCAAAGTATTGGAGTTTCAGCTTCAACATTAGTCCCTTCAATGAACACCCAGGACTGATTTCCTTTAGGATGGACAGCTTGGATCTCCTTGCAGTCCAAGGAACTCTCAAGAGTCTTCTCCAACACCATAGTTCAAAAGTATCAATTCTTTGGTGCTCAGCCTTCTTTATAGTCCAACTCTCACATCCATACATGACCACTGGAAAAACCATAGCCTTGACTAGATGGACCTTTGTTGGCAAAGTAATATCTCTGCTTTTTAATATGCTGTCTAGGTTAGTCATAACTTTCCTTCCAGGGAGTAAGTGTCTTTTAATTTCATGGCTGCAGTCACCATCTGCAGTGATTTTGGAGCCCCCCAGATAAAGTCAGCCACTGTTTTCACTGTTTCCCCATCTATTTCCCATGAAGTGATGGGATCAGATGCCATGATCTTCGTTTTCTGAATGTTGAGCTTTAAGCCAACTTTTTCACTCTCCTCTTTCACTTTCATCAAGAGGCATTTTAGTTCTTCTTTACTTTCTGCCATAAGGGTGGTGCCATCTGCATATCTGAGGTTATTGATATTTCTCCTGGCAATCTTGATTTCAGCTTGTGCTTCCTCCAGCCCAGTGTTTCTCATGATGTACTCTGCATATAAGTTACATAAGCAGGGTGACAATATACAGCCTTGACGTACTCCTTTCCCGATTTGGAACCAGCCTGTTGTTCCACGTCCAGTTCTAACTGTTGGTTCCTGACCTGCACACAGGTTTCTCAAGAGTGGTCTGGTATTCCCATCTCTTTCAGAATTTTCCACAGTTTATTGTGATCCACACAGTCAAAGGCTTTGGCATAGTCAATAAAGCAGAAGTTGATGTTTTTCTGGAACTCTTGCTTTTTCAATGATCCAGCAGATGTTGGCAATTTGATGTCTGGTTCTTCTGCATTTTCTAAAACCAGCTTGAACATCTGAAATTTCATGGTCCATGTATTGCTGAAGCCTGGCTTAGAGAATTTTAAGCATTACTTTACTAGCATGTGAGATGAGTGCAATTGTGTGCTAGTTTGAGCATTCTTTGGCATTGCCTTTCTTTGGGATTGGAATGAAAACTAGAAGAGTGATTTATATTTGACTCCAAGATGGCAGAGTAGAAGGATGTGCACTCCTCTTCTCCTCTGAGAACTCCAAAATTACAACTCACTGCTGAATAACCATCGAGAGGAGAATGTTGGATCCCACCAAAAAAAAGATGCCCCACATCCAAGGGCAAAGGAGAAACCTAACTAAGACAATAGGACGGGTGAAGATGCGTTTAGAATCAAACCCCACACCCACCAGAGATGCTCAGAGGGCTCAAACAAACCTTGTGCACACCAGGACCCAGAGGCCTCACAGAGACTGAGCCAGAACTGTATTTGAGTGTCTCCTGTGGAGGTATGGGTTAGCAATGGCCTGCTGCAGGGGTAGGGGCTCTGGGTGCAGTAGACCTGGGTATGGCATAAGCCCTCTTGGAGAAGGTTGCTATCAACCCCACCATAGAGCCTCCAGAACTTACACAGGACTGGGGAAACAGGCTCTTGGAGGGCACAAACAAAAGCTCGTGCACACAAGGCCCAGGAGAAAGGAGCAGTGACCCCACGAGAGACTGACCCAGACTTGCCCATGAGTGTCCAGGAGTCTCTAGCAGAAGTGTGGGTCAGCCGTGGCCTGCTGCAGGGCTGGGGGCACTGACCAGCCCCCAGCCCCACTGCATGGGACCTTTGGAAGGAGGTGCCATTATCCTCATTACCTCCACCATAGTTTGGCCTCAGGTCAAACAACAGAGAGGGAACACAGCCCCGCCCTTCAACAGAAAATTGGATTAAAAGGTTTACTGAGTATGGCCCTGCCCATCAGAAAAAGACCCAGTTTCCCCCACAGTCAGTCTCTCCCAGCAGGAAGCTTCCATAAGCCTCTTATCCTTCTCCATCAGAAGGGAGACAGAATGAAAACCACAATCACAGAAAACTAACCAATCTGATCACATGGACCACAGCCTTGTTTAATTCAGTGAAACTATAAGCCATGCCATGTAGGGTCACCCAAGACGGACGGGTCATGATGGAGAGTTCTGACAAAACATGGTCTGCTGGAGAAGGAAATGGCAAACCACTTCATTATTCTTGCCTTGAGAACCCCACGAACAGTGTGAAAAGGCAAAAAGAGAGGACACTAAAAGATCAACTCCCCAGGCCAGTAGGTGCCCAATATGCTATGGGAGATCAGTGGAGAAATAACTCCAGAAAGAATGAAGGGATGGAGCCAAAGCAAAACCAACATTCAGTTGTGGATGTGACTGGTGATGGAAGTAAAGCCCAATGCTGTAAAGAGCATTATTGCATAGGAACCTGGAATGTTAGATCCATGAATCAAGGCAAATTGGAAGTGGTCAAATGGGAGATGGCAAGAGTGAACATCAACATTTCAGCAATCAGCGAACTAAAATGGACTGGATGGGTGAATTAACGTAGACGATCATTATATCTACTACTGTGGGCAAGAATCCCTTAGAAGAAATGGAGTAGCCATTATAGTAAAAAACAAGTCCAAAATGCAGTACATGGATGCAATCTCAGAAATGACAGAATGATCTCTGTTCATTTCCAAGGCAAACCTTCAATATCACGGTAATCCAAGTCTATGCCCCAACCACTAATGCTGAAGAAGCTGAAGTTGAATGGTTCTATGAAGACCTACAAGACCTTCTAGAACTAACATCCAAAAAAGATGTAATTTTCATTACAGGGGACTGGATGCAAAGGTAGGAAGTCAAGAGATACCTGGAGTAACAGGTAAATTTGGCCTTAGAGTACAAAACAAAGCAGGTCAAAGTCTAACAGAGTTTTGCCAAGAGAAGGCACTGGTCATGGCAAATACCCTCTTCCTACAAGACAAGAGAAGACTCTATACATAGACATCACCAGATGGCCAACACCAAAATCAGATTGATTATATTCTTTGCAGCCAAAGATGGAGAAGCTCTACAGTCAGCAAAAACAAGACTGGGAGCTGACTGTGGCTCCGATCATGAACTCCTTATTGCCAAATTCAGACTTAATTTTAAGAAAGTAGGTAAAACCACTAGACCATTGAGGTATGACCTAAATCAAATCCCTTATGATTACACAGTGGAAGTGACAGATAGATTCAAGGGATCTGATAGACAGAGTGCCTGAAAACTATGGATGGAGGTTCATGACATTGTACAGGCAAGAGCATCAAGAGCATCTTCAAGAAAAAGAAATGCAAAAAGGCAAAATGATTGTCTGTGGAGGCCTTACAAGTAGCTGAGAAAAGAAAAGATGCAAAAGGCAAAAGAGAAAAGGAAAGATATACCCATCTGAATACAGAGTTCCAAAGAATAAAAAGGAGAGATAAGAAAGCCTTCCTCAGTGATCAATGCAAAGAAATAGAGGAAAACAGTAGAATGGTAAAGACTAGAGATCCCTTCAAGAAAATTAGAGGTACCAAGGGAACATTTCATGCAAATACGGGCAAAATAAAGGACAGAAATGGTATGGACCTAATAGAGACAAAGATATTAAGAAGAGGTGGCAAGAATACACAGAAGAATTATACAAAAAAGATCTTCATGACTCAGATAACCATGATGGTGTGATCACTCACATAGAGCCAGACATCCTGGAATGCAAAGTCAAGTGGGCCTTAGGAAGCATCACTACAAACAAAGCTAGTGGAGATGATGGAATTCCAGTTGAGCTATTCCAAATCCTAAAAGATGATGTTGTGAAAGTGCTGCACTCAATATGCCAGCAAATTTGGAAAACTCAGCAGTGGCTGCAGGACTGGAAAAGGTCAGTTTTCATTTCAATCTCAAAGAAAGGCAATGTCAAAGAATGCTCAGACTACTGCACAATTGCACTCATCTCACATGTTAGTAAAGTTATGCTCAAAATTTTCCAATTCAGACTTCAACAGTACGTAAACTGTGAACTTCCAGATGTTCAAGTTGGATTTAGAAAAGGCAGAGGAACCAGATATCAAATTGCCAACATCTGTTGTATCATGATAAAGCTAGAGAGTTCCAGAAAAACATATATTTCTGCTTTATTGACTATGCCAAAGCCTTTGACTGTGTGGATCATAACAAATTGTGGAAAATTCTTAAAGATATGGGAATACCAGACCACCTGTTCTGCCTCCTGAGAAATCTGTACACAGGTCAAGAAGAAACAGTTAGAGCTGGAGATGGAACAATGGACTGGTTCCAAATCAGGAAAGGAGTATGTCAAGGCTGTATATTGTCACTCTGCTTATTTAACTTATATGCAGAGGACTTCATGAGAAATGCTGGGCTGGATGAAGCACAAGCTGGAATCAAGATTGTGAAGAGAAATAGCAATAACTTCAGTTATGCAGATGACACCACCCTGATGGCAGAAAGCAAAGAAAGACTAAAGAGCCTCTTGATGAATTGACAGAGGAGAGTGGAAAAACTTAAAACTCATCATTCAGAAAACTGAGATCATGGCATCTGGTCCCATCACCTTAGGGCAAATAGATGGGGAAACAATGTAAACAGTGAAAGACTTTATCTTTTGGGACTCCAAAATCACTACAGATAGTGACTGCAGCCATGAAATTAAAAGACGCTTGCTCCTTGGAAGGAATGTTATGACCAACCTAGACAGCATATTAAAAAGCAGAGACATTACTTTGCCAATAAAGGTCCGTCTAATTAAAGCTATGGTTTTTCCACAGCCATGTGTGAATGTGAGAGTTGGACTATAAAGACGGCTGAGTGCCAAAGAATTGATGATTTTGAACTATGTTGTTGGAGAGGACTCTTGAGAGTCCCTTGGTCTGCAAGGAGATCCAACTAGTCAATCCTAAAGGAAATCAGTCCTGAATATTCATTGGAAGGACTGATGCTGAAGCTGAAACTCCAGTACTTTGGCCACCTGATGAGTCACTGGCTCATTGGAAAAGACCCTGATGCTGGGAAAGATTGAAGGCAGAAGGGTAGGAGAAGGGGATAACAAAGAATGAGATGGTTGAATCACTTCACTGACTCTATGGACATGAGTTTGAGTAAGCTCTGGGAGTTGGTGATGGACAGAGAAGTCTAGCATGTTGTAGTCCATGGGTTGCAAAGAGTTGGACACAACTGAATGACTGAACTGACTGAGACCTCAACTGTAAGAAACAGTTAAGGGAGTCTTGCAAGGTGAAATAGTAGGACACTAGACAGTAACTCAAATTGTTGTGGAAAAATAAAGATCTCACTAAAAGTAAATTCATAGGCAATTATAAAAGTTAGCATTGGATTACAGGTGGTTTGCTAGTACAGTTAATTTGGCATTAATTCAACTTGAGTTTCTGTAACTGTAGGAAGTTAAATGTAGTCCCAATGGTAACCATAAACAAAATAGCTATAGAATGTACAAAAAAGGCAATAATGCAGAAACTATTCATTTCACTATAAAAATCAACTAGACACAAAAGAAAAAGGTAATGCTGGAAATTAGGAACAAAAAAGCTAAAAGAAAACACAGAGAATTAGGTAAAATAAGGCAAGAAAAGTAGCCTTTAAGGCAAGGAAGTAGCCCAGAAGCAGAACTACCTGGAGTGGAGACAAGCAATATACCTTATAAAAAGTTCAAGGTAATGATTATAAGAAAGTTCAAAAAAGTCAGAAGTAGGATGTATGAATATAGTAAGAAATTTAATAAATGATTAAATATTTTAAAAACCTTAACAGAGCTGAAGAATACAATAGTTGTCATAAAATGACACCAGAAGGATTCAACAGTAGATTACATGATTCAGAACAATGAATCAGCAACTAGAAGACGGAATAGTGGAAATCACTAAAGCTGATTAGAAAAAAATTGAAAAAAAATGCAGATGGTTTAAGTGCTCTCTGAGACAATATCAAACATACTAAATAATTTGCATCATGGGGCCCCAGAAGAAGAAGAGGGAGGGAAAGAAGTAGAGAATTTAATTAAAGAACAAATAACTGAAAATTTCCCTAACATGGGAAAGGAAATAGATTTCTAGGTCCAGAAAGCAGAGTCCCAAACACAGTGAACCCAAAGAGACCCACACCAAGATGCACTGCAATGAAATTGGCAGAAATTAAATAGATCTTAAAAGCTGCAAAAGAAAAGCAGCTGGCTGCATATAACAATGGAGAAGACAATGGCACCCCACTCCAGTACTCTTGCCTGGAAAATCCCATGGACAGAGGAGCCTGGTGGGCTGCAGTCCATGGGGTCACTAAGAGTTGGACACGACTGAGCGACTTCACTTTCACTTTTCACTTTCATGCATTGGAGAAGGAAATGGCAACCCACTCCAGTGTTCTTGCCTGGAGAATCCCAGGGACAGGGGAGTCTGGTGGGCTGCCGTCTCTGGGGTTGCACAGAGTCAGACACGACTGAAGTGACTTAGCAGCAGCAGCAGCATATAACAAATTCCCATATGATTATAGGCATTTTCAGAAGAAACTTGAAAATCAAAAGGCAGTAGCATGATAAGGTTAAAGGGATGAAAGCTAAAAATCTAAATATAAAATTCCTGTACCTGGCAAAGATATCACTTAGATTTGAAAGAATGTTACGACAAGCAAAACTAAAAGAATTCAGCACCACCAAATGGGCTTTACAAAAAAATGATAAAAGGATTTTTTTTAAGTAAAAAAGAAAAGGCCACAACTAAAAAATATGAAGATTGTGAAGGAATTATCTTATTTGTAAAGGGAAACATACAGGAAAGGTAGTAGATAAACCATTGATAAAACTAGTAGGAAGGTTAAAAGACAAAAGTAGTCAAACCACCCCCCCCCCCCACACACACACATATAAAATAAGGTAAGGGATGCACAAAACAATGAACTATAAAATATGATGTCAAAAACATTAAACATGAGAGGAGAGGAGTAAAAATATGTGTAGTTAGAATGTATTTGAACTTAAGAAATCAGCAATGTTAAGCAATCATGAAGTTTTATATAAAAATCTCATGGTAATCACAAACCAAAAATCTATAATACATACACACACACACACACACACACACACACACAAAAGAAACAAATCCAAACTCAACATTAAAGATACTCATCAAATTACAAAGAAAGATAACAAAAGAAGAATGAAGGAGAACTGCGGTAACAAATGATTAAGAAAATCATTAATGATCAGCTATACCCCAATGCAAAATAAAAAAATTAAAACAAAAAAGAAAATCATTAATGATTAATCATTAAGTAAATGATTAAGAAAATGACAAAACATGGATACCTACCAATTTTTATTTTAAATGTAAAAGAAACAATAGTCAAAAAGACATGGAGTGGGTAAAGGGGTAAAAAACAAGATCTAATGATATGCTGCATCAAAGAGACTCACTTCAAATATAAAGACACAAAGTCTGAAAATGGAGGAATAAAAAAATGTATTCCATGTAAATGGAAAGCAAAAGAAAGTTATAATTCAAATACTTATCTCAGACAAAACAAAGACTGTAGAGGAGACAAAGTAGAACCATACATAATGATAAGGGATCAGTCCAACAAGAAGATATCAGATCAGTCGCTCAGTCATGTCCGACTCTGCCATCCCATGAATCGCAGCACACCAGGCCTCCCTGTCCATCACCAACCTCCGGAGGTCACTCAGACTCACATCCATCGAGTCAGTGATGCCATCCAGCCATCTCATCCTCTGTCGTCCCCTTCTCCTCTTGCCCCAATTCCTCCCAGCATCAGAGTCTTCTCCAATGAGTCAACTCTTCACATGAGGTGGCCAAAATACTGGAGTTTCAGCTTCAGCATCATTCCTTCCAAAGAAATCCCAGGGCTGATCTCCTTCACAATAGACTGGTTGGATGTCCTTGCAGTCCAAGGGACTCTCAAGAGGCTTCTCCAACACCACAGTTCAAAAGCATCAATTCTTCAGCACTCAGCCTTCTTCACAGTCCAGCTCTCACATCCATACATGACCACAGGAAAAACCATAGCCTTGACTAGATGGACCTTTGTTGGCAAAGTAACGTCTCTGCTTTTGAATATGCTATCTTGAGAGTCCCTTGGACTGCAAGGAGATCCAACCAGTCCATTCTGAAGGAGATCAGCCCTGGGATTTCTTTGGAAGGAATGATGCTAAAGCTGAAACTCCAGTATTTTGGCCGCCTCATGCGAAGAATTGACTCACTGGAGAAGACTCTGATGCTGGGAGGGATTGGGGGCAGGAGGAGAAGGGGACGACAGAGGATGAGATGGCTGGATGGCATCACTGACTCGATGGATGTGAGTCTGAGTGACCTCCAGGAGTTGGTGATGGACAGGGAGGCCTGGCGTGCTGCGATTCATGGGGTCGCAAAGAGTCGGACACGACTGAGCGACTAATCTGATCTGATCTAGGTTGGTCATAACTTTCCTTCCAAAGAGTAAGCGTCTTTTAATTTCATGGCTGCAGTCACCATCTGCAGTGATTTTGGAGCCCAGAAAAATAAAGTCTGACACTGTTTCCACTGTTTCCCCATCTATTTCCCATGAAGTGGTGGGACCGGATGCCATGATCTTCATTTTCTGAATGTTGAGCTTTAAGCCAACTTTTTCACTCTCCACTTTCACTTTCATCAAGAGGCTTTTTAGTTCCTCTTCACTTTCTGCCATAAGGGTGGTGTCAACTGCATATCTGAGGTTATTGATATTTCTCCCAGCAATCTTGATTCCAAGGGAACATACCTCAGTATAATATAGGTAATATATAAGATAATATATTATTTAACTTATATGCAGAGTACCTCCTCTGAAATTCCAGGATGGATAAAGGACAAGCTGGAATCTTAACAAGTGGTGCTGGGAAAACTGGTCAACCACTTGTAAAAGAATAAAACTGGAATCTAGATTGCCAGGAGAAATATCAACAACCTCAGGTACACAGATGACACCTCCCTTATGGCAGAAAGTAAAGAGGAATTAAAGATTCTCTTGATAAAGGTAAAAGAGAAGAGTGAAAAATCTGGCTTAAAACTCAACAAAATTCAAAAACTGAAGTTCATGGCATCTGGTTCTATCACTTCATAGCAAATAGATGGAAGAAATAATGCAAATCAGATCAGTCGCTCAGTCGTGTCCGACTCTTTGCTACCCCATGAACCGCGGCACGCCAGGCCTCCCTGTCCATCACCAGTTCCCGGAGGTCACTCAGACTCACACCCATCAAGTCAGTGATGCCATCCAGCCATCTCATCCTCTGTCGTCCCCTTCTCCTCCTGCCCTCAATACCTCCCAGCATCAGAGTCTTCTCCAATGAGTCAACTCTTCGCGTGAGGTGGCCAAAATACTGGAGTTTCAGCTTTAGCATCATTCCTTCCAAAGAAATTCCAGGATTGATCTCCTTCAGAATGGACTGGTTGGATCTTCTTGCAGTCCAAGGGACTCTCAAGAGTCTTCTCCAACACCACAGTTCAAAAGCATCAATTCATCGGCGCTCAGCCTTCTTCACAGTCCAGCTCTCACATCCATACATGACCACAGGAAAGACCATAGCCTTGACTAGGCGGACCTTTGTTGGTAAAGTAATGTCTCTGCTTTTGAATATGCTATCTAGGTTGGTCATAACTTTCCTTCCAAGGAGTAAGCGTCTTTTAATTTCATGGCTACAGTCACCATCTGCAGTGATTTTGGAGCCCAGAAAAATAAATTCTGACACTGTTTCCACTGTTTCTCCATCTATTTCCCATGTAGTGATGGGACCAGATGCCATGATCTTCGTTTTCTGAATGTTGAGCTTTAAGTCAACCTTTTCACTCTCCACTTTCACTTTCATCAAGAGGCTTTTTAGCCCCTCTTCACTTTCTGCCATAAGAGTGGTGTCATCTGCATATCTGAGGTTATTGATATTTCTCCCAGCAATCTTGATTCCAACTTGTGTTTCTTCCAGTCCAGCATTTCTCATGATGTACTCTGCATATAAGTTAAATAAACATGGTGACAATATGCAGCCTTGACGTACTCCTTTTCCTATTTGGAACCAGTCTGTTGTTCCATGACCAGTTCTAACTGTTGCTTCCTGACCTGCATACAGATTTCTTAAGAGGCAGATCAGGTGGTCTGGTATTCCCATCTCTTTCAGAATTTTCCATAGTTTATTGTGATCTACACAGTCAAAGGCTTTGGCATAGTCAATAAAGCAGAAATAGATGTTTTTCTGGAACTCTCTTGCTTTTTCCATGATCCAGCGGATGTTGGCAATTTGATCTCTGGTTCCTCTGCCTTTTCTAAATCCAGCTTGAACATCAGGAAGTTCACGGTTCACATATTGCTGAAGCCTGGCTTGGAGAATTTTGAGCATTACTTTACTAGTGTGTGAGATGAGTGCAATTGTGCGGTAGTTTGAGCACTTTTTGGCATTGCCTTTCTTTGGGATTGGGATGAAAACTGACCTTTTCCAATCTTGTGGCCACTGCTGAGTTTTCCAAATTTATGATTTGTAAATCATAAGTTTTCCCTTATGATTTAAGGGAAAAATCATAAAAAAAATCATAAGTTTTCCCTTATGATTATATAGTGGAAGTGAGAAATAGATTTAAGGGCCTAGATCTGATAGTTAGTGTGCCTGATGAACTATGGAATGAGGTTCGTGACATCGTACAGGAGACAGGGATCAAGATCATCCCCATGGAAAAGAAATGCAAAAAAGCAAAATGGCTGTCTGGGGAGGCCTTACAAATAGCTGTGAAAAGAAGAGAAGCGAAAAGCAAAGGAGAAAAGGAAAGATATAAACATCTAAATGCAGAGTTCCAAAGAATAGCAAGAAGAGATAAGAAAGCCTTCTTCAGTGATCAATGCAAAGAAATAGAGGAAAACAACAGAATGGGAAGGACTAGGGATCTCTTCAAGAAAATCAGAGATACCAAAGGAACATTTCATGCAAAGATGGGCTCGATAAAGGACAGAAATGGTATGGACCTAACAGAAGCAGAAGATATTAAGAAGAGGTGGCAAGAATACACAGAAGAACTGTACAAAAAAGAGCTTCATGACCCAGATAATCATGATGATGTGATCACTGACCTAGAGCCAGACATCTTGGAATGTGAAGTCAAATGGGCCTTAGAAAGCATCACTACGAACAAAGCTAGTGGAGGTGATGGAATTCCAGTGGAGCTATTCCAAATCCTGAAAGATGATGCTATGAAAGTGCTGCACTCAATATGCCAGCAAATTTGGAAAATGCAAATAGTGACAGACTTTATTCTCTTGGGCTCCAAAATCACGGTGGACAGTGACTGCAACCATGAAATTAAAAGATGTTTACCCCTTGGAAGAAAAGCAATGACAAACCTAGACAGTGTACTAAAAAGCAGAGACATTACTTTGCCAACAAAGGTCCATCTAGTCAAAGCTACAGTTTTTCCAGTAGTCATGTACGGGTGTGAGAGACAGACAATAACAAAAGTCTGAGTGCCAAAGATTTGATACCTTCAAACTGTGATGCTGGAGAAGACTCTTGAGAGTCCCTTGGAGAGCAAGGAGATTAAACTAGTCAATCCTAAAGGAAATCAACCCTAAATATGCATTGGAAGGACTGGTGATGAAGTTGACGCTCCAATACTTTGGTCACCTGATGTGAAAAACTGACTCACTGGAACAGATTCTGCTGCTGAGAAAGATTGAGGCCAGGCAAAGGGGACGACAGAGGATGAGATGGCTGGAAGGCATCACTGACTCAATGGACATGAGTTTGAGCAAGGTTGGGAGTTGGTAATGGACAGGGAGACCTGGCATGCAGTCCATGGGGTCAAAAGGAGTCGGACACGACTGAGTGACTGAACTAAACTAATATAAAATGATTATATTCATTTAAAGACCCTTCAATAGACTAACTGGATTAAGAACACACACACTGGACTATAAGTCAGCCATAAAAACGGGGAAATCTTGTCATTAGTGACAACGTGGATTGGCCTATAGAATACTATGCCAAGTGAGACAAGTCAGACAGAAAAATAGAATATTGCATGATATTTTTTATATTTGCAATTTAAACACAAAGCAAATGAAGAAACAAAAAAAGCAGAAACAGACTCCACCTTCAGTTCAGTTCCGTTCAATTGCTCAGTCGTGTCTGACTCTTTGCGACCCCATGGACTGCAGCACGCCAGGCCTCCCCCCATGAACAGTATGAAAAGACTCCAGTTACAAAAAACAAAAAAGTGTTTGCCCTGGGAAGAGGTGGAGGGAGAAATTAATTAAATAAGTTATATTAAGAGGTACAAATTTCTAGTTACAAGAGAGATGTTACAAGGATATAATGGGGAAAATAGTCAATAAAGTGTAATAACCTTGTATGGTGACAAATTGTATCTAGACTTATCATGTTAATCACTTTGAAATGTATAGAAATATCAAATCCCTATCTGATGCACCTGGAATAATTTAGTTTGTAGGTAAACGAGTCTTTAATTAAAAGTAAGAATAGAGCTCTAAAATAATCAATCTAATGTTACAACTTAAGGGACTAGTGAACAAAGATACACACACAAAACCAGCAGAAAGAAGCAAACAATAAAGATTAGAGCAGAAGAGAAATTACTAGAGAATACCGAATGAATCCAAAAGTTGGTTTTCCAAAAGAGGAAGAAAATGGATATACCCTTAGCTAGATGGACTAAGACAAAGAGGAAGACCCAAATCACCTAAATCAGAAATGGAAATGGTGCTATTTCCCTTAGTTCTACAGAATTCAAAAATATTGTGAGACTTCTATGAATAATTTTATGACAACAAATGGACAGCCTAGATATAAAAGACAAATTCATGTAAACACAAACTCTACCAAGACTTCAGTAAAAAAATACAAAATCTGAATTGATTATGACTAGTGAGGAGATTGAATCAGTAATCAAAAATTTCCCAATAACGAAAAAAGTACTGGATCTGATGTCTTCACTGTTTAATTCTGCCAAGCATTTAAAAGAGAAGTAATACCAATTCTTAGCTTAAAATTGAAGAGGAAGGCAGTCTTCTGAAATTATTCTGATACCAGTGTAATGATGACACCAAAGCTAGAATAAGACAAGTAACCAAGCTACAGAACAGTATTCCTTATAAATCCCGATATAAAAATCCTCAGTGTAATACTAGCAAACAGTTCATCAGCATATAGAAAGGATTAAAAACCATGACCAAGAAGAAATTATTCCTGGAATGCTAGGATGGTTCAACAGGAAGATCAATCAATGCAATATATCACATCAGCAGAAGGAAGAGGAAAAACCCACATGATCATCTCAACTGATGAAGAAGAAGCATTTGACAAAATTCTACATTTTTCATGATAAAAAATATTCAACAATCTAGGAACAGATGGAAACTCCTTCAGGGTAATCAATACCATACACGAGAAACGCACAGCACAATATCATACTCAGTGGTGACAGACTGAAAACTTTTCCTCTAAGATGAACAAAGGCAAAGATGCTTAATATTAAGAAAACCTGTTGCATTCCGGTGTACTACATTTTAATTCTAAAATCATATTTTAAAATAAATGCCCATTATCTCCAATATGTAATATTAAAGGAGCCCTGTAGGGGAAAAAAATAAAAGCTATTATTAAATGCTCAGTACCTCTTTTTGAGATGTTTCACTCCTTTGTAGCAGTGTCAAAAATAAGGTTTTCCAATTAAGAGATTATGATCAACATTATCATCCAGGCTAAGCAGATCAATTTAGATCCTTAAAACTACAGATTATCTCAAAATAAGAGTATGTTTGGTTGACAGTTCTACTTCCTAGTTCCATAAGCCCCATTTCAACTCTAAGAACTGGCAATTTTAAATTACTGTCAAGAATAAAGTTACCATAATTACTACATTTTTAATTGATACAATAAGTTTGTTATTACATATAGTAAGTTATATGGGCTTCCCAGGTGATGCTAGTGTTAAAGAATCCCCCTGTCAACGCAGGAGACACAAAAGGCGCAGGTTCAATCCTTGCGTTGGGAAGATCCCCTGGAGTAGGAAGTGGCAACCCACCCAGGTATTCTTGCCCAGAAAGCTCCATGGACAAAGGATCCTGGCAGAACCCTGGCAGTCCATGGGGTTTCAAAGAGTTGTAAACGACTGAGCGACTGAACACACACATAGTAAGTATACAGTTTTGCTTTACTTCAATTTAAGCTTCTTTCTAATTACACATTTTTCAGGTCTTCATAAATAGTGCAATAATTGTTTGGCTACAAGTACAACTTGTCACATAGAAAACAAAATGAAATCTAGTTTATAGAAATGTTTAAAAAGAGGAGCAAAACAAAAATGGAATTAGTAATACTGATACTTATTTTCTGTAATGAGCATCTTACTTACCCTGGATTACAAGCAAAGTGAGCCTGTGAACCAAACACAACACTTCCATTCACGAAGTCAACTTGGCCATTCACAGGATCTCTTAGATTAGGACATGATTTTTCTAAAAGAAAATATTCAAATATGTTGGTTTATACTAATTTCAAAAACAGATTTAAATCTAATTCAAAAATCTATATTGCTTGTTTGATTTCATGGGAATCTTATTATTCATTTAACTATTATTTTCTTTCCATATTATATGGCCAAACAAGATTCATATTTACCCAGGTAAACAATTACCAAGAAAAAGATTCTCTGAGGATTTTTCAAAGCCTGGACAAATGCACAGATATCTATAAACATAGGCACACTAAGATGTGTGTAAATATCCAGCACTATAAAACATTTTTGTTTGTTTATTTACCTACACAGGCATCCTGGAGAGATGACCATGTATTATTATCTTGACAAACAGCAGATCTGGGGAGAGCAGGAAGCTTGGGCTTGAAACCTAGACGACACTCATATTGTACACATTCCCCAGGACGATAATTGGGTTTAGGCTCACCTTGGAGCATCATGGTTTTAAATCTTGGTGGATCACCACAAGCCTCTAGGAACAGAGAGAATAAGAACATGCAAGTGAAAAACTTTATCTCTTTCATCAGCCAGGGACTGTGGCCTGGCCTCAGGTAGGTACTACAGAATAAATAGATTCAATGACTGTCTGATGCTTTCCCAGGTGGCTAAGTGGTAAAGAATTGCCTGAGGATGCAGGAGACACAGGAGATCTGGGTCCGATCCCTCAGTTAGGAAGATCCCCTGGAAGAGGAAATGGCAATCCAAAATCCCATGGACAGAGGAGCCTGGCAGGCTATAGTCCATGGGGTCGAAAAGAACTGGACACAACCGAGCACGCATACACGCCCATGCTTTTACCCATGTGGTAGTAGTAGCAAAGGATGTGCCTTGCTTACTTTAAATAACCGTCTATGAGCTTTTTTGGTTTGTTGAGGAATAAGGTGAACTTTTTTTTTTTTTAAGGTGAACTTTCATTCAACACAATTGAAAAGATAGCATCTATGTTTTGGGTTTTAAAATGTATTTATAGGTATGTGTCCTTCCCTCTTCTTTCTAAATTCATCATTTCAAAACTCACCTCTCCCTAAGGAGTCTTGTAAGGTATATAGCACTCTGATCAGATTACTCTTCCATAGTTTAGGTCAGTTTCCTCTCAGAAGGCCATGTCCTAGAGGACAGAGATCATATGCCTTCTTTCTGTACTGCACTCTATACACACTGGGTAAGAGGTCAGATCAAATAAGCATTGTGAATTTCATAGGTCAAAATAAATATGGACTAAAGTATTTAAAGATATAACTTCTTTCTTTTTGTTTTGTATTAGTGAATTGTTGTTCAGTCTCTCACGTCCAACTCTTTGCAACCCCATGGACTGAAGCATGCTAGGCTTCCCTGTCCTTCACCATATCCCAGAGCTTGCTCAAACTGATGTCCACTGAGCTGGTAATGCCATCCCACCATGTCATCCTCTGTCGTCCCCTTTACTTCCAGCCTTCAATCTTTCCCAGCATCATTTCTAATGAGTCACTCTTCGCATCAGGTGGCCAAAATATTGGAGCTTCAGCTTCAGTATCAGTCCTTCCAATGAATATTTGGGACTGATTTCCTTTAGGATTGATTGGTTTGATCTCCTTGCAGTCCAGGGGACTCTCAAGAGTCCTTTCCAAGAACACAGTTCAAAAGCATCAATTCTTTGGTGCTCAGCTTTCTTTATGGTCCAACTCTCACATCCATACATGACTACTGGAAAAACCATAGCTTTGACTATAAGGACCTTTGTCAGCAAAGTAATGTCTCTGCTTTTTAATACGCTGTCTAGTTAGTGAATTGAACATTTTATAAATAAATGGATACCCTTTAAATACCAAATTTTATTACTTTGAATAACCTTACATAAAAAATTGGTTTCTTGGATATTACTGTAAACATGATTTAATCTTTATTCACTGATTAATGGATTGTACATGCCCTTAAAAGCTTCCTGCAGTAACTCTTTGGGCTGTTTATCCAAGGTATCCTGACAGTAAACTATATTGCTATAATTTTAGAATTTTTTAGCTCTGGCCTTTTTCTTTGGGGGGTTCTTCCCTAGAACAGTGTTATTCCTGCTTCAAGAAGTCCTCTTCCTTTTAATTATCTGTGATCTTGGAAATCTTATGAATCTGCTAGAAATGATATAAAATATTATGATATTTAAAGTCCTAAAGTGCTAAAAGAATGCAGAGGCCTCTCCTATAAGGTTAAGGACCCAAAGGAGAAGGGAGGTAAATCTATTTTGATCCCTGAGGAACGTTTACTGTAATTACTTCTTGGATCTAGGTCTTCAGATTGACAGACTAGTCAAGAGAGAACTCTAAACAAGTGAAATGTTATTCTTTTTTTTTAAATCATTTTCTAAATTCCATATTCTTCTCTTGATACTCTGTCCAACATTTCATTTACACCATGTGCTGAAATCCACCTATTGGCAAAATGTTTTCAACATTTCCAGTATTTTGATCTGAATATATGAATGCACCTCCATCAACTGCCCAAAACAAAAGCAAAAAACAAACAAACAAAAAGGATGCAGTTATTAAAAATAGAGTTAGATTTTACTAATAACATTAAATTTATTTAATTTGAGCTATACTTTCTCATTTTACATTAGGGGGAAAATGGGCTAGAAATGCTATACAATTCCATTCTAGATAGAAATGTATAACATCATTCAGAGCTTCCTGGAACCAAGAAAGAAATCAAGTTGATAGCATGCCTATAATTAAATTATACAATTGTTGTTTGTTTTATGTATTTGATTTGCTTTATGTATCTGAATGTTTTCTTCTCTTATTCAGAATACCGGATTCTTTATTCCTGTGAGGATTTTCAAAGTAAACATATCTTGACTAAGATTTTTTTCCAGATGGTTTACAGTGCAATTATTATTGGTCTGCAATGCTATACTTTTACAAGAAGCATTATATAATATGCCACTATAGAATATGATAGATTTGCATTCAGAAAATCCCCAATTTTTCAATTTTCCAGATGAGTTTAAAGAAGATGAAACAGTCTCTATAAGTACCAAGAGAACTGTTCATCTTCTGTACACTTGCAAAAGTCGGGCAAGGACTCTCTACTTGCTTGCAAAATTTAAAAATTACTCTCATACTCAAGCACAAACCCAGATCCATGCCCAGATGGTAACTTCAGGATAATTACGGTCTCTGATCAAAGTGGGACCTCAATGAAACCTGACCACCCTGCCCCTTCTCTCACTGTCCACACAAACTACTTTTTAAAAGGAATACCAAAATAAACTTCACTGAAACTTAAGTCCATGTTTGTATAAACTAACATTCTAAAAGGCTGATAGAATGCTCGTAAGCAAGAACAACTATATCCTACAACACATTTTTTTTAAATCAAACTTGAAAAAAGTGCCACATAAAGAAGATTCTAGTTGGTGGGGAAGATGAAACCGGATTGCAGACACATCATCAGTTGTAAAGGAAAGGTACTGAATGCCAAGCCATATCTTGTCTTCAGAAATCATAGGTTGGGCTGTCTGAACACCTCTGCAGTGGTGGTCTGACTACTGTGTGCACGATGCCAGGCTCCTGGTCTGGATGACTGCCAGGCTCTGTTCTGTGTTGAGGCTGCTAGTCACTGGTGTGTGTCTGGATCTTCATATGATTTGCTGCAAGGTCAGGGGAACCCCAGTCCTGGAGCCAGCTCTTTGATAGGTAGGACCCAGTCACAAAGTGGCTGGATGTGGAGACGTGTGTGGGTGTTTTTGTTTGGGGTGGGGGGGATAGAACCTGGTCTCGGGGTGGCAGCTGCAGGGTTAGGGGCCCCAGAACTGGTGTCAGCCTGCTGGTGGCTGGGGTCACAGCACAAGTGGGTTCCATAGCTGGTGTTGACCAGTCGATGGGTAGGATCAGATCCCGACAGGGCTGGCTGAGGGGCGCAAGGCATCTTGGAGGTTGTGTCAGCTTGCTGGTGGGCTGGGGCTCTGTGGGTCTTGGCATTAGTGCTGGTGGGCAGTACCAGGCTCAAGGTGGGCAAGACCAGGCCCCAGGGACCCTGCTTTCAGGGACAGGGTCCTGGATTTGGTGTTAACACACAGTGGGTGGGCTGAGGCTCAGGGGCTCTTGGGGCTGGTGTCCATCTTTTCATGGATTAGGCCAGGTCAGGGATCTATGCTGACCTCCTGGCAGACAAGACCCTGTTCTACACCTGGTTTTGGGGTGCCAGGGATCCTAGGGTTAATGTGGGCCCACTCCTGGGTAAGGCTGTGTCTTCAGCCTTCTGGTGGGCAAGACTGGGTCTTGGAGTGGCTGGGGGCTCTGGGTTACCCATGACAGTCAGCTTGACCTTATGTGCATGTATGCTAGGCCGCTTCAGTTGTGTCCAACTCTTTGCGACACTATGGGCTGTAGCCTGCCAGGCTCCTCTGTCCGTGGGATTCTCCAGGCAAGAATACTGGAGTCGGTTGTCATGCCTTTCTCCAGGAGATCTTCCCCTCTCAGGGACAGAGTGGCGTCTCCTGTATCGCAGGCAGATTCTTTACCACTGAGCCACCTGGAAAGTCCAGCGCTGCCTCTGGTAATCAAGGCAAGTGAGCACTTTTCACCCTCCACTGCCTCTGTCAGGATAATATGCCCAGTGGCCACCTTATCACTTCTTATGCCTCTGTGGTCACCGGTGCCTTGCTGCTGCCAGTATCAATGGTATGAGCACCTGGGGCACAAGGATGGTGACTTCTTATGCTGCCTCCTGGATTCTGAGCCACACCCTCCATCACCAAGCGGGGTTGGGAACGTGGGGGTGTAGGCAGAGTACACAGCGACTTCTCCCACCTGACCGTTATATGCACCACACGAGCTTCCCAACTTGGCACCGCTGCGTGGCCACTTCTTCAAAAGTCACGCTAGAGAACACCCTGCACGGACTCCCCCCTTCCCCCCCCCCCCCCCCCCTCCCCAGCCCAGGGAGCAGCATACAAATACTCCTGTTACAAACCTGCCCAGAGTACAGACAGCAAACCTCCCGCCCACCCTCTTCCCTCCCTCCACACATACACAGGCACAGAACCAGCCTACCAATATCCCCATGCACCTGGGAACTCAAAAGCAAGCCATCACCACCACCACCAGGCCAGCCGGCCCGTCCCCAAGTGGCTCAGTCCCAGAAACCCTGCAAGCTTTTGCTAGTGACCCAGTTTGCCCCTTGGCAAATCCCGGCTGCGCGCATCACCCCGCACCGCTGAGTGCGCGCCAACAAGCAAGACGTCTCTTCTAGCTCTATGTGGTCCCCTTTGGTCACGCTTTCTACCGCAATTCCGTATGGCCCCCGAGTGGACGCAGCCCCACGACTCTCACGAGAGACTAAAAGCAAAACTCCTCCTAGCCTCAGTTCCAGTCGGCCGGCCTCGCGAGCCGCTCCGGTTCCCCACCAGCGCGCACACTCTGCAGGCTCCTACCGGAGACTGCGGGCAGCAGGAGCGCGAGGACCACCAAAAGCATCCCTACGAGGCACCAGAAAAAGGGGACTCTCGGGGCGACCAGGAGGGGGCTTGCGCGATACGAAGGCCGCTGTCACTGTACGGGAGACCAGCGGGAAAGCTGAGCCCAGCCCGGCGGAGCTCTGAGCTCCGTTGCCAGACGCAACAATCCCCAGACTCATAAGGTGCCGGGTGCGGTAACGCGGAGGGGCGTGCCTGGGCCGTGCCGGGGGCGGGGTGAGGGTCTAGCGGGGCCAATGGGCGGGCTGCAAGGCGGGGCCTCGGCGCCGGGGGCTGTCCCCCTCCCGGAGGGGCGGTCCCTGCGCCCGGAGGGGAGGTTCCAGTGCCCGAAGGGGCGGTCCGTGCGCCTGGACTGGAGGCCCCCGCGCCTGGAGGGGCGGGGCGCGGCGCAGCAGAGGGTTTCCCGTGGGCTCGCAGAAGTCTGTGCGCCTCCGCCGACACACGGGATGTCTCTGGTTAATCTCCCTGCAGACCTGAAGGAGAGACGCGGCGACTTGACGGGAATAGCTGGTTCACCGCCTCTTGGTGAACAGACTGTTATCACCCTACGCAAGGAGGGTGGAAAGGAATCAAGGGCTGGCGCGGTCATTATTGTCCCTTTTCTGGAAGTCTGGATTAAAGAATCAAGTGCAGAATCAACCTGATTCAAAGAATCAACCTGAGGATAAAAACCTAAGCCCAGACAGCGTGTCATGGTCGGCCAGACACCCCTCAGGACCTGGGGCATTCCAGACTGTCCGGACACCTGGGTCCTTTGTTCAGTCTTTGGCATTAGTTAGGGATAATTCAGGAAACTATTATAGTTGTAGGCCTGGCGTGCTGCGGTTCATGGGGTCGCAAAGAGTCGGACACGACTGAGCGACTGATCTGATCTGATCTGATTATAGTTGTGGTTGAGCGTCTACTACTGAAATATCTCATGGCCTGATAGATCTCAGAATCAGGAAAGATTTGCCCATTGCTCTCCCAATTGCTAGGATCAGTCAGTCTCCCACATATTTCCGAGAGAGTGCCCTGGGAAGGTAAATTATTAAATAACATGGGCCGTTAGCATCAGTTCAGTTCAGTTTCAGTTCAGTCGCTCAGTCGTGTCCGACTCTTTGTGACCCCATGAATCACAACACGCCTGGCCTCCCTGTCCATCACCAGCTCTCGGAGTTCACCCAAACTCAGGTCCATAGAGTCGGTGATGCCATCCAGCCATCTCATCCTCTGTCGTCCCCTTCTCCTCCTGCCTCCAATCCCTCCCAGCATCAGAGTCTTCTCCAATGAGTCAACTCTTCGCATGAGGTAGCCAAAGTACTGCAGTTTCAGCTTTAGCATCATTCATTCCAAAGTAACAACCAGGGCTGATCTCCTTTAGAATGGACTGGTTGGATCTCCCTGCAGTCCAAGGGACTCTCAAGAGTTTTCTCCAACACCACAGTTCAAAAGCATCAATTCTTCAGCGCTCAGCCTTCTTTACAGTCCAACTCTCACATCCATACATGACCACTGGAAAAACCATAGCCTTGACTATAAGGACCTTTGTTGGCAAAGTAATGTCTCTGCTTTTGAATATGCTATCTAGGTTGGTTATAACTTTCCTTCCAAGGAGCAAGCGTCTTTTAATTTCATGGCTGCAGTCACCATCTGCAGTGATTTTGGAGCCCCCTAAAATAAAATCTGACATTGTTTCCACTGTTTCCTCATCTATTTCCTATGAAGTGATGGGACCAGATGCCATGATCTTACGAGTTTCAACTCTCAGGAACCCTTGACATTGAACAACTAAATGTTTTATTAAGATGAAATACACTTTTATTGAAAAGCTGAGGACGAGGATGCATTAAGTGCAAAATTCTTGGAAACAATGAATGTCATTAGAGTTGGGAGGGGTAGGAATTGGTTAGGTGAAGTGGCAATGGGGAGAACTTTTCTGTTGACAAAGTCTTGCAAACGACGCTGCAAAATCAAGAGTGAGCACAATTTATTTGTAAAGTTATAAGTAAACCTGTATGCTTAATAGAAGAAAGACAAAAGTAACATGACTGGAAGTAAGGAGCAGGCAAAAGGAGTTGACAGTTCCTCCTTCTTAATTGAGAAAAACTAAAAAGGGCAACCAATGTGAGTAAACATATTGGGAGACCAGTACTCTCAAATTTTTATATTTAACATAACATTTTATATGCCACAAGTTTTAAAATGAACATGACTTCTTAACAATTTAGCCATCCCATTTAGAGTGTATCCCAAAGAATCATCTGTGAGCAAAGATTTATAGTTTTGGGGAATAAATTTAAGCCCTATGTACTTAGCAGAAGTCTTAAGGATTCTATGATAGGTAATTTAAAGGATGGAATTCTGTGCAGCAGCTTAAAAAATATCAATGTGGGAAACTATGATATATTTTAAGTGGACAAAACAGACTCCAAACCACTTCATAACTTTTGTCATTCCTTCTATTAGAACAAAAGTACTACTTGATACACATAAAGGGATTAGCTGGAAATATTTCAAAATTAAGTAATAGTTGATAGGATTATGGATAGTTCATTTTCCTTGTGCTTTTCAGCTTTCTATATTGACCCTATGTTACATTCGAACCAGGCAAAGGAAAAAATTTACATGCAACCTGCATTTCATTTTTTTTTTTCAACCTGCATTTCAAATGTTACTTTGTTCATAGAATGGCTGGGACAGAGCCTGTATCACATAGAGTAAAGGTTTGAGAGGACTGTGAGGAAATGAAAGTTCTCCTTATAAAGTCAAATGTGTCAGGTGGAACTATTATACTTTATAAACATTTAAGCAATTTTATACCTGACATATGCTAAAGATATTCTGGGATACACAAACCATGGAATTTCTTCTTCCTCCCAGACCAACACAATTTTTTGAATTCTTGGAAGAGCATGTAACACGCCAAGTGTGGGTGTGATGTATAAAAGAAATACCTTAGTGTCTTGGGTTGTAAAATCCAGATATTCCATCCATAATAATGCAATTAAGGGAGTTATAAAGACAATGAAAGGAAACACAATGAGAGAGAACTGAAATGTCTTTTAATTCTTGTATTTGTGGAAGAGTGATATAACAGAAATAATCTGTGGTTTATTGTTGGCAATTATTTGTGAAAGGAGAATCCATTTAATTATATTTCAATAAAACTGAGAAAAGTTTCCTGTGTATTTTTAGGTCTGTAAGTAAGTTGTGTGTTCCCTCATCATTTTTAAAAGGTAGGAAAGAGATAAGGCTATTTTTTGGTGTCCTAGTTTGGTATATCAGATTTAAAGGTTGGGTTTTACTGAAATGTTCTTATGATCTCTAAAATTTCTACACCTGGGATCCATCAAATTATTCTAGATTAAAGACTTTCACATGGATTTCTTCAGCTTATTTTGATTTGACAAAAAGGAGGTTCCATTTGCAAGGTTTTGACCCTTGTTTTCTATTTTTCTGTACGAGTCCACTGGGCAGAGATAGTTTTCTTGCTGTACCTCCAATACTGTGACAGTTCTGGACCTATATTAGGTGCATAATACATACCCATTCAATACTGAATAAAATAGATGGGTGTTGCTGTCAGATGTATTTAACATGTCTCTGCTCTTCCTCCCCCAGCGTGGATTTACCAAATCTTGGGAAGGTTATGAGAGATTTTAATAATGTTAGGTTCTGGGAACAAAGCAGGATTTGCTTCTGAAAAGAATGACCTACAAGTGTCTGCACAGAAAACTTTCCTAAATCAGGCAGACAAGCTGGCCTGTGAAGTGTGAAGTGGATGTGTTCACTGTCTGACCCTGACCCTTGATCATTTTAGTGACAGAGTTCAAAGGGTGGGGGGTGGTGGTATTGACTGTGAACTTCCTAAGGCCCTGAGAGGAATAGAACTTAAGAGTCAAGGGTTTGAGTAAAGTAGGGGCTTAAACACTAGTGGTTCCTCCAACTCCCCCTGAAGATTTTGTGAAAGTGCCAATGAGAAGATGAGGAGAGAACGGAGAGCAGAGGCTTTGAGCTCTGCAGTAGCTCTCCTGCAAACTTTAGGAATGATGATAGGGTAGAGGGAGGTGTGGGGATGTCATTAAATGAAGAGCTGCAGCGACTTCCCTGGAGGTCCCGTGGTTAAGACTCTGTGCTTCCACTTCAGGGAGCATGGGTTCGATCCCTGGCCAGGGAACTAACTAAGCTCTTGTATGCCACAAAGTGCAACCAAAGAATAAAAATAAATGAACCGAGGGGGACTTCGTTAAATGAAACAATGTTAGATGATCATTTGCCTCCTCAATGGGTATATTTGCATTCTGCTTTTCAGAAGTGGGCACAGCAGCATGAAGGGACCTGTGAACGCTCTCAGAAGGGGCTTGCCCCTCTCTACTGATTGGGCATTTGCAGAAACCTGAAAGAGAATGGCTTAACGGAGGATAGTAAGCCGCCTTTCTGATGTTGGTCCTGGGAGCCCCGCCACCTCTGCTTGCACCTGGTAGGCTCCTGCCAGACCTCAGGAGAATCACTGTGGAGCCACACCCGACACAGGGATCCGGAACCACCAGGAGCAGAGAGGAGGGCCTTGCTCAGAAGGACCACGTGCTCACTTTGTTTCCTCTTGGCTTTTGGAAGCTTCACACCATAAATATGTTACGTTACAAACCGTATTCCAGAAGTAGGCTTGCAAAGATAGTATCTTTTATTCCTTTCTCATTATAATGGTGGAGACAGTATGTTTAAACATCGTAGACTTAAACTGACTTACATCTCACGTTTAACCACACAAAAAAGCAAATGAAACAAAATTAGAATGCTGTCACTAGGAATAGCTTCCAGACCAATTGTTGCAGTTCCTACTTTTCAGATAAAAAATATAAGGCCCGAGGTAAACAGACTTGCTCAACACTACAAGTAAAGTTAGGCAATATAGTATTTTATTCATAGGTAATACATACAGCATTTCCATAGGTAACTGAAGTTTAAAAAAAATCATGGATCTCTTGCAATTACTTTTTTTCCCTTAAGAAAGTGAAAACCTGATACACTATATATATTACTTTAGTCTGTCTACAGGAAATATATTATAAATCTATAAAATAACAATAACTTTAAGAATAATAACTGTATAAAAATAATAGCTATTTAAGAAAGGTATATGTGTATAAAGAAACACATAAAGAGAGATTATAAGAAAATTAAAGTATTAATAATGGTTATTATCATTGAGTAATATAAGTACATGTGACTGATATGTGTTACATGTTACCTTCCTGTATTTTCTAAATTCTCCTTGATAACTCCCTTCTATATTATAAACATTTGAACATAAGAAAGATGACAAAAATGTAAATAGAAACCCTAGGTGACATCTTTCTTTTAAGTAATTGAGATTACTTATCAGTCCCAAGTGTAGCTTCTGCCGACTAGATAATGTTTTGCTTCCAGCACAAGAGAAGAGGGTGAAGGGGTGACCAGAATCCAGCCTAAGAGGAGGGAGCTTCGCTGCATGCTGGGGGAGCTTCAGCACCTTCGAGGGCACGTGTTCGCATCTCTGTGAAGTCACTTCTTACATTTTGTAACTCTCAGATCTTACTCTGGTGACATGAATTGGCTCCTTTTCAATCAACATTTTAATATAAGGTGTTCTCCAGCTTTATATTACTTTGTCAAGGAAGGACACTGAAATAACAGATATTTATTTAGATGAGAGCATGATCGACATATGAATTACCCAAAATTTTTATGCTGATAATCATGATGCAAGGACTACACACACATTATCAATATAAGTTCAAAAGAAGTGTCTATTTCCTCCCTGTGGTGGTTCCTAGGTTGAGTGCAAGAAAAAGTACGGCATAAATCGTGACACCGAGTAGATAAGAGAGAGAGTATTGAGGAACTTGACCTTTCCTTGTTGTTTCTTTTGTCAAAGGAAAGAGTTTTCAGAGTTAAGCAACTAAATACCAAGAGCCTGACTCCAGAACACACTCTGCTGGCCTCCAGTGTGCGGCCATGACTCTCGAATCTGCTGCTTCTCCTGCGATGCCCTCTCTGTCCCTGCCCCTGCGCCAGGTGCACAGACCTTAGACTGCACGGACTCTGACCGATCCTTACCCACCAGATGTTGCTGCAAATGATTAACTTTGCTACTTTGGAACATTGTGAACAAAGAAACTATTTTCAAAGAAAAAGTTGAGACAAATTCATCAAGGACCTCCTACGGTTTTATTTGAAAGGTGCTCAGTGATCCATCTGGAGAAGGAAATGGTAACCCACTCCAGTGTTCTTGCCTGGAGAATCCCGGGGACGGGGGAGCCTGGAGGGCTGCTGTCTATAGGGTCGCACAGAGTCGGACACGACTGAAGTGACTTAGCAGCAGTGATCCATGTGCACAATTTGAGATGCTGTAAAGTATGTTTTCCAAAGATTGGGGAATAATTGTAATTTTGATAAATGCATCCCAAATATTTACACTTCTCATTTGATTATACTCAAAAATTATTTAAATTAAAAAAGTGAGCCTTATACAAATGTTAATTTAGCATGGGAAAAAAGACATATAAGCACAGTCTATGGTAAATTAAAATGACTACTCAAGGTTAGAAGAATGAATGAATGAGAAATTGAAAGAATGCAATTAAAAGACGTGATTGTCAAATACTATGGGATGTGTTCATATACAATTTTGAGTAAAGGGTGAAATGGTTGTCGTTTGGTAAAAATCTTTGAAAAGATTTCAGTATTATACGGTCAGTATAATCTCAAGATACAAACCTGGAAATGTAAAATAATATGCAAAGAAGCTTAAGAATGCTTCCACTGGAAGGAGGCCATTACAGATAATTTTTATATTTTTCTGTGTGTTCAATAATAAGCACATATTACTCAAGGAAAATCATTTCTTTAAAAAAAATTTAAAAATAAGTACAAACTATTATGGAGAGGAAATGCTATGAGTTCCAAAGATATCACTTTGGGATTGTTTGGGAGAGCTTCATGGGTGAGTAAATTCTAAGCTGTATTAATGCAACTTAGATAGAAAGAAAGGTGAAATGTGTTTTAGGCAGGTAACCTGGCAGGAATAAGGCCAAATCAAATGATATTTTGAGCATTCTTATGGAATATACTTTTTAAATAACTTGTAAAGACAACCTATGCTTTCACAGTCTGGAATTCGTCTGTATTTGGTGGTAGCACAGATGGCTGTGGATCATTCTCTACAACTTTTCTATCCTAGCACCCTGATAGTAAAAGAAAAAGGATGCATTGCCCGAGAGAGCTGGAGGCATAACTTAAAGTGTTCCTGAAAACACAATAGTCTCTGTTGTATTCCTTGTGAACTATCCTGCCTCATTTGCCTTCTGCTCCCTTATATATGTACTTGTGTAAATACAGAAATAATTCTATTTACCCTTCAAACTATTGGAATAACACTAGAAAAAGTATTCTCTTAGGAAGCCTTGTTATTTTTATCTCAAGCCTTTATATCCTATTGCTATACCAGCTAAGCATCCTCAGAACATATGCACAGACCCACTGAGAAAGATCAGGCTGGATCTTTAATGCTTAAAAGATCTTTAATGCTTCAAAAAATGAATTACTAATTCTAAATTCTTAAAAAGTAATGTAGATTTTGTTTCCGCAGATATTAGTGGAAAACATGTTACTCCGGGGGCATGTGGTGACACAGAAGCAAGTTGAGTGCCATCCCAGATAATACAGACAGGGCTTTGCAAGTTTATTTCTGTTTAGGAGAAAATAGGATATAATCTGTATTATTTTTGTTGTTCAGAAAAAATTGAATTGCCTATACATTAGCCCTAAATGCCTCTCCCTTCTCTTTACCTTCTCCTGTATCTACTTCTGTTAATATTAATACTACCTTCTGTTAAAGATAAGATTTCTGACATGGTGTAACTATGAAATGCCAGGTTAGATTAGTTCACATTGATATCTGAAGAAGTAGCTCATAAAGATAGGAAATTTAACAAAAATTGTGGTATTTTAAACTCTGTTTTCTGTGCTGTGCTCGCTCATGTCTGACTCTTTGCCACCCTGTGGACTGTGGCCTGGCCAGGCTCTTCTGTCCATGGGATTCTCCAGACAAGAACACGGGAGTGGGTAGCCATTTTCTGACCTACCTGCAGGACTTTGACTTCACACCTGTTCTCCATACGTGATGGCACCTCAACCACCTGGGAAGCCTTTTGAGGTTCAGTTCCTGCCAGTGTCCCCCCAGCTGGCTGCCCTGCCCGGAGGGGTGGGGTGAGGCGGGTGAAGCCTCTGGTTGGGGAAACTTCCCTGGGAATGGGGGGCACCTCCCACTGTAGCTTCAGGGCTGTATGGGGCTGTTGACTGGCAGGTTCTGGTTCCCAGGATGTGGTGGGAACAGCTAAGACCCTGGATTGTTTTCTTCACCTCTCTGCTGAGGTAGCTACAGCAGACCCATGGGCATGACAGCTTTGGGTCGATCGTAAGAGACTGAACAGCTTCTGATTCACCTACTGTGTCCCTGGCTCCAGGCTAGATATTGCCAATAAAACAAGTAACTCATGGATTCTGCCAGCAGGTTGCTGTGATTCCAGTCTCCAAATGAGAAAGTGCCAGAATACAGAGTTGAACATAAAAACATAAAAACAGTGACTTGGGACATCTTTTCTGTAAAAGTACTTTCTGGAGTTCTCATGAATGCTTAATTTTTAACAGTGCTCAAGGCTGGGTCATGAAGAGCAAAATGCATGCCCCAAGTAACTAACGTCACCTTCATTTAGGTTTATTTTGCTTTATTCATCTGCAGGCTAGCAGCTCTTTACCTAAAATCAGCACTCCAAGTGATTTTTCCTAATAAATTGCTAAGCAAAATGTTTCTTTTGGAGATATCTCGAGTCTGGTTTTCCAAGCGATGATTTCTATCTGGCTGGAAAAATCTTTGTCAGACATGAGTACTACTTTGAGTTTTACCACATATTTACTGTAAGCGCATCATTGGAGAGTGCTTTGGGCTGAAGGCACCCCCAGCATCATGCTGGTTGCACTGGCAAAGAATTTCCAGCTGTGGAACTAAGTGCTGGTGAATCTCAATAAACACAAGACAAGTCGAATCTTTGACCAACTTAGGGTAAAAAGACTGTGTTAAATCTTAAACCTGGTAAGTCTTCATGTAGGATGTTGGCAACTCTGCATTTTGAGAAGCTGGTGTATAGTTTTATGGAAGTGCCTAGCAGCCAGGGACGGGGGAGCCTGGTGGGCTGCCGTCTATGGGGTAGCACAGAGTTGGACACAACTGAAGCGACTTAGCAGCGGCAGCAGACTAGTGTGTCTACATTTTGGGGCAGTTTGAGTTTTCCTTGAACACAAGGAACGCTATGCTGCTTTGTGTCTATTCTAATGTGATTCTGTTCTACCCACCTTCCCATCACAATCACCCAAGGGGCCGTTAGAGTAGTGGTTTTCAGGTTCCACCCCCACAGTTCTGATTTGCAAGTTGTCCAGGTTATGCTGCTGTGCAGTCAGGGGCGAGAGCCCCTCTGTCTTAGCTTTTCTGTGGCTGCTTTCACAAAGTACAGCAAACCTGGTGTTTGTCGTAGTGGCTTCGGGCGGCTGTAACAAACACTCCAGACAAGGCAGCCTGGAAACACAGATTTGTTTCTCACAGTTTGGGATCTGGGAAGACCAAGATCAAGGCCCTGGCGGACGGAGGTGGTGTCTGCGGAGAACCAGCTTTCTGATTTGCAGACAGTGCCCTCTAGCGGTACCTTCCTGGGGCAGCGGGGTGAGCAAATTTTACTGGGTGTTTTTTCATAGGGACACTAACCCCAGTCATGAGGCCTCCACCCTCGTGACCTAATCACTTTTCAGAGGCCCCCACTGGCTAATGCTGGCACCTCTGGAGTAGTATTTTAACAGAAATTTTGATGTTATGCAAACATTCACACAATTACTGTTTAAAACAACGCATCTGTGTTCTTCGAGTTCTGGAGGTCAGAGTCTGAGATCAGGTTACAGGCAGGACCACATTCCCCGCAAGATGTACCGGAAGGGAATCGTTTCCGCGCCTTCTTCAGCTTCCAGAGCTGCATGCTGTGGCTTGCGGCCCCCTCCTGCGTCCTCCAAGCCAGCACCCTGGCACGCGGCCTCAGCGGTCTCACCACCTTTCTGCTGTACTCAGGTCTCCCTCTGCACGCTTCTCGTGAGGATTAAATGTGGTTACATTTAGGGTCCCACCTGGGGGTGGGGGGATAATCTTCCCATCCAAGATCTTTTCTTCAAAGACCTTTTTTTTTTTTTTTAGTTATAAGAAAACATTCCCAGTTTGCAGGCATTAGGACGCAGATACCTCTGGAGGCTGTTACATCCTTCACAAATAGTGTATGGAGCACAAAGAAATACAGAACCCCAGCCATCTCAAAAATGACAGAATTATTTCTGTTTGTTTCCAAGGCAAACCATTCAATATCATGGTAATCCAAGTCTATGCCCCCACCCGTAATGCTGAAGAAGCTGGAGTTGGGCAGTTTTATGGAGACCTACAAGACCTTCTAGAATTAACACCCTCCAAAATATGTCCTTTTAATTATAGGGGACTGGAATTCAAAAGTAGGAAGTCAAGAAACACCTGCAGTAACAGGCAAATTTGGCTGTGGAGTATGGAATGAAGCAGGGCAAAGGCTAATAGAGTTCTGCCAAGAGAATGCACTGGTCTTAGCAAACACCCTCTTCCAATAATACAAGAGAAGACTCTACACATGGATATCACCAGATGGTCAATACTGAAATCAGATTGATTATATTATTTGCAGCCAAAGATGGAGAAGCTCTGTACAGCCAGCAGAAACAAGACTGGAGCTGACTGTGGCTCAGATCATGAACTCCTTATTGTCAACTGCTGCTGCTGCTAAGTAGCTTCAGTTGTGTCCAACTCTGTGCGACCCCATAGACAGCAGCCCACCAGGCTCCCCCGTCCCTGAGATTCTCCAGGCAAGAACACTGGAATGGGTTGCCATTTCCTTCTCCAATACATGCAAGTGAAAAGTGAAAGTGAAGTCGCTCAATCGTGTCCGACGCTTAGCGACCCCATGGACTTCAGCCTACCAGGCTCCTCTGTCCATGGGATTTTCCAGGCAAGAGTACTAGACTGGGGTGCCATTGCCTTCTCCATCTTATTGCCAAATTCAGACTTAAATTGAAGAAAGTAGGGAAAACCACTAGACCACTCAGGTATGACCTAAATCAAATCGCTAATGATCATACAATCATGGAAGTGAGAAATAGATTTAAGGGACTAGATCTGATAGAGTGCTTGATGAACTATAGATGGAGGTTCGTGACATTGTACAGGAGACAGGGAGCAAGACCATCACAAGAAAAAGAAATGCAAAAAAGAAAAATGGCTGTCTGAAGAGGCCTTACAAATACCTGTGAAAAGAAGAGAAGCAAAAAGCAAAGGAGAAAAGGAAAGATATACCCATTTGAATGCAGAGTTTCAAAGACTAGCAAGGAGAGATAAGAAAGCCTTCCTCACGATCAGTGCAAAGAAATAGAGGAAAACAGTAGAATGGAAAAGACTAGAGATCTCTTCAAGAAAATGAGAGATACCAAGGGAACATTCATGCAAAGATGGGCTCAATAAAGGACAGAAATGGTATGGACCTAACAGAATAAGAAGATATTTAGAAGAGGTGGCAAGAATATTGTACAAGAATTCTGTACGAATACTTTCATACAGAAGAACTGTACGAAAAAGATCTTCACGACCCAGATAATCATGATGGTGTGATCACTCACCCAGAGCCAGACATCCTGGAATGTGAAGTCAAGTGGGCCTTAGGAAACATCGCTACGAACAAAGATAGTGGAGGTGATGGAATTCCAGTCGAGCTATTTTCAGATCCTGAAAGATGATGCTGTGAAAGTGCTGCACTCAATATGCCAGCAAATTTGGAAAACTCAGCAGTGGCCACAGGACTGGAAAAGGTCAATTTTCATTCCAATCCCAAAGAAAGTAAATGCAAAAGAATGCTCAAACTACTGCACAATTGCACTCATTTCACACGCTAGTAAAGCAATGCTCAAAATTCTCCAAGCCAGGCTTCAATAATATGTGAACAGTGAGCATCCAGATGTTCAAGCTGGTTTTAGAAAAGGCAGAGGAACCAACATCAAATCCAGCAGATGCTGGATCATTGAAAAAGCAACAGCGTTCCAGAAAAACATCTATTTCTGCTTTATTAACTACACCAAAGCCTTTGACTGTGTGGATCACAATAAACTGTGGAAAATTCTGAAAGAACTGGGAATAACAGACCACCTGACCTGTGTCCTGAGAAATCTGTATGCAGGTCAGGAAGCAACAGTTAGAACTGGACGTGGAACAACAGACTGGTTCCAAATAGGAAAAGGAGTACGTCAAGGCTGTATATTGTCACCCTGTTTATTTAACTTACATGCAGAGTACATCATGAGAAACGCTGGGCTGGAGGAAGCACAAGCTGAAATCAAGATTGCTGGGAGAAATATCAATAACCTCAGATATGCAGATGACATCACCCTTATGGCAGAAAGTGAAGAGGAACTAAAAAGCCTCTTGATGAAAGTGAAAGTGCAGAGTGAAAAAGTTGGCTTAGAGCTCAACATTCAGAAAACGAAGATCATGGCATCTGGTCCCATCACTTCATGGCAAATAGATGGCGAATCAGTGGAAATAGTGGCAGATTTTATTTTGAGGGGCTCCAAAATCACTGCAGATGGTGACTGCAGCCATGAAATTAAAAGATGCTTACTCCTTGGAAGGAAAGTTATGACCAACCTAGACAGCATATTCAAAAGCAGAGACGTTACTTTGCCAACCAAAGGTCCATCTAGTCAAAGCTATGGTTTTTCCAGTGGTCATGTATGGATGTGAGGGCTGGACAATAAAAAAGGCTGAGCACCTAAGTTTGATGCCCAGTTAATGTGAATTTACTGCCCCGAACAAGTTTGGGTTTTTTTTGGGGGGTGGGGGGTGGGGGACCTTTGCGGATGGCTAGCAAGTCAGGAATCAGGGCGGTTCCTTTCTCAGTGTGATTCATACTTAAGGCAATTTGGTCACTTTCTTTAGATTTTTAAGCCAGAGGGAAGGAAAAACAGTTGATTGACCACACAGATGTTAGTCTCTTTTCAAAAGTTAATTTCCTAGAAGGCAAGCAGAAAATAGATAATTAATTAAAACAAAATAAAAAATGGCTTCTGGGAATCCGCAATGTCGGAAATCTGACCAGTGTAAGGAAGGGACTGTCAAATGCCTTAATAGTCCACATGAGGGCAGCAGCGCTAAGACTCTAAAGCCCGACCATTCCAGGGTAAGCGCTTCTGAACGGATGAGCCAGGGAAGAGATGAAAGCAACGCAGGTCAGGGCGGGAAATGTGTGCACTCACTCAGTTTTGCAATATTTCTGCAAGTCAATAGACGATGTTAAATTCTGCTCTTGAGCACAAATATATACACTTTTATTATACAAAATTATTCATTCTTGGTTACAATACTGCCAAGAATTAAAGTTTTAGAATGCCAGATTTGCCTATTTTCCTTAGACCTGGAATGTTCTTCAACAATTTAAATTCCTGCCTACACCGGCTCTCTTCAGAATTCTTATACAGGACTTTTACTATTCACTTTAAAAGAGCTTTCTGTGTATTTAATACCAACTTAAAAAATATACTATAGTCTCAAGTCAAAGATAAAATTTGATATAACACATTTTAAAATTATAGCCAAACTAATGTTTATCCAGTGTGGATGTTAGAAAGATTGCATCTGTTTTATTTTGTTTTGCTTTTTAAACCACAGATAGTCTCCTTTGGTTAGGCAGGAAACAAGATTTTATTCAAGTTTAATAAGCTGAATTGCAAAACCATGGTTATATTTTGTAATTATAATCATTTTTACCATATGTCTTTATAAGTTCATATGCAGAAGACCACTAATGAGGACATTCTCACAATTAGCTATATGTTATAATCACGTGGGAAGCTTGTAATGATGCCTAGGTCATACTCCAGGTCAAGTACATGTCAAATCTCAGAGGGGTGGGATCCAGGCATTAGTAAAAATTTCCAGGATATTCCAGTGCACAACTGTGGTTCAGAAAGACTGAGGATGGATCTCAAGGTATAGCAATGAGATTCAAATCTGCCAAGAAAGCATTTTTTTTTTTTTTGCATAATTTGAAACAAATTCCATTATTAGTTCCATACAGAAACATGTTATGCTTTCATGGTTGGAACTTGGGATTTTACTCAGCTATACGCATGCAATACTGTGATGTGGAAGATAGGTCTACCAAACACATGTACTTAGATGCTTAAATGTGGTTCTCTCAAGGCCAGCTGATCACAGAGACCTTGAGAGCTGGGTAGAATCCCAAAAGTGCTGCATGGCGCGCACTCCGTGAGCTGGGCCTTCAAAGATGCTCCGGATCAGACAGGAGAGGAGGCGCTTCGGACAACAGTGAGCTAGGATTGCCGCGGAGAGCGGGGAGCAGATGGTCTAGCTGGACTGGGAGCAGGTTATCTGAAGTGCAGCAGAAAGTGGTGGCTTGGAAGCGAAAAGCTGGGATTTGGTAGTTCAGAGTCTTCGAGTATCATGAAAGAAAGTTGAACTTCGTGCTGTAGGTAATGTGGCGGGACTGAACGCCTCTGAGCAGGGGAGACACAGGACCTACTCGGAGAGAAGCCTAAACACACTGCAGACTCTGAGACGGGAGGGGCAGGAGTGGTGATGGGGCGAGGGGGCGGGCATGTTTAGAGAAGGTGGGCCCTGTTAGAAGCATACTCTCATTTGAGATAAAACACATTGGAAATCAATGCACCATTCCAAACGTAACTTCTCCAAAAGGACATTTTATTTTTTAAACAGACTTGAAGATCCAATTCTCCAAAAAAAATGAACAATACACAGACGTTGGACCATGGGGGATACATTCTTGCAGTTTTAAGACACCTTTGAACTCAAATACATATTTCCCCTCTCATTTAAACAAACTTTCCTAGAGAAAAAGTTTCACCATATATTTAGGTAATTGACAAATTACTTGACACATAGACCATAATTTATATTAATATATATATATCAATCTCACATATAAAAGAAACAACTATAAAAGTCAATTTATTTTGATTAGCATAAAACTTTTGTTTGAAAAACTCCTCAGTTAGGGTTAAAAAGATAAATCATACAGTCACCCCTTGTTTCTAAGCAAGCGCTCCGTTCTTGAAAAGGATGTGAAAATGGTTATAGTCCAACTTCAATTCTGTATTTATTTTAGAAATCCTGTTTATTTCTGCTCAAACTTATCTACCTAAAGTTCCTCACTAGAGATTACAAAGGGAAGGACCTCAAATATGTCCTTAAGGAGTAAAACAATATTTACTCTGGTCCACTCTTAATTTCTCATTTATATCCTTCTCAAGGCAACATTTCTTTGGCCCAGTTTATGCTCAGTTCAGTTCAGTTCAGTTGCTCACCTATAAAAGTCTGAGACAACATAATCTGAGTTAGAGCAGAGCCCTCCTCTGTGGCCACTGGCATGAGGACAGAGGAGAGGGCTGGGGTCTGTCCCACCTGAGTGTCCAGACCCCCCTGAGCTGTTTCCTCTTTCCATTCCATGGCATGCGTGCACGCTCAGTTGTGTCTGACTCTTTTGCAATGCCATGCAGCCTGCCAGGCTCCCCTGTCCCTGGGATTCTCTAGGCAAGAATACTGCAGTGGGTTGCCATTTCCTTCTCCACATTCTGTTGTATGACCTACAGCAAATCCACAAAGCTTGCTTTTCTGAAATTCAGGGCGTCATTTTCATTCCACCCTTTATAGCTGAGGTGAGGAGCCCACAAAGACTCTCATGCAACTTGAGGTTATCTGATGAGGCCCTACAGACTGCTGACATTCAGGTAACATGTTTAAAGTAAGACATCTCCTTTATTAAAGTGGGGAGTGAATACCATCTACAGCCAGAATTTAGACTGGATTCCAATTCTCCTGAAGAGTGGAATTCTTTGTTAAGAAAACATCAAGCCCGCTGTGTTCACTTTGACCTGAGCTGGCATTCCTGCTACGAGTAGGAGCCCTCTGTTTACAGAAGCCTGAAACTGATGCTGAATTCTTTTTGATTTCTTAGACTGGTTTATTGTTATTAAAAGGGTGAATAACAAATGCCAGACATAAATTTTATTGCTTTTCTAAATCATCAGGAAGTTACAACTGATTTTTAAACACAGAATTTTACCCTACTACTCTAAGCATATTTTCTAGCAACATGCTTAGTTAAGGAAGTTAAACATTCAAATTCCAAATCTGCAGTGTTGTCCTTTTTACTGTCTAAGGGCTAATGTGGTATACATATATTTCTAAAGGCTTTTTATGATAAACATATAAAATACATTTTGTTGGTGTTAAATAATTACTCAATAGTCAGCATTCATCTTTGAAAAAAATCCTTTCAAAATCATTTTCTTTAAGAAACAAAATGCAGTTTCATTTTGAATTATATTTCTCTGAGTTTGGAGACTTTATTTCTTAAAAATTTCTTCACCTAATACTACCAGGGATGCTGTGTTGACTTGCCTTATAAATTCAACTGTTATTTGAGGGAAAATACAGACAACGTTCAATTCCAAATCCTACATGTTTCAGAAAAGTGTAAAGGATGGTGAGTATGTTCAAGCCACAGTAAAATACTAGCTCTGTGACTTAACAGTTGCATTTGTGAGACTAAAAAGAAACTGGAGAATAAACTCTGTGGATTATTCTTCTCCTTCTGTTTTCACTGAGACATATTGACATACAAGCGTAAGTTGGAGATAATGTGGGCTTGGTTCTAGACTACTGTGTTAAAGTAAGCATCTCAATAAAGCAAGTATATAAATTGTTCTATTTCCCAGTTTTATGTTTAGACTGTCCTTCAGTCTATTACATGTGCAGTTTTTTTGTGTCTAACAAAAAAGTACAAGTCTTAACTAACAATAAGTTATCACTAAGATCGCTAATCACCACCTGAGCCTTCTGTGAGTGATAGCAGTAAACAGAATGATACCTGAACACAGATCACCATCACAAACAGAAAAATAATTTAAAAATTTTGAATTATTGCAAGAATTACCAAAATGTGAAACAGATACATGAAATGAGCAAATGCTATTGGAAGAATGGCACCAATACACTTGTTGATACAGGGCTGCCATAAACCTTCAATTTGTTAAAAAAAAAAAAAAATGCAATATCTGCAAAGTGCAACAAAGTGAAGAACAGGAAAATGAGGTATGCCTATATAACACTGTACAAGTTCATGGTGTATAGCATGATTTGATAATGTATACATTGTGAAATAGTTACGACAATACATTTCTTAACACCCAATCATTCTTATGATTAGAAATGTTAAGATCTACTCTCTTAGCAATTTGCCAGTGCTGTCATTCCTTGGATCTGAGGCTGATTGGTTCCGGATCCCCCATTCCTTCCCCAGCAAATAAAAATCTGAATTCGCGAGTAACATGGCACAGAGCCGGCAGCTCTCTTTATCTGGAAATGAACAACTGTCAGGATGTCAACTGTTGCACAATGTAGGATCACTGATTATGGTCCCTATGCTGAACTGTGGTGTTCGAGAAGACTCTTGAGAGCCCCTTGGACTGCAAGGAGATCCAACCAGTCCATCCTAAAGGAGATCAGTCCTGGGTGTTCATTGGAAGGACTCATGCTAAAGCTGAAAGTCCAATACTTTGGCCACCTGATGTGAAGAGCTGACTCATTTGAAAAGACTCTGATTCTGAGAAAGATTGAGGGCAGGAGAAAGGGATGACAGAGAATGAGATGGCTGGATGGCATCATCCACTCGATGGACATGGGTTTGGGTGTACTCCTGGAGTTGGTGATAGACAGGGAGGCCTGGCGTGCTGCGGTTCACGGGGTCGCAAAGAGTTGGACACGACTGAGCGACTGATCTGACTGAACGGATGCCGGAGATTGTGTCCCAGTACTTGTTTATCTTATAACTGGGATTTTGTACCTTTTGACACCCTTCACCCAGTTCCTCCATCATCCTTAGCCCCTGCCTCTGACAACCAGAAATCTGGTTTCTTTTCCTGTGAGTGTAGATTTTTGGATTCCATGTATAAGTGAGGTCATTCAGTATTTGTCTCTTTCTGTATGACTGATTCACTTAGTGTAATGCCCTAAGTTCTACAAACGCTGTTGCAAATGACAGGATTTCCTTATTTTTATGTTGAATGGTATTCTACTGTATGTGTATATATGTGTATGTGCATACACGTACATGTATGTGTGTATACACACACACACATATATATATAATCTATATATCTCACGTTTTATTTACCCATTCATTTGGCAGTGAACACTGAGATTTCTTTCAAGTCACAGTTATTATAAATAATTCTGCAATACACAGGGAGGTGCAGTTATCTTTTCCATATGGTGATTTTGTTTCCTTTGGGCATATACCTGCGGTGGAATTATGGTGGTGCTATTTTTAACTTTTTGAGGAACATGTATACTGTTTTCCAAAGTTGATGTATGAATTTACTGTAGATCTTAACATATTAGTATAATCAAAATATAAATTGATGCACGGGTTTGTGGAAAATAATTAGCGCTTCTGCACTGCTGGACTGGTAGGTTTTTTCTGCTGAGTGGTGGGTCCAGCACCAACTCCCTTTTTCCTACAAGGAAAGACAAAAAGACAGCATCAGAGGTAAACATAGTTAAGTACAGAAATTAAATTCTAGCAGCCCATTTGAAAACAATGAAAACAAATATGTATTTTCAACACAAAAAGTCACCGAACTGGGAAATGATTTCTTTCTTAAAGATGATTTGGTTTCTTTAAAAATGGTTCTTTTAAAGAAATTTCAAATGTTCAATTAGTCTCACTCCAGAAATCCCCTTTCTGCATTATACTTTTGATTCGCTCTAAAACAAGAAATAGACCAGTTGCATATACTCAGTAAATATTTCCCTATTTTAGTTTAGGACCAGTGGGAAGGCTAGAGAGAAACATGCATTTTCCCTAAAATGCAATTTTAGTTCTATCTCTGAGATGAAACCTTTACAAAGGTAATGATATTGAGCATGTTAAAGTTCAGTAATGCCTCATTTATCCCTCACTGTAAGGAAATCACATGTTCTGGTTAGAGAGTCTCCTAAGTAACTAAAACTCACATTACACTGTTTTGGGTAACAATAGACAGCTTAATAATATCTATTATCCAAGTCCATCATTGCCCAAAGAAATATAGTGCAAATCATGTAGGTAATTTTGAATTTTCTAGAAGTTACATTAAAAAAACAAAACAAAACAAAAAGAAGCAGGAAAATTAGTTTTAATTATATCTTGCCTAATCTGGTACTCATGGAGTGTACATCAGATCAGATCAGATCAGTCGCTCAGTCGTGTCCGACTCTTTGCGACCCCATGAACCGCAGCACGCCAGGCCTCCCTGTCCATCACCAGCTCCCGGAGGTCACCCAGACTCACACCCATCAAGTCAGTGATACCATCCAGCCATCTCATCCTCTGTCGTCCCCTTCTCCTCCTGCCCTCAATCCCTCCCAGCATCAGAGTCTTCTCCAATGAGTCAACTCTTCGCATGAGGTGGCCAAAATACTGGAGTTTCAGCTTTAGCATCATTCCTTCCAAAGAAATTCCAGGATTGATCTCCTTCAGAATGGACTGGTTGGATCTCCTTGCAGTCCAAGGGACTCTCAAGAGTCTTCTCCAACACCACAGTTCAAAAGCATCAATTCTTCGGCACTCAGTCTTCTTCACAGTCCAGCTCTCACATCCATACATGACCACAGGAAAGACCATAGCCTTGACTAGGCGAACCTTTGTTGGCAAAGTGATGTCTCTGCTTTTGAATATGCTATCTAGGTTGGTCAGAACCTTCCTTCCAAGGAGTAAGCGTCTTTTAATTTCATGGCTACAGTCACCATCTGCAGTGATTTTGGAGCCCAGAAAAACAAAGTCTGACACTGTTTCCAGTTTCCCCATCTATTTCCCATGTAGTGATGGGACCAGGTGCCATGATCTTCGTTTTCTGAATGTTGAGCTTTAAGCCAACCTTTTCACTCTCCACTTTCACTCTCATCAAGAGGCTTTTTAGCCCCTCTTCACTTTCTGCCATAAGAGTGGTGTCATCTGCATATCTGAGGTTATTGATATTTCTCCCAGCAATCTTGATTCCAACTTGTGTTTCTTCCAGTCCAGCATTTCTCATGATGTACTCTGCATATAAGTTAAATAAACATGGTGACAATATGCAGCCTTGAAGTACTCAAATCTTTGAATCTGATGTGTACTCTGCACTCAGCTCATTTTACATAGAATGAAACACTTCTGATGTCCTTGGCAGCCACTGGCTCTGGAGCTGGAAAACGCAGTTCCTCTCCCTGCTTAGGAAACCGACTACAACAGACAAAGTGAACCGTGAAGCTGCTCAGTCGGGTCCGACTCTTTGTGACCCCATGGACCACACAGTCCCTGGAATTCTCCAGGCCAGAATACTGGAGTGGGTAGCTGTTCCCTTCTCCAGGGGATCTTCCCAACTCAGGGATTGAACTCAGGTCTCCTGCATTATAGGAGGATGATTTTTTTTTAAATTTAATTGGAGGCTAATTACTTTTCAATATTGTAGTGGTTTTTGCCATATATTGACATGAATCAGCCATGGGTGTACATGTGTTCCCCATCCTGAACCCCCTCCCACCTGCCTCCCCATCGCATCCCTCAGGGTCATCCCAGTGCACCAGCCCTGAACACCCTGTCTCATGCATCAAACCTGGACTGATGATCTATTTCACATACTGTAATATACATGTTTCAATATTATTTTTTCAAATCATCCCACCCTCACCTTCTCCCACAGAGTCCAAAAGTCTGTTCTTTACATCTGTGTCTCTTTTGCTGTCTCACATATAGGGTCATCGTTACCATCTTTCTAAATTCCATATATATGTGTTAATATACTGTATTGGTGTTTTTCTTTCTGACTTGCTTCACTCTGTATAATAGGCTCTAGTTTCATTCACCTCATTAGCACTGATTCAAATGTATTCTTTTCAATAGCTGAGTAATACTCCATTGTGTGTATGTACCACAGCTTTCTTATCCATTCGTCTGCTGATGGACATCTAGGTTGCTTCCATGTCCTGGCTATTATAAACAGGGCTGCGATGAACATTGGAGTACACGTGTCTCTTTTAATTCTGGTTTCCTCGGTGTGTATGCCCAGCAGTGGGATTGCTGGGTTGTATGACAGTTCTATTTTCAGTTTTTTAAGGAGTCTCCACACTGTTCTCCATAGTGGCTGTACTAGTTTGCATTCCAATCAACAGTGAAAGAGGGTTCGCTTTTCTCTGCACCCTCTCCAGCATTTATTGTTTGTAGACTTTTTGATAGCAGCCACTTTGGTGTGAGATGGTACCTCATTGTGGTTTTGATTTGCATTTCTCTGATAATGAGTGATGTTGAGCATCTTTTCATGTGTTTGTTAGCTATCTGTATGTCTTCTCTGGAGAAATGTCTGTTTAGTTCTTTGGCCCATTTTTTGATTGGGTAGTTTGTTCTTCTGGAATTGAGCTGCAAGAGCTGCTTGTATATTTTTGAGATTAATTCTTTGTCAATTGCTTCGTTAGCTATTATTTTCTCCCATTCTGAAGGCTGTCTTTTCACCTTGCTTATAGTTTCTTTCGTTGTGCAAAAGCTTTTAAGTTTAATTAGGTCCCATTTGTTTATTTTTGCTTTTATTTCCATTACTCTGGGAGATGGGTCACAGAGGATCCTGTGATTTATATGAGAGAGTGTTTTGCCAATGACTTCCTCTAGGAGTTTTAGACTTTCTGGTCTTACATTTAGATCTTTAAACCAATTTGGGTTTATTTTTGTGTATGGTGTTAGAAAGTGTTCTAGTTTCATTCTTCAGCTATTTCAAATCCTGAAAGATGATGCTGTGAAAGTGCTGCACTCAATCAGATCAGATCAGATCAGATCAGTCGCTCAGTCGTGTCTGACTCTTTGCGACCCCATGAACCGCAGCACGCCAGGCCTCCCTGTCCATCACCAGCTCCCGGAGGTCACTCAGACTCGCATCCATCGAGTCAGTGATGCCATCCAGCCATCTCATCCTCTGTCGTCCCCTTCTCCTCCTGCCCTCAATCCCTCCCAGCATCAGAGTCTTCTCCAATGAGTCAACTCTTCGCATGAGGTGGCCAAAATACTGGAGTTTCAGCTTTAGCATCATTCCTTCCAAAGAAATCCCAGGATTGATCTCCTTCAGAATGGACTGGTTGGATCTCCTTGCAGTCCAAGGGACTCTCAAGAGTCTTCTCCAACACCACAGTTCAAAAGCATCAATTCTTCGGCACTCAGCCTTCTTCACATTCCAGCTCTCACATCCATACATGACCACAGGAAAGACCATAGCCTTGACTAGGCTAACCTTTGTTGGTAAAGTAATGTCTCTGCTTTTGAATATGCTATCTAGGTTGGTGCCAGCAAATTTGGAAAACTCAGCAGTGGCCACAGGACTGGAAAAGGTCAGTTTTCATTCAAATACCAAAGAAAGGCAATGCCAAAGAATGCTCAAACTACTGCACAACTGCACTCATTCCACACACTAGTAAAGTAATGCTCAAAATTCTCCAAGCCAGGCCTCAGCAATGCATGAACCGTGAACTTCCAGATATTCAAGCTGGTTTTAGAAAAGGCAGAGGAACCAGAGATCAAATTGCCAACATCTGCTGGATCATTGAAAAAGCAAGAGAGTTCTAGAAAAACATCGATTTCTGCTTTATTGACTATGCCAAAGCCTTTGACTGTGTGGATCACAATAAACTGTGGAAAATTCTGAAAGAGATGGGAATACCAGACCACCTGACCTGCCTCTTAAGAAACCTGTGTGCAGGTCAGGAAGCAACAGTTAGAACTGGACATGGCAAAACAGACTGGTTCCAAATAGGAAAAGAAGTACGTCAAGGCTGTATATTGTCACCCTGCTTAATTAACTTCTATGCAGAGTACATCATGAGAAACGCTGGGCTGGAAGAAGCACAAACTGGAATTTGCCGGGAGAAATATCAAAAACCTCATATATGCAGATGACACCACCTTTATGGCAGAAAGTGAAGAGGAACTAAAAAGCCTCTTGAGGAAAGTGAAAGAGGAGAGTGAATGTTGGCTTAAAGCTCAACATTCAGAAAATTAAGATAATTTTGATATATGGCAAAACCAATACAATATTGTAAAGTTAAATAAAATTAAATTAAATTAAAAAAAAAAGAAAACTAAGATCATGGCATCTGGTCCCATCACTTCATGGGAAACAGATGAGGAAACAGTGGAAACAGTGTCTGACTTCATTTTGGGGGGCTCCAAAATCACTGCAGGTGGTGATTGCAGCCATGAAATTAAAAGACGCTTACTCCTTGGAAGGAAAGTTCTGACCAACCTAGATAGCATATTCAAAAGCAGAGACATTACTTTGCCAACAAAGGTCCGTCTAGTCAAGGCTATGGTTTTTCCTGTGGTCATGTATGGATGTGAGAGTTGGAGTGTGAAGAAAGCTGAGCACCAAAGAATTGATGCTTTTGAACTGTGGTGTTGGAAAAGACTCTTGAGAGTCCCATGGACTGCAAGGAGATCCAACCAATCCATTCTGAAGGAGATCAGCCCTGGGTGTTCTTTGGAAGGAATGATGCTAAAGCTGAAACTCCAATACTTTGGCCACCTCATGCAAAGAGTTGACTCATTGGAAAAGACTCTGATGCTGAGAGGGATTGGGGGCAGGAGGAGAAAGGGATGACAGAGGATGAGATGGCTGGATGGCATCACCGACTCAATGGACCTGAGTTTGTGTGAACTCCGGGAGTTGGTGATGGACAGGGAGGCCTGCTGCTGCTGCTGCTAAGTCGCTTCAGTCGTGTCCAACTCTGTGCGATCCCATAGACGGCAGCCCACCAGGCTCCTCTGTCCCTGGGATTCTCCAGGCAAGAATACTGGAGTGGGGGTCACAAAGAGTCAGACACAACTGAGCTACTGAACTGAGCTCAACTGAACAGACCAATTTTCCCAGCACCACTTGTTAAAGAGATTGTCTTTTCTCCATTGTATATTCTTGCCTCCTTTGTCAAAGATAAGGTGTCTGTAGGTGCATGGATTTATCCCTGGGCTTTCTATTTTGTTGCATTGATCTATATTTCTGTCTTTGTGTCAGTACCATTCTGTCTTGATGGCTGTAGCTTTATAGTACAGTCTGAAGTCAGGCAGGTTGATTCCTCCTGTTCCATTCTTCTTTCTCAAGATTTCTTTGGCTATTCAAGATTTTTTTGTATTTCCATACAAATTGTGAAATTATTTGTTCTAGTTCTCTGAAAAATATTGTTGGTAGCTTGATAGGGATTGCATTGAATCTATAGATTGCTGTGGGTAGTATACTCATTTTCACCATATTGATTCTTCCAATCCATGAACATGGTATATTTCTCCATCTATTTCTGTCATCTTTGATTTCTTTCATCAGTGTTCTATAGTTTTCTATATATAGGTCTTTTGTTTCTTTAGGTAGATTTATTCCTAAGTATGTTATTCTTTTCATTGCAATGGTGAATGGAATTGTTTCCTTAATTTCTCTTTCTGTTTTATCACTGTTAGTGATAGGAATGCAAGGGATTTCTGTGTGTTAATTTTATATTCTGCAACTTTACTATATTCATTGATTAGCTCTAGTAATTTTCTGGTGGTGTCTTTAGGGTTTTCTATGTAGAGGATCATGCCATCTACAAATCATGAGAGTTTTACTTCTTCTTATCCAATCTGGATTCCTTTTATTTCTTTTTCTTCTCTGATTGCTGTGGCTAAAATTTCCAAAACTATGTTGAATAGTAGTGAGAGTGGGCACCCTTGTCTTGTTCCTGACTTTAGGGAAAATGCTTTCAATTTTTCACCATTGAGGATAATGTTTGCTGTGGGTTTATCATATATGGCTTTTATTATGTTGAGGTATGTTCCTTCTATGCCTGCTTTCTGGAGGGTTTTTATCATAAATGAATATTGAATTTTGTCAAAGGCTTTTCTGCATCTATTGAGATAATGTGGTATATCACATTGATTGATTTGTGAATATTGAAGAATCCTTGCATCCCTGGGATAAAGACCATTTGGTCATGATGTATGATCTTTTTAATATGTTGTTGGATTCTGTTTGCTGGAATTTTGTTAAGGATTTTTGCATCTATGTTCATCAGTGATATTGGCTTGTAGTTTTCTTTTTTTGTGTGTGGCCTCTTTGGTTTGGGTATTAGGGTGATGGTGGCCTCAGAGAATGAGTTTGGAAATTTACCTTCCTCTGCAATTTTCTGGAAGAGTTTGAGTAGGATAGGTGTTAGCTCTTTTCTAAATTTTTGGTAGAATTCACCTGTGAAGCCATCTGGTCCTGGGCTTTTGTTTGTTGTAAGATTTCTGATTACAGTTTCAATTTCCGTGCTTGTGATGGGTCTGTTAAGATTTTCTATTTCTTCCTGGTTCAGTTTTGGAAAGTTATACTTTTCTAAGAATTTGTCCACTTCTTTAAAGTCGTCCATTTTATTGGCATATAGTTGCTGATAGTAGTCTCTTATGAGCCTTTGTATTTCTGTGTTGTCTGTTGTGATTCTCCATTTTCATTTCTAATTTTGTTTATTTGGTTCTCCCTTTTTTCTTAAGGAGTCAGGCTAATAGTTTGTCTATTTTATTTATCTTCTCAAAGAACCAGCTTTTAGCTTTGTTGATTTTTGCTAGTCTCCTTTGTTTCTTTTTCATTTATTTCTGCTCTAATTTTTATGATTTCTTTCCTTCTACTAACCCTAGGGTTCTTCTTTTCTTCTTTTTCTAGTTGCTTTAGGTGTAGAGTTAGGTTATTTATTTGATTTTTCTCTTGTTTCTTGAGGTAAGCTTGTATTGCTATGAATCTTCCCCTTAGCACTGCTACTGAATCCCATAGATTTGGGGTTGTCGTTTTCATTTTCATTCATTTCTGTGCATATTTTCATTTCTTTTTTGATTTCTTCTGTGATTTGTTGGTTATTCAGAAGCATGTTGTTTAGCTTCCATATGTTTGTGTTTCTAATAGTTTTTTTTTCCTGTAATTGACATCTAATCTTACTGCATTGTGATCAGAAAAGATGCTTGAAATGATTTCATTTTTTTTTTTTAATTTACCAAGGCTAGATTTATGGCCCAGGATGTGATTTATCCTGGAGAAGGTTCTGTGTGCACTTGAGGAAAGGTGAAATTCATTGTTTTGGTGTGAAATGTCCTATAGATATCAATTAGGTCTAACTGGTCCATTGTATCATTTAAAAATTTGTGTTTCCTTGCTAATTTTCTGTTTAGTTGATCTATCCACAGGTGTGAGTGGGGTATAAAAGTCTCCCACCATTATTGTGTTACTGTTAATTTCCCCTTTCATATTTGTTAGCATTTGCCTTACATATTGTGGTGCTCCTATGTTGGGTGAATATATATTTATAATTGTTATATCTTCTTCTTGGATTGATCCTTTGATCATTATGTAGTATCCTTCTCTGTCTCTTTTCATGGCCTTTATTTCAAATTTTATTTTATCTGATATGAGTATTGCTACTCCTGCTTTCTTTTGGTCTCCATTTGCATGAAATATCTTTTTCCAGCCCTTCACTTTCAGTCTGCACATGTCCCTTGTTTTGAGGTGGGTCTCTTGTAGACAGCATATAGTCTTGTTTTTTGTATCCATTCAGCCAGTCTTTGTCTTTTGGTTGGGGCATTCAACCAATTTACACTTAAGGTAATTATTGATAAGTATGATCCCATTGCCATTTACTTTGTTGTTTTGGGTTCGAGTTTATAAACCTTTTTTGTGTTTCCTGTCTAGAGAAGATGCTTTAGCATTTGTTGAAGAGCTGGTTTGGTGGTGCTGAATTCTCCCAGCTTTTGCTTATGACCAACCTAGATAGCATATTCAAAAGCAGAGATAGTACTTTGCCAACAAAGGTTCGTCTGGTCAAGGCTATGGTTTTTTCTGCAGTCATGTATGGATGTGAGAGTTGGACTGTGAAGAAGACTGAGTGCCGAAGAATTGATGCTTTTGAACTGTGGTGTTGGAGAAGACTCTTGAGAGTCCCTTGGACTGCAAGGAGATCCACCCAGTCCATTCTGAAGGAGATCAGCCCTGGGATTTCTTTGGAAGGAATGATGCTAAAGCTGAAACTCCAGTACTTTGGCCACCTCATGCAAAGAGTTGACTCATTGGAAAATACTCTGATGCTGGGAGGGATTGGGGGCAGGAGGAGAAGGGGACGAGAGAGGATGAGATGGCTGGATGGCATCACTGACTGGATGGATGTGAGCCTCAGTGAATTCCGGGAGTTGGTGACGGACAGGGAGGCCTGGCGTGCTGTAATTCATGGGGTCGCAAAGAATCGGACACGACTGAGCAACTGAACTGAAATGAAAGCTTTTGATTTCTCCTTCATATTTCAATGAGATCCTTGCTGGGTATCAGATCAGATCAGATCAGATCAGTCGTTCAGTCATGTCCGACTCTTTGCGACCCCATGAACTGCAGCATGCCAGGCCTCCCTGTCCATCACCAACTCCTGGAGTTCACTAGGACTCATGTCCATCAAGTCAGTGATGCCATCCAGCCATCTCATCCTCTGTCATCCCTTTCTCCTCCTGCCCCCAATCCCTCCAAGCATCAGAGTCTTTTCCAATGAGTCAACTCTGCATGAGGTGGCCAAAGTACAGGAGTTTCAGCTTTAGCATCATTCATTCCAAAGAAATCCCAGGGCTGATCTCCTTCAGAATGGACTGGTTGGATCTCCTTGCAGTCCAAGGGACTCTCAAGAGTCTTCTCCAACACCACAGTTCAAAAGCATCAATTCTTTGGCGCTCAGCCTTCTTCACAGTCCAACTCTCACATCCATACATGACCACAGGAAAAACCATAGCCTTGACTAGACGAACCTTTGTTGGCAAAGTACTGTCTCTGCTTTTGAATATGCTATCTAGGTTGGTCAGAACTTTTCTTCCAAGGAGTAAGTGTCTTTTAATTTCATGGCTGGGTATAGTAATCTGGATTGTGTTTTTTTCTCTTTCATCACTTTAAGTATGTCCTGCCATTCCCTTCTGGCCTGAAGAGTGTCTATTGAAAGATCAGCTGTCATCCTTATTGGAATCCCCTTGTATGTTATTTGTTTTTCCTTTGCTGCTTTTAATATTTGCTCTTTGTGTTTGATCTTTGTTAATTTGATTAATATTTGTCTTGGGGTGTTTCACCTTGGTTTTATCCTGTTTGGGACTCTATGGATTTCTTGGACTTGGATGGCTATTTCCTTCCCCATTTTAGGGAAGTTTTAAACTATTATCTCCTCAAGTATTTTTGTCTTCTTCTTCTAGGACTCCTATGATTTGAATGTTGGGGCATTTAACATTATCCCAGGGTCTCTGAGATTGTCCTTGTTTCTTTTAATTCTTTTTTCTTTTTTCATCTCTGCTTCATTTATTTCCACCATTCTATCTTCCACCTCACTTATCCTGTCTTCTGTGCAGGCAGATTCTTTACCAACTGAGCCACCAGGGAACCACAAAGGGAACCAAACGTGGACTCGTTGGTTACTTACAGTGTGCCTGCCCCAGCAAACCCTTGGGGTGCCTACCTCATGTAAGCGTTTACTGTGTTAATGCTGGCGACTTTAATATTTCCCTTGGTGGAAGAGGCATCACTATGAACCAGCACTGTCTAGCCCAGTACCTGTTCCATTGTTATTTCCTCAGGGTTATTGTGGAGAGAGATTCAATAGTTAGGCCTGATCACTATATTTTTCTAATGGAATCCTTTTTTAAAATAGAGTTATAAATAGAAATCTAATATGTGAGAAAGATAAATAGAATTAATATAAACTTAAATATTCATTTGACATAACAATGTAGATATTTGAAGATGATTAAAATGCAAAAATGAATTACTAATTACAGCTTTGTTATATTACCTTCGGCATTTGTTAACTTCAAGTATTTACAGACACTTGTTTTTTGGGCTCCAAAATCACTGCAGATGGTGACTGCAGCCATGAAATTAAAAGACGCTTACTCCTTGGAAGGAAAGTTATGACCAACCTAGACAGCATATTCAGAAGCAGAGACAGTACTTTGCCAACAAAGGTCCATCTAGGTAAGGCTATTGTTTTTCCAGTGGTCATGTATGGATGTGAGAGTTGGACTGTGAAGAAAGCTGAGTGCCGAAGAATTGATGCTTTTGAACTGTGGTGTTGGAGAAGACTCTTGAGAGTCCCTTGGACTGCAAGGACATCCAACCAGTCCATTCTGAAGGAGATCAGCCCTGGGTGTTCTTTCAAGGAATGATGCTAAAGCTGAAACTCCAGTACTTTGGCCACCTCATGTGAAGAGTTGACTCATTGGAAAAGACTCTGATGATGGGAGGGATTGGGGGCAAGAGGAGAAGGGGATGACAGAGGATGAGATGGCTGGATGGCATCATGGACTCGATGGACGTGAGTTTGAGTGAACTCCGGGAGTTGGTGATGGACAGGGAGGCCTGGCGTGTTGCAATTCGTTGCGTCGCAAAGAGTCAGACACGACTGAGTGACTGAACTAACTAACAGAAGCATAAGATATTAAGAAGGGGTGACAAGAATACACAGAAGAACCGTACTAAAAAGATCTTCACGATGGTGTGATCACTCACCTAGAGCCAGACATCCTGGAATGTGAAGTCAAGGGGGCCTTAGGAAGCATCGATATGAACAAAGCTAGTGGAGGTTATGGAATTCCAGTTAAGCTATTTCAAATCCAAAAAGATGATGCTGTGAAAGGGCTGCACTCAATATGCCAGTAAATATGGAAAACTCAGCAGTAGCCACAGGACTGGAAAAGGTCAGTTTTCATTCTAATCCCAAAGAAAGGCAATGCCAAAGAATGCTCAAACTACTGCACAATTGCACTCATCTCACACGCTAGTAAAGTAATGCTCAGAATTCTCCAAGCCAGGCTTCAGCAATGCATGAACCACGAACTTCCAGATGTTTAAGCTGGTTTTAGAAAAGGCAGAGGAAACAGAGATCAAATTGCCAACCTTCACTGTATCATCAAAAAAGCAAGAAAGTTCCAGAAAAAACATCTATTTCTGCTTATTGACTATGTATGCCAGTCTTTGACTGTGTGGATCACAATAAACTGTGGAAAATTCTGAAAGAGATGGGAATATCAGATCCAAGGAGGTCCAACCAGTCCATCCTAAAGGAGATCAGTCCTGGGTGTTCATTGGAAGGACTGATGTTGAAGCTGAAACTCCAATACTTTGGCCACCTGATGTGAAGAGCTGACTCATTGGAAAAGGTCCTGATGCTGGGAGAGATTGGGGGCAGGAGGAGAAGGGGACGACAGAGGATGAGATGGTTGGATGGCATCACCGACTCAATGGACATGAGTTTGGGTAGACTCCGGGAGTTGGTGATGGACAGGGATGCCTGGAGTGCTGCGGTTCATGGGGTCACAAAGAGTCAGACATGACTGAGTGACTGAACGGAACTGATTGATAAGGTTGTATAACTTTTATTCTATATTTTGTTAATGTGGTGTAACGCATTGATTATTTTGCAGATGTTGAACCATCCTTGCATCACTGCTACAAATTTTACGTGATCACAGTGTGTGATCCGTTTAATGTTTTGTTGAATTCTGTTTGTTAGGGATTTTTTGTGCCTATGTTAATCAGGTTTATTAGCCATGACTTATTCTAAGCATTTCATTAAACTGTGAATTATTTCCTTAAAATTTAAGTTCTATGTTTAAAACCTCTATTTTCCTTAAACAATATGAATTTGTGTACTTTTTAAACTCTCAGTACTCGTAGCAGACTTTTTTCATTTTTGTAGATCAAGACAAGACTAATGAGCTGCCGCCTTGTAAATCCTACTCCTTCAGTAATTTTAACCCCATCAGTTTCAATGCCACTTAGCAAATTAAGAAAACCTAAAGGGAAACCAAATAATGCTGCTTTTAGTTCTTCAGCAAAACATAAATAACAACTCTAAATGAAATCCGTTTTTAGCTACACAGCTTCTTACAATGACCTAAGTTATACAGACAAATGGAGATCTTCGTCATAAAAATTCTAGTCAATATAAATGCCAAACCTTCACAGTGAACCATTTAAAAGTTCATCTGGGCCACTAGTCCAATCCAGGGAGGAGGGTATACCTAGGGTGGGGAAAACCCCATAACCGTCCATGATGTGCTGTAGAACTTAAACCTCAAACTCCACAGAAATTTTTCTTACAGTCATAGTAGCTGAAAAAATTCTGCACAATTTCCTCCTGTTGCAGTGATATTAAAAGCAGCTAAAAACATTTCTAGTAATGAAATGAAATTCAGACAGTGTACTCATGCAGGCACATTTAAAAAAATATAGCATGCAATACAGAAGACAAACAAAAACTGTACAAAAATATGTCAAAAGTGAAAAGGCTAGAATAAGTTAGAAGAAATGGGTTTTGATTTACCCTTTCATCTCCTCTTTCTGCTTCTTCTCTTTCTCCTTCTTATCCTTCTCCTTCTTCTCCTTCTCTTTCTCCTTCTTCTCCTTCTTCTCCTTCTCTTTCTCCTTCCTCTCCTTCTCTTTCTTCTCCTCCTTCTCCTTCTCCTCCTTCCTCTCCTTCTCCTCCTTCTCCCTCTCCTCCTCTTCTTTCATATGCCTCTCTTCCTTCTCTTTTATTTCCTTCACCTTCTCTTTCATATCCTTCTCTTCCTTCTTCCCACTGAAAAGACATCTGTACAGGCACGTACAAACTACTATAACAGCAACAACTACAAGAAAACAGGAAACAAATGACATGTGATTCTGAAAACTAACTGCCAAGATTCCAAACCAAGCAGAAGAAATCAATGTTAGTTATGTTTATTTCTGACCATTTCTATCATCAGAAAATACTATTTTATTTAAGCCCGTGTACATTTACATTACATCTTGATTCTTCAGTATCTAAATCCAGCTCCCGTGGAATCACTTGAACCAGTCTACAGTAAGTTAGAGTCCTTACTTAATTTAGAAAATTATCCAAAGCATATTTGGGAAATAAGCTCACATGACAAATGGTCATGGTCATTTCCATGACCTATTGGAAAAAAACATGTATTATTTAGGGTTAGTTACTAAGAGGATATGTAGAATATAAAACAATATACAATCACCATCATAAGGCAGTCTATCATAGAAAAGGTCAGATATTGTTAGACTGTTCTACTGTAAAAACTATAGTAACTGAAAATCATTGAAAAAAAGCACATCTCATCTTCATTTTACATCATTATTTAAGTGGTATTAAAATTTGAGATACTTACTTGCAGTAAGAATAGCCAAAGCAATGATTCCTGCATCTGAGAAAAAATTTTAAAAGTTTTGAAGATATGGAACACATATGGATCCCAGATAGGAGCTATACTTTAATTTTGATCAGATCATCTAAAAACTACAGCAAAAATGTTTATCAATCTAGTTTGAGCATGACTGCTGAGTGCATCCAAGTCATTTTGATCACTGCTGCTGCTGCTGCTAAGTCGCTTCAGTCGTGTCCGACTCTGTGCAACCCCATAGACGGCAGCCCACCAGGCCCCGCTGTCCCTGGGCCCCAGGCAAGAACACTGGAGTGGGTTGCCATTTCCTTCTCCAATGCATGAAAGTGAAAAGTGAAAGTGAAGTCACTTAGTCGTGTCCGATTCTAGCAACCCCATGGACTGCAGCCCACCAGGCTCCTCTGTCCATGGGATGTTCCAGGCAAGAGTGCTGGAGCGGACTGCCATTGCCTTCTCCGATTTTGATCACAGAACCCTTTTAAATAGATTCCAGGTACAGGATCCATCTTGTTAAACTCTTAACAGGAAGCTCCCTTTTCATTGTGTTCTGCTATAACTACCACACCAGGTTACTGAGTACAGCTTATCAGGGGCTTCCTAAGCGGCTCAGTGGTAAAGAATCTTTCTGCAAATGCAGGACATGCAAGAGACAGGGTTCAATCCCTGGGTTGGGAAGATCCCCTGGAGGAGGAAATGGCAACCCACTCCAGTATTCTGGCAGGCTTACCGTCCATGGGGTCATGAGTTGGACATGACTTAGTGATTTAGCACACAAGCACACTAAGACTATTAGAATCCACTAGATTAGAGAAAATTACCTACATGTGTCTATATATCCCACCACTTAACATCTGTCATGGTATCTGCATTAATAACATAATTGTAAATGCCAATTATTACTAATTATTTGTGACACATTGTTTCTTCCCTACCTACAAATGATTGAAGCATGATGTTTCCATATAGAAATCTAAGGTTTCATAATGTAGGTTATTAATAATCAGAATAATACCTAAATCCTCAAAGTCTTCAAGTGATGGTATTTCTTCACTGGGATTGGGATATCCTAGGGGAAAAAAATTGGAAATAAGTTAAAAGGAAGACTAAATAAATCTTAAAGATCTATAAATTCATTGCTGTTGGTTTTGCACCTTTTTATAATTCATAATTATAATTTAATTTTCCTTATAAATTATATTACTGTTTCTTATTCAAAGTTGCATCATTAAATTTTATAAACTTTTATGCTAACTTATATTGTATTATTATATTCAATGCCATTAGCATTCTTCTTCTGGTCTGTTGATAGTCCTGTGACTAACTCTATGTACAGCAAGCAAATTTATCATCAGCATAGTCTCAAAATCAGCCTTGAATTAAATGTGATTCTAGATAGAGGAGGGCTTAAAAGTGATTTAGAAATTGCTCTGGAGTGCACTCCTCAACATAATACAGGCCATTTATATAATACTCATAGCTAACATCATACTCAATGTCGAACGACTAAAACTTTATTTTCAGGTCAAGAACAAGACAGAATTCCTGCATGTGCCACTTCAAGTCAACATAATATTGGAAGTTTGGGTCACAGTCATTATGCAAAAAAGAAATTAAAAATATCCAGATGGGAAGGAAGAAATAAAATGATCTGTTTATAGATGACATGATCCTTCACATAGAAAGCTCTCTAAAGATCACACATACGTTCACACAAATGCACACAACTGCTAGAACTAGTACATTAATTCTGCAAAGCTGCAGGATACAAAATCAACACACAAAACAGCTGTGTTTCTATACGCTAACAATGAACAATCCAAACAGGAAAGTAAGCACACAATTCAATTAACAATGGCATCAAAAACAAGAAAATACTCAAATAAGTTTAACCAAGAAGATAGAAGACTTGTACACTGAAAACTATAAGAAAACTGCTGAAAGTAAAGAAGACTTAAATGAATGAAGAAGATTTCAAAACTTACCCAAAAGCTACAGTAATCAGGACAATATTGGCACACAGACAGACATACAAACCGATGGCATAGACTATAGGGCCCAGAAATAAACCCTTGCTTATATGGTCAAATGATTGTTCACAAGGGTGCTAAGAGCATTCAATGGGGAAAGGGCAGCTTTTCTCACCAAACGATTTTCAAAAAACTGGATATCCACATGCAAAGGATGAAATCATACTATGTACAAAAAGTAATTTAAAATGAATCAAAAAACAAAGGACGTAGAACTAAAAAAACTCTTAGAAGAAAATAAAGAGGACAATTTTGTAATATTGAACTGGAAACAATTTCTTAGATGTGACATCAAAAGCACATGTAACAAAGAGAATAATAGATATATCAGACTACATCAAAACTAAAAACTTTTGTGCATCAAAGGACACTATTAATAGAGTGAAAAGCAACTCACAGAATGAGCAGAAACATCTGCAAATAATAAACCTGGTAAGGGATTAAAATCCAAAATATATCATACAGTTCTGAAACTCAACAACAACAACACAAAGCCATTTTACAAATAGGCAAGAGACATGAATAGACATTTCCCCAAAGAAGATATATAAATGGCCAAGAAGTACATGAAAAGCTGCTCACATCGCCAATCATTAGGGAAATGCAAATAAAAGCCACGAGATACTACTTCACACCTATTAACATAGATAATTCCGGTTATTATAAAAACCAGAAATTAACATGTATTGGAAAAGAGGGCAAGACATTAGAAACTTTTCACTGGTGGGAACGAAAATGGTGCAACCAATTTAAAACATTTTTTTTTTAAATTGAGGACAGTATTTTCAGTTCCTCTGAAAATTAAACAAGAATTAATATATAACCCAATAATTCCACTCCATGGTATATACCCACTCCCAAAATTCAAAACAGGGACTCCAAATAGATACTTAGATGCCAATATTCTGAGAAGCATCATTTAGAATTGAAAAAAGGTAAAAACAACCCAGTATCTATTGACAGATGAAATTACAAATAAAATGTGGTATATACAAACTTTGGGATATTTTCAGCCATAAAAGGAATAAAGTTCTGAGATAAGGTAGATGAGCTTTGAAGACATTATGCTAAGAGAAATAACCCAGACACAAAAAGACACATGCAAAATTCTAATTAAACGAGGTATCTAGGTAAGTTATGGAGAAGGCAATGGCACCCCACTCTAGTACTCTTGCCTGGAAAATCCCACGGACGGAGGAGCCTGGTAGGCTGCAGTCCATGGGGTCACTAAGAGTCAGATACAGCTGAACGACTTCACTTTCACTTTTCACTTTCATGCATTGGAGAAGGAAATGGCAACCCATTTCAGTGTTCTTGCCTGGAGAATCCTGGGGATGGGGGAGCCTGGTAGACTGCTGTCTACAGGGTCACAGAGTCAGACACAACTGAAGTGACTTAGCAGCAGCAGCAGGTAAGTTAAATTCATAGATACAGAAATTAGAATAGAGGTTACTGAAGCCGAGATGATGGTTGAGAAAGAAGCATTACTGCTTATAATGGGTATAAAGTTTAATTTGAGGTGGTGAAAAAGTTTTAGAGATAGTAGTGATGGTTGTACAACAATGTGAATACATTTAATGCTACTGAATTGGCTGAAGTGGTAAGGAAAATTACACAAATGTTGATCTCAAAACACTCGGAGAAAAGACAAGTTATTCAACAAATGGTGTCACTTTGCCATTGGATGGGGGTTGGGTGAAGTGAAGAGAGATCCAATCTCATTCCATATCGTAATAAATTTCAGATATACCAAAAGATGCAGTCAGTATGCATGGTTGATATGTTTATAAAATTTTGGCATGGGGAAATCCTAAAGCTTTTATAAGAAAGACACAACACTCATAGCTGTCAGACAAAAGATCCATACATCCAGCTACCTATTAATATACAACTTTTGCACATATAAATGACCTCTGATAGAAGAATAGTTAAATAAAATATAATGGTGCATATTAAAGTCATCATTTAAAAAGATAAGAATAATGCAAACTATAATCCCAATACAAGACATTAAGTAGAAAATTGCAAGTTTCAGAAAAATATGAACAGTATGATGTCATTTTTGCTTAAAAAAAAGAGAAACAGACACCAAATTAAATGTGTAGCTACACATGTAAGGATTTTGATATACAGAAATAGATACAAAGACACCTTAAACTATTTTTCTTTGTTTTTAGTTTTAATTTTTAAAATTTTCTTAAAATTATGAAAGCATAATAACACATTTTCAGGAGACTTGGAAAATACAGAACAAAGTTACATATAATTCTACTATATATTGTAATTATTTTTAAGCAGATAAATTAAGATTTTTAGAGTTTCAATATCAAAATCTCAAAAGTTAATAAGATGATTAGACAGAAAAGTAGAAGGATATAGTAGACCTCAAAAACACTATGAGCCAATTCAATGTAACTAAATCTATATAATTTTCACACAAAGGCAGGGTACAAATCCTATTCAAGTTCCCATAGACTATAAGCCAGGACACACTGGGACATATGCAATGACATAAATCAAGGTGCAAAGTTTTCATGGTTTAAAGGTATTGAAATCATACAGTCTATTCTCTTATTGGGGAATTATGCTAGAAATCATCATCAAAAGACATTTGAAACTAACCTGCGTAGTTTCAAGAGCACTGTGACATTTACCAAGAGAAATCTTGGACTTAGCCATTTGAAAGCCTCAATGAAGTTGCGACGAAAAACACAGAGGCAATTGCAGAGAAGAAAGTATTTAAATGGGAAGCTGATATCAAAATGAGAAATTATTATCAAAGATACTTTGGAAAGCAAATCAATTTGGAAATGTCTACTTTTATATGATGAAGACACCCTAAACTATTAAGAGTGATAATAGTAATAGGCTATAGAAAGAAAAGAAGAATTCACCTTTTACTCTGTGTACATTGGTAATATTTTAAAATTTATAAACATATATTCATATATAAAACTAATGACTAGTGAAAATAAAGCAAAAAAAAAAAAGAAAAAATAAACTAACAACCCTTGGGAAATTTTTCATATTAAAGGATTTTATAAGTTCAAATTAACAATAAAAAATATTTTAGAAACTTCATAGAAAAATGAACAAAAAACATGAATAAATAAATGTAGACAATAAAACTACAGTCTCACTGATTAAAGAACTGCAAATTAAAATAAAACATATGATTTTGCCCCCATATAAAGCAACTTTTGCACCTTATAAGGCTCTTAACTAGAAGTAGGATAAAGAATTACTGAACCTGGATATTTTGAAAGTGGAGTCTTCGTTGGATGAGTTGGCTTGTAACCTGGAAACATAAATTTAACTCCATTTACCAGCCATATCAAAACAAAATTATGAACTTAATTTTGGTTTTTGTTCTTTAAAAATTATTTCTTAAAACAAATAACAACATAGACTCAGAACTTTGCACTTCTCCTTCTGGGTTTAACCTAAATAAATATTTGCACGAGTACATAAGGATGTATGTGTAAAATGTGCACTACAAGTATTTTATAATGAACATCCTAGTAGTTAATTAACTAATAATAAATCATAAAATTTATGTTTCTTTAAAAAAATCCAGGTAGTGCCATATTTCATACTTCTTTTTCACTAAGGATTTCTTGGATCTAAATTAGCACATTTAGATCTGACTTAACACCACTAATTCAGATGACCATTATATTTACTACTGTGGGCAAGAATCCCTTAGAAGAAATGGAGTATCCATCATGGTCAACAAAAGAGTCTGAAATGTAGTCAGATCAGATCAGTCGCTCAGTCGTGTCCGACTCTTTGCGACCCCATGAACCGCAGCACGCCAGGCCTCCCTGTCCATCACCAGCTCCCGGAGGTCACCCAGACTCGCATCCATCGAGTCAGTGATGCCATCCAGCCATCTCATCCTCTGTCGTCCCCTTCTCCTCCTGCCCTCAATTCCTCCCAGCATCAGAGTCTTCTCCAATGAGTCAACTCTTCGCATGAGGTGGCCAAAATACTGGAGTTTCAGCTTTAGCATCATTCCTTCTAAAGAAATTCCAGGATTGATCTTCTTCAGAATGGACTGGTTGGATCTCCTTGCAGTCCAAGGGACTCTCAAGAGTCTTCTCCAACACCACAGTTCAAAAGCATCAATTCTTCGGCGCTCAGCCTTCTTCACAGTCCAGCTCTCACATCCATACATGACCACAGGAAAGACCATAGCCTTGACTAGGCGAACCTTTGTTGGTAAAGTGATGTCTCTGCTTTTGAATATGCTATCTAGGTTGGTCATAACTTTCCTTCCAAGGAGCAAGCGTCTTTTAATTTCATGGCTGCAGTCACCATCTGCAGTGATTTTGGAGCCCAGAAAAACAAAGTCTGACACTGTTTCCACTGTTTCCCCATCCATTTCCCATGCAGTGATGGGACCAGATGCCATGATCTTCGTTTTCTTAATGTTGAGCTTTAAGCCAACCTTTTCACTCTCCACTTTCACTTTCATCAAGAGGCTTTTTAGCCCCTCTTCACTTTCTGCCATAAGAGTGGTGTCATCTGCATATCTGAGGTTATTGATATTTCTCCCAGCAATCTTGATTCCAACTTGTGTTTCTTCCAGTCCAGCATTTCTCATGATGTACTCTGCATATAAGTTAAATAAACATGGTGACAATATGCAGCCTTGACGTACTCCTTTTCCTATTTGGAACCAGTCTGTTGTTCCATGACCAGTTCTAACTGTTGCTTCCTGACCTGCATACAGATTTTTTAAGAGGCAGATCAGGTGGTCTGGTATTCCCATCTCTTTCAGAATTTTCCACAGTTTATTGTGATCCACACAGTCAAAGGCTTTGGCATAGTCAATAAAGCAGAAATAGATGTTTTTCTGGAACTCTCTTGCTTTTTCCATGATCCAGCGGATGTTGGCAATTTGATCTCTGGTTCCTCTGCCTTTTCTAAAACCAGCTTGAACATCAGGAAGTTCACAGTTCACATATTGCTGAAGCCTGGCTTGGAGAATTTTGAGCATTACTTTACTAGCCTGTGAGATGAGTGCAATTGTTCGGTAGTTTGAGCACTCCTTGGCATTGCCTTTCTTTGGGATTGGGATGAAAACTGACCTTTTCCAATCTTGTGGCCACTGCTGAGTTTTCCAAATTTGCTGGCATATTGAGTGTAGCACTTTCACAGCATCATCTTTCAGGACTTGGAATAGCTCCACTGGAATTCCATCACCTCCACTAGCTTTGTTCGTAGTGATGCTTTCTAAGGCCCATTTGACTTCACATTCCAAGATGTCTGGCTCTAGGTCAGTGATCACATCATCATGATTATCTGGGTCTTGAAGCTCTTTTTTGTACAGTTCTTCTGTGTATTCTTGCCACCTCTTCTTAATATCTTCTGCTTCTGTTAGGTCCACACCATCTCTGTCCTTTATTGTGCCCATCTTAGCATGAAATGTTCCTTTGGTATCTCTGATTTTCTTGAAGAGATCCCTAGTCTTTCCCATTCTGTTGTTTTCCTCTATTTCTTTGCATTGATCACTGAAGAAGGCTTTCTTATCTCTTCTTGCTATTCTTTGGAACTCTGCATTCAGATGTTTATATCTTTCCTTTTCTCCTTTGCTTTTCGCTTCTCTTCTTTTCACAGCTATTTGTAAGGCCTCCCCAGACAGCCATTTTGCTTTTTTGCATTTCTTTTCCATGGGGATGGTCTTGATCCCTGTCTCCTGTACAATGTCACGAACCTCATTCCATAGTTCATCAGGCACACTATCTATCAGATCTAGGCCCTTAAATCTATTTCTCACTTCCACTGTATAATCATAAGGGATTTGATTTAGGTCATGCCTGAATGGTCTAGTAGTTTTCTCTACTTTCTTCGATTTCAGTCTGAATTTGGCAATAAGGAGCTCATGGTCCGAGCTCATGGTCCGAGCTGAAATGTAGTACTTGGATGCAATCTCAAAAATGACAGAATGATCTCCATTTGTTTCCAAGGCAAACCATTCAATATCACAGTAATCCAAGTCTATGCCCAGAGCAGTAATGCTGAAAAAGCTGAAGTTGAACGGTAAAGAAAAGACTACATAGAAAAGACTACAAGACCTTCTAGAACTAACACCAAAAAAGATGTCTTTTTCATTATAGGGGACTGGAATGCAAAAGTAGGATGTCAAGAAACACCTGGAGTAACACGCAAATTTGGCCTTGGGAGTACAGAATGAAGCAGGGCAAAGGCTAATAGAGTTCTGCCAAGATAATGCACTGGTCATAGCAAACACCCTCTTCCAACAACACAAGAGAAGACTACATATGGATATCACCAGATGGTCAACACCGAAATCAGACTGATTATATTCTTTGCAGCCAAAGATGGAGAAGCTCTATACAGTCAGCAAGAACAAGACCAGGAGCTGACTGTGGCTCAGATCATGAACTCCTTATTGCCAAATTCAGACTGAAATTGAAGAAAGTAGGGAAAACCACTAGACCATTCAGGTATGACCTAAATCAAATCCCTTATGATTATACAGTGGAAGTGAGAAATAGATTTAAGGGACTAGATCTGATAGAGTACCTGATGAACTATGGATGGAGGTTCGTGACATTGTACAGGAGACAAGGATCAAGACCATCCCCATGGAAAAGAAATGCATAAAAGCAAAATGGCTGTCTGGGGAGGCATGGTCATGGAACAACAGACTGGTTCCAAATAGGAAAAGGAGTATGTCAAGGCTGTATATTGTCACCCTGCTTATTTAACTTCTATGCAGAGTACATCATGAGAAACACTGGGCTGGAAGAAACACAAGCTGGAATCAAGACTGCCGGGAGAAATATCAATAACCTCAGATATGCAGATGATACCACCCTTATGGCAGAAAGTGAAGAGCTAAAGAGCCTCTTGATGAAAGTGAAAGTGGAGAGTGAAAAAGTTGGCTTAAAGCTCAACATTCAGAAAATGAAGATCATGGCATCCAGTCCCATCACTTCATGGGAAATAGATGGGGAAACAGTGGCTGACTTTATTTTTATTTTGGCTCCAGCATCTCTGCAGCTGGTGATTGTAGCCATGAAATTAAAAGATGTTTACTCCTTGGAAGGAAAGTTATGTCCAAACTAGATAGCTTATTGAAAAGCAGAGACATTACTTTGTTAACAAAGGTCCGTCTAGTCAAGGCTATGGCTTTTCCAGTAGTCATGTATGGATGTGAGAGTTGGACTGTGAAGAAAGCTGAGCGCTGAAGAATTGATGCTTTTGAACTGTGGTGTTGGAGAAGACTCTTGAGAGTCCCTTGGACTGCAAGGAGATCCAACCAGTCCATCCTAAAGGAGATCAGTCCTGGATGTTCTTTGGAAGGACTGATGTCATTGAAGCTGAAACTCCAATACTTTGGCCATCTCATGCAAAGAGTTGACTCATTGGAAAAGATTCTGATGTTAGGAAAGATTGAAGGCAGGAGGAGAAGAGGACGACAGAGTATGAGATGGTTGGATGGCATCATTGACTCGATGGATACGGGTTTGGGTGGACGCCGGGAGCTGGTGATGGACAGGGAGGCCTGGCGTGCTGCTGTTCATGGGGTCACAAAGAGTTGGACACAACTGAGTGTCTGAACTGACTAACACCATTATATATTGCTAGTGATCCTTTGTTGGCTTCTTTCTCTAACTGAAGATAAAAAATGACTGACAATTCTATAACGAAAGTTCATTTTTTATTAATAGAGGAAAGATCCCTGTAGTCTTTTCATATGCTTTTTCTCACAAAATATTTACCTCTTCTTCAAACAGTAAACTGTATCAGTGTTTTAAAAGTCCTTGATTATTGTTCAGTTTCTTTGATCACGTTTGACTCTTTGCCACTCTGTAGACAGTGGCATGTAAGGCCCCCCTGTTCCTCACTGTCTCCTGGAGTTTGCTCAGATTCATGTTCATTGAGTCAGTGATGCCATCCAACCATCTCATCCTCTGTCATCCCTTTCCCCTCCTGCCTTCAATCCTTCCCAGCTCAGGGTCTTTCCCAGTGAGTCAGCTCTTCAAATCAGGTGGCCAAAGCACTGGAGTATCAGCTTCAGCATCAACAGCATCAGTTCTTCCAATGAATATTCAGGGTTGATTTCCTTTAGAATGGACTAGTTTGATTTCCTTGCTGTCCAAGAGACTCCAAGGGTCTCCCAGAACCACAATTCAAAAGCCTTAGTTCTTCAGCATTCAACTTTCTTTATGGTCCAACTCTTACATCTATACATGGCTACTGGAAAACCATAACTTTGACTATATGGATCTTTGTTGGTAGAGGGATGTCTCTGATTTTTTATACACTGTCTAGGCTTGTCATAGCTTTTCTTTCAAGGAGCAGGCATCTTAACTTCATGGCTGCAGTCACTGTCCACAGTGATTTTGGAACTGAAGAAAATAAAATCTGTCACTGCTTCTACTTTTATCCCTTCTATTTGCCATGAAGTGGGGAGACCAGATACCATGATCTTAGTTTTTTCAGTGTTGAGTTTTAAGCCAGCTTTTTCAGTCTCCTCTTTCAATTTCATCAAGAGGCTCTTTAGTTCCTCTTCACTTTCTGCCATTAGAGTGGTATCATCTGCATATCTGAGGTTCTTGATACTTTTCTCAGCAATCTCGATCCCAGCTTGTGATTCATCCAGCCTAGCATTTTGCATGATGTGATCTGCACAGAAGTTAAATAATCAGGGCAACAATACATAGCCTTGATGTGCTCCTTTCCCAATTTTGAACCAGTCTGTTGTTCCATGTCCAGTTCAAACTGTTGCTTCTTGCTCTGCATACAGGTTTCTCAGGAGGCAGGTAAGCTGGTCTGGTGTTCCTATCTCTTTAAGAATTTTCCAGTTTGTTGTGATCCACACATCAAAGACTTTAGCATAGTCAGTGAACCAGTAGATGCTTTTCTGGAATTCCTTTGCTCTGTATGATCCAACGGATGTTGGCAATTTGATCTCTGGTTGGTCTGCCTTTTCTAAACCCAGTTTTTACATCTGGAAGTCTTCATTTCACATACTGCTGAAACTTAGCTTCAAGGATTTTGAGCCTTACCTTACTAGCATGTGACATAAGCACCCTTGTACGATGGTTTGAACATTCGTGGCACTGTCCTTCTTTAGGACTGAAACAAAAACTGACCTTTGCCAGTCCTGTAGCCACTGATGAGTTTTCCAAATTTGCTGACATATTTAGGGCAGCACTTTAGGAGTCACATCTTTTCGAACTTTAAATGGCTTGGTTGGAATTCCATCACCTCCATTAGGTTTGTTCATATAATGCTTGTTGAGGCCCACTTGACTTCACACCCCAGGATGTCTGGCTCTAGGTGGGTCAGCACACGATTATGGCCATTCAGATCACTAAGACCTTTGTCTGTACAGTTCTTCTCTGTATTCTTGCTCCCTTTTCATCTCTTTTGCTTCAGTTAGCTCCTTGTCATTTCTGTCCTTTATTGTCTGCATCCTTGCAGGATATGTTTCCTTGACTTATATTGAAGAAAGTAGGGAAAACCACTAGACCATTCAGGTATGACCTAAATCAAATCCCTTATGATTATACAGTGGAAGTGAGAAATAGATTTAAGGGACTAGATCTGATCGATAGAGTGCCTGATGAACTATGGAATGAGGTTCGTGACATTGTACAGGAGACAGGGATCAAGATCATCCCCACGGAAAAGAAATGCAAAAAAGCAAAATGGCTGTCTGGGGAGGCCTTACAAATAGCTATGAAAAGAAGAGAAGCAAAAAGCAAAGGAGAAAAGGAAAGATATAAGCATCTGAATGCAGAGTTCCAAAGAATAGCAAGAAGAGATAAGAAAGCCTTCTTCAGCAATCAATGCAAAGAAATAGAGGAAAACAACAGAATGGGAAAGACTAGAGATCACTTCAAGAAAATCAGAGATACCAAAGGAACATTTCATGCAAAGATGGGCTTGATAAAGGACAGAAATGGTATGGACCTAACAGAAGCAGAAGATATTAAGAAGAGACGGCAAGAATACACAGAAGAATTGTACAAAAAAGATCTTCACGACCAAGATAATCACGATGGTGTGATCACTGACCTAGAGCCAGACATCCTGGAATGTGAAGTCAAGTGGGCCTTAGAAAGCATCACTATGAACAAAGCTAGTGAAGGTGATGGAATTCCAATTGAGCTATTTCAAATCCTGAAAGATGATGCTGTGAAAGTGCTGCACTCAATATGCCAACAAATTTGGAAAACTCAGCAGTGGCCACAGGACTGGAAAAGGTCAGTTTTCATTCCAATCCCAAAGAAAGGCAATGCCAAAGAATGCTCAAACTACCGCACAATTGCACTTATCTCACAGGCTAGTAAAGTAATGCTCAAAATTCTCCAAGCCAGGCTTCAGCAATATGTGAACTGTGAACTTCCTGATGTTAAAGCTGGTTTTAGAATAGGCAGAGGAGCCAGAGATCAAATTGCCAACATCTGCTGGATCATGGAAAAAGCAAGAGAGTTCCAGAAAAACATCTACTTCTCCTTTACTGACTATGCCAAAGCCTTTGACTGTGTGGATCACAATAAACTGTGGAAAATTCTGAAAGGGATGGGAATACCAGACCACCTGATCTGCCTCTTGAGAAATTTGTATGCAGATCAGGAAGCAACAGTTAGAACTCAACATGGAACAACAGATTGGTTCCAAATAGGAAAAGGAGTGCGTCAAAGCTGTATACTGTCACCCTGCTTATGTAACTTATATGCAGAGTACATCATGAGAAACACTGGACTGGAAGAAGCACAAGGTGGAATCAAGATTGCTGGGAGAAATATCAATAACCTCAGATATGCAGATGACACCACCCTTATGGCAGAAAGTGAAGAGGAACTAAAATGCCTCTTGATGAAAGTGAAAGTGGAGAGTGAAAAAGTTGGCTTAAAGCTCAACATTCAGAAAATGAAGACCATAGCGTCCGGTCCCATCACTTCATGGGAAATAGATGGGGAAACAGTGGAAACAGTGTCAGATTTTATTTTTCTGGGCTCCAAAATCACTGCAGATGGTGACTGCTGCCATGAAATTAAAAGATGCTTACTCCTTGGAAGGAAAGTTATGACCAACCTAGATAGCATATTCAAAAGCAGAGACATTACTTTTTCAACAAAGGTTCATCTAGTCAAGGCTATGGTTTTTCCCATGGTCATGTATGGATGTGAGAGTTGAACTGTGAAGAAGGCTGAGCGCCAAAGAATTGATGCTTTTGAACTATGGTGTTGGAGAAGACTCTTGAGAGTCCCTTGGACTGCAAGGAGATCCAACCAGTCCATTCTGAAGGAGATCAGCCCTGGGATTTCTTTGGAAGAAATGATGCTAAAGCTGAAACTTCAGTACTTTGGCTACCTCATGCGAAGAGTTGACTCATTGGAGAAGACTCTGATGCTGGGAGGGATTGAGGGCAAGAGGAGAAGGGGATGACAGAGGATGAGATGGCTGGATGGCATCACTGACTCGATGGACGAGAGTCTGAGTGAATTCCGGGAGTTGGTGATGGACAGGGAGGCCTGGCGTGCTGAGATTCATGGGGTCGCAAAGAGTTGGACACGAATGAGCGACGATCTGATCTGATCTAATCTGATATCTCCAATATTCTCGAAGAGATCTCTAGTCTTTCCCATTCTATTGTTTCCCTCTTTCTTTGCACTGTTCACTTAAGAAGGCCTTCTTATCTCTCCTTGCTATTCTCTGGAACTCTGCAATCAGTTGGATATATCTTTCCTTTTCTCCCTTGCCTTTAGCTTCTCTTCTTTTCATGGCTATTTGTAAAGCCTCCTCAGACAATCACTTTGCCATCTTGTATTGCCTTTTCTTCTTATGAAATGTTTACGGTCAGCTTTTAAAAAGGCATATCAACAAACAGTGTATACCACAGTGCATAGTCTCACTAACCATATGAGTGAACATGGATGGGACAATGAGTATAGATTTAATATGCAATATTTATATATAGAATATAATATATGAAATATTTAGATAAAACATATTTATATATACAATTTTATAATTATATATCATATAAATAAACAAATAAATATATTTATATATAAATATATGATATATATATATATCTCATCCATCAGAAAACATATTTTTCCCCACAAAACTTTGTAGCACTCACCAAAGTACTTGAAGAGGCTACTGGGTGCCAGGGTTACGGGAATTACAAAAAGGAGTTCTGATTACCATGTTAATGTGAATAATGCCCCTCAACTACTTTAGAATATTTGGACAATAGGAAACAAATTAGAAGCCAGAAAGTGACATTTGTTTGTGTCATCAGACAGCAGGAAACTAGAAGCCACAGAAATGACATTATTTGACTGAGTAGAGCCAGCTAGGACCCTGAGAGCACCTGCCCAGGCTAACCCTCTTCTGAGTGCTCCTATTGTCTCTAGCTTCTGATGCAACTAAATAGAAGCAGCCGGATAAAGCAACCCCGAAATTAGGAAGACAATTTCTTCCACCATATCAAATAGTCTCTTAAGTCTTAGAAAGAGCAGCTGACAAAGAGTCCCTGCCAGAAATCCTCCATGTCATTTCAGTAAGTAAGGACTTTTCCTATTTTTCAGTTGTTAAGAAATTTACTTTCTGTTGCAAAATAAAAATGCCCAGTAAACAGAAAAATAATAATTGTATGAGGTGGGAATGATGGGGGTGGTAGAAATACTGGTATTATTCTGGTGACAGCAGAAATTACCCAGTTTTATGGAAAGAACCAAGGTGGTTGCAGTCTGGAAAATTAAACACAGTCTTGGATCTGGAAATATTCTCTAAATGTGACGCTGGAAGTCCACAAGCTGCCTTTTAAGAGCTTTCTAAATGCCAGGCACCGTGCTACAGGGTTCAAGTGGACCTATTTTAACTTTGCTTTCACCCAGTGAGGAAAGCACAAACCTTTACACGGAAGTAAGCATATGTAAAGCTTACATAACTTGCCCAAGTTTACGCACCTGTTGATATCTGCAGACCTCAACAAATACTTTTAGAATCACTAAGTACAACTAAATGGCTGTAAATATGTTCTTCCTCTTTTTATTACTGAAAATGATGAATGAGTGTAAATCATATGCATTTAAAGAATTTTTGTAAAATATAAGCAAGAAGATACTAAATCTGAATGGCTCAAAATTGTGAGCTTTGTATTGAGAGAAATCACCACTGAGAAAGAAGCAATGTAGGGCCAACCAGCTGAGATGACTGCTTTCATTTCATTTATATGAATTATGCCTCTCATTCTTTTCTTGACTTAAATAGGTAAAAATTATCATGCTTCAGTTTACTTTGAAAGATGGTTCCCCATTTATTTTTATACATAAAAATACTGAACAAGAGAAATACATACTCCTGTGTTATTTGCTAACAGAACGTGCTAAGACTCCATAAAGCATCCCAAATCACAATAGAATTCTATGTAAATTCTGACATACATCTGCCATGGAAATGGGTATAATACAGAGTTAAATACTAAGATTTTTTTCAATTATTATCAATTTTTTCAATTAGTCTTAAAAACTAAAAGACAAAATTAGAAAAAGCAAAAAGGCAACACTTGTACCTTTAATACAGGTTGGCATCTCAGGTTCCCATGTATCATTACCACCACAGAACACGAGGTTGCTGCCATTCAGGTAAAAACCCTGGAGGCATTCAAACACCACCACTGATTGGTACGAAAATTTTTCTCTACTTCCTGACACCATTATTCCATGTTCGAGAAATGGTCGTTGACATTTGACAACTGAAAAGTGGAGAAATTCCTGAATTAATAAAAAGCTGCTTTCACACAGGACCTGAAAAACCAGTGCAAAGTGGGAAGAAAGAGGCCAGGAATAAAAAGAAGATGCTAATTGGAAAAAAAAAAAAAAACTTCATTTGTGCATTTGAATTCCAGGTAAACAGATGTAGAAAAACAACATTTTTCCACATAGAAGAAACTGTTGTTATAGTTTATTGGCTTCCTACAATTTTTGTATGTTGATCCTATGTTTTGCAATCTTGCTAAAACATCAGTTTTTGAGACAATCGTAGTGAATATGGACTATTTTATTTCTTTCTTTCCAATGTTGTTGTTCAGTCCTTCAGTTGTGTCTGACTCTTTGTGACCCCATGGACTGTGGCATGCAGGACTTCCCTTTGTTGAGAAGTTCTATATTCAGTAAGGATCTTGTTTATAATTTTCTTTCAAATTTTTGTCTGCCTTTGGTATCAGGGTAAAGTCCCCATGAAATGAGTTGAGAAGCACTTGTTTCTCATATTTCTTGAAGAGTTTGTGTAGAGGTGCTATTATTTATTCCTGAAGTGTATGGTAGAATTCCCCAAGAAGGCCATCTCTCAGATCAAGGAGGTCTCTGTTCTCATTGTGGGAAGGTTTTTAAAAACAAATTATATTTCCTTAATAGATATGAGACTATTCAGGCTACCTACATCTTTGTGTGGAGATGTTTTGGTATATTTTTCTTCAAAGTTCAGTTCAGTTGCTCAGTTGTGTCCAACTCTGCGGCCTCATGAACTGCAGCACTCCAGGCATCCCTGTCCATCACCAAATCCTGGAGTTCACTCAAACTCATGTCCATTGAGTCAATGATGCCATCCACCCATCTCATCCTCTGTCATCCTCTTCTCCTCCTGCCCTCAATCTTTCCCAGCATCAGGGTTTTTTCCAATGAGTCAACTCTTCGCATCAGGTGGTCAAAGTATTAGAGTTTCAGCTTCAACGTCAGTCCTTTCAATGAACACCCAGGACTGGTATCCTTTAGGATGGACTGCTTAGATCTCTTTACAGTCCAAGGGACTCTCAAGACTCTTCTCCAACACCACAGTTCAAAAGCAGCAATTCTTCAGCACTCAGCTTTCTTTATAGTCCAACTCTCACATCCATACATGAACATTGGAAAAACCATAACCTTGACTGGAGAGATCTTTGCTGGCAAAGTAATGTCTCTGCTTTTTAATATGCTGTCTAGGATGGTCATAGCTTTCCTTCCAAGGAGTAAGTGTCTTTTAATTTCATGGGTGCAATCACCATCTGCAGTGATTTTGGAGCCCCAAAAAATAAAGTCTGACACTGTTTCCACTGTTTCCCCATCTATCTGTCATGAAGTGATGGGACCAGATCCCATGATCTTCATTTTGTGAATGTTGAGCTTTAAGCCAACTTTTTTACTCTCCACTTCCACTTTCATCAAGAGGCTTTTGAGTTCCTCTTCACTTTCTGCCATAAGGGTGGTGTCATCTGCATGTCTGAGGTTATTGATATTTCTCCCAGCAATCTTGATACCAGCTTGTGCTTCTTCCAGTCCAGCATTTCTCATGATGTACTCTGCATATAAGTTACATAAGCAGGGTGACAATATACAGCCTGATGTACTCCTTTTCCTATTTGGAACCAGTCTGTTGTTCCATGACCAGTTCTAACTGTTGCTTCCTGACCTGCATACAGGTTTCTCAAGAGGCAGATCAGGTGGTCTGGTATGCCCATCTCTTTCAGAATTTTCCACAGTTTATTGTGATCCACACAGTCAAAGGCTTTGGCATAGTCAATAAAACAGAAATAAATGTTTTTCTGGAACTCTCCTGCTTTTTCCATGATCCAGCGGATGTTGGCAATTTGATCTCTGGTTCCTCTGCCTTTTCTAAAACCAGCTTGAATATCTGGAAGTTCACGGTTCACATATTGCTGAAGCCTGGCTTGGAAAATTTTGAGCATTACTTTACTAGCGTGTGAGATGAGTGCAATTGTGCAGTAGTTTGAGCATTCTTTGGCATTGCCTTTCTTTGGGATTGGAATGAAAACTGACCTTTTCCAGTCCTGTGGCCACTGCTGAGTTTTCCAGATTTGCTGGCATATTGAGTGCAGCACTTTCAAAGTGTCATCTTTCAGGATTTGAGATAGCTCTACTGGAATTCCATCACCTCCACTAGCTTTGTTCGTAGTGATGCTTTCTAAGGCCCACTTGACTTCACATTCCAGGATGTCTGGCTCTAGGTGAGTGATCACACCATCGTGATTATCTGGGTCACGAAGATCTTTTTTGTACAGTTCTTCTGTGTATTCTTTCTGTCCTTTATTGAACCCATCTTTGCATGAAATGTTCTCTTGGTATCTCTAATTTTCTTAAAGAGATCTCTAGTCTTTCCTATTCTAATTTTTTCCTCTATTTCTTTGCATTGATCACTGAGGAAGGCTTTCTTATCTCTCCTTGCTATTCGTTGGAACTCTGCATTCAAAAGGGTATATCTTTCCTTTTCTCCTCTGCTTTTCACGTCCCTTCTTTTCACAGCTATTTGTAAGGCCTCCTCAGACAGCCATTTTGCTTTTTTGCATTTCTTTTTCCTGGGAACGGTCTTGATCCCTGTCTCCTGTACAATGTCATGAACCTCATTCCATAGTTCATCAGGCACTATGTCTATCAGATCTAGTCCCTTAAATCTATTTCTCACTTCCACTGTATAGTCATAAGGGATTTGATTTAGGTCATACCTGAATGGTCTAGTGGTTTTCCCCACTTTTTTCTATTTAAGTCTGAATTTGGCAATAAGGATTTCATGATCTGAGCCACAGTCAGCTCCCGGTCTTGTTCTTGCTGACTGTATAGAGCTTCTCCATCTTTGGCTGCAAAGAAGAATATAATTGATCTGATTTTAGTGTTGACCATCTGGTGATGTCCATGTATAGAGTCTTCTCTTGTGTTGCTGGAAGAGGGTGTTTGCTATGATCAGTGCATCCTCTTGGCAGAGCTCTATTATCCTTTGCCCTGCTTCATTCTGTACTACAAGGCCAAATTTGCGTGTTACTCCAGGTGTTTCTTGACTTCTTACTTTTGCAGTCCAGTCCCCTATAATGTCGGACACAACTGAGCGACTTCACTTTCACTTCTCACTTTCATGCACTGGAGAAGGAAATGACAACCCACTCCAGTGTTCTTGCCTGAAGAATCCCAGGGACAGGGGAGCCTGGTGGGCTACCGTCTATGAGGTCGCACAGAGTCAGACACAACTGAAGCGACTTAGCAGCAGCAGCCCCTATAATGAAAAGGACATCTTTTGGGGGTGTCAGTTCTAGAAGGTCTTGTAGGTCTTCATAGAACCGTTCAACCTCAGCTTCTTCAGCATTACTGGTCAGGGCATAGACTTGAATTACCATGATATTGAATGGTTTGCCTTGGAAACGAATGGAGATCATTCTGTCATTTCTGAGATTGCATCCAAGTACTGCATTTCGGCTCTTTTGTTGATTATGATGGCTACTCCATTTCTTCTAAGGGATTCCTGCCCACAGTAGTAGATATAATGGTTGTCTGAGTTAAATTCACCCATTCCAGTCCATCTTAGTTCACTGATTCCTAGAATGTCGACATTCATACTTGCCATGTCCTGTTTGACTACTTCCAATTTGCTTTGATTCATGGACCTAACATTCCAAGTTCCTATGCAATATTGCTCTTTATACATTGAATCTTGCTTCTATCACCAGTCCCATTCACAACTGGGTGTTGTTTTTGCTTTGGCTCCATCACTTCATTCTTTCTGGAGTTATTTCTCCACTGATCTCCAGTAGCATATTGGGCACCAACTGACCTGAGGAGTTCATCTTTCTTTGTCCTATCTTTTTGCCTTTTCATACTGTTCATGGGGTTCTCAAGGCAAGAATACTGAAGTGTTGTTGTTTTTTTTCCAAAGGAATTTTGAAAACTTTTCTTCAAAGCAAATTTCATTTGTTGTCACATTTATAAGCATAAATTTGGGATATTACAACTAGCATCATCATCATATTATTTAATCATCCCTTTAAATGTCTGTATAATATATTAGCAATGTCCTCTTTTTTATTCTTTGTAAAAGTTTATTTTTAATTTTTAGACACCTTTTAAAGGGGACATTCCATTTACAGTTATTACAAAATAGCGACTATGTTCCTCATGTCACACAATACATCCTTGCGGCCTGTCTTACAGCCATGCTCCCTGCCCCTACGTTGCCTCTTTCCTCTCCCTGCTAATAATCGGTAGCTTGTTCTCTGTATCTGTGAGTCCGTTTCTTTTTTGTTATATTTACTAGTTTGTCATATTATTTAGATTCTCTATATAAATGATATCATATGATATTTTTCTTTCTCTGATGTATTAAATATCCTTTTTTTTGTCAGCCTAGTTATAGCGACTGAAGTGACTTAGCATAGCATAGCATAGTTATAGCTTTATTTATTTAATCAATCTTCTCCAAGAACCACAGAGTTTCATTGGTTTTCTGTATTGTTTTCTCTTTTCAATTTTATTGATCTTTCTCTATTTATGATCATCTTATGTCTCCTTATTTTGAGTTTGTCTGCTCTTTCTTTTTTAGTTTTGTAAGGTGGGAACTTCAATTATTGACTTAAGACTTTTTTTTCCTAACACAACTTCATGCTATAAATTTCCCTCTAAGCAATGCTTTTGCTGTATCACACACATTTTCCTATTTTGATATATCATGCTTTTCATTTTTATTCAATTCAGAATATGTTCTAACTTTCCTTGTTACTTAACTATGGGTTATTTATGAGTATCTTTCATAATTTTCAAATATTTGAGAATTTTCTAGATTAGCTGTTTTAATTTCTGCATTTATTCCATTTTGATCAGATAATGTATTCAGAATGATTTTAATTCTTTGGAATGTGCTAGAATATGATCTCCCTTAGAACATGTTCCCTGTGCAGCTGAAAAGAGTAAACATTATCCTGTGCTCAGTGATTGTTTCCTTCCAACAGTCAAAGCCCCTCTAGCATCTCCTTGCTTCACGTCACTCAAGTGCCTTAAACATTATTTTAAAAATATATTTTGTCCAGAGTTTGTCATTATTATCAATGAGAGAGTTAGCCTTTAAAAATCTGCACTGCCATTATTTGTAGCCAGAAAGCTGAGACATCTTGCAATATAAGGAAAAACTTTATCTTTAAGGCAGTGTGTGTTGAGTTTTTTAGTTTTTGAAGCAAAAAGTCCTAACTTTTATACACACACACATATTAGTTCACAATGTATAAACTGGAATACCAATAACATCTGGGGTGGGGAGTGGGAAATCCTACAACTAGAACTATTTTATATTCAATTCGGCCTAAATTAAATTAGAAGTCAATGTAAACAGAGGAGGAAACTTGCATGACTGTTTTACTTATTGGAAAAATTATTTACTTATTGGTAAAACTCAATGGACATGAGTTTGAGCAAGCTCCAGGAAATGGTGAAGGACAGAGAAGCCTGGCGTCCTGCAGTCCATGGGGCTGCAAAGAGTTGGACCCAGCTAAGTGACTGAACAACAACAAAACTATTTACAAAGTATTCCATAGTATTTACAAATAAAGGAGATAAATGGAAATATGATTACCTTTACATACAGGAGGGTCACTACTCCATTTGTTAGGTTCAATACAAACAAGCTTGTTCTGTCCAACAAGTGAATATTCATCTGGTCCATTTGAAGGATCACAACTATAAGTTATTAATTCATTATATTCAAATATATTCCTGTAGCTATTGGTGTGTTTTCCATGTTTTATTTTTGGAGGCTGTCCACAATAAATCTCTTAAAATGGGAAAAAAAAGGGCAAACAAAGGCAAAAGAAAGGTGAAAGAGTAAGACAGCATTAGTGAAGTCCTGTGTGCTGCCTTCAATACACTCTTTAACTTATGGTTTCTAGAAGTTAACTGTGAATCCATTGCCCATTTAGAGAAAGTTTCCATGAGAGAATGTATTATCCAAATTCAACTCATATAGAAACTAACTTTTAAGAACCAAACCCACTTCCTTAAATACCTATATGAAATTCCTATATTATCTATAAGGACATGCAAAGTTTTGTTCTAGGCATCATAAGAGATGAAAATTTAATGATAAAATATGCTTGTGACTACATGGAAACTTACATTACCATATGTAAAATAGGTAGCCAACAGGAATTTGCTGTATGACCCAGGAAACTCAAACAGGGGCTCTGGATCAACCTAGAAGGGTGAGGTGGGGAGGGAGGTGGGAGGGAGTTCCAAAAGGGATATATGTATGCCTATGGCTGATTTATGTTGAGGTTTGACAGAAAACAACAAAATTCTGTAAAGCAATTATCCTTCAATTAAAAAAAGTTAATTAATTAAAAAAAATAATAAAATCCACCACTAGCTAAGAAATTCTTTGTAATTTATAAACATATCCATTCACTACATCAGAGGTTCACAATAATACCAAAATACTGTCTCACTTCACTGTCATCCTTGTAACTGTATAGTGAAATATCCCAGAATCTACAAATTGTGTGAATTTGAAACAGACTGAATCCAGATGTCTTCCTTTAAGCCAGATATTTGCAAAAAATGTAAAACAATGCCACTATTCTCACTGTTTTGGAAATTTTTTATTTTTTCCTAAAAATGTGGTGTATATGTTTACATGTATTGACTTTATACAAGTCTTAAAAGTGATTTAATAAAAAACAATTTAAAAACTTTCATTCTAATCTCAATAAACTGAATACCAGTAGACATAAATCACACAAAGAAACAGTTTCCCAGGTGGCACTAATAGTAAGAACCCGTCCGCCGATACGGGAGACATAAGAGACACAGGTTCATTCTCTGGGTGGGGAAGATCCCAAGGAGGGTGGCATGGTAACCCACTCTAGCATTCTTGCCTGGAGAATCCTAGGGTGGGCTACAGTCCACAGGATCGCAGAGTTGGACGTGACTGAAGCAACTTGGCACAGCAAGGCACATAAAGAAAAGCTCTTTGGGATCATTGCTGATTTAAAAGCAAAAACAGATCCTGAAGCCAAAAAGTTTGAACATTCTTGATCTAAATTCTAAAGTGAGAATTTACTTACTTTCACAGTGCGGAATTGTATCACTCCAAGACACATTCTCTCCAATAAGATTACAAACTATAATAGGTTTTCCTCTTAAGAAATAACTAAATAGAAAAAAGAAAAGGTTACTGTTTCTTTAACAGCACACATAATAATGAAAACTTGTATCTGGCTGTTTTTCTACACTCTAGTACTTGGAGGGAGACGTTTCTTAAGTGACATGATAAAAATGAAAGTGCTAACCAAGTCTGCAATTCTAATCAAATAGAGAGTTATTGCCTGTGAACACACACTGGCCCACAGCAAAAAGCCTCCACGAGTCTGTCACACTGTCAGGCCGGCATCTTTGCTCTCTCTGGCGAATGCATCACACTTTCACATCTAAGCTTTTGCTCCTACCACTGTGTTGAGTTAGAACTGAGAAAGAGAGACCAGGCTCTAGAACTTGCCTGCCTGGATTCAAGTTCTAGTTGCATGACAGACTTGTTATTTGAGCTTGGGAAAGTCTTTTACTGTTTTTCTTGCTCAATTTCCTCATCTATGTAAACGACACAATAGCGTACCTCATGGGATTGTTTAGAGAATAAGGTAGCATCTGACACATAGTTGAGTGCTGGGTAAGTTTTAGCTCTTTTTAATATTCTTTAGATCAGAATATCTTCCTAGGGACAGCTTAGGACTGCTACTTAATGCAATCTTCTCTTAATCTTTTCTGATAATTTAAATTCACAGTGCTCTCTCCTCCCTCTGGACTCTCATTGTAATGATCATAAATAATTTTATGTATTTGGCACTTCTTATTTACTATTTTGCTTTAATATGTTATACTAGTATATATTGTGTTTCAGTTTTTTTTTGAGAGGAGTCTATGCTTTAAGCTTTTGGAACCTCTCAAAGTGCTTAATAGGCTCTCTATATCTATGACAGAATGTTCTAATATTTTTATTTGACCAATTTAAAAATAATCAGTGAAACTGCTTGTACAAGGTTCTAGTAGACTTCTCCATCAAGTTGCCCTCATTTTTGTAGCATATATTGTAGTGTTTTAGGAGAGGACTTGGGGAAGGTGGCAGAGTTGGAGGCACTAGGAATCTGTCTCCATAACGACAAAAACTGCAAGGGCAGAGTCTGCCTGATGTCACTATTTTGGGACTTCGGAGTCTGTTGAAGAATTTTAAGTTCCAGAGGAAAACTCAGACAGGAAAATCACATTCATTTCAGTCAATTTTAGCTCCTAGGAAAATAGCAGCTACCCATTCCCACTCTCAGCAGTGTAGCAGGCAGCTGTGCATGTGTTCCTGGGCGGCTCACACACAGATTGCAGGAGGCAGAGTACCCAGAAAGGACTGTCCTCCAAGAACCAAGGGTTTGCGCTCTGATCGCTGACTCTTGTTCCTGATCATGGGAAGTGGTGGGCAGCCGTTGCTGTCATGTCTCGCTGATGCTTGCAAGCCCCTTCCTTGCTGGCTGAAGTGAATTACATGGGATTTAAAGATTAAGCACCATTTGCTTCCTATTTGATTTTTGCTTTTAACTTCATTTTAATGCTTCAGAAGCCAATAATTAAAGATTAGACATTCAAAAGCAACTGCATATGAGGGGAAATTTAGAAAGTAAGTGTGCATATTCAGGGAAAAACTCAGAAATGGCCTGAGAAGACCTTCAGTTTACAACTCAGGCTGATTGATGGCAGAGAAATATCCTACAGCAATCAAAAAACAATAACAAAAACTGCAATGTCCAGGGAAAGCAGAGGATCTGACTTCCAAAGTTACCATATTATTAAATTCCAATGTCCAGTATTCCACAAAAAATCACCAGGCATACAAAGAAACAGGAAAGTATGGCCCATTCAAAACAAAAATAAAATTAAATGAACAGAAAATGCTCCTGAAAAACATCTGATGACAGATAGATTAGATAAGGACTATCTTAAATATGCTCAAACAACTAAAGAAAGATGTGCAGAAAATCAAGAAAATGATGTATGAGCAAAGCAGAACAGTCATAAGGAGAATGCTCATGCGTGCCTGCTCAGTTGTGTCTGACTGTGACCCCATGGACTGCAGCTTGCCAGGCTTCTCTGCCATGAAATTTTCCAGGCAAGAACACTGGAGTCAGTTGGCATCTCCGACTCCAAGGTATCTTCCCAACCTAGGGATCTATCCCTCATCTCTCATGTCTCCTGCACTGATGAGCAGATTCTTTACCACCGCACCACCAAGGAAGCTCATCATGCTGCTGCTGAGTCGCTTCAGTCGTGTCCGACTCTGTGCGATCCCATAGACGGCAGCCCACCAGGCTCCTCTGTCCCTGGGATTCTCCAGGCAAGAATACTGGAGTGGGTTGCCATTTCCTTCTCCAATGCATGAAAGTGAAAAGTGAAAGCGAAGTCGCCCAGTCGTGTCCGACTCTTAGCGACCCCATGGACTGGAGCTCACCAGGCTCCTCCGTCCATGGGATTTTCCAGGCAAGAGTACTGGGGTGGGGTGCCATTGCCTTCCCCCAGCTCATCATGAGGAGACAGATAACCTAGGAAGAAATCAAGAAGGAATTCTGGGCTCAAAGTACAATACCTGGTATAAAAAATTCAGTAGAGGGATTTAAAGAAAATCTGAGCAGGCAGAAATAAGAATTAGTGAACCTAAATATAGAATGGGGGAAATTATTGAATCTGAGCAACAGAAAGAAAAAAGAGTAAAGAAAAATGAGCAGTCCCTTAAGGACTTATGTGACATCATCAAGTGGATCATACACACTGTGGGAATCTCAGAGGGAGAGGAGACATAGAAAGCGACAGAACATTTTAAAAATAACGGCAGACCACTTCCAAAATTTGATGAGAAACACAAATACAATCAAGAAGGTCAACAACTTCCAGGCAAAAAGAACTTAAAGAAGTCCACACTAAGACACATAATAATCAAACTCTCAAAAGACAAAGACAGAGCAGCTAAGACGGCAGAGTAGAAGGACCCTAAACTCACTTCCTCTAACAAGAATACCAAAATCACAACAATCTACAGGACAATCATCATCGAAAATGACTGAAGCCTACCAGAAGAGGTGCCCTAGAGCTAGAAACAAAAAGATGGAACCACAAAGAGACTGGTAGGAGGGCAGATTAGGAATATAATCCAATCCCATTCCCTTAGGTGGGTGCCCCACAAATTGGAGAATAATTATAGAAGTTTTACCACTAGAGCGAGTTCTGAGTCCCACTGAAGTGCCCCTAACCCAAGACTCCAGCACTGGGAAGAGGACATCCCAGAGCATTTGGCTTTGAAAGCTACCAGAGCTTGATTACAAGAGCTCACAGGGCTGGGAGAAACAGAGACTTCACTCTAAAAGGGTACACAAAAGTCTCATAGACACCAGGAACAAAGACAAAGGCAATAACTTCATAGGATCCTGGATCAGAACTACCTATGGATCTTGACAGATGTCCTGAGGAAGCAGGGGTGGTTGTGATTCACCCTGGGAATATAGACATTGGTGGCATCACTGACTCAATGGATGTGAGTCCTAGTGACCTCCGGGAGTTGGTGATGGACAGGGAGGCCTGGCATGCTGCGATTCATGGCGTCACAGAGTTGGACATGACTGAGCGACTGATCTGAACTGAACTGAGTAAATATGACCAAAGAACTCAGGAGAACTGGATGCACAAAGTGAAAAATTAGACGTTTTTAACAAAGAATTAGAAAACATAAAGAAAAACCAAATACAATTAAAGAATATAATAACTGAAATGAAAAACTACACTAGAAGGAATCAATAGTAGAGTAAATGAGGCAGAAGGACTGGTTGAACTGAGCGACTAAACTGAACTGAACTACAAGAGACTAAGGAGGACACTATATAATGAGCAAAGAATCAATCCAAGAAGAAAAATATAACAATTTAAATACATATGCACCCAATATAGGAGCATCTCAGTACATATGGCCAAGTGCTAACAGCCAAAAAGGGAAAATTGACAATAACACAGTAATAGTAGGGCACTCTAACACCCCACTTACATCATTGGATAGATCATCCAGACAGAAAATTAATAAGGAAACAAGAGCCTTAAGTGACATGTTGAACTAGATGGATTTAATTGATATTTATAGAGCATTTCATTCAAGAACAGCAGAATACACATTCTTTTCAAGTACACATGGAACATCCTCTAGCGTAGATCACATGCTGGGCCAAAAAGCAATTCCTGCTAATTTAAGAAAACTGAAATCATACCAATCATCTTTTTCAACCATGACCCTCAGTTCAGTTCAGTTCAGTTGCTCAGTTGTATCCGACTCTTTGTGACCCCATGTGTCGCAGCACGCCAGGCCTCCCTGTCCATCACCAACTCCCAGAGTTCACTCAAACTCATGTTCATTGAGTCGGTGATGCTATCAGCCATCTCATCCTCTGTCGTCCCCTTCTCCTCCTGCCCCCAATCTTTCCCAGTATCAGGGTCTTTTCCAATGAGTCAACTCTTTGTGTGAGCTAGCCAAAGTATCGGAGTTTCAGCTTTAGCATCAGTCCTTCCAATGAACACCCAGGGCTGATCTCCTTCAGAATGGACTGGTTGGATCTCCTTGCAGTCCAAGGGACTCTCAAGAGTCTTCTCCAATACCACAGTTCAAAAGCATCAATTCTTTGGTGCTCAGCTTTCTTCACTGTCCAACTCTCACATCCATACATGACCACAGGAAAAACCATAGCCTTGACTAGACAAACCTTTGTTGGCAAAGTAATGTCTCTGTTTTTTAATATGCTATCTATCTATGACCCTATGAGGTCAGAAATCAACTATAAGGAAAAAAAACTGCAAAAAACACAAGCATGTGGAGGCTACATGGTTTGCTACAAAACAACCAATGAATCATTGAAGAAACCAAAGAGGAAATTTTTTAAAAATACATAGACACAAATGAAAATGAAAACATGATCTAAAACCAATGGGCTGCAGCAAAAGCGGTAGTAAGAGGGAATGTTATAGTGATACAAACTCACCTCAGGAAACAAGAAATATCTCAAATAAACAACCTAACATTACACTTAAAGCAACTAGAGAAAGAAGAATAAATAAAAGTCAAAGTCAGTAAAAAGAAGGAAATTATAAGATCAGAGCAGCAACAAACGAAATAGAGACTTTGAAAACAGTTCCAATAAGATGCATGAAACTGGAACCTATTATACAGAGAGAAGTAAGTCAGAAAGAAAAACACCAATACAGTATATTAACTCATATATATGGAATTTACAAAGATAGTAACGATGACCCTATATGCAAAACAGCAAAAGAGGCACAGATACAAAGAACAGACTTTTGGACTCTGTGGGAGAAGGCAAGGGTGGGATGATTTGAGAGAATAGCATTGAAACATGTATATTACGATATGTGGAATAGATGACCACTCCAAGCTCGATGCATGAACCAGGGCACTCAAAGTCGGTGCACTGGGACAACCCAGAGGGATGGGATGGGGAGGGAGGTGGAAGGGGGGTTCAGGATGGCGGACACATGTACACCCATGGCTGATTCATGTCCATGTATGGCAAAACCACCACAATATTGTAAAGCAATTAGCCTCCAATTTAAATAAATAAATTTTAAAAGACAGAAAAGACCAATGAAACTAAAAGCTGCTTCTTTGAAAAGATAAAGAAATTGATAGACTTTTAGCGAGACTCATCAAGAAAAAAAGAGGAGAGGGCCCAAATCAATAAACCAGAAAGGGAAAAGAACTTACAACCAACACATCAGAAATACAAAGGATCACAAAAGACTACTACAAGCAACTATTTGCCAATAAAATGGACAATCTACTGTAGAAGAAATGAAAATATTCTTAGAAAGCGATAATCTCCCAAGACTGAACCAAGACAAAATAGAAAGTATGAACAGACTAATCACCAGTACTGAAATTGAATCAGTAATTTAAAAACTCCCAACAAGCAAAATATTCCAGGACCAGATGGCTTCACAGGTGAATTCTACCAAACATCCATCCATCTTTCTGAAACTATTCCAAAATTTGCAGAAGAAAGAACAGTTCCAAACTTATAAGACCAGCATCACCCTAATACCAAAACCAGATATCACACAAAAAAGAAAATTTTTTGTCAATCACTGATGAAAATATAAATGAAAATTCTCAACAAAATACTAGCAGACCAACTCCAACAATACATTAAAAGGATCATACATCATGATTCAGTGAGATTTATCCCAGGGATATGATTTTTAAATACTCATTAATCAACCAATGCATTACACCATATTAACAAATTGAAGAACAAAAACCATGTGATCCTTTCAATAGATGCAGAAAAAACTTTGATAAAATTCAATATCCATTTGCTGTAAAGAGCAATATTGCATAGGAACCTGGAATGTCAGGTCCATGAATCAAGGCAAATTGGAAGTGGTCAAACAAGAGATGGCAAGAGTGAATGTTGACATTCTAGGAATTAGCGAACTAAAATGGACTGGAATGGGTGAATTTAACTCGGATGACCATTATATCTACTACTGTGGGCAGGAATCCCTCAGAAGAAATGGAGTGGCCATCATGGTCAACAAAAGAGTCCGAAATGCAGTACTTGGATGCAATCTCAAAAACGATAGAATGATCTCTGTTCGTTTCCAAGGCAAACCATTCAATGTCACAGTAATCCAAGTCTATGCCCCAACCAGTAACGCCGAAGAAGCTGAAGTTGAAAGGTTCTATGAAGACCTACAAGACCTTTTAGAACTAACACCCAAAAAAGATGTCCTTTTCATTATAGGGGACTGGAATGCAAAAGTAGGAAGTCAAGAAACACCTGGAGTAACAGGCAAATTTGGCCTTGGAATACAGACTGAAGCAGGGCAAAGACTAATAGAGTTTTGCCAAGAAAATGCACTGGTCATAGCAAATACCCTCTTCCAACAACACAAGAGAAGACTCTATACATGGACATCACCAGATGGTCAACACCGAAATCAGATCGATTATATTCTTTGCAGCCAAAGATGGAGAAGCTCTATACAATCAGCAAAAACAAGACCAGGAGCTGACTGTGGCTCGGACCATGAACTCCTTATTGCCAAATTCAGACTGAAATTGAGGAGAGTAGAGAAAACTACTGGACCATTCAGGTATGACCTATATCAAATCCCTTATGATTATACAGTGGAAGTGAGAAATAGATTTAAGGGCCTAGATCTGATAGATAGAGTGCCTGATGAACTATGGACTGAGGTTCGTGACATTGTACAGGAGACAGGGATCAAGACCATCCCCATGGAAAAGAAAAGCAAAAAAGCAAAATGGCTGTCTGGGGAGGCCTTACAAATAGCTGTGAAAAGAAGAGAAGCGAAAAGCAAAGGAGAAAAGGAAAGATATAAACATCTAAATGCGGAGTTCCAAAGAATAGCAAGAAGAGATAAGAAAGCCTTCTTCAGTGATCAATGCAAAGAAATAGAGGAAAACAACAGAATGGGAAAGACTAAGGATCTCTTCAAGAAAATCAGAGATACCAAAGGAACATTTCATGCAAAGATGGGCACAATAAAGGACAGAGATGGTGTGGATCTAACAGAAGCAGAAGATATTAAGAAGAGGTGGCAAGAATACACAGAAGAACTGTACAAAAAAGAGCTTCAAGACCCAGATAATCATGATGGTGTGATCACTGACCTAGAGCCAGACATCTTGGAATGTGAAGTCAAATGGGCCTTAGAAAGCAGCACTACGAACAAAGCTAGTGGAGGTGATGGAATTCCAGTGGAGCTATTCCAAATCCTGAATGATGATGCTGTGAAAGTGCTACACTCAATATGCCAGCAAATTTGGAAGACTCAGCAGTGGCCACAAGATTGGAAAAGGTCAGTTTTCATCCCAATCCCAAAGAAAGGCAATGCCAAGGAGTGCTCAAACTACCGAACAATTGCACTCATCTCACAGGCTAGTAAAGTAATGCTCAAAATTCTCCAAGCCAGGCTTCAGCAATATGTGAACCGTGAACTTCCTGATGTTCAAGCTGGTTTTAGAAAAGGCAGAGGAACCAGAGATCAAATTGCCAACATCCGCTGGATCATGGAAAAAGCAAGAGAGTTCCAGAAAAACATCTATTTCTGCTTTATTGACTATGCCAAAGCCTTTGACTGTGTGGATCACAATAAACTGTGGAAAATTCTGAAAGAGATGGGAATACCAGACCACCTGATCTGCCTCTTAAGAAATCTGTATGCAGGTCAGGAAGCAACAGTTAGAACTGGTCATGGAACAACAGACTGGTTCCAAATAGGAAAAGGAGTACGTCAAGGCTGCATATTGTCACCATGTTTATTTAACTTATATGCAGAGTACATCATGAGAAATGCTGGACTGGAAGAAACAGAAGTTGGAATCAAGATTGCTGGGAGAAATATCAATAACCTCAGATATGCAGATGACACCACCCTTATGGCAGAAAGTGAAGAGGGGCTAAAAAGCCTCTTGATGAAAGTGAAAGTGGAGAGTGAAAAGGTTGGCTTAAAGCTCAACATTAAGAAAACGAAGATCATGGCATCTGGTCCCATCACTGCATGGGAAATAGATGGGGAAACAGTGGAAACAGTGTCAGACTTTGTTTTTCTGGGCTCCAAAATCACTGCAGATGGTGACTGCAGCCATGAAATTAAAAGACGCTTACTCCTTGGAAGGAAAGTTATGACCAACCTAGATAGCATATTCAAAAGCAGAGACATTACTTTACCAACAAAGGTTCGCCTAGTCAAGGCTATGGTCTTTCCTGTGGTCATGTATGGATGTGAGAGCTGGACTGTGAAGAATGCTGAGCGCCGAAGAATTGATGCTTTTGAACTGTGGTGTTGGAGAAGACTCTTGAGAGTCCCTTGGACTGCAAGAAGATCCAACCAGTCCATTCTGAAGGAGATCAATCCTGGAATTTCTTTGGAAGGAATGATGCTAAAGCTGAAACTCCAGTATTTTGGCCACCTCATGCAAAGAGTTGACTCATTGGAGAAGACTCTGATGCTGGGAGGAATTGAGGGCAGGAGGAGAAGGGGACGACAGAGGATGAGATGGCTGGATGGCATCACTGACTCGATGGATGCGAGTCTGAGTGACCTCCGGGAGCTGGTGATGGACAGGGAGGCCTGGCGTGCTGCGGTTCATGGGGTCGCAAAGAGTCGGACACGACTGAGCGACTGATCTGATCTGATCTGATCTAATATCCATTTATGATTTAAAAAATCCTCTTCAGAAAGAGAACTTAGAGAAAACATGGCTCAACATAATAAAGCCATATATGACAAATCCACAGCTAATATCATACTCAATGATGAAAACAGATAACATTTTCTCTAAAATCAGGAAAAATATCAGGATTCCCACTCTTATCACTTTAATTCAACATAGTTTTGCAAGTTCTGGCCACAGGAAATGGAGAAGAAAAATGAATAAAAGGAATCCAAATTGGAAAAGAAGTAAAACCACCACTGTTTGCAGATGATGTGATGCTATACATAGAAAATCCTAAAGACACTACCAGAAAACTACTAGAGCTCATCATTGAATTTTGAAAAGTTGCTGAATACTAAATTAATGTACAGAAATTGTTGCACTTCTATACTCTAACAATGAAATATCAGAAAAAGAAATTAAGGAAACAATCCCATTTACTATTGCATCAAAAAGAATAAAATATATAGAAATAAACATATATCCGAGGAGGCAAAAAACCTATACTCTGAAAACTGTAAGATATTGATGAAAGGAACTGAAGATGACTCAAACAGATGGAAAGATATCCTGTGTTCTTGGATTTAGAGAATCAGCATTGTCAAAATAACTATACTATCAAAGACAATCTATAGATTCAATGCAATCCCTACCAAATTACCAAAGGCACTTTTAACAGAACTAGAGTAAAAAATGTTTTAAGTTGTATAGAAACACAAAAGACATCTAACAGCCAAAACAATCTTGAGAAGGAAGAATGGAACTGGAGGAATCATGGTCCTTGACTTCAAACTATACTATAACGCTGCTGCTGCTGCTGCTGCTAAGTTGCTTCAGTCGTGTCCGACTCTGTGCGATCCCATAGACGGCAGCCAACCAGGCTCCCCGTCCCTGGGATTCTCCAGGCAAGAGTACTGGAGTGGGGTGCCATTGCCCTCTCCAGTGCAGGAAAGTGAAAAGCTAAAGTGAAGTTGCTCAGTCGTGTCCGACCCCTAGCGACCCCATCGACTACAGCCCACCAGGCTATAACGCTACAGTCTTCCCAACAGTATGGTACTAGCAGAAAAGGAGATGCATAGAACCATAGAACAGGATAGAAAGCCCATCAATAAACTCATACATTGATAATTAATCTAGAGGCAAGGAGGCAAGAATAGACAATGGAGATAAGGCAGTCTCTTCAATAAGTGGTGCTGGGAAAACTAGACAGCTATATGTGAAAAGAATGAAACATTCTTTTACACCATATAGAACATTCTACACAGAGAACATTTTACACCATATAGAACATAGAATATTCTTTTACACCATATACAAATAAATACAAAACTAAACTCAAAATGGATTAAAGACCTAAATGTAAGACCTGATATTATAAAACTCTTCAAGGAAAACATAGGCAGAACACTCTTTAACATAAATTGTGGCAATATTTTTTTGGATACATCTCCTAGAGTAATGAAAATTAAAACAAAAATAAAAAACTGGGACCTAATTAAATGGGAAGCCCTTTTGTATGGCAAGATCAGATCAGATCAGTCGCTCAGTCGTGTCCGACTCTTTGCGACCCCATGAATTGCAGCACGCCAGGCCTCCCTGTCCATCACCAACTCCCGGACGTCACTCAGACTCACATCCATCGAGTCAGTGATGCCATCCAGCCATCTCATCCTCTGTCATCCCCTTCTCCTCTTGCCCCCAATCCCTCCCAGCATCAGAGTCTTCTCCAATGAGTCAACTCTTTGCATGAGGTGGCCAAAGTACTGGAGTTTCAGCTTTAGCATCATTCCTTCCAAAGGAATCCCAGGGCTGATCTCCTTCAGAATGGACTGGTTGGATCTCCTTGCAGTCCAAGGGACTCTCAAGAGTCGTCTCCAACACCACAGTTCAAAAGCATCAATTCTTCGGCACTCAGCCTTCTTCACAGTCCAGCTCTCACATCCATACATGACTACAGGAAAGACCATAGCCTTGACTAGACGAACCTTTGTTGGCAAAGTAATGTCTCTGCTTTTGAATATGCTATCTAGGTTGGTCATAACTTTCCTTCCAAGGAGTAAGTGTCTTTTAATTTCATGGCTGCAGTCACCATCTGCAGTGATTTTGGAGCAGAAAAAGAAAAAGAAAGTCTGATACTGTTTCCACTCTTTCTCCATCTATTTCCCATGAAGTGATGGGACTGGATGCCATGATCTTCGTTTTCTGAATGTTGAGCTTTAAGCCAACTTTTTCACTCTCCACTTTCACTTTCATCAAGAGGCTTTTTAGTTCCTCTTCACTTTCTGCCATAAGGGTGGTGTCAAGGAAATCATAAATAAAGGAAACCTATGGACTGGGAGAAAATATTTATAAATGATGCTACCAAGAAGGGATTAATTTCCAATATATGGAGTTCACACAGCTTAATGCCAAAAACAACAACAATATAATCAAAAAATGAGCAGAAGGACTACACAGACATTTTTTCAAAGAAGCATACAAGTGTCTTTTTCAGGCACATGAAAAAAATGCTAAATATTACTAATTATTAGAGAAATACAAATCAAAACTACAGTGAGATATTACCTTATATCTGTAAGAATGGCCATCATTTACAAGTCTACCAATAATAAATGCTGGAAAGGGTGTGGAGAAAAAGGAGCCCTTCTACACTGTTGATATCAGTCATTTCTGTGAGCCCTCCTTCAACTCTGAGAATGTCCATTTTAAACAGGTGTACTTTGTAGTTAAGGATAAAGCTATCATGATTACTACATTTTTGCCACATCCAATAGGCTTATTCTCACATACAAGTATACAATCTTGCTTTTCTTCAGTTAAAATTTCTTTCTATTAATTACACATTTTTTTCAGTGTAACCTATCATTTCAGTATAACACATCATTTCAAGTCAACTTACCACCTAGAAAGAAAAATGAAATCAACTTTAAGGAAATGATTAAGTTGAGAAGCAAATAAAAATGAAATTCACAATGTTCACCTATTTCTTTCTAAAGAGTAACTTACCCTTCATCACAAGAAATGTGAGCTTCTGATTCCCACTCAAATGTGTCATTTGGAGCAACTACTTTACCATGTTTTACTTCTGGATCTGGACATGATTTTCCTAAAAGAAAATTTTCAAATTTGTTTTTTCATACCAATTTCAAAACATTTAAATCAAGATCAAAATACTATACTGCCCTTTTCTATTGATGAAATATTATTTTCTTTATTTAATTATTATAAGGGCACACTTGAAATTCACATTTATCGAGGGACCAACCCCCAAGAAAGATTCCCTGGAGATTTCTCAAAACCAGAAAAAATGGATTGCTATCTACAATCTAGTTTCCTATGAGAAAATCATTACTGTTGTAGTGGAAAATTAACTCTTAAAATGTGTAAAAATCTCTAGAGAATAGGAAAAAAGCAAGAAATAAAAATGGTTTAGTTTCCTTACTTAAACAGGCTTCTTCAATACGGCTCCATGAGCCATTAGGCTCACAAGTAGCCGAGAGGAGGTAAGGCCACACGTAAAAGTATCCTCGGTAACACTCGTAGTCTATTCTGTCCCCAGGATAGTAACGGTGTTTAATGACACCCTTAAGCTTCATACTGTCCAATACTGGTGGATCAATGCAGCGTACTAGGAATAAGAGAATAAAAACAGAAAATGAAGAATGTAATCTTTCCCATCAGCCACTGTGGCGTAGCAGCAAGCAGGTAGTACAGAATAGGTAGAAGGTTTCTTAGCAAGATTTTAAATGATTTTATCCATGGTTTTATCCAAGCGATGGTAGTAGTGGAGAATGTGTCTATTAACTTTTAATTTGTTGAGGAATAAGCTAAGTTTTCATTCAACAGTAAATTCAAGGACACAAAACCCATCTTTTGGGTATAAATACACACACACACACACACACACACACACACACACACAATCCTCATGGGCTTCCCAGGTGGTGCCAGTGGTAAAGAACTAGCTTGCCAGTGCAGGAGACATGAGACACGCAGGTTCAATCCCTGGGTTGGGAAGATCCCCTGGAGGAGGGCATGGCAACAGACTAAAGCATTCTTGCCTGGAGAATCCCATGGGAAGAGGAGCCTGGCTGGCTACAGTCCAGGCGGTTGCAAAAAAGTCAGACACGACTAAAGCAACTTAGCACAGCACAGCACACATTTCCTTACATATTTTTTCCCTAAATTTATTTTAAAACTCACCTCTCATCTTAAAAGTTCCTTTATAGCCTATAACAGTCTGCTCAGATGACTCTTCCATAGTTTGAAACACAAGCATATGATCACTTGTCAATTCAGGTTCAGTTTCCTCTCAGAAGGCAAGGTTCTAGAGGGAAGGAATCATGTACTTTCTTTTTCTACTACACTCTATACACACTGGGTGCTCAAGACTCGCTGTAGTAAGAAGAGATTATTAAATAAGCATTGTGGATTTCAAAGATCAAAATAGATGCGGACTATGTATTTCAAAATATGACTTCACTTTACATATTCACGAAAGTAATTGTGGCTTCAGACTGAATTTTAAATCATTGTGACTAGGCTCAAACACACCTTTATTAATCAAAATAGGATCCATTACAATCGACACATTTTTGCCAATGAGAAATAAGTTTGTTGATTCCGGTAGCATAAAAATCCATGGTTTGGGATTTGAAGAACTCTTGGAAACCATTTTCTACCTCTCACTTTTTGTGGAAGCATTTTCCCTACAAAAAGTTGTCAAGACACTTGGAGAAGTGGTCGTTGGCTGGTGAGAGGTCAGGTGAATGTGGAGGATGGGGAAAAATATCTTACCCCAATTTGTTCCACTTTTGAAGTGTTGTTTGTGTGATGTGCGGTTGGGTGCTGTCGTGGAGAAGAATTGGGCCCTTTCTGTTCACCAGTGTTGGCTGCAGGCGTTGCAGCTTCTGGTGCATCTCACTGATTTGCTGAGCATACTTCTCAGCTATAATGGTTTTGTCAGGATTCAGAAAGCTATAGTGGATTAAATGGACAGCAGACCACCAAACAGTGACCATCACCGTTTTTTGGGGGTGCAAGTTTGGTTTTGGGCAGTGCTTTGGAGACTCTCGGTCCAACACCTGAGCTGGTTGTTGTCAGTTGTCATAGAAAATCCACTTATTGTTGCTGTGTAGAATAAGAGAAAATAACATTTCAAAGTGATGATTTATTGGATTTTCAGTCAGCTCATCAGACACACACTTATCAAGCTTTTGCACTTTTCCAATTTGCTTCAAATGCTGAATGACTGTAGAATGGTCGAAACTGAGTTCTTTGACAACTTCTTGTGTAATTGTAAGAGGATCAGCTTTGATAATCCTCTCAGCTGGTCATTATCAACTCCCCATGACCAGCCACTACGCTCCTCATCTTCAAGGCTCTTGTCTCCTTTGCAAAACTTCTTGAACTACCACTCCACTGTACATTTGTTAGCAGTTCCAGGGCCAAATGCAGTGTTAATGTTGTAAGTTGTCTCCACTGCTTTACGACCCATTTTGAACTCAAATAAAAATTCACTCAAATTTGCTTTTTGTCTAATGTTGTTTCTACAGTCTCAAGTAAATATAAACTAAATATCAAGTAATACGTATTAGCAAAAAATAAGGCAAGAAATGCAATATTACACTTTAAAAATAGGTATTATTACATAATATAATAGGGTGCACTCAGAAAATTCCCCAGTGCTCTAGGTAAGTGACAGAAAAGTGAAACAGTACTCTGCTATGAATCAAGAGAACTGTTCACTTTCTACACACTTGCAAAAATTAAAAATAAATCTCTGACACAAGCACACACCCGTACCCCTTCTCACGTAGTCCCCTCAGGAAATCATGGTCTCTGATCCAAGATATAATTTCCCCAAATCTTATCTATTTTTACAATGTCTTTGCTTCTTCCAAGTGAAAATCCTAACACATAATCTGTCAATTTTACTTCTAAATTTCCACTCATTTATAATGTACTTTCAAAGTCATTAAGTAGCCTCCTTCTAGGTAAATTCACCCTAACACTTTCCTTCAGTAATTTTAGGTTTCCTGCCTATAATATCTGGAGCTATTTATCATTTTCCCTTTGCTTCTTCATGCCCGAAAATCTCTTTCCCTTGGTTTTCAGGAAACAGATGACCTTGATGTTCAGCCTGTCCTCTGGCTACTCTTCCTTCTATGTCTGATTGCATTATGTGACGTTACTCGTGGGTTAGTCTAGGAACGTTCCTAACTTTCATTTTGCAAATCCCCCTGAGGGAGAATACATACTCTCATGACATCATTAACACTGATAAGAGCTGCCTCCCCAACCGCTCTATCCATCACAGATCTCTAGCTGGGGTGCCAAGTCTATGTATTCAATTCCCTCCCAACACAGCTCTACTTGGAAGGTGTTGCACTGTCTCAAATAACATAATGAAGCCAGAGTGTGGTCTCTTTTGACTCTTCATATCCAGTTTCCACAACTGAAATAACCTGTTCTCTATTTCCACCTTTACTTCTACTAAAAATTCAAGCCACTATCACTTCTTATCTGAACTGATAAAAGAGTTTCTGAATAGGTCTTCATACTGGTCTTGCCACCTTTCATTCAGTTCATTTACACACTGCCACCATATAATACTTATACTAAGACAAGAGCTCTTCCAAGTCAGACATATTTCAATGGCTCCCTTATTCCCTCATGATAATGTATAAGGTTCCTTGATACGGCCAAGAGAGCTTTAGTATCTGCTCACTCTTGCACACTCGTCTAAGCCACATTCAATTCCACCAGCAGTGCGCATTAAACCACTCAGCCTCCTGCAGCACTCTGGACCTCTGTGCATCATTTGACTTCAGCTTTGAGCAGAGACCTTGCCACTCCTTCCGTGCCATCTTAGATGCCACTTCTTCCCTGAGGCTTTTAACATCTATCACTCAAAAACCTGGGTCACGTGTCCTCACCGCTGCCACAATTCACTTCTTTCATAGCACTTTTCATACTGTAATTGCTCATTGCTTATGTTCCCCAGGACATGGTAACCTTCCTGGGAGCCATGTCTCACTCATCGCTGCATTTCTAGCTCCTAGTGCCACAGCTGAAGGAGCAGTGTTATCCGTTTTACATACTTTTGATAAAAATTAAGCCAAACTGCTCCAGAAATATCTTCAAACCATCACTTTTTTTTTTTTTTTTTTTTTACTGCTGTTTTTGTCTGTTTCCATTTTTGGGGGGTTTCTTTACAAAAATTTCACTTTATCAGAATTTTTCACTTCTTTCATGTCAAAATATTTGTTTCAATATTTTATTATAAACCTATTTTATATCACTTCTATGACTAGAAATAGTATTTTAACATTAAAAGTGAACTTCAAAGACTGTAGGTTATATTTTTCCTAAAGATTTGCAATGGACAATTCCAGAACATGTTTCTTACAAAAACATTGATGATATCAATCATTTTCGAAACAGCAAATCAGGCATTACCTGTGCCAATCATTGTTTTCGTGTTTTTTAAACTAACGTATCCTTCACAGTCTTCCTATGAATTGGGCCCTACAGACGGTAAAGTGTCTGCCTGCAATGCGGGAGACCTGTGTTCGATCCCTGGGTCGGGAAGATCCCCTGGAGAAGGAAATGGCAATCCACTCCAGCACCCTTGCCTGGAAAATCCCACAGACGGAGGAGCTTGATAGGCTACAGTCCATGGGGTCGCAAAGAGTCGGACACGACTGAGCGACTTCACTTCACTTTCCCTTCTTTAAGATAAGCAATCTGAACCATGGTAAGGTAAAGGGACTTTCCCATGAATGTATCCCTAGTAGGTAGCACACCCAGGGTCAAGCCAGGAATCTTGGTTCCACCACCAACACCGCGTTCCATCACTGTCGGTCACCTGAAACCCTCGTATGGTAACAACAGCGTTTGCATTCAGTCCTTAAGAAATGGTCTTATACTGAGCCTGGGGAAATTACAGCAACCTGCTTTAGATGTGGTTTCCCGGGTGGTGCAGTGGTAAAGAATCCGCCTACAAATGCAGGAGACACCGGTTAGATCCCTGGATCAGAAGATTCCCTGGAGTAGGAACTGGCAACTCACTTCAGTATTCTTGCCTAGAAAATTCCATGGACAAAGGAGCCTGGCAGGCTGCAGTCCAAGGGTCGCAAAAAGTCAGACACAACCGAGTACACACACGCAGAGCTTAGATGTGCCTTTGCTAGAGCCAACAAAAAGTCTCACGGTGCCCCAAAAGAACAGGTAATAATATCGTAGTCTGATTTTTAGGATTTTAATTGTTCATTCCTAACTATCCTGTTTCTCCACAATTATTCACTCTGTGATCTACGCTGCTGCCTTCCTCTTGCCTCCTTCACCCCACTGCTGCCACTCGAGGTAGCCAGACAGGTCACCACTGCCCTGAGCCACATCTCTCTGAGCCTTTGCTCACACTCCTCCCTCGGCTCTGAACACCTTTCTTCCTGCTCTGGAGCAACTCCTTCAACTCTTGTCTTCCTTGTTCACTCAACAACTCCTCTAGGAAGTAGTTTCTGCTTCCTTGGGGAGGCAGTGACCAGTCCCTTTTCTTGTGTAAGCAGCTTTTTGTAGGAAAGAGCTATCTGCAGGAGGTCCCCTTTGTCTTGTCACTTTATCAAAGCTGTATTTTAACTAACCTCTGGCCCAAGCATACCTTTCACATCTTTTGATCACACAATACTCTGCCTATTGGCTCTTTTTAAGTTCAAGAAATAGAAATGAAGAATAATTAAGAGATGGCCAGCTCTTTCCCCCAGTTTTCCCTTCAGTAATCTTGAGAGCAAACTCTGGGAGAGAGAATCTAAAGAAAGATCACAAGGAGTCAAGAAGTCTGCAGGCAATTGGAGATATCAACAAATATGACTCCCTATCACAGTGACTGGGCTTCCACAGTGGCGCAGTGGTAAAGAATCTGCCTCTACACGTATGAGACATGGGTTCAATCTCTGGGGTCAGGAAGATTCTCCTGGAGTAGGAAATGGCAACCCACTCCAGCATTCTTGCCTCGAGAATCCCATGGACAGAGGACCCTGGTGGGCTACAGTTCATGGGGTTGCAAAGAGTCAGACACGACTGAGCATGCACGGACATCACAATGATTAACTTTGGAGATTACTTCCCCTTTTTCCCTTTAAAAACTTCCAGGCCCAAGCAGAATCTTTAGATTAGGTTCTGGGATAGAAGGCTGCCTTCTCCCCAGATGCCAGCCTTCTGCTTAAAGCAAGCTTTCCATTTCTACCAGCACTTGTCTCTTAAGTATTGACCTTCTGAGTGGTGAGTCGTCCAACCTAAGTGCAGCGGCACTTGGACTTTCCTCCACATGCTTCTCATTACATGCTTTTATGTTTAACACGTAATATAGTGGACTCCCTTCATCCCTGTGGCCAACATCATCTCACACAGCATGTCCGTCACAGTCACTCTTCAAAACACTTTGGTTTTCAAAGTATCACTACTGTTCAACAGAAATTAATGGTAAAGAATATAGTACAATAAATCCAACCATTGAAAATAATCATCTTAAAACTTTATGCACTGGAGAAGTGTTTGACCACATCATTTCTTTTGTTGTCTAACTCCCAGTCGTATGGTAACCTGGCAATGGACTGATAAGGACTCTTCTCCTTGGACTGTAATACGAAGAGTAGGAAAACCAAGAAACTATCATGTAAGCATTTACTGATCTTGGCTTCTTTCATTAGGAAGAAAGAAAAGACTTAATATAGGCAGAAGAGATCACCTATGACAGGAAATTATAGGTTTTGGCCCAAAAAACAGACCCTGCTCTGGAGGAATGAGACTGGTCCCTTCTGTGGGCTCCTGCCATTTGGCAACTACCTCTGATCTAGCAAGCCTTCCAGGCACAACTACTACTTATTAAACCTGCTCCTCAAGAGCCACTTCTGTGACTGTTCGTAGTATCCACATACTTTCCATGCCCAGTATAGTGAGTTCCCATTTATACCTTATGTAAGTTTCCTACCTATCCTGATTTTACCTTTCAACCTTAAACATAACCTTTTCATCTATTCATTTTATCTTTTTTTTCTCTATTTTGAACAATTTTCATCATCTCATTCAACCTCTAGCCTTAAAAACATATTTTAAACATCATTAAAGAATTCCTTTTAATTTCTTGTTAGCACGGCCGTTCCATCACTCACACCTCTCCTGCAGAGAAATAAACTTTTAAAATGATCTGTAACAAGTGAGACTGTAGTAGTGTGAGCCCTGAGGAGTCTATCAGGAGCATATATATCCTTTCTGATCCTCAGCTGCCTCTGCCTTAGCTTTTAGGCACCACAGAAAGGCCATCCCAAGTGTGGCTCTTTAGAGAACCTTCCTTCTGGAAGCAAGAGAAGTTGTTCCTGGGCTCTAAGCCTCAGCTGAAAGTTACCTCTAATTTTCTGGTACTCAATAGTTATACGAGAGTGTTGACACTGAGCACCCCCCCCCCCAAAAAAAAAAATGGGCATTTCAAACCACAAGTGTGCCAAGACAGCCCAGATCTCTGCATTCTAGTGAGGAGAGAACGGAAAACACAGTTTGGGTGGGTGACTACCAGTTAGCAGGGGGCCTAAACTGAAGTGTGTGTGTCCACTGGGAATGGTAGGGCAGAAAAGGTCCCTCTGAAAAGGTGACATCACAGAGCTTGGAGAATAAGAAAGAGTTAATTATGCATAAGGCAGAAGAATTTTCTAAGCCCTCTGAGGAAACAGCAAGTGCAGAAGACAGGGTGGCAGAGACTAGCTTGTTTGTTGAGCAGAAAGTCTTCCCTCCCACCAGCCAGCCCTTTGTTAAATGCCATCAGAGAATCACGCTTCTTTCCTCTTGGGCACTTCTCTTGGGTTATAACATATTCATTAGTCTTATGTGTTGGCTACCGTCTGCCACTCCCAATAAATTCTGCTGCTGCTGCTGCTGCTAAGTTGCTTCAGTCGTGTCCGACTCTGTGCGACCCCACAGCCCACCAGGCTCCCCCGTCTCTGGGATTCTCCAGGCAAGAACAGTGGAGTGAGTTGCCATTTCCTTCTCCAATGCATGAAAGTGAAAAGTGAAAGTCAAGTCACTTCAGTCGTGTCCGACTCTTCGCGACCCCATGGACTGCCAGCCTACCAGGCTCCTCCACCCATGGGATTTTCCAGGCAAGACTACTGGAGTGGGGTGCCATTGCCTTCTCTGCAATAAATTGTAGCAAATATTAATATCTGATTTCCTAATGTGTGCCTGGCACTGGGGGGTGTAACAGTGAGCAAAACTCAGTCCCTGCATATACTCATATGTGGGTGCGGGAGGGGGACAAACAGACAGACAGTGAAATCAGGATAGTGAAAAATAGGAATGCTGTGTTTATTGTTCACCAGTGCGTCCTCAGGACCTGGACAGGACCTGGCATACAGAAGACAAGCATTTGTTGAACAAATGCTGCTAAGAAAAACTGCAGCAAACAAACTACATGGAATATATCCTAAAAATATCCTGGGCATAGAAACACATCTGTGGACAAAGACCAGGAAATATACCTAAGTACTAAAAAATGGTTGTCCTTGTTTATGTGTTATACAATAACCATGTATTTTTGTACATATTTAAAGTATTCGATTCATTGAAACACAAACTTAGTGAACGGGGTCTCAGCTCTAATTTATGAGCTTTAAGGGAAAACCAGGTGAACATCATTTATAGTTCATTTCCAGGATACTCATTTTTCACTAGGTTTGATACCAATGTGTTTTTGGTTGCTTTGGTAAGCCCCATGCAAAGCAGACAGTAAGCTTCCTAGTCCCACACTGGGCACCACTGGGTTGGTGACTTTCACAAAGCATATACCGGGGTACACTTCTCCGGCTCGCCTCCCCCAGCGGGACACAACCCCCCATCCCAAACGCTCAGGGAACACAAGGCAAACCCTTCCCCTCGCAACATCCCCAGACACTTAAGCCCTCCCCACCAGCACCAGGGCCCTGCGCCTGTCCTCAGCAGGCTCTGTCCTGTAAACACCCTACAAGCTCTTGCCAGGGAACCAGCCTGGCCCTGGTCAACCCAGGCCGAGCCCACCATCGCGCAGCTCTCAGTGCCCAACAAGCAAGTCTTCTCCTTACTACCCTCATAGCTAGACCCGGGAAACACCCGCCCCCCGCTCTACCCCAACTCCGCCCTCTACCCCAACTCCGCAGGATCCCCGGTGGATCCAGCTCCGTGTCAGCGCCCCGCGCCACCAAGCAAAGCCCCCCACCCCCGGATCTGGCCTGCCCGCCCCCGACCCACTCCAGTTCGCCGCCTGGGCGCAAGCTGTCTCCAGGCTCCTACCGGAGAAAATGGGTAACGGGAGCACTAGAGCCGCCAAAAGCATCCCGACGCAGCACCAAGGGAAGGAGGGACTCTCGGGGCGAGCGGGAGGTGCCTGGCGAGGCGGGCAAGACGCTGTCATTTTCGGGACGATCAGCGGGACATAGCAGACCAACGCGGGACAGACCTTTCCGAATTGAGTTACCGCGCGCAACAATCCGCGGATTCACCCAGTCCAGTGCTGTCACGGAGGTGGGCGTGGCCTGGAACGCGGCCCGGCCGGCCAATGGGCGGGCTGCAAGGCGGGGCCTCGGGCCAGGGGCGGTCCTTAGTCCGGGAAGGGCGGGGTGTTGTCCCCGCCCAGGTCTAACCTGTGAGCTTGCGGGCCGTTTGCACCTCCTGCTGAGACCCCGCCCGGACATCACTTCTTCTGCAGACCTAAAGGAGATCCTCAGCGGCTCGCGGGAAATGTTCACCGCCTCTTCGTGAACACACTGTCACTGCTCTACTTAGGAAGGATGGGAAGGAATCAAGGGCAGTCATCATTGGCCCTTGTCCAGAACGCTGGACTAAATAAAAAGAATCAAGCGCCTCCATCTGAAAACAGTCAGTGGATCCCTGTGGGGCAGACACAGCTCAGGACTCCACTTTGGACCTGGAGCCCTCCAGACTGTCCTGACACCTAGGCCCTTGCTCAGTCTTTGGCGTTACTGCTGCTGCTGCCAAGTCACTTCAGTCGCGTCCGACTCTGTGCGACCCCATAGACGGCAGCCCACCAGGCTCCCCCGTCTCTGAGATTCTCCAGGCAAGAACACTGGAGTGGGTTGCCATTTCCTTCTCCAATGCATGAAAGTGAAAAGTGAAAGTGAAGTCGCTCAGTCGTGTTCGACTCTTCGCAACCCCACGGTCTGCAGCGCACCAGGCTCCTCCGTCCATGGGATTTCCAGGCAAGAGTACTAGAGTGGAGTGCCATTGCCTTCTCCGGTCTTCGGCGTTAGGCAGGGATAATTCAGGACAATAGCTGAGGTTTCCATGGTTGACTGTCTGCTGCTGAAGCCTCTAGTGGCCCGATAGATTTCAGAATTAGGAAAGGTATGACCATTGCTCTCCCAAATGCTAGTCAATTAGTTTCCCCTCTGCTCCCAGAAAAGGACTCCTGGGAAGGTAATTATTTACACCGACCATTAGCGTAAGAAACCTCAGCTCTATGGGGCCTCAGTCCTTGAGCAATTAAGTTTTATTGAAGGTGAAATGTACATGCATGAAAAAGGTAAGAACAAAGATTCTGGAGAAGACTCTTGAGAGTTCCTTGGACTGCAAGGAGATCAAACCAGTCAATCCTAAACAAAATCCATCCTGAATATTCAAGGACTGATGCTGAAGCTCCAATACTGTGGCTACCTGATGGGATAACCTACTCAAGGAAAAGACCCTGATGTGGGCAAAGATTGAAGGCAGAAGGAGAAGGGGCTGACAGAGGATGAGATGGTTGGATGACATCACTGACTCAATGGACAGGAATCTGAGCAAACTCTGGGAGATAGTGAAGGACAGGGAAACCTGGCATACTGCAGTCCATGGGGTCGCAAAGAGTCAGACGTGACTGAGTAACTGAACAACAACAAAGATTAGATGAGGTATTTTGGATGGAGCACTTATGAACAGGATTGGGGTCACCCGAAGACGTGCTTCCTTTTGCTTCCATTTGTTCTTTTTATTTCATACTCTCCCTGAGAATTGGTAGAATGTTCTTTCCTGCTCTGTAGTTTCTAGGAGTGGGCATCTATCTTTGGTTTTTATGGCTTGCAGCTGCATCATTCTAATCTCTGCCTCTCTGGTCACAAAAATATCTCCCTGATTGTCTTTGTCTTTACTTGTATTTTCTTCTTCTTACAAGGATGTCAGTCATATTTAATTGGAGGTCACCATAATGACCTCATCTTAACTTTATTACATCTGGTAGACACCCTAATTCTAAATAAGGTAACACTTTTAGGTCCTGGCTGTAAGGGACCCTGTTTGACACAGAAGAGATCACATTGCAATCTCTCAGATTCCTATTTTCCCATGTGTCAAATAGATTCACCCAATCCCAACATCCTCCAAAGTTTTCACTCTTTACAGCATCAACTCGAAGGCCCAAATTTTACTTAAATGTCTTCTAAATAAGTTATGAGCGAGACTCAGTTTCTGGACCATCCCTGGGCAAAATTTGTAGTCATATGTGACCCTGTGAAACAGAAAACAAGTAATGTGCTTCCAAAGTACAATGTTAATATTGACATAGAATAGAAATTACCATTCATAAATGGAGAAAGAGATAAGAAAGGGGTCACAAGTCTTAAATTCAAAACCCACCAAGAGAAATCTCATTAGATTCTGGGAACAGAGAACACTCCTCTGTGAAAGCATTGCTCCATGTCAGCCCCTATGCAGGCAGACTCAGCTTTATGAACCACCAGGGAGGTGAGACTATTTTCTCAGCTGGAAGAGGCCTTGTGGGCCCCGCCTACCAGGGCACAATCTCTGGAGACATGCCTCCTTTACGTGTATGATGCCTGCTTCTTTCAGTCCTAGCTGGAAGCATTTCTGCTAGAATAACCTTCTCAGAAACTTCGTCAGTCTCTTGTACCCTAATGCATGCCAGCTGTTAGTCGTGTGTGTACATCATACATCTTCCCTGGATAATAGCATCTCTGCTTCTGGCTTAGGCTAAGACAACTGATTGGATCTCTACTCACCTGCATAACCTTGTAAGCAAAGGACTGTCCAGCCTCACTATGGGCTTGATTGGTGAGTATAGTATATAGATAGGCTGACTCATTTCAAATCATCTCACATTGGTTCCTTTTTCTTTGACAGTTCATTCTTCAATTCTCATTGCATTGAATGTATTTTACTACAAGAAGCAAAACAAAATCAGGTGGATCTTTCATAGTTGGGTTGGGAATCTTCCGAACTAAATATCCAAGTTCATCTCGGATATTTTGTGTGGTAGTTAATTTTGTGTCAGCTTGGCTAGACAGTAGTATTCAGATGCTTGGTGAAATTATCAGCTAGATGTTTATCTGAAGGTATCTTAAAGATAAGATATATACAGTTATATAACCACCCTATTATCAAGATATAGAATATTTTCATCATCCCAAAGTTTCCTTCATGCCTTTTGAAATCACTCCCTATTCCATAATTATTATTTTTTTAGGGTGAAAGTTTGAGTTCAATGAAAAAATGAACATTTGAAATAAAACAGTAACTTAATTTTATTCTTCAGAAAAATGGTATTTTTAAAGTTAAAGTAAACATATAAATAGTTAAGTACCTAAAGCGAAATTAACCTTAAGTGTTCTGATTGATGTCTTTTAATCACATATATATACACCCATATAACTACTACCTAGAACTAAAGAGAGCAAATTTCCAGCACAACATAAGATTTCCTTTTGTCTCTTCCCATTCTATACCACACCTTACCTCCACAGGCAACCACCCTTATGGTCAGGTTTTCCACGTTTTAAAATTTATATCAATAATAAATTGATTAACCTAGTGAGTGTGTTTGACTTTTTTGTTTAGCATGTGAACTGTGAGATTTTGTGAAATTGCTGTCAGCAGCTATACTTCATTTTGGTTTCTAAATTAGTGAATATTAATCCATTGTATGAAAATGCTACAAATGTTTTGTCCAGTCTCCAAATGTTCATGGGAACAATTTGTACTTTTGCCATTTATAAATAAAGCTACCGTGAACCCTGCTGTATGTGTCTTTTTATGGGCATGCACTTCCGATACTCTGGTGAGGGAGGTTAGGGAGGACGAAGTGCCAGTCCAAAATCCATGAGTCAGGAGCATGAAATATTCAGTGTAAAGAATATAATCATTAATTATGTAATTTTTAAAATGTTGATAGATGGTAATTAGACTTATTGTGTGATTATTTTGAAATAAACAGAAACATGGGGTCACTACACTGGGCCACAGGGGTAACAGTGTTCTTGGCCAGTTGTACGTAAAAAAACAGGCACACTGCGGAAGATCTGATGTGTGCTCATCAAGGCTAGGGCTGGGGATGGGAGAACTGGATGAAAGCTGTCAAAAGGTAACAACTTCCAGGTGTGAGATAAATTAGAACCAAGGATGTAGCGTACAATGTGGCAAATATGGTTAATATTGCTGTATCTTATGTATGAAAGTTAGTAGAACAGTAAGTCCTAAGAGTTCTCTTCACAAAAAAAATACTTTTCTATCTTTAATTTTGTATTTATATGAGATGATCTAAAACTGAAAGTCACTCAGTCGTGTCCAGCTCTTTGTGAGGCCATGGACTAGACAGTCCAGGAATTCTCCAGGCCAGAATACTGGAGTGGGGAGCCTTTCCCTTCTCCTGGGAATCTTCTGAACCCAGGGATCGAACTCAGGTCTCCTGCATTGCAGGTGGATTCTTTACCAGCTGAGCCGCAAGGGAAGCCCCAAGAATACTGGTGCAAGTAGCCTATCCCTTTGCCAGTGGATCTTCCCAACCCAAGAATTGAACTGGGGTCTCCTGCATTGCAGGGGGATTCTTTGCCACCTGAGCTATCAGGGAAGCCCATATGAGATGATAGATATTCACAAAACTTGTAGTCATCATTTCAAGATATATATAAATTAAATCATTGTGCTCTATATATGGAATCTAGAAAGATGGTACTAACGATCCTACATACAGGACAGCAAAGGAGACACAGATGTAAGGAACAGATGTTTGGACTCAGTGGGAGAAGGCGAGGGTGGGATGCCTTGAGAGAACAGCACTGAAATATATACATTACCATATGTAAAATAGATAACCAGTGTAAGTTTGATGTATGAAGCAGGGCACCCAAAGCCAGTGCTCTATGACAACCTGGAGGGGTAGGGTGGCGAGGGAGGTGGGAGGGGAGCTCAGGATGGAGGGGACACGTGTATACCTATGGCCAATTAATACTGATATATGGCAAAAACCATCACAATATTCTAAGATAATTATCCTTCAATTAAAATAAATAAAATTTTAAAACAAGACAAAGTAATTATGCTCTGCACACTTGAAACTTATGCAGTGCTGCATGTCAATTATATGTCAAAAGAGCTGGAAAAAATAATAACTATAAAATATGCTCCCCAGTCCCTGGGATTCTCCAGGCAAGAACACTGGAGTGGGTTGCCATTTCCTTCCCCAATGCATGAAAGTGAAAAGTAAAAGTGAAGTTGCTCAGTCATGTCCGACTCTTAGTGACCCCATGAACTGCAGCCTACCAGGCTCCTCCATCTGTGGGATTTTCCAGGCAAGAGTACTGGAGTAGGGTGCCATTGCCTTCTCTGACCCATACATAAGTAGCATATAAATATAAAGAATTCACTATAACTTGTGTACTTGGTATTAAGATCTAATGTAATTTTTAAAAAATCTCCTCTCTTTCCTGCTGCTGCTGCTAAGTCGCTTCAGTCGTGTCCGACTCTGAGAGATCCCATAGATGGCAGCCCATCAGGCTCCACTGTCCCTGGGATTCTCCAGGCAAAAACACTGGAGTGGGTTGCCATTTCCTTCTCCAGTGTATGAAAGTGGGAAGTGAAAGAGAAGTTGCTCAGGCGTGTCCGACTCTTAGCGACCCCACGAACTGCAGCCTACCAGGCTCCTCCGTCCATGGGATTAGCCAGGCAAGAGTACTGGAGTGGGGTGCCATTGCCTTCTCCTCACTTCCCTAGGCTTGTGAAAATACAGATAAGTCAAAGGCTGGGGAAAACTTCACCTATTCTCTAGAAATGTTTTAATTAAAAATTAATATTTTATGTTACTTTGAAGCCAGTCCACACCTAGTCCCACATAAAGTTGTACACGGACATAACAGGTGTTGAACACAATAGCTTATTGTGAAACCACCAACAGAAATCATTTATGGATATTGTAAAACATTGAACTTTGATATTTATTAAATGGCACTAATTAACTAGCTTCATTGTAAGGCACTTAAATTCCAAGTCATGTTTGCTAACTGCAAATGAAGTAGGTTTTAAACCTCAACGAGTGCCACTGGAGTATTTGTGTGAATGTATCATCAGAAAATCTAACATGTTTTTGCTAATCAATATTGTTCTCACCTTGTGGTTTTCCTGTGCTCGTGGGCAAGGTAAGTTGAAACAGGTATGAACACTCACCCTTCCTCCTACTTCGTTTCTACTTTCATGTGTGTGTTTTTGATTGAATCAACTGGTAGAAATAGTCTTCAGGATGTGATAACCATAAAGAATACCTTAATGAAATAATGATCACATATTCACCTGAGGGGAAAATAAGATAAATTATCTTCTACATCCTCTGAGTACCACAGTATGCAGAGCCACTGAATATTGATTTGTGAGGTCATGTGAATATGCTCATGAAAATGTGAGCAGAAAAATGCCACAGAAAAGCTAGAGTGTAACTCCAAAATGTTTCGAGGATTCTGCTTTGTAATACAAGAAACTTAGAGAGCAATGTATTACTTCACATTCTTACATGTGGTGTTGATTTCGCAGATTCACACTTCATCAAATACTAAATTTTAAGTATGTTCAGTTGACTGTATTTCAATTATATCTTAGTAAAGCTACTAAAAGTCATTAACATCACTGCCAAATTAATGTTTTAACAAAATTAGCTACAGGTAACAGGCGTCTCTTTTAACAAAATCCAGAGTATATTCTTTATTTCTGCTGCAATGCCAAAAATTTAAAATTATTTTCAGAGAGCATTGGAAATTGTGAAATTTTTAAAAAATTAATCACTTCTATCTTGAAATTTATAAGTTCTTCATTATGATGCTTTTCTTCTGTTTTTTTAATAATCCAATCCTTTCTTTCTTGTAAATATGTCTTCTAATGAGTTTTATGATTCCTCATTAAACACTGCTACTGCTAAGTCGCTTCAGTCGTGTCCGACTCTGTGCGACCCCATAGACGGCAGCCCACCAGGCTCCCTCGTCCCTGGGATTCTCCAGGCAAGAATACTGGAGTGGGTTGCCATTTCCTCCTCCAATGCATGAAACTGAAAAGTGAAAGTAAGTCGCTCAGTTGTGTCCAACGCCTAGCGACCCCATGGACTGCAGCCCACCAGGCTCCTCTGTCCGTGGGATTTGCCAGGCAAGAGTACTGGAGTGGGGTGCCATTGCTTTCTCCAACACTAGGTGTGACTATAATATGCATTGCTGTGCATTATTGATTTAATAATATGTTGCATGTTGGGTTTTGCATATTATTTAAGTCAATTTGTCAATTTTCCTCATAAACAATGTTTACGACACAACAGAGCTTCCTGTCCAGTCCTATGGGTAACAATTAAAAGCACCTTAGGTCCCAGGTCACCTATAAGAATGGCTCCATTACCAGAGTGCTTGCTGAAAGGGCAGACAGATGTGTTACTCAGTTTATCCCTGGTTCTCAGGTATATGGGAGATGGTCTATTAATCAGTTAGAGAAAATATTAAAGGCATATTTCTAAGTAAGAGAGATAGCAGAGGAGGAGTATACAAGAATGAGAGAAATTTGGAACTTTGACAAATCCTTGCCTGATATTCCAGTTGAAAACCAGTCTTCTCGTTAGCAAGGGAACTCTTTCTAAAAGTGGCCTTAGAGATAAATGTTCTGAATATTTGTGAATAGTTATTTTTCATAATAGATCACTGCTTCACAATTGTAGACTTCTTGTAAGAACTACTTCCTCATCCAACAGAAATAGAAAGTCATATCTTTTTCTTAATTGAAACTCAAAATTACAGAAATAGATTCATCATCTGTTGTTCATGACCCATTCTCATCATGAAATCATACTTGTTAATGACATATGCTGAAAACTGAAAAATCCAAGAGTAAAGAATAATTATTCCAAATCTCCAACAGTGTTGGAAACATACACTAGAATGTTAACCAAAAGGAATGAGATTAATTTAGTAGTTTATTCCCAATATGGGAAGTGAAGGGGGAGGGGAAAAAAATCCAACATTACAACATGTTACAGCATTAGAGTATCCTGCACGCAACTGTACACTTACATTTACCAGTGCACTATGTATTTTCATCATATTAATTGGCATGCTTCAAGTTCACCTTGAAAAACTCTTTTCAGGATTTCTAGTAAGGCAAGTCTAGAGGTATTCAGTTCCCTCAGTAATTGTTGGTCTGGAGAAGTCTTTATCTTCAATTCATTTCTGAATGACAGTATTCTTGGCAGTTTTCTCTTTCAGCACTTGGAATATATCATCCTACTTTTTCCTGGCTACTTAGGATTCTGCTTTGAAATATGCTTAGAGACATATGAGTGTTCCTTTGTAAGCTTCAGGCTTTTTTGTTTTCTTTTGATGTTTTTTTTTTCATGCTTTAAGATTTTAAGCCTTTAAGACTTCAAGCCCTTAAGTCTTCTCTGTTTTTCTTTAATTTTTGAAGCTTCATTATAGTATGTGTTTTAGCTGCATCTTAATGTTGATTTTGTTTCAGTTCAGTCACTCAGTCGTGTCTGACCCTTTGCCACCCCATGAATCTCAGCACGCCAGGCCTCCCTGTCCATCACCAACTCCTGGAGGTCACTCAAACTCACGTCCATCAAGTCAGTGATGCCATCCAGCCATCTCATCCTCTATCGTCCCCTTCTCCTCCTGCCCCCAATCCCTCCCAGCATCAGAGTCTTCTCCAATGAGTCAACTCTTCACATGAGGTGGTCAAAGTACTGGAATTTCAGCTTTAGCATCATTCCTTCCAAAGAACACCCAGGACTGATCTCCTTTAGAATGGACTGGTTGGATCTCCTTGCAGTCGATGGGACTCTCAAGAGTCTTCTCCAACACCACAGTTCAAAAGCATCAATTCTTCGGCACTCAGCTTTCTTCACAGTCCAACTCTCACATCCATACATGACCACTGGAAAAACCATAGCCTTGACTAGATGGGCCTTTGTTGGCAAAGTACTGTCTCTGCTTTTGAATATGCTATCTAGGTTGGTCATAACTTTCCTTCCAGGGAGTAAGTGTCTTTTAATTTCATGGCTGCAGTCACCATCTGCAGTGATTTTGGAGCCCAGAAAAATAAAGTCTGACACTGTTTCCACTCTTTCCCCATCTATTTCCCATGAAGTGATGGGACTGGATGCCATGATCTTCGTTTTCTGAATGTTGAGCTTTAAACCAACTTTTTCCACTCTCCACTTTCACTTTCATCAAGAGGCTTTTTAGTTCCTCTTCACTTTCTGCTATAAGGGTGGTGTCATCTGCATATCTGAGGTTATTGATATTTCTCCCAGCAATCTTGATTCCAGCTTGTGCTTCTTCCAGCCCAGCTTTTCTCATGATGTACTCTGCATATAAGTTAAATAAGCAGGGTGACAATATACAGCCTTGATGTACTCCTTTTCCTATTTGGAACCAGTCTGTTGTTCCATGTCCAGTTCTAACTGTTGCTTCCTGACCTGCATACAGGTTTCTCAAGAGGCAGGTCAGGTGGTCTGGTATGCCAATCTCTTTCAGAATTTTCCACAGTTTATTTATTTATTTATTTTTTTATCAAGAATCTCTTATTGATTATCAGAAACATTACAAACATCTAATATGAACAAATTGTAACATGACAGTGTTTAGTTTGAATGATTAATACATTTCAGATATAATATTATACATATTTCAATGTTATTCTCCCCAATCATCCCACCCTCTCCCAGTCCCAGAGTCCAAAAGTCTGGTCAATACATCAATGTCTCTTTTGCTGTCTCGTAAATAGGGTTATTTTTACCATCTTTCTAAATTCCATATATATGCGTTAGTATACTGTATTTGTGTTTTTGTTTCTGGCTTACTTCACTCTGTATAATAGGCTCCAGTTCCATCCACCTCCTTAGAACTGATTCAAATGTATTCTTTTTAATGGCTGAGTAATACTCCATTGTGTATATGTACCACAGCTTGCTTATCCATTCATCTGTGGATGGACATCTAGGTTGCTTCCACGTTCTGGCTATTGCAAACAGTGCTGATATGAACATTGGGGTACACGTGTCTCTTTCAATTCTGGTTTTCTCAGTGTGTATGCCCAGCAGTGGGATTGCTGGATCATAAGGCAGTTCTATTCCCAGTTTTTTGAGGAATCTCCATACTGTTCTCCATAGTGGCTGTACCAGTTTGCATTCCCACCAACAGTGCAAGAGGGTTCCCTTCTCTCCGCACCCTCTCCAGCATTTATTGCTTGTGGACTTTTGGATAGCAGCCATTCTGATTGGCGTGAAATGGTATCTCATAGTGGTTTTGATTTGCATTTCTCTGATAATGAGTGATGTTGAGCATCTTTTCATGTGTTTGTTAGCCATCTGTATGTCTTCTTTGGAGAAATGTCTATTAAGTTCTTTGGCCCATTTTTTGATTGGGTCATTTATTTTTCTGGAATTGAGCTGTAGAAGTTGCTTGTATATTTTTGAGATTAGTTGTTTGTCAGTTGCTTCATTTGCTATTACTTTCTCCCATTCTGAAGGCTGTCTTTTCACCTTGCTTATAGTTTCCTTTGTTGTGCAGAAGCTTTTAAGTTTAATTAGGTCCCATTTGTTCATTTTTGATTTTATTTCCAATATTCTGGGAGGTGGGTCATGGAGGATCCTGCTGTGATGTAAGTCAGAGAGTGTTTTGCCTATGTTTTCCTCTAGGAGTTTTATGGTTTCTGGTCTTACATTTAGCTCTTTAATCCATTTTGAGTTTATTTTTGTGTATGGTGTTAGAAAGTGTTCTAGTTTCATTCTTTTACAAGTGGTTGACCAGTTTTCCCAGCACAGTTTATTGTGATCCACACAGTCAAAGGTTTAGGCATAGTCAATAAAGCAGAAATAGATGCTTTTCTGGAACTGTCTCGCTTTTTTGATGATCCAGTGGATGTTGGCAATTTGATCTCTGGTTCCTGTGCCTTTTCTAAAACCAGCTTGAACATCTGGAAGTTCACGGTTCACATATTGCTGAAGCCTGGCTTGGAGAATTTAGAGCATTACTAGCGTGTGAGATGAGTGCAATTGTGCAGTAGTTTGAGCATTCTTTGGCATTGCCTTTCTTTGGGATTGGAATGAAAACTGACCTTTTCCAGTCCTGTGGCCACTGCTGAGTTTTCCAAATTTGCTGGCATGTTGAGTGCATATTCAAAAGCAGAGACATTACTTTACCAACAAAGGTTCGCCTAGTCAAGGCTATGGTCTTTCCTGTGGTCATGTATGGATGTGAGAGCTGAATTGATGCTTTTGAACTGTGGTGTTGGAGAAGACTCTTGAGAGTCCCTTGGACTGCAAGGAGATCCAACCAGTCCATTCTGAAGGAGATCAGTCCTGGGTGTTCTTTGGAAGGAATGATGCTAAAGCTGAAACTCCAGTATTTTGGCCACCTCATGCGAAGAGTTGACTCATTGGAGAAGACTCTGATGCTGGGAGGGATTGAGGGCAGGAGGAGAAGGGGACGACAGAGGATGAGATGGCTGGATGGCATCACTGACTCGATGGATGCGAGTCTGAGTGACCTCCGGGAGCTGGTGATGGACAGGGAGGCCTGGCGTGCTGCGGTTCATGGGGTCGCAAAGAGTCGGACACGACTGAGCGACTGATCTGATCTCTGATCTGAGTGCATAACTTTCACAGCATCATCTTTCAAGATTTGAAATAGCTCAACTGGAATTCCATCACCTCCACTAGCTTTGTTCATAGTGATGCTTTCTAAGGCCCTCTTGACTTCACATTCCAGGATGTCTGGCTCTAGGTCAGTGATCACACCATCGTGATTATCTGGGTCGTGAAGATATTTTTTTATATAGTTTTTCTATGTATTCTTGCCACCTCTTCTTAATATCTTCCGCTTCTGTAAGGTCCATACCATTTCTGTCCTTTATCGAGCCCATCTTTGCATGAAATGTTCCCTTGGTATCTCTAATTTTCTTGAAGAAATCTCTAGTCTTTCCCATTCTGTTGTTTTCCTCTATTTCTTTGCATTGATCACTGAGGAAGACTTTCTTATCTCTTCTTGCTGTTCTTTGGAACTCTGCATTCAGATGCTTATATCTTTCCTTTTCTCCTTTGCTTTTTGCTTCTCTTCATTTCACAGCTATTTGTAAGACCTCCCCAGACAGCCATTTTGCTTTTTTGCATTTCTTTTCCATGGGGATGGTCTTGATCCCTGTCTCCTGTACAATGTCACAAACCTCATTCCATAGTTCATCAGGCACTCTATCTATCAGATCTAGTCCCTTAAATCTATTTCTCACTTCCACTGTATAATCATAAGGGATTTGATTTAGGTCATACCTGAATGGTCTAGTGGTTTTCCCTACTTTCTTCAATTTAAGTCTGAATTTGGCAATAAGGAGTTCATGATCTAAGCCATAGTCAGCTCCTGGTCTTGTTTTTGCTGACTGTATAGAGCTCCTCCATCTTTGGCTGCAAAGAATATAATCAGTCTGATTTCGGTGTTGACCATCTGGTGATGTCCATGTGTAGAGTCTTCTCTTGTGTTGTTGGAAGAGGCTGTTTGATTTTGTTTAGTCATGTATAAACTTTGGTATGAACTTCGATACCAAATCACACCCCTGATTTTGGAAGTTCTCAGTTATTCTTTAAATTAGCTTTCACACTCATCTCCCCTTTTCCCCTTCTGAAAATTCAACAGTTCACAAGTTAGTTCTGTTGATGCTGCCCCATAGAGCATATAGACTTTTTTCATTCTTTTTTTGTTTTTTATTTTTATTTTTGTTGTTGTTGTTTTATTTTCTTTTTATTCTCCTCTACATGGATAACTTCAATATGTCACCTATCTCACAGATTCTTTCTTCTGCTTGTTTCATTCTGTGGTTGATGCTCTCTAAAGCATTTTCATTTCATCCTTGAATCCTTCAGTACCACAGTTTCTGGAGTTTTTATATGATTTGTTTATTTTTATTAAAGTGCTCATTTATTGTTTTCCTGCTTTTGTTTGACTGTCTTACTGTATTTTCTTGTAGCACATGGAGTTTTTAAAACAGCTATTTTTAAATCTTCATTGGGTAAATCACAGGTCTCTAATCTTTGGGTGGAAATGTACATGCATGCATGCTAAGTCACTTCAGTTCAGTTTAGTTCAGTTGCTCAGTCATGTCTGCCTCTTTGCGACGCAATGAGCTGCAACACACCAGGCCTCCCTATCCAACACCATCTCCTGGAGTTTACTCCAACTCATGTCCATTGAGTTGGTGATGCCATCCAACCATCTCATCCTCTGTCACCCCCTTCTCCTCCTGCCTTCAATCCTTCCCAGCATCAGAGTCTTTTCAAATGAGTCAGCTCTTCGCATCAGGTGGCCAAAGTATTGGAGTCTCAGCTTCAACATCAGACTTTCCAATAAACACCCAGGACTGATCTCCTTTAGGATGGATTGGTTGGATCTCCTTGCAGTCCAAGGGACTCTCAAGAGTCTTCTCCAACACCACAGTTCAAAAGCATCAATTCATCAGTGCTCAGCTTTCTTTATAGTTCAACTCTCACATCCATACATGACTCCTGGAAAAGCCTTGACTAGACGGACCTTTGTTGGCAAAGTAATGTCTCTGCTTTTTAATATGCTGTCTGCTGCTGCTGCTGCTGCTACGTCATCAATCATGTCCGACTCTGTGCGACCCCATAGACGGCAGGCCCCCCACCAGGCTCCCCCGTCTCTGGGATTCTCCAGGCAAGAACACTGGAGTGAGTTGCCATTTCCTTCTCCAATGCGTGAAAGTGAAAAGTGAAAGTGAAGTCGCTCAGTTGTGTCCAACTCCTAGCGACCCCATGGACTGCAGCCTACCAGGCTCCTCCGTTCACGGGATTTGCCAGGCAAGAGTACTGGAGTGGGTTGCCATTGCCTTCACTGAATATGCTGTCTAGGTTGGTCATAACTTTTTCCAAGGAACAAGCATCTTTTAATTTCATGGCTGCAGTCACCACCTGTTGTGATTTTGGAGCTCAAAAAAATAACGTCTATCACTGTTTCCATTGTCTCCCCATCTATTTGCCATGAAGTGATGAGACCAGATACCATGATCTTAGTTTTCTGAATGTTGGGCTTTAAGCCAACTTTTTCACTCTCCTCTTTCACTTTCAAGAGGCTCTTTAGTTCTTCTTCGCTTTCTGCCATAAGGGTGGTGTCATCTGAGTATCTGAGGTTATTGATACTTCTCCCGGCAATCTTGATTCTGGCTTGTGAGTCATCCAGCCCAGTGTTTCTCATGAGCTACTCTGCATATAAGTTAAATAAGCAGGGTGACAATATACAGACTTGACGTACTTCTTACCCAATTTGGAACCAGTCTGTTTTTCCATGTCCAGTTCTAACTGTGGCTTATTGACCTGCATACAGATTTCTCAGGAGGCAGGTCAGGTGGTCTGGTTTCCCATCTCTTTAAGAATTTTCCACAATTGTTGTGATCTGTTGTGATCCACAGAGTCAAAGACTTTGGCATAGTCAATAAAGCATAGTCAACCTTTCTAGAGACTCTCAAACTATCTCAGATCTTCTATGGGGCACCTTCTGACACTTGTTATCCCTTTTCCCAGAATTCCTGTGCTTCTGCGCCTTGTCTATGTCCTGCAATGCACAAGAAAAGGTGCTGACAGCCTATCTTTTGTCTCCCCAGAAGCAGCCTCCACCTTAAACTTGTGGTCTCCTCCTGCCCCACAGATTTGGGCCAGATTTCTGTGCACACTCACTGATGATCTATCGAAGCTTGCTCTTACCTCCAATGTCAGTTGTACCCACAGGGAGCTGGCTATAAGGTGGAAAGGTGTGTGAGTGAGGCAGACAGAGCTTCTGTGGAAAACTGGACTTTCGCTAGCTCCATGTTGATTTTCTAAGATAGTGTTTACAGGGGCTCTTGGACTGTGGCTGAGAAATGATCACCTGTAGGCACCACAGGTTCATGAACCACTGTAGGCACCACAGTCAGGACAGAGGCCTGTGTGCTTTTACCTCCTGCATGGATGGGCGAGACTCTTCTGGGCCCTTGGCACAGGGTGTTGAGTCAGACACCTCCATCCGGGGCAGGTTTCTCTGTGAATGGATGTCTAATTTCTGTTGTTGGGTTAGAAGCAAAAATAATGGATGTCTTAGTCTTCTGATTTGAACACATTTCTCGTTTTATCATTTTTCTTGACTTTCGGTGTTGATATCTGTGCATCATATTAAATGTCCACTTTTCCTGGTCTTCACAGACCTGCCTCATACGTAGAACCCTTTCATCAAGCGGCCTAGCCAGAGATTCTGGGTGCCTCTCTAACCTCTACGCTCATCCAAACCACCGTCTTTGTTTTTAGCATCTTTCAGGGGTCTTGAGCATGCCAACTCCCTTTAGTGTGCTGAGAGAGGTGAGCTAGAAGCCAGAATAGTTGGTAAACCTGGGAACTGGAGGTTATCATTTCATCCACTCTGGACTGAGCTGGCGAGAGGAGCTGTGCAAATGCATGCATGCTCCTTCAAACCTTGTGCTCTTCAAAACCATGATTCAGCTCTCTGCAGTCCCCAGGCACCAAGCAAACTCTGGGTTTCATCAGCTCTCAGGGACAGGTTAGTTAGAAGCCAATTCCTCGGGCAGCAGCTGAAGAAGATGAGGGTCTAGATGTGTGGTGTGACTCTTCCATGAAGAAACTTGGAGCTGCTCACTCCACATGTAGCTGGGAAATGACTTGTGAGGAGTGCTGGCACAGCCATTCATAACTGCTATTTCATTCTCTGTAATCCCAGGAAACTGGAAATGCTGGGCCTCCCAGAGGAGAAACCAGACCCTGGAATAGCAGCTACATTAGCATGGATCTCCCTATATACATTAGTCATCTGAAGTTTTTATACATTTTTTTGTCCTAGAATCCCCAGCGCAACGAGTGTAATTATGCTAGTAAGAGAATATAATTGATAGATGAAATCATTTTAATTTGATTATTAAGATAAAGTACTACTTATACTCTTTTTTTCATTTCAAGTGAAACCTTGCGATTTTCCAGTAATAAAACATGGAAGGTTATATTATGCATTTAAAGGATACTTTCCAGCAAGTGTAGGTCAACAGTTTTCCTATCGCTGTAATCAGTATTTTGTGACTCCTTCACAAAGTTCCTGGGATTACATGACTTGCACCCTGAAAGGATGGTCTCCAGAAGTGCCCTGCCTCAGTAAGTAAACCTCTTTAATTTTATGTGTGTAAATCTTTCAAAGTGTGAAGAGACACTAGTACTCACTAGTAAATGAGTACAGTTAGGTCTTGTATACAACAGGAAGGCTGAGGGACAAGTTCTATGAGTAAAAAGATCCAAATAGGTTTTCCTTTCATGAGGAGCTCTTCATGGAAATCACAGGAAATTATAGAGACCTTACAAGAATATCTGCATCATTTATACGTATTTTAATTATAAAAACTAAAGATAAATGACATGGAGTATTCATTTATTTTTTTCCTTTTTAACAAATGTGGTAGTAACTTTCATTTTTATTAAGCTATATGTTATTTTAGAATACTAATGCTCTGTCAGATAAATCCTATAGAGTTAATTTTTACTGTGCTCTCACCAAACATATGTTATTTTTCTATTCTGTTGTTTTTATGACCCTTAGGACAATGCACTTTCAATTATTTGGAAAATGGATACTACACAAATTCCCAAGAAAAGTATTTACAAGGTAAAACTGTAAGAGTCCGCTGCCATGACGGCTACAGTCTTCACAATAATCAGAACACAATGACGTGCACTGAGAAGGGCTGGTCCCCTCCTCCAATATGCGTTCGCGTTGGTGAGTAAACTGGGCTCAGACCCCAGTATGTTCACAAGTTTCTAACACTCAGCTGTATTATCCACTGAAAAATATGTAGACCAGCCTCTTGTTTTGTCAAAGGACCTATTTAATTTTATTCTTTAACAAGCGTGTGTGAGTGTACAGATTCCTAGATAAGTGTATTACCAAATAAATGTGCCTATTGATGGACATTAGACAAGAAAATGAAAAGAACCACAAAGAAGAAACCTGTAATAACAGAGTGAAATTAGAAAGATGGCAGAATAGGAGTTTTACTGTCTCTCCCAATACAAACACAGCCTTTGACAGTCACACATGAATGAGAGTATCTTTGTGGGAGGCAAGGAGTCTAGCAGGGCGATTATAGCAAATACTCAAAACCCGGCACATCACAGAGGCTCAGAGGAGCAGCCTCACCTTGCGTGTGTCGCCCTCCCCTAAGTGGCACAGCTTGGTGCCAAGAGAGACCACTCAGCACAGGATTTACCTGTGGGGGAATAAGAGCATCTGCCCAAGGGTGGCTTCCTCAGCCTCCAACACTGATGAGAAGGCACACTTCTCTCTCCCCTCATCCAGGACACGGGGGTCACCTGCATGGCTGAGGGGTGGGGAGAGGCCAGCTGTGCAGCATCCAGAGCTAGAACTCATTGAGGGACATGGATCCTACTGACCATATTGGAGACACGACCAGGAAGCCCACCCTCTAGGCATTGCAGACTCCTTGCTCGTGGGTACTGCTCACCCATGGGCACCTCAACACATCCACATCCCCCTGCCCCAGGGCCAGCTCCCTGTGTAGGTCCTCACAGTGGTGTCCCAAGCCTTTGATCTGCGAGACATCCAGAAGCCAGTCTGACCCCATGGGACTGTGAGAAAGCACACAAACTGAGTATTCAGCATTGCCCCAGGGAAGCAGCCAGGAAGCTGCCAGCACAGAGACTGGCTTTGCTGGGTGGAGAGAAGCATACGAGCTTCAGAATTCTCTCCCAAGAGGAACTGAGATATGTGGCCAGGTGTATCCTTAAAAGAGGTCTGGAAAAGCCTCAAAATCCTATCAGTGACAGAGTGAACTCTCCCCAAGGCAAGTCTGTAAAGACTAGAGGAAGTGACTGCTGCTTTAAATGCAAACACAGCATGCTTTAAATGCAAGACAAACAGGAGACTATAAGGAACACAAAAGTCAAGGACTGTAACACAAACAAAAGAACATAATAATTATACAGTAACTGGCATCAAATAATGAAATGATGGATATTCACTAAACTTACTGTTGTAAACATATCATTATATATAAGTCAAATCATTACTCTGTTAGTGATGGGTCACTTGAGTCATGTCCGACTCTCTTGTGACTCTGCGGACTGTAGCCGGCCAGGCTTCTCAGTCCATGGAATTCTCGAGGCAGGAATACTGGAGTGGGTTGCCATGCCTTTCTTCAAGGGATCTTCCCAATCCAGGGATCAGACCCACATCTCCTGCATTGGCAGGTGATTTCTTTAACACTATCACCACATTTAACACCCCATAACCTGTGTAGTACATTTTAAGATCTACTATAATTTTTAAAAATTTATCATTTTCCATAGCCCATGAAAATACAGATGATTCAACAGGCAGGCAGAAAGAACTTCACCTACTATCTTGAGATGTTTTATTGAAAATTAGTATTTTACATTACTTTTGGAGCCAGTTCATACCTGGTCCCACATAAAGCCATGGACATACTTGTCAGGTGATGAATAAAGTAACTTACCATGAAACTACCAACAGAAACCATTTAGGGATAGTGTAAGACATTGAACTTAGATATTTACTAAATGACACATTAACCAGCTTCACTGTAATACACTTAATTTCGGAGTCACATTTGGGAACTGCAAATGAGGCGGATTTTAAACCTCAAATGATGCAACTGGAATATTTGTGTGACTGTACCATCAAAAAAATCTAACATGCTGTTACTAGTCAATGTCCTGCCCACCTTGTGGGTTTCCACTGCCTAAGGACAGGGTAAGCTGACATTGATTCAAACACTCAGCCTTCCTCCTAAATGTAATTTTATCTACTTTCATGTGCATATATTTTTGATTGAATCTCCTGGTGGAAATAACCTGCAATGTGAGATACCTGTAAATAAGACCTTAATGAACAAATTAACACGGTCACCTAAGGGGGAAATAAAATGCATTGTTTTCTGTATTCTGAGTACCACCATGCGAAAGGCCACTGAATATTGCTTACGAGGTCATGTGAATGTGCTCATGAAAATGTGAACAGAAGATATGTCACAGAAAAGCTAGAGTATGACTCGAACACGTTTGGGAGATTCTTGTCTGTAATATGAAGAAACTTTGGGGAACAATGGTTATTTTCATAATCTTGCATAGGGTGATGATTTTGTAGATTCAAACCTCATCAACTCCTATATTTTAAATATGTTTAGTTGACTATATTTCAAAGCCATTAACAACGCTGTGATGCTAATGTTTTAACAAAATTAGCTCTAGGGAACAGGCATATCTCTTTTCACAAAATGTAGAATATATTCTTAATTTCCAGTATAATGCCAGTATATTTAAATGCCAGTTCATTTAAAAATTGTTTTCAGAGAGCACTGAAAACGTTGAAAACATAAAAATCTGTTCAATGAAAAACTCTGGGGCTGCAGTCTTGACACTGTTCTAAAGATTCCCAAGGGGTTCTGTGCACATTTCTGTCTAGGAGCCACGGCTACAGCCTCTGGTACCTTACATCCCCTCAATCTCACTGAGGAATTATGCACACCACTCACTGAGGTGTCCTTAAGCATTTGCCCAAATTATTATTAAAGAGTAGTTTTGTAAATTATACACTTATTTTTCTGTTATTTTGTCAGATCTTCTGTTTGGATCTTTTGGTCATCTTCTTCCCCCAACTGTGTTATTCTCAATGTGTGTCAGTTCCACTTTTTTAAACTAATGAATTGGCAACAAAGTCATGAGATAGAGACTCCTTTACTCAGTATATCAAATTTTGTGCATATTATGGCACTTATATGTAATTTATATATTAATGCATTTAATTAATTTTTGCATGTTCAAATCATTATTTTTCTTAATTTCATTGGTTCCATATAGAGTCACTTTTAATTTTGGCTTTTTCTGTGTGTTGGCGCTGGATGTATAACAAAATTAAACTTTCCTATTCATATCAGTAAACGTATTCATAATCCAACTATTCATAGACGTTGCAGTGTTTGTATTGCCACCAAGTTTTTTTCCAAAAGATGTCCTCTGTCCTTCCTACAATGTCCCTTCTAATAGCTTACAATATATAGCACTTCTTCTAAGACGATGGAGTCTCAGTGTGCTTTTCTTCAATTACCCATGATAGCACAGTCTCCTTCATATATTGGTACTTTTGGTTTCAAGTTCTTGCTTATGTGGACAGCTGGACACACATCAGAATGGTGATTTTAGGACATATGTGTGCACTTCTGTGTGATATCATATAAGCTCCTGTAAAATCGTTTATTACTTTCAGTTAAACTATCAAATATGACAAGCAGTACATAAGTTAAATTTCAAAGTTAGTGAAACGTAAAATCTTTCTTTCATTTATTCCTAGGACTTCCTTGTGGACTTCCACCTTCAATTCAGAACGGTGTTGTACGTCACAAGAAAGACAATTACCAGTATGGAGAAAAAGTCACATACACCTGTGACGAAGGATTTAGGATTTATGGATTTGCATCTATAAGATGTTTAGGAGGAAAATGGTCCCGTACACCAAAATGCATAAGTACAGTGCATTTCATTTTATTCTAATGCTGATAAATATCTTTAATTAAGAGCATAGATGGTACAAATATGAGACTAAGCAGTAATTCTAGAACTTTACAAGGCATCTTGTGAAAGTTCTGAATTCTAGTAGGGAATTAACAATCCTAGTAATAACAGAAGTTTTAAAATAGGAGCTAAATTATCTCATTTTCACATCAACTTCGGTGCAGTTTGGACATCCTCTGATAAACATCCTCAGCTTTCTGGCCTTTGTTCCACACGACTGTATCACAGATGACCTCTGCTCATCAGTCTTACCACTGCTCAATGTACTGTTAATTTATCAATCAGTTCTTTATAATACATAATTTTCTAAGACACGTGACGTAATTCAAGGTAACAGATTTTGATACAAGAAACAGAAACACGTTTATAATGTAGGCGGCCTGCAATGGGGAAAAAGAATCTAAGTGTGAGAAGTATGCTCTCAAGAATCACACGCAGCCCCATCTCTTTGAATATCAACATTCCCACATTGTACTTCTGATGAATATAGACACTCAATGTGACTAGGTCAAGATGTCTGACATTTGTTTTAAGTTATAAGAGAAATTTGTACAATATTCATTGGTTTGATATGTACCTATCTATTTTTCTGGAATATAATCATTGGTCACTATGTATTTTTAAAGATGGACTAAACTAATATATATTCCTTTTTTTTCAGGCAAAGATTGTTTTAACTTGCCCAGCTTTGATGATGCTGTGCTCACAGGCAAGAAGAAGAAATCATATAGATCAGGAGAACAAGTGGCTTTTAAATGTCGACCGTATTATCAGCTGGATGGATCCAACACTATACAGTGTGTTAAGAGCAAATGGATAGGAAAGCCAGTGTGCAGAGGTACTTTGGTAAAATTTTTAAATTTTATTATTAAAGTATCTTAAGTAATATAATATTCACCATCATTACATGGTCATAGATTATTCGTTGTTCTTAGTGTCGTTCAGTCGATAAGTCGTGCCTGACTCTTTGTGACCCCATGGACTACAGCACACCAGGCTTCCCTGTCCTTCACTATCTCCCAGAGTTTGCTCAGACTCACGTCCATTGAGTCCATCTCATCTTCTGTCACCCGCTTCTCCGGACTTCAATCTTTCCCAGCATCAGGGTCTTCTCCAGTGAGTTGGCCCTTCATATCAGGTGGCCAAAGTATTAGAGGTTCAGCTTCAGCATCAGTCCTTCCAATGAATATTCAGGGTTGATATTCTTTACAGTTGACTGGTTTGATCTCCTTGCAATCCAAGGGACTCTCAACAGCACCACAGCTTGAAACCATCAATTCTTCAGCACTTAGCCATCTTTATGATCTAACTCACCCATCCATACATGACTACTGGGAAAAAACATAGCTTTGACTATACTGCCCTCTGTAGGCAAAGTGATGTCTCTACTTTTTAATACACTGTCTAGGTTTGATACAGCTTTCCTCTTAAGGAGCTGCTGCTGCTGCTAAGTCGCTTAAGCATCTGTTAATTTCATGGCTACATTCACCGTCCACATTGATTTTGGAACCCAAGAAAATAAAATCAGTCACTGCTTTCACTTTTCCCCCTTCTATTTGCCATTAAGTGATGGCACTGGATGCCACGATCTTAGTTTTTTCAACATTGACTTTCAAGCCAGCTTTTTCTCTCTTCTCTTTCACTCTCAAGACTCTTTAGTTCCTCTTTACTCTCAGCCATTAGAGTGGTATCATCTACATATCTGAGGTTGTTGATATTATTCCCAGAAATTTTGATTCCAGGTTGTGATTCAGCCAGCCTAGCATCTCACATGATGTACTCTGCATAGAAGTTAAGCAAGCAGGGTGACGATATACAGCCTTGTCATACACTCTTTCCAATTTTGAACCAGACAATTGTTCCATGTCAAGTTCTAACTGTTGCTCCTTGACTCACATACAGGTCAAAAAAGTTTATGTCTCAACTTAAAAAGAGATGGGATTGTGTTCTCAGTGTTTAGCTTGTAGCCCAATAATTCTAAAAGCACATCCCTGGCACCGCAATCTCAGCATATTCTGGAAAACTGTTAGATATGCAAGCGGATTCACAGGCTCACGCAGACCTGTTGAATGAAAACCTCTGGGGCTGCAACTCTGACACTGTTTTAAGGAATCCCAAGGGATTCTGTGCACATTTCAGTTTAGGAGTCAAGGCTACAGCCTCTTGTACCTTCAGTTCAGTTCAGTTCAGTTCAGTCGCTCAGTCGTGTCCGACTCTTTGCGACCCCATGAATCGCAGCACGCCAGGCCTCCCTGTCCATCACCAACTCCTGGAGTTCACTCAGACTCATGTCCATTGAGTCAGTGATGCCATCCAGCCATCTCATCCTTTGTCATCCCCTTCTCCTCCTGCCCCCAATCTCTCCTAGCATCATAGTCTTTTCCAATGTGTCAACTCTTCACATACATCCCCTGAATCTCATTGAGGGATGACCCATCACTCACTGTGGTGTCCTTAAGCACTTTCCAAAAATATAATCAAAGAATAGTTTTGTTGCCCAGATATGTTTGGATCTTTTAATTAATCATCTTCTTCCTTCATTGATGGTATTCTTCAAAGTGTGTTAATTCTTGATCAAGTTTCTAAAGAAGTATCTACTGTGTTTATTTTTCTAGGTGCCTTAAGTTACAGTTAATAAACAGAATGACTATAAACCAAATCCTGATGATTTAAATCAAATTCATATGATCTTATTATTATGACTTTCTTATGGTTTATAAATCATTGTGAATTTATATAATTTATAACACTGATTTTACTAAACTCAGAAAGAGTTGTCCAGAAAAGCTCTCATTTTCACTGGCCTGAAATCATGTATTAAGGCTTGGGCAGAAATTTAAGGTGAAGTGAAGAAGTCGCTCAGTCGTGTCCGACTCTTTGCGACCCCATGGACTGTAGCCTATCAGGCTCTTCCGTCCATGGAATTTTCCAGGCAAGAGTACTGGAGTGGGTTGCCATTTCCTTCTCCAGGGGATCTTCCCGACCCAGGAATCGAACCCAGGTCTCCCGCACTGCAGGCAGACGCTTTACCGTCTGAGCCACCAGGGAAGCTTTATCTCCTTTTCCTTAATCTTATATGTAAACTTATTGAATTTAGTGGTCTTTCATGACAGATTACCTATTGAATCTAAGTAACCATGGAATATATTTGACATTCACTCATTGGCTTATTGTTCATAAGGATCATTATATTAGAAATACTTTTTTTCTTTTTTTCAGATGTTTCCTGTGTGAATCCACCCAGAGTGGAAAATGCAGTTATACAAAGTGAGAAGCCTAGATATCAAAATGGTGAGAGAGTACGTTATGAATGCATCGGAACTTACGACATTTTGGGGGACGTATATGTGACATGTTTAAATGGAACTTGGACAAAACCACCTCAGTGCAAAGGTAGAGTATCTTGTCTATCCATTCCTTGATTTAAGAGAAAGTATTAGGAACAAAATATGTTGAGATATAAGTAGATATTGAAGAACTTCTCAGGGAATAATTTTTCGATTAAAAGAAAATGATAGAAAATGATAGTGCTTAACATCCAGCTCTTTTGTGGAATGAATAAATAATCTCACATACATATTTCATGAAATAGTTGACCAGATTTGAATGGTTGGAATCATGGAACATTTTCAGTCTTAAATATTAAGATAGTTATTTCTTGAAGAATAAATGTGTTAAAGATACCATAAGTACATTTGATAGCACAAGGAATTTCACTCTGAGACATGCAAGAGGCAACCGCGGTCTGATAACAGAATGTGGCGTCTTCTGGGCTTCTTCACATATGGGTGATATTTAAAGGTATGAATGAGTTGAACTCATTCAGGGAATTAGTGTACACATAAAAAAAAATGTCTGAAACTTGGTCTTAGGATGCTTCAGTGTTTAGAGTTCAGAAAGGAAGGGAATCTAAACAAGAAATTGTTGTAAGTCATGTCCCTAAGTGAAGTGAAGTGAAGTCGCTCAGTCGTGTCCGACTCTTTGTGACCCCATAGACTGTAGGCAATTGCTTTATTTAGGACGGGGATCCTGCGTCCATGGGATTTCCTAGGCAAGAATACTGGAGTGGGTTGCCACTTCCCTCTCCAGGGGATCTTCCTGACCCAGGGATCGAACCAGGGTCTCCCGCTTTACAGGCAGACGCTTTAACCTCTGAGCCACCAGGGGTCCCTAAGTCATGTCCAACTCTTTGTGACCCCACAGACTACAGCACACCAGGATTCCCTGTCCTTCACTATCTCCCAGAGTTTGCTCAAACTCATCTCCGTTGAGTCGGTGATGTCATCCAACCATCTTATCTTCTGTTGCCTCCCTTCTCCTCCTGTCCTCAATCTTCCCCAGCTTTACAGTCTTTTCCAATGAGTTGGCTCTTCACATCAGGTAGCCAAAGTATGGGAGCTTTAGCTTCAGCATCAGTCCTTCCAATGAATATTCAGGGTTGATTCTCTTTAAGATTGACTGGTTCAATTTCCTTGCTATCCAAGGGACTTAAGAGTCTTCTAGTGTATCAAGTTAATTCTTGCCTGGTGTGAATTTTTGGCAAATTCTACTTGAATATGTTTTCATGTTTAAAACAGCATACAGCTCAGCATACCGTTTTTGTGTTCACCTGCCACTCTGTCTTTAAATTGAAGTATCTAGACCATTTACGTTTAAGGTAACTACTCTTAGGGACAGTGTCTGCCATTTTATTATTTGTTTTGTGTGTGTTTTCTCTGTTTCTCATCTTCGTTTCCTTTTCTTCACTGTGGCGTTTTCAACACTATAAAATAATTTAACTGTGAGGCATTTGCATTGCTTTCGAGTACATGCTTTCTCTGCAGAGCTTTATTAATAGTTGCTCTAGGTATTAAGGTAACACAGGTAGTTTATCACTACCTACTGTTGCTGACATCTCATCACCTCAGGTGAAATGTGGAAACCTTATTTCCATATAGATTTATTTACCCTCCCACATTTTTAACATAAATTCCTTAAATATTCCCTCAACATATACTGAACACTATATCAAATGACATAATTTTGCATGACCATGATCTAATAAAATCATTAGGGAAAAGACAGTCTTATTATATTTACCCCTGAATTTTTAAAATCAATTCTATTATTTTTCCTTCCTTCCTAAAGTCTCAATCCCTTATCTATTTTCCTTTCTATCTTAAGAATTCCCTTAGCAATTCTTTAAGTAGGTCTGCTGGCAACAAATTCTGTTTTCCTTTGTCTGGGAATGTCTTTCTTTCTCCCTTGAATCCTATAGGATGGTATCACTGGATATAGAATTTGGGGTTGATGATTCTTTTCTTCCAGGATTGGAAAAATGATGTCACTTTTTCCTGGCTCTGTTGTCATGGATGAGAACTCTACTGATGCTTGGATCCTTTTTCTGTATAAGTATTGCATAATATCTATCTAGTTGCTTTTGAGATTTTTTCCTTTGGTTTCCAACAATTTAGTTATGATGTATCTTCACATTAATTTCTATGGGTTTATACTGTTTAGAATTCTTCAGATGTTTTAATATGTGGTGTTGGAGAAGACTCTTGAGAGTCCCTTGGACTGCAAGGAGATCAGCCCTGGGATTTCTTTGGAAGGACTGATGCTAAAGCTGAAACTCCAATACTTTGGCCACCTCATGCAAAGAGTTGACTCATTGGAAAAGACTCTGATGCTGGGAGGGATTGGGGGCAGGAGGAGAAGGGGATGACAGAGGATGAGATGGCTGGATGGCATCACCAACTCGATGGACATGAGTTTGTGTGAACTGTGGGAGTTGGTGATGGACAGGGAGGCCTGGTGTGTTGCAATTCATGGAGTCGCAGAGAGTTGGACATGACTGAGCAACTGAACTGAACTGAACTTTAATATGTAGACTTGTGCTTTGTGTCCTATTTGGGAAAAATTCAGTCATCATAGTTATTTTTTCATCTCAATCCCCTTTGTTTTTACCTTCGGGGTCTCCAATCTTTTACTATCTTCCTATGGTTGTCTGAAGCTCTGTCCATTTTTTTTCAGTCTATATTCAAAGTTAGTCTGTAGTTAAGCTTATTTATCCCTCTATCATCTGCAGTGTATTACTGAGCCTATCTAATGTGCTTTTAAAATTATATTAGTCTTTTTTTAGTTCTATAAATTCAATTGCATTAAGAAAAACCATTTACCAATTATTTCAATATCTGTGTCATCTCAGTGTTGTCTTCTGTGGATTTTTTTTTTTATTTTGAGGCTTTCCAGGTCCTTGGTATTATGAATGATCTGTATCCTAGACTTTTGGGATATTATGATTTTTGAGACCTTAGATTTTATTGGAATCTTTCATTTATCAGGCCTCCATTACTGCCATGCAGGGTGCAAGTCCAGGGTTCCCACCTGGCCTCCACTGACTCAAGGAGAAAGGGCAGAGCTATCTTGCTTCCCAACCATGTGAGTGGAAGTCTGGGCTTCTCGTTTGGCCCCTGCTGATCAAGGCAGGGAAAGAATTAGTCTTAGGTTTCCACTATGGTGTATTTTTAGAGTAAGTCAGTTTATAAAAATTCTTTGTCTTGCTAGCCTGCTCCGTTTCTGGGCTTCTCCAATGTCTCAGCAGTAAAGAATCCGCCTACAGTGTAGGAGCTGCAGGAGATGTAGGATTGATCCCTGGAGGAAGGTCCCCTGGGTTGCATGGCAGCCCACTCCAGTATTCTTGCCTGGAGAATCCCATGGACAGAGGAACCTGGCGGGTTACAATCCATAGGGTCGCCAAGAGTTGGATACAAGTAACTTAGCAAGCATACACATACCACTTTCTGGGCCTCTGATGAAAAAGATCAAGTATTTCTTGAGACCTTTTTTTTTCTTTTTGCTTGAACTTGTTATCATTTCTGGGTTGTCGTCTCAGTGGCTTGACCAAGATACACAGAAAGCAAATTAAAACCCAAGCCACTATCTGCAGTGTCATTTCTTAAATCTCAAGGTCTCTAATCAGATTGACATCTTCTCTACATCTTTTAAAATCTCCTATGTTGGTTTTTATAATATATCAGGATTTTTAATTAGCAGAAGGAATACTTCACAGATGTAATAAGCATCTCAACTTGTCCCAGAAAGGAAGTCCACTATTCAAATCTATAATTGTTTGAATTTTATTTAATGAATTGATGGAGCTAATGGTTTTTTTTTGGTAACAATTTGAAAATCAATAAAAATGACTAGAGATTCAAGACACTGCAGTATGTTGTACATAAGGACAAAAGAAATGTTTTATTTCCCTTCAATATCCATCTGCCTAGCATACATTCACTAAGAAAATGTATTTTAATACCAGAACTCTGCACAGAAGACATATTTGTGAATGTATTATGTGTGATTTCAAGTGGGGTAAAAGTAAAACTTAAAAATGTGCCTTTCCTGTTAAGTGATTGGATTTTCTTCAATAAATCATTTCTGTCATCAGAAGTCACAAATCTCGATATTACATAGTAGGCTACATTTTTTTTTCCTTTATTTTAAACTGTGTGTGGGGGGTGGTTTTTCAATAAATCAAACAACACAGATTTTAGACTCTCATGGAAAATGTGGGCCTCCTCTAACAATAGACAACGGAGACATTGCCTCACTCCTCACACCTGTATATCCTCTGCGGTCAATTGTGGAGCATCAGTGCCAGGCCTACTGTGAGCTTCAGGGAAACAGAAACAGAGTGGGTGAGAATGGAGAGTGGGCTGAGCCACCAAAGCGCCTGGGCAAATGCCTCAGTCTTCTCGTGGACTCTGGGGAAATCTTTGTACTGGGCATGAGGCTTAGCTGTTTATAATAGAGCTTTCATGGACTAACAGACCATTCTGTTGCATGCTTGATTACCAAATAGTACTATGTGTGGAAATAAAGTTTGAAAAATTTCTGGTCAGGAACAATAGCAACAAGAGGTTCCTTAATGAAATCTTTCATAAGGTAATTGACATTGTAAGTCTATGATTATAACATTTAATTATTACATTAAATATAGTGCCTCATTCTTACGTTTAAAATGATGAAATCTGCATGATAGATTTTCAATGAGTTGGTTTGGAAAAGATTTTGAGAAGGAATTTTTGGACTAGAGTAGAAGATTCTACTTGAAAGCTTGAAATTCTGTGGAAAATATTTGTTCACTATATAATGTTTTATGTTTATATTTTTATCTTCAGAGGCCTGTGAAATTTCAGAAGAAATGATGAAAAAACATAACCTACAGTTAAAATGGACAACTTCAAAAAAACTTCACTCTAAAACACAGGACCGTATTGAATTTATATGTAAACGTGGATATCACCCGGTGACACCACATCATACATTTCGAACGGCCTGTCAGGAAGGAAAAGTGATGTATCCTCGCTGTGGACAAAGCACTGGTTAAATGCAGCTGCATGTGCATGTACTGAGAACTTTTCATTATTAATCCACTTCTCAGTTTATCAAGTACTGTTTAACTCATTTTGATTCATAAATCAGATGTCATGGGGACGATGACATTATAATCAGGAAGACTAATGAACCACTTCTTTAAAGCACCTCATTAAACTTGGCAAACCAAGTGCTATGTGTCCTGTTGATAAAATACCTGAGTAAGAAATTAATGCAATCACTTCAGTGCCTCTTCTATAGATCCATTTCCTAACTTTCTCACAGATTCCTCCATAACTTCTGAGGTTTTCTGAGACTCTTTCAGAAGAAAAAGGAAAAGAATCCTTGTCGGTATCTTCAAAATAATATCACTTCCAAACACATAAAGAGCGAACACGTCATACATATGATAGTAATAAGATATAAGTAGATATTTCTTACTTTTGCTCATCTACCAAAAGATAAATATACCAAAAAGTGATGAAATACATAACCATTTACAATATGCATATCTGCTGCTGCTGCTAAGTCACTTCAGTCGTGTCCGACTCTGTGTGACCCCATAGACGGAAGCCCACCAGGCTCCCCCGTCCCTGGGATTCTCCAGGCAAGAACACTGGAGTGGATTGCCATTTCCTTTTCCAATGCATGAAAGTGAAAAGTGAAAATGAAGTCGCTCAGTCATGTCTGACCCTCAGCGACCACATGGACTGCAGCCTACCAGGCTCCTCCGTCCACGGGTTTCTCCAGGCAAGAGTACTGGAGTGGGGTGCCATTGCCTTCTCTGAATATGCATATCTAGCCCACAGTAATTCAAAGAAAGAGGAATTAGAATCCAGTTGGGTACATAATGATTATAACATGACATTAAAAGTGATTAAAGTGATTAAGAACGTTTGACATCTAGCATAAACACACAGGCACATAAACACACTGTGCTTTAAACACTGAATGCGTTTTTATAGAAAAATATTGGCAAGAAGCATTAATAGAATATTTAGAATAACTATAGTTGAATTTAGAAATAATGGGGTAAAATATGGTGTTTAACTCCTTTTTGCGTACATGCATTCTTGAATTTTTCTATCTTTAATGTGTATCACCTTTGAAACATAGAACATGTTATTTTAACATAAAGACATATACAAAGTAAAGGTATATATTCCTTGGTGGCTCAGTGGTTAAGAATCTACCTGCAATTCAGAGACACAGGAGATAAGAGTTCAATCTCTGGGTTGGGAAGATGCTCTGGAGTAGGAAATGACAACCCACTCCAGTATTATTGCCTGTAAAATTTCATGGACAGAGAGCCTGGTGAGCTACAGTCCATGGGGTGCCAAATAGTCAGACATGACTGAGCAACTGAACACACATATAAAGTAAGATAACGTGTGTTGGGAATTCTACAGCCCTCTTTTGTAATGATCTTCAGATCTAATAACATTTTCATGATTTTGCTGGTATAGAGTTTTTGAAACATTAAACCACAAAAGTCTGAAATGTGATTTTTATGTTCATACGTTACAAACAGCATAGTTAGCTTCAATCAGTTGATATAAACATTTTTAATTTCTAAAAATCATGACATAATAGTTCGCATTGTGGCCACACAAATTCCTACCTTTCCCATATGTAAAATATATTCACCCATTTCCAACAGCCCTAAAAGTTTTAATCTGTTCCAGCATCAACTCTAAGGTCCAAATTTTACTTAAATATCTTCTAAATAAGTTATGAGTGAGACTCAGTTACAGGTCCACCCTTGGGCAAAATTTCTATTCACGTGTGACTTTGTGAACCCAGAAAATAAGTAATGCGTTTCTAAAATGAAAACAGACATAGGATAGATATTACCATTCAAGAATGGACAAACAGAAAATTTTTGAAAAAAAAAAAAAAAGAGCAACAGATCACAAACTCAAAACCCATCAGGAGAATTTTCATTAGGTTCCAAGAACAGAGAACAGTCAACGGTGAAGTTGATGTTCTGTCCCTGGGCCACTGGGGGGCAGCCCCAGCTTCTTGGACCACCAGGCAGGACCACCAGCCTACTTTCTCAACTGGAAGAGGCCTTGTTGGCCCAGACTTCCGGGTGCAGGGCTCTGTCTTTGAAGACATTCTTCATTTATTTGTATGATGCCTGTTACTTTCAGTTCAGGCTGGAAGCATTTCTACTGGGATGACATCCTCAAAACTGTGCCAATTTCTTGCGCACTAATAGGCGCAAGTTCTCAGCTATACAGGTGCATCACAGGTCTTTCCTAAATTACTGTATCTCTATTTCTGGCTTAGGCTGAGATAGGTTTTTGGCTCTCAAGTCATGTGCCTAAACTTTTAAGCCAAGGACTGGCCAGCTTCACTCTGGGCTTTATTGGGGAGTACACTCTGTGGATAGGCTGAGAAATGTCAAATCATCTCATGCCGACTTCTTTTGGCTTGACAGTTCATCCTTCAATTTACATCTTATCACATGTATTTTACTACAGGCAGCAAGAGGAAATCGGTGGATCTTCCATAGTTGGTTTGGGAATCTCCAAGTTTATCTGAAATATTTTGTTAATTTTGTGTCAGCTTGGCTAGACTATAGTACTCAAGCGCTTGGTCAAATTATCAACCTAGATGTTTCTCTGAAGGCATCTTAAAGATGTGATTAAGATTTAATCACCGACTTTGAACAAAGCAAAGTATCTTCCATAAAGTGGGTGTTTATCCAATCTGTTGACGGCTTTAAGAGAAAACACTGAGCTCCTTCCAGAAAGAAGGAACTCTACCTCCAGACAGCCTTCAAACTCAAAACTGCACCACACATGCTTTCTAGGTTTCCAGGCTGCCCCCTGCAGGTTTCAGACTTGCCAGTCTCACAATCACATGAGCCAATTCCTTAAAACAAATCTTCACATCTCCATGTATGTTTGTCCGTGTGTGTGTGCATGTATTATACTAATTTAGAATATGCTTCTATTCTTCTAAAAAGAACTCTTAATTCTTTATATAGACTTTGGCAATGAGAGATCCTAAAGGAAGAAAATCTTTAGGATAAGTTTTCAAAATTGGTTCTGGAATTTATTCTGAAATCTGATTTTTTTTTTTTTTTTTTTTAGATTTTCTTGATGTGGACCATTTTTAAAGTCTTTATGGAGTTTGTTACAATATTTCTTCTGTTTTACATTTTGTTTTTTTGGTCACAAGGTATGTGGGATCTTAGCTCCTCAACTGAGGTTCAAACCCACACCCCCGGGGTTGGAAGGTAAAATCCTAACCAGTGAACCACCAGGGAAGTCTCCTCAAATCTGACATTTTTAACAGCACTAATGCATCTACTACCCAGAGGAAAGATGACACTAATAGTCCGTGGCATGCTGTGATGATGAAGACACACAAAACATCAACAATCGATACCTCCAATTGTACTTACAGGAGACAAGTATTTGATATCTTAGAGCATTTTTGTTGAAACTAATGAGTCAAATTGGGTGGGCTGGTTGATCCTCATTGCAAGAGACAAAGTGAAGAAAGAATGAGATGAGCTCGGGAACTGAAACAAACAGTTTGGATGCTGCACAAATGCCCTTAAACTTTCCCTGCTGACCCTGAATACAATCCTTATCTCCTGTACCCACTGAGCTGAGATCACTGGGAAGGAAACCCAGAGTTTCATTCTACCAGTAGCTAGATTACAGTGAAAGTTATGTTTTCAACCACACTAGGATGCCTGCAGTTAAAGTTGGAAAGAATGGGGTCCAAGAATTAGAATGAAAATTATTGGAAAATTGGCCACGAGATGGAAAGATGTATGTGGATAGATCTCTCTGACGAGCAAAAAAGGTGAGGAAATTTATGGCCAATGTGATCCTCACCAAAGATTGATCTCAGCAGAGGCAAATTTAAAAGTCAAGTGGGGAAGATGATGTGTTTGGTGGATATAGTCAGATTATCCCCAGCCTCTGCTGTTATGTCCTGGTGGGTTCACGTACAAATGGGCCATGGTGTTCAGAACGGAAGTTATTTATGCTCTCAGAAACATGACTTCCACTCCACAAAGCCTATCCCTTTAGCCACTGCTGAGTGTCCTGTCTGCTGAGTCACTGGTGTGGCACAATCCCAGGGTGAGGACCACCCACCTGATGGCAGGTGATTCCTCTGACACTTTATCGTGGAAGGGGCTGTGCTTTGTTCTTCCTGGAATAGAAAGTCACTCCAGATGGATGTGCTTTCCCTGCACAGTGCATCTGCCAAAACAACACTCTGTGGAGGGTGGCAGTCCACAGAGCAATGCTTCTGATCAAGGAACTCACGCAAAAGAAATGCAGCAGTAGCCTAGTGAATTTTGGAATTCACTCATGAGTATATAGGCTGCAGCAACCTGAAGCAGTTCAATTGGTAGAATAGTGGCAGAGCAGTCAGAAAACTCAGTTTCAGTGAGTTTCCGAGGTGTCAATCCTTTGCCAGGTTGTGGCCATTTTCCCTCTGCTCTGAGTCAGCATGTGATATATGGTGTTGTGTCTCCTTGGACAAGATTAACAGTACCAGGAACCCAGTGGACAGGGGACTGACACACTCCTGTGGTGTGCTGTGCTTAGTCGCTCAGTCCTGTCCGACTCGTTGTGACCCCATGGACTGTAGCCCACCAGGTACCACTGTCCATGGGGATTCTCCAGGTCAGAATACTGGAGTGGGTTGCCATGCCCCCTCCAGGGTATCTTTGTATGCATCTGAATATATTTTTAAATTAAAAGGTGCCTCAAAGCACATTAAAGAATATTTAATGTCAATAATATGCTGAAACTCTTGTACTCACTACTGTTATTTCAAGTGAGTTTTTTTTTTTTTTTCTTTTAATTGGTGCTTCCCTAAGCACTAGCTTCCCTGGTGGCCCAGACACTAAAGAATCTGCCTGCAATGTGAGAGACCCGAGTTTGATTCCTGGGTCAGGAAGATCTCCTTGGGAAGGAAATGGCAATCCACTCCAGCATTCTTGCCTGGAGAATCCCATGGACAGAGGCTGGTGAGCTATAGTCCACTGGGTCTCAAAGAGCCAGAGATGACTGAGGGACTTTCACTTTATAAGCACAAGAAAGTATGCGTGGTGGAATAAGGTCCAAAGACACGTTGGTTTTCATAGGGCCCCAAGCAAAGCTGGCTGAGAGGACATGAGAAAGTGATAGCAACATGGAATCAGTTATTCACATACGCTTCACCTGGCTGAGAGAGAGCTTCAACGATTTTTGAGAAGTGTTTAATTTAAAAATTAGATTTTTATATCACTTTTGGAGCCAGTCTGTTACTGTCTTAAAAAAAATAAAGACTTGTAAAAGTACATATCAGGAAATGAATTCAAGAAACTGTTGTGAAACCACTACTAGGAAATCAGGGATTTTTAAAGCTCTTTGAACTTTGATATTTACTAGTAAACTCACTTAACTAGCATCATATTGGTAGAAATCCCCTTAAATTCAGTAACACATGGATGAGCTGCTAAACAACCAAACAACACAACTGGAATATGTATATGAACATGCCGTTGGGAATGTCTAATATACTGTTATTACTCAATGTCGTCCTCACCCTGTGGGTTTCCTTGCTCATGGAAAAAGTTGAAACAGAGCTGAACACTCAGTTCCCCTCCTGAGTGTAACTTCATGTTTATCTACTTCCATGTGCCTCTGTAGAGATGGTCTATATTTGTCATCATGATGGAGAGTAAACTTAAAGGAAAATTCCCGCACACTCTCCTAAGGAAAAAGAAAAGTCATAAATTAATTAAGTTTCTGGTTTTTGAGTTGCACATCAAAAGGACTCTCAATACTAACTATGCATGTAGAGAAAGACAAATGCCATATGATGTCGCTTATATGTGGAGTCTAAAATATGACACAAAGAAACCCATTTGTGAAACAGAAACAGGCTCACAGACATGGAGAGCAGACCCGTGGCTACCAACGGTGTGGGGAAGGAAGAGGGGGGAGAGTGGGATTAGTAGATACGAGCTCTTATAGACATGAAAGATAAACAACAAAACGACTATATGGCGCAGGGAACTGTATTCAGTATTGTGAGACAAACCACAATGGAAATGAATGTGAAGAAGGATATGTGCATAACTGAACTCTTTTACTATACAAGAGAAATAAACACAACATCGTAAATCAATTATACCTCAATAAAAATATGTTTTTTTAAAAGGGTTCTATTTTGTTTACCAACCAAAAGGCAACTGTCACCTCACTCTTTCTGGGGAAAACTTCTCTTCCCTGCTGAATTACATTGGTGCACAAAACGTAATCTCTGGGTGGATGTGTATGTCTGAACTCTCTTCTTTCTACTGATCAATTTGACTATCATTAGCCAACTACCACACAGTGATAAACACAATATTTTAACTATAAATCTGGATATCTTGTATTATGAACCTTCTTTTATTTTCAAGATTGATCTGGCCATTGGCACATGCATTTTTAAATCATATTATTAACCTTAGGAGGACAAATTAAAGAATCATCATCTACTTCTTCCTTGATTTGCATTTTAACATATTTCTCAGTTTTGTTTTACAATTTGCAGTGTAGCACTCTTCAAACATTTTCTCAAATGCATTTAATAAAGTTTTTTAAGTATTTATAAAAGTTAGTGTGGTTTTTAATATTTTTTCAATTTTTGTTTTTATATGAATTTTTTAATATAATAGGTCTAATAGCCTTTTTTCGTGGAATCCTTAATTTGTTTTTTTAAATTTTATTTTATTTTTTAACTTTACAATATTGTATTGGTTTTACCATATATCAAAATGAATCCACCACAGATATACATGTGTTCCCCATCCTGAACCCTCCTCCCACCTCCCTCCTCATACCATCCCTCTGGGTCATCCCAGTGCACCAGCCCCAAGCATCCAGTATCGTGCATTGAACCTGGACTGGCGACTCGTTTCATATATGATATTATACATGTTTCAGTGCCATTCTCCCAAATCATCCCACCCTCTCCCGCTCCCACAGAGTCCAAAAGACTGTTCTATACATCAGTGTCTCTTTTGCTGTCTCATATACAGGGTTATTGTTACCATCTTTCTAAATTCCATATTTATGCATTAGTATACTGTATTGGTGTTTTTCTTTCTGGCTTACTTCACTCTGTATAATAGGCTCCAGTTTCATCCACCTCATTAGAACTGACTCAAATGTATTCTTTTTAATGGCTGAGTAATACTCCATTGTGTATATGTACCACAGCTTTCTTATCCATTCATCTGCTGATGGACATCTAGGTTGCTTCCATGTCCTGGCTATTATAAACAGGGCTGCGATGCTATAATTATGTTTTACTCTGCCCTTACCACTTACCATTGTAATGGCTTTTTTTCTTTTGCCTAGTGAATTCAACATCATCTGGACTATTTATTATAAGCCACTCTTTATTATTATATGGTAATTCTCTTTTTAATTTTATTTTATCTGATTTTGGAGTTTCACCCCATAAATACTCATGTGGATTTTGTAGATAAGGAGAAATATGAAGATTTGGGGGAATTTCCCCCAAAATGGGTAAATACAGGGCCCAGTTTAGTTCCATTTTTCAAGGGTTGAACACTTACCATTTTCTGCTTTCTTTCAGTATGTTAAATACTCATTGCTGTAGTTTGTATTAGTTTATAATATTTCTTTATAGAAGGGTTAGTTGCTATAAGCTGTTTTTCTATTCTGGAAGTTTTAATTACATTAATAAATAATTTAGTATTTTGAAACTATTATAGTAATATTATGTAAGAAAATAATAAATAATTTCCATGCATCAACTCTCACATTGGTGACTGATCTATTTTCTTCTCCTTTATAGTAGTATTATATTTTCCATGTTAATTATCTGCTTGATAATTAAATAATAGAATTTCTTGATAATAGAAATTCTCTTCTATTAAAAGAATTACGGTTTAAATGATGATAAATATAATTGGTTATATAAATACACACACATAAACAAAATAAAGAATAAAAGCAATTAATAAGTCAGTGAAAGAACAGATGAAGATTCTTGAGTTATATTCCTATAAAAAGAAGATTATCATTGTGTGCATCTGAATATGTTTTAAAATTAAAAGGTGCCTCAAAGTACGTTATAGAAAAGTAGATGGCAACCCACTCCAGTATCTTTGCCTGGGAAATCCCACGGACAGAGGAGCCTGGCAGCTAGAGTCCGTGGGATCACAAAGAGTCGGACTCAAGGGAGCACACACACAGAGCACCTCCAATACTTAATGCCGAGAATACACTGAAACTCCTGTACTTATTAGCATGATCCCAAGTGAGTTCCAAAAAAACTGGTGCTTCCCTAAGCACAAGGAAATATAGAGGGTGGAGTAAGGTCCAAATACACGTCAATTTTCATAAATCCCTACCCCATGCAAAGCTGGGAGAAGGTAAGTAAAGGCCGTGAGAAAGTGTTAGTGACATGGACTCGGTTACTCATCTGGCTGAGAAAGAAACGGTGTTTCTTCGAGAAGTGTTTAATTTAAAAATTAGTGTTTTATATCACCTTGGAGGCCAGTCTAGTACTCTCCCTGAAAAGAAACAAACTCACACAAGTACATTTGTTGTTGTTCAGTCGCTCAGTCGTGTCCCACTCTTTGTGACCCCATGGACTGCAACACGCCAGACTCCACTGTGCTTCACCATTTCCCGGAGCTTACTCAAACACATATCCACTGAGGTGGCGATACCATTCAGCCGTCTCGTCCTCTGGGGTTCCCTTCTCTTCCTGCCTTCTGTCTTTCCCAACAGACAAGAACATATCCGGGAATGAATTCAAGAAATTGTTTTGAAACCACTACCAGGAATTCAGGGATTTGGCAAAGTTCTTTGAACTTTGATACTAAGTGACCTCACTTAACTAGCATCACGTTGATAGATATCCCCTTCAATTCAGAGTCACACTTGAGGAGCTGCTAAACAACCAAACAACACAACTGGAACATTTGCATGAACGTGCCATTGAGAATGTCTAACATGCTGTTACTACTCAATGTCATCCTCACGCTGTGGGTTTGCTGTGCTCATGGGCAAGGTAAGCTGAAACAGAACTGGACACTCAGCTTCCCTCTTAAGTGTAGCTTCGTGTTTTACCTACTTTCATGGGTCTTTATATTTTAATAGGTGACTTGTAGAAATTGTATTGTGTCGTCATGATGGAAAGTAAACTTATAGGGAAATTACCTTATACTTTAAGGAAAAGAAAATACATTATGTTTTCTCTCTCTTCTTTTTCCCTGTATAATGTCAACATTAGAAACACTTCCAAAGAACATAAACATCCTGCGTTTCTCCAGGACCTTTACACCCTCTTAGTTATAGACTGTCACATATCTCTATCACTACAAGTGGGATAATTAAGCTAAGAAGAATAATAAATTCATCAATGGGATTATTAACATACATAAAACTACTCACTAATGTACAATAACTATTTTTTTTCTTAAGGAAGAACGTGTGATTTTCCAGAAATAAAACATGGAAGCATATATAATGAAAATAGATATAAAAAAATCTTCCCAGCTGATGTAGGGAAATATTTCTACTACACATGTGAACACAGCTTTGTGAGTCCTTCACAATCACTCTGGACTCGAATAAACTGTACAGAAGAAGGATGGTCCCCAACACCAAAGTGCCTCAGTGAGTAAGCACCCTCCTCATCACCGGGATGAATTATCAGTGTGTCCAGTGGGTGGATAAGCTGTGCCTGAAGGAACTGCAGGGTCTGGACAGTCGTAGCAGTGGAGACCAGAGGAGCCAGCAAAGACAGGTCGACCTAAGACAGTCATTGTGAGAAGATATCTGTGGAAAGTGACCTTACAAATGAAAAATGTTTTCATTATACAAGTTGGAATTAATGACATGGCATACTAATTTTTTACATGCATGGCCAAATTTTAAGAAGCAAATTTTTTGTACTTGATTTCTCTTTGGAACTTCGCAAAATGGCATACTCTTTCATTGCAAAATGAGTACTAGTCATTTCTTGCCTTTTAGGACAGTGCTTTTTCCCTTGGGTGGAAAACGGTCAATCTACATCTTCAGGACAAACGCACCGAGAAGGTGACATCGTTCACATTGTGTGTGATACTGGCTTCAGCCTCCCAAATGGTCAGAGCAACATTACATGTGGGGAAAGAGGCTGGTCCTCCCCTCCTGAATGCCGTCGTGTCTGTGAGTAACACACTGTGCTCTTAGGTCTGGTATTCACTTATATTTTATAGAGAAATAACAATATTAAGTACAGGCGATGTTGCAGTTGCTAGTATTGTCACCTTTTCAGTTCAAGGTTCCAACTCTGCCTAAGTAGAGCTGCAAATATCTGGGTCATCACTAGAAAATCATTTTGTCTACTTACATAAATTAAATGTAGGTAATAATAGCAAAGTTATGACCAACCTAGATAGCATATACGAAAGCAGAGACATTATTTTGCCAAAAAATGTTCGTCTAGTCAAGGCTATGGTTTTTCCAGTGGTCATGTATGGATGTGAGAGCTGGACTGTGAAGAAGGCTGAGTGCCGAAGAATTGATGCTTTTGAACTGTGGTGTTGGAGAAGTCTCTTGAGAGTCCCTTGGACTGCAAGGAGATCCAATCAGTCCATTGTGAAGGAGATAAGCCCTGGGATTTCTTTGGAAGGAATGATACTAAAGCTGAAACTCCAGTATTTTGGCCACCTCATGCGAAGAGTTGACTCATTGGAGAAGACTCTGATGCTGGGAGGGATTGGGGGCAGGAGGAGAAGGGGACGACAGAGGATGAGATGGCTGAATGGCATCACTGACTTGATGGATGTGAGTCTCAGTGAACTCCAGGAGTTGGTGATGGACCGGGAGGCCTGGCGTGCTGCGGTTCATGGGGTCGCAAAGAGTCAGACACGACTGAGCGACTGATCTGATCTGATCTGAATAATAGCAAACACTAGCCAAGAACATGGTGAAAAACTGTAATTCTCACATTATATAGCTTCTTCAGTGAATTATTTTTATCAGAATCAACAAATCTTGGTAATACATATTGTGCTGCTTTTGAATATATAGCATTTTAATGTAAATCCTAATAGCTTCACATAATGTAACAATTCATCAAAAGAAGCGAGTCAAAATATGGTTCTCTTATGGAACTTTAAAAGGCAGCCAGTTGACTCTGACAAGGTCCTTCAGCAAGTAAGTGAATGATACACAGGGAGGAAACGAAGAGAAATAAAAACTAGCCTTTTTTAAGGTCAAAACCAAATTTGTCAAATTGAATATTTCAGTTACCACATGTGGCTTTTACTTCATTTTAGGACAAGCCTAGTTATAATTCTGTTGAAATAGGCCATTCCAGTTGTTTAATGATCTTTCCTATTACGATGATGCATGTTTTCCATGCTGCTAAGTCGCTTCAGTCGTGTCCGACTCTGTGCGACCCCATAGACGGCAGCCCACCAGGCTCCCCCGTCCCTGGGACTCTCCAGGCAAGAACACTGGAGTGGGTTGCCATTTCCTTCTCCAATGCACGAAAGTGAAAAGTGAAAAGGAAGTCGCTCAGTTGTGTCCGACTCTTAGCGACCCCATGGACTACAGGCTACCAGGCTCCTCTGTCCGTGGGATTTTCCAGGCAAGAGTACTGGAGTGGGGTGCCATTGCCTTACCACCAAGCAATTCCCTGAAACTGTCTAACTGGAAATACTGCCAGTTCCCACAGGTAGGCGCTCAGGTCCCCCAGACTCCTTCCTCCCACCACCCACTTCACAGGTCAGTCACCAGTCTAGCTTGTCATCTGTGCTTTTGTCTACGGGCTATGTATTAGAGGGTCCCACCTCTTCTTCAGGTTCAATTAATTTGCTAGAGTGGTTCACAGAACTGAAAGAAACATTTGATTTCCCAGATTCCCAGCTTAAAGAATATAAAGAACATAACTGAGGAACACTCAGATGGAAGAGATGCACAGGGCGAGGTGTGTAGAAGGCGAGGAACTTCCAGGCCCCTCATAGTAGCCACTCTTCCAGCACATCCCCATGTTCACCAACCAGGAATCTCTCAGAACCCCACCCTTTTTTTCTTATGGAGGTTGTATGACAGGGGCAAACTGATTAGCCTGTGGGCCATCAGCAGTTGATGCGATCTGCAGCCACTCTTCCCTCCCTGGAGGTCAAGGTTGTGGAATTGAATCTTTTAATCTTCTCATCACAAGGTTGGCTCCCCTGGCAACCAACTCAGGTGTTTTCCATTGTACATACACAATGGAATACTACACAGCCACAAAAAAGAATGAAATAGTGTCATCTGTAACAACAACATAGCCCCAGAGAATATAATCCTCAGTGAAATGTACTCAATATAATCCTCAGTGAAATGCACTCAATATAATCCTCAGTGAAAAGTCAAGTATTCTGATATCATTTATATATGGAATGTAAAAAATAATATAACTGAATATGCAAAACAGAAACACACTCACAGATATAGAAAAAAATCCCTAGTTACCAAAAGATGGACGGACGTAGGGAGGGGCAAGCTGGAGGTATGGGACTAAGGGGTACAATCCACCATGTATTACACAGAACAGATATGCCGCAGGGGTGTATGGTACAGCAGAGGGAATTAGAGTCTCTGTCTTAAACTACAAGGGAGTACAATCTATAAAAGTGCTGCATCACTCTGCTATACACCTGAGACTAACACAGTATTGGAAACCAGCTGTACCTCAGTTAAAAAAAAACCCAATCATCCTGCTTCTTAGTGAGGATTCAACTGGAACTCTCACACGTTGCTGGTGGGAATGTGAGATGGTACAATCACTCTGAATATCAGTATGGCAGTTTCCTATAGATTTAATCATGCATGTATCAGATAGCCCAGCAATTTCACTTTTAAATATACAGCAGGAAATAGGAAATACATGTTTACTTGATGACTTGAGTTCAGGTGCTCATAAATAGCTCAATTATAACTGCCACAAGCTGGAAGCACTTCAAAAGACAGTCAACAGAGGATAAAATGGATAAACATACTTAGGTTTATATCAAGCTCCACACCACAATGAAAAGGAGTGAGGTAATGATGCAAGACACCACAGAACAGACAGGGCCCGACATGTGATGCCATAGAGCAGCCAGATGTAAGGGAAGGCATGCTGTATGAATCCATAAACCAAGTTGTAGGCAGGCAGCATTGCTCCGCAGGGACAGAAAACATGGGCTTCCAAGCGGAGGAGCGTTGTGGGGGAGGGGTGGAGTAGAAATTGAACAGCAGAACTGTAAAGGGAGAGGAAAACTGCCTCTAGTGGGTTGGGTTTGTGACAGTTACACATTGTCACATCATTGGCTGACATGTGGATTTTATTGTATGTAATTCAAATCTGAATAGAGGTGATTTTAACAATTTTTAAAAATCACCTTTATTGGGTGATTATGGGAAATGAATCTAAAAAAGAGTTGATATATGTATAAGAGATTCACTTTGCTTTCCACCTGAAACTAACACAACATTGCAAATCAACTATACTGCAATAAAAAACATTTCCAGGAAGAGATACATGTATATGTATGACTGAGTCACTTTACTGAACAGTTCAGCTGTGCTCCGATATAGAATAAATCTTTTTTAATGAGCATTTGCAAACCAAACATATAGGTGTCCAAAAAACTGTAATGTGATTGAATTATTATTAATTGAAGAAAGGAAACAGAAGCAATCTGCTAAACAGAGATTAATAACATAGTGACAGAATATACAAAATTATTAGAAACAAGAAATTCCAAACAGAAAGAAGAGAATAATTACCAAATATAGACAAAAATAGTGCAGAGATTAGAGTGATGTCAGCAAGATAAAGGATAAGATGCTCGTCCTGGTATCCCACCTTCAATAATAAAAATTTAACATCTATCCACAAAAGTAACTTTACGGCAGATGCAAGATCCAGGTTCCAGGAGACCATGAAACACCCAGGGTGCAGTCCGAACACAAGGACAGGCATCTCGTTCCCTTCCAGCGTGGGTGAAAAGTCTAGACTCATCAAAGGCCTCTGCTGATCAAGGTGAAGAGAGGCTTAGTCTTAGGTTTCCTTGGTGGTGTTTTCTAGACTAAGTCCTGTACTGTGAAAAAAACTGTTTCTGCCTTGCTAGCTTGGTCCTCTCCTGGGCCTCTGCCTAAAGAAAGCAGAACCTCCTTGTGACCTTTTTGTTTGTTAATTTTGCCTGAATGTGAGATCATTTCTGGGTTGCAATTTCAGTGCCCAGTCCTCATACATACAAAGCAAAGTGAAAGCTCCAACAACCAGTGCATCCTAACTCCTTGAATCCCAAGGTCTCAAAACAATCTACTTCTTTTCTACACTCTTCACAACCTCTTATGTTGGTTTTTATAATTCTGTTCAGGATTTTTAGTTAAGAGAGGGAATATGTAGCAGAAGAAATAAGCAGAAATGTTCCCTTCTCATTTTGTCCAGACAGAAAGCCTGAAATTCCCTTCACATTATACACATTTGTAATTCCTTGAATTTTATTTAAGAAGTTGATATTTCTCTTGGAAAAAAAATGAAAATTTTAAAAATTACTAAAGATTCAATAGCCATTGCAGTATGCTTAATACCTAAGACCAAGAAACTTCCTTTGTTTATGGTAGCAATCCATCTTTCTAGCATACATTCATTAAGGAAAACATTTTTAAGTACCAGAATACCACGAAGCAGACATGTTTGTTAATGTCTAATGGCAATGGCACCCCACCCCAGTACTTTTGCCTGGAAAATCCCATGGATGGAGGAGCCTGGTAGGCTGCAGTCCATGGGGTTGCTAAGAGTCAGACATGACTGAGCGACTTCACTTTCACTTTTCACTTTCATGCATTGGAGAAGGAAATGGCAACCCACTCCAGTGTTCTTGCCTGGAGAATCCCAGGGACAGGGGAGCCTGGTGAGCTTCTGTCTATGGGGTCGCACAGAGTCGGACACGACTGAAGCGACTTAGCAGTAGCAGCAGCAATGTATGCTTTCACATGGGGTGAAAGGAAGGCCTTAAAATTTGACTCTCAGTTTAAGTGATTAAAATTCCTTAAATGAATCATCTCTGTCATCAGAAATCATAAATCTTGATATAACATATTGTGGTATATTTTTATTTGCTTTCTTTAACCTTTGTTTTTCTTTGGTCTCTCAATAAGTCAAATTATATTTTTAGACCCTGGAGGAAGATGTGGGCCTCCTCCACCAATAGACAATGGAGACACTGTCTCATTCCCACTAACACAGTATCCTCCAGAATCGGCTGTTGAGTACCAATGCCAGGCCTACTACGTACTTCAGGGAAACAGACGCATAGTGTGTCGGAATGGAGAGTGGTCTGAACCACCAAAGTGCTTAGGTAATGCTTTCATCTTCTCATGCGCCCTGGGAAAATCAGTGTAATTGGTATAACATTTTGCTGTTTAGAATAGAAGTATTATGGATTAACAACAATTCTATTGAATGCGTGACTAACAGATAATAATACATGAGAAAATAAAGTTTGAAAAACTCTTGTTCAAGGCATCATAACAATGAAAGATTATTTAATATAAACTCAATGTGATATTGACTTCATGACTCCTTCATTATAACACTTAATAAATTAAACGTAGCACCTCATTTTAATGTCATTAATTGGAATCTACATAATGGATTTTCAGTGAGTTGGCTTGGAAAAGATTTTGAGAATGAAATCCTGGACCAGTGCAGAAAATTCTACTTGGAAGTCTAAAATCCTGAGGGATATACTTGTATACTACTTAATGTTCTATGTTTCTTTTTAACTTCAGATGCATGTGTAATTTCAGAAGAAATGATGAAACAACATAATATACGGTTAAAATGGAGAGATGATAAAAAACTTTATACTAAAACAGATGACACTACTGAATTTACATGTAAACGTGGATATCGCCCAACGACACCAATTCATACATTTCGAGCAACCTGTCATGAAGGAAAAATGGTGTACCCTCATTGTGAATGAAACATTGGTTAAAATGCAGTCATAAAACTGAACTTTTCATTATTAATCCAATTCTTATTTTATTAAGTAAATCAGAATTTGTGTTAAATATTATGTGAATGGTGCAATTATAATCCAGGTGACCAACTAATCACTTCTTAAAAGCACTTCAACACTTGGAAAGTCAAAATGCTACATGTCCTATTTATAAAATATCTTTGGGAAGAAATTAGATGCAATCACTTCAGTGCCTCCTTCCAACCATCATTCTAATTTTCTAAAATATTCTCCATAACTTCTGAAGTTTTCTGAGACTTTATTTCATAAAAAATGCTTATCTCCATCCTCATAATGTCATTTCACAAACACGTAAAAACCTGTGTGTCATACCTACATTAGTAATTAGATCTAGTTTATTAGATTAGTAATTAGATTTCATTTCTTTTTATGACTATGTAATATTCCACTGTGTTTTTGTACCACATCTTCTTTATCCATTTATCCGTTGATACACATCTAGGCTGCTTCCATGTCTGGCCTACTGTAAATAGTGCTCCAATGAACACTGGAGTACATGTGTCATTTTAAGTTATAAATTTTTAAATCCCTGGTTTTCTCAGGGATATCCCAGCAGTGGAATTGCTGGGTCATATGGTAGTTCTATTTTTACCTTTTAAAGGACCCTCCATAGTGTTCTCCACAAGGATGTATCAATTTACATTCCTAACAATAGAGCAAGAGGGTTCCCTTCTCTCCCCACCCTCTCCAGCATTTATTGTCTGTAGATTTTTTGGTGATGGCCACTCTGACTGGTATGAGGTGATAACTCATGGCAGTTTTGATTTGCATTTCTCTAATAATTAGTGATGTTTGGCATCTTTTCTTGTGCCTCTTTCATGTATGTCTTCTTTGAAGAAAGGTCTATTTCGGTCTTCTGTCCATTTTTTGATTGGGTTGTTTGTTTTGATATTGAGTTGCATGAACTATTTGTATATTTTGGAGATAAATCCTTTGTCAGTTGCTTGAGTCTGTCATGCAGAGTGAAGTAAGTCAGAAGGAGAAAAAATATCATATACTAATGCATATAGGTGGAATCTAGGAAAAATGATACAGATGAACCTCCTTGCAGGGCAGGAATGGAGACACAGTTGTGAACATCCATGTGTACACAGTGGGGGAAGAGGAAGGTAGACTAAATCGGGAGATTAGGATGGGCATATATACACTACCATGGGTAAAACAGGGAGCTAGCGGGAGCCCGCTGTATAGCACAGGAAGCTCCACCCGGTGCTCTGTGACAATTGAGATGGGGGTGCTGAAGTGGGCTGGGGGCAGGGAGGGGATATATGTAAACATATGGCAGTTTCACTTTGTTGTACAGCAGAAATCAACACAACACTGTAAAGCAATTGTATTCCAATGAAAAAATCAGTTGATTAGAAACATTTCAAATTTCTACAAAAATATGAACACTGAAAGATGAAAATAAATATAAATAAAGCCAAAATATTTTAAGGTAATACTTTGTTACTCTTTTGTTTAAATATCTATTACTATACATTGTTATAAAAAAAATTTTTTTTGTGGTAAGAAATTTTAAGATCTACTGTCTACAGCTTTAAAATATATTATTTTAGCACATTATTAGCTGTGCTTACCTGCTGTATGTTACATCCCAACGACTTTTTTTTTCCCCCACAACTGAAAGTTTTAACTTTTTCTTCACCCATTTTGCCCAGCTCCCTATTCCACCTCCAGACTCTGGCAACCACTAACCAACCCTTGGTATCCTTAAGCTCAGTTTTTGGTTGGTTTATTTATTTGTTTTTATGGTTTTGTTTTTGATTTTACATGTAAGTAAGATCATATGTTCTTTGTCTTTCTCTGACATTTCATTTAGTGTAATGCCCTCAAGGTCCATCCATGTTTTCACAAATGGCAAAATTTCATCTTTTTTAAGGCTGGATAATATTTCTCTGAATACATATACCACATTCTCTTTCTCCATTCTGCCATCTATGAATACTTAGATTGCTTCCATATCTTTGCTACTGTAAATAATGTAGTGGACGCTGAGGTGCATGTATCTTTTTGAATTAGTATTTTCATTTTCTTTGTATAAGTGGAATTGCTGGATCATATACTAGTTCAATTTTTAATTATCTGAGGAACTTCCATACTGTTCACCATAGTGTCTGAACCAGTTTGTGTGTGTGCCAAATTGCTTCAGTTGTGTTGGACTCCTTATGACTCCACAGACTGCAGCCCGCCATGCTTCTCTGTCCATGGGATTTTCCAGGTAAGAATACTGGAGTGGGTTGCCACACCTTCCTCCAGGGGATCTTCCTGACTCAGGAATCAAACCCGCAACTCCTGCACTGACAGGCGGGTTCTTTACCACTAGTGCCACCTGGAAAGTCCAACCAGTAAACCAGTTTACCTTCTACCAAAAGTGCTTGAGGTTTCTTTTCATACCCCTGATGCTAAGTCGCTTCAGTCGTGTCCAACTCTGTGCGACCCCATACACGGCAACCCACCAGGCTTCCCTGTCCCTGGGATTCTCCAGGCAAGAATACTGGAGTGGGTTGCCATTTCCTTCTCCAATGCATGCATGCGTGCTAAGTTGCTTCAGTCGTGTCTGACTCTCTGCGACCCCATGGACAGTAGCCCACCATGCTCCTCTGTCTACGAGATTCTCCAGGCAAGAATACCAGAATGGGTTGCCATTTCCTTCTCCATCATACCTGTGCTGGCACGTGTTAACTTTGTCTTTTTAACAACAGCCTTTCTGGCAGGTGATCTTATGGGAATGAGCCCTTCACCTGTGGAATCTGATTTTATCTCTGGATAGTGTCACAATTAAATTGATTTCTTGGACACCCTGCCGGCATCTGGGAACTGCTTACTGGTGTTAGAAAGGCTTCACACAGGCACACAAGCACAGTGGAATGGGGTCCAGGAACTCATTTAGTGGGTATCTTTGTCCTTCTTGATGATAGACAAAAGAACTTTCAGCTTTTCATCATTAAATATTAGTTGTGCCATGTACGGCCATTCCTTTTACACCTACTTTATTGATAGCATTAACATAAATGGATGCAGAATTTTGTTAAATGCTTTTTCTACAACTATTGCAATGATCTTATGATTTTATCCTTCGTTGTGTTAATGTGTTATATCACAGTGGTTAGTGAATGTTGAACCATTTCCACAGCCCTGGAATAAAAGCTACCTGAGCATCAGCAGCAGATCACAGCCTATGATCCTTTAATGTGTTGATAAATTCAGTTTGCTAATATTTTACTGAAAACTGTTATATTTATATTCACCAGGGATATTGGCCTGCAATTTTCTTTTCTTGTGGTGTCATTATCTGGCCATTATCAGAGTAATGTTGGTCTCTTAAAATGAGTTCAGAAGAGTTTCCTTCTGTGAAATTGTGATTATAAAAATGTGTGTATAATTTGACATTCAGATGACCAAACTCTATTTCTCATACATTTAGACTCCCTACAAGGTTCGTGCTTCACAGTTCTCAGATCAGATCAGATCAGATCAGATCAATCGCTCAATCATGTCCGACTCTTTGTGACCTCATGAATTGCAGCACGCCAGGCCTCCTGTCCATCACCACCTCCCAGAGTTGACCCAGACTCAAGTCCATCGAGTCAGTGATGCCATTCAGCCATCTCATCCTCTATTGTTCCGTTCTCCTCCTGCCCCCAATCCCTCCCAGCATCAGAATTTTCTCCAATGAGTCAACACTTCGCATGAGGTGGCCAAAGTACTGGAGTTTCAGCTTTAGCATCATTCCTTCCAAAGAAATCCCAGGGCTGATCTCCTTCAGAATGGACTGGTTGGATCTCCTTGCAGTCCAAGGGACTCTCAAAGAGTCTTCTCCAACACCACAGTTCAAAAGCATCAATTCTTCGGCGCTCAGCCTTCTTCACAGTCCAGCTCTCACATCCATACATGACCACAGGAAAAACCATAGCCTTGACTAGACAAACCTTTGTTGGCAAAGTAATGTCTCTGCTTTTGAATATGCTATCTAGGTTGGTCATAACTTTCCTTCCAAGGAGATAGCGTCTTTTAATTTCATGGCTGCAGTCACCATCTGCAGTGATTTTGGAGCACAGAAAAATAAAGCCTGACACTGTTTCCACTGTTTCCCCATCTATTTCCCATGAAGTGATGGGACTGGATGCCATGATCTTTGTTTTTTGAATGTTGAGCTTTAAACCAACTTTTTCCACTCTCCACTTTCACTTTCATCAAGAGGCTTTTTAGTTCCTCTTCACTTGCTGCCATAAGGGTGGTGTCATCTGCATATCTGAGGTTATTGATATTTCTCCCAGCAATCTTGATTCCAGCTTGCGTTTCTTCCAGTCCAGCGTTTCTCATGATGTACTCTGCATACAAGTTAAACAAACAGGGTGACAATATACAGCCTTGACGTACTCCTTTTCCTATTTGGAACCAGTCTGTTGTTCCATGTCCAGTTCTAACTGTTGAAGTGAGAAATAGATTTAAGGGCCTAGATCTGATAGATAGAGTGCCTGATGAACTATGGAATGAGGTTCGTGACACTGTACAGGAGACAGGGATCAAGACCATCCCCATGGAAAAGAAATGCAAAAAAGCAAAGTGGCTATCTGGGGAGGCCTTACAAATAGCTATAAAAAGAAGAGAAGTGAAAAGCAAAGGAGAAAAAGAAAGATATAAACATCTGAATTCAGAGTTCCAAAGAATAGCAAGAAGAGATAAGAAAGCCTTCCTCAGCAATCAATGCAAAGAAATAGAGGAAAACAACAGAATGGGAAAGACTAGGGATCTCTTCAAGAAAATCAGAGATACCAAAGGAACATTTCATGCAAAGATGGTCTCGATAAAGGACAGAAATGGTATGGACCTAACAGAAGCAGAAGATATTAAGAAGAGGTGACAAGAATACACAGAAGAACTGTACAAAAAGAGCTTCACAACCCAGATAATCATGATGGTGTGATCACTGACCTAGAGCCAGACATCCTGGAATGTGAAGTCAAGTGGGCCTTAGAAAGCATCACTACGAACAAAGCTAGTGGAGGTGATGAATTCCAGTGGAGCTATTCCAAATCCTGAAAGATGATGCTGTGAAAGTGCTGCACTCAATATGCCAGCAAATTTGGAAAACTCAGCAGTGGCCACAAGATTGGAAAAGGTCAGTTTTCATCCCAATCCCAAAGAAAGGCAATGCCAAAGAATGCTCAAACTACCGCACAATTGCACTCATCTCACATGTTAGTAAAGTAATGCTCAAAATTCTCCAAGCCAGGCTTCAGCAATATGTGAACCGTGAACTTCCTGATGTTCAAGCTGGTTTTAGAAAAGGCAGAGGAACCAGAGATCAAATTGCCAACATCCACTGGATCATGGAAAAAGCAAGAGAGTTCCAGAAAAACATCGATTTCTGCTTTATTGACTATGCCAAAGCCTTTGACTGTGTAGATCACAATAAACTGTGGAAAATTCTGAGAGAGATGGGAATACCAGACCACCTGATCTGCCTCTTGAGAAATCTGTATGCAGGTCAGGAAGCAACAGTTAGAACTGGTCATGGAACAACAGACTGGTTCCAAATAGGAAAAGGAGTACGTCAAGGCTGCATATTGTCACCATGTTTATTTAACTTATATGCAGAGTACATCATGAGAAATGCTGGACTGGAAGAAACACAAGCTGGAATCAAGATTGCTGGGAGAAATATCAATAACCTCAGATATGCAGATGACACCACCCTTATGGCAGAAAGTGAAGAGGAACTAAAAAGCCTCTTGATGAGAGTGAAAGTGGAGAGTGTAAAGGTTGGCTTAAAGCTCAACATTCAGAAAATGAAGATCATGGCATCTGGTCCCATCACTTCATGGGAAATAGATGGAGAAACAGTGGAAACAGTGTCAGGCTTTATTTTTCTGTGCTCCAAAATCACTGCAGATGGTGACTGCAGCCATGAAATTAAAAGACGCTTACTCCTTGGAAGGAAAGTTATGACCAACCTAGATAGCATATTCAAAAGCAGAGACATTACTTTACCAACAAAGGTTTGCCTAGTCAAGGCTATGGTCTTTCCTGTGGTCATGTATGGATGTGAGAGCTGGACTGTGAAGAAGGCTGAGTGCCGAAGAATTGATGCTTTTGAACTGTGGTGTTGGAGAAGACTCTTGAGAGTCCCTTGGACTGCAAGGAGATCCAACCAGTCCATTCTGAAGGAGATCAGCCCTGGGATTTCTTTGGAAGGAATGATGCTAAAGCTGAAACTCCAGTCCTTTGGCCACCTCATGCGAAGAGTTGACTCATTGGAGAAGACTCTGATGCTGGGAGGGATTGGGGGCAAGAGGAGAAGGGGACGACAGAGGATGAGATGGCTGAATGGCATCACTGACTCGATAGATGTGAGTCTGAGTGACCTCCGGGAGTTGGTGATGGACAGGGAGTCCTGGCGTGCTGCAGTTCATGGGGTCGCAAAGAGTCGGACACGACTGACTGATCTGATCTGATCTGATCTTGCTTTAATTTTTAGAGGAGCACACACAAATACCATTTACTTTTCAATGTGTCAAAAAAGGACAGGCGGATAGATGAATAAAGACATGATTTTATAAGTATAATAAAATGTTTATGGTAGAATATAGTGGGGGAGGTTATGTTTTAAACTGTTCAAATTAAAAAATAATCAAAATAAGCAGAGGCCATCTTTATATCTTAATGTACAGGAAGAGTAGAATGGGTAGGTAATCCGTGTCACATTAGCAAAGTGGAAAACTACTCAGTGAAGGAGTTACTCACTATAGGCCCAGACCAGGGTGAATCTCACAAGCACAATGTTAAATGAAAGAAGCCAGATATTAAAAAAAAATACTCTGGGATTTCAAATATGTAGAATAAAACTGGGGGTTTCTCAGGTGGTACAATTGATTAAGAATCTGCCTGCTCAATACAGGAGACACAAGAGTTGAGAGTTCGATCCTTAAGTTGGGAAAATTCCCTGGAGCAGGAAATGGCAACCCGTTTCCAATATTCTTGCCTGGAAAACCCCTTGGACAGATGGGCCTGGCAGGCTACAGTCCATGGAGTTGCAAAGAGTCAGACATGACTGAGCACATATGCACAACAGCCATCACAAAATAAAACCAGGCAAAACTGACCTGTGCTGTTAGAAGGCAAAATTGCACTTATCCTGGAAGTGGACCTTGGCAGTGACCTGGGGTGGGAGGGAATCAGAGGGATGGTGTATCCCATCTCTTGTTCTGGGTGCAGGTTCACAAGTATGTTCAGCTAGTGAGGCTCTGTTGATCTGTGTAGAAATGGTTCATGTACTTTCCTATTGTATTTTAAATAAAATTTCCAAAATTGAAATAATAAGACTTCCCACCTTACAGTATTATTTTGTAGTTTAAACTAAAGCCCTTTAGAATGTAAACTCCATGATGGCAGTCATGAGAATCTGTTTTTTGGGTTTTTTTACTGTTATTGCTGACTTAGAAGGTTTCTGCTAGTCATGAGGAGTAGATGTCACCATGCAGGATCTCAGTGTACTCCTAGATATAAGGAGATATAAGAAGTGGGCTCATAAAATCAGCTCCTGAAAATATCCAACTATCTGACGATGTGTTCTGCCAGTTTTCCCAGAGCACAGAGTGCCTCATTTTTGCTCTCCACCCTGAGCTCCCTCCCAGGGGTGTTGCAAGTCAGCCCCTGCAGCAGCACAGGATTTAATCCTTGCGGAGGCAGAGGGCAAATGCCAAGTGCCAATTTGGAGCTGACACTACAAACGCAAGACTAAAGCATGTCCTGGCATACACCGGACTCTCAAAGCATTTCTCAAAATTTAGCACACCGTTTGTCTCATCACCTGCCACAGGATACAAACTCTCTCAACATGAGACTTTGCAAGCAATAATAATATTCTATCATCACTCAGAGGAACTAAAAAGCCTCTTGATGAAAGTAAAGTGGAGAGTGAAAAGGTTGGCTTAAAGCTCAACATTCAGAAAATGAAGATCATGGCATCTGGTCCCATCACTACATGGGAAATAGATGGGGAAACAGTAGAAATAGTGTCAGACTTTATTTTTCTGGGCTCCAAAATCACTGCAGATGGTGACTGCAGCCATGAAATTAAAAGACGCTATCTCCTTGGAAGGAAAGTTATGACCAACCTAGATAGCATATTCAAAAGTAGAGACATCACTTTGCCAACAAAGGTTCGCGTAGTCAAGGCTATGGTCTTTCCTGTGGTCATGTATGGATGTGAGAGCTGAATTGATGCTTTTGAACTGTGGTGTTGGAGAAGACTCTTGAGAGTCCCTTGGACTGCAAGGAGATCCAACCAGTCCATTCTGAAGGAGATCAGCCCTGGAATTTCTTTGGAAGGAATGATGCTAAAGCTGAAACTCCAGTATTTTGGCCACCGCATGCGAAGAGTTGACTCATTGGAGAAGACTCTGATGCTGGGAGGGATTGGGGGCAGGAGGAGAAGGGGACGACAGAGGATGAGATGGCTGGATGGTATCACTGACTTGATGAATGTGAGTCTGAGTGACCTCCGAGAGCTGGTGATGGACAGGGAGTCCTGGCGTGCTGCGGTTCATGGGGTCGCAAAGAGTCAGACACAACTGAGTGACTGATCTGATCTGATCTGATCATCACTCAAAACAAGGCCACTTTTCCCTTTAGCAGCTCTGCTGCTGCTGCTAAGTGGTTTCAGTCATGTCCACATTATTTTCGTATCAGGGATTAATTAACTCACAGACCTAAGTTCAACCCATTAATTGATCAATGGTGGTGAAGAAATCAATGGCGACCAGTGAACTTTACTCCATGGACTTACAATGGGAAATTAAAGTTGAACTCTTAGCCTGCTATTTATGCAGCCTGGGTTAATTACTTTGCTTTTCTTACTGTTGCTCTTATTGGTGATCATGTTCTAACTGGTCTGTGGCATGAAAACTACTGTCCATTAACATGGGTGGGTATTTTTAGTATTATCCTAAGCTATTTTAAATCAATTATAAAGGTTGTTACAAAGGGACTTAGACAGATGTTGTAAATAATTAACTTTTTTCCCATGAGAAGTATTGTGTACTTAATGAGGAGTCCTTAAGTAGTGAAAACCTCTATAAAACACACCACAGAAGATGAGGGCAAAAGGCTTGGCTTTGATGATCATATTAATCATCTCAGGACAACTCCATGCAGAAGGTAAAACTAATTTTTAACATTTTTTATGCTCTAAAAATTATAAATGGAAATTCTAACATTACTTTTCTTGAAATTTGAATATAGTCTTTCATTTTTATGTATCAATATTATAAAAAAGATTCTTATAAGTTGTAATAATATTTTGACAAACTTTTTGCTTTGGGAAAAACTACTAAACTATTCCTAAACTAACATAACTTAGAAATCCAAAACAAGACAAAAAAAAAAAAAAAAAAAAGAAAACCTTTAGCATCTCTAGTTTTGAGGGCATAAGAGACCAGGATATAAATACCCTGAAGGATATTTTAGGCTAAAAGTATCACCATTTGAAGTTAAGTTAACCTTAATTCTAGTTTTAGACTAGAATCCATTCCTAACACTGCTAAGCTTGTATAATTTTAATTCTCTATCCTTACAGTGAGAGCTTAATGAGGGAAATTTGAAAAAGAACAAACCACAAATCAACAGCAAGATTTTTGATTCTTGATGCCTTGATTTTTATCCTAATTTATTCTTTGGTTGAAAGATAATGGAGGGGGTTGCCATTTCCTCCTTCAGAGGATCTTCCCGACCCAGGGATTGAACCCACATCTCTTGCATCTGCTGCATTGGCAAGTGGATTTTTTTCTTTAATCACGGCACCACCTGGGAAGCCCTTGATTGAATACATTAGGTAGTATAAATAGTTAGTAGGACCATACGATTGAATAAGTAAGGACGCTTCTGAGAATGAAAGTGGAGTTTAGTAATACTCATGTAGGACAGCAGGGCTTAATTGAGACTGTCCAGAAAACGGTACCTGTGGACTCCCTGTTAGAAATCTTCCTGCCCAGACTGCCTCATGTGGTGAGGTGAGTGTGAGTGAGGTGGGCAGTGCACAAGTGTGGGCCCTTTAGGAGGGGGTCACGGTGTTCTCGGGCTGCAGGGATGAGCGACCAGGCAGGTCACTGTGTATCGGCAAGAGGAATAAACAGAGTAGGAAACCACGGCCATAATGCTCTTTCAAAACACCAGAGGGAATTTGTTGACTAAAATAGCCTACAGATTATCTACAACCGCTTTTAGTTGAATAGCTTACTACAAATTTTCTGCCAAAAGAGGTTTTGCAATTAAAAGTATGAAATAGAATTCATCTGATTTGATGCATTTAATTCTACAATAAGATAATTTTATATGAATAGTTTCCTTTTATTTTTCTGTCTAATTAGGGAAAAAATAGCTGATATAATCGTCTATTAGCAGTACCGTGAGACATTGCCGTATTCTAGCTAATTATGTAATTATTGTGTGGTTATAATCTTCTTTTACACAAAGAAATGTCAGCTGTGTTCTGTTTCTGTTAGAACATGCTGCTTGACAAAGTTAGGGGGAACTTCTCTGAGGAAATGGCCTGCTGCTGCTGTCACTTCAGTTGTGTCCAACTCTGTGCAACCCCATAGATGGCAGCCCACCAGGCTCCCCCATCCCTGGGATTCTCCAGGCAAGAACACTGGAGTGGGTTGCCATTTCCTTCTCCAATGCCTGAAAGTGAAAAGGGAAAGTGAAGTCGCTCAGTCTTGTGCGACTCTTGTGGGACTCTTAGTGACCCCATGGACTGAAGCCCACCAGGCTCCTCCGTCCATGGGATTTTCCAGGCAAGAGTACTGGAGTGGGGTCCCATTGCCTTCTCCGAGGAAGTGGCCTACTTAGACTAATTCTGATGATTGAGAGTTGAGGCTGCTAACAGGTTAATTCTGATTGAAAAGTATTGTCACAAAAGTACCTTAAAACGTTAAGTAATAGAAAGTTAAGTACTGGCTAAAGTGTCTGCAAACACTTTGAATTTTAAAATGTATTGTCACTTGGTCACACATTATATGGTTTTAAATGTATTTTTCAGTGTGCAGCATATTGTTTACTCATTTCAGAGAAGCCCTGTGGTTTTCCTAGTGTGGAGAATGGGAGGATTGCCCAATATTACTATATTTTTGAAAGCTATTACTTTCCAATGAGCATAAACCAAAATCTGCCATTTTCCTGCTTGGTTGGTTATACAACTGCAACTGGAAAACGCGAGGCGCGGACCACGTGTACGGCGGCAGGCTGGTCTCCAGAACCACGGTGCTTCAGTAAGTCAGTGGTGGGGCCGGTCTCACGTGATAACTCACAGACAGATGAGCTGGTAAAACTAGGGGCCCCAGAGGGCCCAGAGGTGTCTGAACCTTTTGGTAGGTAAGGACAAAATTATCGGCCCTTGGTCTTTTTTACAAAATGAAAGCATTTTCTGAAATCCTATAAATCATGTTTTTCGTTAAAATGTTGTCTTCCTTATCTTTCTGAAAGCAGTGTTATTTTTGGCAGTGCTGGGTCCTCGTTGCCGCGTGGGCTTTCTCTAACTGCCTGCCATGAGTAGGGGCTACTCTCTAGTTGTGGGGCATGGCATTCTCATCGAGGGGGCCTCCCTTGTTTCAGAGCGTGAGTTCTAGGCACACAGGCATCCATAGTCGTGGCACATGGGCTCAGCTGTTGAGGCTCCTGGGCTCTAGACCACAAGCTCAAGTGCTGGCTCACAGGCTCAGTTGCTCCTCAGAATGTGGGATCTTCCCAGATCAGGGATCAAACCCATGTCTCTTGCACTGGCAGCTGAATTCTTTACAGCTAGGACACCAGGGAAGCCCCCTCATCTGTTCTTAATAATACTCTAGGAAGAGAATAAGGGCAATTATTGAAATTGTTATCATCACATGGCAAGGAACAGACACACCATCTAGTTACATTGAGGAATGAGGGACTTATACAGAGAATTTTGCGGGAGCCAGAAAAGTATCTGATGCTGGCCTTAGGAAGTATAAGGTTGTTACTCTAGTATTTTATCATTTGAAAGACTCCCCTCTCCTTTGTGTGACTTATCCTTGCATAATATCCATTGAACAATCTGTTTTTCTGAATTTTTGAGTTCAAATTCTTGGAAAGGAAATCTGATTGGCAGAACCCAATATTTCATGTCAGGCTACACTAGAAACACCAAAGATTATCAGCTTGGTTCCAGGGGGTCAGGTGACCTCTCTCTGTTGACACAGTTCCCAAGCTCTGTTTTGCAGAGTAAGGGGCTTCAGTTGAGTCAGTTTCACTTAGATGTTTATTCACAGGGGTTGATATGTTCAGTAAACATACCCATGTGGAATAACTATCCATTCCATGACTTGTGGACAGACCACCAATTTAAGCGTTACACTTTTTAGTGTTAACACAGATCATAGATTAACTGCAATAAATGAACCTCATTCATAACTAGAGGATAAAAGTAAATTAAACGTCTGAGGTGAGATGTGGTGAGAGAAGTGAAGTAGGAGCTGGAAGAGGATGAAGAGGATCAACACTGCGGGGGCAGGGTTGAGACATACCCTCTGCGGCCACTGCTCTGGTGGATCCGGCTCTACCACTGGGAAGTGGCTTAAACATTCTGGGCCGGACTTTCTCATCTATAAAATGGAAATCACTCAACTTCAGCGAGATAATCTGTATAGAGTGCTTCCACACAGCAAGTATGACATACCTAAACAATACTAACCTTGGACAAATCTCTTTCACCTTTCTGAATGGGTTTATTAATCATGTGCAAAACCTGATTGAACTGCATTCGATGCTAAGATAAATGTCCTATTCAACATATCACTGTCCCAAGTATTGACTAAAAATCAGCTCAGGGAACTCACAGTAGCGTGTCTGTGACTCTGTCACAGTCTACATAGATGAACTGAGGAGTCTTACTGTGCTCGGAGGCAACCAGAGGCTGAAAAAAGAGATGGACACGATTTTCACAATAAATTGTCTGCAGGATTACATAAGGATCCATAGAGTAGGTACATGTGCTTTAGCTACATGATGTTAAAAATTATCAAATGCAGTGGACTCACAAGTATTAGGAAGTAAACCTAAAAGAAAATCCTTCTATTTCCCATTAATGATCATTAAAAGCAGATCTCTGGATATAGTTTCCAAAGTAGATGACGTAGGGGTGGGGATGACTGTGAAAATCAAAGTCAGTGCATACCAAGAATTTCAGTATCAAACTGAATCAGGTTTTAAAGAGATACTTCCAAAATTAAATTAAATCGAGGAATTGTGAGTTCCTTAACATTCACAAAAAAAGTGAATTTTTTTTCTCCTTAAAACTCCAAGAATAACATTAAACTTTTGCATTGTTAGTTTTACAACTTATTGAAAAATAAAGCTTAATTTCATCAATTTAGAAAAGAAATATTTTTCTCCCCACAGAAAAGTGCCCTAAGCCTGACTTAAAGAATGGTTACATCTTTGATTCAAAATTATCTTACAAAATACAAGAGAACATGCGTTATCGTTGTGCATCAGGATACAAAACCATGGCAGGGCAGGATGAAGAAGTGGTTCAATGCCTTGCTGATGGGTGGTCTTCCCAGCCAACCTGTAGCCAAGAACATGGTACGTGTTTAAGAATCATCTCCTAAACCTGAAGACAAGAGCTTGGGAATGTAGTCCGTTTAGTGCTTTCTTATAGTGACAAGTATTTTTATTGAAATATAGTTCATTTTCCAGTATATCTGCCAATGCAGGAAGTTATTGTGTTGTTTCCTTCAAATGTTAGGTGTTTCCTTCATCCAAGGGACCCCATCTTACACAGCACACCTACTCCAGGAATTCCTACTTTCTGCTAGTAAAAAAAAAAAAAGAATTGATGTAAGATAAAAGGAAAGAACCTTAATGAACCTACTTTTTGAAACATATATAAATGATTTCCTTCGTTAGACAAGAATTTGAAATAATGCACATTACTTTATTCTGAAAGCCAATATCAGATAAACTGAAAGCAATCATTTGACTATGTGTGTGTGTGTATATATATGTATGTGTATGTGTATATATATAAAGACAGAGAAATGCTGGACTGGATGAAGCACAAGCTGGAATCAAGATTGCCAGGAGAAATATCAATAACCTCAGATATGCAGATGATACCACCCTTATGGCAGAAAGCAAACAACTAAAGAGCATCTTGATGAAAGTGAAAGAGGAGAGTTAAAATGTTGGCTTAAAACTCAACATTTATAAAACTAAGATCATGGCATCTGGTCCCATCACATCATGGCAAATAGATGGGGAAACAGTGGAAACAGTGGCTGACTTTATTTTTTTGGCTCCAAAATCACTGCAGATGGTGACTGCAAGTCATGAAATTAAAAGACGCTTGTTCCTTGGAAGAAAAGCTATGACCAACCTAGATAACATATTCAAAAGCAGAGACATCACTTTGCCAACAAAGGTCCATCTAGTCAAAACTACAGTTTTTCCAGTAGTCATGTATGGATGTGAGAGTTGGACCATAAAGAAACCTGAGCGCCAAAGAATTGATGCTTTTGAACTGTTGTGTTGGATAAGACTCTTGAGAGTCCCTTGGACTGCAAGGAGATCCAACCAGTACATTCTAAAGGAAATCAGTCCTGAATATTCATTGGAAGGACTGATGCTGAAGCTGAAACTCCAATCCTTTGGCCACCTAATGCAAAGAACTGACTCCTTTGAAATGACACTGATGCTGGGAAAGATTGAAGGCAGGAGGAGAAGAGGACAACAGAGGATGAGATGGTTGGATGGCATCACCGACTCAATGGACATGACTTTGAGTAACCTCTGGGAGTTGGTGATGGACAGGGATGCCTGGGGTGCTGCAGTCCATGGGGTCACAAAGAGTTGGACACAATTGAACAACTGAACTGAACTGAACTGATATATCTATCTGCTGCTGCTGCTGCTAAGTCGCTTCAGTCATGTCTGACTCTGTGTGACCCCACAGACGGTAGCCTGCCAGGCTCCACCATCCCTGGGATTCTCCAGGCAAGAACACCAGAGTGGGTTGCCATTTCCTTCTGCTGCTGCTGCTGCTAAGTCGCTTCAGTCGTGTCCGACTCTGTGCGACCCCATAAACGGAAGCCCACCAGGCTCCCCCGTCCCTGGGATTCTCCAGGCAAGAACACTGGAGTGGGTTGCCATTTCCTTCTCCAATGCATGAAAGTGAAAAGTGAAAGTGAAGTCGCTCAGTCGTGTCCGACTCATAGCGACCCCATGGACTGAAGCCTACCAGGATCCTCCGTCCATGGAATTTTCCAGGCAAAAGTACTGGGGTGGGGTACCATTGCCTTCCCTTCTATCCATCTATATATATACATGTAGTTAGTGTGGTGTTAGCTATTTAAATTATACAAACTCGCAGATGGGACATCATCAAAAACTTGTTAATGCACAAGCCTTCTGCTAAATTGTGGCCTTTGGCCAAATACTCCAGAGTAGAATTTGAAGGATGGAAGACCAGCAGGGTTAGGACACAGAGTGCATGAAAAAAGGGACTGAATAGACAAAGACAAACTTTGATTATTTTTCAGTTTTGCTGAGAGTTGATTCTGTCATATGTTTGTTAAGATTCAAAGTAAATAAAAGTTGAAAGTTTTTTGAGATTTGCTTTTAATATTCGGGATGAAGTCCATAAAACAAATGACTTTAAATTTTTTTTTTTTAGAAACATGTTTGGCCCCTGAATTGCATCATGGACATTATTCCACAACACAGAAAACATTCAAAGTGAAGGACAGAGTACGATACGAGTGTGCCTCTGGGTACCACACAGCTTCTGGGAAGAGGACAGAGGAGGCAGAGTGTCACCCGTATGGATGGGCCCTCATGCCACAATGTACCAGTAGGTTCTCCCTTTGAAGACAGCTGCTTTCATTCTGAAAAAGTCCCTCCCAGAGATGGGTGCAAGTTGTTAGGCTAATTATGTTCCTTTTTCCATAATTTTGCTTTTTTTGCTTCTGATTTTAATGATGTTGACAGTAGGCTTTCCTCATTTCAAGCTCTCAAAGAAGAAATAATCCTTTTAGCTCAGATACTTAAAATGAGTTTATTGATATTTAATAAATGTATAAATTGACAAGCTTTGCTGTGGATAATAGCAAAGTTGCTGAATTCGAATTCAGATGTGGCATGTAAGTAGTAAGTGGATTTTGTTCTAGCAGGAAAAATAACACATCTTTGTTTTTTATTTATTCTTTCATTTTTAGAATTAAAATGCTCTTCTTTAAGAGTAATTGAAAATGGTTATTTTCATCCTGTAAAGCAAAACTATGAAGAAGGAGATGTAGTTCAGTTTTTCTGTCATAAAAATTATTATCTAAGTGGCTCTGACTTAATTCAGTGCTATAACTTTGGTTGGTACCCAGAATCTCCTGTCTGTGAAGGTAACTTTTAAAATTTCATTCACAAATAAAATATTATATCTGAATCAGCTTTAATTTCTATAAAAATGTCTCTGATGATATGTAAGCATTCTTTCTAATTTCTATTTTTAAAATAAATATTGTCTTTTAAATTACTGCTATTTTCAGCAATCTTTAATACACTTAATCTGAGTATATAATTAATATGCTTAATTTTTATGTTAGTCTGTGAGTGGATATAGCTTTTAAATATATTGTTAAAAATCTGTAGTAAATTGTAAATCTTTTATTGTAATGAATCATTTTCCTTATTGGGAATTAACTAGGTCCATTGTGCCAGGTGGCAGCCTTGTAAAGGTACTTTCTTATTACTGGGCCATATTCCCTGATGTGAAAACACAGACTTCAAAATAGTGGGACAAAGTGCAGAAAAGGTAGCACAAAGTTACCAAGAGTGAAAAGGAAAACTGAAGTCATGCTGTAGGAGCTGCCCTCACATGGGTCATCTGTGGTTTCATTTCTGTCACTGGCTGTGTTCTGGCAGGTGGGATAATTACTTGTTGCTGCTGTTAAGTTGCTTCAGTCATGTCCGACTCTGTGCAACCCCATAGACGGCAGCCCACCAGGCTCCCCCGTCCCTGGGATCCTCCAGGCAAGAATACTGGAGTGGGTTGCCATTTCCTTCTCCAATGCATGAAAGTGAAAAGTGAAAATGAAGTCGCTCAGTCATGTCTGACTCCTAACGACCCCATGGACTGCAGCCTACCAGGCTCTTCTGTCTATGGGATTTTCCAGGCAAGAGTACTGGAGTGGGGTGCCATTGTTAGGAGACAGCAATTCAGTAGTCATGTAATCACACTGCAGTGTTCCCTGAAGAAAGTTCTGGTCTAGCAAAAGAAACAGATACAAGAGAGTGATTGATACAGTGTGAAAAGTGGTATCATAAAGTCAGGTATAAGGTGTTCGAACAAACACTGAAGATTCTGACTGATGGTGTGGGACCACATGTACAGAGGTGATGGATAATGTCTGATCTGGGCCTTAAAAGATAGGTAAGAGTTGGAGGATTGGGAGGGATGGGGAGATATAAAAAGCCTGATAGCCTCTGTTTTCTCCGTAATGTAGAAAATACAGCCATTACTAACAGGCAGGAGAAAGGCAGGAAGGGAAAGCTTGGAAGAGGGTAGTGACGATTTGAAACAGTTCCTGGGAAGAATGAAAGCTGAGTGACCAGGGGTTGTGTAGTGGGATTACTCCAAACGACCAGTGTTCTCTAATTGCACTGAACAATGATTTTAATTTCTTTTATTAAAAACATTCTTTCTAAAATTTTGCAGTGGTGCCTAACAGCCCTGGTCTAACAGTAGAGAGAAAGATTGTTGGCAAATTTCCTATAGCATATTATTTCTGAACTCGATGGCAGGGTCTTCCCTGGTGATCCAGTGGTTAAGAATCTGCCTTTCAATGCAGGGGATGTGGGTTCAATCCCTGATCTCAGAACTAAGATCCCACATGCTCTGGGGCAACTAAGCCCACACAGCACAGTTAGAAAGAAGCTCAGGCACCCCAAGGAAGAGCCTGAGAGCCGCAACAATGAAAAGATCCTGGCTGCTGCAGCCAAGACCCAATGCAGCCGAAATAAATAAATATTTTTTTTTAAAAATGGCAAGGCTACCTACTTATTACTTATTCCACACTCCTCTCCCCGCACCAAAAATTAGTCAGATGCCAATGTCCATGTTATTTTTTTCTAGTAAATAGTCCTTAGATGTAAGATGGGCAGTGTCATAATCTGAGTAACAGCTCCCTGCCCCTTCCATCCCCCAAAGATCAGATCAGATCAGTCGCTCAGTCGTGTCCAACTCTTTGCGACCCCATGAACCGCAGCACGCCAGGCCTCCCTGTCCATCACCAGCTCCCGGAGGTCACTCAGACTCGCATCCATCGAGTCAGTGATGCCATCCAGCCATCTCATCCTCTGTCGTCCCCTTCTCCTCCTGCCCTCAATCCCTCCCAGCATCAGAATCTTCTCCAATGAATCAACTCTTCGCATGAGGTGGCCAAAATACTGGAGTTTCAGCTTTAGCATCATTCCTTCTAAAGAAATTCCAGGATTGATCTCCTTCAGAATGGACTGGTTGGATCTTCTTGCAGTCCAAGGGACTCTCAAGAGTCTTCTCCAACACCACAGTTCAAAAGCATCAATTCTTCGGCGCTCAGCCTTCTTCACAGTCCAGCTCTCACATCCATACATGACCACAGGAAAGACCATAGCCTTGACTAGGCGAACCTTTGTTGGTAAAGTAATGTCTCTGCTGTGAATATCCCCTTATGGAACAATGGGGACTTTGCAGATGTCATGGAGTTAGGGATCTTGAGATGGGGATAATATCTGGGATTATCCACATGGGCTTATGTAATCGCAACCACTATAAGAGAAAGAGCGGGATTTGACTACAGAGGATCAAGTAGAAGAGGTGACAGTAGAATCAAAGCTTGGAGTGGAAAAGGAAGGAGTCAGGAGCCCAGGCAAGTTCGCAGCCCCCAGGCGCTGCAGAGGCAGACAAGCCACTTCTTCCCTAAAGCCTCTGGAAGAATGCCGCTCTCCCGACACCCAGATCCCAGCCCAGGAAAGCCGATTCTGGACTTGGGTTTCCAGAACTGTAAGAGAATAAACATGTAGTATGTCAAGCCACTCCATTGTGGTAATTTGTCCCAGCAGTCATGGAAAATGAATAGAGTCAGTATTTTAGGATAGTCAAGTGGAGGAGATTTTCATTCATATAGACATAGGTGCAGGAATGCCAAGATCCATCACTTATTAATAATTTACTTACTTCTTAAGTTTAGGTTCCTCTGTCTATAATATGGGAGATGAAATAGTCCCTACTTAACAAAATTATTTTAAGATTAAAGTAGGTGATGAATGTAAAATTCTGGCTCTTTTTTTTTGTTCTGTTGCATGAATTTAACAGCTTAAACCCTGGAGATGTAAATGGCAACCCACCACAGTATTCTTGCCTGGGAATTCCCAAGGACAGAGGAGCCTGGTGGGCTACAGTCCGTGGAGTTCCAAAGAGTCAGACATGATTAAGCGACTGAGTAACAGCTTAAAACCACATACAAGTGTGGGTCAGCTATAGCTGTGTGTCCATGTCTGATGAAGCAACCGGCAAGCCGCAGTGTCATCTGAGGCTGGGCAGGGGAAGAACCTGCACTCAAGCTTTCTGTATTTGTGGCAGGTTTCAGAGCTTGGTGGCTACTGAGCGGAGGGTCTTGGTGCCTGCTGGCTGCCCCCTGGAGGCAGCCCTGTGCCCCATGCCCTGTGGTCCTCCTCCCTCTTTGGAAGCTCACAGACAAGCCAGCTTCTCCTCCAGATCAGTAGGGGGAGAGAGTCTCTCTGGACGAAGGGCCTCGCCACACTGTGTTGCATGAGCGTGTGTGCGTGATCACACCTCCATCCTTGCGGCTGTGTTAAACACAGTCACATCATCACATCATCTCCGCTGTGTTCATCGGTTAGAAGCAAGACCCAGTTCCTGCTCCTGCGGAGGGCATGACTCGAGGAAGTGACTGTCAGGATGTTGGAACTCAGGGGGTGACCCCAGTCTGCCTGCCAGACTTCTTAGGGTCCTTGGCACAGCCAATATGCTTGTGAGATCTTGACTATTCTTTCTGGTGGCTATATGACTAAACATCCTGATGTTTTTCCATAAGGAAGAAGAAATCGGTGTCCTCCTCCCCCTCTGCCTCTGAACTCCAACCTTCAAACGTACTCAACCACCTACCGGCACGGAGAGACAGTTCGTATAGAGTGTGTACTCAACTTCGCCATGCTGGGAGCAGAAGAGATACGCTGTGAAAACGGAAAATGGACGGAGCCTCCCAAATGCGTTGGTTAGCAGCACCTCGACTAAGCTTTCCTTGACGAGAAACCTGGGTGTGGAGCTAAATGGTCTCTTCTCTCTCAATTGTGCCCTTTCAGAGGACAAGCAGAGGACGACCTGTGAGGCCCCGCCGTCGGTGGGGAATGGCACAGCAAACTCGTCCTCTGAGGTTTATCACAGCGGGGATAAGGTGGCATACATGTGTGAGAGGGGCTATCACCTCCGTGGACCAGGAGAAATAACGTGCAACAGTGGGAGATGGACCCTTCCCCCTGAGTGTGTTGGTATGTGTGCTGCGTGTCATATCCAGAGCTAAGCCTAGCATGTAGAATTTTTCATTCTCTTTGTTTAATCCACACGCTTATAGCAATAGTCCGTTGCTTAAAAGAGTTTGAAACTCACAGATACAGCACCTACTCTGCCATTTTTCTGTAGGTTCATATTTTTAATCCAATATAAAGAATAGGAAAGCAAACAATTTTTGAATGTCCTGATTCTAATATTTTTGCATCTGGCCCTTCTGACCCCCCCACCCTCTGAGCCATAAACCTGGCCTTTCATTTAACTCAAGGACGTGACCAGGTTACAATTTCGGGAGGCCACCCTTCCCGTCATCCTCATTTCTTGGCCAGGTCCTGGAGAGACCCCCACATATTTACCAAGGATAACTATTGCATAAGAGAAAAGCTGCTAAGGATGCTAGAGAAATTAGCAGAGTAAGAGCAAGACTCTTATAGACAGAAAAATGGAACTTTTCATCCATGGGTTGACTGAGATCTGAGATGAAGAGGGAGGAGAAGGAAAAATAAAACAGGATAATGACAAACGATAGTTTTAGAACTGACCCTAATCTTTAGGTTAAAAAATACTCTACCTTTCCACACATCTTAAGAATATCTATAGCATGATTCCTTTGTAATCCAGAAAAGTAAAAAAGACCCATACTTTTTCTTCAGCAAAACATTTGCTGTATTGTTTTCTTTGGTAAATTTTAATAACACATAGCTGAATGATGTTTGTCTAATTTCTGATGAATTCAGGAATCAATTGTCCTAAATTACATAGTAAAAATATTGAAGGACTATTGTCTGGGCAACTGTATTATGTCATTATGTTATTATAAGTTCATGTTAATCTAAAAGTAACCTCTTTTCTTAGAAAATACTGAGAATTGTAATCCTCCACCTGATGTAATAAATGGGGCTATTATTGGTGAAGTATTGGCAAGCTACCCAACAGGATCCTCTGTGGAATATAGATGCAATGAATATTACTTATTGAAAGGAGCAAAAATATCTCATTGTGAACAAGGAAGATGGTCATCACCACCTGTTTGCTTAGGTAAGATAGAGAACACATTGAATTAAAACAGATTTTTCCCCTGCTTTATTGAGATGCAATTGACATATAACACTGTATAGATTTAAGGTGTACAATGTGATGACTCTCTGCACAAACACACTATGAAATTATTGCCACGACAAAGTTGGTTTACATATCCTTCACCTCGAGTAATTTAGGGGGCTGTTGTCATGATGAGAGCATTTAAGATTCTCTCTTGGCGTCTTTTAAGTGTACCAAATAATATTGTTGGCTATGGTTGCCACAGGGCTTCCCAGGTGGCACTAGAGGTAAAGAACCCATCTGCCAATGTAGGAGACATAAGAGATATGGGTTCAATCCCTGGATCGAGAAGATCCCCTGGAGGAGGAGATGGCAACCCACTCCAGTATCCTTGTCTGGAGAGTCTCATGGACAGAGGAGCTCGGCAGGCTACAGTCCATGGGATTGCGAAGAGTCAGACACGACTAAAGCGACTTAGCGTGCATGCACACACAAGCCTGTCCCAACCACCTTATCTAAAAGCATAACCTCCCTTCCTCCAGCTCTGTGACAGCCACTCCACTCTTCATTCTTCTACCTCACTTATCTACGTCGTTTAAAGATGGACAAACAAGATCCATATATTTCGTATATTTATTGTTCATCATATAGCATTTCTCCCAGTTAGAAGGCAATCTCCATGAAGTCAAGGAGCTTTATTTGCTGATGAATATCAAGTGACAGGTGTCCCACAAATATAACACAATAAGTACATTTTCTGTCTGAAGGTTTTTATTTTATAGAAAGGAAATCATAATGAATCTAAGGGTGCTGGTCTTAACAATATTTTTAATGTTTCAAATTAAGTGGTTTTAATTTATGCTATCAGTTCAGTTCAGTTCAATCGCTCAGTCATGTCTGAATCTTTGTGACCCCATGAATGGCAGCATGCCAGGCCTCCCAGTCAATCGTCAACTCCCGGAGTTCACTCAAACTCAGGTCCATCGAGTTGGTGATGCCATCCAGCCATCTCATCCTCTATTGTCCCCTTCTCCTCCTGCCCCCAATCCCTCCCAACATCAGAGTCTTCTCCAATGAGTCAATTCTTTGCATGAGGTGGCCAAAGTACTAGAGTTTCAGCTTCAGCATCAGTCCTTCCAAAGAACACCCAGGACTGATTTCCTTTAGGATGGACTGGTTGGATCTCCTTGCAGTCCAAGAGACTCTCAAGAGTCATCTCCAACACCACAGTTCAAAAGCATCAATTCTTCGGTGCTCAGTTTTCTTTATAGTCCAACTCTCACATCTGTACGTGACCACAGGAAAAACCATAGCCTTGACTAGTCCGACCTTTGTTGGCAAAGTAATGTCTCTGCTTTTTAATATGCTATCTAGGTTGGTCATAACTTTCCTTCCAAGGATTAAGCATCTTTTAATTTCATGGCTGCAGTCAGCATGTGCAGTGATGATTTTGGAGCCCAAAAAAACAAAGTCTGACACTGTTTCCACTGTTTCCCCATCTATTTCCCATGAAGTGATGGGACCAGATGCCATGATCTTCGTTTTCTGAATGTTGAGCTTTAAGCCAACCTTTTCACTCTCCACTTTCACTTTCATCAAGAGGCTTTTGAGTTTCTCTTCACTTTCTGCCATAAGGGTGGTGTCATCTGTATATCTGAGGTTATTGATATTTCTCCCGGCAATCTTGATTCCAGCTTGTGCTTCTTCCAGCCCAGCTTTTCTCATGATGTACTCTGCATATAAGTTAAATAAGCAGGGTGACAATATACAGCCTTGACATACTCCTTTTCCTATTTGGAACCAGTCTGTTGTTCCATGACCAGTTCTAACTGTTGCTTCCTGACCTGCATACAGGTTTCTTAAGAGGCAGGTCAGGTGGCCTGGTATTCCCATCTCCTTCAGAATTTTCCAGTTTATTGTGATCCACACAGTCAAAGGCTTTGGCATAGTCAATAAAGCAGAAATAGATGTTTTTCTGGAACTCTCTTGCTTTTTCCATGATCCAGCGGATGTTGGCAATTTGATCTCTGGTTCCTCTGCCTTTTCTAAAACCAGCTTGAACATCTGGAAGTTCACAGTTCACATACTGCTGAAGCCTGGCTTGGAGAATTTTGAGCTTTACTTTACTAGCATGTGATATGAGTGCAATTGTGTGGTAGTTTGAGCATTCTTTGACATTGACTTTCTTTGGGATTGGAATGAACACTGACCTTTTCCAGTCCTGTGGCCACTGCTGAGTTTTCCAAATTTGCTGGCATACTGAGTGCGGCACTTTCACAGCATCATCTTTTAGGATTTGGAATAGCTCAACTGGAATTCCATCACCTCCACTAGCTTTGTTTGTAGTGATGCTTTCTAAGGCCCACTTGACTTCACATTCCAGGATGTGTGGCTCTACGTGAGTGATCACACCATCGTGATTATCTGGGTCATGAAGATCTTTTTTGTACAGTTCTTCTGTGTATTCTTGCCACCTCTTCTTAATATCTTCTGCTTCTATTAGGTCCACACCATTCCTGTCCTTTATCGAGCCCATCTTTGCATGAAATGTTCCCTGGTATCTCTAATTTTCTTGAAGAGATCTCTATTCCTCCCCATTCTGTTGTTTTCCTCTTATTTCTTTGCATTGATCATTGAGGAAGGCTTTCTTATCTCTCCTTGCTATTCTTTGGAACTCTGCATTCAGATGCTTATATCTTTCCTTTTCTCCTTTGCTTTTCACTTCACTTCTTTTCACAGCTATTTGTAAGGCCTCCTCAGACAGCCATTTTGCTTTTTCGCATTTCTTTTCCTTGGGGATAGTCTTGATCCCTGTCTCCTGTACAATGTCACGAACCTCATTCCATAGTTCATCAGGCACTCTGTCTATCAGATCTAGTCCCTTAAATCTATTTCTCATTTCCACTGTATAATCATAAGGGATTTGATTTAGGTCATACCTCTGTGGTCTAGTGGTTTTCCCTACTTTCTTCAATTTAAGTCTGAATTTGGCAATAAGGAGTTCATGATCTGAGCCACAGTCAGCTCCTGGTCTTGTTTTTGCTGACTGTATAGAGCTTCTCCATCTTTGGCTGCAAAAATATAATCAATCTGATTTTGGTGTTGACCATCTGATGATGTCCATATGTAGAGTCCTCTCTTGTGTTGTTGGAAGAGGGTGTTTGCTATGACCAGTGCACTCTTTTGGCAAAACTCTATTAGCCTTTGCCCTGCTTCATTCCATATTCCAAGGCCAAATTTGCCTGTTACCCCACGTGTTTCTTGACTTTCTCCTTTTGAATTCCAGTCCCCTATAATGAAAAGGACATCTTTTTTGGGTGTTAGTTCTAAAAGGTCTTGTAGGTCTTCATAGAACTGTTCAACTTCAGTTTTTTCCACGTTACTGGTTGGGGCATAGGCTTGGATTACCATGATATTGAATGGTTTGCCTTGGAAATGAACAGAGATCATTCTGTCATTTTTGAGATTGCATCCAAGTACTGCATTTTGGACTCATTTGTTGACCATGATGGCCACTCCATTTCTTCTAAGGGATTCTTGCCCACAGTAGTAGATATAATGGTCCTCTGAGTTAAATTCACCCATTCCAGTCCATTTTAGTTCGCTGATTCCTAGAATGTCAGAGGTTATATGAAATATATAAATTCACTTGATAGTAATGTAATGTATACTTTATTGTGTATGTGAAGAGCTTTAATAATACAAAGTGGTAAATATAAAATACTGCTTTTGATGCCTACCATAATTTTATTGTAAAAATGTATCATTCTCATACTTGTAAGATGAAAAAAGAATTTAAAATAGTCTTTGTTTTACAGAGCCATGTACTGTCAACGTGGGTGACATGCGCAGAAATAACGTGGAGATGAAGTGGAATTATGAGGGAAAGATCTTACATGGAGATTTAATCGATTTTGTTTGTAAGCAGGGATATGAGTTGTCTCCATCAACCCCACCCTCTGAATTATCTGTGCAGTGTAATAGAGGAGAAGTGAAATATCCTTCATGTATTAGAAAAGGTAAAGCAACAGGGCTTCCTGACTTCCCTGATGGTCCAGAGGTGAAGGCTCCATTAATTTCAGTGCACGGGCCTCAGTTTCCGATCCCTAGACCAGCAAAGTTCTGCATGCTGCAGCCAAGAAAGCAAACAAACAGTGCTTCCTGACAATTTCTTAGGTGACCAATATCACAGGTGATCAATATGGTTCAAAGGGTAAGACCCTAAGCTATCTACCACCCTCATCATCCAATTTATAAAACTGGGAATGAGCTGATCAGTTACCAGTTAGCACACACCCTTAAATAGGGTGACGATGAGGACATCATTTAACTTCATAAGTCAATTTTATAAAAGGAGAAATCATGAGATTTTGAAAATGTCACCAGACTTTCAGAGGATGGATCACTTTCTTGTGGGCAACCAGTAAGCTTGTAAAGCTCACCTCAGGGTGAGCCATAGAGCGTTGTCTCAGAAGAGAACTTGAAGTAGAGGGAGAGAATTTGTGGACTCCTTAGACAGGGGACTGTCACTTTTAATAAGGAAAAAAGGAAGAGAATGCATTCAGATACATGGCTTTGAGACAGATCTTACACGCTTTCACTTTTGGAAGATAGAAAGGGGAAAAGTAAAATCATGATTATTAATACTTGTCTAGTTTTAAATGTGTATTTAATGCTGTGAGATTCTAATTCAATAATAAATTTTATGTATGAAGTGATGGCAGAAAAATGCTTTTCGTATTTAAAAATTACTTGAGAGTTGTCTTAAAAATGCTTTGACATGAAACATCTTGTTTTATTTCTGTAGTAGTTATGAAAGCACTGGCCACCTACTGTAGCAATTCACTGTGGACTTTAACAATTATTTTTGCAGAATCTAAAAGAATGTGTACAACTCCCCCAGCTATTAAAAATGGAGTTATTAAGAGTTCAACACTCAACACCTATGAAAACGGTTCTTCAGTGGAATACATATGTTTCGAGCACTATTTCCTTCAAGGAGCTAGGGAGTCCTATTGTTTAGAGGGCGTGTGGACTACACCACCTTTGTGTTTGGGTATGTAGTGCTACGTGTATCTCTATTTATTCAAATTGAGCCAGATTTTCCACTTTCTCTTCTCTTTGAGTTGATATAACACCAATATAGGATGAGATGGTTGGATGGCATCACCAACTCAATGGATATGGGTTTGAGTAGACTCTGGCAAGGAACCTGGTGGGCTGCCGTCTATGGGGTTTACAGGGTAGGACATGACTAAAGCGACTTAGCAGCAGCAGCAGCAGACTTTGGCAGTTGTTGACAGACGGGGATGTCTGGTGTTCTGCGGTTCATGGGGTTGCAAAGAGTCGGACACGGCTGAGCGACTGAACTGAACACTAATATAACACTTAAGTTTTCATTTGTCTTATTTTATTAGCGTGCCTGTTTGTTTACTGGTTTCTGCACTTTGCTCTAGATCTGGTTATTGTGTGTGCTTATTCGCTCAGTTGTGTCCAACTCTTTGCAGCCCATGGACTGTAGCCCTGCAGGCCCCTCTGTCCATGAGATCGTCCAGGCAAGAAAACCAGAATGGGTTGCCATTTTCTACTCCAGGGGATGTTCCCGATCCAGGAGGTGAACCTGTGTCTCTTGCGTCTCCTGCACTGGCAGGCAGGTCCTCTACCACCAGTGCCACCTGCGAAGCCCCAGGTGATCTTCTAGATCACGAGTAATGGGCATCCTGCCCTCCTAACACGTACTTTTTAAGTACAAACCATGCATCAGGTACGGGGTTAGTAGGACCTACAGGGTATGTAAGCCATGCGGTATGTGTAACCAGGCTACCGGCGGTCATCGCGTTATTGGTGCTGCTAGGAAAATGTGGACAGCAGGAACAAATAGAGGAATGGCCTCTTGGGTCTAAAAGGTGAAACACGGTCATGCCTCATTGGCAAGGCATCCTATGGAAGCAACAGTATTTCCCAAGATTCTCAGGAGGCGTAAAATAACATATTTTTAAATAAAAAGAAAAATTTCTTTGTGTTTATATCTGACTTTCATTTATTTTCTTATTTCACTGTCTTGGACTTCTGTACAAGGCTGAATAGAAGAAGTGGTGTGTATCCTTGTGTTCCAATCTTATAAGTAAATCTTCCAGTATTCTTCTTTAACTATGGTGTTTCAAATACTTATAAAACTCAAATTAAAGATACAGAAGCCACCTATTTCCATTTTGCTAAGAGTTTAAAAAAACCTCAGTGAGTTTAATTTTAGCTGTTATCTGTAGAAACAATCATATGATTATTATCTTTGCTCTTTTCCCCCTGGAATTCCATTGCTTCTTTTTGAAGGTTAAAGCATGTTTGCATTTCTGTAACAAAGCTCACATGATTGTGATGAATTATGCTTTTTATATACTGCTGAATTTTATTTGCTAATATTCTACTTATGATTAATGTATCTTTGTCATGTGAAAGATTGTGTTTGTTATTTTCGGTTAGTTTCTGCTAACCTCATACAAGCTGAAAAGTATTCCCTCATCAATTCTCTGGATTTTGTCTGAATGATACTATTTCTTTTTTAATAATTTTAAGAATTTATCAGAGATATCACCTGAGCCTTGAGGATTTTTTTGAGGAAATATTTCAATGCCAGCTTCAGTTTGTTTAATAAATACCAGGTTATTATCTCTCCTCTCAGTTTCAGTAGGAAGTGGTTTATATTTGTCCACTATACCTAAATTATTCAATGTGTTGACATAACATTCATAACATCCTTTTACACTCTTTTTAGTGCTTTCGTGACATGTCTTCTGTTATCACTGCTGTGAAGATGTATCTCTTTCTTGTCATATCTTGCTGCTGCTACTGCTGCTAAGTCACTTCAGTCGTGTCCGACTCTGTGTGACTCCATAGACGGCAGCCCATCAGGCTGCCCCGTCCCTGGGATTCTCCAGGCAAGAACACTGGAGTGGGTTGCCATTTCCTTCTCCAAGTCATATCTTGCTCAGATCAGATCAGATCAGTCGCTCAGTCGTGTCCAACTCTTTGTGACCCCATGAATGACAGCACGCCAGGCCTCCCTGTCCATCACCAACTCCCGGAGGTCACTCAGACTCACGTCCATTGAGTCAGTGATGCCATCCAGCCATCTCGTCCCCTTCTCCTCTTGCCCCCAATCCCTCCGAGCATCAGAGTCTTCTCCAATGAGTCAATTCTTCGCACCAGGTGGCCAAAGTACTGGAGTTTCAGCTTTAGCATCATTCCTTCCAAAGAAATCCCAGGGCTGATCTCCTTCAGAATGGACTGGTTGGATCTCCTTGCAGTCCAAGGGACTCTCAAGAGTCTTCTCCAACACCACAGTTCAAATACAGGTCTATAAATTTTATTAGTCCTTTCAAGAGCCAATATCTTCATTTTTTTGATACTTTCTTCATATGTTGCTATTTAATTAATTTGTATTTTTGTCTTTATTATTTCCTCTCTTCCACTTTCTTGGATTGAGTCAATGTCAAGAGTCCATCTTGTTTCTACTTTTCCATAAAATACTATCTGTCCAACAATCAATGGTTTGTCCCATGGATGTTTTATTTGTATTTTCTGAAGAAGAAAAAGGGAAAAAAACTATTTCAATGACTATCACTACTGATCAATATTTTCTAAAAACATATATTTTTTTCTGTCTTTGAAAACCTTAATGGCATAAAACTCAGTAACTGGTAGGATGTACCCTTTTTCCAAATTCAAGGCAACAGAGATAAATAACAGATAGCTTTATGTGAGCTTTAAACATATTTTCTGACTTGAGTATTAGTTCCAACTAACTTACTTGCTTCTCTAATGCCTGGGAATTCTAAGGTCATTATGAGAAAACAATACAATGGCTAATACTGAAAGGCATCAAGATGTTTTGGTTTTTTTTTCAGAGCCTTGCACATTATCTTTTGATAAAATGGAAAATAATAATTTACTTCTGAAATGGAATTTTGACAATAGACCCTATATTTTCCATGGCGAGTATGTTGAATTTCTTTGTAAGGGAGATAGTTATGTAGCTGGGTTTCCGGATCCTGTATCTGAATCCCGAGTGCAGTGTGACAGAGGACAATTAAATTACCCAAGATGTGTTCAAAGAGAAAGGTAAGAAGGAGCTGTGCTTCCAACTATTTTTTTTTTTCTATTCAGATTGTTATTCGTGAGATTCATTATGCTATAAATTTCAGACACATTAGGTTCTGCAACACTCCTACTTTATGGTCATTATAGAGGGGGAAAATGTTTATTTTTTTTAAAGCAAGCGAACTTCAACAAGCATTAACTAATTCAACAAGCTTTCTGGGTGGTCTAAGATCAAAGTCCTGTTTGTGATTTGGTATTTGTGACTCTTTGGCAATTGGATAAATCAATCTATTTATATAAGTCACATCTAAATGTGGAAAAATTAACCTATATGTTCTGAGATAAGAGAAGTCACGTTTTCCACCATTTTCCATAGAAGTGCATGTATAAGCAACAATGATGAGAAGCACAGCTGGATGAACTTTCTCCTGAGGGAAGAGCATGTTAATAACAATGATGAGATTGTGGCATTTATTTTCAGGAACACATTTCTATATAAGAATTGGGAAGTTTTTTCTGAAGTGCTGTTACATAGCAATTTTAAAATATATTTTCTACTACTTGATCAATGGAAAACAATCCCATTCTTTTTTTCAGAAAAAAATGTTAAAATAATGCAATAAAATAATAGAATTAATTTTATCAGGTCAGAATTTTGCCCCCTTTGAAGATACATTGTAAAATGGGAATTATACTCTATATTCAACTAAAAATATTTTTAAATTATTTAATGGCAAAGTACATGTGGTATTCTTCTAGTGATTATAATGAGCTATATGAACTACATAAGAAGCACTCACAAGACACATAGGTGTAAAACTTTTTTTATTTTTTATTGTAATGAAAATCAGAAAAATTTATGTGCTAGTTAAATATTTCATTACATCTTGCATTTTCCATTTCTAAGACAAAAAAGAATATGCAACTTGGAAAAATTGCAGAAAATGGTGTTAGTGTAGTTAATGACATTGAGTTTTTAAAAAGAAATTGGTGGTATAATTTATCAAGGATGGTTACTTGCTTTTATCAGTACCTCATTAAAACAAGGACCAATTATATGAAATAGTGAATGGTTAAGATTGTAATAAATACTTGACCAGAAATGATGCTTATTTCAACTCCTTCCTCCTTTTCTCTTTTTTTCATTCTTATCAAGGATGTTGTCTTATCAAGAACCCTTAAGGACATAAAAATGAATGGCATAAGATGAACAGCATTTTGACACACTATAAAGTCTTTTATAAAGCATAATTGTTAGAAGAAAACTGTTGAATAAAAACCTCTAAGTTTTTACTTGCATGAAGATTTGACTCTAAACTGTTTACACAGGATACTTTCTATAAATAAAAGCCAGATATATTGTTTTATTTCTAGTTTGGTTGACTTGCCGTATGACTTCATCTTTGCTGAATGTCTTCCATCTATTAAAAAATCGATCTACACATCAAAATATTTCTGGTTCCTAAAGCCCATTCACTAGGCTATACTGTCCTCAATATATGTTCAGGAATTCACATTTGTCTTTGTAATCTTTGCTAATATTAGTGTTTTCTGTTACTTTTAGTTCAATATTTATGTCAGTACAAAAGAACCAATCTCACTAGAGCTGAGAAACTATACATTATGTTAGAGGATTTACTTTATCAAATGCAGATGAGACTACCCTTCAGACTTTCGAAGGATAAAGAACTTTTAAAATTAACTGTACTATTAGCAACAAGGTTAGTAATCAAACTGTGAGTTAGTGAACCATCCACCTGTTCATATGTTGCCCACAGAACACAGTTATGAAAAGAACACTTGCTATTTTTATATTGCACACTTTTAGTTATTTTCTAGAGCAGGTCATCATTGGAATCTTGCAGATTAGAAAACCTGAGATCAATGAGACCTACAAGACAGGCAGGTCACACACTAAAAGATAGTGTGTCAGTAACAGTAGGATCTACTGGAGTCCTGAAACACCACACGGTCACTTTTCAGTATGAAGGGAAGTTATTCGTCCAATCGCTATTACAGCTTATTCACAAGCACCTCTGGTTCTAGGCCCCTTGTTAGGACTGGTTGTTGTTACCAGAACCACATTTCCTCTCTAGAAGCTGTACTGTTCATCTAACTCAAGAAGTTATTTTTCTGGTATGATAACATTCTTCAGCCCCGATGTACAATTCCTGCTGCTGGGTTAAGAGAGTTTCTCTGGGCATGAAGCTGTGGTTGAACTTAACTTTGTGGATTAAACACAGATTCATTTGATGTTAAACCATATATATTTCAGTCAAATTTCAATTTTATAAGATCCACTCTGAAAACTACTCTTGGAGATGAATGGAAATAATGAATATGGCCTCGAGGAAGGATAGTTCTAAAACACACCTGGTTTGTTGTTAGGGTTGTTAAGTCACTAAGTTGTGTCCGACTCTTTTGTGACTCCATGGACTGTTGCCCACCAGGCTCCTCTGTCCATGGGATTTTCAGGCAAGAATACTGGAGTGGGTTATTATTTCCTTCTCCAGGGGACCTTCTCAACAATATCAATAGGAAAGTATTAATCCTTTCCAATTAATTCATCAATTAATCCATTAAGAATGATATTGATATCATGCGCTGTGTCACAGCTAATGCAGGATTCAGAGATGAATAAAATTTAGCTCATTATTTCAAAGAACTCACAAAAGAAGAAATATTTAATTTAGTACAAGAGTTAAACTTGTATTATTTGTCATTAATTCAGACATAACAAGTGAATGGATGGCAGAGTTTTAGGGGTATTTGAGGGGAACTGCTCAGGGTAAGCTTTGTTCAACCTGGGTAGCTTCCTATCTCCCTGATTTACTTCCTAGCAGTTTATTTTTAAATGTGGGTTTCTGCATTTAAAAAGTAATTTAGCAATGGTACATAAAGTTTCATATGTTAAAAAAAGGTATTACCCTTTTCCAATTAATTCAGCAATTGTTCTATTTATGAACAATATTGACCTTGCTTTATCCCAGGAAACAGAAGGTTCAATCAAGGTGGATAATAGTCATGTGAGGATATTGTATCCAGTATTGCTATGTCCTCTGATTTGATAATTGTGAAATCTATTGATCTTTATATTTGTTGTTGATTAGTCACTAATTCGTGTCCGAACCTTTGTGACTCTATGGACTGCAGTGTGCTAGGCTTCCCTGTCCCCCCAGGGAGGGTGGGGGGTGCCAAAAATTTTGTGAGTAATGTGGCTTATCAGCTGCCATTTTGTAAACTTCTACTGCTAAAGAAACAAAAGTGTGAACAGGAGAGCAATGGAGCATTTAAAGGAGTGGTGTTGAGGGAGGAGTAATTAACTTTTTGGTATAGCTGAGCTGTAGGACACTTCCTGGAAAAAGTTAAGTCTGAGGCTTACAAAACTAGGAAGATATTCCAAGTGGCAGGAATGGCACACACAGAGCCAAGTACTGGGCATACACTGTGATGCTGTGTGCTGGACAGAAAGTGCTGAAGCAGGGCTCTGTGGGCCTGTCTGCACCAAGCAAACCGAACGTCCATCTAAGTGTGACGTGAAGATGGCAGGAGAAGCTATGTGAGGGGTTAGCATGAAGATGTGGGTCTCAGAAATGTTGCCTCTAAGGTGTTTGTGGAGTAGTCAGGTAGAAATATTATGTAAGCAGTTGATTCTTACAGTCAGTGCTGTGATGAGCCACCAGATGGCTTTCAGAAACAAGATGGACCTCTCAGCCACTGAGAGCTCTCGGTCTTCGGCTCCCCAAGGGGGTTGTCTCAGCTGAAGTGCCTTCCCTTCCAAAGTCACAGCTTCTCCCCAGGGTGCCTGTGCCAATGACCAGTCAGCAGGAGCTCTAAAGTTTCCCCTCACACTAGCTCAGGACAAATCTAAAGAGTCACTCGTTTGCACAGCTCCCCGCAGAGCTAGGTGATGCCACTGGTGGCGACTTCACCACAGCTCAGCTTCTCATGTCTGCTTCCTCCTTTTCCCTTCCACAGGCATGGATTCTAAGAACGTGAACGTGAACGTGAAGTTGCTCAGTCGTGTCTGACTCTTTGCGACCCCATAGACTGTAGCCTACCAGGCTCCTTTGTCCATGGGATTTTCCAGGCAATAGTACTGGAGTGGATTGCCATTTCCTTCTCCAAGGGATCTTCCCCTACCAGGGATCGAACCTGGGTCTCCCGCGTAGACAGACGCTTTACCGTCTGAGCCACCAGGGAAGTCCTCCCCCAAATCCTCTTGCTCCTGATTTCCACCTCATAGCCTGCTTCCCCAGGAACCCAGTCTGAGAGTGATTGTTGCTGTTCAGTCGCTAAGTCAGGTCCGATTCTTTGTCACCCCATGGACTGCAGCACGCAGCACTCCCAGAATTTACTCAAACTCATGTCCATTGAGTCGGTGATGCCATTCAATCATCTCATCCTCTGTTGTCCCCTTCTCCTCCCACCTTCAATCTTTCCCAGCATCAGGGTATTTTCCAATGAGTCAGTTCTTCCCATCAGGTGGCCAAAGGATTGGAGTTTTAGCTTCAGCATCAGTCCTTCCAGTGAATATTCAGGACTGATCTCCTTTAGGATGGACTGGTTGGATCCCCTTGCAGTCTTAGGGACTCTCAGAAGTCTTCTCCAACATCACAGTTCAAAAACATCAGTTCTTCGGTGCTCAGGTTTATTTATTGTCCAACTCTCACATCCATACATGACTACTGGAAAAACCATAGCCTTGACTAGACGGACCTTTGTTGGCAAAGTAAGTCCCTTCTTTATAATATGCTGTCTAGGTTGGTCATAGCTTTTCGTCCAAAGAGCAAGCATCTTTTAATTTCAAGGCTGCAGTCAACATCTGCAGTGATTGTGGACCCTCCCAAATAAAGTCTGTCACTCTTTCCGCTGTTTACACATCTATTTTCCATGAAGTGATGGGACCAGATGCCATGATCTTAGTTTTCTGAACGTTGAGTTTCAAGCCAACATTTTCACTCTCCTCTTTCACTCTCATCAAGAGGCTCTTTAGTTCCTCTTCACTTTGTGGCATAAGTGTGGTGTCATCTGCATATCTGAGGTTATTGATATTTCTCCCAGCAATCTTGATTCCAGCTTGTGCTTCATCCAGCCCAGCATTTTGCATAATGTACTCTGCATATAAGTTAAATAAGCAGGGTGACAATATACAGCCTTGACGTACTCCTTTTCCAATTTGGAACCCGTCTGTTGTTCCATGTCCAGTTCTAACTATTGTTTCTTGACCCACATACAGATTTCTCAGGAGGCAGGTCAAGTGGTCTCCAATGAATAGTCGGGGTTGATTTCGTTTAGGATTGACCAGCCTGATATCTTTGCAGTCCAAGGGACTTACAAGGCTACATATCAGAGCAGATCCTTGGGCCTGAATTGGAGTCATCAGTTAGTAGAAGTCTATTAAAACTAGTGAAATGGTGAGTGTTTCAGGGTAAGGTTAGAAGTATGTTTAGTTCAGGACTTTGAGGGTATTCAAAGTTTGGTGATTGGCTATAGGAAAAGGTCTAACAAAGCAAAATGACGAGGATGGGCTGGACTGGTGGAATGAAAACCAGGAACACTGAGGACTGGAGATGCTTCTTGGATGTTACTGGTCATCTGGAGAGGAGCAACATTATTCCATGTGAGACTGAGACAAGAGCACATTGAGGAAGATACGAAAGGTCCAGAAACATGAGGGTGGTGGGCATGGGAGTAAGTCTTACAGTGAAAGGGAGAGGTGTGGACTGGGAGGTGAGGATAAGGAGGAATTTTGAATAAAGTGGGAGAAATCTGAACCTGTTCAAAGGAATGCAGATGGGTGGGTAAAGAAGGACACGTGGTGAGTTTTGTTACCATGGGTGTTGACGTTCTCCTTGGATCTCTCAGCGCTGTAAAGCATGAGCGGTTAGATTTCCTCCATTGACCCCGTGTTGTGTTGTACCTGTACACCTATTTGGGTTAACATCTGGGTATATGGTATGGAAGTATGTACTTTTTGCTTCCAACCTATAAACACTTGGGTTTCTATCCTCTACAGTAACTGATAGTGAAAAAAAAGAGAAGAACAGATGGGAGATAATGGGGGGAAATGGCATAAGGATGCAGAGAAAAGAGACGGGAGCCCGGGCAGAAGTAAAAGACAGCTCTTAGCTAGGCAGGGGGAACTGGGTTTGTGGCTGGAAAGAGGCGCTTCTGGTCCCCTGGTTTCTATTGTCTCCATGAAGGAGGGAGACACCTGCTGAGAATGTGTCAGAATACGTGGGGAGAGAAGCTGAAGGGCTGAGGAGACCAGAGAGCATTTGGAAAAGTCCTGTAGAGGCTGGAGAGGGAGATGGTAGCAGAAAGAAAAGATAAAGAAGGCCAGCCTGCAAAGTGATCTGGCAAACTAATCATCCATTCAGTTAGGTGTCACCTAACACCACCTCAGTTAGGTGTGCAGGGTGTGGGGGAATCATGTCATTAATACAATGATCACCATTTTGCTTTTGAGCGAAAATTGTGTTGTGTGATCATTATTTATCATGGTGCATATGAAGGAAACCTTGATAGGTTTCCTTGTGGGGCGAGGTGGCAAAGTCAAAAACCAAAGGGTTACTGACTGGGTGACTACCCTAGGCCTTCCCAAGGCTCAGAGCAGGGCTGCCCAGTGCTATACAGAGAAGCTTTCATGTTCCATAGGGAAATGAAGAATTCATTGATATCTATTTCTTCATAAAAAAGAAAGATCAAAACACTGGAGAACATCACACATTCAAACTGAATTCAGGAAGACACAGCGTGATTCCTTTGGAGGAAAAATGGAGCAAATGGAAGAGTATACAGTCAAACACAAGCTGAGAGGGAGTTTGCCTAAACACTTCTTCTCAGATACACATTGAAGACCAGCTGTTTGACAAAATACAAGGGTTCAGCTGGACAGGGGTTTTAATCTGTTTTTATACAGTTTCAACATAGCTTTGTGAGAAAATAAAAATTTAGTTTTGTATTAGCATTCATTTTTCCTACAACCAGATATATTAAGAATTACAATTTTAAATAATTCATTATGTTTTCAAACATGAGAGCAACACTTTAACTCTGTAAACAGCTCAAATGATTCAAATGTAATGGAATAAAGAATGAAAATTTCCTTTATTCTTTTCCTTTTACTCTTTGTTTGTTTTTTGGCTCTTCTGGGTCCTCGTTCCTGCATGGGCTTTTCTCTAGTCATGGTGCTGGGGCTTCTCACTGCAGTGGCTTTGGGCTCTAAGGTGTGTGTGTTGTGACACATGGGTTTAGTTGCTCTGGGGCATGTGGGGTCTTCCTGGATCAAGGATCAAACTCATGTCTCCTGCACTGGCAGGCTGATTCTTTACCACTGAGCCACCAGAGAAGCCCTCCTTTATTGTTCTGAAAACCCCAGATAAACTTCTTCAGTCTGCACAACTCTGAAAAGCATTTGCTCTGTCTTCCAGATGCAGGACAACACTGAGCAGGCACGCACACGTCCGCTGTAACTAGGCACACCAGTATGTGTTTCCATACACACATGCGTATTTTAATTTATATATATATATGGATTTATTGAGGTGTATATTACATATCACACAGTATTTATTGTCCTAAGCCTTCGGGGTTTTTTGTTGTTGTTGTTGATATATGATAGACCTATCACCATATCAGTATACCTAAATTGATCTCACTCTTCCCACTATCTGAATAGTATTTCATTAGCTGGAGGTAACATACTTTAATTATTCTCCGACTGGTGGACTTTTAATTATTTTCCTCACGTCCTTCCTTTCTTCCTTCCTTTTGTCCTTCTCTCCTTCCTTCCTAGGTTATAAGTGAAAATCAAATAATGTAAAGCTGAAGTGAAATTGCAGAATTCTAAATATATTTAAAAGAACAAATAGAAAAGATTTTAACATTCAATAGACTTGCTTGATGGAGGCGAGAGAAGGAAGGAGAAAGAAGTTGTAAGCTGATTTTGTTTTCTGTGAGAGGATCAGTTACATATTGCCCCAAAGGTGAGGGAGTATGGTGTTACTAAAAAAAAAAATGTTAGCATAACGATGATATATTCTGTTGCTCTTTCTTCTCAGGGATTTGGGGAGCTATGAGCCAGAATAAAAACCAGATATATACTTCTCATATATTTGGTCATCTGAATGACCAAATATACATTTTTCCTATAAATTACACGATCACACTGTAGAATATATAGACCAAGAGTGAGCCCTAGTGTAAACTGTGGACTTTGGGTGATATTAATGTGTTACTCTAGGTTCACTGATTGTAACGAATGGAATGCACCTTTCTGCTGGACGGTGTTGATGGGGGCAATAGGGTGTTTGGGAGGGCAAGGGATATTTGGGGATTCTGTATTTTCTGCTGAGTTTTGCTGTGAGCCCCAAACATAAAGTTTACTTTTAAAAACGAGGTAATTTGTGCAATAAATTGTATGATCACCTTATGCATTCTCCACCATATTCTTCTTCATTTTAGTATTAGAAGATCACAATATGTCTCTGGAGATAGGACTTCCTAGTAAGAGATTGTTTCTAGTTTCCCTTGAAGCCTGTAGCCCCAGGAACACCTAGCATAAGTTTATTGCCTAAGAAGACGTTAAATTAAGAAAAACTAAATTTTAATAACACCTGGATACTTATATACTATGCTTCAAAATGTGGTATAATTAATATGTGTGATAGTCACAAAGTCATTAATACCAAGTATGTGATTGTAAATATTTCACAGGCGAGGAGATGGGAAGCCACACCGTCCATAATATACCACTGAAGACCGCACATCTATCCATTCTTATGCCAGGGATTAAATTCATGTTAGTTTGTCTCTAAAGACTGTGCCATTAACAACAACGCTATAGTGTGTCTCAAAGTTCCAGGATAGTTTATATAGAATTCCATGTAACTTAACACAATATAGTTATACATCGAAAGAAGCAAGTCAACACACGGTTCTCTCGTAATACTTTAGAAGGTGGCATGGTTTGGTTACCCTGACAAGGTCAGTTTTCAGGTGTGTGGGTGGTATTAAAAAAGGAAACAAAAGTCAGGAGATAAAAAACTAGCTTTGGTTCATTTGTGCAAAACCAAGTCTGCAAAACTGAAGAGTTTCTGTTACCACGTGTGACTGTCACTCTACTCCTATTGAGGGTGAGTCTGTTTGCAATCCTGGCTGAAATATGCTGCTTGAGTAGCTCAATCAACTTTCTTATTAAGATGTGTGTGTTTTCCACACAGCCAAATGACTCTTCAATACCAGCAGTGTGTCCTCCAGTTCACCTCAGTTCTGACACTGTCTACTTGGAGGCAGTACCAGATGCCACGGGTTAAGGGCCCAGTCCCATAGGACTGCTCCCCGCCCCTTCAGAAAGCCAGTGAAGGTTGAAGTTGTTACCTGTCCTTCTGACTAACTGGCTATAGGTCGGAGGTTGCCATGACCTTGTCCTCAAGTTCGATTACTTTGCTAAAGTGGCTCACAAAAAGCAGAAAGCATTTGATCTATTGGAGTCCCAGTTTCTTACAAAAGAATAGAACCCAGGAACAATCAGATGGAGGAGACGCTCAGGGCAAGGTGTAGGGGTGGGGCACAGATTTTCCAGACTCTTCCTGGAGCCAATCTCCTGGCACCTCCAAATTCTCACCAGCCTGGAAGCTCTAGAACCTGGTCTCTAGGTTTTATGGAGGCTTCATTGCATAGGCATGGCTAACTAACTCATTGATGTCTGGCAACTGATTTAACCTCCAGCTCCTCTCCCATCACTGGAAATTTAAGTTCGGAGTGGGCTTCCCTGGTGGCTCAGATGGTAAAGAATCTGGCTGCAACATAGGAGCTGCTGGAGACGCAAGTTCAATCTCTGTGTTGGGAAGATCCCGTGAAGAAGGGAATGGCTACCCACCACAGTATTTTTGCCTGGGAATCCCATAGACAGAGGAGCCTTGCCGGGGTCCAGCCCCGGCTCATCCAGGGTCTTCAGAGGGGAGACGGCATAGGCAACTCATTTACATATCAATTAGAGACATTAAGAGTAATTAAAGGATAGCTCAGTAGGAATATTCAGAGGAGAAAGGAGGCTGAGTAGCTTGGTTTACCCGGGAGACCAATAAAACTTCAAGACAAGAAGTTTGCACCACTTACGTAGGCTGCAGGCGTCCTTCCGTTCTCCCGAAACAGAGGAGACACTGCGGCCTCCCTGGTCGGATCTTAGAAGCCCAGGCATGATTAGTAAGCTTGGTAGGTTTGGCGCTCCAGATGGAAACTTGATCTGGAAGTGGAAATTGAGAGGAAGGATGACATGAGGAGACCAAGCTTTGGTGAGCAAGGACCATAGCTTTATTTTCAACAGGGGCTTTTATACCCTAAGTTACACATAGAGGATAATAGGGGATGCAAAGTCAGCAGTCTTTGATCTTTATCAAAAACCAGGGTTTCTTTCCTGCAACTTTATCGTATACAAATGGTTTAGGTGATTTGCATCATCTTCTGGCCAGAAGGCCTATTAACATTTTATGACTCTTGACAAAGGTTTGTCAACTGCAAGACTTATTTTCTCTAAGAGTAATTATTTTAAGGTCTGGTGCCATCTTCATCCAAAGTGTTAGATAAACTTGCATTCCTATAGGGCAGAGGCGCAATGGGTTTACAACAAAGAAAAGACTTTACTACCTTAAGGGTCTAAAGTTGCTAGCACCAAGGCCACTACTTATTTTTTCTACAAACCAACTATATTAATTAATACACATTCAAGGATACAAAACAGGGGATGTGGAAACTTGGCAACAAGCATTGGCTCATTAATGAAATCTTTTACTAGTTTTATTCTGACAGTTTTTAACTCTCTGAGAGGCTCTAAGCTATTTGAATATCTTAAGCTCCTAGCCTACCCGCGAGCGCCGCACTGAGAGCCCCTCGCCGGCTGCGCGGCGCACTGAGAGCCCCTCGCCGGCTGCGCGGCGCACTGAGAGCCCCTCGCCGGCTGCGCGGCGCACTGAGAGCCCCTCGCCGGCTGCGCGGCGCACTGAGAGCCCCTCGCCGGCTGCGCGGCGCACGCCCCTCGCCGGCTGCGCGGCGCACCGAGAGCCCCTCGCCGGCTGCGCGGCGCACTGAGAGCCCCTCGCCGGCTGCGCGGCGCACTGAGAGCCCCTCGCCGGCTGCGCGGCGCACTGAGAGCCCCTCGCCGGCTGCGCGGCGCACTGAGAGCCCCTCGCCGGCTGCGCGGCGCACTGAGAGCCCCTCGCCGGCTGCGCGGCGCACTGAGAGCCCCTCGCCGGCTGCGCGGCGCACTGAGAGCCCCTCGCCGGCTGCGCGGCGCACTGAGAGCCCCTCGCCGGCTGCGCGGCGCACTGAGAGCCCCTCGCCGGCTGCGCGGCGCACTGAGAGCCCCTCGCCGGCTGCGCGGCGCACTGAGAGCACGCCCGAGAGGAGCTACCCAACAACCGAGGAAGGACGGCGGTGAGGACTGGCGCACTAAGCACGGGCGAGAGGAGCTACCCCACGACCGAGGTCAGGAAGGGCGGTGGTGAGGAGATACCCCTCCCCCAAGGTCAGGAAGGGCGGCAGTGAAGAGAGACCCCTCATCCAAGGTAAGGTGCGATGGCTGTGCTTTGCTGGAGCAGCCGGGAAGAGATACCCAACACCCAAGGTAAGAGAAACCCAAATAAGACGGTAGGTCTTGCAAGAGGGCATCAGAGGGCAAACACACTGAAACCATACTCACAGAAAACTAGTCAATCTAATCACACAAGGACCACAGCCTTGTCTAACTCAATGAAATTAAGCCATACCCATGGAGCAACCCAGGATGGGCGGGTCATGGTGGAGAGATCTGACAGGGTGTGGTCCGCTGGAGAAGGGAATGGCAAACCACTTCAGTATTCTTGCCTTGAGAACCCCATGAACAGTATGAAAAGGCAAAATGATAGGATACTGAAAGAGAAACTCCCCAGGTCAGTAGGTGCCCAATATGCTACTGGATTCAGTGGAGAAATAACTCCAGAAAGAATGAAGGGATGGAACCAGGGCAGAAAGAATACCCAGCTGTAGATGTGTCTGGTGATAGAAGCAAAGTCCGATGCTGTAAAGAACAATATTGCATAGGAACCTGGAATGTCAGGTCCATGAATCAAGGCAAATTGGAAGTGGTCAAACAAGAGATGGCAAGAGTGAATGTTGACATTCTAGGAATTAGCGAACTAAAATGGACTGGAATGGGTGAATTTAACTCAGAGGACCATTATATCTACTACTGTGGGCAGGAATCCCTCAGAAGAAACGGAGTGGCCATCATGGTCAACAAAAGAGTCCAAAATGCAGTACTTGGATGCAATCTCAAAAACGACAGAATGATCTCTGTTCGTTTCCAAGGCAAACCATTCAATGTCACAGTAATCCAAGTCTATGCCCCAACCAGTAACGCTGAAGAAGCTGAAGTTGAACTGTTCTATGAAGACCTACAAGACCTTTTAGAACTAACACCCAAAAAAGATGTCCTTTTCATTATAGGGGACTGGAATGCAAAAGTAGGAAGTCAAGAAACACCTGGAGTAACAGGCAACTTTGGCCTTGGAATACGGAATGAAGCAGGGCAAAGACTAACAGACTTTTGCCAAGAAAATGCACTGGTCATAGCAAATACCCTCTTCCAACAACACAAGAGAAGATTCTATACATGGACATCACCAGATGGTCAACACCGAAATCAGATCGATTATATTCTTTGCAGCCAAAGATGGAGAAGCTCTATACAATCAGCAAAAACAAGACCAGGAGCTGACTGTGGCTCGGACCATGAACTCCTTATTGCCAAATTCAGACTGAAATTGAAGAAAGTAGGGAAAACCACTAGACCATTCAGGTACGACCTAAATCAAATCCCTTATGATTATACAGTGGAAGTGAGAAATAGATTTAAGGGCCTAGATCTGACAGATAGAGTGCCTGATGAACTATGGACTGAGGTTCGTGACATTGTACAGGAGACAGGGATCAAGACCATCCCCATGGAAAAGAAAAGCAAAAAAGCAAAATGGCTGTCTGGGGAGGCCTTGGAAATAGCTGCAGAAAGAAGAGAAGCAAAAAGCAAAGGAGAAAAGGAAAGATATAAACATCTGAATGCAGAGTTCCAAAGAACAGCAAGAAGAGATAAGAAAGCCTTCAGCGATCAATGCAAAGAAATAGAGGAAAACAACAGAATGGGAAAGACTAAGGATCTATTCAAGAAAATCAGAGATACCAAAGGAACATTTCATGCAAAGATGGGCTCGATAAAGGACAGAAATGATATGGACCTAACAGAAGCAGAAGATATTAAGAAGAGGTGGCAAGAATACACAGAAGAACTGTACAAAAAAGAGCTTCATGACCCAGATAACCATGATGGTGTGATCACTGACCTAGAGCCAGACATCCTGGAATGTGAAGTCAAACGGGCCTTAGAAAGCATCACTAGGAACAAAGCTAGTGGAGGTGATGGAATTCCAGTGGAGCTATTCCAATCCTGAAATATGATGCTGTTAAAGTGCTGCACTCAATATGCCAGCAAATTTGGAAAACTCAGCAGTGGCCACAAGATTGGAAAAGGTCAGTTTTCATCCCAATCCCAAAGAAAGGCAATGCCAAAGAGTGCTCAAACTACCGCACAATTGCACTCATCTCACACGCTAGTAAAGTAATGCTCAAAATTCTCCAAGCCAGGCTTCAGCAATATGTGAACCGTGAACTTCCTGATGTTCAAGCTGGTTTTAGAAAAGGCAGAGGAACCAGAGATCAAATTGCCAACATCCACTGGATCATGGAAAAAGCAAGAGAGTTCCAGAAAAACATCTATTTCTGCTTTATTGACTATGCCAAAGCCTTTGACTGTGTAGATCACAATAAACTGTGGAAAATTCTGAGAGAGATGGGAATACCAGACCATCTGATCTGCCTCTTGAGAAATCTGTATGCAGGTCAGGAAGCAACAGTTAGAACTGGTCATGGAACAACAGACTGGTTCCAAATAGGAAAAGGAGTATGTCAAAGCTGTATATTGTCACCGTGTTTATTTAACTTATATGCAGAGTACATCATGAGAAATGCTGGACTGGAAGAAACACAAGCTGGAATCAAGATTGCTGGGAGAAATATCAATAACCTCAGATATGCAGATGATACCACCCTTATGGCAGAAAGTGAAGAGGAACTAAAAAGCCTCTTGATGAAAGTGAAAGTGGAGAGTGAAAAGGTTGGCTTAAAGCTCAACATTCAGAAGAGGAAGATCATGGCATCTGGTCCCATCACTACATGGGAAATAGATGGGGAAACAGTGGAAACAGTGTCAGACTTTATTTTTCTGGGCTCCAAAATCACTGCAGATGGTGAGTGCAGCCATGAAATTAAAAGACGCTTACTCCTTGGAAGGAAAGTTATGATCAACCTAGATAGCATATTCAAAAGCAGAGACATCACTTTGCCAACAAAGGTTCGCCTAGTCAAGGCTATGGTCTTTCCTGTGGTCATGTATGGATGTGAGAGCTGGACTGTGAAGAAGGCTGAGAGCCAAAGAATTGATGCTTTTGAACTGTGGTGTTGGAGAAGACTCTTGAGAGTCCCTTGGACTGCAAGGAGATCCAACCAGTCCATTCTGAAGGAGATCAGCCCTGGGATTTCTTTGGAAGGAATGATGCTAAAGCTGAAACTCCAGTATTTTGGCCACCTCATGCGAAGAGTTGACTCATTGGAGAAGACTCTGATGCTGGGAGGGATTGAGGGCAGGAGGAGAAGGGGACGACAGAGGATGAGATGGCTGGATGGCATCACTGACTCGATGGATGTGAGTCTGAGTGACCCCCGAGAGCTTGTGATGGACAGGGAGGCCTGGCGTGCTGCGGTTCATGGGGTCGCAAAGAGTCGGACACGACTGAGCTACTGATCTGATAGTTGATTAACAATGCTGTATTAGTTTCAGATGTACAGCAAAGTGATTCAGTTATACATATAAATGTACCTATTCTTTTTCAAATTCTTTGAAAATTCATCATTTTTTTGGTTGTTGAAAACTAGATATTTTAGATAACATATGATAATACATATGAATTCTGAATCCTCTCCAATCAAGGGCTTGCTGCAATTGCTAGTGTTTATTTATTTGTTTAGTGACCAGTGTGGACTAATTCTGTGGAGTCTGATTTTCCCACAGTATGTAGATTTTGATGACATTGCTTAATTTTTTATTTTTTAATCTGACTTCCTAGGGGTCATCCTTGAGTCAGCATAGCTTAGTAGTCACAGACAAATACTGGTCAGATGTTTTGCTTAAACATATTGACTAAGTAAGGATTTCACCTTTATCTCCAGAACAGTGTGTGGCCTGGGGAAATGCTTACAAAATTCAGGGAATTTACAAGTCTGCTCCACATTTAGCCAAGAACTAGTGTCTCTCTACGCTTTCTCTGGTGGAGCAGTCGTGTGCATATCCATTGACTTCTGACCACTAGCAACAAGGGGCATCTTAGTGGGCACCTTTTGGGCTGCCTGCCCCTGTTTCCAAATTGCCCTGTTAAATGGCTGACTGAGCTGCCATTTTCTTATTTGCCCCAAATAGTACCAGCTAGAGATGCAGGTCTTCCTGGATTGCGTATATAATAAACATATACTTTCTGTTGCAGTCTATGATGTCACTGGGGCCAAATTTTTCCAAGCTCTGAGTTCCCTCCAGGCAGCAAAACCTCCAGTCCAGGGGGGTTGCCTGGCTGCCCAGCCTGCAACTTCTGAGCCAGGGCGAGAGAGAGGAGCCAGGGAGAGGTCGCTCTTTTTACTGAATAAACATTTCTCAAGAGTATACTCTTTGACCCATTTCCAGAAACTATAAATGCTTTTGTAGTTTTGTGGGTTTGTTTCCGCCCCCCCATATACTTCTATCTTTGGGGAGAGATTATGTTCAGGTTTTCTCATAGCCATCCTTAAAGTCTTTCCTAAACAAAATGACTTTGAAATATAATCTTCTCAAGATTTTCAGGAAGCTTTATCTGACAAACTTATTCTTGACTAAATTTTCAATATGTCTACAAATATGAAAACCATCAAGAAGGAACTTAATTCTTTGTGCCTCTTTAAGAGGAACATATAACTGTCAGATTGATGCTATGTTAAAATGAAAACTGATGGCCTTCACCTGGCTGGCCCTGAAACCGCTCACTTCTTGGCCAGAAAGAAGAAAGAAGGGACTTCATCTCTCCTCCTCGGGGGTCCATTTCTAAACCCTTCAAACTGGGAAACTTAGTAAGTATGACCACAAAGAAGTTGAACAGCTATTGATAGCATTGTGCTCAAATATCAAATGATGGATTCAGAGTATTAACATGAAAACACCGATCAGATATTATTTAGAGATTTCACATTACCCTGTGTGAACTTTGATATTTACCAAAAGGATTTCACTGCACTGGCTTCCTGGTAATGCACGGAATTCACAGTCATGCTCGTAACTGTAAATGAAGCAGCACCGAGAGGAACACCATCACTGCAGGGCCATTTTTAGTTACACGCTGCTAGCATAACTGGCATGTTGCTTTTAACTCATGTCCTTCTAATCTTATGGATTTCTACTGTAGGGGGACAAGGTAAGTTGAAAGCCTGAAAACAGCTCTGAATATTGAGTTCCTCTCTCAAATGTGTGTGTTGTGTGTACATATGTTTATAAATGAATACAGGGGTGAAAATATTGGGAATAAGGTATCATCATTTTTGTTTTTAGTGAAAATATTTTCTAATATGCAATTAAGGGAAAATAGAATGAAACAATTTTTCTGTGTTCTTTAAGTTATGATATATAAGTAGCCACCAAGTACAAAATCTGAAGAGAACCTGAATGTTGAAAAATCTGCATATGATAAAGGTAAAAAGGTAAAGTGCCAATGTAATTCTGCATGAATGCTGCAATGCCATGGACCAGAAAATGTATACCAAGAAAATCTGGACACCTGCAATATGTTTGAATTTTCATAGATTTTTTAAATTTAAGATTTGAATATTATTAAATTCAGGAATTTCCTATTTCAATCTAATCATCACTTGACAAAGAAAAATCTTTTTTTTTTAACTAAAATATAATTTGACATAAAATAGTTTCAAGTGTACTACAAAGTAATTTGATGTTTGCATACATACATTATGAAATGGTCATCATGATAATTCTCATAACAATCTGTCCCCATACAAAAATATTACAATAGTATCGATTCTATTCTTTATGCTGTATATTACATCCCTGTGGCTTATTTATTTTATAACGGGAAGTTTGTTCCTCTTAATGTTCTTAACCTGTTTCACCTGCCCACTCTCTGCCTTCCTCATCTCTGGCAACCACACGTTTGTTTTATGATGAGTCTGCTTTTCTTTTGTCTTGTTTCTTTGTGTTTTGCTTTCTAGATTTTGAAATCCTCACATGTAAGTGGGGTCATACAGTTCTTTCTCTGTCTGACTCATTTCAGTTAGTAGAATGCTCTCCAGGTCCATCCATGTTGTCACAAATGGCAAGATTTCTTCTTTTTTCTGGTTGAGTAGTATCCCATGGTATATACAAATACCACATCTTCTTTACCCATTCATTTATCTGTGGATACTTAGGTTGCTTTCAACTCTTGGCTATTATAAATAGTACTGCTATGAAGTTTGAGGTGCATTTATCTTTCTAAATTAGTGTCATCTCTTTTAATGAAACTATAATAGAGTATATCCTTATTTTCATATGTAATAAAACTAGTGAGATACCAATAAATTATTTGCTTCTTCTAAGCTTTTCAGCAAGGTTTAATATGAAAAAAAAATTGTACTCCACTTCTCCTTTAATACAAAATACTATGTCTCACAGTATTTTAAAAAATGTCACATTTTGTTTTGTGTCGAAATAAAATCCATCACATCTGGGCAATTGCAAATGAAATATCCTATAGGATCTAGGGTAACTGATTAAACTGTATGTGGAAATGGGATTTTAGTCATGTGCTTTACCATTTGATTTTCAGAAAGTATTTATTTTGCTCTTTTGATGCTAATTTTTGCACATAGTTGTTCTCTTTGGGAAAATCTCTTCAGTCCTAACATAAGAAAAAATAAGAACTATAAAATTCCTTCCTTTTATGATCCACCATTATAAAAGTTGCAAAACATTATTTCTACAGACTTGAAAGTTACTCTAGTTTCTTTATTTATTTTTCATAGAATTATAAGCAGAGGACTATAGTTAGCTAATGGGGAAAAAGTATTTTTCTCCAATAACAGATATTGCTTAGTCGATTAAAAATACCAACTGCTCTGGTTAGCCTAAAGTAAGGATTAGACCTTTACAACATCCTCACTGAAAAACTGTATGTATGGGTGTATTTGATTCTTTTTAACCTATGTGCCTGGTAAATATTATTTTGAACACCATCGAGAATGGACATTAAGAGGGGATTTCTAAATTGAGGGAAGAGAAGCAGAAGAAGATGAATATAAAATATAGTCATATGTCGAATTTTGACAACCTGAAATCTAAGGGGCTTCCGAGGTGGTTCAGTTGTAAAGAGCCCGTCTGCCAAGCAAGAGATGCAGGTCCAGTCCCTGGGTTGAGAAGATCTCCTGGAGAAGGAAATGGCCACCCACTCCAGTGTTCCTGCCTGGGAAATCCCATGGCCAGAGGAGCCTGGCAGGCTATAGTTCATGGGATTGCAAAGAGTCAGACATGACTTAGTGGCTGCACGATGACAACATTGTGTAAAAAATGTAAAAAGATGTTCGAGCTTCAGTCTAGTCTCCTAGAACTTTTAGAGAAACTCTATCAAAAGTTGTATAGATATTAAGTCAGGAGTCCCCAGTCTCCAGGATCTAATGCCTGATGATCTCTGGTGGAGCTGATGCAATAATAACAAAAATAAAGTGCATAATAAGTGTAATGCACTTGAATCATTCCCAAATCATCACCCCTCACCCCCAGCCACGAAAAAATTGTCTTCCACAAAAGCAGTTCCTGGTGCCAAAGAGGTTGGGGACTGCTTACAGTTAGGTGATTCGTGAGTTTGTGTTGGTGCTGGAGAAGACTCTTGAGAGTCTCTTGGATTCTAAAGAGATAAAATCAGTCAATCCTAAGGGAAATCAACCCTGACTATTCTTTGGAAGGACTGATGCTGAAGCTGAAACTCCAAAACTTTGGTCACCTGATGAGAACAGCCCATTACTTGGAAAAGACCCTAAGGCAGGGAAAGATTGAAGGCAGGGGGAGAAGAGGGTGACAGAGGATGAGATGGTTAGGTAGCATCACCTACTCAATGGAGGTGAATTTGAGCAAGCTCTGGGAGAGAATGAAAGACTGGGAATCCATGGGGTTGCAGAGTTGGACATGACTTAGCAACTGAACAGCAACAACAGCTGTTTATTTGCCTATTGAGAGACTGGCCAGAGTGTGAAAGAAGCACTCCAACACTTGCATAATTCAACATTCTTCATGCTTTCAGTAGTAAAATATTTATCAAACCCTATACTGTGCAGCAACAAGTTCAAAAGAAAACGAAAACTTCTTGTCTCATTACAATGCACAGGGTCCTATGAGGAAAGCAAACCATGCAAATAAGTAGATTGCAAGATTGTGTGTATGTATGTGTATCCTGCAGGAAATGTGCTCACAAGCTTTTATCAGAATGTCGAGGCTTGAGAAATCATTTTCTCCTTTTGCAGTGGGTGACTGGGTAAAGGAGACCTACGAAAAGCAGTTATTGAGTGAGTGCCAACGCTGAGGCACCAGAGCATTTGCTAAACGTTGAAGAATGAACTTTGAAGGGCGGTAAAACAGGGACATTTGGAGGATGGAAGCAAGGTTATTCTGCATAGCAAAGAATATGTAGGTTAAAAATGTATGGAAATCGAATACTATAGTTTGACAGGCAGACAAGAAATATCTGTAAAAGATTTATGGGAGGTACTACCATCAGTGAACGCTTCCCTGAGGGCTCAGATGGTAAAGAATCTGGCTGCAATGCAGGAGATCCAGATTCCATCCCTGGGTTGGGAAAATCCTCTGGAGAAGGAAATGGCAACTCACTCCAATATTCTTGCCTGGAGATTCCAATGGACCGAGGAGCCTAGTGGCTACAGTCCGTGGGGTTCCAAAGAGCGACTAACACTGAGCGACTAACACTTTCACTGTCAGTGTGTGAGGGTTTTGTTTTTCTTCCCCCTCCAAAACCATCTAATGTAAAATTTTAGACACCTAGATAAGCAACTTCAGGTTTCACAAGTGAAATACTATGGGAATTACTAGCTTAAATATTGTGCAACGTTGAAAATCACCTCTAGATAAGCGGAAAAGGGAAATTTCCCTGGTTAATTTGTGAGCTGAGTTTCTGGAAGTTGCTTTTTTCTTTTTCCAAATAGAGAGAAAACAAACAAACAAAACACTTCATCTTCAATGTACCAGGAAAATACAGATAAGACAGAGACTTCAGGTGGAGTTCCCTAGGACTAGGGTACAGAGTAGAGAAAGTAGAGAAAGCAGGTGAGTGGAGATGCCAGCACGTCCTGTACACCAGTGAGGTCTTACTGCTTCCCCACTCTGCTGGCTCTTAACCTGTGGGAAATTTTCTTCTTGAAGATACTACAAAGGACATTATATTTCACATGACTCTAACATCTACATTTTACCGTCACTGACAATATGCTGTGTGCTAAATCGCTCAGTCATAGCCCGCCAGGCTCCTATGTCCATGGGATTCTCCAGGCAAGAATACTGGAGTGGATTGCCATTTCCTCCTCTAGGGGATCTTCCTGACCCAGGGATCGAACCTGAGTCTTTTAAGTTTCCTGCATTGATAGATGGGTTCTTTACCACTAGCACCTGTACTCATTATTAGAGATCTTTCTTTGTTCTTAACTAATTAGGACACTGGAGGGCATTAAGCTAAAGGAATTTAAGCTAGCTGAAAGAAGAAAAAATATTGATAAGATGATTAAAATATGATTTAACGAGTCATAAATGTAGATTCATATTTAAGTCTTCAGTTTTGTTTTATTTTTCCCAGAGAGACATTGTGATTTTCCAAAAATAAACCATGGAATTCTGTACAATGAAAAGAAATACAAGGCATCTTTCCCAGTTTCTCTTGGGAAAATTTTCTATTACTCCTGTGAATATAATTATATGCCTCCTTCAAAATACTTTTGGACTCCCATAACATGCACAGAGGGCGGATGGTCACCGACTCCGAAGTGTCTCAGTGAGTAAATGCCTGATGGGGATGACGCGTTCGGGGAGTGGAGAAGGATGGGGCAGCGGGGGTCACAAGGTCTTGACAGAGAGTCACAGGGATGAGGACTAGAGGAGCCACCAAAGATGAGAGACGCAGTCCTTCATGTTTTGAGAAGCCTTTTTTGAAAACCGAATGAATATATGAACTTTCTTTCATGTTGTAAGTTTTAAAACTGATCATTAATACATTTCACTCCTAATATTTATGTCCTAATATTCATTTGTTATCAGCCTGGTCATAATTTTTTCTTTAAAAAAAGTCTTTGTACATATTCATTCTCTTTTGAAATGTATATTCTCTTGAATATTGAGAGGATCACATAAGGTTTAGCATCTACACTTTTACATTTTCCATAGATCACTTTTTTTGTGCCTAAAATTATGTCTATATTAATCCTTCAATAAATGTGAAGAGCGTACTCAGGAGGTAACAAGTGTACTAAAACAGAAAAACAATGGGGGGGTGCAGAATAAATGAGCCGACAAAGGTAATAATAATGGTCTTTCTATAAAAAAATATTTATGAGAATTAAGAGAGAAACATGTTAAAACACTATTTATACCTAGAAAAGCATATAAAATAAAATATTTTATTATAAAAACCATAGAACAATGGAGTGAAATGTTAATTTCCTTTTGTGTATGAAACATATATGAAAAGTATATATTTCATCAATACAGCAGCAAAACCTAAATTCTTTTAAAATTTTATTTTCATACCTAATTTTAGCTTTGAAAGTTTTCCATTAAAAAATATTGTAAAATGCAAATGTATTTTATTATTGTTTTACCACTTCCATCTGGTACATTAAACAACTTTTGGTCCTTAGGAGTGTGTTTCTTTCCTTTTGTGGAAAATGGTCAATCTGCATCTTTGGGACAAATACACCTGGAAGGCGCTTCTGTGCAAATTACCTGCAATAAGGGTTACAGCCTCCCGGATAACCAGGGCAGCATTACCTGTGCTGAAGAGGGCTGGTCCTCCCCTCCTGAATGCATCTCCACCAGTAAGTGAAATGCCATCTTCTTTAATCCTGGAATATGTTGTGATTTTGTTAAAAAAGAAATAAATCTATTGTCACATCTTAAGTAGAGATTTCACCACTTGCTTTTATTTTACACATTTGTTTTTCAGTTACAGCTGTCTCTGAATGGATGTACAAGTAACGTAATTTGCCTGCCTACACAAATCAAATGTATTTAATAAAAACAAACATTAAACAAGAATACAAACACTTGAGGATAGTACCTTTATGTTAAAGTAACACCCACTTTTTGTGTTTGGTGCATTAAAATTATCATGTTAGCAAAATGTCTTATAACTAAGACAATTGTTAATAATTAACCTTTTGCATTCATATTAAATTCACATGCTTGGTTCAATAAACAATTTCTAGGTTTTAAAAATTTTGTACTTGTGAGAGTTATGTCTGTTTGTCACTGATTTAAAATCTGGAAAACAATTCATTTAGAAACTCTATAACATGGCAGCATCTTCCAGACCTCTGGAATCATAATAATAATTTATAATCATCTTTCTATTATATAAAATCTATAATAATTTATAATCATCTTTCCAGTTTCATATCGTAACTCTATGCCTGCACAGTGTATTCAAGGAGGCATAAAAACTTCTCTAGCTCTTTCTGATCATAGCGCCAATTCTTTGTTACTCAGCCCTATAAATTCTAGCTGCCAGGGCCTCCAAAACCCTTATCTCCCTCTTCTCATCTCAGAAAAACCACAGGACTCTGCCTGGCTTCTCCTCCCTGGGAGCTGGGGCGCTCACAAAGATATGCTTTGGGCTTTGGACTTTGTTTATCTCCCTTCTCTTGATCATCATGGACTTGCACTGTAGTTTCGTTTCCTGGAAATGCATTTTGTCCAGTTTTCTAGCTTTTTAACCAGTGGGAAGAAATGCTGATACCAGCTACTTCATCTTACAGGAAGTGGAGTCTTCTGGTATGCTTTTAAAAAAAGCAATTATGCTATCAAAATCATTCCACATCTTCAATATTTAAATTTAACCTTTTGGTAAACAAGACTCTAAAACAGCTTGAATGACAACAGTGTTTCAGTAAACAGTGAGGCCATGGTTTTTTACAATTACAGAGGGCTTAAACCTGACCAATATTTGCCAAAAACATAAAATAAAAGAACAAATCTATTGACATCATGTCTGAAATGTCCAGTGACCGAATAGGGTTCATGTTGTATAAGCTTATGGTACAAATGTTCCATATGTACAAATGTTCATATGTTCCAAATGTTCACTTATGGTACAAATGTTTTTGCAACCCATTTAATAGGGTGATGGCAACCGAAGTCTAAGACTTGAATTTCAAAGCCTGACAACTCCGTTTGAGTACAGCAAACTCACAAGGAAATCCTAACCAGTGTAGAAACTTAAGCAAAGGGCTCAATTTGTTGTAAATCATTCATAATTCTTTATAGGAAATTATTAAATAACTGAATTGGATTTCTCTTGGGCATACCAAAACTCTCCAGCCAGAGTTCTTTCCTCGCTTTTTCTAGAGCAACACATTTATTTTTAATGTGCCTTATTCTATGTAAAATATTTTATATAGTTTCCTAAACTATGTTCTTTGAGGATTTAATAAACTAAAAATGTGGATTGCAAGAATAATTCTAGGCTGTGGTTTTCCTGAAAGGTGGCTTATGTTTTTCTTTTTCTTTCATTGATTTATTATGAAAAATTTTAATAAATTTCTGTATTTTCCTTTTTTTTCAGAAAAATGTTTAAAAACAGATATTGTAGTTGCCAATGGGTTTTTGTCTGAGTCGGAATATGCTTATTCTGTAAATAAAGAAACACAATATAAGTGTAAACCAGGATATACAACAGCAGATGGAAAAACGTCAGGGACAGTTCAGTGTTTGCAAGGTGGATGGTCAAGTCAACCCACTTGTATTAGTAAGTAATTTTATACTTTACTATGCATCTTTCTGCGGGGAAGGCAATGGCACCCCACCCCAGTACTTTTGCCTGGAAAATCCCATGGACGGAGGAGCCTGGTAGGCTCCAGTCCATGGGGTCGCTAAGAGTCGGACACGACTGAGCGACTTCACTTTCACTTTTCACTTTCATGCATTGGAGAGGGAAATGGCAACCCACTCCGGTGTTCTTGCCTAGAGAGTCCCAGGGACGGGGGAGCCTGGTGGGCTTCTGTCTATGGGGTCGCACAGAGTCGGACACGACTGAAGCGACTTAGCAGCAGCAGCATGCATCTTTCTGAACCCACAATGTGGAAGTTTACTTCAACCTTTTTTTTTTCTTCTTCTTCTTCAGAGATTAGATGGCACCATGTAAAATGATGTCAAACTCATTTTTAAAAATATATTGATAAAATACAGGAATATTTCTATACCATATTGATTTAACTTCTTTGGTTATGTTTTTCCATGTCTCCAAAGGAGATAATCCTTCTCTTAAGTCTATTTTTTCCCCCTAGAATAAATGCCATTATTTTGAAAATGGAAAAAAAAATCTAATTAGATTTACAAAGCTTTGTGCCTGCATGCTCAGTCATCTCCACCTCTTTGCATCCCTATGGGCTATAGCCCATCAGGCTGCTCTGTCCCTGGGATTCTCCAGGCAAAACTACTGGAGTGGGTTGCCGTGTCCTACACCATTATAGAGCTTTAGGCACAGCTGAATTTATTTGAGACGAAGATCTTTGTGCATTTATCCTTCGCCATCTTCAAATCGGAGAAGGCGATGGCACCCCACTCCAATACTCTTGCCTAGAGAATCCCGTGGATGGAGGAGCCTGGTGGGCTGCAGTCCACGGGGTCACGAAGAGTCGGACACAACTGAGCGACTTCACTTTCACTTTTCATTTTCACACATTGGAGAAGGAAATGGCAACCCACTCCAGTGTTCTTGCCTGGAGAATCCCAGGGACGGGGGAGCCTGGTGGGCTGCCGTCTATGGGGTCGCACAGAGTCGGACACGACTGAAGCGACTTAGCAGCAGCAGCAGCAGCATTTTCAAATTCTCAAGTCTCCTGTAGTTGATTTCTTGTTCCTTTTAATACAAGTCGTGAGTCCGAGGAATAAGCTTCATCCACGGTGCAGTGGTCCAAGGACACTAGTACTCAGCTCTTTTCAATCCATGATCTGATGCTCAGAGAAGGAAAAGGTCTAGAAATTCTTGCAACTTGTGAATACTTGAGAGGTATGGGTGGGTTTCAGGTTCTGGTTTCTAGGAAACTTATACTAACAATGGATTTCTGATTTTTACACTTTTTCTTAGGGATAAAAAAATGAAACATCAGTACTCTATAATCAAGTTAAGAGGCATAGGAAAAAAACCTTAAATTTGGTAGAATTTGAAATTACATAGGGCTTCCTTGGTGGCTCAGATGGTAAAGAATCTGCCTGCAATGAGGGAGACCTGAGTTTAATCCCTGGGTCAGGAAGAACCCCTGGAGAAGGAAATGGCAACCCACTCCAGTATTCTTGCCTGGGAAATCTCATGGACAGAGGGGCCTGGTGGGCCACACAGTCCATGGGTTTGTGAAGAGTCAGACAAGACTGAGTGACTAAAACTTTCACTTCTCTTAGGCAGAGGAGCTCTCCAAATGATGAAAATATGCTTATATTATTCTTATATTTTTATAAAATGAACATGAAATTTATTTTAAGCAACTGGATGAATAAAAATTTGCATTTGGTGCCAGCTGTCTTTGTGAACGATCAGCCAGGGATAAAGAAGCAGACAACAGTGGGACCATTTTTTACTTATTTATGTAAGTGATTTTTAGAGAATTTGATAATGAAGAAAGGAATGTGCACATAAACACAGTTTTTACTTTTTAGTAATTGTATCAGAAGAACAAGTTACCACTAGCCGCTCCTCTTCTTTAAATACATACTTAACTTTTCAAAATTGCATACATTAAAGCAGTAAAATAATGAAATAAACTGGAGCTAATCACAAAAGTGACACTGATGCTAGTAAATGTAAAAAATGAAGTTAAAAAATTACATAAAGTTTCAAATTTATTAGGTGAAATTATTTCAAGGTGTTTGAAGTCAGGAAAGTGGGTTAGTGATTGGAAGGGGTCATAGAAGGCTTTGTAAATGTGAGTAATAATTCTTCACCTGGAGGGTAATTATAGAGGTGTGTTGATTTTGTAATAATTTTCTGAATTTACACTGCTTACATTCTTCGACAAGCTTTTTCTACTTCAGTAAGTTCATTAGAACATGGTATTAGAAGACAGTTTCCCAGGAACACTTTCACATCTCAGGTGGTCCAGGCTTTCTGAACAAAGACCACTGGCAGACTTGGGTAAAGGATGATAAAACAGCAAAGACACCTTGGAAGTTAGAAGCAATGTGTACTTCCAGCAAGATTTAGGGACTTCTCTCTAGGGTTATTTGGTAACATTCCAGAGTAGTAAAAACCTAGGGACCTTCCTCTCTCTCCTGAGGCAGAAGAGATCAGTATGCCAATTACCATATAAGAACTGGCCTAATAATTTTGAGGTTCCTTTTCTATGGACTTTGTGGTAGCTCAAACGGTAAAGCGTCTGCCGACAATGCGGGAGACCCTGGTTCGATCCCTGGGTCGGGAAGATCCTTTGGAGAAGGAAATGGCAACCCACTCCAGTGGGAAAATCCCATGGACAGAGGAGGCTGGTGGGCTACAGTCCATGGGGTCGCTAAGAGTCTGGCACAACTGAGAAACTTCACTTTCACTTTCATTAGAATATATACTATAGCTGATAGAACTACATATATATGTGCTAAGTCGCTTCGGTTATATCCGACTCTTTGGGACCCTAGGGAGTATAGTCTACAAGGTACCTTTGTCTATGGGATTCTCCAGGCAAGAATACTGGAGTGGGTTGCTATGCCCTCTTCCAGGGGATCTTCCTGACCCAGGAGTCAAACCCACGTCTCAGTCTCCAATATCAGCAGGCAGGTTCTTTACCACTAGCACCACCTGGGAAGCCCATATTTACTATATAATATATAATAGTATACAATAATAGAATTTATCATAATATATAATAATGTGTAATATATTATAATCATATATTATCTATATATTTATATAATATAAAATATATAACATATAATATAAAATATATTATATATAATATAATAAAATATAAAATATATAATATATATTTTAAACAAAAACTTACCCAGAAATAGATATATAAGGAAAATGTAACTAAAACCAATTTTTATTAAATTATTATTACTGGTGTTTTCTATAAGGTCATTTATTTATCAGAACCCACTCCAGTACTCTTGCCTGGAAAATCCCATGGATGGAGAAGCCTGGTAGGCTGCAGTCCCTGGGGTCGCTAAGAGTCCCAGCAAGACTGAGCGACTTCACTTTCACTTTTCACTTTCCTGCATTGGAGAAGGAAATGGCAACCCACTCCAGTGTTCTTGCCTGGAGAATCCCAGGGCCGGGGGAGCCTGGTGGGTTGCCGTCTATGGGGTCGCACAGAATCGGACACGACTGAAGTGACTTAGCAGCAGTAGCAGCAGCAATGATCATTAAAGGTCAGTGCTGACTTGTTGTGTGCTTGGAAGTAGAAATAAAATTTTGATTTTTAATTTGCCTCAGAGTCCTGTGAGAGGCCAGTGTTAGTGAATGCCAGAGTCAAGAGTGATTTCACGTGGTTTCAGCTCAATGACATGCTGAACTACGAATGCCACGCGGGGTATGAAAACCGAGACGGACGCACCACAGGCTCCTTGGTGTGCGGTGAAGACGGCTGGTCCCATTTGCCCATATGCCGTGGTAAGTGCTTGCTTCTCTGGAAAACAAAAACAATGATGGATGGGTTTCTTTTTAGTAGGCTTTCTAGAAAGAGTTTCCCTGATAGCTCAGCTGGTAAAGAATCTGCCCACAATGTGGGGGACCTGGGTTTGATCCCTGGGTTGGGAAGATCTAAAAGGGAAGGCTACCCATTTCAGTGTTCTGGCCTGGAGAATTCCATGGACTAGAATGGAATGGAGAATTCCATGCCAATAACAATACATGAAACTGGGTAGATAAAATAATATTTCTGAGATTATTTAATTAGAAGATATTCCACTGTCCTTTTTTGATGTGTGCCTGATCTATTCAGAGTGCTTATTTTGTCTTGATTGCCATTTATATTTTCACATGTGAATTTCAATATCAGATCAGATCAGATCAGTCGCTCAGTCGTGTCCGACTCTTTGCGACCCCGTGAACTGCAGCACGCCAGGCCTCCCTGTCCATCACCAACTCCCGGAGGTCACTCAGACTCACATCCATCGAGTCAGTGATGCCATCCAGCCATCTCATCCTCTGTCGTCCCCTTCTCCTCCTGCCCTCAATCCCTCCCAGCATCAGAGTCTTCTCCAATGAGTCAACTCTTGGCATGAGGTGGCCAAAGTACTGGAGTTTCAGCTTTAGCATCATTCCTTCCAAAGAAATCCCAGGGCTGATCTCCTTCAGAATGGACTGGTTGGATCTCCTTGCAGTCCAAGGGACTCTCAAGAGTCTTCTCCAACACCACAGTTCAAAAGCATCAATACTTCGGCGCTCAGCCTTCTTCACAGTCCAGCTCTCACATCCATACATGACCACAGGAAAGACCATAGCCTTGACTAGGCGAACCTTTGTTGGCAAAGTGATGTCTCTGCTTTTGAATATGCTATCTAGGTTGGTCATAACTTTCCTTCCAAGGAGTAAGCGTCTTTTAATTTCATGGCTGCAGTCACCATCTGCAGTGATTTTGGAGCCCAGAAAATTAAAGTCTGACACTATTTCCACTGTTTCTCCATCTATTTCCCATGTAGTGATGGGACCAAATGCCATGATCTTTGTTTTCTGAACGTTGAGCTTTAAGCCAACCTTTTCACTCTCCACTTTCACTTTCATCAAGAGGCTTTTTAGTTCCTCTTCACTTTCTGCCATAAGGGTGGTATCATCTGCATATCTGAGGTTATTGGCATTTCTCCCAGCAATCTTGATTCCAACTTGTGTTTCTTCCAGTCCAGCATTTCTCATGATGTATTCTGCATATAAGTTAAATAAACATGGTGACAATATGCAGCCTTGATGTACTCCTTTTCCTATTTGGAACCAGTCTGTTGTTCCATGACCAGTTCTAACTGTTGCTTCCTGACCTGCATACAGATTTCTCAAGAGGCAGATCAGGTGGTCTGGTATTCCCATCTCTTTCAGAATTTTCCACAGTTTATTGTGATTTCAATATAGAATCTTATAAATGAACCATTAATAACAGAAGGTTAAAAGAGAAAGACACACACATATATTCATTTATATATCCATTTCTATGAACCATTAATAACATAAAGTTAAAAGAGAGAGACACACATATATTCATTTATATATCCATTTCTAATTGAATCAGAAGGTATTCACAGTGTTTTAGTTTTTATATACATAGTAGGTTGACCTGAAATAAATGGACATCGTTATTTTTCCAGCAATGAGTTTATTTGGTATCAGCAGAGAATTTCAGCTTGGGGTCTGCAACCATGAAGAGTCACATGCAAGTCCCCGCATGGCAAGAGAAGGAGAATTTTTTTATAGAGAAGAACTGGAAGCGGAGGGCTATGTAGACCGAGGGTTTTCATTGGCTGAGTCCTTGTAGGAAAGAAGAGCCTTTCTTCTTCCTGTTGGGCTCTGCTATCTTCATGGAGCATGAGAAACTTCTGGTCTCCTGGCTTTATTGAATTGAGGTTTCTGTTAATATTTAACAAGTGATAAAATATTTTACATTATACAGGGTATAATGGAAAGATTCAGAAAACCTAGAGGCAACTTAGCCACGTGTTTTTGAAAAAGTTTTGATATTTAGCTCCTTATTTGTAAAATTAAGAATTGCATTTTAATGTTCCCTCCTGCTTAAAATGTATTAGATATGTTTTATTCAGGCATTCCAGCTATCTACTTTTTAAATATAATTATCATCTTTTATGTGAAAGTGAGGTGAAATATGTTATATTTTAATTTTTATTTCTCAAAAGATAGTTTTCATGTACTTTGTGAACACTATTCCTATTCTATAAGTAAATTATAAAAGTTAAGTTTTTATTATTAATTAAACAAAGTAAATATTAATAATTTATAAGTAACTTCTCAGAACTTGTCTATAACAATCCTAAAGAGACTCTTATACAAAATTTTACCTGGATGCTCAACTGACTAGCTTTTCCAACACATACTTGTTGAATATAAATCTTTTAAAGGGCAAGAATATATGCTGCTCTGTATGTGAAGCTCTCTAAATCTTATTTTTACATAGAAAATGTTAGCTTCATTTTTGCAATGATTATTTCACATGTATTCATTTACTCTTAATTCTACTTTTAGAAATAGAATGTCATCTTCCATTTTTAGAAGCAAACGTAGATGCTTATCCAAAGCAAGAAAAATACAGAGTTGGAGATGTGCTGAAATTTTCCTGCAGACAAAGACTTAAAAGAGTTGGGCCGGATTCAGTTCAGTGCTACCAATTTGGATGGTCACCTAATTTTCCAACATGCAAAGGTCAATGTTTATTTTACGATTGATAAAATAAGAATTAGATTTTTATGTTAAATCCATGTATTTTATTGGCTCTTGTATTTATAATCTGACAAAGTACAAAAAATGCAGAAGGAGGAGGGGCGATAGACCATAGTAATTCAGTTGCATAGCTTGTTTAAATTATTTTTGTCAAGGGGTAATTCTACCTTGTGTTTTGAAATATATAAAGGGGTTTTAAAGATCAAAATATTGTAGCTGAGGTTAAGAAGTGCTAGTGTTTTTTCTCCTTAGTCTTGTTAAAAATATAATTTAAAAAATATTGCTTGGCCCTTGTTATAGTTTTATTAAGAGAATAATCAAATCATTGTAAAGATGGTTTACTTGATATAAAACAATGACAATTTGTGACTTGCTTCAGATGACATTATTTTCATCAAGTTTTTGATCAAATTATCTGAAGTGTTCATGCTGCTGTTTAGTTGCTAAGTCGTGTCTGACTCTTTGAGACCCCAGACAGTAGCCCGCCAGGCTCCTGTGCCCATCAGATTCCCCAGGCAGGGATACTGGAGTGGGTTGTCATTTCCTTCTCCAGGGGAATCCTCCTGACCCAGAGATTAAATCCACGTCTCCTGCTTGGCAGGTGAATTCTTCACCACTGAGCCACCTGGAAGCCCAGGTGTTTATAAATATTATGTCATAAAGTGTATGTGTGTATCATACCACGTACTTGATATTTATTTATGTAACAGCCTGGTTCTATAATAAATAACTTGCAATATATTCGTATTTGAGGACAACCAGGATATTTGGATATAGAAAGAATATAAGATTATAGTAAAAACTATTGCTAGTTTGAAGAAATGTAATAAGATATTTTATAAATGTAAGTAAATGTCCTTATTTCTTATATAGGGATTCTGAAGAATTTAGAAGTAAAATCTCACTGTTTATCATTTATTTTAAATTACTTCACAAGAAGTTAAGCACAGCAAACTGTGCAAAATGTAACATTTATATATCTAGATGATCAGTATGTGTGTTCATTATGCATTTTTCTTCTTTAATTTATTCAGAATTATTCTTACTAAAACTTCAAAATTTGAGAAAGAGAATAGCCAATACCCTGTAAAAACAAACCTGAAAAAAATAAGAACATAGTATAAATGTAATTTAGTTCTAGATCAAACAAAACAGGAACTCCATAGTTTGCAATATTTAAGACTATTTAAGCATCATTTCGGAGAAGGCAATGGCACCCCACTCCAGTACTCTTGCCTGGAAAATCCCACGGACGGAGCCTGGTAGGCTGCAGTCCATGGGGTCGCTAAGAGTCAGACACGACTGAGCGACTTCACTTTCACTTTTCACTTTCATGCATTGGAGAAGGAAATGGCAACCCACTCCAGTGTTCTTGCCTGGAGAATCCCAGGGACTGGGGAGCCTGGTAGACTGCCGTCTATAGGGTCGCACAGAGTCGGACACGACTGAAGAGACTTAGCAGCAGCAGCAGCAGCAAACATCATTTACACAGTTTATTTTGTGTTAGGGCAAGTGCGATCCTGTGGTCAACCTCCTCAACTGCCTAATGGAAAAATTAAACACAGAAAACAAGAAAAATACGAACACAGTGAAATGGTGGAATGTGACTGCAACCCTAATTTTGTAATGAAGGGGCCTAAGAAAATACAGTGTATGGATGGAGAATGGACAGCTCTGCCCACGTGTGTCGGTAAATAATATTCATGTTTAAACAGGACAGTTACTTCTCCTTGGTCTGTATGTATAAATACATATGTAAAAGGATAAAATATTTTAAAGGTAAAGCATATTTTTCATGACATTTTCTTAGAACCGGGGAAAGCATGTGGATTTACCCCTCAGCTTGAGAATGGCTATAGCCAGCCCTCTGCCCCTCCCTATCGACATGGAGTTTCACTGGTGTTAAGTTGCAGAAATGCACATACAATGATTGGAAATACTACAATTACATGTATTGATGGAATATGGACCGAGCTTCCTAAGTGTGTTGGTGAGTATATGTTTCTCCATTTTATATTTGACTGTTTATAACTTTTTAAAATCAATAAATATATTTATGCCAGCACATGCTGGTGCCCACCAGATATTAAATTATTAGGATGTAAGACACTTATTACTTGCTTTTAATTACTCAATAAACTGAATGGTTAAGGATTTCCTTTGATCTACAAATATTGTGCAAAGTTACTGAGACACTTAGTATCTGTGTATCAAAAACATTTGCAACCTCTGCTTTAGATGAATCCCAGACTGCTTTTTCCAGCTATCTTCTGCTCCATCCCACCTTCCCCACGTGACGAAGCTATGTAGACGGATTGCTTTTTTAAGCTTCTGGAAAGCCATGCTTTCTCTCTTTCTTTTTTTTTTTTAAAGAAAACAACAGAGTACCTTGAAAAGTGTAGTAGTGCAGCTGGCATGCAGGGGTTGGCATTGCGTGGACAGGTAAGAACAGTTACTGAGTGGAGGAAAGCGAGGACTTGGGAGATGGTAGAGGCAAAGAGGATTGGCTGAATAAAGGACAGCGCATCTGTACAGTGGGGTACTTCTGTCTGTCTTACATAAACTAGGGTAGAACTTTAAAGTGCGACTCTGCAATGCAATATAACAATAGATATAAGGGTACATAAGTCCCCTACATACGAACCTTCCAGTTGCAAACTTTCAAAGCCATGTTTTCTGAAATCTCTGTGCCTCTCCTCCCTCTTTACTCTCTTCCTGAGATGTCTTTCTCCATTTTAATCACATGTAAAACTATTCATCTTCAAGACTCAACTCAAAATTCACTCACCTGTGAAATCTTTCCGGGTTCATTTTCATCCGCCCACAGTCTCATCCTGAAACTCCAGCAGAATGATAGAGCTTCTCCACTGTGCTCTCTGCCTGTACATTTATTGTATAACGTTTATTCCATGTTTTGTACCTAAGACACTTGTCTTCCTGTTTAGGTTGTAAAGTACCAGAAAGGCAGAGCCCATGTGCATGGACCCAGTGCCTAATTCAGAGCCTGGTAACCACTTCAGTTTGCGTAGATTTAAAGCTTTTTAAGATTATGTGTCAGTAACTCATTCGCAATAGCTTTTGGTTGGGGTTGCAAAGGCTCCTCCTCTAGGGTGTGGTCCGTGTGGCGCTAGCCTTCTTTCTTTCACCTTTCTGTTAGTCTAGGCTTTCTCAGAGACATAGGGAGTCTGTAAAGCTTTACTTGACCTTTTAGTTGAATACATCAACCTGTGCGTTCAGATCTTATGTTAAGCTTCTACATATGTTGTATAGATTTCTCATTAATACCATTTTCTGCATAAGTTTCTTCGCCAGTCTCTTTGAGGTTTTATTGGTAAATAGGACCTTTTATTACCTTATATATTTGAAGCATTATACTTTTATATGCCAGATAATAACATAATTTTTATGTCAATTTTCTTTTCAGCAACCTTGCTGAATTCCCATATTATTTCTCAGAATAAATTTGGATTTTTTTATTTCTATAAATAGGCTCCCAAGGTGGTGCTAGTGGTAAAGAATTCACATGCCGATCACTTAAGAGAAGCTAATTCAATCCCTTGGTCAGGATGATCCCTTGGAGAAGGAAGTGGCAACCCACTCTAGTATTCTTCCTGGGAAATCCCATGGACAGAGGAGCCTGGAGGGCTACAGTCCATAGGGTTAGGGTTGCAAAGGGTCAGACACAGCTGAGCATCTGAACATTTCTATAAATAATTACTATCTGATCTTTTTTTATTTCATTGCATCAGCCTGGAAAATACCTCCGTGTGGACCCAAAATAAGAACCAAAATATGTAGACTGAGTTATACCCACTCCAGTGTTCTTGCCTGGAGAATCCCAGGGACGAGCCTGGTGGGCCTCCATCTATGGGGTTGCACAGAGTCGGACACGACTGAGGCAACTTAGTAGCAGCAGCAGTAGCCTGAGTTATAGTACATTCTGGGGTGTTTGGAGTCTCCTCTTAGAGGAAGAGAGACCAGGACCCAGACCTCATCTCTGCCCTTCCTGCTTTCCTAATTCCCTGAACTCGATCCCAGATTTTCAGATTAACTTGCTTGCGTGTTTCCTCCACAGAAGCCATAAGCTTTGTTCCAAGTTTTTCTTTTGGTCTGTCTGCTCTGTGCCCTTGCATGGCAGCAGTCTCTGGACCTCTAGCTACAATGCCTAAGTATTTGCCAGTTTTTTCCTGACAAAGTCAGTTGCTCAGTAGTGTCTGACTCTTTGTGACCCCATGAACTGTAGCCCGCCAGTCTCCTCTGTCCATGGGATTTCCCAGATAAGAATACCGGAGTGGGTTGCCATTTCCTCCTCCAGGGGATCTTCCCAACCCAGGGGTCGAACCCAAGTCTCCTGCACTGCAGATGGACTCTTTACCGCTGAGCAACTAGGGAAGTCCAACAAAGTCAGATCCTGGCCTCCTTTGTTCCATTCCCAGCAATCTCAGTATAGTAAAGTCTTTACTTTTGAACTTTAAAGACTAGCAGATTCTCCGTTGCTGCTTTCAGATTCTAAAGTAGATCACCCAGGCCACTCCTTCCCCATCTCCATGGCTTTTGGATCATCAACTGGCCCCCTTACTCCTGGGGATGAAAACTCTCAGGGTTAGCTGCTGAACCCCTTTGAGGCAGGCAGACCCCTGGTCCCTGGCCCTCCGTGATGACCCACTGAGAGGAACTGTCTCCCACCCCCAGGAAGGTGTAAACTGTATGCGCTCATGGTCGCCAATCATGTAGCAGTGGGACACAGACCTCCAATCAGCAGCATCACTTGGGGTACACTTGAAGTAGGAATTAACGGAGAAAAAGGACTTATCAGCAGAGAAGAAGCAGAACTCTCCCATGTCTCATTATTCCGTCCTTTGACGCATGAAGGGGAAGGTCCCATAGCAATCTATGTATTTGTGGACAAAAGCAGGGGAAGTGCAATACTATAAACCGCCTCCACAAGCAAGAGAGCTTTTGGAAGTGCGTGTTTTGAGGGTCCATAGGGGAGGGCTGGCGTGCTGCAGTCCACGGGGTTGAAAAGAGTCAGACAGGACTTGGTGACTGAACAACAACAAGTGTTATGCAGGGAGGTTCTCCCCGGCGCACGCTCTGACTTACTGACTCTGGGTCTTTGCTGAGCTTCTGAAATGTGAGAATAATTGAACCTCAAGGAACATCCAGATTTATCTCTCTTTATTAATACGATATTACTACAAACTTATTCGTGCATCACCTCTTTTTATTACTTGAATGCTTTGAAAATATTTCTTCAGCATGATTTAGTGGGTTCCTTTTCTTGCCTGAAAGCATTAGATTGTAGCTACATGAGGACTGACCTTCAGTCAAACCCCTGGACCTAAGCAACCCATCTTGCACTCTCATTTCCCAAGACTTTCTGATCCATTTTTTTGTCATTCAAACACAGGCTATAGTTTTTTGCTTTCTTTTACTTTTTTTGACGGCACAGCCTATCTCATGCAATTAAATGAAGAATAATTTCATAGGATGATACTTAAATGCATTAACCATAATTCAATGATATCATAAATATTTCAGATATTTTATTGGAACATTGCTTAGTTTCTGTTTAATAGTCTTATTGTGTATGGATATCTTCCTTTTTTAATAGCAACAAACCAACTTAAGAGGTGTGAAAAACCACGGTTTTATTTAAGAGGACAGTTAAGTTCACATATGTATGAATTTAATCACAATGCCAGAGTAAGTTACAGATGTGCTGGGAAGAGTACATACATACAAACGGTCTGCATCAACGGGAAGTGGGACCCTGAACCAGACTGCCTAGGTAAGATTTGTTTGAAAGATTTTGTAGATCCTTTGCTTCTTCACCAGAAAAATGCTCTTGAAATTAACATGCTTTTAAATTAAATTATTTACTGTGATATATAATCATAAAATTGGAAGGTAAAGTTAGAAACTGCTCATAACCATGGACAGAGGAGCCTGGCAGATGCTTAGAGAAGATAACTGGTGGCCAGTTTTTCTATATACCAATATTATACTCACTAATGATTATGGAATAAAGAAAATTTGAAACGTAGGACAGACTAAGAATTTCAAAAGAGATCATATCAATTATACATGATGTAATACCGACTCCTAACAAAAGAGGATAATGCAGTGGTTAAAACTTTGCTTTCCAGTGCTGGGGATATGGGTTCCTAACCCGGTCCAGGATCTAAGATCCCGCATGTCTCAGGGCCAAAAAAAACAGAACATAAAACAGAAGCAATATTGTAACCAATTCAATAAAAACCTTAAAAACTTTCTGGGTATGATGGCATTAGAAATTGTGAAGGAGAAAAATATTGGAATATATAATTAAATTTAAATAATGATTTTAAGAAGATAAGTTAACTATAATTTGTCTGAAACAACTAAAATTTTTCATTTTTATTAAATATTTTATTTTTCAACCTATTTTTATTTTTTGTATTAGGAAGTGAATATTGTTCTGAGAGTTTCAAGAACTTCTTATATGCCTGTGGAATGTTTACTTAAATTTACTAGCTATAGTTCACTGTTACATTTCCAGTATTAAGAGTGTATAGATCACTTTCATAACAATAAAGAAGTAATATTTAAAAGTAATAATTAAATTGATCTCCTCTTCTATCTTTCATTTTGTGAAATAATTCACTTCCAAATAACCTAATGGAATAGTATTTAAAATACTAAGAAGTGTATTATAATTATAAAACATAGAGTAAAACCTATAAGATGCCCAATAACTAAAATTTAGAGTGACATTCAGAGCCTTAAATGCATATTTTTTAGGAAAAAAATAAACTTGTGTGTGAATGTCAGGTCCATGAATCAAGGCAAATTGGAAGTGGTCAAACAAGAGATGGCAAGAGTGAATGTCGACATTCTAGGAATTAGCTAACTAAAATGGACTGGAATGGATGAATTTAACTCAGATGACCATTATATCTACTACTGTGGGCAGGAATCCCTCAGAAGAAATGGAGTGGCCATCATGGTCAACAAAAGAGTCTGAAATGCAGTACTTGGATGCAATCTCAAAAATGACAGAATGATCTCTGTTCATTTCCAAGGCAAACCATTCAAGGTCACAGTAATCCAAATCTATGCCCCAACCAGTAACGCCGAAGAAGCTGAAGTTGAACAGTTCTATGAAGACCTACAAGACCTTTTAGAACTAACACCCAAAATGGATGTCCTTTTCATTATAGGGGACTGGAATGCAAAAGTAGGAAGTCAAGAAACACCTGGAGTAACAGGCAAATTTGGCCTTGGAACACGGAATGAAGCAGGGCAAAGACTAACAGAGTTTTGCCAAGAAAATGCACTGGTCATAGCAAATACCCTCTTCCAACAACACAAGAGAAGACTCTATACATGGACATCACCAGATGGTCAACACCAAAATCAGATCGATTATATTCTTTGCAGCCAAAGATGGAGAAGCTCTATACAATCAGCAAAAACAAGACCAGGAGCTGACTGTGGCTCAGACCATGAACTCCTTATTGCCAAATTCAGACTGAAATTGAAGAAAGTAGGGAAAACTACTATACCATTCAGGTATGACCTAAATCAAATCCCTTATGATTATACAGTGGAAGTGAGAAATAGATTTAAGGGCCTAGATCTGATAGATAGAGTACTTGATGAACTATGGAATGAGGTTCGTGACATTGTACAGGAGACAGGGATCAAGACCATCCCCATGGAAAAGAAATGCAAAAAAGCAAAATGGCTGTCTGGGGAGGCCTTACAAATAGCTGTGAAAAGAAGAGAAGCGAAAAGCAAAGGAGAAAAGGAAAGATATAAACATCTAAATGCGGAGTTCCAAAGAATAGCAAGAAGAGATAAGAAAGCCTTCTTCAGTGATCAATGCAAAGAAATAGAGGAAAACAACAGAATGGGAAAGACTAAGGATCTCTTCAAGAAAATCAGACATACCAAAGGAACATTTCATGCAAAGATGGGCTCGATAAAGGGCAGAAATGGTATGGACCTAACAGAAGCAGAAGATATTAAGAAGAGGTGGCAAGAATACACAGAAGAACTGTACAAAAAAAGAGCTTCACGACCCAGATAATCATGATGGTGTGATCACTGACCTAGAGCCAGACATTCTGGAATGTGAAGTCAAGTGGGCCTTAAAAAGCATCACTAGGAACAAAGCTAGTGGAGGTGATGGAATTCCAGTGGAGCTATTCCGAATCCTGAAAGATGATGCTGTCAAAGTGCTGCACTCAATATGCCAGCAAATTTGGAAAACTCAGCAGTGGCCACAAGATTGGAAAAGGTCAGTTTTCATCCCAATCCCAAAGAAAGGCAATGCCAAAGAGTGCTCAAACTACCGCACAATTGCACTCATCTCACACGCTAGTAAAGTAATGCTCAAAATTCTCCAAGCCAGGCTTCAGCAATATGTGAACCGTGAACTTCCTGATGTTCAAGCTGGTTTTAGAAAAGGCAGAGGAACCAGAGATCAAATTGCCAACATCCACTGGATCATGGAAAAAGCAAGAGAGTTCCAGAAAAACATCTATTTCTGCTTTATTGACTATGCCAAAGCCTTTGACTGTGTAGATCACAGTAAACTATGGAAAATTCTGAAAGAGATGGGAATACCAGACCACCTGATCTGCCTCTTGAGAAATCTGTATGCAGGTCAGGAAGCAACAGTTAGAACTGGTCATGGAACAACAGACTGGTTCCAAATAGGAAAAGGAGTACATCAAGGCTGCATATTGTCACCATGTTTATTTAACTTATATGCAGAGTACATCATGAGAAATGCTGGACTGGAAGAAACACAAGTTGGAATCAAGATTGCTGGGAGAAATATCAATAACCTCAGATATGCAGATGACACCACTCTTATGGCAGAAAGTGAAGAGGGGCTAAAAAGCCTCTTGATGAGAGTGAAAGTGGAGAGTGAAAAGGTTGGCTTAAAGCTCAACATTCAGAAAACGAAGATCATGGCATCTGGTCCCATCACTACATGGGAAATAGATGGGGAAACAGTGGAAACAGTGTCAGACTTTATTTTTCTGGGCTCCAAAATCACTGCAGATGGTGACTGCAGCCAGGAAATTAAAAGACGCTTACTCCTTAGACGGAAAGTTATGACCAACCTAGATAGCATATTCAAAAGCAGAGACATTACTTTGCCAACAAAGGTTCGCCTAGTCGAGGCTATGGTCTTTCCTGTGGTCATGTGTGGATGTGAGAGCTGGACTGTGAAGAAGGCTGAGCGCCGAAGAATTGATGCTTTTGAACTGTGGTGTTGGAGAAGACTCTTTGAGAGTCCCTTGGACTGCAAGAAGATCCAACCAGTCCATTGTGAAGGAGATCAGCCCTGGGATTTCTTTGGAAGGAATGATGCTAAAGCTGAAACTCCAGTATTTTGGCCACCTCATGCGAAGAGCTGACTCATTGGAGAAGACTCTGATGCTGGGAGGGATTGAGGGCAGGAGGAGAAGGGGACGACAGAGGATGAGATGGCTGGATGGCATCACTGACTTGATGGACTGAGTCTGAGTGACCTCCGGGAGCTGGTGATGGACAGGGAGGCCTGGCGTGCTGCAGTTCATGGGGTCGCGAAGAGTCGGACACGACTGAGCGACTGATCTGATCTGATATCTATATATACACACACACATTAACTGAGGGGAAAACATACATTCCAGATACTAAGAAGAGAAAGAAATAATAAAAGTAAAGGCAGAAAGAAGTGAATGAAATAGAATATTTTGCTTACAGTTGATTCCTTAAGTAAAACTAATTTTTAAAAAGTTTAAGCAGACCTGTCTAACCAATTTTACTCTAAGAAGAATGGTGGGAAGTCTGAAAAAAGTATCCTGCAACCAAAAAGTAGATGAAAATACAAATTTAGGGAAATAGGAGAATGCAATTTTTTAAAGTAAAGAAATTTAGGGACTTCCCTGGTGATCCAGTGGTTAGGACTCTGCACTTTCACTGCTGAGGGCAAAGATTCAGATCCCTGTTTGGGGAACTAAGATCCTGTAAGCTACGTGGTGTAGTAAAAAAAAAAAAAACAAAAAACACAAAAACATTTTTGCAGAGAAGCATGACTAGACTGTGCCCTGGGGGTGGGATGCACTGAAGCAGGGCACCCCTGCGAGTCTTGGTCAGGAGGTGGGCCTGCGGGTCTAACCGCAGTGCTCCGGCACTAAGGTGACCATTTAAAGTGCTTCCCTAAGAACAAGTCCACTGACCAAAAAAGTTAGTTCCTAGTCAGACAGAGGCATTCTAACCACATCCACCAGCAGGCACTGTTCTGTTTAGAAGAAAATGCAGATTATGGAAATCCTTTATTGCCATCAAAGTTTGGGCTGTTGACCCTCACTCCCATCTCCCTCTCCACCCCACGCCTCTAGGTTGTTACAGAGCCCCTGTCTGAGTTCCCTGAGTCAGACAGCAAATTTCCACTGGCTATCTGTTTTACATCAGATCAGATCAGTCGCTCAGTCGTGTCCGACTCTTTGCGACCCCATGAACTGCAGCACACCAGGCCTCCCTGTCCATCACCAACTCCTGGAGGTCACTCAGACTCATGTCCATCGAGTCAGTGATGCCATCCAGCCATCTCATCCTCTGTTGTCCCCTTCTCCTCCTGCCCCCAATCCCTCCCAGCATCAGAGTCTTCTCCAATGAGTCAACTCTTCGCATGAGGTGGCCAAAATACTGGAGTTTCAGCTTTAGCATCATTCCTTCCAAAGAAATCCCAGGGCTGATCTCCTTCACAATGGACTGGTTGGATCTTCTTGCAGTCCAAGGGACTCTCAAAGAGTCTTCTCCAACACCACAGTTCAAAAGCATCAATTCTTCGGCGCTCAGCCTTCTTCACAGTCCAGCTCTCACATCCATACATGACCACAGGAAAGACCATAGCCTCGACTAGGCGAACCTTTGTTGGCAAAGTAATGTCTCTGCTTTTGAATATGCTATCTAGGTTGGTCATAACTTTCCGTCCAAGGAGTAAGCGTCTTTTAGTTTCCTGGCTGCAGTCACCATCTGCAGTGATTTTGGAGCCCAGAAAAATAAAGTCTGACACTGTTTCCACTGTTTCCCCATCTATTTCCCATGTAGTGATGGGACCAGATGCCATGATCTTCGTTTTCTGAATGTTGAGCTTTAAGCCAACCTTTTCACTCTCCACTTTCACTCTCATCAAGAGGCTTTTTAGCCCCTCTTCACTTTCTGCCATAAGAGTGGTGTCATCTGCATATCTGAGGTTATTGATATTTCTCCCAGCAATCTTGATTCCAACTTGTGTTTCTTCCAGTCCAGCATTTCTCATGATGTACTCTGCATATAAGTTAAATAAACATGGTGACAATATGCAGCCTTGATGTACTCCTTTTCCTATTTGGAACCAGTCTGTTGTTCCATGACCAGTTCTAACTGTTGCTTCCTGACCTGCATACAGATTTCTCAAGAGGCAGATCAGGTGGTCTGGTATTCCCATCTCTTTCAGAATTTTCCACAGTTTATTGTGATCTTCACAGTCAAAGGCTTTGGCATAGTCAATAAAGCAGAAATAGATATTTTTCTGGAACTCTCTTGCTTTTTCCATGATCCAGTGGATGTTGGCAATTTGATCTCTGGTTCCTCTGCCTTTTCTAAAACCAGCTTGAACATCAGGAAGTTCACAATTCACATATTGCTGAAGCCTGGCTTGGAGAATTTTGAGCATTACTTTACTAACATGTGAGATGAGTGCAATTGTGCGGTAGTTTGAGCACTCTTTGGCATTGCCTTTCTTTGGGATTGGGATGAAAACTGACCTTTTCCAATCTTGTGGCCACTGCTGAGTTTTCCAAATTTGCTGGCATATTGAGTGCAGCACTTTCACAGCATCATCTTTCAGGGTTTGGAATAGCTCCACTGGAATTCCATCACCTCCACTAGCTTTGTTCCTAGTGATGCTTTCTAAGGCCCACTTGACTTCACATTCCAGGATGTCTGGCTCTAGGTCAGTGATCACACCATCATGATTATCTGGGTCGTGAAGCTCTTTTTTTGTACAGTTCTTCTGTGTATTCTTGCCACCTCTTCTTAATATCTTCTGCTTCTGTTAGGTCCATACCATTTCTGCCCTTTATCGAGCCCATCTTTGCATGAAATGTTCCTTTGGTATGTCTGATTTTCTTGAAGAGATCCCTAGTCTTTCCCATTCTGTTGTTTTCCTCTATTTCTTTGCATTGTTCGCTGAAGAAGGCTTTCTTATCTCTTCTTGCTATTCTTTGGAACTCTGCATTCAGATGTTTATATCTTTCTTTTTCTCCTTTGGTTTTCACTTCTCTTCTTTTCACAGCTATTTGTAAGGCCTCCCCAGACAGCCATTTTGCTTTTTTGCATTTCTTTTCCATGGGGATGGTCTTGATCCCTGTCTCCTGTACAATGTCACGAACCTCATTCCATAGTTCATCAAGTACTCTATCTATCAGATCTAGGCCCTTAAATCTATTTCTCATTTCCACTGTATAATCATAAGGGATTTGATTTAGGTCATACCTGAATGGTCTAGTGGTTTTCCCTACTTTCTTCAATTTCAGTCTGAATTTGGCAATGAGTTCATGGTCCATGAACTGGACCATATGGACCATGTTTTACATATGGTATGGTAAATCTCCATGTTACTAACTCCATACATCTCTAGAGGGAAGTTCAAGAGAGAGGGGACATATGTATACCTATGGCTGAGTCGTACTGATGTTGGCAGAAACCAACAGAATTCTTTAAAATTATCCTTCAATTTAAAAATAAGTGTAAAATGAAAATAAAAGAATAGGTGGTCAAGGGAAGTCTTGGTTGGTTCTGTCATTACTGTTGCTATTTAATTTTTTTTTTTTTCTAATGTGTTTGAACCACATGCACATAACTTTTTTGAATCCTGTGGGTTAGCTTGAAAAAATTAAAAGGGCTAATTTGAAAAATTATACAAGAGTACTGACAGCATAGTGAGTAGGAGATAGAAAGGGGCACCTGAGAAATTTTAAATCAATTATTACAACACAGACGTGCTTTTTAAACCAACAACTATGTTAACGTAAAATACAGCTGTTACTATAGCACAGTGTATGTTGTTGTAGTTTAGGTGCTAAGTTGTGTCTGAGTCTTTGCAACCCCATGGACGGTAGCCCACCAGCCTCCTCTGTCCATGGGATTCTCCAGGCAAAAATACTGGAGTGGGCTGCCATACCCTCCCAGGGGATCTTCCCAACCCAGAGATTGAACCCAAATCTCCTTCATTGGCAAGCAGATTCTTAAGCCACTGAGCCACCAGGGAAGCCCAGCACTGTATACACTATATGTATATGTATATGTGTATGTGTATGTGTATATGTAAAGAGTTAGTTATTAGATGTCCCATTTTACTGAAATGTCATCTTGTTGAGCTGTTTTTCCTTAGCTTTTATTAATCAAATAATGCAATCTTTTGGTAGGAAAAAAGAAGCAACTGTGCCCACCTCCACCTCAGATTCCTAACGCTCAGAACATGCTAACCACAGTGAATTACCAGGAAGGAGAGAAGGTCGCTGTCCTCTGTAAAGAAAATCATGCATTTCTGGAAGCAAAAGAACTTGTGTGCAAAAGTGGACAATGGCAGTCCTTACCACACTGTGTGGGTCAGTATTTGTTTCTAAATAATGTTGTTTAAAAAGAGGTTTCTGATCTTTGCTTTATCTAAAGAACAGGAAAAAAAACTTACGACCTATTTATTACACAATATTCTGAAGCATTAAACTGTCATCTAGTTGCCCAATTCTGTCCATGTTTTAAACTGTTTCTCTAAGATGTATCTCCAACAGTGACCAGAGAAGAAACAGGTTTGAGACCTTCACTGGAAACTTGATTCTATTCATCAGAATTATTCAATATCCGGCGTTAAGATGTAGAGCAGGCAATCTGAGAGTGGTCAAGGCTAGGGTTTGAATTTGGTAATTGCTGCTGGAGAGATGATATGAAAGCTTTGGGACGGGCTGGGAACACATGAAGAGTTTACATATCTAAACAAGAGAGAAAGAGGTGGGCAAAGACAAGCAGCCAAACAAGGTTGCAGGAGATAAACTAGGGAAGGTTGCTAAAATAATTCCAAGACCCAGTTGCAGCGTGGGGGTGCTGCCCCTCATTCTACGAGCAAGTGCCCTACAATTTAACTCAGTTCTGACACTGTCTACCCAGAGACGCCTCAGATCTCACAGGCCAAGCACCCAGTCTTACAAGACTGCTCCCTGCGGCCCCAGTTCAGATACCGGTTGCACATCCATGTTGTGACCTGTGCTTCTGACCGACCAGCTATAGATGAAGTTTTCCATGACCCTCTCCTTGGGTTCCCTACTTTGCTGGAGCAGCTCAGCACACTCAGAAGCAGTCTACTCACTAGATCACCACTGTATTACAAAAGGGCACACCTCGGGAACAGCCAGATGAAAGCTACGCTGAGGACAAAGTGTGGGGGAGGGCACAGAGCTGCCATGCCCCCTCCAGGCATGGCTCTTCCCGCGTCTTCCCACAGGAAGCCCTGTGGACCCTGTCTTTTGGGGGGTTATGGAAGCTTCAGTACGTTGGCACCATTGATCAAATCTGTGGCCATGGGTGATGGATTTGACCTTCGGCCTCTCTGCCTTCCCTGAAGGTCAGGATGGGACTGAAAGTTTCAGTCTTCTAGTCATGTGATGGTTCTCCTGGCAACCAGCACATCCTTGTGTTATTGGAGGGCTTTCCAAAAATCGCCTCACTGATGGGACAAAAGGCACCTTGATTACTTTCCATCAGGAGATTCCAAGGGTCTCCAGAGCTCTGTGCAAGAAGCAGGAGGCAGACCAAATGTTTGTTTCTGTTTAAAAATCACAACACCACAACTGGTGTCCCAGAAGCAATGCCAATGTTATAAGTAAAAAAAAAAAAAAAAAACACCTTATTTTAAAATGTTATTTGACAGGATGACAAACATTTCAAAGACTGCTTAGGACTGGGCAAGATGCCTGAGAATTGAACAGTAGATTTAACAAGGAGCTCATCCCGGTGCTCTGTGCTGACCTAGAGTGGGGGGGTTGAGGGGAGGGGAAAGGGGTTCAAGAAGGAGGGGATATGTGTATCATCGTGGCTGATTTGTGTTCTCTGGCGGAAACCAACACAACATTGTAAAGCAATTTTTTTCCAAATAAAAAAAGTTAAAATAATAACATAGGAGGAAGGGAAGTAAATGGAGATAGAGATGAAAAAAAAAAAAAAAAAAAGCAGTGGATTTAGCTACCTGAAAGTCACTAGTAACTTTGCTTTTACCTGATGAAGCTGTGACTTTTTCAGCGCATTTCTATGCTGGTTACAGATTCAGCAGAGGAGACATTGGTGACACAGCAGAAAGGGGAGAATTCATGGGGCAGGGCCTTTGCTGGTGTAGAGGGTATAGAATCCAAAGTCCACACGAAGGAGTTGGTTTGAGAAAAGAGCAGGGACAAGTGAAACAGGAGAGAGAACAAATGATTTGCGATCAGATGTCTGATTCGGTCACTCTATCTGTAGCTTTTGTGACCACGTAGGGAGATCGGTCAGTACCATGGAGCTTATTCCAGCCAATCTTAACATGAAGTTGAAACACGATGGACGGAGAAAGAGGCTCATGCTATTATTTGGAGTTAAAAAAGTAAATGCAGAAGACTGTGTCTACGAGTCATTTCAGTAAAATTAAAAGTTCATGACCATAACTGATAGCTACATGATATTTGCATAACAGTAACAGTTGCCCCAGAGAATAAAAATTGGAAGGGAGTTACTTATTTTTACCTTTCCTCTGTAATTAAATGTTTTTATAGGGAAAGGTGAAATAGACCAGAGGTTTACTCACCAGTCCATCAGGCTTTAAATAAAAACAGTTTTTAATACATATATAACCTTATATCTGGGCTTCCCGGTGGCTCAGCGGTAAAGAATCCGCCTGTGATGCAGGAGATATGGGTTCGGTCCCTGGGTCGGGAAGATCCCCTGGAGGAGGGCATGGCAACCCACTCCAGTATTCTTGCCTGGAGAATCCCATGGACAGAGCCTGGCAGGCTATGGTCCATTGGGTTGCAAACTGTTGGACATGACTGTGGAGACTGACCACACAAGCATGCCCTGATATATGCTTAATACTTATTTTGTATGTGTTTTATTTTAGGGTGAAAGAAAGCATTATAGTTCTATTCTAGTTATCAGGTTGCATGATAGAAATTTTATAATGAGCTATGTGGACTCTCAGACATTATGTAAATAAGATATTGAAGATATTATATATGGAACTTCATATTATTCCATTTATACTGCAATACTGAATTTTTTTTAACACTTGCATGTCATCTTCCAGAGTCTGCACAATATTGTGGGCCCCCTCCACCTATTGACAATGGAGACATCACCTCCTCCCCCTTATCAGCGTACTCCCCAGGGTCGACGGTCCAGTACCGCTGCCAGTCTTTCTATGAGCTCCGGGGAAACCTGACTGTGACGTGTAGAAATGGACGGTGGTCAGAACCACCCACGTGTATTGGTGAGTTCTTCATATTTTTCTGGAGTCTGAAACTTGATGTTTATAGAATTTTCATGGACTAATTTTGTAGGATAATTTTTACTTAAATTTCATTCAGCCAAAAACTTGTTTACAAGTGTAGGTATATAACTGAACATTTTTTTAAAAAAAATCTGCTTTAAAGCAGGGTGGAAAAAAAGTTTCTTTAAAAATGATAAATCAGTCCAGGTTCGATGCCTGATACTGGATGCCTGGGGCTGGTGCACTGGGACGACCCAGAGGGATGGTATGGGGAGGGAGGAGGGAGGAGGTTTCAGGACGGGGAACACATGTATACCTGTGGCAGATTCATTTTGATACATGGCAAAATCAATACACTATTGTAAAGTTAAATAAAAATAAAATTTAAAAAAATGATAAATCAGGACTTCCCTGGTGGTACAGTGGATAAGCATCTGCCTGCTGATGCAGGGGACATGAGTTCGAGTCCTAATCCGGGGAGATTCCACATGCTGAGGAACAGCTAAAGCCCCTAGGCTGCCACTTCTGAGCCTGTGCGCCTGGAGCCCCTGCTCTGCAGCAAGAGAAGCCCGTGCAATGAGAAGCCCGTGCAATGAGAAGCCCCTGCAATGAGAAGCCCGTGCAATGCAACGGGAAAGCAGCCCCCGCTACTCTCTGCAGCTAGAGACAAGCCTACGCAGCAACAAGACCCAGCACAGCCAAAAATAAATACATTTTTTAAAAAACAATCATATAAATACAGTTTAAAGAGACCCAAAATACACGGTGCATTACAAAACTCCATGAATATCCCAAGTCATTTAACCACAGGACATATTCTTACACCACAAAATATTTTCATGTTACAAACATCTAAGGATTTTTTCAGGAGACCATTTGTGAAATGATGGTCTGGGAGTTGTTCTTTATCAGTATGCAAAATTCTACTTGTAAACCTGACAATTTTTCCTGGAAGAACTCTGCAGACCGCTGCTAACATGGATTTTTACTCCCACGTGGCTGGGAGTTCTAGCAGGGAAAGTAGAAAAACTGGCAAGGTTAGCAAGTTGCCTCCCAAATCTGCACTATATCTTCTTCTTTTTTAAATGTTTATTTGACTGCATCAGGTCTTAGTTGGCACGAGTTCTCTAGTGTGGTACTCTGGCTCCGTAGTTGTGGTACACCAGATTATTTGCTCTGGGGCATGTGGGATCTTAGTCCCCCAAACAGAGATCAAAGCTGTGCCTCTGCAGTGAAAGTGGGCAGTCAACCATTCGACCATTAGGGAAGTTTCTCTGACTCTCTTAATGAAATTATAAAGTGGGGCAAACTCTTTGAAGTGCAGTTTGGGAATAAACCTCAGATTTTAAAAATACACATCCTTTGACCTCATTACTTTATTTCTGGAAGACTAGTCTATATATGCACTCTTGCAAGTGTAAAAGAATCTGTACAAGGATATTCACAGCCACATGGTCTAGCACAATAAGAAATGGAATCTACATAATTTCTATCAGTAGTCTTATGAGATTTGTTTTATTAACAACCTGTGCCAATGAATGAAGAAATGAGGCACAGAACACCTTAATATTTGATTTAAGCCACTTGGTGAGTATCTGGTGGTGTTAGGTTTCATACATCACTTTGTTGACAAAGGTCCGTCTAGTCAAAGCTATGGTTTTTCCATAGTTATATACAGATGTGAGAGTTGGATCATAAAGAAGGCTGAGAGCCAAAGAATTGATGATCTTGAAACGTGGTGATGGAGAAGACTCTTGAGAGTCCCTGGACTGCAAGGAGGTCTAACCAGTCAATCCTAAAGGAAATCAGTCCTGAATATTCATTGGAAGGACTGATGCTGAAGTTGAAGCTCCAATACTTTGGCCACCTGATGCGAAGAGTTGACTCACTGGAAAGGATCCCAATGCTGGAAAAGATTGAGGGCAAGAGGAAAAGGGGGTGACAGAGGTTGAGATGGTTGGATGACATCACTGACTCAATGGACATGAGGTTGAGCAAATTCTGGGAGATAGTGAAGGATAGGGAAGCCTGGCTTCCATATTCTGGCTCAAAACACCAAATTATGTGAATTTGGAAAACTTATTCTGCTTCTCTGAGCCTCCATCTCCTCATGGGTAGCCTGTAGAGATAATGCCCAGCATTTATAAATGATACATACAAAATGCTAAGAACTACGTCTAGTATAACTGAATATTAACTTTTAATATTCTTTTATAATTTTATTTATTTCCAGATTTTCTTAAATGCAATTTCACTGTTCTTGGATAAGGAAAGATATATTATTAATACTTTATTATTTTTTCTTTCAGATGCATGTATCATATCTGAAGACAGAATGAACAAAAATAACATACAGTTAAAATGGAGAAACCCCCCAAAAGATATGCTAAAACAGGGGATTTCATTGAATTTGAGTGTAAACGTTCACATAAAGAGAGAACACCCATACAATCATTTCGAGTCCTCTGTCAGGAAGGGAAATTTGAATATCCCACATGTGAGTGAAACAAGCACCACCTCCCTGGATGTGCCCTTAAAAGTGGTCTTACGGGTAGGCTGTTAGTATTTGTCATGTGGTCACTGCTACAGTTATTTTCCTTATACTTTCAGGGATGGTTTATCACAGTTTTAATTAGAACTCTGGATTTTCAGAGGTTCTTAAATTTATAAGCTGAGTAGCCAAGGCTTCTTTCATAGCAGGACCATGGTATCCCAGTCCTGAGACCCCCTCTCCTGTAACACACGCAGAAACATGCCCGCCTTCAGCACTTAGTTCCACGCACTCTCTTCTCATTGTCTGAAATTTACAGCTTCAGGGCTGTCTGAGTCAACTTTATTTCAGAGGAAGTGGTGTTGTTAGGATAATCTCTTTCTTTACATTATTATAATTTCATAACAACACAAACACTGTCACCCCTTATGTTGGTAGCAAGCATTAGTATGTTTAAACTAATGTATAAGCATACTAATATGTTTTTCCATTAGTATGTTTAAACTAATGTATAAACTAATTTATTCTAATAATTAATTTAATTATTAATAATTAAACTAATTCAGGAAATCAGTCCTGAATATTCATTGGAAGGACTGATGCTGAAGCTGAAACTCCAATACTCTGGCCATCTGATGTGAAGAACTGATTCATTTGAAAAGACCCTGATGCTGGGAAAGGTTGAAGGTGGGAGAAGGGGTAACAGGATGAGATGATTGGATGGCATCATTGACTCGATGGACATGAGTTTGAGCAAGCCCCGGGAGTTGGTGATGGACAGGGAAGGCTGGCATGCTGCAGTCCATGGGTTTGCAAAGAGTCAGACACAACTGAGTGACTGAACTGAACTGAAAAACAACCCAGATGCTCATTAATATACACAAGAACTAAACAGAAGTTACGTCGAAACAATGGAATATTATAAAGTATTATTACATGTCATAACATGAATGAACCTCAGAAACATGCTAAGTGTCAAATGCCAGTCACAGAAGAGTACATATTATGTGGCTTCGTCTATATGGCGTGTCCAGAGTAGACAAATGTAGAGACACCAGGGAGACTCGTGGTCGCCCAGGGTTAGAATTGGGGAGGGGCTGATGTCTGAAAGCTGAGGGTGACGAATGTTCTAAAACTGATTATGGTGATGATTGCACAACCCTGTGATTATGCCAGGAAACACTGAATTGTACATTTTAAATGGGCTAATTGTATGGCATGTGAACTATACCTCAATAAAGGTATTTTCAAAAATAGTGGTCAACAATTTTAAATCAATGAGAAATACAGGGAATGTAAAAAAAAAACAAAAAACTAAGACAGTATCAAAATCTATGAGGAATTTATACTAACTCAAAGATTAAAATACATTTGAATCAGTTCTAATGAGGTGGATGAAACTGGAGCCTATTATGCAAAGTAAGCCAGAAAGAAAAACACAAGTACAGTATACTAACATATATATATATGGAATTTAGAAAGATGGTAACAATAACCCTGTATACGAGACAGCAAAAGAGACACTGATGTATAGAACAGTCTTTTGGACTCTGGGAGAGGGAGAGGGAGGGATGATTTTGGAGAATGGCATTGAAATATGTATAATATAATATTTGAAATGAGTCGCCAGTCCAGGTTCGATGCCTGATATCGGATGCCTGAGGCTGGTGCACTGGGACGACACAGAGGGATGGTATGGGGAGGGGAGGAGGGAGGAGGGTTCAGGATGGGCAACACATGTATACCTGTGGCAGATTCATTTTGATATATGGCAAAACCAATACAATAATGTAAAGTTAAATAAAATTAAAAAAAATAATAAGAACTTGTAAATCACTCTTGCTGTTAAAACAGCTGACCTCTAGGTTAGGAGGATGCTATGCTATGCTGCTGCTAAGTCACTTTAGTCGTGTCTGACTCTGTGTGACCCCATAAACTGCAGCCCACCAGGCTTCCCTGTCCCTGGGATTCCCCAGGCAAGAACACTGGAGTGGGTTGCCATTTCCTTCTCCAATGCATGAAAGTGAAAAGTGAAAGTGAAGTCGCTCAGTCGTGTCCAACTCTTAGCGACCCCATGGATTGCAGCCTAACAGGCTCCTCCGTCCATGGGATTTTCCAAGCAAGAGTACGGGAGTGGGGTGCCATTGCCTTCTCTGAGGTTAGGAGGAAGAAGGTATTAATAGAAGTTTTATTTCTCCTCCTCAGTATTGAGGGGGAAATCTTAAACTGGGACTATTACTTAGAATTTTGAGAATAACAAAATACACATAAAAATGTTTTATTCAGAGCATAGGAAACAGGATTTTAAACTTGGATGTTCTCTCTCAGTTTCTCAGAATCTTTCTTTCTTAACCTCTTTTGTGGTGCATATTTCAAAGCAAGGTGCTTGGTCGGCAGCGATGCAGTGCTTGCTGGTAAGGTTTGCTGTGCGTAGTTCACTATTCTCTTCCACGAGGCAAAGGAGCCAAAAATCAAAACATGACAGGAATAAGACTGGAAATAGGAGAAAGCCTTTTACAGATAATCGTCAGGTGCTGGGAGTCACAGTCACCTTTCTTGGGGAGGTGAGTAAAATTTCATTCCCTATTCCTTCCGATCTAGTCAGAAGGGCTTCAGAGAGACTATTTGGAGATCAGGATATTTATTTTTTACACACTATGTCTGATTCACAACTGAGAGAAGTTGAGGAGGTAAAGAGAAACCGGCAGAGGAAAAATCAGAGGCCAAGAAGGACAGAGAAGCTGGCGTGAAGCCAGCTTTTTAAAGTACTCACCCGAGAGGTCCACCGGTAGCCACTCTAGTTAAGAAAAGGAGAGCCAGCAAGACGTGTGTTTTTTCTTGATTTTTATTGGAGTATCATTGATTTACAATGTCGAGTTAGCTTCAGGTGTGCAGTAAAGTGACTCGGTTAACATACACACACACCCACTCTCCTTTAGATTCTTGTCCCATATAGGTCATTGGAGGGTTGAGTAGAGTTCCCTGCCTGTGCTGCGTAGTAGGTCCTTATTAGTTCTCTATTGTATACACTGTAGTGTGTATATGTTCTCTGGTGACTCGGATGGTAAAGAACCTGCCTGCAATGAAGGAGACCCAGATTCTATCCCTGGGTTGGGAAGACCCCCTGGAGGAGGGCATGGCAACCCACTCCAGTACTCTTGCCTGGAGAATCCCATGGACAGAGGAGCCTGGCAGGCTATAGTCCATGGGGTTGCAAAGAGTCAGACATGACTGAGTGACTAATACACACCCACAGAGTGTGTATGTTAATCCCAGTCTCCCAATTTATCCCTTCCCCCTTGTAACCATAAGTTTGCTTTCTACATCTGGGACTCCATTTGTTTTAAAAATAAGTCCATTTGTATCATTTTCTTTTTAGGTTCCATCCATGCTGCTGCTGCTGCTGCTAAGTCACCTCAGTCGTGTCCGACTCTGTGCGACCCCAGAGACGGCAGCCCACCAGGCTCCCCCGTCCCTGGGATTCTCCAGGCAAGAACACTGGAGTGGGTTGCCATTTCCTTCTCCAATGCATAAAAGTGAAAAGTGAAAGTGAAGTCGCTCAGTAGTATCCGACTCTTAGCGACCCCATGGACTGCAGCCCACCAGGGTCCTCTGTCCATGGGATTTTCCAGGAGAGAGTACTGGGGTGGGGTGCGATTGCCTTCCCCGGGTTCCATCCATAAGCAATATCATATAATATTTGTCTTTCTCTGACTTCACTCACTTCAACAATGCCTGGCTCCACCCAGGCATTGCTGCAAGCTCAATATAAAAAACAAAACAACACAATCAAAAAAAATATAAACGGTGGAAGATCTAAATAGATCTTTCTCCAAAGAAGACATGTTGCTGCTGCTGCTGCTAAGTTGCTTCAGTCGTGTCTGACTCTGTGCGACCCCATGGACTGCAGCCCACCAGGCTTCTCCGTCCATAGGATTCTCCAGGCAAGAACACTGGAGTGGGTTGCCATTTCCTTCTCCAATGCATGAAAGTGAAAAGTGAAAGCGAAGTCGCTCAGTCGTGTCCGACTCTTAGCGACCCCATGGACTGCAGCCTACCAGGCTCCTCCATCCGTGGGATTTTCCAGGCAAGAGTACTGGAGCGGGGTGCCATTGCCTTCTCCCAAAGAAGAAATACAGATGGCCAAAAAGCACATGAAAAGATGCTCAACATCACCAATTAATAGAAACACACAAATCAAAACTACAATGAGGTATCACCTCACAGTGGTCAGAATGGCCATCATCAAAAAGTCTTCCAACAATAAATGCTGGAGACGATGTAGGGAGAAGGGAGCCTTCCTACACTGTTAGTGGGAATGTAAATCGGTGCAGCCACTATGGAAAACAGTACAGAGGTTCCTTAAAAAACGAAAAGTAGAACTACCACATGATTCAGCAGTTCCACTCCTGGGCACATATCCAGAGAAAAACACCATCTAAATGTCCACCAACAGAAGAGTGGATGAAAATGTGGTGCATATGCGTGTACACAATGGAATATTACGCAGCCACAAAAAAGAGAGCCAGCAAGGTTCTGAAATGCGAAATGAAACAGGTCCCACAGTGCTGTTGAAGTAATTATTCACAAGAGCATCGATTCTCCTTTTCCTCTTTGTGTTTCCCAGAGGGCACCAGGTCCTGGTTGTTGACTTGGATGGAGCCGAGTGTGGGAAGAGCTTGGGGTGACGGAGGGAAGGCTGGCCGGGCCCTTCACCTCCATACCCTCAGCTCCTGAGGACCTGGGGGAGGAAAGGCCAACCTCACTTCGGCCCAAGCTCAGAGTTTTCATTACTGTGTTGAATTGACGGCAAACGTTTTGACCAGAAGGTCTAATATATGATGTTGTGGGTTTTATATTGTATCACCACAAAAGACAGAATTGCTAACAAGATGCTAGCACTGAGCTTGAATTTGGATGGTGTGCAGTCATGCTTTCCCCCTTCTATTAGGAAAATAAACTGTGCGTATTAGCATTTGAATGGGACAAACAATCAGTTTCCATTCATGCATTTATCCACACTAAGTTCTAAAGGATGGCAAGATGGGAAAGCCTATTTAAAATGCTCCTCACACGCTTTCTCACCAGCTTTTATTTCAAGACAAGTATACACACAGAGTAGTTGATCAAACTCTTTGATTCAACCACTGTTGAAATGTCAAAATTCAGCAGTTTTTAACATTTTACTGTATCTGCTCTATCAGCTTATCCAGCTATAAAAACTCATGTATGAATTTACCTTTTTATACTTTAGCTGAACCAAATCAGACAAAGTTGCTGACATCATGACAAGCCACATCATATTCAACATTTTGAACATATTTGAAAGTCAGAAGAATGGAAATTCCTGCATCACAGGTGGATTGGGTTGTTTTAGCTCAATCCTCTTACTGATAGCAACCACGTGTGTGTCAGTCACTAAGTCGTGTCTGACTCTTTGTGACTCCATGGACTGTAGCCCACAAGGCTCCTCTGTCCATGGGATTTTCCAGGCAAGAATACTGGAATGGGTGGCCATTCCCTCCTCCAGGGGATCTTCCCGACCCAGGGATCGAACCCAGGTCTCCTACATTGGCAGGTGGATTCTTTACTATCTGAACCAAAGCGCTGGACATTGATAGCAACTATAAATATTTAATAAAATATTTGTCAAGCTGATGGAAGGCAGTAGTGCACTACTAAGACATTGAAGAATTTCAGGGCCAAGATTTAAGAGAAGGGAAGCACAGAGATTTCATCCCAGAATGTAGGAGGCACTTCTCTTTTCATAGGGCTTTCCTGGCAGCTCAGATGGTAGCGTCTGCCCACAATGCAGGAGACCCGGCTTCAGTCCCTGGGTCAGGAAGATCCCCTGGAGAAGGAAATGGCAACCCACTCCAGTATTCTTGCCTGGAGAATCCCATGGCCGGAGGAGGCTGGCAGGCTACAGTCCATGGAGTTGCAAAGAGTCAGACACGACTGAATGACTTCACTTTCGTTCTTTCTCCTCTCATAGCAATCCTTGATTCGGGACTGATGCTAAAAAGACTAAGATGACATGCGTAGCTCTCGACAGACCCTGGCGTCTGTTAGAAACCTAACAGTGGTTTGCAGAGCCTGCAAGAGAATAGAAAGCTCTAGGGCCTTGCAAAACGAGAGTGTGGGAGAAGCAGATACAGACTGTCTAGGGACCCAAATCCATCTCAACACCATCTCAATCCAAACTGGATAAAGCTGATGTGCAGTAGCTAGTGTTTCTAGGCCAGCTGTCAGTTGGCAACAGAAATAAATTCTCTGGGGGGAAGATGACATCATTCACAACCTCACATTCTAAGTTTTCATCTTCAATGTTAATTTTTTTAAAAATGAAAATAAAAGGTGTTTTGGGAGGAGAATAAAACAGATGATAAAACACCTCTTCAACTTTGGCTTCGAATATGCACAAGTAAACTTCTAAGAGAGCAACTCTAAAAAAAAGTCCAAACTCACCCCCCAATGAAAACCAAGAAGCCAGGCAGCAGAATGGAAACAGCAGACCATTTCTGGATGGGATAATTCAGTTGAAAGAAGGCAAGGAAGTCAGTTATCTCAGGCAGTAGACCATTTTTACAGGCTACGGCCTGAGAGAACTCAGCACTCAGCACTTTGCAATGGAGTGAAACCTTGGGTTTAAAGAAGAAGCCCACCGACATTCTAGCCACAGGTACTAGTGAGGCGAGTCAGGGCAGTAATGTCCACTGAGAAAGGGGGCAGTGGGGAAATGAGAGTGCAAAAAGAGGGCCCCGACTTGTGTGTGATTTCTCTGTAAACCTCCAAGTGATTCTTGTTGGCGTTTTTTTGGGCTGTGCTGAGTCTTCCTTGCCACATGGCCTTTCTCTAGTTGTGCAAAGTAGGAGCTACCTTTGTTGCAGTTCCTGGACTCCTTGTTGCGGATCACGGAATCTGGAGCATGCAGGCTTCAGGACCATGCAGGCTTCAGGAGCTGCAGCTCCTGGGCTTTAGAGCACAGGCTAGGTAGTTGTGGTACCCCGAGCTGCTCTGAGGCATGTGGGATTCTCTCTGATCAGGAACCTAACTTGTGTCTCCTGCATTGGCAGGTGGATTCTTTACCACTGAGCTGTGACGGAAGCCCCTCCTTATGACTCTTGAATATCTATGTATTGGGCAAACTCAAAGTAACTCAGATAAGGATGAAAAATAATTGAAATAAGATTTGAGCTGCCATTGCAATATCAATGTTCAGCTTGAGCCAACCAAGTTGTTAAAAACATTTTTTGGAGGGAGGGAGGGATACAAGACAATCCAGTCTCCACAATACAACATTCAGTGAGTCTAGGATACAAGACGGAGAAGGCAATGGCACCCCACTCCAGTACTCTTGCCTGGAAAATCCCATGGATGGAGGAGCCTGGTAGGCTGCAGTCCGTGGGGTCACTGAGAGTCGGACACAACTGAGCGACTTCAGTTTCACTTTTTACTTTCATGCACTGGAGAAGGAAATGACAACCCACTCCAGTGTTCTTGCCTGGAGAATCCCAGGGACAGAGGAGCCTGGTGGGCTGCTGTCTATCGGGTTGCAAAGAGTCGGACACAACTGAAGCGACTTAGCAGCAGCAGCAGCAGCAGCAGGATACAAGACAAAATCATGTGGCATACAAATAGTCAGAGGAATGTGGCCAGACACACTCCCAGAGGTTGTTGAAGAGCGAACATCTGCATGCTGACAGCAAGGCTACGAATCAGGGGAGTTTTACTCGAAAGCCGCCTGCATGTGAGGGAAGCAGAGGGCTGCTGCTGTCCAGGAGGTTGTCATCTATTTTAGAGCAGAGAGGACACACGTGGCATTGAGAGGACTTGTAGGAAAGTGGCCATGGAACAGAGAGAGTCTCAGAGAAAGTAACAGTAGAGGGAGACAACATGAGCAACACGAGTTAACAACATGAGTAACCTGTCTTTAATAACATTGCTATCCCAAATCCTTAAAGATGATGCTGTGAAAGTGCTGCACTCAATATGCCAGCAAATTTGGAAAACTCAGCAGTGGCCACAGGACTGGAAAAGGTCAGTTTTCATCCCAATCCCAAAGAAAGGCAATGCCAAAGAATGCTCAAACTACTGCACAATTGCACTCATCTCACACGCTAGTAAAGTAATGCTCAAAATTCTCCAAGCCAGGCTTCAGCAATACGTGAACCGTGAACTTCCTGATGTTCAACCTGGTTTTAGAAAAGGCAGAGGAACAAAATTGCCAACATCTGCTGGATCATCAAAAAAGCAAGAGAGTTCCAGAAAAACATCTATTTCTGCTTTATTGACTATGCCAAAGCCTTTGACTGTGTGGATCACAATAAACTGTTGAAAATTCTGAAAGAGATGGGAATACCAGACCACCTGATCTGCCTCTTGAGAAATCTGTATGCAGGTCAGGAAGCAACAGTTAAAACTGAACATGGAACAACAGACTGGTTCCAAATAGGGAAAGGAGTTCGTCAAAGCTGTATGTTGTCACCCTGCTTATTTAACTTATATGCAGAGAGTACATCATGAGAAACGCTGGACTGGAAGAAACACAAGTTGGAATCAAGATTGTTGGGAGAAATATCAATAACCTCAGATATGCAGATGACACCACCCTTATGGCAGAAAGTGAAGAGGGACTAAAAAGCCTCTTGATGAAAGTGAAAGTGGAGAGTGAGAAAGTTGGCTTAAAGCTCAACATTCAGAAAACGAAGATCATGGCATCTGGTCCCATCACTTCATGGCAAATAGATGGGGAAACAGTGGAAACAGTGTCAGACTTTCTTTTTCTGGGCTCCAAAATCACTACAGATGGTGACTGCAGCCATGTAAAAGACGCTTACTCCTTGGAAAGAAAGTTATGACCAACCTAGATAGCATATTGAAAAGCAGAGACATTACTTTGCCAACAAAGGTTCGCCTAGTCAAGGCTATGGTCTTTCCTGTGGTCATGTATGGATGTGAGAGCTGGACTGTGAAGAAGGCTGAGCGCCGAAGAATTGATGCTTTTGAACTGTGGTGTTGGAGAAGACTCTTGAGAGTCCCTTGGACTGCAAGGAGATCCAACCAGTCCATTGTGAAGGAGATCAGCCCTGGGATTTCTTTGGAAGGAATGATGCTGAAGCTGAAACTCCAGTATTTTGGCCACCTCATGCGAAGAGTTGACTCATTGGAAAAGACTCTAATGCTGGGAGGGATTGGGGGCAGGAGGAGAAGGGGACAACAGAGGATGAGATGGCTGGATGGCATCACTGACTTGATGGATGTGAATCTCATGACCTCCGGGAGTTGGTGATGGACAGGGAGGCCTGGAGTGCTGAAATTCATGGGGTCGCAAAGAGTCGGACACGACTGAGCGACTGATCTGATCTGATCTGAAGATAAATATAGATGTTCAGTTCAGTACAGTTCAGTTGCTCAGTTGTGTCCTATTCCTTGCAACCCCATGGACTGCAGCATGCCAGGCTTCCTTGCCCATCACCAACTCCAGGAGTTTACTCAAACTCATGTCCATTGAGTTGGTGATGCCATCCAGCCATCTCATCCTGTTGTCCCCTTCTCCTCCTGCCTTCAATCTTTCCCAGCATCAGGGTCTTTTCCAATAAGTCAGTTCTTTGCATCAGGTAGCCAAAGTATTGGAGTTTGAGCTTCAGCATCAGTCCTTCCAATGAATATTTAGGACTGATCTCCTTTATGATGGACTGGTTGGATCTCCTTGCAGTCCAAGGGACTCACAAGAGTCTTCTCCAACACCACAGTTCAGAAGCATCAGTTCTTTGGCACTCAGCTTTCTTTATGGTCCAACCCTCACATCCATACATGACTACTGGAAAAACCATACCTTTGACTAGACAGACCTTTCTTGGTAATGTCTCTGCTTTTTAATATGCTATGTAGTTGGTCATAACTTTTCTTCCATGGAGCAAGCATCTTTTAATTTCATAGCTGCAGTCACCATCTGCAGTGATTTTGAAGACCAAAAAAATAAAGTCTGTCTCCATTGTTTCCCCATCTATTTCTCATGAAGTGACAGGACTGGATGCCATGATCTTAGTTTTCCGAATGTTGAGTTTTAAACCAAATTTTTCATTCTCCTCTTTCACTAAGAGGCCCTTTAGTTCTTATTCACTTTCTGCCATTAAGGGTGGTGTCATCTGGTTATCTGAGGTTACTGATATTTCTCCCAGCAATCTTGATTCCAGCTTGTGCTTCATCCAGCCTGGCATTTTGCACAATGTACTCTGCATACAAGTTAAATAAGCAGGTTGGCAATATACAGCCTTGAAATACTCCTTTCCCAATTTGGAACCAGTCTGTTGTTCCATGTCTAGTTCTAACTATTGCTTCTTGACCTGTATACAGATTTCTCAGGAGGAAGGTGAGGTGGTCTGGTATTCCCATCTCTTTAAGAATTTTCCACAGTTTGTTGTGATCCACACAGTCAAAGGCTTTTGTGTAGTCAATAAAGCAAAAGTAGATGTTTTTCCAGAACTCTCTTGCTTTTTTGATGACCCAATGGATGTTGGCAATTTGATCTCTGGTTCCTCTGCCTTTTCTAAATCCAGCGTGAATATCTGGAAGTTCACGGTTCATGTACTGTTAAGCCTAGCTTGGAGGATTTTGAGTTTAGCAAATCTGGAAAACTCAGCAGTGGCCACAGGACTGGCAAAGGTAAGTTTTCATCCCAATCTCAAAGAAAGGCAATGCCAAGGAATGCTCAAAATACCACACAGTTGCACTCGTCTCACACGCTAGCAAAGTAATGCTCAAAATTATAGCATATTTAAATGCAGAGACATTACTTTGCCAACAAAGTTTCGTCTAGTCAAGGCTATGGTTTTTCCTGTGGTCATGTATGGATGTGAGAGTTGGACTGTGAAGAAGGCTGAGTGCCAAAGAATTGATGCTTTTGAACTGTGGTGTTGGAGAAGACTCTTGAGAGTCCCTTGGACTGCAAAGGAGATCCAACCAGTCCATTCTGAAGGAGATCAGCCCTGGGATTTCTTTGTGATGCTAAAGCTGAAACTCCAGTACTTTGGCCACCTCATGCAAAGAGTTGACTCATTGGAGAAGACTCTGATGCTGGGAGGGATTGGGGACAAGAGGAGAAGGGGACGACAGAGGATGAGATGGCTGGATGGCATCACTGACTCGATGGACGTGAGTCTCAGTGAACTCCGGGAGTTGGTGATGGACAGGGAGGCCTGGCTTGCTGTGATTCATGGGGTCGCAAAGAGTTGGACACAACTGAGCGACTGATCTGATCTGAATGTACCAACATACCACAATAAAGATCAATCACAATTATTGATAGAAGGAAGATTCTGTTTCAAATAATGTTCAGCAGGTATGAAACTAATGATGCCTTGGCAAAGCAAGGGCAAAGTTTAGAAGAAATTTCGTTTTTTTAGATAATCCAAATAAACCATTATTTCAAATACAAATTATCTGCATTAATGATAGAGTATTATTCATAGAATAAAACTAGGGACTTCCTTGGCATTGCAGGGGTTAAGACTGTGCTTCTGAAGCGCAGTGTGTGGGTTCGATCCCTGGTAGAGAAACTAAGGTTCCACATGCTGCATGGTGAGGCCAAAAGGTGAACAAACAAAAACAAATCAAAATAAAAGTAGATTATTAAAAAAAAAAACAAAAACACCCTCTGTTCTTTTAAGATGTTTCTTAAATAGGCTTCTGTAAAACTGGAGGAAAAAAAAAATGGTCCATAATCTGTGCAAGCTTTAGAAACACTACTTTATGTAGCCCCCATAAGCATTTCTTGAAATAAGCAGGTTCTTAGACCATTTCCATCTTTCTTTACATAGGTTGGAAAGTTTTACACACACCCACAAATACACATGCCCTCAAATATAGATTGTAAATTAATGTTTATCTGCATTGATTTTATCTCCTGTGAGGAAGTTATAAGTAAAGTGTTTTCACTGGAATTCTTCCTTTGTTGAAAGTAGAACTATAGTAGCTAATAATGCTTTCTTTATACAGAGAATCAGTGACAGGTGGACAATATAAAAATGTAAAAAGTAATCAAAAAGACAGCATTTTCTTAATCAGTAAAAGGTTTTAAATGTACTATCTGGAAATTACCTTTCATGTATAACTTAATAAAAATAGTTCTTATGCAAATACTAATTGGTCATAATCATCTTAGAAGAAATGAATACCAGTAACATTTTATGCTGCTTGACTATATCCTAGCAGTATAATTTACCAAGTAAATAAACTGTTTATACTAAAATTCTGTGACATGAAAAATGAAGCATTTGGGAGACAACAAAAACCACACTGTTTGGAAAATTCTCAGTACCAAGAGTGCCCAAAACACTTTATTGGAAGATTTAAAAAAAAAAAAAATTCTCCAGTTACTTTCAATATATTCTACAATATATCAGTATGGTCTTTAGATCTATTCTAACCAGGTCTCAGACAACTTCTGACTAATTAAGTTTAATCCTTATTCCAACAAGTAGTTAAATGTTCTTTCCATTTCTGGCTACTACTGATTTATTTCTAACAGTTAAGAACTGTCCTGGCCCGCATTTCTAGACAGACTTTGGGACCCGATCAGACTGCAAACAGCCACTGGAGGTAGGTGTCTGCAGCCCAGGAACTACGGGTGCAGGGTTGGCAGCAGTGACCCAAAGCTATGAAAAACAGGTTGTGTTTCGTAAAAGAACCATCTTCAGGTCTGTGTTCAGGGACTAGAGTTTCTATTACAACCTTGCTCTCTCCAGGTCAAATTGTAGCCCCACTCAGTTCCAAGTCTAGGGCTTTCAGTATGTGATGAGGTGGGCTGAATTTGCCCAATGTGCCAGAAGGGCTCAGTTGCCCATCTGGATGGTCGTCAGTCAGGAAGCAGGGGTCAATGGCATTTGTGGGGTTATTTTATCTTTTTCTCACTTCTAAGTGAGTTGGCAGACTCTTAACTTTTCAACATTTATTTTGGACAAATGCCTCAATTTACCTATAAAACGAGAACACTAAGCTACTCTTTTCCCTTTAGGAATATGATTATATTCAAACTAATGCACTATTTTAAGATGACAGCTGTGGATACCAGTGTTGGAATCATGTCGTGACATCAGTTTGTTACCCGAATAAAGCTGTTAAATAAGAGAAAGAATATAAAGTTTATTTGTTACATATATCTTTTTAACTTTACAAAGTGAGATTTTTAAAAGTTGTACAAAGAAACCTAAAGCTTTTCATCTGCTTGATGAGCTTTCCTGTGTCTTTTCCTGTACAGGCCAAGACGCTTGCCTCTGCTAATAAGGAAGGCTGAGCGTGTCCATCACCATCTGAATAGCTTTCAGAGGAGTCATGATTTCTTCCACATTATCTCTTCTCAAAACCCAGTCTGGTTTGAGTCTGTGAGAAGAACAAAAAGCTTTAATTAACGGAGTTCTTTTCTTAAAAAAGAGTCATGTCCACTGCTTTGTCAAAAAAGTCATGTCCACTGCTACTGAAAGGTAGCCCCTCGTGGACACATCACCCCCTCCAGGCCCCTCACGCAGGTGGAAGGCTTCCTGTTATTGTCTTTCATAACTCCAGATCATTTCTACCTATCTTCCCCGAAGGATGATGGTGGCTCCGTTGAAACTCAGGCTATTCAGCCATGAAACCCCAGGGTTTTGTCTGTAAACCTGGTTCCTGGTCTCCACTGGACTCCTATCCCATCTCAGAACTCCAAATCCTTGCAGCCAAAGAGATGACCACTCTTCTGTCCGTTTCTGCCCCTTTCCTGCAGCTCCACCCCTTGTCACGTGACCACACGACAGACTGGCACCACCCTCAGAAGGTGCCCCGCTTTCCAGACCCCACCGCCGCTTGGGATTCATCCGCATCCTTCAACTTAACATGTCCATGTTCCCACGCTCCGCCCGCTGGGGGGCCCACTTCCGGGACCTCAGTGCAGGCCCACCCCCAGCACAGCGCTGCACACCTTTCCCTCCCGTCTGCCTTGGGTACCCCAGTATAATCTCCTTTGCAAATGCTGTTAACGCTATTGTCGCTCTTTCCTACTGAATTCAGTTGGAAAGTTCTAGTCGGATTCCCAGTTGAATCCAGGTATCTGCCTTTTCCATTCCTGCAAGCTGAACAGTGCTAAAGAGAAACTACACAACCAGGCTGGCTGATTGTACGCCCGCGATTGAAACCACCTAGAAATTGCTTCCTTTCTCTTTCCCCAAGATGACTATTTTATTTTTCAAATGTCCCCTCCACACCCTCCCCCATCTGCTGCTGAGTTAATGTTTATAATCTCCTTCACTGAGAAAATAGCATCATATCCAGCTTCCTCACATGAATCCCTACCACTATATGCAATTCCATTTTCTTACTGTTTCCAGTACAAATTCCAAATATCAATTAATTGGGGGGAGGGGGGAGTGGTCACACAGAGTGGGTGTTTCCCTGTCATGCACGAGCACTGTGTGAAGAGAAAGCTGAGATCTAGGCCAGGTGAGATGTGGATGAACCTAACGAAGGTGTATTTATTAAGCTAAATAGAAAAGTTTGTCACAGGAAGCTGCCTATGTTTGACCCCATGTATGGGACAAAGCAGAAAAGGCAAAACCAAAGATACTGAAATCATGTCAGCAGTTTCCAGAATCGGGGGTCAAGTGAGATAACTGACTGAAAGGGGCACAAGGGAACCTTGTTGTGACTGAAATATTTTATCTCAGAAAAGGTGCATGTAGACTGCTTGGAGTTCTACCAGCCCACTCCCCCCAACAATACTCCCACCAAAAACAAACCCCTGACTATGTCCTGATGCTGGGAAAGATTGAGGGCTGGAGGAGAAGGGGAAGACAGACAATGAGATGGTTGGATGGCATCACCAACTCAATGGACGAGTTTGAGCAAACTCCAGGAGACAGTGAAGGACAGGGGAGTCTGGTGTGCTGCATCCTTGGGGTCGCGACTGAGTGACTGAACAACAAATGTCAAAAGGCGGGGTGGGGGGAAGAATCTTCATTAATATGTTAATAGTTCTACAATGTAATTCATATTAAAATACACCAAGTTCTTAAATAAACATCATATGTAGAAAAGGTGGTGGTGGTGCTCAGTAGCGTCTGGCTCTCTGCAGCCCTCTGCACCGCAGCCCGCCAGGCTCCTCTGTCCACGGGATTACCCAGACAAGGATACTAGAGGGGGTTGCCATTTCATCCTCGAGGGGCTCTTCCCCACCCAGGGACTGAACCCACATCTCTTGCATCTCCTGCTTGGCAGGAGGATCCTTTACCACTGAGCTACCCGGGAAGCCCTGGCTCAATGAAGAAATGAATGTTTGGTGACACAGAACTGCAGGGTACATTACTGCTCACCTTGAAACCATTCTGGTTCTTACAGGTGTTTCTGGAAAAAAGGAAAGCCTCACAGAAGAACTCTTCTTTTGTTTACAAAGGATTCTTTCAGTATTCACTTTATGCTTATGAGCTGTAAGTTTGTAGAGACTATAAATACGGTCAACAACTTTGGACCTACTTTGAACATCCTAAAAAAGAAAATATATGTTTATTAAAACAGTAACTAGGATTAAACTTCATATCCTTTCTTTGCCAGAAAAATCAATCACAGTTAACAAACACTGTGCAGTAAATGACAAGCTTTTAACAATAAAAAGCTATGCTCTCCAAATGCAGCAGTTAGACTGGTTAAAACTATAAACTAATCTAAAAGAATCACAAAGAGGGCAAATATTAAAAAATGATACACTTAATTCCATACTGAATAAAAAAAGCAAACATTAAAGTCAATATACCTATACTATATAGTTACCAAGTCTCGTGAATTTTACCTCCTCAAAGATTCCAGCGTTACCCACCGACCTCTCACAGAAGCAGCCCCCGGTCAAGCACCGTCTCTGGCCCAGACCACTGAATGCCTACACTTGCCTCCTTCCTTGATGGTCTCCTTACACTCACACGCTCTCCCAAATCCATTCTTCAATCAGCAGCCAAGGTGATGTTCAAACTTAAACTGGAACATATTGCTTTGCTTAAAAAATCTTTGGTGGTTTCCTGTGGTTCTCAGGATAAAGGTCACAGTCCTATCCCGGCCCACGGTGAGCCCTGCTGCCTGCACACCTGGAGAGGGTAACGCAGAGACCTCACCAGGGAACGCCTGACACGTCTTTACATCACAGCGAGAGGATGAGGAGCCAACACACTGGGCTGCTTCCTGGTTGGCACGGTTCTTACTTCCCTCAAGTGTGTGGAAGCTGGTGGCTCCTGTGTGTGCCCAGTCACGTCTGACTCTTTGTGGCCCAATGGACTGCAGCCCGCCAGGCTCCTCTGTCCATGGAAGTTTCCAGGCAAGAATGCTGGAGTGGGTTCCATTTTCCTACTTTAAGGGCTGTAATAAATTCTACTTCTAGAATTCAGCTCCTCTGACACGTGAGGAACAATCAGCCCAAAAAGCAGGTGTGAACACACACAAAACCCTATTTAAGTTATGATATTTTCTGCATAAAAGTCTTGCAAAAGAATTTCTTTCCTCATAAAAGAACATGAAAAAATTAGTGCAAAGGAAAAAAAGCTGATGAGTACTCACCGAAGCTCGAGTTGTCGTCTTTAATAAAATAGCCAACAAACAACAGGTTTTTGTGAAAATGCTTCTGCTCTTGTCTGCGACTTTGTCACCAGACTTTTCCTGGTACATCTGCATAAGCTCCAGCAGTGTATCTACACAGTTTTCGGCATCATAAATCGCCGAAGTCGTCTTCTCATACTGGAGGAGAAGAGAACCAGGTTACGAGTTACAATGAGGGCAGATTCTCTTAGAAACACCAACTGAGAAGGAAGCTTAAAGCCAAATTTTGGACCATCTGCATCAAGAGTGAGGACTTTATGAAATGACTTTCCGAGGTCATTTCTGGATCCATTTTATATGCACATGTGCCTTTTAATGTTTTTCTTCCCAACCTACTTTAAAGTTCCACAAAAAATGAATCAAATCTGATATCTCTGAAAATACACACCTTGATGTAAATGAAAACAAGGTAAAAAACAAGGACATTTTAGTGAGACCCTCTCAGAAAAAAGATAACATATCTGTGATAGGTAATCATCTGTGCAGGTACTCATAGGTTAAGATAACCATAAAGATAAGATTTACTGCTTGTTACCCTACTCATGCTTCCTGAGAAGAAGGTGAGCTTGCTTTAAAATAAATTAAGTATGATGATCACTAGCCAAGAATATATCTTTCATGCTTCAGTTGTGAATCGCACCATTAGATTCATGTTGACATCGGCATGGTAACAGATAGTGCTACTGGTACTAAGCAGTATGAACACTTAGCACTTGTTTGGCACATCTGTGGATCAAGCACATCATGTGCACAGATTCATTCAGTTCTCACAATAACATTATGAGAAAAGTACGATGACTACCCTCAGTTTACATTAAGAAAAGGGAAGCACAGAGAGGCTGAGTAATCCTCAGTGAGCGGCAGAGCTGGGATGCAAGCTCAGGCAGCCTGGCATCAGAGTCTCTGTCTCAACCACTACTCCTCAAAGAGAAAAAGCCCAAGGGAAGTCTCGAAGTTATGGCTGATGGATAGGGCAAGGAGGATAAACCTGCCATGTCAGCATCTCTGCATGTGTTAGAGTTTGGTGGAGACTACTTCAAGCGGTCCAAGGCCAAAAGGCTGACATTCATACCTCAAGTGTCCCAGGGAGCCCCAAGCACAGTGGTGGTATCATTCTGTTTGGCCGGATGTGATAGAAGATGTGCTGCTGCTCTGGTACAGCACAGCGGGTCAGCTCTGGCGGGGATGGGCGTGAGCCCAAGTCTGGCCCCACCACTGACCACACGCTGGTCCTTGGGCCAGGACCCTCCCTCCTGTAAGGATGATTATTCCTTCACTACAAGAAGGGAGTGAAAAAGCTGGCTTGAAACTTAACATTAAAAACACAAAGATCATGGCATCTGATCCCATCACTTCATGACAAATAGGGAAGAAGTGGAAGCAGTGATAAATTTTCTTGGGCTCCAAAATCACTGGGGACAGTGACTTCAGCCATGAAATTAAAAGACGCTTGCTACTTGGAAGGAAAGCTATAATAAACCTAGACAGCATATTAAAAAGCAGAGACATCACTTTGCCAACAAAGGTCCATATAGTCAAAGCTATGGTTTTTCCAGTAGTCATGTACGGATGTGAGAGTTGGACCATAAAGAAGGCTGAGCGCTGAAGAATTGATGCTTTTGAACTGTGGTGTTGGAGAAGACTCTTGAGAGTCCCTTGGTCAGCAAGGAGATCAAACCAGTCAATCCGAAAGGAAATCAACCATGAAAATTCATTGGAAGAACTGATGCTGAAGCTCCAATACTTTGCCCACCTAATTTCTGATGAGCCAACTCATTGGAAAAGACCCTGATGCTGGGAAAGACTGAAGGCAGGAGGAGAAGAGGATGACGGAGGATGAGATGGTTAGGTAGCATTACCAATTCAAGGGACGTGAATGTGAGCAAACTGTGGGAGACAGTGAAGGACAGAGGAACCTGGCGGGCAGCAGTCCATGGGGTCACAAAGTAGGACACAACTAAACGAAAAACAACAACAAAATGGGAAGGATGACAGAAGCCACCTTAGAGGATTAACATGAGAACTTAATTAAATGATGCATGAGAAGCATCAGCACGTAGTTAGCAAGTCCTTGATAAATGCTTGCCATCACTGTTATGAATACTACAAAAACAGAAGAAATAAAATCATAAAACATTCAGTGTCTCTATGTACAGCTATGTTAAATGAGTCAACATGTCCCCCTAAAACCCTGGCATGCAGTAAACGCACTGTAACTTGGGGATCTCAGCTCTAGTGATGAGCAAGCATAGACCTAACTTGCTGGAGGAGAGCTCTGGACCACGGGACGCTTCACAATCGAGCTGGAAAGTACCTTGGCGACATTAAGCAAGACCTGAACAGCGTATCTGATGACCTCCATACATGGGATGCTCCGGTTACAGCTTCGGATCAAGACAAATATTTTAGAGATTGCTCCGCTCTGGGACATCTTCTCGCAGCAAATTGAAGACAATCTAGTAACTGCCTCTGAAAGAGGAAGAAAAAAAGAGATATATTCACAACAACAAAAATCAGCATCTTAACTACTCGTGTGTGCTAAGTTGCTTCACTCCTGTCTGACTCTGTGACCCCATGGACTGTAGCCCACCAGGCTCCTCTGTCCATGGGGATTCTCCAGGCAATACTGGAATGGGTTGCCATGCCCTCCTCCAGGGGATCTTCCTGACCCAGGGATCAAACCCACGTCTCTTACGTCTCCTGCACTGGCAGGCAGGCTCTTTACCTGTGGTGCCACCTGGGAAGCCCCTTCTTCGTCTACTCTAAGGTAAAAATGCATTTCTAACCTTATACAAGATACTGTTGAAACAAACTAACCCAGGTGCTTCAGGGCCTCAAGCACGGTGGAAAGGTACTTGTACGTCAGGAGGTGGTGCAGGGCGACTGCTGTTCTGTGGTACAGCTTGTTTTCTTCTCGAATCTCCCTGTTAACACACTGAAGTCTCTGTCGAATGGCTTTAGTTTTTGTACTGTCATTTTTCTTCCTCCAAGAATATCCTCTCCATAGTGCCTTAAAAAGACAAACCAGTAACTTGAAGATTGCAACCCCTGATGTTGTGAATTTATATCTACTTCCAAACAAAGTAAGTATTTTCAGTAAAATTATATGATGCAGTCAGACACTTTACAAGTAGAACTTCAATTCAGGATCTAATAAAGAGCAAAATAAATTTTTCTAAGAAGAAATATGTATAATATTCCCGCATATGAGCTAAAGCAGCATTCATTGGTCAAAGGTGGCTAACTGTATTCAAAATGCAAAAATACTTTTGCAGCTCTCAGTCATCAACTTCCTATCAGATCAGATCAGTCGCTCAGTCGGGTCCGACTCTTTGCGACCCCATGAATCGCAGCACACCAGGCCTCCCTGTCCATCACCAACTCCCAGAGGTCACTGAGACTCACATCCATCGAGTTGGTGATGCCATCCAGCCATCTCATCCTCTGTCATCCCCTTCTCCTCTTGCCCCCAATCCCTCCCAGCATCAGAGTCTTCTCCAAGGAGAACAACTCTTAGCATGAGGTGGCCAGAGTACTGGAGTTTCAGCTTTAGCATCATTCCTTCCAAAGAAATCCCAGGGCTGATCTCCTTCAGAATGGACTGGTTGAATCTCCTTGCAGTCCAAGGGACTCTCAAGAGTCTTCTCCAACACCACAGTTCAAAAGCATCAATTCTTCGGAGCTCAGCCTTCTTCACAGTCCAGCTCTCACATCCATACATGACCACAGGAAAAACCATAGCCTTGACTAGACGAACCTTTGTTGGCAATGTCTCTGCTTTTGAATATGCTATCTAGGTTGAATATCTCTGCTTTTGAATATGCTATCAACTTCCTATAGGGAATTTGAAAATAAAGTGCTTAACAATGAAATTATGGTAGCATAGTGCTTATGAATGATTCTTTTGGCCAGCCTTAGTTTTCTAGAATGAATGCGATTGTGCTTTTTAAAATGTTAGATGTAGAATTCCCGGGCGGTCCAGTGGTTAGGACTCAGCACGTTCCATGCTGTGGCCTGAGTTCAATCCCTGGCTGGGGAACAAAGATCCTGCAAGCCTTGAGGTATGGCCAAAATATAAAATAAAATGTTAGGTATCACGTAGATGAATTGCAAAATCATAATATTTTCAGTTACCTGAATTTTAGCAATTCTTTTGTTAAAGTTTTCCTGCTTTTTACGGAGGAGGAAACGGCGGACAGCTCTCTGTATTACGGAGGCAGCCCTGCTGTGCTGGCTCGCTTGTTCTCGAGCTTCACGCTGAATGTTTATGATGCTGTATTTCTGAAGAAACCTCTTACGCTGTGATCTTGCTCGAAACCATCTCTGTTTCAGATGGATGAAGATCTTTATTATTTCAGGTTTTTTAAAATAAATGTATACATATATACACAAATGAAATAAATAGAACATTATATTGAATTTCTTTCAACCCTCCCCAGTGGCATTACTTTTCCACTCAAGTTGGTGCAGATCCTTCCAGGCCACAGTACGTGAGTGTGAGTGTGTGTGTGTGTAAGTGTGTGCATGTGAATTCAACCCTGTACAACATATTCCTCATTTCATAATTTATATAAATCTTATTAAGCTGTGTATTATTCTTCAATTACTTTTTTTACTTAACATACACAAATGGGATTCTTATTCAGAATACATAAAGAACTCCTATAATTTAAGAAAAAAACACTCAACAGAAAAACAAGCAAAGTATATGAAAAAAAATCTTTTTAAAGCACACTATATACAGATAAGAATTTGAATAATCAACACAGGTGAAATTTTTTTTTCAGAATTCCTTTTTTTTCTGAATTTCCTTTCAGTCAAAGGAAATCCAAAACAAAAATGATATAATGTGCCATTCATCAAAATGACAGAAATCACAAAGTCTTCCAATGCCACAAGTTGGCAAGAATGTCGAGAGAGAAACAGGTACCCTCAGATGTTGCTAGCAGAAGAGTAAATGAGTCCAAAGCACCAGAGAATAATTCATAGCTTTAGTACTGTGCCATAAAACATCAACTTATCTCTAAACCACCAAGACATCCTAACAGCTGTCAAAGCTAAATGTTATATATAACCTTACCAGAGATATTTGGAAATTGCTTATGAGATATCAAAAAACTTTAAACAAAAATTAGATCATAGTCTTAATGCAAAGGAAAGCTAACCTGAATACAGATGGCTGAGTTAAGCTGTTTACTGTTAGCGTTCTTCAGAGCCAGGTGACGTCTGTAGGCTCTTTGAATTCTAAGAGCAGACAGGTGATAAAAGGCAGCTGCTGCGAAGTGAAGAAGCCGAATTTTGGCCCTCTGCTCTGAGATCTGAAGGAGAAAAAAAGATTAACAATCAAATAGTTAACTCTTGAGAAGATCAACCAATGCTCATTTCTGTATATCTTCAATATCAAGTTATATAAATTAGCAAAAGTAAGTTAACTTGTAACTATTAAAATTATCTACATTGTAACTTGAAGTAATTCTATTCCTTCGCTGTTGTTGTTCAGTCGCTCAGTCGTGTCTGACTCTGCGACCCCCTGGACTGTAGCACACCAGACTCCTCTGTCCATGGGATTTCCCAGACAAGAATCCTGGAGTGCGGAGCCATTTCCACCCTCAGGGGATCTTCCCGACCCAGAGACTGAACTCATGTCTCCTGCACTGGTAGGTGAATTCTTTACCACTGAGCCACCTGGGAAGCCCCCAATTATATTCCTTACAATATTTTCAATGGTGAAACCCCTAACTGAGGGTATAGAAAGCAAAATTATATTTGGGCACTTCACTCAAGAATTTAATTAGGCTACCCAACAGCAGCTAGTTAAGGCTTAAAAGCACCCCCACCCCAGTACTCTTGCCTGGAAAATCCCATGGATGGAGGAGCCTGGTGGGCTGTAGTCCATGGGGTCGCTAAGAGTCAGACATGACTGAGCAACTTCACTTTCACTTTTCACTTTCATGCATTGGAGAAGGAAATGGCAACCCACTCCAGTGTTCTTGCCTGGAGAATCCCAGGGACAGAGGAGCCTAGTGGGCTGCCGTCTATGGGGTCGCACAGAGTCGGACACAACTGAAGCGACTTAGCAGCAGCAGCAGCAGCAAGGCTTAAAATGTACTAATTGTAACAGGAGAGGTCTGCTGCTGCTGCTGCTAAGTCGCTTCAGTCGTGTCCGACTCTTTGCTACCCCATAGATGGCAGCACACCAGGCTCCCCTTTCCCTGGGATTCTCCAGGCAAGAACACTGGAGTGGGTTGCCATTTCCTTCTCCAATGCATGAAAGTGAAAAGTGAAAGTGAAGTCGCTCAGTCATGTCTGACTCTCAGCGACCCCATGGAGTACAGCCCACCAGGCTCCTCCATCCATGGGATTTTCCAGGCAAGAGTACTGGCTGGGGTGCCATTGCCTTCTCCAACAGGAGAGGTCTAGGAATACTAAAATCAGGAAGGGCTGGCATGTTCCAAGCAGACTGGCTGGAGACGGTGATATCAAGCAGGACAAACATCTGATCGGATCTCTCCAGTGTCAGGCAGTGTTGCCATGCCGGACTCCTATAGCAGAAGCTCCCAACAGGGGCCTTTGGTCTTCAGAGCTCCAGCTTATACTCAATGAACAAAACACAGATTTCTCCTTTTTTTTTTTTTTTTTCTGTTTGCCAGTGCTGCATGTATAGGATGCCCAGGACATTATGAATTCCCTAGGGAGGATTCTTCCCTGCTGAAGGTGTGGAAATTATTGCAGGATGGTCTTACAACGCCCTGACAGTGTTGCCTGTGGCAGCACAGGACGACCTGGATAACAACCTGCTTCACAGGTGGAGCCCTCACTCAGACTTCAGCTCCTTTGTTAAGATTTATTACACGAGAGAATCTATTTTGTATTTCTGGGGAGCATCTACAGGAAACAGATATCCTACTTAAAAATACTCACCCTTTTTCTTACGAGCCAACCACGTACCAGTGCTTGTAGGACAACTGTAGATTTTTTTAATTCAACATATTTCATTCTCTGATACTTCCCAGCCTTCCTGGCTCGTATGTATCTCTGTATGGTCAAAGCAGCTGATTTCTGCTGGAGAAACGCCTGCCTTGCTTTATATCCTCTGAAATTTGCTTGGATCAAACAAGCAGCTTGATGTCTCTATAAGGAAAAATTTGCAAGTGATGTTAACATATAGATATAATATTTCAACTCACTGGAGGTTCTGGAATTTCTCAATGTAAAATAAAATGTATAATTATATTTTTTAGTTTAAGATGTCATATTTCATAGATTTCAAAACCAATAGAGGTCTATAGCTGAAAGTGAAGTTTTATGGAGGTGTAAACCAGGAACTATAGATACCAGGTACTCTTCCTCTCTCTTTCTCTTAATACTTTTCATTGTGAATGAGCAAAGGACTAATATTACCACAGGACAGATGCACTTAATAAAACAACTAGTTACACTCTAGAGAGGAGAATGGACAGCTATAAGGGAAGCTATGAGGGAAGCTGTCGGCAGCTTCAAGAACCATGGCGTAGGCCCAGCCCATCTTAGGTTCCTCAATTCCAGAACATCCTTACAATCAAATTCCAAGACATGTAGAATCTCTGGATTGAAACAGGAACTATATTTGTTTCATGACACAGACCCCCCATTAGTTGAGTGACCTTGAGCAAATCCCTTTTCATCTCCAGAACTTCCTTTACTCATCTATAAAATGGGAATGCTGACAATAACTATCTCATGAGAATCCCTTTAGTAAATATATAATAGAAGGTGTAATAATAATAGTGGGTATATAATCATACATAATGAATATTACATGAACGTAAAAATTTACAAGTAAACTTTTAATTTATTAAAAGATCATAGGTATCAGTACTATCCTAAAACTGATGCTAAATATTTTAAACAGATCACCAATTGTGGCTGAAAGAGTATGTGTCTGACTCATACAGATAAGATATGCTACATCTACTATGACTTTTTTCCAAATAAATCACTTCAAACTTTGAGAATACTTTATAAATATAGGTACACACACAAAAAAAATATTTACAAATAGTATTTTTATGAGTGAATATAAATTTAATTGACTGCAATGATGTAATTAAAATAAATGTATAGTTAGGTCTTTACTCTTTTTGTTTTCTATTTTCTAAAGTAGTTCTTTACACATGAACTGCTTTTTTTAACACCTACTTTTGTCATTAAGGATTGTTCATGAGTTGTTCTTCCAGAGAGTATAGCTCTCCATCTTCTCTGAATGATGACTGCTGATGCTCTCACATTCAAAAACCTACAAAGCAATTATTGGAAAGCGACTTCAAATTAATTTATTCAGTAAATATTTATTGCCCTCCCCCTATAAATACTAAAGGAGAAAGAAGGTATATGAAAGGCAAGGAGAGAATAAATAAAAAGTAGAAACGAGTAATTTATATTAGGTTCTAGAAATCAGGATGGTACAAACACACACACAGAGACACAACAGGATAACACAATGCAAAAGAAATTTTACAATTGGCAATATTTCAGTGGTCAAGAAATATTAAGTTCTAGAATGACAAAAAGTTCTGAACTGGATCAGGAGAAAGTAGGATTAGCTAGATCTAGAGAAAAGCCTCAGTAAAGGGGTGGTGGGAGAATGAATGGCAGAGGATGCAATCTGAGTCCACACTGTAATCAAGTCTTCAAGCAGACCGAGGTGGTCAAGAGGGGAGCGTGGGGCGGGGCGGACCAGCATCAGCGAGTAAAAAGTGCACACTCAACTGAAAGACAAGATGAGCACTATCAAAAGATCTACAAAAGACAGAACCAGAGAAAAACTTAAAATGTGAGGGCCCGTGATTAAACTTTAGCGTCAATATAGTAGTAATAGGCAACAACATAGAATGGGCAGGTCTTTATCTGTTTGTTTACAACTGTGTGGAAAAGACAGAGAGATTAACTAAGTCATGTCACCACTTTTCCTAGAAAATAAGGCTGAATGTCAACAGGAAAACTAAATACTGGTCCTTAATAGCTGAGAGCAGCAACTATACATTTATTTGTTAAGCCTGACTCTACCCATGGAATTAAATCAAGAAACGCTTCTAACACGAGTGTGCTCTCCTAAAACAATCTTTAAACCATGATACAATAATTCATCAATTCTGGGAATGGAAGAAAAAATTCTTACACTATGGAATAAACAATAACATGAACAATCTGGTAAGAGCTTCTGAAAATGTGTTTCAAAGAAATGAAGTAGGAAGAGGGAAATAGAATTAACATAGACAAGTTGGTAATTATGTCATTAAGGATAGGGAACAGGTGATAATACAAAGTTAAAAAGAAAGGAAAGAAATGTTGCCAATAACTAAATCAACAAACAAAATGGACCTGTGCACTAACAAGCAAAGCAACAGTACTATATCATTTTACCTACTTTCCATTCCTCCATCCGTACCCTTATCCTTAAGAACCTGAGTTAATCAAATTTAAGTAAATACTTTCACATCACTTCATGGCAAGTAGATGGGGGAAAAGTGGAAACAGTGACAGATTTTATTTTCTTGGGCTCCAAAATCACTGTGGATGGTGACTGCAGCCATGAAATGAAAAGATGCTTGCTCCTTGGAAGAAAAGCTATAACAAACCTAAACAGCATATTAAAAAGCAGAGATATCACTTTGCCAACAAAGGTCTGTATAGTCAAAGTTGTTTTTCCAGTAGTCATGTATAGATCTGAGAGTTGGACCAGAAAGAAGGCTGAGCCCCAAAGAATTGATGCTTTCGAATTGTGATGCTAAGAGAAGACTCTCGAGAGTCCCTTGGACTGCAAGGAGATCCAACCAGTCCATCCTAAAGGAGATCAGTCCTGAATATTCATTGGAAGGACTGATGCTGAAGCTGAAACTCCAATACTTGGGCCACCTGATGCAAAGAGCTGACTCATTAGAAAAGACCCTGATGCTGGGAAAGATTGAGGGTGGGAGGAGAAGGGGATGACAGAGGATGAGATGGTTGGATGGCATCACTCACTCAATGGACATGAGTTCGAGCAAACTCTGGGAGATAGTGAAGGATAGGGAAGGCTGGCGTGCTACAGTCCATGGGGTTTCAAAGAATCAGACATGAGTGAGCAACTGGACAACAACAACTGGATTATACCATCAAGACTCTATCTCAAAAAAATAAGACAATCTGAGATAATTCTGTTACAATAATGGAGTAAACATCAACAAACCATATAAATTAAGCATAGCAACCATTTAAAAGAAAAACCAACAAGTGGTATTATTTGATACACACACACACACACCCCCCACACTCCTCTGCAGCTGACACAGTACCGTCTTCTCTGCTGTTGGGTGCAGAAGCAACGCTGAATGATTCTAACAGCTCTTAACACAGCCAGATACTCCTTATGTGCTTTCCAGCACCTGTACCAGGCTTGAATCCTGCAGGCAGCTTTCACTTCTCGCAAATATTTCCTGGCTTTGTGTCTCCTCCACACAGCCTATTAAACAAATAAACATAACAAATATGCAATGAGATGTCTAATTTTTTTTTAGTCAGTATTGGAAAACAACTAATATAAGTTCAGGCAGACAAGATCAACTGCAGAAACGCCGTCACATCCCAACTCGTCTGTGAGGCTCGCTCGCTCCTGACACGTGAGCCCTCTGAGAACAGCGAGCTGATCCGTGCTTTTACCCTGTGGCTGGCTGCCGGCTGGGCCTCACCTGACCCTAGCAAGTATTTGAGCTGTAAGATCTGCACAAAGCCTGGGAAGCCAGGTGTGTGCGCTACCCTGACCTTCTCAACCCTGTGAAGGAACACAAAGGACATGCACACGCCGACTTGCTTCCAGGGAGAGGACGGGGATCACCCCACCGCCGTCCCCACCCCACCTCAGATGCACCTGGGTTCAGGCCAGCCGGCTGCGGAATCCCAACGTCCAGCCCCCCGTGACCATCAGACTTTCCAATTCTGGCAACCCTACAGCTGACTAAAAGCTTAAGTGATAGTTACAACTTCTTAAGTGCTTAGTGCTACACTCAGCACTACGAGTCCTTGTGGTAACACAGGTAGGTACTATTACCTCTAATTTAGAGATGAGGAAATGAAGGCCCAGAGGAACTGACACCAGTAGAAGAACTTGCTGAAGTCACAGGTAATAAGCAGCAGACCTATCTTATTTAATCTTGACAAATATCTTGTGAGATGATAATTAAGCTCTCTCACAAAACAGAAATTAACGCTAAGAGACTTGTTACCTCATAGTAAGTGAATAGGGTCAAAATCTGAACCTGAGTCTATTTGATTTCAAAATACCTACAACAAATATGATAACTACCTCCTTCGTGGGGGTCGGTTTCTAAATTCAATTGACAGGTGAGTGTGATATGTATGGTCAAACTGACTCCTGTGGTGTCCTTGACTCAGAGTATCTCTACACGGTTTTACGAAGACAAACACCCCCTAGTGGGAGCCAGGTACCAGTCTTTCCGTCTCCGCGGCTCTGTTTAGGTTCCATGTGAGGCCAACCCCACCCTCCGCTCACGTGGACCCTGAAGGCCCTGTCACTGCCCTCTGTTCAGTGTGATTCACTTTCCCCACTCCACTGCCTACAGCTTCCTGACTGGCCACCCGTAGCCTAGTCCATCTTCCACATTCCTGCCTGAGCAATTTTTTTTTTTTTGCCACACTGCGGGGCATGTGGGAATGCAGTTTCCTGACCAGGGGTTGAACCTGTGCTCCCTGCATTGGGAGTGCAAAGTCTTAACCACTGGGTTGCCAGGCAAGACCCTGCCTGAGTAATTTTAAAAAGATAAACTAGGATTCACGTCCTCCCCTTAAACTCATCTAGAACTTCTTTTAGTCCAGAGGATGAAGGCTAACCTTTTTCCGTCTTACAGAGCTGCCCACCTCTCACTCCATGGACCGCCATCCTGGTCTCAGATCACCTTTATTGCACACCTGTGCTCACTCGCAGCTTAGAACTCTGTGTTACCCCCTACAGCTGGAATACTCCTTCAATACAATTTACTAGGCTATTTCCTTCAGCTTAAGCTTAACTCTTATCTTAAACCCCACTTATTCCAAGAAGCCGCCTCTGATCACTGGGACCAGCTTAGGTTTCCCTTCTCTGTGTTCCCAGCCACATCCATTTCTCATTCTGTATTATGATGAAGAAATTTCCATATATTGACATATGGGGAAGTCATTTCGGCTATCACATGACTTAACTTGAACTTTATGTTAATTAGAACAGCCTGTTTTGTGGCCTATTAAACATATACTGTATATCTGCTTTAGCTGTTAAAGAAAAGAAAGCATTTAAAAATCAAAATGGATTAACTGTGGTTCAGGTGTCCAAAATGGAGCCAAGTGGCTATCGTAGATGTGGTTTGACATGTTTCAGCATCACTGAGAACTTGAACTTTTTATTAAACTCAAGGACACCACTGCTGCTGCTGCTGCTGCTGCTGTGGCTAAGTCGCTTCAGTTGTATCCAACTCTGTGAAACCCCATAGACAGCAGCCCACCAGGCTCCCCCGTCCCTGGGATTCTCCAGGCAAGAACACTGGAGTGGGTTGCCATTTCCTTCTCCAATGCATGAAAGTGAAAAGTGAAAGTGAAGTCACTCAGTCATGTCCGACTCTTCACGACCCCATGGACTGCAGCCCACCAGGCTCCTCCGTCCATGGGATTTTCTAGGCAAGAGTACTGGAGTGGGGTGCCATTACCTTCTCTGAAGGATACCACTAGCTGTTCTCAAAACATATAAGGTTGACAGCTGCAACCATATGGTCTCAAAGTCTTCGCTTTTAACTATGCAGTCATAACTTAACTTTAGGGTGATCATGTCCAGAACAATCTTGTTCTGTGCTGTCTTGGGTAGACAATTATTGGCACCTTTTACCCAACTTCGAAAATCTTCCATTTTGGAAGGTAAATGAAATGGTTACATAAACTAACTCTTATTCTTTATAACCTGCTACAGCTCATTTTGAAAATTCTATGAAATACTGGTCAAAGGATGAATGAAATCTTTATACTTAAATTCATAAATACCTGGATTTTTATGGTGCTATCTTTAAGTTTCCGAAACTTCCGTTTCTGTATAAATCCTTTCACTCTAGCTTGAATAATGATTACACTGCTCCTTATTTGTAAGTACAGTTCTCTTTGATGTTTTGCAGGAAGAGAGGCTCTGTGGGGGTTCTGCAAACCCACTGCTGCTTCTCTGTACAGTAAGAACTGTTTTCTGCTTTGCTGTGTCCTGAAGCACCGCTGTAACATGAGGGCTGCCCTTTTCTGCTGAAGGAATCTTCTGCGATATACGGCCATCTGAAGGAAGGACTGAATCCGCACGGCAGCACGCCTCTGTTTTTCCAATCTTCTTGTGACCATTTTATGGAAAGCTTTTTGAATTGTGACTGCAGCCTTTCTTTGAGAATGATGCTCTGTTTCCTGTGAAGGGCCAACCAGAGAAGTTTTATATAGCCCTTGAACCACAAGTGCTAGACTCTGGCCAGCTTCATGCTGGCTCTCAGTCCTGTGACAGTAGAACGCAGGCTGGGTAGCAAGGACTGCCACCTTTTTGTCAGGTATGGTTTTTAATTTCTGTCTAACTTTCATGCCTCTGAAAGCAGCCTGAATAGTTCGTGCAGATTTCTGAATGGCTAAAAATTCCTTCCTCTCCATTTTCACTCTGATGTGCAACCTGTAGTGATTCTGTATGACGACAACTGCTCTTTTCTTGGCCTGATAATCAGCTCTGGCCTGGTGCCTTCGGTAGCATGACTGAATCTGTGTGGCAGCCAGGTACATGCGTTGGATACCCCTTCGTGCCTTAAAGCCTCTGAAACAAGACTGGATACAGATGACTGCCTGGGTTCGCACTGCCATTAGCATTCTGTATCTTCTTTGAACAAAAACTACCTTTGCCCTAAAGTGGAGATAGTGCTTCCGTGTTTTAAAGGCTCTAAAATGCTTCTGAACAGTAATGGCCGCTTGATGCTGCCTTTCCTCAATCAGTCTCCTTATGACCATATCCTGAAAGTCAGCTCGGGCACAGGTTGCTGCTTTGAGTGCATCGTGTTGAAGAGCTTTCCTTTTACTCGCTCTATATCTTTCTTGTATTACTTTTGTAGCCCACTGAAGCTTTTGGTAGAAAAAATGTTGCCTGTACATTCTGTATGTGCTTTGTATTATGACAGCGGCTCTGTGCTTTTCCCTTAAAAGCTGTCTTGCTTTCAGCCCTTTATATGCAGACTGAATGACCACCGCAGAATGCCTCCATCTGATGTAAAGTGCTCTTTGCAGTTTTGCAGCTCTGCACGCCTGGTAATGCTGCTGAATGAGAACCGCGGCGTGTTTCCAGGTCTGAAAGGCTAGGCGTGCTCTGTGCATTCTGAAGCTTGCCTGGATGAGGGCTGCAGCCCTGTGCATCTCCTGTAACTGCTTCTTTACCATCCGTCTTCGGTAAGACGCCTGGATTATAATGATTGCCTTCTGTAACTCCAGGAATCGGTGCAAGTGGTGTTTGGCACAGATGGTGGCTCGGTACTTCCTTTGAACAAAAACAGCAGCTTTCTTGAGGGAAAGGAATCTTTTCCTCATCATTATAGACCTAAACCTGCTCTGAATCAGGGTCGCAGAGGCATGCATCCTTTTCAGACGTCTTCTGACTCTCATACCCCTAAATGCAGCCTGGAGGACCAGCGCAGAGCGTCGTTGCTGGAGGTACCATCTCCTCTGCAGGCGCGCAGCCCGGCCTGCCCGGAACCGCTGCTGGAGGACCTGCGAGGCACGCCTCCAGGCCTGGTACCTCGCTTGCGCGCGGTGCCTCCTGAATGCGGCCTGGAGGACCGTGGCCGCATTGCGCATCTCCTGTATCTTCTTCCTCACCATCCACGCCCTGTACCAGGACTGGATTTTGATAGCTGCCTTCTGCAACCGGAGCTGTTGTAAGTGATGCCTTGTGCAAACCTTTGCACGGTATTTTCTCTGAACCCACACGGCGGTCTTCCTGAGAGACAGGAATCTTCTTCTCATCACCAGAGTCCTAAACCTCCGCTGGATTACGGCTGCAGCGGAGTGCATGGCTTTTAAGCGTCTTCGTGCTCTCATGCCCCTGAAAGCGGCCTGAATGCAGATCGCGGAGCATCTCAGCTGGTTGTACCTTCGCAGTTGTGCGTGCCTTTCTCTCGCTGCCCGGTACTTCTGCTGCACCGTTTTCGTCACCTTCTTTAACTTATTAAAATAGGCTTGCTGCCGGCGCCCCCTGTAGTGGGCCTGGATGAGCGTGGCCGCGGTCCGCATCCTTCTCAGGCTCTGTCTAACTCTTGCCCCTCTGAGAGCTGCCTGGAGGAGGGCAACAGCTTTCAGAATCGTCAGGTACTTTGCACGCTGAGCTCTACCTTGGCGGTACGCTCTGTACCTTACCTGAATTACGATGGCTGCTGTTCTCATTTGCTGATACCTCCTCCGTGACTGCTGCATTTTGAAGGCGGCTTTAATGAGAGTAGCTGCCGTGTGCGTGCGCCGGATCTCTCTTCTTGCTCTGACTCCTCTATAGACGGCCTGGATTTTTAGTGCTGCCTTCTTTACAGCAAGATATTCCTCACGCTGACGGCCTGCGAGCTTAGCCGCGCGATACCACCTCTGAATGATGACGGCCGCTGCTCTGTAGCTGGTGTACTTCTTTCTGGCTTGGAACGCTCGGTATCTAGACTGTATGGTGGCGGCTGCCTGGTGCATCTCCTTCACTTTCTTCCTCGCTCTCACACCTCGAAAAGCTGACTGTAGGATTATTGCAGCTGCTTTGGTTTTCAGAAACAAATGATGCTGTTTTCTTCCTGTACAATAAGCCCGATAATGCATTTGAATTAGATGAGCCGCTTTTTTCATGATTTCCCATCTCTTCTGCTGCACGTGCCTTCGGTAGTAGGCCTGTATGATGATGGCACATCTCTGTTGCTTCTGAATCCGCCTCCTGGCTGCTCGGCCCCTCCAGGCGGACTGGAGCATCACTGCTGCCTGGCGCAGTGCCGTGTACTCCATCCGCTGCCTCCGCCCTGCAGCACGCGCTCTCAGATGCTGTTGGATCATGGATGCTGCCGTTTTTAACATCCTGAACTCCTTCTGGGCCCTGGCCGTTCTGAAAGCAGACTGAATCTTCACTGCAGCTTCATGTTCCTTTCTCATCTGCATCCGAACTTTCCAGCCACGATAAGCGGACTGGAGAGAAATCGCAGCTGTCCTTGTTTTGAAGAAATGGCTTCTTACGGCAGAAACAGTCTTGTGTGTCCTGTACCATCTCTGAATCTTGAGCGCAGACTGAAGCACGGATTGATACTTTGTCCTCTGACGATAGCCTCTAAAAGCAGCTTGAATTTTCAGAGCAGCTGCAGATTGCTGTTGCAGCTGCTGGCGGACCTTATACCCTCTGTAAGCAGCCTGCAAGCAGGTCACGGCTCTTCTGACTTGCAGAAAGTGCTTCCTCTGCTGGGCCCCTGCTCTGTGCACACGATAGTAATGCTGAATGACAACAGCTGCGTGACAGACTTTCAGGTAGTCCAGCCGCATCTTTCTCATCCTAAAATAAGACTGCAGCAAAACAGTGGCTTTTCTCTGCAGCCTCACCTGCTTCCGAACCAGGTACCCTCTGAGGAAAGCTTGCAGTTTGATGCAAGAGGCCCGCCGGTGTTCTTCTCTCTCTTGTGCAATTGCTCTTAAATGTAAATATTGTTTGCGGGCTTGCTTCATCCTGACAATGGATTGTAACTTTACTGTAGCCTTTTTGAGCCTCAGAAACTTTCTTCTGGAAGCATAAGCCCTGTAATATGATTGAATCTTTACAATGGATGTGAGGATGTGAAGAAACTTTTTCCGGGCCTGCATTCTCCTGCATGCAGACTGCAGGACGATGACAGCAGAACGTGTCTTCTGGTAAGAGGCCAGAACTTCCTTGGCTGAGATGTAAGCTCGGAAGTGAATCTGAATTATGAAGGCGGCTTTCTTCATCTTCTGGTATGTCTGCAATTGTTGACGTCTCCTTATGTGTGCCTGCAGCCTGATGATGTTTTTCTTAAGGTTTAGAAATCGGAGTCTGTCCTGTCTCATTCTCCAGTATGACTGTAAGACACAAGCGGCCCTGATCTGCCTGCATAAGTTACGTGCTCTCCTTCCCCTGAAAGCAGCTTGCAGGCGGATGGCTGCAGCACGTTTCTGCAAATAGCCTGTGCGCTCAACCTTTCCTTTCACGTATGCTCTGTACTGCTTCTGCAGAGTCAGGATAGACTCTCTGGTCCTTGTATATAACTTTTGGGCTTGAAAGCACCGAAATCTTGCCTGAATGATGATAACACAAGATCTAAGGTGAATGTATTTCCGTAATTCTCTGTGCATCCTATACCAGGATTGTATGACCACAGCAGCTCTTTCTTCTTGAGCACATTTCCGGACACGCCATTCTCTGAAAGCTCTTTGCAATGTTATGGCAGCATTTATTTGTGATTGCCTCTTACGTCGCCTCCATCTCCTGAAGGCGGACTGGATTACAACGGTGGATGATCTTAGCAGTTCATATCTCTGTTGATCCTGCTTGCTTCTCACATGAGCACGCCAGCGCCTCTGAATTGTCACAGTAGCCCAATGGTATCGTTTATAAGAAGCAACAGCAATGATCATTCTTATCTTAGATTGCAGGAAAATTGAATAATATTTCAATTTCAGAAACTGCTTTCTAGTGGAATATCTTCTCCAGTGTCTCTGAAAAAAGAAAGGACAGAAAATAAAATAGACATAACTTTCTATGCTTAAGACTTTTGAAACTATCACTTTTCCTAACATTTTGCTTAAAAACAAACATATTAAACTTAAAAGCAATATATTTCTAAAGGAGATACTTGTCTCTTCTGTTTATAGTTTGTTTCTATGTTGATACAACTGTAGCCAATCCAAAAATCTTTCTCAAAATACTAATGATATTTACATAGCATTTGTACTCAGGAGACATAAGAAATATAAATAAGTTTACGTTATATTAGAGTAACATACTAGAAAGTAATATTCTGCTATCTATTGATTCTAAGTAAGTTCCTATAAATATATCTCTGGTTCTTATATTCCACCTTCTATCAAGGTTGATAAGATATCTTATAATGATTGGAAACTGTTCATAGGCCTGGTAATGCCAACAAAGGTCCATACAGTCAAAGCTGTGGTTTTTCCAGAGTCATGTACAGATGTAACAGCTGGACCACAAAAAAGGCTAAGAGCCAAAGAATTGATGCTTTCAAATTATGGGGCTGGAGAAAACTCTTAATAAGAGTGCCTGGGACAGCAAGGAGATCAAATCAGTTAATTCTCAAAATCAACCCTGAATATTCACTGGAAGGACTGATGCAAAGCTGAAGCTCCAATACTTTGGCCAACTGATGCAAAGAGCTGACTCAATGGAAAAGACTGATGCTGGGAAGGACTGAAGTCAAAAGAAGGGGGCAGCAGAGGATGAGATGGTGAGATAGCATCACTGACTCAGTGGACATGAGTTTGAGCAAACTCTGGGAGATAGTGAAGGATAGAGAAGCTTAGCATGCTGCAGTCCCTGGGGTCACAAAGAATTAGGCACGACTTAGCAACTGAACAACAACAAATGGCAACAAAGAGTTCTGAGAAATAAGTGAGCTCAATCACTTTCTGAGACAGTATTTTCATTAAGAATAAAATTCAGGAATTATAGTTACTTGGTTAAAAAGTGTAATTCTAGAAACACTTGAGGAGTAAGAAGCCGTTTGCCATCTGCTTCCTTCCCAGCACCCCCTGTTCCCTAACCCTGTAATTATCCCAGCAATGTGCAAGCTGTGAAGTCTTGAGCAGATCCTGGCTGCTGGTCATCAAGCTCTGGACAGTCTGCTCTAGCTGTAAGGCGATTCTTCTGTCCACAACACTCCAAATATTGCTAAGGTGGGGTGGGAAGTAATGGAAGGATTAAAAGTCTCAGATAAAAAAAATCAAAGATACAACTAAGAACCAACGGGAATATCAGAATTAAAAAACACAGTAACCCAAGCAACAACAAAACCTCACTGGGAGGCTCAATAGTGGAATGTACATGATGGAAGAGTCAATGAACTTGAAGATCAATGCAAAGGATCAATGCAGAACGAGAAAGGAAAAAAAAAATGATCGGGGGAAAAAATTGTCTCGACCAATATATCCTTCAATAGGCAAATGGATAAACAACTGTAGTATATCTATAAAATGGAATGTCATTCAGTGTAAGCTACTGAGGCAGGAAAAGACTATTTAAACTTAAATGTATATTTGTGAAATGAGAGAATCTATCTGAAAAGACTATATATCTCTGAATTCAAACTATAGGACATCCTGGAAAAAGCAAAAATAGACAGTAAAAACAAGTGGTTGCCAAGGATTTTAAAGAAGGGTAAGAGATGAATATGTAAAGCAGAAAGGATTTTTAGGGCAGGATTTTTGTCTAACACATAACTATACCACATAAATAGTAAACCCTTGGAAACTAAGGACTTCAGTTAATTATAATGCATCATTGTTGGTTCATAAATTGCAAACACGATACCATAAAAAAAAAAAAAAAGCAACAGAAATGATAAAATCTGCACTAACAGAATATGATTCTCATGTATTCGTTAAAATTTTATTATGATCGAAAGCAAAAATTATAATATTGCCTGAAGTGGTTTCAGTTGTATGTAAGTTTAATAAATAAAACTGCTGCTGCTGCTGCTAAGTCGCTGCTAAAACATAAAAGTGAGGGAAGGGAGCAAAAGCATCTAGATAGTGGTAAGTTTTCTACATTCCATTTAAAGTGATAAAGTATTGATTCTAAGTAAAAGTTTTGTATACTGAAATGCCTATACCAACCAAAAAACAAAACAAAAAAAAGACACCCCCCCAAAAAAACCAAAAAACACAAAAAATCTCCCAAATAAATCCCTGTACAGAGGAATAAAATAATAATTAAAACAAAAAAGATAAACTAAAATGAAAGATGTATGGCAAAACCAATATAATATTGTAAAGTAATTAGCCTCTAATTAAAATAAATAAATTTAAATTAAAAAAATAAATGAAACACTAAAAAGTTTTCAAATAATTGAAGAGACAAGAAAGGGGGAAGAGAAAAATGAAAGAAAGCTAACATTCAGAAAATAAATGATAAAATAACAGACCAAAGCCCAAACATATTGATAAATATCTGAAATATAAATGGCCTAAATCACCAGTTAAAAGACAGAGATTTTCAAAACATAAAAACTAAATGCTGTCAAGACTTCAAGCTGTATTTAACAATTTAAGTAACTAATAAGTAAAATAAAGGAAAAAAATATACCCTGCAAATGATAATCAAGTTTGGTTATAGTAAGAACTATAGAAGCTAGTTTGGTCATAGTAAGAACATGCAAGGTAGACTTTAGAACAAAAAGAATTATGAGGGATAAAAAGGAACAATAAACAATGATAAAAAACTCAGCTCACCTAGAGGAGAGAACAATTCCAAATGTGTACACACCTAACAAACCATCTTCAAATACATGTAGATAAAACCAAAGAAGGAAAGACAATATCCACAATTATGTTGGAGACTTAACCATAAGAATAAGTAAACAGAACATCAGTAAGGACATAAAAGAACTATCGACCTGACATTTATAGAGCACTGCATCCAACAACAACAGAACACACGTTCTTTTCCAGGACACAGAACATTCACCAAGTCCAAGGACCAACTTTTTCTATAAAACATTTACAGACAAATCACTGACAAAGAACTTGTATCCAGTATATAGAAAGAAATCTCAAAACTCAATAAGATTAGCACTCAGTTATAAAAATGGTCAAAAGATTTCAACACACTTTATAAAGAAGATGACTGAAAGGCAATTAAGCATTTGAAAACATATACATAGCCTTTGAGAAAATGCAAATTAAAACCAAGAGACCACTATACACTTATCAGAACGGATGAAACACAAGTGATCAGCGTTGCTGAGGATATGGAGCAATTAGAACCCTTACACTCTGGGGGTGGGCATGCAAAATGGAATAAGCCAGTCTAGACGGTTTGGCGATGTCTAAGCTATGGTTTTTCCAGTAGTCATGTATGGATGTGAGAGCTGGACCATAAAGAAAGCTGAGCGCCAAAGAACTAATATTTTTAAACTGTGGTGTTGGAGAAGACTCTTGAGAATCCCTTGGACTGCAAGGAGATCCAACCAGTCAATCCTGAAGGAAATCAGTCCTGAATATTCATTGGAAGAACTGATGCTGAAGCTGAAACTCCAATCTTTTAGCCACCTGATTCGAAGAACTGAATCATTTGAAAAGACCCTGATGCTGGGAAAGATTGAAGGTGGGAGGAGAAGAGGATGAGAGGATGAGATGGCTGGATGGCATCACCGACTCAATGGACATGAGTCTGAGTAAACTCCGGGAGTTGGTGATGGACAGGGAGGCCTGACGTGCTAGAGTCCATGGGGTTGTAAAGAGTTGGACACGACTGAGCGACTGAACTCATCTATAAAGCTAAACATATACTTACCAAATGACCCAGCAGTCCCATTCCTAGATATTTACCCTAACAGAATGAAGTCACCTAAAACTGGAAACAATGCAAATATCCTTCAACAGATTAATATTTAATCAAACTGTGGCACGTCCACACCAGGGAACACTACGCAGCAATGAAGGAGAATACATGCACTGATACTTGCAACACCTGATACATGCAACACTTGGATGAGGCTCCAAGGCCTCCTGCAGAGAAAAAAAGCCAGTCTCAAAGGCTGACCTAGTGTAAGGCTCCATTATGTGATATTTTTAAAAATGCAAAACCATAGTAATAGAGAACAGAGCTTGGTGCATGGGTGCAGAGGAAGAATGGACTACAGAGAAATGGAATGCAAAAGTTCTTCTGGGAGATGGACTGTTCACACCCTGAGTGTGTGTTTAAATTTATGTAACTGCACACCAAAAAAGACATGCACATTTTACTGAATGTTATTAATTTGAAAATTAAAAATTTAATTTTGATCTGCATAAAGTTAAAATTTATTAAATTTAAATTTTAAAAAATAGATACTATGTCTAAGTAAAGGTATTTAAGACTTCTTGCATCAGATAACAAAATCATTTTAGGAGGCTTTTAAAGAAGGCCTGAATAAATAGGTATTTATTAATATCATGTTCAGTAGCTAAAGATATCAATTCTAACCAAACTGACATATTCAGTTAAATCTCAAATTCTGATATTTTTTAAACTTCAGATTCAAAATCTGTAAGAAAATGCAAAGGACTTAGGATAGCTAAAAACTTCTTAAAGAAAACAAAAGAAGTCTTTGTCTACCAGATGTTCAGATTTCTTGTAAAGCCAGAGTATATGGTTAGATGGTAGACAAAAAGAAAAATGAAATAGTAAAAAAAAATTCTAGAAACAGAACTACACACATAAGAGTCCGTGCTAGGGGAATTCCCTGGCAGTGTAGCCGTCAGGACGCTAGCTTCCACTGTAGGCGATGGGGGTTCAGTTTGTTGGGAGCTAAGACCCTGCATGCTGCACTGCGAGGCAAAAAGAAGACTTGATGTGCACTACAGGTAGCACAGCGAGGCAAGGGTGGTCACTTCAGTGAACTGTAACTGAAACAGCGGCTCTCCATATATACAAAACGAAATATGGTCCCTAGCACAAATCATATGCAGGAATTAATTTCAAGAGAGATCTAAATGTGAAAGACCACACATTAATGCTTTCAGAATAGAATATAGTATAGGAGAATATCTTCAAGGTCTTAGCAGTTAAACAGATCAGATCAGATCAGATCAGATCAGTCGCTCAGTCGTATCAGACTCTTTGCGACCCCATGAATCGCAGCACACCAGGCCTCCCTGTCCATCACCAACTTCAGGAGTTCACTCAGACTCACGTCCATCAAGTCAGTGATGCCATCCTCCCATCTCATCCTCTGTCGTCCCCTTCTTCTCCTGCCCCCAATCCCTCCCAGCATCAGTGTCTTTTCCAATGAGTCAACTCTTTGCATGAGGTGGCCAAAGTACTGGAGTTTCAGCTTTAGCAGTTAAACAAGTACTCCTCAAATGGTTAAAAAAAAACACTCCCACACAACCTACTAACCACAAAAGAAAATTAAGAATTTTCATTGGAAATATATAAAACTATAAGTAATGGTCTGGGAGAAGATATTTACAGCATACGTATCCAACAAGGACCAATAACCAGAATATATAAAGATCTCACACAAATCCACAAGAAGGCAAACAATCAAAATAAAAAATGGAAAAAAAGAGCCTTGAAAAAACACTTCACAAAAGATTTTCAATATGAAGAGGTGTTCAATGTCATTCATTATCAACAAAATGCAAACTAAAACTATTCTAAGGTACCACTACACACTGACTAGAATCACTGAAATTAAAGAGATAACCTCCAGGTATTTTAAGCAGCGGGTGGTCCTATAACCAGCTTAGAAAACACCTCGTCAGTATCTACTAAAACTGAAACACATACGCCTGAAGGCAAACAACTGTACTCGCAGGTATGTGCCAAACAGAGCGTATATATTTCACATTCATAAAACCTTTAGTTACACAGCGCAAAACCAGAAACCCAGATATCCATCGACAATAGAAGAGATGAATAAATTGTAGGATATCATATGCTGGGAAAGATTGATGACAAGAGAAGAAGGGGGAGACAAAGGATGAGATCGCTGGATCACCAACTCACTGGACATGAATTTGAACTAACTTCAGGTGAGAGTGGAGGACAGGGAAGCCTAGTGTGCTGCAGTCCATGGGGTCTCAAAGAGTTGGACAGGACTGAGCAACTGAGCTACAACAAAATGGGGTGCAGAATTAAACTGCTCCCCCTGTCAGAGCAAAGTAGGTGCTTCCATTTGTTTGATCCTCATGTTCAACATAGCCAAGAGTTTTACATGTAGTGGGGAGATACCAAATATTTGTTAAAGTGCTAGATAAAATATAGAAGCCTAAAATTTAATTTAAAACTTTACCATATTTTACTCTCTTAAAAATGTCATTAAACCTTTTTAAATCTAAAAATTGAGAATACCATACCTGAATAATAGAGGCTGATTTACTGTGAACTCTTTCTAGTTTTTCCTTTTTCAACATTAATAGTTTTCTCTTTGCTAAGGCTCTTCGCCAATATTTCTGAATGACCAATGCTGCGCTGACCTTCTTTTTAAATCGTTGTTTAGTGAGGAAATTGATTATAGCTGATTGAATAATTCTTGCAGCTTTGTCTCTCTCCTAAAAGAAAAAAAAAAAGGCAAATATGAATTAAACAATCACTTGAGACCCTAAGCCATTATTTGTAAGAAGTCAGATTGGGCTTCCCAGGTGGCTCAGTGGTAAAGAATCTGCCTGCCAATGCAGGAGACACAGGAGATGTGGGTTGATCCCTGGGTCGAGGAGATCCCCTAGAGGAGAAAATGCCAACCCACTCCAGTATTCTAGCCTAGGAAATCCCATGGGCAGAGGAGCCTGGTGGTATAGTCAATGGGGTCCCAAGAGTCAGAGACAACTGAGCAACTAAGCAACAACAACAGTTTCTCAGATTATGGTGGGATGAATTCATGCTGGATTTGTGGGAAAGGGTTTGCCAACAAAGGGCTATATAGTCAAAGCTATAGTCATGTTCACATATGAGAGTTGGACTATAAAGAAGGCTGAGCACCAAAGAACTGATGCTTTCAAATTGTGGTGCTGAAGAAGACTCTTGAGAGTCTCTTGGTCAGCAAGGAGATCAAACCAGTCAATCCTAAAGGAAATCAATCCTGAATATTCACTGGAAGGACTGATGCTGACGCTGAAACTCCAATACTTTGGCTATGTGATGCGAAGAGCTGACTCATTGGAAAAGACCCTGATACTGGGAGAGATGGAGGGCAGGAGGAGAAGGGGACGACAGAAACAGAAGATGAGACGGGTGCATGGCATCATCAACTCGGTAGACGGTGAGTCTGAGCAAACTCTGGGACATAGATGAAGGACAGGGAAGTCTAACATGCTGCAGTCCATGGGGTTGAAAGAGTCAGACATGACTGAGTGACGGAACAACAAAGTAGGAGAAAAAAGAAAGGAAAAAGAAACTCAAATAAACAAAACGCTTTATGGTATAAGGAAGTATTATTTTTCGCTTTTAATTAGATGTACTGTGTTTATTTATTATTAATGTGTATTTACTTATTTGGCCGCACCTCACAGCATGTGGGATCTTAGTTCCCTGACCAGGGATTGAACCCACACCTCCTGTATTGGAAGCTAGGAGTTTTAACTGCTGGATCACCAGGGAAGTCCTGGAAGTATTGTTTTGCTGCAATTTGAAGAAAGGAATTCACAAAAAAAAAAAAAGAAGCAAAACATCCTCTTTTACCGCTAGAATACACTGTGGCTCTAAGTATAGAGGCTCAAGAGGACAGAGCTCGGGGCTGTGACAAGTGGTGTCAGGACTGCCTGCGGTGTCGGTGTCCAAAGAGGAGCTGGCTGCCTTGGGAGCTCCAGCGGCCAGCGCCCTGCACATCTCTACTTGTAACAATGAATTTCAGTGAATAGTAACAGGTTAAATGCCAGGTATCAGGCACCATTCTAAACACTGCAAGAATGAGCCATCCAACCTCCCAACAACCGTGAGAACAGATAAACCGGCCCTATCCCCATGCTGCTGCTGCTAAGTCGCTTCAGTTGTGTCCGACCCTGTGAGATCCCATAGACGGCAGCCCACCAGGCTCCCCCGTCCCTGGGATTCTCCAGGCAAGAACACTGGAGTGGGTTGCCATTTCCTTCTCCAATGCAGGAAAGGGAAAAGTGAAAGTGAAGTCACTCAGTCGTGTCCGACTCTTTGCGACCCCATGGACTGCAGCCCACCAGGCTCCTCCGTCCATGGGATATTCTAGGCAAGAGTACTGGAGTGGGGTGCCATTGCCTTCTCCCCTCATGGCCATGAGGAAACCTGGGCAGGGAGGTCAAGTAAACACCTGGTCCCCCAGGGGTCAGCCAGCCAGGCTTCAGAGTTTGTGCTCCTAATCACTTTGCTACTCTGTAAGGCTAGACTTATTACTTCACTTCACTTGAATTAGACATGGGAATATAAATTATTCCTCTGGTGGAGAGGAACAACGTACAGGCTGTCTGACAGCCCTTTGTGTTGCTGTGTGGGACAGTGTGCCATGCGAGGGCAGGCTCGGCACAGAGATGAGCTGTAGGTGCTGACTGGTGTTTAACTACAACTGGAAACCATGCAGCATGAGAACACAGCTAGGGAAGGGATCAAATTGCTATTCTAAGTCTGGCCACCACATGCGAAGAGCCCACTCATTGGAAAAGACCCTGATGCTGGGAAAGATTGAGGGCAGGAGGAGAAGGGGACGACAGAGAATGAGATGGTTGGATGGCATCACCGACTCAATGGACATGAGTTTGAGCAAGCTCCGGGAGATCCTGACGGACAGGGAGGCCTGGCGTGCTGCAGTTCATGGGGTCACAGAGAGTCAGACAGAACTGAGTGATTGAACAATGACAACAATCCAGGTCTGAAATGGTGCAAGAGATAAATGGCATGAATCGCCAAAATGTAGCTACTTTACAGGTACTAAGGACTTTATCATAAACACATTGTAATTCAGAACTAAGGAGCAATCTTGGGTGAAATATATTTCTGAAATACTTGCTAAGATTTATTAAACATGAATGCTGTTTTTACTTTCTCCGAATAAATACAGCATTATTAGTGAAAAGAGTGGAGGATTAAAATAGTTTATTCAGTTTGACCAAGGAGACCATTTCTAATATTATGAAAAATGACATTTTTTCCAAACTCAAGAAAACACTTATTTTATGTTAATGCAAAATTTGTGCTATCAGGGACACAGAGGGACAACCCCTCTCCCTGTGCTCGGGTCCTAAATGTTCTGAGAAGTTAAGCGATGGAAACCAAAATGCCACTTTTAAACTAACAAACAATAGCCTGGAAGACAGTTTCATGGCAGACAGAATGAGCTTGGCAAATCGAACTGCAGAGTCTAGCAGGGGACACCCAGGCCAGAGAGGCACTGGTTGAGGGCAAGCCTCCCAGAGCACAGCGCAAAAAAGAAAAGGAAAGCTCCTGTTTCCCGGAGGCATGTCAGAGTTCAAGAGGAAGGAGGGAAGAGATGAGTCAGACAACCCCAGTTTACTTTTCACAAATTCACAACATGCGTAAGTTATTCCATGTCCCCTGGAACAGAGTGAAAGGGAGGACAAAGAATGGAAAAAATACCCAATGAAGGAAACACTGGTGATTAGGGAGAAATATGCATCCCTTACTCGAAACACACACAATCATGAAAATTACCTTGGTAATTTCCTACATAGTAAAATGTAAAAACAATATCAAGAGTCATTCAGCTGACATTTTATGAACAATTTACATTACAGTATTTCATTACTGACTGGGCTTCCCAGGTGGCTCAGTGGTAAAGAAGCCACCTGCCAATGTAGGAGATACAAGAGATGTGGGTTGGAACCTGGGTGGAGAAGATCCGCTGGAGAAGGGAATGGCAACCCACTCCAGTACTCCTGCTTGGGAAATCCCATGGACAAAGGAGCCTGGTGGGCTATAGTCCATTGCAGTCTCAAAGAGCTGGACATGACTGAGTGGCTGGGCACACACACTTCATTTTTGAGGAGTACCTGATGGTGTTTTAGATCTTTTTTTAGCTTATATTGTCTCCAAGTTGTTTGTATAAGTCGAGCGGCTCTCGTTTCTTTACGAAGATCCAAAAGCCTCGCACAAAGAAATGACAAATAGGTAATCACCACCTAAGAGAGAACATAAAAGATGAAGACAGAAGTTTCTATGAGACAGCATGAGACTTCCTATGATCTGAGACTCTGATTACTCAGAGTTATTACTGTTAAGGAACTTTTACTTTACCTTCTCATCAGGGATTGTGTTTGACATATCTGAGTGATGGATCATGGCGGGTATTCCACCAAGGTCTCTAGCTGCAGACCTAACCAACTGAAAATTTTTCTTTTCATTTTCTAGGAGTTCTTTGTATAGTTCTGAAGTATTTTCTGCAATGCAAGTAAAACAGAGAGATCAGATTATACTGCGAGGGCCAGAAATCAGACAGGCCAATGAAAACACCAGAGAAGTAAATTAACCGAAAGGGACTAACCCTGATCAGGTGATTTAAGAGAGAAATCCAGAAAACTTCCGTCCGATTCAGATGATGAATTCAGAACCACGGAACCAGTGTGTGTGCACTCCACAGTCTGGGTGGTTCGCTGACATATGGCATCAATAGGAACATAGCAAGGGTGGTAGTGGTGGATCAGGTAACACAGCACCCGGCCATCCGAGAAAGACACCGTGAAGTTCTCCACCTGGTGAGACATGTCGGGAAAAGAATGGACTGCATCTAGCTAAGAATACAGGTACTGGTGGCTTTACAGTCCGTATTTCCTTTTAATAGCTAGGACTGGCATGATAATTTATAGTAGCACCTAGTGTAACACCACATGTATGCTCCAGTGTGTCTGACTCTTTGTGAACACAGGGACTGTAGCCTGTCAGGTTCCTATGTCCATGGAATTTCCCAGGCAAGAATACTGGAGTGGGTTTGCCATCGCCTTCTCCTGGGGATCTTCTTGACCCAGGGATCAAATCCGCGTCTCCTGCATTGGCAGGCAGATTCTTTACCATTGAGCCACCTGGGAAGTTATACTGTATACTACCACATTCATGGCCAAATTCTCGCCTCTAAAATATTATATTATTGTGCTGGGTTGGAGAGTGTTCATCAAGAAATTCATGTCCTTCCCAGACCCCCAGGATGTGATCTTGTTTGGACATAGGGTCATTGCAGATTTAACCAGTTAAGATGGGACCACATTGGAGTAAGATGAGGTTTTGATCTGATATGACTGGTGCCCTTATGAGAAAGGGAGAGAGACACAGAGACAAGACGCATGGGGAGAATGCCGTGTGAAGACAGGCAGTGACTGGAGCACTGTGTCTATGGACCTAGGAAAGCCAAGGGACTGGAGTCAAGAGAAAGGCATGGGACGCGGGACTGCAGCACCAGGGTCTCTGGGGCTCTCTAGTACTTACTGAAAACACAGATGATCATATATCTGACAGTTTTTCTGTTTTACATTCCTTATGGGATATGTTATTCATGTGCATCAGGACCATTTATTTTCATGTATTTATACTTAAACATACATTTCATATAGCAATGGAGGATCAATCTAACACATGATTATAAAAGACACAACGCAGACTATTTCCTCCCTCTCTACCCAATGCGGCAAAGTCCTCTAATGTCCCTTTGTGCATGGTGGGTTTGTTTGCATTCACCTTTGTAATAAGAGTTTCCCTGGTGGTTCAGACAGTAAACAGTCTGTCTACAGTGTGGGAGACCCAGGTTTGATCCCTTGGTCAGAAGATCCCCTGGAGAAGGAAATGGCAACCCACTCCAGTGTTCTTTCCCAGAAAATCCCATGGAAAAAGAGCCTGGAGGGCTACAGTTGATGGGGTTGCAAAGACTCAACTGGGTAACTTCACTTTGTAATAAGGGTATGATCCTTTGGCGCCCCAGTTCTATGCAAGCAATTCCTTTTAAGACTACCACCTAGGGCATTTTTTCCCTAGTAAGACATAAAATAATCGTTTATTACACAATTGGTGACAGATTTGATGAAACTAGGTCTGTGACGGCACCCATACTCATTAGAGGAAAAGTTCGCTTGACATATTAACTAAGAGGGGATACAGGTATACATGTAACTGACTCGCTTTGCTTAATGGCAGAAATGAACACGCTGTAAAGTCATTATGCTCCAATAAGAAAAAAAAAGAAAAAAAGAAATTCATCATCATCATTATTATTATAATTTTTAATTGGTATTAACACATTGTATTGTTTAGAATATAAATTATATTAGCATCTGTATTATCATATAATAAATCTGTATGATAAGATGTATCATTATAGTTATATAATTGTTATGTTTATATGCTAATTATTATATATTAATATATACACATATAAAATACATCATGTAAAAATATCTATATAAATAATCTATATAGTAATAAAATTCTACTACCTTGTATGACATTAAAGAGAATATTTCATGCACTGTTTATTTGATTTTAACTAAAATTTTCTTAAAGAAATTAGGCTAAAACAAAAACACAGAACTTACTTTTTTATTATAGAAGCCACAGACCGCATTTACCCAATCCATCAGTAGCTTTACGCTTTCACTGTATTGTTCAAAGGGACCGCTATGCCTTTCATCTCTTTTTTTACTGATAACAGCATCAGGACGGCATAACAGCGCAGACATTGTTTTCTTCATACTCTGTGTGTTCTTTAAAAAGTCAATTTCTTCCTTTAACTGATCCAAATTAAGGGAAATATCCACCTGGAATACAAAAAGAGGATAAATACCATATTTTTCATACATTATTTTTGGTCCACAAAAGTTCAAGTCTGCTACTATCAATGTTTTTTTAAGGCAAACACAGCCTACAAGGAAGTCATGGAACATTTAAGTGCTTGAGTGCACGGGATCTGTGTTCACCTAAGTCAGGGATCTGATCTCGTCTGTGTCCGATCAGTGAGGAACTCTTAGCTCTAGTCTCCTCCCCTATAAAGAAATGACAAGAGCAACCTACTGGGGGCCTTGTGAGGATTAGACTGGAGTATACATAAAGCCATTAGCACAGTTCCTGGGACAGAATAAGTCTCGCGAGTAACAGCTACTACTGCTAGTCTTTATTTGACACAAAAGACTTTTATAAGTCAATACTGAAAACGGACAAAAAGTACAAAATGCACCAAATGTACAATACCTGAAAAGCCAATGCGATCTTCCAGAGCAACGCCAGGGTTTTCTCTCTGTGTCTGTCCACAATATCCTTAGACAGGATTGCATTTCCTGCAAATGGAAGAGAGTCCATTAGCACAAAGTATGTACAACTTGATTTTCAGTAAGAAAACATTTAGCGTTACTTGGTTTTTACCATGCTCATCATTCAGCTGAATTCCTCGTGATTTAAGAATTTCAAGAACGATGTCAACATTGTGCATCTTTTGAAGACGACTTATTGCAGGAATTCTGAGTTTCTTTGAAAGATTCCAGTTTTGCGTGAGAAGTTCCATAGTTCGCCTAACAATGATGGGATTGCCACATGAAATTGTTAAGATAAAAACATGCAGGAAAAACTAACTTCATTTAAATAATCACCCATATCAATCTTCCAGAGTTAAAGGGTTTTTAGGTTAGAAAGATCCCAAAACATTATCTCAAAACTGTTACTCCATAGTTAAGTAAATAGAGTTATTTCTCATTTAAGCCTGGGGGTTAAGCTCTATGAACAGAATATAAGAATGGAAAATAAGATGCACTCACACAAACGCACACAGAAACAGAAGAACAAGGCTCTTTAGGGAAAAGAAAGGAAAGCGGACATTGACAGAGGGACTCCAGTATTCTACACATCAGGTAAGCACTTTCTTTTCTAATTTTAGTCCTTTTCTTATTTTGTCCATAGCAAATCCCACAGTCAGGCAATTATTATCCCATATTTGGCAGATGAAGAAACCAAAGCCCAGAAAAGTAAAATAAATTTCCCGTGATCTTACAACTAGTAGTGACAAGACTAAGATCAGAACTAAACCCCACTGTTATAGTTTCCTATGAAGCCATTGTCTTACATTTATACCAGGTAAAGCAAAAATGTTTGATTGCCTACCTTAAAAAATCATTTATACCACAGTTTAAATTCAAACTCCTAATATCATCTAGTGTTTTACACTAGACAAAAATCACTGTTTCCACAGAAAGATTGAGCCCAACTAATGACTGTATCTGGTTAAAATTTGGCAGACTTGTTTACAGAACCATAATTTCTAAAGGTTAGGAAGCAATGTAAGATAGGTGTAGGCCAACCACTCTAAACGTCTGAAGCATTCTTGCAACACTACAGTGACCGACTGACTGTCACCTACAGCATCAGTGGATTAACAGTTCCCAAGTGACCTCAAATGACCTCCGAGACCTATGCTCATTTTGGGGACACTGAAGAAAACAGAAGCTTGTCAAGCAAGATTGAGTCTCTTAACTAGTGAGAGTTCCTGAGAATGACAAAGCATCAACACCCAACATTGGGAAGTCCTTAGTAACGCCTACAAAAGAACAAAAACTTTCTTTCATCATAAAAAAATTACACTGAACAGGAAGCCAATCACTGCTCCTCCCAGACAAAGGAAAAAGTTTCAAATCATGAATTGCTAGTGCCCAGAAAACAGATGTGCTGGTTTGGATTTATGGAATGAACAAATTAAAATTAAATATAAAAATAGTGTGGAGAACATTTTCAGCAAATGTTCCAGCCTATATAGAAATTACTCAAGAGAGGAAGCTACAGTAAAGTTCAAGACTATTACTTTGTCATGAGAATACATGATCAGAAAAGAAAAGAAGGTTCATGGAAATTTAATTTAGAAGGCAACAAGAGACATGTGTGTAATGCTTGCTTATTTGTTTAGCTGTGCTGGGTCTTCTCTGCTCCAAGGCATGTAGGATCTCAGTTCCCCGACCAGGGATCAAACCTGCATCCCTTGCACTGCAAGGCAAATTCTTAACCACTAAACTACCAAAGGAAGTCCCATGTATCCTATTTTTGAAGAATTGGGGATTCACAAAGATACAGTGATAACTCACAAATGTCAGACATAATATAAATTAGAGAGTTTCTTAGAAACAAGACAGATGCCTTCAAGTCACATATTGTAAAGAAGCCACCCGACGTACAGTGTAAAGGCCACTCCTTCCAAAGCAGGCAGTGGTGACTCACTGTTGTCACATCAAAGCCAATACCTAGGACTCTAGTGTGTTAGTGAGGAAACGCGTGCAACATGAAGCTGGATGTCGTGAGCTGATGCCCACTGCCACTGCCAGGTAAAACCTGGGCAAAACACGCCATGTCTTCATCTCACTTCTCCTCACGTGTTGTTGTTGTCATGTCCGACTCTTTGTGACCTCATGGACTGCAGCACACCAGGATTCCCTGTCCTTCACCATCTTCTGGAGTTTGCTCAAACTCAAGTCTATATAGTTGGTGATGCCATCCAACCATCTCATTCTCTGTGCCCTCAATCTTTCCCAGCATCAGGGTCTTTTCCAGCCAGTTAGCTCTTTGCATCAGGTGGCCAAAATATTGGAACTTCGGCTTTAGCATCAGTCCTTCCAATGAGTATTCAGGGTTGATTTCCTTTAGGATGGACTGCTTTGATCTCCTTGCTGTCCAAGGGACTCTCAAGAGTCTTCTCCAGCACCCAAATCTGAAAGCACCAGTTCTTCAGTGATCAGCCTTCTTTATAGTCCAAACCTCACATCCATACATGACTATTGGAAAATCCATAGCTTTGACTATATGGACCTTTGCTGGCAAAGTGATGTCTCTGCTTTTTAATACACTAAGTTTGTCACAGCTTTCCTTCCAAGGGGCAAGTGTCTTTTAATTTCAGAGCTTCATCCTTACATGTGCAATATGGTTAACACAACTAAAACTGGTCTCAAATGATGTAGAAGTCATGAAATCACTGCAGATAAAGTGCTAAGTCTTATACTTTAATTAGCCCCATGCTTTCCCCAACTCCTATTCTGGGGCATCAGTGGTTTCTACTCAGACCTCATTACCTGCCAGCAGGGAAAAATGTGGATAGGGGACAAAGTTTCTTGGCCTAAAATTCACACTATTTTCCTGAACTTACCCCAACTTTTTAAACCCTAGATTTATCCCATTACATAAAGGAGCAAGAGGGATTGTGTATGTTAGAAAAAAGTGTCTTCCAGAAAATTTTAGTCTATTCTAGGGAGAGACATAATTCCATTTCTTATACTCACACGAGACGCACCCCACACTGCAAGTCTACAGCAAGATTCTTAACAGCAAAATCAAATTCATCGAAAGGCATCTGGACATGGGTCACAGGAAATCCCAGTAAGCTCAGGTGACGCGAAAGGTCACCTTCACCACCTAGGAAATCTCGTGAAAAAGCCAGAAGGATTTCTTTACTGGCCTATGGAGAAACAAGCAGAAGGTATTATAGTCCAGTATCATCATTCTGTTTATAATAAAAACAAATTCTTCAAATCATTCTGTGCATATAGAAATAAAATAAAATTAACAGTAGTATAAAAAGACAGTTTCAAATGGTAACAATGCAAACTTCATATATTTCCAATATTTCCAATTTAAGAACTTTTGAGAAAGGGCTCATAAATAATAATACACTCTAAAAATTAGAATTAATTTGATAGCATACTAAATCAGGAAAGAAATTTTCTCCCAAATTATTCCTCAGAAGCACAGTTACATTCGTTCTCAAAGCAAAGCTAGGATGATGCACTGGTGAAATGTCAACCAACAAGTTCTAACCTAGGCAGGGTTAGAACTACTGGGCAGGCATTTCTGTTCTACTCCAGAGTACTGTTCTTTGGGTAAATCACTTTTTCTGAGGAGAAAATATACAATAAAAACAGACAAAATTTTATATGTGAAATATAAAATTTAAGATGAAAACTATTGGGCTTCCTTGTGGCTCAGCTGGTATAGAATCTGCCTGCAATGCGGGAGACCTGGGTTAGATCCCCGGGTTGGGAAGGTCCCCTGGAGAAGGGAAAAGCTACCCACTCCAGTATTCTAGCCTGGAGAATTCCATGGACTGATGGGGTTGCAAAGAGTCAGACTAGTGTTCTTTGGGAAAATCACTTTTTCTGAGGAGAAAATACACACACAAAAAAACAGACAAAAGTCATATATGTGAAATAAAATATATAAGATGAAAACCATACCTTGAACTTGGCATCTTTACAGAAGAGACAAGGATCATGATCAATAAGTCTAGAGACTTTAGCATAATCAAGGAAACAAATCAACAATAATAGCTTTTTCAATGTAAACTTAGACAGAGCTTCTTCATGACCTGCAATAAAGTATAAGAAGGCATAGTACGTTCATCTATGTAAGACAAGTTTGGTTTTCTTTTCTTGGGGGGAGGGGGCGGCGGTTCTCAAATATTTTTCTATATTTAGTTATTCTGCTATGCTTTTGGTCTATATATTCCTGCTAAGGATTCTTGAGATGTGTCCTATACTTTAAAGTCAAATTATCTTGGAATTCTTTGTAAGTCTATAAAATTCCTTATTTCACCTTTTTTTTTTTCTGTTTTTTTTTTTTTTTGGGGGGAACATAAATTGGTGCATCAATTATGGAAAACAGTATGGAGATGACTCAAAAAACTAAAAAGAGAACTACCAAGTAATCCAGCAATTACACTGCTGGGTATATATTCAGAGAAAATGAAAACGCTAAGTCAAAAAGATACATATACCACAATGTTCATAGCAGCATTATTTACGATATCCAAGATGTGGAAGCAACCTAAGTGTCCATCGACAGAAGAGTGGGTACAGAAGATATGGTGTATACATGTGTGTATGTGTATGTACGTGCATGTGTGTAACAGAACACTACTCGGCCATAAGAAAGAGTGAAATTTTGCCATTTGCAGCAACATGAATGGACCTGAAGGGCATTATGCTTAGAGAAATAAGTCAGAGAGAGAAAGATAAATACTGCATGGTATCACTTATATGTGGAATGTAAAAAATAAAGCAAACTAGTGAACATGACAAAAAAGAAACAGACTTGCAGGTACGGAAAACAAACTAGTGTCAGCAGCGAGGAGAGGAGCGGTGGGGGTGACACAGAGGCGGGGGAGGAAGAAGTGTAGATCACGACTTACCAAATAAACAAGCAACAAGGACATATTGTACAACACAGGGAATATAGCCAATACTTTATAAAAGCTATAAATGGAGTATAGCCTTTCAAAATTATGAATCATTATGCTGAACAGCTGAAACCTACATAACATTGTAAATCAACTATACCTCAATTAAAAAAAAAAACAAGTTTTATATAAAAGTAGGATAGTTACAATCTGCTAGAACAAACCAGCAGTAATAAGCACAGGAGCACACTGCGTGTCTTTCTCAGGCTTTCCATGTACAGACTCATTTAAGGCTCACGACGGTTCTATGGGGCGGGTACTATTTAACGTTTCCAGTTCATGGAAGAAACTGGGGCACAGACACAGCAAGAGACGGGGTTAGCTTCACACGACAACTACATCATGAGCACCGCAGGCACCGATCTAGGGGCTAAGAATACTAAAACAGCAAGTGGCAGCCTAAGACAGACGTGACCTCCACAGGGCGTGAGGCCTGCTTGTGAGGTGGAGAGGAGAGACAGCAGGTACAAATAGCGATAGGGCTATAGCAGTGGGGGAAAGATGGGGAATGGCGGGGGTAAGATGGGGAATGGTAGGGGTCGCAGAACGAGACGGCAGTGGAGAGAGAGGCCTTTTACACCAGTTTCTCTGGAAGGTGAAGCAGAACAGAGACAGGAATGAGGACGGGATGCCCTCTGCACACAGCGTGGGGAGCACATGACGGAGGCAGAGCCACCCACCATCTCTGTACAGGTGAGGGACACTCGGGTGCCTGTACTCGGCTGCGATGTCAGGATTCCAAAGCAGGCGGTTCAGAATGAACATGGCCAGCCCCGTGACGTCACTGTTGTCTTCCAGCGGCACCAGTTCTCCATATATCGTCTGAAAAGAAATCCAAGCCCAAGTCAGGGCTGTGCTCTCTCTTCGGGGCACACGGAAGCAGAGGGGAGGGACAGATGATGATGGTCTAGGAACTGGTGAGGTTCTGAGTCCTTTGGGAGAGATGAGGATGTTCTCCAGGCCTCTTTGGGCTGAACAGGTAATGCTTTGTGCAATTTTTAGTGCGCTCTTCTTCATAGTGAAGAAGAGAAGAAAGTTCAGGACTAAGATAAGTTCTTAAAAATTATATGACAAGTGATATTTATATTGCAATTTTTTCTTTTATGAACTACCAAATGTAGGCCTCTTGTTCAAATTTAATGAAAACTGTCCTGTTAGTGGGCTTCCTAGGTGGCACTAGTAGTAAAGAAGCCACCTGCCAATGCAGGAGACATGGGAGACTTGGGTTTGATCCCTCAGTCAGGAAGATCCCCGGAAGGAGGGCATGGCAACCCACTCCAGTATTCTTGCCTGGAGAATCCCATGGACAGAGGAGCCTGGCGGGCTACAGTCCAGGGGGTTGCAAAGAGTCGGACACGACTGAAGCAACTTAGCACACATGAACACACGTCCTGCAAGTGTACGAAGGTACAACAGACCTTCTAAATAATTCTAAATGCTTTAGTAGTTAACAAATGGAAAACCATCTGTAAATCATCTAAGACAATAACTTGAGATGTTCAGATCTGTATATAATCAAGGATTAAAATATGTCATTAATTTAACATCAATGTGATTGTTAATGATTTTTAAAGAATTAGAAAAAATGAAAAACATTAAATTGTATTTTATAACTTTACATCAATAAAACTACAGAAAAGCATAAAAAATACTAATATTTGCCAAAATAGAGACATTTTGTCTTTATTTACTTTATTTTTTGGCATGTGATGCTTTCTTAAGATCCTCAAAGGTCATGCCTCCTAATAGAATTCTAAGGTGTGATGGTAGAATGTTTTGTTTATAATTATTCATCCCACCCTTCCCTTTAGAAGTCCCCTTTCCCACCAAATGGCATAGTTTTCTGTATCTATTGTGAAAGAATAAATACTTCTGCCTTGCCTGTGTCTGGACAGATAATGCACTGTGGGTAGAACTACAGATGAGGTGATGCACACAACAAACATCTAGGAGGACGTTTCAAAGGGCATCGCATGTTTCTAACTCTCCTACGTTTTACCTCTGCCACAAAAGAGCTATGCCCCAAATAGACAGGTCCTACTTTACCATCTGTGCCACCAGGGAAGGCCTAGACAGGTTCTACTTTAACTGAGGTTCTGGAACTCTTTGATATCTGAAGCATAGCCAGTTGATATGTAATTTTCTGATTAACTTTTCATTGAAAGAAATGAGAAGTTGAATTTCAAATCAGTTGAAATAAGAATTAAAGTAAGAAATCTTAACAAGTTCACTGTCTAGTTGGGTGACCATAGTGGGATTACCATTCATTCTCTCAACAGCTCAATTTTCTGATAAACAGATTATTGTAAAGATTCCTTTTTAGTACAAAAGATTTTTCTATTCAAAAGCTTAGAAAAAATTGAAGAATGGGATATCCCACATGACAAAGGTAAAAACCCTAAACAAGATACAAGAGTTCACCAGACAGAAGGAAATGGAGGGCTGGAATAAAAGAGTATTTTTAACACTCAACTCCTAGTGGCTTTCTAATTCAGTTAGTTTTATCATTCTAGATATTATTGAACCATACACCATGTGAAAAACTCAAATTCTGATGTTTTCATGAGTAGTGTTCCATCTAAATGTTTCTGGTGACTTCAGACTGGTGTGGATTCCAATCCTGGCCCTTCACTGGCATTCGGCAGGTCACTTACCATCTCAGCTTCTGTTCTGTCAGTGAAGTTGGACTAACAATAAATACCTCACTGGATTTTATACAGATCTAAATTAGAAAAAGTATTTAATGTGTTTTAAACAGACTAGTATTGTCATTCAGAGAAGGCAACGGCACTCCACTCCAGTACTCTTGCCTGGAAAATCCCATGGATGGAGGACCCTGGTAGGCTGCAATCCATGGGGTCGCTAAGAGTCGGACATGACTGAGTGACTTCACTTTCACTCTTTACTTTCATGCATTGGAGAAGGAAATGGTAACCCACTCCAGTGTTCTTGCTTGGAGAATCCCAGGGATGGGGGAGCCTGGTGGGCTTCTGTCTATGGGGTTGCACAGAGTTGGACACGACTGAAGTGACTTAGCAGCAGTAGCAGCAGTATTGTCATTGGTAAATGCTCAGAAAGGAGTTAACTATACTTGTTATTACATCTGGTACCAAATTTTATGTACATAAGAAACTAACGGGAAAACTGCTATGTAACAAAATGGCAGTAATACAGAATGACAGAGTCTATTAACCTAATGAGCATTTATGAAGGGACCTTAAATTTCATACTGAGAGATTAAGCAACCAAATAATTTGATAACTGAAACCATCATTTTATTAAAGAATCTTCTAAAAGTATATATATATATATATATCTCAAAGTATCTTTTTTCACAAACTGAATGGTGTACTTACCTCTAGGCCAATTCGTAGCCACAAAGGATTATACGACAATAGCCAATTCAGGACTTTCTGCCGTTCTCCTGAAACGCATATGAAACGCAAGTAAGCTCAGACCACTAATCAAATATGAGACACTGAATACAATTTCATGGAGAGAAATCAGAGACCAAAAAGGAACATCACATATATGAAATATGTTAAAGTATACTTCTACTCTTTTATATATGTACATGATCTCGTTTAAGTTTGTGAAATTTTAGGTAGCAAAGTGAAACCATGTATATATTTGACTCTGAAAAAAAAATTTCTAGAGCGTTTTTAAAGAATTAATCTCAAGATTTCTATAATCTTCTTACCCACATCTTTCCAGAGGTGCCTGTCTTTCCGAACAATTAGCCGCCGAGCTTCGATTTCAATTTCAAGCTTTTTCATAGCCTTAACCATTTGTTCAGAAGTAAATAAGCGGCACGCGGCACGGCGCAACCTGTTCAGCCTGCACCGAGCAGTGTAAGCTCTGAGAGACACCTCATCCTTGGTAGGAGCTTGCGGGACACTTACTTTACGTTGACTCTCTACTCCCAGAAGAAGAGTGGAAGCATTTACTGGGTCAAAATGAAAGAAAGGACAGTTCTGGTTAAACAATACGTGCACACACTTTAAAATCTAGCAATAAATGCAGCTGAAGACAGGATCTATTCCCTGTGCCTTCCAGCCTGCTCCTCTCCTTCCCACCTCAATGTGAAGGTGTCATCCTTCACTCAGAAGCTTAGGCTGTCTACGGTCACAACCAGTTGACTGTACCTACAAACTGTATCCCAAATCTAACCATTTCTTATAACCACTGTCATCCAGGTTCCAACATGATCTCCTCTAACCCAGACTCATGAGAGAGCCTCCTAGCTGGGCTTCTCTGCTTCCATACACTTTATCAAAAGATAAGCTCCTAAAGGATGGGATTTGTTGGGAGGGAGTATAAGAGGGAGGGGACATACATATATCCATGGCTGATTCATGCTGATGTATGAAAGAAACCAACACAATACTAAAAGCAATTATCTTTCAATTTTAAAAATAAATTTAAAAAGAATAATAATAAAAAAAAGTAATGGAAAATATCAAAAAGGTAAAAAGCCAATATGCTTGAATATATAAAAAAGTTATATTTCTCTATTCCAAAGAGAAATAGAAATAATATTTTAAAATAAATTAATAAAGGTTAAAAAAAAAGAATGTAATTTGCTAAAGTCAAATTTTGAAATGCAATTTGAATTTTCATAGAGCACATCTTCTCTCAAGGAAAGAACTAAAAATCATGTTTTGTTTACTTTTGGAGAAAAAGAAAAGTACCTAATCAAAGGTAGAATTCCTATACACACTTCTCTAACAAATGCAGCCCAGTGTCTGCTGGAACACTATAGCAAGAGGGAAATCGTCCCCCTTAAAGTCAGCCTGTGTGATGCCTGGGCAAGTTATTTTAAAGCGGTTTTCCTTATCTGGAGTTGAACTGATCTCTGTAACTTCTATGGGAGAGTACCCCAAGTGAATCTTCCTTGTCTCAGGAGAAAACCCTTTAAATACTTGAAGAACACCATGTTTTCATCACATTCCATACTTTGAGTTTTTCTCTTTTCCAGAACTACAGTGAAATATTTTAAAAATTCCTGATATTCACTGGTGTTTAGACCTCTCATCATTATATACTTGGCCACAAACATCTTAAATACGGTCCAGTAGAGACAATATCCCTAACAGGTCATACAAGACAAAATGATCTACCAGGACATTCCACTTTATTGATGCAGCTAAGACCGGACTGGGTTTCTAGGCAGCCATGTCTCTGTTAATGCAGACTGAATCTGTCTTGCATCTTACATTAAAACCCATTAACTGGAAAGGCTAGAAATCACACTGGCTGATGAGCAAAAAAAGTTCAGTACTTACAGCACAAATTTCTCTCACCTGCACAATAATGAGCATTCGTGTTAATGACCTAGTGTGCTGTGTCACTAACTACACTATGACACACTTGTGAAAGTGAAAGTGAAGTCACTTCAGTAGTGTTCCACTCTTTGCGACCCTACGTAGCCTGCCAGGCTCCTCTGTGCATGTGATTTTCCAGGCAAGAATACTGGAGTGGACTGCCATTTCCTTCTCCAGGGGATCTTCCCGACCCACGGATTGAACCTAGGTCTCCCACACTATGGGCAGACTCTTTACCATTTGAGCAACCAGGGAAGCCCAATAAATCTGTACAACTAAAGAGTGAAAAAATCATGTAAAAAATGACCTGTTAAAACAAAAAAAGTATTATCTAATTTAAACATTAACTTCATGTTTACCTTCAGAAATATTTGTTTTTACAGTGAAGTCATCAGGAGTTAATATAAAATTTAGCCACCAAGTGAAGCCCTGTTCCTGCTTCTCCTTCCAGCGTTCATCATAAAACATGTTTTTTGCAGCAAACGGCATTGGATGTCTAGGTATACCTAGGAATACAGTTAGGTTAAGGCATAAAAATTTTTCCTTTAAATTATTATACAATCTATAGCAATAGACTATCATCAGCAAGATCACTGTTAAGACACTGAACAGTGTTAGCTTTTCTACTTCCTGGTGGAAGTAGTTGAAAGCACTTGGGGTGTGCTGTGCTGTGCTCAGTCACTCAGTCGTGTCCGACTCTTTGTGACCCCGTGTACTGTCGCCTGCCAGGCTCCTCTGTCCATAGAATTATCCAGGCAAGAATACTGGAGTGCGTTGCCCTTCTCCAGGAGATCTTCCCAATCCAGGGATCAAACCCGGGTCTCCTGCATTGCAGGTAGATTCTTTACCATTTGAGTCACCAGGGAAACCCAAGAATACCAGACGGAATACTATTCCTTCTCTAGGGAATCTTCCTGACCCAGGAATTGAACTAGGGTCTCCTGCATTGTCGGGGAAGGCAATGGCACCCCACCCCAGTACTTTTGCCTAGAAAATCCCATGGACAGAGGATCCTGGTAGGCTCCAGTCCATGGGGTCGCTAAGAGTCGGACATGACTGAGCGACTTCACTTTCACTTTTCACTTTCATGCATTGGAGAAGGAAATGGAAACCCACTCCAGTATTCTTGCCTGGAGAATCCCAGGGACGGGGGAGCCTGGTGAGCTTCCGTCTGTGGGTCGCACAGAGTCGGACACGACTGAAGCGACTTAGCAGCAGCAGCAACCTGCATTGTAGGCAGATTTGCTACCAGCTGAGCTACTAGGGAAGCCCATTTTGGGGTAGTAAAAAGTAAAAGAGATATATAAAAAGTAGTATAAAAATACTATATATATAGTATATATTTTTATAGATATATAAAAAGAGGTATAAAAAGTAGTAAAAGTAAAAGAGAAAAAGTAAGGCAGTACCTCCTGGTTATTTAAAAATCCCAAGAAAAGTGAGTCAACTTCATTGAATTTTGAGAAAATATCCTAATTGTTTTTGGGACACATAATTTAACAATTCTTCAAGGCTTTTATTCCATTAAAAAAAATCAATTCATTTCCATTTGAAATGCTCTTAATGCTTCATTCAGTGTCAGTTTTTCATAGACTTTAAAGATATTGAACACTTGCCTTTTAGTGGTTTTATGAAGGTCAAGTTAGACTGAGCCACAGGAACAAACGGTCTTGTCCTTTTGTTTGTTTTAGAAGTAGGAGTTCTGTATCCTGATGAATCTACAATCATGCGAAAAACGATAGCATTTTGAAAGTAAAATAAATTCCGCAAATGAATTGCTATCAACTTAAAATTTGCACTCTCCAAAATCATATCCAAAACTGGAAAATTCTAAAAGAGATGGGAATACCAGACCACCTGATCTGCCTCTTGAGAAATTTGTATGCAGGTCAGGAAGCAACAGTTAGAACTGGACATGGAACAACAGACTGGTTCCAAATAGGAAAAGGAGTATGTCAAGGCTGTATATTGTCACCCTGCTTATTTAACTTATATGCAGAGTACATCATGAGAAACACTGGACTAGAAGAAGCACAAACTGGAATGGAGATTGCCGGGAGAAATATCAATAACCTCAGATATGCAGATGACACCATCCTTATGGCAGAAAGTGAAGAGGAACTAAAAAGCTTCTTGATGAAAGTGAAAGAGGAGAGTGAAAAAGTTGGCTTAAAGCTCAACATTCAGAAAACGAAGATCATGGCATCCGGTCCCATCACTTCATGGCAAATAGATGGGAAAACAGTGTCAGACTTTACTTTTCTGGGCTCCAAAACCACTGCAGATGGTGACTGCAGCCATGAAATTAAAAGACGCTTACTCCTTGGAAGGAAAGTTACGACCTAGATAGCATATTAAAAAGCAGAGACATTACTTTGCCAACAAAGGTTCGCCTAGTCAAGGCTATGGTTTTTCCTGTGGTCATGTATGGATGTGAGAGTTGGACTGTGAAGAAGGCTGAGCACCAAAGAATTGATGCTTTTGAACTGTGGTGTTGGAGAAGACTCTTGAGAGTCCCTTGGACTGCAAGGAGATCCCACCAGTCCATTCTGAAGGAGATCAGCCCTGGCATTTCTTTGGAAGGACTGATGCTAAAGCTGAAACTCCAGTATTTTGGCCATCTCATGCGAAGAGTTGACTCATTGGAAAAGACTCTGATGCTGGGAGGAATTGGGGGCAGGAGGAGAAGGGGACGACAGAGGATGAGATGGCTGGATGGCATCACCAACTCGATGGACGTGAGTCTGGGTGAACTCTGGGAGTTGGTGATGGATAGACAGGGAGGCCTGGCGTGCTGCAGTTCATGGAGCCACAAAGAGTCAGACACGATTGAACGACTGAACTGAACTGAGTAACCACTATGTGCCAGGGTATGAACTTCGGTAAATAAAACCTATGTCTGGAAGTTATAGACCAGAAACTACAATGTATTTTGTGTTGACAGAAGCGAGATTGAACCAGCTCACTGTGTGTGTGTGCGTGTGTGTGTATGCATATATACAACTGGGTGCTGAGAATGCAGAATGGAAAAATGTGGTTCCAGCCCTCAGGATGTTCTGGGTCCAGAACAGAAAAGTAGAAAGAATCACAGTACATTACATCAGAAGTATACGAGGAGCCTGGGACAAAGGGAGGCACCTGAAAGGCAGGACAGCCTCCTGGAGGGAACGCCCTGAGCTGACCCTGCAGTGGACGTGACATACCAGGAACGGGGCCTCTGACTGAACTGCAAGGTGGTACCTGGAGCCAAGAACACAGACAAGAAAATCAAGACAAAAAAGAGATTGGAAGAGGAAGAAAGAAATTAAAAAATATGAAAAATAACAGTGATGGCTAGTAGTTGAATACTTGCACCAGGCACTCTCAGAGTCTTGTAATTTAGGTTACTGATGTAGTCAGCACCAGAAATCTATCAGAAGTGCACCATCAGACAGTGCAATGTCTAGCTGAGCTAGACAGTATGGCTCGAGAGCTTGCACTGTAATTCAGTTCCAAGTACCTGGTGAGCCAGTGAAGAATTAAGATCCAGGCAGTCACACTGTCACATGTATTTCAGAAGATGGAATGGACAGTGGACTGGAGTCAAGACTTGAGATGGAAGTGAAAAGGAAGCAATCCCAAGGGCCTAAGTCAGTTATGATGAGAATTTAAAGGAACACAGAAGCAGTAGAGACAAAACCAGAGAAGAGCTGCTTTCATAGCAGAACTTGTAACAAGGCTTAATGTCAATTGACTAGGCAAGTGATGGACAATGAGAACCCTGATAGGTTCCCAGGCCTTACCCAGGTGATGAAGTAGACGGTGGGTGGTACCTATAGGAGGTAGACAGCGGGGGTACCTACAGGAGGTAGACGGTGGGGGTACCTACAGGAGGTAGACGGTGGGGGTACCTACAGGAGGTAGACGGTGGGTGGCACCTACAGGAGGTAGACGGTGGGTGGCACCTATGGGAGGTAGAGGGTGGGGGTACCTATAGGAGGTAGACGGTGGGGGTACCTACAGGAGGTAGATGGTGGGGGTACCTATAGGAGGCAGATGGTGGGGTACCTACAGGAGGTAGACGGTGGTGGGTACCTATAGGAGGTAGATGGTGGTGGGTACCTATAGATGGTGAGCGGTACCTACAGAAGGTGGATGGTGGGGGTATCTACAAGAGGTAGACAGTGAGTGTTACCTACAGGAGGTAGGTGATTAGGGGGGTGGGTACCTACAGGGAAAGTACAGGAAAGTCACAGAGGAAAACAGCCTGTCCTAACGCAGTTCACTCCCTCAAAGGTGGGTTTCACACCAGCTTGTGCTGCTGCTCCATACAAACCAGGAGCTAATATTAATAATAAAGCCAGAGGCGGGAAAGCTAAGGCCCAGGGCAGAATCCAGCCCACAGCTGTTTGTGTACAGTCTGCAAGCTAAGAAGTTTTCACATTTATGAACACTAGTTAAAAACAAAATAGACCTCCAAACAGTTTTATTTCATGACACATGAAGACAATATGAAATTCAGATCTCGGTGTCCATAAATAAAGTCTTCTTGGCAGAGTCACAGCCACTCACATCCACATTGTCTGTGCCTGTTTCCCTGTCGGCAATGGCAGGGCCCAGTGGTTGTGACAGAGGGCACATGAGCTGCAAAATCTGGATATTTACTATCTGGACCTGCAAAATCTGGATATTTACTATCTGGACCCTCAGAGAAAAAGTGCTCAGCTTTGACTTAGAAAAATTGCAAATCCATGCCAATTTTCAAAATAAGGAATATGATCACATTGTTACATAATATTATTAGGTTATAAGTTTCTTTCCATCTTAATGTACTTAAAAATTTGAGTTCCTCATTCTGAAGGCTTGTACAAGCTACTCCCTCCGCCTACAACCATTTTGCTCTGTGGGAGATTTCCTTGGAAGTGTCTCACGGCTTCTGATCATTCCCATAAAGCCAAGTAGAGTGTCCCCACTTCTGTGCTTTCATGATTCCCTGGGCATAGCTCCAGGGACGGGGAGCGGCTGAGGACAGGAATAATATCTTTTCTCCTAGTATCCACAGAGCCTAGAACAACGCATAGCACACAGCAGGGACCTTATCAGAGTTGAATAAATGCACCTTGAAAAACTGACTTCTTTCTCTGCAGACATTGCAGGGTCTTGAACATCACTGTAAGAACCTGGCTTCCAGTGAGATGAAAGGCCAGTGAGTGTATAGAAGTGGAGCATGTTAGAATCCAACTGATGACTATTTTAAAAACATTGTCTTGGCAGCTAAGTGGAAAACAGGCTCCAGAGAAGGCAAGGGTGAAGGCAAGATCCGATAGGGGACCTGCAGAGACATAGGATCGGATGGGGCTGTCGGTGATGGTGAGAAGTGACCCAGTTCTGAATGTACTTGGAAAGAAGACAGGATTTGTTAAAGGACTGAATTTAGAATCAGGCAGACTGTCTGAGTTTATAGAGAAAGGGTAGGAGAGAAGCACACTTAGGGACAGCCCAAGGTGTGGGGTCTGAGATGAGAGGAGATCATAACAGAAATGTGTTGGACCGACATACTAGGGATGACGTCACAGGACTGGGGATGGCAAAGGGCTGCTTTTGGACAAATTAAAGACGCTCACTAGGCAGTCAAGTGGAAATAAAAGACGTTGGATAAACAAGTCTACAGATGAGAGGTCCATCCTAAAGATGTAAAGCTGGAAGGCCTCCATGTTGAGGCAGTACTGAAAGCTGTGAGACGGCCTGAAAGCATTAAGGGAATGAGCAAAAGTGTTAAAAAGTTTCAGTGGTTGAGTCTTCATGTACCTCAAAGTTTAGAGGCTGGAGCAACAGACACAGAGGAGCCCCCAGGGAGGTGGGAAAAGAACCAGGAGGAAGTGGGAGTGGCAGGGTAAAGCAGTCCCAGAAGGGAGAGGTTGCCTAATAGTTCAAGATGAAGACTGAGAAATAACCTCTGGATTCAGTGTGGAGGTGTTGATGACCTTGACAAAACAAGGTTTTACTAGAGTCATCAAAATCTGGTTGAAGTGACTTCAACAAAGAGGAGAACTAGAAATAGCTAATAAAACCATCTTTCAAAGTGATTATTTTGTTTTACATTTATAAGCACCTTTTAATTCAAGCATAATGTTTACATGGAAAAGTATACAGAATCAGTGAACTATCACAAAATGAACATGTAGGTTCTTTCAAGGAGTGTTGCTTACAAGAAAGCAGAAAGATGCTAGGTGTGAATGGATATGTGGTATCAATGAGAAGTCTTTGTTTTTTTGGGAGATGGAGGTAAGAACAGCACTTTGTGCATGAATCAGAAATGACCTGATAGGGAGTAAAACCCTGGAGACGTGGGGAAAGAGAGCTGCTAAAACAACAACCATGTAGACGGCTGGGGTCTTTACTGTTACTAGGAAAGAGCCTGCCTCACCAGCTTACAGACCTCTCAGGCTGTCACAGGAGGTAGGGCAGCAGGGGATGGGAACGCAGCAGGTAATGGATGCTGTGGAACTTTCCGCAGCACCTCTGCGTCCTCAGTGAGGCAGGAAGCATGCTGTCAGTGTAGGTGAGGACCAGAGCACCAGCTCCTGAGCCCCCTCCCTGGGGGAACCCCAGCATGACCACTTACTCCCCGTGATCTCAGGCAAAGACTCAGCTTCTGTATGCAGAGGTTTCCTGATTTGAATGTGTGCTCATGACGTCTACTCAGTCTGACTGCTGTAGTTACAAGAGGAGCTATCAGCAAGGCACTCACAGCGGGGGCTGTGGGGAATGCAGGCAGTAAACACTGGCTGCTGTTGCATTGTCCTCAGAGGAGGAAGGAGGTGCTCGAGGTTTCAGGACAAAAAGGGAGGGGGGCAGTAGTCTGCAGCAGAGAGAGATAAAGTCAACAAAGCAGGATAACAGAGCCAAGGAGAGTTGCAGGCTTTCGGGAGATGAACGGTCAGGGTCCAGCAAGGTTCAGGCACGGAGCTGGCCTAGGAACTGGAATGTGCCAGACAAGCACGAAGATGGAACAAGGGGTTACGATGAGCCATGGAGGCCAAGCCAAGTGATAAAAAGATGACAGGTCAGGGGTGAGGGCTGGGGAAATGGAGGCAGATTCATTGGCTTTTAGCAAAAACGCTGAAATCCCAGCGAGGGAGATGCTCTAAGAGTGTGGCCTAAGAAGGCTGCAACTCACAGGCCAGGGTACTGGAAGGATCTCCTTCAAGGATCTTGAAATCATAAAGACGCATCATAAAGTAGAAGTTTTAGAGAAGGTCTTATGAGCCAAATGTAAAAATTCTCAGTCATCTCTCCCTGTAACAAGGAGAACTCAAGGTGGGGTGGTATGGAAACTGAGCTGCAAGCTGTCTGCGCCCTTTGTTTTCTTGTCATCTGTTTCCTGGAAGAAAGGAGAAACAACAGTCTGGAAGCAGGTAAGAGACGGTGGGTGGTCCACGGTCCCAGGAAGTTCTGGGTCAGAGGAGCAGGAGAGAAGGCGTGTTCTCAGGAGAGGGCCAGGTTAGGGCAGGAACAGGAGGAGGGAGCATTCAGCAAAGCCAGATGCGAAGGAAGGCAGTGAGTCCAGAGCACACAGGCACCGCAGAAAGCTGGGGAGATGCAGGAGGTTCCAACTGGGAAGTGTACAAAGAGAAATGAGCTCAAGTACTGGGGTGTGACACTTCCTGTGAGTCCTGGGATCCCTTTACATTATCTGTTTCGTAGCCTGTGTGGTTTGTTTTCCTGCCTGGACCCTGACTGGCATCTGAGGCAGTCTGGGATTAGTCCTGATAGTTTTTGAGGCAGATAGGGGTGGGACGGGTGAGGGCTGGGGACGGAACGGTGAGGTTCCTCCTAAGAGAAAGAGGAGCTCGGGGGCCTTGTCTTCATCCCTGAATAAGGGCCAAGTAGAGGCTAAGGAGAACGACATCCCTGGGTGAAGGCCCCCTCTGCGCCCTCTGAGACAGTGTGATGGGGGCCAGGTGTGCACTGGGCCCTCAATCTGGGGCCTGGACTAAGGTGAGGCATGCTCAGTACTTCCCCGGGTGCAACACTTGCAGGGGGAGCAAAAAACTCTGTCAGCAAGACAAGCACATAGGGACTTCCCTGATGGTCCAATGACTGAGACTCCATGTTCCCAGGGCAGGGGGCCCAGGTTCAATCTCTGGTTGGGGAACTAGATCCCACTTGCCACAACTAACGGGGAAGGCAATAGCACCCCACCCCAGTACTCTTGCCTGGAAAATCCCATGGACGGAGGAGCCTGGTAGGCTCCAGTCCATGGGGTCGCTAAGAGTCGGACACGACTGAGCGACTTCACTTTCACTTTTCACTTTCATGCATTGGAGAAGGAAATGGCGACCCACTCCAGTGTTCTTGCCTGGAGAATCCCAGGGACGGGGGAGCCTGGTGAGCTTCCGTCTATGGGGTCGCACAGAGTCAGACATGACTGAAGCGACTTAGCAGTAGCAGCAGCCACAACTAAGAGTCTGTGTGCCACGTATCCAGAGAAAAACATGATCCAAGAGGATACATGCACCCCAGTGTTCACGAAGCACTGTTTACAGTGTCCAGGACATGGAAACACAGTCTAAATCGATAGAGGAATAGATAAAGAAGATGTGGCACATACAATGGAATATTACTCAACCATTAAAAAGAATGAAATAATGTCATTTGTAGTAATATGGGTGGGCCTAGAGAGTATCATACTGAGTGAAGTAAGTCAGACAGAGAGGGAGAAATATCTTATGACATGCCTTATATGGAATTATATATATTATGTGGAATCTAAAAAGAAATCATATCAATGCACTTACAAAACAGAGAGAGAGACTCACAAACTTAGAAAATGAACTACGGCTGCTGGGTGGGAAGGCATAGTTAGGGACCTTGGAAAAGTTAAGTACACACTGCTCTATTTAAAATGGATGACCAACAAAGACCTATTATATAGCACATGGAACTCTGCACAATGTTATGTGGCAACCTGGATGGGAGGGGAGTTTACGGGAGAATGGATACATGTAAATGTACAATTAAGTCCCTTCAGCTGTTCATCTGAAACTATCACCACATTATTAATCGGCTATACCCCAATACAAAATAAAACTTTAAAGTTTCGGGGAAAAAAAAGAGTTCGCATTCTGCAACTAAGACCTGATACAACCAAATAAACAAATATGTTAAAAAAATGTTTTAATATAAAGACAAAATATATATATATAAAGACAAGCATTTTAACACAATAGTTTTTAAAAATTACTGCAGAAAAACAATGATAAATGAAACATCAAAAATGTAAATAAGAATGAGATCACAGTGATTTCAGAATTCAGCCCTACTGTATGTCTTACTCCTCTTCCACTAAAGCCAACCAGTGAATGAAAAGTACAAGTTGATTCAAGCTTCTCAATAGCAATTTACTAAACCAAAAGAAATAGAAAATATCCCCCATATAGGTATACTTTGATGAAAGATTTTATGAATGAGACTCACCTGTTTTCTTCTTCAGGTTTAATTTCTCTCTGTGGCTAACACGTTTCAAGGAGGAGGTTACCACTTTTTTTGTGTATTTAACAGTTGATGTTTTAGACTCTACAGGAGAAAAATGAGTCCTTTTGACTTCTTGTATTTCCGTGCATTCTGTAACTGTTACCCTCACATTTTCATCTCCTGTGTGTCCCTCACTCTTTCTTTTACGAGCAACTGAAGCTACCTTGCAGGGAGGAGTTACTATGTTTTTAGAGTTCTTAGGTCTACTCGGTATTAAATCTCTAGTTGGAAGAAAAGGATGAAAATCATCTTTCTCTTTTTGATCATCTGTTTCTTTTTCACAGTCACCCACTATGACATTGAGACATCTTTTTGCCTTTGGTTTAACAGTCTCCATTTGGTTTTCTACAGTGCAAGTGGGCTTTCTTTTAGTCACAGTGGCAGAAAGTATTGGGCGTCTCTTAATAGGTTTTTCGCGGCTGTGACTAGAAATATCCTGAACTGCGGAAAATTTAGGCTGGTTCTGTTTTTTAAAAGTGTAAGAGTTTGACATCACTTCTAAAGCTTTGAATGCTTCAAAAGTAGCTTTTGGAGATTCTAACTGCTGACATTCAGAAATACAAAGTACAGCTGCATTTTTTCTCTCATCTTGAGGAGGCTGTGAGTCCTGAAAACATCCAGTTGATAATGGCAATTGACATGTTTGCTGAGATGTACATATATATGCCATATTATCTTTTAAAAATTGATTTGGGGAGAGAATTGGGTTGATGGACTCTGTTTCTAGATCCTCATTTAGTCCATAATTATCATTTATGAAAGAATCTGGACTTAGAATTTTCCGACAGATTTCATGTACCCTTTTTGATTCCAAAAGCACAGGCCTTGTATTACCTTTCACAGACGTATCTGGTGAGAGGCACTTCACGAATTCTGGTTCATTATTAGATGCGTGGCTATTATTCACAAAAGAATCCGGACTTAGAAAATGTCCTTGGCTTTGTGTGATGTTCAAACTTGAATAATTTGGGGTAAGAGTAAGTTTACCGTTCTCTTCAATTTGACTATTAACCTTGTCTATGGAGTCAAAGGAGGTTTCAGTTATGCCTTTCTCATTAAAATGAAAATCTTTCGCAGTGTTGGCACCGTCTGTTTTCACCAGTTCCCCATTTTCAGAAGCAGGAAGGGATGTGTAGGTCGTAGATCGACGAACAGGAAGTGGAATGCAGGTCCCCCTGTGGCACTCTTGGAAAGCAGGGCTGATAGGTGATATGAGGAGTTTATTTTCTTCAAGGATTAAAGGATTGCTTTCTGGTGGGGAACAGTTTCCATTTGTAGCCAGATTCTCACAGGCTTGTAGTGGGCTTCTAACTCTGTCAGCTTTGGGGGAAACATTAAATGTTTTATTCACATTTTGAATATTTGAAGCCTTCTTGTTATGTCTTGAAGAGGCCGATGCTTTCTTCTTATTAACAGTATCCCAAAGAGTCCTCTGCAAAAATAAGCAAAACATACAGATTAAGTTGATAACTACTGAATACTACTTATAAGCAATATTATGAATGTTACTTCAAGAGACCTGTGAACAAAATGATTTTACATATTATTTCCTATAGTAAATACTGAATGATGAAAACTTATTACCTTTTTCTTTTTCGGCTCTTCTGCATTTCCTAGTAATATAGCTTGGTGTTTCAGAATATCATTTACAAGAAATGTTATGGTCTCTCTTATTCGGCCTTCTTTTAACGGTGTCCAGGTAATAGAAACAACAATTTTTTCTTTAGGCTATAACCAAAAGAACACATTTTAAATTACTATAACAGTAGTGATGTATAACAACACAAACATATTCTATATTATATACAAATGGGTCTTCCCTGGTGGCTCAGATAGTAAAGAACCTGCCTGAAATGCAGGAGACCCAGGTTCAATCCCTGGGTAAGGAGGATCTCCTGGAGAAGGACATGGCAACACATTCCAGTATTCTTGCCTGGAGAATCCCATGAACAGAGGAGACTGGTGGTCTATAGTCCATGGGGTTGCAGAGTTGGACACAACTGAGCAACTAACACCCCCATCATCAATAGAGAGAATACAGTAGAGGATTAATAATTGTTACTCACCAACACTTAACAAGTCAAATGTATCTTCCTATCCTATCTCATTTCATTCTAAGGAAAAAGGCTACCAGTAATAACAAAGTTCACAACAAGATAAAATTATAATAAACTCTTAATTGTATATGAAAGCAGTGGAACAGAGAGTGTATGAATCACTTTATTTTAGTTCAGTGGTTTTTAAAAATTTAATCACATTATTTCCACTTCTTTAGACTATGTACAGAACTTCCATTTCAAATATAAATGCCTTATATGAGAAAGAAATGTAAAGATGATCAGCTAAATTCCTTCCTCCCCACGAGCTTCTCTAAAGTCCATAGCACCATTATTGATACTCTAGGCCTAGTTGCAGGTTATCTAACATAACTAGTCTGAATCTCACATCCCTAGGAAGCAGATACTGTCATGATGCATGTTTTACAGATGAAGTAATCAAGGTTCAGGAAGCTTTACAAATTCTGCAGCCCAGAGAAACAAGGAGTAATTTCAATTTTCAAATCTTAAGAAATACATTTCATGAGGCTATAGCCACCATGAAGAGTGCTTCTTCTGATGAATCTGGGAAAGGTAAATTGAAAATCTTCTGAAAGTGATCCACCATTCTGGATGCCATTAAGAACGTTCATGATTCATGAGAAGAGGTCAAAATGTCAGCATCAACAGGGATCTGGGAGAAGTTGATTTGTCTTCCAGAATGACATTGAGGGGTTCAAGACTTCAGCAAAGGTGCAGATGTGGTAGAAATAGCAAGAGAACTTGAATTTTAAGAGGGGAAGGATAAATCCCACTCCACAGTAGATCTGTTTCTTTTACTTTAAACTTTGTATTCCGTTGCTTTTGTACAAGTTAAGAATGTTGGAGGTAACTTGAAACACACAGGAGAGCCCATTCTCAAGGCTCTGACCTTTAAGTGTTGCACTTTCCCATTAAGATAGAGATTAAAAAGTTGTAGAACAGGACAGTTGTAGCATTTGTCCTGTTAGGGGTTTATGGGAACATCATGACCTGACCTATAGGGACAGATGCAAGAAAAAAGGATTCTGACACCAAGAAGTTTCTAACAACCAATCATGTACCCTCCTCTTAAAAAGAAAAAAGAAGAAGAAGAAGATGAAGCCGAATTCTAACTAGGGTAAGATTGTTCTTTGGGACACTAGTCCACTGTCTTTTTGGTCAGCTGAATTTCCATATAAAGTCACTACTCCTTGCCCCAACAGCTCGTCTCTAGGATTATTAGCCTGTTGCGTGGTGAGCAGTACAAGTGTGGACTCAGTAACAGATTTAGAAATATCTGAGGATGTGACTGAAACGCTGCAATTTATGATAAAACTTGAATGGGTGGGAAGTTGTTTCTTACGGACAAGCAAAGAGACTGGTTTCTTGAGATGGAATCTACTCCTGGTGAAGAGGCTGTGAAGATTATTGGAATGATGACAAAGGATTTAGAATATTACATAACTTAGTTGGGAAAGCAGAGCAAGGCTGAAGAGGAGAGACTTTTAATTTTGAAAGAAGTTCTGCTGTGGTGAAAACGCTATGAAACAGTACTGCAGGCTACAGAGAAATGATTCGTGAAAGGAAAGGCCAACCAATGCAGCACTCTTCACTGCTGTCTTACATTGAGAAATTGGCACAGTCACCCCAGCCTTCGGCAACCACCACCCTGACCAGTCAGCAGCCACCAACATCAAGGTCAGACCTTACAACCACAAAACAGGTATAGTTTGCAGAAGGCTCAATTGATTGTTAGTATCTTTTAGGAGTAATCTTTGTAGTTGAGATACATATATTGTCTTCTTCAACATGAGGCTATAGTACACTTAAAAAATTACAGAATAGTGTATACATAAATTTTATATGCACTGGGAAACCAAAAAGTTCATGTGACTCATTTATCTATGATTTTCACTCGTTGCAATGGTCTGGATGAGAACGCACAATATCTGAGATCTGCTTATACTTTATGGGCTTATCTTTCAAATTTCATTGTCACTGAGATTCAGATGAAATTGTCTGTTTAGGATAAATTCAAGAGTGTGAATTCTTACTACTTGCTTCTCAATTTATACATAAATTTTTTTTTTTAATTTAAAAGGGGAAGTTCCTTCTAAAGAAGGAACTATTGAACAAATGGTTATTGAGTGCCTAATGGCATACATAGTGGCTGACACAGAAGGGGCGTATGTTAAATATTTAAGTGACAAAGTTATTGAGTGAATGAAAAACACACTTGGCCTCTGGTCTCATGGACACTATATTCTGTTTAATAAAAGAAATGACAAAATCTAAGTAAAAAGATAAGTACAAAAATACAAGTCCCCAGTACTGTCATCAATGAAACAAAAAAGGTTGAGAGGCACAGCAACAGTGAAGGGAACTATAATCTCTAACGGGCTGATCAGAGATTATAATAATTATAATATTTAAGCTAAAACAAAGTATAAGAATGAGCTGGACACACAGAGCTAAATGAAAGTAGCTCAGTTGTGTCCGACTCTTTGAGACCCCATGGACTGTCCATGGAATTCTCCAGGCCAGAATACTGGAGTGGGTAGCCTTTCCCTTCTCCAGGGGATCTTTCCAACCCAGGTATTGAACCCAGGCCTCCCACATTGCAGGCGGATTCTTTACCAGCTGAGCCACAAGGGAAGCCCAAGAACACTGGAGTGGGTCTCCTGTCCCTTCTCTAGGGTAGCTTCCCAACCCAGGAATTTAACCTGGGTCTCCCATATTGCAGGTGGATTCTTTGCCAACTGAGCTGTCAGGGAGATACAATTCAGAAGGTACCAGCACATGCATAGCCCGGGAACCAGAGGGTTAGGATTACAGTTAGGGTTGCCTCGTAGGACAATCCCAGTGACAGACAGAGGACCAGTGTGGCTTAAGAGTAGTGAGAAGGCAAATGACCTGCCACACATGAGGCTGGAGAGAGCAGCAGAGGACTGCTGCATGTTAGAAAATTCTCTAGCAGATCTAAACATTGCAAACATTACTTAGGTGTACATTTGGCTTCAGAGGCTTTGTTTTGCTTGTTTGCCTATTTTCTTTAAGGCATACCAAAATGAAGTTCAAGTCTTTTTATCCTTAATTGAAGGCTTAATCCTGTAACCTGGGAGAGTACATTGGGAAAAAAGATGCTGAAAATGTTCCTCCCCTTTCCTCTTTCCTGCCTCCTCCTCCTCCACCCACTCTCCCATGAGGAAGTCCTTTAATCTGTAACAGTCCTTAGATGAGGCACTGACAGCAAGTCAGTTCGGAGAGACACTTAAAAGGGATTTATAACTGATACCTGCTTTTCAGACTGTGATGGTGATAGTCTATCTACAAAACTTTACTTTTTATGGAGACAAATAGTTTCAGCGGTGTAAAAACTGAGATAAAACATGAAGCACTTTGCTTTTTCCCTTTGGTGAGTCTTCATTTGGATTCCCTACCCATTTCCCCCTTGCTTTCAACCTCTTAGTAACTCAAACAAAACAAATGAGGGAACCGATCTGTTATATATTTTCTTTTAAATACCTTCAGTAATGGCAGTCTATGCATCACTGTTAATTTTTTTGAACAGAAGCATTGCCGAGTGTCTGAGATAAGACTGATACTATTTTATCCGGATTCTAAGAGAGACATTAGAAAGTCAGGATAGCAATTTAAAATGTGTACTGCATCTCTCCTTGGAGAGGAAATTTTCAAAAGCCGAGAATCAGTGAACAAAATCATTTGTCATTTCCCTCAAGTCCTAAGATTCAGAAGTCTTTGTTTACACACTCCCTTATTAGTGACAAATCAGAAAATGATCATTGTAGCCAGTGACAAGGGAAGGTGCTTGGTTATTAACTGGATCTGGCTCGCCCCCTGGTGGCCCTAAGTGCAATGAACAGAACAGTCTCAGAAGCCCAGAGGTGAAGAGGGAGGAGAGTCAGGTTTGGGGTTGCTATTAAGCCAGTTCATTCAAGTCTTCCAGTCAGATCAAAATAGCATCACACTCACTGCAGATAGAAGAAGGATGGCTTGTTTTATTAAAGAAGTGCAAGCGGCCTCATTTTAGTTCCTACTCATCTGTAGCAGAAGCTCACATTCCCATAACTGGCACTAAGAAGTCTGTTAAACCGTCCAGTTCAATTATTCGCACAGCTGGCTACAGGAATCACTTTGAGGGCTTTGCGGAAAGTAAAGATGCCCTGGCCCTCCCCATGTCCTCCCAGGAGTGATGCTGAAGCGGGGTCCTGGTACCTGTGGTTGTTTAAAGCGCACCAGGAGGTAACATGCAGCCAGGATGGACACAGAGCTGAACTGCATTCAGTGTGGTGGTGGTTTAGTCTCCAAGTCATGTCCAGACTCTTGAGACCCCGTGGACTGTAGCCTGCTAGGCTCCTCTGTCCATGGGATTCTCCAGGCAAGAATACTAGAGTGGGTTGCCATTTCCTTCTCCAGGGGATCTTCCCGACCCAGGAATCGAACTCACATCTCCTGCAATGCAGCCAGATTCTTTACCAACTGAGCTACAAGGGAAGTGTTTACTGTGGCGGGTGATGATTTTAACTGACTGTCATTATGAACTCAGACCCAAATGACACACCCCCTACATGACAGCCGTCACAGGCAGATTCTAGCACACCAGTATTATCAAAGTTTTAAAAAGCATGATTAGGAGAGTAAGCGAACGATCATTTAAAGTTTTTTTCCCTTTGTCCTCAATTTTATAAGCTGAATGTCTCATACAGTACCCGGCAAAAAGTAGGTGCATGAAAAATACAGTTTTTAATGTATCATGGGAAAAAAAATAGATAAGTCACTCTCTGGCAGGTATAACACAATACCTAGTGGTTCTTGAGATGCCATCTGCATACAAAAGATCTTGTTTAAAATGCAGTTTTCTGTATTTAACCCCAAAGATTCGCATTAGCAAGTGTGGAGTGATAAGCAGAAATCTCCCGTATTACAAGCAATCCAGACAAATCTGATGTGAGTGGTCGAGGCATCTCAGAGAAATGCTGCTTAGGCGTACGGTGACATGCTAATTCACCAAGGGTGTGTTTCAGATAAGGGATGTTCACATAGGTATTTTCTACTATTGTGCTTTTCAAAATGCAGTCCTTGGACCAGTAGCAGAGGCATCACCTGGCAACTTCTGAGAAAAGCAGATTCTGTGCACAATGGAATCAGACTCTGAGGGGCCCCAAGTATTTTACCCTTAGCTGACTCTGATGCCCTCAGATTTAGCACCACCAGTCTCCTCAAAACATCCCATCCTTCTTGGTGCCTATCTGATGCAGCTTCTCCTTGTTCTTAGACTTTCCCCTCATCCTCCTAACACATGTCTTTAGGAAGGAACCATGCCTCCTGTCTTTGAATCAATATAAGTGAAAGTGCACAGGATTTAAAGACTTGGATGAGAATCCTAACTGTGTCAATCGCCAAGAATAAAACTGTGTAAATGGTTTCCACCCTCTGAGCATATTTCCTCATTAAAAATTAAGACTGGAACATTTATTTATTCAGGACACAGTCAAGATCTTTGCTTGAAGCTTTCTCTCATTTGAGCACCATGCACAGCTTTAGCTGGCATTGCTTCCAACTAATAGACGAGAAATAGAGACTCAGAAGACTAAACCGAGCTGCCTAACTCTGATCCACTGCACACAAACCCTTTGACAGTGGTGCCTTATCCTCTAGTGGAAGTAATGATTCCATGAGTTTGTTGTAGGATTAAATAAGGCAACAGATTTGAGAACAATTTGTAAAAGGTAAACATTATGTTTGTATGTATTATCTTAGTGGTTGAGTGGAATCAACACACCCAAACCTGAAGCTGAAGGAAATCAATAGCTAATAAAAGACAAGCTTTGTTTTAAAGCAGAAACCATAAAACATCACAAACATATGGTTTATAACTCTAAAAAAAAAAAAAAATTCAAAAACTTTAGTCCTACAAAACAAAAAAGAACAAGCAGAAGTATAGTGTAGATAGAAAAAGCAAGTATTTGTTTTCCCACAAAAAGAAAAGCAAGCATTTATCAACTAGAGGGGAAGGGCAGGTTCTTAACTGTAGCTGAACAAATGCTTAAGTCAATGGACCTCAGCTTAGAGCCTTGTATCACTGCTTTAGGAAGTGGTTTTTTAGACAAGGAGTGGGACTCCGTCAGCTAATTTTGTTTTTCTTCTCACACTTTCAGAGGTTCAAACCAGTGAAAAGACCACTGCAGTCCAAATAAGGATGTACATTTTCTGGATTTTGAAGACAGGAATGAGAGCTTTACTGTGGCCAATGTAATGCAGAAAAGCTACCCTGGAAATCCTTGAAACAGCAGTCACAAAATTAAATTTGAATCACCATTAAAACTACACTACAGCAAAAGAAAAAAAAAAGATTAAAATAATAAAGTGTGCATACTTGTTGAAAACAACCCTGAGAAGTGTTTTTTATTTTGTTGCTATTTGGCCAAAACGAAGCTCACCAGAAGAGTAGTTACTCTGACACTCCATGGAGTCAGTTTCCCTTTAGAAACTATGGTCTTTCCTGTGGTCATGTATGGATGTGAGAGCTGGACTGTGAGGAAGGCTGAACGCGGAAGAATTGATGCTTTTGAACTGTGGTGTTGGAGAAGACTCTTGAGAGTCCCTTGGACTGCAAGAAGATCCAACCAGTCCATTCTGAAGGAGATCAGACCTGGAATTTCTTTGGAGGGAATGATGCTCAAGCTGAAACTCCAGTATTTTGGCCACCTCATGCGAAGAGTTGACTCATTGGAGAAGACTCTGATGCTGGGAGGGATTGAGGGCAGGAGGAGAAGGGGACGACAGAGGATGAGATGGCTGGATGGCATCACTGACTCGATGGATGCGAGTCTGGGTGACCTCCGGGAGCTGGTGATGGACAGGGAGGCCTGGCGTGCTGCGGTTCATGGGGTCGCAAAGAGTCGGACACGACTGAGCGACTGATCTGATCTGATCTGATCTGATACTAAGATGACTGACAGAAAGCAATGTAAAAACCCTGCTCTAATCAGAGTACTCCTGCTGCTGCTAAGTCGCTTCAGTCATGTCCGACTCTGTGCGACCCCATAGACGGAAGCTCACCAGGCTCCCCTGTCTCAGGGATTCTCCAGGCAAGAACACTGGAGTGGGTTGCCATTTCCTTGTCCAATGCATGAAAGTGAAGTCGCTCAGTCGTGTCCGACTCTTAGCGACCCCATGGACTGGACCCTACCAGGCTCCTCTGTCCATGGGATTTTCCAGGCAAAAGTACTGGGGTGGGGTGCCATTGCCTTCCCCGAGAGTACTCCTGGCAATCTTATACGCAGACAGAAAGATGGATAGATGGATGAGTAGATGAGAGATAAGAATATTAATTGTAAGCGTGCCATCCACTCCTCTAGAACTGCCAATCTTCTCGAGGCCCTAAGTCAATGAGAAACTCTTCTCTATCACAGAAGGCAGGAATGTGCTCCGAAGGATGCGAGGCGCGGGCGCTGTCACCGCCGGGTCCCCGCCCACCCGGGCTCCTCTTGCCCCGGGGACAGGGGCTCACCAGCGTCTGAGGGTATCACTTGGCTTTTACTCAGGTCCGCTCCTGCCCCTTCCGAGCCCGGGTCCCGGATCGCGGCGGGGAGGCCGCACCCCGCTCCTACCTGCAGCACGAAGGCGCTCGGCCAGATCGTGAAGCCGCGTTCGGCGGCGGGGCCGCGGGACAGCCACACGGAGGCCGTCTCCTCGTTGGGGTTGTCCAGGGTCAGGGGCAGCGTCCGCGAGGCTCCCAGGCGCACGTCCCCGAAGCAGAGGAAGGGCGACCTGCAAAAGTGGTTGAGGGACAGGACGGCCGGGGACGCCGCCTCCTCCTCGGCGTGGGGACCCCTCGGCCCCGCCCGCGGCCTCGGCTCCGGCGGGCTCCGCTCCCAGCAGCCGCGACCCCGCTGCCAGGTCGCCATCGAGGCTTTTGGGTACTCCCGGCTGCTCCGAGCGGCCTCCGCAAGAACTCCCACAGCCTCCCCTCGAGGAGCTGCGGGGATCGAGAAAGAACTCGTCCCCTTTCTCGTCCACTTGCCAAGACACAGGAAAGCGTCCGGACGCACAAATTCAAACTGGAGAGAGACGCGAACTGAGAAGGGGGGTTTTGCCCCGTTTAAAATTCCCGCCTCCACCAATGGGCTTCCCTGGTTCCGCCCACCTCCGAGCGGGGCCAATCGGTGAGCAGCACTGCCAGCCAATGAGAAGACGGCGCCTTATTTAAACATGGCGGCGACGGTGACGGGCCGCTCTCGCTGAGGAGACGGCTATGGCAGCTGGGTCTGGGCTGCCTCTGAGGGCTGGGGCTCAGGTTCGGAATTCGCCTATCGGTTTTGTGAACAGGTTGGTGGAAGCGAAGAGAGTCACAGCACTTCCACCAGAAATGCAGCTGTCTTGGCGATTGCCGGCACAGTCATTCCCTCACAGTACTTTGAGGGAGATCAATGTACTCGCCCGGGATCCCTCTGCCACTTCCTGGGCCCAAAAGGGAGAAAATGAGGAAAATGAAAATTAAACGTACAGTTAGTGTGAACGTGCTGATGTCAGTGCGTGGTGTCGGTGCAGCGGCTCAGTAATTTACCTGCTGGTTCTTACCTCGGGATTCTGGGAGCTAAACCAGGTAAACAAACAAAACCCGAGATTCCCAGTAATTCGTAAGCGGTGCTCTTGACGGGCATGGCGCTCGACAGATAACTTCTCGGTTTTCCTTTTAATTGTAGATATCTGATAGTAATGATTGTAGCCTACATGTTACTCTCTGCCAGGGGTTGTGTTAAGCCCTGCACGAATTTATCTCCACCTTCTCTTCCACCCTGGGGGAAGGGACCGTTATTCCCGATTCACAGAAGAGCCAGGCCGGCGTCCAGCCAGCTGGGAGTGGCGCGGCCAGGAGGGCACCGGCGGTTCGGCTCCTCTTGCTGTCCTCGCTGCCCGCGCTGCCTCTAAAGACAGGAGGAGACTTTAAAAAATAGCCTGTGGATGTGCGTACAGCCACACAGAATACATGAAAAGAAAACTCCCTGAATGGAAAACCAAAATGAGGAAAGTGAGATAGGAAATTGTATTCACTGATGAAAGTGAAAGTGGAGAGTGAAAAGGTTGGCTTAAAGCTCAACATTCAGAAAACGAAGATCATGGCATCTGGTCCCATCACTACATGGGAAATAGATGGGGAAACAGTGGAAACAGTGTCAGACTTTCTTTTTCTGGGCTCCAAAATCACTACAGATGGTGACTGCAGCCCTGAAATTAAAAGACGCTTACTCCTTGGAAGGAAAGTTATGACCAACCTAGATAGCATATTCAAAAGCAGAGACATCACTTTGCCAACAAAGGTTCGCCTAGTCAAGGCTATGGTCTTTCCTGTGGTCATGAATGGATGTGAGAGCTGGACTGTGAAGAAGGCTGAGCGCCGGAAGAATTGATGCTTTTGAACTGTGGTGTTGGAGAAGACTCTTGAGAGTCCCTTGGACTGCAAGGAGATCCAACCAGTCCATTCTGAAGGAGATCAGCCCCAGGATTTCTTTGGAAGGAATGATGCTAAAGCTGAAACTCCAGTATTTTGGCCACCTCATGCAAAGACTTGACTCATTGGAAAAGACTCTGATGCTGGGAGGGATTGGGGGCAAGAGGAGAAGGGGACGACAGAGGATGAGATGGCTGGATGACATCACTGACTCGATGGGTGTGAGTCTGAGTGAACTCCGGGAGTTGGTGATGGACAGGGAGGCCTGGCGTGCTGCGATTCATGGGGTCGCAAAGAGTTGGACACGACTGAGCGACTGATCTGATCTGATCTGATCCGGTCCTCTTCAAAGGGGAGATGTGAGTCAGTTCTCTGCTGACTCAAAGACAGCAGCCAACACGTTGGGCAGCTGGTCAAAGGTTTGGAAAAAGAAAAATGAAAAGTTGGTGACAAGTAGATCTGGGAAGAAGAGGTATGTTAAAGGACCTCCCAATATAGGGACAAGAAATTAAGAAATTTTTGTCCCAAGTAAATGCCCATCAGAGAGCATCCATGGCCAAGAAGGAGTTCACAACTCAAGCAAACAAGATAACCTGTCATGCTCAGTTGTCAGGACCTCTTTCCCACTAACAAAGCTCAAGCAGAACCCCCAGTGTAACACCCCTACCCAGGACCAGCCAGCTGCCTGTGTCGCGTAGGTTACATTAAACCCCGTCTGTCATGTATGAGGTGGTATTGTCCTCTCTGGAGTGGATGTATTTGCTGAGTCGGGAGACTGTACCTCTCCAAGGACCAGGAGAATGCTTCTTCTGGAACCAAAGAATCTGTGGTGATTTTCAAAATGTGTCTAAATTCTCAGCCACTTCTTCAATCAGTTCAGTTCAGGTGCTCAGTCATGTCCGACTCTTTGCGACCCCATGAATCGCAGCACACCAGGCCTCCCTGTCCATCACCAATTCCCGGAGTTCACTCAAACTCATGTCCATCGAGTCAGTGATGCCATCCAGCCATCTCATCCTCTGTCGTCCCCTTCTCCTCCTGCCCCCAATCCCTCCCAGCATCAGAGTCTTTTCCAATGAGTCAACTCTTTGCATTGGCCAAAGTTTTGGAGTTTCAGCTTCAGCATCAACCTTCCAATGAACACCCAGGGCTGATCTCCTTTAGAATGGACTGGTTGGATCTCCTTGCAGTCCAAGGGACTCTCAAGAATCTTCTCCAAAATCACAGTTCAAAAGCATCAATTCTTCGGCGCTCAGCTTTCTTCACAGTCCAACTCTCACATCCATACATGACCACTGGGAAAACCATAGCCTTGACTAGATGGACCTTTGTTGGCAAAGTAATGTCTCTGCATTTTTATATGCTATCTAGGTTGGTCATAACTTTCTTTCCAAGGAGCAAGCGTCTTTTAATTTCATGGCTGCAGTCACCATCTGCACTGGTTTTGGAGCCCAGAAAAATAAAGTCTGACACTGTTTCCACTGTTTCCCCATCTATTTGCCATGAATGATGGGACCAGATGCCATGATCTTCATTTTCTGAATGTTGAGCTTTAAGCCAACTTTTTCACTCTCCAGAGACATTACTTTACCAACAAAGGTTCGCCTAGTCAAGGCTATGGTCTTTCCTGTGGTCATGTATGGATGTGAGAGCTGGACTGTGAAGAAGGCTGAACGCCGAAGAATTGATGCTTTTGAACTGTGGTGTTGGAGAAGACTCTTGAGAGTCCCTTGGACTGCAAGAAGATCCAACCAGTCCATTCTGAAGGAGATCAATCCTGGAATTTCTTTGGAAGGAATGATGCTAAAGCTGAAACTCCAGTATTTTGGCCACCTCATGCGAAGAGTTGACTCATTGGAGAAGACTCTGATGCTGGGAGGGATTGAGGGCAGGAGGAGAAGGGGACGACAGAGGATGAGATGGCTGGATGGCATCACTGACTCGATGGATGCGAGTCTGAGTGACCTCCGGGAGCTGGTGATGGACAGGGAGGCCTGGCGTGCTGCGGTTCATGGGGTCGCAAAGAGTCGGACACGACTGAGCGACTGATCTGATCTGATCTGATCTTTCACTCTCCTCTTTCACTTTCATCAAGAGGCTTTTCAGTTCTTCTTCACTTTCTGCCAGAAGGGTGGTGTCATCTGCATATCTGAGGTTATTGATATTTCTCCTGGCAATCTTGATTCCAGCTTGTGCTTCTTCCAGCCCAGTGCTTTTCATGATGTACTCTGCATATAAGTTAAATAAGCAGGGTGACAATATGCAGCATTGATGTACTCCTTTTCCTATTTGGAACCAGTCTGTTGTTCATGTCCAGTTCTAACTTGCTTCATGACCTGCATATAGGTTTCTCAAGTGGCATGTCAGGTGGTCTGGTATTCCCATCTCTTTCAGAATTTTCCACAATTTATTGTGATCCACACAGTCAAAGGCTTTGGCATAGTCAATAAAGCAGAAATAGATGTTTTTCTGGAACCCTCTTGCTTTTTCGATGATCCAGTGGATGTTGGCAATTTGATCTCTGGTTCCTCTGCCTTTTCTAAAACTAGCTTGAACATCTGGAAGTTCATAGTTCACGTATTGCTGAAGCCTGGCTTGGAGAATTTTGAGCTTTACTAGCGTGTGAGATGAGTGCAACTGTGCGGTAGTTTGAGCTTTCTTTGGGATTGGAATGAAAACTGACCTTTTCCAGTCTTGTGGCCACTGCTGAGTTTTCCAAATTTGCTGGCATATTGAGTGCAGCACTTTCACAGTATCATTTTCAGGATTTGAAATAGTTAACCGGAATTCCATCACCTCGACTAGCTTTGTTTGTAGTGATGCTTTCTAAGGCCCACTTGACTTCTCATTCCAAGATGTCTGGCTCTAGGTGAGTGATCACACCATCGTGATTATCTGGATCATGAAGATCTTTTTTGTACAGTTCTTTTGTGTATCCTTGCCACCTCTTAGTATCTTCTGCTTCTGTTCGGTCCATACCATTTCTGTCCTTTATCGAGCCCATCTTTGAATAAAATCTTTCCTTGGTATCTCTAATTTTCTTGAAGAGATCTCTAGTCTTCCCCATTCTGTTGTTTTCCTCTATTTCTTTGCATTGATCGCTGAGGAAGGCTTTCTTATCTCTCCTTGCTATTCTTGGGAACTCTGCATTCAGATGTTTATATCTTTCCTTTTCTCCTTTGCTTTTTGCTTCTCTTCTTTTCACAGCTATTTGTAAGGCCTCCCCAGACAGCTATTTTGCTTTTATGCATTTCTTTTCCATGGGGATGGTCTTGATCCTTGTCTCCTGTACAATGTCAGGAACCTCCATCCATAGTTCATCAGGTACTCTATCAGATCTAGTCCCTTAAATCTATTTCTCACTTCCACTGTATAATCATAAGGGATTTGATTTAAGTCATACCTGAATGGTCTAGTGGTTTTCCCTACTTTCTTCAATTTCAGTCTGAATTTGGCAATAAGGAGTTCATGGTCTGAGCCATAGTCAGCTCCTGGTCTTGTTTTTGCTGACTGTATAGAACTTCTCCATCTTTGGCTGCAAAGAATATAATCAATCTTATTTTGGTGTTGACCATCTGGTGATGTCTACATGTAGGGTCTTCTCTTGTGTTGTTGGAAGAGGGTGTTTGGTATGACCAGTGTATTTTCTTGGCAAAACTCTATTAGCCTTTGCCTTGCTTCATTCTGTCTTCCCAGGTCAAATTTGCCTGTTACCCCAGGTTTTCCTTGACTTCCTACTTTTGCATTCCAGTCCCCTATAATGAAAAGGACATCTTTTGGGGGTGTTAGTTCTAAAAGGTCTTATAGTTCTTCATAGAACCCATTCAACTTCAGCTTCTTCAGCATTACTGGTTGGGGCATAGGCTTGGATTACTGTGATATTGAATGGTTTGCCTTGCAAACGAACAGAGATCATTCTGTCGTTTTTGAGATTGCATCCAAGTACTGCATTTCAGACTCTTCTGTTGACCATGATGGCTACTCCATTTCTTCTAAGGGATTCCTGCCCACAGTAGTAGATATAATGGTCATCTGAGTTAAATTCACCCATTCCAGTCCATTTTAGTTTCTGATTCTACAATGTCGACATTCACTCTTGACATCTCTTGTTTGACCACTTCCAATTTGCCTTGATTCATGCTAACATTCCAGGTTCCTATGCAATATTGCTCTTAACAGCATCGGAGCTTGCTTCTATCACGTCACATCCACAGCTGGGTATTGTTTTGCTTTGGCTCCATCCCTTCATTCTTTCTGGAGTTATTTCTCCACGGATCTCCAGTAGCATATTGGGCACCTATCGACCTGGGAAGTTCTGCTTTCAGTATCCTATCATTTTGCCTTTTCATACTGTTCATGGGGTTCTCAAGGCAAGAAAACTGAAGTGGTTTGCCATTCCCTTCTCTAGTGGACCACATTCTGTCAGATCTCTCCACCATGACCTGCCCTTCTTGGGTGGCCCCACAGGACATGGCTTAGTTTCACTGAGTTAGACAAGGCTGTGGTCCGTGTGATCAGATTGGCTAGTTTTCTGTGAGTATGGTTTCAGTGTGTCTGCCCTCTGATGCCCTCTTGCAATACCTATAGTCTTACTTGGGTTTCTCTTACCTTGGACGAGGGGTATGTCCTCATGGCTGCCCCTCCTGACCTTGAACGTGGAGTAGCTCCTCTCAGCCCTCCTGCACCCGTGCAGACACTGCTCCTTGGACTTGGGGTTGATCATCTCAGCTGCCGCCCCTGACCTCCGGCATCGGGTAGCTCTTCTCAGCCGCTGCCCCTGACCTTGGGCAAGGGGTAGCTCCTCTGCCCCTTCTTGCCACTGCACTGCCATATAAGCTTTGACCTCAGCTCCAGGGGAGATCTTGAGCCAGAGCCACCAGGTCAGCCACTAGACTCCTGACCCACCGGACCCAGCAGGCAATAAATGCCTGCTGTTTTAAGACATTGTCTGTTATAATTGGTCTATGTCTGTTATAATTGGTCTAATTTGTTACACAGCAATAGAGAATTAGGTTTTTCACACAGCACTGACTCCAGTGGGAAGATATGCTTCAAAGAAATGAACTCCTGTCCATGGAGTTGACTGAGCTACCAGCTGCCCACAGAGGCTGAATTATGGTACCAGATGCAGACAGCAGCTGGCAAAGCCAGGCATGTCCTGTGACACAGCTTGTGCCTTTTATAAACCAGCAGTGGCCTCTCCTGTGGCCAGAGTGTACAGTTCTGGGAGTGAGGGGCACCAGTGAGAATGGCCCTCATTGTCACAGGGGACAGCCCATCCATGAGGTTTTCTGCACTTTAGACTTTTTGGGAAAAACAGCAGGTGGCTGCTTCAAGCATAATAGCTGTCGTTAATGTCTGAAAATATATTAATTCAGTTCAGTCACTCAGTCGTGTCCGACTGCGACCCCATGAATTACAGCACACCAGGCCTCCCTGTCCATCACCATTTCCCAGAGTTCACTCAGACTCACATCCATCGAGTTGGTGATGCCATCCAGCCATCTCATCCTCTGTCTTCCCCTTTTCCTCCTGCCCCCAATCCCTCCCAGCATCAGTCTTTTCCAATGAGTCAACTCTTCGCATGAGGTGGCCAAAGTACTGGAGTTTCAGCTTTAGCATCATTCCTTCCAAAGAAATCCTGGGGCTGATCTCCTTCAGAATGGACTGGTTGGATCTCCTTGCAGGTCCAAGGGACTCTCAAGAGTCTTCTCCAACACCACAGTTCAAAAGCATCAATTCTTTGGCGCTCAGCTTTCTTCACAGTCCAACTCTCACATCCATACATGATGACTGGAAAAACCATAGCCTTGACCAGATGTACCTTTGTTGGCAAAGTAATGTCTCTGCTTTTCAATATGCTATCTAGGTTGGTCATAACTTTCCTTCCAAGGAGTAAGCGTCTTTTAATTTCATGGCTGCAATCACCATCTGCAGTGATTTTGGAGCCCCCCAAAATAAAGTCTGACACTGTTTCCACTGTTTCCCCATCTATTTGCCATGAAGTGATGGGACCAGATGCCATGATCTTAGTTTTCTGAATGTTGAGTTTTAAGCCAACTTTTTCACTCTCCTCTTTAGCCACTTCAATTTAGTTCAGTTGCTCAGTCATGTCCGACTCTTTGCGACCCCCTGGACTGCAGCACACCAGGCGTCCCTGTCTATCACCAACTCCCAGAGTTTACAAACTCATGTCCATTGAGTCAGTGATGCCATCCATCCATCTCATCCTCTGTCATCCCCTTCTCCTCTTGCCTTCAATATTTCCCAGCATCAGGGTCTTTTCCAATGAGTCAGTTCTTCACATCAGGTGGCCAAAGTATTGGGAGTTTCAGCTTCAGCATCAGTCCTTCCAAAGAATATTCAGGACTGATTTCCTTTAGGATGGACTGGTTGGATTAAAAATCATTAAATATTAATGATTTATACATTTAACATATTTAAAATTATATCTAGCTTATGAAAAGTGAATAAAATTTTAATACCTGTGCTCCAAGAGTTTGGTTTTCTATGTGTTCACTGTCTTTTCATTCAATTTTTCAGGAGGCAGGTGGAGCACTGTGCATTGTCATGCTGTGAAAATGTGTTCAATAAAACCTAGAATACTTTATTAGGACCAAAGAACTTTATTTAAATATCAAAACAAGACAAAGAACTAGTTCAGCATACAACACACTTCCTAGTCTTCACAGAGAAATGAATTTTTCTATAAAGACATTGGTATTCAGGAAACACAAGACAGTCAAAATATCTAGAAAACTCACAAGATACTTTACACACAGTTGACAAAATAATAAATCTTGGTATTTTAGATTTTTCTTTGTAGTTGCTTTTAAAAGTTCTAATGATTAAAAACAAAATTTAAGATTGGAGTCTAAAAACAGGTTCAAAGGCATTTCCACTTTAATGTACATCATAAATCTCATAATCAAGTGCCCACCTCTGTGCTCATTTTTGGCAGCCTCAGTCATCAGCTGTAATACAGTTTTATCCACAGGGTAAGAAAAGTCCGATTGTTACAAGGAATAAAAATTGTGTAATCATAAAGCAGGAATACCAAGCAACAGGGTGAAATAACAATAAGTGTGCACACTCTTCATTCAAGAAATGTTTTAGAATCTCTAGCAGTAATATGAGCACCAAAATTACTTCTTTACCTAAGAAGTTGGGGGGGGGAGGAACAGAACAAAAAAACACATCCATTTTGTATAACCTCTATTCTCTGAATATAATTCTTATTTTCTCTTTATACGAATGGCTATAGAGGCTCAATTTAAACTATTTGGGGATTTTTCAACAGTTACAGACTCAAGATCAGTGCACAGCAAACTGAAAGATGAGGAGTAAATACAGGAAAGATACTACTCTCTCCACCAGCCCTTCCCCTCATTCTCCACGTGACCTACTGCTGCTACTTCTGCCTTCTTAAGGCCACTGCCAAAGAGGAAGCGCAGAAAGTATGCCACTAGTCCAGAATAAAAGTACCTTCAAATAGAAATAATTTTTGAGGAAACAGGGAATAGTCCCCCCTCCCCAAAAACCACTACAGACTTTAGAGAGGAATGTGCAAAAGAAAGGGGAGGACCTAAAAAGAACTGTCTGTGGTTCCTAGAAATTACTACAAAATTATTGTCACATTATCCATTATTCAGCCTAATAGTTAAGTGACATTTACCATAACACTATTGCAGGTTTTAGAAATGTGACTTGCTCCTTATTAAAAAATACATTTTGAGTCATTTAAAATTTGGCACTGAATTTTAGAATGATCCAAATACGACTTCAAAAGTCCTAATTTTTCCTGAGTTCATCAACTCAAGTTGTCAGTTGGTTGGGATGTTGCTTTTGAGAGACTCATCTCAAACCATCACCTTTGGCTCAGTTTTAGGAAAACTGAGCAAGAAGCTGCTTTTTAGAGCAGGGTGGTTTGGTAACAGATTATTCAGAAGAAAAGGTGGGAGATGGGAGGAGATGGAGAGGCAGACACACTGCTCATTTTATCTGTCAGATTCCTCTAGTGAGTATCTAGAGACAGGCCCAGGAGTGGCTTTGTAGTAACTAGAAAGGCCACAATAGTAAAGATTAAAAAAAAATTCATACTAGTACTTGATGCCGGTTTCCCTACAAAAATATAAGCAACCTAAAAAAAAAAACAAAAAAACTGTTGCCTGACCAGCAGGCAACACAAACATAAGACCCATAACAATAACAAAACAACTACAATCATTTATTAACCAGCACAACCTAGCCAGCAGAGTCAACTCTAAGCTACTACAAACTGCTGCATCAATCTGAAAAGGCACAAAGCATTCAATCCAGAGATGACTGGGCATGGTCAAAAGGACACTGTTGCAGAGCTGATGCTCCACATCTGACTTCCCACCCATGATACAGCAGAATGACCTGCGAGAAGAGAACGCAAACTTATACGCACACACACCAGTTAACGGTGTTTTTAATTCATTTGTTAATGACAGAGTGAAAGTAATGAATGATTTTTGAAAACCTACTAGCCCTTAACTAATAGCTTATAGTCATTCACTCTGCCAAGATGTTTTGACAATTTTAACGTTGACAGAAAATTATTAGTGTACCTACTTCATGATGTACCATCACTGTAAAGGAAGTCACTTAATAAAAGCACCAGTTTAAAACCCTATTTTTGCTACTCCTGTTCAATAAATGACTAAGTTACTTAAAAGTATGCAAAGATCACCACCTTCATAGCTAGTGAAATCTTGCTGGCATGAAGAACAAACCCTAATCTTAAATGGTATTTTAGGCTGCAAAAAAATAGGCGGGGTTTGTTACAAAAAAAATCTTCAGTTTGTCCTAAAAAAATTCTAAGGCAAAATTATTTTAATAGTGTAGTGTAAAAAATAAGCTTATTATTATTCAGCAATTAATAGTGTCCACTTAAAAGATAACATTCAATTAATTAAACTGAGGAAAACTGAGTATTCTTACTTGTAATTGGCTTGTCAGTACGACTATTCCCGGAGTATTTTTTTCTGTTCTCATTTCTAATACATATAAACACAAACACTTAATCTTAGTATTCAAACTAATGATTTTTTTTTAGAAAATCCATAATCCTAGGACTTCAACTGTGCTTCTTTGGACAAATATTTATTCAAACAACAAAGAATTTAAATTCTTTTAAACTATTTTAAAACCTACTAAAAATCTTTGGCGTATTTACGTAAAAATGGATTAGGTTAACAAATTTCTACATTTGATAAATTATTCAATTTACATAATAAGTGCTAACAGCTATCAGCTACAAAATTAATTTAAAACAATAAATTATGCTCATAAAATAAAAAAATTCTGAATGAGGCTGACCTTAGTTGCAAGATTCAAAATTTTAAGTATAGTTACAGAATTCATGGATTTTAGAGTTAATGGAGCATTTGCCCCAAATACTCCAAATCAAATGTGACAAACACTTAAAAGAGCAGGCCTCATTTCATATTTTTTGTGCCAACTTCAAAAACTTATATATACATTCAGTTTGCCCAAATCCATGAGGGTTTCACAATTTTAAGACTTCTTATATTCTAATTTGGAGATTAGAGGCAGAAGATTTGTTTGCCCACTGAGACTATTTCTTCATAAGAATTATACTACCTACCTCCCATACTGTTTTTAAGATTACATGAGAAAATGCAGTGCCTGGCACCTGGAAAGCATTCATTAATGCTCTGTTTCTTCCCCCTATTAGTAGCTCTGCCACTTATTAACGATGTAGGCTTAACCTCAGACTCTTCATCTCTAACATGGGAATACAGCATGCCATTTCTACTTCAGAGCTGGCTATGAGGTTTAAATGAGTTAACTGTGAAAGCATTTTATAAAACAGTAAACTACTTTTCAAGTTTAAGTTATCTACAATAATAAGTAAATATAATTATGTTTCACTTTATATAAGAGATGTATTCAAGAAAAGTTCTATACTGTAAACCAATTCCTACAATCAAATTATATATTTAAAGCATTAGGAGATTATTATTAAAAGAACCCTAAAGTCAATACCTTCAAAAAGCAAAGTATTCTCTTGAATGTGAAAATGCAACACCCTCTTTTTCTGCTACCGAACATATAATATACCACACACATACACATATATACTATTTGCCTTTGTGTAAGTCCAGACTTTTCTACATTGTTTTATATTCAAGGCAGGGTACATTTTTAGAAGTGATTTCTTTTCATCATAGTAAGTCTTTTAGTTAAAAGTCTTTATGATAAAAATCATAAAGAGATGTTTTTAAAAGTCAGTTTGAAAGACAAATTAATAGTACCTCATATAGTCAAGTTCTATCATGTTAAGTACCCCATACACAACATTTCCACACAAAAGTAAGAATGCTTTAAAAAGAATATTGATACATTGCTTGTATCTATGAGTTATAGGAGAATTATAACAAACTTCAACAAATGAGGCAAAACTCAGGTTGACTTTACTAGTTATATGAGCTACTTTGGTTAACTGCCCCAATTCTCAACTTTTTTTTTTTCCCCACTAGTGTGGTAAATATTCCTGCAAAGTACCTTCATTTCTTAAGTGCTTCAGCAAACAAGTTTCCACATTATTAAGTGGTTAAAATTTTTCACTAAACTTGATTATTTTATTTGTGATTTTTTTTTTTTTCACAAGGGCTGGGCCAGACTTTACAGTTTACACAAAAAAAGTGCTTAAAGCAATTAGGAGTGTAAACAAAACTGAAATAGAAAACTCTTAAAACTGCTATTTTCCAGTAGTTTACATAAGGACATGCTAATAATAAATCAACCCTGCCTAGTCTCTAATCCTTCGAGCAGCTCCACTAGGAAACATCCTAGTTTAAGTTTAAATTGACTTCAGAGTATGGAAAGTGCACATCTTTAATGTATTTCACAATTTTGGCTGACTTTTTGTTTTTCCTCATTTAATTTTAATCAGTGAGGTTTTGCTCCAACTGCTATTTCCTTTTACCAAGTCCTCAACTTTTGTCTCATACAAAAATAAAAATTAAGGATAATCACAGACATTAGGGTTATGTGTAAAGCAAAAGTAAAGATCTAGGTTACATGTATATCTGTATATAAGGAATGGTTTGCTCTAATTAAAGTAAATGAACATTCAGTTCAGTTAGACATGAATTTTGTAATTTGTTTGGCACCTGTTCTAATAATTAAACAAAAATCTCTAGGTTCTATTTCCCAGAGTTACAGCTGGCCAAGGTAAATGAGACCAAAAGTGGCTTGTTAACTGAATTTCAATTAGTTAGATGATGATATATGCTGATATACTGTTAATGTTTCTGAAATAAATGACAAAATACAAACGGTTAATTTACCTTAAAAAATATCTAGTTAAAACTGCCCATATTTTGCTTTTAACACATTTTCAACTTGTATAATTTAATGCCTACAGCTGTATTTCCATTTCTTATTCATAATAATTGAAGTACAGGCAAAAACCAATCATTTGGATAATTATTTCAGTTCTATATTTCATTTAACAAGCTAATTCTACATTAGTCAGCTTTCTGGTCTTGAGTCTGTCAAAAGACCAAAGAATAGTGATAAACTGAAATTATGGCCAGATGAAAAAACAACACAGATCTATCCCAAGACTTTCTTATAAATTCAAATTCCTAATTTCATTTTTTTAAAAATCTGGAAGAAATAATCATGAAACTTAAGTCAGGATAAGGAACAGTTGCAATTATCAGTACACTCTGACATTCTTTCTTAAAGGCTACATGTTCCTTAACACTTGTTTGGAAGATGGGGAAAGGAGAAAAGAGGAATGAGACTAAAGGAGAATAAAAACTTCCACCAATGTTTAAAAACAAATACCCCCATAATGTCAACAGCTGATAGTTTTGAAAAGTTAAGAGAGTTAAAAGTTAAAAATTAGCACTAAATAATCTTTTAAAAAAAAATCACAAAATGTCTATTTCAAATATTATATACCTCAAAATGGGTCCAAATATTCAAATATGTTCAGTAGACAGAGATACATATTTTTTTGATTGGAAAAGCATCTGAGGACTTGAGAAACTATACAGAAAATGAAAAAATAGCAGCCTCACTAATTTAAAAGCCGTCAGCGCTAGGCTACCATTGTGCATAGCCACTGAAGAAGTCTGTGGAATGTTTAGATTTGCTCATGAATGATGCTCACTATTAGATATGTTTTGTACAGCAGTGGAGTTATCAAGGCCCAATAACGTTCCAAGGTAAGACTGTTCTCTAGGATCGAGCATCTGTTCGGGTCGGACTGGGTGAACTATATTTGCAGGTTGAGGAGTAAGTGTGTATTTCTCCAGAAAAGCTAGGTCAGCGGCTCGAGGGTAATCCGTGGCCGGCGGCTGTGGCGACAAGATCTCGTGAGCGGGGGGCGGGAGGGTGGTGGTGTGGCGCACCAGGTCACCCTGCGTGTCAGGCATCTGCACCGGGACCAGCGTCACAGGGACACACACTTCGGCAGACACGTTCTGTAGCATGGTCTTGGCTTCCGACTGGTAGACTTTGGGCTGGTCCATGTATTGTTTTGTTTCTGTTTGAAAGATTTTATCGTCAGATGAGTACTCTACTGGCAAGGACACAAGTTTTTCCTCAGAAGCACTGAGAGGGTCATCGGGAGACTTTATGCCATGAACGTGGTCAATGTGGTATTTCAGCTTGTCCTTCCGTTTAAATGTCGCATTACAGTGCTGACAGTTGAAAGGCCGGGCATCAGAATGAATGACCAGGTGTTTTGTTAAAGTTTTCTTAATTCTAAAAGATTGATTGCAAATTTGACACTTGTATGGTTTTTCACCTGTTTGAACACAAATGAAATTAACCATAAAATACATTCAGTTAAGACAATAATATTAATTAAGCAGTAAATTTTCCATGTGAATACTTACAAGAACTTAATAAAAGCAATTAATATATGCTATCACAAAGTGGAGATAGTATAGTAACTGGTAAAGAGAAAAAGTGAATGAACTCAAACATCAGAAGATCTGGGTTTGAATTCTAGCTGTACCACTTACCAGGCAAACCTGGAGCAAACTCCCCAACTTCTAAGCACAATTTCCTCACCTGTTAATAGTACCTGCCTCACAGAATGGTGAAAGGACTGAATGAGAAAAGTAAATGGTAGTGCTTAGCATTATCCTGGCACACGGTGAGTACCTGATAAACTCACAAACACGCTATTGTTACTATGGCCTGCTCTCACTATAGCCCCTAAAGAAGTTGTAAAACTAGAGCATTTGATTTCTTCCTATCAAGAAGGATTAAAAACTAAAACAGCAACTCTGACTAACCTGGGGCTTTGGATTGGAACAAGAAGTAGTAATACTGTTGTCTATAGCCTGAGATTAAAATAAGGAGAGTTGATCAGTATCAAGAATAAGGAAGCCAGTTTTTGGCTGTGCCTGAGTCAGGTTCTCACACTGTAGTTTTTGTTTCTTCCTATTAATGGTATAAATTCCTAAAGTAGCCAGGGTGGTTGGTTAATCCCTGAAAGGAATGATTTTGTTACCTTACATGGAGAGAGGGCCTTTGAAGATATGATTAAGCTTAAAGATCCTGAAGTGGGGAGGTTAACTAGGTAGACCCAAAATTACACAGATTTTTAAAAGCAGTGATAACTGAAGATGAAGGGGTTGCACAGCTATGACAAGAGGACTCAAACCCACACTGTTGGTTCTGAAAACGGGAGGAGGAGGCTAGGACTCAGGAAATGCGGCAGCCTCTGGAAGCTGAGAAGATCTCAGCTTACGACTAGCTACAAAACTAGAACCTCAGTCCTACTCCTGAAAGTCAATAAATAATCCAACCGAGTGGGAACAGACTCTTCCCTGGCAACTCCAGAAAGAAATGGAGCCCTACTAACATCGACATTTTTAGCTTGGGTCATTCTTCTCACCTTATAGAGCTGTCGGATCATAAGCTTGTACTGGAAGCCATTTGCATGAGAGAGATACATAAGACAAAGTGGACAGTCTAATATACATATAATCGGAGTCCCAGAAAGAAAACAGAGTATAGGTCAGAAGCAGAATTTGAAAGAAAAAATGGCTGACAATCTTACTAAATGAAAGGCATTAAGTCACAGATGCAATAAGTTCTATATATCTAAAAAAATATTAATACAAAAGAGGAAAAAAAAAGCATATCTGGGCACACTATAAAAAACTATCAAAAATAAATAAAAGAAAAATCTTAAGCAGGCAATTAAAAAGAAATTCCTTTTAAATGAGCAACAATAAGACAATATATTTTTCAACAAAAACTGAAGAAGGTCAAAGAGGAAAAAATGACATCTAAAATACTCAAAGAAAAATAACCACTAACATAAATTCTATAGTCAGCCAAATGTCCTCCATAAAGTAAATAAAAACATTTTCAGACAATCAAAACCTAAGAGAATTTGGTGCCAGCAGATATGCACAAAAGGGAATTCTTCATGCAGAAAGAATATGATTCCAGGTCAAAGAATGGTAATGCAGGAAGGAGTGAAGAGTAAAAATGAATAATACAAGTTACTTGTAGCAAAATAACAAAACAATAAGGTCTTATGTCATTTAAAGTATATGTAAAATTAAAACACACAATACATAAAGGGAGACAGAGATGAGGTGTCGTAAGGTCTCTGAATTGTCTGAAAAGGGATGATGACCTAACTTGAGATAGAGTCTAATCATTTAAGAAAACACATTGTGATCTACAGGGTGACTACAAAAAGAAAACTGAAACAATATGCAATTAACAAGTAAACCAAGGGGAAAACAGGTAATAAAAATACTTCACAATTACAAGGAAGTGACGACAAGGGAAAAAAGCATTAAGTAACAGATGGGACAAACAGCACAATGACAGTTTTGGTAAATAATATTTTCTTGGAATGTGGTCACGTTCTTCTTATTTATACCTTGTCTATGGCTGCTTTCATGTTACCACAGAGAGTTGAGTGCTTGTGGTCTGGACTGCTGGGGCCACAAAACCTTTAATGTTTACTATCTGCTAGGCTGCTGCTAGGTCACTTTAGTCATGTCCGACTCTGTGTGACCCCATAGACGGCAGCCCACCAGGCTCCCCCATCCCTGGGATTCTCTAGGCAAGAACACCGGAGTGGGCGGCCATTTCCTTCTCCAATGCATGAAAGTGAAAAGTGAAAGTGAAGTCGCTCAGTCGTGTCCAACTCTTAGCAATCCCATGGACTGCAGCCTACCAGGCTCCTCTGTCCATGGGATTTTCCAGGCAAGAGTACTGGAGTGGCTTGCCATTGCCTTCTCCAATGTTTACTCTGCAGTCCTTTACCAAAAAAGTAGGTTGACCTCTGCTTCAAATGATTCCTCCATCTCATTTTGTAACTGCCATAAGTGTTGTCTTAATCTGTAACAGAGCTCATTTCCTCAGTTTTCCATGGGCAGAGGGATTTGTCCCTAATTCTAACTAACTGTGACATATCCAGAGATGAGAATTCCAAAATCACTGGTTATCAATTAATTACTACACATCAATGTTTAAAAAAAACTTAATGCAGTTATAAAGACAGCCCTTAATAATTTTCTCCTCTAGGTAATTCCTATAGTTTTACAGTTCTTAAATCCTCAATGGTTTCAAATTAACTTTTAAGTATCTCCTTCAAATCATCAGTTTATTCTTAACTAGCATTGAGAATAGTATTAATATAGTTTCCTCATTTCTTACTCCTATTTATGTAACCCCCAAATTAGGGCTTTTTCATTTTCAGGGAGATGCGTTTTTATGTTTAACACAGTTACTGTATCAGTAACAAATTCCTTTTTCTATTTTAATTTTTAAAAAATATTTGGCCATGCCAAGTCTTAGCTGCAGCATGGGGGCTCCTAGTTGTGGCATGCAGGACCCAGTTTGCTGACCAGGGATTGAACCCAGGGCCCCTGCATGGGGACCACTTAACCACCAGACCACCAGAGAACATTTAACCACCAGACCACCAGAGAAGTCCCAGTAATAGATTTTTTACTGTAATTCTATGCTATTGAAATTGCCCAAATTCAGTTATTTCCAATTCTCATTAAATATGAGAAATATAAAAGAAATTAATTTCCCTTCCAGAAGGGCAGCTTGACAAATTCCGAACTAAATATAAAGCAAACAGCCATAAATGTATTAATAGCTTTCTTTCTTAAAAAGAAGGAAAAGAAAGATACTACTATGTCATGTCCAACTCTTCTGATCCCATGAACTGTAGCCCACTAGGTTCCTCTGTCCATGGGATTCTCCAGGCAAGAATACTAGAGTGGGTTGCCATTTCCTTCTCCAGGGAATCTTCCCGACCCAGGAATAGAACCCAGGTCTCCCATATTGCAGGCAGATGCTGTACTGACTACATGGGAAGCCCAAAAAGAAGAAAAGAAAGCTTTAAAAATTATTAATTTACAAGAGAAGTAAAACAAGAACTATGACAACATATAGGAAAAACCCCAACAATCTATGTTTCAAAATATGGTACAATTACCAAAGGAAAAAAAGGAAAGATTCAGAAAATGATAAGTCCTAGAAAGGGCTTCCCTGATAGCTCAGTTGGTAAAGAATATGCCTTCAATGCAAGAGACCCCAGTTCGATTCCTGGGTCAGGAAGATCTGGAGAAGGGAAAGGCTACCCACTCCAGTATTCTGGCCTGGAGAATTCCATGGACTGTATAGTTCATGGGGCTGCGAAGAGTTGGACACAACTGGGTGACTTTCACTTTCAAGTCCTAGAAAGTAGCTGAAGTGAATCATTCTACTACAACTACCTATACATCACAACTGAATATGTAAAAAGGAAAACCATACAATGGTTGACTTGATAAGCAACAGCAAGGTCGTATCTGAATTACTCTTTTAAAAGACAAGGAAATAAAATAAATGTCTTCATAGAGCCATGCAGATATAGAGGAACCATAAACAACCAGGAAAGGAGAAAATGAGAACTGAAAGTTAAATAAATTCTCTATGGAAAAAAATTTCCCCAAATTCTACAAAATGATATTCAAAAGTATTGAGGCTTACATAATATGGAACAGAATGATCAGACTAATGTCCATTCATGACACCAATTTTAATAAGTAAAAATTTTACTGGCAGGAAAAAAACCAATTTCACCAAGAACAACAAAGTATAAACATCCATTTATCACTTCTGAATAATTAGACTATATACATATATATATAATATATAAACAAATATATAAATATATATATATAAAATACCCATTAGGTTTTACCTGAATGTGTCCGAAAATGCATTTCCAGACTTGATTTGCCTTTAAAAATTTTCTTACAAACATCACATTGATGAAAAGTTGCTTTATATCTAAGAAAAGAAAAAGATTTGAGTGTTTTAATAGTGAAAATAAGTTATAACTTCATATATAACTGTCTCATTATTAAAGCAGAGAATGCCAAATGAACATGGAGATACTTTTTAAACATCAGCCTTAACCCTGGTTCTTCCTCCTCCAGTTATACTCAACAAATAAATCTATAAAAAGATGTCTTTAGATTTTCAACTTTAAACTACTTTAAGCTTTCAATCATCAAATTTTATATATTATTTTCTACTTAAAAATGAGAAGGAAAAATTATAGGGATCAAAAAAAAAAAAAATCAACGACATGGGTTAAGCGGGGGCTGACCACAAAAGCGCACCGTGGAAATGATCACAAGGCTCCGCTCTAGATCCACTTCTAGGAGCCCTTGCAGAACGTGCAAGAGACAAACTCTGGCTCCATGATTATCTAGGTCAGCGTTACACTGAGTTTACTGACATCTTAGACCATTTGCTCCAAACACCTACTCCAAGAACATGAATTCTTAGAACATCTCATACTCACACAACCCAAGTTATTAAGCCTAGATATCTAAATTGTATTAAAAAGTTGATGTTCAAAGACAATACATACCTCCTTCCAATAAAGTACCATTTATCAGTGTCATTAAAGGGATCTAAATTCTGACATTTTCCAATAATTGTTGTCATATTAAGTACAAAATGTAGGCAGTATATTCATTTATATTTAGCTCTCCAAGAGATACTGCAACCAAATATAAATGAAATCCCCAAAGAATGCCACAATTTTATATTAGTCACTCACTTCAATGTCTACCATCTCCCAGTGTTTGAATGAACTGAAATCAAGTATGAAAAATTATGCTACATTCAATTCCTTTACATCTGCAGAGAAGCTAGATAAGCTGGAGAAAGGTCACTGATTAACCCATCCTCAATTAAACAAAATAAACGGAGACAACTTTTCTCCAACCTAGCTTTATCCAGGGCTTCCCAGGTGGCTCAGAGGTTAAAGCTTTATCCAAGGTGATTATGATGAGAAACTTTGCCTTTTCACTTACTTTTGCCACACCTTCTCTCCAAGGTGTACACTTTTATAATGAACAGTGAGATGATCCCTACGGCCAAAGCATTTTCCACATTCTTCACACTGATGAGCCTTCTCACCTTAAAGACCCAAATACTTTTGTTATAATATGCATGCCAATCTTTTTTATCCCCAGAAACAAATTATCCAGCAGTTAAGACACCATGGTAGAAAACAGATACGAGAAAGGTAAAGCCACCCTTTATCTGGGCTGTTTGCCTTATATTAATACTCAAATTTATCTTTCTTCAGTGACTCTGTACTTATTTTTATGAATGTGAATCCTCCTCCCCAGTTGGAGAAGGAATTGGTAACCTTTTGCTGCAGACTTCAAATCTTGACTTTCAGTGTAACAGGGTGAGATAATGAAAGGACTTCACAACTCAGGATTTTTTTTTTTTTTAGGAATATTAAGTCTGGATATCAAACACCCCAAATTAATATACAATGAATCAAGATGAGGCTGTTTTATTATTTATAAAAAAGGACCTGAACATTTTCAGATCTTTATACTTTACTTTTAAAGATTTTTCATCTGTGGGGATTTCTTACATTTGCAATGAGCCAAAATACAAATATAAAGGAAAGTTCTAGATGAGTCCAATTTGTCACCTCTATTCTTATATTCAGTTACAAAGGCTTGCTCTTTAAAAAACAGTCTTATTACCTGTGTGCAATTAAACCACGTAACTTCTAGAATCAGAAATGTACCATTCTCCTGAAAATGGAAATGCACAATGCCAATGAAAAAGTCATCAGAACTTTAGCACCTATTAACAGTGGTGATAACAACTGCAGCCTGCCTCACGGGGATCATTTAAGAAATCGTTACATCTGCTGCACACTGTCCATTTAAATTATGGTTAAAATAATAATAATAATCACCTGTTCTACTGGGCTCAGAGAGAGATGGCTCTTTCTCATCATTGTGCTCATAAAGGTGGCTCTCTTAGCACTTCCTGAACATCAATCTGAGAGGAAAATATGAAAGAAATCCCCAGAGTATAAAAATTATAAATACAGAATAAAGATCTGAAATTGATCAGGATTACTAAGGTGCTCTTCCAAAGATACGGTTTCAAAAATTCACTGGTACATAAACTTTAACACCCCAATTAAAATGATCCTCTTGAGGTATCTAAGTTTTGCTAGCTTCTTTCAAATCCAATTAAAATGAGAAATATAATCTTGACTTCTTCATTCAAAAAAGTGCCAATGGTAATAACTTCACATATCCACATAATATGCAAAATGCAAATTTTGAGAATCTGATTGAAACAAATTTTAAAAGTCAGTTTGTGATCATAAAGGGTAACCAAATGATTAAAATTACAGAGACCAAAAAAACATGTCACAAAATTATGTCTCTTTTGAAAAGAAATGCTTAAAAAAGCTTAAAAAGGTGCTTTTTAAAAAAGCTTTTATAATCAGCATTGTTTACAAAGAGGTGACCAAATAGACCAAGCTATTTAAATTACAGCCAGCATAGTCATGGTGTGGTTTTTCAGGTGCTCTGGAAAATCGTTACAAAATGCACCTCACCTGAATGTATCTTCTTGTGCTTCGTAAGGTGATCATGACGAATGAATGTTTTCCCACATTCATCACACTCGTATCTTTTATCATCATGATGTACTCGTAAGTGAAGTCTATAAAGAAAAAAAAAAAAAAAAAAAGAAGCCCAATGACACTGGTGACAAGGAAAGAGAAAAGCTCAATTAACTTTCAATAATGCGAACTGGGCTGCTACTCAACCACGCTCACCCATCATTATTTGCTCCATTTCTGACTTCTAGGGGCCTTCCCGCTTCACACCTGACTCCAGGGCTCCCACTCAGCTGTTTTTGGGCAGCACTTCAACATCTGCACAGACTCCACTACCTCTGGATGACATTCCTTCCTGACATGAGGCTCCTAACCTGCTTCTGGGAACCTACCGGACGTCTAGGGGTGTCAGCCGGTGTTGCAGGACTGAATGGGACAGAATTAAAATCGAAAAACGAGGTAAGTGCACAAGCGACAGATGTGTGATGATAGCAAATCACTGAGAATCAGTCCTATTCTGGACAACTGACACCGCTTACACACTGACAACTGAGAACTTAGCAAAGCCGACAAGGAATCAACTTTCTGACGGCCACACTTCACTCCTTTGCTTCACACCAACCAATTAAAGTGTGGCTCATTTTACAATCACCTAGAAACAGATTATAAAAGGTTATCATAAATAACAGATTATGAGAATTCATTTAACTTGAGTTATTTTTATCCCCACAATATTCCATCTGTATACATCCTAGTGAAATAAACAGCCTTTCCATTCAAGTTGTCAATATAGGTGCTGATTCTGCTAGGACTAAAATCAGTAAAATCAGCATTCTGTTTAAACTTAAAAACAGGAAATAATAGTGTGAAAACTAAAATCTTGAGAACACTGATAAGATTTAAAATTGTATACATATTTCACAATAAATAGTCATCTAATATTTATTCATTTAAAAACAACTTTTCATAAATTGCAAACATAGTCAGTATTCAGCTGTAAAAATAATCACTGAAGTTACAACTTATTTACAGAAAACTTTCTAAAATTGACAATCCTCGAGTTTTCAATTTTGTCATATTTTTGTAAAAAAAAATTCTTTGACAATTAGGACTGAAAAAATACACCAACTTCAGAACACCAGAGTTTTCATGAATTTTGATTCAAAGAAAAGTAATGAAATATTTAAATAAAAATGAGTAAATCATTACTCTTAGTGATATTAACATTTTATACTATATGAATGAAGAAAATATTAAAAGGCATAAAGAAGAGGCAAAAGTCTGTAAACTTTTATGCACAGCTTTGCTTCATCACAAATGTTAAGACATGTTTTAATTCATCAAACAACTAACACCATGTTAAGAAAAGAGAGTATAAAATGGAGATAGAATTTTATCTTACTTAATATAGGGGGAAAATGGTTTGACCTACCTGTATGAGCTTCCATGACGAAAACTTTGTCCACAGATACTACAGAGATGAGGCTTTTCTCCACTATGGATTCTCAAATGTTCTTTCAAAGTAGTTCTGTATTTAAAAAAAAAAAAGTATACACACATATATATACAGCTACAGATTTTTTAATGCCAACCTAATATCAGATCAGATCAGTCGCTCAGTCGTGTCCAACTCTTTGCGACCCCATGAACTGCAGCACGCCAGGCCTCCCTGTCCATCACCAATTCCCGGAGGTCACTCAGACTCACGTCTATCGAGTCAGTGATGCCATCCAGCCATCTCATCCTCTGTCGTCCCCTTCTCCTCCTGCCCCCAATCCCTCCCAGCATCAGTCTTCTTCAATGAGTCAACTCTTCGCATGAGGTGGCCAAAATACTGGAGTTTCAGCTTTAGCATCATTCCTTCCAAAGAAATCCCAGGGCTGATCTCCTTCAGAATGGACTGGTTGGATCTTCTTGCAGTCCAAGGGACTCTCAAGAGTCTTCTCCAACACCACAGTTCAAAAGCATCAATTCTTCGGCACTCAGCCTTCTTCACAGTCCAGCTCTCGCATCCATACATGACCACAGGAAAGACCATAGCCTTGACTAGACGAATCTTTGTTGGCAAAGTAATGTCTCTGTTTTTTAATATGCCATTTTTTAATATGCCATCCAGGTTGGTCATAACTTTCCTTCCAAGGAGTAAACGTCTTTTAATTTCATGGCTGCAGTCACCATCTGCAGTGATTTTGGAGCCCAGAAAAATAAAGTCTGACACTGTTTCCACTGTTTCTCCATCTATTTCCCATGTAGTGATGGGACCGGATGCCATGATCTTCATTTTCTGAATGTTGAGCTTTAAGCCAACCTTTTCACTCTCCACTTTCACTTTCATCAAGAGGCTTTTTAGCCCCTCTTCACTTTCTGCCATAACGGTGGTATCATCTGCATATCTGAGGTTATTGATATTTCTCCCAGCAGTCTTGATTCCAACTTGTGTTTCTTCCAGTCCAGCATTTCTCATGATGTACTCTGCATATAAGTTAAATAAACATGGTGACAATATACAGCCTTGACGTACTCCTTTTCCTATTTGGAACCAGTCTGTTGTTCCATGACCAGTTCTAACTGTTGCTTCCTGTCCTGCATACAGATTTCTCAAGAGGCAGATCAGGTGGTCTGGTATTCCCATCTCTTTCAGAACTTTCCACAGTTTATTGTGATCTACACAGTCAAAGGCTTTGGCATAATCAATAAAGCAGAAATAGATGTTTTTCTGGAACTCTCTTGCTTTTTCCATGATCCAGCGGATGTTGGCAATTTGATCTCTAGTTCCTCTGCCTTTTCGAAAACCAGCTTGAACATCAGGAAGTTCAAGGTTCACATATTGCTGAAGCCTGGCTTGGAGAATTTTGAGCATTACTTTACTAGTGTGGGAGATGGGTGCAATTGTGCGGTAGTTTGAGCATTTTTTGGCATTGCCTTTCTTTGGGATTGGGATGAAAACTGACCTTTTCTAGTCCTGTGGCCACTGCTGAGTTTTTCAGATTTGCTGGCATATTAAGTGCAGCACTTTCACAGCATCATCTTTCAGGACCACACCCTTGTCTAACTCAATGAAATTAAGCCATGCCCGTGGGGCAACCCAGGATGGGCGGGTCATGGTGGAGAGATCTGACAGGGTGTGGTCCACTGGAGAAGGGAATGGCAAACCACTTCAGTATTCTTGCCTTGAGAACCCCATGAACAGTATGAAAAGGCAAAATGATAGGATACTGAAAGAGAAACTCCCCAGATCAGTAGGGGCCCAATATGCTACTGGAGATCAATGGAGAAATAACTCCAGAAAGAATGAAGGGATGGTGCCAAAGCAAAAAGAATACCCAACTGTGGGTGTGTCTGGTGATAGAAGCAAAGTCCAATGCTGTAAAGAGCAATATTGCATAGGAACCTGGAATGTGAGGTCCATGAATCAAGGCAAATTGGAAGTGGTTAAACAAGAGATGGCAAGAGTGAATGTCGACATTCTAGGAATTAGCGAACTAAAATGGACTGGAATGGATGAATTTAACTCAGATGACCATTATATCTACTACTGCGGGCAGGAATCCCTCAGAAGAAATGGAGTGGCCATCATGGTCAACAAAAGAGTCCAAAATGCAGTACTTGGATGCAATCTCAAAAACAACAGAATGATCTCTGTTCATTTCCAAGGCAAACCATTCAATGTTACAGTAATCCAAGTCTATGCCCCAACCAGTAACGCCGAAGAAGCTGAACGGTTCTATGAAGACCTACAAGACCTTTTAGAACTAACACCCAAAAAAGATGTCCTTTTCATTATAGAGGACTGGAATGCAAAAGTAGGAAGTCAAGAAACACCTGGAGTAACAGGAAAATTTGGCCTTGGAATACGGAATGAAGCAGGGCAAAGACTAATAGAGCTTTGCCAAGAAAATGCACTGGTCATAGCAAATACCCTCTTCCAACAACACAAGAGAAGACTCTATACATGGACATCACCAGATGGTCAACATCGAAATCAGATCGATTATATTCTTTGCAGCCAAAGATGGAGAAGCTCTACACAATCAGCAAAAACAAGACCAGGAGCTGACTGTGGCTCAGACCATGAACTACTTATTGCCAAATTCAGACTTAAATTGAAGAAAGTAGGGAAAACCACTAGACCATTCAGGTATGACCTAAATCAAATCTCTTATGATTATACAGTGGAAGTGAGAAATAGATTTAAGGGCCTAGATCTGATAGATACAGTGCCTGATGAACTATGGAATGAGGTTCGTGACATTGTACAGGAGACAGGGATCAAGACCATCCCCATGGAAAAGAAATGCAAAAAAGCAAAATGGCTGTCCGGGGAGGCCTTACAAATAGCTGTGAAAAGAAGAGAAACGAAAAGCAAAGGAGAAAAGGAAAGATATAAACATCTGAATGCAGAGTTCCCAAGAATAGCAAGAAGAGATAAGAAAGCCTTCTTCAGCGATCAATGCAAAGAAATAGAGGAAAACAACAGAATGGGAAAGGCTAGGGATCTCTTCAAGAAAATCAGAGATACCAAAGGAACATTTCATGCAAAGATGGGCTCGATAAAGGACAGAAATGGTATGGATCTAACGGAAGCAGAAGATATTAAGAAGAGGTGGCAAGAATACACAGAAGAACTGTACAAAAAAGAGCTTCATGACCCAGATAAACATGATGATGTGATCACTGACCTAGAGCCAGACATCCTGAAATGTGAAGTCAAGTGGGCCTTAGAAAGCATCACTAGGAACAAAGCTAGTGGAGGTGATGGAATTCCAGTGGAGCTATTCCAAATCCTGAAAGATGATGCTGTGAAAGTGCTGCACTCAATATGCCAGCAAATCTAGAAAACTCAGCAGTGGCCACAAGATTCGAAAATGTCAGTTTTCATCCCAATCCCAACCTAATACAGAAGCACATATTTAATACATAAACACAGATTTCTAGAAAGCTTACTAGAAAGTTGTTCAAGTTAACATACTGTCAACTGTTCCCCTTCTCCTACATTTCTGCTTCTTATTGGATTAGTTGTACCAGTATGTTTATTATGTCTCTCTTCTTTAAAAAAGCAAATAATTTAGCTCTGGCCTCCTTTGCTAGTGGTTTGCTAGGACTGGAAATGGTCAGTTTTCATTCCAATCCCAAAGAAAGGCAATGCCAAAGAATGCTCATACTACCGCACAATTGCACTCATCTCACACGCAATAAAGTAATGCTCAACATTCTCCAAGCGAGGCTTCAGCAATATGTGAACCATGAACCTCCAGATGTTCAAGCTGGTTTTAGATAATGCAGAGCAACCAGAGATCAAATTGCCAACATCCGCTGGATCATGGAAAAAGCAAGAGAGTTCCAGAAAAACATCTGTTTTATTGACTATGCCAAAGCCTTTGACTGTGTGGATCACAATAAACCACAGAAAATTCTGAAAGAGATGGGAATACCAAACCACCTGACCTGCCTCTTAAGAAACCTATATGCAGGTCAGGAAGCAACAGTTAGAACTGGACATGGAACAACAGACTGGTTCCAAACAGGAAAAGGAGTACGTCAAGGCTGTATATTGTCACCCTGCTTATTTAACTTATATGGAGAGTACATCATGAGAAACGCTGGGCTGGAGGAAGCACAAGCTGCAATCAAGACTGCTGGGAGAAATATCAATAACCTCAGATATGCAGATGACACCACCGTTATGGCAGAAAGTGAAGAAGAACTAAAGAGCCTCTTGATGAAAATGAAAGAGGAGAGTGAAAAAGTCGGCTTAAAGCTCAACATTCAGAAAACTAAGATCAAGGCATCTGGTCCCATCACTTCATGGGAAATAGATGGAGAAACAGTGTCAGACTTTCTTTTTCTGGGCTCCAAAATCACTGCAGATGGTGACTGCAGCCATGAAATCAAAAGACGCTTACTCCTTGGAAGGAAAGTTATGACCAACCTAGACAGCATATTAAAAAGCAGAGACATTAGTTTAACAACAAAGGTCTGTCTAGTCAAGGCTATGGTTTTTCCAGTGGTCACGTATGGATAGAGAGTTGGACTATAAAGAAAGCTGAGCTCAGAACAAAGAACTGATGCTTTTGAACTGTGGTGTTGGAGGACTCTTGAGAGTCCCTTGGACTGCAAGGAGATCCAACCAGTCCATTCTAAAGTAAATCAGTCCTGGAAGGACTGATTGGAAGGACTGATTGGAAGGACTGATGTTGAAGCTGAAACTCCTATACTTTGGCCACCTGATGTGAAGAGCTGACTCATTTGAAAAGACCCTGATGCTGGGAAAGATTGAGAGCAGGAGGAGAAGGGGATGACAGAGGATGAGATGGTTGGATGGCATCACCGACTCGATGGGTATGGGTGGACTCTGCGAGTTGGTGATGGACAGGGAGGCCTGGCGTGCTGTGGTTCATGGGGTCACAAAGAGTTGGACACAACTGAGCAACTGAACTGAACTGAAACTTCCAAGACATACAAAAGAAAAATACTCAATTGTCACTACTGAATTTTAGTGACAAATCAGTAAAACTAATGTAAATTTTAGTGGATAGAGTTTAATAATATATAAGAAATCTAGTTTATCAGTACTATTCCTTTCCAATATGTGCTCACAACTTATTAAAGTAATGTTTTAAGCCAAAGAAAACTTCACAGATACTTGCAATTTCTAGATGGCAATGGTAAACAGGGAAACTATGTAAAGGATATTAATTGTTGCTAGTCCTAAATCCTCCAGCCCTACCGACCGTGGATGGATCACTAACCACTGTGGCATCTCCTACAGTTCTAATATTCAGAGATTTCCCACATACATAAAATAAAGGCTGAGGAAGGGCAGACAAAGTTATTTTGAGGGGAAAGAAAGGAAAGCACAGTATATCTGACCATGGCGGGCTTCTGACTGTCACTACCACTTGGTTTTATTTTGGCCCCACGTCCAGTGGGCATGAAGGTGAATGTGAACCAAAGGCAGAGTTCCACCAGTAGGGGGTCTCCTCTTCCAGGCCCACCACCACCAGGAAAACTATTCCCAGACCCTAACAAGTAAAAAGATGGAAAGGCTGTTTTCCTTTTCAGTTTGTTTCATTTTTATTTTTACAGAAAGACCTTTAAGGGAAAAAATAATTTATAATGTATAAGATGTAATTTATATTTTACTGATGCTGGGACGGATTGAGGGCAGGAGGAGAAGGGGACGACAGAGGATGAGATGGCTGGATGGCATCACTGACTCGATGGATGTGAGTCTGAGTGAACTCCAAGAGCTGGTGATGGATAGGGAGGCCTGGCGTGCTGCAGTTCATGGGGTCGCAAAGAGTCGGACACGACTGAGCGACTGATCTGATCTGAATCGGGTAAATACAAGTTTTCATATAAATATAGCATACTGATTTTCTGCCGTTGTACCCATTTGTTCTTTAGGAAAGTATCACTTCAATTGTTTTAAAATAATGAACTTCACATATAAGAAGTATGTGTGTACTAATATGCACATACTGTTTAAAGAAGAGTGCTATGTGCAGGATGAGACAGAGAACACTCCAGTCACTGACAACACTTTGATGTGTTATCCTGGGTCTCCTCCGGTCGTCCCTCTCTTGGAAACAAGCATTTAGGTAAGTGCTCTCTTTCTTTGTCTTACTGCTCATGTAGCACACATCGCTAGACAGTGCACTGTATTGTACCGTAACTGGGGCTCACTGCTGTGTGTCCAACTGTATGACTCCACGCAGCTATCTGCCACTGCGGGGGGTGGCTGTCCAGCAGCAGGCCTGGAGACAGAGGAGAACCCAACGCTCTAACTTCACTTGCAGAGTAGTCCTTACTCCGCCTGTCCTTCACCCTAGTTCCAGAGGCATCTGGGCCCACCAGTTCCCGCACCTTCTGTGGACTCTGCAAGGAGATGAGGCTCTATATCTCTCCATTACCGCTCTGGGATCTGTCCTCCTCAGACCTGCTAGGTCAGTTCCCACCGATACTGCTTTTGAGCTTCCAAACCTGGGCTACTCTTGTGGCTTTCCTGTCTTGCTGTCTTTGTAGCTTATGTCTTCAAAATGAATGAATGAATGAACAAACAACCTTTAATGAATATTTAGTGGGGTTTCAGAAAGAGACAAAATGATGTCTCTGCTAAATTCACCATCTAAATTTGAAAATCCTGACTTCATGCTGCTGCTGCTGCTGCTGCTAAGTCGCTTCAGTCGTGTCCGACTCTGTGCGACCCCATAGACAGCAGCCGACCAGGCTCCCCCATCCCTGGGATTCTCCAGGTAAGAACACTGGAGTGGGTTGCCATTGCCTTCTCCAATGCAGGAAAGTGAAAAGAGAAAGTGAAGTCGCTCAATCGTGTCTGACTCTTAGCGACCTCATGGACTGCAGCCTACCAGGCTCCTCCGTCCATGGGGTTTTCCAGGCAAGAGTACTGGAGTGGGGTGCCATTGCCTTGTCCACCTGACTTCATATCACTTTCTATAACATTTATGTAATTTCTTTTATACTTAAGTTTCAAATTAAAGCATGATTCAAATATCTTATTTTACCTTAAATCTTATAAAATATATTCATTGATTATTTCTGCATAATAATACCAGGATTTTTCTGGGTATTTAGATAATTCCTCACCTTTCTCGTACTGATTTTCCACAGATAAAGCAAGTCCATTTTCTCTTTCCACCATGGGTACACTCTATATGGCGTTTCAAATTTCCAGTGTCATTAAACTGGCGACCACATATATCACATGGGAAAGGACCTACAAAGGAAGAATTAGTGTGCATGTAAAGTTTATGAACAGATACTAAGTTAAATTTAATACATGTTATAAATTCATACCTCCCACTACTAGTGCACATCTCATTACACAACCAATTATCTATTTATAGTTATCTCCTTCCTTCTGGGACTCTTTAGTCCCAGCAGACAGGGTATATCTCTAGATCTCCAAAGCTGAGTATGGCACCAGCTGGTATAATAAATGCTGAATAAACCAATGGGTTTACAAACTGAAATGGCCAACTCCTAGCTTGAAATCAGACTGGATCAAAGTAAAAAATGCTACCTACCAAAGTTCGAGGGGAAAAGAGGTAATAAGAAACATTCAAAGGATAAACAGAGGACTTAAGAGAGCTCATGGTTTGGAAATATACTGTTGCGCCTTATAACCAAAAAAATGTAATGGTATTGTCTAGACCGAAAATACTGTGGCACATTTCTGTCTAGTCTTACAAAAATTAAACACAAATTTCTTACAGTAATATTAAACTTTAACTGGATTCAAAATGTCACCATAATTTTACCAAATAAATGACTGAAGACAGAATTCCACTGAAGGGCAAACCACAAGGCAGACCAAGGATGTGTGAACAAGAAGCGCGGTGTGCTGGCTATGCCATGCCCACCGAATACCACCCTGAGGAATCTGCAATTTCAATCAACGCCAGACAGAAAATATTTGAAGACAATTCCATAAAGTTCCAAAGAGCAAAACTTGAGTTTGCCAGGCCCTGGCAACCATTTACAGAGCATTTACATTGTATTTTGTTCTTGTTTACATGCTAAGTCATGTCTGACTCTTTCATGACCCCAAGAACTGAAGCCTGCCAGGCTCCTCTAACCATGGGATTTCCCCAGGCAAGAATACCAGCGTGGGTTGCCATTTCCTTCTCCAAGGTATATTCCTGACCCAGGGATCGAACCTGGGTATCCCACTTGGCAGGCAGATTCTTTACCACTGAGCTACCAGGGAAACCCACATTGTATTTACAACTATTTGAATAGCATTTACATTGTACTAGGTATTGTTTAAGTAATCAAAAGATGATTTAAAGTATGCAGGGGGATTTGTACATTATATGCAAACATTGCCCCATTTTATAGGAGAGACTTGGGCATCCTCAGATTTGGGTGTCTGGGGAGGTCTTGGAACCAACCCCCACGGATACTGAGGGGCAACTGTATTCCTCATTGTGCACACAGAGCCTTGAAAATATCTGAAGACAGCTGTTCTGTCTCCCTTTCCCAAACAGAATATTTCAAGGTCCTTTAAAAGTTTTTCAGATGACATGATCTTAAGGCCCTATGTTGCCATAATTACCCACCTCTGGAATATATTCAATATGCATCCTGAATGTGGTATCCATAAATGAATGCAATGTTCCAGATCAATTTAAAATCAGTGAGATGATGACCTTCCTAATTCTGAACAATACGTTTTCATTAATGTAGTTTAAAACTATAGTTGCTTTTGTCAGTCATATGATATTACTGATTCAGACAGTATCTAAAAGGCCTCTGCTATTAATAAGCCCATCTGAAAACTGAGGCCTTTGGATTCTGTACCATTTTACAGCTCTGCAACTCCCAATGACTGGAAGTCAGATCATTCCCATATGTACAACTTTGTATTTATTCATAATTAATTTTAAGTTAATTTGTTTTAATTTTTTTGACAGTGGATTTTTTACATTTTTATTTTCTGCTACCACTCCCGCTGCGAGCTTTATGTCATGCTGCATATTGATAAAACATGAAGTATATTATCTTTTATCCAAGTTGTCAATAAAAACAGTGAATAGGACGGGAAAAGGCTACTTGGATGATGATAATTCATTACTGGGATTAAACTGTCATAAATGTACCTATCTGGAACACAAGTCTCCACTGTGCCCACAAGCAGGAGGCATCAGATCAGATCAGATCAGTCGCTCAGTCATGACCGACTCTTTGCGACCCCATGAACCGCAGCACGCCAGGCCTCCCTGTTCATCACCAACTCCCAGAGGTCACTGAGACTCACATCCATTGAGTCAGTGATGCCATCCAGTCATCTCATCCTCTGACGTCCCCTTCTCCTCTTGCCCTCAATCCCTCCCAGCATCAGAGTCTTCTCCAGTGAGTCAACTCTTTGCATGAGGTGCCCAAAGTACTGGAGTTTCAGCTTTAGCATCATTCCTTCCAAAGAAATCCCAGGGCTGATCTCCTTCAGAATGGACTGGTTGGATCTCCTTGCAGTCCAACGGACTCTCAAGAGTCTTCTCCAACACCAAAGTTCAAAAGCATCAATTCTTTGGCGCTCAGCCTTCTTCACAGTCCAGCTCTCACATCCATACATGACCACAGGAAAAACCATAGCCTTGACTAGGCGAACCTTTGTTGGCAAAGTAATGTCTCTGCTTTTGAACATGTGATCTAGGTTGGTCATAACTTTCCTTCCAAGCAGGAGGCACAGAACTCAGCAAATACAGCACTGCATTCCAAGTATATGAAGTTTACTGCACTTTCTGAAAAATGAGGTTTTTCTAAAACAAACAAACAAACATGCCTACCCTAGGCACTCACAAACCTATCCAACAATCAACTGTAAATAAATGCAGTTCTGACCACGAACACAAGTGCCAACAAAAAACAAAACAAACCCGTGTTTACTCATCTCCAAGAACCCTGCCCCACTCACACAAGCTCCTCTCCTAAGTGGTCCCACGGCAGCAGTCTCCCTAGCATGACGTGCTCACCAACAGTGGCTGTGATGCTCCTAGGAAAGTAATTTGCTTACCCAGATGGAACTTTTCTTGATGTTTCAACCGTGCAAATCGTGATTTGAAGTGTTCTTCACAATAGGTGCACTTAAAAGGTTTGTCTTGAGAATGGAGAATCATATGTTCCTCCAAGTGTGGTCTTCGAGTAAAAGATTTCTTACAAATCTAAAGGAAAACGCACATACAATGTGAGGGAACATGAATCTAAAATAAAAATATAAAGCTTTGCTGAGAAATAAACATATAAATTCAAGTAGTCAGGAATTTCTCCCAAAAGAAAAAACTTACCAAAAGTATAATCAACTGATTGTACAGAAAAAAAAAAGAATGCCTTGAGGAATTATGTGTGCTGTGCTTAGTCGCTCAGTCCTGTCACGACTCTGCAACCCCCTGGACTGCAGCCTGCCAGGCTCCTCTGTCCATGGCATTCTCCAGGCAAGAATACTGGAGTGGGTTGCCATACCCTCCTCCAGGGGATCTTCCCAATGCAGGGTTTGAATGAACGCAGGTCTCCACATTGCAGGTAAATTATTTACCGACTGAACCACCAGGGAAGCCCCAGAGAAATTATAGTAAGAAATTATTTCAACATCTTACATTTCTAATAGGCTAATTCCTCAGATTATACAGTAATCTTAATCCTGGTCAACATTTCTAAATCCATTAAATGTATATTTGAAAATTAATTATATGTCATACTAGCCATATATTTGATTAGGAATTGGAATAAAAAAACCTCAAAAAAACTACTTGAAAGTTTATCTTTTAAAAGTGATCAGAAAGAAGAATAGACACAACTTTCAAAAAAATCTGGTAGACATCAAATTTAGAAAGCAGGGGGCAGGGGGGGACAGGCTGCTGTAATAATAAGACATGTACTATCCACGAGGTGTAACAACGTGGCATGTACTATATACCAGGCACAAAGCTAAGTGATTCATGGATTATTTTACTTAATTCTCACAACAAACCTAGGAGGTAGATACAATTATTATCATTTTACACGTCAGAATGATAAAACTTAATAAGGTAAGGAAACCATCTTAGAATAAGATCCAAATAATTAACTTCAATCCCTAGAAGCTGAGATCAGAGAAATGGTGAGAATGAGGTCATACACATAAACTGAGGCCTTGGAATAAAGGACAAAATGACAGCTGGTGATTCATTTAAACAGTATTTACCTAAATAATGAAAAACTACATTAGGGGGTGAAAAGTGAAAGTGAAAGAGAAGAGTGAAAAAGTTAGCTTAAAGCTCAACATTCAGAAAACGAAGATCACGGCATCTGGTCCCATCACTTCATGGCAAATAGATAGGGAAACAGTGGAATCACTGCATATGGTGACTGTAGTCATGAAATTAAAAGACGCTTACTCCTTGGAAAGTTATGACCAACCTAGACAGCATATTAAAAAGCAGAGACATTACTTTGCCAACAAATGTCCATCTACTCAAAGCTATGGTTTTTCCACTGTTCATGTATGGATGTGAAAGTTGGACTGTGAAGAAAGCTAAGCACCGAAGAATTGATGCTTTTAAACTGTATTGTTGGAGAAGACTCTTGAGAGTCTCTTGGACTGCAAGGAGATCCAACCAGTCCATTCTAAAGGAGATCAGTCCTGGGTGTTTACTGGAAGGAAAGATGCTAAAGCTGAAACTCCAGTACTTTGGCCACCTCATGCAAAGAGTTGACTCATTGGAAAAGACTCTGATGCTGGGAGGGATTGGGGGCAGGAGGAAAAGGGGACGACAGAGGATGAGATGGCTGGATGGCATCACCAACTCGATGGACCTGAGTTTGAGTGAACTCCAGGAGATGGTGATGGACAGGGAGGCCTGGCGTGCTGCGATTCATGGGGTCACAAAAAGTCGGACACGACTGAGTGACTGAACTGAACTGACTGACTTTAGGGGGTACAGAAGAATAAAAAATACCTACAAATTCATTGCTTCTCCTATCATTGTAAAATAGAGACTGATTCCACTCCCCTTAAATATTCCCTGGCTGGAGTGGCTTGTGTGACCAACAGAACATGCTAGAAGTGGTGCTGTGAGACTTCCAAGGTGAGGCTGTAAAAAGCCTGATACTGCTTACCTCGGCTTCCTGGAACACTCTTTCCCTCCTGGAGCCCAGGTGCCATGCTGGAAGGAAGCTCAAGCAGCTCCAGGAAGCAGCCCCGGCCAGCGGCCTGGCAGAGCTCCCAGCTGCAGACCAACACCAGCTTCCAGCCAGGCGAGTGAGGCACTTTGGGTGCAGCTCCAAACCAGATCAGACCGGACCAGACAGACCACCCACCAGCTGAAAACAACTGAGTGACTTCAGCTGGAGCCTTGGGGGACACAAGAATTACCTAGCGAACTCCTGCCCCATTGCTATTACTGACCCACAAAATGATGAGATGAAAGTGAAACAGTAATTTAAGGTGACTAAGTTTTCAGAGGCTTCCCTCGTGGCTCAGACGGTAAAGCATATGCCTGCAATGCGGGAGAGCCGGGTTCAATTCCTGGGTCAGGAAGATCCCCTGGAGAAGGAAATGGCAATCCACTCCAGCACTCTTGCCTGGAAAATGGCATGGATGGAGGAGCCTGATAGGCTACAGTCCACGGGGTTGCAAAGAGTCAGACACGACTGAGCAACTGCACTTTCACATTTTCAGGTGGTTTGACATATAGCAACTGATAATCAGATGTAGACAGAAAATTCTAACATTTTATATTGTATGCAACAGTAATGTCACAGTTTATACAGGCAACTATAGAAACATGTTATAGTGGTTACAATAAAAATAAAATCTAGGATTACTATTTTTCAGGTCAATCATCCAAAAAGTAACTCATACCAGGCTTAATTTGTAAAAATATTAGAACAACACTGTATAAAAGATTCTAAAAGTGGTAAAAGCTAAGTTTATATTACTTTAAAATTTAATTACTTTCACAAAAGTTCACACTACATTTAATTTGGGGTTTTCTACTAGAAATTAAAATCTCTTACATCACATTTCCAACTTTCACTCTTAGTCTTCTTAATGGAAATAAATTCCTGTGCATTTTCAGGATGAAATCTACAAGAAAAAAAATTAAAAGACTGTTAGGAAAAGATGATATTAGTTAAGTCAGTACTCTATTTGACATGTTAACAGTAATTATAAGAATCAAGCAGTGATTCCTTTATTAGAGACAGGCACACCTGAGTATTTAAAGAATCGCTGCTGCTGCTACTGCTGCTAAGTCACTTCAGTCGTGTCCGACTCTGTGTGACCCCATAGATGGAAGCTCACCAGGCTCCCCTGCCCCTGGGATTCTCCAGGCAAGAACACTGGAGTGGGTTGCCATTTCCTTCTCCAATGCATGAAAGTGAAAAGTGAAAGTGAAGTCACTCAGTCGTGTCCGACTCTTAGCGACCCCATGGACTGGAGCCTACCAGGCTCCTTCATCCATGGGATTTTCTAGGCAAAAGTACTGGGGTGGGTTGCCATTGCCTTCCCCGAAAGAATCGCTACCATTTTAATATATGAATGTGTGTGCCTGAATTTATGCAGAAATAGTCAAACTAAAACGTAATCATTTTAAATATATTCAGGAACCTATCTATTCACAGAGAATCTTCAGGGCAACTCACTTGACTTTAGTCCATAGTTCAGTAAATTTAATTTCTCAGTTAAATATAAATATTCTCTCATAAATTTTTATATACTAAAGACAAAGCTGAGCATGAGGAATAAGTTTTCTGGAGTTGTATAATCATATACATTGAAAATATACTTGTCAAAACCCAAGACACAAAATCAAGGATAATAAAAATGCTGTTTCTTAAATTTCTATAGATTTTGTTTTTGTTTCAATCTCTAAAAACTTAATCTCACAAGTATGAACTAATATTTGCTGTTCTTTTCTTAAAAATTTTGTCATCTAGAAAATTTTAAGCAATGAAAGGACTGGAGACAAGCACTCCATAGATGCGTTTGGCTCACTACAGATTTAAATGAGAAGGCATATTAAAGTCTACTATGGAAGCAAGATCATACTTGCCTCTTAACATGCTTGGCTAAAGTCTTCTTGCTTGCATGAAGTTTATTACAGTAAGGGCACTTGTGCTCCTTCTTATGAAATTCTGTTTCATTACTGTGCTTCTTTCTGTGAACAGTTAGGTTAGACTTTGTCGAATAGCGCTGGTGACAAATATCACACTCAAAGGGCTTCTCACCTGTGTGAACACGTGTGTGGCTCTCATATTTCCCTAGGAAGAGACAGAAATTAAAATTAAATTCAGTACATTTACTACACAGTGACTGAAATCAGATGGTGGAATAAAATCTCATGATAAACAGTATACTTAATAGATACAAATTGAAAGAAACTTAGAGATTAGCAGACTTTTTAAAAATATCACAAAAGGCAACATAATATATTATATAGCTCATATATTTTCATCTCTCTTCCCACAGAAGGAAATCTGGAAAGGGTGCTACAAATCTAGCATTACTCAACAAAATTTATACTACAGCCCATTCATACAAGACTTCTCCAACTTATTAAAACATTAGGACACAAGTACATCACCTGGACTTGACTGCATGCTTAATATGAAGTTACTAAGGTCCACATATTTAGGTAACAAGGAAAAGTAAGAAAATGACAAAATGAATGGGTATAATGCAGACACCTAGAGGCATATTAATGTGAGATCTGTATTATATTCTGAGTATAAGGTCCTAAATTATAGGACCTAAAAACCTAAATGTCCATTAACAGATGAATGGATAAAAAAGATGTTGTATGTATATATACGTGTACACACACACACACACACACAAACACACACACACACACATAATGGAATACTGCCCACCCATAAAAAATGGTGAAATACTGCCATTTGCAGAAACATGGATGGACCCTGAGATTATCATACTAAGTTAGTCAAAGTAAGTCAAATATGACAAAATCATCTATCATATAACAGGTGAATATAAAAAATAATACAAATACGGTTATTTACAAACAGAAACAGACTCACACACATAACAACCAACCATGGGAAAGAATTTATATAAAACTGAGTAACTTTGTTGTACACCTGAAACTAACACAATATTGTAAATCAAATACAGTTCAATAAAAAAAAATTGAAAAAAGAAATTTTAACACAGCTTGTCCAAAAAGAAAAGTGACAACTAAAAAATGAAATGAAAGGATACATTTTGGCTTAATTTTTATTTATATTCCTACTTATGGTGGTAGTGGTATGTTTAGTTGCTAAGTTATGTTTGACTCTTTGCAACTCCATGAACTGTAGCCCTCCAGGCTCCTCTGTCCATGGCATTCTCCAGGCAAGAATACTGGAGTGGGTTGCCATTTTCTTCTCCAGGGGATCTTCCGGATCCAGGGATGGAATCTGCATCTCCTATGTCTCATGCACTGACAGGCAGATTCTTTACCACTGAGCCACCTTATACTAAAAGCCTTTTACGTCATTATTTAGAATATACAATTTCACATTATAGAGGCACACCAGTATTAATGGTAGGGGCAGAGACCCTGGATCCAGGCACCCGGACATGAATCACAACACTTTAAACTGCAGGCTATGTGACCCTGGACAAGTAACCTTTCTCAAATCTCTCTTATTTGAAAAAATAATAGTGGCATAATGAAAATATGCAAAAATAAAAATGGAATAATAGTATTTACTTCAGAGGATTATTGTAATAATAAATCAATTAATACACATAAGACACTACTATTTTCTAACCCATTATAAGCTATCAGTTAATGCTGGCTGTTATTATTATTCTGTAATCAAAGTTGTGAATATGCACATCTAGTAGCATAAAACAGAAATTTTAATTAAGGATACTTTTGAGTGAAAGGCAACAGAAATAAGAAAAAACACTATCAATATGAAGAGTAATTTTCTATGATAAGCTTAGCTTTGCCTTGTCCTGAAAAAAATATATACATAAATTTTTCTTCAGGCGAAAGCTAATAGGCAAGTATAACATTTCACCCACACACTTTTTAAAAATATGTCTTATATGTATCATGTAGATTAAAAAAAAATATTCTAAGGCCAGGAGGAAAAAAATAATCATAATTATTTGTCTACATTCACCAATTTATTACATGCGTCTAAATATGATTTTTGGAGTGCAACTGCTTTACAGGGTGGTGTCGGTTTCCGCTGTACAGCATGTGAATCAGCTGTATGCAGACACCCGTGCCCTCGCTCTCAGCCCTCTCTCCCGCCATCCCACCCCTCTAGGTCATCACAGAGCACATGCTGAACCCCCTGTGCTCCCCCGCAGGTCTCCACCGGCTGTCTATTTACACATGGTAGTGTATATATGTCACTCTTACCTTCCAGATCCACCCTCCCCTTCCCAGCCACCCGAGGGTCCACAAGTCTTTTCTCTATGTCTGTATCTATTCCTGCCCTGCAGATAGGTTCATCTGTACCATTTTTCTAGATCCCACACACATGCGTTAATATATGTTGTTTTTCTCTGACTTACTTCACTCTGTATGACACACTCTAGGTCCATCCACATCACTCCAAATGACCCCATTTCACTCCTGTTTATGGCCGAGGAGTATTCCACTGTACACATATACCACATCTTCTTTATCTATTCATCTGTTGATGTACATTTAGACACACCATGTTCTTGGATTAGAAGAATCAATATTGTAAAAATGACCATACTACCCAAAGCAATTTACAGATTCAACACAATTCCTATCAAACTATCAATGGCATTTCTCACAGAACTAGATCAAAAAATTTTACTTAGTATAGAAACACAAAAGACCCCAATGGTCAAAGCAATCTTGAGAAGAAAACCAGAGCTGGAGCAATCAGGCTCCCTGACATCAGATCAGATCAGATCAGTTGCTCAATCGTGTCCGACTCTTTGCGACCCCATAAATCGCAGCACGCCAGGCCTCCCTGTCCATCACCAACTCCTGGAGTTCACTCAGACTCACATCCATCGAGTCAGTGATGCCATCCAGCCATCTCATCCTCTGGCGTCCCCTTCTCCTCCTGCCCCCAATCCCTCCCAGCATCAGAGTCTTCTCCAATGAGTCAACTCTTCCCATGAGGTGGCCAAAATACTGGAGTTTCAGCTTTAGCATCATTCCTTCCAAAGAAATCCCAGGGCTGATCTCCTTCAGAATGGACTGGTTGGATCTCCTTGCAGTCCAACGGACTCTCAAGAGTCTTCTCCAACACCACAGTTCAAAAGCATCAATCCTTCGGTGCTCAGCCTTCTTCACAGTCCAGCTCTCACATCCATACATGACCACAGGAAAAACCGTAGCCTTGACTAGACAAACCTTTGTTGGCAAAGTAATGTCTCTGCTTTTGAATATGTGATCTAGGTTGGTCATAACTTTCCTTCCAAGGAGTAAGCGTCTTTTAATTTCATGGCTGCAGTCACCATCTGCAGTGATTTTGGAGCCCAGAAAAATAAAGTCTGACACTGTTTCCACTGTTTTCCCATCTATTTCCCATGAAGTGATGGGACCAGATGCCATGATCTTCGTTTTCTGAATGTTGAGCTTTAGGCCAACCTTTTCACTCTCCACTTTCATCTTCATCAAGAGGCTTTTTAGTTCCTCTTCACTTTCTGCCATAAGGGCGGTGTCACCTGCATATCTGAGGTTATTGATATTTCTCCCAGCAATCTTGATTCCAACTTGTGTTTCTTCCAGTCCAGCGTTTCTCATGATGTACTCTGCATATAAGTTAAATAAACAGGGTGACAATATACAGCCTTGACATACTCCTTTTCCTATTTGGAACCAGTCTGTTGTTCCATGTTCAGTTCTAATTGTTGCTTTCTGACCTGCATACAAATTTCTCAAGAGGCTACATTAAAAAGCTAAAGTAATCAAAACAGTATTGTACTGGCACAAAAACGGAAATACAGATGAGTGGAGCATGATAGAAGTCTAGCAACAAAGCCAAGTGCCTATGGTCCCCTAAATTTTGACAAAGGTGGAAAGAATATACAATGTAGAAAAGGCAGCCTCTTCAATAAGTGGTGCTGGGAAAACTGGACATGTAACAGAGAGAAATTAGAACACTTGTAACACCATACACAAAAATAAACTCAAAATGGATTAAAGACCTAATGCAAGGCCAAACACTGCAGAACTCTTTGAGAAAAACATAGGCAGAACAACACTCTTTGATATAAATCGCAGTAAGATCCTTTTTGACCCATCTCCTAGAGTAATGAGAATAAACACAAAAATAAACAAATGGGACTTCAGTTCAGTTCAGTCGCTCAGTTGTATCCAACTCTTTGCGACCCCATGAATCACAGCATGCCAGGCCTCCCTGTCCATCACCAACTCCTGGAGTTCACTCAAACTCACATCCATCGAGTCAGTGATGCCATCCAGCCATCTCATCCTCTGTCGTCCCCTTTTCCTCCTGCCCCCAATCCCTCCCAGCATCAGAGTCTTTTCCAATGAGTCAACTCTTCGCATGAGGTGGCCAAAGTACTGGAGTTTCAGCTTTAGCATCATTCCTTCCAAAGAACACCTAGGACTGATCTCCTTTAGAATGGACTGGCTGGATCTCCTTGCAGTCCAAGGGACTCTCAAGAGTTTTCTCCAAGAATACAGTTCAAAAGCATCAATTCTTTGGCGCTCAGCTTTCTTCACAGTCCAACTCTCACATTCATACATGACCACTGGAAAAATCACAGCCTTCACTAGACGGATCTTTGTTGGCAAAATAATGTCTCTGCTTTTCAATATGCTATCTAGGTTGGTCATAACTTTCCTTCCAAGGAGTAAGTATCTTTTAATTTCATGGCTGCAATCACCATCTGCAGTGATTTGGGAGCCCCAAAAAATAAAGTCTGACACTGTTTCCACTGTTTCCCCATCTATTTGCCATGAAGTGATGGGACCAGATGCCATGATCTTAGTTTTCTGAATGTTGAGCTTTAAGCCAACTTTTTCACTCTCCTCTTTCACTTTCATCAAGAGGCTTTTTAGTTTCTTAATTAAACTTAAGTATGATTAAATTTAATAAACACAGAGAGTATTATCTAAATATTAATTGCACTGCACTTACATAAGAATACTGAAGAAAGGGAACCCAGGTATTTCCCTTAATGTAGGGGGGAAGGATAACATTATAAGCAAAGAAAAACCAAAAAATGATAAAAATCCACAAGGTATTTAAGCACAGACCACATGATGATCTATGCATCTTTTGCTTGTCTGGTGGCTGTGACAGTGAAGAATCTGCTTACAAAATAGGAGACTATGGTTCCATCCCTGGGTCAGGAAGATGTCCTGGAGAAGAGAATGGCTACCCATTCCAGTTTTCTTGTCTGGAGAATTCCACGAACAGAGGAGCCTTTGTGACCATGGGGTCACAAACAGTTGGACCCAACTGAGCATACACATACATATTAATATGCATATAACATAATTATGTATTTCTAACCTTGAACTATCCAAAAAAAGTTGGAAAAGCATGTATTTTTATTATTTTTTGCAGGATATAACCAGAATAATACTGCTATAACATAATTTCTTGGGGGAAGTGTTTTCTGAGTTGATTTTAATATTTCTCTATTATAATATGGCATGCTTGAATTATCCTCCAATTAAATTAATTAATTAAAAAAATATAGCATGCTTGTACTGGATTCCAAAATAGTTTTTACACATTTATTGGATACCAGAACAGGTACAGAATCCAAACATTATCAAAATGTACAAATAACCCACAATTTTAATTTAGCAAAATAGGGGTCATTTTATGGAATTAAAACAAAAAAGTTTTCCGTGATTGTAAAAGTTTTCATGTTTCACATTTTTCTTAAGCTTGCTTTTTAAATTATGTAAATAATGAATCAAGAGTATACAGTATGATTTTTAAATGACTAAGTTACAAGTGATTTTTGGAATGGGACTATTCTTACCAGGGGATTGACTGCATACTTAGCACAGAGTCTCAGAACTGAAAGCTAACTTAACCTCCTACTACTCAAGTCTCCTGATTTTTACCCAAGTGAATGGGAAGAGCAACTTAATGAAAATCTTAAATCATAAGAAAAATCTTCCCCAAACCTTTAATTTTCTATGAAAATACCCCTGTTGGGAAGATGTTAAATTAACAATTAGTAGAATTTCCCTTTATTTAGAGTCAAGAAAGTCTTGCTTGCAAATTAAGTTATATGTAGTTGAATAATAAAGCCAATAAGTGGGAGTTAAAGATCAAAACTACTTCTGGTTGTTAAACTTCCATTTGCCTACAGACCAGAAGACTTAACACGATTTAACCCCCCCAAAAGAAAATTGTTTTAAAATAAATTCAGTAAAGTCCAAAGACACCTATGAAAATACATAAATTTGAATAATTCACTGTAACAATCAGAATCTCTAAAATAAAAAACACATTTCTATTATGTCAACTCAGATTTATGCACAGAGGCACTGCAGGATATGTTATCTGCATGGCTTTGAATTTCTGAACAAAAAGAGACACAGCTTCTGAGGGAATGCTGAACCACAAAGTCAGGTAAATGTACAATGAAATCCCAGGTTTAAATCAACTGGTAAGGTTGTTGAGGGTGGGGGTTCTTCTCGCATAAACACAGACAACAAATCTCTCTTTCTTTTCTTATCGGGTGGGGGGAATTCAATAACAATGTATAAATCAAGTGTTTACTTCAAGGTTATGAAATAAAGTTTCCATCAAAAAAACCCTCAGTGTTCTTTCACAGAATACTAACTTATGCACAACCTTTCTTGATCAGCAATAGAAAATACATAATATTAAGAAATTTCATCCACAGCATTTTTCTGACTGAATCCCAATATGAATTATGTCCCAAATTAGGAGATATAATACACATATTTACACGTAACAAAACTTGACCTTGGGTTTCATTCCAAATGGGTCATGCTAAATTATTATCAGATTTCATGTGGAGCTTTTTCAAAGAGAAACATCACCAAATTAGCTCATTATATATCTCATACACCAAATCTTAAATTATACCTCAAATTTATTAATTTGGCATGGCATGAAGAACACTTCACTAAAATATTTAACTTTAAAGTAGAGAAGTATGCCATAAGTCAAAACTCTTCCCTATTCAGAACCAACCGGAATCTGTCAGGATAGTCTTAAACAAGTCACTTTTTTTTTTAAGCTACAAAATATTTCCTGCTTCTAGAAGAGATCAAATTTAATCTAAGGAAAGGACAGAAAAGACAAATCATCCAAAATTTTTTTCTCTCACCCCCATCTGTCATCTTTTCCCAATTTGATCTTTGCCTTTTCACCCCGAGGTTTTCAGTTTAAGGGGGAAAGGTCAAAGGACTCTTATCTGCATGAGAATGGGCAGAGAGGAGGACAGCTGGATCCTCAGAAATAACACAACTGCATCAGGAGTCTGACTCTGAGCATCTATGAAACACACCAAAAAAGGTGAAAGATCCAAAGTGAGAGAATCAAATTAGTAAACTGCATACGGTTCCAGAGCTTATTAGCTACCTCTCATAAATCCACTTTGAAACAGCAAGTTAAAGGCTTCTTACAAGTCAGATGTCAATCTTTCACGTTAGTTCAATTAAACAGGAGCTTACTGAAAACTTACTATTTCATTTGAAATGACCTGGGGTATCATGAAGGATACTAACCAAAAGTAACAGACAACACTTTCCAGCTCACAATGTGATGAGGCAGGGAAATAACAACCAAAATCCTAGGTGGACATTTTAAAAACCTCCTGAAGAAATATGGGTGATACAAGAATTATTGGAAAGTAGCCCTGGAAATGTTTCAAGAATAAAGAGGACTTCTGATAGAGATGATACAGGAGGACACTGAAGAATCACAGGTCTTCTCCATCTGCCTGTTCTTTTCATTCTACCCGTCACCAGTCCACTGAAGCCTGCAGCTCTGATCCACCCTGTCCCACATCCCATTCCCAATGCTGCTCATCCTCCTAGCCCAAGTCTGAAATAACCCTCTGCTCTTTCCAACTTCCTTCTCTTCCCTGAAGCCAGCCTACCTTTCTAAAACTCCTATGGCGGTCATTTCCTCTGTTTTCTCAACTTTTTATCACTTACTGGATTAAAAACTCCTCTGCACTGCATACAAACCATTCAAAACATGACCTCTGCTCACTTGCCAATCCTCATCTCTCATCATTTTCATTACGCCTACTTGCCCACCCTGACGGAGAAGGCAAGGGCACCCCACTCCAGCACTCTTGCCTGGAAAATCCCATGGACAGAGGAGCCTGGTAGGCTGCAGTCCATGGGGTCTCGAAGAGTCAGACACGACTGAGCGACTTCACTTTCACTTTTCACTTTCATGCCCTGGAGAAGGAAATGGCAACCCACTCCAGTGTTCTTACCTGGAGAATCCCCAGGTGAGCTGCCGTCTATGGGGTCGCACAGAGTTGGACACAACTGAAGTGACTTAGCAGCAGCAGCAGCAGCAGCCCACCCTGAAATCATCCTAGTTTTAGCAATTTCCAGAACCTAACTACCTTAAAGTCTTTGTACTTGTTGGTCCTTCTGCCTTGCAAGCTCCTCCCTTTCTTAGGTTCTCAGCTCAAATGCTACCTGCTGCATGAAATCTTTCCAGATTCCCCTAAGCCTCTGTCCTTGTCCTGATAAGATTATCTTTATTATAATTGTGTTTTTGCATGTACTCATTAATCTCCAAGATTCTTGATGACAAAGAACATATCACTTCATATTTGTTTAGTGTCTGGCATAGTACAGACACTTAGAAACTATATTAATGATGAATAAGAGCAGCTTGCATTCACTGCACACCTAAATTTCACAGTATTGTAATTTCATACTATATTCACACAAATTTCACAAAGACCATCCTATTTAATCCTCTTAGTAACCCCCATAAGAAGGTACTATTAGCATCATCCATTCTATCTGTGAGGAGACAAAAGTACACACAGGTGAAGTAACTCACATAAGACCTGGATTCAAAAATGCAGGCAGTCTGACATCACCACAGCTCATATCAATGCTTCGTAACCAGTATGATAAAATCATAATCTCAATCTCTTCTCTTTCTCTGCACAGGGGAGAAGTTAGCAGCCCCAGTGAGGCTAAGCAAAAGAGGGGTTCAGTAAGAGGGGGATAATATAAAACACATTCAGAAAGGAGGCAGGAAATAAGCTGACAATGTGATCTACTGATACCCACATTTATCTGCTTATCTGAACTAACCTTAGTTAGTTAGAACCTTAGTTAGTTCAAAAAGCTGCAAAATGCCTTCTTCTTAGTATATCAAGACCTTAACTTATGCAGTATTTCCCCAAATAGTGTGCACAGAACTCTAGTTTCCCAGGAGTTTCCAAATGTCCTGTGATAAAGTTACTGAGAAAATGCCAGGTTAAGTAAAATTAACAGGCTTGTTTGCTAGAGAATTTGAGAGTGTTAATAGAGATTGAGTATCGTCTTCCTTGTCTTACCTGAACACAGAATCCCTTGCTCACAATGCATCCCACAGGCCCAGTGTTGGATACAAGAGCCTGATATGTATCTGTTGGGCCCACAATGCCACTGGCAGACTGACCCTGCTCTCACACATCTCAAATCAAATTAGGCCAAATTAAGGAAATGGCAACCCATTCCAGTATCCTTGCCGGGAAAAATCCCATGACCAGAGAAGCCTGGCGGGCTACAATTCATGGAGTGGCAAGGAGCCGGACACGACTGAGCAACTGAGCCCGACTGAGAACAAGGCATGATACAGGAAGCGTGTGCTAAGAATACAAAGTCTAAAAAGGCAGAATCAACTGGAAAGATGAAATGGTGTCAGGTATCTCAATTCAAGAATGTTCTTCTGTTCCCTGTAATGCTCACAGTATGTGTTCACAGCTCCACAAGAACATTTACCAGCCTTAGTTTAACAAGCTACTTGTATCCAAACACTCTTCCAACTGACTAGTTGCTCAAAAAAAGTTACTCTATTCATTTACACAGAACTTTAAACACAGTAAAAATAGCAATGAACAATTATTAAGTTGGACTGTCAAAAGCATTCTAATTTAGAGAAAAATATTCAAAGGCATAAAAAAACAACAAAAAAAGGCACCTACTGGTATGTCATAGTTTACACTGTTGAGTATTTTGAGAGCAAATGATTACCAATACCTTATTTAACCAATTTCCTCCTAACTCAATAACATCAGTGAGTGAAGTGAAGTTGCTCAGTCATGTCTGACTCTTTGCCACCCCATGGACTGAAGCCTGCCAGGCTCCTCTGTCCATGGGATTTTCCAGGCAAGAATACTGGAGGGGGTTGCCTTTCCTTCTCCAGGGGACCTTCCTGACCAGGTATCAAACCTGGGTCTCCAGCATTGCAGGCAGACTCTACCATCTGACCCACTAGGGACACATGGGGATATATTAAATATATAAGTAATTTTACAAGGTCAAATAATACTTATCTGCTTATTTTATCATTCTATGTGGTAAAATACAGTCCCCAATTTCATAACTCTCATTTATATGTAAATAGGTGAATTGCTACAATTTTAAAGTTCACATTATAAAGTCCATATAAGACACCTCCAAAAATTATTTTACTAGCAAGTAAGCTCTCCTGAAATTAAATATTCACTGACTGCCTGCAACGCAAGAGACGCAGGTTCAATCCCTGGGCTGGGAAGATCCTCTGAGAACGGAATGGCAACCCACTCTAGGTATTCCTCCCTGGAGAATTCCATGGACAGTGGAGCCTGGTGAGCTACAGTCCATGCGGTTGCAAAGAGTCAGACACAAATGAGCAACTAATACTTTCACTTTCATATCGCTTTTCATATATGTGCTTTTCTAATAAAGAAAAAGTTGATTTATTCATTATTATAATAACCCAAGAATACTATTTGGACACTTCCTAAAGTCTCTGCCTACAGAATGAAGACATTTATTACATTTAGTAATTTAGTTTTATCTGTAACTATTCTTAATCTGAAACATCCCAGTTCTAAACAGTACTGGATATTGGAAAAGTGACTCTATTTATGATTCACATATTACCACGCTCAAGGGGAAACAGTACAGGAATTATTAAATTACATACAATATGGCCTATTTCAATTTTCTATGATGACTCAAAAATAGCACTTAAATTAAATTAGCATATAAATCAAAATGCTATATTCATACTTATTGACACTCTGGAATATTTCATACTAAACACAGGAACTAATGATCTGTCACCTACTGCCAGGACATGAGGAAGAGAAAATAAAAGGTAATATAAATACTTAATTCCTGAATCACAACAAATTTATAATAACAGGATAAAATACAGATCAAAAATCAAATACCTTCCATACTTTTCAAAAGTTATTTTCAAAGTTTAGTTTTTATCACCTTTAAAGTATCCATGAAAAGTAAATTATTAGAGACAAGTAACATGCTTTTCTTTCTTACCTATGCGGTCAAATGTCTTATCGCATTTGGGACACTGCAATATTTTTTTGTTACTGTTCTGAATGATTACAGGGGTTAACCCCTCATGAATGCTTCCGACAGAATCACCGGCCTCTGGCTCCTCTTCTGCATCATTCTGATCTTTTTCACTCTGTTCTTCAATGTCAGAATATTCATCTGACATTTCCTCCTCTAGCTCATCTTCTTCAGCATTATATTCACTTCCGGGATCCTCAGAATCATTTCTATCTGACTTTTCCTTATCAAAACTGTCTTGATTCAAATTGTCTGACCCATCACCACTTTCTTGCTCATCATCACTGGTGTCCTCAAACTTAACAGGGCACTTTCGATTCCGTTTTGATCTTCTTGTGGAAAAACTTCTCTCCAGCATTTTTAACCCATGTTTTTTCCCTAATAAAAGGGACCTATGGGTTTTCGACAAATGATTCTCTAAAGACTTCTTATAACAAAAATGTCTACTACAGAATTTACACTGATGATTACTTGATAGTCTTCCAGTTAATTCACTTAGTGTTTCTTCTGGTGATGACTTTTCAGTTAGCTCAGACTGAAAAGTGGCAACATTTTCGTTATTTAGCAGCTTAACTGCATCTATAATATCCAGAAACTTTGCAGCCTCTAAAACAAGAGGGATTTCATATTTGTACACAAAAAATTCTGATGTGTAAAGAAATTCAAGCAAATGCTGAAAAACGGAGTGCGTTACGTGATCCAGGGTGACAACATCCGTGCTCGGATTTTTGCTCAAACATGCATGGAAATAACTACTGCCAACAGCAACGACAACTTTATGGGCGCTAAATTCTTTTCCTTCTACTATAATAAGTAAGTCACAGAAAGACGGCTGCTTCTGCCTGTCATCATTCAAATACTTCAGCAAGTTCTTATTGTACTGCAAAGAACTCAGAAGTTTCCTCTGATCCGGGGAGGGAGGAAGTTCCTGATAACAGCGTAGGGCTTCAGGAGCTGGTCTTTCTGTGGAATGAGTGTAGGTTACTTGGTCACACTCCTCTACAACATTTCCTTCGGGGGAATCTTTATGGTAGCCTAGATGGATCTTCTCGTCAAGATGTGAAGTAACCTTTCTCCTCTTCTTCATTGCAGTACAACGGTTTCAGAACAAGAAACTTCATAAGTGTCTTGAGCGATTTATGAAGGAAAACAGGATTGTCTGGGATCACAGCTTCTGGAGGGGCGTGCCCGAGGGTTGCATGGTCTGTGAAGAAGAGAGTAGAACCATGTAAAACAACTCCACGGCCCAGCCATCCTAAATCACTCGCGGTACTGTCAACAAAACCTTCCTAAATGAGAAGTAAATTATGACAAAGTCACTGCTTCCACGCATTCGTGGCTGAGATTTTAGGGCGGAGAACAAGGAGGGCAGGGTTAGAAAAGACAGCCAACAAAAGAATAATTTTGAAGGAGGCAGGGCACACCTTGCAGGCCCTATTCCCGAACGGAGTAGCGGGAAAGCGGGCAGAAGGGGAGGCTCCCCCGAGCCCGCCGCGGGCCAGGTCGAGGCGGCCACCTTAGCGATGCGGGGGCGCTGACACTCAGGCCGTCGCGGCCACGGAACCCACGTTCCCTCCCCGTCCTCGTCCCCCATTAGCACGCTTCCCCGGGGCGGTGAGGCGCACCTCATCCCGGCCCGCGAGCGTCCAAAGGCCAGAGGCGTCCAGCGGGACTGCCCTGGGAACGGCGCGGAGAGGAGGTCGGGGTCACCCGGGGGACGACCGCCAGAGCAGAGCCTCCCCGGGCCGCTGCCGGGCCGAGACCGCACCACCGACGGCGACCCCCGCCGCCCGCCCACCCACTCCCCGCGCGGACGCCCAGCGCGTCCATTTACCCGGGAACGCAGGGCTCCCCGCTGGCTCCCGGCCGCCAAGCTCCACTCCGGGCGCGCTCGCTCCGGCGCTGAGACACTTCCGGGTTCAGCCCCCGGCCCCGCCCGCCTTTCCCCTGCCGTCGCCCCGCGGCCGCCGCCGCCGCCGCGGCCACCGAACACGTCAGCCGCGCGCAGCCTCGCTGCCGCCCGACACCCCTCCACCCCCCAGCGCGCGCCCCTGCGCATGTGCGCGCGCTCGCCCTCCCCGCGCATGCTCCGTGATGCCGTCTTTTCCGGGCGACCCCAGCGACGACAGTCTGAGTCCGTTAGTCCGGGTTTTCGCGGCGGTTCAGTGGCCGCTGTGACCGAGCTAGTCTGGCCCTGGGGGACAGCCTTGCGGGGACCGGCGGAGGAGAAGACGAGGCGAAGTTGCGGAGGCCTGGGCGGGGGCACCGCGGCGCGAACGGACAGCGTTCTCCCGGCCTGGGGCGGTTCGCAGCGGCCCCTCAGCGACAGGCGACAGCGTCTCCGCCTACGCCGCCCCGCGTCGGAAGAACCCAGCCGGACGCAGCTAACACAGTTGCTCCTAAAATTAGTGTTTGACTTCTTACCGTCCACAGAAAACATTGAAAAGTGTACACATAAGCATACAGCTGGTAGAACGGGAAGGAAAAGCTGAAACAAGGAGAAAAGGTCCACAGGCTAACTTTTGGGGCCAGTGCCCAGGATTGTGCATTTGTAGCGCAGTCCCGGGTGGTGCCGGGATTGCTTCCCCGAAGACTACACGTTTACTAGGCGGTCCTAGTCGTGTGGTTTTCCAGACACGGGGGAAATGAGGCAGAGGCTGACGCCGAACAGGATGGGTGAGCAGCTCGGGGAACCCATTCCCTGTTCCCCTGTGGATGGACCTGGTACAGAAAAGTTATTCCTGACACTTGTTAACGGTAAGGCAAACTTCGTTCAGTAGGGTTCTGTCCTGTGGGGGAGATAATGGGCTCAGTTCCAGACAAGGAATAGTGGGAATTTGCAGCCCAGGAACTGCCTGGGGGTGGCGGGCATGTCAGTGGATGGAGAACTGCCAAGAGATAACGCGGGGTGTCGGGGGATTTTGGCTAAACTGACCCAACAGGATTCTGGTTGGAGGCAGGTGGGATTGGCCAGACATCACCTCGTGGGATGGGGTTGGGGAACCCAGGTATCAGATACAGAGGGTGGGGTATTCCGGCCAAACTGACCTAGCAGGATAATTGAGGAATGCAGAGACAAATACAGAAGCTCAAAAGTCAGAACCTAACTGAGAAGGGAGTTTAGAGGAGCCTGATTAAAATTTGGTCAAGGAGAATCTTTGTTAGACCTCATCCAATCAGTGGAACGTCTTAGAGCAAGGACTGAGCTTTCCCGCAGAAACTGTTCTCCTCAGGACTTCAACCTGAAAACTCTGCCTGGTTTTCAGCCTGATGCTGTAAAGTGTCTGAACTGAAGATTGGAACATCAACTCTTACCTGAGTTTCCTATGGAAATTTCTATTCATAGGCCTGTCCTATGGATTTCAGACTTACTAGCCCCCAGAATCAACCATGCAAGTCAGTTCCTTAGAATATCAGTGTATCCTCTATCTATCCTGTCAGTTCTGTTTTTCTGGAGAACCGTCACTAGTATACTGGCAATGAACTAGTACACTGGCAATGAACAATAGGAAAATGAAAAATAATGCCTTTGTATTTTCCTCAATCATGTGACACCAACATCCATGTCCCTAAGGTGTCAGAAGTCTTTGTCAAAGAAAGTAGCAATGGGGTGGGTGCCACGAAGGAAAGCGCAGAGCCAGAAAGCCAAGACAGAAAGGAAATCTACACTCTTTAGAACCTCTTCCCTATAGCTTCCTTTTGCTGATCTGTCATGGTCTTAATTCAACATCCTTTAAAAGGCTGTTTAACAAATTTATTTCTGAAAATGAAAATGTGTTTCTTCATTTACTCATTGAATATCCATTGAACAACTATTCTGTACCCTGCATGTAACATTTTAAATACACTTAATCATAAAAGTTATGACCAACCTAGATAGCATATTCAAAAGCAGAGACATTACTTTACCAACAAAGGTTCGCCTAGTCAAGGCTATGGTTTTTCCTGTGGTCATGTATGGATGTGAGAGCTGGACTGTGAAGAAGGTTGAGCGCCGAAGAATTGATGCTTTTGAACTGTGGTGTTGGAGAAGACTCTTGAGAGTCCCTTGGACTGCAAGAAGATCCAACCAGTCCATTCTGAAGGAGATCAATCCTGGAATTTCTTTACAAGGAATGATGCTAAAGCAGAAACTCCAGTATTTTGGCCACCTCATGCGAAGAGTTGACTCATTAGAGAAGACTCTGATGCTGGGAGGGATTGAGGGCAGGAGGAGAAGGGGACGACAGAGGATGAGATGGCTGGATGGCATCACTGACTTGATGGGTGTGAGTCTGGGTGACCTCCGGGAGCTGGTGACGGACAGGGAGGCCTGGCGTGCTGCGGTTCATGGGGTCGCAAAGAGTTGGACACGACTGAGCGACTGATCTGATCTGATCTGAATCATAAAAGGTGTTATTTGACAGCATCAGAAACATAAAATACCCGGGAATATGAAATACCTGAGCACTCCCCCTAAAACACAATTCAGAGACATTAAAGAAGACCTAAATAATTGAAATATGTCATATTCATAGATTAGAAGAGTGCATATTGTAAAGATGTCAATCAAGGGACTACTTTGTTGGTCCATTGGCTAAGACTCTATGCCCCAATGCAGGGGGCTGGAGTTTGAACTCTGGTCAGGCAACTAGATCCCACATGTTGCAACTGAGACCCAGCGTAGCTAAACACATATTTAAGAAAATCAAAAGGCAGATGAGAATATATTTGAAAAACATTATGTCCCCCAGGTAAAAAGAACTATTACAGCTAATGAGAAGGAAAAAAAAATATTTAAAATGAGTAAAATACTTGATCAGACATTGCTTGAAAAGAGATAAATATGTGAACGGTATTATCTTTAAATTGCATCTTAAAGGAGATTCTAATTAAAACCACAGTAAGGTACATGCATAAGAATAACTACATTTGACTGATAATATTAAGTGTTGAAGATGTTTCAGCTGGAAGATAGATGTATCAACTGATGAAGATAGATCAACTGGAAATCTCATTAATTTAAAAATATATGTATTTATTTGGCTGCATCCGGTCTTAGTTGCAGCTCTTGGGATCTTTGCTTCGTCAGGCAAGATTTTCTCATTTTTGGTTTGTGGACACCCTAGTTGTGGGAGGGCTCAGTAGTTGAGGCATGCAAGCTTAGTTGCTCTGCAGCATGTGGGATCGTAGTTCCCAGATCAGGGATTGAACCCACATCCCCTGGGTTGCAAGGTGGATTCATAACCACTGAACCACGAGGGAAGTCCTTCATTCACTTCTTCCTGAAATGTAAAATGGTATAAGCACTTTAGAAAACAGTTGAACAATTTTGGAAAATCACACATCATATAGGCTAGGCAGTCCATCTTTATTCAAGAGAAATCAAAGCATTATATCCACACAAAGTCTTAAAATTTTTTACAGCAGCTTTACTTATGATAGCCCCAACTGGGATCAACCCAAATGTCCAATAAGAGGCAAGTGGATAAATATGTAGAATACTATTACTGCAATAAGGAACAAAGTAATGCCAAAGGCAACAACCTAAATGAGTCTCAAACTACTCAAATGGTAAAGAAGGCACCTGCAATGCAGGAGACTAGGTTCATTGCCTGGGAAAACCCCATGGGCAGAGGAACCTGGCAGACTATAGTCCATGGGGTTGCAAAGAGGAGCCATGACTAAGTGACTAACGCTTTCATTACTTAGCGGTAAGAAGGAACAAACTACTGACAAAGGCAACAGAATAGATATCTCAAAATAACTGAATAAAAGACAAAATGAGTATATTCTATATGATTTGATTTATCAAAAAACTACAGATTAAAATGACAGTTTGTTGCTTAGTCACAGCGGGTGACATCAGAATGTATAGATTAAAAAAGCCCACAAGAAAATTTTGATTGTAGCAATAATTTCACTAGTGTATACATATAGCTGATCAAATTATATACCTTAAATGTATACAGAGTATTGCATGATAATCGTAAAGTCATTAAAACATGTCACAGACACATAGACATGCAATGAAACAATGGAAAAGTTGAAAGTCCACAGGTCAAAATTCACAGGTCAATTTACTATTTAAAAAGGTAAAGTTTCAAGTCTGTGACAAAAATATAAGACTGTCCAATAAATGAAAATAAATAGGTGGGCATCAGAAATAAAAGTAAGTTGTATATAACCTCAGCTAATTAAGATAAACTCCAGAGGAATAAAAAAATATAAATTTAAAAATTGAAACCATAAAACGAGTATAACAAAGTAACAGTAAAATGTGAAGGTCTCTCTCACCGTGAGTCAGAATTTAGAAGCAATTAAGGGAAGAAAGCTTACCTGGTGGCTTAGAGGATAAAGCATCTGCCCACAATGCAGGAGACCCGGGTTCAATCCCTGGGTACGGAAGATCCCCTGGAGAAGGAAATGGCAACCCACTCCAGTACTTTTGCCTGGAAAATCCCATGGACAGAGGAGCCTGATAGTCTGTAGTCCATGGGGTCGCAAAGAGTCAGACATGACTGAGCAACTTCAGTTCACTTCAAGGGAAGAACGTTGTTAAATCAACTATGTAAACTTAAAAATATTTTACATGGAGGAATTCCAGTATCAGCAATGGTGTATTAAGTAGCTGGAACCAATTGTCTTGCTGTAAACAGCTAATTCAGTTTTTTTTTTTTTTTTAGACAATAGCTACTGTTTTGAATGCATGGCATAGCTAACAAGGTTGTATATGAGGAATTGTGAGGGCCTGGACTGCAAGAAAAAGAGGCTCAAAGAGGTGATCTGGCCTTGGTGGGGAGCTTCTCCTTAAAAGCAGTTACTGACTGGAAAGATAAAACTGAGAGGCTGATAACACGAGCAGATTGCTGACAGAGCCATGAGGCAGGGAGATAAACATTGAAATTAAAGGACTCCTTCCACAAAAAAGGACCCTAATAAACACCCCATGTTTCCAGCTGGAACTCTGAACATCCTAACCTTTGAGTAAGAATGTACCAGAAATAGACCAGTCTTCAAACACTGAAGCTCTTAACATTTTTATTCCTTATTTGAGAAAGACAATGAGGAATTGCTTGTTCTTTTAGCCTACGTGCCTGCCAGAGGCAAAACCAATCCTATCTTGATTATGATGACATCATCCAGACTCATTATTTTTTTAACTCGTCATTCAACATGACTTGTGGGATCTTGGTTCCCTGACTAGGGATCAATCCTGGGCCCTCAGCGGTGAAAGTGTGGTGTCATAACATATACACCAAGGAATTCCTAATTTGTTAAGTTTTAATATATAATATCCAGTATCAAACACACACCTATACACACAAAGGCTATTTCCAAAAATGTAAGACACAAAACAGATGAAACAGATCCACAGAAGATGAAGACAATGAAGTTGTTAGACCAATACAGCAACAACATATAAACTATGAGTGATATGTTCAAGGAATTGACAGAGAATATTGAAATTTTAAACAAAAAATGGAAATAAAATGCAAATTCTAGAACAGGAAAACATAATAGGTAAATCTAAGAAGAGTGGGTATGTTTAACCTACGATTAGAAAGAACTGAAGAGAAACTGTTGAAGTAAAAGATAAACCAGAAGAAATATCCAGAATTAAACACAAAGAAACCAAGAATAGGTAATACAGAAAAGAGGAAAAGAAATATTTAGAACACATGAAACACTAAACATAAATCTTAATAGAACCACAGCAGCAGAAGAGGAAAATGAGAATGAGGAAGATGTAGCATTTTAAAAAGAAGAGCTGAGAATTTCCCACTGATGAAAAATATCAAGCCAGAAATTCAAGAAAAAGTAGGAATTCCAAGCAAGATAAGTTCATAGAAAAGTAAAATTGGGCATGTAAAACTGCTGAAAATTGGAAGTAAGGAAAAAAAATTTTAAAGCATCCATAGGAGAAAAAAGGGACTTCCCAGGTGGCACTAGTGATAAATAACCCCCTGCCAGTGCAGGAGATAAAAGAGATGCAGGTTCAATCCCTGGGTTGGGAAGATCCCCTGGCCAAGGGTATGGCAATCCACTCCAGTATTCTTGCCTGGACAATCACATGGACAGAGAAGCCTGGCAGGCTCCTAACAGTATATAAGGTCGCACAGAGTCAGACATGACTGAATCAACTTAGCAGGCATGCATGCAGGAGAAAAAAAAAAGTATTGGCATTAGAGGAGCAAAATTAGACCAAGAGCTGACTTCCCAGTGTAAGTTGTTGAAGCCCAAAGACACCTTCATGATGCTCATAGAAGACAACTGCTGAGCTAGAAAAAATACTTCAAATGAGAAGCAAGATAAAAACTAGTTGAAATAAGCCAATCTTGAGAGGATTCACTAGTTCCAGACTCAGTATGTGTTAAAAGTTCTAATTTATATATAACTTTAATAACTCAAGGGTGTTTAACCTCTGGGGTAACTACTAAAATCAAAATTAAATAAATGTTTAATAAGTAGGCTAATAGAGGTAAGGAAGAAGAAGAAAAGGAAAGAAAGAGCAACAGCATTTGAAGCAAATAGAAAAATGTAGTAAGATGGAAAATCTAAAGTCAAATGTAATAATTTCCAGTTAATGACTTAACTGGAAATTTGCCAGGGTCCAGCCCTGGTGGATCCAGGGATTTCGAAGGGGAGACGGCATAGGCAATCAGGAAACAACAGCTTGTTAAAATATTAATTAAAGATATAAAGAGTGGTGAAAATGAAGATAGCTCTGTGAGGAAATTCAGTGAAGAAAAGCAGATGAAATAAGGATAGCTCAGTGAGAACATTTTGTGGAGAAAGGAGGCTGAATAATTCAGCCAGAAGGTAAGAGAAAGAACGATATGGGGAGACCAAGCTTCGGTGAACAAGGCCCCACACTTTATTTTTTAAAGAAGTTTTTATACCTTAAGTTATGCATAGAGGATAATGGGGGAAGGGGTAGAGTCATGCAGGCTTTCTTCCTGCAAACTTCTCATATGCAAAGTTTAGGTGAATTACATCATCTTCTGGCCCGGAGGCCTGTCAACATTTTAAGACCCTTTCTTCAGTAAACTTACTTTTCTCTAAAGGTGATGGCACCCCACTTCAGTATTCTTGCCTGGAAAATCCCATGGATGGAGGAGCATGGTAGGCTGCAGTCCATGGGGTCACTAAGAGTCGGACATGACTGAGCAACTTCACTTTCTCTTTTCACTTTCATGCATTGGAGAAGGAAATGGCAACCCACTCCAGTGTTCTTGCCTGGAGAATCCCAGGGACGGGGAGGCCTGGTGGGCTGCCGTCTATGGGGTCAAATAGAGTCGGACATGACTGAAGTGACTTAGCATAGCATAGCATAACATAGCAAAGGTGATTAGTCAGGCTCCACCCTCCAAAGGCATTGGAGTTGCATTTCTATAGGGCAAAGGTGTCAGATCAGATCAGTCACTCAGTCGTGTCCGACTCTTTGCGACCCCATGAACTGCAGCACGCCAGGCCTCCCTGTCCATCACCAGCTCCTGGAGGTCACTCAGACTCACATCCATCGAGTCAGTGATGCCATCCAGCCATCTCATCCTCTGTCGTCCTCTTCTCCTCCTGCCCCCAATCCCTCCCAGCATCAGAGTCTTCTCCAGTGAGTCAACCCTTCGCATGAGGTGGCCAAAATACTGGAGTTTCAGCTTTAGCATCATTCCTTCCAAAGAAATTCCAGGGCTGATCTCCTTCAGAATGGACTGGTTGGATCTCCTTGCAGTCCAAGGGACTCTCAAGAGTCTTCTCCAACACCACAGTTCAAAAGCATCAATTCTTCGGCGCTCAGCCTTCTTCACAGTCCAGCTCTCACATCCATACATGACCACAGGAAAGACCATAGCCTTGACTAGGCGAACCTTTGTTAGCAAAGTAATGTCTCTGCTTTTGACTATGCTGTCTAGGTTGGTCATAACTTTCCTTCCAAGGAGTAAGCGTCTTTTAATTTCATGGCTGCAGTCACCATCTGCAATGATTTTGGAGCCCAGAAAAATAAAGTCTGACACTGTTTCCACTGTTTCTCCATCTATTTCCCATGTAGTGATGGGACCGGATGCCATGATCTTCGTTTTCTGAATGTTGAGCTTTAAGCCAACCTTTTCACTCTCCACTTTCACTTTCATCAAGAGGCTTTTTAGCCCCTCTTCACTTTCTGCCATAAGAGTGGTGTCATCTGCATATCTGAGGTTATTGATATTTCTCCCAGCAATCTTGATTCCAACTTGTGTTTCTTCCAGTCCAGCATTTCTCATGATGTACTCTGCATATAAGTTAAATAAACATGGTGACAATATACAGCCTTGACGTACTCCTTTTCCTATTTGGAACCAGTCTGTTGTTCCATGACCAGTTCTAACTGTTGCTTCCTGACCTGCATACAGATTTCTCAAGAAGCAGATCAGGTGGTCTGGTATTCCCATCTCTTTCAGAATTTTCCACAGTTTACTGTGATCTACACAGTCAAAGGCTTTGGCATAGTCAATAAAGCAGAAATAGATGTTTTTCTGGAACTCTCTTGCTTTTTCGATGATCCAGCAGATGTTGGCAATTTGATCTCTTGTTCCTCTGCCTTTTCTAAAACCAGCTTGAACATCAGGAAGTTCATGGTTCACATATTGCTGAAGCCTGGCTTGGAGAATTTTGAGCATTACTTTACTAGTGTGTGAGATGAGTGCAACTGTGTGGTAGTTTGAGCATTCTTTGGCATTGCCTTTCTTTGGGATTGGGATGAAACCTGACCTTTTCCAATCTTTTGGCACTGCTGAGTTTTCCAGATTTGCTGGCATATTGAGTGCAGCACTTTCACAGCATCATCTTTCAGGATTTGGAATAGCTCCACTGGAATTCCGTCACCTCCACTAGCTTTGTTCGTAGTGATGCTTTCTAAGGCCCACTTGACTTCACATTCCAGGATGTCTGGCTCTAGGTGAGTGATCACACCATCATGATTATCTGGGTCGTGAAGGTCTTTTTTGTACAGTTCTTCTGTGTATTCTTGCCACCTCTTCTTAATATCTTCTGCTTCCGTTAGGTCCATACCATTTCTGTCCTTTATCGAGCCCATCTTTGCATGAAATGTTCCTTTGGTATCTCTGATTTTCTTGAAGAGATCCCTAGTCTTTCCCATTCTGTTGTTTTCCTCTATTTCTTTGCATTGATCGCTGAAGAAGGCTTTCTTATCTCTTCTTGCTATTCTTGGGAACTCTGCATTCAGATGTTTATATCTTTCTTTTTCTCCTTTGCTTTTCGCTTCTCTTCTTTTCATAGCTATTTGTAAGGCCTCCCCAGACAGCCATTTTGCTTTTTTGCATTTCTTTTCCATGGGGATGGTCTTGATCCCTGTGTCCTGTACAATGTCACGAACCTCATTCCATAGTTCATCAGGCACTCTATCTATCAGATCTAGGCCCTTAAATCTATTTCTCACTTCCACTGTATAATCATAAGGGATTTGATTTAGGTCATATATAACAAGAGAAAGAATTAGCTCAAGGGTCCAAGGTTACAAACATTAAAGCTACTACTTACATTTCTATAAACCAATTATATCAATCAATACACTGCCAAGGACACAGTAGGTAAGGGATATGGAAATTTAGCAGCAAACATTGGCCAAACAAGTGAAAAACCCTTCACCAATACAATTTCTAATCAGCCCACTAATAGTTTTCTAACTTCTCTAAAGAACCTGTTTTTAGAAACACGTGTGGCCGGACAAGCCTGTCAGGTGGGCTAGAGGACTTCAAAGGAGTTTGTAGGTAGAAACACTGTCACACCCAGGAATTATTAACCGGAGCTGTAGATTAACTCTTTTTTCAGAGAGAGGTAGTGGGGGACAGCCCCCCGTAAAGTCAGAGGTGTAGGTGAGAGCACAAAACAGAAAGTAGGCAGACTCTGGTTTTGGGGGGTAGATGCTCGAGAATTTTCAAGGGGCTCCTGAGGCTAAATCTTGCATTTGCGTATTGCCGAAACTCGTTCCTCATGACCTTTGTCATGGGCGGAGCGCTGATCCAAGCCGCCTCCCGACAGAAATTGACCAAATTATTCAATTAAAAAGACACTAATTAACAAACTGAATGAAAAAAGATAAAAACTTGCTATTACAGACTTCATTACTACAAAAACTTGATTACTGCAGACAAGTAAGGTTTAAATTTAAAGAAAAGTTAAAAGTACATAGTTGGAAAATGATACACTATGCAAATGCTAACCAAAGATAGATTGCTGTACCTATATTAATATCAGGCAAAGCAGACTTAGACATAAATGATTCATTTGAGATAGAAGGCCATGTAATAATAATACAGTCTTCAATCCATGAAGAAGATATAGCAATTTCAAATATCTATGCCTGTACTATTGGGGGCAGGAGGAAAAAGGGACGACAGAGGATGAGATGGCTGGATGGCATCACTGACTCGATGGATGTGAGTCTGAGTGACCTCCGGGAGTTGGTGATGGACAGGGAGGCCTGGCGTGCTGCAGTTCATGGGGTCGCAAAGAGTCGGACACGACTGAGCGACTGATCTGATCTGATCTGATCTGATAAATTTCTACCTATCCATATGTATATATATATGTACTATTTTATTTACATATATAAGAAAAGTATGTACTATTATATAATTTATATACTAGCATATAGTAACTAGTATATAATATTTTATATACTAATTATATATATAAAACATTATCATATTAGTACAAAAAAGATAACTTGAAAACCCAAAATGTTTGGAAATTCATTAATACATGGATGGCTCAGTGGTAAAGAATCCACCTGCCAATGCTGGAGATGTGGGTTCCATCCCTGGGTTGGGAAGATCCCCCTTGAGAAGGACATGGCAACCCACTCCAGTGTTCTTGCCTGGGAAATCCCATGGACAGAAGAATGTGACAGGCTGCAGTCTATGGGGTCACAAAAGAATCCTACACAACTTAGCGCCTACACAACAGCAACAATAGCAACAACAAGCATATAATAAATGGCCTAAAGAAAGCTGAGCACCCAAGAATTCATGCTTCTGAACTGTGGTATTGGAGAAAACTCTTGAGAGTTTCTTGGACTGCCAGGAGATCAAACCAGTTAATCCTAAAGGAAATGAGTCCTGAATATTCATTGGAAGGACTGATACTGAAGCTGAAGCTCCAGTACTTTGGCCACCTGATGCGAAGAGCCAGCTCATTGGAAAAGACCCTGATGCTGGGAAAGATTGAAGGTAGGAGAAGGGAATGACAGAGGATGAAATGGTTGGATAACATCATCAACTCTATGGATATGAGTTTGCGCAAGTTCTGGGAGTTGGTGCTGGACAGGGAGGCCTGGCGTGCTGCAGTCCATGGGCTTGCAAAGAATCAGACATGACTGAGCGACTGAACCGAACTGAAACAGCCTAAAGATAAAATAATCACAATATAATTTACAACTTATTTCGAACTGGATAATAATAAAAATATATCAAAACAAATGTGATATAGCTAAAATCATAGAGAACAACTTTAAATGCTCACACTAGAAGAAAAACTGAAAACTCTTGATCTACCTACACATTAATTCCAAGAAATTAGCACCTGCCCCCCACCTCAAAAAAAATTTCCAGAGATTATAAGACTGGAAACAAAACCAGATATCAGTAAAATGGAAAGTTATTTTTTTAATATTATTTATGTCGTTGACTGTGTTGGGTCTTAGTTGTGGTGTGTGGGAGCTTTCCTCATGGCATGTGGGCTCTTCATCATGGCACAGAGCCTGCCCTCTAGTTGGGGCACACAGGCTTTAGAGTTCCTGGGCTCAGTAGTGTAGTTGGGGCCTAGTTGCCTGGTGGCATGTGGGATCTTAGTTTCCCAACCAGGGACTGAACCCATGTCCCTTGCATTGGAAGATGGATTCTTAACCCCTGGACCATACCACTTATTTTTTTTTTAAACCCTAAAGTTATTTTTTGTTGTTGTTGTTAAAAAAAAAATAGCAGTATATAGTTGATAAGGAACTCTTACCTTCCTGTGTGCCATTTGTTAAGTTATTGTGTATTAACTTCAAGTCTCCCCTTCATAATTCTGCATGTGATGCTGGGCTGGCACTCAGATTTGCAGGCTGGCTCCCTGTTAGCTTCTGAAGGGAAAAATAGAGATTTTTGAAAAGTAAGAAAACCATGGTTGGAAAGTGACAAGCTCTCTATCTTGTAAAAGTACCAGAAAGAAAGGACACTATCAGGAGAGTGAAAAGACAACCTAAGAATGGGAGAAAATACTTGCACATGATAAATCTGATGATGTAGTATCCAGATTCTATTTTAAAATTTTATGAATCAAAAAATAATCCAGTTTTCAAAATGGACATTAGATTTGAATAGACATTTTTCCAAAGAAGATATCAGATCAGATCAGATCAGTCGCTCAGTCGTGTCCGACTCTTTGCAACCCCATGAACCGCAGCACGCCAGGCCTTCCTGTCCATCACCAGCTCCCGGAGGTCACCCAGACTCACACCCATCAAGTCAGTGATGCCATCCAGCCATCTCATCCTCTGTCGTCCCCTTCTCCTCCTGCCCTCAATCCCTCCCAGCATCAGAGTCTTCTCCAATGAGTCAACTCTTCGCATGAGGTGGCCAAAATACTGGAGTTTCAGCTTTAGCATCATTCCTTCCAAAGAAATTCCAGGATTGATCTCCTTCAGAATGGACTGGTTGGATCTCCTTGCAGTCCAAGGGACTCTCAAGAGTCTTCTCCAACACCACAGTTCAAAAGCATCAATTCTTCGGCGCTCAGCCTTCTTCACAGTCCAGCTCTCACATCCATACATGACCACAGGAAAGACCATAGCCTTGACTAGGCGAACCTTTGTTGGTAAAGTGATGTCTCTGCTTTTGAATATGCTATCTAGGTTGGTCATAACTTTCCTTCCAAGGAGTAAGCGTCTTTTAATTTCATGGCTGCAGTCACCATCTGCAGTGATTTTGGAGCCCAGAAAAACAAAGTCTGACACTGTTTCCACTGTTTCCCCATCTATTTCCCATGCACTGATGGGACCAGATGCCATGATCTTCGTTTTCTGAATGTTGAGCTTTAAGATACATATATCTTATATATATAAGATATATATATATAAAAAAAAAAAGAGCTTCAAGACCTAGATAATCATGATGATGTGATCACTGACCTAGAGCCAGACATCTTGGAATGTGAAGTCAAATGGGCCTTAGAAAGCATCACTACGAACAAAGCTAGTGGAGGTGATGGAATTCCAGTGGAGCTATTCCAAGTCCTGAATGATGATGCTGTGAAAGTGCTACACTCAATATGCCAGCAAATTTGGAAAACTCAGCAGTGGCCACAAGATTGGAAAAGGTCAGTTTTCATCCCAATCCCAAAGAAAGGCAATGCCAAGGAGTGCTCAAACTACCGAACAATTGCACTCATCTCACACGCTAGTAAAGTAATGCTCAAAATTCTCCAAGCCAGGCTTCAGCAATATGTGAACCATGAACTTCCTGATGTTCAAGCTGGTTTTAGAAAAGGCAGAGGAACCAGAGATCAAATTGCCAACATCTGCTGGATCATGGAAAAAGCAAGAGAGTTCCAGAAAAACATCTATTTCTGCTTTATTGACTATGCCAAAGCCTTTGACTGTGTGGATCACAATAAACTATGGAAAATTCTGAAAGAGATGGGAATACCAGACCACCTGATCTGCCTCTTGAGAAATCTGTATGCAGGTCAGGAAGCAACAGTTAGAACTGGTCATGGAACAACAGACTGGTTCTAAATAGGAAAAGGAGTACGTCAAGGCTGCATATTGTCACCATGTTTATTTATCTTATATGCAGAGTACATCATGAGAAATGCTGGACTGGAAGAAACACAAGTTGGAATCAAGATTGCTGGGAGAAATATCAATAACCTCAGATATGCAGATGACACCACTCTTATGGCAGAAAGTGAAGAGGGGCTAAAAAGCCTCTTGATGAAAGTGAAAGTGGAGAGTGAAAAGGTTGGCTTAAAGCTCAACATTCAGAAAACGAAGATCATGGCATCTGGTCCCATCAGTGCATGGGAAATAGATGGGGAAACAGTGTCAGACTTTGTTTTTCTGGGCTCCAAAATCACTGCAGATGGTGACTGCAGCCATGAAATTAAAAGACGCTTACTCCTTGGAAGGAAAGTTATGACCAACCTAGATAGCATATTCAAAAGCAGAGACATCACTTTACCAACAAAGGTTCGCCTAGTCAAGGCTATGGTCTTTCCTGTGGTCATGTATGGATGCGAGAGCTGGACTGTGAAGAAGGCTGAGCACCGAAGAATTGATGCTTTTGAACTGTGGTGTTGGAGAAGACTCTTGAGAGTCCCTTGGACTGCAAGAAGATCCAACCAGTCCATTCTGAAGGAGATCAATCCTGGAATTTCTTTGGAAGGAATGATGCTAAAGCTGAAACTCCAGTATTTTGGCCACCTCATGCGAAGAGTTGACTCATTGGAGAAGACTCTGATGCTGGGAGGGATGAGGGCAGGAGGAGAAGGGGACGACAGAGGATGAGATGGCTGGATGGCATCACTGACTCGATGGATGCGAGTCTGGGTGACCTCCGGGAGCTGGTGATGGACAGGGAGGCCTGGCGTGCTGCGGTTCATGGGGTCGCAAAGAGTCGGACACGACTGAGCGACTGATCTGATCTGATCTGATCTGATATAAAGGCCAATAAACACATGAAAACTTGTTCAATATCACAGTCTGTATATAAATGTAAATTGAAACCACAGTTACATTCCTACCACATCACACCAACTAGGATGGTCTTTATTAAAAAGATAGATAACAAACACTGGCAAGGCTGTGGAGAAGTTGAAACCCTCATACACTGCTGGTGGGAACATGAAATGGGGCACCTACTTTGGAAAATGTTTTGTCAGTTTCTCAAAAAGAGAATTGAGAATTACAATGCAAGAGTTACCATATGACCTAGCAATTCCACTCCTAGGTATATACCTGTTGTTCAGTCTCAAAGTTGAGTCTGACTCTGTGACCCCATGGACCACAACATGCCAGGCTTCCCTGTCCTTCTTTCACTGTCTCCTGGAGTTTGCTCAAATTGATGTCCATTGAGTCGGTCGGTGATGCTATCTAACCATACCTAAGAAAACGAAAAACTCATTTTCATGCAAAAACTTGTACACAAATGTCTATGGCAATATAAATGTATGTATGTGGATCACAATAAACTATGGAAAATTCTGAAAGAGATGGGAATACCAGACCACCTGATCTGCCTCTTAAGAAATCTGTATGCAGGTCAGGAAGCAACAGTTAGAACTGGTCATGGAACAACAGACTGGTTCCAAATAGGAAAAGGAGTACGTCAAGGCTGCATATTGTCACCATGTTTATTTAACTTATATGCAGAGTACATCATGAGAAATGCTGGACTGGAAGAAACACAAGTTGGAATCAAGATTGCCGGGAGAAATATCAATAACCTCAGATATGCAGATGACACGACTCTTATGGCAGAAAGTGAAGAGGGGCTAAAAAGCCTCTTGATGAAAGTGAAAGTGGAGAGTGAAAAGGTTGGCTTAAAGCTCAACATTCAGAAAACGAAGATCATGGCATCTGGTCCCATCACTGCATGGGAAATAGATGGGGAAACAGTGGAAACAGTGTCAGACTTTGTTTTTCTGGGCTCCAAAATCACTGAAGATGGTGACTGCAGCCATGAAATTAAAAGACGCTTGCTCCTTGGAAGGAAAGTTATGACCAACCTAGATAGCATATTCAAAAGCAGAGACATTACTTTACCAACAAAGGTTCGCCTAGTCAAGGCTATGGTCTTTCCTGTGGTCATGTATGGATGTGAGAGCTGGACTGTGAAGAAGGCTGAGCGCCGAAGAATTGATGCTTTTGAACTGTGGTGTTGGAGAAGACTCTTGAGAGTCCCTTGGACTGCAAGAAGATCCAACCAGTCCATTCTGAAGGAGATCAATCCTGGAATTTCTTTAGAAGGAATGATGCTAAAGCTGAAACTCCAGTATTTTGGCCATCTCATGCGAAGAGTTGACTCATTGGAGAAGACTCTGATGCTGGGAGGGATTGAGGGCAGGAGGAGAAGGGGACGACAGAGGATGAGATGGCTGGATGGCATCACTGACTCGATGGATGCGAGTCTGGGTGACCTCCGGGAGCTGGTGATGGACAGGGAGGCCTGGCGTGCTGCGGTTCATGGGGTCGCAAAGAGTCGGACACGACTGAGCGACTGATCTGATCTGATCTGATGTATGACATAATCCTCAAAAGTATGACATAATTGTCAAAAGGTGGAAGCAAGTCAGATGTCCATGCTGATACATAGATATTAAAATTTGTCTTATTCATAGAATTTAATATTCTGTCATGAAAGGTATTTAAGTATTGATACATCTACAACATAGATGAGTCTTAAAAAAATTCTAAGTGAAAAATGTGAAATGTAAATGACCATGTAGTGTATGACTCCGTTTATATAAAATGAATAGTGAAATTCACAAAAACAAAGTAGATTATTAGTAAGGGTCTAGGGAAAATGGGAGTAGAGGAATGACTGCTGATGAGTACAGATTTCCTTTGGGGTAATGAAACTGTTCTAATATTAGATTGTAATTTTACTTGTGCAACTTTGAATATGCTAAGTGAAAGTCAAAGTCACTCAGCTGTGTCCAACTTTTTGCAACCCCTTGGAATTCTCCAGGCCATAATACAGAGTGGGTAGCACCATGGACGGAGGAGCCTGGTAGGCTGCAGTCCATGGGGTCGCTAAGAGTCGGACACGACTGAGCGACTTCACTTTCACTTTTCACTTTCATGCACTGGAGAAGGAAATGGCAGCCCACTCCAGTGTTGTCGCCTGGAGAATCCCAGGGACGGCAGAGCCTGGTGGGCTGCTGTCTATGGGGTCGCACAGAGTCAGACATGACTGAAGTGACTTAGCAGCAGCAGCCTTTCCCTTCTCCAGGGGATCTTTCCAACCCAGGGATCAAACCCAGGTCTCCTGCATTGCAGGCAGATTCTTTACCAGCTGAGCCACAAGGGAAGCCCAAGAATACTAGAGTGGGTAGCCTATTCCTTCTCCAGTGGATCTTCCCAACCCAGGAATTGAAAAAACCCTGAATTGTATGGTTTAAAAGGTTAAATTTTATTTTATATGAATTACATTCAATAAAAATGGTATATTCATTTTTATAATTGTAACAGCATCAATTCAGTTCAGTTCAATTGCTCAGTCATGTCCAACTCTTTGCGACCCCATAAATCACAGCACTCCAGCAGCAACTCTGGGAATTGGTCCATCACGAGTTCCCAGAGTTCACCCAAACTCATGTCCATCAAGTCGTGATGCCATCCAACCATCTCATCCTCTGTTGTCCCCTTCTCAACCTGCCCCCAATCCCTCCCAGCATCAGAGTCTTTACCAATGAGTCCACTCTTCGCATGAGGTGGCCAAAGTACTGGAATTTCAGCTTTAGCATCAGTCCTTCCAGTGAACACCCAGGACTGATCTCCTTTAGAATGAACTGGTTGGATCTCCTTGCAGTCCAAGGGACTCTCAAGAGTCTTCTCCAACACCACAGTTCAAAACCATCGATTCTTTGTTCTGCGCTCAGCTTTCTTTATAGTCCAGCATTCCATCCATACATGACCACTGGGAAAACCATAGTCTTGACTAGACAGACCTTTGTTGGCAAAGTAATGTCTCTGCTTTTGAATATGCTATCTAGGTTGGTCATAACTTTCCTTCCAAGGAGTCAGATCAGATCAGATCAGTCGCTCAGTCATGTAGGACTCTTTGCGACCCCATGAATCGTAGCACTCCAGGCCTCCCTGTCCATCACCAACTCCCGGAGCTCACTGAGACTCAAATCCATCGAGTCAGTGATGCCATCCAGCCATCTCGTCCTCTGTCATCCCCTTCTCTTCTTGCCCGCAATCCCTCCCAGCATCAGAGTCTTCTCCAATGAGTCAACTCTTCACATGAGGTGGCTAGAGTTTTCAGCTTTAGCATCATTCCCTCCAAAGAAATCCCAGGGCTGATCTCCTTCAGAACGGACTGGTTGGATCTCCCTGCAGTCCAAGGGACTCTCAAGAGTCTTCTCCAAGAATACAGTTCAAAAGCATCAATTCTTCAGCGCTCAGCCTTCTTCACAGTCCAGCTCTCACATCCATACATGACCACAGGAAAAACCATAGCCTTGACTAGACGAACCTTTGTTGGCAAAGTAATGTCTCTGCTTTTGAATATGTTATCTAGGTTGGTCATAACCTTCCTTCCAAGGAGTAAGCGTCTTTTAATTTCATGGCTGCAGTCACCGTCTGTAGTAATTTTGGAGCCCAGAAAAATAAAGTCTGACACTGTTTCCACTGTTTCCCCATCTGTTTCCCATGAAGTGCTGGGACGAGATGCCATGATCTTCATTTTCTGAATGTTGAGCTTTAAGCCAACCTTTTCACTCTCCACTTTCACTTTCATCAAGAGGCTTTTTAGTACTTTTTCACTTTCTGCCATAAGGGTGGTATCATCTGCATATTTGAGGTTATTGATATTTCTCCCGGCAATCCTGATTCCAGCTTGTGTTTCTTCCAGTCCAGTGTTTCTCATGATGTACTCTGCATATAAGTTAAATAAGCAGGATGACAATATACAGCCTTGACATACTCCTTTTCCTATTTGGAACCAGTCTGTTGTTCCATGACCAGTTCTAACTGTTGCTTCCTGACCTGCATACAGATTTCTCAAGAGGCAGATCAGGTGGTCTGGTATTCCCATCTCTTTCAGAATTTTCCACAGTTGATTATGATCCACACAGGCAAAGGCTTTGGCATAGTCAATAAAGCAGAAACAGATGTTTTTCTGGAACTCTCTTGCTTTTTCTATGATCCAGCGGATGTTGGCAATTTGATCTCTGATTCCTCTGCCTTTTCTAAAACCAGCTTGAGCATCAGGAAGTTCACGGTTCACATATTGCTGAAGCCTGGCTTGGAGAATTTTGAGCATTACTTTACGTAATGTGAAATGTAGCATGTGAGATGAGTGCAATTGTGCGATAGTTTGAGGGGACAAATTAGTGGTATGGAATTAACAGATACAAGATACTCTATATAAAGTAGGTAAGCAACAAGGGTATACTGTATAGCACAGAGAATTCTACCCATTATCTTCTAATGACCTATAAAGGAATATAATATCTAAAAATACTCAATCACTATTCTTTACACCTGGAACTAGCACAGTATTGTAGATCAACTACATTTAAGTTTAAAAAAAAGTTGAGAGAGTGGGGGTTACGTTTTTAAAGGATGAAAAAAAGTAAGAACTGAGTAAAATAAAGTAGAAATATTTGTAATAAGTAAAACAAGTGGATTAAACAAAACACTTTGAAGAAGTAGAAATTAAACCTGGAACCTGCAACACACTGAATTAGGTTGAGAAAGGTATTCAAGAGGGGTGAGAACAAATCATACTTGACAGCTCAGTGCCTACGCTGGTTCCAGAAGGGTTTCTGGTATGAGACAAGATGAAAGAAGCAGGGAGGAGACAGAGGGTGTCAGAATTAGGCCCTGTGCTCTAAGAGCCTTGGGTAACAAAGATCGGGTTTGCTTTCTTCTGCCAGAAAGCTTTAAGTTGACTTGTCAAGGACATCAGATGTTTGTTTGGCAAAGTGGTAACATGGAGTAAAAATTTTATTGCTTAGCATGACCATCTGCAAGAAAGAGACTTGTAAATCCTCTAAAGAGTGTGCTGGGATGGAAGGTGGTCAAGTTGGGTTATCAGGCTTTCATTTTGCCTAGTGTGCACAGTGTGTAAGGCAAGGCTAGAGAAGAATCAGGAAAATAAAAATTTTTAGAGGTCACATTTCAGCAGAGAGAAGAAAGCAAAGGTGGGAAGCATTTCAAGGAGTGAGGACGGTTAAGAAAAAGAGCTCAGTTTTAGGTGATGCCTGCTCCTGGTTTTGGTAGTGTGCTGTTGATTCACGAGAAGCAAGGGAGTGGCATAGAATATTGTGGGATGAGTTCAGTTTTGGAGTCAAAGCATACCTCTTACGTCCTGTTGCTGTCAGCTTGTATGCTTTTCAGACTATAGTGAAAATCAAAGAGATGTGCTCAGCCTTTCAGTTCTTTCTGAAAAATAATTTTACAATCAATGATACGCATTTTTTCCCATTGAAAAAATCATACATGTTTTGAAGAAGAATGGAACATTTGTCTGGTGATGTGGTATAGTATATCTAAATTATTTCTAAATTAAACACAGAGTAAGTTCTTGCCTGGAGAATCCCAGGGATGGGAGAGCCTGGTGGGCTGCCGTCTATGGGGTCGCACAGTCAGACACAACTGAAGGGTTGCAGCAGCAGCAGCAACCACAGAGTAAAGGATATTCTTCTAGAAAACAACCAATATATGAGTGTGTGTGCCCAATTTTATCTTTTACTTTTCGTTAACTTTTTGCTTTGAAAGTGTTTTACTTTCCCAGAATTTAATGACCTGTTTACATAATAGATTCTAAAACTCAGAGCAACTTCCTTGGAACCCAGAGGAAATGAATAGATGTTGATATACATTACTGAAGGTCATAAAACACAGTTACATTAAATTTTTTAGGTGAAAATTCTTTTGAATATATTAAACCTGCACTGCAGAAGCACACTAAATTTTTATGGATAAACATTTTTTTTCCCACTGGAGGGTGCAATTCATCAGTGTATCAATATTTCCACAGTTCCTTTAATGAGTATACTTTATAAAAAATATCAGAGAAATGATTATTTCCATGTGGAATGCAGAGTGGATTTTATGAAACTTTAAATAAATGAAATTTCACTAATAGAAATCTGGGCTTTATTCTATAATATACTTTTGATTTAATTAGGATCAAATGATTTTTAAGCTAAGTATTTTTTTTTAAGCTAAGTATTCTTTTTTTTGGATACTGCCTATGACTTTTTGGTTTTTAATACTGCAAAAATGTATGCTAACAATTCATAATAAAGAGAAATACAGCCCTACTTATTGTGAAGTTTTTGCAGTGGTTTTCTTTAGCAGTCTGTATTTAAAATTCTCTATGAAATACAAATTATTAGACTATGTGCAGTAGTAATGTGGAGAAGGCGATGGCACCCCACTCCAGTACTTGTGCCTAGGAAATCCCATGGACGGAGGAGCCTGGTGGGCTGTAGTCCATGGGGTCGCTAAGAGTCAGACACGACTGAGCGACTTCACTTTCACTTTTCACTTTCATGCATTGGAGAAGGAAATGGCAACCCACTCCAGTATTCTTGCCTGGAGAATCCCATGGATAGAGGAGCCTGGTGGGCTACAGTCCACGGGGTCACAAAGAGTCGGACACGACTGAGCTACTTCACTTCGCTTTAGATATAACTTTAATAAAATATAGATTTTAATAACAGCCATATTTATTGATTACCAATCAGTTGTGTCTCAGCAGAATTTTGTACAGATTAACTTTCTGTTTTTAACAGAAATAACAAAGTTATTTAGTTCTCACAGCAACCTCAACAAATAGTTACCATTTTCCCTCGCTTCAGAGAAGAGGAATCTGAATTGTCCTGTGACTTACCCAAGTTTATACTTACCGCAGTTCAAGCTGGGTGGCCTGACTGCATGGCCCAGACATCATCATTGTTTAATAGCTATGTTAGACTTATCTTTGCCAACTCCTGTTACCCAAATAGCAATGTCTTGATTTTTATTTTAGACACTTGAAGGCAGGCACGTTGCATTGCAGCTAATGTCTCAAATATGTCCATCAACTATTATGGTTTTTCCTTGGCCAAAACTGATAGAACTCCCTTAATCATGACTTAAAGAAATGGTGACTCTTAATTTCCTATCCCAGCAGCTCTTCTCTCCACCCCTGCCCATAGCAGGACACTAAGATTGCCACTCAGAGGAAAAGACCACATCGTCTCAGCTCACGCGGCCTCAGAGATGCATGGCTTGTCAACAGGTGGGCAATGAAATGTTAAGTGTAACTGTTAGGTAGGACTTCTTAAGATATAAGATCTGTGGTCTGTGACACTTATTCCTGCTTACTCTCTCCTACTGCCTCCAGTGCCTGCATGAAGAGCAGCAAGAGATTAAGCAGCCTTTTAGACCTTCAGGCAAGATGCTGGGATGAAGAGCAAGAGAGGCAAGGAACTTCTAGCTCCTGTAAGCCTCTATTTTGAGGTTTTCTGCTATAGGCCGCTATCTTTAATCATATTAACAATTATGGATTTTTGCAAGGTTTAAAAACCCATGTTGTTGATCCTCAGTCAGCACCCAACCACAGCCTTTCTCAGCAGATGTGACCCTACCATGAGGCCATCAAACTTCCTTTCAGACTATATTGATTTTGAATATGTTATTGGGCTAGTGATACACATTTGCTTAATTCTACACCATCATTTCTTTAAAGATTGCTTCTTCCCATAGTTTAAATTAATTGCAAAACTTGTTCTACTCAGGGTAATAATTTGCAACTTGCTTTTTACCATTGTCAATTTAAAATATTTTAATTCATGCCAAGTGTTACTTCCCTTTTTATAGCCAGGAAGAGTACTATGGTGTACTCTTTTTGAGGCCAAAGAAGTTAAAAGTATTCTTATAAGATTAGCAACATGATTTGGCAGTAAAGAATAAGTATGACATAGTCATTTTGTATAAAGAAATTCACTAACTTCCTGGATTCCCAGCATTTCCTCTTTGCTCAGACACAAGCCTTGATTTTGCCAACTTCTCTTTAAACTTGCCACCAGCCTCTTATTTTAAGGAAAAGAATAAATGAAGTTTGCTTTAAGGCCCTTTATTTGAGGTTTAATCAATGTTTGGGAAAAATTACATGAAACTTCCTAGGTGAGAAGATGACCAAAGGTCTGTGAGAGGTGGAATATCATAAGGTTTTAAGATTCTGCCAACAAAGGTCTGTCTAGTCAAGGCTATGGTTTTTCCAGTAGTCATGTATGGATGTGAGAGCTGGACTCTAAAGAAAGCTGAGTGCCAATGAATTGATGCTTTTGAACTGTGGTGTTGGAGAAGACTCTTGAGAGTCCCTTGGACTGCAAGGAGATCCAGCCAGTCCATCCTAAAGGAAATCAGTCCTGAATATTCATTGGAAGGACTCATGCTGAAGCTGAAACTCCAATACTTTGACCACCTGATGCAAAGAACTGACTCATTGGAAAAGACCCTGATGCTGGGTAAGATTGAAGGCAGCAGGAGAAGGGGATGACAGAGGATAAGATGGTTGGGTGGCATCTCTGACTGAGGTTGAGCGATGCCAGGCTTCCCTGTCTACCACCAACTCCAGGAGCTTGCTCAAACTCATGTCCATTGAGTCGGTGATGTCATCCAACCATCTCATCCTTTGTCACCCACTTTTCCTCTTGCCTTCAGCCTTTCCCAGCATCAAGGTCTTTTCCAATGAGTCAGCTCTTTGCATCAGGTGGCTGAAGTATTGGAGTTTCAGATTCAGCATCAGTCCTTCCAGTGAATATTAAGGACTGATTTCCAGTTCTTTGGGGCCAGGGCAGCCAGCCTCACATCAAAGGGAAGGTGAGCTCAGGTCCTGGGTTTCTGTTTCTAATGCCCTCCCTCACTTCACCTCTTACAATCAGAGTCCAGCTCATTCGCAGTCTTGCTTCTACGAGGGAAGAACAAAAGGAAAACTCTCCAGTCGGCTCTTCTGCTTTCTCTCTCACCTTCTCAGATTAACTCCTTTCAGAATGGCCTAAAACTATGTTTTGGAAGAGCACACAAGTATTGAAAACACTTAGGTAAAGACATACTGGGAATGAAAAAATGTTTGAGTGAAACAAAGGTAGGAAGGATGACTTGTATCGTCCTCAGCATTTGCCTTTTCCTTCTTGTTCCTCAGTGACTTGTATCTGATGGTGAGTCCATGTCACCTAAAATCCAGGACTTAAATAAAATACAGCAACAAGACACTAGGTTTCAGTATCTCAATATCTAAAATGAGATGAATTTGATAAGATATTTTTCAGAGAAGCGCTAAGACCAAAGGTGAGGAGGGGAAAGGATGGGGCATTTCATATGGAAAGTAGAACATTGTATGATGATTAAAGATACCTCGGATTCAGAAGAACTATCGGTTAGGTTTCTTTAGAGCATTTAAAAAAGTTTACACATACAAACATAAAGTATTACATAAGACACAAGGTTTGCTTCATGTACTCAATCTGTGGTCTTACCTGAAGGATAGCACAGGTGGGTAGGATTTAACAAACCCTCAATAATTAGAGTAAAATTTAAGACAGTCAGTCCTGTAGTGACAGGATCCTAAGGCTGAGAGCAGATTCACTGAGTTGTCTGTATTACCTCTAAATCTGTACTCATGAGACAGGGCAGAATGCCCTTGAGGGCTTTATGTGAAGGAAAAAACACCGTTGCCCAATGCAAGTAGGACAGGACTGTCTCCTCCCCATCTAATTACCAACACTTTCACAATTTGCATTTAAAATTTGAAGAGTGTCCTCCACCTTGTCTGCTACCGGTCTTGTCTCATACGGTTTTTGCTTGCCTATTCAGGAGAATAAGCCTGGAACCGGATTCTGAGGGTGCTTTAACCAAAGAGGGGTGTATCGTAAAGTGGATCAAGTACAATATGGAAACACTCTCTGAGGATACAGGGTATCACAGCTGAGCAAGGACCCTGGGAAACAGTGCGTCCATACCGAAAGGTCAGCATTAGTACCAGGGAGAAGGCGAGCAGCCATGCAGCCATGACAAGCAAAGTGGAAATGTCAGAACTGACATTGCAGATGGCAAACGACTAGGCAAAAGTGGGCCTGCTAGACTGGATACACCGCTAGGGAAGCCCACTAGGGGCTGGTCCCATGGGGGGCCTGAAAGAGTCTTGGTCCACAGTGGGGAATGAGTTGGTGAGAGGGGCACCAACCGTGGAAAGAATCTCTTAATTCCAGCTTGTGTTTCTCATGATGTACTCTGCATATAAGTTGAATAGACAGGGTGACAATATGCGGCCTTGATGTACTCCTTTTCCTATTTAGAACCAGTCTGTTGTTCCATGTCCAGTTCTGACTGTTGCTCCCTGACCTGCATACAGATTTCTCAAGAGGCAGATCAGGTGGTCTGGTATTTCCATCTCTTTCAGAATTTTCCAGTTTGTTGTGATCCACACAGTCAAAGGCTTTGGCATAGTCAATAAAGCAGAAACAGATGTTTTTCTGGAACTCTCTTGCTTTTCCATGGTCCAGCGGATGTTGGCAATTTGATCTCTGATTCCTCTGCCTTTTCTAAAACCAGCTAGAACATCAGGAAGTTCACGGTTCACATATTGCTGAAGCCTGGCTTGGAGAATTTTGAGCATTACTTTGCTGGCGTGTGAGATGAGTGCAATTGTGCGGTAGTTTGAGCATTCTTTGGCATTGCCTTTCTTTGGGATTGGAATCCCTTTTCCAGTCCTGTGGAAAGGACTGATGGGTCAGCAAACGACAAAGCCTGCAAAATGACCAAAAGGTTTTAGAAACACAGGAAACTTCAGCTCAAAGAGCTGAAATAACAGCAGTCATATGTTTGCAGATGAGGAATTTAACCTTTATTCTGATTCTCAGTATATTGTCAGGTTGTTTCCACACATTGAAACTGCAGTTTTACCTGAAAATAAAACAACCATATTTCATTTGTTAACTAAATTACAGCAATAAATTTGGGAAAGAAATAAAATATTTTTCATTGGACACATTCGGGCTCATTCCGGATTGTCTGGCCCTTTAAATGCCTTTAATGATTTGGCTGACTTGTTAACCAGGAATACAGTGGCTACGGTGATTGAGGAAGCCAAAGCCTCTCACTTACTTCATCATCAAAATGCTACTGCTTTAAGATATCAATTCCAAATTCCCAGAGAAACGGCTAGGGAGATTGTGCGCTCTTGCCTACACTGCCCCACTGTTCATAATAGTCTACCTATGGGAGTTAATCCTCGCGGTCTCAAACCTAACATACTCTGGCAAATGGATGTAACTCATATGTCTCTTCATTTGAAAACTGTCCTTTGTTCATGTAACTGTAGATACCTTTTCTCACGTTATTATTGCAACTGCTCGTACTGGAGAGGTGGTTAAAGTTGTGATACAACATCTCTTTACTTGTTTTTCATATTTGGGCCTGCCAAAAGCTTTGAAAACTGACAATGCTCCTGCTTACACTTCTAAGTCTTTTCTGGAATTTTGTTTAAAGTTTCAAATTAAACATAATACAGGCATCTGTTATAATCCACAGGGACAGGCCAATGTTGAAAGAGCACATCAAACATTAAAAATCCAAATTCAAAAACTAAAAGAAGGGGAGTTTAAGTATAGCTCTTCCCATCAAATCTTGCAACATGCTCTTTTTGTAATAAATATTTTAAATACTGATTCAGCTGGAACTACTGCAATGCTTCACCATTGGTGCCTGGAGCAATTGAATGCAAAACCATTAGTCAAATGGAAGGACCTCCTCTCAGGACAATGAGAGGGTCCTGACCCATTATTAACTAGCGGTCGAGGATGTGCTTGTATTTTTCCACAGGACTCAAATTCTCCAATTTAGACCCCGGACAGGCTGATTCGCCATGTTGCAGTTCCCCAGACATCCAGTTCCCCCATTGCTTCGATTATAAAAGAGGAAGGGCACTCCTCTGCCCAGAACAGCCCTCTGGCGAGCTGCGGGCTGGACCAGCCTGGCTACCGGGGCCCAGTGCACAACGCTCACAGTCGCAGCCGGTAGCCCCGCCAGCATCTGTCTGTGCTCGCTTGACGGCCGCTGAGCCTGAGGCTGGTTCAGCGAGGGAGCAGGGGCGGCGCCGGCTGGCTGGGGAGGCAAGATAAACATCGAGATCCCAGAGAGACTGACAGGGCTGCTGCAGCGCGAACTCCAACCAGAAAATAATTCTGCTTATTCTGTTTTGGCTTGTCTACCCTATCCTTATGTTTTTCTCTTTACCAACGATTCTTCAAAACTTAATGTACATATGACTTTCACTGATGGACCCAACGTAGTGACTTGTGAACGATGTATGCTCTCATCTTGTTTAAACCCTCAATGTAATGTTTGCTCCTTTGTGGTGTTACAATGCCCACCCTATCTTATGGTGCCTATGATAGCTATGGTCTTGCTGTGTTACAACAACTGCAGGATTTAATGTGATTGTGATGGTTTGTGGGTTTACTTATCTTAGGAATATCAGCTTTAATAGCAGCAATTAGTTCTGTTACTGCAGCAGCAATATCATTGACTCAACAAGTGCATACTGCCCAATACTTTGATACCATGTCTAAAAATGTTTCTTTAACTCTAGCAACACAGGAAGCTATAGATAGGAAATTAGAGATGAGAGTAGATGCCTTGGAAGAGGCAATAATGCATATTGGGACTGAAGTACAGGCTTTAAAAGTGAAAATGGCTTTGACATGCCACGCTGATTACAAGTGGATATGCGTGACATCTTCGAAGGTAAACGAGACAGATTATGAATGGGAAAAGATTAAAAATCATATCTCAGGTGTTTGGAACAGTTCTGATATTGGCCTGGACTTAGGAAAACATAATCAGATACAGACCTTGGAACACTCTCAACTGGATTTTACCACCGCTGGAGCAGCTAATGACTTTTTTCACACCTTCTCTAACTTTATTTCTGGAAAAAATATTCTGTCTAATATCTTTAGTTCTAATTTTACTTCTCATAATCATTCTTCCTTGCATTGTCAGGATTCTTCGACAGAGCATTCAGAAGCTCGAGACTGAGCTGCATCTGGCTGTTTTAAGAAATAAAAAAGGGTGAGATGCTGGGAGCCTGCGAGAGGACCTCCGCCCATGGCAAAGGTCATGAGGAAGGAGGCTCGACATACGCAAACACGGGTTCGAGCCTCAGGAGTCCCCCTGGAAATCCTCGAGCATCTACCCCCATAACCAGAGCCTGCCTACTTTACTACTTTGTGATCTCACCTACACCTCTGACTTTACGAGGGGCTGTCCCCTACTACCTCTCTCTGAAAAAAGAGTTAACTTAGAGCTCCAGTTAATACAAATTCCTGGGCGTGACAGGAGTGTTTTAACCTACAAACTCCTCTGAAGGTTCTCTAGCCCACCTGACAGGCTTGTCCGGCCACATGTGATTACTCACAGCCTCCCAACCGTGAGAGGCACGAGATGCTTTAAATCGTCTAAAAACAGATTCTTTAGAGAAACTATTAGTATAAGTATAGTGGGCTGATTAGAAATTGTATTGATGAAGGGTTTTTCATTTGTTGAGCCAATGTTTGCTGCTAAGTCTCCACATCGCCTGCCCTTACACACATTAATGAATATATAGAAGAAATAAGTATTAACCTTTGATATTAATCATGTTAGACTTTAGGCTAAGTAAATTCTTTCCTTAATTAAAACCCACAACACCCTCACCCTATAGGGATGTAACTTTATTTAGGTGGAGTCTGTTTTAAGAATAATCACCCCTGGAGAAATAAGTGTCCTGAATTGACCACTGTCACAAGGAGAGGGTCATAAATTGTCAGCAGGCCCCTGGCCAGAAGATGATGTAACACCCCCAAGACCTCTGTATACATTTGTATGAAGCACTTGACTTTGATACAAGTCAGGACTGCTGACCCCGCGTGACTTTTGTATACCATCTCAGTGTATAAAAGTAGACCATGGAAAATAAAGAATTGGGATCAGTTCCTCGAAAGACTGGTCTCCCCATGTCACTCTCTCTCTCAAATTCTGGTTGAGTCTCCATCTGGAGTGCAGAACCCACCATGCTTACTAATTATGCCTGGGCTTCTAAGATCCGACCGGGGAGGCCTCAGTGTCTCCTCTCCTTAGGGAGAATGGAAGGATGCCTGTGGCCTACGTAAGTGGTGCAAACTTCTTGTCTTGAAGTTTTATTGGTCTCCCGCATAAACCAAGCTACTCATTCTCTTTTCTCCACTGAATTTCCTACTGAGCTATCCTCATTCTATTACTCTTTATATCTTTAATTAATATTTATTTAAGCAATTGTTTCCTGACCGTCACCCACACCGTCTACACCTTGAACTCCCTGGATTAGCCAGGGCTGGACCCCAGCAGGAGTAGTTCTCCACAGGCCAGAGGAAGAGGCTGTTTGTGGTATGCAGGATAGCGTGCATGTGTGCACGCTCAGTTGTGTCCGACCCCTTTGCGACCCCATGGACTGCTGCCCACCAGGCTCCTCTGTCCATGAGATTCTCCAGGCAAGAATATGGGGGTGCATTGCCATTCCCTTCTCCAAGGGATCTTCCCAACCCAAGGATCAAACCTGCAGCTCCTGTGTCTCCTGCATTGTTAGGCAGATTCTTTACCACATCTCCACCTGGGAAACCCAGGTAAGCGTGATCATGGCCTCCCAAAGATGTTCAGGACCTAGTTCCCAGAACCTGTGAAGATGTGACCTTCATGGCAAAAGGGACCTTGCAGATTGGATTAAGGATTTTGATATGAGGAGCTGATGCTGTATTAATCGGGTGGGCCTACTCGCTGGACTGTGAAGAAGGCTGAGCGCCGAAGAATTGATGCTTTTGAACTGTGGTGTTGGAGAAGACTCTTGAGAGTCCCTTGGACTGCAAGGAGATCCAACCTGTCCATTCTGAAGGAGATCAGCCCTGGGATTTCTTTGGAAGGAATGATGCTAAAGCTGAAACTCCAGTATTTTGGCCATCTCATGCGAAGAGTTGACTCATTGGAGAAGACTCTGATGCTGGGAGGGATTGAGGGCAGGAGGAGAAGGGGACGACAGAGGATGAGATGGCTGGATGGCATCACTGACTCGATGGATGTGAGTCTGAGTGACCTCCGAGAGCTGGTGATGGATAGGGAGGCCTGGCGTGCTGCAGTTCATGGGGTCGCAAAGAGTCGGACACGACTGAGCGACTGATCTGATCTGATCTGACTCTAGTCACAGGGGTCTTTATGAGAGAGAGAGGGTCGGGGAATGAGGTGTGACTTGGTATCAGAGATTGGAATGAAGTGTTCCTGAGTCAAGGATGCAGGTAGCCTGTGGCAGCTGGAGAAGGCAAGTACATGATTGTGCCCTAGAGCCTTCTGAAGGAATGCAGCTAAGCGAACCCTGATTTTAGCCCAGTGATACTCGTTTTGGATTTTGACCTCCAGATCTGCAAGAGAATAAATTTGTGTAGCTTTTAGCCACTGTTTTTAGTACTGTTACAATAGCAATAGAAAAAGACTTCACTTTTAAAGAACTGGACTAATGGGGATAACCCCCTAAAACAGTGGAGACCAAATGGCCATGCTTAGCAGTTAGGAATCAGGTGGGTGCAGTTATGGTAAAGAGGAGCAAGGTTTGAGTGGCAGTCAGAACTGACCCATGGAGAGGCTATGGCTCCCGATACACGGGGGCCCCAAAGAAGCAAGAGAAATGGGAAGCCCACATGGACACCACTAAGTCTATATAATGAGGAGAAATCAAGGATGGATGACCAGGAGGCTGAAGCCAGACACTTCAAAAAATACTCATTATTCCTTTTCCAGTTTTTGGATTTGAACCACTTTTCAAACCCATTGAGCCAAGAAGAGGTCAGGTTTCCAATGGGAAGGATTCTCAAAATGTATATATGGTAATAATTTATCTAATGCTACCACAATAGACCCTGTTGTTGCTATTCAGTCACTAAGTTGTATTTTGACTCTTTGTGACCCCATGCCCTGCAGCACACCAGGCTTCCCTGTCATTTACTATCTCCCAGAGTTTGCTCAAACTCATGTCTGTTGAGTCAGTGATGTTATCCAACCATCTTATCCTCTGTCACCCCCTTTTCCTCTTGCCTTCAATCTTTCCCAGCATCAGGGTCTTTTCCAGTGAGGCAGTTCTTCGCATCAGGTGGCCAAAATATTAGAGCTTCAGCTTCAGCACCAGTCCTTCCAAAGAATATTCAGGGTTGATTTCCTTTAGGATTGACTAATTTGATCTCTTTAGAGTCCAAGAGACTCTCGAGAGTGTTCTTTAGCACCACGGTTCAAAAGCATCAGTTCTTCAGTGCTCAGCCATGAAGTTAAAAGACAGCTCCTTGGAAGAAAAGCTATGATAAACCTAGACAACTTATTAAAAAGCAGAGACACACTAACTTTTCTGACAAAGGTCTGTATAGTCAAAGCTATGGTTTTTCCAGTAGTCATGTATCTATGTAAGAGTTGGACCATAAAGAAGGCTGAGAGCTGAAAAGTTGATGCTTTTGAACTGTGGTGTTGGAGAAGACTCTTGAGAGTCCCTTGGACAGCAAGGATATCAAATCAGTCAATCATAAAGGAAATCAATCCTAAATATTCATTGTAAAGACTGATGGTGACACTGAAGCTCCAATACTTTGGCCACCTGATGTGAAGAGGTGATACGACTCATTAGTGATATGACCTAAATCCCAGTCTGTGAGAAGTCTGAGCCCTTAGCTCACCAGGCCTTTCTTGGGGGATAGCCATTATACTTGACTATTTGTCATCAACATTGGTCAAGAATGCATGAAGCTGGAAGTCAAATTTCTCCTGATGTTTGTAGCATATGGTTGGCTGACAACCTGTTTTTTTATTCAATACCTGCCTAACTTTTGTGCCAAGTTCATGGTCCTCTCAAGGAAGCCAGTGAGTAAGATGGGGATACATGGGCCTAGCCATTTCTGCCCAGTGTGAGATCTCTCTTATGGACTCTTGTAATGATCTCTTTGTTGCAGAATTCCCCTTGAGCACACAGACAACTTATCCATCCTGCATCATGATTTGATCAATCCCCTGCCAAATTCTATTCCTCCATTTGTCTTTACCTTGTGTTACCTGCCTCCTCCAACAAATAAGTATTTCTCCTAACTCCATGTCTGTGTCTGCTTCTTAGAGAACCTGAATGACTTTCACAAAGAAGTGGGATTGGGTATAGACATGTGGATGGCCTATGGGAGTGGACACACTGTCTAAAGATCTTTTTACCACTTGTGGTAATGGTTTTAAGTGTCCCCAAATTCTCTGATACTCTTCTTCAAGAGTTATATTCTAGTTTTCCTCTTCTTGACTTTGGGATAGGCTTCTTTCTAATGAATAGAATAAAGGGAAAGTAATGATGAGCAGCTTTGGAGACTAGTAGGCAGAAGGCACCATAGCTTCCTGCTCTCCCTTGTATCCCTTCCTCTGAAGGAAGCCAGGCGCCACATTGTGAGGAACAGGGGACCGGAGAGCCCCCCGAGAGAGAGAACAGAGGCCTCCCACCAACAGCAGGTGAGCAAGTCTGGAAGTGGTTCTGTTAGTCCCCAGACTGCAACCCTGGATGGCAAATTGACTGTAGCCTCTTCAGGACCGGAACCATAAGCAGCTGTTTCTGGACTCCTGTGTGTGAGCTGATGCAGACAAATGTGTGTTGTTTCAAGCTGCCAGTGTTAGAGGACTTTGTTATCCAACAATAAAAAACCATATATTTGTAAAAGACTGTCTGAAAGCATCCACTATTGCAGAAACACTAAACAGACAGAATGCCTCACCCAGCTGTCATCAGTCAGCCTGTTATCAGCAACTCCTGTGTTAGAAAAATGGTTTCAAAGATGGAGAAACCATGGGGACAAATATGAAAGCTATTTGTGATCCTAACAACTTGGACTCACATTCATCAGATCAGATCAGATCAGTCGCTCAGTCATATCCAACTCTTTGCGACCCCATGAATCCCAGCACGCCAGGCCTCCCTGTCCATCACCAACTCCCGGAGTTCACCCAGACTCACGTCCATCGAGTCAGTGATGCCATCCAGCCATCTCATCCTCTGTCGTCCCCTTCTCCTCCTGCCCCCAGTCCCTCCCAGCATCAGAGTCATCAAGGCCTATTTAACTACTTAAGTGGCTCCCGGAAGCCTGGACTGACGGCAGTGGTGGACAGCACTGAAACACCCACGAGGACACTCACTTGCCCAGTGTTGGCCACATAGCTTCTTTCTGTGGGGCAGGGGAGGGCATGTGCCCTGGGAACCCACAGGTCGTATTAGTTATAGTCTCACTGAGCAGCTGCTGGTGGGACAGAAAGATGGGAACATCTGTCAAAAGCTCCAAAATCACTACAGACGGTGACTGCAGTCATGAAATTAGACACTTGCTCCTTGGAAGAAAAGCGATGACCAACCTAGACAGCATATTAAAAAGCAGAGACTTTACTTTGCCAACAAAGGTCTGTCTACTCAAAGCTATGGTTTTTCCAGTAGTCATGTTTGGATGTGAGAGGGACCATAAAGAAAGCTGAGCACCAAAGAATTGATGCTTTTGAACTGTGGTGTTGGAGAAGACTCTTGAGAGTTCCTTGGACTGCAAGGATATCCAACCAGTCCATCCTAAAGGAAATCAGTCCTGAATATTCATTGGAAGGACTGATGCTGAAGCTGAAGTTCCAATACTTTGACCACCTGATACAAAGAACTGACTCATTGGAAAAGACTGATGCTGGGAAAGATTGAAGGCGGGAGAGGAAGGGGATGACAGAGGATGAGATGGTTGGATGGCATCACTGACTCGATGGACATGAGCTTGAGTAAGCTCTGGGTGTTGGTGATGGACAGGGAAACCTGGCGTGCTGCAGTCCATGGAGCAAATACTCGGACACTACTGAGTGACTGAACTGGACTGAAGAAGTCAGCTCATAAACAATTCAAACATCATCCTCTAGGAAGTAGCGCTTATTGCAAATCAGTGAGCGCATGTGGCTCTGTGTCCCCATTGGCAAGTGTGTGGGAACTGAGAGTGGAAGCAGGACTGACCCAGCCTGCCCACCTTATGGGGGCCCAGTTGGTGGACTTGTACCTTCTGTCCCTGTAACTTTGAGACACTGAAACATGTTATAGGATCTCATTTCAAAGGGGAAATAATTGCATTTGGGTCCCACTGTGGGCTTGCGAAGTAGCTCAATGATAAAGAATCCACCAGCCAATGCAGGCGATGTAAGAAACGTGGGCTTGATTTCCTTGGTTCAGGAAGTTCCCTTGGAGAAGGGAGTGGCAACCCACCCCGGTATTACTGACCTAAAATTTTCCATGAATACAGGAGCCTGGCGGGCTACAGTCTGTGAAGTCACAAAGAGTTGGACATGACGGAGCACTCATGCAGCTCTCCACTACAGGTGCCAGCCAGGCACGTTGGGCTCCTCGTGCTGAGGGGCAAGCAGGCGGGAGAGGCGTCAGCATCTGGTGGAGGTAATAAGAGCTGATCGCCCAGCAAAGGCAGCTCTTCAGAGGCTTAAAGTATGTACTGCTCTGTGGCCGGCTCTCCCGCTGCTCCTGGAATCCTGTGAGCACCCTGTGGTTCAGCCTGTGCTAACCTGCTGTGTTGACAGACACTAGGCCGGCCCAGGACCCTCGCTGCTCCCATGGGTAATATGCCAAATACTGGTCATATGACTGAGGCTCTCTTAGTGACCTACCCACCAGCCAAACCACCAGCCGAGTGCAGTGGGGGCATGAGCAAGCCAGAAGGGACAGCTGAGTGGTTCAGACCTCAGACCCACAACTAGATAAATGATTGGCTTTCTAAGTACCTAAGTTCTAGAGTAGTTTGTTACAGAGCCAGAGGGTAGAAACAAATACCTTGCAAGGAGAAGGATTTTAGGGACCAGGATACTGGATCATTTCTTCTTCTCAAACACGGCACAATCCAAAGATCACTCTGAGAAAAATGAACATTTATCAATGACTAGACTTTCTGAATAAAATCATTTTCTGGTGACTTGACTGGGGGCCATGAGAGAAACTTTGGGATGTTCTTTCTATTTTGTGTTAGGCTTATCCTGAAGCCATGCCCTTGTGGCTTATCCTCCGGTTCTAGCTTTGGTTCAGGTTGGAATTCTTGACCTTATCACATAGTTCTGCTCCTATGAGCTCTAGTGCAAACGTGTTACAGACAGAAGTAAGGTGGTGTGATTATAGCTTTATGTTTTATGGTATTTACTTGAGAAGTAGCTCTGTATCCATTGTATAAGTATGATCCGTATGGCTTTTATTTTCTTTTATTGCCTTATTGCACTGACTAGAACTTGCAGCTCTATGTTGATAAGTAAGAGTGGACATCCTTGATTTGTTCCTGAGCTGCTGGTGAAAGCATTCCATATTTCATTATTAAGGGTAATGTTAGCTGTGGGGTTTTGGGTAGACGTACTCTATCAAGTTAAAGATGTGTCCCTCAATCTATTTTTCTAAGTGTTTATATCATGTATAGGAGTTAAATTTTGTCAATAGCCTTTTCTGCATCTAATGATATGCTATATGATTTTTTCTTTAAGCCTTTTAATGTGGCAGATTACATTGATTTTCAAATGTCATACCAACCAAATCCCATTTGGTTATAGTGTATAGTTCTTTTTACATATTTTTTGGATTCAATTTGTGAGTATTTTACTGAGGTTTTTTTGCATCTATGTTCATGGGATATATCAATCTATAGTTTTCCTTTCTTCAAATACCATTACCTGTTTTAGGCATTAGTTTAATGTTGGCCTCATAGAATGAATTAGGAAGTAGTCTCTCTGTTTTCTAGTAGAGGCTGTATCATTTTTTCCTTGAATGTTTGATAGAATTTACCAATGAAACAGCCTGGGTATAGCACTTTTATATTTTGAAGATTATTGTCTGAATATTATTAATTTAATTCCTTTAATAGATATAGAAAGCCTATTCAGATAAGTTACTGTTTCCTGTGTAGATTTTGTATATTCTGTCTCTAAAGGAAATGTTCCATTCTATCAAAGTTACCAAATGGGTGGGCACAGAGTTGTTCATAGTACTTCCCTTTATTGTTCATCTGGTTAGTAGTGACTTATCTGTCTTACTATGTTGCCTCTTTTCTAATCTTTGGCTAAAGAGAGCAGGCTTTTGTTCAACTTTTATTTGTCTACATCCATTAGCATTTTTGAGTTTATAACTTCTTCAGATTCAAGTCTGGGATATACAGGGCCAAAAAACTCCCCCCAAAACCTAAAGAGCTTATCATAGTCCCATTTCTAGAGCCTGAAGTCCAGTAGCCAGACTGCTTTCTTCTGCCTTTCAGAGTCTCCTTATGTTTGCTTTGTATGTATAATGTACACGTTTCGTAGTTGTAATTAGCAGAAAGAATAGGAAAAAATGTCTACTCCATTTTCCTGAAAGAGGTCCCAAGAACATTTTATATTGTTAAGTGATTGAAAAAAGAACAAAAGAAGAATTAAATTTCATGACACATGAGAACCATATGAAAGTCCAACTTCAGTGTCTGTAAATAAAGTTTTAATTCTACATGGCTGCTTTTGTGCTACAGTGGCTAGGGGTTAGTAGTTACATCAGGGACTGTTATGGTTCAAAACCCTAAAATATTTATTATCCCATCCTTTATAAAAGCTTGCTGACCCCTGGATCACATAACAGAATGAGTTACTAGAACTTTATCAACAGAGCTGAGTAGAATACCTGCTCAATCAACATGAAAATAATTAAGAATGTATAAATTCAGATAGACTGTCTTCAGTTTTAGGCCCTGGTGAATACAGATTTGGTTGAAATGTTGGTTAGGAAAGATGGTACTTTGACAGAAGGTTATCCGCACTCCTGCTTTTAGTATCCGTATCTTTCATATACTTATTATTGTATGATAGTTATTTCAACAGTTCTAAGAAGTATTTTCCTCTATATTTTAACATCTCCAATGTGACTTGCAATCAATACCTTGTCATAGTTTAACTGGCAGCATTTTTCCTTCTTAGTGCTATGTGAAAGAATGATTGTTTAGTCGTTAAGTCATGTCCGACACTTGGGACCCCATGGACTGTAGCCTGCCAGGCTCCTCTGTCCACGGAATTCTCCAGGCAAGAATACCAGAGTGGGTAGCCATTCCCTTCTCCAGAGGATCTTTCTGATCCAGGAATCACACCCTCCCGTGTCTCCTGCATCAGCAGGTGGATTCTTAACCACTGAGTCACCCAAAGAAGGATGCACCTTACAAATGATGATGTCTTGGTTTTAATGAAATATGTAATTGATCAGGAGCAGTCACAAATACATCTTTATGCAGTTAAGAATGTATACATTTTTGAGTTTAAGCCGAAAGCTACTCAGGTTATATTAACTTTTCCTTAAACATTGACCTCAGGGCCACACCCTTTTTTTAAAAAAATTTCTTTTTAGTGCCAAACCTTTTTCACTCATAATTTTTCCAAGTAAATGTTTTTCTAGCAAAGTCTGGTACAAATAGTCTTAAATACTTCTTCTACTGTCAGAATAGTCCCCTCAAAACTTGAATGTTTCCAAAATTTTTTCTAGTTATGCTTATAGACAACTGTTGTGTATTGGTAACCTCCATTTGCATATTGGAATTGTATAACCAAGGTTGACACTGTCGAAATGTTGATCCATTCTAATCCTGAGAGTCCTAAACAGTGAGCACCAAATTAATTCTGAAAAGCATATTGCAAGAAGGAAAAAAAGAAAAACAAACCCCAAACCAGTGGTACTATTTCCCACTTATCTAACCTTTCAAGGGCACTTAGCGGTGAGAAGATGATGATATGTACAGACAGATTTCCTGATTAGAAGGTTCATTAGTAAGAAGGAACAGAATACTAATCACGAGACTTTGATTTGCACTGACAAGGTCTGACCTCGCTGGCATTCATCAGTGACAGTGGAACTGCTCCCTGGTGGGATCAACCCCAGGCAAAGCAGAGACAACGTGTTCCTCATGGAGGAATTCATCAGAAGTAAGCAGAGCTGTACCACACACCACTGCTTTCAGGGGCTCCCCAGAGGGTAGCCAGCGTCTTCTCTGAATCAGTTTTCTTGGTCTGTAAAATGCAAAATGCTCAGGGGAGGCGTGCGTGTTAAAGAAAAACAGCTTAAACGTTGGAACCTGAGAGCAACAGTCATCACACAAATCTGCATCTTAAATATTAATAATCTAGTTGACCACGAATAGGTGCTTTGGTCAATGCTAAGCCTATGAGCCCAGGAGAATATGCTGCTGCAAACTGCGTGGTAGTTATAAACGCTATAAGCTCTTGTGAGTGTTGCCATTTTTAGATCGTGTGACATGACACCAAAAGGTTACATTAGTAGAAATAAAAATTGCATGTTTTAAGCCTGGAAAGATATTTGCATATTTTAATTATAAATGTATATTAAAATGCTCTTTTTCCAAACATCACAATTTTCAATAAAATATGCCCTCATCATGTAAAAGCATTTTGGTCTGTGAAGTATAAAACCAAGCACCACCAATTTTCCTATCTGCAGAAAGCTTACTGCTAATTTGTTACAAAATGAGTAAATGAAATAATTAGAAATTAGACAAAATATACCTGAGTGGAAAGCATCCAGGCTCTGGAGTCAGACAAACCTGATTTTGAATTCTGTTAATTAATGACTCTGGGCCTTAGTTTCCTTATCTATAAAGTAGGGCAATACTACTTAACATATAGGGTCAGGATAAGTGTTAAATAATTGGTGCGTATTGTAACCAACTCTAAATTGTGTAGTAAATATTTTAAGTACAATAAAAAAAAAAAAGCCTACCCAAAGAAAACAGCTGAGTGAAACAGGTGAGAGCCTCCTGGAAGTGAGACTTGCGCTAAGCCTTAAAAATTGTCTCTCATAATAGTAACATTTTTATTACATTACATTTTAATGTTTCTGAAGTTGATGTTAAAGTGGTGAAAAACAGCAGGTAAAGGATTAAATTATGGTACTCTTGAGAGTCCCTTGGACTGCAAGAAGATCCAACCAGTCCATTCTGAAGATCAATCCTGGAATTTCTTTGGAAGGAATGATGCTAAAGCTGAAACTCCAGTATTTTGGCCACCTCATGCGAAGAGTTGACTCATTGGAGAAGACAGACTCTGATGCTGGGAGGGATTGAGGGCAGGAGGAGAAGGGGATGACAAAGGATGAGATGGCTGGATGGCATCACTGACTTGATGGGTGTGAGTCTGAGTGACCTCCGGGAGCTGGTGATGGACAGGGAGGCCTGGCGTGCTGCGGTTCATGGGGTCGCAAAGAGTCGGACACGACTGAGTGACTGATCTGATCTGATCTGATAGTTAGATAAAATTTAATGTTAATTTGTGTCTTTGTTATTGATTGAAATGCCTTCATTAAAGACAATTATTAATTAAACAACAAACACAGGATTAAAACAAAATGTTATTTTTTAAAGCAAAATGTGATTAAAGGCCACAGATAAAGCTGGTTTCTCAGAATAAATCATGAAATTTTTCGTTAACCTAATTTTTAAATAGGTACTATAATTATAAATTTCAGAATTAAGAAAGATAAGATACACCCTGCTGTATTTAAAACGGATCACCAACAAGGACCTACTGTATAGCACATGCAACTCTACTCAATGTCATGCCTGGATGGGAGGAGAATTTGGGGGAGAATGGATACATGTATATACATGGCTGAGTTATTTATTTTGTGAATGGTGCCTGTATGGAGTTTTGAACATTTTGGAATGAAGGAGAGCAAGAAATATGATTAGATAGCAGAGCGATATAAACTATCAGTTCTTTGAAGGCTGTGGATTGATAATTAACAATGTGGTAGAAAATAGTGCAGAACTGTTAAAAGTAATGAGTTGTATTTATGAAAGTCAACATTCTGAGTACAAGGTCTTATTTCCTGCACTCTGGAGTGTTGGGAGCTTTCAGAAAGGGCATCCCAAGATTTTTCAGATAGAATAAAGCTAGTGATGTGATAGATGTAGGCAGTCGAAACGGTGAGGTCAGAGAAGACCGATGTTTTGGGAAACAGGTAGAAAGCCAGGATCTAAATTCAGGGAGATCAATCAAGGTGAGAAAAGCAGACTCAATGCTCTGGCATTCTAAACAGCAAAGTCCAGACTGGAAAGCCCATCAAGGGTGGAGCTGGTAAAAGTAGTTGCTGAATGTTAATCCCAAGGAATGAGCTATGAGGTCTCTTGCCTGTGTGTACCCTGTACTGAGTTTTTGCAGGAACTGGAAATATTTATGGCTAAGATGTCAAGTTGTGATCAGTATCTACAAGTATAATACTTTGTACTTCCATCTCTGGAGACAAACAAATACCCACTTCTGGGTTTATTCTCAGCTTGGTACATTTCTAGCATGCTGGTTTTCATAGTCCTTGGAGCAAAGATTTTTAGATAGAGGTTTCTGTGCTCTTAACCACAGTGAACAGGAAATCTCAAACATAAAATAAAATTAGGAATCTGGTGGAAAAGCAGCCAAGAGGATTGGCCCTAATATTAGTTAATGTTCCATGATTCCTTATTAGAGATCATATAAATACAACTAATAATTTTACATCAGATCAGATCAGATCAGTCGCTCAGTCGTGTCCAACTCTTTGCTACCCCATGAACTGCAGCACGCCAGGCCTCCCTATCCATCACCAGCTCTCGGAGGTCACTCAGACTCACATTCATCAAGTCAGTGATGCCATCCAGCCATCTCATCCTCTGTCGTCCCCTTCTCCTCCTGCCCTCAATCCCTCCCAGCATCAGAGTCTTCTCCAATGAGTCAACTCTTCGCATGAGGTGGCCAAAATACTGGAGTTTCAGCTTCAGCATCATTCCTTCCAAAGAAATCCCAGGGCTGATCTCCTTCAGAATGGACCAGTTGGATCTTCTTGCAGTCCAAGGGACTCTCAAGAGTCTTCTCCAACACCACAGTTCAAAAGCATCAATTCTTCGGTGCTCAGCCTTCTTCACAGTCCAGCTCTCACATCCATACATGACCACAGGAAAGACCATAGCCTTGACTAGGCGAACCTTTGTTGGCAAAGTGATGTCTCTGCTTTTGAATATGCTATCTAGGTTGGTCATAACTTTCCTTCCAAGGAGTAAGCGTCTTTTAATTTCATGGCTGCAGTCACCATCTGCAGTGATTTTGGAGCCCAGAAAAATAAAGTCTGACACTGTTTCCACTGTTTCTCCATCTATTTCCCATGTAGTGATGGGACCGGATGCCATGATCTTCGTTTTCTGAATGTTGAGCTTTAAGCCAACCTTTTCACTCTCCACTTTCACTTTCATCAAGAGGCTTTTGAGTTCTTCTTCACTTTCTGCCATAAGGGTGGTATCATCTGCATATCTGAGGTTATTGATATTTCTCCCGGCAATCTTGATTCCAGCTTTTAATAATTACGGTAATCATAAATGCGTGTTCACTATTTAAAGATAGTGCAAAACTCCTTCCTTTTTTCTTTCTTTATTCATTTTTTTTTTTTTCCAGGTTTAAAAAAATAGATTTTATCTTTAGGGCGATTTTCGGTTTACAGAAAAGTTGAGCAGATAATACAGGTATCTCCCAGCCCTCCCACTTACACACACGAACACAGTTTCTGCCTTATTAGGTGTTTGTTACAGTTGTTGAGCCAATATTGCTGTGTTACTGACTAAAATCAATAGTTTGCACCAGAGTTCACGCTTTGTGCTGTAGTTTTACAGATTTTGAGAAATGCGTATCGTGTAGCACTACAGTGCCTGTGTGTGTGCGCTCAGTCACTTCGGTCGTGTCCAGCTCTTTGCTGTCTATAAACTGTAGCCCACCAGCCTCCTCAGTCCATGAGAATATGGACTCGCACTTCAATAGGAGTGGGTTGCTGTGCCTTCCTCCAGGGGATCTTCCCAGCCCAAAGAGCAAACTCTTGCATCGTCGGCAGATTCTTTACCACTGATCCACTGGGGAAGCCCCAGAGCATTATAGTATCACACAGAAAATTTCACTGCCTTGAAAATCCTTTACTGCACCTATTCATCCCTCTTCTCTGGAAACTACTGGTGCTTTTAATATCTTTATAGTTTTTGCCTCTTCTAGAATGTCATATGGTTGGAAACGCCAACCATAGCCTTTTCAGCTATGCCTTTTCAGACTGCCTTTGTTCACTGAATGTTTGTTCACTAATACGCATTTAAGTTTCCTCTGTTTTTTCATGACTTAATAGCGCATTTCTTTTTAATTTATTTTTTATTGACGGATAATTGCTTTACAGATTTTTGTTGTTTTCTGTCAAACCTCAACATGAATCAGCCATAGGTATACATATATGCCCTCCCTTTTGACCCTCCCTCCCATCTCTCTCCCATCCCACCCCTCCAGGTTGATACAGAGCCCTGTTTGAGTTTCCTGAGCCACACAGCAAATTCCCATTGGCTATCTACCTTATATATGGTAGTGTAAGTTTCCATGTTACTCTCTCCATACATCTCACCCTCTCCTCCCCTCTCCCCATGGCCATAAGTCTATTCTCTATGTCTGTTTCTCCATTGCTGCCCTGAAAATAAATTCTTCAGTACCGTTTTTCTAGAGTTCCTTATATATGTGTTAGAATATGGTATTTATCTTTCTCTTTCTGACTTACTTCAGTCTGTATAATAGGTTCTACGTTCATCCACCTCATTAGAACTGACTCAAATGCATTCCTTTTTATGGCTGAGTAATATTCTATTGTGTACATGTACTACAACTTCTTTATCCATTCATCTGTCTGTGGATATCTAGGTTGCTTCTATGTTCTAGCTATTGTAAATAGTGCTGCAATGCACAATGGGATACATGTGTCTTTTTCAATTTTGGTTTCCTCAGGGTATTTGCCTAGGAGTGGGATTGCTGGGTCATATGGTGTTTTTATGCCGAGTTTTTTAAGGAATCTCCATACCACTTCCATAGTGGCTGTATCAATTTACATTCCCACCAACGGTGCAAGAGCGTTCCCTTTTCTCCACACCCTGTCCAGCATTTATTGTGTGTAGACTTTTTGATGATGGCCATTCTGACCAGTGTGAGAAAAAAAATCTCATCATAGTTTTGATTTGCATTTCTCTAATAATGAGCAATGTTCAGCATCTTTTCATGTGTTTGTTAGCCATCTGTATGTCTTCTTTGGAGAAATGTCTGTTTAGATCTTTTCCCCACTTTCTGGGCAAAACTCCTTCCTTTTTTCTTTATTAATCTTTTCATACGAGAAGAAAAACTAGTATTTTCATAAAACTCCCTGACTTGATGCTTTGTGGACATTCTGTTACTGTCCCCTTTCAGATCTTATTTTGGAGGGTTGCTCAGTGCAAATTATACCAGTTCAGCAATATTAGGGCCATAGAGACAGGGCTGTGTGGTTCTGGCAGAGAAACATTTTCTCTGTTCATTCCTGTGTTTGGTGGTGTTCTATTACTGGACACTAGCTTTCCTTAGTTGAACTGACTTTTTAATTAGTAATGTATTTTTGGCTGTGCTGGGTCTTCATTGGTTGTGGTTCTCGGGCTTCTCGTGGTGGCTTCTCTTGCTGCCCAGCACAGACTCTAGGTGTGCGGGCTTCAGGAGTTGAGGTGTGTGGGCTCAGTAGTTGTGGTTCCTGGGCTCTAGAGCAGAGGCCCAGTGGTTGTGACTCATGGGCTTAGTTATTGCACAGCATGTGGAATGTTCCAGGACCAGGGATTGAACCCGTGTTTCCTGAATTGCAAGTGGATTCTTTACCACCAAACCACTAGGGAAAGCCCCAAACTGATTTTTGTACCAGCCTCCGTTAGGGGCACCTCCTTTGTGGGAGGAAAGCTTCTCACATCAGGGAAGAGCCCCCACTTAGTAAGAAGTGCTTCCTGCCATGTTATTTTCTGTGTGATCAGGTTTTTCTTTCCCTTGATTCTCCTGATGAGCTTCTCTAAGTGCCCCTGATAGAAAGGTTTTCAAGCAGAGTGATTTCTATCTATCCTCCAATCTGTCCGCTTGGTAGCCCTCACTTCTGTACCAGTGATTAAAGAAATTCATAAAATATGTAAATAACCACATTTACTAAACAATCGAAACAGACATTGTGCTGCTTTTCATACTTTATTTGAGCTGAAGAAACAGTCCAGAGTTGAGAACACAGACCCTGTGTACAGACTATCTGGTTTCCAGTCACAGCTCTGCACTCACAGCTGTGGAACCTCATGTAATTTACTTAACTTCGCTTCCTGTGGTTTCCTTATTTGTAAAATGCCGTCGTGAGGACTTAAATAAATGAATATATCAGGTGCTTAGAACAATGCTGAGCACATTGGAAACACTACAGACGTGTTTGTTGTCATCCTTGTTGCAGAGGGCTGGGACTGGCTGTTATTTGATTTTCACAGCAGATCTGTAAGTATCTGTTTAAAAAGAAACAGGTTCAGAGATGTTAAGCTTGCACAATGTCATGTAATTGCCTGGAACACAGTACTCATTAAATACACATTTAGTAAATAAAGTTATAGAGAACAGAGTTAGAGACAGGACTGGCTGTGCTTTTAACCTCTGTTCCACAAAATATCTCTTTTAATTATTTCCTGCCAATTAAGATCACTTTCTCCGGAATGGAAGTTGTGTGTTTGAATCTCCCTGGCTTCTTTTAACATTGTCTTAAAAACATTCTGTTAAAAATTCCTTGTAATTTTTCTCTTAGACCCAGCTTTCTTCCTAAGTCTTCAGTGTAATATGGAGGTTTCCAGTATTTTAATGGTTGTTTTTAATCATGTTCAGTTGGTGTTGTGGTGTTAGGAAGGAGGAGGAGGTTTCCAGTATTTTAATGTTTTGTTTTTTTTTTTAATCATTTTCAATTGGTATTGTGGTATTAGGAAGAAGGAGGGTTTTAGATTATCTGCTTATTGCCAGTTTACCTGGTTTTCTCTCGCGGTGATCTTTTTCTCTATTCTGGATTATTATCAATCTGCAGAACTTGAGCTAGGTTAATATCTGGAAACAGAAATATTTTTCAGTGATATTGATGATTTACTGCTGGTTGAAGAATCTTTCTGAACATAACTCATACTGGACCTAGCCATCTAATTTGTTCATACCTGAGTTCAGACATTAGCAAACATATTTCGGTAAAAAGCTAGGTCATAAATAGTTTCGGTTTTGTGGACCATACAGTCTGTGTTGTAAATGCTCGGTTCTGCATGGTGCTGTGAATGCAATCAGCCAGAGACAGCATGTATGTTCCCCGATAAAACTTTTATTTATGGACACAGAAATTTGAAGTTTATATACTTTTTACATTTTATATGTTAGATATTATTCTGTTAAAAATGTTCAACTATTTGAAAATGTAAAAATCCCATCTTAGCTTGTAGGTGACATAAACATGGGTAGCTGTTGGGAATTGCTCTTCAGACCATAATTTGTCCCCTTCCCCCTTTTCCTACTTCCAATTCCCACAGGCCCTTTTATCCAGATGATTCCACTTTATTCATCGTGCCACAGCTGGAATTATCATCCTTAAATTTAAACTGTTCATCTGATTATATTTCTCCCTTACTTATGATCCTTCATTGACCCTCCAGACTCCTTGGCACCATATTCCAGGTCACAAAATCTGCAGCATCTTCTCTTTCAGACATACCTTTCAGTATCCCTTCTGAGCTTAAAACAGCACCTCTTTCCAGGAAGTTGTCTCTGAATTTTCAGGCCGAATTAATCACTTTTACATTCCTACTTTCACAGTACTTTGGACATGTTTTAAAATATTTATCTCATTATGTTACAATTCATTGTATTCGTGGTTGTATATACTCGTCTTAATATGGGGTCTTAACGTAAGTAATTGGATGAATTTATCTTTGTTTTTCCAAAACCTGGTCTATGCTTGGGACTGACAAATGATTTTGAATGATACAACAAAAGAATTTAGATTTGAGTGCTCACATCTGCCATATATCTCATGAAATGTGTTTTATAAGGAAGGGAAAAAAACCTAACATTTTTGGAAGGAAAATAGTATATGGGGTGTATCTTTTTGCAAAGCAGAGATTCACTTGGTAAAGTAAAATCACCCTTAAATTAATTTGCTTTGGATTTTTTTCTTAGTGGATATGAATTTTTAAGGCTATAACTACATTTTCTAAAACTGTCAAGTTTTAAGAGAATTAACAACTCTTTGTGTTGAGAGCTTCTATTACCACTTGTAGATAAGCCCAGTGAGGTTGCAACTATAAATCTGAGATTTGGGGAATTTTTTTCAGTCCTAAGCACTTGGGTGCAGAAATAACCTTAGAGCTTATTCCAAATGTCCTAGGGATACAAACAGTGAAAAAGGTTTGGGCAGCTATGGATCCAAACTGTGGGCCAGCTCTGGAGCTGGACTTCCACTATGTTCTCTTCAGCCTCCCTATTCACACATCCCTTCTCTTCTCCATGGAGAAGCATTGGATTGGCCAAAACGTTCATTTGGGTTTTTCCATGAGATGTTACAGAAAACCCCGAACGAATTTTTTGGCCAAACCAATAAATACATGTATTTATAGATATAAGAATAATTATTGGGAAGAAAGCTGCAGCACATATATTTGATTTTTAAAAAAGCTTCCTGGATACTCTGCAGGCTCAGGAACCTTACAGTTATTCACCTGGGACTGTACTCAGGCCCCTTGAAGACCAGGGTTAGTGAATGACTCCCTCTGTATGACTTTTCCCTCCCTTCTGAGCAATGCACACAAAAATCTACGGAATCACTATTTATAGCAGAATAGAAGAAAGAAATACTGTAGGGTTCTGAAAGTTTTAGTCCACTAAGGATTTTAGAAATTAATATTGATGTCAGTGGTGAGCTTGTCAGAATTGCTCATGTTCTTTTCTTAGTGGTGTTACAATGATTCATGATGTGAATAGATTTTTTTTTTCATATTGTCTCTTCTACTCAATTCCCAGGCTCTGTTGCTATTTCTGCTTTTCTGTGGTGGTAATTGAATGAAGACAGGGAGCAAAAGGGCCTCATCTGTTTTAATTTCCGAGTAAGGACTTGGATTAACTAGAATCAGGACTGCAACCTGAACTCAGGAAACCATTTAAAAAACATATATTGAATCATATATTCCAGTATAATCAAAATACACTGAATCACTTGGCTGCACACCAGAAACTAATAATATTATAAATCAATTACAGTAAAAAGTTGTCTTTATATATCATTATAAAATAATTTCTAAAGACAATGATAGAATTTGAATAAAGTTCATATATGCCAATAAATTGAATAATTGCCTTTATCTTATTGTGTGACTTCACAAGTTTATGTTTGTGTTTTCTGCACAATTCTAGAAAATATTTCTCAATTAAGCTTTGCAGAACTCAGTAACACAAATTTTTAATATAGCCAGCAATTTCGTGATGGGCCTTCTCTTCAATGGGGAGTCATTTTTTTTCACCTGTGACTAGGTACTGGATTTATTCGTTAGATTTTGTGGTAGTTTAAATTTAAAAGCTCTTAAGGATACTCATGAGATGGCTGGATGGCATCACTGACTCGATGGACATGAGTCTGAGTGAACTCCGGGAGTTGGTGATGGACAGGGAGGCCTGGCGTGCTGTGATTCATGGGGTCTCAAAGAGTTGGCATGACTGAGCGACTGAACTCAACTGAAGGATACTCAGCCTTGTCATGGCTTCTTGATTATTGTTTCTCTTTAGGTTTATAATGGGCATCTGTTTCTTTTGGTGGCTTGCATCCATTTCTGCTTCATTTGACAGCAGCATCCTCATCCTGAATTCCTTTGGAGAAGTTGTCGATTTTCCATTTGGGGTACTTGACAGTGCCACATGGCAAATCCAGGTGCACTGCCCAGCCTTACTTTGGTAGAGCACCTGGTTCTGTCTTCCTTGACTTGGACACAATGGGGAAATTATTAGAATTCATTTGTGTGAGAGGTATTATCCTCATGAAGTTAAGCTGTTCTTATTGTCATGATGAGGCATCACCATGGTTTTACTCAGATTATTCCAACCTGTTCTCCTAAATTCTCATCTATCCTTTGAGGGATTAAGTATTCTGCCAATAATTTCCTCTAGGTTACCTGTTACTTATAACATACATATTCTAAGCTCTTAGATGAAGATCTAGCCAAGGAAAATATTTACCGACTCATTACCCATCACGGTTCAGAGCCTGGTTGTAAATGAGCAATGTAATTGTAAGGAAGTGCCCACGTCAAATGGGCCTGGATTCGTAAAGAGTCGGACACAATTGAGCGACTGAACTGAACTGAACTAAAGGATCCTTTCACCTGTTAGTCACTTGTTTTGTTCTGGGCATCTCAACTATTCACTGGGGAACTTGAACGTACAGACTCAGGCCCAAGGATCTGCAGACATTTCTATCAACGCATTACAAGTTGGGAACAAGAGTTAGTCTTGTTGCCTTAGAGTATTTTCTCATATGACTGTGAAGCTTATTCTTTCACCTTAATTCCTCTCTTTTCAGCACATTTGAGCTTCTGCCTGGTCTTGCCGTTTTGTCTCCCTTTTCCACTTTGTGCCTGAGTCCCTGTTTTGAACAGAGTCCATGGGTTTGGGGCCCTGAACACCCTAAGTAGTTCAGTACAGTTGCTCAGTCGTGTCTGACTCTTTGTCACCCCATGGACTGCAGCATGCCAGGCTTCCCTGTCCATCACCAGCTCCCAGAGCTTGCTCAAAGTCATGTCTGTTGAGTTGGTAATGCCATCCAACCATCTCATCCTCTGTCATCCCCTTCTCCTCCTGCCTTCAATCTTTCCTAGCATCAGGGTCTTTTCTAATTAATTAGTTCTTCGCATCAGGTGGCCAAAGTATTGGAGTTTCAGCTTCAGCATCAGTCCTTCCAATGAATATTTGAGACTGATCTCCTTCAGAATGGACTGGTTGGATCTCCCTACAGTCCATGGGACTTTCAAGAGTCTTCTCCAACACCACAGTTCAAAAGCATCAATTCTTTGGTGTTCAGCTTTCTTTATAGCCCAACTCTCACATCCATAGACCATAGCTTTGACTAGATGGACCTTTGTTGGTAAAGTAATGTCTCTGCTTTTTACCTAAATAGATAATGTCAGAATTCTCCCCATTGTGGTCTAGTCCAGTGCCTCATGGCTGCTGGCTGAATTTCTGTTCTGAACAGAGCAAATTGGAACATCCTAACTCTGGGCATGAGTCCTTACTTAGCTCCACTGTTGCACCAGACAATCTGCCAGTAAGCTTGTGAAAGCATAGGTTCTGCTGTGTGCTTTATTTATATCCTAACCGTTTCCTACTGTGTGTATGTGTGTGTGTACACATATGTGTGTGCACTTGTGTGCTTTTCCTAGCAAGAGTTTTATATGTAAATTTTTAAAATTTTTTGGTATTCTTTTAAATTTCAACACTGCCTAACCTTTAAACTAAAAAATAATTTTACATTTCTTTGACTCCACTGTCTTCATTAAACACCCGAGTTTGCAAAGCCAGAAACCTGAATCATTCTTCATGCCTCCCTCTCCCACACTCTTCGCTCTCAGTCAATAACTAAGTCCTGCTAGTGTTTCTTTTCTCCCACTTCTTCTTTGAAATGTATTCCAACACTTTAAACTACAACACTCCTGCATAGTGAAAGATTAATACTCATTGTAGATGTATAGACTTAAGATTTGAAAATAAGTAACAGGGATTTTTTTACTTTATATTGTTTAATCTCTATTTTCTCAACCATAAAATGGTGCAATAATGTTTTCTAATCTGAGTTGTTATGAAGTTGAGAGTATAAAATGCTTCATATATTGAAAAATAGCTTATAAAATATAATTATTACCTGGAAATTACATGGATATACTTAAAAGTCTTCAGCCCCCTGGTTTGGACCCTGTATCCCTGTGGGAAGCTTTTCCTCACCTCCAACTTTGAACTGTTCTCTTGCAAAGCCATCCTCGTCCCAGAGTTGTTCTCATTTTATGTATCATGCTTATATACCACCTGAAATGTATTTACTACATATTTATTACCTCAAATACAAATAACAACACCAGAACTTAATATCCACTGAAATTTTTTCTCTCTCCAAAATTACCCTCATTTCTACCCACTATAGCTAAATTAAGATTAATTTGTTTGCAAAATGAGTCAAGTTTCAATAAACTTGGTCTGATTATTTAGATAAGTATAATTAATCATATTATATCAGATCAGTTCAGTTGCTCAGTCGTGTCCGACTCTTTGCAACCCCATGAATCGCAGCACGCCAGGCCTCCCTGTCCATCACCAACTCCCGGAGGTCACTCAGACTCATATCCATCGAGTCAGTGATGCCATCCAGCCATCTCATCCTCTGTCATCCCCTTCTCCTCTTGCCCCCAATCCATCCCAACATCAGAGTCTTCTCCAATGAGTCAACTCTTCACATGAGGTGGCCAAAGAACTGGAGTTTCAGCTTTAGCATCATTCCTTCCAAAGAAATCCCAGGGCTGATCTCCTTCAGAATGGACTGGTTGGATCTCCTTGCAGTCCAAGGGACTCTCAAGAGTCTTCTCCAACACCACAGTTCAAAAGCATCAATTCTTCGGTGCTCAGCCTTCTTCACAGTCCAGCTCTCACATCCATACATGACCACAGGAAAGACCATAGCCTTGACTAGGCGAACCTTTGTTGGCAAAGTAATGTCTCTGCTTTTGAATATACTGTCTAGGTTGGTCATAACTTTCCTTCCAAGGAGTAAGCGTCTTTTAATTTCATGGCTGCAGTCACCATCTGTAGTGATTTTGGAGCCCAGAAAAATACAGTCTGACACTGTTTCCACTGTTTCCCCATCTATTTCCCATGAAGTGATGGGACCAGATGCCATGATCTTCGTTTTCTGAATGTTGAGCTTTAAGCCAACCTTTTCACTCTCCACTTTCACTTTCATCAAGAGGCTCTTTTGTTCCTCTTCACTTTCTGCCAGAAGGGTGGTGTCATCTGCATATCACATTCTAGTCAAAGTCAATGTTTCCAGCTGAGTCCTGTTACAAGAAGAACAGATTCTTATGCAAACAATTTTATTGCTATAAAAATAAGAATACTCACTAAGAGTTTCCAAATTCTGGGAGGATTGGGTAGAAAGAAAAGATGAGTGATTGAGTTTGCTTACAAAGGTGTAATTTATCAAATTGCTGTAAAGTCAGAATTAGCTTAAAAGAAAAGGTTTCCTTATATCTAGAAAACAAAGATTAAAGTCAATAATATTTCAGACAAAAAGTCATAAATATTTTTATCTAGCTAACTAATCCTTGTTGATCTTGATCTTTTGTTAACAGTTTGTGAAGCCAGCAGGTTTTTCACTAGGATTCATTTGTTTGTTACCAAGTTCGTGCATGTGTGAGTGCTAAGTGGTTTCAATTGTGTCTGACTCTGCAACCCTATGGACTGTAGACCACTAGGCTCCTCTGTCCCTGGGATTCTCCAGGCAAAAATACTGGAGTGGGTTGCCAGGCCCTACTCCAGGTGATCTCCCCGACCCAGGGACTGAATCGGACTCACTTGTATCTCCTGCGTCAGCAGGCAGATTCTCTACCACTGTAAAGGTACGTGTTGTTGTTCAGTCGCCCAGTCATGTCCAACTCTTTGTGACACCGTGGACTGCAACAGGCTTACAATACCAGATTCCAAACTTACTTTAACTCAGTTTATTGGCAAAGAAATACACACAAGGATAGTGAACAAAACAAGTTCATGTGCAGATGGGAATTTTATACATGATTTCAAATTTGAAATACAAAGGAAATTATTTTGACTATTGGCGATCCATTTAGAAATAAAGTTAGATTTACAAGTTCCACATTCATAAAATTGGATTTTATATAAATACATAAAACAAAGCATTTAATAAACATTTTAAAATTTAAAATAAATATTGGAATAAGATACCAGTAACATCCTATGTGAGTAATCTTGTAGCCTTTTCTTCTATAAGATAAAAACAAAAGGACATAAAAATAAGATAAATAAATGTATGTAAGGCAGATAAACTTTTAAATAAAAATCTAAAAGTTCATAAAGAAAAAACTATAAACAAACCTAAAAGGAGGAAATACTTTCAACACTTACAGCAGACTAAGAATTAACATTCAACTGTATAAAGAAATCAATAAAATAAATAAAAATTTAAGAAAGTTAATAGAAAACAAGCAAGATATGGGTTGGCAATTCACTGAAGAGAAAACACAAATGTTAAAAAGATGCTCAGTTTTTTTAAGTATGAAGGATATGCAAATTAAAATTTCAAGTTTTAATTATGAATTTTAAAAATCTATACAAAATTAGAATAAATGATATGATGAAACTCCATATACTTAATAACCACTTTCAAAATTTATCCAAAAATATCCAATCTTATTTCATACAGCCACTCCCCTCCCCACTGAGATTTATATATATATATTTTATCATTTGATGTTGTCAATGTTGGAGAAATATAAAGAAATAAGTTTCTTCACATACAGCTGAGAAAAGTTGAAGTTGGTGGCCTCATTTTGTGAAGCATCTGTTGAATTTAAAAATGAAGATACTCTAAAATCTAAAATCACTACTTTTAAGCCTTTGCCCTAGAGAAACTCTTGTGCATTTGCACAAAAAGTGTGTAAAATGATTATTATTAAATTATTATTTGCATAGAGAAAACTGGGAACAACATCGATACCCGGAAAATGAAAAAATTAAACTATGGTTCATCCATCCTGTGGACTGCCTTATGGCATTACAAAGGGTGAGTCAGAGAGCTGAACGCTGCCTTCTCCTCGCCGCCTCCCTCCCTGGCCGGGACCTGGGCCTTTGTGGACCCTGGCTGCCCTGGGCTGGCAGTGGAGCTGCTGCTCCGAGTCTGAAGCAAGTTGAGATGCAGGAGATTCCAGGTCTGCATGGATCTGTGCACACAGATACTAGAGAAGTCCCTTGTATCTAGGTACCAGGTGGATCCTGTAAGCCCTGTGGCTCCTGGTGATAAGGGTGAGGGCTCTGGGGGTAGAGGGTCCCCAAGAGGGGTGTCCAGAGAAGAGAACCTGGGGTGGGAATGAGTGTGTGGTCAGCACAGGCACCCAAGAGTGAGACCCTCTGGAGACCAAAAAAAAAAAAAAAAGTGTGAGTGAGACAGATTTAATAATGTGCAAAAATACCCAAGACATATTGTTGAATGAGAGGAAGAAGTTGCATAATAATATACATGCTATAATATCATTATTTAAACAAAAAAAATGAAAAGAAGCCAAATAACTTTTCTATCAATCAATCAATCAATCATCTATATATCTGTCAACCTGTGGCCTAGAATGGTATAAAACAATCTTCACAAACAATAACAATGATTATTTCTGGAGAAGAGTGTGAGATGGGTACTCATGAAAGATTCTTTAGAGTGTTTTTGTAAGTACATTTATAATTTACTTATATAATACTGTTATAACAAGAGTTAAGAACAGTAGGTTACTAGAACTAGGTTTGGATCTGAGCTTAAGCACTTATTACATGTTTGACCTGGATCACTCACTTGTCAGACTGGTATAACTTCATATACTTTGTGAAGATTCTGTGAGTTTTAAACGAGCTAGTGTCCAGGAGGGCTTCTCAGGTAGATCAGAAGTAAAGAATCCACCAGTCAATGTAGGAGATGAAGGTTTGCTCCCTGGGTTGGGAAGATTCCCTGGGGAAGGAAATGGCAACCCACTCCAGTATTCTTGCCTGGAGAATCCCATGGACAGAGGAGCCGGGCGGCTGTAGTCCACGGGGTTGCAAAGAGTCGGGCACAACTGAGCGACAGGGCACACAAGCACACAGTGTCCAGGAAAGAATCTGCAATCCAGAGCAGGCCATCAGCTGAAGATCACCAGCGCTGTTTGTACTCTATTACATCAACTTTAAACCTCAAGTAACTGAGTGATGAAGTATTTTTTCTCACTAGACTGCATCTGTTCCCTAGATTCATAAGGGCAGTGACCCTGATTAGATTCATAAGGGTAGTGACCCTGATCTTGATTCTGGTGTCTGGTATACAATAGGCACTCAATGATGTTTGTACATTAATATGGTACCTGTCCTTTCCACCAAAAAGAACCACTGTCCTGAGTTTCAGAGTTATATTCTAGATCCTACCACATATCCTCATCTTGGTTCTGAATACGCACCTCAAACTGAACATATTTTAAAACCATAGGGGACTGGAATGCAAAAGTAGGAAGTCAAGAAACAGCTGGAGTAACAGGAAAATTTGGCCTTGCAATACGGAATGAAGCAGGGCAAAGACTAGTAGAGTTTTGCCAAGAAAATGCACTAGTCATAACAGACACCCTCTTCCAACAACACAAGAGAAGACTCTATACATGGACATCACCAGATGGTCAACACCGAAATCAGATCGATTATATTCTTTGCAGCCAAAGATGGAGAAGCTGTATACAGTCAGAAAAAAACAAGACCAGGAGCTGACTGTGGCTCAGACCATGAACTCCTTATTGCCAAATTCAGACTGAAATTGAAGAAAGTAGGGAAAACCACAAGACCATTCAGGTATGACCTAAATCAAATCCCTTATGATTATACAGTGGAAGTGAGAAATAGATTTAAGGGCCTAGATCTGATAGATAGAGTGCCTGATGAACTATGCAATGAGGTTCGTGACATTGTACAGGAGACAGGGATCAAGACCATCCCCATGGAAAAGAAATGCAAAAAAGCAAAATGGCTGTCCGGGGAGGCCTTACAAATAGCTATGAAAAGAAGAGAAGTGAAAAGCAAAGGAGAAAAGGAAAGATATAAGCATCTGAATGCAGAGTTCCAAAAAATAGCAAGAAGAGATAAGAAAGCCTTCTTCAGCGATCAATGCAAAGAAATAGAGGAAAACAACAGAATGGGAAAAACTAGGGATCTCTTCAGGAAAATCAGAGATACCAAAGGAACATTTTATGCAAAGATGGGCACGATAAAGGACAGAAATGGTATGGACCTGACAGAAGCATAAGATATTAAGAAGAGGTGGCAAGAATACACTGAAGAACTGTACAGAAAAGAGCTTCACGACCCAGATAATCATGATGGTGTGATCACTGACCTAGAGCCAGACATCCTGGAATGTGAAGTCAAGAGGGCCTTAGAAAGCATCACTATGAACAAAGCTAGTGGAGGTGATGGAATTCCAGTGGAGCTATTCCAAATCCTGAAAGATGATGCTGTGAAAGTGCTGCACTCAATATGCCAGCAAATTTGGAAACCTCAGCAGTGGCCACAGGACTGGAAAAGGTCAGTTTTCATCCCAATCCCAAAGAAAGGCAATGCCAAAGAATGCTCAAACTACTGCACAATTGCACTCATCTCACACGCTAGTAAAGTAATGCTCAAAATTCTCCAAGCCAGGCTTCAGCAATATGTGAAGCGTGAACTTCCGGATGTTCAAGCTGGTTTTAGAAAAGGCAGAGGAACCAGAGATCAAATTGCCAACATCCACTGGATCATGGAAAAAGCAAGAGAGTTCCAGAAAAACATCTATTTCTGCTTTATTGACTATGCCAAAGCCTTTGACTGTGTGGATCACAAGAAACTGTGAAAAATTCTTCAAGAGATGGGAATACCAGACCACCTGATCTGCCTCTTGAGAAATCTGTATGCAGGTCAGGAAGCAACAGTTAGAACTGGACATGGAACAACAGACTGGTTCCAAATAGGGAAAGGAGTCCGTCAAGGCTGTATATCGTCACCCTGTTTATTTAACTTATATGCAGATTACATCATGAGAAATGCTGGACTGGAAGAAACACAAGTTGGAATCAAGATTTCTGAGAGAAATATCAATAACCTCAGATATGCAGATGATACCACCCTTATGGCAGAAAGTGAAGAGGAACTCAAAAGCCTCTTGATGAAAGTGAAAGTGGAGAGTGAAAAAGTTGGCTTAAAGCTCAACATTCAGAAAACGAAGATCATGGCATCTGGTCCCATCACTTCATGGCAAATAGATGGGTAAACAGTGGAAACAGTGTCAGACTTTATTTTTCTGGGCTTCAAAATCACTACAGATGGTGACTGCAGCCAGGAAATTAAAAGACAATTACTCCTTGGAAGGAAAGTTATGACCAACCTAGATAGCATATTCAAAAGCAGAGACATTACTTTGCCAACAAAGGTTCGCCTAGTCAAGGCTATGGTTTTTCCTGTGGTCATATATGGATGTGAGAGTTGGACTGTGAAGAAGGCTGAGCGCTGAAGAATTGATGCTTTTCAACTGTGGTTTTGGAGAAGACTCTTGAGAGTCCCTTGGACTGCAAGGAAATCCAACCAGTCCATTCTGAAGGAGATCAGCCCTGGAATTTCTTTGGAAGGAATGATGCTAAAGCTGAAACTCCAGTACTTTGGCCGCCTCATGCGAAGAGTTGACTCATTGGAGAAGACTCTGATGCTGGGAGGGATTGAGAGCAAGAGGAGAAGGGGACGACAGAGGATGAGATGGCTGGATGGCATCACTGACTCGATGGATGTGAGTCTGAGTGACCTCCGGGAGTTGGTGATGGACAGGGAGGCCTGGCGTGCTGCAGTTCATGGGGTTGCAAATAGTCGGACATGACTGAGCAACTGATCTGATCTGATACTTATTGTGTCTATCTACGCACCTTCATCTTCTCTTATATTCCTTTGAATATGACTTCTAGTTTATTAATGAAAAATCTTCAGTACTTCTTACTGTCATTCCACTGTAGACTTTTTAACTTTGAAGACACATATTGACCTTTAAGATTTTATTTTCTTTACTTTGTTTCATTTTGCTCATTTTTGATACACTTTAATTACAGTATCTTGTAGGGAATCAGTGGGCTTTTCTAAATTCAAGGAGCCATATTTTTTTTTCATATTTAAAAAATATATACCATGAGTTCTCAGGAATTATGTCCTCTCCATTTTATTTTCTTCCTTCTTTCTCCTGGAATAGAACTTTCCACATCTCTTCAGTCTTCACTCCTTGGGACCATCTCTTTATCTCACACTGCTCTATTATGGCTGAGTTCCTCAGGACCATCTATTTAGCTGAGCATAGTGTCATTCTCGGAGAAGGCAATGGCACCCCACTCCAGTGCTCTTGCCTGGAGAATACCATGGATGGAGGAGCCTGGTATGCTCCAGTTCATGTGGTCGCTAAGAGTCGGGCACGACTGAGCGACTTCCCTTTCACTTTTCACTTTCATGCATTGGAGAAAGAAATGGCAACCCAGTCCAGTGTTCTTGCCTGGAGAATCCCAGGAATGGGGGAGCCTGGTAGGCTGCCGTCTATGGGGTCGCACAGAGTTGGACATGACTGAAGCGACTTAGCAGCAGCAGTAGCAGCAGCAGTGTCATTCTACCGTTTAAGCTGTGAGTTGAATTTTTTATTTCAAAGACTATTTTTCAGTTTTAGAATTTATATTTGCCTCACTTTCTAATATGTCTAATCATTTTTTTATGATGTCTTGTTTTTCGAAACTCATACATTCTTTTTTCTCTAAAAACTTTTAAAGAGACATTTTACAGTGTTATTTTAAAGTCTCTTCTGATAGCTCGCTCCCCTTTTCTTTGAGTCTTCTGAGTGTGAATGTTCCCATTTGTCTTGTCTGCTGTCTCTCATGGCAGCGGGCTTCTAGTTTGATCTGTGGTTTCAGACTGTGAGGTCATCTTCAGTAGAGGCTGCCTTCCATGGCCCAGTGTGAACTGTGAGTTTCAGCTTTCCCACATAATGGTTCCTATTCGGCTCTGCTCATTTTCCTATTTATGAACCAGTACTTCTCTCTTTCCCTTTTATTTTTAATAAGATTTTTGGCTTAACACGTTGCACCACATGTTCAGTTTCAGCTGAGACTTCCCTCTGGTGTAGGTTCACCCTTGGGGCAGGTCTGGCTTCTGTCTCTCACCGGGAGCTCTCTATCCACATTCAAGAGCAGGAGTCCTGCTGCCAGTTTGCATCCCATAGCAAATGTGTGTGCGGGCGGGGTGGGTGGGCACTGGAATCAGGCCCCCACATGAAGCCAAGAGATTTCTGTCCCAAATGGACATTCCCCTTCCTTTTTAGAGCTCACCTGTATATTTTTATAAAATCTACTGTTTGTCCCAATGCATATATTTCAGTGTGTTTGACTTGGAAGAGAGTGTTTGCTGCTTGTTTGGAAGCCTTGTGTATATTCTTCACCTCTATGGGCGCATTACTATTATCCCAATGCCCAAGCTGGGAAATTTATAGCTTTTATGGGGCCATAGTCTCTAACATTGGCACTTTAGATCTGTTTGGTTTACCTGGAAATTTTTCTGTAGCCATAGTCTCTAGACTGGCTCTTTAGATTTGTCTGGTTTAATTATTTAATTCTTTAAATAAGTCTGTCTGATTCTATTCTTTTTCTTTTATTTGCTATCTCCACTGTCTGATGCAGTTTGGGCCCCCTCACTGTCTTGTGCGCTATGACAATGTCCTTTGCACTGGTTTCCATGCTTCTCACCTGCCCTCTTCCAGTCATTGCCACATGACCACTGGAGTATCTTTCCAAATGCAAATCTCATTATGCTGGTTCTATGTTTAAACCTATTGTTTCCTTTCTTCATATTAGAAGTTAAACTACCTTGATTTTACTGAGTTTTATGCACTGACGTTGCCATGTTCACACTCACTTCTGCAAAGTCAGAATATGTTCAATTCCTAGATCTGCCCATCCACTCTATGCCTCTATTCCCACACACATGCCCTTTTCCTGAAACGCCCTTAAAATACTACTTTTCTCTGTTTATTTGTTGTAATCATACTTGAATATTCAGCTTAAATATTACGTCTTTTGTGAAGATTTCCTAACTAGCCCCAAATCTGATGCATAGTCAGACAACCTTTGTGTAGTTATTTACCCAACCACTTATTATCTTTAATACTTTTGTCTTTTGAAAAACCCTAATTTTCTCTTTAGTTGTGACACTCATGACACAAGCTTATGGAATGTTTTCTAGTACTATCCGATTCTGTGCCTAGAGCCCTTCACTTCCTCTCCAGTCTATCAGGTGGTCTTATACACGGTCACTCACTTAGCCTTGAGGTCCGTCATATCCATGGTGGAGCCCTTTTTAAAAATGATTTTATTTGTTAGAGCAGTTTTAGGCTTACCGTAGAATGGAGAGCAAGGCACAGGGACTTCCTGTATACACCCTGCATCCCCACATACAGTCTCCCCATTATCAGCATAACTCACTAGATGGTACATTTTTTACCAAAATAAACCTGTATCAACAAATCAGAATCACCCAAAGTCTATTAGCTTAGGGCTCACTCTTGGTTTTGTGCAGGCTATGGGTTTGGACAAGAGTATGATGACATGTATCCGTCACTGTACTATCACACAGAGCATCTTTACTGCCCCCATATGCTCTGTGCTCAGCCTGTTCATCTCTCCCTGGAGGCCATTTGAAGACAGATGGAAGATTTCCCAGAGTCCACATTGCAAAAAGTATAAAGGAGCGCATAAGAATAAAAATGGAAATGGAAGCCACAGGGCTTATTGAAGGAATAATGTTCTAGAGATCAGTGGGGAGACTATAGTCCTAACTGCCATATCTCACTAGATGACTCTGGGCAGACAGTATAATTGCTCTGCATTTTTGTTCTCTACCTAATAAAATACAGGGATTAGAACAGAGGATTAATATTGCCTCTTTAATCTGTAATTACTTTGTTAAATTGCCTAAACTAAATTATTTGCATTGGAGGGGAAATTTTTTAAAAAATAATAACTATCATGAACTCTGTAAGAAAGAAATAGCTAAAATGGATAAGCCCCACTGGAGCAAGTAAAATCCACTGGGAGTGGGTCAATGTGTAACAGTAGTAGAAACCATTAAGCTATCAAGATACTATTCCCTGTTTAGATACACAAGCAGGAAATATAGAGGCTTCAAAATATGTAAACTTTTGACAGTGCCCTCGAGTTTTACACAAAATTTTTCTAATGTAACTTGCATTTTAACTGTAACAAATAGGCAGTTTTAACAATGGACTGAAACCATGTACTAGTACTAACCTTAAAGAGTAAGGAATCTGACTTAAACTAGTAGACGTCTCCATCAAGTGTCCAAGGAAAATGCAGTCTTAAGAACTTGAACGATTTAACCTAAAGGAAAATATTGCAGTACTTAGCATAAGTATATGGGCTTCCCAGATGGCACGATGGTAAAGAATCCACCTGCCAATGCAGGAGAGGCATGTTCTGTCCTGGGTCAGGAAGATCCCCTGGGGAAGGAAATGGCAACCCACTCCAGTATTCTTGCCTGGAGAATCCCATGGACAGAGGAGCCTGGTGGGCTACAGTCCACAGGGTCACAGAGTTGGATGCGACTGGACACGAGTCACAAGAAATAGCATGAGTTCAGTTCAGTTCAGTTCAGTCGCTCAGTCGTGTCCAACTCTTTGCAACCCTATGAATTGCAGCACGCTAGGCCTCCCTGTCCATCACCAACTCCCGGAGTCCACTCAAACTCATGTCCATTGATACAGTGATGCCATCCAGCCATCTCATCCTCTTTTGTCCCCTTCTCCTCCTGCCCTCAATCCCTCCCAGCATCAGTGTCTTTTCCAATGAGTGAACTCTTTGCGTGAGGTGGCCAAAATACTGGAGTTTCAACTTTAGCATCATTCCTTCCAAAGAACACCCAGGACTGATCTCCTTTAGAATGGACTGGTTGGATCTCCTTGCAGTCCAAATAGCATGCTGCTGCTGCTAAGTCACCTCAGTTGTGTCCGACTCTGTGTGACCCCAGAGACGGCAGCCCACCAGGCTCCCCCATCCCTGGGATTCTCCAGGCAAGAACAATGGAGTGGGTTGCCATTTCCTTCTCCAATGCATGAAAGTGAAAATGAAGTCGCTCAGTCGTGTCTGACTCTTAGGGACCCCATGGACTGTAGCCTACTAGGCTCCTCCGTCCATGGGATTTTCTAGGCAAGAGTACTGGAGTGGGGTGCCATTGCCTTCTCCGCCAAATAACATAAGTGTATATAAAAAGTAAGTAAACATTTGCATTTAACCATTATGATAAAGCAAAAATTCAAGAAATCCCAGCAGATATAAATAGCATGAACAGGATTAGAAGTGGGCCCTAAGTTTATTGTAGAAAGTGATTGAGTGAAAGTTGCTCAGTCATGTCCAACTGTTTGTGACCCCATGGACTATACAGCCCATGGCATTCTCCAGATCAGAAAACTGGAGTGGGTAATCTTCCCTTCTCCAGGGGATCTTCCTAACCCAGGGATAGAACCCAGGTCTCCTGCATTGCAGGCAGATTCTTTACCAGCTGAGCCACAAGAGAAGCCCAAGAATAGTGGAGTGGATAGCCTATCCCTACTCTAGTGGATCTTCCCGACCCAGGAATCAGGGTCTCCTGCCTTGCAGGCAGATTCTTTACTAACTGAGATAAAACTGCTCTTAAATAATCTCTAGGACTCTGTCCATTTTATCAGTAACAATAATCTGAGCTGTGAGAGTATGTTTATGAAAAGCTGATATGTCTGTGAATTGTGTTCTAAAGATGAAGGTAAATATACAGCAATATAGGGTGATCCTTTAACAGTTGCCAGATCATAATGACTGTGTGCCAAGACAGTCATCAGAAACTAAATCCTCTGCTAAGAATGATTTAGGACACCATTCACCAGGCCCTTGGGAGGCAGAGTTGTTCATGGAAGGAAACTAGTGCACACGGTTTGAGGGGGTGACTCCAGTCCAGCATGAAAAAAATCTGCACCAGGTTTGAAAAATCACCCCGTGCCCCTGTGCAAGTAAGATGCTAAGAAGTACAACTGCTCTTGGAATCTGAGTCCTCATGGTGAGGGAGCTGTTGGAGGGGAAGGGGCAGAGATAACATTCAGGTGAGACTCTGAGACGCTGGCTACCCACGGAGTCAGGCGGGGCTGGGAGCTGGAGCTGGACAGGGACCAGACCACCAGCAGCAGGTCGGGGCATGTCCTCCAGGACACCATGGCGCTACGGACAGTTAACCATCGTCTCCTCCTCTGCCTCAGTCTCTCACTGCTCATCTCCATAAAAAGTAAGTCTTTTCCATTTATTGAACTTTTCCTGACTTACAAATGTTTCATGGGAATAGTGTGTAGTGTTGCACATTCTGCAAAATACAAGGCTTTTTTAAAAAGTAAAAAGGATTTGGTGTTAGCAAGCATCTCGTGTTGAATCAGTGGGACCAGCCAGTGTGAACAGTTTTCAGATTTTATGATTTCCAATAAGTATTTAGATATAATGTTCTTTTTCACCTCTTTGAATGATGAGCACGAGATTGAAATGGCTACATAGAGAGGTTATTTTGTTGTGTTTATACTTTTATAGAATAGATTTGGCACTTTGATATAGTCTAAAAGGAACTTAATCATAAGCTATACAACATTTTATCCCCAATGCTATGTGTCTCCACTTTTAAAGAACTTTGTGTTTCAACAGTTTCTCTTACAATGAAGGGGATAGAACCTCAATTTTCCCCAAAGGATAATGGTTCAAAGCATCTATTTTACCAGAGAGGAATGGGCTTCCTTTCTATCGTATGTGCTTCTGTTTTATCTATCATAGTCCACCAACTTCCCCAAATGAAAAGAGGAGTAATGTTTTCTGGGATAGTCTTGTCAGATATATGGCAGTCTGGAAAATCAGAGGAGACCAACGGCCTCAGCTGTGTGTTTATGCAGGACGGTAGCTATTGAACACATTCAAAAGGAAGCAAGCAGAGTGCACGCTCCTCAAAGGGGCTGTGTGATTTGTGTCTGCTGAATCTGAATATCAATAAGGCAAAGCATAGAGCAGCTGCTGTTAAACAAGACAGCTTGGCATTAGCACAGTGTTCTGTAATCTGGGTCACCTGCTGTGGCTGCACCAGCGAGATTGTTACTTATATGGCTTACAGCTGAGATTGTTACTTGTATGGTTTATAGAGAGATTGTTACTTGTATGGCTTATAGCAAGATTGTTACCTGTATGGTTTACAGCTGAGATTGTTACTGGTATGGCTTACAGCTGAGATTGTTACTGGTATGGCTTACAGTTGAGAATTTTACTTGTATGGCTTACAGTGAGATTGTTACTTGTATGGTTTACAGAGAGATTTTTACTTATATGGCTTAAAGTGAGATTGTTACTTGTATGGCTTACAGTTGAGAATTTTGCTTGTATGGTTTACAGCTGAGATTGTTACTGGTGTGGCTTTCAGTGAGATTGTTACTTGTATGGCTTACAGCTGAGTGTGTAGCAAAGGCTGGGTAGAAACAGGACTAGATGCTATAGCTGAGGCAACCAAAGGGAGTGGAGAAAAACCAAATGAACAGGAAAGTTGCAACACATACACACACACACACTCAAGGTTGTTTTTCGCCCAGAGATGTACTTATTGAAAAGAGTTGTTGTTTAGTTATGCATCCTCCTTGAAACTTTGAGTGGGCCCCATGCACTAGGAAACGAGACACAGAAGCTTTGTGTTGAGAAGTGGGGGGAGAAATGGAGCAAAAGAAATGCGAAGACAGGTAAAACGTAAGATGAGGTGACTTTACAGTACATTTTATGGCAAAGAACTTTTAATTCCAATTAGGTATATTATAATTCCCAGTGTTTGCTGCACATAGCTTTTCAGGAAATTAGTGTGTACCTTTTAGAGTACCATCTCTTTTTTCAGGGGTGTCACAGCTGTGTAGCTGTAATGACATACAAATAATTTGTTTTCTGTCTCTTTGAATTGGCGATTTTATTGATAGACTCTAAATAAATACTTTGGAATTACTTGATACATTCCCTAAAACAACGTCTTTTATTAGTTAAAAAAATTTGAAGTCTCATTTTAATTTTTAAACAGGCAAACTCTCAAACTCTGCGTTAATATATTTGCTTTCAAGAGGAGATGATACTGCCTTCTTGGTCCTAATACTTAGTTTAGGCATTTTCTTCCCCCGACTTGAAAACTTTCACAACCTCAGCCTTCTTTTCCACTCTGATTGCTTATGTGACAAATCCTATATTCCATCCATATTAATAAAATAATAGTACATTTGCTGACCTTGCTAAATATTTTATATGTGCTATATTTCACTTAATTTGTGAATGTGCTAATATTTTATATGTGCTATATTTCGTTTAATTCTTCCTAACTCCCCCATAAGATAGCTATGATTATAACCATCCCTACTGTATAGAGTCAGAAGGCTACACCAGGTGTCTCAGCCTTTGGTAGACAACAGAGAGCTGGAATGTTTAAGATGCCACCTCTCAAGTACAGTCTCTGATTTGTCTGGGTGGGTCCCGTGAATCTTAGTCAACAAGCTCTCTGTTTCAAACACAGGCCATCGCAAGTTCTGCACTATGCAATACATCTTTCCTGAGAACTTTAATCATCAGAGTTGTAAGGCATAAGTGTCTGTCTCTCCTCAAAGAGATGTTTAGGAGAAAAAAATATAAGTAATATGAGCTTTGTGAGCGTCGAAGATCATGGCATCCGGTCCCATCACTTCATAGGAAATAGATGGGGAAACAGTGGGAACAGTGTCAGACTTTATTTTTCTGGGCTCCAAAATCACTACAGATGGTGACTGCAGCCATGAAATTAAAAGATGCTTACTCCTTGGAAGGAAAGTTATGACCAACCTAGAAAGCATATTGAAAAGCAGAGACATTACTTTGCCAACAAAGATTTGTCTAGTCAAGGCTATGGTTTTTCCTGTGGTCATGTATGGATATGAGAGTTGGACTGTGAAGAACGCTGAGCACTGAAGAATTGATGCTTTTGAACTGTGGTATTGGAGAAGACTCTTGAGAGTCCCTTGGACTGCAAGGAGATCCAACCAGTCCATTCTGAAGGAGATCAGCCCTGGGTGTTGCTAAAGCTGAAACTCCAGTATTTTGGCCACTTCATGCGAAGAGTTGACTCATTGGAGAAGACTCTGATGCTGGGAGGGATTGGGGGCAGGAGGAGAAGGGGACGACAGAGGATGAGATGGCTGGATGGCATCACTGACTCGATGGACGTGAGTCTGAGTGAACTCCGGGAGTTGGTGATGGACAGGGAGGCCTGGTGTGCTGCGATTCATGGGGTTGCAAAGAGTTTGACACGACTGAGCGACTGATCTGATCTGATCTTTTCCATATGACATACACGACCACATTATCAAGTAGAACTTTTTATTAATTGTCTTACAGCTGAAGCAGCAGTGGCACACACAGAGGTTATTTGCTTTCCTGAGGCCACACTGCCGTGAATGACGGACCTGGGCCTAGGGCCAAGAGGTCTGACTCTGGATGCTGTGGTCTTAGCTTGTGTACTGACTCTCTTGAAGGGATAATGCGGCAGCAGTGTGGGGAGCCTGGGGCGGTGGTGGGGGGAAGGTGGTTTAGCATGCTGCTCAGAACATCATGAAAACATAGAGAAAATTTTGGTTATTTGTATCATACGAATTTATTGAATCAATTTTTTTTTTCTCTTGAACTTTTGAAACAAGAAGTTTTTGAAATGAAAAATGAAATACATTCTTTTAAATGAAGAGGGAAGAGTCACCCTTGGTTCCATACTGTATTTTTTCTCATGAAAGTGGTGCCTCCCTCTCCTTCCAGGGGTGTGCTGTTTCTGTTGACCGTGCAGTGTCCTACAATTCCATTTCCTTCTGGATGAGGACATGGACATGAGGAGTCTCAGAGCAGAGTTCAGGAAGGGACATTCCCTTCCGCTTCTGTACAGAGAGACACCCCCCTTTACTCAGAGCTGTGAGGAGTTTGCAGTTGCACACTGCCAGTTGTCTTCCTATCTGTTCCGTAGTTTTACAAAACTGGTTATAATACGTAACATATGTTGAATTTTAATAATTCAAGAAGAACTATTGTTTTTTGCTTTGATGTGTTAAGAGAGAATTTTAATGTGAAAGTAAAAGTCGCTCAGTCGTGTCTGACTGACTGTGACCAGGCCAGAATACTGGAGTGGGCAGCCTTTCCCTTCTCCAGGGGATCTTCCCAACCCAGGGATGGAACCCAGGTATTCTGCACTGTGGGTGGACAATGAGCCATCAGGAAGTTTTCTGCTTGTGATGTATTAAGAGAGAATTTTAAGAGTTTTGTTTACTTTTTGGCTGCGCTGGTCTTTGTTGCTGTGCAGGCTTTTTCTCTGGTTGTGGTGAGTGGGAAGTGAAGTGAAGTGAACGTCCCCCAGTAGTGTCCAACTCTGTGTGTGTTACCCCTTGGGTACAGTCCATGAAATTCTGCAGGCCAGAATACTGGAGTGGGCAGCCTTTCCCTTCTCCAGGGGATCTTCCAACCCAAGGATCGAACCTAGGTCTCCCGCATGGCAGGCGGGTTCTTTACCAGCTGAGCCACAGGGAAGCCCAGCTGTGCTGTGAAGATTTCTCATTGCGGTGGCTTCCTTTGTTGTGGAGCACAGCTTTCGGGTGCTCTCGGAACCAGTAGTTGCAGCTCGGGGGCTCTAGAGTGCAGGCTCAGCGGTCCTGGCACACCCGCTTAGTGCCCTGTGGCGTGTGAGCCGTCCCTGGGCTGGGGATCAAATCCGTGTCTCTATCATTGGCAGGCAGGTGGTTTTCCACTGAGCCACCAGGGAAACCCAAGGGAGAATTTTATTGGCATGAGATTTTCATACGGTTCACAGTGTCCATGGGGCTATTTTAAATAATGAGAGCACATTATAAATGACTCTCTTTGTGACCTTGACACATGAAAAGAAACTACCATATTAGAGCTACTGTGTTTTAGGAAAGTCATTTATAGCTATCTTTCTTGAGTCTTTCATGCATTTGGATCTAAATTGAATATTGTCAATGTAGATTCAACATCTAGTTTAATTTAAAATTGTTTTAACCAGTATTCAAAGTGTGGTCATATTTAGCAGTGTATAAGAGAAATGTGCTTTGACAAAACTATTATTAAATTTATTTGAATAACTTCAAAGACTTTGGGATGCCATCCTATCTTCTAGAACCCATCAGCAATGATTAAGTAGATGAATTTGAATTGTTATTTTAAAGAAGTAGCTCAGTTGGTAAAGAATCTGCCTGCAATGTTGGAGACCTGGGTTTGATCCCTGGGTGGGGAAGATCCCCTGGAGAAGGGAAAAAGCATTTTAAAGAATGCTTTCTTTTCAATCTACCTGAAGTATACAGAGCAAATAGAATCTATAAAGATAAAATATGATCAGATTTATTCAATCATAATATCCCTGGTGGCTGTTATCAAGAAATAATTGAGTTTGCTCAATTGCTTGCCAATGCAGGAGACTGGGGTTCAACCCCTGGGTCAGGAAGATCCCCTGGAGAAGGAAATGGCAACCCACTCCAGTATTCTTGCCTGGAGAATCCCATGCACAGAGTAGCCTGCTGGGTTAATAGTCCATGGGGTCACGAAGAGTTGGACACGACTGAGGGACACACTACCAATGTCAGTTTCAACCCACTGCTACTGCTAAGTCACTTCAGTCGTGTCCGACTCTGTGCGATCCCATAGACGGCAGCCCACTAGGCTCCTCTGTCCCTGGGATTCTCCAGGCAAGAATACTGGAGTGGGTTGCCATTTCAATCCTGTTGAAATATCTTTATCAATTTGCATGTACTACTTATGTGACTTTCCTTTTGTTTTTATTCTTTTTAAAAAAACATTTTAATTGGAGGAAAATTGCTTTAAAATGAGTTGGTGTTTTTATTTTGACACTTGCTTGTTTCCCTGTGTGTGTGCTCAGTAATGTCCAACTCTTTTTAATCATAGACTATAGCCCACCAAGCTCCTCTATCCATGGGATTTTCCAGGAAAGAATACTGGAGTGAGCTGGCATTTCCTACTCCAGGAGCTCTTCCCAACCCGGGGATCGAACCTGCGGTCACATGCGGCCCCTGCATTGAGAGGCGGATTCTTTCTAACCGAGCCATCAGGGAAGCCCTGCGTGTTTCCTTTGGATAGCACCTTTTCCCCTAGCCCCTTCTGTGTGATTGTTTTCCGCATTTCTTTGCTGTCCTGATCAACATTACTTCCTGGGATCTTTGCATACAATAGAGTTCAGTCTTCTTTCTCTACAGTTCTCTAGGTTTTTAAAATGCTCTATTACAACATAATACAGAACAGTTTCCCTACTCTGTAAGTCCCCTTTCTCACCCTCCTTTTCTGCTCTCGCCCTCTGGACAGTCTCTGATCATTTTACTGTTCCTGTGTGCGTGGCTGCTAAGTCGCTTCAGTCATGTCCTATTCTTTGTAACCCCATGGACTGTAGCCCGCCAGGCTCCTCTGTCCATGGGATTCTCTAGGCAAGAATACAGGAGTGGGTTGCCGTTCCCTTCTCCAGGGGATCTTACTGTCTCTATAGTTTTGTCTTTAACAGGATGGTATATAATCAGAAGCATAAAATGTGTAACCTTTTCAGACTAGCTTCTTTCAAGTAGCTGTATTCATTGAAGGGTTTTCCATGATGTTCTGTGACTTGCATACCTCATTTCTTTTTATCCCTGGATAGTATCCCGTTATGTTGATGTACCACATTTTGTTTATTCACCTATTAGAGGTCATCTTGGCTGCTTCTGATCTTGGGCTATGGTCTTAGTTTCCTACGTAAGCTGTAGCCAAGTGCCAGAAACTGTGCGGCTCAGCCAGAAATCCATTCTCTCCTGGTTCTAGAGGCTGGAAGCCTCAAGTCAGGGCATCAGCAGGGCCTATGCTCCCTCTGAGACTCTGGGTCAAATCCTTCCATGCCTCTTCCCAGCATCTGGTGGTGGTGATCTTCAAGCCCTGGCGTTCCTTGTTCTGCAGCTGCATCACTCCACACTCTGCCTCTGTGATTACGTGGTGTGTGCCCTGCGTCTGTCTGTGTCTCTTCTGTCCCTCTTACAAGGACATCAGGCACATTGGGTTCAGGCCCATCCTAATGACATCTTAACATGTGTGCATTCCCGAAGACCTTGTAAAGTGCACAGGGCACAAGCACCAGGGGTTAGGATTTCATGATTTTGCCGTAACAGTGAAATCTGAGGAAGGAATGGACTCAGTCATCTAGAACCAGGTCCTATTTGCTGATACTGTTAACACCCTGTATGAGTCTTGTATGAGTTTTGTATGAGTTTTCTTTCCAGTTTTATAAAAAGCAGTGACTCCTCCAGAGTTTTCCAGCAATGTGTTAGGCGTGTTGTCATATATTCCCTAACCTTCTCTTTGTTCTCAGAAAAGTTCTACTGCATGGATAACTCAAACCAGTGTACTTAGAATAATAACAGGATGGGACCAAAAAATAAGAAAAGACATAGCAGTAGAAATGAGCTTGCCTATCCAGAGCTGAAATGTTTTAGCTGAAGCAAAAAGCGTATTAGCTCTATAGGGAAATGAAGGTAAGACTAGTTATCCCTAGCCTGGAGATGTGTGTGTTAGTCATTCAGTCATGTCTGACTTTGTGTGACCCCATTGGGCTCCTCAGTCCATGGAATTCTCCAGGCAAGAATATTGGAGTTGGTAACCATTCCCTTCCCCAGGGGATCTTTCCAATCCAGAAATTGAACCTAGGTCTGCTTCATTGCAGGCGGATTCTTTACTGTCTGGGACACCAGAGAACAGGATGATTCAGTTGAGTTCAGTTCAGTTCAGTTGCTCAGTCGTGTCCCACTCCTTGTGACCCCATGGACTGCAGCATGCCAGGCCTCCCTGTCCATCACCAACTTCCAGAGTTCACTCAAACTCATATCCACTGAGTTGGCGATGCCATCCAACCATCTCATCCTCTGTCACCCCCTTATCCTCCTGCCCCCAATCCCTCCCAGCATCAGGGTCTTTTCCAATGAGTCAGTTCTTCCCATTAGGTGGCCAAAGTATTGAAGTTTCAGCTTCAACATCAGTCCTTCCAATGAATGTTCAGGACTGATTTCCTTTAGGATGGACTGGTTGGATCATTTCTTCGGTGCTCAGCTTTCTTTATGTTCCAACTCTCACATCCATACTGGAAAAACCATAGCTTTGTCTAGGCAGACTGTGGTTGGTTAGGATGATAAATATTTAAATGTTCACTATTCAATCATTTCTTCATTGACTCCTTTATTCAACAGGTTTTTAATGTCTGCTGCTGCTGCTGCTAAGTCGCTTCAGTCGTGTCCAACCCTGTGCGACCCCATAGACGGCAGCCCTTTTAATGTCTATATGTTTGCTATTGCTCATTTTATAGTTGTGAACAAGAAGACCACAATGCTTGCTAATGTGTTTATATTTAAAAGGGATGACTTAGACAAAACACAAGTACAATACGTAACTTTAAGCTGGCAATAGTGCTTTGGAGAAAAGCAACAGAGCAAGTGAGCCATGAAGCTATGTGGGTTGAAACCATTTCGGCAAAGAAAACAGCAGGTCTTAGTCCCGCGGGAGGGGCATGCCCAGAGTTTTTGAGGTGTCACGAGGCAAGCGGTGTTGTTGGAGCAGATTAAGCAAGACAAGAGCCAAGTAGAAGTATCATAGGTTTGTTATCTATACCTTGAATCCTACAAAGTATTTATTGTTAAGACATTTAAGATCATGATAGCTTATGTGATATACTTAAAAGACAACTACAGAGTGACAACTGAGATTTAATCCCAGGTCTGTCAGATTCCAAGCCTCCTACCAACTCACGAAAGCCAAGAGGCAAACACTCAGGGATTTTGCAAGAGAGTTACTAAACTGTTGGCTCCAATGAGCAATGGTGGAAGTAACTGGCATCAGAGAAACTGGCAAACACTACAAATCAGGCTTGTGGTTTTTTTTAATGAGTGCTAGATAACTGAGTATCCATTTCACCTTTAAAAGTTTGCCAAATTAAAACTGTTTATAGTTTCAACTGCTATCCACCCCCATGACTAATATCTGCAGAAATGAGACTCACGCATATGTAACCCAGATTAACCTTCCTGTGGTCTTTTTGGTTCTTCACATAATTATCCTGATATTTGCCAAATGAATGATTCTTTTCTCCGAATCCAAAATTCTTTGATTCTTAAAATTAGGCAAATTGGTGAGAGCAGAGTGCTAATGAGGCTGGGTTTGTGTTCCAATCTGTATGATTCCATCTGCTTCCCACGGAGACCGAGTGGATACAAGTACTGGTCAGTCTAATCAGCTGGCCTCAAATTTGTTGCTTTGAACACAAAGAGAGAAAATGGAAATAGCACTTAGCAAATAAAGCAGCGCTATTGGAAAACCAGTTGTGAGTTAGCAGCAATAACTTTTTTATACAAGGAATTCATTATTCTAATTTTGTACTTGTCTATAATTTTAGTGATCCTTCCTTTTAATGTAGTTGAAGAACAAATATTTATATATTCAGCATCAATTTTTAAATAAGTTGAGTCGGGATGTTCAAATTTGGGCCCTGGCCAACGCTGGTTAATCGTACATCCGTAAATGCACCATTTACACTCTCTGATTTCTCATTTGTAGAATGAGGGGGGTGATTATATAATTACCAGATTCCTGTGAGATCTACGTTTTTTGATTCCATGATTATTCTAAGTAATGGAATCATAGGCTTGGATCAATAGTGTTTTTATTTTTTAATTATTATTTTTTATTGGAGTACAGATGATTTACAATGTTGTTAGTTTCTGCTGTACAGCAATGGGAATCAGTTATACCTATACATTATCTACTCTTTTTTAGATTCTGTTCCCACATAGGTAATTACAGAGTATTGAATAAAATTCCCTGTGCTATGTAATATGTTCTTATTAGTTATCTTTCATATATAGTAGGAGAAGGCAATGACACCCCACTCCAGTACTCTTGCTTGGAAAATCCCATGGGTGGAGGAGCCTGGTGGGCTGCAATCCATGGGGTCGCTAAGAGTCGGACACGACTGAGCGACTTCACTTTCACTTTTCACTTTTGTGAATTGGAGAAGGAAATGGCAACCCACTCCAGTGTTCTTGCCTGGAGAATCCCAGGGACGGGGGAGCCTGGTTGGTTGGCTGCCATCTATGGGGTCGCACAGAGTCAGACATGACTGAAGCGACTTAGCAGCAGTATGTATATGTCAACCCCAACCCCCAATTTATCTCTCCCTATCTTTCTCCCCTTGGCATCCATACGATTTTTTTTTTCTACATTTGTGACTCAATTTCTGTTTTATGTAAATAGGTTCATTTGTAGCATTCTTTAAATATTCCACCTATAAGCAACATCACTGATATGTGTCTTTCTCTGTCAGACTTACTTCATTCAGTATGACAATCTCTAGGTCTATTCATGTTGCTGTAAATGGCATTATTACACTTTTTGTTGTGGCTGAGTAATATTCCACTGTATATATGTACCACATCTTCTCTACCCATTCATCTGTCAATGGATATTTAGGTTGCTTCCATGTCTTGGCTATTGTAAATAGTTCTAAAATGAACACCGGGGTCCATGTGTGCTTTTGAATCAAGGTTTTCTCTGGATATGCCAGGAATGGGATTCTTCTATCATATGCTAGCTCTGTTTTTAGTTTTTAAAGGAATGTGCATACTGCTCTCCATCGTGGCTGTGCCAATTAGCATTCCCACTTGCGGTGTAGGAGGCTTCTCTTCTCACCACACCCTCTCCAGCATTTATTATTTGTAGATTTGTTTGATGATGGCCATTTGATGTGAAATGACACCTCACTGTAGTTTTGATTTGTGTGTTTTTAGTCACTCAGTCGTGCCCCACTCTTTGTGACCCCATGGACTACAGCCCACCAGGCTTATCTGTCCATGGGATTCTCCAGGCAAGAATCCTGGAGTGATCACCTTGTCCTCCTCCAGGGGATCTTCCCAAACTGGGGATCGAACCCAGGTCTTTCATGGAGTCAGTAAAGAATCTGCCTGCAATTCAGAAGTTTTAACTTACATTTATACCAGTGAAGTTTTCATTTACATTTCTCTAATAATTAGTAATTTTGAGCATCTTTTAATGTGCTTCTTGGCCAATCATGTGTCTTCTTCAGAGAAATGTCTATTTAGATATTCTGAGGCAGTGGCACCCCACTCCAGCACTCTTGCCTGGAAAATCCCATGGATGGAGGAGCCTGGTAGGCTGCAGTCCATGGGGTCGCTAAGAGTCAGACATGACTGAGCGACTTCCCTTTTACTTTTCACTTTCGTGCATTGGAGAAGGAAATGGCAACCCACTCCAGTGTTCTTGCCTGGAGAATCCCAAGGATGGGGGAGCCTGGTGGGCTGCCGTCTGTGGGGTCGCACAGAGTCGGACATGACTGAAGCGACTTAGCAGCAGCAGCAGCAGCCAATTTATTGATGGGGCTGTTTGGAGTTGTTTTTTTTTTTTAATATGGGGCTGCATAAATTGTTTCTGTATTTGGGGGATTAATCCTATGTCAGTTACCTCATTTGCAAATATTTCTTCCCATTCTATGAGTTGTTCCTTTTGTTAATGATTTCCTTTGCTGTGGGAAAGCTTTTAAGTTTCATTAGGTCCCGTTTGTTTATTTTTGTTTTTATTTTAATTACTCTTGGAGATAGATCCAAAAAGATCTTGTGATTTATGTCAGTATTCTGCCTATGTTTTCCTCTAAGATACTAAGAATAAAATACTAAGAATTTTTTATTTAAGAAAAATACTAAGAATTTTTTACTATCCAGTCTTATGTTTAGGCCTTTAATCCATTTTGAGTTTATTTTTGTGTATGGTGTTAGAGAATGTAGTGATTTCACTCTTTTACATGCAGCTGTCCAGTTTTCCCAGCACCACTTATTGAAGAGACTGTCTTTGCTTTGTCCTCGGTTAGGCGACCATAGGTGTGTGGGTTTCTCCCTGAACTTTCTATCCTGTTTCGTAGCATTTTCCACAGAATTTGAACAAAAAATTTTACAATTTGCATGGAAACACAAATCTGGGTCTTTGGAAAAGAGCTGGAGGAATCAGACTCCCTGAATTCAGACGATAATCAAAACAGTATGGTACTGGCACAAATGCAGAAATATATACCAAGTGTTTTTTAGTAGCCTCACCCTATACGAGGCAGCTTTCACTGGATTGTATTGTAACGATCAAACTCAACATCAGTTTACAACAAAAAAGCTTCTGTTTTGTTACTCATCATGTCTTGGGGCGGGCTCACTGAAGCTCCGCTTCATGTGCCCTCATCTGGGCACAGGCCAGAAAGGGGGTCCCTTTTTAGAACTGGTGTTTTTACAGCAGAGGGAAAGAGTGGTGCTAGAGCCACATCACAGCTTCAGCACATACATGACCTGTGTCATTCTGGGTCATATTTAATTCATCAAGGTGGGTCATATGACTAAGCCTGATGTTATTGGACTCAGGATATATTAAAGCAGAGAATATTTAAAACAAATAGTGTGGTCTGTTTCACTTTTCCTTTGTTTCGAACTTCCAGAGGGCAATCTCTAAACAAATTTATTTTAATAACTATTGTTGTTGTTTAGCCGCTAAATCATGTCTGACTCTTTGCAACCCCATGACTGTAGCCCACCAGGCTCTTCTGTTCTTGGGATTTTCCAACCGAGAATACTGAAAGAGATGGCAGTTTCCTTCCCTGGGGGATCTTCCTGACCCAGGGATTGAACCCATGTCTCCTGCATTGCAGGCAGATTCTTTATCACTGAGCCACCATTAAGGATGAATATTAAAAATTTGCTGACATTGACAAACATTTCAACAAATATTTTTTAAGTAGTTAATACGAGCAAGATATTGACCATGGAAAGGATCATTGTTCTCTAGGCAAATCTACATTAATGGTGTAGGTATATATATATATATATATATATATATATATATAGACTGTTTACACATTGTTCTAAGAATCCTTTAGAAGAAATAGAGTAGCCCTCATAGTCAACAAAAGAGTCTAAAATGCAGTGCTTGGGTGCAATCTCAAAAATGACAGAATGATCTCTGTTGGTTTCCAAGACAAACCATTCATATCACAGTAATCCAAGTCTATGCCCCAATCACTAATGCCAAAGAAGCTGAAGTTGAATCATTCTATGAAGACCTACAAGAACTTCTAGAACAAACACTGAAAAAAGATGTCCTTTTCATCATAGGGGACTGTAATGCAAAAGTAGGAAGTCAAGAGATACCTGGAGTAACAGGCAAATTTGGCCTTGGAGTACAGAATGAAGCAGGGCAAAGGCTAACAGAGTTTTGCCAAGCAAATGCACTGGTCATAACAAACACCCTCTTCCAACAACATATGAGAAGACTCTACAAGTGGACATCACCAGATGGTCAATATTGAAATCAAGTTGATTTATTCTTTGCAACCAAAAATGGAGAAGCTCTATCAAATCAGGTCAGATCAGTCACTCAGTCGTGTCCGACTCTTTGCAACCCCATGAATCGCAGCATGCCAGGCCTCCCTGTCCATCACCAACTCCCGGAGGTCACTGAGACTACAGTCAGCAAAAACAAGACTGGAAGCTGACTGTGGCTCAGATCATGAACTCCTTATTGCCAAATTCAGACTTAAATTGAAGAAAGTAGAGAAAACCCCTAGACCTTTTAGGTATGACCTAAATTCAGTCCCTTACAGTTGTACAGTGGAAGTGAGAAATAAATTCAAGGGATTAGATCTGATCGACAGAGTGCCTGAAGAACTATGAAGGTTCGTGATATTGTACAGGAGGCAGGGATCAAGACCATCCCCAAGAAAAAGAAATGCAAAAAGACAAAAAGTTGTCTGAGGAGGCCTTACAAATAGCTGAGAAAAGAAGAAATGCTAAAGGCAAAGGAGAAAAGGATAGATATACCCATATAAATGCAAAGTTCCAAAGAATAGCAAGGAGAGATAAGGAAGCCTTCCTCAGCGATCAATGCAAAGAAATAGAAGAAAATAATAGAATGGGAAAGACTAGAGATCTCCAAGAAAATTAGAATTACTAAGGGAATATGTCATGCAAAGATGGGCACTATAAAGGACAGAAATGGTATGGGCTTCACAGAAGCAGAAGATACTAAGACGTGGCAAGAATACACAGACCTATATAAAAAAGATCTTCATGACCCAGATAACCATGATGGTGTGATCATTCAACTAGAGCCAGACATCCTTGAGTCTGAGATCAAGCAGGCCTTAGGAAGCATCACTACAAGCAAAGCTAGTGGAGGTGATGGAATTCCAGTTGAGCTATTTCAAATCCTAAAAGATGATGCTATGAAAGTGCTGCACTCAATATACCAGCAAATTTGGAAAACTCAGCGGTGGACACAGAACTGGAAAAGGACAGTTTTCATTCTAATCCCAAAGAAAGGCAATACCAAAGAATGCTCAAACTATTGCACAGTTGCACTCATCTCAGATGCTAGCAAAGTAATGCTCAAAATTCTGCAAACCGGGCTTCAACAGTATGTGAACCATGAACTTCCAGATGTTCAAACTGGATTTAGAAAAGGCAGAGAACCAGAGATCAAATTGCCAACATCAGCTGGATCATCAAGAAAACAAGAGTGTTCCAGAAAAACATCTACTTTTGCTTTATTAACTAGGCCAAAGCCTTTGATTGTGTGGATCACAATAAACTGGAAAATTCTGAAAGAGATGGGAATACCAGACCACGTGACCTGCCTCCTGAGAAATCTGTATTCAGGTCAGGAAGCAATAGTTAGAACTGTATGTGGAACAACAGACTGGTTCCAAGTTGGGAAAGGAGTATGTCAAAACTGTGTGTTGTCACTCTGCTTATTTAACCTATATGCAAGTACATCTTGAGAAATGCTGGGCTGGATGAAGCATAAGCTGGAATCAAGATTGCCAAGAGAAATACCAATAACCTCAGATATGCAGATGACACCACCCTTATGGCAGAAAGTGAAAAAGAACTAAAGAGCCTTTTGATGAAAGTGAAAGAGGAGAGTGAAAATGTTGGCTTAAAAGTCAACATTCAGAAGACTAAGATCATGGCATCTGGCCCCATCACTTCATGGCAAAGAGATGGGGAAACAATGGAAACAGTGAGAGACTTTATTTTTGGGGGGTCCACAATCACTGTAGATGCTGACTGTGGCCATGAAATTAAAAGATGCTAACTCCTTGGGGCTTCCCTGGTGGCTCAGACGGTAAAGTGTCTGCCTGCAATGTGGGAGACCTAGGTTCCATCCCTGGGTCGGGAAGACCCCTGGAGAAGGAAATGGCAACCACTCCAGTACTCTTGGCTGGAAAATTCCATGGATGGAGGAGCCTGATGGGCTACAGTCCATTGGGTCGAACACGACTAAGCGACTTCACTTTACTACTCCCTGGAAGAAAAGCTATGACCAACCTAGACAGCACAGCATAATGAAAAGCAAAGACATTACTTTGCCAACACAGGTCCATCTAGTCAGGACTATGGTTTTTCCAGTAGTCATGTATGGACGTGAGAGTTGGACTATAAAGAAAGCTGAGTGCAGAACTGATGCTTTTGAACTGTGGTGTTGGAGAAGACTCTTGAGAGTCCCTTGGACAGCAAGGAGATCCAACCAGTCCATCCTAAAAGAGATCAGTCCTAAATATTCATTGGAAGGACAAGATGCTGAAGCTGAAGCTCCAATACTTTGGCCCCCTGATTTGAAGAACTGTCTCATTTGAAAAGACTCTGATGCTGGGAAAGATGGGAGGAGAAGGGGATGGCAGAGGATAAGATGGTTGGATGGCATCCCTGACTAAATGGACATGAGTTTGAGTAAACTCCGGGAGTTGGTGATGGATAGGGAGGCCTGACATGCTGCAGTTCATGGGGTTTCAAAGAGTGGATCATGACTGAGCGACTGAACTGAACTGAACTGAACTGATGCATGTGCTTGGCTGGTCACATCTCCCCTCGTTGACATAAACTGCCCCCATTCTCCAGGACAGCTCTGTTCCATTAGCTCCCAGTTACTCATTAAGCAGCCTTCATGATGAGTGTGAATGCTCAGTCTGGTACACAGAATTCTCAGTTATCTTGCCTCTGAGTTAGGTAAATTTCTAACTATTCATCATTTGCTGCTTTGCAAGACTAAAGGTCGGATCTTCAGGCCTGCCTTACACAGACTCATGGTAAGCATGGAAAAATCTTAGAATCATTGGATATGTCTTTCAAAAGTGGATGAAACAAGTGTTTATTATAATACTCTAGTTGTTTTTAAAAGAGAACAAGGAAACCCACTGCTCGGTTGGAATATCTTTTCTTCCTTGTTGGATTTTTGAAATGATCATTGCTGAACTTAGAGGTTCACCCTATGCTCGGTCACAATCCTTTCACTTCTAGTGAAAATTTAAACCTAGTCTGTCTTTGAAAGCATGTTGTGCTGCAGGTCAGTGATTACCATGTTACTGAACAATTCCATGTAGTGGGAGTGAGGGATGGCGACAAGTTGTGGTCTTGAGAGTTGGTTGCTGAAATTGGTCAGGCGTGCAGGTTACTGAAGTGTGAGATGGTTGTTAACCTGAGAAGGACGATTCTGATCAGCACGGCAGTCCCTCTGGTTGGGAAGTGACCTAGAAGGTAGTTGGGATAACTGCTTGGCGGGAGTAGAAAGGTGAGGCTCCACCTCCTCCAAGGGCATGGCTTCTTTGACGATTGTGCAAGGAAATGACAGCCAAACTGTTTTTAATGATAAATGACCATACGCTTGGGAGTCAGAGAATAAAAACGGTAGAATTCAGAAAGAAATGGAGGATGGGGAGAGAGATCGGTCAACTTGACAGAGGCCATGACCTCCAGAGAAAAAATAGCCAGTGAAACGTTCCTCTCCGTGGGATGTGCAAAGGACTAGGAAGAAGAATGTCAGACTCTCAAGTTGAGCTCATCTGTGTTACTGCATTTGAAAGCCTCTGTCTCTCCAAACTTTCTGTGATATTTTATTGCTTTCTAAGCTTGGGGAGTGGAATGGTGAATAATGGCGATAATAGTGGAATTGAGCATATTGTGACAGTATGTTGTGACTTACATTTTCCTCTGTGCTGAGGCCAAAGTGATAGAAATAAGGATTGATGATCACAAGCCATAAGTTTTGAGAAGCAGTGCATGAGTCAGGAGACAAAGATCCTCCCATTTTCACCAGAGGACAAGCATGCTGGGGAAATACACCTGCTGATTAAATAATGAAAAAAATCATCTACATAGAATTAAAACTGTCTCAATAAATCTTAACTTCCAGGAATTACTAATTTAATTTTGTTTAGTCTCTGAATTGGGGCTTCCCTGGCAGCTCAGAAAGTAAAGAATCTGTCTGCAGTGAAACAAGTCCAGGTTCAATCCCTGGAGAATGGAATGGCAACCCAGTCCAGTATTCATGCCTGGGAAATCCCAAGGACAGAGGAGCCTGTCAGGCTACAGTCCATGGGGTCGCAAAGAGTCAGACATGAGACTAAGCGACCAACACTTTCAGTTTCAGTCTCTGAATTAGGAAAGAATCTCTTTTTGATAAGTTTTCCTGGGCCTGTATGATTTCCCTAGACTTCTTAGCTGGCACAATAAAGTCATAGTGTTTTGCTAGAATTAATCTTCAGTGTCATCACAGGTTCTTGGTACCTGAGGACTCCTGGATGCTATGAATGCCTTCTTAATGCATCACCCAACCCCATGATTTTAGAAGTCACTCACACAGTTCTCATTTTTTTGGCATTATTTTATAAAATTTTTGCTTATGTCTGTTATTAAAAGCAAAACCATATGGTCATCAGAAAAAATTAATATTTAACTATTTCACAGGTTCATTTTGTCTCTGGTTCATGGGTAAAAGAAAAACTGGAATTCTGTTAATTTTCTACTTTATCGAGTAAGGGACATTCACAAATAAAAGTTCATAAATATCAGAATTCTCAAATTAAATTTGGATTGATAGATTCACTTATTGCACAATATTTATATGCTTTTGTGATTCTAAGAACATCACATATTCAGAGGTCACCCGACAAGTGAAATAAATTTCTAGATCAAAGAATAAATAAGAGTTAAGAAAGAAAGGCAGAACTTGATAACAAAGAGGCTGAATTTGGTAAACCCTAAGTTGGGAAGATTTAGCAAAGGTCGTCCCAGTCCTTTGAACTATAGAGTGACTTTGACCTACTGTCTAGTATTCTTGCCAGGAGAACTCCATGGACAGAGGGGCCTGCTGGGCTACAGTCTATGGGGTCACAAAGAGATGCACACGACAAGCATGCACGCACAAATGCAACCAAACCAATATCTTCTCCAAACAGCTTGCTGTGGTATCTGACATTCCTCCTCATTGTTGCTTTTGTTAATTTAGAGTCTCCAGAAGGTTCATTTGTGAAAAGATAATGCACTCCTCAACATAGATTTACTTTGTTTCTTAGGGACTTGAGGCAGCAAGACCTAGAACAGATCACCTGTGGGGATCTTGGGAAAGATGTGGACTATCGTGACCTCTATAGTGGGGACCCTGAATGACCCCAGTGCAGCATGAGGTTACTGACTTTCCACTGTGAGGGAGAGAGATGCTAAAGAAAGATGCTGGAGGCAGTAACAAGGCAAAATTCACTTACACTCAATTTATCTGTCTTGTCTGGAAATTCTGTTTTTACTGTACTCATGAAGGAGAAAGAAATACAAATGACCCACCAGGAATTGCCTTCCTTTCTTGAGAAATTTGTATGCAGGTCAGGAAGCAACAGTTAGAACTGGACATGGAACAAGAGATTGGTTCCAAATAGGAAAAGAAGTACATCAAGGCTGTATATTGTCACCCTGTTTATTTAACTTATATGCAGAGTACATCATGAGAAACGCTGGCCTGGAAGAAACACAAGCTGGAATCAAGATTGCTGGAAGAAATATCAATAACCTCAGATATGCAGATGACACCACCCTTATGGCAGAAAGTGAAGAGGAACTAAAAAGCCTCTTGATGAAAGTGAAAGTGGAGAGTGAAAAAGTTGGTTTAAAGCTCAACATTCAGAAAACAAAGATCATGGCATCTGGTCCCAACACTTCATGGGAAATAGATGGAGAAACAGTGGAAACAGTGTCAGACTTTATTTTTCTGGGCTCCAAAATCACTGCAGATGGTGACTGCAGCCATGAAATTAAAAGACACTTGCTCCTTGGAAGGAAAGTTATGACCAACCTAGATAGCATATTCAAAAGCAGAGACATTACTTTGCCAACAAAAGTTCGTCTAGTCAAGGCTACGGTTTTTCCTGTGGTCATGTATGGATGTGAGATCTGGACTGTGAAGAAGGCTGAGCGCCGAAGAATTGATGCTTTTGAACTGTGGTGTTGGAGAAGACTCTTGAGAGTCCCTTGGACTGCAAGGAGATCCAACCAGTCCATTCTGAAGGAGATCAGCCCTGGGATTTCTTTGGAAGGAATGATGCTAAAGCTGAAACTCCAGTACTTGGAGAAGGAAATGGCAACCCGCTCCAGTGTTCTTGCCTGGAGAATCCCAGGGACGGGGAAGCCTGGTGGGCTGCCATCTGTGGGGTCACACAGAGTCGGACATGACTGAAGTGACTTAGCATAGCATAGCATAGCATTGGCCACCTCATGTGAAGAGTTGACTCATTGGAGAAGACTCTGATGCTGGGAGGGATTGGGGGCAAGAGGAGAAGGGGACGACAGAGGGTCAGATGGCTGGATAGCATCATTGACTCGATGGATGTGAGTCTGAGTGAACTCCGGGAGTTGGTGATGGACAGGGAGGCCTGGCGTGCTGCGATTCATGGGGTTGCAAAGAGTTGGACACGACTGAGTGACTGATCTGATCTGATCTGATCTTAGTTACTCAAACTTGGGTAAAAACAAATAAGAGGGGCAGATTAAGAGGCACAAACTTCCAGCTATAAATACACCATGGGGATGTAATATACAACAGGAAAGTATAGTCAGTAACGTTGTAATAACTTTGTATGGAGACAGATGGTAACTAGATTTATTATGGTGATCATTTCATAATGTATGAAAATATTGAATCATGATGTTGTTGTACAACTAATATAAAGTTGTAAGTCAGTTAAACATCAGTAAAAAAAGGTGTAAACTTCAGAAATATATTACATTTAAAGATTATGTTGCATTTAAAGGTTATATTCTTAATTTTTTGAGGAATCTCCATACTGTTTCCCATAGTGGCTGTATCAATTTACAGTCTCACCAACAGTGTAGGAGGGTTTCCTTTTCTCCTCATGCTCATCAGTACTTGTTATTTCTTACCCTTTTGATATAGCCATTGTGATGGGTGTGAGGTGGTCTTTCATTGTGGTTTTGATTTGCATTTCCCTGACAATTAGTGATGATGAGCATCTTTTCCCATGTCTGTTGGCCCCTGTATGTCTTCTTTGGAAAAGTGTCTCTTAGGTCCTCTGCTCATTTTTAAATGGGGTAGTTGGTTTTTCTGATGTTGAATTGGGTGAGTTCTTTGTATATTTTGCACATTAACCCCTTTTCAGGTATATGACCATATGAGCCAGCTATTCCAGTTCTGGGTATTTATTTGAAGAATAATAAAACACTGATTGAAAAAGGTATGTGCACCACTGTGTTCACCACAGCCTTATTTCCAATAGCCAAGATATGGAGACAACCCAAGTGCCTAGTGATGAATGGATGAATCAATAAAGAAGATGTGAGATATATATATATATATATATATATATATATATATATACACATATACACACACATATTCACAATGGAGTATTCAGTTCAGTTCAGTTGCTCAGTCATGTGTAACTCTTTGCGACCCCATGAACTGCAGCACACCAGGCCTCCCTGTCCATCACCAACTTCTAGAGTTTACCCAAACCTCCAACCATCTCATCCTCTGTCGTCCCCTTCTCCTCTTGCCCTCAATCTTTCCCAGCATCAGGGTGTTTTCAAATGAGTCAGCTCTTGCATAAGGTGATCAAAGTATTGGAGTTTCAGCTTCAACATCAGTCCTTCCAATGAACACCCAGGACTGATCTCCTTTGGAATGGACTGGTTGGATCTCCTTGCAGTCCAAGGGACTCTCAAGAGTCTTCTCCAACACCAAAGTTCAAAAGCATCAATTTTTCCACACTCAGCTTTCTTTATAGTCCAACTCTCACATCCACACATGACCACTGGAAAATCCATAGCCTTGACTAGATGGACCTTTGTTGACAAAGTAATGTCTCTGCATTTTAATATGCTGTCTAGGTTGGTCATAACTTTCCTTCCAAGGAGTAAGCATCTTTTAATTTCATGGTGGAAGTTACCATCTGCAGTGATTTTGGAGCCCCCAAAACAAAGTCTGCCACTGTTTCCCCATCTACTTGCCATGAAGTGATGGGACCAGATGCCATGATCTTAGTTTTCTGAATATTGAGCTTTAAGCCAACTTTTTCACTCTCCTCTTTCACTCTCATCAAGAGGCTCTTTAGTTCTTCTTCACTTTCTGCCATAAGGGTGCGGTCATCTGCAATTTTGAGGTTATTGATATTTCTCTCCGCAATCTTGATTCCAGCTTGTGGTTCTTCCAGCCCAGCATTTCTCATGATGTACTCTGCATATAAGTTAAATAAGCAGGGTGACAATATACAGCCTTGACATACTCCTTTTCCTATTTGGAACCACTCTTTTATTCCATGTCCAGTTCTAGCTGTTGCTTCCTGACCTGCATACAAATTTCTCAAGAGGCAGGCCAGGTGGTCTGGTATTCCCATCTCTTTCAGAATTTTCCACAATTTATTGTGATCCACACAGTCAAAGGCTTTGGCATAGTCAATAAAGCAGAAATAGATGTTTTTCTGGAACTCTCTTGCTTTTTCCATGATCCAGCAGATGTTGGCAATTTGATCTCTGGTTCCTCTGCCTTTTCTAAATCCACCTTGAACATCTAGAAGTTCACGTTTCATGTATTGCTGAAGCCTGGCTTGGAGAATTTTGAACACTACTTTACTAGCGTGTGAGATGAGTGCAATTGTGCGGTAGTTTGAGCATTCTTTGGCATTGCCTTTCTTTGGGATTGGAATGAAAACTGACCTTTTCCAGTCCTGTAGCCACTGCTGAGTTTTCCAAATTTGGTGGCATATAGAGTGCAGCACTTTCACAGCATCATCTTTCAGGGTTTGAAATAGCTCCCCTGGAATTCTGTCAGCTCCACTAGCTTTGGTCATAGTGATGCTTCTTAAGGCCCACGTGACTTCACATTCCCGGATGTCTGACTCTAGGTGAGTGATCACACCACCATGATTATCTGGGTCATGAAGATCTTTTTTGTATAGTTCTGTGTATTCTTGCCGCCTCTTAATATCTTCTGCTTCTGTTAGGCCCATACCATTTCTGTCCTTTATAGTGCCCCTCTTTGCATGAAATATTTCCTTGGTATCTCTGATTTTCTTGAAGAGATATCTAGTCTTTCCCATTCTGTTGTTTTCCTCTATTTCTTTGCATTGCTCACTGAGAAAGTCTTTCTTGTCTGTCCTTGCTGTTCTTTAGAACTATGCATTCAAATGGGTATATCTTTCCTTTTCTCCTTTCTTTTTTGCTTCTCTTCTTTTTTTTAGCTATTTATAAGGCCTCCTAAGACAGCCATTTTGCTTTTTTGCATTTTTTTCTTGGGGATGGTCTTGATCTCTGTCTTCTGTACAATGTCATGAACCTCTGTCCATAGTTCATCAGGCACTCTGTCCATCAGATCTAGTCCCTTAAATCTATTTCTCACTTCCACTGTATAATCCATAAAAAGATATACAATCTTGTGACAACATGAATGGACCCCTAACAGTATTATTTTAAGTGAAATAAGTCCTACAGAGAAAGTAAAATACCATATAATTTCCCACATATGAGGAATAAAAAAGTTAACAAATCACATAGATAAAAGAGCAGTAGTTACCAGAGAGGAAGAGGGATGGAGGGAGGGCAAAATGGTTAAAGGGGACAACTGTGCAGTGATGGATGGAAACAATTTTTCTTGATAAGTATACTGTGGTGGCACTAGTGGTAAAGAACTCACCTGCCAATGCAGGAAATATAAGATGCGGCTTTGATCCCTGGGTTGAGAAGATCAACTAGAGGAGGGCATGACAACCCACTCCAGTATTCTTGCCTGGAAAATCCCATGGACAAAGGAGTCTGGCGAACTACAGTCCATGGTGTTGCTAAAAGTCAAACATGACTGAAGCGACTTAGCACACGTGCATGCATACTGTGGTGTATATAGAAGCCAAAAATATAATGTTCATGTGAAACTTATATAGTGTTATAAACCAAAATTACATCGATATAAATAAATACATATTTTAATTAAAAAATAAATAAAAGTCATATTCTGAAGGGCACTCCCACTTCTGTGCAAGATGGAATAACAAGGACAGAATTACCCTTTTGTCTGAAGCAATTAAAAACTTGACAAAATGTATGAAACAAGGGTTTTTAAGACATGGGCCATCAGGTGACAAAGGACAGTCATCCCTAAGTAATGAGAAACAAGCAACATGAGCCCTATAATTTCTTGAGCTTATGATCTTGAGAGAATTTCCAGGAAACAGCATTCCAAGCTGAGCCCAGTGAATCACTGAACTGAGGGGCAAAGCTGAATGTTTGAGGAGACTCTGCCAGAAAGAATTCTCAGTACAAAGTTCCTGAGAAGAGATTGCTGCCCAGAGACAGAGGACCAGAGACCTGGAGAGGCTTCCTCTTGCATATTCAGGTGAGTTCTAATCCACTTGTGCATGTGAGGAAACTACGTAAGACCCAGGAAAGAACATGACCTGAAATGATGGAAGATAATAGCACCCAGCTCTCAGCAAAGGACTATTGCGACCTGCCAGACTAGATAACCTCAGGATTGATGGGGCATGGAGTAAACAGAAGGATCTTGCAGTGGTAAATAATTAGCTCTGGATTCAGCCTACTCTTGTTCCGTACAACAAATCTTAAATGCAAACCGGAAAGGATTAAACTATTTCCAAATAAGTGCATCCCAGGACAAAGTCCAAAAATATTTATAGGAGGACAAAAATAATCAGCACCTAACCAGGGTAAAGTTCACAAATAAAAGAGGCATGCAAAGAAACAGGAAAGTAAGATCCCAATCAATCAAAAATGATCATAAACTGACACAGATCTTAGCAGATAAGGACATTAAAATGGTTATTACTAGTGTATTTCAGATGTTCAAAAAGTTAAGTAGAAATATGGGCAGTATAAGAAAAGATTTAAGTCAAACTTAGATTAAAACAAGAACATATGAGATACCGTGGGTGTGTCAGACGAGTGTATGCTTCTCGGTTCTGTCTCATCACAACAAAGATTTGGAGTGACGGACATTAAAGTCCTTGGCGCATCACAGCTCTCAGGTCTTGGACAGACTGTGTTATAGCTCTCAGGTCACAAACAGACCGTGTTATAGCTCTTAGACAAACCAGCATTACAGCTCTGTGTTACAGCTCTATTTTATTTAGAAAATAGCAAGAAAATCCATCCTCGAGGCGTGAGGGCATGTCGACCCAAAGACGCGAAGAGAAGAGCACTCCGGCACGCGGGAGAGAGAGAGAGAGAGAGATCCCGGGCCATTTGGCTCCTCTTTTTATATTATTTTTCCTCTCCCTGGGCCTGCCCTATGTAAACTGGGCTAGCCAGGAGTGCTGTTTGTTCTACTTGAGGTCCTCACTCAGGTCCTCGGACCTTCCTTTGTTCTATTTTTGTGGGCTTTTCCCTTCCTTGTCTTTTAGCCACTGCCATTCTGGACTCCTGTTTGCTATTCTAACTACCTAACAGGTGGGATTAGTGGCAAATTAGAGGAAAAATTAGTGATGAGGCCATAGAAGCTATCCAAAATTAAACACAGAGAAAGAGGATTTAAAAAGAAAACGAAGCAAAACCACACCAAAACAGAGCATCAGTGAGCTGTGCTACAACATCAGGAGACCTAGACAAGAGAGAAATGACCATCAGCTGGCTGGTAGGCATCCTTAAGATGGCCCACAGCAATCCCCCCAACAGTACTCATTCTTGTGAAATCCCTTCTTCTTGGACATGGACTGAACCTATTTCCTAAGGAATAAAATAACACAAAAGCAATGAAATGTCACTTTGAAATTAGATTACAAAGAACTGTGACTTCTCCCTTAAGTGCTTATAAAGGAAGAAATTGACTAAATACTGAAAAACTTTTCAAATATTGTTGTTCAGCAAAACTGATGTAATACTGTGCGTGTCTACTGGCCATCAACATGACTCACTGTTCCTTGTCTAAACACCAAAAAATAAAAACCACATGTGTGCTCTGTGCTGAGTCAGTCGTGTCTGACTCTTTGTGATTCCGTGGATTGTAGCCCACAAGAATCCTCTGTCCATAAAATTTTTCAGGCAAGAATACTGGAGCAGATCGTCATTTCCCATTCCAGGGTATCTTCCCAACCCAGGGACCAAATCTGCATCTCTTGAATATCCTGCATTGGCAGGCAGATTCTTTACCACTCTACCACCCTGGAAGCCGCCATACTACATACTACACTTGATCTTAGCCAACAGGCTAATAGAATGAAATTATTCCTCCCTTAAAGAAAACACCAGAACACTCTTCATTCATATTCTCATCATTCATAGCATCTTCCAATTCCAGGATCTTTGAATGAGGTGGTTATCTGTTGTTGCATAACAAATCAACTCCATGACAACAAACATCTATTCATTTATACTTTCTTTGCGTCAGGAATCTAGACAACCTTAGCTTTTATAGGAGGAACAGTTTCTTTCTTTAAGGTGAGAGTATATGTTTCTTTGTTTTTGAAGTTTAGACATTGAACAGTGATACATGATGGTGACCAGTAGGCATGCATAGTATTACATGAGTTTAGCTGAAGGCTCTTTTTTCTGCTTCACTCTGCTCCACCATGCTTTAGATTAATTTCTTGCACACAAACTATAGTTCAATTTGTGTTCACTTTAATTTGACACAAGATGGCAAGAATACACAGAAGAACTGTACAGAAAAGATCTTCATGACCCAGATAATCACGATGGTGTGATCACTGACCTAGAGCCAGACATCCTGGAATGTGAAGTCAAGTGGGCCTTAGAAAGCATCACTACGAACAAAGCTACTGGAGGTGATGGAATTCCAGTGGAGCTATTCCAAATCCTGAAAGATGATGCTGTGAAAGTGCTGCACTCAATATGCCAGCAAATTTGGAAAACTCAGCAGTGGCCATAGGACTGGAAAAGGTCAGTTTTCATTCCAATCCCAAAGAATACTCAAACTACCGCACAATTGCACTCATCTCACATGCTAGTAAAGTAATGCTCAAAATTCTCCAAGCCAGGCTTCAGCAATATGTGAACCATGAACTTCCTGATGTTCAAGCTGGTTTTAGAAAACGCAGAGGAACCAGAGATCAAATTGCCAACATCCACTGGATCATGGAAAAAGCAAGAGAGTTCCAGAAAAACATCTATTTCTGCTTTATTGACTATGCCAAAGCCTTTGACTGTGTGGATCACAAGAAACCGTGGAAAATTCTTCAAGACATGGGAGTACCAGACCACCTGATCTGCCTCTTGAGAAATTTGTATGCAGGTCAGGAAGCAACAGTTAGTAATGGACATGGAACAACAGACTGGGTTCCAAATAGGAAAAGGAGTTCGTCAAGGCTGTATATCGTCACCCTGTTTATTTAACTTATATGCAGAGTACATCGTGAGAAACTCTGGACTGGAAGAAGCACAAGTTGGAATCAAGATTGCTGGGAGAAATATCAATAACCTCAGATATGCAGATGACACCACCCTTCTGGCAGAAAGTGAAGAGGAACTCAAAAGCCTCTTGATGAAAGTGAAAGTGGAGAGTGAAAAGGTTGGCTTAAAGCTCAACATTCAGAAAACGAAGATCATGGCATCCGGTCCCATCACTTCATGGGAAATAGATGGGGAAACAGTGGAAACAGTGTCAGACTTTGTTTTTCTGGGCTCCAAAATCACTGCAGATGGTGACTGCAGCCATGAAATTAAAAGACGCTTACTCCTTGGAAGGAAAGTTATGACCAACCTAGATCACATATTCCAAAGCAGAGACTTTACTTTGCCAACAAAGGTTCGCCTAGTCAAGGCTATGGTTTTTCCTGTGGTCATGTATGGATGTGAGAGCTGGACTGTGAAGAAGGCTGAGTGCTGAAGAATTGATGCTTTTGAACTGTGGTGTTGGAGAAGACTCTTGAGAGTCCCTTGGACTGAAAGGAGATCCAACCAGTCCATTCTGAAGGAGATCAGCCCTGGGATTTCTTTGGAAGGAATGATGCTAAAGCTGAAACTCCAGTATTTTGGCCACCTCATGCGAAGAGTTGACTCATTGGAGAAGACTCTGATGCTGGGAGGGATTGAGGGCAGGAGGAGAAGGGGACGACAGAGGATGAGATGGCTGGATGGCATCACGACTCGATTGACGTGAGTCTGGGTGACCTCCGGGAGTTGGTGATGGACAGGGAGGCCTGGCATGCTATGATTCATGGGGTTGCAAAGAGTTCGGACACAACTGGGCGACTTATCTGATCTGATCTGATGTCATCTTGTTTTGTGCTTTCTGTTACCATGGTTTCTCACAGTCTCATTTTTATCCCCCTCCATTTATGCACTGTTTTGGGGTGATGCAGTTTTATTTATTCCTCCCTCATCCCCACCTTCTGATTTGACAATTTTATTTTGTTTCTATTCTTTTGGTGTTTGTCATCACAATTTTAAAAGCACTGTCTGATTTTTTTAAAAGTCTGAAGTGAATATTAATCATCTCTTTATATATGGCATTCTCACAGGATATTCAAAACTGGGAACTTCTGTAAGTTTGCATTTAGTAGGACCTAAGTAAAAGCAATAAATTCAGGAACCAGAATGACTTACTATCATAAACCTTTATCAGTAATATTTAAATATCTGTGCAAAATAATTTCTTGAACAATATACTCTTTAAAAACATTGAAAGGGATATTCATAATGAAAATTTTGAAATATGTAAGATGGTAGACATATATGTCTTTTCTTTCCATTATAATGATTGAATTTTACTTTTTTTTATCACTGTGGGCTACAAAACATTTTCTAAGCAGTTTAGTCTAACTTGTAATTACATTGAGTGTGTGTACTAAGTTACTTCAGTCCTGTCTGACTCTTTGCAACCCCATGGAGTGTAGCCCACCAGGCTCCTCTGTCCATGGGATTCTCCAGGCAAGAATACTGGAGTGGGTTTACATTCCCTTCTCCAGGAGTTCAAACCGGCGTCTCTTACATCTGCATTTGCAGGTGGGTTCTTTACCACTAGCACCACCTGGGAAGCCTTGTAATTACATTAGGGAATTTAATATCTTGATATTTCCTTAACTTTCCAATATTATTTGGCTGTATATCTTTTCAAATTAATGTTCTTGATTATTATAAATATCTCATGTTCAAAATAGCCTCAAATTGCATGATAAAATTTCATTCAATTGACTTTTATATCAATTCAGTCATCAAAAATTTATGACATTGTTGGATATTCATGCTATAATCTTTCAATAGTAAGAGCAGAATTAGAGATTTAATATATACTTATATTGGTCTTTTCTGTTCCCAGAGTTTTTGGTTAGCATGCCTAGTGCTAACAAGAGGACATTTCCAGACAACTTGGCTTTATTCATTTCACTTTTATATTACATAAATGTATGTATAATACACAATATTGTATCTATACACATGTTTTATTACATACCAGTCTTTCCGATCTGTCTTCTTCTGGGACATTTGTGTGAGATATTTGTGAGAACTAAGATTGTTTTACTGGAATATTTGGGCAGAAAGTGAAAGTGAAGTCGTGTCCGACTTTTTGTGACTCCATGGACTGTAGCCTACCAGACTCCTCCATCCATGGGATTTTCCAGGCAAGAGTACTGGAGTGGGTTGCCATTTCCTCCTCTAGGGGATCCGCCCAACCCAGGGATTGAACCCAGGTCTCTTGTATTGCAGGCAGACGCTTTACTGTCTGAGCCAAAGGAGTAATTTTTTTCCAAAATGGCGTGAATGATATACTCTGAATTCTTGCAAAACCACAAACCTCTTTTAACCTACTGGTGGGGTATAAGAGTGTTGATTTCAGCCCTTTTCTTAGTATCTGTGGATACTGTTTTGGCCTCCAGTGAGCCCAAGAGTTGAGTGGAGGTGGCCCTGGATGGGGTCACTTGGGTTCTGAACATCTGACTCCCACAGGACTGAAGCAGCAAGCCAAGGAAATGTGTTAAGTCCCACGAGGAAGGCAAGAGCAAGGATGAGACACAAAGCAGGGAAGACTGAGGGCAGCTTGGGAAAGCCAGAGGCAAGAGTAACTGAACCTGGGGTCAAGGGAGCACAGGGGAGTATCTTGTTATAGGACAGAAATGTCAGAGGACACAGAATTTTTGAGCTAAATCGTGAGACCAGGTGCTCCAGGACTTTGCAGTCTCACTGAGTTTGTGCTTCATCATGTTAATTGCTGCCCATTGTGTGAAAAGTGAAAGTATTAGTTGCTCAGTCGTGTCTGACTCTTTGTGACGCCATGGACTGTACGTGGAATTATCCAGCCATTCCCCTCTCCAGGGGATCTTCCCGACCCAGGGCTCAAGCCTGGGTCTCCAACATTGCAGGTGGACTCTATACTGTCTGAACCACCCAGGAAGCCTGCGGTCCATTGTTCTACACCATGGCTCAGTTCCAAGCCCCCATATCTTGGCCCTGAAAACATGTAATCAGATCAGATCAGATCAGATCAGTCGCTCAGTCGTGTCCGACTCTTTGCGACCCCATGAACCGCAGCACGCCAGGCCTCCCTGTCCATCACCAGCTCCCGGAGGTCACTCAGACTCACACCCATCAAGTCAGTAATGCCATCCAGCCATCTCATCCTCTGTCGTCCCCTTCTCCTCCTGCCCTCAATCCCTCCCAGCATCAGAGTCTTCTCCAATGAGTCAACTCTTCGCATGAGGTGGCCAAAATACTGGAGTTTCAGCTTTAGCATCATTCCCTCTAAAGAAATTCCAGGATTGATCTCCTTCAGAATGGACTGGTTGGATCTTCTTGCAGTCCAAGGGACTCTCAAGAGTCTTCTCCAACACCACAGTTCAAAAGCATCAATTCTTCGGCGCTCAGCCTTCTTCACAGTCCAGCTCTCACATCCATACATGACCACAGGAAAGACCATAGCCTTGACTAGGCGAACCTTTGTTGGTAAAGTAATGTCTCTGCTTTTGAATATGCTATCTAGGTTGGTCATAACTTTCCTTCCAAGGAGTAAGCGTCTTTTAATTTCATGGCTGCAGTCACCATCTGCAGTGATTTTGGAGCCCAGAAAAACAAAGTCTGACACTGTTTCCACTGTTTCCCCATCTATTTCCCATGAAGTGATGGGACCAGATGCCATGATCTTCGTTTTCTGAATGTTGAGCTTTAAGCCAACCTTTTCACTCTCCACTTTCACTTTCATCAAGAGGCTTTTTAGCCCCTCTTCACTTTCTGCCATAAGAGTCGTGTCATCTGCATATCTGAGGTTATTGATATTTCTCCCAGCAATCTTGATTCCAACTTGTGTTTCTTCCAGTCCAGCATTTCTCATGATGTACTCTGCATATAAGTTAAATAAACATGGTGACAATATGCAGCCTTGACGTACTCCTTTTCCTATTTGGAACCAGTCTGTTGTTCCATGACCAGTTCTAACTGTTGCTTCCTGACCTGCATACAGATTTCTTAAGAGGCAGATCAGGTGGTCTGGTATTCCCATCTCTTTCAGAATTTTCCATAGTTTTATTGAAGAAAGTAGGGAAAACTCCTAGACCATTCAGGTATGACCTAAATCAAATCCCTTATGATTATACAGTGGAAGTGAGAAATAGATTTAAGGGCCTAGATCTGATAGATAGACTGCCTGATGAACTATGGAATGAGGTTCGTGACATTGTACAGGACACAGGGATCAAGACCATCCCCATGGAAAAGAAATGCAAAAAAGCAAAATGGCTGTCTGGGGAGGCCTTACAAATAGCTGTGAAAAGAAGAGAAGCGAAAAGCAAAGGAGAAAAGGAAAGATATAAACATCTAAATGCAGAGTTCCAAAGAATAGCAAGAAGAGATAAGAAAGCCTTCTTCAGTGATCAATGCAAAGAAATAGAGGAAAACAACAGAATGGGAAAGACTAGAGATCTCTTCAAGAAAATCAGAGATACCAAAGGAACATTTCATGCAAAGATGGGCACGATAAAGGACAGAGATGGTGTGGACCTAACAGAAGCAGAAGATATTAAGAAGAGGTGGCAGGAATACACAGAACTGTTCAAAAAAGAGCTTCAAGACCCAGATAATCATGATGATGTGATCACTGACCTAGAGCCAGACATCTTGGAATGTGAAGTCAAATGGGCCTTAGAAAGCATCACTACGAACAAAGCTACTGGAGGTGATGGAATTCCAGTGGAGCTATTCCAAGTCCTGAAAGATGATGCTGTGAAAGTGCTGCACTCAATATGCCAGCAAATTTGGAAAACTCAGCAGTGGCCACAAGATTGGAAAAGGTCAGTTTTCATCCCAATCCCAAAGAAAGGCAATGCCAAAGAATGCTCAAACTACCGAACAATTGCACTCATCTCACACGCTAGTAAAGTAATGCTCAAAATTCTCCAAGCCAGGCTTTAGCAATATGTGAACCATGAACTTCCTGATGTTCAAGCTGGATTTAGAAAAGGCAGAGGAACCAGAGATCAAATTGCCAACATCCGCTGGATCATGGAAAAAGCAAGACAGTTCCAGAAAACATGTAATAGCTGCTCTGTTTTTCAGCAGCTTTGTTTTAGTTACCCTCCCTTCTTCCATCCCCAGCATTAAGATTTGTTAATGGGAATATCTGTTGGGTAGATCAAAATTATGAATTAGATTTTCTGTTAAGTGGAACATACATCTGAGGTCTAATCTTATTTCTGCTTGAGTCTGGATGTACCTAGGATGATCCTAATAAATACTGTGTTTCATAAAGACACAGCCAGCCTTACTGTGAAGTGTGGCATCACTGGACGGGAGTTTTCTTTTGTTTCTACTGGCTCTAAGAAAGATGGCACCTAAACTCTTGAGATTTTTTATTTTCTCTCAGATAAGATATAGCCCTTCATACATATGTGGAAGAATGAGGGTTTAAGAGTATGAACATCTGACTAGGGAATCTGAGTTCTAGAACTGCTTAAACTACAACATCAGTTCAGTTCAGTTCAGTTCAGTTCAGTTCTGTCTCTCAGTCGTGTCCAACTCTTTGCGACCCCATGAATCGCAGCACTCCAGGCCTCCCTGTCCATCACCAACTCCCGGAGTTCACTCAGACTCACATCCATCGAGTCAGTGATGCCATCCATCCATCTCATCCTCTGTTGTCCCCTTCTCCTCCTGCCCCCAATCCCTCCCAGCATCAGGGTCTTTTCCAATGAATCAACTATAACATACAAATTTCTTAATCTTCTTGGATTGTTTTTCCACCTGCTAAATGACAGCATGAATAACATCCATAGCTAGAGTAAAAAGACACACTTTTTTTAAAAAAAAATTATGTTTAATTGGAGGGTAATTACTTTACAGTGTTGCGTTGGTTTCTGCTGTACAACAACAGAAATCAGCCAGAAGTATATGTATATCCCTTCCCTCGGGAACCTTCCTCCCAGCTGCCCAGCCTTCCCTTAGGTCATCGCAGAGCACCGGTCTGAGCTCCCTGTGGTCCACAGCAGCTTCCCACCAGCCATCTATTTGAAACAAGAGAGTGTACAGATGTCAGTGCTTCGCTCTCAGTTCGTCTCTCCCCTCTCCTTCTCCTGCTGTGTCCGCAAGTCTGTTGTCTATGACAAGGCACACTTTTCATAGAAGATAATTGCAGCAGGTTTTGAGCCAGATTGCTGGGGCTAATCCTTGTCTCCACCGCTTTCCAAGTGTTTGGTTTGAGAAAATTACCTTCCTAAGCCTCAGTTTCTTCATCTGAGAATAACAATGATACTTACATTAAATTGTTTAGTGTGTGTATGAAGTTTAATGGCATCATAAGAGGGAATGATTTAGGATGGTGCCAAAAAATGCCTGGCGCATAGCCATCAGTAAGTTTTAATTTCTGCTTTTGTTATCCAATGAGATTGCCGAGTTTCTTTTATATTTTATTCTGTCAAAGCTCTCTTGCCACAGATTCTGAAGTCTCCAGATAAGAGGAAAAGATAGACCTTAGGGACTAAGCAAAGTGGTTTAATTTTGAGGTCCCACTTATCTGACCTTAAAGCAGTGGATTTCAGGACCAATTTCTCCCAATAACCAAGTCTCCCTCTTTGACTGACTTTCCTTCTTTGCTCTCCATTCCCAACAGCAGAATGAGCTGGTATCCTCAATATTTGGATTTTCTAATCCTGTTACATCGATTTTCTCTATGATTGGGTCACTGAATCGTGTGGTTTGATTCTCTACTCTGAACACTGGGGCACCTAAAACCTCACTGATTACTTTCCATGATCTCAGTTCTGTCCTCTGTTTGGACCTTGTCCAACAGTCTTAATAGTCAAACTGTGCTTATCTCCCTTCAAACAGTTTCTTTAATGTTGCTCGTAAGGTCCTAACTGTCCCTTTCCAGACTAAGAGAATACCAGGTGTGATATGAGTGAGGGTCTACAAGATCTGATGACTCATGGAGTGGGTGGAGAAACAGAGAGGAGTCAGTGATGATGGCCAGGATTCTGGTTTGGTCAGTTGTGTGGCCAGTTCTTCCACCAACTTTCTGGCCAAGCTGCAGATATGGCAGGAGGAGAAGTGTTGGATGGGGAGTGCAGGGATAAGTAATGACAAAGGGAGTCTCGTGTTTGTGAAGTTGAGTTCAAATGGAGCAGTTGAATGGAACATAAGACTTATAATCCTCAAGCTGAGGAAAGAGAGCTGCCAGATAAGATAGCAGATAATACAGCAAAACTTATTATTTTGCTACAACTGAGAAAGTGTGAAATTGGCTCAGGGTGTGAATAAATAGAGCAGAGGCTCAGAAAGATCCATATGGAGATGAAAAGCAGTACGTGACAAGAGCGGTCTTGCCAACACTGGGAATAGAATAAACTGTTTAAATGGAATTGCCTTATTATTTATTCACATGGAAGACTTGGATTTGATTTGTGTCTCATTCATACACAAAAACCAACTCCAGATCCATAATTAAATTTGAAAAACAATATTTTTAGCTCTAAAAAAAAGCAAAAGAATATTTTCTTACCTCAATGTAGGAATAAATTTTTAAAGACTAAAAGCTATAATTGTAAAGTAAATTAAGGATTAAATTCAACTACATTAAATTAAAAACTATAATTATCAAAAATACAACAAAGAATGTGAAAAGCAATCAGCAAACAAGAAGAAACTTGCAGGTTATATAGTCAACCAAAAATTATTATGTAAAGCACTTCTATAAATCAATAAGAAAATGACAGTCAACCCAATAATACAATGGGTAAAAGATGTGAGGAGTTGTTTGACAGAAGAGGCACCATGGATGGCTAAAAACAGAAGAAAATACAGTTGATCTCACTAATACTCAGGGAAATGCAAGTTAGGTTCACAAAAATTACCATTTTGCTTCTAGATGGGTAGGAATTAGTAAATCTTACAAAGACAACAAGGTGGGACTGTGGGACAACTCTTACACGTTATGAAGAGAAGTATAAGTTTGCACAAGAACCCTAGAAAGCAGTGTGACATTGTTTTACAAATTTGACCGCAAATATTCTCTAAGTCCTAGTAATTCCACTCCTACAAGCTAGAGGAAAAATATTCAATGCATATATGTGACAGGAAATCTGTACAAAAATGTTCATACAGTGTTGTTTGGTGGGGGGGAGGAATCTGCCTTGATAAGATAGTGAATAAATAAACTATGATATGTTTATGCAACAGATTATTAGAGAATATTGAAAATGAATGAGCAACTGCTAAGGCAACTATATGCATGAATCTTAAAAATCTAACATTGAATGAAAGGAGCAAGACTTCATAGACTACAACCATGATCTAGTTGTTGTTCAGTCACTCAGTCACGTCCAACTCTTTGCGACCCCATGGACTACAACACACCAGGCCTCCCTGTCCGTTACCATCTCCCGGAGCTCACTCAAACGCATGCCCATTGAGTCGGTGATGTCATCCAACCATCTCATCCTCTGTTGTCCCCTTCTCCTCCTGCCTTCAATCTTTACCAGCATCAGGGTCTTTTCCAGTGAGTCAGCTCTTCACATCAGGTGGCCAAAGAACTGGAGCTTCAACTTCAGAATCAGTCCTTCCAATGATTATTCATGGTTGATTTCCTTTAGGATTGACTGGTTTGAGAGCTGTCCAAGGGGTTTTCAGGAGTCTTCTCCAACACCACAGTTCAAAAGCATCAATTCTTTGGTGCTCAGCTTTCTTTATGGTCCAACTCACATCCATACATACTACTGGAAAAAACCATAGCTTTAACTATATGGACCTTTGTTGACAAAGTAATTTCTCTGTTTTTTAATATGCTGTCTAGGTTATAGTTATAAAGCTCATAATTAACCCAAAAGTAACCAATATAAAGGCCTAAAAAGGGTCTAAAACACACAAAAGGAGGGTAAAAAAGTGACTAAGTGTGTCAAGAGTAAAGGCGAATCTGCTGGTCCCAGACTGATTAATGAATGTAAGGAAGAATAGAAAATCCAGGGTGAGATTGGAGGCCAGGCGGAAAGAATGTAAGACATCTCAGGACAGGTGTAGGGGAATATCAACACTGCACACAAGAGCCTCTTTAGTTCATCTTGAACTATAATCTGATAGGGTTAGAAACAACAGCAAATTAAAATCAAAAGAACCAAATACTTGTGAAATTAAACAACTCCTTTGGGCTACAGGAGTCAAGTGGGAAGGGGTGCCAAGTTCTTCCTGATAGTTAAGGATCCATTCTCAAGGCTTCCTTAAATCATACACACTTCCATATCTCCCACTTCCCATAAAGTTTTGCTGAATACAAGCATTTTGTGTGTCTTGGTTTCCAGCATCCAATTTTCTCATTATCATTTTTTTGTTGTTGTTAAAACGAAGCCCAAATCCAAATGACTAGGTCATTTATTCCTAATGAAGAGGAGACATTGGTCAATTTATTTTTCTGTTTATTTTTACTCTGAGGCAAAAGAGTTATTACTCCTAACAGAAAAAAAGAGTCCCAAAATCTTTTCAGTACAGATCTTGAAAGTTGAATTTCATATACCCTTTTGAATTATATTGAATATAATATATCCTTTAATAATTCTTAATAATTTAATAATTCTTTAATAATTACTTTAAAATAATTCAAATTCAATTTGACGCCTGCTCTTTTAATTGACCACAATTAAAAATGTATATCAACGCTAATTTTAAATGACATTAAACATTTAACCACATGGGAGACATTGATTTGTGAATGGCAGTTTTCACTTTCATGCATTGGAGAAGAAAATGGCAACCCACTCCAGTCTTCTTGCCTGGAGAATCCCAGGGACAGAGGAGCCTGATGGGCTGCTGTCTATGGGATCACGCAGAGTCGGACACGACTGAAGTAACTTAGCATAGCATAGCATAATGAAAAAAGAACACTGGATTTAGTCAATAAAAGCAATTGTGTGATTGGCCACACCATGTTCAGGCTTAACCTCTACGATCTATATTTATCGTCTTGGAGGAATGCACACAGGTGACCTCTGTGTAGATACTGTGGCCGGACTCACTCGTCCTCCACCCCACTGTCCTTCTCTGTCCTTTCTGCTTTGTGGGTGCTGGAAAGCTAAAATCTACATTTTATCAGTTTCCTTGCAGGTGGAGAAGGAATTTCTATGCTTGAATTAGCTTCCACCAATTAAAAGCACTTGGAAGGCGGAAGTGAGCCCTCTTCCTCTTTGGGGCTGTGTGCATAGACTTGCCCAGCCACGAGGCCAGGGCAGCATTCCATCGCCCCTGGTTGTCAAGGGGCAGTTGTGGCAAAGACTGTGGCGATGGCGGCGGTGACAGCAGGAAGCCCTGACCCCCGTCTCAGAGTTATGGCCTGTGTTCTGCACTCGGCCGTGCCAGTGGCAGTCTCAGGGTAGTTCTCTAGTGTTCTGGAAGTCGTTTTAAGCCCACCTGGAGCCCACTCTTGAGCCCTTCCAATGGTGGTGTTTGCATCTAATTGCATATATTAAGTCTGTTTATAATTAAAATATTTTGCTTTATATGTTCTATATATCCTAACCCAGTGATCAAACCCGGGTGTCCCACACTGTAGGCAGATGCTTTCACCATCTGAGCCACCAGGGAAGCCTCATATGCTCTATACTGAGCCTGTACTGAGCCCTAATACAGTGCCTGTACTTGCTTTCTGCTCTGATGTTCTTTGAGTCTACTGTCTTCACAGGGGTCCACCAGGGAAGCCTCATATGCTCTATGCTATGCTATGCTAAGTCACTTCAGTCGTGTCCAACTCTGTGCGACCCCATTGACGGCAGCCCACCAGACTCCTCCGTCCCTGGGATTCTCCAAGCAAGAACACTGGAGTGGGTTGCCATTTCCTTCTCCAGTGCATGAAAGTGAAAAGTGAAAGTGAACTTGCTCAGTTGTGTCCTGAGCCCTAATACAATGCCCGTACTTGCTTTCTGCTCTGATGTTCTTTGACTCTACTGTCTTCACAGGGGTACTTTCCTTGTGTGGTTTCTGCTCTATGCTATGCTATGCTAAGTCACTTCAGTCGTATCCGACTCTGTGCGACCCCATAGACGGCAGCCCACCAGGCTCCCCTGTCCCTGGGATTCTCCAGGCAAGAACAGTGGAGTGGGTTGCCATTTCCTTCTGCTCTATAGTCTCTAATTTTTATGGTTATTTTCTTAAATCATTTCAGCTTTTCTCTGTGGTGTCTATATATGGTGTAATTTAAATAGCACTCAATCATTATCTACTCACTGGTTTTGAGTACGAGAGTCAAGTGTGTAAACATGTTTGTTAATGAATCAGTAAGTCAGAAGATAATTGTGGGGTTGCTATTAAAAATGAAGAGTGGGTATATGTGTTTAAAAGCTTTGTGTAATAAGCAGATCAGATCAGTCGCTCAGTCGTGTCCAACTCTTTGCAACCCCATGAATTGCAGCACGCCAGGCCTCCCTGTCCATCACCAACTCCCGGAGTTCACTCAGACTCACATCCATCGAGTCAGAGATACCATCCAGCCATCTCATCCTCTGTTGTCCCCTTCTCCTCTTGCCCCAAATCCCTCCCAGCATCAGAGTCTTTTACAATGAGTTAACTCTTCGCATGAAGTGGCCAAAGTACTGGAGTTTCAGCTTTAGCATCATTCCTTCCAAAGAACACCCAGGGCTGATCTCCTTCAGAATGGACTGGTTGGATCTCCTTTCAGTCCAAGGGACTCTCAAGAGTCTTCTCCAACACCACAGTTCAAAAGCATCAATTCTTCGGCGCTCAGCCTTCTTCACAGTCCAGCTCTCACATCCATACATGACCACAGGAAAAACTATAGCCTTGACTACCGCACAATTGCACTCACCTCACATGCTAGTAAAGTAATGCTCAAAATTCTCAAGCCAGGCTTCAGCAATATGTGAACCATGAACTTCCTGATGTTCAAGCTGGTTTTAGAAAAGGCCCAGAGGAACCAGAGATCAAATTGCCAACATCTGCTGGATCATGGAAAAAGCAAGAGAGTTCCAGAAAAACATCTATTTCTGTTTTATTGACTATGCCAAAGCCTTTGACTGTGTGGATCACAAGAAACTGTGGAAAATTCTGAAAGAGATGGGAATACCAGACCACCTGATCTGCCTCTTGAGAAATTTGTATGCAGGTCAGGAAGCAACAGTTAGAACTGGACATGGAACAACAGACTGGTTCCAAATAGGAAAAGGAGTTCATCAAGGCTATATATTGTCACCCTGTTTATTTAACTTATATGCAGAGTACATCATGAGAAACACTGGACTGGAAGAAACACAAGTTGGAATCAAGATTGCTGGGAGAAATGTCAATAACCTCAGATATGCAGATGACACCACCCTTCTGGCAGAAAGTGAAGAGGAACTCAAAAGCCTCTTGATGAAAGTGAAAGTGGAGAGTGAAGAAGTTGGTTTAAAGCTCAACATTCAGAAAACGAAGATCATGGCATCTGGTCCCATCACTTCATGGGAAAGAGATGGGGAGACAGTGGAAACAGTGTCAGACTTTATTTTTCTGGGATCCAAAATCACTGCAGATGGTGACTACAGCCATGAAATTAAAAGACGCTTACTCCTTGGAAGGAAAGTTATGACCAACCTAGATAGCATATTCAAAAGCAGAGACATTACTTTGCCAACAAAGGTTTGCCTAGTCAAGGCTATGGTTTTTCCTATGGTCATGTATGGATGTGAGAGCTGGACTATGAAGAAGGCTGAGTGCTGAAGAATTGATGCTTTTGAACTGTGATGTTGGAGAAGACTCTTGAGAGTCCCTTGGACTGCAAGGAGATCCAACCAGTCCATTCTGAAGGAGATCAGCCCTAGGATTTCTTTGGAAGGAATGATGCTAAAGCTGAAACTTGAGTACTTTGGCCATCTCATGCAAAGAGTTGACTCATTGGAGAAGACTCTGATGCTGGGAGGGATTGAGGGCAAGAGGAGAAGAGGACGACAGAGGATGAGATGGCTGGATGACATCACTGACTCGATGGATGTGAGTCTGAGTGACCTCCGGGAGTTGGTGATGGACAGGGAGGCCTGGTGTGCTGCGATTCATGGTGTTGCAAAAAGTCGGACATGACTGAGCAACTGATCTGATCTGACTAGACGAACCTTTGTTGGCAAAGTAATGTCTCTGCTTTTCAATATGCTATCTAGGTTGGTCATAACTTTCCTTCCAAGGAGTAAGCGTCTTTTAATTTCATGGCTGCAGTCACCATCTGCAGTGATTTTGGAGCCCAGAAAAATAAAGTCTGACACTGTTTCCACTGTTTCCCCATCTATTTCCCATGAAGTGATGGGACCGGATGCCATGATCTTCGTTTTCTGAATGTTGAGCTTTAAGCCAACCTTTTCACTCTCCACTTTCACTTTCATCAAGAAGCTGTTTAGTTCCTCTTCACTTTCTGCCATAAGGGTGGTGTCATCTGCATATCTGAAGTTATTGATATTTCTCCCAGCAATCTTGATTCCAACTTGTGTTTCTTCCAGTCCAGCATTTCTCATGATGTACTCTGCATATAAATTAAATAAACATGATGACAATATACAGCCTTGACATACTCCTTTTCCTATTTGGAACCAGTCTGTTGTTCCATGACCAGTTCTAACTGTTGCTTCCTGACCTGCATACAGATTTCTCAAGAGGCAGATCAGGTGGTCTGGTATTCCCATCTCTTTCAGAATTTTCCACAGTTTATTGTGATCCACACAGTCAAAGGCTTTGGCATAGTCAATAAAGCAGAAATAGATGTTTTTCTGGAACTCTCTTGCTTTTTCCATGATCCAGCAGATGTTGGCAATTTGATCTCTGGTTCCTCTGCCTTTTCTAAAACCAGCTTGAACATCAGGAAGTTCATGGTTCACATATTGCTGAAGCCTGGCTTGAGAATTTTGAGCATTAATTTACTAGTGTGTGAGATGAGTGCAATTGTGCGGTAGTTTGAGCACTCTTTGGCATTGCCTTTCTTTGGGATTGGGATGAAAACTGACCTTTTCCAATCTTGTGGCCACTGCTGCGTTTTCCAAATTTGCTGGCATATTGAGTGTAGCACTTTCACAGCATCATCTTTCAGGATTTGGAATAGCTCCACTGGAATTCCATCACCTCCACTAGCTTTGTTTGTAGTGATGCTTTCTAAGGCCCTCTTGACTTCACATTCCAGGATGTCTGGCTCTAGGTGAGTGATCACACCATCATGATTATCTGGGTCGTGAAGCTCGATAAAGGACAGAAATGGTATGGACCTAACAGAAGCAGAAGATATTAAGAAGAGGTGGCAATAATTTAAGTTTTAAATATGTTTATATTCCTGGCCATGCTCTGCAGCTGGCACAATCTCGTTCCTCATCCAGGGTTTGAGTCTGGGCTGTGGCAGTGGAACACCCAGGTCCTAACCGCTGGGCTGCCAGGGAAGGCCTAGAAAGTTACTTTTTATATTTAATTTGAGTTAAATGGAAAAAACATCAGACATAGACATATATTCTACTGGGAAATTCTTGAAAATGTCCAATGATGGCTTTAAAAATATGAGAATAGCAATTTCTTTATTGGTCACTTTTAATCTGAACAGATGGTTATGAGGCGATTTAGTCACCAGTTTAAAGGCTTGTTTGCTTGTCTAATTATCCTTCTTTTCTCTGTAAAGGAAAACTGAAATACCCCAGGTCTCTTTATTGCTTGTAACGTGCCCTCCTCTCTCTCTCCCTGTGTCTTTTCTTTCCCACCAAACTTGTTTACCCTTTTTTTCTCCTTTGTTTCTAGCAGCTCAGAAGCATTTAGAAGCAAAACTATCTTGGAGGAGGGTAAGGGAGTGATGGCTAAAGGGTGAAAAACTGGCTTCTGGCAGTCTGGTGGTTTCTATAGCAATAATCATAGAGGGAGATTTTCAGCCCAGAGTAGTTTCTATAACAACATGATAGGGTGCTTTAGAAATAGACCCGAAGTAAACAGATTCTTTCAGGGTCTCTTAACCCCTTTTATACCACAGGATTAGCATCCCCTTGGAAGATAAATATTAATTGGCTTATTTGACAGAAGCCTTTTAATTTGTAAATAAAGTTTCTTTTATTTTGTAAAATCTTAAGCATTTTATTGTTCTCTAGAGACCTGGCTTTAGCTGATAGGATCTTAGCCTCCTTCGTTTCAGAAAATTATTGATTGTCTCCTTATTCTATCTCTCCATGGTGAAAGTGGAATAGTCTGTAAAGTGGCTTCTTTCATTGTATTGTGGTAGCATCTATCAGCTTTCTCACAGGTCACTAAAAGGCTGTGCTTTGGGGAAGCCTGGGGACCCTGTGATTATACCTGCCAGGCTCACTGACAGGACGTCATCTTTCTGCTCCAACTAATGAAGCTGAGTTCTCATCCTTTGCTATGCCCTTCAGTGTGCCTCAAATTAGGCATTGTTTCCATTTGACTTACAATTTATTAGGTGTTAGACTAGGTAAGTTTACTGGATTTATTGTTTTAGCACAGTAAAAAAAAAAAATGATGTAGAAAAGAATGAAGGCGCCCATTTGGGCTTCCCTGGTGGCTCAGATGGTAAAGAACCTGCCTGCAATGTGGGAGACCTGGGTTTGATCCCTGGGTCAGGAAAGTATCCCCTGGAGAAGGGAATGGCAGCCCATTCCAGTATTCTTGCCTGGAGCCTCCCATGAACAGAGGAGCCTGGCGGGCTACAGTCCACGGGACCGCAAGAGTTGGGACACGGCTGAGCAACCAACAGGACGAAGGCTCCCATTTCATACACGTGTATCATTCAAGAGCTCCTTCCAAGTGAAAGATCAGTGGGAGTATAACTGGGTATATGATGCAGGGATGGTAATAGATGGTGGTGGGCTGCAGACAACTTTTCAAGAGAAAGAAAAAGATACAGTAAGCCTGGTAGTGGTGGTTTAGTTGCCAAGTCACGTCTGACTCTGCGACCCCAGGGACCGTAGCCTACCAGTCTACCTACTAATTGTTTAGAAAAAACAATTAGTTACATTTCGGGAGATAGGGATTAAGCTTGCTTGTTTCAGTTCAGTTATGAATTACCGATTATTAAGTCTATGTTGGAAATGGGTGGTATATGCAATGATGAATAATGTATGGGATCTACTTAAAAACCTAATTTATATCAAGTAAAATGTTTTCAATTACTATGCAAAATATTAATTTACTTAATTTATTAGGAATTAATTATTTGCTTGAGTTCATCCTTCTTTTCCCATCCATCCACCCACCTCCACAATACTTTAAGTGCAAAGGTACAGCCATGCCTTCCTACAGTACGGTGTCTTGTGTCTGCTCATGAAGCTCCCTTCTGTGTCATTTCCACAGTAGAACTAGCCTTAGACTTTCATTATTTTCTGTTCAGTTACGCTGCCAATTCAAATATGAGACATTCTCTTTCAACTTTCGGAAGAACGTCAGCAACCATGCCTCTCCCTCTGGTTTTCTCTCGCTTTCCCAATGTTCTGTATTCAGCACGAAGTCTCAGCCTTCATCCCCTGTGCACTCGCCACAGCCTTCTGGGGTAGAGTTTGCCAGATGGGTCCTGGGAGATGGAGACCCACGGTCCATGAGTGCCACAGGGTGAGCCGGGGAGCTGGGGAGGGTCTGAGTGCACTGGGGCCTGCTAGAACAGCGGGTGCCAGGGCGCCCTGGGCAGCAGGCCACCAGAATCTTGCCCAGACCAAAGGCACAAGGGCATTGTACTCGCTGCACTTGGTGTCACGGGGCTTTTAGCTGGATAAAAAGAAAATGAAATGTATTCATCATTGTTTCCAAGTTATCAAGTGACCACAGTAACCTGGGTTTTCCCCAACTGTGGCTAACAAGCTGCAGTGACCAGACTAGAAAATCATTCTCTCTGTCCAAGTGCAGTGAGCCTTAAAGTGAGCAGGACAAATTTCCCCTGGGGAAAACCTATCACTCAGCAAAGCCAGCAGCATGTACTCACTGCACCACGTAGGAGCTAGGGTTCCAAGTGGGGTCACTGCTAAACACACAGAGCCTGTGTACATACAGACTGAAGTGGGGAATGTTCTGTTTCCTGAACTTAAAGAATTCCTTTGCTAACTGGGGAGAAAAGTCACCATTTGTGAAACAGAACAAGGCAGGAACAACATAAATAAGTGTGATGTCTTAACACTGATCAGTTCTGAGCCGGCTCAGGCCAGGAGATCAACAAGAATGCAAAGATCTGGAAATGATTCACGGGAACGTAGGCTTCTAAGGATGTGCACAATTTGAATATACATTATAATAAATAAGCTCTTAGAAAATACCTTGAAACATCTTTATTCATGCCTAGTACTATATCTCGAGGAGGAAATAGCAACCCACTCCAGTGTTCTTTCTTGGAAAGTTCTGTGGACAGAGGAGCCTGGTGGGCTATATATAGTCCTGCTGCTGCTGCTAAGTTGCTTCAGTCGTGTCCGACTCTGTGCGACCCCACAGACAGAAGCCCACCAGGCTCCCCCATCCCTGGGATTCCCCAGGCAAGAACACTGGAGTGGGTTGCCATTTCCTTCTCCAACGTATGAAAGTGAAAAGCGAAAGTGAAGTCGCTCAGTCGTGTCCGACTCTTAGCGACCCCATGGACTGGAGCCTACCAGGCTCCTCTGTCCATGGGATTTTCCAGGCAAAAGTACTGGGGTGGGGTGCCATTGCCTTCCCCGATATATAGTCAGTCCATGGGGTTGCAAAGAATCAAACATGACCGAGCACACGCACACAGTACTATATTATGCCTAGTACTATAATCATGCCATAAAAGAAGGTAATTTAAATACTAGAAGATGAGTGTCTTACTTATAACCGAATGTAATTTTTCTAGACGTTAGTTCTTTGTACAAAATTATGAGGAAACCATTGAGATCTCCACTATTCAACATAGTAGCCACAAATCACATGTGGCTCTGAGCATTTAAACTGCTGCTAGCTAGGGCTATGATGCACTCAGTGTGAAGTGCATGTAGGATTTCAACAACTTAGTATGAAAAGAGATGTAAATATCTCGTTAATTTTTAACCCTAATTACATATTGGAATGATAGATTTAGTTATATGTGGTTAAGCATAATATTTTATTAAAGTTAATTGTACCTGCTTATTTTTACCTCTTAGTTATAATTTAAATTATATTTTTCACTAGAAGACTTAACGTTACATATGTGGCCCACCCACTTCATACCTCTGTTAGACAAGGCAGGGAGAGAGGCCTGGTATTTAAAGTGTGGTCTGGACCCCCAGCATCGGCACCCCTGAGAGCTCACTAGAAATGCTGACTCAGAAAGTCCACAAGTTCATGAGATCCTCGTGGTTCAGATGACTGACAAAGTGTGGGAATGCTGGTCTAGACACTTCTTCGGTACTTCTTTTTTGTGATTCCATTTTTATTTGAATTTTTTCAAATGTTTAAAGTCTTCTTGGCATCATAATCGAACACATATTAGCTGCATAACTTTGGAGAATTTATTGAATATGCTTGAACCTCAATCCCTACTTGTAAAATAGCTATAAGACCTCCAACCCCATGTTTTTTGTGTAGGAATTAATGAGATATTTATCCCTAGGAACCCAGGTATTGGAGGCATTTTAGTAATATCAATAATAAAACGGAAACACTAGTTTATCCTAATTTTTTCATTCTTATATTCTGCATACTATTTTGGGTACAGTAGAATGAGCTAAGATTTGAAAGTCTGCTTTCACTTATTTTACCAATTTTCTTTATTTTTTTTCTTTAACCTTACTTCTGTATAACATAATTACTTTAAAATCTGATAAAAATCTAGTGGAAAATAATAAAACTTTCAGGTATCATTTTAGAACAAGAGTAGCCATGTAGCTAAATGATTCTGCAGGATGGTTTTATAATTAATATTGAGATTATGTCTGTTGATCAACAGACATAATAGTGGTAACAGAAAATAACAGAAAATAGTGGTAAGCTGGAACTCCAATACTTTGGCCACCTGATGCGAAGAGTTGACTCATTTGAAAAGACCCTGATACTGGGAAAGATTGAGGGCAGAAAGAGAAGGGGACGACAGAGGATGAGATGGCTGGATGGCATCACCGACTCGATGGACATGGGTTTGGGTAAACTCCGGGAGTTGGTGATGGACAGGGAGGCCTGGTGTGCTGCGGTTCATGGGGTCGCAAAGAGTCAGACATGAGTGAGCGACTGAACTGAACTGAAGGAGTGGAGAAAAAATAACTTTTATTCTCTTCATTTAGAACATTTTTAGCTTTACTGTGGAATTTCAATTCGCTAGAGGCAAGGACCTAGTAAAATGTAAGTATCCCTTTAAATAAAAGGGGTCATTTACAAACCTATCCTTATTAAAGTGTACATGGATTATAATAAGGTCAGAGTACCCAGGCCTGATTAGCTTTAGATGATTTTAATGTCAAAGGGACATAATTAGATTCTCATTGCAATCGTCAGTGATTGACACTTAGTAAAAATGACCTTCACAGTTTCATTTGTTAGTCATGTTTAAGGATGACAAAGGGCAGGGCCCCTTCTCTGGGGTTAGCATGTGTGATCCATTGGTCCCTCACCCTGACCCCATCCAGACCTGTGCTCAGGTGTGTAGGCTGTGTAGATGAGGACCCAGAAGCTTCTGTTCTCACGGGGAAGCTTTGAGAGCAAAAGAAAGCTTTGGAGAAGCAGGCCCTGATCTCACGTGTGCCAATGTTAACGATTGGAAATCGTACGTAAAAGGCACCTAGCAAGATGGCACCCATACCCAAGGGATTTAAAATATCTTTGTGGGAAAAGTCCTTGGTGAGTCCGTGGACACTCTAGGGCAGGTGAGATGCAGGTGACACGAGCGAGCTCTGGTGCAGTCTGCTCAGCAGGGAAGTAGTGCTGCTGAGTTTGCCCGTGAGCTAAGGGCGCTAAATGCGCAGTTGGTGGGGCTGGGTCCCTCCTGATCTCAAGGAAAGGTTCTCAGAGATGTGTGATGACAGTATACTTGTACTTCCCAGAACTCAGAAACTGATAACTCTTTCCAGGACAGACATACACTCTCATTTTCCTTGCACTGATTCATTTATTAAACATGCAAGCACTTACCAGGCACTTGCCATGTGGTGGTATGTCAGTAGAAGGGGACCAAGGCATCTGTGCTTTGAACTCTGCATTGAAAGAAAAAACAAATAATACTGATTAGATAACTACTTTATTATAATTTTTATAAAGAACTTTATGTATGTTATCTTTTTACCTCTCATGATAATAACAATAATATGAATTGGCTGACAACACTCTCGCTCTTACAAGCACCGCTGGGCATTTTATGTGTATTAACTAAATATCGCCAATAAAATTGTGGGGTAGGCATCACTTTTATAAAAATGAGAGCTAAGGCACAGAGGTGTTAAGTATCTTAATACGACTCATACTGTCTGTAAGTGGCAGCGTCAGGATTTAAACCCAGGTTCCAAAGCCCTTGCTCTGCATGTCTGTGTCTCCCTCAGAAATGAGGAGGCAGGCTAATGACACGCATTCTAAGACCACAGGTATGGGAAACAGCAGAACCAAAATTTAAACCTCTGTCTGTCTTACCACACAATCGTACTCTTGCCATTACAGTCAATTTGCCTCAATTTAGAATTTAAAACCTGTCTATAGAGATAGCGAGGTAGGAGAGAGTGAATGCCTAGTTTTTTAGAGGCCACAGGAATGCGGGGAAAAGAAACGTCTTAAAGGGCCCATCTACTTCTTCAACTGTCCCGTGTGATCCTCTCATCATGTATATCAAAGTGAGCAGTTTACCCTATGATTTGCTCCACTTGATTTTATCAAAAGAGGTGAGAGTGAGAGCTTCACAGCCAGGCTTAAACGGGAATCCAGGTTTTCCCGCTCATTCATCCATTATTCAACATTCCTATTGATTACCCACCACGTGTGAGCCATTTTGGCTACTTCTCGAATAAAGATGCATCTCCTGCCACGTCCCTTCCCCACCCCCCACTGCAGTCCCAACGCTGGAATTAAAGTTCAGTCTCTGCAGAAAGCCAGGCTCAAGAAAATTCAACCAGCCGCTTCCCTGACGTGGAATTCTTTGATCTGCAAATTTCTCCTCTATCTCTAGCATTGTTTACAACCTATTTCATTCTAAAGGCAAGTTATTGTGGATAATTTGAAACCCCAAAATCCCAAATATTTGCTATTTGAAATACAAACTATTATTAAAATGAGCTCCCCTGGTGGCTCAGCAGTAAAGAACCTGACTACAATGCAGAAGACAGGGGTTCGATCCCTGGGTGGGGAAGATCCCCTGGGGAAGGAAATGGCAACCCACTCCAGTGTTCTTGCCTGGAGAATCCCATGGACAGAGGAGCCTGGGGGGCTGCAGTCCATGGGGCTGCAAAAGAGATAGGACTGAGCAGCTAAGCCACAGCATGATTGAAATCGTTAGATGGTTCACCACAATGACAGGGTTCATCCAATTTACCATATTTCTGAATGAGGAAGAGACGATAAAATTTGGATAAAAACGTTTTCCTTCGACAGCTGAGTTCAGTTCAGTTGCTCAGTCATATCTGACTCTTTGCCACCCCATGGACTGCAGCACGCCAGGCTTCCCTGTCCATCACCAACTCCCGGAGCTTGCTCAAACTCATTCCATCCAACCATCTCATCCTCTGTCATCCCCTTCTCTTCTTGCCTTCAGTCTTTCTCAGCATCATCTGAATTAAGTCTTCTTTATCAAGTCCATGGTTGTTCCAATTATAGAAGTCAACAGTGGCTTTTGAGATCTGGTTTAATATAGAAATCTATATTAACTTCTAAAAATACCAAGGATATAAGCAAGATGTCTCTATACAGACAGTAGACTTTGTTGTTATTTTAATAAAAACAAAAGTACAAATGAAAGCAATTCACTAACAAATGTTTACTTATTCTTCTTAAGAAAAGATCTTTGACATGACAGGGTATCAGAAACTATTCAGTAGATATTGCTGGGAAAATTGAACTTATGTTCACAATTCCTCGATTCATCTTTCATTTTTGTTTAGGTAAAATTAGGTTAAATGTATATTAAAAGTAGAAATAATATATCTTTAAAGCCTGTGCCTGTATCTTTAAAGGGAGGCCTGGCGTGCTGCCATCCATGGAGTTGCAATGGGTCGGACATGACTTGGGGACTGAACGGCAGCAGCAGCAGCAAAGCCTGTCCCTTAGCGTGTTAAGGAAGTGACTGTCCTGCAGCCGGCATGCCCTTAGCGTGTTAAGGAAGTGACTGTCCTGCAGCCGGCATGCCCTTAGCGTGTTAAGGAAGTGGCTGTCCTGCAGCCGGCACGCCCTTACTCCCATCCCAGGCAGCAGTTTCCCCGGGCCCTGGCTAGGTCTCAGTGGCTTAAGGAGAAAACGCAGTGAAGTACCTGCCGCAGGGCAGTGAGCAGAGGACACTTCATGTGTAATTGTGGGAGGGCAGGTGAGTGCCCTACTTAAAGGTGAGGCGTATTTTGAACCGCTAATTTAACCCGGATATGAGCAATAACATTAGTCCCTCCTACCTTCCTTCCTTCCCTTCTGCTAACAGACTCGATTCTTAGAGTAAATGAAAATGAGGACTCAACTCAAAAATGAGAGTGCTAATGGGGAGAGTTCAGTTAGGAAATCCTAGGAAAAGACCAAGAAGAGCTGTAATAAGAGGGCCTTTAAATAAAAAAAACAGAGAAACAAGGGTCAGTTGTTACCCCTACAAATAAATGCAGGGGGACTTGTACATATGCCGAGTTTATACAGGAAGGGACATCTTTACGGTAAGATCTTGGCTTTGACCATGAAAATTCACAGAACAGTCACTGAGCATTTGTTGGGCGTAAATAGGCACTGGGACACACAGCAGATCCTCTGAACAGAAAGCCTCGTCACAGCCCTCAGTTTGTGAGGCATTTCTCTGAGCCCTGAATTTAAATGGCACTCGAAATCTACAGTGAGATACTGAAGATATTCTTGTGTGAGAGCAGGGTATTTTCTCAGTCTAAACCTCATTCATCTCAGCTTGATCCTGACCGAGTCCAGGTACTTTATTTAATTTTTATTGGAGTGTAGTTTTTCACAACGTGTGGTATTTTCTGCTGTATAGTGAAGTAAATCATCTCTTTCTCGCTCGCTCGCTCTCTCTATGTTCTCTGGTTTGGATTTCCTTCCCATTTAGGTCACCACAGAGCGTTGCGTAGTGTCTGGTCTCATTAGTTATCTACTTTACACGGACTGTTGTATTTATGCCATGTAGTTTATGGGAAAAGTGTCTTTGGAGTATTGGATCAGCCCATTGGTGGTCTCACTGTGTAAGTGTGCACTTGGGTCTCTGTTGTGTGTGTGTGTTAGTTGCTTAGTTGTGTCCGACTCTTTGCAACCGCATAGACTATAGCCCACCAGGCCCCTCCATGCATGGGATTGTCCAGGCAAGAACACTGGAGTGGGGTGCCATTGCCTTCTCCAAAAGGAACTATAGAAAGAAAGAAAGTGAAGTCGCTCAGTCGTGTCCTACTCTTTGTGACCCCAAAGACTGCAGCCTCCCAGGTTCCTCCATCCATGGAATTTTCCAGGCAAGGGCACTGTAGTGGGTGCCATTGCCTTCTCCAGGTCTCTGCTGCTCCTGCTAAGTCGCTTCAGTCGTGTCCGACTCTGTGCGACCCTGTAGGCGGCAGCCCACCAGGCTCTACCATCCCTGGGATTCTCCAGGCAAGAACACTGGAGTGGGTTGCCACTTCCTTCTCCAATGCATGAAAGTGAAAAGTGAAAGTGAAGTCGTTCAGTCATGTCTGACTCTTAGGGACCACATGGACTTCAGTCCACCAGGCTCCTCCATCCATGGGATTTTCCAGGCAAGAGTACTGGAGTGGGGTGCCATTGCCTTCTCCGTCTAGTGACACAAAAACCTAAGAAGTGGATTCTACTGTTTCTCCTCTGGAGCTGAGGAAACAGAGGCTGTGCGTGCCAGAGCCAGGCCCAACAGAGTGTGTTCCACTTCACAGGCTTTGCTTGTCGTCTAAAACACACACACACACACACACACACACACACACACACACACTGGCTCATCTACTATGGTCAGCCAGTCTAAACACTGCCAAAAACATTGCTAATAAAAAGTTGATAAAATGTTTAAATTCTTGACTGATGATTTTTAAATCTGAGAATTATATTTTTGTTTCAGAGATAAGTGTATTAAAGCCATCAAGGACAAAGGAATAGATTGGGAAGATCCCATGGAGGAGGGCATGGCAACCCACTTCAGTATTCTTGCCTGGAGAATCCCATGGACAGATGAGCCTGGCAGGCTATAGTCCATAGGGTCGCAGAGTTGGACACGACTGAAGCGACTTAGCACGCACACATGCAGAGTAATCTTAGAGATGTTAAAATGCCTTTCCCTGAAATCACCTTGTGGTATGTCGTTGCTCCAAGTAAATATATTCTTATAACTAGGCTAAATTACCAATATTGCTGTTTTCCAAATAAATCAAATTATTAGAAAATAGAAATACCCACACATAAGTAAATACTAGTGTTTGTGTGCTTATAGTCTTTAAAACTGGTCAAGTTACTTTTTATTTCTTAGCAAATATACATATGTTTGCATATATACTTATATATAATGTATATTTATATTAAAATATATACATTTATTTTAGCCCTAGCAATACCAAAATAGCAAATACAAAAGAATTACAGAAGTGCTCCGAAACAGTTCCTTTTCTCCTGAACAGCGATTTCAGATTGCTCTTCGGCCCCTTGGGCTCCCTGCAGGTGTCCCCAGAAAGGCTGGGGGCTGAGTGGCTGGGCGGGAGGTCTCTCCCTTCCTCACACTGAGCTGCTACTCGCTGCAGTCCTGTGTTGGGATTGCTCAGGGCATCTTCCTTGGAGGAGTTCTGTTGCACTTAAGAAAAAAGGAAAAGTCCAAACCCCATTATTCTGGAACTTCTTGCAATATCCAGTAGATGGCAAACTTTACTGCAAGAAAACAGCTGGGCAGCCTCTGTAAAGTGGTCTGAGGATAGCCATGACACTTCACGTGCAGTAAGCTTTTCACCTGGTGACCGAGGCTCACACGAGGGTTGGAACAACATCCTCCTCCTGCAAAGGTTTTCTGTGTATGTCCTTTTCACTCTTGTTCTAAAGGTATTATCGTTATGAGAATTATTGTTCACTGAGTGTACACACAGTGTACATGGTACACTGAAGTAATGCATACACAATAGATTCTTTTTCAATTCAGGTGTACAAAAGTGGAATAATCATAACCCTTACTTCGTGACACTCCCATCATTGGTCTCTGCATATTCCACTTTTATTTTCTTAGTTGGCTATTTAATTTATTGTTTTTAATAAGGCAGTAAATTGCAATTCCTTTCTATATTTGAAAAAAATTATTTTCTTTTTGACAGGCTATGGTCTTTGCTTGTTTAGTAAAGTCAGTATAGTCAGTTTAGTACAGTCAATTAATAACACCTAGGCTAGTGGTTAAGACTTTGCCTTCTAATACAGGAGGTCCAGTAGTTAAAATTTTGCCTTCCAATACAGGAGGTATGGGTTCAACCTCTGGCCAGGGAGCCAAGATCCCACATGTCTTGCGGTCAGAAAACCAAAAACTATAAAACAGAAGCAATATTGTAACAAGTTCAATAAACACTTTAAAAATGGTCCACATTAAAAAATCTTATAAAAAAAAGAACAATGCTTAGGTCACAGTCTGTGGGCTTCCAAGGTGGCTCATTGGTAAAGAACCCAGCTGCCAATGCAGGAGATTTGGGTTCGATCCCTGGGTCGGGAAGATCCCGTGGAGGAGAAAGTGGCAAACCACTCCAGTGTTCTTGTCTAGAGAATCCCATGGACCAAGGAGCCTGGTGAGCTACAGTCCATGTGGTCGCAGAGAGTCAGATGTGACTGAGAGACGGAGCACGTGCGTGCGCGCGCGCACACACACACACACACACACACACAGGCTGCATTTCTGAGAGGGCCTATTTGCATCTCACGTAGGGCACACCCATAAACCCAGGCAGCAAATGGTGCCAAAGACAACGTGATCCCCAGAGAAGACCCAGTAAAAGGATGTGCTTGATGGTCCATCTTGTCCTGTAGCAGCACGGAAAACAGAATTCAGAGTGCGCATGTAAGCAGGCCAATGAGTGTGTGTGTGTGTGTCTATGTTATAACCATTCCTGTTTGGCTTTGGAAAATATTTTTATTACATTTATTCAGCCACACTTTAAAAATCACTAAGGGTTATAAGGGGGGACAACAATACACGTCTTACTGCCTCCCCTTCAATTCCAGCTTCTCACTCTCAGCATGCACTCCCTGGAAGCAACTACTTGAAATTCTTCTAGATATTTCTTGTAGTTTTAATTTGTATGTTTTAAAATAATAGGCTAGGCTTTATTCTTCAGTTTTAGCTACTCACATGATCGCTTGGAATTCTGTATATCCTGACATAACTTTAAGCTCCATCCTCCTCTTCTCCTTGACCCGTCATGTCCTCCCCATTTTCTCTGGTGTCTCATTTTGAAATTCCTCCTTGACTGTTCCTCTAGTTCCCTTTTTCTTCTATCTCCTGTTTCCAATCTCTTGGTAAAACTCTTTTGTGGGGGTGAGGTAGGAGAGATTCTTCCCAACTTTCAATCACTCAGCTGAATTTTTAAATGTCTGAGACTCACATTTTTAATTTCTTGTTTTCTGGAAGTTTATTTTTATAACCCTTCTACTCATTTCCATGCAGCTATATCCTGACTCTTTGAAAATAATAATTCTCAAGTTTACATAAATTTTGCTTATCTCCCTACACTGTCTTTGCCTCTTCCAAGTTATGTTTCTTTAAAACAGTGTGTGTTTGTCTTTGTGTTTGATCTTAGTTGGAGATTTTCCTCAAATGTCTGAAAATCTCATGCAATCTGTTTATATATAAGAAGAAAGTACTATTGTTTCTTAAGCTGATTAATAGATTCAAAAACACTCATTTATCATTGTTTTTTAGAGTATAATTGAAGTATAAAGTATAATTTAAAAATAACTCTCTACTGAGCACGTATGCATGCCCTATATGCTTACTTACATTTCATATAGTAGTTCTTATTAAAGCTGTTTGGAAGATCTTTCTTTATGTGCCAGGATTTATAGCTTATTAGGATTTATTCTAGAGTGGTCCAGCTGGGTCCTTTCAATAGGTGACATTACGCATCAGTATCTGAAAGTATTTTCACTCAGGCTTGTCAAGAGAAATAATTCCCTTTCCTGCTTGGAGTATACATCTGGCTCCTGGCATTGTTAGAAATGAATTGAAAATGAGGCTGGGGGGTGTCTCAGAATTCTGCATAGACATCCACTTAATTCTTCCACAAACCAGACTCAGCCCCACCCACATCACCCGTGCCTCTGAATCTGCCTTCGTGGGGGAAACACATGCAGTTTCCTAGAGTGAGAGAGAGAACAAGAGCATCTAACTGCTCTCAACCAGTTTCCCAAACAAGCTTCCTTTTCTCAGCTCCACTGGCATGATCATTTCAGAAGTACGTGACACGTGTAAGTCCTGAACCTGTCGGGGATTCTGTGACATCAGCTGGTTCTGGGGCTCTCCCACTTCTGGCTTGGTGTCAGCTCTCTTTGGCTTTCTAAGTCTAGTACTTCTCACCCCCTGTAGTCCAGCTTCCAGTGTGTTTGTGTATTTATGGCTGTCTACCCCCTCAACCTCTGTCCTGGCTCTTGAAAGTTTATGGTGATTTATTCCTTTCTGTATTATTTTAGGATTTGGGGTGGGTCTGATTTATTGAGGTATAATTTATACACAGTATGAGAAAATTCACCACTTTTAAGTGGCAAATGCATACAATTAGTAACTAGAAGCACACTCATGATACAGAATATGTCCATGAATATTTCTTTATGATCCTCTGCATTAAGGCCCTTCACCAGTTACACTCCCCAGTGACCACTGAACTGCATCCAGTGATATAATTGCTCCTTCTCTAGAACGTCATAAAAGTGGAATCATGCAGCATGTAGTCTTTGGTCTGGCTTCTTTCACTCAGCATAATACTCTGGAGATTCCTTCCTGTTGTTCTGTGGATCAGTAATTTGCTGAGTAGCGGTCCAATATATGATATATTAAAATTTATTTACCAGTTGATGAACATTTAGCTCTTTCCGGTGTTGGTCATTATGAATAAAGTTGTTTTCTTTTTCAAGCAATTTTTTGTATGAGTGTTATGATTTCATTTCTCTTGGGGGAAATGCCTAGGTGTGGGATTGCTGGGTCATATGGTAAATGTATGTTTAAATTTATAAGACACTTCAAAAATGTTTTTCAAAGTTCCTGCACTATTTTGAATTTCCACTGGCAATGTATGTGGTAAGTAACTGATATGGCAATATTGATAATGGCAAAAGTAGTCTTTTAAGTTACGATGCCTTTCTGAAGACAAAAGAGGATTTTTTGAAAATATATTGGGATCAAACCAACAGCACAATGTAACTGTTCTGAATTTCTATGAACATAAGAACATTGCTTCAGAATATAAAAGTGAAAATTGTCAGAAAAGGAGAAATAGAGAAAATTTATAAGCATCTGCCTGCAATGCAGGAGACCTGGGTTCGATCCCTGGGCCGGGAAGATCCCCTGGAGAAAGAAATGGCAACCCACTCCAGTATTCTTGCGTGGAGAATCCCATGGACAGAGGAGCCTGGTGGGCTACAGTCCATGGGGTCGCAAAGAGTCAGACACGACTGAGCGACTTCACTTTCACTTTCCTTTCATGAAAATGGAAAGAAAGTGAAAGTCACTCAGTCGTATCTGACTCTTTGCGACCCCATGGCCTATACAGTCCATGGAATTCTCCAGGCCAGAACACTGGAGTGGGTAGCCTTTCCCTTCTCCAGGGGATCTTCCCAACCTAGACATTGAACTCAGGTCTCCTGCATTGCAGGCAGATTGTTTACCAGCTGAGGCACCAGGGAAGCCCAATGTATAATCACTATGGGAGGTTTTAATGCATCAACCTCAGCAGAGAGAAGTAGAAAACAGTAATGATGCTATGCTTCTGCTGCTGCTGCTAAGTTGCTTCAGTCGTGTCCGACTCTGTGCGACCCCATAGACGGCAGCCCACCAGGCTCCCCGGTCCCTGGGATTCTCCAGGCAAGAACACTGGAGTGGGTTGCCATTTCCTTCTCCAAAGCATGAAAATGAAAAGTAAAAGTGAAGTCGCTCAGTCGTGTCCGACTCTAGCGACCCCATGGACTGCAGTCTAGCAGGCTCCTCTGTCCATGGGATTTTCTAGGCAAAAGTACTGGAGTGGGGTGCCATTGCCTTCTCTGAAGATCTAAATAACACAGTTAACAAACTTGATCTAATTAATTCTTACAGATTTTTAATATGACAAAGAATAACTCACAATGGAAATTAGAAAACATTTTTAATATAATAAAAAGCAATTGTGAGAAACACAGCAAAGCTGTATTTTTAAAGAAAAAATTATCTTATTAATAAATTAGGAGAAATCCAAAAACGTAAATAGCAATTTAAAAAGAAAGTAAAATTAAGGGGAAAAAAACAAGGTAAAAGTAGAAATCTGTAGGGCAGAAAACCAAGAAAACAAGATAGTATAGACAAACTCTATAAAATCAAAGTTCATTATTTGAAAGATGAATACAATTATTAATACATAGACAAGAAAGATCAGTTATAATAAAGGGGGTGTGAAGAAGAGTTTCGTTTTCTCCAGGTGCCCATTAACACTTGGTATAGTCAATCTTTGTCATTTAGTCGTTTGAGTGGGCGAGCAGCTATGCACGTGCTCAGTCCTGTCCAACTCTTTGAGACCCCATGGACTGTAGCCCGCCAGGCTCCTCTGTCCATGGAAACTTCCAGGCAAGAACACTGGAGTGGGTTGCTATTTCCTTCTCCATTGAGTCGCTGTACTGTTTTAAGCCATACAGGCTTTCCTGATGGCCCAGATGGTAAAGAATCTCATGCAGGGCAGGAGACTTGGGTTCAATCCCTGGGTTGAGAAGATCCCCTGGAGAAGGGAATGGCAACCCACTCCAGTATTCTTGCCTGGAGAATCCCATGGACAGAGGAGCCTGGCGGGGTCCACGGGGCTGCGAAGAATCAGACAGAGCTGAGCAACTAACACTTTCACTAGGCTTTTCATGGGGTTCACAAGCAGCGGAAGTAGACACTGAGGTGGATGTCACCATGGTAAGTGGGAAACTCTACCCAGAAGGATCCTAACTTCTAAAGTAATGCAGGAAAAAGAAATCAACTTTGGAATCAGACAAATCAGAGGTTCAAATCCCCCTTCTGTATGACCCCGTACAAATAGCTCATTCCCTATAAAACTTAGTTTTCCATCTGTAAAATGTTTTGCACAAATGCTGTTAGAAGTTTACTTTTAAAATTGCACTGTCAGGGCCTAAGATATAAATGCTAATTTCCTTTGCTATGTGTTTTTCTATACACATACTTCAATTAATGGCTTAAATGAAAATACTTCATTTTTAGATTTTTTTTTTTTTGATGTGGACCATTTTTAAAGTCTTTATCGAATTTGTTACTATATTGCTTCTGCTTTTTTTTTTTTTTTTTAATGTTTTTCGGTTGTGAGGCATGTGGGATCTCAGCTCCCTGACCAGGGACTGAACCCACACCCTCTGCATTAGAAAGCTGTTTTAACCGCTGGGCTACCAGGGAAGTCCCAAGATACTTGATTTTTTCGTGCTCCAATTAAACTTTATTTATTACACAGATGGCAGGTCAGATTTGGCTCACCGGCTACAATTTGGTAATGCTTGCTCTAGAGTTTACAATATACATCTTTGACTTATCACAATATGCCTGTAAATAATACTGTACCTCCTCAAAGTATCTCTTAGGAACTATGCTACAGTTCACTTTCACTTTTTTCCTCTCTTACTTTCCACTGTTATTCCAAGATACTTGATTTCTGAAGGAAGGGGAAAATCATCATTATTACCACTAACAAAATGCAACAAAACAAAGCAAGATTGAAAATGTAATTTCATCATATGCCTATGACAGTGAGAGTTCAGAGAGCAGAGTTGCAATATTTATTTCTCTCTCTCTCTCTTTTTTTTTTTTTTAGTTTGGACACAGGAACTCTAAGTACTATAAATGTTAGAACTTTTGAATAGCTCTTCATTTTCCTCCCTATCTTCTGCCCTCTGCCCCCCTCTCAGACCTCTGCCTTCCCATACTTTCATGCTTTTCATACGATTGGCAGAGCAATGCTAATACCTCTCATGCTTTTTCTTTTTTTCTTCTGAAAATAATGTCATTCCTTCACTTGCATTCATTTAAAAAGACATCTCAGATATAAATATACTTATGGCAACCCACTCCAGTATTCTTGCCTGGAGAATCCCACGGACAGAGGAGTCTGGCAGGCTATAGTCCATGGGGTCTCAAGAGTTGGACATGACTCAGTGACTGAACCACCACCACCACCACCATGGTTGATTCACATTATTGTACAGCAAAAGCCAACACAGCATTGCAAACCAACTGTCATCCAATTATTAATAAATTAAAAGACATCTCAAGTACCTTTTCTCCAGTGAGGTTTTCCTGGTAGACTTGCCCTGGACCCTGTGATCACACAGCACCCTTCCTCCCATGTTCTGTTGTGACATTTCTCCACTCTGTTCCAGTAGGTATGCACTGAGCAGATACTATATGACAGGTAATGTTACAAACCCAGAAAACACCAGACACAAGGTCTTCCCCTTTCCTTAGTGGAGCTAGAACTGCAATGAGGAAAACAGAAAACAAACATGTGCACAGAGAAATAACATTTCACATATATATGAGAAAGTAAAACGTGATCAAGGTTTAGAAAAGGGGCTCAGAGAGAGCTTTTCTCAGAAAGTGACATTGTAGCTGCGACATGAACAGCTAGAAGCCAGTCATACATTTGAAGATGTGATTGGAAAGCCAGTGCTTGAAAAAAACAACTATGGGAAAAGGATGATTAGTTGAGTTTTTCCACAGGGACTAGAAAAGGTCTGCTCTCAGATCAACCCTCCTGATAACACATAAGCATATGTTAACCTTCTGTGCACAGGCACTGGAGAGGAACTTTCAGCTGCCAGAAAGACTCAAAGCAAGATAACTGTGAAAACCCTCACTCCTGTGTGATGAACTAGTCAATTGCTAGCTTTCCATCTTCCCATCACACTCTTGGTGACCAGACCACATTAAAGAGAACAAATTCTCTTTTTGCAGGAAGAGATTTACCACTTTTACATATTTCTCAAAGTTTTCATGCTACTTTCTTCTGACAGTAATTGATTTATGTCTCCTAAGAGCAGACTATTCATTTCATAATTTTTAAAATTATAAGCCTAGACCATTACCCACTGTTATATTAGGAATATTGTGAGACTGGAAGTAAATATAAGAGAATGGTGTACTAGGTAAATCCATACACAAAAGACAGTGTTTTGTGATCTGATGCAGTTGAGTTGCCAAATGAAACAGCTTCTCAATATACATAATTAAGCAAATAACAATGCTGTGATCATAATATGTATAGATTCAGGGGAAAATTATACACATGTAGATATCCAGTGAATTTGGGGAAAAAAATCACAGAAGTATTGCTTTCTTGCTGGTCATCATTCCAGTGAGAATTTCAAAAATGTTTCCCTAGAGCAGAGAAGCTTTCAGAAATTTGGAAGTCCATACACTTTACATCTGCTTCCTTTTGAGTGGACTTAACCTGTCATCTGTACGATGCACATAATATTTGTTGCTGTGACGATTATAAATAATATATGCCAAACACCTGACATGCTTGGTACACAGAGTAAACCTTCAGCCAATAGTTGGTGTTTAATTTTATATTTTCATTCTTCTATGCTTTTCTTTTTTTTTTTTTTTTTAATCAAGAATCTCTTTTATTGATTATCAGAAACATTACAAACATCTAGTATGAACAAATTGTAACATGATAGTGTTTAGTTTGAACAATTAATACATTTCAGATATAATATTATACATATTTCAATGCTATTCTCCCCAATCATCTCACCCTCTCCTGGTCCCAGAGTCCAAAAGTCTGGTCTATACATCAGTGTCTCTTTTGTTGTCTCGTAAATAGGGTTATTTTTTACCATCTTTCTAAATTCCATATATATGCGTTAGTATACTGTATTTGTGTTTTTGTTTCTGGCTTACTTCACTCTGTATAATAGGCTCCAGTTCCATCCACCTCCTTAGAACTGATTCAAATGTAATCTTTTTAATGGCTGAGTAATATTCCATTGTGTATATGTACCACAGCTTGCTTATCCATTCATCTGTGGATGGACATCTAGGTTGCTTCCACGTTCTGGCTATTGCAAACAGTGCTGCTATGAACATTGGGGTACAGGTGTCTCTTTCAATTCTGGTTTTCTCAGTGTATATGCCCAGCAGTGGGATTGCTGGATCATAAGGCAGTTCAATTTGCAGTTTTTTGAGGAATCTCCATACTGTTCTCCAAAGTGGCTGTACTAGTTTGCATTCCCACCAACAGTGCAAGAGGGTTCCCTTCTCTCCGCACCCTCTCCAGCATTTATTGCTTGTGGACTTTTGGATAGCAGCCATTCTGATTGGCGTGAAATGGTATCTCATAGTGGTTTTGATTTGCATTTCTCTGATAATGAGTGATGTTGAGCATCTTTTCATGTGTTTGTTAGCCATCTGTATGTCTTCTTTGGAGAAATGTCTATTGAGTTCTTTGGCCCATTTTTTGATTGGGTCATTTATTTTTCTGGAATTGAGCTGTAGAAGTTGCTTGTATATTTTTGAGATTAGTTGTTTGTCAGTTGCTTCATTTGCTATTATTTTCTCCCATTCTGAAGGCTGTCTTTTCACCTTGCTTATAGTTTCCTTTGTTGTGCAAAAGCTTTTTAAGTTTGATTAGGTCCCATTTGTTCATTTTTGATTTTATTTCCAATATTCTGGGAGGTGGGTCACAGAGGATCCTGCTGTGATGTAAGTCAGAGAGTGTTTTGCCTATGTTTTCCTCTAGGAGTTTTATGGTTTCTGGTCTTACATTTAGCTCTTTAATCCATTTTGAGTTTATTTTTGTGTATGGTGTTAGAAAGTGTTCTAGTTTCATTCATATGGAGGGGTCTTGTTTTTGTATCCATTCAGCCAGTCTCTGTCTTTTGGTTGGGGCATTCAACCCATTTACATTTAAGGTAATTAATGATAAATATGATCCCATTGCCATTTACTTTGTTGTTTTGGGTTTAAATTTATATATCCTTTTTGTGTTTCCTGTCTAGAGAATGTCCTTTAGTATTTGTTGGAGAGCTGGTTTGGTGGTGCTGAATTCTCTCAGCTTTTGCTTGTCTGTAAAGGTTTTGATTTCTCCTTCATATTTGAATGAGATCCTTGCTGGGTACAATAATCTGGGCTGTAGGTTCTTTTCTTTCATCACTTTAAGTATGTCTTGCCATTCCCTCCTGGCTTGGAGAGTTTCTATTGAAAGATCAGCTGTTATCCTGATGGGAATTCCCTTGTGTGTTATTTGTTGTTTTTCCCTTGCTGCTTTTAATATTTGTTCTTTGTGTTTGATCTTTGTTAATTTGATTAATATGTGTCTTGGGGTGTTTCGTCTTGGGTTTATCCTATTTGGGACTCTCTGGGTTTCTTGGACTTGAGTGATTATTTCCTTCCCCATTTTAGGGAAGTTTTCAACTATTATCTCCTCTAGTATCTTCTCATGGTCTTTCTTTTTGTCTTCTTCTTCTGGGACTCCTATGATTCGAATATTGTAACGTTTAATATTGTCCTGGAGGTCTCTGAGTTTGTCCTCATTTCTTTTAATTCGTTTTTCTTTTTTCTCCTCTGATTCCTTTAATTCTGCCATTCTATCTTCTAATTCGCTAATTCTATCTTCTGCCTCTGTTATTCTACTATTTGTTGCCTCCAGAGTGTTTTGGATCTCATTTATTGCATTATTCATTATATGTTGATTCTTTTTTATTTCTTCTAGGTCCTTGTTAAATCTTTCTTGCATCTTCTCAATGCTTTTCTCCAGACTATTTATCCATGATTCCATTTTGCTTTCCAGATTTTGGATTAATTTAACTATCATTATTCGGAATTCTTTATCAGGTAGGTTCGCTATTTCTTCCTCTTTTGTTTGGTTTGGTGGGCTTTTATCCTGTTCCTTTACCTGCTGGGAATTCTTCTGTCTTTTCATCTTGTTTAAATTGCTAAGTTTGGGGTGTCTTTACTGTATTCTGGTAGTCTGTGGAGTTCTCTTTATTGTGGCGTTTCTGCACTATATGTGGGTTTGTACCGGTGGCTTGTCGAGGTTTCTTGTTTATGGAAGCTTGTATCGGTGTTCTGGTGGGTGGAGCTGGATTTCTTTTCTCTGGGGTGCAGTGGAGTGTCTAGTAGTGAGTTATGAGATGTCTATGCTTTTGGGGTCGCTTTGTGTAGCCTGTGTATTGGAGCTCAGGCTGTGTTCTTGTTTTTCTGGAGAATTTGCTTGGTATGTCTTGTTGTGGAACTTGCTGGTCTTTGTGTGATGCTTGGTTTCAGAGTAGGTATGGAGGCTTTTAATGAGCTCCTGTCAATTAGTGTTTCGTGGGATCAGGGTATGGACTGAAGCCTCCTGGTTCCAGTTATTGGTCTTATTTTTACAGTAGTCTCAAAAACTTCTTCTTCTATAATGCATTCCACAACTGGACTGCTCAGAGATGTTCCCGGAATTATACATAGAAGGAAAAAGGGAGGAAGGAGACAGAGGTGGTCAGGAGGATAAAAGGAGGGAGTGTGAAGGAGAGAGACAGATCTAGTCAGTAATCAGTAAAGAAAAGAAAAAAGGAAAGGAAAAAAGCAAAGGACAAAAAGGAAAAAAGAAAAAAAAAACAAAACAGGGTCGCAAAAGTTATATCTAAACGTGGAGATTAAAGAAGTACTAGAGGATAAAAAAAATAATAATAATAAAAAAATAAAAGAAACAAAACAAACAACAACAAAAAAAAATTAAAAGGGAAAAAAAAATTTTTGTTTTCCTTTTTCCAATTAAAAAATAATAAAAATTTAAAAAATATATATATATTAAAAAAAGAAAAGAAAAAAAAAGGAAATAATGATGGTAAAAATAGTAACAATATATATAAGAGTTTCTCTATTATTGTTGTGGGTTCAGTTCATTTTCAGCTAGTTCCTTGTTCCGGCTTAAATTTCTCAAGATCTATAGGCCCCTTTCTCTGTGGTTGGTCTGTATAGTTCTTTGTTCTGTGCACGGTTCGGCGGTGTTCTGGGCCAAGGCCCGCCACTCGTGTGGTCGGCGCTGCACAATCTGGATTGCCGGCCCAAACTACTCCAGTTAGGCAGCACTCCAGACAATCAGGCGAACGAAGTCTGCGCTGAGGCCCGCAGAGGGGGAGGGGTCGGCGACGGGAATGGCGGGCGGGCGGGTGGGGGAGGGGATGGGGTGGCCCTCGTGGGAGCCGCCGGCACAGCGGGCGGGGGGCACGCCTGCGCGGGAGTGGCCGGCGGGGGAGCGTCCAGTGGGGGAGAGTCCCGCGGGGGGAGCGTCCCTCTGGGGAGCGCCGGCAGCGGAGCGTCCCGCGTGGGAACGGCCAAGGCGTCTCCCTGCCCAGCCCCGGCTCCCCAATGGCAGATGCGGGCGTTTGCAGCGGTGCTTTTCCGCTGCGGAAGTTACCGCAGGGCCCGCAGTCTGTGGGTTCTAATTGCTCAACTGTTCTCCTCCCTGTTATGATAGTCTCCGTGTTTCCCAGGTTCGGCTCAGATTCCGCAGGGAGAGTGTTTCCTGGTGTTTGGAAACTTCTCTTTTTAAGACTCCCTTCCCCGGACAGAGGTCCGCCCCTCCCTCTTTGTCTCTCTCTGGCTTCTATATTCTTTCCTACCCGTCCTTTCCAGAAGGCAGTGAGTTGCTTTTCTGGGCCCAATGTCCCGTCCCCCCCCAGCCCGAAGCTGTTTGTGGTATTTACTCGGCGCCCAGATGTCCCATTGATGAATTTGTGGAGGAGAAAGCGTATTCCCCGTCCTAATCCTTCGCCATCTTAACCGGAAGTCCCTGCTTTTCTTTTTAGACCTCACATGATGATTGTAATAAAGCAGTCATAAGCCAAAGTATTGTGTTCATTCAAATATTAGTTTCAGTTAGACAGTATATTCAGAGACAATTTTGTATCTCATCTCCCAGGATACCCCCAAAATCCTCCATGAGAGAAAGTGAATTTCAATATTTAGGGTTTATGGGGCAATTTAACAATTCACCCCGTCCCTCAACAGCACTTCTACCTGAGAAAAGGAAAATGCAAGAGAAGCAAAGAATCTGAAGCCAGTCATTTTTGTTTCTTACTAGCAGCTATATGAAAAAAAATGACATCATCATTATGACAGAGCTCGTTATTAGACATCATTTGACAAATTCATCGCTAGAATGCAGTCAAGTTTGCATTCTATTAATGAGTTCATGTGAGGTGCATGAAGAGTGGAAGTAAGGACGTTCTTTAATTTTATCATCCACCATTTGTTTGCATGCTTCATCTGATGTTTTTCCTTCTAGGTTCCTTTTGCAATAAAAATGACACCAAGTGCCTCTCTGATTCTTGCCAAAACAATTCTATGTGCAAGGATTTCTCAAAAGACAGAAGTTGCCGTTGTTCAGACACAGCCGTTCACGGGGACAAAGACTGTGGGGAGGAGGAGGACCCCTGCCTCTCCAGCCCCTGTCCCGGACACGCCACGTGCGTCCACCTCCCGGGGAGAGGCGCTCTCGGTGCAGATGTCCTCCCAGGCACAGCGGGGCCGGCTGCGACACCGCTGCTGGCCCCTGCGGGCCTCGCTTCTGCTTGCACGGGGGCGTCTGCCACCAGGACTCCGGGCCCCCTGTGTGTGTCTGCCCCGCTGGCTACGCGGGAAGGTTCTGCGAGCTGGACCTCGACGAGTGCGCGTCCAGCCCCTGCATGCATGGCGCCGTGTGCCAGGACAGAGGCGACGGCTACTCCTGCTTCTGTGTCCCGGGCTATCAAGGCCGGCACTGCGACGTGGAAGTGGACGAGTGTGTGTCAGAGCCCTGCCAGAACGCGGCCACGTGCCTCAACGAGATCGGACGGTACACCTGCCTCTGCCCACGTGGGTTCTCGGGTAAGTGGGGGTCCAGTCTGGGGTAAGGAACCTAGCCCTCTGCTTAACGTGATGGAAGCAGAAGAGACCTCGAATGGCCCATCCAACTGCTTCTGAACATGGCCTTGATAGGAGCTCATCAGCAGACAGGGGGCCTCCTAAGCTACTCAAAATCCACCCAGCTTGAGCGTTTGTTGCTGTTGTTATTGTAGATGCAGTCTAGACTTAAAGGGCATCTGGGATCTGGGCTTCCGGGTCAAGGCAGTCCAGTCTCCCCATCAGAGCAGATGCCCTTCGTCCCAGGGGCCTGGGCCAGCCTGGTGGAAGCTGGCCACGGATGGACATAGGATGCCGGAGTGTGATAAACACACCAAGGATAGCAAGGCTGACTGAGAATGGCGTTTGAGATAAGTCATGATTTTATTATTTTAAAAAGCCACTTCTTGATGAATGTCATGCAAACAGTAAATAATAAACCCATATCAGATCAGATCAGATCAGTCGCTCAGTCGTGTCCGACTCTTTGCGACCCCATGAACCGCAGCACGCCAGGCCTCCCTGTCCATCACCAGCTCCCGGAGGTCACTCAGACTCGCATCCATCGAGTCAGTGATGCCATCCAGCCATCTCATCCTCTGTCGTCCCCTTCTCCTCCTGCCCTCAATCCCTCCCAGCATCAGAGTCTTCTCCAATGAGTCAACTCTTCGCATGAGGTGGCCAAAATACTGGAGCTTCAGCTTCAGCATCATTCCTTCTAAAGAAATTCCAGGATTGATCTCCTTCAGAATGGACTGGTTGGATCTCCTTGCAGTCCAAGGGACTCTCAAGAGTCTTCTCCAACACCACAGTTCAAAAGCATCAATTCTTTGGCGCTCAGCCTTCTTCACAGTCCAACTCTCACATCCATACATGACCACAGGAAAGACCATAGCCTTGACTAGGCGAACCTTTGTTGGTAAAGTAATGTCTCTGCTTTTGAATATGTTATCTAGGTTGGTCATAACTTTCCTTCCAAGGAGCAAGCGTCTTTTAATTTCATGGCTGCAGTGATTTTGGAGCCCAGAAAAACAAAGTAAACCCATATATCTATTGACAAAGTTTCTGCTGATGTTGATTTAGTAACAGAGTAACAAGTAACTCATTCATTATAAGGCTCCTGCCTGCTCAGTCATTCAGTCCTGTCTAACTCTTTGTGACCCGGTGGACTGTAGCCCACCAGGTTCCTCTGTCCATGGAATTCTGCAGGCAAGAATACTGGAGTGGGTTGCCATTTCCTTCTCCAGGAGATCTTCCCCACCCAGGGATTGAACCCAGGTCTCCTGCATTGCAGGCAGATTCTTTATCATCTGAGCCACCAGGGAAACACAAGAATACTGCAGTGCCCTTCTGCAGGGGATCTTCCCCACCCAGGGATGAACCCGGGTCTCCACACTGCAGGTGAATTCTTTACCATCTGCACCAAGTGACTATGATTATTTATTGCGTCCATAGTAGTTTGCGTCTCTATTAAAGAACTCCCTCTATTCTTTCCTCTTCTGCAGATTATCTGTGTTTTTGTCTCCTCCCACTAAAGTGTTAGTTCTGAAAGAACAGAAATCATGTTTTCTGTTTATTCTTCAATTCATCAATACTTTGGGAGTATTTATTATACTAAGTTAGTGAATTAAAAAGAGGAGTACTCAGCACAGTGAATCATGGTGAAATAATAAACTGTTAGTGAATTGTTCTAATTAATTCTTCCTTGTTTCTGGGTACTCTTCCTAGTAACAAAACTGGTGTAAATAGATATTAAACTAGATTTTACTTTCTCTATTACTTTATGCATACTTTACGATGGTGGAACATGTGTCACATGGAAAATTATATCTTTAAATTATCTAATGTGCTAAAAATTACAGGCATACTAAAGTAGCTCATAAAACAGTACTACCTCATGAAAAACCCTTTGTTCATATTCCATATTATCATGTCCATTCTTTTGAGTTACAGCAATTGAATTTCAATTATTAAAATTTTTAATTTTTTATTGAGGTAACTGACTTATAACACTACATGTTTCAGGCACACAGCATTATATTTCTACTTTTGTATACACTACAGTGTGCTCAGCATCAAAATCAATTCTATTAGTGTTTGAATAAAAATGAGAAGTAAATTTGTATAGGACTGCTTTTGGGATCGTGTCCATTTATAAAGTAGCATTGGAAAACCACTACAGCTTATTAAGATACTATCTCCTGTTTCCTGCTTCTAGTACAATATCATGAATGGTGACTGAAAGGAACAGACGTAAAGGCAAATGTTTCAGCTATATAAATTAGTTTTCTAAAACAGCCTTATAATTGCAAAAACATAGCTTGAAAAATTATGTTTTACAGTGTATGTGGTTTTTTCTGTTTGTTTGTTTTGTTTTACTTTTACATTTTAATTGAATTGTAAGGTTTCCTCTAAGTGGTCTAAATTTGGCATAAAAGATGCCAAGGATGTATCCCAAGTGTACAGTGCCTCTTGTGGTCCTTCCTCTGTGCGCCTCCGTGTCCTCCTCTCCTCTTCTTACGGGATCACCAGTCTGATTGGAGTGGGGGCCACCTTAACAGCCTCACCTTAGTGACATGCTTTTAGTTCAAGTGTTTGCATTGGATCATTCTGAAATTGACATCTTCCTTAGAATTAGCCCGATTGACTAATAAACTTTTTTCATGTTAAAAATGCCTGCAGTATGAGATAAATAGAGCGATGTGAGGGCAGGGAGGATGCAAGTTGGATGCATGATGAAGCGAAGCAGTATAGGAAAATATCTTAGTTCCTCAAGTGAAATAAATCTTTGATATAAAAATAACCTTTGGGGAAATAAGAAAAAGCACTGTAATAAATGTATTTATTGATTGTAAGATGCATCTCTTATTTCACAAAAATGTATGAAAAAATTTATTTTTTTGTTCAAGAAAATATCTTAGTATGTGGGGATTAGTTAATACATGGAGACTAGTTAGTACATGGAGACTAGTTAGAAAGCATTGCAATAGCAGGCATAAGACATTAGGACCAGTCTGGATGAGGGACTAAAGGCAGGTAAGGGAAGAACAGGTGTCCACGTCATTAGGAAGAAGACTTGCTGACATTATCACAGTCAGAATATTTTCAAACTTATTTTACCCACAAAAAAACTTGAAATCTCTAATATGAAAATAAAAATGCTTTGAATATTCAATTGCCAGTTCCAGCTTAATGAATTTGTAATCTGTTTCGGTGGTTCTCAAATCTTAGCATGTAACAGACTCACCTGGAGAGTTTAATAAAATACAGCTTCCAGCTCAATAGATCCGAGGTGAGGTTCAAGAGCATGCATTTATAACAAGCTCCTACATGGTGCTGCTGCTGCTGGTTCGGGGACCACACTTTGAAAGAACACTGATGTAAACAATTAAATGGATTGTCACGTGACATTTTTGATTCTTTTTTTACAAAGCCTGTAAGACAAGGATCAACCCAAAGTAGTTATACATGCATTTTTATATATTTATATTTTATCTTTTATATAGGGCTTCCTTAGTGACTCGGATATTAAAGAATCGGCCTGCAATGTGGGAGGCCTGGGTTTGATCCCTGGGTTGGGAAGATCCCCTGGAAAAGGAATGGCTACCCACTCCAGTATTCTTGCCTACAGAATCCCATGGACTGAGGAACCTGGCAGGCTATAGTCCATGGGGTTGCAAAGAGTTGGACACAGCTAACACACACATACTTATATATTTATTTTTATATGTACTGCATATGTATGTGCATGTATATAGTAATTTTTTTTTACTAGAAAAATTTCCAGATAAATGATATGGGTAAAAATAAATATTTGTTGAATCCATTCAGTCATTAGTGAATGTCTTTAGAGTTTTTTTTTAATTTGTGTTGAAGTATAATTTACACTATTATGTTAGTTTCAGGTGTATAGCAAAGTGATCCATCTTTTGGATGGATCATTTTCAGATTCTTTTCCATTCATTATAGGTGATTAGAAGATAGTGAATATAGTTCCCTGTTGTATATAGTAGGTCTCGGTTGTTTTTCTCTTTTGTATGTAGTTTTGAGTATCTGTTAATCCCAAACTTGTTGCAGAGTTTTGAGCAGAGGACTGAAAATGTTCTACTTGCATTTTAACAAAATCACTCTGCTTCTTGTGCTGAGGATACACTGAAGGGAGAGGTTAGGGTAGAATTAGGGTGCCAATGGAGGGTAATATAATAATCCAAGCAAATGGACTAGTATCTAAGAGGAAAGAGTGAAAGAGAAGTATCACATTTTAACACCACCACCTTGTGTCCTTTAAAGTTTAGGACAGAAATGAACACTGAAGGGTCATGAATGATGTGAACAAGACGAGAGCATGCCTTGTCTGGCCCGCTCTCTTCTGCCCTCTGGTGGGAGATCCAGATTATTCGGGTCTCCCCTTCACAATAGTTTTAGCCACCGGAAGGCCCCCTTAGAGGCTGGCGGATAAACCATGTTATCATGCAGCTTCTTTCTGCGGACCTGAAACTTACTCTACTTCTCCGCATCACATGATATAGATGCTACTTACTTAAAATCTCTTATAAGACTATAAGACCTTCTCTCTTTCTTTCTTTTTTTTTTTTTTTGATAATTCTTCATGTTCTTCTCTAAGCTTTTTCCAATAGTCCTCAAAAGGTAGCCAACTCTGACACTGCCATTACAGGGGCATTTATCAAAGGCATAATTTGAATTTCAGTCAATGTGGAGATTCGCACCTAGGCTTGATGTTCCATCTGTTCTTAATGTATTTTTGTTCAGGTAAATCACTTTGAAGCTATTCAAATGTGTGATTGAATGGTCATGAAAATAATTTGGGGAACATAAAAGTATTATGTAAAATATCTTATTTCATGAGAAATATTATTTTTATTACCATTACTATTGAAAGTTTTTTGTTGAAAGTATAATCCTATTTACAAAATTAAGACATGAAACTTAATGAACTTATATCCATTATGAGGAATAATTTTCATATAGTCCATATTTATATAAATATATGAGACATCAGTTTAAGGAACACTTAAATATTGATTCTGTGAGCACCTACCTAGATACCTCAAATTTTACTTGCTATATTATATACCCATAAGGATTATCATTCAAACACCAAAGGCAAATAATGTATAACAGCCTAAAGAGAAATTCTGAATTTCACAGCCTATAGCTTTATTTTATCAAGGGAAAATGGTGGTTTTCCTATACGTTCTTAATTGTGAAATTGACCAATTTTTGGTGGGGTCATGCAAAGGCTGTTGAATACCGCTCAGGGCTTTGCTCAGGAACAGAGCAGATCAGATCAGATCAGCCGCTCAGTCGTGTCCGACTCTTTGCGACCCCATGAACTGCAGCACGCCAGGCCTCCCTATCCACCACCAGCTCTCGGAGGTCACTCAGACTCACATCCATTAAGTCAGTGATGCCATCCAGCCATCTCATCCTCTGTCGTCCCCTTCTCCTCGTGCCCCCAATCCCTCCCAGCATCAGAGTCTTCTCCAATGAGTCAACTCTTCGCATGAGGTGGCCAAAATACTGGAGTTTCAGCTTTAGCATCATTCCTTCCAAAGAAATCCTAGGGCTGATCTCCTTCAGAATGGACCGGTTGGATCTCCTTGCAGTCCAAGGGACTCTCAAGAGTCTTCTCCAACACCACAGTTCAAAAGCATCAATTCTTCGGTGTTCAGCCTTCTTCACAGTCCAGCTCTCACATCCATACATGACCACAGGAAAGACCATAGCCTCGACTAGGCGAACCTTTGTTGGCAAAGTGATGTCTCTGCTTTTGAATATGCTATCTAGGTTGGTCATAACTTTTCTTCCAAGGAGTAAGCATCTTTTAATTTCATGGCTGCAGTCACCATCTGCAGTGATTTTGGAGCCCAGAAAAACAAAGTCTGACACTGTTTCCACTGTTTCTCCATCTGTTTCCCATGTAGTGATAGGACCAGATGCCATGATCTTCGTTTTCAGAATGTTGAGCTTTAAGCCAACCTTTTCACTCTCCACTTTCACTTTCATCAAGAGGCTTTTTAGTTCCTCTTCACTTTCTGCCATAAGGGTGGTGTCATCTGCATATCTGAGGTTATTGATATTTCTCCCGGCAATCTTGATTCCAGCTTGTGTTTCTTCAGTCGAGCATTTCTCATGATGTACTCTGCATATAAGTTAAATAAACATGGTGACAATATACAGCCTTGAGGTACTCCTTTTCCTATTTGGAACCAGTCTGTTGTTCCATGTCCAGTTCTAACTGTTGCTTCCTGACCTGCATACAGATTTCTCAAGAGGCAGATCAGGTGGTCTGGTATTCCCATCTCTTTCAGAATTTTCCACAGTTTATTGTGATCTACACAGTCAAAGGCTTTGGCATAGTCAATAAAGCAGAAATAGATGTTTTTCTGGAACTCTCTTGCTTTTTCCATGATCCAGCAGATGTTGGCAATTTGATCTCTGGTTCCTCTGCCTTTCTAAATCCAGCTTGAACATCAGGAAGTTCACGGTTCACATATTGCTGAAGCCTGGCTTGGAGAATTTTGAGCAATACTTTACTAGCGTGTGAGATGAGTGCAATTGTGCAGTAGTTTGAGCACTCTTTGGCATTGCCTTTCTTTGGGATTGGGATGAAAACTGACCTTTTCCAATCTTGTGGCCACTGCTGAGTTTTCCAAATTTGCTGGCATATTGAGTGCAGCACTTTCACAGCATCATCTTTCAGGACTTGGAATAGCTCCACTGGAATTCCATCACCTCCACTAGCTTTGTTCGTAGTGATGCTTTCTAAGGCCCACTTGACTTCACATTCCAGGATGTCTGGCTCTAGGTCAGTGATCACACCATCATGATTATCTGGGTCGTGAAGCTCTTTTTTGTACAGTTCTTCTGTGTATTCTTGCCATCTCTTCTTAATATCTTCTGCTTCCATTAGGTCCATACCATTTCTGTCCTTTATCAAGCCCATTTTTGCATGAAATGTTCCTTTGGTATTTCTGATTTTCTTGAATAGATCCTTAGTCTTTCCCATTCTGTTGTTTTCCTCTATTTCTTTGCATTGATCGCTGAAGAAGGCTTTCATATCTCTTCTTGCTATTCTTTGGAACTCTGCATTCAGATGTTTATATCTTCCCTTACTAGTCAATCTAATCACACCAGGACCACAGCCTTGTCTAACTCAATGAAATTAAGCCATGCCCGTGGGGCAACCCAGGATGGGCGGGTCATGGTGGAGAGATCTGACAGGGTGTGGTCCGCTGGAGAAGGGAATGGCAAACCACTTCAGTATTCTTGCCTTGAGAACCCCATGAACAGTATGAAAAGGCAAAATGATAGGATACTGAAAGAGAAACTCCCCAGGTCAGTAGGGGCCCAATATGCTACTGGAGATCAGTGGAGAAATAACTCCAGAAAGAGTGAAGGGATGGAACCAAAGCAGAAAGAATACCCAGCTGTAGATGTGTCTGGTGATAGAAGCAAAGTCCGATGCTGTAAAGAGCAATATTGCATAGGAACCTGGAATGTCAGGTCCATGAATCAAGGCAAATTGGAAGTGGTCAAACAAGAGATGGCAAGAGTGAATGTTGACATTCTAGGAATCAGCGAACTAAAATGGACTGGAATGGGTGAATTTAACTCACAGGAACAGAACCATTTGGAATAGTTTTCATGAGAAATGCGGTGTCTTGCTATTGACAAATGTTTGTTGAATGAGTGCACAAAGTAACAAATGCTATTTGCTCAGAAAATATTCATCACAGTTTTGCAAGGCACTGGACACTGTGCCAGACCATGGAGACCTAAAGATGGCTAAGACAGAATTTATCCCTGACAAAATGCTCACAGCCTATTCAGGGAGAAAGCATGTGAACAAAAATTACAGTCTCTCTCTGAACAGAGTGCTGGGGAAGCAGGAAGAAAGGTGCCACTCAGAGTCAGGAAACACTCCGGAGAAAAAGCGGTCCATGAGCAGAGCAGGGTGCACCAGCTCCAGGATGTGGAACTGAGACTCTTGTACTCCGGCTACATTTATTGTTGTTGTGTGAGTCACAGCGGGCTGAGAGCAAGCGGGAGGGGCTGCAGCGGTGTTTCGAAAAGAGGTGGTGTCTCTCCTGTCGTGTTTGCTGATAGTTGGCCTGTGGTCCAGCTGGCAGTGTGGTCGGCGTGCTCCATCCTCAACGCCCTCCCTCTCCGGCTCTCCTCTCAGTGCCTTCCGGCTGTGCGCAGGTGCGCGGGTCTGAGAGAGGAGGGCGCGGCCATACGGGTGCCAGCATGCAACGTGGGCAACGGGACACAGGATTCCAGGCCCGGCTTGGACCTTCTCCAGTCGTGTGATGAGTTTCCATTTCCTCACTTTAACAAATAAACATCATGTTAACACCTAATGTCAGGGTCTTGGTGAGAATGAAATGATTTAGTGACAACATTTCCATAAACTATTTAAGGCTGTGTGTATGCTGGTTGTCACTATTTTAACATCTTCAATATTGCTCCTGCTACCAAAGCTGTTTACACAACACTGACCGATGCATTTTGCACATTTCATTTTCTTATATGTGAACTGCTTTCATTTTGAATAGCTCAGAATCATGCTCAGGAATGGGTTAACTCAGGTCATAGTCCCAGGACGCTATGAGTTTAAACTGGAATACTATGATGGGTCTAGGCAAGAATTTATTTTCTGAAACTGCTATATCATAAAATGAAGGAATTAAGGATTTGTTAATATTATAACATTTGAAATACTCATGAATAACAATTATCAAGAAAGATAATTGTTACGGTTACAAGATTATCATTACAGAAGGCTGAAATGTATAATGTTGGCATCATTGATTACCCTTAAAGCCTTTGACTGTGTGGGTCACAAAAAATTCTGGAAAATTCTCAAAGAGATGGGACTACCAGACCAGCTTACCTGTCTCCTGAGAAACCTGTATGCAGGTCAAGAAGCAACAGTTAGAACCGAACGTGGAACAATGAATTGGTTCAAAATTGGGAAAGGAGTATGTCAAGTTTGTATATTGTCACCCTGCTTATTTAACTTCTATGCAGAGTACATCATGCAAAATGCTGAGCTGGATGAAGCACAAGCTGGAATCAAGACTGCGGGAGAAATATCTATAACCTCAGATATGCAGATGACACCACCCTAATGGTGGAAAGTGAGGAGGAACTAAAGAGTCTCTTGATGAAAATGAAAGAGGAGAGTGAAAAAGCTGGCTTGAAAAGCAGCATTCAAAAAGCTAAGATCATGGCAGATCATGACATCTGGTCCTATCACTTCATGGCAAATAAATGGGGAAACAATGGAAACAATGTTTCTTGGACTCAAAAACCACTGTGGACAGTAACTGCAGCCATGAAATTAAAAGATGCTTGCTCCTTGGAAGAAAAACTGTGACAAGCCTAGGCAGCATACTAAAAAGCAGAGACATCACTTTGCAAACAAAGATCCATGTAGTCAAAACTATTGTTTTTCTGGTAGTTATTTGTATGGATGTGAAAGTTGGATCATTAAGAAATCTGAGTGCCAAAGAATTAATGCTTTTGAACTGTGGTGCTGGAGAAGACTCTTGAGAGTCCCTTGGACTGCAAGGAGATCCAACCAGTCAATCCTAAAGGAAATCAGTCCTGAATATTCATTAGAAGGACTGATGCTAAAGCTGAAGCTCCAATACTTTGGCCACCTGATGCAAAGAGCCAACTCAATGGAAAAGACCCTGATGCCAGGAAAGATTGAGGGCAGGAGGAGAAGAGGGTGACAGGATGAGATGGTTGGATGGTGTCATGGACTCAATAGACAAACTCCAGAGATATGGAAGGACAGGGAAGCCTGGCGTGCTGCAGTCCATGGGATCACAAAGAGTCAGTCATGACTTAACAACTGGCAACAGCAACAAATAATAATACATAATAATAATATGTAATTAAATATGATTAAAATAATAAAAGAATACATCTATTTTCATGTTTTATCAAGATTAAATTCATTACAGATAATGACTTTGGTTTCATATAAGATAAGAATGAAAACCTCTGCAACTAAAATAATTCACAACACCAAGGCACTGTTGATTGTCCGTGGTGGTTTCTAGAAGTTAAAAATGTGAGGTGGCACAGAGCAGTCTTGGAACTGATGAAACTCAATTGTCTTTCAGAGACGAGTCTTAAGCTTGTAAAGTCTACTTTAAGCAAATGCTTTTTAAGAAAGTGTGTTAATACATTTTGGTATCCTTAGAAAAGGTGTGTCTAAATGCACAAGCCAGAAATCTTATTGGATAAAAATTCAAAATGCTCCCATTGAAAATAAAAGTCCCAATTCTAATTTCTCATGTTTGTGTGTGTTAAGTTGCTTCAGTTGTGTCCGACTCTTTGCCATGCTATGGACTGTGGCCCACCAGGCTCCTCTGTCCAAGGGATTCTCCAGGCAATAATACTGGAGTGGGTTGCCATGCCCTCCTCCAGGGGATCTTCCTGACCCAGGGATTGAACGTGTATCTCTTTATGTCTCCTGCATTGGCAGGTGAGCTCTTTACCACTAGCACCACCTGGGAAGCCCTTAATCTCTCATAATATCTTGTTAACTGTTATTATGGTAGCTTGACACTTTGAATCAGAGCAGGAAGTCACACAGACTTTTCATTGCTTCAGGAGGTTAAAAGATTATAAGTGACATGTAGAAACCCAGGCCTCTATCGTAAACCCATAGTTGTAATGGAAACGTGTGCTCCGTACCTCTGCACTGATGCCGGCTGCAGATACGCTCTGATGGCTGTTGTAACTGATGCACTGTACATCACTCCTTCAGAACCCAGGAATGGCATACATGATTCTTACTCAAGAGCAAATTGTGCACAGAGCCCTGTTAGTTAGTGAGTATATTGGGTGAGCAGCGGGTTTTACAAGGAAGGAGAACAGCTGTGTGCAGTCAAGAGGTGTGAGAGATGGTGGGCTGCAAGACCATCCTTGTAGGTGGCTCCAACAGTGTCCATATCTTTTAGAAGCTTCTGTAGCATTCCAAGACAACATGCTTTTTCCTGGAAACAAGGAAGAAACTATTTTTAAAAATTAACACAGACAGTGGTAAAATCAGATCTGTCTCTTATAAAGATCACTCCTAGAAAAGAAATGTAGAGAGCAATTTGGAAGAGAGAAGCCAGCAGTCAGACAGGATGAGAGATGGTGAGCAGGGTCTGAGCAGGTTTACAGCGATGCGGATGGCACCTTACATCCGTTTCTAGGGAAGGAATGACGGGATTTGATGGCTAATTAGGGCATGGGAAATTGCGAGGAAGATCGTGGTAATTCCTGGAAAACTGGCTTGAGTGACCTGGATGATAACCCCATTCTCCAGCAGGGGTGGAAGAGAGGGTGGATGGAGGAGAGAGTTGATATTTGGAATTGCTGAATGATGCCTGTGAGATAGTTGGTGAGACATCCTGGAGATGGTTGGATTCAGAAGGGCGATCTGGCTCAAGTTACAGATCAAAATCAGAGTTTCTGAGAAGATGTTATAGGGAAAAACGGCTTCCTGATTTCCCTGAGAATTGTCACCTCCCCATAGTCTTTTCTCAAATGCAAATAAGTAAAACATTTTTTATTTTTTTCCAATGCGCCTTTAATTTGTTGGCCTTTGCTAGAACTTGGCATTTTTTGGATGAAAGCACTTTCCACACAGCCCTTATTAAAGGGTTCCTTCCTCTCTCCCTGAGTCTCGGGGCCAAGAGGGAAGTTGACTTTGTCAGCCCACTGCTCCTGGAAGACCGTCATTTAGTTCATGACTCTCTTGTCTTCCTTGTAAGCTGTTCCTTTCCTAATCCTGACTCTGCCACTTTCTAGTTTTTTGATCTTGTTTAAATTCTTAACTTCTCTGGGCTACAGTTTCAGCCTTAATAAAATGGGCATCATAGTAGTACCTCACGGATAATTTTTTGACAAACAAAATCAGATCATGCGCATGAAAAGCTTAGCACAGTATCTGTTGTAAAATAAACTCAGTGAATGCCAGCCGTTACAATTAGTAACAGGCAAGGATCTTTGTCTTCAAAGCAGTTGTGGGATATAAGCAAGTAACAAATAAGTAAAATATAACAGTGGACGGTCTGTGGAACCCAGAAGGCTAAGGAAAATGAGCAACACTTCACTGAGGGTGGGACATTTAACAGAAGCCTTAAAGGATGACTTCATTGGGTAGATAGGTGGGAAAGAATTTTCCAGAAGAGGGAGAGAGAGCAGTGCTTCTAAACTTGAGTGAGGGTAGAGGGACGTAGTGGGTTTGAGAAAAAGCATGTGGTCTCATAGGACTAGAACGTAGAGGGGTGATAGAATTGTCATGGGAAAAGAACTTGGAAATATTACAAAGATGTTTTGGTATCAGAGTAAGTTTTTGGCTTATCTAAATCCAATTAGCAGCTATTGCAGAATTTTATGGACCAAGCTTTTAGAATTTCTTGAGCTTCTTATTTTCGGTGACCCCCATCTCTATTCCACTATAACCATACAACAACACAACTTCAGGTCAGAGCCTGCCCTTGTTCAAAAGGTTTTACCACCCAAATTCTCACAACTAAACTTCCTGTTTTCTTGCTTCTATTGAAATCTTACTTCAGCTCTAGCAGAATCTCCATGTCCGGGCCTCTCTGCATTTGTGCCATCCATCACTCTTTCCCGGCTTGATGTCTCCCCAACCAGCCTGGGATTTGGGCCGTGCCGTGCTGTGCACAGTCGCTCTGTCGTGTCCCACTCTTTGTGACCCCGTGGACTGTAGCCCACCAGGCCCCTCTGTCCATGGGAGTCTCCCTGCAAGAATACCGAGTGGGCTTCCATGCCCTCCTCCAGGGGGTCTTCCTGACCCAGGGATCGAATCTGTGTCTCTTACATCTCCTGCATTGGCAGGTGGGTTCTTCACCTCCAGGGCCACTATGGAAGACTGGGCTTCCTGGGGAGCTGTTTTAACAATGTTTTAACTGTCTTGCCCTTGACCTGCAATTAGTATTTTGCAACTTTCCAGACCTGGGAATCCCCATTGCCTGCTTTATTTTCTCCTGATTTAAGGGCTCTTGCGCCACCTCAGATATTAGTTGACTGTAGTTATGTATTTAGTATTGTTCATGGTGCACACGTGTGTGCTCAGGTGTGTCTGACTCTTTATGACTCCGTGGACTGCAGCCCACCAGGCTTTTCTGTCCAACAGGATTTTCCAGGCAAGAATACTGAAGTGGGTTGCCATTTCCTACTCCAGGGGATCTTCCCAACCCAGGGATCAAACCCACATCTCCTCCATTGGCAGGCGGTGCCACCTGGGAAGCCCCTAGTATTGTTCAGCAGGTATTACATGTCAGTTGTAGATTTTTAAAATCATATTTAATACAGTGGCTGCTTCACGCTTTTCCAGTTTCTAGCTCCTATTCTCGCAGCATCACATGTGTATTTAACTGAGTTGGAAGCTATCCCAGATTCCCTGGCAAATTTATCTTTGCTTCCAATTACTTTTCAAAATCTTTAAAAATTCTACCTACTTGGAGAAATCAAGGCAGGAACACTGGAAAGAACAAATGACTGGATCGTCCCTACCCTTCCCTAAGCATTAGCTGTGTCCAGCCTCACTCGGAGGTGGAGAGCGGCGTGCAGTCCTGGGCGGTCTGCCCGCAAACCCACATTCCTATGCTCACCTGTGATGAGCGGCAGAGGACGAGGGGAGAAAAGGAAAGTGAGAGCCACAGGGACAATTTTTATAATTCTCTCACCCAGTGTTATAAAGCAGTAATTGTTTTGCTTACCAGAAAAAGCATTGGCAGTTTTTCAGGCTTGCACAAGCATTCTCCATAAAATCATTCACCTCCATATATTCAAGTTTCGTGTAGTTTTCTGTTTGCGCATTCTGTGGTGTGGCAGCCTGGGAATTACAGTGGCCTCATGTGTCTTCAGAGTTCTAAAAGGAAAAACAAGACACTCACAACCTCTTTCCTGGGTCCCAGCATGTGTCTGGGGTCCCATCCAATCCCCAGGTCACCGAGGATGAGGATGAGAAGTCTGGAGTTCTCCTCAACCTGCATTTCTGCTGTATCTTTGACCCTCAGTTTCTCTCCTTTAATCTGAAGGTTGGACCAAACCCTGAAGAGTTCTGTTTGTTTGAATGTGCTCCTCCAATATTTTCTATCCTAGGTCTGCATATCAATCGGGATTTGGTTAGGAAAAAAATTCATTCGATGTATTTCAGATATGAGGAGTTTCATACAGGAATTAAAGGCTTGTATAAGAATAGCACGGAGAAGGCAATGGCACCCTACTCCAGTACTCTTGCTTGGAAAATTCCATGGACGGAGGAGCCTGGTGGGCTGCAATCCATGGGGTCGCTAAGAGTCGGACACGACTGAGTGACTTCACTTTCACTTTTCACTTTTATGCATTGGAGAAGGAAATGGCAACCCACTCCAGTGTTCTTGCTTGGAGAATCCCAGGGATGGGGGAGCCTGGTGGGCTGCTGTCTATGGGGTTGCACAGAGTCGGACACAACTGAAGTGACTTAGCATAGCCTAGCATAGCATAAGAATAGCAAGAAGAGATAAAGCCTTCTTCAGCGATCAATGCAAAGAAATAGAGTAAAATAACAGAATGGGAAAGACTAGGGATCTCTTCAAGAAAATCAGAGATACCAAAGGAACATTTCATGCAAAGATGGGCTCGATAAAGGACAAAAATGGTATGGACCTAACAGAAGCAGAAGATATTAAGAAGAGATGGCAAGAATACACAGAAGAACTGTACAAAAAAGATCTTCACGACCCAGATAATCACGATGGTGTGATCACTGGCCTAGAGCCAGACATCCTGGAATGTGAAGTCAAGTGGGCCTTAGAAAGCATCACTATGAACAAAGCTAGTGGAGGTGATGGGATTCCAGTTGAGCTATTCCAAGTCCTGAAAGATGATGCTGTGAAAGTGCTGCACTCAATATGCCAGCAAATTTGGAAAACTCAGCAGTGGCCACAGGACTGGAAAAGGTCAGTTTTCATTCCAATCCCAAAGAAAGGCAATGCCAAAGAATGCTCAAACTACTGCACAATTGCGCTCATCTCATATGCTAGTAAAGTAATGCTCAGAATTCTCCAAGCCAGGCTTCAGCAATATGTGAACCGTGAACTTCCTGATGTTCAAGCTGGTTTTCGAAAAGGCAGAGGAACCAAAGATCAAATTGCCAACATCTGCTGGATCATAGAAAAAGCAAGAGAGTTCTAGAAAAGCACCTATTTCTGCTTTATTGACTATGCCAAAGCCTTTGACTGTGTGGATCACAAGAAACTGTGGAAAATTCTGAAAGAGATGGGAATACCAGACCATCTGATCTGCCTCTTGAGAAATTTGTATGCAGGTTAGGAAGCAACAGTTAGAACTGGACATGGAACAACAGACTGGTTCCAAATAGGAAAAGGAGTTCGTCAAGGCTGTATATTGTCACCCTGCTTATTTAACTTATATGCTGAGTACATCATGAGAAATGCTGGACTGGAAGAAACACAAGTTGGAATCAAGATTGCTGGGAGAAATATCAATAACCTCAGATATGCAGATGACACCACCCTTCTGGCAGAAAGTGAAGAGGAACTAAAAAGCCTCTTGATGAAAGTGAAAGTGGAGAGTGAAAAAGTTGGCTTAAAGCTCAACATTCAGAAAACAAAGATCATGGCATCCGGTCCCATCACTTCATGGGAAATAGATGGGGAAACAGTGGGAACAGTGGCTGACTTTAGTTTTCTGGGCTCCAAAATCACTACAGATGGTGACTGCAGCCATGATATTAAAAGACGCTTACTCCTTGGAAGGAAATTTATGACCAACCTAGATAGCATATTCAAAAGCAGAGACATTTGCCAACAAAGGTTTGTCTAGGGATGGGGGAGCCTGGTGAGCTTCCGTCTATGGGGTCGCACAGAGTCGGACACGACTGAAGCGACTTAACAGTAACAGTCAAGGCTATGGTTTTTCCTGTGGTCATGTATGGATGTGAGAGTTGGACTGTGAAGAAGGCTGAGTGCTGAAGAATTGATGCTTTTGAACTGTGGTGTTGGAGAAGACTCTTGAGAATCCCTTGGACTGCAAGGAGATCCAACCAGTCCATTCTGAAGGAGATCAGCCCCAGGATTTCTTTGGAAGGAATGATGCTAAAGCTGAAACTCGAGTACTTTGGCCACCTCATGCGAAGAGTTGACTCATTGGAAAAGACTCTGATGCTGGGAGGGATTGGGGGCAGGAGGAGAAGGGGATGACAGAGGATGAGATGACTCTATGGACGTGAGTCTGAGTGACCTCCGGGAGTTGTTGATGGACAGGGAGGCCTGGCGTTCTGCGATTCATGGGGTCGCAAAGAGTTGGACACGACTGAGCGACTGATCCGATCTGATGCAGAACAGGCAATACAATTTGTAAACCCTTAATTCCTAGATGGGTGCAGGGATCGTGGTGATGGTTCCATAAACCAAAGGATGTCAGAGACTGGCAGCCAAGCCCCAGAAGCAGGGCAGAGGCCTGAAGTAGAGTATTCCTCACGCCCCTACAAAGAGCCAGCCAGTCCTGATGACGTCTCTGTCTCAGACTTGGAAACTGTGAGACAACAGATTTCCGCTCTTTAAGCCACTTGCTTTCCAGTAGTTTGTTGTTGTTTAGCCGCTCAGTCGTCTCCAACTCTGCAAGTCCATAGACTGCAGCACATTGAGCTTCCACATCCTTCACCATCTCCCAGAGTTTGCTCAAGCTCCTGTCCATGGAGTGGGTGATGCCGTCCGAACCAGGCCAGAATACTGGAGTGGGTTGCTATTCCCTTCTCCAGGGGATCTTCCCAACCCAGAGATGGAACCCAGGTCTCTTGCACTGCAGGCAGAGTCTTTACCGTCTGAGCCTCCCAGGCAGCCCTGGCAAACTCATACAGGTTTTGAGTGACAGCAAAGGTCACATGCCATGAATTCCAGGAGACTGGCCCTGCTTGTCAGATGGCTGGGGCAGGGGGAGTCACAGAAATTCCCGGGAAAGATCTTCACCAAAGCACTGAAGTGGGGGTTCTTGAAAGCTCCCCAGAAGGTGCTGCAGCTCTGAAGGATCTCTGGGAAGTTCCCAGACCCTCCATCCTGCAGCCGTAGGAACGAGTGGTCTCCAGGCTCTCCAGGGAGCTGCTGGGAAGCCCACCTGCCCCCGTGAGTTCTGGCTTCTCTCCCACCTCCCGAATTCCTAAGTGCCTCTCATCAGCAAACTCAAACTGGGAACTGCACGGAGAAGGGAATCTGAGGGCATGTGTGTCCCAATGTCTCTCTGTTGCAGGGCAGGTGGTCTTGGGAAGGGGTAACCATAGCGCTGCACGGACAGCAGACTTCCCAGTGCCCTTGGACTGACACTCTGCACTTGAAGTTTGGACGTCACTTTCCTTGGGTTCTAACAAGACCGCCTTCCCCCCGCCCCACACCAGGCAAGGATGTCTTTTCGCAAGGTATCGGGTAAGGTCGGGGCGGAGGCAGGAGCAGTGCTGGCCCTTCTGTTGGCCTTCGGGCTGTGAAGTGCGGTCTCTCTGAAGTGAACTCTCCTCCGTCCAGGGAATATGACCTTTCCATATAAGGAAAAGGGGGGAAATTGATGTAGCAAGTAAGCAAGAAGAGGGGAGGAGGAGGACTTGAGAAGGAAAGAGACAAGTCCAGAAGCCTTTGAAGAGACTAAAGGAGAACCCACCAAAAGCATCGCCAGAACCAGGAGGAGATGGAGGGCTTTTTTGCTTTAAATTAATTATAGAAGGAGGAAGGGAGCATCTTTAAACTATTTGCCAGGAACGTTGCTTCTCCACCAAAGCCAGTGCGTCAACATGGAAATCTCTCATCCTTTTCCTTTTCTGTCACCGGTGTGCAGCGGCTCAGTCATGTCCGACTCTGCGACCCCATGGGCTGCAGCACGCCAAGTCTCCCTGTCCTCCCCTAAATGCATGTGATTTCAGTCCTTCTTTGAAATTTATGTCTTTAAAAATATCTGGTTGTGAGAGAATGTCTGAACTGCCTTTGACAGCTAATGGAAGTCACGCAGTTCAGAGCGGCACTATCCGTGACTGTCAGGAATCCGTGATGTAACTAACACCTTAGTCGTCCGTGTACATGTAGCAATGTCGCTGTGTAAGTTATAGTGCGTCCCCGAACCTAATAAAGTCAGAGGGTTTTTTTTCCTGTCCTGTACGTTTTTCTGTTGACGCAGAGTTCCTTTTATTTGTGTTTTTATCCCAACCTTTCTACTTTTCTTTCATACAGAAAAAAAAAAAAAAAAGTGAAAGGCACTCAGTTGTGTCTGACTCTTTGTGACCCCATGGACTATACCCGTCCATGGAATTCACAGAACTATAAACCAATTCCAACAGATCGGTTCAGCTCCTGGAGGAGTTTTTGTGAAAGAATTTAATGTTACAAATTTTCCTTTTCTTAGACAATTAGCCTTGGAAGGCTACTCAGTAGCTGCAGTCAGTTTCTGTCGCTACATAGGGTTACAATGACCGAGCCCACACTCGGTGAGGCTGTTTACAAAGTGAATGTCTCCGGGCCCACACTGGGACTGGACCAGACTGGACCACACTGTTCAGGTGTGTTTTTGAAGATCCATTAGCTCTCTGTACTTGATGGCTGTGTGCGTGAAACAGTAAACATCCAAATGAAAACTGAAGATCATAGTTTTCCAGATGTTTCATCTGTGGAGCCCAGCATCTGGAAATACAAACACATCTGGATGACTGACTGTGCTCATCACTTTTCACCCAGCTGTTTTGGCATCACTCAGACGTAGACCAAATCACTTTTTCTTTTTCTCCCGTATTAGTACCACTGAAAAGCTGTGATAAGAATCACATTGTTAAGTCATATTAAGAGTGATAAGACATATCAAATAAATCCAAAGCAAATAGTTGTTTGTACTGAAGTTGAATTTAAGCTTTTGAAACACGTTCTTATACATGCATCAGGATCACTTGAGAGCTAAAGTATTCGAATGACATTGTTATAAATGGAGCTGCAGTGTCTAAAATAATGGTTTCTAATTTATTTGTCTTATTTCTTAAGCAATAGGAAGTAACCTGAGTGTGTAACAGATAGATATATGAATTTTATTCACATTATGAAATAAAATTTAGGAAAGTGTTAAGTTTTAAACCACTTATTTGGCTTTATATGTTAATGGTTTTTAGTAAATATAGATGACTAAAATACCAAAAGATGTAATCCAAAGCTATTAGGATGTGAGAGTTGAACCATAAAGAAGGTTGAGTGCTGAAGAATTGATGCTTTGGAATTGTGCTGGAGAATACTCTTGAGAGTCCCTTGAACAACAAGGAAATAAAATCCTAAAGGACATCAATCAATCCTAAAAGACATCAACACTGAATATTCATTGGAAGGACTGATGCTGAAGCTGAAGCTCCAATACTTTGGCTACCTGATTTCAGAAAAGCTGACTTACTGGAAAAGACCCTGATGCTGGGAAAAATTGAGGGCAGGAGGAGAAGGGGACGACAGAGGATGAGATGGTTGGATGGCATCACTGACTAGGTGGACATGAGTTTGAGTGAACTCTGGGAGATGGTGAAGGACAGGGAATCCAGCATGCTGCAGTCCATGGGGTCACAAAGAGTCGGACATGACTTAGCAACTGAATAACAAATATTTAAAAAGTAATTATATTAAACATTTCTAAAAGAATTGATCATTTATATCTTTCATATATTCTTTTTTTTTTTTACTTTAGCATAGATTTTTTTAAATTTAAATTTATTTTAATTGGAGGCTAGTTACTTTACAATATTGTATTGGTTCTGCCACACATCAACATGAATCCACCACGGGTGTACACGTGTTCCCCATCCTGAACCCCCCTCCCACCTCCCTCCCCATACCATCCCTCTGGGTCATCCCAGTGCACCAGCCCCAAGCATCCTATATTCTGCATCGAACCTGGACTGGCGATTTGTTTCCTATATGATATTATACATGTTTCAATGCCATTCCCCCGAATTATCCCGCCCTCACCCTCTCCTACAGAGTCCAAAAGATTGTTCTATACATCTGTGTCTCTTTTGCTGTCACTTTTGCTGCACACCGGGTTGTCGTTACCATCTTTCTAAATTCCATATATATGTGTTAGTACACTGTATTGGTGTTTTTCTTTCTGGCTTACTTCACTCTGTATAATAGGCTCCAGTTTCATCCACCTCATATATTCCTAAAAAATAAAAAAGGTATCTGTTATTGTATTATTTTACATGGCAGAAATAAAGATACCAAAGCATTGCTGAAAAACTGCTTCAGAGATAGAACGAGAACACCGGTGTCTACTGGTCAGTTCAGGGGTTTTTCCCTTCACCTTGAGTTCGGTTGCTCAGTCATGTTTGACTCTTTCTGAGCCCATGGACTGTAACCCATCAGGCTTCTCTGTGCATGGGATTCTCCAGGTAAGAATACCTGAGTGGGTTGTCATCTCCCTCTCTGGGGGATCTCCCCACCCAGGGGTTGAATGTGCATCTCCTGCATTGGCAGGCGAGTTCTTTACCACCGAGCCACCGACCTTACTAATGCCAAATAAAACTGACAGAGAAATTCCTATTTGCAGGCCAGGTGAGAAACAGCCAGGCCTCAAATAAGGATACTTAGGGACTTTGGGAAGGTCATGTACACACTGCTATGTTTAAAATGGATAACCAGCAGGGACCTACTGTACAGCACAGGGAACTCCGCTCAGTGTCATGTGGTAGCCTGCCTGGGAGGGGGCTTTGGGGGAGAATGGATGTGTGAATATGTATGGCTGAATTCCTTTGCTGTCCACCTGCAACTTTCACAACACTGTTAATTGGCTATATTCTGATATAAAATAAAAAGTTTAAAGTTTGAAAAAAAATGGCAAGCCACTTACCTACAACAGATACTATTCCACAACTTTCCATTTTTACTGATGTAAAATTTGAATTCTTTTTCTTCTCAAAAACCACTCCAAGTTAACATGCTGGCATCTCTTTTTGGGTCAGCATTTGTAGAGTCTAGTCACAGCTGTACATGGCAGGAGATGTTGGAATATCCCATTTCATTTTCTGTCAGAAAAGAGGACAAACAATCGAATAACTACTAAAAACCTCTGAGTTCTTGAGAAATTCCTCTATAATTTTAATTCATAATTTGTTATCTTAGGAAATAGGCCTAGGAATAAAGATGAGCAAATATAGATAGCTCCCTTTTGTATCTTTTAAAACCTATATGCACATTTGATTATTGTGTATCAAATACTGTTTCAGCTTCCCAGGTGGCACTAATGGTAAGAACCTGCCTGTTAATGCAGGAGATGTAAGAGACACAGGTTGAATCCTGCGTCAGGAAGATCCTCCAGGGTAGAAAATGGCAACCCACTCCAATATTCTTGCCTGGAGAATTTCATGGACAGAGGAGCCTGGCAAGCTATAGTCTATGGGGTCACAAAGAGTTGGACACAACTAAGCTGAATGCACCATCAAATATTATTTAGGCAGATTCAGTAGAATACTTTGTGATCTCAGTGTGACTACTTTTGTAAATCTTAAACTTAGCTTGCTTAGAAAATAATCTTCACCTACTATTTGGGGAGGGGGAAAATACAGATTTTTTAAAATGTAATTTTACCTTAGAATGAAGTAGCTTTTAATAATAGCACCAAATACATTGAGTTTAAGTCACAAATGGATTTTCTATTTAAAAGCAACATTTTACAGTGGTATAGAAAATGTAAATATTTCTATGGAAAAAGGATACTAGGGAAATAATTGCACATTGTACAATAAATAAATATTTGTGGAAAGAGAAAGTACCTTTTTTTTTCTCTAGCAAACATGTAGTATACTCCAGGTATTACGTTAGGCACTTTAGAACACATTGGAATTGTAATAAGTAAGCTATGGGGTAATTACAACGATTGGTCCCATTTTTCAGGTTAAGAAACTCAGATTAGGAAAGGTCAAGCAACTTTCCCAAGGTCACACAACTAAAAGAGGCTGTGACAAGATTCTAATCCAGGCCATTTGGCTTTGGAGTCTGAGCTTTTACCCACTGTTCAATGTGATGCCTAATTAAACTAAGTGTTTAAAAATAATTTAAAGACATTGGCTAGTCCCTTTCAAGCTTCCAACAAAAGTACAGTAAACAATTACTTTGTTCTAAAAATGATTTGTTTCCACGGACGAAAAAGCCACAAGCTGTTGCAGGCGATGGTTCTTTGTAAGTGACAGCTGCTCTGCTTTGTGAACTTCCCGCAGGCCTGCCAGAAAGTTAATATCAATTACAATTAAGGAGGAAAATTATTTTGGGCAACATCACATTTGACAAGAGCTTTGGCAAACAAAGCGTTGCCAAAGAGCGAAAATATTAACACTTTGCTAAAACTTTTCCTTTTTTTTCTTCCCGTGCTGACTTTTGCATAAAGGTGTAAACTGTGAACTGGAAGTTGATGAGTGTTGGTCCCAGCCCTGCCTCAATGGTGCCACTTGCCAGGACGCTGTGGGGGCCTACTTCTGTGACTGTGCCCCAGGATTCCTGGGCGATCACTGTGAGCTCAACACGGACGAGTGTGCCAGTGGACCATGTCTCCATGGCGGGCTGTGCGTGGACGGAGCCAACAGGTACGCTTTCTCCCAGGAGAGCACTCACTGGCCAGGAGCTACTGCACCACCTCTGGAGAATCTGGAGATCTCACATCCCCAGCTTAACGTTTTCAGAGTGCTTTTTATGCTTCAAGTGATTCAAGGTTGTAGCAGTCACGCTTTATTAAAAAATGCATCCTTTGGAGGGCCCCTGTCTCAAGAGAGAGCATTTTCCAGGTCATTCTTGTAACAGTTTAGAATTTCTTCTGTTATAGAAAAGTGCCAGTCTTCCACATCGAAGAAACAAAGGGGAATCTACCTTCCCTATCCATGGTAGATGTGAAAACAAAGCTGGAATTATTCTGTATGTGAATATAAGATTGTACTTATGAAATGACAAGCATATAAATCAAGTGGTGAAAAAGAAATCCTTTAGGAATTTTATCTAAACAGTGTTGGCAAGGGCAGTGATATTAAATTAATTATGTCTTGAATTTCTAGTTGTTTAGGGAATTAGGTGAGCACTTTTGAGCCAGCAGAGTGATGTTCCAAATTAGAGTCTAACATTGACTTCTCTGCAAAAACAAAACCAAAACAATAAATCGCAGTTTAATATAAGGCATATAATAAATTTGGGTGACGGTAGTTGAATTCATATAAGATATATTTTGGAAGAACTTTCTAACACTTAGTTAAAGCACAGACATTGAGTTATCAAACACTTGAGTTTTAACTGCTTAGCACTTGGAGGTGTCTTCACAGACTCTCCGGCGTCTCAGTGGAAGGCAAGGTGGGCCTCAAAACTCCCCCTCGACAACAAGGAGTCTAAAGTTTGGAGAAGTCAGGGGACCCCCCACAGGTTCATACAGTTAATTCTTTGCAAAGGAGGACTAGAATCCAATTTTATTTAATAAATAAGATATAATTTATCCCACATCTGAATTTCAAAATAAGTCAGACTCAAAAGGAGGAACAATAAAAGTCTTGTGTGCTTCAAATATATCCAGGACAACAACAGATTTTAAGCAGAACAAGGTGGTGGAACACCTCTTTGGTAAACTCTGAGCATGATTCAGGCTTTGCTGTGATTTTCAGTTACACACACTTCGTTCTCCAGTGGCGAGAATCTTCACACCTGGAGACTGGTAACTGGGAAACACCTGGACAGACAGATCAGACAGAGCAGCAGTTCCCACACAAGTGCTCCGGGAAAGAGGAGGCTCTCCCAGCCAGGCCTCACTTTCCAGGAGGCATCAGGACAGAAGTCACACAATGCTTTTGACACCTGCCTGTGTGCGTGCTAAGTAGCTTCGATCGTGTCCCGCTCCGTGAAACTGTGGACGGTAGCCCGCCAGGCTCCTCTGTCCATGGGATTCTCCAGGCAGGAATACTGGAGCGAGTTGCCGTGCCCTCCTCCAGCGGATCTTCCCGACCCAGGGATCGAACCCATGTCTCTTTTGTCTGCTGCACTGGCAGACAGGTTCTTTACCACTAGTGCCACCTGGGAAGCCCTCTGATGCCTTTGGAAACACAAACAGGACAAGGCTAAACCTGCTTCCTGCTAGCTTTCCTCTCTTCACCCGAGTATGTGCCGTGAATACTTTTTCTACTGCATCCAGAGCTCTCTCATTACTTAAATTTTGAGATCATCTCAAGTTCAGCAAATATGACCTGACTTTGTTTTCCCACCAAAATAATTAACACATTTGCTATGAGATTTGTGGGAAAAGCCAAAACTATGCCCCCTGGAAGGTTCCTGCAGACAAAGGAAGATGTCAATGAGACCGAGTCTGTGAACTGAGGTGCACTAGCCGGGCTTGACCTCAGGGCTTTGGTCTGCAATGTCTCACACATGGTACTTAGGTTTGCAGTAGACATTTTTTTAATCAAAGAAATGAAATAGTGAATAGAGGATTTCTAGCTAGGAAAATTATGTATAAAAATTATAGTCACCTATATTTGCTAGTAGTTCATTTTCCTTAGTGAAATCTTACTGTCTGCATTGGTGGCAAATAGACACATAGCCAGGGTGAACAGGACTGTTACTCTGTATTAAATCATAGGTGTCCTCCCCCTAGACACTTATTTTATCTAAGCTGGGTGTGTAAGCCCATGATTTTTCAATACTGGATCCTCAAGGAGAGGCCATCTGAAGTGAAATAAAGTGAACAACTCTCCCGGTCAGATTCGTATTTTATGTCTGTCAGATAATCCCATTCAATCGACGAATCATTATAAATAACACGACCCAAATATTCTTGTAATCTAGAAATATGGAAACATAAGTCACAGTTTGTATAATGAGAAGCTTTCCTTTTTTCCATAATTTATTATTTCACTAGGGACCTTATTACTGGATTCTTTATATAAAAAAGTTCCTTGATGGTATAAATCATTCTCTACCGCCTCACAAATATTAACTACTCTATTTCATACAATTCAGTAGTTTTATTCAGTATTTTCTGCCCTTTGGCATGCTATGCTCATTCTTCATATACACATTTAATTATCCCAGCGACTCTGTGACAAAGGTACTATTACCTTCAATTTATGGGTGAGGAAACAAAAGTATAAACAATCATGGTTTTCAAGTAATTTTGACTGAACACTTGCTTGGGGTAAGTCTCCTTAGCTCTCCAGAGTCTCCTTAGCTCTCCTTAAAACATTTGCTTGGGATAAGCAAGTCTCCTTAGCTCTCCTTAATATACTTGCTTTCACTAAAAACCTTAAGGGATCATCTCTCAAAGCCTGCAAGTATATGCTTTTGGTAGATTTTAAGCCCACGCTGATGGACAGGTGGAGAAACAGGATAAGGATACGTCATCCCCCACGAGCAAGGGCTGATGTCCCGACTTCATTTTGCTCCCCAGGTACAGCTGTACCTGCGCAGGTAGTGGGTTCACGGGGACACGCTGTGAGACCCTGCTGCCCCCGTGTTGGTCAGAGCCCTGTCACAACAACGCTATCTGCGAGGACAGTGCTGACCGCTACACCTGCCGCTGCCGGCCCGGTGAGTGACAGGATTCCTTCCACCGGCTTTCTTTTTTTTTTTCTTTTGCGTAGAATAGAAACAAATAGCTTACGGCAAATGGAAACTAACAACTCTTCTTGCCAGAGGTTTAAAACCAACTCTTTCTTCTAGTTATCATTGTTTGATTTAATCATGTTCTTCAGTGCTCAAACATGTCTATTGCTACACTACACATTATCTGAACTAGATTACCAAGGTGCTCAATCATCAGAATCTTCTAGAAGAAACGCAGAGGAAAAAAATAATCAATGGAAGGGTTGATTTCTGCATGGTTTTTGTGGAGTAAAAGTCACTGGAAGATGCTTCCTTGTCCTCTAAGATGTTTTCTTTGACACCTAGAACATATTAAAACCCATGAAACTCTGTTAAAATCCTAAGTGCTTGTGTTGTAATTCATGGAGTCAATCAATGTGATTGTTGATGGTCCCCATAGAGAGCGTAGAATGATTTTTCAGAAATGTAAGTATTCTGCTCACCTTTTATAATGTAAAAGACAATACAAGTTACACATACATAAACCATAATTTAAAATCACACTTAAAAGATAATTGGACTTGAGGGTAGAGGTGATAGGAAAGAGTATATGACACTTGAATCAACAAGCCACTCATAAATATTGATGTTAATTTTGGCAAAAAATAACCTGCTCAACATACTTCAACCTAACTCTTACTAAGATTTTATTGCTAGAAATGAAAGTGCATTTTGCCTCTCTTCTTTCTTGAGCCATTGGAAAACAACCGACAAGCTCGCGATTATTTAAAATCTAAACTTACTGACCGTGTGTCCCCACCTCCCCACTCATGTTATTATCTAAGGAAAGGGAGGCCCTATAGTTGGGGGGAGGCGTGGAGACTGGGGTGAGTCCAGTCAGTAGCAGCTTCTGATCAAAAGGCGTCTCATTGCCTGAGGAACGTTTTGCATGCTTTGGGAAAAACCAGACAAACTGAAAAATATGAAAGGAAGTTGGGAATTCACCTGTGGCTCAGAGCTCTGTGCACCTCACGCGTCTCCCCACTTCCAGATAATGAAGAGGACGTATTTGTTATACTTTGGCCATTGGTCCTCGTCAATAGGAAATGATTTGTAACACTTGAATCAACAAGTCACCTCCAACACTGAATTTTTTTCCAAAACATATTATTCCACGTTCTTGTCATCAGCCAACGCTCAACACTCAGGCGACACTCTGAACAGGACCTCAGTCCAGAAGCAGGGGGTGGAGTGGACAGCTTGGGAGCAGGACAAGCCCACCATTTGCTAACTGAGTAAACTAGAGCGAATTACCCCTTAATTCTTACATTTCTCATCCACAAATAAAGGATACAAAAGCTATTTGTAGTATTGTTGTGAGGGGTAAAATTATAAAAATGGAACCTGACATGTATTAAGTACTCAAAAAAACCAAAAACAAGCAACTATTATTACTACATTCCAGGTTCTAAACCAGGAGGTGGAAATTGTATATGACAGATGGTTTCTGTGCTCTAAAATAGGGGTCCCCAACCTCTGGGATTTAATGCCTGATGATTTGAGGTGAGCTTATGTAATAATAATAGAAATAAAGTGTACAATAAATGTAATGTGCTCGAATCATCCTGAAACCACCTCCCTACCCCTCTCCAGTTCACGGAAAAATTGTCTCCCACGAAAGTAGGAGAAAAATTTGTCTCCTTGGTGCCAAAAAAGTTGGTTCCTGCTGTTCTGAAGGGTTTGTAATGGAGTCAGACAGCAAAGGAGAGCTGCCTCAAAAAGACCAGTATGAGTCCCACTCATTCGAGCCCCAAAGGTTTCACTGCCAACTATATATATGAAGGATTAGGGGATCACAAAGACACAGTTCCTCCTCCCAAGGAGCTTAAATTCTAGCAGGAAAACAGTGTGAAAAAACTGTGTACAGTACAATTTTGGGTGGCTTAGTAAAGAATTTGCCTGCAATGCAGGAGACCCGGGTTTGATCCCTGGGTCGAGAAGATCCCCTGGAGAAGGGAATGACAACTCACTCCAGGAGTCTTGTCTAGACAATTCCATGGACAGAGGAGCCTATAGCAGGCTACAGTCCATGGACTTGCAAAGAGTTAGACGTGACTGAGCGACTAACACTTTCACAAGAATCTCTAATAAATTCTGTAAAAGGGAAGAAGGGGAGAAAATGTTTAGCGACGGCCTGACTAAGGCAGCGTTTTAGAAAACTCAAAAGACCGCTAAGCACATCCCAGAAATGTGCCCACAAGCTGTGTGACTTCGGCCACGTCTCTGCTCTGAGCCTCGGTTTCCTCATCGACAGATAAAGCAGAGATGATGAGAATAATATCCGCCTCATAGTGTCATTGTGGAGTGAAGTCCAGCAATACAGAAGGAGCTCCCAGCTCAGCCTAGACCACAGCAAGTCGATAAAGGTCAGCCCAGCACTGGAGTTAGGAGATGGGCCATTCTGGACCCTAAGGCCGGCAGGTGGTAGCTCATTGCTTGTTTAAGGATAGAAGAGAGGAAAAATGGGAAAGGGAAAGATGAAAGGGCAGCAGGAGCACAGAGAAAAGAGCCCATCCAACTGTGGGGCCTGGAGGGACTCTTCAAAATGCTGGGCTACGCAGGGCTGGGGGTAGAGGGGTGGGCTGAGGAGCAAGGCGAGGCTGAAGGCAGATCACGATGTCCACCCTGCAAACCGTGGGGCAGTCTGAGCTGATAATTTACGAAGAGCTCCCTGGCACTTCAGTGGAAGAATGATGGAGAGAAATAAGGCTAATTGCAGGGAATCCCGTGAGACTTCTGCAGTGATTTAAATAAGAGCTGAGTCACAGACGGGAACAAAGATGCCAGTGGCGAGGGTGGATGTGAGCATATGGACGGCCACGAGAGCCCTTTAGGAGGTGGGAATGACGTGGGGATTGGGAAAGGAGCACCAATTTAGGACAGTTCTGCTTCTTCTGAGTTTCTCTCTTGGGTCACTGGATGGATGTCGATTTTGCCTAGAGAGAAAACTCACAATGTCTTTGTACCCAGTTCTCACAGTTACACGTAAAGAGATGGTTTAACGCCACAAGCTGCTCTATATCTAAGAATCGAAGACCATTCCTTTGGATCATGAGATGACTGCCACTGAACACAATGACAAGAACACAGCGCTGCAATTGCCCAGGGTCCTCGTGTCAGGGGTGATTAATCACAAGTGTCGGGCACCTTAAATGCTTATCTTAAAAGTTTTCCTATTACCCAGAAAAGATTAGGTTATTTTTTTTTTTTCCTTAAAACATGTAATTTAAGAACCCTGGGGTCTTGACTCAGCATCATATTGTTTCTTTGTACAGAGTTTTATAGGAAAACTTGTTAGAACTATTGAATGTAGCCTTGACTGAAAGAATCTATTTATACATCTGGTTAAAGGGAACAGCAAACAGAATCCTCACAGGGCCCAGTGGTAGGGACGGGACCCATAATACCATAAATCAGATCCTTCCTAATGTTCAGGATAAAAATAAAGACAATGCATGAGCCGGAAAGCAAAAAAAGATTTATGAAAGTACTAAATTACTTCCTAACCTGGGCTGTGCATTAAGTCTTCAAACTTAGAATGAGAAGAAAATTGAAAATAGAACTTCAGGAAGTCAACTGTAGCAAAAGATGTTTATAAAAACTTGTGAAAACCATTATTTTAGTGAATATGTTTAGATCCTTAAGTATGAAATAAAAATGTGTAAAAAGTAAACCTTCAGGCTTAAGGGACTGAGGGCTCTAGGGGTGGGGAGGGTCATGACAAAGGACTGTGGGACCCTCATCTGACATGAGCTTCCAGTTTCCTTTTCAACTCTCAGTTTCTTCTTGAGAAGGTTGATAAAGACCCCAGGGGTCAAATGTGACAAAAGTATTATACGGATGAGCAGCAGAATTTGTGTTGTGGTTATGCCGTGACATGGGACCCCATCTAGGTTTTTATTAAAATTACAAGATGAGCATTCCTATCATGTTCTCATTATTTGCTCATTAAGAGTTCATCAACTCTCTAGTTTGTTTGCTAAGCGAGGATTATCATCTAGATTATTGATTAGTTCTGTTTCAATCTCATTCAGGAGTTGACAGAAGACCTAGTACTCAGGTGTTGCTCAGTCCTAGCATGGTGAATGGAGAAGGCAATGGCACCCAACTCCGGTACTCCTGCCTGGAGAATCCCGGGGACGGAGGAGCCTGGAAGGCTGTGGTCCATGGGGTTGCTGAGGGTCGGACACGACTGAGTGACTTTACTTGCACTTTTCACTGTCATGCGTCGGAGAAGGAAATGGCAACCCACTCCAGTGTTCTTGCCTGGAGAATCCCAGGGATGGGGGAGCCTGGTGGGCTGCCGTCTATGGGGTTGCACAGACTCGGACACGACTGAAGTGACTTAGCAGCAGCAGCAGCGTGGTGAATAAAAAAACACAAGTCTCTGCTTCTATGGCGCTCACAGTCTGTTGAGGGAGACAGCTACATAAATAAGTGAAAGCTATGTCTTTTGTTTAGTCACTCAGTCGTGTCCAGCCCTTCTGCGACCCCGTGGACTGCAGCCCTCCAGGCTCCTCTGTCCGTGGGATTTCCAGGCAAGAATACCGGAGGGGGTTGTCATCCTCTTCTCTAGGGGATCTTCTTGACTCAGGGCTGGAACCCGAGCCTCCTGCATTACAGGCAGATTCTTTACTGTCTGAGCAGTCAAGTGAAAACTATATGCATAAATGAATTTTAAAACATACCTCTAAAAATAAGCACGTAAGACCAATCTTTGTAAGACAATGAAAGGAAAGAATTGGGTATGTGAGAGAAAAAGGTTCTTATTTAGATCTGTCCATGAGGAAATGACATTCTGAGAAAGTAATAAAAGATCGAGTCTGAAAACTTAAGAGTTAGGCAAGCGCAGTCTTGGAGGAGGGTTTTCTAGGGGAGGGAACGGTATTATAAAGGCCCTGGGACAGGAAGCATTCGAGGGACAGGAACAGATTTGGGAATGCGGCCAGATAATAAAGGGCTGGCCAGGTTAAGGATTTTGAACTTTATTCTGTGTGAAAAGTGAAGCCATTGAATGGTTTCAAAGTAAAGAAAGACCGTGATTGGATTTATACCCTTTACCACTTTGCATTGCAATTTTATTTTAAGAACATATTTCTCAGCAGTTAAATGACGTTGCAAAGATCCGTAGGTGAAGTCATTTGTATTATAAGTCAGATTGTGTTCCTATACAAACTTCGCACATCTCTTTCATCATCTCACAAAACAGCTGGTGTGATCCTGGACACACTCCTCAGCATTATGTTAGCACTTACTAAATTTACATTTTTGGGCTAGCACTACACCTAGGATGTAAATAGTCGAAATTGGTAAGAAAAACAACCTAATGGAAAAAGATATGAAATGATAAAAAAATTCGGAAAATAATAATTCAATAATATCTGGGGAAAATGTAAAGCAAACAATGATAAGGTATGATTTTTTTATCTAGCCAACTGGTAAAAATTTTTGCTTGGTGTGGCAAGTGTTGACAAGGGTCTGGACCACACACACTCTTATCCTATGCCAGTAGACACATAACAACATCTACAGTTTCTCTAGAGGTCGTTACCAGCATCTATTAAAGTTTGAAATGCCCATAACCTATAACCCAGAAATCCCACTCCTAGCATAGACCTCAGTGTTGCACTCAGACATTTGCACAAGCCACATATATGATGTTATTCAATGCAATACTGTAATAGCAAAAATGTATATAAACCCCCTAAGGGAATGGAATGGTCAAATTATACACATCTATGTTATAGACTACTTGGCAATAGTTAAAATTTATGAGTTAGCTCTGTATTTCTAACATGGATAGATTGTGCAAGGGAGTAAAGAAACCAAGCCATACTGAAGGATGCGTGCAGTCAGTACAGTGCCAGTTACATACATTAACACACACAATAAATAGACACACATATGGTTTTAACAGGTGCATATGTCAGTAAAACCACAGAAAATAGTTCTGGCAGGGACTTTCTTTTATATTTAATATCCAAATATTTTATTAAATACTAAATACTTCATGTTTTATTGTTTTTATTCTTGTCCCTAGTAAAATGACCCAGCTAAATCCATTCAAATACAAAATAGTTTTTTCTTCTGTCTCATGGTGTGTAAGGAAATCATTTACCTCTGCTTCAAGGTTTAAGAGGAGAATTTAGGCTTGGCTACGTGCTTTCTGCTAAGTGTGTGCTATGCGCTAAGTCCCTTCAGTCCTGTCTGACTCTTTGCAGTGCCGAGCCTGCCAGGCTCCCTTCTTTATGGAATTCTCCAGGCAAGGATCCTGGAGTGGGTTGCCATCTCCTCCTCCAGGGGATCTTCCCAACCCAGGGACTGAACCCACTTCTTTTACGTCTCCTGCGTTGGCAGGCGAGTTCGTTACCACTAGCACCCACCTGCAGTCTGCTGACTTTACATCTATACTCTGGAAAAATATATCTTTTTTGTTTTTTTTCCCCTCTTGCTTAGCATTCAAACAGTTGGAATGTTTGAAGAATTGGAGTTTAGTTAAAACTTTCAGGTTAAGTCAAGATGATCCTGAAGCCTCTTCTTCATCAGTCTTTGTTAAGTGTTGGGTGGTACTATGGAAGTGACTCCACTGTTGCTCTTAACATTCACGGAAGCCCCCTTTATCAGATCCCTTTGCCGGCTCCTCAAGGGGGGCCTAGCACCTGTTACCTGGTGCTATGCGGTGGCCAGCCCCCAGTCAGGCGCGTGCTCCATGGCTGAGGAGCTCTGAGCCTGCAGCCTCTCTGGCCGTTTATCCTGCAGGATACACGGGTGCCCAGTGTGAGACCCACCTCGACGGATGCGGGAGCGGCCCCTGCCAGGCCGGTGGGCGGTGCGTGGAGCTGCCCTTGGAGATGGGGCGTGAGCTCCTGGCCCGGCTACTGTCTGCATCCCGCCGCCCCGAAGCCTCTGGTTACGTCTGCATCTGTCCACCCGGACTCACAGGTAAGGCCCAGTGTGGGGGAGACACTTTGCCTTTCTAGCATTTGCCAGCAGATCATGCATTCACCCAGAGAGCGGTGCTGTGTAACCTCTGTACCCTGGTGCAAAGGGTCCCCCTTGTGGGCCTGGAAAATACCTCATTTCACCTATCATAATTCCTCAAATCATAAAGAAAATGTTAAAAACAGGGGTAGAAGAGGCGTACAAAAGGGGAAATACTTGTATACTTTATCCTGGGGAATTAGAAGCCAACTCAAGCTCTTCACCTTAGAGACAGAAAATTTTGGAATTTTTGTGTCATTAAATTTTATAATGATGTTACATTTTATGTTATTCAAATTTGCTTAAGAAGTTGGTGTATTTATATTTACACTGAGAACAATGATCTAGTCTCAAGTAATCAACTATTCTATAGCGAAGGTTGTTCCCCATATCAAATTTAAAGGACTCTGTCTTATTCTAGAATATCCTTACTCTAAACTCAGTGGAGATTTGCATGAACAGTTGTGTTTGTGTCTGTTCCCGTTTCTGAAACTTTTCAGAAGCTTGGAGACAGTCCTGTATTTGATGATGAGTAGCTATGGGGTCGCACAGAGTCGGGCACGACTGCAGCGACTTAGCAGCAGCAGCAGCAATTACCTACAGTTGCACAGATACCACTGAGAAAACTAATTGCAACCTAGATTTCTACCTTATATCTCTCTCAATAGATCCAGTGACATCTGAGGGCAATATTTCAGCTGCTGTTGGGGGTTTCTGAGAAAAGTAAATAAGGAATAAGAAAAACAAGGGGATGGGTCTATTTACACTTCGTGTTCCCTTTCTTTTAATGTCTCAGTTTTTACATGCAATGACCTTTGATTCTTGGCAGTGTTTGCTATAAAGTTGCTGTAGAGAATGTCCTGATTCACTGTCCCCTCTGCGAAAACACGTAGGAGAAAAGTCTCGCCAGTGTCAATGTCAGGAGCAGGATAGTTCTTCCTGAACAGCTTCCAGCTTGCATGCTTTTCCTCTTAGTAAAAGGTGTGCAAATAAATCTTGATAAATGAAAAAAAAGCATGAAATAAATCTCGCAATACATCAGATTTCCCAACAATATAAGATGCTGGAAATCTTATAGGTAAAAGTGGGTTCTACAAGCATATAGGTTTTTCTGATAATACATTTCTGTATTTACCCCAACCCTGGGATTATTTAAATTTCCTGTTCTGGTTCTTAATGAACAATTTCTTGTTCTGTTTCTTTTCTTAGTTACCTTATTTTCTTGTATTTTCTGAATTGTATGATGTTGGTGTAGTGTGAGTGATTTTCTTAACCACTGTAAGTTCCTCTTGAAACAAGGTAGTTCAGTTCAGTTCAGTCACTCAGTCATGTCCGACTCTTTGTGACCCCATGAACTGCAGCACGCCAGGCCTCCCTGTCCATCACTAATTACCGGAGTTCACTCAACTCAAGTCCATCGAGTCAGTGATACCATCCAGCCATCTCATCCTCTGTCGTCCCCTTCTCCTCCTGCCCCCAATTCCTCCCAGCATCAGAGTCTTTTCCAATGAGTCAACTCTTCGCATGAGGTGGCCAAAGTACTGGAGTTTCAGCTTTAGCATCAGTCCTTCCAAAGAAATCCCAGGGCTGATCTTCAGAATGGACTGGTTGGATCTCCTTGCAGTCCAAGGGACTCTCAAGAGTCTTCTCCAACACCACAGTTCAAAAGCATCAATTCTTCGGCGCTCAGCTTTCTTCATAGTTCAACTCTCACATCCGTACATGACCACTGGAAAAACCATAGCCTTGACTAGATGGACCTTTGTTGGCAAAGTAATGTCTCTGCTTTTCAATATGCTGTCTAGGTTGGTCATAACTTTTCTTTCAAGGAGTAACGTCTTTTAATTTCATGGCTGCAGTCACCATCTGCAGTGATGTTGGAGCCCAAAAAATAAAGTCGGACACTGTTTCCACTGTTTCCCCATCTATTTTCCGTGAAGTGATGGGACCAGATGCCATAATCTTTGTTTTCCGAATGTTGAGCTTTAAGCCAACTTTTTCACTCTCCACTTTCACTTTCATCAAGAGGCTATTTAGTTCCTCTTCCCTTTATCTGCATATCTGAGGTTATTGATATTTCTCCCAGCAATCTTGATTCCAGCTTGTGCTTCTTCCAGCCCAGCATTTCTCATGATGTACTCTTCATAGAAGTTAAACAAGCAGGGTGGCAATATACAGCCTTGACGTACTCCTTTTTCTATTTGGAATCAGTCTGTTGTTCCATGTCCAGTTGTAACTGTTGCTTCCTGACCTGCATATAGGTTTCTCAAGAGGCGGGTCAGGTGGTCTGGTATTCCCATGTCTTTCAGAATTTTCCATAGTTTATTGTGATCCACACAGTCAAAGGCTTTGGCATAGTCAATAAAGCAGAAATAGATGTTTTTCTGCTTTATTGGAGTTATAAATGTTTTTTATTGGGTGTAAGGTTATAAAGAGGAGATTCTATCAAAGTCAGAGGCCACTGCTAATGTTGCCTCATCAGATGAAAGAACATGGCTGACTGATGTATTTGCAGACCCGAACAAGAGAGGCAATAAAATGCCCCAGGAAAGTGTGTTGGCCTTGATTTCTGAGGAGCAGCTGAGAATGACTACATGAGTTAATAAGTCCTGGGCTCCCCCAAGTATGGCTTCATGAAATTGCTCATTTTCCACTCCTGTGACTTCCAAAGAGGTTTCTCAGAATCAGTTGTCCTTCAGATGGTGATTCAGGGTCACATGCGTGTTTAGTCGCTCAGTCCTGACTCTTTGCGACCCCACAGACTATAGCCTGCCAGGCTTCTCTGTCCATGACATGTCCCAAGCAAGAACACTGGAGTGGGTTGCCATTTCCCTTCTCCAGGGGATCTTCCCAACCCGAGGATTGAACTCTCCTCGCCTGTATTAGCAGCCAGATTCTTTACCGCTGAGCCACCTGGGAAGCCCCTTTGTAGGCTGACTCATATCAGTCTTATACATAACTTGTTAAGTGTATCTTATACATATTTTGTTAGATTTATACCTAAGTATTTCACTTTGGGAGTGCCCCTATAAATGGTGCTGTGGTGTTAATTTCAAGTTTCCTGTGTTCACTGCTGTTATGTAGGAAAGCAATTGACTTTTGACTTTATATATTAACCTTGTGCTCAGATACCGTGCTATAATCATTTATTAGTTCTAGGATTTTTTTTTCAGTTCTTTCATATTTTCTACATGAACAATCATGCTCCTGCCTTTTAAAAATATTAATGTTTATACAGTATGCCTTTTTCCATCCCTATACTTTCAACTCTTTTGTCGTTTAATTTGAAGTGAGTTTCTTTTAAATGTCATAATAAAAAAGCATGTTACTTTATGTTGCATGCTTTATGTTGCATGTTCCACAGCAATCAGAGCAGAAAAAGAAATAAAAGGAATCCAAATTGGAAAAGAAGAAGTAAAACTCTCACTATTTGCAGATGACATGATCCTCTACGTAGAAAACCCTAAAGATTCCACCAGAAAATTACTAGAACTGATCAATGAATATGGTAAAGTTGCAGGATATAAAATTAACACACAGAAATCCCTTGCATTCCTGTACACTAATAACGAGAAAATAGAAAGAGAAATTAAGGAAACAATTCCATTCACCATTGCAATGAAAACAATAAAATACTTAGGAATATATCTTCCTAAAGAATCTAAAGACCTATATATAGAAAACTATAAAACACTGGTGAAAGAAATCAAAGAGGACACTAATAGATGGAGAAATATATCATGTTCATGGATTGGTAGAATCAATATAGTGAAAATGAATATACTACCCAAAGCAATTTATAGATTCAATGCAATCCCCATCAAGCTACCAACGGTATTCTTCACAGAGCTAGAACAAATAATTTCTCAATTTGTATGGAAATACAAAAAACCTCGAATAGCCAAAGCTATCTTGAGAAAGAAGAACGGAACTGGAGGAATTAACCTGCCTGACTTCAGGCTCTACTACAAAGCCACAGTCATCAAGACAGTATGGTACTGGCACAAGGACAGAAATATAGATCAATGGAACAAAATAGAAAGTCCAGAGATAAATCCACGCACATATGGTCACCTTATCTTTGACAAAGGAGGCAAGAATATACAATGGATTAAAGACAATCTCTTTAACAAGTGGTGCTGGGAAAACTGGTCAAACACTTGTAAAAGAATGAAACTAGAACACTTTCTAACACCATACACAAAAATAAACTCAAAATGGATTAAAGAGCTAAATGTAAGACCAGAAACCATAAAACTCCTAGAGGAAAACATAGGCAAAACACTCTCTGACTTACACCACAGCAGGATCCTCTATGACCCACCTCCCAGAATATTGGAAATAAAATCAAAAATGAACAAATGGGACCTAATCAAACTTAAAAGCTTCTGCACAACAAAGGAAACTATAAGCAAGGTGAAAAGACAGCCTTCAGAATGGGAGAAAATAATAGCAAATGAAGCAACTGACAAACAACTAATCTCAAAAATATACAAGCAACTTCTACAGCTCAATTCCAGAAAAATAAATGACCCAATCAAAAAATGGGCCAAAGAACTCAATAGACATTTCTCCAAAGAAGACATACAGATGGCTAACAAACACATGAAAAGATGCTCAACATCACTCATTATCAGAGAAATGCAAATCAAAACCACTATGAGATACCATTTCACGCCAATCAGAATGGCTGCTATCCAAAAGTCTACAAGCAATAAATGCTGGAGAGGGTGTGGAGAGAAGGGAACCCTCTTGCACTGTTGGTGGGAATGCAAACTAGTACAGCCACTTTGGAGAACAGTATGGAGATTCCTCAAAAAACTGCGAATAGAACTGCCTTATGATCCAGCAATCCCACTGCTGGGCATATACACTGAGAAACCCAGAATTGAAAGAGACACCTGTACCCCAATGTTCATAGCAGCACTGTTTGCAATAGCCAGAACGTGGAAGCAACCTAGATGTCCATCCACAGATGAATGGATAAGCAAGCTGTGGTACATATACACAATGGAGTATTACTCAGCCATTAAAAAGAATACATTTGAATCAGTTCTAAGGAGGTGGATGGAACTGGAGCCTATTATACAGAGTGAAGTAAGCCAGAAACAAAAACACAAATACAGTATACTAACGCATATATATGGAATTTAGAAAGATGGTAAAAAATAACCCTATTTACGAGACAACAAAAGAGACACTGATGTATAGACCAGACTTTTGGACTCTGGGACCGGGAGAGGGTGAGATGATTGGGGAGAATAGCATTGAAATATGTATAATATTAAATCTGAAATGTATTAATTGTTCAAACTAAACACTATCATGTTACAATTTGTTCATACTAGATGTTTGTAATGTTTCTGATAATCAATAAAAGAGATTCTTGATCAAAAAAAAAAAAAAAAAAAACAAACAAACAAAAAAAAAGCATGTTACTGCATCATGCTTTTTAAAAACTGTCAATCTCTGCTTTTTAGTTGATATATTTAGACTATCTACCTGTACGTAATTATTGATGTGGTTGGGGTAAACTCTGCCATTTTATTATTTGTTTTCTCTTTGATTTCTTTGTTTCTCTTTTCCTACCTTTCTATGGGATACTTGACCATTTTTTAAGGTTTTCATCTTGATTTAGTTCTAGTATTTTGGATGTATTGTGTGTTTTTCACATACACAATATGGTTCTTTTGCCTATTACAATGTACACATGTAATTCATAGCCTATTGGTATTAACGTTTTACAATTTTGGGTGAGGCAGAGGAAAACTCTTTTTCCATTTAGGTCTCTGTATCTTCCCCACTTTAAAGTATCATTGTCTTGAGGATAAGATGGTGTCCTAATTCTTATTTTAGTCATTACATATAATTTAGAAAGTTTTTGAAAAGAAGAGTGTCCTGTTCTGTTTACCTGCCCTCTCCATTGTTCTTCCTTTCTGCCTTTGCCTCAAGATTCTTATGCTACTAGTTCCTGCCTGTTCAAAGAACTTCCTTTAGCTTTTCTTTAAGAGTTGGTGTGCTAGTGACAATTCTTTTAGTTTTTATTTGAGAAAGTCTTTATTGCCCATTTATTCCTGAAAGATAGTTTGTTGAATATAGAAGTCATGGTTGACAATTCTTTTCTTTAAGCATTTGAAAAAATATACATCTCTTCCTTCTGCACCCTATTTTTCAAGTAAGAAATCTACTCTCATTGAAATTCATGGTCCCACGTAGGTAGCGCATCTTTTTTCTGACTCCTTGCAGAGAAAAATTATGGAGTGATAACACCTTCAATTCTTTCGTTTTCAGAATTTTATTTATGAATGTATCTCTGTGTCTGTTTTTTTTTTCCAATTTGAAATTCCCTCAACTTTTCAAATCTGTGGATTTATGTCTTTTGCCAAATTTAGGATGTCTTTAGCCAAGTTTTTCTTTTATTGCTCTTTCAGCCCTAGTCTCTTTTTCTTCTCCTACAATTCTGATAATATAAACTGTGTGTCTTTTCCTATTTTTCTACAGATTCCTGAATTCTGTTAATTTTTCCTGCTTTTTTATTTAAAATGGTTAAATTTTATTGATCTGTCCTCAAAATTCACAGATTTTATTCTCTTTCATCTCCTCTCCACTGTTGTGCCCATCCAGAGAACTTATTGTTTCTCCTATTTTATTTTCCAGTTTTATAATTTCCATATTTTATCATCTAATTCTTTGCTGATATTGTCTATTTTTCCTTTTACTCAAGAGAATGTGTAATTGCTTATTAAATCATTTTATAATGGTACTTTAAATCTTTGTCAGAAAGTTTAAAAATATGATTCAGCTCAGATTGAGTTGATGACATCGGTTCACTCTCTTTTCTCACTCAAGCTGTGGTTTCCCTGATTCTTGGTATGATGGGTGATTTCTCAACTGTGTCTAGGACATTTTGGACATTATATTAGGAAATTATTAGTCTTATTTGAATTTTTAAAATTTTATCAGGCGGTCAGCTTTTTCGTTTTGAGAAACAGGTCATAGTCTACCTCTGTGGGCTCTGCAGGCCCAATGACCAGTTCGATTTCAGTCATGGCAGCGTTATTTTGGTCTGCTTGGTGCATCCGGTGCCACTGGGGCTCCCATTGATCTCTGCTGATGATATAAATGACACAGTTTACTTTTTGCAAGCTATACACGTTTGCAGTTCTATCACTTGTTAGATTAAAATAAATTTCCATCATGATGAAAAGCGTAATTGTGAATAATACATTTAATGACAGACCTCCATTCAAAGAAACCATTAGAGTTGTTAAATATAGCTACAAGCTTTTTCCGGTTTTAAAATTATAATTAAGGACGTATCTCTTGTTGTTTACTCCGTGTACAGTTACGTTCCACATTGAAAATAGTTGTGGTTGCATATTTAATGTAATTTCTAACTTTCTATAATGAAAAAAGTGAAATATATCAGAGGAGAAATTAACTGAGATTCCCAGAGAGACAGAAATAAAGAGAGCTCCAAGCCATGGAAATGGGAAATAGAGAAGGCACGGGCAAAAGGGGCGTGCTTGGCGCTTAGTCATCAGTCGTGTCCGACTCTGTGCGACCCAATGGACTATAACCCGCCAGGCGCCTCTGTCCCTGGGATTCTCCAGGCAAGCATACTGGAGTAGGTAGCTATCCCCTTCTCCAGAGAATCTTCCCGACCCAGGGATCAAACCTGGATCTCCTGCATTGCAGGCAGAGTCTTTCCTCTTCTCTAATTATCTCAAAACCATTAAACACATTCTTCAGCCAAATTTCCTCACATGCCACCAAGGCCATTTTGTGCCTATAGCGGCAATGCTCAACTTGTAATGAGAATGGTGGATAAAGACTTGATTTAAAGTCTGTTTTCTTAAACCCACATAGATAATTTTAATGGTAAACTAAATAAATCTATAATTGGGGAAGGCCTGTTGTTGAAAAACACTGTTCAGTTTAGTCCAAAACTATAAATTATCTTTATTTTGTATGACCATCCTTGACCGCTGCTAGAAGGAATGTTGGCTGCTTCTTTCTGTCATGTTTTAACTTTTGACTTTGGGGCACTGGACTCAGTTCTAGGGATATAATGATGAAAATACATGGTCTCCTCCCAAAAGAAAGTGAAAGAGCAGGAGGAAAAAGAGGCACAAGACTATAAGACAATATAGTAATTGCTACAGTGAAGCCGTAAAAAGGTACAGCCAGAGAAATCAGGAAAGAAGACCTATGTCTGCTATTTATGTCAGATAGAATTTAGTGGAAATTCCAAGAAACCAGATGACTTGGTAGTATTTTAATACAAATGATCGCATTACTTCTAAACTTTAAGAAAGGATGCTGTGACCCCTGTGCTTACCCTTGAAGCACCGTGTTCTAAGCTAAATTGGAAACAATTGACTCATGTTTTTAATGTGAACATTTTGTTTCTGTTTATCAAAATGTGGTGATAAAACCTCTAACAAGTTTCCCAAGGGCTCATAAGCCAAGTCCAATTTTCAGCTCTAACTTTCACTCGCCACCTCCAATTAGCGTTTCCTCCAACAAAGAGCAGCGCCATCGCTGGTCTCTGGAATGCTTCCTTGCTGCCTCCGAGGTGGGGCTCTTCTTCTGCCTCACCCATCTGCTCTGTGCATGGGAAGAACTGAGCCGTGCAGCAGGGAATCCTGCGAAGTCCTGGCTTCAAACCTCAGGCAGAAATAGCGGGATTCTCAACAATGAACACCCCGATGAGAGCCACCTGGCAGAGTGGCTGCACACGGGCCTCTCGTGATCAGGTTCATCCGCCTCCAGCACAGTGTTGCTAAAAATGAAGTGTTCACTTCTCCTTAAAAGTTAAACCCTGTCATTCTACCCAAATCCAACTAAAATAGACACGTAGGACTGAACATGTGACACGGAAAGCTTCCTATATTCCTGAAGCGATGAAGCAAGCATATGGGGCCATCAGCAGCTCCTGCCCACAGAGAAACCATCCAGAGTTTGTTCCTTTGTTGTTTCAGGCTCGCTGTTCTTAGAGGTGTACTTTCCCCCTGATTAGTAATTCCAAGTTTGAGACTATAAATCCTAAATAACTTGAACAGCTATTAGATGTGCATGTAAAGCTGTAATCCTAGAAGAGCAAAGTTTATGTTCATCCTTATTTACTTAATGAAGTGTTTATTAATATTTTCAATAGATTCATCCAGTTCATTTACCTTTGCTTTTACTATGAATTTTAACATCTATAAACAAAACCCTCTGTAGTACAGGTATGAGCACATTTCTCCATGTGCTACTCTTGATTTAGCTGCCTCAGCTCTAACAGTTAGGAAAGCTGTGTCACCACCTTATATATCCATTGATTTTGAAAATCATCTTCATTATGCCTACTAGCTATTCTCTACAAAGGTATCTTGTAGGGAAAATTAACGGTCATGATTTAGATGGTCAAATTCAGGCCAGATACAGAGATGGGCGCATCTGTGAGACCCTCAGGGCAGAGAGAGGTGATAACCGCTTCTCGGGTTGTGGCTTTATTGCTTTACCGTTGTTGTGTAGCCGTTCAGTTGTGTCTAGCTCTTTTGTGACTCCATGGACTTTGTAGCCCACCAGGCTCCTTGTCCACGGGGTTTCCCAGGTGAGAATACTGGAATAGATTGCCATTTTCTTCTTCAGATGACCTTCGCCACCCAGGGATCGAACCTGTGCCTCCTGCGTTTGTGGGCGGATTCTTTACCACCTGGGAAGCCCTTGGCTGCTTTATTAGGTTAGCAATATTTTGTTGACATAACGTGATACAAGCTAAGGAAAGCTCTCAAATGGATAATCAGCAGATACATGTCACTTCTCCAAGTATTCTGGCCAACATGTATTAGGAAAAGAAAGCTTTCTAAACCAGAAGAATAATACCATGGCAAATCCTCCACCTTGAAGTTCATAATTAGATTCTCCATAATCCACATTGTCATGCCACTGGTGCAACTTGGATTCTATTTTTGTGTGAGAGATGCAGCCCACCACCATTTGTAAGACCTGTCAGGGAAGTAACACTCCCCAATAATAGCCAGGTGTTGTTAGAGCAAGAACTAGGAGTGGATGTTCAGAGACGAGGTCGAAGATACTAGGAGCTGGGCTTATGGGAGTCCACACTGCACGCCTGCACACGGCCTGGCAGCAGCTGGTTTACTTCTGGTGAGGACAACTGTCTGCAAACCCCAATCCATTCATTCCCTGCTGCTCAGGTTCCCCCAGAGTTTCTTTAAGTGCGCTAATCTTCAGAGGAGAAGGGGGCGACAGAGGATGACATGGGTGGCTGGTATCATCGACTGAATGGACATGAGTTTGAACAAACTCCAGGAGATGGTGAAGGGCAGGGAAGCCTGGCGTGCTGCCTTCCATGGGGTCTCAAAGAGTCAGACATAACTTAGCAACTGAACAGCAACAACAACAACAACAGTGTTAAGAAAGAACAGCATTAGTGACCTCCACCCAACGTCATCAAAGATTATAGCTCTTTCACCAAAGGCCACTGCTGTGTTCTGTATTGAGAGGCTGTCTCTCGACAGGCACACGGAAGATACTTCAGAAGCACCTTTTCCTCCGTCACACACCCCTCCCTAACCATGTACACACACACATTCGTCTGGACCTTTACTCCAGCCCTGAGCAGCTCAGGTCCCAGGCCTCAGGATAGTATTAGATAGAACCTTAGAGCAACCAAATTTACTAAGGAGTTAGGTCTGTTTTTACAGTAAAAGTTCTATTATACCTGCTCTTGGTGAAAACCAGCCCTGTTCCACAGTAGTCCTCTTCCACCTCTTCCTACTCGAGAGTCATTGAGCAAGTATTCTTGGAAAGGCTGGAGTCAGAGTTGGTTATAAGTTTGTTTAAAGTTCCTCACCGTGACTTGCAAGTCCGCTTATCTTGGCGCTCATAGGCATCCAGCACCCCAGGTGTTTCATCCAGGCCAGGCAAGCCCTGGTCTCTGATGCAAAAATGCTCTGTACGTTGCCTAATTTCACCTGATTTCCCATCCTTTTCTGACCTGCCTACTATATGCTGAAGGTCTCAACATTTACTATAAACTCCATTATCACTCTCCTTACCTTTTTTTTTAAATTGTACTATAATTGATTTACAATGTTGTGTTAGTTTCAGCTGTACAGCAAAGTGGTTCTGGGATGTGTATATATATGTGTGTGTGTGTATAACTATATACACACATGTATTTCAGATTATTTTCCATTATAGGCTATTATAAGATACTGAATACAGCTCCCTGTGTCTTATAGTAAATCTGCTGCTTATTTATTATATGGATAGCAGATTTGTATCTGATAATCCCCAATTTCTAATTTATCTCTCTTTGACCCCTTTCCCCTTTAGTAAACATAAGCTTGATTTCTATGTCTATGAGTCTGTTTCTTTCTTTTTTGTTGTTCATTAAAAAAAAATTTTTTTTAATATAGTTGATTTACAGTGTTGAGTTAGTTTTCAGGTGAACAGCAAAAAGAATAAAATGCTTAGGAGTAAACCTGTCCAAGGAGGCAAAAGCCCTATGCTCAGAAAATTGTAGGGTAATTAAGAAAGAAATAAAAGATGACACAAACATATGGAAAGACATAGCATGTTCTTGTCTGGAGGAATCAATACTGTGGAAATGACTCTACTACCCAAAGCAATCTATAGTTTCAGTGCTGCTGCTGCTGCTAAGTCGCTTCAGTCGTGTCCGACTCTGTGAGACCCCATAGACAGCAGCCCATCAGGCTCCACCGTCGCTGGGATTCTCCAGGCAAGAACACTGGAGTGGGTTGCCATTTCTTTCTCCAATGCATGAAAGTGAAAAGTGAAAGTGAAGTTGCTCAGTCGCATCCAACTCATAGTGACCCCATGGACCGCAGCCTACCAGGCTCCTCCATCCATGGGATTTTCTAGGCAAGAGTACTGGAGTGGCTTGCCATTGCCTTCTCCGATAGATTCAGTGCAATCCCTATCAAATTGCCAATGGCATTTTTCACAGAATGAGAACAAAAAATTTTACAATTTCTATGGAAACACAGAAGGCCATACATAGACAAAGAGATATTGAGAAAGAAAAATGGAGTTGGAGGAATCAGGCTCTGATTTCAGACTATACTACAGAGCGACAGTAATAAAAACAGTATGATAGTGGCACAAAAGCAGAAATTTAGATCAGTGGAATGGATTAAAGTCCGGAGATAAGCCCCTGCAACTATGGTCACCTCATCTACTACAAAGGAGGCGGGAACATACAATGGAGAAAAGACAATCTCCTCAATAAGTGGTGTTGGGAACTGGACATCTATGTGGAAAAGAGTGAAATTATAACACTCCCTAACACCATACACAAAGATAAATTAAAAATGGACTAAAGACCTAAATGTAAGGCCAGATACTATGAAACTCTTAGAGGAAAATATAGGCAAAACACACTTTGACGTAATTTTGAGCTGTCTCTTAGAGTAATGAAAATAAAAACAAGCAAAAGGCACCTAACTAAACTTAAAGATTTTACACAACAAAGGAAACAATAAACAAAACAAAAAGACAGCTCTCAGAATGGAAGAATGTATTTGCAAATGAAGTAACAGATAAGGGGTTAATCTCCAAAATACAAAAACTCATGTTATATATATAATATTGGGTTCTTGAAGCTCAATATTAAAGCAAACAATTAAAAAATGAGCTGAAGATCTATAGAGATTTTTTTCCAGAGAAGTCATACTGAAAAAGTAAAGCACATACTAAAAGGCTGAAAAGCACATGAGAAGATGCACAGCTTCACTAATTATTAGAGAAATGCAGATCCAGACTACAGTGAGGTGTCACCTGGTCAGAATGGCCGTTATCAAAAGTCTACAGCCAGTAAATGCTGCAGAGGGTGTGGAGAGGAGAGGCCTCTTCCACACTGTTGGTGGGGATGGAAGCTGGTACTGCCACTGTGGACGACAGTACGGAAGTTCCTTAGAAAACTTGAAAAGGAGCTACCCTATGACCCGGCAACCTCCCTCCATAACCTCCTTTTCAAACATTTCTTTCACCTACATGCTTTAGCTACAATCTAGCTATATTCTCAGAATGCTATGTTTCTGCAATCCTTGCAAATGGTGGTTGCTTTTTATTCTTCTCCAAAATCCCATCTTTGACTCGTTCCCAAAGTCAACTTAACATCCTTTCCACTTTATTTCTACATCTAGGCAATTGCTCCTTCCTCTTCATTCAAAACCCCACTCATTTGAAAGGATGTGTCTTCATATACGGGCTGGTGTCCGATGTCTCAGACAGCGAGGAATCTGCCTGCAGTGTAGGATGATGCCACCTACATGCAGCCTCTCCTTATTGTGGTTTTCTTCTCATCCCCTGAACTTTTCCATCAGCCATTGAAAAGTTTACTATCTCACTCCTCTCCTCATTCTTGGAGACACCTGTATAGAATACCCCTGCAAGCATCATTTCCCAGTCGTTTGACCTCCTTGTTTTTCAAATGACCCTGACTGCTACCTGGCTACTTCCATCCACTTCTGTGGTCATGATCTAGACCTTGTCACCAGTAACTCATGGAAAACCTCACTTTCCATTCTTCTGTTCTCTGACCACAGCCTCCACTCTTCCAGTTCATTTACATGCCAACACTTTTTCACTGCACCTCGTCAATTGTTCCAACCAATTTTCTACTCATTGCCTCACTTTCTGCCTCAGCTAAGACTTCATGGTCTAACCCTACAACTATTTCCTTGCGTGTAACCTCAGCTCCCTTGATCCTGTCTCTCTTCATTGTACTTATCTGGCAAAAGTACACGTGTGATTAAAGTTCACACTTCATCTTCTCCACTCCTACAAGCAATTTGAGCATGGCTGGAGAAAAACTCACAACTCAAACACTTAACTCACGAATATTGCTTTAAATCTATGACCAAAAATTTTAAGGAGACTCCTAGCCCTTAGACAATACTCCTTTCAGAGTTCTACTTCCCAAGATGACCTTTTTATACTTTCTCTTTCTTCAAACTTCGATTAACTCCTCCCTCGTTGTTACCCTCCGTTGCTTATCAGGTGTCTAATTTCATTCAGAGAAGAACCACCTCGTCTTCCCTCCACTAAATCTATTGTTCGATCTCAGATTTGATTTTATCCTACTTTCAAGGTAGCTCATAATTTAGCATGTTACTGCTTCGTGGATGCTGGCGGAAGACATACGAGTTTTGAGTAAGGGGGAGAAAGGCACACACAGCAGTCAGCATGGACAGTGTGTTCACACTGTTTTCTCTTGCACTCAGTCCTTACAGGGTTGACACACTGTGGGTCCAGGTGAGAATTACACAGGTGCAAATAAGGAACACAGAGTTGACAATTCACTGTTTCTACAGCAAGCAGTATGAGGCCTGTTCTTTGTCCTAGAGGGAGATTTTCCTTGACTTCATCCTCAGAGTTGCATCCTGCCATCAAATCCTGAGAAATGGCCTGGGTGAAAGGAATTCATTCTTGGCTTTCCCAGCAAGGGACTGCAAGGATGCACAGGATCCAGAAATCCATCCCATGGTCTGATACTTTCAAGGGTGAGTACAAAGTTTTGGCTGAATATGCCACTCCACTCAGATCAGATCATATCAGTCACTCAGTCATGTCCGACTCTTTGCGACCCCATGAATCGCAGCATGCCAGGCTTCCCTGTCCATCACCAACTCCCAGAGTTCACTCAGACTCACGTCCATCATGTCAGTGATGCCATCCAGCCATCTCATCCTCTGTTGTCCCCTTCTCCTATTGCCCCCAATCCCTCCCAGCATCATAGTCTTCTTCAATGAGTCAACTCTTCGCATGAGGTGGCCAAAGTACTGGAGTTTCAGCTTTAGCATCATTCCTTCCAAAGAACACCCAGAGCTGATCTCCTTCAGAATGGACTGGTTGGATCTCCTTGTAGTCCAAAGGACTCTCAAGAGTCTTCTCCAACACCACAGTTCAAAAGCATCAATTCTTTGGTGCTCAGCCTTCTTCACAGTCCAGCTCTCACATCTATACATGACCACAGGAAAGACCATAGCCTTGACTAGATGAACCTTTGTTGGTAAAGTAATGTCTCTGCTTTTGAATATGCTATCTAGGTTGGTCATAACTTTCCTTCCAAGGAGTAAGCGTCTTTTAATTTCATGGCTGCAGTCACCATCTGCAGTGATTTTGGAGCCCAGAAAAATAAAGTCTGCCACTGTTTCCACTGTTTCCCCATCTATTTCCCATGTCGTGATGGGACCAGATGCCATGATCTTCGTTTTCTGAATGTTGAGCTTTAAGCCAACTTCTTCACTCTCCTCTTTCACTTTCACCAAGAGGCTTTTGAGTTCCTCTTCACTTTCTGCCATAAGCGTGGTGTCATCTGCATATCTGAGGTTACTGATATTTCTCCCAGCAATCTTGATTCCAACTTGTGTTTCTTCCAGTCCAGCATTTCTCATGATGTACTCTGCATATAAGTTAAATAAACAGGGTGACAATATACAGCCTTGAAGAACTCCTTTTCCTATTTGGAACCAGTCTGTTGTTCCATGTCCAGTTCTAACTGTTGCTTCCTGACCTGCATACAAATTTCTCAAGAGGCAGATAAGGTGGTCTAGTAGTCCCATCTCTTTCAGAATTTTCCACAGTTTCTTGTGATCCACACAGTCAAAGGCTTTGATAGTCAATAAAGCAGAAATAGATGTTTTTCTGGAACTCTCTTGCTTTTTCCATGATCCAGCAGATGTTGGCAATTTGATCTCTGGTTCCTCTGCCTTTACTAGCCAACATGATTGATCTGACTGGGGTCAAATCTGATCTAGTTCCCTCATTTAGCATTTTGTTAAGGATATTATCATCTGAACTCTGGGAAACAGGATGAGATCAGTTTGCAGTATTGACTTCAATTCCACTCCTCAAGGTCCTGGACTCAGCAAACTGGAAATAAATCCTAAGGTCATCAGTGGGCCTTATTTCAGTCAAGATGTAGTCCAAAGCACACAAGGAGTTTAGACTGACCTGCAGATCTTTGATGTTTTTACAGGGGCAGTAGATGAGTAACACTTGCCCCCAAAGGACAGACATTCTCTCACATACAAATCCATAATATCAAGGACCAGTTTGCTCTGGTTTGGAATTTGTTGCTAAACTTGATTTAGATCATTGCTACAGTGGTTTGGCTAACTGGTACATTGGAGAGCATCACTGAACAGTTTCAGCCTCGACTACTGTATAGGACAGTCCAGAGCTTCTTGGGCACCAGGAGAGGCATGTGAATTTTTGCCATTAAGATCAAAACAAGATTGTAGAGGGGGCCTTCCCTGGTGACTCAGCGGTAAAGATCCTACCCACCAATGCAGGAGACAGGAGACTCAGATTCGATCCTTGAGTCAAGAAGATTCCCTGGAGGAGGAAGTGGCAACCCACTCCAGTATTCCTGCCTGGAGAATTCCACGGACAGAGGAGCCTGGTAGGCTACAGTCCGCAAGGTTGCAGAGAGTCGGCCATGACCAAGCACCTATGCATGCATGCCTTTCTCTATACAGATACAAGGTTGAGAGGGGGCGGGTTCAGGACCTGCCTTTGGTGGTGTCAGGCATGCAGAGTAGTTTAGGACCAGCTGGCTGTGTCCAAGGAGTTTTTCTGTTTTTACAGCATGTAGACAGGGATGACGAACCCAGCAGCAAGTTAAGTGGTCAGCCGCATCTGCTGCTAGATCCACCGACCACAGGCTTGTTTGGCCAGCTAGTGCCACTGAGTCCAAGGGACGAGCATAGTGAGCTCAAAGTGCCCATCCCTGAACTCCTGGGGTCTGAAGTGTTCGGTCCTCAGATGCGGGGGTGGTGGTTCTCCCTCCATGGCCCCAAGACTGGAGTGTCTCCCCAGGAGCTGTAACTCTACCTTGTCTCCAACCATCTACATACAACATCTTTCAGGGAGTGATTCAGTTCAGTTCAGTAAGGTTCAATCACTCAGTCATGTGCAACTCTTTGTGACCCCATGAACTGCAGCACACCAGAATTCGTGATGGACAGGATAATTCTCTGAGCTTCCTCAAGCTCATGTCCATCAAGTCAGTGATGCCATCCAGCCATCTCATCCTCTGTCGTCCCCTTCTCCTTCTGTCGTCAATCTTTCCCAGCATCAAAGTCTTTTCCAATGAGTCAGTTCTTTACATCAGGTGGTGAAAGTATCAGCATCAGTCCTTCCAAAGAATATTCAGGGCTGATTCCCTTGAGAATTAACTGGCTTGATTTCCTTGCAGGGAGTGGGGTCAGATGTAAATAGGAAAAGGTAATTTTAAAAAATCTGCAGAGGTCCATTATACTTTCCAGTATGGCCCAAGCAGGCTACTACTATAGGAGGAATTCACGGGCAGTATTTTCAACCAAGCATCATTGTCGTTATGATCTAGGACAATGGTATTTCAGGAAAAGAATCAGAATTCAGTTTGAGTCCCTTAGCATCTCCTTTGAGGTGGGGGAGCTCCACTCAGAGTGGGTACAAAACAAGCTGGTCATTAGGGGAAAGAAAGACGCTTCAGGTGCATTAATGGTAAGGGCAGAATCATGAATTTTCAAACTAGGTTTATATAACACCTCACCTCTTTCATCTTGATCATTACCCAAGAGGTAGCCTACAAGGGATTAATCTTTTCATGCCCAAACTGCCCTAATAAGGTGTGTGGACCAGGGAGAGGTGACGGAGAAAAAGTCAGAAATCATTTGGGGTTGGTTTGCAGTTACACTCCTGGGCATATATCTGAAAAAAAAGACAAAAAGTCTAATTTGAAAAGGTATGTGCACCCCAATGTTTATAGCAGCATTGTTCACAATTGCCAAGATATGGAAGCAGCCTAAGTATCCATCAACACAGACGAATGGCTAAACACAAACACACACACACACACACACAATGGACTACTGCTCAGCTATAAAAAGAAGAATGACATTATGCCATTTGTAGCAACGTGGATGGACTTGGAGGGTGTTATGCTAAGTGAAATAAGTCAGAGAAAGGCAAATACTGTATGGATTCACTTATACGTGGAATTCATAAAATACAGCAAACTAATGAATTTAACAAAAAAGAAACAGACTCACATACAGAGAACCAAGGAGTGGTTACCAGCGAGGAGACAGAAGGGGACATACAGGGATAGGGGATAAATAGGTCAAACTAGTAGGTATAAAATAAGGTACAAGGATATATTTACAACACAGGAAATAAAGCCAATGTTTTATAACAGCTAAAAAGGGAGTATAACCCTTAAATATTGTGAATCACTATGCTCTATACCTGGAACTTAAATAATGTCGATGAAACTTTTAAAGTCTATACCACTTCTCAATGGTGTAAGAAGCCTTATCAGAGAATGAAGAAGTGTGGAATGTCCATTGTTGACCTGGACTAGCTGTCCCTTGTTGGGTGCCTCTACAAAAAAAAAAAAAAAAAAAAAATGCTTCTGTCAGATTGCAGATGTTCTGGAAAGCTGAAAATAAGAGAGCTGACCAGACTGAAACAGCCACAGCGTAACTTGAAAATGTCCAAGTGACAAGGTACCAACATCAGTCCCCAAGGAGGGTCGGAGAGCCAGTGGTCAGTTTTGTAGGAGGAGACAGGGAAGACGCACCTCTGTGAAATGTGGTCCCCATCACTGCAGAACCACTGGACCTATTTTGGCAGGAGTCAGACTCTGGCATGCGGTGGTCCTTCCAGCTCACAATCGTGTCTTCCATGGGGGTGGACCTATCGTTTCATCTGGTATTGGAATGGATCCAGACAGTGCTAACAGTGACCTGAGTAGTTCAGGCTTGATGAGCATTTTGATTCAGTCTCATTAGACAACGTGGGCCCTTCCCTTGGTGATCTGTGTGATTGGACCAAGCTGTCTCATTGGTGGTTGAAATTTCTTTCCATGATTCAAGGCCCTAAATAGGAGCAGCTATAACTGGTCAGCCTGTGGTCTTCCAAGTGGCAGACCATTAAGTATAGCCCAAGAGGTAGTAATGAAAACAAAATGCCTGGTCCTTAGGATATTGATTGTCTAGGGCAAGGAGGACCAGCTCCCATTGAGGCCACTGTGCTGACCAGTCCATACCTCAGTCAGCCTTCTGCAGTTGCTGGGACTGGATGACCGATGCTTTCCCAGAAACACCATCAGGCCCAAGCATCAGAGGATCTTGGTCTCTGTGGGCAGAGGGCCCCACTGAGTAAGCAGTTATAGTCAAGGCAATTGAATGGGAAATAAAGTGTTTTTCCCCCAAAGGGATACCTGCCACGTGCATTCGTGTGTGCTAAGTCACTTCAGTCGTGTCCGACTCTTTGCGACCCCATGGACTGTAGCCCACCAGGCTCCTCTGTCCATGGGATTCTCCAGGCAAGAGTACTGGGGTGGGTAGCCTTTCCCTTCTCCAGGGAATCTTCCCAACGCAGGGATCGGACCCAGGTCTCCCACATTGCAGGCCAATTCTTTACCAGCTGAGCCACCAGGGAAGCCCAAGAATACTCACCTGGGTAGCCTATCCCTTCTCCAGTGGACCTTCCCCACCCAGGAATTGAACCAGGGTCTCCTGCATTGCAGGCAGAGTCTTTACCAGCCAAGCTATCAGGGAAGCCATGGTGAGTTAGGAGTAAAACCAACAGCCACCAAAAAACCACACAGGCCCCCACCGGGAGGGCAGGCGGGCTGGGCAGGGGGGGTTTGCTCTTGAGGCAGAGCGGGGAGGGTTGCCGGAAACCTGTTCACCCCCCTGGGTCCTCACCCCAGGGATGCAGCCCAGGTGTCAGGGTTCCTTCCTCCCAGGCTCTTCTGATGGCTGCCGAGCCCCTGAACCAGGAGGCCCCTTCGTTTCTACCCTCTGCGCTCTGCCCTGTCAAAGGGGTCTCACCAGGCAAGAGCAGCTCCGCCTCTGGGTGAGGTGGTGACTCGAGGTTCTGTGTGGGTGGGGGCATTTGTCCTTCAAGGCGCTGAGGTCATGGGGCAGAGGGAGGGAGGCACCCAGGGCCATGGAGGGAGACAGCAGGTCCTCACCAGCCCGTGTGGTTTCGCATCATTCAATTTCAGTTTCACGTAACGGTTTGTGACTCACCCGAACCAACCTATAACGTTTTCATCTATCTGAAACCCTGTGACCAATAGCCAGGTCCTCACTGTTGACAGAATCTTTGTCAGCTTCCAGTTCTTGACTCAGCAGCACAGACACGTTGCCTCTTGGCTGGAGCTGTGGTGCTTGTTGCTCTGTTGCCAGGATGACACCCTTTCCTCCTCCCGCCCAAGAGAGAGATGGCACCCAGCAGGGCTGTTTATTTCAATGCTACCCCTGCTGGTCAACTTTAGGAAGGATGGTGTGGGCCGGTGAGTGAGACAGAGAAGCAGGAGACCCACACCATCGGCAGTAAGCCAGGCTGATTTTTGTCTTAAAGGGAGATGTCATCTCATTTTTCAAAGCTGCTTGCTACAACACTCAACCCTAAGAAGAGATGCTTGGGTCCTGCATTCTTGGTTTACCCATCAAGAATGTGCAGTGATGCTCAGTCCCCAGGGCAGACTGAATCTCTGCTGCCGACCTGTTTGCCTGTTACTCGAAACTCACCACTTCCCAACATTTGCCCATGTTTGGCATACCGCCCCCTGCCCCCATTATAGTGTTCCCACTCAAGGCTCTCCACCTGTATTTTCCATACAGGTGTTCCTGTATGTTCCTTCTCAATGACTCAGGGACTTGCCTTTAGCAATTATTTCTTCCAAATCTTACATCACTGATGTCCTGCTGCTGCTGCTAAGTCGCTTCAGTCATGTCCAACTCTGTGCGACCCCATACATGGCAGCCCACCAGGCTCCCCTATCCCTGGGATTCTCCAGGCAAGAACGCTGGAGTGGGTTGCCATTTCCTTCTCCACATTGATGTCCCTTCTATTCTAAGTCATCATCAACTTGACCATCCTCCATCTGGGAAAGACGTGGTCTCCAGAATGCCTAACCCCTCCAGGTATCACCCCACTTCTCTGTATCAGCCTTCTCCAAAGAGATGTCTACTCTTAGCCTACTTTCTCACTACCTGTTAACTCTGTCCAATCAGACTGTTCCTACTGCTTCAGAGGAAACTTCCTCATCAACAGTTTTGCCCAATCAACCATTTCGCCAAGTCAAAGCTTAAGTTCTTCATCCCCATCTTGCTTGACTTCTCAGTACCATTTTATAGCTGCTCTCTCATCTTCTGGATACAATTTCTTTTCTTTACATCTGCTGCCTGTTCTTCCCGCTAGCTGCCTTTCTATTGCTAATGTGTCCTCTAGTTTCTAATCTCTAAGGCTGTCCTTAGATATCTTTTTTCTGTTCACACTCACTCTCTAGGAAATTTCATGTACTTTCTTGACTTTAAATTTTATATAGATGTATATGTTGTCAATATTTTATCTGTTGCCCAGACTCATAATCTTCCTTTAACTTTTTCACTTAGATAACTAAAATGATTTTTAAAGATAGTATATACCAAATGAAACCTGTTATTTTCCCCTCTTCATGAATTCCAAAATTTAAAAAAAAAAAAAAAAAACTAAAGCAAACCCAACAAGCAACAAGCAGCTACCAGAACAATAATAACAAAGATATTCTTCCTTCTCCATCTCAGTGATGTTAATAACATATTCACCCAGTTTGGCCAAAAGGTGAAAAGTCGTATTTGATTTTTCTCTTTCTTTAATCTCACATCCAGTTCATCTACAAGTTTCATAGGTTTCTCTTTCAAAATGTATCCCAAGCATGATGAAGTCTTATCATCTCTACTGTTCCTATGCTTCCCTGAGACACTTAACATGTCTCACTCTGACCACTGTAACAGTCTTCTAGCTTTTTTGGGTGCTTCTTCCTTGAATCCCTAAATCAGATCCCCCGGAAACTTTTAATGTCCACCTGATCATAAAAATCATCCACTCACACATGTTAATGGCTCCTCGACACTTTCTACAAGCCCTTACATAACCTGGCCTTGGACTTGCTCTGCAGACTTCTCACTATTTCGCTGCACTGGGTTCTTGATATTATTTGATTAGGCCAAACTCATTCCTGCCTTGAAGTCTCTGCATTTCCTTTACCTTTCCCTGAAAGATTCCAAGTCTTTGCATAGCACCCCATTTACCTCCTTTAGGTCTTTGTTCAAATGTCACTTTCCCAGAGAGTTATTTCTGGACCTCCCTAAATAAGATGCTTCTCTCTCTGTGTCCCAAAACATACATATGAAAGTGAAAAGTGAAAGTCACTCAGGCATGTCCGACTCTGCGACTCCATAGACTATACAGTCCATGGAATTCTCTAGGCCAGAATACTGGAGAGGGTAGCCTTTCCCTTCTCCAGGGGATCTTCACATACATATACAGACTCTATTGCCTTACCTTAATTTCTTTATCTTGTTTATTGCTATCTGATTGTAAGCATGTGTACACACTCCCCTCTTCTGTTTATTTTTCCCTTTTCCACTCCCAGCCCTGACTAGACTCATCCACTATGAAAGACACTGTGAATATCTTGTTGGTTACTAGAGCCTGGGACCTCGTGCAGTGAGTGCGTGTGTGCCCAGGCACTTCAGTTGTGTCCAGCTCTTTGTGACCCTATGGCCCGAAGCACACCAGGCTTCTCTGTCCATGGGCTTCTCCAGGCAAGAATACTGGAGTGGGTTGCCATTTCCTCCTCCGGGGGTCTTCCCAACCCAGGACTGGAACTTGCATATCTCTTGTCTCCTCCATTGGCGGACAGGTTCTCTACCACTAGCACCACCTGGGCAGCCCACCTGGCACAGGGCCTATCCCCTTGCTGAATATAAAAATGCTGAAATCCCTCAACTGAAGCTTCAGCCGAATCTCAGGACTCAGGGGCATGTTTCAACCCCATGTCAGGGGAAGTTTTGCCCTTGGCAGCTAAAAGCATTAGTGAATCTTAGGAAGAGTGTTTCATTCTTCTAAGTTAAATATAATTAATTGAAACCCACAATTGTCCCAAATATGGTCAGTCTAGGCCAATTTTAATAAATTAAATGTCCCAGGTCAGTTGACATTTCATAATCTGAAAAATGTGTTCTTTTTTGATCGATCTTTACTTTTCAGGAGACTCTAACATCCTAACATCCTATCTTTAAGTTCTTCAGTTCCAATTTCTTATCAATAATTTAAAGATTTACAGATAATAGATACACATATATGTATAACTGAATCACTTTGCTGTACACCTGAACTAAAGCAATATTGCAGTTGTTTTTTCAATTTGAGTTTCCTGATTTATCTTCCTAGCTGTGGGGGAGAGGGAAGGGGATAGGGTAAAGCTGTGTATGGGTAGGCCCTTTCTGACACATGAAGCCTTCAATCCTTTCCAAGTATCATACAATCATGCAGATGATAGCCATTGTTTAAAATTTCTTAAGCCTATCCAAGCAAAATTGCCAGCTCTCCACAAAGTCACTTTTTATTTAAATTGGATTCACACTTTAGATGAAGATCAGCTTATTAATTGAATTTTTCTGGGTAATTACAATAGCTTTTTTTTAAAAAAATCATACCATCTTTTTCTTGAAATATAGTTTATGTACAATATTATGTTGATTTCAGATGTACTACTTAATTATTTGACGTTTGCATACATTATGAAATGACCACCACAATAACTCTGGTAACCATCTGTGCCCCCACAAAGTAATTATTGACCGTATTTTTTTACGCTGTGTCTATATCCCTGTGACTTATTTATTATATAACTGGGGATTCGCACCTCTTAATCCTCTTCACATGTTCTGCCCAGCCCTGAGTCCCCCGCACCTTGCCTTTTGATCTGGGCAGCCGTCCGTCTGTCCTCTGTGTCTGTAAGTCTGTTTTCATTTTGTTTTTTTAGATTCCACTAATAAGTGAGATCATACAGTATTTGTCTTCTCTAACTTATTCTACTTAGCATAATACCTTTTAGATTTATCCATATTGCCACAAATGTCTTAAAATGCCACTAAAAATGTCATTTTTTTATGGCTGAATAATAGTTCTTCGTATATTACAAATCTTCCTTATCTACTTGTCAGTTGATGGACACTGAAGTTGCTTCCATTTCTTGGCTATTGTAAATAGTGCTGCTATGAACATAGGGGTGCATATATCTTTTTGAAGTAGTGTTTTGAGGGACTTTTTGGAAAAGCACCCAGAACTGCAGTTTTGCTGGATAGATTTTTAGAGCAACCTCCATACCATAGTGGTTGCACTAACATCTCAGGAGAATTCCCTTTTGTCCACACCCTCACCAACACTGTTATTTGTTATCTTTTTGATGATAGCCATTCTGACAGGTTTGGGTGACATCTCAGTTTGGGTTTGATTTGCATTTCCTTGATGATTAGTGATGGTGAGCATCTTTTCTCATGCCTTTAGGCCATCTGTATCTCTTTAGAAAAATGTCTGTTCAGATCTTCTTCCCGTTTTTATTTACTTATATGTTGGTGTTCAGTGGTGTGAGTTCTTTGTACATTTTGGATATCAATGCCTCGTCATGTATTATTTGTAAATATCTTTTCCCTATCAGTAGTTGCCCCTGAATTTAGAAACCCTGATGGTTTCTTTTGCTGTGAAAAGTTTTTTATTTAGATGGAGTTCCATTTGTTTATTTTCGCTTTTGTTACCTTTGCTTGAGGAGACATAGTGCCAAAAATATTTTTTAAGGTTGATAAGGCTGATGTCAAGGAGTTTACTCCCAGTGTTTTCTTCTCGTTTTATGGTTCCAGGTCTTTGGTTTCCATTTTTAATCCATCTTACTCTTGTGTATGGTGTGGGAAAGTGGTCCGGTTTCATTAGCTGTTCAGTTTTCCCAACACAATTTATGGAAGAGGTTGTCTTCTCTCATGGTATATTCTTGCCTCCTTTGATTAGTTTACCATTAATGTGCTCATTTATTTCTAGGCTCTCTATTCTGTTATTCTGTTCCACTGACTGCTGTATCTGTTTCTGTGCCAGAATCACTCATTTTGATGACTGTAGCTTTGTCAGATGGTTTGAAATCAGGGAGCCTGATGCCTCCAGTTCTGTTCTTCTGTCTCAAGAGCGTTCACAGCTGTTTTACTGCATAGGTTAGCCTGGTTTACTCTCATCTGTCTTCATTCTTAATCTCTCTCTCTCTCTCTGTCTTGCTTTTGCTCATCTCTCTCTTTTTCTCTTATTTTAATAGTTCTTAATAAATTCATTAAAATTTATATGATAGATTCCCTAATCCAAAACTCTGTCAACCTTTCTTGACAGAAGAGGAACTAGACTCACTTTTAATGGCTCTGAGATGAAGTTGTGTAATGAAGTTATTTCAGGCTAATTTTCAGTTCCTCTTGTGTTGGTCTGACCCTGACAAGGAAAGTCTGAATGAAACATTTCATAGATGTCACAGATACTCTGCTGCTATAGCTGTACACACACACACACACACACACACACACCGTATATATTCTCTTCTTCATGGGTTTTCTTTAGAAGCCTCCCTCCCCAAATTATAGTTTACTTTCTCCTAAAGAACCACACTAATCCAGATATCATTATTCCTCTTCCTTTTTTTGTTTTTTCATCTTGTAAACATTTTATCAAAGTATAACATACATGCAGAAAAGTGCACATGTCACACATTTATAGCTTCATAAGTTTGTTGTTAAGGGAGCATACTCATGTATCCAGAATCCAGGTCAAGATAATGATTAAATATATGCTACTTTCTTTTGAAGGGGGCAGCTAGAATCAGCATAGGTAGCAACAAAGGCAAAATTCAGTTCAATCAAAGGAATGACTTTCAAGCAATTAAAACTCTCTTACAAATGGCACAAGCATCTCAGGAAGAAGAAAGGGTCTACGGGATTGGAATTGCTCCTGAGTGGGAAGTGAGATCCTTCACTGAGTGGTTGGTTGAACTGGATGACTTCTTTGATTCTTTCCAACTCTAAAAATGTACATAAAAATGAACTAATGATCAGCATCATAGCAGTAGCACAAGGCAATTATAAATGTGCACAATGGCATTGCATTTTCTAATAATAAAGATATTTAGAATAGCAGCAGCAGATAATAAATAAAGAATATTTAGATAATAATAAAGATATTTAAAATATTTAGAATATCCTTTAAAATGACTTTTCAATTTCATAGAATAGTAGGATGGGATTTTTGTTTCCCATATTTATAAAATATTTTATTCTACATTAAGAACTCTATCCACTGACATCTTGCTAGAAGTTAGAATAAATTTCAAAAGAATAAGTTTCATTCGATAGTTTATATCTAATCCCATTTTGGGGGCAAGATTGCCGGGAGAAATATCAATAACCTCAGATATGCAGATGACACCACTCTTATGGCAGAAAGTGAAGAGGGGCTAAAAAGCCTCTTGATGAAAGTGAAAGTGGAGAGTGAAAAGGTTGGCTTAAAGCTCAACATTCAGAAAACGAAGATCATGGCATCTGGTCCCATCACTGCATGGGAAATAGATGGGGAAACAGTGGAAACAGTGTCAGACTTTCTTTTTCTGGGCTCCAAAATCACTGCAGATGGTGACTGTAGCCATGAAATTAAAAGACGCTTACTCCTTGGAAGGAAAGTTATGACCAACCTAGATAGCATATTCAAAAGCAGAGACATTACTTTACCAACAAAGGTTCGCCTAGTCAAGGCTATGGTCTTTCCTGTGGTCATGTATGGATGTGAGAGCTGGACTGTGAAGAAGGCTGAGCGACGAAGAATTGATGCTTTTGAACTGTGGTGTTGGAGAAGACTCTTGAGAGTCCCTTGGACTGGAAGGAGATCCAACCAGTCTATCCTAAAGGAAATCAGTCCTGGATGTTCATTGGAAGGACTGATGTTGAAGCTGAAGCTCCCATACTTTGGCCACCTCATGCAAAGAGTTGACTCATTGGAAAAGACTCTGATGCTGGGAGGGATTGGGGGCAGGAGGAGAAGGGGATGACAGAGGATGAGATGGCTGGATGGTATCACCGACTCAATGGACGTGAGTTTGAGTGAACTCCAGGAGTTGGTGATGGACAGGGAGGCCTGGAGTGCTGCAGTCCATGGGGTCGCAAAGAGTTGGACACGACTGAGTGACTGAACTGAACTGAACATAATTTTAACACAAAGATGATGCCTAGATGATGACTGTAAAACTTTTTCTTTCTATAACTCTGCACCCAGTGGTCAGCAATAGAATTAAGATTTCATTTTACTGCATCTTTTCATGATGTAGAACTTTGTTTATTTAATATTCTTCCATATGTGGCTACTTCATTTTGTGATTTAAATGGTTTAGCATATTACTTTGTCAGTGATTTAGTGAGTAGGAAGAAAAGGACAAATAAAGATAGAAGCTGTCTAATTTTCCACTTCACACCTGGGTACTGCAGAGCCTAAGGTGATTAGACTGAAGGCAGCATTCCTTTTGAGTTACCTAGTAAACAAATATTCTGTAATATCATCAAAAGTTTTGGCAAAGGAGAATCATTTTTTGGATGGGAGGTTAAATAAAGGCCAGGGCCTCAAATTTATCTATTTCTTTGAATGAGTTTTAACATCATTGACCTGGCCAAACTCCAATACCATTCATTATCTCTTGCCTGTCTCAATCGCCCTTGAAATGTTAATAAGACCCTATATTTCTTCTCTTAACCCACTTTCCTACTATTTCTTGGGGCAGCCATCCAGCTGTGGTCTTTCACTTAAGTAGCTAGATTTATCTGGCAGAAAAGGGCATCCTTGTATCTCTTATTCCCCCACAGAAGCAGGAGGAAGCTCAGAGAATTTGTTCCAGTGAAAAGATTTAAACAGCTTAGACAAATCAGTGAGAGAATCCAAGTAAGATAATCCAATTTCTCGTAGTGCATTCATTAGGAAAAATGATAGAAGCAAGCACCCAGCTGCGCACTTAACTTCAACCACAGTTAAATTCTGCAAAGCCCCAAAGGCAAAACGCTACGAGAAATTAAAACACTGGGAAGCTTTGCACCAAGACACCTTCCAGATCATCTGAGGCCGTCTTTGCCTTTGAATTCTCGCAGTTGGCTCTTGGGCACTTTGATCCATGCCGGCTGAACACGTCACCACCACGGCAGGCTGTGCAAAGCAGCCCAGCGGGATGGAGGGGTCCAGGGGGCAGCACGCTGTGTGCCTGGCACATCTCGTCTTGCTGAACTGTCCTTGTGAGTGAGAGATTTTAGCATCCAATCATGCCTCCCACAGCAGTAGAAAAAAGCAGAGATTCCTCCGTGCCTCCCTGTTTCCATGGAGGATATATGTCTCTTCTTGACCCCATTATCTCGTCTGACAGCCATTCCCGTTGCAATTCCTCCTCTTAGATCCCGACAGATGGTTAATTACTATCAGCTTCATGACTCTTCCTTTAAGTAGTACCTCACCAGCACCTTCAGCCACTTCTGTTACACGGATCCCGCATTCTGAGCTTCCTCTCCCCGTAGCCTGTTCAGGCAGTGGACATTGTGTCATAAGAGAATTTTTTAGTGACTTTGAGGAATATTTTATCATAGAGAAATGAGAGGAAAATGTTGTTGAGTCACTGAGCTGGGTCCAACTCTTTGTGACCGTCCCTGGACTGTAGCCTGTCAGGCTCCTCTGTCCATGGGATTTCCTAGGCAAGAATACTGGAGTGGGTTGCTATTTCCTACTCCAGCGGATCTTCCCAACCAGGGATCAGACTTGCATCTCTTGCACTGGCGGGTAGATTCTTTACCACTGAGCTCCCAGGGAAGCCCCGACCAGAGACTAGGTTATGACTCGCCTTGACTCACTCAGACTGTCTGCTGACTCCCCGTGTACTACATATTTCACAAGCAAATTTAGATCATAGCAAGCATGCTGAGAAAATAAATATATTCTTTCAGATGCACAAAATAATTATCTTCTCTAGGGCCTTGCAGTGATATCTTACAAAAGTTTTCTCCATGGAGAGTTAGGACATCAATTTTATTTGTGTACGTGTAACTAAAAGGGCTCCCTCAATTCACATAATTAACTTGGTCCTTTGTAATAAATTCTCTAGCTATAATGTGTATAATTGATTTGGTCAAACCACAGATCTATAGAAAATCATTAAAGACCCAAGAGGTGATGCATATAACCTTCAATTTGTCAGATGACAGCATAACTCATTACGGTAGCAATAATGAGCATCGTTCCTGCCTTAAATTAACGTGAGAACTGTCCACAACCTCTTTACTCTAGTGAAAAACTTTGGAAATTTAACACACTGATTGGCAAAATCAAATGCATACCAACCAGTGAGATGTTTGAACTCCTTGAAAGTGTTCTGCATTCTTTAATGTGAGGCAGCTGAATAATTTATGGGCTTCAGGGAGTAAACTCTTCACCAGGGATGGGTTTGAGGCTTTCCAAATGGCCTCTCCTCCTTTAGGCTGTAAGACGTTTGGTTCAGTATGTAATTTTCAAATACATATGACGTGCCTGGCCTTGTGCTAGGCGTTTCTTTACCAAGCTGAGTGAAACGAAACTGTGATGGTGAGCAGAAGCGTGGACCGTGGGGCCAGACTTCCTCAGCGTGAAGACAAATCAGTCTACGTGTCTGTCTAGTTGCTCACTTATGAGTCAATATGTGCAGAATGCCTAGAATAGTTTCCGGTGCAGAGAAAGCCCAGTGTACATAGTTTCTATCATCACGTGTCTCCCTTGAGGACAGTGACAGTGAGACCCACTATTTCCTCTCAAACACCCAGCACTGTGCCTGATGCAGACTTGATAACCGGTGAAGCATGTGATAGACCCGGATTGACGAGTGAATGAAATCAGTGACAACGTCACACTTCTTTTAGTGATATACAGACATTGCAAGGGCTTCCCAGGTGGCGTCCGTGGTAAAAAAATCTGCCTCCAATGCAGGAGACATAAGTAGACACGCATTTGATCCCTGGGTCGGGAAAATCCCCTGGAAGAGGGCATGGCAACCCACTCCAGTATTCTTGCCTGGAGAATCCCATGGACAGAGGAGCCTGGTGGGCTACAGTCCATGGGGTGGCAAAGAGTCAGACATGACTGAAGTGACTTAGCTTGCATGAAAGACATTGCAAATTAATTAATTCATTTAATAATTTGCTTATTCATTGGCATAAGAAAGCAAATCTCAGAGAAGGTGCTACAATAATCATTCTAAGATGGAAAGGCATTTTCCAGAGGACCATCTGTGTTATAAAGCCACCTGCTTTAAGTGTCAAAGGAACCTGTTTATCAATTATATCCAGCAGAAGCTGCAAATCAAAAAAATAGGCCCAAACCAGAACTGTCACTGAATAAACTATCACACATGTATGTATCTGGATGCACAATCACAGTTATGATCTTGCACTTGACAAAGTTATTAAGAGCAGACTGTGCCAGCTACTGTTGCATGTCCTAGAAATATGAGACAGACTATAATCTCTGCCTTTGTGCTAATTACCTTCTAGGGAGGGAAGAAGGAAATAAAAGTACACACAAGAACTTATTTCAGGTACCTTTTGTGCTTTTTTAAGCTTCCTTGACCCCCCAGGCTGCAGTCCTGCAGGAGTCAGATTTACGTTCTTTCATAGCTGGAATAGAAATTGATGACCTCCCTGAAAAATGTCTTAGGCTAAGGTTATTTGTCCACTCTTTTTGGTGCAGAATTCTGGAGCTGTTTCAGAATCGTTCAAGGACTTGAATGGGCCCCAAGTTACATTCTGAGAATTCTTGGCCCCCACCCCTGTGTTCTTCTCCCTCTCACTTGCTTACCCCTGCCCCCAGCCTCACACCTCCTTGGTTTGTGCAAAGTGGACCTGCATTCAGTCAACACATAAGATACCTATGAGTGTCCATATGAACCGCAACTAAAATTGTTGACATTTGGGAAAGGTAAAATAGGGATCGTAGTGACGGTTCTTTCCTTCAGCTTTTCTAAGCCTTGTCTCTGAATTGTCAGATAACCACTGACAGATGCATCTGAATCAGCTACCCGCTTCCTTTTCTGCTTCTTGCAAATACCATTCCAGGACCAGATGCCTAGGGTCGGCCCTGAAGACCGAGTAATGATTGCAAGCACATAGAAATTCTACTTTTTCAACAGAACTGCTAGATAAGGTACTCTGCTAAATGGTTGCATGTCTTTGTCAAATTGTCCCTTATACAAAGACACTTCTAAGGAATTTTAGATTTCGAAGTTGAACCTTCTGTGGGACATCGTGACTTCAGAAAGGGACTTTAGGCGTTGTGATTTCTCTTTTGTCTCAGCTGCTACGAAGCTCGAGTTCATTTTTTTTTCCTCTTCTCAAAACTCTTATCTTTGTCATCATTCAAATTTCACAAATGAGGAAATTAAGGCCTAGAGAGGTTCAGTAACTCATTCTCCAGGGTCACATGGGAGGCACAGGGCACGGAGGACCTGGGCCCAGACCGTCAGGTGCCAAGCTCTCCCAGGCCGGCCGTGCTCTGCCCTGCAAGGGGAAATGCAAAGTCCTGGCATCAGGAGCTGGCCCTGGAAACAGCCCTGCCTCTGCAGATGGCCACCTGGTGTGAGTGGGCATCTCAGTTTAGGACCCTTGCCTTGATTCCAAGTTCAGAGCATATTGTCTTGAGAGGGGAGTTGCATCTTAAATGTATTTTCCACATTCTGTAAGTGTAGCCTTTTCGTGAAGTCAGTTAACATTCATGAGTCCCCCAGGCCTCCGGAACTTCCTTGAAGTCCTCAAAATGGAACAATAAAATGGGCAAATGAGCACAGACGTACCTTACGCTGTGGTACTTGCAGCGCATAAATGCAGTTTTACCTAAATTACTCCCCCAAAGCATTTCACGCTTAATTGTTTAGCATTTACAGGTAACGGGGATGTGAATGACCTCATTTGCATATTTATATTGCCCCTCTGCCCCTGTGCAGCAGTCTCTGCCTTGGAGAGGTGTGGGTACCACCTGTCTCAGTCAGTTCTCTTTTCTCTCTGGTAAAGATTCTTGGATAGAAAAAAGTAAAAGGAAGGCTAATCTCCTTCATCAAAGGTGGAGAGACTTGCAATAAAATGGGACTTTTTCTGCACTTCAGAGGATCAACGGAAACCTTTGAAGGATTTTCTGTCTGAGGAGTTTGCAGGGAGGGCGGGCTGTGATTTAGTCAGCTAAGCTCATTAATTCAGGTTTCTAAAACGGGAATTTTCCTCTGAAATGTTGCTATTGCAGACCTTTTTCTTCCCCCCGTATCACAAATTCTACCCTCTGCGATGAACTGCTGTTGTTAATTTGTCAAATTAGTTGTACAGGTTGTACATTATCAGTTATGCGTTATCATTATTAAAGTTGTGTTAATAATTCCCAAATTGTAATTTCAATAAACAAGCAGTGCAGGATTGCTTTTTCCAAAAAAATGTCTTTTTAAAAATGTAAACAGGTAAATGAGGGTTTTTTGGAAACTGCGCTCTGTAATTCTCTTTGATATTCTATCAGAAAGGTATATGTATATAATGTGAGACATAAAATTATAAAATAGGAAATAAGTTTTCAGGTTTCTCTTCTTTCTTGAGTCTTTTTTCTAATATCACTCCAACTCTTCAGGGTGCCAGTTTCAACAGGTTATTTTTAATAGTAATAATAAAAGTATATTAGAATATATTATGCTATAATAATGCATACTCTATATATAATATTAACATTAATAGAATGTATTAATATGTTGACAGCAATATATATAATATTAGTGTTAATAGATGGAGAAGGCAATGGCACCCCACTCCAGTCCTCTTGCCTGGAAAATCCCATGGACGGAGGAGCCTGGTAGGCTGCAGTCCATGGGGTCGCTAAGAGTCGGACATGACTGAGCGACTTCCCTTTCACTTTTCACTTTCATGCATTGGAGAAGGAAATGGCAACCCACTCCAGTGTTCTTGCCTGGAGAATCCCGGGGACGGTAGTCTGGTGGGCTTCCGTCTATGGGGTCGCACAGAGTCGGACACGACTGGAGCAACTTAGCAGCAGCAGCAGCAGTGTTAATAGAATGTATTAATATGTTGACAGCAATATATATGTATTCATTAATATTAACCATGATGTTATGAAATGAAAGAAAATGAAAGTGAAAGTCACATCCAGCTCTATGACCTCCATGGTCTGGAGTGCACCAGGCTCCTCTGTCTCTGGGACTTCCCAGGCAAGAATCCTGGAGTGGTTACTGCTATTTCCTTCTCTAGGTATCAAACTCATGTTCCCTGCGTCAGCAGGCAGAATTTTTTTTTTTTTTTTTTAACCACTGAGCCACCAGGAAAGACTAAAGTTTTTGGAAGGGTAAATCTTAAAAGTTCTCACCATACCCAAACACACACACAGTATACGAGGTGCTAAAAGTGTTAACTAACCTTCTTGTGGTGACCATTCCCCAGTATATACATAAATCAGTTCATCACTTTGTACACCTTAGACTTACACAAACTTGTATATCATTTCAGTTCAGTTCAGCCACTCAGTCATGTCTGACTCTTTGCCACCCCATGAACTGCAGCACGCCAGGCCTCCCTGTCCATCACCAACTCCTGGAGCTTGCTCAAACTCATGTCCATTGAGTCAGTGATGCCATCCAACCATCTCATCCTCTGTCATCCCCTTCTCCTACCCTCAATCTTTCCCAGCTTCAGGGTCTTTTCTAATGAATCAGCTCTTCACATCAGGTGACCCAAGTATTGGAGTTTCAGCTTCAATACCAGGCCTTCCAATGAATATTCAGGACTGATTTCCTTAAGGATGGACTGATTGGATCTCCTTGCAGTCCAAGGGACTCTCAAGAGTCTTCTCCAACACCACAGTTCAGAAGCATCAATTCTTCCACTCTCAGCTTTCTTCACAGTCCAACTCTCACATCCATACATGACTACTAGAAAAACCATAGCCTTGACTAGATGGACCTTTGTTGGCAAAGTAATGTCTCTGCTTTTTAATATGCTATCTAGGTTGGTCATAACTTTTCTTCTAAGGAGTAAGCGTCTTTTAATTTCCTGGCTGCAGTCACCATCTGCAGTGATTTTGGAGCCCAGAAAAATAAAGTCTGATGCTGTTTCCACTGTTTCCCCATCTATTTCCCATGAAGTGATGGGACCAGATGCAATGATATTCATTTTCTGAATGTTGAGCTTTAAGCCAGCCTTTTCACTCTCCACTTTCACTTTCATCAAGAGGCTCTTTAGTTCTTCTTCACTTTCTGCCATAAGGGTGGTGTCATCTGCATATCTGAGGTTATTGATATTTCTCCTGGCAATCTTGAGTCCAGCTTGTGCTTCTTCCAGCCCAGCATTTCTCATGATGTACTCTGCTGCTGCTGCTGCTAAGTCGCTTCAGTCATGTCCGACTCTGTGCGACCCCATAGACGGCAGCCCACCAGGCTCCTGTCCCTGGGATTCTCCAGGCAAGAATACTGGAGTGGGTTGCCATTTCCTCCTCCAATGCATGAAAGTGGAAAGTGAAAGTGAAGTCGTTCAGTAGTATCTGACTCCTAGCGACCCCATGGACTGCAGCCCACCAGGCTCCTCCATCCATGGGATTTTCTAGGCAAGAGTACTGGAGTGGGGTGCCATTGCCTTGCATATAGGTTAAAGAAGTATGGTGACAGTATGAAGCCTTGATGTACTCCTTTTCCGATTTGGAACCAGTCTGTTGTTCCATGACCAGTTCTAACTGTTGCTTCCTGACCTGCATACAGATTTCTCAAGAGGCAGATCAGGTGGTCTGGTATTCCTATCTCTTTCAGAATTTTACACAGTTTCTTGTGATCCACACAGTCAAAGGCTTTGGCATAGTCAATAAAGCTGAAATAGATGTTTTTCTGGAACTCTCTTGCTTTTTCCATGATCCAGTGGATGTTGGCAATTTGATCTCTGGTTCTTCTACCTTTTCTAAAACCAGCTTGAACATCTGGAAGTTCACGGTTCACGTATTGTTGAAGCCTGGCTTGGAGAATTTTGAGCATTACTTTACCAGCATATGAGATGAGTGCAATTGTGTGGTAGTTAGAGCACTCCTTGGCATTGCCTTTCTTAGGGGTTGGAATGAAAACTGACCTTTTCCAGTCCTGTGGCCACCACTGAGTTTTCCAAATTTGCTGGCATATTGAGTGCAGCACTTTCACAGCATCATCTTTCAGGATTTGAAATAGCTCAACCGGAATTCTGTCACCTCCACTACCTTTGTTCACAGTGATGCTCCCTAAGGCCCATTTGACTTCACATTCCAGGATGTCTGGCTCTAGGTCAGTGATCACACCATCATGATTATCTGGGTTGTGAAGATCTTTTCTGTACAGTTCTTCAGTGTATTCTTGCCACCTCTTCATAATATCTTCTGCTTCTGTTAGGTCCATACCATTTCTGTCCTTTATTGAGCCCATCTTTGCATGAAATGTTCCCTTGGTATCTCTAATTTTCTTGAAGAGATCTCTAGTCTTTCCCATTCTGTTTTTTCCCTCTATTTCTTTGCACTGATCACTGAGGAAGGCTTTCTTATTTCTCCTTGCTATTCTTTGGAACTCTGCATTCAAATGGGTATATCTGTCCTTTTCTCCTTTGCTTTTCACTTCTCTTCTTTTCACAGCTATTTGTAAGGCCTCCTCAGACAGCCATTTTGCTTTTTTGCATTTCTTTTTCTGGGGGATGGTCTTGCTCCTTGTCTCCTGTACAGTGTCTTGAATCTCCCTCCATCCATAGTTCTCCAGGCACTCTGCCTATCAGATCTGGTCCCTTAAATCTATTTCTCACTTCTACTGTATAATCATCAGGGATTTGATTTAGGTCATGCCTGAATGGTCTAGTGGTTTTCCCTACTTTCTTCAATTTAAGTCTGAATTTGGCAATAAGGAGTTCATGATTTGAGCCACACTCAGCTCCCAGGAGCAGTGAGTGGTGGAGAGGAGATACCCCAGGTATATCGTTTAAATCTCAATAAAGCTGGGGGGAAAAAAAACAACTTAATTAAAATATTTAAATTCCCTTCCTTTCTCACAAAAATAAGAACTGAAGAGTCTCTTCTTGATATTTGGTGTCTTTTCAGATAAAGACACTTCCTACTAAAATATCATTTTCTAGCCCGAGGCCTTTAAGAATATGCTGACAGGACCCAACAATAAGCTTATGCAGGCATAGTTTCTTATCCTTTGCAGATTCATATATACTGGAGCAAAAAAAAAAAAATTCTTTTAAATTCCTAGGAATTGTCAAAGTACTTTCCCAAGAAACTATTTCCCCAGGCAAGAGTCGGAGGCCGGACTGGTTTCTGAGCAGACAGCAGGAGCAATTGCATGCCAACTGCAATTAGAACGAGCGAGAGAATTCACCCAGAGACCAGAAACACAATTCCTTTTATGGCTTCTTAGAAGTCTCCCAGTCTCTCTCGATAGTGGTATTCATCAAACAGCTAACATTCTGAAACTCCCTTAGAGGTTGTTGGAGTGAAAACAAATTTGTTTTTAGTGTGGTCTCCTCAGGAAAGAAACCTTATGAAGTCATTTGCCTTGTTGGCCTGTCCACCTGCTATAATAACTATTGATCTCGCAGGCCAGGTTCACCCAACTCTGATGGAGGGGCAGAGGGTCTACAGTCGCACAGAGTCTCATAAATTTCTCGTGATTTCTTCGGATCCCTTCAGAAGAGTTGTTTAATGGTATCATTTCGAAGAGTACAGAAAAGCAAACCAAGTTTCTGCTGTGAAGTTGTCACTGTAATGGAAGATGATTGCATTGGAAAGAGTTCAAATGGAAAAGGATGCTTGAAGTTGCCCGTTGTTTTCTGTTAACAAGCAAAGTGAGCTCCATATATAACTCCACAGACCAGCAGGCGTCTTTGCTTCTGATAGTTGCGTCCCGAAACTTTATAATTAATTTCACTCTTGGGTTTTGCACAACCAAGCTGCTGACCTTTTTGTTCATGGCTGTTGAACATAATCAGTTCCCAGAAGTGTACTGCCAGGATGAACAGGCTTTCTAAGAGGTGCTAGTGGGTCAGATTGTGGGTGCAACAAGCAAGAATTAAGAAAAATATCTAGAAGGAAGGGAAAGACCTTCCCACAGTAATAAACACCAGGATGACAAGTCACATTCAAGTCGTGGATAAAGTCAGTATCTGAGAGGGTCCAGGGCTGAGTGTGATGGGGCATCTGTCTGCCTATAGAATTTTCAGCTGAAACTTGGGGGTCTCCCTGCAAAGACACCTAAAGGCACTTTTTATTCCCAGGGATGTATTCAGGAAGCTATAAAAAACTAGGGGTGAGGCCAGGGAGGGCTTTGAAGGCTGATACAGGTGAAAGAGTAGAGTGGAAAAGCTGCCTGAAAACTCATATTCAAAAAACCCATATTCAAAAAACTAAGATTCTTACATCTGGTCCCATCACTTTATGGCAAGTAGCAGGAGAAAAAGTGGAAGCAGTGACAGATTTTGTTTTCTTGGGCTTCAAAATCACTACGGATGGTAACTTCAGCCACACAATTAAAAGATGCTTGCTTCTTGGAAGGAAAGCTATGACAAACTTAGACAGCATGTTAAAAACCAGAGATATCACTTTGCTGACAAAGATCTGTCTAGTCAAAGCTGTGGTCTTTCCAGTATTCTGTACAGATGGATGTGAGAGATGGACCATAATGAAGGCTGGACACTGAAGAATTGATGCTTTCAAATTGTGGTGCGAGAGAAGACTCTTGAGAGTCCTTTGAACTGCAAGGAGATCAAGCCAGTCAATCCTAAAGGAAATCAGTCCTGAATATTCATTGGAAGGACTGATGCTGAAGCTGAAGCTCCAATCCTTTGGCCACCTGATGGGAAGAACTGACTCATTGGAAAAGACCCTGATGCCATGAGTGATTGAAGGCAGGAGAAGAAGCGGGTGACAGAGGATGAGATGGTTAGGTGGCATCATCAACTCAGTGGACATGAATTTGAGCAAACTCTGGGAAATAGTGAAGGTCAGGGAAGCCTGGTGTGCCGCAGTCCATGGGGTCACAAAGAGTCAGACACGACTGAGCAACTGAACAACAATAGGATACAGCATCCTGTGGGGCCCACATCCCAGGGAGAAAGGAGCTCAGATATTCGAGCAGCTTTGGAAGGGGCAAGGATGGTGTGGCCAACACCTGAGGCCACCTTCTACTCTTGTTCCACACCTGAAGTTCCAATTTTTCTAATGACAAGGAAAAACAACCAAAATCACTTATGTACAATTATATATATATGTGTGTATATATGTATATATATATAATTTTGAATATAAAATATATTTTGGTTTTTATCAGATCAGATCAGTCGCTCAGTCGTGTCCGACTCTTTGCGACCCCATGAACTGCAGCACGCCAGGCCTCCCTGTCCATCACCAACTCCCAGAGGTCACTCAGACTCACATCCATCGAGGCAGTGATGCCATCCAGCCATCTCATCCTCTGTCATCCCCTTCTCCTGCCCCCAATCCCTCCCAGCATCAGAGTCTTCTCCAATGAGTCAACTCTTCGCATGAGGTGGCCAAAATACTGGAGTTTCAGCTTTAGCATCATTCCTTCCAAAGAACACCCAGGATTGATCTCCTTCAGAATGGACTGGTTGGATCTCCTTGCAGTCCAAGGGACTCTCCAGAGTCTTCTCCAACACCACTAATTCTTCGGCGCTCAGCGTTCTTCACAGTCCAGCTCTCACATCCATATATGACCACAGGAAAGACCATAGCCTTGACTCAGCGAACCTTTGTTGCCAAAGTAATGTCTCTGCTTTTGAATATGCTATCTAGGTTGGTCATAACTTTCCTTCCAAGGAGTAAGCGTCTTTTAATTTCATGGCTACAGTCACCATCTGCAGTGATTTTGGAGCCCAGAAAAACAAAGTCTGACACTGTTTCCACTGTTTCCCCATCTATTTCCCATGTAGTGATGGGACCAGATGCCATGATCTTCATTTTCTGAATGTTGAGCTTTAAGCCAACCTTTTCACTCTCCACTTTCACTTTCATCAAGAGGCTTTTTAGTTCCTCTTCACTTTCTGCCATAAGGGTGGTGTCATCTGTGTATCTGAGGTTATTGATATTTCTCCCAGCATATCATTTTCCCACTTGCAAGTGATTTCTCACTTACCTTATTCTAGCTAAGACCTCAGAGACTGCATCACAGGATGAGAAAACCAGCAGGATAATCGGATCATAATTGCAGATAGTTCAGAACTGGTGCTGGGCTTCCCTAGTGGCTCAGATGGTAAAGAATCTGCCTTCAATGCAGGAGACCTGGGTTCGATCACTGGGTTGGGAAAATCCCCTGGAGAAAGGAATGGCTACCCACTCCAGTATTCTTGCCTGTAGAATTCCATGGACAGAGAAGCTTGGCAGGCTACAGTCCACGGGGTCACAAAGAGTTGGACATGACTGAGTGAATAATGCTACACTCGAGGGACTGGAGCTATGATGAAACACAAATAATTTACTTCCTTAATTTCCATATTGCAACTCTTTCTACCAGAAAATAAATAGGTTGCATTAAAAATATACAGAATTATTGCTTAAGCACAATGTGAAAATAAGACCAACTTGGGAGTTGGCTGGATTGGAAAAGGTATATATTAAATTTGGGTGGAAAATAGTCCAAATGGAAATAAATACATTTCCCAGTGATTCTTGGAATGTTAGCTCCTCTTAGTCAGGTATAATAATTATTTCTCCTGGTGCTATTACTGGATACCCATTTTCCAATCTCTGCAGCCATACTGTCGAATGCCAAGAAAGAACCCAAAGATTGAAAAGGGGAAAGGGATGGATTGTTTTTGTGAGACTACTGTTTCATAAAACATGGAACGTATTACAACAGAGCTCTAAAGCCTTGCTTAAATGAATCAATATGACTACAGAGAAATTGTAATAAAATATAACTTTAAAAAATACCACGGATCAAATATAAGATGTGCAACTGGATAAAATTTCGACAGATCTGCAGTGGCCCAGCAAGGCTGCCCTCCTGAGGAAATTAAGTCCTGTTGGAAATGAGCAAGTGGAGCTGAAGAGCTGGGAATTTCATTTTCTGAGCTGCCACCCCCGTAACCAAGTAGGGAATAAGGTTACAAATGCAGGTTGTCTTTAAACTTGGAGCCTGGTGAAATAATGGGGCGGAGGGGGGCGGGGGGGGAAGGGGGTGGCGTTGCCTGCTGCCCTGAAAGTGAAAAGTGAAAGTTACTCAGTCGTGTCCGACTCTTTGCAACCCCTTGGACTATACAGTCCATGGCATTCTCCAGGCCAGAATGCTGGAGTGGGGAGCCGGTCCCTTCTCCAGGGGATCATCCCGACCCAGGAATTGAAGCAGGGTCTCCGGCATTGCAGGTGGATTCTTTACCAACTGAGCATAAATTTATATACTCTGTAGTTGCATCCAAACACATACTGGCTAAGTACGTTGAGCGTGTCTCTCACAACATAAATATAACTAAGACTCTAAATCAACTTTTGCCCATAGTGTTAACAACACAGATTTAAAAGTAGATTGAAATTAAAAAGCACATGCAAAGAGACACAGGAGTGAACACACGGTAAAAAGTAGAATTGTTTGCTCCATGTTTCGTCTGCCTTTCTAGACGCAGTCATGGGAACTAATATAAACTACCATTTCTTAGAGCTGGGTTTGCTGCTGTTGAACGACCAGCTTCAGAAGCCCAGCCCTCACGAAATGCTGGGGAGAGACCCGCAGGTGAAGATCCAGCAGTAGCAGACCAGGCAGAGGGGGGCCGCGGTGACTCAGGAGCTAACACGTGAGGTTAAATAGCTGAGCTGCTTTCAGTTTCCCCTGGCAGATCTAGATGACTGCACCAGGTACTGTCAGCACTGCTGACCGCTTAGAAAGTGGTCATTTTTTCAAAGGAGAAAAATTCATTACTTAAGAGGTGAAACCATTGTGGGGGGGTGGGGAACTATTATTTTACTGAAAAAGGTCTTAGGCTTTAAAGGATTTAAGTAATCAAACTTTTACAAAAAAATATTACCCAAATGGTTCAAACTATTACTCCAGATCATGTTTCAGCCAATGAAATCTCAGATGTTTGCATTATGACATATTATTACAACCCTAGCCCTTTACAAACTCTGTTTCCATTAGTAAGAATGGAATTTTTAGGAATATTAAGTCACTTTGGTCTGTTCTTTTACTTTATTTTTTCCAAAATGCTTACCTCTACAAAATGCATTTAAATAAGCATTAGGAAAACAGAATAAAGCTAAGTGAATATATAGTAAGAAAAGGTGCTTTTAAAATAGTTTTTCTTTTTTCGTTTAAAACTACAATAGTCTCAAGACCAATTTTTAAATCTTACTATGTATATCAATAGTATATAGTCAGCCTTTTAAAAAATTCCCATAAAATTTAGGAAGTTTTAGGTATACATACTTTATATATATAACTGCATTTATATGTATAGATATTATGAAATTACTTATTTTGTACCAATTAATAAAAAGAATTATACATGAATTTCTATAATTATTAATTATAACTTAGTTTATTTTAAAAATCCTAATGACTTTAACCTTCAATTTACTTCTTGTGTCAAGGAATCCTGTTGGTTCAGTTTTCACTGAAGTCGGTTTCAAGGCACCATTTCCGGTCAGTGATGGGATTAGCTGTCCATCTCTATTTCTCCAAAGGTGGTGATAACATTTTAATTCAGTAGGTTGTCTAAACCATTCACAGAAACCCCATTTTCCATCACAAGAGCATAGGCTGTGCTCCAGTGAGATGGGATTTCTCCAAGTCGTTTCTCTGTTTCATGCCTTAGTTAGTTTCTAAGGCAACCAGAGAAATAAACAGCTGACTCACGAGGCGGCCGAGGAGTATTGTTTACACCATTCAGTTTTCATCCTAACCCTGGGGTGCAGTTATTATTATCAGCCTTGTCGAGAGAAGGAGGGTTGGGCCTCAGACCGTAAGTAACTTGCCTGAAGTTACAGTTTTTACATAAAGGTTGACTCTGAACAGAACCACCAGAGGTTGTCTACAGAGCAAATGCAGCAGAGACATGATTGAAAAATAAATTACTCTCCCAACTCCAACAATGGAAATCATCTCATAAACTTGATATGCTTCAACGTTGTTCCAAGTGATAATTAAGTGAAATAACTTTCTAGAAGTGTTTCTTCTGACCCCAAGTAATGTATGTTATATCTGAAACTAGTTGAAACTCTGAAAATTTCTGTAAATGGAGGCAGGAAACAAATGTTTCATAAGCCAGAAATATTTTCCCACCTTATGTGTGTACTTTGAGTTGTTTGGGAGATTGCATATTATTACTTGTTGTTTGCTGCTGCTGCTAAGTCGCTTCAGTCGTGTCCGACTCTGTGCGACCCCATAGACAGAAGCTCACCAGGCTCCCCCGTCCCTGGGATTCTCCAGGCAAGAATACTGGAGTGGGTTGCCATTTCCTTCTCCAATGAATGAAAGTGAAAAGTGAAAGTGAAGTCGTGTCTGACTCTTAGTGACCCCATGGACTTGTTTAGTTGCTAAATTATGTTGGATTCCCTTGTGACCCCGTGGACTGTAGCCTGCTAGGTTCCATCTATGGGATTTTTCCAAGCAAGAATACTGGAGTGGGTTGCCATGCCCTCCTCCAGGGGATCTTCCTGACCCAGAGATTGAACCCACATCTCCTGAATTGCAGGCAGATTCCTTACCTCTGAGCCACCAGAGAAGCCCATATTATTCACTAAAGGAATATTAAAAATTAACAGAAGAGATTATCTTGAAATAAAGCCCCACTGGAACCAGGGCCACAGACCAGAGAGCTGCCTTCTTTCTGGGTTCAGGCTGCAGAAAGGGGACAGTCTCCACTGCAGGAAAAGGAGCAAAGCCCTACCCCCAGCCTCTCTCTTACGGAGCGAATTCTTGAGCCACAGGGGAAGAGACAGCAAATCTGGTCCTTCCAGGGCACAGTGAAGAGCAGAAGTAAACCTTCTTATCTTATAGGAGAGGCAGGAGAGAATCCTGTGGCCAGTACCCAATACCAACACCATGGGAGATCTCCCACCACAGGAAGAGAGACTGAAACTCTGACCTGCACAAGATCAGCAGCGGACACGAGGCGGGATTCGGCTGCTGAGGGGAGGAGGGACAGGAGTCCTAAACGGCCCCAACCCCAAGATCTAAGACTCAGACTCTACCCAAGACTGAGGCTCCCCAGGACAACAGAGAACGCTCCTGCCCCCAGCACCAGTCTAGCCAGCACCCGACAAGCAACAGCTCCTCGCCAGGGAGGCAGGAGCACAGAGAGATGACTTCCATACGGGAAGAGCAAGAGGCCCGAGGGTGACACAGACTCTGGGAGCAGCAGGCAGGGCTTTCGGATGACTCTGGTCAGCGTGGTGAAAGGCCTAATGGACAAGAGGGATAACACACAGATTGCTAATTTCAGCCATGAGATGGAAATTCCAATAAGCATCGCATATAACTGGAATGCATTTTTAAAAAAATACAACATCAGAAAGGAAGAGTTTTGCCTACAACCTCATCAGTAAACTCAACACTATTGAGGAAAGAGTCAGTGAACTTGAAGGTAAGTAAAGAGAAATTATTCAAACTAAACATTATCAGAAAATAAGAGTGAAAACTGAAGAAAAAAAAAAGACAGTACATATGGGAACTTTGGGACAATATCAGTTTAACATACTTATAATTGATGCAAAAGCAAGAAAGGAGATGGAACAAATGAAATATTTTAAAAGAAAGTGGCTAAAAATTCTCTAAAAATAATAATAATGATACTAAATCCCAAGATTAAAGAATTAAAGAATCTCAGGGAAACCTAGGAAGAAATCACACACACCCCTAGATACATCATTTTCAAACTGCTGAAAACTAAACAGAGAAAATCTTGTGGTCAGGCAAAGAAAAGAGATGTTACCTACAAAGGAGAAAAGAGGAATTTTAGTGGACTTTCAGCCTTTCTGTGATATCTTTATAATATTAAAACTTAATCTCAGAAATTTATAGGAAGAAAACTGTAGCAATGAAATTCATACCACTGCCTGTTTTTATAAATGAAGTTTTCTTGGAAATCTGTAAATTTATTGTCTTCCACTGCGGAGTTGAGTGCTTGTAAGAAGGGCCTCCCAGGGGGCACAAGTGGTGAGGAACCTGCAGGAACCTGCCTGCCGATGCAGGAGGCATGAGAAACACGGGGCTGGAAGAGCCCCTGGAGGAGAAGATGGCAGCCCACTCCAGTATTCTTGCCTGGAGAATCCCATGGACAGAGGAGCCTGGCAGGCTACAGTCCAGGGGGTTGCAAAGAGTAGGCCACGACTGAAGCGATGTAGCATGCACGTACAAGAGGGCATATGGGTCACAAAGCCTAAATATCTGCCATCACACCCTTTACAGAAAAAGTTTGCCCATTCCTAATTTATATCATTATTATTTGCTTACACTAGGAAAGTCTGAAAAATCTCAAATAATAATCTAACCTTCTAAGACACCAGAAAAAGAAGCTGCTGCTGCTGCTAAATCGCTTCAGTCGTGTCTGACTCTGTGCGACCCCATAGACAGCAGCCCACCAGGCTCCTCCGTCCCTGGGATTCTCCAGGCAAGAACACTGGAGTGGGCTGCCATTTCCTTCTCCAAAAAAGAAGGTAATTAAACCCAAAGCAAAAAGAAAGGACATAATATAGATAACATAGAATCCAGCAGAAATCAATTGGGATATAATCTACTTACAAACCCACTCATGGAGTTGTCAGCTGGAGTCAATTCCTTGAGGGGGGTTGGACTGAGGGTCTCAGTTCTCACTGATGGTCGGCTTTCTAACAAAGGCAATTTGATCAAAGTCATCAACAGAGCAAGTCATCTTGGAAGTCACAGTCTTTTCAACATAATCATGGACGTGAATCCCATCACCTCTGCCATATTCTAGTATTTAGAAGCAAGTCACTGGTTCCAGCTCAGACTCAAGGGGAAGAGATTACATGAGAGTATAGATACGAGGAATGGGGATCTTAGAGGCACATTAGAAGTCTACCTACCATGTGTGAGAATCAAATCAATGAAAACAAAAGGTTTACAAAGTATCTCACACTCAAGCAACCATTTGTATCCCATGAGTCAGTGAACTAATGAATGAAATCAGAGGTTCTGCAGTTAGCGGGAGCTACCACTAGACGGCGCTGCACCCTTCATAGCTGGTGTCATTAAAGCAGGTCAGAGATTTTGAACACAGGAGCCGCCAAGAGAAACCAGAAGTATTACGAAAGAGCATTTAAAAGTGATAAAATAAACTAGGGTGCATCTTCAAAACAGAAACATTAAGCACGTTACCGGACTCCTTCTGTCGTGGCCTTACAAACCCTGTCCTGCTTTTTTCTTCCAGAATAAACCGTAAACCGTGCAAACGCATAAAAGCACCTTTCAGCCTCACCTTGATGTAGTTTCTCACTCAAATATTCATTCAGCCCTGATTTAAGTTATTTAAAAAAAATTTTGGCTCCCAGAGACTTGGATGCTTTAGCGAAGACGTATTCGCTTTCTGAAAGATGTCTGTTATATTTTCTAAATCAAGGCAAAGTAAAATATGCTCCTTGTAGAAAATTTTGGAAAATACCGAAAAGAATGAGGAAACCTGAAAACAATCCTAACCCCTCTCTCAGAAATGTTTGGTGTATTTCTCCTACTCTTCCCTCGTCTTTCTCTCTCCTCACAAGTATTTCCTGAAAACATAATTCAGGTAGACTGAATCTCTGCTTTGGTAAATCAGAGATGCTGAAGTTCACGTCAAACAGGGGAATGAAAGAAGCAACGTAACTGAGGTTTCTGTGGGCAGAGACTCCGGTGAGAACTGTGTGAACGTAACCTTTCCGAGGCCCAGTTTCCCCTTCGTAAACAGTCCCTGTATGTCGTGGAGTCACAAAGAATCGGACACGACTGAGTGACTGGCACTTTCACTTTTTTTTCCCCGAAATGATGAACCGGGCTAATGCTCAGGGCCCAGTAGAGTGACTCAGTTTTATTTTGTTTGCAAATAACTCTTCTTTTCAATACCTGCTGCTGCTGCTGCTAAGTCACTTCAGTTGTGTCCGACTCTGTGCGACTCCATAGATGGCAGCCCACCAGGCTCCCCCATCCCTGGGATTCTCCAGGCAAGAGCACTGGAGTGGGTTGCCGTTTCCTTCTCCAATGCATGAAAGTGAAAGGTGAAAGTGAAGTCGCTCAGTCCTGTCCGACTCTTAGCGACCCCATGGACTGCAGCCCACCAGGCTCCTCCGTCCATGGGATTTTCCAGGCAAGAGTACTGGAGTGGGGTGCCATTGCCTTCTCTGTTTCAATACCTACAGTTTTCCTTATCTCTTATTAAGATGACCAAATCAATGATAAATCTCAAAAGGTATATTTTAAATGGAATTATGTGTTTAGATGAACTAACTTGATGGACATGAGTTTGAGCAGGCTCTGGGAGCTGGTGATGGACAGGGAAGGCTGGAGTGCTGCAATCCATGGGTCACAAGAAGTTGTGCACGACTGAGCGACTGAACTGAACTAAGTGTGTAATTGGGCTTCCCAGGTGGCCCTAGTGATAAAGAACACGCCTGCCAATGCAAGAGACATAAGAGACACAGGTAGATCCCCGGGTCAGGAAGATCCCCTGGAGGAGGGCACACAACCCACAGCAGTACTCTTGTCAATGGACAGAGGAGTCTGGTGGGCTACAGCCCATGGAATCGCAGAGTCAGACAAGACTGAACTGACTTAGCTTGCAAGCACTCGATGTGTAAGTAATTACAACTGAGTGCTAACTCACGTTGGGTTCCTGATTTTACTTTAGTCTTACCATTCCACGCATATCTGGTGAAAGAGAGATATGCTCACCGTGTTGATCTTGGATGCCTCCATCTCACTATGCTGACAGCATCTTATTTTGTAGAAATGCCGTTGGATTTTCTTGAACTGATGTTTATCACCTGTTAAAAGAATCATGTTTTTTGTTATTATACCTACCTATTAATGTAAACGATTGGTAGATTTTCTAGTATTGAATTATATCTGTAGTTCAGGAATGAACAGAAGTTTGAGTTGCATCCTTCAGTAAATTTTTTTAAAAGTTTCCCTCACTCTTATCTTTTATTACTTTTGTTTTTAATTGTGATAAGATACACATAACACAATGTATCTTCTTAGCCATTTTTAAGTGTACAGTTCGATAATATTAAGTACATTCACATTATTGTATAGCCAATCTTTGGAACTCTTTTCATCTTGCAAAATTAAAATTATACACCCATTAAGCAACTTCCCTAGGGCCCCCAGCCCCAGGTCCTGGAAACCAGCATTCTACTTTCTGTCTTTATGCATTTGACTAATCTAGAAACCTCACACAATTCAAATTACTCAGTATTTCTCTTGTGACTGGCTTGATTCACTTAGCATAATGCGGTCAAGATTCAAACATCATCAGGCTGTCAGAGTTCTTTCCCATTTAAAGGTTAAATAGTATTCTGCTCTGTATATATATTAGTACATGTGTCTGCCCACTTATCCGTGGACAGACATTTGGCATTCAGTTCAGTCGCTCAGTCGTGTCTGACTCTTTGTGACCCCAGGGAGGCAAGCCAGGCCTCCCTGTCCATCACCAACTCCCCAAGCTTGCTCAAACTCATGTCCATTGAGTCGGTGATGCCATCCAACTGTCTTATCCTCTGTTGTCCTCTTCTCTCCTGCCCTCAATCCCTCCCAGCACCAGGGTCTTTTGCAGTGAGTCAGCTCTTCACATTAGGTGGCCAAAGTGCTGGAGCTTCAATTTCAGCATCAGTCCTTCCAATGAATATTCAGTCCTTCCAATGATTTCCTTTAGGATTGATTGGTTTGATCTCCTTGCAGTCCATCAACTTGGCTTATTTTAATGATGTTAGCTTTGATCACATCTTAAAAGTAGTGTTTGAAAAAAATTCTTTTTAATTAAAAAAAAATTGGTGAGTATCTTATTCACAATAGTATTATTGTATCAATGTGCATGAATAAGGTTGGTTTGCATGCTTTTTTGGGGGAGGATAATCTAATAGATGTTGATTTTATGACACGAAAATATTGTGCTTTGAATACCTTTCTATCTTTTTCTGTAGGATATTGTCTAGCATCAGGGTTATTACTACTTTATAAAAACTGTTTAGCGCCTAAGCCTTTTGTGGTAAAAAGCTCTTGAAATATTTCTCCTAGCTGTTATCTCCTTCTATTCTTCCTTTAGTCGTTTGATCATTTTTACTTCCCAGAAAATTATGCCTGCTTGTTTTCACATTTTCAAATGTATTCAGTTCAGTTTAGTTCAGTTCAGTCGCTCAGTCGTGTCCGACTCTTTGCGACCCCATGAATTGCAGCACGCCAGGCCTCCCTGTCCATCACCAACTCCCAGAGTTCACTGAGACTCACGTCCATCGAGTCAGTGATGCCATCCAGCCATCTCATCCTTTGTCGTCTCCTTCTCCTCCTGCCCCCAATCCCTCCCAGCATCAGAGGCTTTTCCAATGAGTCAACTCTTCGCATGAGGTGGCCAAAGTACTGGAGTTTCAGCTTTAGCATCATTCCTTCCAAAGAAATCCTGGGGCTGATCTCCTTCAGAATGGAGTGGTTGGATCTCCTTGCAGTCCAAGGGACTCTCAAGAGTCTTCTCTAACACCAAATGTATTCAGATCAGATCAGATCAGATCAGTCGCTCAGTCGTGTCCGACTCTTTGCGACCCCATGAACCGCAGCACGCCAGGCCTCCCTATCCATCACCAGCTCCCGGAGGTCACCCAGACCCACATCCATCGAGTCAGTGATGCCATCCAGCCATCTCATCCTCCGTCGTCCCCTTCTCCTCCTGCCCTCAATCCCTCCCAGCATCAGTGTCTTCTCCAATGAGTCAACTCTTCGCATGAGGTGGCCAAAATACTGGAGTTTCAGCTTTAGCATCATTCCTTCCAAAGAAATCCCAGGGCTGATCTCCTTCAGAATGGACCGGTTGGCTCTCCTTGCAGTCCAAGGGACTCTCAAGAGTCTTCTCCAACACCACAGTTCAAAAGCATCAATTCTTCGTCGCTCAGCCTTCTTCACAGTCCAGCTCTCACATCCATACATGACCACAGGAAAGACCATAGCCTTGACTTACTGTATATTATAAATGGTATTCTTTTGTATATCTTTTCTATCTGTTTTTACAATATATTTGTATTTGCTGTTAATTAAAATTTTTTTCTTGAGTAGATCTATTGTGTCATTTACCTTTTTCCCTCTGTGGAGATAAACACCTGTGGGTCTTAAATGGTCTTAAATCTTTCACTTTTGCTGTGTATTATGCTTTTTCCTCCCGTATTCACCACTTCTGTTCCTCTATTATTTCCTACTTCCAAAACTTAAAATTTGAACAGCAGTTAGTTTTACTCTATTTTTATGACTCGCTTTTTGTTTTATAAGATTCCATTTTTATCTTGTATTTATAAATTAGGAAAACATCGTTATGCTCAATGACTTGCTTTTGAACACCGCTTTAGCCATTGTAGATGCCTTCATGTATTTACTATTTATGTCTCTTTATTGTAGTAAGAACATTTAACATGTAGTAAGAACATTTAACATTCTTAAAATTTTTAAAAATTTTGTTAAAGCATTGAACATAAGATCTACTATTAGCAGATTTTACGTACAAAATACAGTGTTACTGACTATCGACACTCTGCTGCACAGTAGGTTTCTAGAACTTGTTCCCTTGGCATAACTGAAGCTTTGTCCTGATAACCTTCCATTTCTGCCTCGCTCCTGTCCCTGGCAGCCCCCTCTCTACTCTTTGCTTCCATGAATTTGACTCTTTTAGGTTCCACATGTAAGTGAGATTTGCCGCATTTGTCTTTCTGTGTGTGCTAAGTCACTCGGTCGTGTCTGCCTCTTTGCGACTGCGTGGATTGTAGCCCACCAGGCTCCTCTGTCTATGGGATTCTCCAGCAAGAGCACTGGAGTGGGTTACCATGCCCTCCTCCGGGAGATCTTCCTGACTCAGGGCTGGAACCATGCCTCCTTGTATGTCTCCTGCATTGGCAGGCGGGTTTTTACCTCTGGTGCCACCTGAGAAGCCCCATTTGTCTTTCTGCTTCCGGCTTATTTTGCTCAGCATAGTGTCCTCCAGGTTCGTCCACATTGTCACATGTACCGGATTTCCTTTTCTGTTTTTGAGGCTGCAGTATTGGTTGCAAAGACTTCTCTTTAAATTCTGGTTTTATCTGAGTCTTCTCTTGTTTTCCCTTGATTCGTCTGGCTAGAGTTCATCAATTCTGTTTGCCTTTTCAGAAAACCAGTTCTAAGTTTCATGAATTTTTTCCATGGCTTATATTCTCTATTTCATTTATTTCTCCTCTAATCTCTTTTCATCCTCCTATAACGTCAGGCTAGGTTTTGCTTCTTTTCCTAGCTTATTGCAGTGTAAAGTTAGGCTGTTTATTTGAGACCTTGTTTTTTAATGTAGGCATTTATCACTCTAAGGTAGCTTTTTAGTACTGTTTTTGCTGATTCCATAGATTTCGGTATATTGTGTTTTTGTTTTTGCTTATTGTAAAGGTTGCAATTTATTAACAGCAAAATGGAAGAGAAACATGGGGAAGGAGGTGGTGGTGGCTGGTTCTTGGTCCCCTCTCAAACAGGTCACCTTCCCAGCACCTTGGGGTGGTCGCCAACCTGGAAATTCTCTGACCCTTGTACTTGAGGAGTTTTTATGGAAGCTTCATCATGTAGGTACAACCCCTGGAGAATATGGAGTGGGGCTGAACGGTCAAGCTTCTGATCTCAGTTTGGTCTTTCTGGCGACCCCTCCCTCAACCTAAAGCCATCCAGGAGCCCACCCAAAGTTGCCTCATTAGAACAAAAGCCACTGTTATCATCCAAGGGATTTAGGACCGCTGTGTAGGACACTCCTATCACCCCCTCACTCAGGAAATGACAGGTCTTAGGAGGTCTAGGGAGGAACCAAGGTGGAGACTGATTATGTGTTTCTGTTTATGTCGCACACAGAAACTAACTTTTACTCTGTATTATCACGAACATAGTGCAGCCTCCTAAAATCATCTGCATGTCCCTTTACACATCAAAATTTGTGTGATCTTTTGTCTTGGGAATCTGCCTTTTTAAACACATTTTAACCCTCATGAAGTGATACTTAGGGCTTCCCTGGTGGCTCAGATGGAAAAGCATCTGCCTGCAGTGTGGGAGACCTGGGTTCGATTCCTGAGTTGGGAGGATCCCCTGGAGAAGGAAATGGCAACCCACTCCAGTACTCTTGCCTGGAGAATCCCATGGACGGAGGAGCCTGGTGGGCTACAGTCCATGAGGTCGCAAAAATCGGACACGACTGAACGACTTCACTTTCATTTTTCCCTAGCAAACATCTGGTGGAGAACAAAGCTACTCAAGTTTTAAAGTGATACTTATGATATTAAATTTTAGAGTTGCTACTATGAATGATCTCCCCAGAAAATGCAATAATAACAAATCACAAAATATTTCATATGTTTTCAAAAGGTCCATAAACCTGAGATGTTCATTCATGGATGCTTTAGCTATCTGTGAACACCAGATTCAGAGTCCTTAAGTAAAGACTAGAGTTGTGTTGCAATGCGTTAGACTCTTCTTTTATGCGTGAAAAGAACGGAGTGCGTGTTAGCTTTGATTCTGGGAACATGTGACTGCACTGCACACGCTGCATCAGAGACACACACGTTGCACTAGCATGTGAGGCGCTGGTCACCGGGCACAGTGCTGGCGTACAAAGCAGTGTACTAGAGAGTGAACATCGAGGCAGTCACACTCACAGACCTTACAGTGCCGTTGGAGGAAAGCAAATCGCTAATATTAAAGGATAAGTAGCAATACAACCTAGTCTGTTCTGAGACAAGTCTGCGATGCTGGAGGGCAGGGTGTCCCGAGACTCTTCAGGGCAGGCATTCCACAGGCTGGAGCACCCATGAAGCTGAGTCTGGGAAGAAAGTTGAGATTTTGAATAAGTGGAGAGAGGGAGAACGCTTTGAATATGCTTCCCTTTTTATTCTGCTAAAAATGTGTGAATCCAGACCCTTTCTGTGGTGGGCAGTGGAAAGGAATGCTGGGCTTGGGGGTGGAGTGGAGGGGATGTAAATAAAAGCCAGATTGTCGAGGGCCCTGAATGTCAGCTCAGTCATTTCCTCACCTCGGACATTACTTGGTGGCCCTGCAGAGCCAAATATTAATAAACCTGTGAGAGGACGATTGCCACTACCAGTGGAAGGAAAGGCACTTCCTGCCATGGCAGAGAGAAGGCAGATATCATGTGGAATATCATCGCATAGAGCCCAGCACAGATCAGGTTTTTGTAATTCCCTGTGACCGGGTGTTTGATCACGTGCTTTTGACAAGAAGAGGGGGAGAGGGACTCAGCAAGGGCAGAGTCGTCTCTGATGATTTACTGATTGGAGCCAATTAGGAAAGCTCCGGTCGAACTGGATTGAGTTTCTCTGAAATTACTTTTCAAAGTAAAGACAACAGGAGTGAATGTGTGCAATGCTGCGTTTTCTACTCGGTAGTCTGTAAAACAACTAGAAATCGCTCCCCCCATCCCCACTGGGCTTCAAAGTGGGACTTTTGAAGTGCAAAAATCAAGTGCATCGTAGGCCTGAAATGCAAAGCTTTTGTGCATCTATTTCGTCTTCCATTTGAAGATCTCCGCATACTCTTCACATATGGACTGAGTCGAATCTTCCTCAGGGCTCAGTGTTTTTATCTGAGTGGCTGTATGGTTCTGAACAAATGTCAGGTGTAGAGAGTGTGTGTATATGTGTCTCTTGAATCAAACTTTAGAATAGTGCAATAATGAAATAGATCAAAGGAAAATGGATGGTGAAGAAACAGCCCTGTGCTCGATGCTGTACACATACACACCTTAATAAACAAGATAATCACCGGTGATAACATCCTGCTTTTTTGATGTCACTAAGGTTGGGGGTGGCCCACGTAAAAGAGGTTTAGATGTAAAACATTTGTATGATTCTTGTGGGAATATATGTTTTCTTTTCACCATTTTGCATTAAAATATTTCAGAAATATACTACACTTTTATTGCATTTCTGGGTGGAAAAGGTTGCATGCACTTATGCATTCTATTGACGACTTATGTTATTGGTTTATTGAATGTCATTGTCCTATGGAGTGCAGCCTTAACACAGATATTGATTTTGCTCCTATTTTTAATATTTCCCAGCTGGTTTACTTTCACATATTATTTTGTGCCATATCATTGCATTGTTTTCCTTGGAAGCAACTTGATTTAGAAGAGAAGGAATAAGCTCATCTCAGGAGTCATGCAGAAGGGGGCCCTGGTCACACCCACCAGGAAACACTTCCATCTTCTCTGAAATGACAATAGCAACATACACTGTCATTGTGGAAATTGTAAACTGTCCACATAGCTGGGTCCTTTCACAGTTCTTAGACTCCATCTACTCAAGTTCACCAGAGAAGGTGATGGCACCCCACTCCAGTACTCTTGCTTGGAAAACCCCATGGATGGAGGAGCCTGGTAGGCTGCAGTCCATGGGGTCATGAAGAGTCGGACACAACTGAGTGACTTCACTTTCACTTTTCACTTTCATGCACTGGAGAAGGAAATGGCAACCCACTCCAGTGTTCTTGCCTGGAGAATCCCAGGGACAGGGGAGCCTGGTAGGCTGCTGTCTATGGGGTCTCACAGAGTTAGACACAACTGAAGCAACTTAGCAGCACCCAAGTTCACTGTCCAGCTCTCAACTATTAGTTCTGGATGCTGAAAATATATATGGTAGAGTCCTCTTTTCTCTTTCTGGATACCTGGTAATCCAGGTATTGAAAAAAGTAAAGAAGTTTAACCCAGAGAAAAGCAGGTACTGGGCACATCAGAAGGTGTGTGTCTAAAATAATTATTGTGTCTAAAATAATGGCGCTAGTGGTAAAGAACCCACCTGCCAATGCAGGAGACATAAGAGACATGGGTTTGATCCCTGGGTCGGGGAGATCCCCTGGAGAAGGAAATGGCAACCCACTCCAGTATTCTTGCCTGGAGAATCCCACAGACAGCCTGGCCGGCTACAGTTCATGTGCTCGCAAAGAGTCAGACACGACTGAGCAACTAACACAAAATAATAATAACTGGCGAACAAGGGTCTGAGGATACAGTTAATTAACTTTGCAATCTCTGTGTTTTAAACATAGACACTTTTAGAATATATCTTCATGATTATGTTCTGGCTGGTTGAGACCGCTTCTGGTGACCTCTGGAAAAGTGTAATTTAACTATAATCAACATAGAATAAATTATGGATATATGTTTTTAAAAACTTAATTGTTCTCTTAAGCAAGTAAAAATGGAGGTAGGAGGTTATGGAGAAGGAAATGGCAACCCACTCCAGTGTTCTTGCCTGGAGAATCCCAGGGACGGGGGAGCCTGGTGAGCTTCCGTCTATGGGGTCGCACAGAGTCGGACACGACTGAAGCGACTTAGCAGCAGCAGCAGTAGCAGCAGGAGGTTTTGGCAAGATAAACAGTGTTGGATAAGCCCCCAGTAGGAGCTGGACCTATAGACTCAGAATAACTATCTCACTGATTCTGGTAGAAGCCCTCTAAGGAACCTACTACTCTTTCCTTTTAAACATATCCTAAAAACCATGACAAGGTTATGAAGATGTTGAAGTTTATTGTATTCAGCATGCTCTGCTGAGGAAGTCTCTTCTTATATTATTTACTTAGTAGTGACGCATACAACACATCTTTTCCTTCTAAATGATGATAGAATCTCAGGGCTAGAAGAGTCCTTAGAGACCACTGGACTCTATAACCTATCTTGAATTTTCTGTGTAGCATTCACCCTGCATGGTGATCCTTTCTAAATGTGCACATCTTCAAGGTCAGGAAACTTCCTGTCTTTCAAGACAACTGATTCTATGAACCTCAGCATCGATGTCCAGGAGATTCTGCATAGTGAGCATAAATATAGCATCCTATAGCATCTTACCATTGGTGCCACTTTTCCCTGGTAGCACCAAACAAAAAAGACAGTTTTACAGCCTGGACTTAACAGCTCTGTGCAGATCTTCTGATCTTCCCTAGTACCTGCTTTTCTCTGGGTTAAACTTCCCTATTTTTTTTCAAGAATTTCTCTAACAACATGGTTTAAAGGAATTGATTTATAGATTTCCTTAGGAAGTGTACTTCTTATAGCAATTCGTATTAAAGGATTCAAGGGCTTCCCTGGTGGCTCAGCTGGTAAAGAATCCGCCTGCAATGCGGGAGACCTGGGTTTGATCCCTGAGTTGGGAAGATCCCCTGGAGAAGGGAAAGGCTACCCACTCACCTAGAGCCAGACATCCTGGAATGCAAAGTCAAGTGGGTCTTAGGAAGCATCGCTATGAACAAAGCTAGTGGAGGTGATGGAATTCCAGTTGAGCTATTTCAGATCCTAAAAGATGATGCTTTGAAAGTGCTGCACTTAACATGCCAGCAAATTTGGAAAACTCAGCCATGGCCACAGGACTGGAAAAGATCAGTTTTCTTTCCAATCCCAAAGAAAGGCAATGCCAAAGAATGTTCAAACTACTGCACACTTACACTCATCTCACATGCTAGTAAAGTAATGCTCAAAATTCTTCAAGGCTTCAGCAGTACATGAACCATGAACTTCCAGATGTTCAAGCTGGATTTAGAAAAGACAGAGGAACCAGAGATCAAATTGGCAACATTCGCTGGATCATTGAAAAAGCAAGAGAGTTTCAGAAAAACATCTACTTCTACTTCTGTAGATGCATCTACATCTACTTATGCCAAAACCTTTGACTGTGTGGATCACAACAAACTGTGGAAAATTCTGAATGAGATGGGAATACCAGACCACCTGACCTGCCTCCTGAGAATTCTGTATGCTCGTTAAGAAGCAACAGTTAGAACTGACATGGAACAACAGACTGGTTCCAAACAAGGAAGGGAGTTCATCAAGGCTGTATATCATCACCATGCTTATTTAACTTATATGCAGAGTACATCATTTGAAATGCCAGGCTGGATGAAGCACAAGCTGGAATCAGGTTTGCCGGAAGAAATGTCAATAACCTCAGATACACAGATGACACCACCCTTATGGCAGAAAGTGAAGAAGAACTAAAGAGCCTCTTGATGAAAGTGAAAGAGAAGAGTGGAAAAGTTGGCTTAAAGCTCAACATTCAGAAAACTAAGATCATGGCATCTGTTTCCATCACTTCATGCAAATAGATGGGGAGACAATGGAAACAGGGACAGACTTTATGTTCTTGGGCTCCAAAATCACTGCAGATGGTGACTGCAGCCATGAAATTAAAAGACACTTGTTCCTTGGAAGAACAGCTGTGACCAACCTAGACAGCATATTAAAAAGCAGAGACATGACTTTGTCAACAAAGGTCCATCTATGGTTTTTCCAGTAGTCATGTATGGATGTGAGACTTGGACTGTGAAGAAAGCTAAGGGCTGAAGAATTGATGCTTTTGAACTGTGGTGTTGGAGAAGACTCTTAAGAGTCCCTTGGACTGCAAGGAGATCCAACCAGTCCATTCTAAAGGAAATCAGTCTTGAATATTCATTGGAAGGACTGATGCTAAAGCTGAAGCTCTGATACTTTGGCCACCTGATGTGAAGAACTGACTCGTTGGAAAAGACCCTGATGCTGGGAAACATTGAAGGTGGGAGGAGAAGGGAACTACAGAGGATAAGATGGTTGGATGGCATCCCTGACTCGATGGACATGAGTTTAAGCAAGCTCCAGGAGTTGGTGATGGACAGGGAAGCCTGGTGTGCTGCCGTCCATGGGACTGCAAAGAGTTGGACATGACTGAGCGGCTGAACTGAAATGAAAGGATTAAAAGCATTAGAAATCTGGAGTTTCAGAAGGATTATCATTTTATTTGCCCTAGATAGTATCTTACACTGTGACAGCTGCAGGACATATCTACAAGACAGTATCAGAGGACGGCCACATATCTTTTCATGTTAGGAAGGAAAGCCCTTTGCAGAGGTCCCCTAGCAGAGCCTCCTCAGGTTCCGTTGCCCAGGACTGGGTCACGTGCCCGTGGCCCAGCTATCAAGGAGGATGTGAAAGAGTCTGTCTTTGGCATCCATTATGGTGGAGGTGTGCTCTGCCCGTAAGGAAGGGGGCGAGGTGTGCAGGGGAAACAACTGTTGGGTCGGCCCATCCTTTCTGGTTCAGAGGAGTCCTTACCTTGAACAAGTTCACGTTGCCCGCAAATTCGGTCAGCATGCCTTCTACATTTTAGTTCTAGTCATTTATATTCAAGTTTACTTATCCATTACACACACACACACAAATTATTGAAATTCTTTTGAAATACTACTATGTCCCAAGCATTTATAGTTCTCATTTTGCTCACACAGAAATAACTGTTTAATAGGCTTTATTATGTCCACTTCATACATTAGCGTTAGCTTAAAAAAATAGCTACTCGCCCGAGTTCCCCTGAGCTCCCTGCTCGCTGAGTTCCCGAGCTCCCCGGCATGCATGCATGCACATGCTCAGTCGCGTTCAACTCTTTTGCGACCCCGTGGCCTGCAGCCCACCAGGCTTTTCTGTCCACGGGATTCTCCAGGCAACAGTACTGGAGCAGGCTGCCCTTTCTTCTCCAGGGGGTCTTCCTGACTCCCAGATCAAACCCCAGTCACTTGTGTCTCCTGCATTGGCAGGTGGGTTCTTTACCACAGTGCCACCTGAGAAGCCTTCCCGAGTTCTCATAGCCTAGTATCGAAGCTGACTTTTGAAAATCAGTTTTCAAGGCTCCTACTCTTTGTTTATTAGATTTCATTATTCTGGCTCCCTGATGGTCGCTAGAAACTTCCCTCTGAGCTGATCCATTGGTCAGAACTCTGAATATGTTGCTTCTCCTCTGCACCGCACCCTCTCCTCTAGCCCTCATGGGCTGACTTGGTCCTATGGTCCCTGAGACCCCCGTCTGCCCAGCCTTCCCCAGGGCTGTGAACCTGGGTAACCCATGTTCCCTCCCGTGAGGCAGAGCCAAGGCTCTTTCTGCTCACATCCTATTTCCAGTACCTGTTAAAAGAATGAATGTATAATGAGTGATGCATATTCACCCAGCACAGTTAAAAGGGTGAACAAATAGTCAGTGAGTGACGGAATATACTACTGCAATGACTTTTTCCTTATCACCCGGTTTCCATCACAGCCTCTCTGACTCAGATCCACGGAAGACTTTTTAAAGATGACTTTTAAATTTTATTTTTGGCTTTGCCGGGTCTTCGCTGCTATGCAGGCTTTTCTCTAGCTGTGGCAAGGGGCGGGGTATACCCTCTAGTTGTGGCGTGTGGGCTTCTCATCGCAGCGGCTTCTCTTGTTGTGGAGAGCAGACTCCAGGCACGAGGCTTCAGGAGTGGCGGCTCCCGGGCTCTGGAGCACAGGTTCAGTAGGTGTGGCACATGGACTTTGCTGCTCCGTGGCATGTGGGAACCCCCCAGAGCAGGGATTGAACCCCTGTCTCCTGCATGGACGAGTCACCAGAGAAGCCTGCTGGCAGATGTTTAGGCTTATATACTGACCCATGAGAAGGCACTGATCCTGCCTCATGACACAGTTACCACCCTTCTCAAGTAATATTTTCATCTTTTCAAGCCTTCTAAGAGACCAGACCTCAGCCTACAGAAATTGCTCCAGTGCTAAGGATTTCAGGCCCCAAGGCAGTTCTGTGGCCCTTGATGAGGTCTCAGCTTGTTTTGCCCGAATGAAACCTCTGCAGATCCTCAGGTCTGTTAAAAAAAGGGCAAAACAAAACCGTCAAGCACCAGCTCCTCTAAGTACGTCCCAAACACCTCACCTGTTCAAATTGTCCTATTGCACAACATCAAATGCCATTATATTTAAGATGAACAGAGCATAGTCTTTCTTTTTTCCCAGAGAAGTGGAACTGAAGCCTGGGAGCATCACACAGGTCACTGGCCACAGTCTGTGAAGTCGGGTGAAAGCCTCTGCTGCGTCCTTAGTCTCTCTTTACCGGCGCCCCGCATGGACGTTCAGTAGGTTCGAAGCTGCCACAAATTTCCTAACTGCTGTTCAAAAGCAAGATAGGGGAAAAATGAAAACAAAAACCATTTTCATTGTTGTGAAGAAAAAATAAAATCGATCTCTAATGGTCCATGATAGAAGTTACCAAGAATTCCAGTCTGTCTGTCAAGCCCCCGACACGCCTCCTTCCGTGATAGAGGCGGCAGTGTTCCTGTTCACACTTGCTCTTGGGACGTAGAAAGGGGAGGCGCCGGGACTGAGGAGAGACTCAGGCTGTAGCAAGTCTGCTTGGTAAGCGGCGCAAATGGGTCTTACGCTAAGCCGCACTGATCCAGCACCCAGGCTAAGTCCCACAGCCTCTGCCTGAAGGAAGAAGGTGACACACTGTCGGAAAATGGTAGAAAAGCATCAGAGACTGGTCCTGTCAACCTAGTAGGTGTTTGGATGGATATCCCTTTTTCTACAGGAAAATGTTTGGTGCCAGGACCCAAGGTTTTCACATTTTAATGGCAATGCTCATAGGTAACTCACTCTTTTCTTATTAGTTGTATAAAGTGACTGGTACCATTGTCGTAGGATTTAAGATGGTTATTTAGCAACTAGTGTTAATGCTGTATTAGAGATTACTATCAACTGAAAATTATGAGTTTTGAGTAACAAAGTAATGACTACAGGGAATATTTAGGCAACGAGTCCTTGGACTTTAATTTTTTCTTGATTTCTATTTATTAAAATAAAACACCTGAGTCATTTAAAGTAAATAAAGATGAAACTTACTTGTATATAAGTTTTTGTAGAAATAATTATCTATTAGACATTTCATTAGCTATGACCTTCTGTAAAGTGGGAATATAGCAAAGGGTCATTTAACAGTTCATGATATTTACATTGAACATAAAGTCTATGTCCTTTTTATCCATGAATATAATTTATTCTTATGTAAATATGTGGTATTCCAGATAATATGAATTTTCCCTATCTTGATTATTTTTTTAAATACAATCTTATCATAGAATCAGATATTCAGATAAAAGAATTTTAGACAAATAAAAGGAAGTGACCTTTTTGAATTAAATGAACAGATTTCACATAAGCAACATAACAGCTTTAAGCAATCCACCTCGTTCTATAAATACAAGGACCTAAATAACCAACTCATTGTCAACTAAAATACCCATTAAGAAGGCTGAAAGACACAGGTAATCCCACAAATATTCCTTAATCCTTTTATCTTGATTGACAGCAGACATTCTTTGCCAAGCTGGTCAAATAGTCAAGAAAAGAAGCTTCAGTCTCTCTTCCCATTTTAACCTTCTAGGTTCATGAAATAAATATGTCTAAACCTATTTTATGTTGGAGATGTCAATAGAACAGATTTTAAGCAAAGTGAAAGCATAAATTACCTTTCTACTTTTACTATTTAATTCTTCTTACTTTCTTCAGACTATTGACCTAAATATTGACCTTTCTTCAGACCTATTGACCTAGACTAGACTTTCTCTCTTTTTTTCCCCATGATGGTAGTAAAATCTAAAACTAGTTTTTCTTGTTATATTTAAAGGAAACACATACTAATAATCAAGTGATTGGTAGTTAATTGTGAAAGATTAAATCTATAAATTTTAGGAGTTGCAAGATAAAATACAGTAAGCAACCATAAAGAAATATCCCTCTCTGTACTTATTTGCTGACCAAAGATAAATGAAAGGAGACTGTAATGATGAAGGAGTAAGCGTCTGATTCCAGGCCCTCCTAACCTCAGGTACGGCTGATTCTCACAGCTGCCTCGCGTCTTCGTGTCTCTGGTTTCTTCCCGTTTCACTCTGGTACAGAACCCAGATGGGATGGGTCCTTAGGCGAAAGCAGATCGGCCTTCCATTCCATAACTACCAGCTTAATCCCCATTGCCTTCCAAAAATTAATTAATTGATTAATTGAAACAAAATGCCCTCAATGCCAGACCTTCTCCAGTCTGGCTACATTTAATCTTTCTAACTTGCTTTTCCTGCATAAATCCTCCATGCCAACTAGATTGCCGAGCTCACTGTCATCTCTAAACATCTAATGGTTTTCCATGAAACAGTTTTTGTTGATTCAGCTAAGTCTGCATGTGTCTTTGCCAATCTGATTCATACTTGAAAACCTGTCTTAAATTCTACCTACAAAATCTTCCCAATCCAGCCCATCCTGAAGATCGCTCTCTCTCCAAAGCAGCAGCTGTTGTCATACCATTCACTTGGAACCCATTATACTCTGTTCAGTGTTCTCTCTAATGTTGTCTTAATTTACACTTTCATTTAATTTTTCACACATTTGTCTTATTTTTCCATTAAACTAGTGAGGACGGGGGTCAGTTTTTATTCCATGTTATCCACAGTGTCTTTTATATGCAGTAGATATGTAATCAATATTTATTGATTGATTTGATTTAAAATTTTTAGTTTACACAACTAAAGATTTACAACAATCTCTCATTCAATGTTTTTCCCTTAAAACCTGGCTTGTTGGTCAGTCACTCAGTCGTGTCCAACTCTTTCCAACCCCATGGACTACAGCACCCCAGGCTTCCCTGACCTTCACTGTCTCCTGGAGTTTGCTTAAATTTATGTTCATTGAGTCAATGATGCCATCCAACCTTCTCATCCTCTGTCACCCCTTTCTCCTCCTGCCCTCAAGCTTTCTCAGCATCAGGGTCTTTTCCAATGAGTTGGCTCTTTGCATCAGGTGGCCAAAGTATTGGAGCTTCAGTTTCAGCATCAGTCCTTCCAATGAATATTCAGGGTTGATTTCCTTTAGGATGGACTGGTTTGATCTCCTTGCAGTCCACAGGACTCTCAGGAGTCTTTTCCAGCACCACAGTTCAAAAGCATCAGTTCTTTGGTGTTCAGTCTTCTTCATGGTCCAACTCTCACAACTGCACATGACTCATGGCAAAACCATAGCTTTGACTATTTGGACCTTTGTCAGCAAAGTGATGTCTCTGCTTTTTAATACCCTGTCTAGGTTTGTCATAGCTTTTCTTCCAAGGAGGATGTATCTTTTAATTTTATGGCTGCAGTCACCATCTACAGTGACTTTGGAACCCAAGAAAATAAAGTCTTTCTTGGCTAAATCTTCTCAAATGTTCCCCTAGTTTGAGCCTCACTTATTATCCATACGTTCTTTGAGAACCTGCTATACACAATGCATGTTCTGTATTTGCATAAATACAAACTTTCTTATTCCGTATGCCGTAAGCATATTGAGGCCTGGCCTGTGTCCTCTGCTTTGTGTCTCTCACAATCCTCTGTGAGGCTCAGAATAGGTATCTTGTAAATTTAAGAAAAAGGTAAATTAAAACTTCAATTAAAGGGTCAAAAAAGACTTCCCAGGTGTTGCTAGTGGTAAAGCACCCATCTGCCCATCTGCCAATGCAGGAGACATAAGAGACTGGGGTTCGATCCCTGGGTTGGGAAGATCCCCTGGAGGAGGGCATGGCAACCCACTCCAGTGTTCTTGTCTGAAGAATCCCATGGATGGAGGAGCCTGCTGCGCTACAGTGTATAGCCTTGCAAAGGACACACTTAGCAGCCTGTCGCTCCTCAGAGTAGGAGTGACTTAGTCCAGCACATCACAATGGGTCAGAATGTGGTTGCTTCAGGAACCAGCGTGAATTTTGAGAGACTATAGTGCAGAATGTCAAAATCAAGACAGATGACAGACTTTAGGCTCATTTCAAGGTTCTGAAAGCTCCCAGGAAGCAGCCTGAAGGAGCGAGTCTGTGCAGAGATTTCTCTAGAGAAACTGGCCACTATGCCAAGCTGGAGCCCAGCCCTCACGTGCCAGGCTGGGGGTTACAGTCTCACCACAACCAGCCAGAGTGGCTCCAAGGAGACTGCAGTCTCACATAATTTGTGGGAAGAGCAGGAGCGGCAACTTAGCCTAGATTCTCCACCTACCTGAGGAACCTAGAGGCGAAAGGGCATGCCTGGGGCCACAGGAGAAAGAGAGGAGGGCGAGGGGGATGCTGCTGGGCTGGGCTGGGCAGTGACCTGCTTCCCTTCCACTTGTGAAGCAGAGCCCATGGACCTGGGGTTCTTGGGGAATCACAGGAGGGGTGGCAGCCAGTGGCCAGTGTGAAACAGGTCCTGGTCCCTCTTAGATGGTTCAGGAATGATAATGGACAGACCGAGTGGGTAAAGTGGAGTAAACCTCAGGAAATCCATGGGGAAGGGGCTGGTGGAGGGGCAACTTGAGAGCAAGGCCTGCTGGCAGCTCTCTGGGGTCTTCACTGGTGCAATGGAGACCAAGGACCCAGGAAAGAGCCCCCAGAATAAGTCCCCCTGAAGCACCTGCCAGTCTCAGGGAGCATGGAGCATCCACCGCCAGTACCCAGCACGGAATACCTTCTGAACCCTTCTGACACTCAGGCAGAAGTCTAGAAGGGTAGGGGGGCGGAGTGGAGGCAAAAAGAAGGAGGAGCTCCCCAAGTCATTTCCAAGATAGCCTGAAGTCCTCCTAGCAGACAGAGAAAGAAGTATCAATTCTGAAATGTACTAAACCTTCATGGTTCTTATGACTATTTAGCATCCGTGTTTAAAATATGACCTTAAGACTATTATTACTCAAAGCTCTGCAGAAAAGACTTGGAGTCTGCTGGAGATTTTACCCAGGCTTTTACCCCCAACTCCATTAAATATGTTGAAAGGTACAATGGGTGGGGACAAGCTGTTTCACTTTGATTGTAACTCATGAGTTGTTCAGTATTCCTCTTAATTAAATGCTTGCAGATTAATTTTTTATGTGCTTAAAATCCTGTGAAAATCAAATCTAAGTAAAATATCTTCTAACAATAAAGTTTTAGAAGAACTTGTTGTAAGTTCAGTTAAATGAAACTTGCATTAGAACTCTCCTTTAGAATATAGCCTGTAATTCGTATGTCAGCTCTCTATTACCTATAAGGATGATTAATTTTTGATTGTTTGTTCAGTCACCAAGTTATGACTGACTCTTTGTGACCCCATGGACTGCAGCATGCCAGGATTCACTATCTCCCAGAGTTTGTCGAAGATTTTGTCCATTGAATCAATGATGCCATCAAACAATCTCATCCTCTGCCACCCTCTTCTCCTGCCCTCAATATTTCCCAGCATCACGGTCTTTTCCAGTGAGCCAGCTCTTTGCATCAGGTGGCCAAAGTATTATAGCTTCAGCTTCAGCATCAGTCCTTCCAGTGAATATTCAGGGTTAATTTCCTTTAAGATTGACCTCTTTGATCTCCTTTTTATTGAAGGACTCTCAAGAGTCTTCTCCAGCACGGCAAGGCAAAAGCATCAGTTCTTCAGTGTTCTGCTTTCTTTCTGGTCCAGCTCTGACATCCATACATGACTACTGAAAAGACCATGGCCTTGACTATTATGGACCTTTGTTGGCAAAGTGATGTCTTTGTATTTTAATATGTTGTCTAGGCTTGTCATCAGAGAAGGCAATGACACCCCACTCCAGTACTCTTGCCTGGAAAATCCCACGGATGGAGGAGCCTGGTAGGCTGCAGTCCGTGGGGTCACTGAGAGTCAGACATGACTGAGCGACTTCACTTTCTCTTTTCACTTTCATACATTGGAGAAGGAAATGGCAACCCACTCCAGTGTTCTTGCCTGGAGAATCCCAGGGACGGGGAAGCCTGGTGGGCTGCCGTCTACGGGGTCACACAGAGTCGGACATGACTGAAGTGACTTAGCATAGCATAGCATAGGCTTGTCATAATTTTCCTGCCAAGAAGCAGTCGCCTTGATTTCATGACTGCAGTCACCATCTGCAGGGATTTTAGAGCCCACAAAGAGGAAATCTAGGATGATTCATTATTATAACAAATCCGTTTGATTTCATTTTACTTTGTCTACTCACCCAGTTTCTTTTATAACACATACCTGCTCAGCCCGGTGCAGGGACTGTTGGAGACTCTAAGACTGTGATATGTTCCCTCTTTTCATGGAGCTTGAAGTACTTTTGGATTAACAAATTGTGTGAAAGCAAATTGAGTAAAATATAAGTACAAAAGGGTTGAGTCGAGAGTCTAAACATATGGTGCCTAAGTGGCCGGGGGCACAGATTAACATCGGGTAAATTAACCTGAAAATAGACACAAAAAGAGGACTTTGGGCTTTGGATTAGATCAGGATAAATGCAGTATGAACATTTTAGTCAGCTTACAATGATCATCATTAATCGATTCATTTAAAAATTAATTTCCAAGCGCCAGGCAGGCATTGTGCTGTGGTTTAGACACACACTGTCGAATAAAACAGTTTCCCTTCTCTCATGAAGAGTGAGACTCCAGCCTAACATGCTGGCCCAGTAAACCTCTCATTATGGAGAGTTGTCCAATTTGTCAGTCACTCCATATGCTTATACTTCCTAAATAATTTCTCTCAATGATGATAGTGCTATTCGATTTTGTCATGAGAGAATAATTCCTTTTGCTACTACGTTTTAATTACAGCCAACACTTATGGAATAGTTATTTATATATCAAGCAATGTTATGAGCATCTGATGTGTCTTAACTCAATCTTTAAAAAGACCTGTGCTGCAGGTACTATTATTAATCCTGTTTTGTAGATCAGAAGACTCGTACAAAGTGTTATGTTTCTTTTTGTTACTTGGATTAAATGAATTCTATTAGAATTCTAATAGACAAAAAAGTAAATGTAACCTGCTCACTACCTTAGCTGGGATTCAAACCCAGCTTTATCAATATGGGAGCCTTTGAGTAAATTTAAAAAGTGGGCATTTAGGCATGGAGTTCATTGGGAAAGTTAGACAGACGCAATAAGCAGGAATGCACTAAATTATCAATTAAAAAGAGAAAGTGTCCCACTGCATTTTAAAAACCAGATTGTGTAAGTGCTTTGGAATTTAGACACCAGTCTTTCTAAGCTTCAAAACTGCCTGTGAAAGAGAGCTGAGCGCATCTGCCCTGAAAGCCGCGGGACCTTTCAGTAAGCACAGACACATAATGTGGGTCACGGTGTTGGCAAAACTGTAAGTGCTACACACGTCACTTTCTGTTGGCGCCGTTTGTGCATTTGAACTTCATTAAAAAGCAGCAACCATCACTCTTACAAAGTGTTATGTTTCTTTTTGTTACTTGAATTAAATGAATTCTATTAGAATTCTAATAGAATTCATTTAATGATTTCTCTAATTAGGTATCAAAATTTTTTTTGACTTGAGAGTCAGGAAGAAGAGTAAAAGAAAGTGAAGAAGCTAGAAGCCAGGGCTTGTTGTTGGATAGTTTTCACGGTTTATGTTAGAATCCTGGTGAGCAGGAGAGGGGACCCTCTATTCTCCTCAGAAGCCTCTGCAGAGAGAGGTGTCTGCTCTGTCTGTGGGTCTAGGGATTATGTTCTTGTTCTTCAGTTGCTGAGTTGTGTCCAGCTCTTTGCAAGCCTGTGGACTGTAGCCGGCCAGGCTCCTCTGTCCATGGGATTTCCCAGGCAACAATGCTGGAGTGGGTTGCCATGCCAGGCAGATTCTTTACCATCTGAGCCACCAGGGAAGCCACTAGGGATTGTAGGGAGTTGCCAAAAATGGAGAAGGCAGATTGCTGTTTCCAAGTAGAACAGAGTGAAATTAGCAGCCCAGGGCGGCATAAACAATATCTGGGAATTAAGTCCCCAAACAGTTTGTGTCTAGATTTGATCCCAACAGCAATCTCTCTCTTTAAAAAATGGTTACGATATTCAGTGTCACATATGTGTCTGTCGGTGATAATTGAGTCAGCCACTCTACACGGCAAGGAGCCGATTTCTAGAGGAAGAATTCCAGGCTTGCTGTGACGGCACTTCCATGCACCTCATAGGCAGAATGATCACACCCTCAATCACGATTTACACTTCTCTCTGTTACAGACCTAAACCTGAGCCCATCTGCCCCTCTGCAGGATTCCACATGAAGATGACGTGAGGTGTCTGTGTTCCATCTGACTGTATGTAACTCAGGTCTGTTCTCTGTCCTTGAACAGGAGTCCACTGTGAAGAGGATGTGGATGAGTGCTCGTCCAGCCCTTGCCGCAACGGGGGCACTTGTGAGAATTCACCTGAGGGTTACACTTGCCACTGCCCGTTTGATCCCCATTCTGGAGTCTTCTTTGGAGGCAGGGACTGCTCCGATATTCTCCTGGGCTGTGCCGATCATCCGTGTCTAAACAACGGGACGTGTGTCCCCCACGTCCACAACGGCTGGCACGGATTCGACTGCCTGTGCCCCCCTGGCTATACCGGGTCACAGTGTGGAACCGTCACCACGCTGTCCTTTTTGGGCAGCGGCTTCCTGTGGGTCTCAAGTGGCTCAGCTCTGGCCCAGGACTCAGGCTGTACCATAGCCCTCAGGTTCCAGACTGTCCAGCCGGCAGCCCTGCTGCTCTTCCGGGGTGACCGGGATGCGTTTGTGATGCTGGAGGTGCTGGCTGGCTTTGTCCACTTGACCGTTCAAGTTGGCGATTGGCCGAAGGTGGTCCTGCTCATCCCCCACGACACTAGTGATGGAGGATGGCATGCCGTGGAGGCGACATTTGCAGACACTGTGACCCTCGCCCTACGTGACGACTCTTGCACGGGGACATGCATCACTAGGGCTCCTTCTCCATTTGAAAGTGATGGGTCATCAGCGTGTGCTCTCCAGAACTCCTTTTTGGGGGGTTTGCCAGAAGGAAGAGGCCACAGTGGTGATGCTCTGTTTAACGTCTATAAGATACCACCCGCACCTTCGCTGGTAGGCTGCCTCCAAGACGTGCACCTGGACTCGAATGCCATCACCGCAGAGAACCTCTCATCGGACCAGTCTCTGAACGTCAGGGCAGGCTGCGCCCGAAAGGACTGGTGTGAGACCCAGCCTTGTCACAACAGAGGACGCTGCCTCAACCTGTGGCTCGGTCACCGGTGTGAGTGCTACAGGCCCTACCGCGGCCACGGCTGTCACGGAGGTGAGGGGGCTGGGGGCTCGGGGGCCGGGGGCTCGGGGGGCCGGGGGCCTAACGGCCAGGCTGCTCCTGGTGGAGATGACCCCACAGGACGCTGCTGCTGGCCGCCCGCCGACGGGAAACGGAGGAGGCTGGGGGTGTACACTAGTTCCGTCTCAGTGAATGCGTCCCACGCCAGGGTTTCAGCCATGCAGAGAAGCGAAAACTAAGCCCACAGCTCCCATCCAAGCGGGTTTCCTTCTTGGTGTTTACAAAATGCTGCTACAATCTTATTTGTGGTGTATCAGAAATTTATTGTATATTTTACTTGAAAGGGAAGCAGTCTTTTTGAAGAATAGGCCATGAAACTAGTCAGTGCCAAGCCCTAACTCAATGGCTCATGTGTAGTAGGAGTTTCTTTCCTAAGAAACAGTTACTTTCTTGCCCTCCTTTCTATGCAGTTCACACTTGCTCCAAAATCGTGCCTCAGTTTAGCACTTTTATAAAGCACCAATTTTATTCAAAGGTGTATTTTTAAGAGTTGCATTGGAGAAAACAGGTATTCTACTTACGTGTCCAAGAAAGAAAATATTTTTAAAAAGTAACAATATGGAAACTGGGTAGACGCCGTAAACTAATTGATTTAATTTCTCCAGCAGATGAGTTTGAAACGCACTTCAAAAGCCTTACTTCCGACATCGTTCCAAAGATTGCTGTTGATAGTGGTCAATATATACCTGTTTCTTTTTATTATGATTCTTTTGCACTGAAAATGTCGGAAAAGTAATTGCAACAGACTGCTTTGAAGTGCAGCTGTAATTCACCCTAAGATTTGAGAGTCATTTGAAAGAGGACGACATCTGGTAAATAGTCTTCTGTGCTTTATATGAAGTAAAATTGAAACCAGCCTTGGTCTGTACCCTACTCCATGTTTGAAGGGCTGAGAATTATTAGACACTATTCATGGACCTCCCCCTGACCGCAGTATTCATTACAAATCACGGACCTGCTTGACAATGCGGTCTGGCATCTACTAGCTCTAAGTAATATTTTAAATGGAGTGGCAAGTTGTTTTGAGATTTTTTTTTAAAGGAGAAAGGGAGAAATTATACTGCAGCAATGTTCAGTTTTTGAAGAAAAATCTAATTGACCCAAGGCAATATTTTTCCTACATATACAAAATAACAAACAGATGCTGAGTCATTTTGACCAGCTTCCAAGTGCGGTGACCCACGAGGTTACTTCTGACTGCAGTGATGCTAACTGTCCTGGTAAATAGATTCAAGAGATGCCAGTCTCGTGGGTTCTGGTTTGCTTTATTTTTTTCCAACTCGGAAAACTCACAGTCTTGAAACCCAGTTCCTGAGTTGGTTACCTGTCCCCTGTCTTCCTCCAAGTTCCTTCTCCCCCACCCTGCTGCCCCCACCCCTCCACTATTTGAAACTGGTTAATCCTCATGAAAAAGCTTCAGAAGATACCTCCTTAGGGAGTAAGTTCTGTAAAGTCTTCTCTTTCTGAAATTCTTGGTATAAGTTTAAGAAAAGTTATATTTTGGATATCATCTCTTAGTCATAAATTCAAAGCATCCTTGTGTGCATTCTGCCTCTCAGTCATGTCTCACTCTTTGTGACCCCATGGACTGTAGCCCACAAGGCTCTTCTGCCCATGGGATTCTCCAGGCAAGAATACTAGAGTGGGTTGCATGACCTCCTCCAGGGGCTTTTCCCGATCCAGGGATCAAACCCGCATCTCTTGAGTCTCCTACATTGGAAGACAGGTTCTTTACTACTAGCGCCACCTGGGAAGCCCCAGAGTGTCCCCTATTTGCTGTCATCTTTGAGGAATGTTCACTGGGGAGTTTGTCCCATCACAGAAGATGCTTCAAGCCATGTGGGACAACCTGGAACCTTTCTGTCATTGTGCACAGACGTTCAGGAGGGGGGAGATGTGCTAAAAAGTATAAGGTGAACTTCACCCAGGTCTTGGTCCCGGCTCAGTGTTTCCCAAACATGGTACCCGTTGCAAGGAACAGACAGACTGGAGGGAGAATTTAGCTGGTTGACTATACGTGGAAGACAGAGGGGCTTCCTGTATTGTAAAGCTGATCATTTAAAAATAATCAAGTGTCTCACAATAAGAAGAGTTCAGAGAAAATTTTCTCAGAACTTGTCTGCAAGTGTCTACGCTTCCTTAGAAGCATAGACATGATTCCTTAGGCATCATTTCTTGGTGCTCCATATCAGTGTTATCTTGTCATCCTGGCTGTGTCCAGGAACAGGGAGCTTCCAAGATACTGTTCAGTATAACGTGTCACTGATCTCATTCCTTCTAGAGGATGTTTCATTAACAGAGGCAATTGACATATGTTTTATCTTCAGTTATACACCTAAACTTTGAGACTCTTACCCTTTTGGAATTCGAGCTTCTTAGGCATAGGATGAGCTTCACTCCATGACTGAATTTCTTACAGCTGTGCGTACCAAGTGTAGTGGCCCAGAACTCTGTTTATGCATCGCCAGGCATGAGAATCCATTCATCCTCCATCTCCATCCTCCAGAAATCCCCTAAAAGTTGTTTCTTGGTCCTGAAATAATGGACCAAGAAAGGATAATGGTCCTTATAAGGGAAGGATGACCCACCCTTCCATTCATTGGCTGCATTGTAACTCTTGAAGCCAATGCCAATCTTGTTTACATGTGTTCTGCATGAGAACACAAATATTTGGAGACAAGTCTTGTACTATCCAGGCCGTTGTGCCTATCATGTTAAACACACCCAGCTTCTTCCAATGCCTTCCTTAGGGGCTCGTTTTCAGACCTTCCATTGGCTGCTTGCTTGCTTGGGAATAAATGTGCTTATCTGGCTCCTAGATGGGTCAGAGTGCAGAGTGCCACGGGACTGTGACCTCATTCTGGAGAACGTTCTTCTATTCTACAGCCTGTGATCACAATGGCCTTTGGGCAGCCGCTTTCTGCGATAGGCTCACTTTGAGCTGTTTTCACAGATGGTGCCACAGAGTTCTGCTTCTTCACCCTAAACCAGTGAAGGGTGTTTAGACCCAAGTGGCTTTTATTTATTCTCAATACATTTCTTCTTGTTGCAGTCCATCAATCATCAGAACTTGAAGTTACTTTTCAGCCGTATTTGTCATCTCTCTCCAGGACACATCAACAACACATATGAGAATCATTCTTTCCATGTCCCTAGACGGGTCATGTATGGCATCAGGTGCTTCTAAAGTCATGTACTAAATCACGTGCTCTGACTACGTGCTCATGACTTCTGAAGACAAACAGGACTGCTGAAGAGTCAAGCTTCTGAGAGAAAGAAACCGCTCTGTGTTCTGTCTTTTTAATCTGGATCCACAAAGTGATGCTGTAGGCGTCCCAGGATGACCAGCGGGGACCGCCCCTGAGCTGAGCGGTTCTGTGCATTTTCCCAAACCTTGGGAACTTCAAGAGCCAGCTTTCCTTATTAAACATTTTATCTCACATGAAAGCGCTGCTGTGTGTTCAGAGATGTTAGCCTCTTCAAACGGACTGTTACATCTAACGGTGCGCTTTGAAAGCCACCTGTAGCTCACTGGAGCGGGTGGTCTCCAAATGCAGATTCGAGCTGTAATGATCCTGTAAGAAATCGAGATGAAATTCTGAAAATGCAGCCTTTTGTGTGGTAGGTCTTCAAACATGGTGGCTGCCTGAGCAAGTTTCACTGTAGTTCAGCTAAACTAAAATATGTCCCGTCTTTGTTCCAACTTCAGTGGAACCATATGACATCATTTAAATGTGTTGGAATATGCCATTTTTCTGGGTAGGATGGGGATGTGAAGACTTGAAGATGGTAATATCTTTAAGGGGATGCCCTTGTCGAGTGCATCAGTGATTTCCAGGTTGCCAAATTCAGCAGTCAATTTTCAGCCCTCACCTGCGTTGACTGCTCAGCAACCATTTCCACAGTCGAATACCCCCTCTTCCTGAAAGGCTTCCCTGGTGGCTCAGCCAGTAAAGAATCCACCTGCGATGCAGGAGACCCCAGTTCAATTCCTGTTATAGGAAGATTGCCTGGAGAAGGGATGGACTACCCACTCCAGTATTCTTGGGCTTCCCTGGTGGCTCAGCTGGGGAAGAATCCACCTGCAATGTGGGAGACCTGGGTTCAATCCCTGGGCTGGAAAGATCCCCTGGAGAAGGGAAAGCCTACCCACTCCAGCATTCTGGCCTGGAGAGTTCCTGGACTGTATAGTCCATGGGGTCACAAAGAGCTGGGCATGGCTGAGTGGCTCTCACTTTTGCTTTACTTTTCCTCCTGAAAACCCTTCCTTCCCTAGGCTTGGGGGTATCACTCTCTGGGCTCTCTTTCTATCTTATTCATTTATCCACATGCCTGATGCTTAAAGGCTCAGTTCTTGGACCTCTTCTCTCTCTAGATTCATGTTCTTGGTGATCACATCTAGTTTCATGCCTTTAAAAGCCATGTGTACATGGGCAAATCCAAAATTACTATGGCTCGCGCCAAACGTCTTCCCCCGAACCTCTGTATCTAACTGCTGACTAGACACTTCCACCTGGATATCTAATAGGACATCTTAAATTTAATATGGAATCCCATTCCCCCACCACAACCCAAATCCATTCCTCCTGTTTTCTTCTCCATCTCTGCAAATGGAGATTCAGTGCTTCTAGTTACTTAGACCAAACACCTTGGAGATGAACTTGCCCTAAAAGATCCTGTTGGTCCTACCAAAACATTTCCAGAATCTGATCACTTCTCCCCATCTCCACCATGACCACTGATCCAAGCCACCGTCATTTCTTTCCTGCATTTCTGCAATAATATCTCTCCTTTCTTTGGGGTTTTGCTCAAATAGTACCTTCTCAGAGCTCTTCCCTGATGACTCCATTTAAAATGCCAGCTCCACTCCCACCCCCAGCTCTCTGTAATCCCATTGTCTGCTTGACTTATTTTACACCAAAGAACCTGTCACCACCTCACATACCACATAACCTCTACCCAGGTGGAATATAAGCTTTAGGAGTACGAAAACTTTTGTTTCAACTGTATCATCAATGCTTTTGAAGGTCCGGGTCCATTCATTTTCCTGCTCAAGGGTTTTCTTGTGGTGAGGCACACCCGTAGTGTTGCCACGTCCGTGCATTAGAAACCTCTCTGTCCCCAGGAAATGTTGGGTGAGTTCAAAACTCAGCTTTTGAAAAAAATAAATAAATAAAAATAAAAAAACAAACAAACAAAACTCAGCTTTTGGATTGAGTCCAACTTCTGTGTGCTCCACGCCTTTCCTTTACCCACCAAGGATGACAGGAAGAAGAGTCCTCCTCTTCCTTTGTTCAACTGCCTCACCTCCTATTATTGTCAGGGCCATCTTCCCAAGTGAGGATTTGCCAATCTAATTCTTGATTTCTGTCCTTTGCAAGGAATAATTAGATTTAATGCCACTAGCTTGAGGATGCTCCCCATATACCAAAAATGACGATTGCTCAAATAGCCTGCTTACATGTCCTGGAGGAAGAGCTCTTGCTCCCCAGACTTCTCCGAGCCAAGCTGGAGCAGGGTAGTATCTGGTCTTCCTCCTTTTAGTTCCACCTCTTCAGGGCAGTGAGGAGGAGGCGTGCAGTTTCATCAGTGCAGAAATCTTCTCTTCCTCCTTGTGATCAGTGGACCTCAACTATAAACTATACACCGAAATCTAATTTTCAGAATAAAGTAAACCCACAAGTTCAGAAAGTCAGGCTAAATTGTCATTCTATTGAATAAGTCTGTCCTGAACTTTAAAAAATATGGCAGTATTTGTGCATATATATATATATATATCTCCATTATGGGTGTCCCTGGTGGCTCAATGGTAAAGAATCCATCAGACAATGCAGGAAATATGGGTTCAATCCCTGTGTCATGAAGATCCCCTGGAGAAAGTAAATACAACCCACTCCAGTATTCTTGCCTGCCTGAGAAGTCCCATGGACAGAGGAACCTGGCAGGCTACAGTCCATGGTGTTGCAAAGGAGTTGGACATGACTGAGTGAAGAAACAACAACATATATGCATTGCAATATATATGTGTGTGTGTGTGTGTGCATATATATATTATATATATATATAAAATCTTTTGCTGCTTTTTACTTGTGAATCTTAAGATGTTTCTTCTTGGTTTCTCCTCCTCTATTTTGATATTAAAGAGTATGTGGCAGGCAGATTTGGCCAAGATGACTCTCCTGGATATGCTGTTTTTCATCTCAACAAGGATTATGAAGAGGACCTCATGCTCTCCATGTTTGTTCGAACACGCCGTCCGGCCGGCTTGCTCCTAGCTCTAGGAAACGGCACTTACCAGTACCTCCGTGTCTGGCTAGAGCATGGCAGGCTAGCGATGCTGACTCCAGGTTCTCCCAAATTACTAGTAACATTTGTTCTCAGCGACGGAAATGTCCACTTGGTATCTTTGAAAATCAAGCCGAATAAAATTGAATTGTATCAGTCGTCACAAAATCTAGGATTTCTTTCTGCTCCTACGTGGAAACTCCAAAGAGGAGATGTTCTCTACGTTGGTGGACTGCCTGACAGGCAAGAGACTGAGGTGAGTGGTGGATTCTTCAAAGGCTGTATCCAAGATATAAGGCTAAACAACGAGAACCTGGAATTCTTCCCAAATTCAACGAGCAATGCAGCCCACAGCGCCGTTCTTGTCAATGTGACCGAAGGCTGTCCCGGAGACAACCTGTGTGAGGTAGGATTACTCACATGGACCCTGTCCGTGCTGTGTCCCCTCCCTCCTGAACCCCCTCCCACCCCCACCCCATCCGCCCCTCCAGGCCGTCCCAGAGCACCAGCTTTGGGTTCCCTGCGTCGTGCAGCCAGCTGTCACTGGCTGCTTTACATATAGTGATATGTGTGCTTCAGTGCTATTCTCTCAAATCATCCCATCCTTTCCTTAATGTCTCTTAAGATTGTTTTTGATGTGGACCATTTTTAAAGTCTTTATTGAATTTGTTACAATATTGCTTCTGTTTTATATTCTGGCTTCTTGGCCTCAAGGTGTGTGGAATCTTGACCCCTGACCAGGGATTGAACCCACATCACCTGTTTTGGAAGGTGAAGTCTTGACCGCTGGACCACAAGGGAAGTCCCCAGAGGCCATAGAGGGGTGGACATAAGTGCAGATGGAGCTCTCAGAAATTCCTTTGTCAGGGCTTCTGTTTTGATTACTTTGTGAGCAACCTTGTGAGGACTCAGATGATATGTTTCTGATTCAGAGGCAGGGCTCCTGGAGGGCAGAGGTGTCACTCTATGGGGACCCAGAGGATCTAAGTACCAGCTTCACCATTTGGCTTTTGATAGGATCTTGGAAGGGTTTCCCAGGTGGCTCCCTGGTAGAGAACCCACCTGCCAATGCAGGAGACATAAGAGACCCAGGTTCAATCCCTGGGATGGGGAGATCCCCTGGAGGAGGGCATGGCAACCCACTCCAGCATTCTTGCCTGGAGAACCCCATGGACAGAGGAGCCTGGTGGGCTCCAGTTCATGGGGTGGCGAAGCGTCAGACATGACTGAAGCAGGCACAAAAGCGCATACAGGATCTTGGACAATGAAAGGGGCCTAAGTTTCCTCACCAGGAGAAACAAGAGGTAAAGTCTCTAACTCAAATGATCATTAGTGTTATTGAAAGTGTTTGTAATTTGTAAATTATAGAGACTATTATTACACCTTTGAAAATCTTCCTTGTGCTACAGGAGATCAATATTATATTTTTTTATTTATTTCTCTTTTCCTTTTGATGGTAGCAGTAAGTTTTATTCCACTTACCAGCCAACAGATATAAAAATGTTTGATACATAAATAAGGAGGACGTTAACATGAACAGATTCACGGGGTCTCACTTGGCTCCTTTCTGCATTTAGCTGCCTTACGCCTGTGATTTAATGTCTACTCAGCCCAACCCCTGTCACCACGGAGGCGTCTGCTACCCGCTGTGGGACGACTTCTCCTGCTCCTGCCCTGCGAACACAGCCGGGAAGGCCTGCCAGGAGCTGCGCTGGTGTGAACTCGGCCCGTGTCCTCCCGGCTCCCACTGCCTGCAGCTGCCTCGAGGCTTCGAATGTAGGTGCAGCTTAACTTCTCAGCACCTGGTCCGGTTGGGCGTTTCAGTTGGTCGATGAGTCGACCCAGAAGAAGAGCGCAGACACACCCAGCCCAGCAGAGAAGCTGTGGTTGCTTCCCCCAGCGTGAGGGGTGGTGTAACAAGCCTAACACGAGTATAGCCAACCAGGGTAACCTCATGACACATCCCAACCCTGGGTTTCACGGGGGTGGGGAGATGGTGGCCATAGCAACTCCAAGCCTACATCCTGGATCATGTGAGGCTGATTTCTAGAGAAAGAACTAGCCAGCTGATATTTGGCTTTTCTTTCGTCCTTGCTGATTATGCAGAGCAAAAGTACCAGAGTGGGCCTGTTGCCATTGGTTAGCTATGAGGCCTCCAGTGGCTTACCTGCCTCCATAATCTAAGGCTTCCTCTGTAAAACAAGGATAAAACGTCTGCTGGACAAGCAGATAAATCTGTGTGTGTGTGTGTGTGTGATCATTGTATGACCTTGTGTGTAGACAGCCAAACGTTAAGCACTCAATTCCTGTTTGCAGTGAGTATTGCCCTCAATCGGAACAGTTCTCCTGCCCAAATGCAGCACTGCTCGGTAGTTTCCCAAATGTTAGAAAGCTGAACACTGTCCTCACAATTTTGACATGTCTACGTGCTGGTGACCCAGTGATTCACAGTCTGCCTTTTCTTCTACTTGAGACAATGTGCAGTTCAGTCTGTAGCCAACCCTTCATGTTTGGACTCAGCTCTCGTCTCTTTGCCTCGTTCAATGATTTTGCTTCTGAAATTTTTCTCTCGCCCGCCAGCATCATCATCAGTTCTCCCATCAGCACATAAACACACTGTCAAATCCTCGTCACACACTACTTCCTCTGAGTCCCTTGGGGGATGGTCCCTGCCCCCCACCCCCATCCCCGCCAGCTGCCTCCCATGTTCCTGCCCCTTTCCTGGTGGGAGAACCCCTCCAGGAGCTGGCCTCCACGCACTCCTCACGTCTTACTATCCAGTGTTCTTTCCTTTACCCCATCAGTCAGGCTCCCCCCACCGCCACCTCTACCCTGAACCCTCCCAGCCCAGAGCTCCACAGGCTGCCTCGTCTCTTCATCCCCTTTCCTACCCAAATGCCCCCTTCCCTGGCTTCATTTTCTTCGTGGCTCTTCTCATCCTTGGATGTTTCATTTTGTACGTGTTTGTTCACTTGCTCATCATCTTTTCCTCAGTGGAATATACGCTTCAAAAGAGAAGGAGGTGTTCTCTCTGGTTTCCTACATTACTCCTAGCATTTAGAATAGTGCCAAACACATAGGAGGCTGTCAGTCAATATTTGTTTAATGAATATCTGTTTTCTTCAATTTAACTCAATAGTTTCACTTAACTGCTCTAGACTTCAAATACATTGCCTGCATACAATTTAAAAAATATATAAAATACCTTGTAAAACAATGAACTAAAATAATAGTCTGGAGCTAGAGGGTAGATGTTGGAGAAGGCAATGGCAAGCCACTCCAGTACTCTTGCCTAGAAAATCCCATGGATGGAGGAGCCTGGTAGGCTGCAGTCCATGGGGTCACACAGAGCTGGACGCGAATGAAGCAACTTAGCAGCAGCAGCAGCAGCAGCAGAGGGTAGATGGACCTCAGGCCTCTTAACAATAACCGAGCCTGGAAGTGACTGAGGACGAGTATGTATTTGCTCTGATGTTTATGTATTTTAAGGTGTTATATCAACTTATCAGGTGACATGTGAAATGTATTGCATTGTATATATACTTGGGGAGCTTTTCTTGAAGAATACACATACCCTCATGTTTCGTATTTAAGAAATAATGTACTACACGTGGGGCTTTCCAGGGGGCGCTAGTGGTAAAGAACCCACCTGCCAATGCATGAGACGTAATAGACCTGGGTTCAGTCCCGGGGTCAGGAAGATCCCCTGGAGGAGGGCATGGCAACCCACTCCAGTATTCTTGCCTGGAGGATCCCATGGACAGAAGAGCCTGGTGGGCTACAGGCCATGGGTTGCACAGAGTGGGACACGACTGAAGCGACTTAGCACACACCCACATGAACACATGCCACACACATGAATAAAGCATGATGAATTTGCATAAAGAATGAGATCAGGCCTTAAATATGGCGCAGAATTTTAATGCCATCTTTTGCCTTGCTCGACCCTCTGAATTGCTTGCTTAAAATAGTTTACTACTTATTCACTTTATTATGACTCTTTTGATGGAAGTACTAAAGTTGTTTGTCCCAGTTATGTTCTACAAAAGGGTTTAAATCATTCTGAATGACTTCATAGGGAAAAAAGAAAAGGGTTCCTAAAAACAGTGGCGGTGTGAGAACCACACCCCGGGTGAGCGTTGCTGCCTTCTGTCTTCACGTGAAGGACTCGGATGCCTCGGAAAGGCACGGAGGGCTCTTCATTGCTAGGCGTTGCCTCTGCGGAGAGAGGAGAAAGTTTGCCTCTGACCTTTCACAGAGTCTCAGAAACATTTTTGACATATGATCTATCTTAATAAAGGAGGTGGGGGGAGGGAAATCAGTAGAAGGGGTGAACTTTTCCTGTCCAATAGATGTCACCCCTAGATCACTTTCTTTCTATGGTGTGTGATCTCGTGACCGTACGGTATGTTTTTTGAGTGAGATGTGCTGAGAACATAGTTCTGCTGGAGTAACTACCCGATTTACCTTTAGTACCTAATCGTTTCTATCTGTGCGTCCTATCAAAAAAGAGAGACTTAAAAATTACAACCCACCTTAGATCGAGCCATGTTTATTATGATAAAATTCCCTGAAAGAAGGACAGAGTATAAATGGTACCTGCACGGCGGTTCTAACTCAGATAACAAGGAGTGACTTCTGCACGGTCAGCATGTCCGTGAGACGAGTTATGCAGCATGACAGCTGCCCCTCTTCCTTCAGGAGCTGGACGAATAATGAGGTTTGTCATGTTAACGTTTATGTTAACATGTTACATGTTAAAGCATGTAATGAGACACTTCTTGCTCTTTTCCTCCCTAATCGCAACCTGGCTGGAAAACAAAACAAAACACACCACAGTCAAAAGCAATAAAATCAAGAGCAATGTTAATCCAGTCAAATGATCCACTTGAATTTACTCATGCTGAGGTTTCTAATCTATCTCACTTTTCAGAATTAATGACTGAGTTACTTTCATACATTATTCATTCAATAATATTTACTGAGCATCTATTCTATGCCAGGCAGTGTTCCAGGCACAGGGCTTAGTGAGAACCTAAACAGAGAATGTTCAAGATCTCGTGAGGAAAGTGTCTTTCCTCACTATGTTCTAGTGAGGAAAGACCAGGAACAAGTAGGAAAATTTTTACTTATTTTATTATTATGTATTATTTTATATATAAGATATGAGTATTTTATATATTATTATATAAAATGTATATTTTATCTATTATATAAAGAATCTACCCATAATGCGGGAGACCCAAGTTTGATCGCTGGGTTGGGAAAACCCCCTGGAGGAGGGCATGGCAACCCACTCCAGTATTCTGGCCTGGAGAATCCCATGGACAAAGGCACCTGGTGGGCTACAGTCCAGAGGGTCACACAGAGTCAGACATGACTGAGCAACTAACACTTTCACTATATATTATTATATTTTTTATTTTGTTTATTTTAAATTGGATTGTTAAAGAAAATTTAACAATGTAATTTCAAATCGTTAGAAGATGCTATGGAGAAAATCAAGCAGAATAATTGAAAAGAGAGTGGATTTGGGACAGAAACACTTGGATAGTCTCAGAGGAGGTGACATTTAAGCACATATTATGTTGAGAAAGAGGCGGGTATGGGATGAGCAGGGGCCAATATCCTGTCTAAGTAACAGCAAGGGTAAAAGACATGCTTTGTGAACAAGTGTGTTGTCTTCAAGAAACAGCAGGAAGCTTTTGTGACTGTAGCATGTGAGCGAGGAAGAGTGGCAGGAAATGGCACTGGAGAGTCGGTCAGGGGCTGGGTCACAGGAATTCTGTCCGCCATGTGTGGGACTTGGGGCGTCTTTCTAGATGTCATGGTAAGCAGTGGGGTCTCAGGCTCAGAAATGGTTGGTACGTTGCTCTGCAGAGCAGTAGAAACCAGAACACTGAGGAATAACTGGAAGAGTCTGTATATGAAGTGTTTGAGGTTGGGTGTGGTACTCCACATGTGAGGAAAAGACAGTGCTGTGAGGTTCATTTTGACTGAAAGCTGGAAGACAATGAGCATAGAGAGTTGCCTGTTGGATTGGGACACGCTGATGCCTCCATGACCTTGACAAGAGTGGTTTCAGTGACGTGATGGGAACCAAAGTCTCAGTGGAAGATGTTAAAAAACAAAATGGGAGATGAGAAAGTGGAGACAAGGTGAATATAAAACTATTTGGAAAAAGCTTTGCCAGAGAAGGAACTAGAGAAATAAAAATGCAAGAGGGTAGGTGCAGGTCAGGGTAGGACTCAGGTTTTCGTGTGCAATTGCAACCTATTTGTGCACTGTTGGGAAATGAAAGAAGGGGGGGGAATGATGACACAGTGCGGGGGGGGGTTCCGTGTAGAAGGTGGAAATGAAGGGGACCCAAGGCATGGCCATGAGAGCTGAGCTTGGGTATGTGCGGGAAAACCTACAGCTTCCCACCCAATTAGGGAAAGCCCAGAGGTTCCCCTCCTGTGTGTTTCCCCTTGATTTTGACACTAGGACCCCACTGACAGCATTTCTGATGCCTGATGTGTGCAGGTTCCCCCTGACCAGGCAATTCTGCAGCACCAGCTGGGTGTCCTCAAGTTATCACAATTCAGGGCAACTCTGCCTCTGTCTATCAGACATAGTGTAAGGTCTCACAGGCCAAGGGCTTGGTCCTGCTAGAAGACTCCCACCCCGTGTCCGATGCCAACTACAAGTCCAGGTTGTCACTCGTGCTTCTGATCAATCAGCTGGAAATCTGAGATTCCGGCAATCCCCACCTTGGTTCAGTTAATTTGCAAGAGCAGCTCACAGAACTCGGGGAAACACTTAATGGCTTACCAGCTTATTGAAAGATCTGCAAAGGCCCCAGATGGACATCTGGATGAGGAGATACATAGGGCGAGGTCTGGGAGGGTCCGCAGTGTAGGAGCTTCTGTCCCAAGGAGATGGGGTGCATGGCCGTCCCAGTATACCTGTGTTGAACAGCTTGGAACCTCTCTGAACGCCATACTTTCGGGGTTTGGTGGAGGCTTCTTTATGTAGGCATGACTAATTATTAACCCCATTTTCCAACCTCGTCCTTCTCTAGAGGATGGGCTGGGGCTGAGAGTTTCAAGCTTCTAGTCATGGCTCCGTCTCCCTGATGACCAGCCTGCAGCCAGGCTCCATTCAGGAACCCAAGCAGAGTTGTCTCATTACAACACACATGCTCCCAGTGCCATGCTCTCAGCATTTAGGAATTCACCAGGATTTTCAGAGCCTCGGGTCAGGAACCAGGGGCAGAGAACAGTAGATATATTTCCTTTTATTATGCAGATGAGAAGAAGGGCAATGCATCCACTATAACATCCATAAACATCCAATGCATCCATATAAGCGCCAATCCTTTGGCCACCTGATAGGAAGAGCTGACTCCTTGGAAAAGACCCTGATGCTGGGAAAGATTGAAGGCAGGAGGAGAATGGGACGACAGAGGATGAGATGGTTGGATGGCATCGCCGACTCAATGGAAATGAGTTTGAGCAAGCTCTGAGAGATGGTGAAGGACAGGGAAGCCTGGTGTGCTGCAGTTCATGGGGTCACAAAGAGTTGGACTTAACTGAGCAACTCAACAGCAGTCTATTAGAATAGAAAGCAGAGTGGATCCAAATTTGCCAGGTTTACAGGTTAGGTGGAAAGCTAAAGCAGTTCTTCTTTCTCTTGTTTTCTCAAGAACGTATTAAAGGAGATCATAACTGACAGCATCAGATATTTTAAGAGAGAAAACACTTCAATAGAAAAATCCACTAAGATTGCCCCAAAGTACTATGGTCATATGTGATCGTGTATACCTGTGTATACATGTGTATACAGTGAAGCAGATAGTATGGTTGTATGATTTTTCCCATTTCACAGAATACTACTCTTAGTTAGGCACAGATTGGTAACTGGACACTTAATTGGAGTTTGCAGAGAGTAAGTCAGTCATTTAGACTGCTACTTTTAAGTGTCTCATGGTCGGCTTCCCAGGTGGTACTAGTGGTAAAGAATCCGCCTGCCAGTACAGGAGACCCAAGAGATGTGGGTGAGGTCTCTGGGTCAGGAAGATCCCTGGAGAAGTAAAGGGCAGCCCCTCCAGTATCCTTGAGTGGAAAACTCAAAGGACAGAGGAGCCCAGTGGGCTACAGCCCATAGCATTGCAGAGGGTCAGACTTGACAGAGCGCACAGTCGGCTAACTCAGAAGCCAGTCTTCTCTGTTAATTTACTGTGTAACCATAGTTAGACTTGAGACTGCTTTGTGCTTAGTTTCTTGATGTATAAAATGGGTAATAAATGCTTTATTGGTGGGAACTGAAGTAAAATAATATTGGAATGTATTAGCGTTTCAATGGAAAAGAAATATATGATTTGGGTTTTGGTGTCAGGCCATCCAGGTTTGACACTGTCTTCATTAACTATTAGCCATTTGACCACGAAAAAATTACTTAACTTCTACAAATCTCAATTTCTTATTCTATAAAATAGAAATGATATTCGACTGAAGTCGCTCAGTCGTGTCCAACTCTTTGTGACCCCATGGACTGTAGCCTACTGGGCTCCTCCGTCCATGGGATTTACCAGGCAAGAGTACTAGAGTAGGTTGTCATTTCCTTCTCCAGGGGAACTTCCCAACCCAGGGATCGAACCCTTGTCTCCCTCATTGTAGGCAGATGCTTTACCGTCTGAGCCACAAGGGAAGCCCCTTTCAATGGAAAAGAAATATATGATTTGGGTTTTGGTGTCAGACCATCCAGGTTTGACACTGTCTTCATTAACTATTAGCCATTTGACCACGAAAAAATTACTTAACTTCTATGAATCTCAATTTCTTATTCTATAAAATCAGATCAGATCAGATCAGATCAGTCGCTCAGTCGTGTCCGACTCTTTGCGACCCCATGAACCGCAGCACCCAGGCCTCCCTGTCCATCACAAGCTCGCGGAGGTCACTCAGACTCGCATCCATCGAGTCAGTGATGCCATCCAGCCATCTCATCCTCTGTCGTCCCCTTCTCCTCCTGCCCTCAATCCCTCCCAGCATCAGAGTCTTCTCCAATGAGTCAACTCTTCGCATGAGGTGGCCAAAATACTGGAGTTTCAGCTTTAGCATCATTCCTTCTAAAGAAATTCCAGGATTGATCTCCTTCAGAATGGACTGGTTGGATCTTCTTGCAGTCCAAGGGACTCTCAAGAGTCTTCTCCAACACCACAGTTCAAAAGCATCAATTCTTCGGCGCTCAGCCTTCTTCACAGTCCAGCTCTCACATCCATACATGACCACAGGAAAGACCATAGCCTTGACTAGGCGAACCTTTGTTGGTAAAGTAATGTCTCTGCTTTTGAATATGCTATCTAGGTTGGTCATAACTTTCCTTCCAAGGAGCAAGCGTCTTTTAATTTCATGGCTGCAGTCACCATCTGCAGTGATTTTGGAGCCCAGAAAAACAAAGTCTGACACTGTTTCCACTGTTTCCCCATCTATTTCCCATGCAGTGATGGGACCAGATGCCATGATCTTCGTTTTCTGAATGTTGAGCTTTAAGCCAACCTTTTCACTCTCCACTTTCACTTTCATCAAGAGGCTTTTTAGCCCCTCTTCACTTTCTGCCATAAGAGTGGTGTCATCTGCATATCTGAGGTTATTGATATTTCTCCCGGCAATCTTGATTCCAACTTGTGTTTCTTCCAGTCCAGCATTTCTCATGATGTACTCTGCATATAAGTTAAATAAACATGGTGACAATATGCAGCCTTGACGTACTCCTTTTTCTATTTGGAACCAGTCTGTTGTTCCATGACCAGTTCTAACTGTTGCTTCCTGACCTGCATACAGATTTCTCAAGAGGCAGATCAGGTGGTCTGGTATTCCCATCTCTTTCAGAATTTTCCATAGTTTATTGTGATCCACACAGTCAAAGGCTTTGGCATAGTCAATAAAGCAGAAATAGATGTTTTTCTGGAACTCTCTTGCTTTTTCCATGATCCAGCGGATGTTGGCAATTTGATCTCTGGTTCCTCTGCCTTTTCTAAAACCAGCTTGAACATCAGGAAGTTCACGGTTCACATATTGCTGAAGCCTGGCTTGGAGAATTTTGAGCATTACTTTGCTAGCGTGTGAGATGAGTGCAATTGTGCGGTAGTTTGAGCACTCCTTGGCATTGCCTTTCTTTGGGATTGGGATGAAAACTGACCTTTTCCAATCTTGTGGCCACTGCTGAGTTTTCCAAATTTGCTGGCATATTGAGTGTAGCACTTTCACAGCATCATCATTCAGGACTTGGAATAGCTCCACTGGAATTCCATCACCTCCACTAGCTTTGTTCGTAGTGATGCTTTCTAAGGCCCATTTGACTTCACATTCCAAGATGTCTGGCTCTAGGTCAGTGATCACATCATCATGATTATCTGGGTCTTGAAGCTCTTTTTTGTACAGTTCTTCTGTGTATTCTTGCCACCTCTTCTTAATATCTTCTGCTTCTGTTAGGTCCACACCATCTCTGTCCTTTATTGTGCCCATCTTTGCATGAAATGTTCCTTTGGTATCTCTGATTTTCTTGAAGAGATCCCTAGTCTTTCCCATTCTGTTGTTTTCCTCTATTTCTTTGCATTGATCACTGAAGAAGGCTTTCTTATCTCTTCTTGCTATTCTTTGGAACTCTGCATTTAAATGTTTATATCTTTCCTTTTCTCCTTTGCTTTTCACTTCTCTTCTTTTCACAGCTATTTGTAAGGCCTCCCCAGACAGCCATTTTGCTTTTTTGCATTTCTTTTCCATGGGGATGGTCTTGATCCCTGTCTCCTGTACAATGTCACGAACCTCATTCCATAGTTCATCAGGCACTCTATCTATCAGATCTAGGCCCTTAAATCTATTTCTCACTTCCACTGTATACTCATAAGGGATTTGATTTAGGTCATACCTGAATGGTCTAGTAGTTTTCTCTACCTTCTTCAATTTCAGTCTGAATTTGGCAATAAGGAGTTGATGGTCCGAGCCACAGTCAGCTCCTGGTCTTGTTTTTGCTGATTGTATAGAGCTTCTCCATCTTTGGCTGCAAAGAATATAATCGATCTGATTTCGGTGTTGACCATCTGGTGATGTCCATGTATAGAGTCTTCTCTTGTGTTGTTGGAAGAGGGTATTTGCTATGACGAGTGCATTTTCTTGGCAAAACTCTATTAATAATAAACCTGTATTTAAGAACTTTGTATTAAAAGTAATACAAAGACCACTAACAGAGTGCCTAGCCCGTATCAATCAACACATGATGGTAATAATGTCTTGATCATTAATGTTATAAAGGTAATTAAGCAAAAGAATTTGAGCAAGCTTCAGGAGTTGGTGATAGACAGGGAAGCCTGGCATGCTGCAGTCCATAGGGTCACAAAGAGTCGGACACAACTGGGCAACTCAACTGAAGCAAATGTTACAGGTTTGGTCAAGTTACTGACTGGCACCGCCTTCTCTCTTTAGGTATCGCAAATGTTGTTTTTAATGGACAAAGCCATGAGATCATGTTCAGGAGCAACGGGAACATCACCAGAGAGCTCACCAACGTTACCTTCGGTTTCAGAACGAGGGATGCCCACGCGATCATACTGCACGCAGAGAAGGAGCCTGAATTCCTTCGTATTCACATTCGGGATTCCCGGTTGTTATTTCAACTGCGAAGCGGCAACAGCTTTCACAAGCTGAGTCTGACGAGTCTGCAGCCCGTGAGCGACGGCGTGTGGTACCAGGTGACCATTTCCATGACAGACCCGGGGGCCCAGGCTTCCAGGTGGCAGATGGAGGTGGACGGGCAAACGCCTCCTGTGACCAGTGCAGTCGCTGCCGGGAGCCTCAGCTTCCTGAAGGATGACACAGACGTCTATGTGGGTGACCGAGCTAGCGGCAGCACACGGGGCCTGCGAGGGTGTCTAAGCACGATAGCGATCAGCGGCCTCTATCTCTCTTACTTTGAAAACGTCCGTGGCTTGATGAACAGACCTCAGGAGGAGCGGTTTCTCAAAGTCTCCGGGCCACTGGTAGAGACGGGCTGCCTGCAGGTCGATGCCTGCCGCTCCGGGCCCTGCCTGCACGGAGGACGCTGTGAGGACACTTACAGCTCCCACCGCTGCACCTGTCCCTCGGGGCGCTCGGGGCCACACTGCGAGCTCCACAGCGATGAATGCCTTTCAAGCCCCTGTATCCATGGCAACTGCTCCGCCCCCAGCGGAGCAGCCTATCACTGCACGTGTGAGCCTGGCTTCACCGGTGTGAACTGCGAGTCGGAGGTGGACCACTGCCAGCATCACCAGTGTGCAAACGGGGCCACCTGCGTGAGTGACGCCAACGGCTACTCTTGCCACTGTCCCGGAAATTTCACGGGAAGGTTCTGCAGGTGAGCATTAAGCGTTAGTCGCTCGCGTTAGTCGCTCAGTCGTGTCCAAATCTTTGCGACCCCGTGAACTGTCACCCGCTGGGCTCCTCTGTCCATGGGATTTCCTGCGTGGGAATACTGGAGTGGGTTAGTCTTTCCCTTTTCCAGGGGATCTTCCCGACCCAGGGATTGAACTCGCGTCTCCTCGTTGCAGGCAGATTCTTTATCTTCTGAGCGGCCAGGTGAGCATTATACCCACATAAAGCATGTCTGGAGGTGTGCTCACGTGCACAGCTACACTCAGTATGCTGTACTGAGCAGGGGCTCATGGTCACGGCCATGATGGTTCAGTCCCGTGAAGACAGGATCGCATCTGCCAGCACTTTCTACAGGATTTGGACCACATACTTCAAACAAAATGTCTTCTTAGTCTCCTCAGTCAGAGTATGTCTCGGGAACTATGGGCCCCGGAGTCCGAGCCTTAAGGCCGCAGGAAATAAATACAGTGACAACCAATACAAGAGCTGAATTCTGGTTTTTTAGGAGGAAGCATGACTCCCATCCCTGAAAGAATGCCCTGGGTCACTTGGGGTAGGTCAACTTTACACAATTCTGAAAAGGCTATGTTAAAGTGTAGTTTCCAAAATGGGAATTCATGACTCTCAGAATGAGCATGTTTTGATGACTTTGTCATGAATTAATGAGGGAACCATTAAGATAAAAATCAATATTTCAAAGGACAAGACAATTATATACATATATATGGATGTATAATATATATGTATGTGGGCTTCCAAGATGGCTCAGTGGTAAAGAATTCTCCTGCCAATGCAGGAGACATGAGAGATATGGGTTTGATCGCTGGGTTGGGGAAGACCCCCTGGAGAAGGGCATGGCAACCCACTCCAGTATTCTTGCCTGGAGAATCTCATAGACAGAGGACCCTGGTGGGCTGCAGTCCACAGGGTCATGAAGAGTCAGACACGACTGAGCACGCACGTAGGAACCTGAGACTGTTATTTCCAGCAAGTAATAGTTTCCAGGATGTTGACAAGAATGCCCGGAGTGGGCTGGCAGCCTGGAGACATTACTGTGGTTCAGAGGTGGGGCCTTCACGGGATGAGTCTCCTGGTAGACACACACGTAGTCACAGCTACAAGGACATGTATTTGTCCATAATATTGTTGTTCAGAGCCTATGAAGGCAAGACACAAGGTTGACTGCTGAGTACTGACATTCCAGTAAAACGTGACTTCTCATAAGTTAACCTACTCATTTGCCAACAGGTAAACTGAATGCTTAACAGCAAGAGACATTCAGGATCAAAATTAACAGAACTGCTGTGGTGACTTTGGAAAAGCAAAAGACACATATATGCCTAGGAACCAGTGCTCCAGTATTTTTTTCTGCCTAATTCATCAAAGCCAAGTTTTCAAAGAGTAAAGTTTTGATTCAAAAGTACTTTCTAATGAGATTCAAAAATTGTTTATTAAACGTTAAGATGTATACAAAGCTTCCTATTTGCATTGCTAATTGACCTCTTCCAAAGCTGGTTGACATTTTTGGCTCTTTTGAAAAATCCTTATGATATTTTCTTTTTAAAGTCAAATTGATTAGCTCTTGTGGGAAGAGACACACTTACCACATACACTGCTTTCTCCATATTAGCTGCAGTCTGCTGAGCAGAACAAAATAAAATTCATTTTATCTTTCTTGAATATTAACTTTTTATCTGATTGAATGCACAACACGCGCAGTGTAGTTAAGGACCTAGGCGCTTTAAAGTCTGTTTAACCAGCCCCGTCGCAACCCTGGATTTTATCTGGTAGTAAAGTTCTGCTTAGCATCTAACAATTTGTACTGGCTTTTGTAGGCATTCCTTAATATATAAAGCTGTGCTATTAAACAAAAGGGCCAAGCTCTGAATTCACATGTACTTTCCACTGAGCGTTGTATACAAACCTCCCGGACAGCATTTGGCTTGCCTTCTGCTAAGTCATGAATTATTGGATGAGGGCAGCAAGTGTTGGCCGGGCAACCGGAGTTCGGCTGCGAGAGGCAGCGGAGAAATCACATGAGTGCTTGAGTACTCGAGTCCTGGCCTTTCTTTCCTGACGATTATAGAGATGCAGTTTTCCTATGGCCTGATGTGATTTATTAGCCAAGCAGCAGCAAATCTAGCCATAGCGAGTTTCTTTCCAACACTAAATTTATTGCCAACCCCCGGCACAGATCTCACGATGAACACTGGGTAGAAATGGAAGACAGACAGCCACGCTCCTTACAGCGCCCTCTAGCCGGACCTGTGGGCCGAAGCGTGATCGTGTACAAAACAGCACAGTTGCGCGTCTGTAGCTCAGACGCCTGAGCACCTCGTTAGTTTGGCACGGACAGGATACACGGACTCTTCTGAAAAGTGTTCTTGAATGAAATGAACAAGATGAACCGCAGTGACTGTTACTTTTTTCTCCCTAGATACCTCCGATTACCCTCCACTGTCTGTGGGAATGAGAAGATCAACCTCACTTGCTACAACGGTGGCAACTGCACGGAGTTTCAGGGAGAAATGAAATGCGCCTGCTGGCCAGGTTTTACGGGGGAACGGTGAGTCGCAGCAGAGCTTTACGGGAGGCCCTTCCGGGCCCGGGCAACAGTGAGACGATGCGAAGTGTGTTTCTTCTCCGCTTCCTCGTCTCAGTTCCCATAGAAAAATCTGTGCTTTAGTATAGGTCTGGCCAGAGTCAAAATAAAAAAGAAAAATTACCCTTGAGGTCAAAGTCAAGGACACTTTATGAGCCAAGACTTTAACTAGGGAAATATGTCTCTGAAAAATGTGAAATGTGATATTTTTCTTTCTTAGAAATACTTCTGGATTCATGTTTCTCTCCTATTAACTCTAACACATGATGCAAATGTGGGTGTTGTTGAGGTCAAATAAAATATACCTTAAAGATGGCCCCGTGGACTTACCTAGAACACTAAAAGTATACGTACCTTATCCAGATGACTCTCCTGTACCTAATGCTGGGATTGTTGACATGGAATTGATTACTGCTTTCAATCTATGACTTGCTGAAAATGCAGGCATGTTTGTATGTGCATGTGACTTGCTGAGGTGAGTTCAAGGGCAAAAATGTGCAGGTGTGTGTGCTAAGTCGCTTCAGTCATGTCTGACTCTGTGCAGCCCCACAGACTGTAGCCTGCCAGGCTCCTCTGTCCATGGGATTCTCCAGGCAAGAATACTGGAGTGGACGGCGATTTCCTACTCCAGGATATGTCCTTGACACAGGGATCAAAGCTGCGTTTCTTACGTCTCCTACCTTGGCAGGTGGGTTCTTTACCCACTAGTGCCGCCTGGGAAGTCCAAAAAAGTACACACCCTGTAGCTTCTGTCAGATTCCCAAGGGGATCAGTGTCCCCAGAATGGTGACAAACCGAGACTCTACAAGATACACTGTAACAGCAGAGAACAAACGCTTTGTGTAGCGCTCTGCCAGGCACCCTACAAATACTGTCTCTAATTGTCTTTATATCCCTTCTGCGTTTGTGTAAACTGAAGCCGAGAGGTTAAGGGAAAGGTCAGGTGTCGATTCAGATTGTGCTGCAGCCAGGTCAGGCCACCTTCAGAGCCGCTGCCCATCTCCAGGGTGTTTCTGGCATAAACATATGACCAAATCTTTACTTGCAACAACTGAAAGAAAAGGGAAAGAGTTCTCCTCCATCTCTTATACCATCCAGGGCTACATAAATTGTTATCTGATGAGGCTTCCTCCATTGAACAAATCAGATCAAATCCAACACTTGGACAAAACGATTTTGACCGAATTAGTTTTCCCCAGAAGAGTAGTTAGTAAAATAACGGCTTCGTGTTTGCCCCGTGACAACTGCAGTTTGGATTAACCAGAATTTTCTCTTTTTCAGCTGGTGCTTTGGGCACCACACAGACACAGCTCTTTGGCCATGGTGGCAAACAGCAGGCAGTGTGGCCACACCTGCATTTTTTCCTCCAACGTTCAGTGACAAGGCTGGTCCTTGCCTTCTTGGTCTGCTCTCAGTGGCTGGCTCTAAGCGGCACGGGCAGTCGGAGAATCTGTGTGTATGCAGGGATGTGACCTCAAGTCACATTCTGCTTTTCACGGCACTGGTTTTTTCCATGCATGCACCATAATAATATTATTAACCCAGAGACCATTCGGTTGGCCTCCTATTCCATCTCCAAAATACTGCAAAGATTTTCTTGTCCGGAAATTTGAACAGTACTCTAACTATATATTTAAGTACTGGTTCCTTTTTGCCTCAATGGCACAGCTTAATGCTCACTGTTATTGTTCAGTTGATTAACTGATGTTTAATGACGACAGCATAGACCTCATCCAAAGCCTTGGATTATTTTTCTCTGCTGCTTGCACGTTGTCCCTGTTTACAGTAAACGTCTCACTTTCCTCCAACATTGTTTGTTTTTTTAAAAAATAGTATCTGACATTTAACCTCCAAATTGTTGATTTCAAATATGGGAAGAAAAGCAAGCTCAACATTCTCCTTCTTCTCCCAGGAATCGTTTTGAATTTCTAAAAGAGTCCCCAGGTGTTCCATGGATTCCATGCTTTCAAAGTCCTTCTCTGTCTTTAGTCATTTCACTGGATGGCAATGGATTTATTTTGTTTTTAATTCCTTGCCCATTAATAACTTTTAACTTCAATAATGTTTATAATGATTGTTGTGTGTATACTGTGTACTGTTTAGTTCGAAAGAGAACTAGATAAGCAACAGAGAAAGAATAACGAGGGGAAAAGTAGAAAGCACTGGGCAGCCTCCCAAGGACCAGGAGGTGAGGCTTCACAAAGCCCAGAGATGTTGGAAAGCTGTCACAGAACAGACCACCTCCTCTGCTGTGGGGTTCGACCTCCAGCTCTGTGCCATCACCCCAGCAGGCTGTGCATGGTGGATGCTCTGAACACTCCGGCCCACCCAGGGCAGGGAGGACTTGGCAGCCTCCCTCCAGTCATTGAGCTCTGCTCTGCTCCAACCAGAGAGGCCTCCTCCAGCACGGGAGCCTGAGCCAAAGCAGAGAAACAAAATTTCCCAGCTATGCTTGGTATCCAGCGGGATAAGGAGCTGTTTTTCTGGGACGAAATCTTTTTTCCTTTATGCCTTGGGGAGGCCCTGCCCCACCCACTGCCTCCTCTCTTCATTTCTTGAGCCTGGGGATTAGTGGATGAGCCAGGCGCACATGCTTACCTCTTCAGAGGTGGGAAATGAAAAACTGCTTGGAGTGGACTTCACCTGTATGAGCTCTGCAGAGACTCTTGAAGCTATAATTTTGTATGAATATCCCAAAGTCAGAGAGATGCCTCAGTTACCACTCTATCCTGAGGCCCAGTAGAGGGTTTGGCATGTGGCATGTGCTCAATATCTACTCAGTAAGGGACTGGGGAGTTAATCAGTGAATGCACAGAAAAGCAATTTCAGTAGATGGAAAATCAGGTGAAAAGTGACAGTGCCCCAGGGAAGAGGGAAGTTTCAGTTACCTTAGAATTGGCATCACTTGTTTTTGGAAAATTTTGGCATTTGAAAATCATTCTACCTGGACTTGGAAAGATTACAGCCTAGCTATGAAACCAATTTATTAGCAAGTGCAATCTTCTGATTATCTACTTTGGATTTTTGTTCAAAATGGAATCTCCAGGACTTCCCTGGTGGTCCAGTGATTGGGACTCCGCACTCCCAATACAGGGTGCCTGGGGTTTGATCCCTCGTCAGGGAACTAGATCCCATGTGCTGCAGCTAGGAGTTCACAGGTGGCAACTGAAGATCCCACAGCTGCAACTAAGGATCCCGCTAGTCACAGCAAAGAAGCCATGTGCTGCAGCTGGGATCTGGTGCAGCCAAATGAATGAGTGGAAAAGAGCCTGCCTGCAATGCGGGAGATGCAAGAGACGTAGGTTCGATCCTGGGTTGGAAAGATCCCCTGGAGGAGGAAATGGCAACCCACTCCAGTATTCTTGCCTGGAGAAGCCTATGGAGAGAGGAGCCTGGTGGGCTTTAGTCCACAGAGTTGCAAAGAGTTGGACATGACTGAAGTGACTTAGCACTCATGCATTTTACATATATATATATATATAATGGATTATTTTCCTTGGCAATTCCATTATATATATATAATTCCATTATATTATATATATAAAATATAATTATATATATATAATATAATTCCATTATATTATATATATAAAATATAATTATATATATAATATAATTCCATTATATATATATAATGGAATTGCCAAGGAAAATAATCCAAAAGCCCCCAGAATATATTATATATATATAATTTTATATATATATAATGGAATTATATATATTTATATATATAATGGAATTATATATATTTATATATATAATTCTGGTATATTCTGGGGGCTTTTATATATATATATATAATTCCGGTATATTCTGGGGGCTTTTATATATATATATATAATTCTGGTATATTCTGGGGGCTTTTATATATATATATATAATTCTGGTATATTCTGGTATATTCTGGGGGCTTTTGGATTATTTTCCTTGGCAAGGAATATACCAAATACATCTTTCTGCTTCTTATGGGCTTCTCCCCTTCACCTGGCACACTGATGCTTTAGAACCCTCACAGCTCCAGTGGAGGTCTGCTCTGTAGAAGCTCTGGTTGAAAAAACACAGCTCCCTCTCCTGGTCCCCATGTACCCCAATAAACCAAACTTTTACAAGGTGGCAACCACACTGACTATTGAGGTGGAAACTGAAATTGATTTGTGCATGGCTCCATTTTGCTTTAGTTTCTAAAGATTTGCACCAGTTTTCTCATTCTAATTAACAGTGTGTGTGTGTGTGTGTGTGTGTGTGTGTGTGTGTGTACACATTATTTTCATTAAAACCAAAATCCGTGACAGGTGTTTGGAGGGCTGTCTCCCAGCTGTCAGGCAAGCAGGAAGGGCGTGGGGATTGGCCGGTCCCACTGCGCTGGTCTGGGTGGGTGAGGCCGAAGCTCTCCCTCCCTGTTCGTGTCACGGCCAGTGTACTGAGCCGGGGCCCCGTGTCTGCTGTTTCTGTCTTGAAGGTGTGACAAGGACATCGACGAGTGCGCGTCCGACCCCTGCCTGCACGGCGGCCGGTGTCACGACCTCCTGAACGGGTTCCGGTGCGTGTGCGCGCTGGCCTTCGCCGGGCCGCGCTGCGAGCTGGACGTAAGCGGCCTCTCCTTCTACGTCTCGCTGCTGCTCTGGCAGAACCTCTTCCAGCTCCTTTCCTACCTCATCCTGCGCCTGAATGATGAGCCTGTGGTCGAGTGGGGAGACCAGGACGATTACTGACCTGCGTCTGAGCGCTCCCAAACCTGAAACCACGACTTTCAGGATATGCCTTGAAATTTAATCATCTTGAAAACTAAATTCAAGGCCTATTTTAAGCATATTGCAAAGCACTTTACGAGTGTAGCAAATATTTACTTATTCTGGCTCTAAATGCAAAGCATTATTGTTCTCAATACAAGCAGAAACGTCTCCTTGTCGAGAATATTGAGTACAAATATGCCCATCATTCTAAGCGCGTCTGTATCTGGAGGACCCTTGTGGTGAGAGAGTGCTTTCTCCCACACCTGCTCTCGTGGGCACCTTTATAGTGTAGGTCAGCCTCCCTCACCCTCATCCTCGGTCAGTCTTGTCCTTTCATTCCCATCTATTATTCAGGACACAACAGTTTGAAAATTAGATTTTTTTTTAAATCCATCTATGCTGTGTTGCCAGTTCTCCGGTAAGTTAAAAATATGTATGAAGAGAAAATGGAGAATCCCAAGAAGTCCCTCAAAATGTAGGAGGAAACTTTTCTGTTATAATTGGTATCAGTTCTCAAGTTACTCCTTACCAGTGTAATTTATAATTCCATAAAACCTTTCTTCTTCAGAAAAAATGACTGATAAAACTTTTTTCCTGTAGTACTTTCTATACAAATAACTTTTTGTTAATTGCTTATAAATTTGTGAGCTTATTGACTTTCCTATCAAATGAACTAATCGCAATTGCTTTTCAATACATATTTTAAAAAGAAAGAAATGCTATTCTATGGGTATATACTAAAAATACAATTTATAAAACTTGAATTTCTTGGAGGCCTGTTTTTCTAAAATTTGCAAGTAAATTTATCCTCTCAACTATATTTCTGAAGAGAAACCATACTGCTGCTGCTAAGTCACTTCAGTCATGTCCGACTCTGTGGGACCCCATCAGATCAGATCAGATCAGATCAGTCGCTCAGTCGTGTCCGACTCTTTGCAACCCCATGAACCGCAGCACGCCAGGCCTCCCTGTCCATCACCAGCTCCCGGAGGTCACTCAGACTCGCACCCATTGAGTCAGTGATGCCATCCAGCCATCTCATCCTCTGTCGTCCCCTTCTCCTCCTGCCCTCAATCCCTCCCAGCATCAGAGTCTTCTCCAATGAGTCAACTCTTTGCATGAGGTGGCCAAAATACTGGAGTTTCAGCTTTAGCATCATTCCTTCCAAAGAAATTCCAGGACTGATCTCCTTCAGAATGGACTGGTGGGACCCCATAGACCTATAGGACCCATAGGACCCCTAGGACCCCATAGACCTATATTATAATCAAAATATATTTGGCACTATGATTTTTTAATAAATAAGTACATGAAGTGATGGATTTACCAAGTAAATTAATAAGGTATGCAAAGATTAATACATATTCTTGCTTAGCTTTAGTACAGTATATAATATATTAATTAGAAAGTAACTTTATTTCCTAGTATTTTTATTGCTTCCGCTGACTTGCCATCATTTATGCTAAGTGTCTGTGTGTGGACATACCTTCCCAAGGAACCATGATTAGTGTTCATTTAAAGAGAAAATAGGTTGATCTTATGAATTAATTCAGAAAGCAACTATAATGACAAAGGCCCGCCAAATATCATTTTGTAAATGCATTTGTGTCTTTAGGAGTTGCCCTGGTTGGAGAATGTGAGGGTGTTTTATCCATTGGGTGGTATCCAATGCTCATTTAGTTCCTTCTTTTTTTTTTTTTTTTTTTGGTTAAGAAAGTTGTTTTCCTGTGGAAATTACAAGCTAAATTTAAATATAGTATGACATCAAAACTACAATTAGTATACTATAAAAGCAAAGGAAGTAAACTCAGTCTCATTTTTCAATAGTTATAGAGGATTTTATGCAGCAAATTTCTATGCTGTGGAGTGCTGGCAGGTACTAAACTGGAGAAACTCATGTTGAAGTTTTCTTTCCTTTCTACTCTGCACCCTCTCATCCCCAGACAGCACTTGCTAACCCACCATCTCAGCTGATCTGCTGCAAAGTTAGATTTCCTGACAAGAGACTTGGAGAAACCCTTCCTATCAATATTTGCTTTCTCAAGTTATCTGAAGTAATAAGATTGATTATAGCCGAAGACCACACATACAGTTTTCACATCTGCTCCCTCGTGGGCGTATCTGTAATTATGTACTTACAGGTCATTCCAAATATAACATGTTTCCTTCCAGATATATTTCTGAGTCACTCACCATTTCTTTCTCCATACAGTTCTAGTGCCTCTGTGGTCGCTGTAATTGTCAGCTGCTTTTCCGTTTCCCAACGTCTCGTCATATCTGACCTAAAATCCCTGCCCTTCTTCTCTGTCTTCTTCTGTATTTTCAGTTGCATTGTGTGTGTGTGACTACAGCTTTTGCACATTTGCATGGAAAAATAAAACCACTGTTTCTATGTCTCTACTCCTCATCTTGTGATATCTGTCTTCATTTGCCTTGACTGTGTCTTGCACGCTAAGATGGTCACAAGTCTGGTGCATGCGCAGGTACACACACACACACACACATAGCAAACACAGAAGAACCTGTGCTGATCACCCTGAATTGTGGTCTCTTCCCCCAGATGTGTTCCTGCAGGTAGACACCTGTGCCCGTCTAGGTCAGAGTTCCATGTACTCTGTGTCCAGACATTTCTCTAGTTGGGATTCTCAAGTTGATGACATCCTTTATTGTTCTTACTGGGGACGTGCAGTGTCCCAGTTAACCTGGCTCTTGAGAAGGGGCCAACTCACCCGAGTGACGGCAGTCTACACAGGATCCTCTAGACCCCACCTCTGAAACATAACCTGTAGTGATTGAGTTAAAAATGTTTCATTTTGCTCATTTTTAAGGTTCAGCATTTGAACTAAGCAAGGCTATGTGTCTATTTTTGGCCATGCCATTTCCTCCTGTGTGTGGATGTGGTTTTTATCACCCTTCTTTTTGGAGAACAGGGAAAATTGAGAAAATAGGGAGGTTTGGAGAAATCAATGTTTTGACAGCACAGAACGATGAGTTTAACACTGCAGAGAAAGTTCTCTGTGCCAGGGATTGTGATAAGCCTTTCATAAATACATATTTTTCACTGTAAGGGCAACCAATGTCTCTCACCTTCCTAATTCTTCACTGAATTATGTTTAAAGATCCCTTTGCCATATCTGAGTATTACAGCAGAAGTTGTTCAGCTTTAATTTTGCACAATTTAAATGGAGTCTTTTCTGGGAATGGTGATACATAAAATTTGAGTTTAGTGATTTAGGAAGAATATCAGTGAAGAAACTATGAAAATTATTCTCAACTACCAAAATCATTAGTAATATGGACTACTTCATTTCTCAACTTTATTTTTTTATTTATTCAACAAATCTTGATAAAGACTTTCTATGTACTGTGCCCTGGACTAGAGAATTCAACTGTAGATTAGATGAAGCACATGCCCACAAGCTGAGGGTCTCATTGAGCATGCAGATTGGCAGGCGAGAATTCCTGGGTCAGTGTTAGGATGGAACTCACTGCCAGCTCTACAGGAGGACAGAAGAGGGGTGTTTCCACCTGGTCTTTAAGGCAGAAGTAGAAGCAGTGACATTTTATTTTCTTGGGCTCCAAAATCACTGCAGACGGTGAGTGCAGCCACAAACTATGCTTGCTCCTTGGAAGGAAAAGCTGTGACAAACCTAGACAGCATTTTAGAAAGCAGAGACATCACTTTAAAGATCTGCATAGTCAAAGCTTTTGATTTTCCAGTAGTCATGTATGGATATGAGAGTTGGACCATGCTGCTAATGCTGCTGCTGCTAAGTCGCTTCAGTCGTGTCCAACTCTGTGTGACCCCATAGACGGAAGCTCACCAGGCTCCCCTGTCCCTGGGATTCTCCAGGCAAGAACACTGGAGTGGGTTGCCATTTCCTTCTCCAATGCATAAAAGTGAAAAGTCAAAGTGAAGTCGCTCAGTCGTGTCCGACTCTTAGCGACCCCACGGACTGGAGCCTACCAGGCTCCTCCGTCCATGGGATTTTCCAGGCAAAAGTACTGGGGTGGGGTGCCATTGCCTTCCCTGGAGTTGGACCATAAAGAAGGTTAAATGATGAAGAATCGATCCTTTTGAACTGTGGCGTTAGAGAGGACTCTTGAGAGTCCCTTGGACTGCAAGGAGATCCAACCAGTCCATCCTAAAGGAAATCAGTCCTGAATATTCATTGGAAGGACTGATGCCGTAGCTGGAACTCCAAACCTTTGGCCACCTGATACGAAGAGCTGACTCACTGGAAAAGACCCTGATGCTGGGAAAGATTGAAGGCGGGAGGAGAAGGGGACGACAGAGGATGAGATGGTTGGATGGTGTCACTGACTCAATGGACGTGAATTTGAGCAACTCTGGGAGACAGTGAAGGAAGGGGAGCCTGGCATGCTGCAGTCCATGGGGTCTCAAAGAGTCGGACACAACTGAGCGACTGAACAACAACAACACAGCAACGTCCTCAAAGTCCATCCACACTGTTGCAAAGAGCAGGATTGCCTTCATTCTCTTGACTAAGTTGTTTTATTGCACATGGCATCTGCTTGGCTTTGCGTGAGATCTCTTGCTGAGGTGCATGGACTCTAGTTGTGGGGCACAGGCTTAGTAGCTGCTCGGCATGTGGGACCTTAGTTCCCTGAGCAGGAATTGAACCTGCACTCCTTGCATCGCCAGACGATTTTCAACCACTGGAAAGTCCTCACAGTTCATTTTAGAAAACAAGTCTCTGTGTTACAATCCAGTTAACTTAACAAAAGACTCTTCGATGAATAATGAAGCTGATCACACCATGTTAACTATTATTTTCTTGAGTTATTCCTGTTGGTTTTTACTCAAGAAGAACTTTTAACATTGGTTCATCTATTAAAAATAGAGTCGTGATTAATGAAACAAAACACTTAGTATGCAAGTGAATATCATGATGTTGTCTAGTTGAACATAACATGAATTTAGTTTCTCCCAATTTTTTTCAAGAATGTATAGATTCTTATATGGACCTTCTTCTTGACTGACTTACACTGGGTTTGGGAAAAGAATGTGCTGCTCACTGAATCCATTGCTGATCTTTTTTGTGAAAGTAAATGTAGAAAACTGGGCACACTTTGGGGATTTTATATTTGAACAAATTTAAATGTCAAGAAAAGTGACTTGAAATTGGTACTGGTTTTTAACATTTTTCTACTTGAAACTTTAGTGATTCATATATGTATTACATGAATATTGTTTTCCTAAACAACAGACTGGTTCCAAATAGGAAAAGGAGTACATCAAGGCTATATATTGTCACCCTGCTTATTTAACTTATATGCAGAGTACATCATGAGAAATGCGGGGCTGGAAGAAGCACAAGCTGGAATCAAGATTGCCGGGAGAAATATCAATAACCTCAGATATGCAGATGACACCACCCTTATGGCAGAAAGTGAAGAGGAACTAAAAAGCCTCTTGATGAAAGTGAAAGAGGAGAGTGAAAAAGTTGGCTTAAAGCTCAACATTCAGAAAACGAAGATCATGGCATCTGGTCCCATCACTTCATGGGAAATGGATGGGGAAACAGTGGAAACAGTGTCAGACTTTATCTTTTGGGGCTCCAAAATCACTGTAGATGGTGACTGCAGCCATGAAATTAAAAGACGCTTACTCCTTGGAAGGAAAGTTATGACCAACCTAGATAGCATATTCAAAAGCAGAGACATTACTTTGCCAACAAAGGTCCATTTAGTCAAGGCTATGGCTTTTCCAGTGGTCATGTTTGGATGGGAGAATTGGACTGTGAAGAAGGCTGAGCACCAAAGAATTGGTGCTTTTGAACTGTGGTGTTGGAGAAGACTCTTGAGAGTCTCTTGGACTGCAAGGAGATCCAACCAGTCCATTCTAAAGGAGATCAGTCCTGGGTGTTCTTTGGAAGGAATGATGCTAAAGCTGAAACTCCAATACTTTGGCCACCTCATGCAAAGAATTGACTTATTGGAAAAGACTCTGATGCTGGGAGGGATTGAGGGCAAGAGGAGAAGGGGACGACAGAGGATGAGATGGCTGGATGGCATCACTGACTCGATGGACATGAGTTTGAGTGACCTCTGGGAGATGGTGATGGACAGGGAGGCCTGGCATGCTGTGGTTCATGGGGTCGCACAGAGTCAGACACGACTGAGCGACTGAAGTGACTGACTGACTGACTGAAGCTTGGTAGAAAGAATTCTTTCCTTCTAAAAGGACATAAAGATATCATGGGTCTTATCTTCTTCTCACATTGTAATCACTGAGTCACAGATTGTTTCGTGTAGTATGGAAATCTATTGGAAACTAATTGTATAGAGGAAAGAAGTAACATACTAAATATAGCTCCTCTGAAAACAAATAGGCTATTTGCAATGAAACATATTTAATCATTTGGAATATGATCTTTTTATTGTCTACCTGACTTTAGTTGCACATAAAACTCTGAATAATGTTATTTTCACTCAATTCCCCTAACATTTTTTGATAACCCTATGCTGAATCTCTTATGAAGGAGATTTGAGATATGCATATACTTGTTATTTAAAGTGGCAAATTGCATATTAATTTTTGATGAATGAGTGAAATAACTCTAGTTCCATGCGTGCTCAGTCACATGCAACTCTGTGCAACCCCATGGACTGTAGCCCACCAGGCTCCTCTGTCCATGGGATTCTCCAGGCAAGAATATTGGAGCGGGTTGCCATTTCCTCCTCCAGGGGACCTTCCCAACCCAGGGATCAAACCCCATCTCTTGAGTCTCCTGCATTGACAGGCAAGTTCTTTACAAACTGTGCCACCTAGGAAGCTGGAAAACCTCAAGAAAACATTTTTTTTAAGCTCTTATATTCCTTTGAGGTTTTCAATAGCCAGCATTATATATATCATGTATAGTAGGTAATAAATATTAAAGAACCTACTGATCTAACGAACGAAGTGTTTTTAAGATGAGTTCAGAGTGGCATTTTCTAACTTTGAGAACTGTGTGTGTGTGTGTGTGTGTGTGTGTGTGTGTGTGTGTATTAAGCCTGTCCCACAGTTATTAAGATATAAATGATGACACATATTATGCACCGAAAATCTGTCCAGTTTTCCTACCAAATTCACAGAATGAAAAAGTCTAGTCTTGGTCATTGGTAACCTCTTTGGTGATGGTAGGATCTTGAGGATCAATGATCCACACTTCCCACTGTGCTCAGTCACTTCAGTCAAATCTGACTCTTTGCAACCCCAAAGCCTAGGCTGTCCAGGCTCCTCTGTCCATGGGATTTCCCAGACAAGATTCCTGGAGTGTGTGCCGTGGTCTCCTCCAGGGGGTGTTCCCGAGCCAGGGATCAAACCTGAGTCTCCCACATCTCCTGAAATGTGGGCAGATTATTTACCACTGAGCCACTGGGGAAGCCCACACTCTCCCACAGAGGAACATTATTTCCATCCAAGAACCAAATGCACAGAAACCCAATTATTCATGTGAAAGTGAAATTTGATATAAATTGGCTCTTTCCCGAACCATTTTCCCAGAGGAATCTTGGCTTCACAAAGACATGGGCGCTCACCTGTAACATAGTCACGTGGACACCCGGGGACAGTCTCAGGGTAGCCCTCCAGGATGTATATAATTTGACTTCCTCTTTGCTTTTAGGAGGCGTCCCTGGTGGCTCAGAGGGTAAAGTGTCTGCCTGCAATTCAGGAGACCCAGGTACGATCCCTGGGTCGGGAAGATCACCTGGAGAAGGCAATGGCAACCCACTCCAGTACTCTTGCCTGGAAAATTCCATGGACTGAGGAGTCTGGTAGGCTACAGTCCATGGGGTTGCAATGAGTCGAACACGACTGAGCAACTTCACTCACTCGCTTACTCATTTGCTTTTAGGAAAGCATTCCATTTACAGCAGGATGGACAGGGCCCCTCAAAACTGATGATTCTGGAGAGGAGTTTAAGTTCTCTTCTCTTCAAATATGGGTGTGTGGAATCATTAAAATCCATGCCTTCACCTCTTCTAAACCCAGAACAAGCTGATCACAGTTGCAACTTTGAAAAAAGACATTTTAAAGAAAATGTAATTCTTTGCTCTTTGAATTCTCATTTTATCCTTCTTTGCCAGGTCCAGTATGAATATTCTCAAAGTTGCCAATGAAGCCTTCCTTTCTTTTCTGCCTCCCCCCATCAACACTAGGGGGGCTTCAAGCTCCCACATCTTCCCAAATACACCTCATTGTAACATATAATGATAACAACACTAATCAAGGTTATTAATTGTAGAGTCCTTCCTGGGAACCAGCCACTATGCCTAAGGTCTTCTCACACATTATCTTTATTATTTGTCACAAATGTCCCAAGACTTAGATGATACTAATTTTCCCATGTTACTGATAAGAACACAAAGTCCGAGGTTTCTGCCTTTCTCAAGCAGATCCAATTCGGAAGGTGTAGGACCTGTGTTCAGGTTCTGGGGCTTGTGCTCCACATGTGTGGGAGCAACAGTGCAGACACTTTGATTTGCCGGCCGAGTCCTCTGGCCTGTGAGCTCCTGGAAGGCTGTTTAACTCTGTAAGGTCTGGGCCTGCTCCCTGCCTGTCGGAGCTGGTGCTTCAGTCCTTATCGAAGGGATGAATGGATGGACGAAGGAGTGGTGGGTGGCACATGGTTTGCGCAGAGGAGGGGAGGGCAGGGGAAGTTTTTCCCAGAAGATCATTGACCCAGGTCTTACAGAATGAGCAGAACTTTTCTTAACAACACAAAAAGGCACATTTTCCCCAGATGTCTTTTTTTGTTTTGTTTGATTGTTTGTTGCCAAAGGGCTGAATAAATTGGTTCTCATAGAAGAAATTGTCACAAATAAAGTTGTGTACTGTTAGCAGAGAGCTCAGAATCCCAGGTTCTCACGGGGATTCTGCAGTGAGATGTGCTGCAATGTGTTTATAATTACACGTGGCCTAGATGATTAGGCGTTTGTGTAACAGCGTCTTGATATTTCCAAGAGCCTGAGAAAGGAACCCTGAAGACCAAGTGTCAGAGCATCGAGTTCCTTCGGGGGTCACGGGAGGAGGGTTAGAGGTCTGAGAGAGGCAAGGAGATTTATGGCACTGACCCTACAAGATGATAAACAGTAGACAGATTGTTGAGGAGCCCCAGGCAGTGAAAGAGGAAAAGGTGCTGATGAAATTCAGGCGGTTCCAGGAGACCAGGAGGACCGAACAAAGTTAGAGCTGTTCGCAAGGGGAAGGGTGCCTGACAGCTGCCCCACGAGGCCACGGACATGGATGAAATGGCCTGTATTTGCCCCAAGAGCACCATTAGCAGGACCAACACTTATTTTTTCACAGCACTGGTTGTAAGAAAAGCCTCTCAAAGAGATTTCCACTTGTTCCCTGATTTCCGAGTTCAGCTGAGCCTGAGGGGCTGAGCCGTCTACCGGCTTCTCCTCCCCGCTAGGTCACCCTGCCTCTGAGCCACCTCCGTCTTCCGAGACTGCTCCCGTGGGCTGAGCTGATGGGCCGGGCCTCCCAGCAGGAAGCCCAGAGTCCTGTCATTTCGCAAGTCCGACCTTGAGGCCGGGAACGGCTGAGTGGCTGCTGTCCCTGCCCGCTGAGAGTCAAGGAGGTGACCACAGCATCAAACAGGCATTTCTGCACCGTGTCTGAGAGTGGACAGGACACAGGGAGGGAGAGAGGGGGACAGGGAGTCAGGGAGATGCATAATCCCTACTCCGAGAACGTCAATAAAACAGCAATCTGGTTCTGGAGGAGAAAGAGAAGCCACAAGACATATGGAAAACAGCCCCTGATTTATGGGGCTGAGTGAAAGCACAGGATGAATTACAGAAGTTTGGTCACAGCGAGTTATTCCAAGAGGGGGAGTTTTCAAGGAGGTTATGGGAATTCGACTAGGCCATAAAACACGAGGAAGATTATTTGAAGAACAGAAAACGGGAGAGCGTTCAAGAGAGAAGAAAGGTCAGAAGTAAAGATGCAATGGTGGGAACCGAGTTTGGACGATGTGAGGTACAAAGAGGGACCAGCCCTGGCCGGGATGCTGAAGGATGCTGGAAGTGGTGGGGTGTAAAATCGGATAAATTCAAGCAAGGGCTAGATTACAGATTAGATCGTCCAGCTTCTGTCTGAAACCCAGCCGGAGCAGGAAAGAGTCATTTCATAATAACCTGATTTGGGCCAGCACCACGCCATCCTCTAAATTATTTTCAACAGGTTGTGATTTTCCATGGGCTGCCCCTCACTCTGATTAAAAGGGTTCCCTTCCACCAAAAACAGTAGCACCTTTCTTTAATGATGGTTTTATTTGACTGATGGAAACACCTTAGTGATATTCTCAGACTTATTCTTTCCTATTGGAACTCAAACTAATACAGTTTGCTCTTTGTTCTAGATATTCTTTTTTTTTTTTTTTCTTTAAATTATGCCGTTTGGGCAGGAAATTTTGTTGAATAGGTCTGGTTGGGGGGTTGGTTTTTCTCTAACTTACTAAAGGCACATATTCTTTAACCTGATTTCTGATTTCTGCTAATTAAAGATGTCTCTAGGCATAGTTCTGGGTTACTAAGTATTGCTTTAAGGATCTTCTCCACCCCCCCCCCCCAAAAAAAACTTCATTTGAATCTTTCTAAAGTTCTTTTTCATTAATTGAGGATTTTTCAGGCCTGTGATGCTCTCCCCCTTTTTTCTCAAAGGACCAAAGGCATGTTTTGGTCTGAGGAGGTTCAAGTTTAATCAGATTAAGTCTCCCTTCTCTAAAAACTGAGCAAATTCCCTGGATCAGCACCACAAAAAAGATTCTTTGAGGCAATTGACTAATAAGGCTATCATTCATCATCTTGAAGTATGTAAAATTAGAAAGGCATTTGCTCACTTTTTAAAATGTCCCAGTTATGCAAATCATTATAAAATAGACCAAGATGGAGATGAAAAGTGTTAGTTGCTCAGTTTCAGTTCAGTTCAGTTGCTCAGTCGTGTCCGACTTTTCGCGACCCCATGAACCACAGCACGCCAGGCCTCCCTGTCCATCACCAACTCCTGCAGTCCACCCAAACCCATGTCCATTGAGTCAGTGATGCCATCCAACCATCTCATCCTCTGTCGTCCCCTTCTCCTCCTGCCCTCAAGCTTTCCCAGCATCAGGGTCTTTTCAAATGAGTCAGCTCTTCACATTAGTTGGCCAAAGTTTTGGAGTTTCAGCTTCAGCATCAGTCCTTCCAAAGAAATCCCAGGGCTGATCTCCTTCAGAATGGACTGGTTGGATCTCCTTGCAGTCCAAGGGACTCTCAAGAGTCTTCTCCAACATCACAGTTCAAAAGCATCAGTTCTTTGGCACTCAGCTTGCTTTATAGTCCAACTCTCACATCCATACATGACCACTGGAAAAACCATAGCCTTGACTAGTTGGACCTTTGTTGACAAAATAATGTCTCTGCTTTTGAATATGCTATCTAGGTTGGTCATAACTTTCCTTCCAAGGAGTAAGCTTTTTTAATTTCATGGCTGCAGTCACCATTTGCAGTGACTTGGGAGCCCAGAAAAATAAAGTCAGCCACTGTTCCCACTGTTTCCCCATCTATTTGCCATGAAGTGATAGAACTGGAGCCATGATCTTCGTTTTCTGAATGTTGAGCTTTAAGCCAACTTTTTCACTCTCCTCTTTTACTTTCATCAAGAGGCTCTTTAGTTCTTCTTCACTTTCTGCCATAAGGGTGGTGTCATTTGCATATCTGAGGTTATTGATATTTCTCCCGGCAACCTTGATTCCAGCTTGTGTTTCTTCCAGTCCAGCGTTTCTCATGATGTACTCTGCATAGAAGTTAAATAAACAGGGTGACAATATACAGCCTTGACTTACTCCTTTTCCTATTTGGAACCAGTCTGTTGTTCCATGTCCAGTTCTAACTGTTGCTTCCTGACCTGCAAACAGGTTTCTCAAGAGGCAGGTAAGGTGGTCTGGTATTCCCATCTCTCCGTCGTGCCCGACTCTTTGTGAGCCCGTGGGCTGTGGCCCGCCAGGCTTCTCTGTCCGTGGGATTCTCCAGGCAAGAATACTAGAGTGGTTTGCCTTTCCCTTCTCCAGGGGATCTTCCTGACCCAGGGATGGAACCCAGGTCTCGTGCGTTGCAGATGGACTCTTTACCATGTGAGCCATCAGGGAAGCCCCAAAATAGAGGTGGTTCGAGCACTTCTTTGGTTATTGTAATTTGTTTTCAGAGCTGGGGAAGCCAGGGGTTTCTGAAAGAGGACCATTAACTGCCCAGGGAGAGTTACCTCTTCGGGACATGGGCAGCCCACTGGCTCCGGCGCCTGCTGACCAGAGCCCTGTCGTATTTCTTTCACCAAGACCTGGGCCTTCTCTGATGCTGAGCTATCTTGATGACCTCAGGCGTGCCACGAGCAGTACCTCATCTAATCCTAACATCGGTAGGAAGGTTACTGACACTTGGCAGATGCAAAAACTAAGGCCCAAAAGGTTAAATGATTTACTCAGACTCATCACTGGTTTTCCTTCAAAACACTGTCTTGGGTTTCAGTGTCCTAATTTGTAAACACAACACCTGGAGATTGTTTTTCAGCAGACTACCCTACCTGAACAGTTTAGAGATGTTAGCGTTTCTTAATTATAAAATAGGGGTTTGAAACAGATGTCATTACATATAGCCCCTCTCCAGTATTCTTGCCTGGAGAATCCCATGGACAGAGGAGCCTGGCAGGCTACAGTCCATAGGGTCACAAAGAGTCGGACATGACTGAGTGACTTAGCACACACACATGCACGTATATAACTTACGGAAATACAAGTTTTTCACGAGACAGACGCTATCCAGGTAACTCTGGAATTTTTTGAACATTTCCAGGGAGAATATGAAAAATGTAAATCTTGTAAACAAAGATTGTAGTATCTGCTCTGGGGCCCCCATGGAATCCAGAATAACCTATTTGTTTTTATGATTAAGTCCTGTGAATGCTAGAGATATTCACAGTGGGCAGTATGCAAATTATCCTAATTTGCAGCTTCCTGAGGGTAAAGGTCCTATATGTTTGAACTGGGATAATTCCATTGCTCCTTAAATTACCAAAATAAATGTCCTTGAACTATAGTAACCAATATAAGCATCTTGCCTGGAGAATCCCATGGAGAGAGGAGCCTGGCAGGCTATAGCCTATGGGGTTGCAAAGAGTGAGACACAACTAAAGCAACTTAGCACGCACGGATGCACATTAAATTACCACTTAAATTACCAAAATAGATGCTTTTGAATTGTAGTAACCAATATAAGCATCCCTATTTAACACTGCATTTGCAGAGCCCTGAGTGATGACTCTCAGCTTCCCAGTCACCTCACGGCTGAGCTCAGGAGGTCCAGGCTCTGTGTCCTTGTGTGCCACTTGTCTTCTGCCTTGAGACAGTAGGAGAAGGCAGTGGCACCCCACTCCAGTACTCTTGCCTGGCAAATCCCATGGACGGAGGAGCCCAGTAGGCTGTAGTCCATGAGGTCGCTAAGGACTGAGTGACTTCACTTTCGCTTTTTACTTTCATGCATTGGAGAAGGAAATGGCAACCTACTCCAGTATTCTTGCCTGGAGAATCCCAGGGATGGCGGAGACTGGTGGGCTTCCGTCTATGGGGTCACACAGAGTCGGACACGACTGAAGTGACTTAGCAGCTGAGACAGTAATGGTGGGTGTTTGGCCATCAGGGGGCCGGCTCCTGCCATGAGCGCCTTTGTACAGAGGCGTTCCGGGATGCAAGGAGCCTGAGAGGCCCTTTGTGAACATCACACAGGCATGTGCCTTTCCAGAGGGCGAAGCGTTTGAGTGGCTCCTGTTCAAGTAACATATTGGGGGAGGGAAGAGCTGGCTGGGCCCTGTGGGCTGAAGCGGATTTGACAAGGACACCATCCTTGGTCCAGTTCCGTTTTCAGGATTTATTCACTGATGTCTTCATCATACCAGCCCACCCTAAAGGAAATCAACCCTGACTCTTCGTTGGAAGGACTGATGCTGAAGCTGAAGCTCCAATACTTTAGCCACCTGATGTAAAGAGCCTACTCATTGGAAAAGACCCAGATGCTGGCAGAGATTGAAGGCAGGAGGAGAAGGGAGCGACAGAGGATGAGATGGTTGGATGGCATCACCAACTCGATGGCCATAACTTTGAGCAAGCTCTGGGAGTTGGTGATGGACAGGGAAGCCTGGTGTGCTGCAGTCCACGGGTGGCAAAGAATTGGATGTGACTGAGCAACTGAACTGTTCACATCCCAGTGGGCATGGATTGAAGTCACAATGACCAGCTCCTGCTGAGTTCTCCGAGTTCAAAGTGAGGTCCAAGTCAGTCTTGATGCACAGACCAACCAGGCCATGCTCTCTTCCTGAGAAGTAAGCTGAGTGTCACCCGGATAGATCAGGCATTACCCATCACCTATGTTGAGTTTGCTTCTGCATTTGTTTTACAGTGCTATCTAATTTGTCGACTCCACCAAAAAGAATTTGAGCACCTACAATGTGTTATAAACTTTGAAGTTGCCAGAAAAGAAGAAGATGCTATATTCTGTTTGAATACAGCTTTCTAAATATAGAAAAGTATAGATCTTGAAACCACACATTAAGACATTAGTGTGTGATGAACCATAGGAGTCCATAGCCAAGAATATGCTGATTAGAATTTTTGCCACACAAATTCAGAGCATGTTCTTATAAACAAAAGCAGGTAGACTTTATAACATTCGGTACACGGGCAATGCCGCCATCCTTGATTTTGTACATGATACTGTAGGACAAGCTTCCCAGGTGGCTCAGTGCTACAGAATCTGCCTGCCAGCACAGGAGGTGTAGGAGACTCTGGTTCCATCCATGAATTGGAAAGATCCCCTGGGGGAGGAAATGGGAACCCACTCCAGTATTCTTGCCTGGAGAACCCCATGGACAGAGGAGCCTGGAGGGCTACAGTCCATGGAGCTGCAAAGAGACACATCTGAACACATTTTGTGTCAGATTTTTATGGGTAGTAACATGCATTGCAGGGAGACAGCTTAAGGGCATTTGAGGGACTCTGGGATCACCATCCTCATCAGCTGGCATTTACTGAATGCAGGAACTGTAAATCATGCTTATATACTTTATACAGAGAAAAGGATGCAAGTGCGTTTTCATGTAAACACTGCTGAGGCCATTTTTTTAAAATCTACAAGAAAATAAAAGCTCCTATATAATAGTTTTGAAACTTAGTGTCTCAAAAATGTTAGTCACTCAGTCATGTCCGACTGTTTGCGGCACTGTGGACTATAGCCCGCCAGGCTCCTCTGCCCATAGGATTCTCCAGGCAAGAATACTGGAGTGGGTGGCTATGCCCTTCTCCAGGGGATCTTCCCAACCCAGGGATTGAACCCACATCTCCTGCATTGCAGGCAGATTCTTTACCAGCATCTCAAAAGGAGTATGAAAACCACTCTGTCATCCACCCAAACTCATGAAGACCTTAAATCCTTTGGCAATGGGTGAAATGTGAGAGGCCTTCCACTTGCCCCTAAGCATTACCCAGTGTCCTAAAAACATCATGGACTCCTTCATTCAAGCAGAGGCAGAAGAAATAATATGTTCTGGGAAACTAGGTATAAATGCTTCCAGAAGGATTAACTCCTTTTACTTGGAAACTAGCAAATGGAGGTACAATTTTTAATTATAAATTTTAAACTTTCCATCAGAGTCAATTGTGCTGATGTTAGTCAAACCTAATCCAGGCATTGATTCAAGAACCTGCTGATGGAGTAAAAAAAAAAAAAAAATACATGGAAACTCGTTAACAAGAAGCTCAATTATCTGCATCTCAGCAAATCAGGCCGGAGTGTCACGTTAATCTGCTGAGCTCAGGCAGCCCAGAGCCAGAGGAGATCGCCTCCTCTCCTTCGCTGTTAATATTTACACTTGGAAGCAATACCTGGCTGCGATCTCAGTGCTGCACCTCCAAAGGCGGTTGTTGGCTTGATACCTTGTTTTCTGACACTGCAAAGCGAGGAAACAGCTACCCTCTTAATCATCGCCTGATAACATTGTGTTAAGACCAGAGGGTAGCATGAGGGCTGTTTCATACAAGCAACAACCCTGGGAGATTTTTCTGCGTTGCTTTGTTTCTTGGTAGACATGCTGGGCTGTTAAAAGCATAGGACTGAAAGTTGTGAATTAGGGGTCCCTTTCTTTGTTCTGCTGAATTTTTCAGCATCTATGCAGGCACTGTTTAGAGAGACAGCTTTGCTCCCAGATAGCTATTGTGTGCCAGGCACCTGCCTAGAACTCACAGAAAAAATGCTTCCATCCATCAGCCTACTTTTGTCGGATTATTCTGTCGTGCTGGAGAAGGCAATGGCACCCCACTCCAGTACTCTTGCCTGGAAAATCCCATAGACGGAGGAGCCTGGTAGGCTGCAGTCCATGGGGTCACTAAGAGTCAGACACGACTGAGCGTCTTCACTTTCACTTTTCACTTTCATGCATTGGAGAAGGAAATGGCAACCCACTCCAGTGTTCTTGCCTGGAGAATCCCAGGGACGGGGGAGCCTGGTGGGCTGCCGTCTATGGGGTCGCAGAGTTGGACACGACTGAAGAAACTTAGCAGCAGCAACATTCTGTCGTGCAAAGTCCTAAAAAATTAGAGCAACACCGGTAAATAGAGAATCACTGCTGATTATGTAAGCACTGTCTATAGCAAGAGATTTGAATATAAAATAACTATTATTCCTCATCTCTCAGTGGGTAAATATGTCGAATAAGGGGAACTTGGTTGAAATTCAGGGTAAACTTAGGGTTCTATCTACCTAGTGCTCTACCCAGGATGCATCTGTGTATAAGTGAACAAACCCGGATGATTTGGATACCAGATCTGCTACTTAAGCAATTCATTACTTGGGACAAATTGCTTAAAAGATCTTTTAATTAAGGGCAACAATCTCTGTATCCTTAGACAATCGTGAAGATTAAACTGAGATGGCAAGGCAGAGGCCAGGGACATATTAAATCCTCAGGTTTTAATTACTTTTGCTTTTTTCCCCTGTTTACCACCTTTTAGCTGGAGAAGGAAATGGCAACCCACTCCAGTATTCTTGCTGGAGAATCCTATTGACAGAGGAGCCTGGCGGGCTACAGTCCATAGGGTCACAAAGAGTCAGATGTGACTGAGCGACTGAGCACGACACCCCACCTTTTCGTTCCGAAGTATCAATATTTTACAGCTGATCTCATTGTAGAAAATGGACTGGATATCGAACAGATGAATTGCCGGGGTGGAATGCACAAATAATCAACGACCTGGTTGTTACCTTTATGTTATAAATAATAGATTTATTCCAGGTTCCTAAGACCAGAGAAAGAGCCCTACAAAACTGTAGCAAAGAACCATTAATAAAAGAGAACAATGAAACCATTGGGTAGAGGGCCAACCTCTGAGAACCTCTCGGGGATGAAAATGCCTCCTAACAGGGAGGCGATTCCTCCCCAGGTCTGCCTGGGCTGAGGTGAGCCATGCTGTGACTTTTTCTCGTCTCAGAGTTGTAGCTACTCCTGAAGTCGTTAAATCAGAGCAGATGGCTTCCTTTTACACCCTGCGCTGTCAGTGGAATGTAAATGTTTCTCCTCACAGCAACGAGAGTCCCGAGGCTGCGTGTTTAATCTGCGCTCTGCAAGCAGAGTGACCCTGAAAAGAACACGGGTGCGGAGCCAGCCTTTGGAGGGTTGGCAGCCGTCCTCGTAAACAGAACCGGGGAGGATTTCGCAAGCCTGGCGACTAATCGCGGCTTGCTTCCTGGGGCTCTTAACACAGCCACGTCCCTGAGGACAAGTCATCTAAATGGTGGTGGAACAGAAAAGTTATAGACTCAAGGGAAATAGTCTTTAAAGGGAGGGAGAGGAGTGTTGGTCTAGGGTCTGGGAAAAAGAAGCAAGGAGACTGCAGAGGCTTCGTTTACAGTCCGAATTCTCAGTTCTCAGTCTCTTTGGGGGTTTAGCAAACAAGATTTCCGTATGTTTCAGATTATTCAAGTTACTAAGGGGGATATTCTTTGGGCAATTACTCTAAACTTCAGGGCGGGGGGAGTGGAAATGAATGTAAATAATTAAAATTTCAATATGACATAGAATATGAGACAATACAGTGATCAGCAAAGACAATCCAGAGAAAAGCTTTACACTCTTAGAATATTAACAGCAAATTATTGAACCAGAATGCAATTAAATGAATTAGCTGGGTTATCTTATTTATTCTTTAAAAGGTCTCTGAACTGGGTAGGCAGCAGAGAATCTGATCTCCGTTTTATTAAAATATCACTAGAAATTAGTCAGTGGCAACAGGAGGGGAGGGCGTGACCTGTCCTTTGAGCCCTCTGTAAGGAAGGCAGAGAGCTTCTCAGGCAAGGATCTCCTCAATCATTCTTTCAAAAGGTGGCGCAGGCTCGTCAAACACCATAATGACTGTGTCCAGACACTTCGCTGTCATTGTTCAGTCACTCAGTCGTGTCCACCCCTTTGTGACCCCATGGACTGCAGCATGCCAGGCTTCTCTGTCCTTCACCATCTCCTGACATTTGCTCAAACTCATGTCCATTGAGACGGTGCTGCTATCTAACCACCTCGTCCTCTGCCACCCCCTTCTCCTCCTGCCTTCAATCTTTCCCAGCATCAGGGTCTTTTCCAATGAGTTGGCTCTTTGCATCAGGCATCCAGACACTTAGAGCTCCAAAAATGTGAAGTGACCATCACAGCTAGAGTCTGATCTCATTTTATAATGGACTCTTAAATTCTATACGACATTAATACATAGAGGTAGGTCCTGTGGTTCAGCAAGGTTTTTATTTATCTTTGTTTAGTTCTCAGTCATGTCTGACTGTGACCTCATAGACTATAGCTCGCCAGGCTCCTCTGTCCATGGTATTCCCCAGGCAAGGATACTAGAGTGGGTTGCCATGCCCTACTCCAGGGGATCTTCCCAACTGAGGGATCAAACTTTGGTCTCTTGCATTGACAGGTCGATTCTTTACCACTGAGCCACTGAGGAAGCCAAGGTTTTTAGACTAAGAGTTAAATGCTGTTAGACTTTATTTTTGTCTCTCCAAGAAGGAAGACTGTCCATGCCTCAAAACTAATGTAAACAGGTCATTATCCCCAGATAGGAGAATCCGATTGACAGAGGAGCCTGGTGGGCTGCAGCCCATGGGGTCACTAAGAGTCAGACACGACTGAGCAACTTCACTTTCACTTTTCACTTTCATGCACTGGAGAAGGAAATGGCAACGCACTCCAGTGTTCTTGCCTTGAGAATCCCAGCAACGGGGGAGCCTGGTGAGCTGCCGTCAATGGGGTTGCACAGAGTTTGACATGACTGAAGCGACTTAGCAGCAGCAGCAGGTAGACTATTAGCAACATCAGACATAAGATTCTTGTGTTCATGTTGTGTTTTAATTCTGCCAAAACCCAGCCCTGGGTTTTCTTTGGAAGGAATGATACTAAAGCTGAAACTCTAGTACTTTGGCCACCTCATGCAAAGAGTTGACTCATTGGAAAAGACTCTGATGCTGGGAGGAGAAGGGGACGACAGAGGATGAGATGGCTGGATAGCATCACGGACTCGATGGACATGAGTCTGAGTGAACTCAGGGAGTTGGTGATGGACAGGGAGGCCTGGTGTGCTGCGATTCATGGGGTTGCAGAGTTGGACTCGACCGAGCGACTGATCTGAACTGAACAGTAAAACCTATAGAACTTTACCAAAAGGCTTATTTGGAATCTGAACGCTTGAATTCTGAAAGAACTCTGTGTTCTGAAACTAAATACTACTTGAACCAGCCTTCCCAATATGAAGATTTCTATCTATGCTGGTGGTAAGACACCCTGGTGTTTTAAGCAGCGACAAGCTCACAGATTTAAGAATGCTTGCTTCAGATCTGGCCAACCTCAGCATGGCAGGCTTCTTGCCTGTTTAGACATAGCAATTCTCAAACGATTTCGAAGGGAGAAGCTATGCCCGGAAAGACTTCTCATTAAAGCACGCGATCCAGCTTTCATCTTCTGTGAGGCCAACTCTGAAACTATGATCAGTTGATGTAAACCGACAGTGACAATAGAAATAACTACTTTTGAGATTATTTAAGAGAAGGTACGGGACATCCATCCAAGAAACACTGGAAGGTAGGGTTTTTATTTCTATGTTTGCTTTTTAAAATAAGAATAGAGTAAATGGCACAATAGATTATATAAACAAGGCCTTCAGTGACAAGCTGTCAGAGTTAAAGTGATGGATTTCACACGGGTGACTTGACGCCACTCTTTATCACTTACCCAAGGGGAAGCCAATTTGAGTCTGGTCAATAAAATACAGCCTCCAGGGCTGGGCCCGGGGCACAGCTGGCCTCGTGTGGCAGAGCACAGTGACTTGGCACCCACCCCTGCCGGGACCCTGCAGGCCCTGGCCCCGGTGCCACCTGGGGGAGGTTGGACATTTAAGCTCCATTTGATGAATAAACGCGGATGTGGGTATGTCAGAGGAGGCGTGGCAGTCCGTCTCCGCGCTCCATTAATTTAATGCAGGTCGGAGGCATCAGTGGAGCTGATTATTCCAAAGCTGGGTTTACTGCCATCTCACAACTGTTGAAAATTAAACTCCATGTGCTGCAAGTTAGGGGCTTCCAGGGTATCTCATTATAGAGGCTGCTTTTTTTTTTTTTTTTTTTTTTTTTCGGAGGCTGGAATCTTTGCTGAATTACAGAGGGAGCGATTTGAATGTCGACTTAGACCAAATAGTTTTCTGATAAGTTGGCCATAAATCCTCAGCAAAATAAGCTTGGTGTTCTCAGCATATCTGTTAGCTTTTTGATCATTTTTACGGCTTTCCTTTTGCTGGTCAAATTATCCTTATACGCCCCTAAAGCCCCCCTGACATGGATTAAGCCGACACAAACCAAAAGACCTTCATTACTCTAGCAACTGGTTTTGATTTGCGGGCAATAAATATGGTGACATAGACTAGATTACCTCTGCCGAAAAAGAAAGGACATGTGATAAGCCATAAGCATGTAGGGGATTCAGCACTCTCTTTTCCTGCCTAATGTGAGAATGAATCAATAGCAGCTTTTCACCAACTGAAGAAAGTGGGTAAGAAGGACATAATCTGAGTGAGGAAAGGGCCAAGGTACAGCTTTTAGAGAACATCATCGACTCAAGGGACATGAATCTGAGCAAACTCTGCGAGGTAGTGGGGGACAGGGGAGCCTGGCGTGCTGCGGTCCCTGGGGTCGTAAAGAGTCAAACGTGTCTTAGTGACTGAACAACAACAGCTTTTAGATCAAGAAGGACAGTGCCAGGAGATGGTGAGAAAGACCACCATGTGCCTGGCACCGTGTTAGGTTCCAGCAGCGGGTGGTTAAGGCCAATTCCGTGATGAAACTGGTGTGTGATGTGATCCATGAATGTCTCAGTGTCTGGCAGGGGAGATAAAACCATTGATGGGAACAAGATTTACGGGGCAGTAAAATTATAGCAGAAAGAGAAATCAGCAAGTCCTGAAGTAGCAGAGGAACAAACATGAAAGAAGCAAGATCTGCAAACTGGGGGTTTAGGGGAATTGCTTTTACCATAACCATCATTTTTTAAAATATTACTTTTCCGTGATTTTGGAGGAAAAAAATGAAAATTAAAGAAAATCAGAAAAAAAAAATAATGCAGTGAACACATGCATGCCCTTCACCCAGTTACAGCAACTTTTTTTTAGTATTTTGTTCCCTTTCTTACCTCTGGATATGTATGTTTTTGCCCCTTCTTTAGAATGTAGGGTGCAGATGTTATAACATTTTGCTTGCATGCTAAGTCATTTCAGTCATGTCCAACTCTTTGTGAATCTATGTTTGCCACTAAATATTTCAGCAAATGTCTCCAAAGAAATAGGACTTCCTTCTGCTGCAATCCACCGGGTCGCTAAGAGTCGGACACGACTGAGCGACTTCACTTTCACTTTTCACTTTCGTGTATTGGAGAAGAAAATGGCAACCCACTCCAGGGTTCTTGCCTGGAGAATCCCAGGGACGGGGGAGCCTGGTGGGCTGCCGTCTGTGGGGTCACACAGAGTCAGACACGACTGAACGACTTCACTTTCCCTTTTCACTTTCGTGCATTGGAGAAGGAAATGGCAACCCACTCCAGTGCTCTTGCCTGGAGAATCCCAGGGACGGGGGAGCCTGGTGGGCTGCCGTCTATCGGGTCGCACAGAGTCGGACATGACTGAGGTGACTTAGCAGCAGCAGCAGCAGCAGCCTACTAACACGAGTGCTCTGTCGCTTAGTCGTGTCTGACTCTTTGTGACCCCATGGGCTGTAGCCTGCCAGGCTCCTCAGTCCATGGAACTTTTTAGGCAAGAACACTGGAGTGGGTTGCCATTTCTTCCTCCAGAGTATCTTCCTGACACAGGGGTTGAACCCAAATCTCTTGAGTCTCCTGCATTGGCAGGTGGATTCTTTACCACTGCGCCATCGGAGAAGCCCACATACTAGTAAGCATTCATGAAATTGGCCATCTCATATACTACCCATGTTCAGATTTCTCTAATTGGCCCCAGTTGTCCTTTAGATTTATTTATTTATTTTGATCCAGGATACAGTCCATTGCATTTAGTTGTTGTCATTTTAATATCAATCTCAAAAGTCCCCAGGCCCTTTTAACTTGTTTGCTGGATATTCTCTTGCTTTTGAAATGCTGTGTAAAATCAACTGGCATACTTATCAATCACCTTCTAAAAATCTATACACCATAGCACAAAAGAAAGAGTAGAAAGAAATTTAAGTCCTTCTGGGTCCTACAAAACCCTGGTCAGTAGAGGACTCCTGGCATGCGAGGCTGATGCGATTCTGATAAGATGTGTAGGTCAGACGTGCTGGGAAAGAACCCACAGAGAATATATAGAAATTGCTCTTGAGATTCTGGCTTCCGCTTTGCTGAGGGAGAGGAGAGAAGCTTCCTGGAGCAGACTCAGGTTGGGTTCCACACCCAGGCTGGGTGACATCTTCCTGCCACGTGACTGCTGCTTCTCTCACGCGGGGCAAGAAGCACGCCCCCCACCAGCCTCCCAGGCAAGCTGGAGAGGCTGCCACCTGCGCCCCCTCTCTCAAAGGATCTCTCTTGCCTTCTGCTTTCAACGCCTTCCCTTACCTCATTCTCCTCGCAGCTCCCCCATGTCAGGAAGTCCACCTTCTCCCCCTTTTCCCTTTCCTTGGTGCTGGCCTCTACCAGAGCCCCCCTCACGTGAACTGCGGTGGTCTGTGTAGCCGCCCCCACCCAGCACCATCACTCCACAGTCAGCTCTAGCAAGACGGCACCTGCACCTTTGGGCTCAGCGTGTCCAGGACCCAGTGAACCGCCTGCGATGGGGAAAGCGTTCAGTAACCACATAGGAGTTGCGTGAATGAGTGCACGAACAGCTGCGTGCAAGAAGGTCCCCTCCAGCAGAGCTCCTGGCTGTAAAGAAATCTTCCCACCACTGGAAAGGATGGAATCGATGCGTTAAATAGAGCAATGAACACTTCAAGTGTGTGAGTCGGGAACGATTGATCGGCCACTCTGTGCAAAGCGCTGCACTTTGCATGTTGGAAAGTTCCAGAGGAAACAGATTCCCATCCTTGCAGTTCTGAAGGGAGAGGTGGAGGGGGCCTAACACTTCGTGATCAGGGCAGCACGTTCAAGTGCACGGGGCAGGTCATGCCGGGAAGGCGGGGTTGCAGGTCTTCTCAACGCTGCTAAAGCCCTGGGCTCTGCTGACAGAGACACAGACCCCAGGAGGGGGCCCCGAAGGGTCCTCAGGGGCAATGCAGAGGGCAGCCAAGCCCAAGGGTGCTCTGAATAGAGGAGGGGTCTGCAGAAGGGGTCGGGGAGGAGGTTCCTATTCAAAAAAGGGCTGGTCAAGAAGATCACTTTGCCAGAGAGCAAGGTGCTCGTGAGGCTGCAGCTGATGATGACCTTGACCATGAAATGGAAGCAAATTTAAAGAAAAGAGGTTTATAAAAAGCATGTATTTATTTATTTTTGGCTGGGCTGGGTCTTCGCTGTTGCACGTGGGCTTCCTCCAGTTGCAAGGAGCGGAGGCTACTCTTCCTCAAGGTGTGAGGGCGTCTCATTGCGGTGGCCGCTCCGGTCACAGAGCACGGACTCCAGAGCACAGCTCAGTATTGTGGTGCCTGGGCTGAGTGGCTCCGCCCGATGACATTCTCGCCTGGGCTCCAGGGACAGGAGAAGCTGGAAGCAAACGAGTTTGCCTGGGCTCAGTAGCTCTGCCTGATGACATTCCCGTCTGGGCTCCAGGGACAGGAGAGGCTGGAAGCAGACGAGTTGTTTGTGGTTGATTCCACAGAAAGGAAGAGTCAGCAAGTATCTTCATGGCTCCTTCGCCCCTTGATCACGTGCTTCCCGATCTGCCCCTTCAGGTCTGCCCCCAGCCCCTCCGAGGTGTATCCGCCCTTCAGCAGAGTCAGAGAGCGGCCGCCTCGTCCTCCGCAGGACACAGGCTGAGGGTATCCTCCTGCAGGAATCCCGGGAGGGAAGCTCTGTGTGCTGGGCAAACCCTTCTGCCCAGTGGTGCTCGCCATGGGATCCCTGGGGGGACCCAGGCCAGTCCAGGTGCTGGGAGGCAGAAGGGTGGAGCTGCCCCTTGATGGAGCTTCCACACTTGGAGGGCGGACACCCCTGACCTGTGTAGGTGTCATGGGGCATGATGTGCCAGGGAGAGATGAGGCTGGCAGCAGTCAACGAGGGCGACCAGCAGAGGCGACAGGAAGCAACGATCCCCACCTACCAGCTAGACGTTTCCTTGCCTACAGCATCTGGTGACCCCTTTCCCCGACCTGAGAAAGGGCTGCGATTGCAGTAAGTTTGCGGCAACGTCATGAAATCCGTGTTGGGGCCACTAGGATTTGGTTCTTGTATGAGGCGAAGAGAGAGAGAAGTTTTATTCACAAGGCCTTGCGTTCCAAGGAAAACAATTATATCACTGAGACCACCTGCTCAAGGAGAGAGAAATGTGAAAGCAAAGGTCTCCAGACTCCTAGCTGCGTCAGTCCTTCTGCTGAAAACCTGGTGTCCTCACCGGAATGAGCCTGTGGGACATCCGGAGGATCCCAGACCCAGCCCTGGATGGATGGGGCGGGGCCTGCTGGCTCCCCACCAAACCCTAGATGCCCCCGGGCTCACTCAGAGAATGTGTTCAAGGACCGTTTGCTGCAGGCAGGAATTACTGTGTCCCTTTAGGACCACCGTAGCACCCCTCAGCTCTCAGCATAAGGATGTGCTGAGCTGTGCTGTGCTTAGCCGCTCAGTCGTGTTCGACTCTTTGTGACCCTGTGGACTGTAGCCCGCCAGGCTCCTCTGTCCATGGGATTCGCCAGACAAGGATACTGGCGTGGGCTGCTGTGCCCTCCTCCAGGGGATCTTCCCCACCCAGGGACTGAACCTGCGTCTCTTCCGTCTCCTGCATCGGCAGGCATGTTCTTTACCTCCAGCGCCATCTGGGAAGCCCCATGTCAGCCACAGACCCACACCAAACTTCCACAGGAGCTATTCCAGCGTCTTTGACAGGGCCTGATGTGGAAGTCACGTCTGAAGTTCCCTAGGGAAGCTCCCCCAGTGCGGTGGTGCCCTGCACCCCCTCATGTATGTCCGTCCCAGGCTGTAGAGAGGCCACCCTGCCCCACCCCGTGGAGGTGTGAGGGACTATAAGTGCTTGGTGAGAATTGGTTTGAAAGACTCTGTTGATTCCTCCGAGAGCCTGTGTGTTTTCTGGGAGAAGCAGCAGATGAAGATGGGGCCACCAAGGAGAAGATGCCCTTGGGCTTCAGCTCATGTGCCCCCGAGAGTCCCCTGGAGCCGGTGGCCGGGGGCTGCCTGGAGGGGGTCCCCCCACCGTGTGGCCGCCACCCTCCCCAGTCCTGAGCCTTTTCGAGGTGACAGGAGCCCTGCTGGGTGGTCCCCCCCGGGGCTGGACACTGCCCAGGCCCCTCTTTCGGCCTCTTGGTCCCCTGTTCCCCCCGCCCTTATAACTGTAAAGTGGACAGTGTATTTGTGGTTGAAAATTGGCCGCTGCAGCAATATTCATTTTAAAAAGAGTTCTGGCACATATTCAATATCACTATGGAAACGGCTGTTTCTAGCAATTCACCGATAAGAGATGGTTCAAGGCCCCAGGTCTGTGTGGGAGGGTTTACATCCACCAAACAGAAGACCTACTTGTTACAATAGTAATTCACAAGGACTGCACTCTCTCTCTGTTTTCTTAAAAAATTTGAACTGTGAGAATTAAAGAGATTTCATTGTTTCACTTTAGATACATAGATGGAAGGTAAATATTATAACTGGCTTTGTAAAAAACATAACATCCTTAAAGTGTTTTTCCCATTAATTAATAACGGTCATAATAGTACCTGATGGATCATCATGTACTTGTGTAACATACACACACACACATACACACATGCAGACACACATTTCAGAAACTCACACAAGGAAGCTGGAATATAACCCATAAGCAGCTGCACATCTGAACATTTTACCTCTTCATTTTCAACTGTTTCCACGTATTTCCACACAACTGACATATAGACTGAATTCTAAGAAGAATGTGGGGCGTTCACTCTACCCTAGTGTTTCTCAGGAGCCAATTTCTAAGTCCCGTCATTTCTACTTTTTTCAACCACAGATGTACTTGAGAAAAACTTGCACCTAGGTGGGTAACCCCAACCTTAGTCCTAGAATTTCCTCACTTCAGGTCAAAGCTCTACATCCTCACCACCTTTCCTGGCAATAGGAGGTCAAGTCTCCGAAAATGTCCCATTTTTTCCAGGCCCCGTCCACTGTGTTTATTGTGTTCACAGTTTTCTGTATTGGCCCTAAATACTACGACAGGCGGATTCTGGGGCTGAGGACAGAAGGGGTCTCCAGACAAGCCAGTTCATCCTGTGCTTTCAGAGTCAGATGAACTGTTCAACAGTCAGCTAGCCAGGGGGCGGTGGGCCCCGCTGGCCAGACGGCTCGAGCCCCGGCCAGCTCCAGGGCAGCGCCCGCCCCCACCAGCCCGGCTCCTAGGCTGGGCACTGCGTCCTGACACGGCACCAGAGTGGGAGGCGTCTGATGGGCAATCCGACACCCAGGCAGGACCTGGGTGATCAGCCGGGAAGGTTCAGTCTGGGGAGTGAGAAACAGGTGACCACAGGACTGAGCTCCCTTCTGGGCCTGCCCTCGGAGAAGCTCTGCACACCTGGATGTTTTCTATGCCATGGAGCGAGTCTCAGACACACAGCTGTCGCCCCTGCTTCACAGGTGGGCAGACAGCAGAGACGCGTGGAGGATACAGTGGCAAAACCGGATTCAAACCCACTTCTGGTTGTTTAGCGAGCACATTCTGTTTGCAGCCTCCCCTCAGAAGAGTCACAGTTAGAATTCCTCTTTGGGAATTTCAGGGAAAAAGCTTCTGATGTTTCTAGTGTGTTTCAGCCTAGCCCCAGGCGAGATGGTTCAAAGGAAGTTTTGGCCGTTTCTCTCAGAATGCCAGCGTGCACCCTTCCTTGGGTCTCATTCAGCCACAACCAGTCAGGGATTCAGAACAAATCTTCTACAGGAGAGAAAAATGAAACACTGATTTATTTTATTCTGCAGATAGGAAGTTCAGCTCATCACCGTTTAATTCGATCACATATAAAATGTACATTTAATATAAAGAGGTACATTTCATACATTTCCTAAAGAGGATGTACATTTCATAAACAGGATGTTAGCATAACAGTACGGGTTGCAGCGTAAGCCGTGTAAAAAGTAATTTTATATGGAAGTTTTAGTTAGCTTGGAATCTGTCTTTTCTGAGAAAGGTTATTCAAAAGCGCAGCGTTAGAAAAACAACCCACTGAAACAGGCCTGGCCTGGCACTCCCGCTGTTTTCCAGGACGGTCCGCACTGGGCGGCCTTGTCAGTTCCTGTATCCCAGCAGTTTCCATTATCAAAGGATCCATTCCCGGGCTGTGTATTTTAAGCCCAGCTGAAGAATAGCAGGGCTAATAAGACCTTTCCACCATGGGAATTCAAAAGCAAAGGGTCTCCCAGAGGTAGTTTCAAACCCCGACGCCCTCCGCTCCCCTCCAGAGTTTAGTGAGAGTCTTACCTGATTTGGTTAGGCCAGCCGTTTCAGCCCTCGCTTTATCTGGAGCTCGGAATTGCAATCTTAGGTATGTAGGTCGGCTCCCGGGTCGCACCCCGAGGCATTGAGGGAGTTCCCCTTCATCTTTCAGAGTGAAGTAGAGTCAGGGAGGGGGCACACTGCGCCTTCACTGCGGTTCATGTCTTCACGTGCAGAGCACCTCCTCAGGGACTCTCTTTTTGGCTTTTGCATCTATTGTGTCTCCTGACCCTGGTCCCCAGGTGTCAACACTTGGATCCAGCGTCGCAGGTGATAAACCTGAGTCTCCAGTGGGGAAGGATGTGCTGATCACACTGGCAGGGCGCAGGGTACTGGGTCAAGTGCTGGGCCCTGCAGGGACAGGCTGAGCCTCCCCACTCCGCACATCCCGGCGGGCAGGGCCAGGGGCTGCTCCCGGCCCAGAGCTGGCCTTTGTACTGCCCACTCCACACATCCCAGCAGGCTGGGCCAGGGGCTGCTCCCGGCCCAGAGCTGGCCCTTGCACAGTCCATGTTGCTGAGAGCCCAGAGCCTCTATGGAAAAGAGCCTTGGTTCCCCGCAGGTCCCGGGATGAGTGGAGCAGACCACTCCTCTGGTTCTTTCAGAACTGGGGTTCCAGCGAGAGCTCAGTGCCTATGCCTGCCATGCCCCCTCCCTCTGGCTGCAGGGCGGCGTCAGCTTCCCCTGTGCCGTCCTTCTCGGGCCAAATGGGACGAGGCCAGAAAAGCTGAGAAAACAGAGGCAAACCCTAGTGATTTCTCCCTTCTCCATGTAGATGTGGCCGCTCCCAACTCCCTCACCAGCAGAACAGCCATTTACTCCCAGAGACCATGCCACTTACTGGCTAGATTAGGAGAATTCAGCAGCTGGGAACGAGAGTGTTGCATGATCTAGAGGTCCCCAGAGAACACCGGGGGCTCCACCTGCCCTTCTGAGTCCCAGACTCTTGACCTTTCAAGGCCACATCTACAATTCTCTTCAAGGCCACGGTCATTGTCACTGATAAAGGATCTCACTGCCATACCCGGTGGCCTGAGGGCTGGCCCTCGAGTTGAGGTGAATGATTTTTCTCAAGAGCAACTGACTTCATTGAAACTGTACTTGCTTTTCTCCAGTAACTGGGAAAGCTGCTGAGACCCAGAATTTTAGGCAATAATGTGGAGAGAAGGGAGCAGTTATTTCTTTCTCTCCAATAGCACCACGCACCTGAACGTTGTCCAGGAAACTGACACTCGCCTTCCCCAACCTGAAGCAAAGTCTTCCTGTTTCTGCTCCTGTGTATCTTCTCCCAGTGAATGTGGGATTTCCTGGTGGCTCAGAGGGTACAGAATTTGCCTGAAATGCAGGAAACTTGGGTTTGATCTCTGGGTTGGGAAGATCCGCTGGAGAAGCGGATGGCAACCCACTCCAGTATTCTTGCCTGGAAAGAGTCTCACTCCACTGGTAAACTTAGACCCAAATCATCTCATCTTGACAAATACAATAAACTCCTAATTCCTCTATCTCCAGCCCCATCTTCTCACCCAACACCCTCCACCCTGTTACCAGAGCCAAATTAATAAAACACAGATCTGGTCATATTATGCTCTTGCTCAAACACCTTCACAGGCTCTCACTGATCTCAGGACCAAGACAATTTTAGTGTGGCTTTCAGATTTCTGATTAAGATTCATCTACTTTAGAGTCCCATCTCTCACCAACTTTTTAAATCCTTTATCACTCAAATGTACACATTCATGGACAATAGCTCTGGTCACGTCAGATTTCTTCCTGTTTCTCCAAACTCTTAAGGACTTTTGTATACTCTTGCCCTTTTTATTTCAAATTGTTTCATCCAAGTAGAATTTATCCTTCAAAAGGTAATCGCATGCATCCCTCCACTATTACTCTACCTACACCCCGTGTAGATCATTTATGATGTTACTGTAACACGTGTTTAAGATATATGATTATCTATGTGTGTGTGCATGTGTGTGTGTGTCCTCCATTTGCCCACGTCCACAATCTCAGCTCCAGATATCAAACTTTGGCTTACCTTTGATGTTTATTTCCTAGCTCAGTTCAATGTTTATGTCAGACAGTCAATAAATATTGTTGATTGAAGAAACTAATGAACCACATTTGAACAAGTGACTATAAGACATAGTGAATACAAGTGTTATGAAGAGAGACAGTATCATAGGAATATATTGACCATATAATGATTTAAACCAAAGCACAGTGAAGAACAACAACAAACACACACACGTACAAAGGAAACCAAAGTGTTACAAATTCCCTAGGATATTAGAGTAACAGAGATTACATTTATAATAGTAACTTGGTTAGGGAACAGGGGATGGGTCCTAGAGAAAGCTAAATGAGAAGGTGGTCTACTTCTGCTTTGTTGACCCTGACAGAAATATTTCTTTGCAAGCCTGTTAAAAATTCAAATAGCAACTGTGTCTTGTCTTTAATATTTCTTTGCAACCCAATCAGTGTCTTTTACCCAATGACAAAAAGTGCTTGGCAAACACATTGCAGTCAACATCAGAGAGACCCCTCTGTCTGGGGCCCACCCTTGAGAGTCCTGGACCCAGCTCCTTCAAGAGGGTCTCTTCCTCCAGTTTCATGTTTCTTGAGGTCTGGCTCCACACGGAGCACGAGTGTGTTCACAACCGTTCAGTTGTCACATCGAATCCAAATCAAAGCGGTGAGTGTGGAAACCAGAGCCTTGCAGCCCATCCTTTGTCTTGGATCTTTCCCACGAGGCCCAACTGATTTAATTTGCTTCATTTCCTGAGAAAGGCTGTAAAACAACCATTCTTTCAATGCAAAATCAGAACTTCTTGCACAGGAGTCAAAAGACTGTAAACAGTCGGATCCTATAGTTGGAAAACTATTTTACAAATATACATGTGGGTTTGGGCTTCCCAGGTGGTGCAGTGGTAAAGAATCTGCCTGCAATGCAGGAGACCCAGGAGACACAGCTTTGATCCCTGAGTCGGGAAGATCTCCTGGAGGAGGAAATGGCAACCCACTCCAGTCTCCTGGCCTGGGAAATCCCATGGACAGAGGAGTCTGGCAGGCTACAGTCCATGAGTTGGCAGAGTCAGACACGACTGAGCGACTGAGCATGCGTGCGTGGCCATGTGTGGGTGCATCCTTTGGCCTTGATGTCAGATGAATGATCTTAGTCACTGAGACTAAGACACACGGAAAACTCAGTAGATGTTGTGCCTCACTCCCTGACTCCAGACCCGAAACACTAGAGACATGGTCCCATTCTCATGATCTGGGAATAGGAACCCCTGAATGCTCCTCCGTGTCTAGTCTTTCTCAGGCACAGGGTGGCACCTGTGCTCTGCTTGACTTTCATTCCAGAGGAGTTGCTTGTCCTGGCCATTCTCCTTTGCTCTGTAACTCACATCACAATTATCTCCATCCTCACAGTTGGCAGATGACTTGCTGTCGGACGTCTTCGCCGCCATCGGTTCAGTGACGTTAGCCTTGCTGCTGATCCTCTTTCTGGCAGTGGTGGCTTCTGTTCTCGCCTCCAACAAAAGGGCAACCCAGGGCTCCTACAACCCGAGCCGTCAGGAAAAGGACGGCTCTCGTGTGGAGATGTGGAGCATGATGGATGCCCCTGCAGCAGAGAGGCTGATCTAGGACCACCCTGCCTCTGGAGGAAGAGACCCATGCACTGTGAATGAGACGCTGGCCCCTGAGTGTTCTTCTGACATACCTGGAAACATCAATTCACAACCAGGACCATGTTGAAACTGAAGGAAGAACTCCCTTGACCACTGTACGGATGTTCATAGTGGTTCAAGTTGAAATTATTGTTTTGTTGTATTATATTAGCCAATCACAGAATGATGTTTCTTGTGCCAATAGTTTCAGCCTCATAATTTAGCAAAAATGTCTGCCAAAGGACTTGTCTTCTGGGAAAAGCTCCAGTGCCTGATGTCTACAATCTTTACTCTTTGCAACCTGGGGACATGTTTTTAGTTTTCCCATTCACTGGAAACTGCATCGTTTCACACAGAAACTACAGAAAAAGTATGTACATTCCTCACTCTTCCTATCAGGTGGTGAAAGGTTTTAGTTTGTACCAATGCAAAGATGCCCATTGTTTGTCCTTCAGTCATGGATTCGAGAAAGTCATGGGAATAGCCTGTGGTTAAAAAGCAATCCAACGTCCACAAATAAAAGTTGAAATGTGGCTGTTCCTCTTTGTGAGTATTTTTTGCTTATGTGACATTACATGTAACAAAGGTAACCTCCAGGAGCATGTGAGGAACCTTTGAACTAACTCACCTCTAGCGTTACATTTAAGTCCTTGCTCTTTATAAAGTGCTGCTTAAGGTCAAAACACTTCCTGAGACAGAAAAGCAAGATAAGAGGAACACTGGGATTCTCTGACCTAAAAGACCAAGCTCTTTCCTTTCAACTGCTTTTTGATAAATCAGCATCAAACGTGACCTTGTCTGAAGGTAAGAACCTTCAAGTACAGTACACACACTTCAAGGAGCGTAGGTGGTATGTTTGTGTGCATAATATAGAAAGATACATTTTAAAATAAACTTGAGAATGTATGGGGGAAGTGTCAGTGAGAATGAAATTAGGTTAAGTGGTTTTAAAATGACTGTGGAACAAAATGGAATAGAAATCTACAAGAAAGGTATATAAATACATGAAATAAAAGAATTTAAGAACATTTAAAAAAGGAGCATGTGTGTAAGACTGTCTGTGGGGTATGGAGAGAAAATAGCCTTATATTTGTGTATTTTTTTCCTCTGAAGATTTAATTAGAATTTTACATGTTGTGAAATGTATATATGCTAGACAGGATGTGGAGAAAAGGGAACTCTCTTGCCCTGTTGGTGGAAATGTAAATTGATACAGACACTATGGAGAACAGTATTGAGATTTCTTTAAAAACTAGGAATAAAACTACCATAATCCCACTACTGGGCATATACCCTGCTGCTGCTGCTGCTGCTAGGTTGCTTCAGTCATGTCCGACTCTGTGCGACCCCATGGACGGCAGCCCACCAGGCTCCGCCGTCCTTGGGATTCTCCAGGCAAGAACACTGGAGTGGGTTGCCATTGCCTTCTCCATTGTGTGAAAGTGAAAAGTGAAAGTGAAGTCGCTAAGTTGCGTCTGACTCCTAGCGACCCTATGGATTGCAGCCTACCAGGCTCCTCCATCCATGGGATTTTCTAGGCAAGAGTACTGGAGTGGTTTGCCATTGCCTTCTCCGAGGAGACCATAATTGAAAAGGACACATGTACCCCAATGTTCACTGCAGCACTAGCTATGATAGCCAGGACATGGAAGCAACCTACATCTCCACTGACAGATGAAGGGATAAAGAAGTTGTGATACATATATACAATGGAATATTACTCAGCCATAAAAAGGAATGAATTTTTGAGTCAGTTCTAGTGAGGTGGATGGAACTAAAGCCTTATGGATTGAAGTAAGTCAAAAAGAGACAAGTATCACATATTAATGCATATATAAGGAATCTAGAAAGATGCTACTGGTGAACCTACTTGCAGGGCAGGAATAGAGGCTCAGACACAGAGAAGAGACTTTATAGACACAGCAGGGGAAGGAGAGGGTGGGACGAATTGAGAGAGTAGCATTAAAACATAAGACATTACCATATGCAAAATAGATAGCCAGCAGAAACTTCCTGTATGATGCAAGGAGCTCAACCTGGAGCTCACCCTAGAGGCGGGGGGAATGGGGTTGCAGGGGGAGGAGGGAGGTCCAAGAGGCAGGAGACATACCTACAACCGAGTCATGCTGATGTATGGCGGAAACCAATGCAACGTTGTAAAGGGATTATCCTCCAATTAAATAAATACAATATTTTGTATAATGTAAAAAAAAAATAAAGTAGCATATAAATACAAATTTTAAATATATGCTTATATATTTGGATATATACTCAAGAAATTAATAACATGACTCCTTATATATGTTTGGTAGCAAGCCATGCTCCTCAGCTGTTCAAGGCCATCACTGCCCTCCCCCTTGAGCACCATCAACTTTCCCCCTGTGCCAGATCCTCTCCAGCAGCACCCAACATGTTGCTATATTTCTATCATATAGAATTACCCGCTGTGGCCCCATCTCCCTCCAATTACCATCCCATTCCTTAGTACACCTTTCAGCAACACACCCATAAAGGGGTTTAATATTCTCTTCCTCTCCTTCCTCTCTTCCCATTCCTTTGAAATCAAACTGATCTGGCTTTTCGCTGCCCCACCCCATGGATGAGCTCATATCAGGGTCACCAGTGACCACATTGCCAAACACAGCGGCCCAACTTCAGACTTTACCGCCTCTGAAATGACTGTCACTCCTTTCTCGAAACCCTCGTGACCCAGTGGGACAGCATCCCATCTTGACTTCCCTCTCATCCTACCATTTCAGCCCATTTCTGTCTCTTTGCTATCTTCCCCTCATCTTCCCGGCTTCTGCTTTGTTTTTTCCATACCATTTATCCTTCCCTGACAAGTCACATGGTCTCTGAGGACATGGGACAAGAACTTTGCTCTCTTTTTTATTTCACTGAAAAATCTCTCACCTAAAACAGGCCTAGCATACAATAAAATCACAATATTTTCTGCATAAGTGAACAAATAATGAATGAGTATTGTTGGTACCTGCCACCAGCAAAATCCCAAAGTGCCCAAGATTTATGTGAGTTGTCACTAGACATTCCAGCTACTAAACTGTCATAGCGCTGTAGCTATTAATGTCTTACTCTTTGGCTTTCCCTGTTTTTAATATTGTTTTAAGTGTTTTTCCAAGAAGATGGTGTCTCTGGGTATCTGTGTCTGGAGTTTTCCAGAAGATATTCTCTTTATGTTTACATGCCATCAGAGTTACAACTTCTCAACAGAGGCTTATGTGGGAAGGACAGAAAGAGTTCTTGCTTAAAGGAAAAAGTGTAGCTGACTTTAAAATGCTACAGGCAAAATAAAATAAAATGCTACAGGCTTCCCTGGTGGCTCAAACAGTAAAGAATCTGCCTACAATGCAGGACACCTGGGTTTGATCCCTGGGTAGGGAAGATCCCCTGGAAAAGGAGATGATTGCTCACTCCAATATTCCTGCCTGGAGAATCCCATGGACAGAGGAGGCTGGTGGGCTACAGTCCATAGGGTCACAAGGAGCCAGACACGACAGAGCAACTTTCACTTTCACTTTAAAAAACTACAAACTGAAAAAAAAATCACAGAGGATAAGTTGGACAGGTAAGAAGAAAATGGTGACCATTGATGGTAGTATTTCAAGTTTGGAAAAGATGTCTAAGTAATCTGTCTGTTCACTCTGTTCCAGAGCCTAGTTCAGGGCTTTCCATTGGAATATGCTCTCATATATATACACACATGTGAATGCAGGCATGAATAAATAAAGAATTCCATGTGGATGCACCAAACACACAGGAAGTTACTTACTGACCAGCCCAGCAAGTCAGGTCTGCATCTTTGAACAAGCTGCACATACAGTGTCTCATGTTAGAATGCTGCCCTGTGGAGTGTGTGTACTGAACTCTCTTTAACAGGATAAATCCCATCCTTTTTTTTTTTTTTTGCCTTTTTATGTTTTTTTAAAAAATTTATTTATTTTTAATCGAAGGATAATTGCTGTATAATATTGGTTTGATTTCTGTCGTACATCAGCAAAACCCCATCTTAAGTAGAAAAGTCTAGCTTTTGCATCACCAATGTTGGTGCAACTTTTTATTTAATTAATATTTTTTAATAGAAGTATAGTTAATTTACAGTGTTGTTTCAGGTATACAGCAAAGTGATTCAAATATTATGTATACATACATATTCCAGTGGAGCTATTCCAAATCCTGAAAGATGATGCTGTGAAAGTGCTGCACTCAATATGCCAGCAAATTTGGAAAACTCAGCAGTGGCCACAAGATTGGAAAAGGTCAGTTTTCATCCCAATCCCAAAGAAAGGCAATGCCAAAGAGTGCTCAAACTACCGCACAATTGCACTCATCTCATATGCTGGTAAAGTAATGCTCAAAATTCTCCAAGCCAGGCTTCAGCAATATGTGAACCGTGAACTTCCTGAAGTTCAAGCTGGATTTAGAAAAGGCAGAGGAACCAGAGACCAAATTGCCAACATCCGCTGGATCATGGAAAAAGCAAGAGAGTTCCAGAAAAACATCTATTTCTGCTTTATTGACTATGCCAAGGCCTTTGACTGTGTAGATCACAATAAACTGTGGAAAATTCTGAAAGAGATGGGAATACCAGACCACCTGATCTGCTTCTTGAGAAATCTGTATGCAGGTCAGGAAGCGGCAGTTAGAACTGGTCATGGAACAACAGACTGGTTCCAAATAGGAAAAGGAGTACTTCAAGGCTGCATATTGTCACCATGTTTATTTAACTTATATGCAGAGTACATCATGAGATGGAGAAGGAAATGGCAACCCACTCCAGTATTCTTGCCTAGAGAATCCCATGGACGGAGGAGCCTGGTAGGCTACAGTCCATAGGGTCGCAAAGAGTCGGACACGACTGAGCGACTTCACTTCACTTCACTTCACTTCACATCATGAGAAATGCTGGACTGGAAGAAACAGAAGTTGGAATCAAGATTGCTGGGAGAAATATCAATAACCTCAGATATGCAGATGACACCACTCTTATGGCAGAAAGTGAAGAGGGGCTAAAAAGCCTCTTGATGAAAGTGAAAGTGGAGAGTGAAAAAGTTGGCTTAAAGCTCAACATTCAGAAAACGAAGATCATGGCATCTGGTCCCATCACTACATGGGAAATAGATGGAGAAACAGTGGAAACAGTGTCAGAATTTATTTTTCTGGGCTCCAAAAATCACTGCAGATGGTGACTGTAGCCATGAAATTAAAAGACGCTTACTCCTTGGAAGGAAAGTTATGACCAACCTAGACAGCATATTCAAAAGCAGAGACATTACTTTGGTAACAAAGGTTCGCCTAGTCAAGGCTATGGTCTTTCCTGTGGTCATGTATGGATGTGAGAGCTGGACTGTGAAGAAGGCTGAGCGCCGATGAATTGATGCTTTTGAACTGTGGTGTTGGAGAAGACTCTTGAGAGTCCCTTGGACTGCGAGAAGATCCAACCAGTCCATTCTGAAGGAGATCAATCCTGGAATTTCTTTGGAAGGAATGATGCTAAAGCTGAAACTTCAGTATTTTGGCCACCTCATGTGAAGAGTTGACTCATTGGAGAAGACTCTGATGCTGGGAGGGATTGAGGGCAGGAGGAGAAGGGGACGACGGAGGATGAGATGGCTGGATGGCATCACTGACTTGATGGGTGTAAGTCTGGGTGACGTCCAGGAGCTGGTGATGGACAGGGAGGCCTGGCGTACTGCGGTTCATGGGGTCTCAAAGAGTCGGACACGACTGAGCGACTGATCTGATCTGATCTGATAATATATGTATGTATACATATCTGTAATATGTATACATATTATATATGTATACATACATATACATACATATATAATACATACATATATATACATATATTACAGATATGTATACATGCATATATTATACATATATATATATGCATGTGTGTGCATATATATATTGCTTTTGTTTAGTCACTAAGTCATGTCTGACTCTTTTGTGACCCCATGGACTATAGCCCATCAGGCTCTTCTGTCCATGGGATTCTCCACACAAGAATACTGGAGTGGGTTGCCATTTCCTTCTCCAAGACCCGGGTATCAAACCCACATCTCCTGCATTAGCAGGCAGATTTCTTAACTGCTGAGCCACTATATATATATGGCTTCTTATCCACTAAGGGTTATTATAAGATATTAAATATAGTTCCCAGTGCTATACAATACATCCTACTGTTTATTCTATATCTAGTAGTGTGTATATGTTAATCCCAGTCTCCTAGTTTATCTTTCCCCCAGCTCTATCTCCTTTGGTAACCACAGATTTGGTTTCTATGTAGGTGGGTCTATTTGTGTTTTGTAAATAAGTTAATTTGTATGATTTTTTTTAAGATTCCTCACATAAGCAACATCATATGATGCTGTTTCTCTGTCTGAATTCACTTAGTGTGATAATTTCTAGGTCCATCCATGTGGCTACAAATGGTGTTATTTCCTTGTTTTATAGCTGAGTAGCATTTCATTATATATACGCAGCATATTTTCTTTATCCATTCATCTGTCAATGGACATTTAGGTTGCTTCCACATCTTGGTTATTGTAAATAGTGTTGTGATGAATATTGGTGTGCATGTATCTTTTTGAATTAGAGTTTTCTCCAGATATATGCCCAGGAGTGGGATTTCAGGATCATGCTGCTGCTGCTGCTAAGTCACTTCAGTTGTGTCTGACTCTGTGCGACCCCAGAGACGGCAGCCCACCGGGCTTCCCCGTCCCTGGGACTCTCAAGGCAAGAACACTGGAGTGGGTTGCCATTTCCTTCTGGATGGTATGGCAACTCTATTTTTAGCTTTTGAATTAACCTCTATACTGTTCTCCACAGCAAGGCACCAATTTACAGTCATACCACAGTGTATGAGGGCTCCCTTTGTTCCACACCCTATCCAGGATTTGCTATCTGTTAAATTTGTAATGATGGTCATTCTGACTGAGGTGAAGTGATACCTCATTGTTGTTTTAGTTTGCATCTCTCTAATGATTAGCAGCATTGAGCATCTTTTCATGTGCCTGTAGACCATCTGTGTGTCTTCTTTGGAGGAATGTCTGTTTAGATCTTCTTTCCACTTTTTTAATTGGGTTGCTTGTTTGTTTGTTTTTTTATATTAAGCTGTATGAGCAATTTTTTCTTTTATAAATTAAATCCAGAACTAGAACAAATAATTTTAAGATATGTAAGGAAACAAAAAAAACACCTGAATAGTCAAAACAATCTTGAGAAAGAAGAACAGCTGGAGCAATCAAACTCCCTGACTTCAGACGATACTACAAAGCTACAGGCATCAAAACAGCATGGTGCTGCCACAAAAACCGAAACACAGATCAATGGAACAGACTAGAAAGCCCAGAAATAAACCCACGCAGCTACGGTCAATCAATCTACAACAAAGAAGGCAAGGATATACAATGGAGAAAAGACAGTCCATGGTGGTGCAAGGAAAACTGGACAGCTACGTGTAAAAGAATAAAGCAATATTTTTTTGGATCCATGTCCTAGCTTAATCAAAATAAAAACAAAAATAAGCAAATGGGACATAATTAAACCTAAAAGCTTTTGCACAACAAAGCAAACCATAAACAAAATTTAAAAAAAAAAAAAAAACATGGAATGAGAGGAAAATATTTGCAAAAGATGCAACTTTCACATTATGTGTACTTTTGCAATTTGTGTTTTTTTGGTTTCAGGGATGGTGGAGACAATTCCTCTTGAGCTTGTTTGCATTATAACATTGCCACGGCTCCCCTCAAGAGATCGGTCTGCTTGCCATCCCCTGGGTCAGGGCTGGCCTTTTGTTTTTCTTTGACCAACAGCATCTGAGGTCTCGTGGAAATGATTCTAGGTTCAGGAGGCTTGCAAGGGTTTTTTTCCCCCTTCTCTTAGATGGTGGTACTGAGACTTGCATGCTGTGAAATCTGGAGTGAGCATACGGCCTGGAAACAGAGGCTCGGTTCTGCCAGGCTCCCAGCCACCCTGCCTGCTGGATGCAACCACATGGTGACCCTGTGAGACCAGCAGAGCAACCACCCCATCAAGCCACAGAATCAAAGAGAAATCACAAGTCATTGTTCGAAGTCACTAAGTTTCAGGTTGATTTGCTACACAGTGGTCGATGACTGAGACACACTGTCCACACCAAGACAAACCGAGGAACAGGGCAGGAGGCAGGACTCCTCTGCTTCTGAAACTACTGCCCAGGGAACAGGTGAGCCATTTAGTATTCATCTGCAGAGCGACAGTCATTAGTCCAGTATTAACAAAGGATGACACACGGATTCTGAGTCCCCTCAGACTGGGAGATGTGATGAGGATCCATTGGATCCCAGCCCCGGGACTGGCGGAGGGTGCCCGTCCCCCCAGCACAGCCATCTGCAGCTCTGGGGGCCTCGGTGCAGAGTGGACACAGCCCTCCCACTTCCTGCCCCAGGCGAACCCTGACTGGGTAGCCAGGGCCACATCTGGGGCGTGTTTATGAGGAGGGACAGGAAGGCTCCTGCAACAGGCCTCTCATGCTGCTCCTGGAGGCGCAGTGCAAAGGGAAGCAGGAAATGACAAGCAACCGTAACTTAAACCGGCCGTGGCGCCTGCCCTGGTTCACTTCCTAAGTGACCACTGCTTAACAGGCCGGCATCTGAGACAGAGGATGGTGTGGTCCCAGAGTCTAGCTCTGCATACCGTAATTATTATAATTACTGACCAGTATCAGCTGCAGTCATGGAAGAGTAATTGTCCCAGTACCTAGAGGTAGAACTGAAAGGTGTTACGGTAATGAGCATTTCCGTTATTACAATGATAACGAGGGATCCTTTGGGGGAGGGGAGCTCTTGGTAAGGACGAGACTCCAGTTAGCTACATTCTGTGCATCACGGCTCATTGAAACCTTAAGACAGCTCTTTGAAAGAAGAACTTTTATCCTTACCTTAAGAGCCTTTGGAGACCAAAAACCATATTGATAGGTTTAAGTTTCTAGTCTGCCCCATCCAAGTGACATGAATTTAGCCTGAAAAACAGTTCTCGTCCCTCTGACTCACAGGTGTATCGTAATAAGTACTCATGAAAACACTAACTGCAAGTGAGCACAGCAGGTGTGGCATCTCCCACAATCATTCAGATAAGGCAGTATCAAGGGGACGAGCACGGGTGCCGTTTTCTCCCATCTCCTACTCTATCTGCTGAACCAACCCCGGGGATAACTGCCCCCCAATCCCCTTCCCACCTATCTCATGAGGTATTTCTAAAACAAGCAGATTTTGTGCAAAGCAAGATTACCTTTTCATGTTGTTATGTCTCTGAATCGCCCCTGAGATGGCAGCCCCATCCAGCTGGAGAAATCACTTCGTCTGTAAGACTGACAAGAACTGGACAGACGACCTGTATGTTCTCAATAAGATTGTCAGAAAATAAATCAAAAGCCTCAGTTCCCCGGACAAGTGACGATAAGAATGGAAAAAAAAAAAAAGGGTTTGCTTTGCAGTGTTGACTTTTTTTAACCCAGTCTTTTAGGATTATCCCTAAATCTCTTTTCTTAAGGAATCACTATCACCCTTGATCATCACCATCCAGAAAGACTGATCCTCATGTCTCGGTTTAAATCATCCTCTTGATGATAATTAGCTAGCTCGTTTTACCTGATTTTATGCTCGACAGGCGTATGATTCAAAGCATGAAACTTTCCTTAATTCTGGAGTGAATATGACCTTTCACATTTCAACTCACTCCCAGCAAAAGTGCAGCTTTTATTGCTATGCACCACATTGAAAAGTGATGACAAAAATGCATGTTTTCAATTTAAGCCCATGCTTCTGTGATCTGGTGCCCAGGCTTTGCTTTACGTGGTTCCAGGAACCTAGGAACATCCATCAAATCTCTTTGGTAGTCCTGCCTGGTGACAGCCACTTCAGGAACCAACCACAGGGGCTCCTGATATGCTGGGTGACAACTTCCTGAAAACTGCTCTCAAATCCACCTCTTCCAGTTCTAAGAGGCACCTCTCAGAGGGGTTCATGGTTTGGAGCTCCAGGCCCCAAAACTGAAGTTTATTCAGGCTGAAATAAAGCAAACACCAAATGGAAACAGGTATACATGTTGGTAAAAGTCCGAAAGCATAGGTGCTCCCAAAGCCTGTTGTGACTCAGCCCCTCGAGTCATGGATTTGGAGATGTCATAGGTCAGCTCATCCAGTGACCCAATCAATAGCGAAAGCCTTTCACTATCAGGCCAGGTATCCACAGGTACCTGCCAGGTGAGCTTCCCAGAGATCAAAAGATTGACTACATCTAACTCTTAAGGTTTCCTTCATAAGGTTCCCAAAATGATTAAGTCTCTGAGATCCAGGATATAGATTGTCTCCATGTGAACTCAAACTCAGGTTTTTCTAAAAGTCTTTGCTACTTTAGAATGCGTCGTTATTTAATTCTGACTGACAGAAGTCAAAAAGTCCTCTTGCCTGGAGATCTGAACCGAACATGGGTTTCAGTTCAATACCCCTTCACTGTTGAGTGCTCATTCAGTTCAATTACTGAATCTGCAGTAATAGGACTTAAATGTTCTGAATTGAAGAGGGATAAGGATGATCAATTTAATAATTAAGTATCTGAAGCATTTAATGATGAGAATCACTGATTAGAGGAGATTCCAATTATGTCAACTTATTTAGCATTTGGTAGAACAGGAGGCCTTGTCATGGGGAAAAAAAAATAAAGACAATATTGTTTTCAATTAGAAAGTAAAATATGATATTGTCATCTGAATTGATGAAAGCCACTTTAAATCATTTGAAATGAAATACAAATTAATTCCAGTCCCTCTCTCTTGAAGAAAGTAGCCGAACACATCATGTGATAAAATTACATTTATTTGGATTAAATGGAGTTTCGTAACTTACATGAATAGTGTGTTGGCCTACCGAATGCATTTCAGTAGATCTAACACCTGCCCTCAAGGGTTACTACTTCAGAGATGTGAGTATGTGTGCTTGGTCGCTTCAGTTGAGTCCAGCTCTTTGCAGCCCCATGGACTGTCTGTCTGTGGGATTCTCTAGGCAAGAATACTAGAGTGGGTTGCCATGCCCTCCTCTGGGGGGTCTTCCCGACACAGGGATCAAATCCACGTCACTTATGTCTCCTGCATTGGCAGGTGGGTTCTTTACCACTAGCGCCACCTGGGAAGCCCAGTCCAGCAATGAGATGACTCTCTCATCTCAGGTTATCTGGGTCTCAGATGAAGACCTAGAAGGGCTGTAAAAATGGACACACTGTTGTCATGCACAGCTCCTCTTGCTGCCGCTACTGCTGCTGCTGTCGCTTCAGTCGTGTCCGACTCTGTGCAACCCCAGAGACGGCAGCCACCAGGCTCCCCCGTCCCTGGGAGTCTCCAGGCAAGAACACTGGAGTGGGTTGCCATTTCCTTCCCCAATGCATGAAAGTGAAAAGTGAAAGGGAAGTCGCTCAGTCGTGTCCAACTCCTAGCGACCCCATGGACTGCAGCCCACCAGGCTCCTCCATCCATGGGATTTTCCAGGCAAGAGTACTGGAGTGGGGTGCCATTGCCTTCTCCAATTCATCTTAAAACCTATATAATAAATATTCTCAGTTTGTTTTAATAAGAGCTGTTGTTTTAAAGTGGATTATTCTCAGAGGATATTTTTGTGTGTGTCCTTTGACCCAGAAATTAAAATAAGAGATGCTAAAACTAGGTGGAAAATGTTTCAAGATGGTAGATCAATCCTTAGGTCAAAATTCAAGCTAGATCCCGATAGGAATAAATCTGTGTTTAGGAATAGATCTGATCAAAAACAGTCACCTCTCATGAAAACTATTGCAGACAAGAGACCGAACGGACTTTACATGATTGAATCAATTACATAGAAAAGTAAAAACAGATTATTGGGATGCTGTGGGATTTTCCATCACTGTTATAAGTTAGATATGCAAAATTCTTCTAAAGTCAGTTTATTTGCTCCCTAAGACCATAATAATTCTCTTTGCTGCTGTCAGACACCAGTCAGGAGGTGTGGGAGGATGGCCAAGTGTCGATAAGACATCAGCCAGCCAGTCATTGCTCTCTGGAAACAGCTCTTCTTATTAAAAAAAAAAAAAAAAAAAAAAGTATTTGTGATCATTAACTATTTAAAGCAATAGCTGAAGAAGTGCAGCCCTGGATATAAGCATGAACTTTCCGACCAACTGTGTTTAATCCAACTGTGTGATGTAACTTCTGTTTTTCACTAGATTTCTGAGGGATTACCTTCACAGTTGGAGGGTACTTTACTTTTGTGGGCCATATTCTCCTGGTGTTTATTAGGAAAAGATTCATCAGCTCCAAGCCCTGTGGAGAACCTCTGCAACTCCAAATCCCTACCTTGTTCTTGGTGCAAAGCTGCATTTTCCCATCTTAAGGAGAAATACTGATCAGTCATCTGGACTCTCCCCTCTTAGGCCAAGATAAACGGCAGCAACCCCGTCTCCCTGGAGGATGTCGCGTTGGAGGGTAGAGGGGGCTGGGGTCCGCGTGCCTCCCCAGGCTGTGCCGCCCTCCCAGGCATCTCCTGTTGGTCAGGATGGTATACGGGCCGCAGCCCCTCCTGCAGGGCAGCCCCGACCCCCAGAGGCCGCTGCTGGAGGAGGTGGTGGGACGTGCATGGTGGCCCCTTGATGTCCCTGGGCAGCAGCACTGTCCCCTCAGCCCGACCTGGAGCTCACAGGGGACCCTGCTACCCCATGTCCTCCACAGCAAGGACAGAGCGACTCAGCTGCTGCCGTGCTCAGCAAGTCCCACCTTGTTCAGTTCACTGGTGGGTGAGACCCTCCCGCTGCCACCTTCTGTCTTCACAGTCCTCTGCTCTGTTCCAGAACCCCCTTCCCAAGCACACGTCGCAGCTCCATCCAAGAGCTCTAGCATCGCGCTCCGCGTGCCCCAAAGGCCAAGCCTCAGGATACAGGGGCGAGAGCCTGGCTGCCCGGGATTGTCCGAGACACACTCGCACACTTGCCTCTGACGGCCTGTATAGTCATGTGACTGGTGAGACTGTCTAGCAAGAAGCTGCTGTGGCAGTGTAAACATCCTAGGAAGAGGTTGCTATTTCTACCCCAGACTGCTGGGTCCCAGTTAACTTTCTCCTATATCAGCAGAATCGCCTTTTGTAACCTGTGAGGGGACATGTCGTCTGACTTTTTTCTTCCTTGGTACTAAGGACTTTTCAACTCAGTTCCTCTGTTCTGAGCTTAAAATCCATTCCTTGATTATTTTCTTGTTTCTTCTTCCACCGAAAATAAGGAGGCAAACTGGATTAGCTGGTGTTTCCTGGATCGCCAGTAAATTTCACAACTCTCACCTTCTAAGTACTGACTCAGTGAAGTTAAATATATAAATCTGATGTTCCCTGGAGGGTTTCTGCCTCCTCTTCCCATAACCCACGCCATTCTTTCATTGACAGTTTCATGGGTGTCTAGACCTCCAGGGTTTTGGTTGTTGTTGTCGCTGAGTTGCATCCGACTCTTGGTGACCTCATGGCCTGCAGCACACAAGGCCGAGGCTGTCGGCACCCTCCCAGGCCACAGTGAGGCTGCTCACGAAGCATGTTCTCTGAATCATTCAAATGTATCTGGAACATACAAATATGACTTTAAATCCAGTACATGTAATGACACTTCCTCACATTCATTCTAAACAGAATTATTCACATTGTTCATTTAATGGAAAAGAAAAAAAACACCAAATATCTTGCACTTGGTGCCAAGTACAACATAATTAACTGACATCAGACATAGCATCTGAAATCTTACCTGGGAGAAGAAATGGTGGTGGAAGAGAAGATTGCAGAGAACATAACAGAGATTTCTGAAAGGAGACTGTTTCGCTGTCCAGGACAGAAGAGCCTCAGAGCTCCAAAAGAAATGTGCTCATATGTGGGGAGGGGGAGGTAATATGGACAGAAAAGGGTGGAAAGGGAGAAGCCAATTATATAAATATTGGCTTGGTGACATTTAAAATGTGGCAGGAGGGGAAAGGTTAGCAAAAAATGTTCATCCTGCAATCAAGGGTACCCAAGACAAATCACAAAATAAGATGCAACTAATTAGGATGAAATTCTGATGTTGCTGACCACATCATTTAAAGTATTAATGATATCAAAAAATGAGAACATAACCTACTTTACAATGTGCCAAGCAAGGATCAACTATGGGCAGGATTCTATTAAATAATTAAGCATAAATAAGCTTTGAGCTTTAAATGACTTCTAAATTCTTTTCTATTATGCCAACACTTTCAAAATCATTAAAGAAATGTGTGGAACAATTGTTAGAATAAACCAAATGTCAGTTGCTTAGTATATTATTCAGTACAAATCTGAAAATACACTATAATCTTTACTGTTAACACTTCATTAATGGACAAAAAAAAATGTAAAGAAAGAAAATATGCTTAATAAAAATTTCACATTTACCCATCCATTGAACCAAGAGAGGCTACCTAAATAGTTAAAATAGCCTTTAGCTTGTGTATCTTTCCAAAGAACATATAATAATACCCTTCTATACTGTAATTTGAGAGTTGGAATATAAAGAAAAGCTGGGCACTGAAGAATTGATGCTTTTGAACTGTGGTGTTGGAGATAACTGTTGAGAGTCCCTTGAACTGCAAGGAGATCCAACCAGTCCATCCTGCTGCTGCTGCTAAGTCGCTTCAGTCGTGTCCAACTCTGTGTGACCCCATAGAAGGCAGCCCACCAGGCTCCCCCATCCCTGGGATTCTCCAGGCAAGAACACTGGAGTGGGGTGCCATTTCCTTCTCCAATGCATGAGAGTGAAAAGTGAAAGTGAAGTCACTCAGTAGTGTCCAACTCTTCGCGATCCCATGGACTGCAGCCTACCAGGCTCCTCCATCCATGGGATTTTCCAGGCAAGAGTACTGGAGTGGGGTGCCATTACCTTCTCTGAACCAGTCCATCCTAAAGGAAATCAGTCCTGAATATTCATTGGAAAGGCTGATGTTGAAGCTGAAACTCCAATACTTTGGCTACCTGATGTGAAGAGCTGACTCACTTGAAAAGACCCTGATGCTGGGAAAGATTGAAGGTGGGAGAAAGGGATGACAGAGGATGAGATGGTTGGATGGCATCACCAACTCAACGGACATGAGCTTGAATAAACTCAGGGGATTGGTGATGGACAGGAAGGCCTGGCATGCTGTAGTCCATGGGGTCACAGAGTTGGACACGACTGAGTGATTGAACTGAACTGATATTGTAATTTGAGAAACTTTACCCAAAATTCATGCAGAAATGACTACAGGATTAACTTCCTCCTGGGCTTTGAGTTTTAGAAAAATGTTCCTGACTACATGCTTCATTCCATCCCACTCCCATCATAACTCCAGAATTAGAAACTTTTCATTTTATTACTAAACTCAACACCAATTCCTTCTATTTTCAGTTTTGCATGCCTGGTACGAATATGTAATGGATAGCCCATCTCCAAAGAAAGAGATAGTTAATTTATCAGACTCATTTGAGAGTTAACAGAGAGGTATCAGGTCTTTCCCAAATTCTGCCATCATGATTAGTGAAATTCTATTCAGTTTCACTCAACACAAAGCTATTAAGCACTGACAGTGAGACAGATGTCATGCTAAGAAGTGGAGATTCAAAGAGGAACAAAGCAGGAGGTAGCCACGATAGAGTAGGGAGACCCTGAGCTCACCTTCTCCCATGGGTGCACCAAAATTATAGCTATTTACACAACAACTGTTGATGAGCATGACCTAAAGACTAGAAGAGATCTCCTACAACTGAAGATACAAAGAAGGAACCACAACAAGACAAGTAGGAGGGGGCAGAGATGCTGTGTAGTCAAACCCCACATATTCAGGTAGGCTTCCCACAACCTCGGTGACAATCAGAATTGCACAGCTTCCTCCAAAGGGTCAGGGGGTCTGAGTCCCACATTGGCTGGGAATCCTACACCAAGAAGATGAGCCTGCAGAATGTCTGGCTTTGAAGGCAAGCGGGCTTGCATTCAGGAGAGCTGGAGAGCTGTGGACACTACATAATGATCCAGGGGTCAATCCAAGAAGAAGATACAACAATTGCAAGTATACATGCACCCAGCACAGGAGCACCTCAGTTTATTGGCAAATATGAAGAGACATAAAAAGAGAAGCTGACAGTAACACAGTAATGGTGCAGACTTCAACCTTCTGCTCACATCCATGGACAGACCATCCAGACAGATAATAAAGATGTGAAAGTGAAGTTGCTCAGTCGAGTCCGACTCTTCGCAACCCCATGGACTGTAACCCACTAGGCTCCTCCATCCATGGGAATTTCCAGGCAAGAATACTGGAGTGGGTTACCATTTCATTCTCCAGGGGATTTTCCTGACCCAGGGATCAAACCCAGGTCTCCCTCACTGCAGGCAGACTCTTTATCTGCAGGAGCCACAATGGAAGCCCCATTAATAAAGATACATTGTACTTAAATAACAGACCAAATGGAAGTGACCCTCAGATCAGATCAGATCAGTCGCTCAGTCGTGTCCGACTCTTTGCGACCCCATGAACTGCAGCACACCAGGCCTCCCTGTCCATCACCAGCTCCCGGAGGTCACCCAGACTCATACCCATCGAGTCAGTGATGCCATCCAGCCATCTCATCCTCTGTCGTCCCCTTCTCCTCCTGCCCTCAATCCCTCCCAGCATCAGAGTCTTCTCCAATGAGTCAACTCTTCGCATGAGGTGGCCAAAATACTGGAGTTTCAGCTTTAGCATCATTCCTTCCAAAGAAATCCCAGGATTGATCTCCTTCAGAATGGACTGGTTGGATCTCCTTGCAGTCCAAGGGACTCTCAAGAGTCTTCTCCAACACCACAGTTCAAAAGCATCAATTCTTCGGCGCTCAGCCTTCTTCACAGTCCAGCTCTCACATCCATACATGACCGTGACCCTAGTGGTAAATAACCTGCCAGCCAACGCAGAATATATGAGATAAGGGTTTAATGCCTAGGTTAGGAAGCCCCCTGAAGGAGGAAATGGCAACCCACTTCAGTATTCTTGCCTGGAGACTCCCAAGGACAGAGGAGCCTGATGGGCTACAGTCCATGGGGTTGCAAAATGTGAGACACGACTGGGCACACACGCAAGTAGAGAAGCATGAGTTCCGGCCAGAATTGGGAGAAGTGTGCCAGAGAAGGTGAGGAGCAGTTGTGGGTGCAAAAAAGCGGGGAGCAGGGGGAAACTCCTGAGGAAAGTGGGGGTTAAGAAACGTTGCAATGAGTTTAGAAACGTAAAGGGGAAACCCCTACTTTGAACTATTGGCTAATGTGTGCTTTTCAGGATGTCTCCACCCCAGCATCAAACCCCGCCCCCTGCCCGCTCTGCGCAGGTGCGTCTGAGGGGCGGAGCCCGCTCACCTGCGCGTGGGCCCTTTATTTAGGCCATACGAGGCTCGGCTGATGCGCCTTCTCCCCGGGTCTCCGCTGGAGCGACTTCAGACCAGGAGAAAGGTAGGAAAGGGGTTTTTAAACACTCTGGGTACCCCTGGGTAGGTCCTGCGCGTGGTGTGGGGAAGATGGGAGGGCTGCAGGCTGGGTCTGTTTTAAATGCGGGACGTTTGTTTGAAGACGGGAGAGGCCTAATGGACAGGAAGCTCCTGGATGCGGCGCCCAGGAGCGGCCTCGGGTTTGCAAATATCCTTTCCTGTCGGTCCACGTGTCGCCCTCAGGGCACAGGAGATGCTCAGAGAACGCGCCGTCCACCCTGCCCTTGGTCTGCAGCATCCCAGCCTCTCCGGGCATTTAGGACCGCGGGAAACTGAAGGCGCTTTGAAACTTCCAGGTGGGGCATTGAAGACCTTTCGGGAGCCTTACACATGGGAACAATAAAACAGTTCTTAGTTCCTAAATGAAGACTAAGATAATGCAACGGAGTTTTTGTCTTAATATTTAATTTTGATTCTAATTGAAATATCAAACATCATCCTTCAGAAATAGCCTGGGAACCCCCAATTTGTCGGCACCCTAGGTCTGGGTCTACACTCAGCTGTTGGGTAAAGTTTTTGAGTGGCAGGTGCCATGTGGGTGGAGACATACAAAGGGTAAAGCCTCAGTGCCGAAACTCGGCAGCATGGCTGAGCCAGCCCGGGCCTACCCAGGTGGAGGTCGTTGTAATTTCTAAACTAGATCTAATATCTAGCCTATTTGTTATTTTCTCTCTGGTAGCACAAAAGAGAGACAAAAGCTTGTCTTAAGCACAAAACTTAAGACAAAATTTTCCCTGATAAGTCTTCTTGGAAGTATCCACTAAAATATTTCAAATCTATTTGTATTTCTCAACTTATTCCAGGTTATATTTCCAAAGTCCAGAGAACTGATAAAATAATCCTTATTACAGTAAGAAGGATTTTACTAGAACAACTCACAGATATCTAACACTGCTGTGTACTTTCAGTTCAGTCACTCAGTCATGTCCAACTTTTTGCAACCCCTGGACTGCAGCACGCCAGGCCTCCCTGTCCATCACCAACTCCCAGAGTTTACTCAAATTCATATCAATCTAGTCAGTGATGCCATCCAACTATCTCATCCTCTTTCATCCCCTTCTCCTCCTGCCCTCAGTCTTTCCCAGCATTGGGGTCTTTTCCAGTGAGTCAGTTCTTCGCATCAGGTGGCCAAAATATTGGAGTTTCAGCTTCAGCATCAGTCCTTCCAATGACTATTTAGGACTGATTTCCTTTAGGATGGACTGGTTGGATCTCCTTGCAGTCCAAGGGATTCTCAAGAGTCTTCTCCAACACCACAGTTCAAAAGCATCAGTTCTTCAGCACTCAGCTTTCCTTATAGTCCAACTCTCACATCCGGACATGACTGCTGGGATCTGTATTTTACAGCTGACAAAGAATGGGATTTCCCAAATATCTTCTCAGCTGAACCTTGTATCAATTGTGTGATATAACAGAGTTACTACAAGTCTGGCAAATGAGTTAATGAGCCAGCCTCCTTCACATTTTACCAGGGACTTTCTGGAGATGGGATTTCTTTATTTTTATCGTTTGTAATTAATTTTCTTTATTTTGTATTGGAGGACAGCCAGTGAACAATGTTGTGATAGTCTCAGGTGGACAGCAAGAGGAATCAGTCATACATATGCATGTGCCTATTCTCTCCCAAGCTCCCCTCCCATCCAGGCTGCCTCATAACCTTGAGCAGAGTTCCCTGTGCTATACAGCAGGTCATTTTAGCTTATCCACTTTAAACATAACATTGTGTACCTGAACACCCCAGACTCCCTAACTATCTCTTCCTCCATCCTTCCCTCCTGTCTACCATAAGTTCATTCTCTGTGAGTCTCTTTCTGTTTTGTAAATAAGTTCATTTGTATGTCTTTTCTGATTCCACAAATAAGAGAGATCATATGTTTCTGCTTCTGACTGACTTCACTCAATACGACAATTTCCAGGTCCATCCATGTTGCTGCACATGGCATTATTTCATTCTTTTTGATGACTGAGTAATAGTCCATCGTGTGTATATATACCACATCTTCTTTATTCATTCTCCTGTCGATGGACATTTAGGTTGCTTCCGTGTATTGGCTATTGTAAACAGCACTCCAGTGAACACTGGGGTACGTGTTTTGGGGATGGAATTTCTTGACACCCAAGATCAAAGCATTGTTACAAATCATGATTTTAATTAACTTTTTTTTCCTGAGGACAAGGGAGACGCCTGGTTGGCAGGATAAAGAACACAGAGTAAAAGGCATCAGTATTCCTTTTCATAGACTCCTCATTGTTTAAGGCCTAGAGTAGCTGTTACCTTCTCTGGGAAGCCTGCCTCACTGCCCAAGGAGCTTTCTTTGTTCTTGGACTTACCTGTAACTCAGATGGTAAAGAATCTGCCTGCAACACAGGAGACCCTGGTTCAATCCCTGGGTGGGGAAGATCCTCTGGAGAAGGAAATGGCAACCCCCTCCAGTTTTGTTGCCTGGAGAATCCCACGGACAGAGGACCCTGACAGGCTACAATCTGTGGGGTCACAAAAAGCTGGAAACGACTGAGCAACTAACGCTAATTCTACTCCCTGCTGCCGGAGGCACTTGATCAAAGCTTCTGTGTTTGTATCCTCCATAGACTATGAGTTCTTTCAGAATTCTTTTATCCTCTTGTATATGAGTAGAAGGCAATCCAGTGCTTATAGCACAAAGTGGATTTCAGTAAGTAATACTGGCACATGACTTAAATGAGTAAATGAATTGATAGATGATTCATAAGTGGGGCCACGTCTGTGGGTTGATGATGTCTCACCAAGTCAGGATTTCTAAATTTAGCAAGGATTAATGAACTGAAGGATTAGGAGGGCTATAAAGTTTTAACTGAGAACCCCTCTTGTCAAGATCAAGTGTAGCTTGACATCAGTGCCCTGAAAGCTGCATCTTTTGTAATGCTTCAAAGTCTGAGTAACAATCTTTAGAAATATACAGAAAATTATTAGACTATTAGACATGTCTAACAGTCCCTAGGAGGACACCTAACAATTCTGTCCTTCCTATAATCTAAGAAATTCATAAGGGATGGAATGCATTCTGGTTACTCTTGTGCTGCTGCTGCTAAGTCGCTTCAGTCGTGTCCGACTCTGTGCGACCCCATAGACGGAAGCTCACCAGGCTCCCCTGTCCCTGGGATTCTCCAGGCAAGAACACTGAAGTGGGTTGCCATTTCCTTCTCCAACAAATGCTTGCAAAAATTCTCAAAGGCAGCAGCTTGTAGGCAAGGCTCCTGGCAACATTCTGGCAATTTCTTAAATACTCACTTCTGAAGAAGGCAAACGTGGAGAGTGTCTTCTGATGCCGCTGCTAAAACACAGCGGTTATCCTTAGCGCTGATAAGCTGCTTGTCAGCACGGACTCCATTACATAGAAAGGCTGCAGGCTCTCCTTGCTGATTAGCTCGAGAGCTCGTAAAAGGCTTCAATAGCAACATTTGAGACAGATCTCTGTAGCTTCAAACAGGTAATCAACAGAGTTCTTTATGGAAACCCAGCTGAAGTTCATACTTCACACCTTGGTACATTAATAACATTAATTTCACTCTGCCTTTATAATCAGAATCCCACCTGCAGACATTTGAAGATGGTTGGATGGCATCACCGACTCAATGAACATGAGTTTGAGTAAGCTCTGGGAGTTGGTGATGGCCAGGGAAGCCTGGCATGCTGCGGTTCATGGGGTTGCAAAGAGTCGTGAATAACTGAACTGAACTGAGGGCCCACACGAGTAGGGAGGTAATAACACTTCTTTTACAGAAAACTGCTCCGTGGAAAAGGTAGAGATTATGAAGAGTAATAATTTTACCTGAAATGTTAATAATTGCATATCTTTTTCTGAATTCTTACAAGAATTGACATTAAAAAAATAAAGTTGATTTAAAACAGTAGCAAAATAAGAGCACTTTCAGTGAAAAATGGGCAGTTTTCTTTTTTGTTGCTGTTACTGCTAGTTTCCTGAGTGATTCTTCTGTGTGAGGCTGGAAAACTGAAGGAGACCATTATTATGCAAAGCATCCTGGCACAAATGGCATCACATATCTCCTAAGATAGGGGATTTCTTGAAAAAGAAAAGAAAAACGAGGCATTCAGTGTTTTGGGGGTTCTCAGTGAACACCATCGCTGTGCTTGCCAGTGGTATCCTGCAGCTGGGTATTTGCTCCTGCTATACCGGGGGTGGGGGGGGGGGGTTGGGGAACTGGGGATTCAGACAGTTCATATTCATAGTAGACTCTTCAGTTCAAGCTAGGGATAACAGAACATAACTCTTGATACCTTTTAACATTTCTCTATTCACAAAAACCATGTAAGGAATATTATTCCCAGAACTTGGAGAGTATATAAAACCGTCAAATGTCTTTAAACTTATTATGAGATAATGAAAATGGGAAAAGCTAGCATTGTAGATTTTAAAATTCAATATAAAGGATCCCTAATCCTAACAAGTCCCCTGGTAGCTCAGACAGTAAAGAGTCTGCTTGCAATGCGGGAGACCCAGGTTCGATTCCTGGGTCAGGAAGATCCCCTGAGGAAGGAAATGGCAACCCACTCCAGTATTCTTGTCTAGAAATTCCCATGGATGGAGGAGCCTGGCAGGCTACATACTATGGTGTTTCAAAGAGCCCAACACTGCTTCCCTTTCACTTTCACAATCCTAACAAAGCAACAGACTCAGCTAAAGAACTCTAAACATATATATTTGCAGCATCTATATGTAGCTTCCCTCTTGGCCCAAATGAAAGTTGTGTTTACTTAAAGTAGAAAGAAAATCAGCCATGTCTATTTCAGATTTAGGTTCAAGGGTATCCTGTCGTAAAAGTGAAATTCCTGGAGGACTGGTGGGTTATGACAACTCTTCCCTTTGACCCTTGGCCAAGGCTAAGATGGAGGAGGAAATGGCACCCCACTCCAGTATTCTTCCCTGGAAAATCCCATGGTCAGAAGAGCCTGGCAGGCTACAGCTGATGGGGTCACCAAGAGTTGGACACGACTGAGTGACTGAGCACCAAGGCTAAGCTAGTCCTGTCTAACCTGTGTTTCTGTCTTCTTCATCCATAGACTAATCTTCAGTCTGGAAGGGCTGAAGGAAACATGGTTAAGAGTGAATTTTACATGTATGCAGATCACCAGTTCCATGTATATTATATTCCAGACTACTTAAAGATCTTAAAATGCTTCATGATGCTATTTCAGTAGCACTTAGAGTAATCTCAAAGAATGAGACGGTCATCAGAAAGCTGGAGAAATGCAATAACTATTAGAATTTTTTAAAAACCTTTTTATTGTTGAAAATTTCAAACATATTTGAAGATAGAATAATATAACAAAATTCCTTAAACGTGTTACACAGCATCAGCAATTATCCACTCCTGTACTAGACCCCATTGCCTATAATGTAGCTATTGGGTTGGCCAAAAAGTTTATTCAGGTATTACCATAACCTGTTAGGAAAAACCCAACAGACTTTTTGGCCAACCCAGCACTATATTGCCTACAATGTATCTACTTTTTCCATCTTGTGAACTTTTGAAGTGAATCCCAAACATATCATTTTCATCTCTCCATTTCAGTATATGTCTCTGAAAGAAGTTAATAATGTAATGAAAGTGTCAATATTCTAGCTAAAAAGTTGAACAGTTTTAAAATACTATCAATATCCAGTAAGCATGCACATTTCCCATTATCCCATAAATGCTATAAGTGGATTGATTTTATAGATTATAAGAATTAGAATGCAAATAAATCTGTATGTGACAGAGATTTCTTAGTTTCTTTTTCCTTTTACATACTTTTTTCAAATTCTTTTCCCTTAAAGGTTATTACACAATATTGAGTGTAGTTCCTGTGCCTACAGTAGGTCGTTGTTCTCTATTTTGTATATAGTTGTGTGTCTAATCCCAAACTCTAATTTATCCCACTCCCTTCCTCCTGCTTTACCCTTTGGTAATTATAGGTTTGTTTTCTGTGTCTGTGGATATATTTGTTATGTAAATAAGCTCATTTGTATCTTTTTTAAGATTCTACATATAAGCAATATCATGATATTTATCTTTCTCTGTATGGATTACTTTACTAAGCATGATAATCTCTAAATCCATCCACATTACTACAAATACCATTATTTCCTGCTTTTTTTGCCTAAATAGTATTCCATTCCAATGGAATAGTAGCATTCCATTCCAATGGAATAGTAGCATTCCATTCCAATGGAATAGTAGCATTCCATTCCAATGGAATAGTAGCATTCCATTCCAATGGAATAGTAGCATTCCATTCCAATGGAATAGTAGTATTCTATTGTATATATGCTGTAGTTAGTCACTCAGTCGTGTCTGACTCTTTGCAACCCCATGGACTGTTGCCTGCCAGGCTCCTCTGTTCGTGGGGATTCTCCAGGAAAGAATATTGGAGTGAGTTGCCATCCCCTTCTCTAGGGGATCGTCCCAACCTAGGGATTGACCCCAGGTCTCTTGCATTGCTGGTGGGTTTTGTACCAGCTGAGCCACCCACGTGCTCCTGCACATCAACCAGCAGACACTTAGGTTGTCTCTGTGGCTTGGCTGTTGTAAATACTGCTGCAGTGAACACTGGGGTCTGTGTGTCTTTTCAGATTAGAGTTTTCTGCAGATACATGCCGAGGACTGGGATTGACAGATCATATGATAGCTGTGTTTAGCTTTTTAAGACATCTCCATACTGTTCTCTATAGTTCCTGTACCAATTTACATTCCCACCAACAGTTAAGTTTTTTTTTAATTGTCAGTTTTCATCTCTGTCTCTACTTCTTTTGCCCTCTATTATGTCTTGCTTTTGTTATGTGGTTAAAGAAACAGATGGTTTTATGTTCTTAAACAGCTCCTTCTGTCTTTTCTATTAATATATATCCTGAACATTGATAGCTGGATCTAGAGTTTTGATCAGATTTGGAGTAGACATGTTTCCAAGATAATTTCATGGGTGGAGGGGTATATTCTATCAGAAGGCAAAAAATGTCTGATTTTCTCTTCTGTGATGTTAGCAGGAATTAATGCTCAAATCTTAGTTCAAGCAGTTCATTAGGGAAGAACATGGCAATAGTCTAGCTCTGTTCTTTCTTCTTTATTTATTAGCTGGAATACTATTGTAAAGTGAAACTTCCTCTGATAAACTCATATGTTATCCAGTGGTGTGTTAATGTAGTAAAGGCAGGATAGATATTTGATTCTCTTCGTGTTCCCATTTCCAAAATAATGAGTTTCAGTTCAGTCACTCAGTCATGTCCAACTCTTTGTGACCCCATGAATCGCAGCATGCCAGGCCTCCCTGTCCATCACCAACTCCCAGAGTTCACTCAAATTCATGTCCATCGAGTCGGTGATGCCATCCAGCCATCTCATCCTTTGTTGTTCCCTTTTCCTCCTGCCCCCAATCCCTCCCAGCATTAGAGTCTTTTCCAGTGAGTCAACTCTTCACATCAGGTGGCCAAAGTACTGGAGTTTCAGCTTTAGCATTTTTCCTTCCAAAGAACACCCAGGGCTGATCTCCTTCAGAATGGACTGGTTGGATCTCCTTGCAGTCCAAGGCACTCTCAAGGGTCTTCTCCAACACCACAGTTCAAAAGTATCAATTCTTTGGCACTCAACTTTGTTCAGAGTCCACCTCTCACATCCATACATCACCACTGGAAAAACCATAGCCTTGACTAGATGGACCTTTGTTGGCAAAGTAATGTCTCTGCTTTTTAATATGCTATCTAGGTTGGTCATAACTTTCCTTCCAAGGAGTAAGCGTGTTTTAATTTCATGGCTGCAGTCACCATCTGCAGTGATTTTGGAGCCCAGAAAAATAGTCTGAGACTGTTTCCACTGTTTCCCCATCTATTTCCCATGAAGTGATGGGGCCAGATGCCATGATCTTCTTTTTCTGAATGTTGAGCTTTAAGCCAACTTTCTCACTCTCCTCCTTCACTTTCATCAAGAGGCGCTTTAGTTCCTCTTCACTTTCTGCCATAAGGGTGGTGTCATCTGCATATCTGAGGTTATTGATATTTCTCCCAGCAATCTTGATTCCAGCTTGTGCTTCTTCCAGCCCAGCATTTCTCATGATGTACTCTGCATGTAAGTTAAATAAGCAGGGTGATAGTATACAGCCTTGACATACTCCTTTTCCCATTTGGAACCAGTCTGATGTTCCATGTCCAGTACTAACTGTTGCTTCCTGACCTGCATATAGGTTTCTCAAGAGGCAAATCAGGTGGTCTGGTATTCCCATCTCTTTCAGAATTTCCCACAGTTTATTGTGATCCACACAGTCAGAGGCTTTGTTATAGTCGATAAAGCAGAAATAGATGTTTTTCTGGAACTCTCTTGCTTTTTCCATGATCCAGCGGATGTTGGCAATTTGATCTCTGGTTCCTCTGCCTTTTCTAAAACCAGCTTGAACATCAGGAAGTTCACGGTTCACATATTGCTGAAGCCTGGCTTGCAGAATTTTGAGCATGACTTTACTAGTGTGTGAGATGAGTGCAATTGTGCAGTAGTTTGAGCATTCTTTGGCATTGCCTTTCTTTGGGATTGGAATGAAAACTGACCTTTTCCAATCTTGTGGCCACTGCTGAGTTTTCCAGATTTGCTGGCATATTGAGTTCAGCACTATCACAGCATCATCTTTCAGGATTTGGAATAGCTCCACTGGAATTCCATCACCTCCACTAGCTTTGTTCGTAGTGATGCTTTCTAAGGCCCACTTGACTTCACATTCCAGGATGTCTGGCTCTAGGTCAGTGATCACACCATCGTGATTATCTGGATCATGAAGATCTTTTTTGTATAGTTCTTCTGTGTATTCTTGCCACCTCTTCTTAATATCTTCTGCTTCTGTTTAGGTCCATACCATTTCTGTCCTTTATGGAACCCATCTTTGCATGAAATGTTCCCTTGGTATCTTTAATTTTCTTGAAGAGATCTCTAGTCTTTCCCATTCTTTCGTTTTCCTCTATTTGTTTGCATTGATCGCTGAGGAAGGCTTTCTTGTCTCTCCTTGCCATTCTTTGGACCTCTGCATTCAGATGCATTATCTTTCCTTTTCTCCTTTGCTTTTTGTTTCTCTTCTTTTCACAGCTATTTTAGTTCCTAGTATATTCTAATGATGATCAATTAACTCTTTTTTGAGTATTATAATAAATTCATGGAAATAAATGTCTGTCAGTACAATGCATTTGTTATTTTCATTGGTGTTCAAATTAAATCTTTTTAGCCTCTGGGAAGCTCTTCACTGTGGATCTTGAGATCTTTTGAAACTACTTGGATTGTCTTGATAGATTCATGGCTATTTTGTATCACAGCAAGTTTCGGGCATCTTGTAGATTTCTTGCCCGGACCTGGACAACCTTTTTGCTAAAGATGCTATGGTTCTTTTCCATAGGAAATGGTCGAGAACACAGCTGGGATTGTAGGTCCTACTTGCATATGTCACCCATGGGCTGGTCACTGTTTCCTTTTCAGTAGACAGAAATAGGTAACACTCCTTTTTTTTTTTTTTTAAGAGAAAATATTTCATGCCTTATCTCAGATCAGATCAGTCGCTCAGTCGTGTCCGACTCTTTGCGACCCCATGAACTGCAGCACGCCAGGCCTCCCTGTCCATCACCAACTCCCGGAGGTCACTCAGACTCACATTCATCGAGTCGGTGATGCCATCCAGCCATCTCATCCTCTGTCGTCCCCTTCTCGTCCTGCCCTCAATCCCTCCCAGCATCAGAGTCTTCTCCAATGAGTCAACTCTTTGCATGAGGTGGCCAAAATACTGGAGTTTCAGCTTTAGCATCGTTCCTTCCAAAGAAATCCCAGGGCTGATCTCCTTCAGAATGGACTGGTTGGATCTCCTTGCAGTCCAAAGGACTCTCAAGAGTCTTCTCCAACACCACAGTTCAAAAGCATCAATTCTTCGGCGCTCAGCCTTCTTCACAGTCCAGCTCTCACATCCATACATGACCACAGGAAAGACCATAGCCTTGACTAGGCGAACCTTTGTTGGCAAAGTGATGTCTCTGCTTTTGAATGTGCCATCTAGGTTGGTCATAACCTTCCTTCCAAGGAGTAAGTGTCTTTTAATTTCATGGCTGCAGTCACCATCTGCAGTGATTTTGAAGCCCAGAAAAATAAAGTCTGACACTGTTTCCACTGTTTCCTCATCTATTTCCCATGAAGTGATGGGACCAGATGCCATGATCTTCGTTTTCTGAATGTTGAGCTTTAAGCCAACTTTTTCACTCTCCACTTTCACTTTCATCAAGAGGCTTTTTAGCCCCTCTTCACTTTCTGAATCAGAGATACCAAAGGAACATTTCATGCAAAGATGGGCTCGATAAAAGACAGAAATGGTATGGACCTAACAGAAGCAGAAGATATTAAGAAGAGGTGGCAAGAATACACAGAAGAACTGTACAAAAAAGAGCTTCATGACCCAGATAACCATGATGGTGTGATCACTGACCTAGAGCCAGACATCCTGGAATGTGAAGTCAAGTGGGCCTTAGAAAGCATCACTACAAACAAAGCTAGTGGAGGTGATGGAATTCCAGTGGAGCTATTCCAAATCCTGAAAGATGATGCTGTGAAAGTGCTGCACTCAATATGCCAGCAAATCTGGAAAACTCAGCAGTGGCCACAGGAGTGGAAAAGGTCAGTTTTCATCCCAATCCCAAAGAAAGGCAATGCCAAAGAATGCTCAAACTCCCGCACAATTGCACTCATCTCACACGCTAGTCAAGTAATGCCCAAAATTCTCCAAGCCAGGCTTCAGCAATATGTGAACCGTGAACTTCCTGATGTTCAAGCTGGATTTAGAAAAGGCAGAGGAACCAGAGATCAAATTGCCAACATCTGCTGGATCATGGAAAAAGCAAGAGAGTTCCAGAAAAACATCTATTTCTGCTTTATTGACTATGCCAAAGCCTCTGACTGTGTGGATCACAATAAACTCTGGAAAATTCTGAAAGAGATGGGAATACCAGACCACCTGATCTGCCTCTTGAGAAATCTGTATGCAGGTCAGGAAGCAACAGTTAGAACTGGTCATGGAATAACAGACTGGTTCCAAATAGGAAAAGGAGTACATCAAGGCTGTATATTGTCACCATGTTTATTAACTTCTATGCAGAGTACATCATGAGAAATGCTGGACTGGAAGAAACACAAGTTGGAATCAAGATTGCTGGGAGAAATATCGATAACCTCAGATATGCAGATGACACCACCCTTATGGCCTTATCTCAAGCTCTCTTTTAGTATTTAGATTTTACATTTGCATTTTCTTTATACTACCAATCTCACTTTTAAGGACATAAGGGTTTTCAGTGTCTCTAGTCATTTTTGTTCTTTGAAGCTCATTGGAGAGCTCCTCAGGAAAGGTTTAAGGGTCTTCATCATGAACCTGTATGCTGTTAACAATGTGTTGGTAACTGGATATAAAATCCTATCTCACACTTTGTTCTTTAGAGCATCTTTAAAAGTTACCCCATTGTCTTCTGTCATTTCTGCCCTCAGGGGCATTGCCATTGGAAATCTAATTACAATTTGGATTTATTTCTTGCTTACAATTTTTAATGTCTGGTGATTTTATTAAGTGTTTTCATTGTATTTTTTATTACTGCTTTAATAAAATACCACAAACATAACATAAAGCAACATAAATTTATCATCTTACAGTTCTGTAGGTCACATGTCCATCATGGCTCTCCCTGGGCTGAAATCAAGGTATCAGCAAAAATGCCTTCTTTTCTGAAGGCTCTAAGGAACAAAGTATTTCCTTGACCTTCCAACTTCTAGGGGCCACCCAGTGCCTTGGGCCAAGGACACTGTCTTCCTCTTCAAAGCCAGCACCATCTTCAATAATCACATCACTCTCCCACAACAGCCGGGAAAAGTTCTCCTCCATTAAGGATTCGTGTGGTTCAATTGGGGTTTCTCAGGTAACACAGGATAGTCTCATCTCAAGGTCCTTAACTATTTTTTCCTTTTTTTAGTTTAGTTTTTATTTTGTAATGGAATATAGTTTGGTGCAGTGTTGCGTTAGTTTCAGGTGTATAACAAAGTGATTCAGTTATACATACACACATGACCACTCTTTTTAGACTCTTTTTCCACATAGGTTATTACAGAGTATTGAGTAGAGTTCTTTGTGCTCCACAGTAGGTCCTTGTTGATTATCTATTTTATATATCAGATCAGATCAGTCGCTCAGTCGTGTCCGACTCTTCGCGACCCCATGAACCGCAGCACACCAGGCCTCCCTGTCCATCACCAGCTCCCGGAGGTCACCCAGACTCACACCCATCAAGTCAGTGATGCCATCCAGCCATCCCATCCTCTGTCGTCCCCTTCTCCTCCTGCCCTCAATCCCTCCCAGCATCAGAGTCTTCTCCAATGAGTCAACTCTTCGCATGAGGTGGCCAAAATACTGGAGTTTCAGCTTTAGCATCATTCCTTCCAAAGAAATCCCAGGATTGATCTCCTTCAGAATGGACTGGTTGGATCTCCTTGCAGTCCAAGGGACTCTCAAGAGTCTTCTCCAACACCACAGTTCAAAAGCATCAATTCTTCGGCGCTCAGCCTTCTTCACAGTCCAGCTCTCACATTTTAGTCCCAAACTCCGAACTTTTCACTCCCTTCCCTACATTTCCTTTTGGAAACTGTAAGTTTGTTCTCAAAGTCTGTGAGTCTCTTTCTGTTTTATAAATAAATTCATTTGCATCATTTTTTTAGATTTCACATTTCTTAGATTTGTTTGTTTGACTGACTTAGTATGACCGTTGCTGGGTCCCTCCATATTGCTGTAAATGGCCTTCTTCCATTCTTTTCATGGCTGAGTGGTATTCCACTGTCCACACCTACCACACCTTCTTCATCGGCCCTCTGCTGACGGGCACTTGGGTCGCTTTCCTGTCTTGGCCGTTGTGTTTACTGCTGCGGTGAGCATTGGACGGCACATATCTTTTCAAATTTGTTTTCTCCAGATACATGCCCAGTCGTGGTGATAGGTTAGCCGACACAGGTTATGAAAGAATTCAGAGAGATTAGGAAGAGGAGAAGAGCGTTTTCATTCACTTTCTAAAGGAGGAAAGGGGCCAGGCATGTAGAATGGTGTTGGCACCAAAGGGTGAGGGTTTGAGTCTTTTATTGAGTTTCAAAGGGCAAGGTGCAGGAAAAGTGGGTGTTCTGGTCCATGGTGCTATCTGGGCTGGCTGTGTCTCTACAGGACATGGTTTTTTGGAGAATAGACTTGCAGTCTTTAGTAATTTCTCAGTTCTTAGGTGTCAGAAAGAGACTTGATAGTGGCCCTTGACAGGTGCTACTCTGTTGTGAACAATGTTCAATGGGTTTACATTTCCTCCCTCTGAATCTGACTTCTTCTTGAGTGTTACATGGAGCCCAGTTGGCCCATGTTTAAAAGCTGGGGTGGGAGTCTCTTCTGTGATAACTTCTTCTGGCTGAGCTGTGTAGGGCTGTCCCTACCTGGCGGGGGCAGAGGGGCACGTGGGCTGTCTTGGAATTGAATGGTCTGAAAGGTAAGACCCATGATAGAGGAGCAAGGTTTGCTAAGGGCAGTAGACGTTTCAGAAGGAAGGGGAGAAACCAGATAAGACAGCGGCCAAAAAGGAGGAAGCAGAGCATGGCGCTTGTGGAAGAATCTATGATAAACACAGTCCTGGTGCCTGAAACCAGAGCTGTGGCCATACTTGCTAGGACTGATAGACGCTCTTGTGTAGTCCAGTATCTGAAAAGATGGGGGAGAAGCATGGGCCTAGTGCAGACGTTCATCTGGAGTAAAAGGAGTACCACGGTGCAGGTTCCAGTCTGGTTAGGAGGCATACAGAGATAATGCTGAGGTCCCACAGAGATAGTGTAGTCCAGCTGTATGGAGAATGAAGGCCATAACAGTCATGTTAAAGAAGAGGGTTTACCCATGACCCAGCAATCCCACTACTGGGCATATACCCAGAGGAAACCGTAATTGAAAAAGACACATGTACCCCAATGTTCACTGCAGCACTGTTTACAATAGCTAGGACATGGAAGCAACCTAGATGTCCATCAGCAGCTGAATGGATAAAGAAGTTGTGGTACATATATACAACAGAATATTGCTCAGCCCTAAAAAGGAATGTATTTGAGACAGTTCAAATGATGTGAATGAACCTAGAGCCTGTTATACAGAGTGAAGTAAGTCAGAAACAGAAAGCAAATATCATATATTAACACATAGATATGGAATCTAGAAGGGTGGTACTGATGAGCATGTTTGCAGGGTAGCAGTGGAAATGCAGACAGAGAGCAAAGACTTGTGAACACAGTGGGGGAAGGAGAGGATGCGATGAATTGAGAGAGTCGCATGGAAACATATGCATTACCATCTGTGAAACAGCCAGTGGGAATTTGCTGTATAATGTAGGGAGGTCAAACCTGGTGCTCTGTGATAACCTAGACGGCGAGGATGGGCTGGGCAGAAGGTTCAAGAAAGAGGGGACATATGTACACTTATGGCTGATTCATGTTGACATATGGCAGAAACCAACACAATGCTATAAAGTAATTATCTTCCAGTTAAAAACTTTAAAAAATAAAAGAGGAAGTTTGTATCTGAACCCTCCTAGTAAAGGGATATGTAGCAGCTGGAGCAAGTTCCACCAATGGGTTTAGCAGGCAGAAGCTTTTGGGAAGCTGGAGGTGTCATTTTCCAGGTAAGAAGCTGCTGTTGAAAGTCAAAACCTCTCGCATTTTGTGGAAAGAAAGGGCAGCGTCTGTGACAGGTCCTGGTTTTACCCGTGTAGGACAGGTGCCAGGCGTTTCCTATTGATGAGGCCCGGCGGCAGTCAGTGGAGCTGACAAGAGGACAGACGGCCCCATGGAAGGGCCGCTCGCTGAGAGAGGACGGGAGCGAGCTGTTGCCTGATTTGGAAAGGTAAATTTGGTTGTTGGGGAAATTATTTATTTGAATAATAGTTCATTTCTTGGTCTTTCCCACTGTTGGGAGGGGTTTAAGTATAGATTTGCTTGCAGTTGGAAGGACCTACACTTCCAGCTGATAGAGGTCATCATAAGTTGGGGTAGTGGAGATGATGGACTTCCAGTTGAGCTGTTTCAAATCATAAAAGATGATGCTATGAAAGTGCTTCACTCAATATGCCAGCAAATTTGGAAAACTCAGCAGTGGCCACAGGACTAGAAAATGTCAGTTTTCATTCCAATCCCAAAGAAAGGCAATGCCAAAGAATGCTCAAACTACCGCACAATTGTACTCATCTCACATGCTAACAAAGTAATGCTCAAAATTCTTCAAGTCAGGCCTCAACAGTATGTGAACCATGAACTTCCAGATGTTCAAGCTGGTTTTAGAAAATGCAGAGGAACCAGAGATCAAATCGCCAACATCCGCTGGATCACTGAAAAAGTGAGTTCCAGAAAAACATCAACTTCTGCTTTATTGACTATGCCAAAGCTTTTCACTATGTGGATCACAATAAACTGGAAAATTCTGAAAGATATGGGAATACCAGACCACTTGACCTGCCTCCTGAGAAATTTGCATGCAGGTCAAATAGCAACAGTTAGAACTGAATATGGAACAGCAGACTGGTTCCACATTGGGAAAAGAGCATGTCAAGGCTGTATATTGTCACCCTGCTTATTTAACTTATATGCAGAGTACATCATGAGAAACACTGGGCTAGATGAAGCACAAGCTGGAATCAAGATTGCTAGGAGAAGTATCAATAACCTCAAATACGCAGATGACACCACCCTTACGGCAGAAAGCAAAGAATTAAAGAGCCTCTTGATGAAAGTGAAAGAGGAGAGTGAAAAAGTTGGCTTAAAACTCAACATTCAGAAAACAGATCATGGCATCTGGTCTCAATCATTTCATGGCAAATATATAGGGAAACAATGGGAACAGTGAAAGTCTATTTTCTTGGGCTCCAAAATCACTGCAGATGGTGACTGCAGCCATGAAATTAAAAGACATTTGTTCCTTGGAAGTAAAGCTATGACCAAGCTAGACAGCTTATTATAAAGCAGAGACGTTACTTTGTTAACAAAGGTCCATCTAGTCAAAGCTATGGTATGTATGTGAGAGTTGGACTATAAAGAAACCTGAGCACTGAAGAATTGATGCTTTTGAACTGTGGTATTGGAGAAGATTCTTGAGAGTCCCTTGGACTGCAAGGTGATCCAACCAGTCCACCCTAAAGGAAATCAGTCCCGAGTATTCATTGAAAGGACTGATGCTGAAGCTGAAGCTCCAGTCCGTTGGCCACCTGATGCAAAGATCTGACTCATTGGAAAACACCCTGAAGCTGGGAAAGATTGAAGGTGGGAGGAGAAGGGCACAACAGAGGATGAGATGGTTGGATGGCATCACTGACTCAATGGACATGAGTTTGAGTAAGCTCCAGGAGTTGGTGATGGACAGGGAAGCCTGGCGTGCTTTGGTCCATGGGGTTGCAGAGAGTCCGACACGACTGACTGACTGAACTGAAACGTGGTGAGGCCAGGGGACCGCACAGGAGTTTATGTTGGCCATAACACAGATGGGAGGCTAAGGAAACCTCCTGGAAGCTGGGTCCATGGACGGGGAAGTGGGTATAAGTGGGTCAAAAAGGTTCTTTTGGACTCATGAGACAGCCTGAGGCCAGAAATACCACCCCGGGGGGTTGGGGCCCGAACCAGGCAGCCATGAATAGAGACAAGGTTGTGCATGCCAGAGGTGGTTCTAGGAACCTGAGAGGCCTGTCCTGGCAACATTAGCACATAGCCAGCGGTTGTGATATTGTGAGCTTCTAGCCTTCTGAAGGAGGGCTGCAGTTTGTTTTATTGTGTGGAAATAGGGTTGATGGGTGGCACTAAAGGAGGGGTGGCTGGTATGAAAGAACATGGTTAAGTACAAGGTGAGAAACAGACCAAGCGTTCTGTGTTAGCCGTCTTCGGGGCTGGCCCCGCAAGGGGCTAGGAACTTCATTCCAGGGATGAAAGAAGGGTTATGTTTGTAGTTATAAAATACAGAGTAGAGGGGGAATAAGAGAGCAAGACGCGTGTAAGTCTACCAGGGCACGCTCATCTTGAGTTGGGTGGTCTCTGGGTTCCAGTGGATCCATAGGCTGGTGCCGCATGACAGTTGACAGGTGTAGGGACAGGACTGTTGAGGACACGCAGGGGGTCAGTAGATGAGCATCGTGACAGGTGGATCCAGGGCGGATGTGCTGAGAGCTTGATTGCTGTTGGAGTTGTAATGGACCCTTCCGAGGGCTGGGAGGGGTTTGGTATGTCCAGGCAGGTCCCTTAGTAGAACCTGCTCCCCAGATTGTAGGATTGTGGATAGGAGCAAGTCCTGAGGTTGGGGTGGGTGTCTGTAAGCATGGGACTGTAAAAGGCTGGGCGTTAGTTCTGAGTCTGAGATCGTAACAGCCCAGAGGAGGAGGTTTCCTGGTAGAAAGGGAGTAGGAATTGCTGGATGTCCTACCTGAGTTCAAAGGGACTGAGGTGTAAGAGACCTTCTGAGTTATCTGCTGCAGGCAGCTCTGAGTCAGAAGAGGGACAGAGGCGTTCTAGCCTGCCATTGGTGTCCTAAGGCAGTGGGACCCAACCTTCTTGGCACCAGGGGCTGATTTCTCGGAAGACAGTTTTTCCATGGATCGGGGGGTGGGGTGTTGGGCGTTTCAGGATGATTCAAGCACATTGCTTTTATTGTGCACTTTAATGGTGCTGCTGATCTGACAGGAGGTACTGGTCTATGTCCTGGAGGTCGGGGGATCCCTGTTTTAAGGGACAAATGAGTCTTTTTATTTTTCTTGAAGACTGGGGATGCCAAGCTGCATATAGTCTATATTTAATGTCTAAAGCTTGAGACACCTGTTGGGTAATTTGAGAGGTGAAATCTGGGCCATATTTTTGTTCTGAGGGTCCCAGAGCCAACCCTTGTCATTCATCGGTGTATGGAATAATACAAAGGGCTTGTCTACATCGGGAGGGCTAGGCCAGAGCGGAGGTGAGGGCTGTCTGGAGTAAGGTGAAGGCCGACTGCAGAGAGGAGTTTCATCCCAGGGGTTCATTTTTGGGTCCCTGTAGGGCCTCATGAAGAGGTTTCATTGTAAGCCCACAGCGGGGGATCCAGATGTGAAAGTAACCAGTGAGGCCCAGAAAGATCCTAAATTCCTTTTTGCTATGAGGGGAAGGAGACCATAAGTTCCTTTTATTTGTTTGGGTTTCTTGTTTTGTTTTTTGTTTTTTTTTTTTTTTTAATTGGAGGAGAATTACTTCACAAGGTTGTATTGATTTCTGCTGTTCTCTGTTGATTTCTGCATATCTATTCTCTACATCTGTGTCTCCATTCCTGCCCTGCAAATACTGTTTCCTGGATTCCATACATATACATTAATATACATTTCTTTTTCTCTTCCTGACTTGCTTCACTCTGTATAACAGGCTCTGGTTTCCTCCAGCTCACCTCACTGACTCGTATGAGATCGTCTTCATGGCGGAGCACTATTCCACTGCATGGATGTACCACGGCTTCTTTCTCCATTCATCCGTCAGTGGACATGTCGGTTGCTTCCACGTCCTGGTGTTGTACATAGTGCTGCAGTGAACATTGGGGTACAGGTGTCTTTTTGAATTGTGGTTTTCTCAAGGTATAAGATCCACTGGAAGAGGGCATGGCAACCCACTCCAGTACTCTTGCCTGGAGAATCCCATGGACAGAGGAACCTGGTGGGCTGCAGTCCATGGGTTGCAAAGAGTCCGACACAACTGAAGTGACTTGGCACACACGCAAGGTAGAAGGTGTTTTGGAAGGAGAAACTGTGAAGCAAAGTAAATGAGGGGCAGTGGTGTTGGTAAGGGAGGTGTCGTGGTCCTGACTGCAGAGGAGGTCATCAGCATATTGAATAAGGAGTGAGAGAGTGGATTGGAGGTAGGGCTTGACCATAGAGGTGGTGAAGTCTCTCAGTTGTGTCTGACTCTTAGCGACCTGATGGACTGTAGCCTACCAGGCTCCTCCATCCATGGGATTTCCTGGGCAAGAATACTGGAGTGGGTTGCCATTTCCTTCTCCACAGAATCCTCTCAACCCAGGGATCAAACCCAGGTCTCCCGCATTGTAGGCAGATGCTTTACCATCTAAGCCACCAGACAACCCACTCCAGTACTCTTGCCTGTAGAATCCCATGGACAGAGGAGCCTGGCGGGCTGCAGTCCATAGTGTCACACAGAGTCAGATATGACTGAAGCAACTAAGTAGCAGCAGCAATACCAAAGAGAGGCGGGGGCCATCTCTAAATCGCTGGGGGAGGGAGGTCCAGGTGAGTTTCTGGGAGCAGTGAGCATCAGGGTCCATCCACGCAAAAGTCAAGTGTGTCTTGGGAATCTCATGAGAGAGGGATAGTGGAGAAAGGATCTTTTAGATCCAGGACAGTAAAGAGCTGAGTATTAGGAGGAGAGCTGAGGGTGGTGTGGGGATTTGCAACTGCAAGGGGAGAGGGACCACTGCCTCCTTAACTGTGCACAGGCCTGTACTCGACAGTCAGCTCCACCTGCCTTCGTGATGGGTAGAAAGAGGTGATGTGAGGGGAGCTGGTGGATCTAAGGAGCCCAGCGTTTAGACATTTTTGAGTGAGGGGTTTGCGTCTTCTAAGATCTTCCCATTTTATAGGGCGTTGAGAGTGGTGGGGAAAGTGAGAGGGGTCCCTCCTGGGGATAGTGACAGGAGTCAGGTGAGAGGTCCTCCAGGGGTGTTAATGTCCCACGCAATTGAGAGAAACTGTGTTAAGTATTTCTGGTGGGAGAGGGAAGGGCCGAGCATCAGAGAGAGAGAGTCTTCTCAGATTCCAGGAAGGAGGCTTCTGACTGGGGAATTAGTGGAGTCCCTAGTCGGGTCATAAGGTCCCTGCCTTGGAGGTGGTGGGACAGTTGGAAGGGTGAGCAAGGAATGTGAGAAGACTTGGTCTCCCAGGCAGCATGGTGAGTCAGAGGTTCGGAGAGCACGTTGTGGTTTGCCTTCTCCTCTGATGATGGTGAGGGAATCAAGGGACCTGAAAATTCAGGAAGAGCAGAGTGAGTGACTCCAACGTCAATTAGACTGATTTCTTATCTGCTATGGATAGAATTATGCGTGGCTTGGCCATGTCGGTCTTATGTCGTAGAGCCAGGTCCAGCATTGGGACCCGTCATTCGGAAGACTGTAGGAGCCCTTGGGGTGGATGAGGTCCTTGCAGGAGTGTTCCTCGGTTCCAGAAGGGGGCTTTGTCCTCTTTAATCGAGGAGAGGGCAGTCCCGCTCCCAGGGCCCTGCTGGTTTACAGAGCGGCCTGTCCCCACGGCGTTCTTGACTCCAGTGCCCTCCTTGTTTGCAGCTGCAGCAGCAGCCAGTGCTGGGCCCCCACGGCTGTTCCCTGCTTGTTGGTTGGGGGACCGCGGCTCAGTGTTGTTACTGATTTCTTTTTGGCTGTGCTGGATCTGCGCTGCTGTGAGGGCTTTTCTCTAGCTCTGGAGAGCGGGGTATACTCTCTAGTTGTGACGTGCAGGCTTCTTCTTGCAGTGGCTTCCCTTGTGGAGCGCGGTCTCTGGGGCCCTGGGGCTTCAGTGGTTGCAGCTTTGCAGCTTGCAGGCTCTAGAGCACAGGCTCGAGAGCTGTGTTGCACGGACTTAGTTACTCCAAGGCATGCGGGATCTTCCCAGACCAGGGATCAAACCCATGGCCCCTCATTGGTGGGCAGATTTTTTTTTTTTTTTTTTTTTTTTTTACCACTGGACCACCAGGGAAGTCCTCAGCTAAGTTTTTTTTTTTTTTTTTTTTAATTTCCACAGACTTCTTTTTGTATTTATAAATCATGTTACAATGAATAATATTCAAATAGGTCAAAGTTTGAAATGTAAAAGATTTTCTTTTTTTTTGTTGTTGGTAAAGTAATGTCTCTGCTTTTTTTTTTATTATTATTATTTTTTTTTTTTTTAATTTTTCTTAACTTTACAATATTGTATTACTTTTACTATACATCGAGATGGATCCGCCACCAGAATACACGTGTTCCCCATCCTGAACCCTCCTCCCTCCCCCCTTCCCACACCATCCCTCCAGGTCATCCCAGTGCTCCAGTCCCAGGCATCTGTTATAGGGCATCGTACCTGGACTGACTCGTTTCAGATATGATATTATACATATTTCAATGCTATTCTCCCCAATCGTCCCACCCTCTCCCAGTCCCAGAGTCCAAAAGTCTGTTCTATACATCAGTGTCTCTTTTGCTGTCTCATAAGCAGGGTGATTGTTACCATCTTTCTGAAGGGTGTCTCTGATTGCAGAGGCGATCATTTTCTCTGCTCTTCAGACTTTTGTCAGTCTCTCTCTTTTCCTCTTGTCTATGTTCATCTTGTTTATTAAAGACCTTCAGGGTTAGGTTCAGTTCAGTTCAGTTGCTCAGTCGTGTCTGACTCTTTGTAACCCCATGGACTGCAGTGGGGAGTCTGACGGCCCTTCCGGAACTTTTGGAGTTGGTGATGGATATGATGGGCTGACTGGGAGATAAAGTGCATGGCCACGATTGTTTTACTTTCCTCAGAGGTTGAATCTAAATTGGTGAAAAGATGTGGAGTCTCTGGAAGGTGAGACAGGAAAAGAGTAGGTTCTTCTGAGAAATTGTCTTCCTTGAGTTCAGCTTGGGAAAGATCAGATCAGATCAGTCGCTCAGTCGTGTCCGACTCTTTGCGACCCCATGAACTGCAGCACGCCAGGCCTCCCTATCCATCACCAGCTCTAGGAGGTCACCCAGACTCACATTCATCGAGTCAGTGATGCCATCCAGCCATCTCATCCTCTGTCGTCCCCTTCTCCTCCTGCCCTCAATCCCTCCCAGCATCAGAGTCTTCTCCAATGAGTCAACTCTTCGCATGAGGTGGCCAAAATACTGGAGTTTCAGCTTTAGCATCATTCCTTCCAAAGAAATCCCAGGTCTGATCTCCTTCAGAATGGACCGGTTGGATCTCCTTGCAGTCCAAGGAACTCTCAAGAGTCTTCTCCAACACCACAGTTCAAAAGCATCAATTCTTCGGCGCTCAGCCTTCTTCACAGTCCAGCTCTCACATCCATACATGACCACAGGAAAGACCATAGCCTTGACTAGGCGAACCTTTGTTGGCAAAGTAATGTCTCTGCTTTTGAATATGCTATCTAGGTTGGCCATAACCTTCCTTCCAAGGAGTAAGTGTCTTTTAATTTCATGGCTGCAGTCACCATCTGCAGTGATTTTGGAGCCCAGAAAAAGAAAGTCTGACACTGTTTCCACTGTTTCCCCATCTATCTCCCATGCAGTGATGGGACCAGATGCCGATCAGACATAGAAAAAGGAACATGGACACAAATGGTCCCCTTGCAGTCAGCCACTTCACAGACAAGAAACTGGGTGGCTGACTCAAGAGGAGGCCAAAGGGGATATCCAGCGGGTGTGACGGGGGAAGGAGGGGAACTAGGGGCCAGTAGAGGAGAGCTTGGTGGGAAGGAGCAACGTGCGGCAAGAGGACCAAGGCTCGGGGTGTTGCGTGAGTTGAAAGAAGGCCTGGGCATAAAGAATTTTAGGTGATTTGCCAAGGCAGCGACAGTCGAGATTGAGTTGGAGAACAGTGTTACAGTTGAGAGAGCCAACTTGGGGCTAGACTTCCTGGTCACCCGTCTTACACTGAGGCCAAGCCGTGTGGCAGAAAAAGACGGTTTGTTTGGGATTGAGGTCGTCTAATCTGAGATCTTTCCAGTGTTTGAGGCAACATCCCAAGGGGATGGGTAGAGAGTGGTCCATAATGAAAACTGTGTAACTCAGACTGGGACTTGAATCCCTGAGCCAGGACTCAGCCCCAACCGAATCCTAGATTGGGACTTGGATTATGAAGAAGAGTAAAGAGCCAATTTTGAGGATGTGGCCTTTCTGGGAATCCTGGAGGTCAGAAGGAGCATGGTGGGATTCAGAAGGATTCACTCTGGAGTTAGGCATCCCCAGATCTCAGAGATGAAGCAGTGACAAGAGGGAGATGGACAGGGGACGTCCCCCAAGGCCAGATTCTGACCCAGATAGTGGGGTTTGCTGCTACCCACATGCGGCCACTGTTCTCCCAAGAAAGATCCGCCCAAGATAATACTTAGAGTTTGATAGATGTCCTGGTGGGTGACAACTAGGAGGACTGAGCTGGAGGTTGAGGTGGAAGGAATTAGTTAGTGAAGATTCCCGCTATGGGCCACCGAAATGTTAGGTGAGCTGGCATGGGTTGTGAAAGAATTCATAGAGATATTAGCAAGAGGAGAAAGAGACGTTTTATTCACTTTGCAGGAGCGGACAGGGGGCAGACACAAAGGGTGGCATTGGCACAGCAAGGTGAGGGTTTGAGTCTTTTATTGAGTTTCAAAGGGCAAGGTGCAGGAAAAGGGGTGGGTTCACATCTCTTTGGTCCACGGCAGTATCCTGGCTGGCTGTGTCTTTATAGGATGTAGTGTTTTGGAGAGTAGATTTGCCATCTTCAGTGATTTCCCAGTTCTTGGGTGTCTGAAAGAGACTTGATAGTGGCCCTTAAGAGGTGCTCTCTGTCCTGAACAATGTTACAGATGCGTTTATAAGTGGAATTGCAGGATCGAATGGTAGGTCTAATACTAGGCTTTAAGCAACCCCCATACTGTTCTCCATGATGGTTATAGCAATTTATACTCCCACCAACAGGGTCAGAGGGTTTCCTTTTCTCCACACACTCTCCAGGATTTATTATTTGTAGATTTTTTTTTTTTTGACAATGGCCGTTGTGATCAGTGTGAGGTATACCTCACAGCAGTTCTGATTTGCATTTCTCTAATAATTAGTGCTCTTGAGCATTTTCATGTGCTTTTTGGCCATCTGTGTCTTCTCTGGAGAAATGTCTATTTAGGTCTCCTGCTCATTTTTCAAGTGCATTGGTTTGTGTCTTTGAGTTGTATGAGCTGTTGGTATATTGTGGAGATAATCCCTTCTCAGTGACTTTGTTCCAAATATTTTCTCCCATTCTGTGGGTTGTCTTCATTTTGTTTATGGTTTCCTTTGCTGTGGAAAAGCTTTTAAGTTTAATTAGGTCCCATTTGTTTATTTTTATTTTCTTTAGGAGGAGGATCCAAAAAGATACTGCAGCATTTATGTCAGAAAGTGTTCTGTGTTTTCCTATAAGACTTTTATAATATCTGGCCTTATTTTTAGGAATTTAATCCATTCTGCATTTACTTTTGATGGTGTTACAGTTTTGATGACTGTGGCTTTGTAGTATAGCCTGAACTCATGGAGTCTAATTCCCCCAGCCCTGCTTTTTCTTTCTCAGAATTGCTTTGGCTATTTGGGGCCTTTTGTTTTTCCATACAAACTAAGAAATTATTTGTTCTGATCTGTGAAAAATGCCCCTGGTAATCTGATAAGTACTGCATTGACTCTCCGGGGAAGGCAATGACAACCCACTCCAGTGTTCTTGCCTGGAGAATCCCAAGGATGGGGGAGCCTGGTGGGCTGCCGTCTATGGGGTCGCACAGAGTCGGACACGACTGAGGCGACTTAGCAGCAGCAGCAGCATCGACTCTCTAGATCGCCCTGGTCAGTACAGTCATCGTGACACTGTTGATTCTTCAGTCCAGGGAAATGGTTCATCGTCCATCTGTTCGTGTCCTATGTGATTTCTCTCATCAGCATTTTCAGAATGCAGAACTTCCGCCTCCTTGGTTAGTTGCCCAGTTGTGTCCAGCTCTCTGCAACCCTCTGGATGGTAGCCCGCCAGGCTCCTCTGTCCATGAGATTCTCCAGACAAGAATACTGAAGTGGGTTGCCATTTCCTTCTCCGCGGGATCTTCCCAACCTAGGGATCAAACCCACATCTCCTGCTTGGCAGGTGGATTCTTTACCATTGAGCCACCTGGGAAGGCCATAGCAGTATTTCATTGTTATTTTAATTTGGAACTAGTAAATGCTGTCGAACATCTTTTTTATGCACGTTTGCCATCCATACAACTTTGTTGAAATGTCTGTTCAATTCTTTTTCCCATTTTTCAATTGGATTTTTTTGTTTGTATGTTACTATTGAATTTTAAGAATTTATATATTTTCAATGCAAGACTTTTATCATATGGATATTTTGCAGATAGTTTCATCCATTATATGGCTTGTGTTTTAATTCTCTTAAGAATGTCTTGAAGTAGAGCAGAAGTTTTAAGTTTTAACCAAGTATAAATTACTAATTTTTTAAGGAAAGTGCTTTTGATGTTGATGTTACATGTAAAAACTTACGGCCAAATCCAAAGTCATAAAGATTTTCTCCTGTGTTATTTTATAGAAGTTTAATATAATTCTGCTTTACATTTAGGTCTATGATATATTTTTAGTTACTCTTTGTGAAAACTATAAGTTCTGTATCTAGATTTAATTGTTTTTTTCATATATGGATGTCCAATTGTTTTAACACCACTTCTTAAAAAGGAGATTCTTTATCCACTCTATCCATTCACTTGCTTTTCTGTGTTCATGCGTCTTCACACTTGGGATCAGCAGCCCCGTGATCTGAGTTCTCTGACGAATCTAAACAGTCATCACTGATTTTCTGTTTGTTCAGCAAATTTTGTTTTTGTGGGGGAGTGATAGCTTCTAAGATCTTTCTGTGTTGGAGCTAAAAATCAAGCCTTCCCTTATTTATATTTAATTCTGATTTATGTTTTTTGCTGGGGTCCAGCCCCGGTGGATCCAGGGAATTTGAAGGGGAGACGGAGTTGGCGGGGGTCAGGAAATGATTAATTAGGCGTTAGTTAAAGATATCAGATCAGATCAGATCAGATCAGTCGCTCAGTCGTGTCCGACTCTTTGCGACCCCATGAACCGCAGCATGCCAGGCCTCCCTGTCCATCACCAGCTCCCGGAGGTCACTCAGACTCGCATCCATCGAGTCAGTGATGCCATCCAGCCATCTCATCCTCTGTCGTCCCCTTCTCCTCCTGCCCTCAATCCCTCCCAGCATCAGAGTCTTCTCCAATGAGTCAACTCTTCGCATGAGGTGGCCAAAATACTGGAGTTTCAGCTTTAGCATCATTCCTTCTAAAGAAATTCCAGGATTGATCTCCTTCAGAATGGACTGGTTGGATCTTCTTGCAGTCCAAGGGACTCTCAAGAGTCTTCTCCAACACCACAGTTCAAAAGCATCAATTCTTCGGCGCTCAGCCTTCTTCACAGTCCAGCTCTCACATCCATACATGACCACAGGAAAGACCATAGCCTTGACTAGGCGAACCTTTGTTGGTAAAGTAATGTCTCTGCTTTTGAATATGCTATCTAGGTTGGTCATAACTTTCCTTCCAAGGAGTAAGCGTCTTTTAATTTCATGGCTGCAGTCACCATCTGCAGTGATCTTGGAGCCCAGAAAAACAAAGTCTGACACTGTTTCCACTGTTTCCCCATCTATTTCCCATGCAGTGATGGGACCAGATGCCATGATCTTCGTTTTCTGAATGTTGAGCTTTAAGCCAACCTTTTCACTCTCCACTTTCACTTTCATCAAGAGGCTTTTTAGCCCCTCTTCCCTTTCTGCCATAAGGGTGGTGTCATCTGCATATCTGAGGTTATTGATATTTTTCCCGGCAATCTTGATTCCAACTTCTGTTTCTTCCAGTCCAGCATTTCTCATGATGTACTCTGCATATATGTTAAATAAACATGGTGACAATATACAGCCTTGACGTACTCCTTTTGCTATTTGGAACCAGTCTGTTGTTCCATGACCAGTTATAACTGTTGCTTCCTGACCTGCATACAGATTTCTTAAGAGGCAGATCAGGTGGTCTGGTATTCCCATCTCTTTCAGAATTTTCCATAGTTTATTGTGATCCACACAGTCAAAGGCTTTGGCATAGTCAATAAAGCAGAAATAGATTGTCCAGGAGACAGGGATCAAGACCATCCCCATGGAAAAGAAATGCAAAAAAGCAAAATGGCTGTCTGGGGAGGCCTTACAAATAGCTGTGAAAAGAAGAGAAGCGAAAAGCAAAGGAGAAAAGGAAAGATATAAACATCTGAATGCAGAGTTCCAAAGAATAGCAAGAAGAGATAAGAAAGCCTTCTTCAGTGATCAATGCAAAGAAATAGAGGAAAACAACAGAATGGGAAAGACTAGGGATCTCTTCAAGAAAATCAGAGATACCAAAGGAACATTTCATGCAAAGATGGGCACAATAAAGGACAGAGATGGTGTGGATCTAACAGAAGCAGAAGATATCAAGAAGAGGTGGCAAGAATACACAGAAGAACTGTACAAAAAAGAGCTTCAAGACCCAGATAATCATGATGATGTGATCACTGACCTAGAGCCAGACATCTTGGAATGTGAAGTCAAATGGGCCTTAGAAAGCATCACTACAAACAAAGCTAGTGGAGGTGATGGAATTCCAGTGGAGCTATTCCAAATCCTGAATGATGATGCTGTGAAAGTGCTACACTCAATATGCCAGCAAATTTGGAAAACTCAGCAGTGGCCACAAGATTGGAAAAGGTCAGTTTTCATCCCAATCCCAAAGAAAGGCAATGCCAAGGAGTGCTCAAACTACCGAACAATTGTACTCATCTCACACGCTAGTAAAGTAATGCTCAAAATTCTCCAAGCCAGGCTTCAGCAATATGTGAACCGTGAACTTCCTGATGTTCAAGCTGGTTTTAGAAAAGGCAGAGGAACCAGAGATCAAATTGCCAACATCCGCTGGATCATGGAAAAAGCAAGAGAGTTCCAGAAAAACATCTATTTCTGCTTTATTGACTATGCCAAAGCCTTTGACTGTGTGGATCACAATAAAGTTAAAGATATAAAGAGTAATAAATATGAAGATAGCTCAGTGAGGAAATTCAGTGAAGAAAAGCGGATGAAATAAGGATAGCTCAGTGAGAATATTTCGTGGAGAGAGGAGGCTGAATAATTCAGCCAGAAGGTAAGAGAAAGAACGACATGGGGAGACCAAGTTTCGGTGAACAAGGCCCCACACTTTATTTTTCAAAGTAGTTTTTATACCTTAAGTTATGCATAGAGGATAATGCAGGAAGGTGTAGAATCATGCAGTAAACCAGGCTTTCTTCCTGCAAACTTATCATATGCAAAAGTTTAGGTGATTAGTCAGGTACCACCCTCCAAAGGCGTTGGAGTTGCATTTCTATAGGGCAAAGGTGTGGTGGGTTGTAACAAGAGAAAGAATTAACTCAAGGGCCCAAGGTTACAAACACTAAAGCTACTACTTACATTTCTATAAACCAATTATATCAATCAATACACTGCCAAGGACACAGTAGGTAAGGGATATGGAGACTTAGCAGCAAACATTGGCCCAACAAGTGAAAAACACTTCACCAATACAATTTCTAATCAATCTTTTAACTGCTCAAAGGAATCTGTACTTAAACAGTTTAGAAGATCTCATGCCTCTCACAGTTGGGAGGCTCTGAACAATCACATGTGGCCAGAAAAGCCTATTCAGGCAGGCTAGAGGATTTCCAAAAGAGTTTGTAGGTTGAAACACTGTCACACCCAGGAATTATTAACTGGAGCTGTAAGTTAAGTCTTCTTTCAGAGAGAGGTAGTGGGGGACAGCCCCCCATAAAGTAAGAGGTGTAGGTGAGAACACAAAGCAGAAAGTAGGCAGACTCTGGTTTTTGGGGGTAGATGCTCAAGAATTTCCAGGGGGCTCCTGAGGCTTGATCCCGCCCTTGCGTGTGCCAAACCTCCTTCCTCATGACCTTTGTCATGGGCGGAGCACTGATCCAAGCTGGCTCCCAACAGTTTTTATTTTCATATCTCCTATAATATTTTAATTTCCTTTAATTGATTTTGAAATATGAGGTTACAGTTTTCACATTATTTTGTAAGCATGTCTTTCTGGCATTTTTTCCTTCTAAGGATATTATTTTATTTCTTATTATTCTCTTGAAAGTGTTAATTGCTTAGTCATGTCCAACCCTTTGCGACTCCGTGGGCTGTAGCCTGCCAGGCTCTTCTGTGTATGGGGTTCTCCAGGCAAGGATACTGGAGTGGTAACCATTTCTTTTCCCGGGGGATCATCCCATCCTGGGAATCAAACACAGGTCTCCTGCATTGCAGGCAGATTCTTGACCATCTGAGCCACCTTTTCTTTTACATATAGTGAAACTACTTAGGATTCAACCATGATTATTTGTTGTTGTTTATTCTTGCTTTCTGGGCCCATCACTTCATGGGAAATAGATGGGGAAACAGTGGAAACAGTGTCAGACTTTGTTTTTTGGGGCTCCAAAATCACTGCAGATGGTGACTGCAGCCATGAAATTAAAAGACGCTTACTCCTTGGAAGGAAAGTTATGACCAACCTAGATAGCATATTGAAAAGCAGAGACATTACTTTGCCAACAAAGGTCCGTCTAGTCAAGGCTATGGTTTTTCCAGTGGTGATGTATGGATGTGAGAGTTGGACTCTGAAGAAAGTTGAGTGCTGAAGAATTGATGCTTTTGAACTGTGGTGTTGGAGAAGACTCTTGAGAGTCCCTTGGACTGCAAGGAGACCCAACCAGTCCATTCTGAAGGAGATCAGCCCTGGGATTTCTTTGGAAGGAATGATGCTAAAGCTGAAACTCCAATACTTTGGCCACCTCATGCGAAGAGTTGACTCATTGGAAAAGACTCTGATGCTGGGAGGGATTGGGGGCAGGAGGAGAAGGGGACGACAGAGGATGAGATGGCTGGATGGCATCACTGACTCGATGGACGTGAGTCTGAGTGACCTCCGGGAGCTGGTGATGGACAGGGAGGCCTGGCGTGCTGCGGTTCATGGGTCGCAGAGTCGGACATGACTGAGTGACTGAACTGAACTGATTCTTGCTTTCTAAACTTTTAAGAAACAAAACAGGTAAGGATAGCTATTCTGACTTTATTACACTAAACTTCTATGTTGCATTGTTTTCATCAACTGTTAAACTTCATAACATACAAATGAATGACCATCTCTGTCATCCCCTTCTCCTCTTGCCTCAATCTTTTCCAGCGTCAGGGTCTTAGGAGTCCGCTCTTCCCTTCAAGTGGCCAAAGTATTGGAGCTTCAGCATCAGTCTTTCCAATGAATATTCAAGACTGATTTCCTTTAGGATGGACTGGTTTGATCTCCTTGCACTCTGAGGAATTCTTGAGAGTCTTCTCCAACACCACAGTTCAAAAGTATCCATTCTTTGGTGTTCAACCTTCTTAATGGTCCAACTCTCACATCCATACATGACTACTGGAAAAACCATAGCTTTGATTATATGGACCTTTGTTGGCAATGTAATGTCTCTGCTTTTTAATATATTGGCTAGGTTTGTGATAGCTTTTCTTCTAAGGACCAAGCAAGTGTCTTTTAATTTAATGGCTGTAGTCACCTTCTGCAGTGATTTTGGAGCCCAAGAAAATAAAGTTTATCATGGTTTCCACTGTTTCCCCATGTATTTGCCATGAGGTGATGGGACCAGTTACCATGACCTTAGTTTCTTGAATGTTGAGTTTTCAGCCAACTTTCACTCTCCTCTTTCACCTTCATCAAGGTGCTCTTTAGTTCCTCTTTGCTTTTTGCCACAACGGTGATATCATCTGATATCTGAGGTTATTGATATTTTTTCTGGCAGTCTTGATTCCAACTTTTGCTTCATCCAGCCCAGCATTTTGCATGATGTACTCTGTATATAAGTTAAATAATCAGGGTGACAATATAGTCTTGACATACTCCTTTCTCAACTTGGAACCAGTCTGTCGTTCCATGTCTGGCTCTAACTGTTGCCTCTTGACCTGCATACAGATTTCTTAGGAGGCAGGTCAGATGGTCTGGTATTCCCATCTCTTGAAGGATTTTCCAGTTTGTTGTGATCCACACACTCAAAGGTTTTAGCATAGTCAATAAAACAGAAGTGTATGTTCTGGAATTCTCTTGGCTTCTTCTGTGATCCAACGGATGTTGGCTATTTGATCTTGGTTCCTCTGCCTTTTCTAAATCCAGCTTGAACATGTGGAAAGTCTCAGTTCATGTACTATTGAAGCCTAGCTTGGAGAATTTTGAACATTACTTTGCTAGTGTGTGAGATGAGTGCAATTGTGCAGTAGTTTGAACATTGTTTGGCATTACCCTTCTTGGGATTAGAATGAAAACTGACCTTTTCTAGTCCTGTGACCACTGCTGAATTTTCCAGATTTGCTGGCATATTGAGTGCAGCACTTCAACAGCATCCAAAAAATAAGGGCTTATGCCAGCAGGCCATGGCTCTCGGGGCTGCTGTAGTCAGTGCCCCAGGCCCTGCAGTGGGCCCCTGTCGACCCACCCTTCGCCAGAGACTCACAGGAAATGAACGTTCATCCTTCTACTCTTATACACCAGCTAGTCCCTCCCAGCAGGAAGTTTCCACCAGCCTCTCTATCCTTACCCATCAGAGTGCAGACAGAATGAAAACCACGATCACAGGAAGCTAACCCAACTGACCACATGGACCACAGCCTTGTCTAACTGAATGAAACTATAAGCCATGCTGTGTAGGGCCACCCAAGATGGACGGGTCATGGTGGAGAGTTCTGACAAAACATGGTCCACTGGAGAAGGGAATGGCAAACCTCTTCAGCATTTTTGCCTTGAGATATGTACATACTCAACTATTTATGTGTGTGTGTGCAAATACACACACACACACACGTATTCTTTTAAAGATGTTCTTCCATATAGATTTTACAGCATATTGAGTAGAATTATCTGTGCTGTACAGGAAGTCCTTGTGGATTATTATTATATATATAGTACTGTATTTATGTTAATCCCAAATTCCCGATTCATCCCTTCCCATCACTTTCCCCTTTGGGAATCATAAGTTTGTTTTCAAAGTCTGTCAGCCTCTTTCTGTTTTGTAAATAAATTCATTCGTATCATCTTTTTAACTTCCACGTATAAGCAATATCATAAATATTTGTCTTTATCTGATTTACTTCACGTGGTATGAGCATCTCTAGGTCCAGCCATGTTGCTAGAAATGGCATTATTTCCTTCGAGTGTTCGATCATGTGTGTGTATATATATATACACCGCATCTTCTTTACTCCTCTGTCTATGGACATTCAGGTCGCTTCATGTCATTTTGAATCTTGGTTTTCCCCAGACCGTGCCCAGGAGTGGGGTTGCTGGATCATTTGTTGTTGTTCTGTTGCCAAGTTATGGCCAACTCTTTGCGACTCCAAGGACTGCAGCTCCCCAGGCTCTCCTCTCCTCCACTATCTCTTGGAGTTTGCTAAAATTCATCAGTGATACTATCTAACCATCTTATCCTCTGCCATCCCCTTTCCTTTTGCCTTCAATCTTTTCCAGCATTAGGGTCTTTTCCAATAAGTTGGCTCTTCACATCAAGTGGCTAAAGTATTGGAGTTTCAGCTTCAGCGTCAATCCTTCCAGTGAATATTCAGGACTGATTTCCTTTAGGATGGACTGGTTGGATCTCCTTGCTGTCCAAGGGACTCTCAAAAGTCTTCTCCAACACCACAGTTCAAAAGCATCAATTCTTCAACACTCAGCCTTCTTTATGGTCCAACTCTCATATCCATACATGACTGCTGGAAAAACCACAGCTTTGGCTATATGAACTTTTGTCAGCAAAGTGATATCTCTGCTTTTTAAGAAACTGTCTAGGTTTGTCACAGCTTTCCTTCCAAGGAACAAGTGTCTTTTAATTTCACGGCTGCAGTCACCATCTGCAGTGATTTTGGAGCCCAAGAAAATAAAATCTGTCACTGCTTCCACTTTTTCCGCTTCCATTTGTCATGAAGTGATGGGACTGGACGCCATGATCTTAGGTTTCTTGACAGTTGAATTTCAAGCCACCAGTTTCACTCTCCTCTTTCACCTTCACCAAGAGCTCCTTAGTTCTTCTTTGTGTCATTAGAATGGTGTCATATGCATATCTGAGGTTGTTATTTCTCCTGGTAGTCTTGATTCCAGCTTGATCATATAATAATTTTTAAAAGAACCTCCACTGAAGTTTTACAATCTACATTCCAACAGTGTAGAAGGGTTCCTATTTCCCCACATCCTCTCATGCATTTATTATTTGTAGGCTTTTTGAGGTTGGTCATTTTGGGCAGTGTGAGGTGATATGGCATTGTAGTTTTGATTTGCATTTCTCTAATATTCAACAATGTTTAAATGAGAGTGGATACCCTTATCTTGTTCCTGATTTAGAGGAAAAGCTTTCAGCTGTTCATATTGAGTAGGATGTTAGCTTTGGGTTTGTCATATATGAGGTTTATTATATTGAAGCAGGTTACCACTGTGCTCACTTTATGGAGAGTTATCATAAATGGGTGTTGAATTTTGTCAAAAGCTTTTTGTGTATTGAGATGATCATGTGGTTTTTATTCTTCAGTTTGTTAATGTGATGTATTTGTAGGTATTGAGAAATCATTATATCCCTGGAATAAATCCCAGCTGGTCATTGAGTATGACCCTTTTAATGTGTTGTTGGATTCAGTTTGCTACTATTTAGTTGAGAATTTTTGCATCTGTGTTCATCAGTGAATTTTACCTTTTTCCATGGTGTCTTTATCTGGTTTTGGCATCAGGGTAATAGCCTCTTAGAACGAGTTTGGGAGAATTACTTTTTCTTCAATTTTTTTGAATAGTTGCAGAAGGCTAGGTATTTACTCCTCTCTAAATGTTTGTTAGAATTCCACTGCGAAGACGTCTTGTCCTGGACTTCTGTTTGTTGGGACGTTTTAATCACACTTTCAATTCCAGTCTTTGTGCTTGGTCTGTTCATACTTTGTATTTCTTCCCGGTTGAGACTTGGGCGATTGCACCTTTCTAAGAACTTGTCCATTTCTTCTAGTTGTTCATTTTGTTGGCATATAATTGTGTGCAGTAGTCTCTTATCCTTTATTTCTTTGTTCTCAGTTGTAACTTCTCCTTTTTCATTTATGATTTTATTGATTTCAGCCCTTTCCCTTTTTTTGTGTGTGTGTGATGTGGCTGGCTAAAGGTTTGTCAATTTTGTTTTCCATTTCAAAGAGCCGGCTTTTGGTTTCACTGATCTTTTCTGTTGTTTTCTTCTGCAGTCAGGCCCCGCTGGCATTTAAAGCCAAACGCTCTGGGGGCTCCTTGTCCTGTTGCCAGAACCCCCAGCGGTGGAGCCTGACAGGAGACACGGAACTCTGACTCCTGTGTGAGCGCCTCTGCGATATATTCTTTTCTAGTTTGTAAGTCGCCCACAGTGGTTATTGGATGTAATTATGTCATGAAGGCGTCCACCCTGCCTTGTTGTTGTGGATTCTTTTTTAATCTTTGGATATAAAGTATCTTATTTAGTAGGTTCCAGTCCTTTTTTGTCAAGGGTTGTCAAGCAGTTGTGATTTTGGTGTTTTCATGCGAGGAGGGGTGCTCATGTCCTTCTCTGCCATCTTGTCTCCTGTCCACTATCTCTGCAACATTCAGAGTCACGGCTGCTGCTTTTTGAAACATAGTACAGTAGCAAGAAGGTTTTATATGAAGCCACCTCTTCAGATTGTCGGGTGCAGTGCAGTCAGAGTGATGTTTCTAGACCTGCTCTCGGAGCCGAATGACAGCAGAGCATGATTGGTCAAATCGGGTCTGTTTGGAACACAGGGGAGCCAAACTGAGTTTGCCAGCAGAGGTGTATGTTTGTTTTTCACTAGGACTTCTATCTCCTTTGATTTGCTATATCACGTCTCCCACCTGAATTCATCTTTTGAAGCCCTAACACCCAAAATGACTGCACTTAAATATAGGACCTAGAAGGAGGTAGTATCATAACAAACTTGGAAAATTCTTAGAAGAGAGAATACCGGACCACCTGACCTGCCTTTTGAAAAACCTGTATGCAGGTCAGGAAGCAACATTTAGAACTGGACATGGAACAATAGACTGGTTCCAAATAGGGAAAAGAGTGTAAGGCTGTATATTGTCACCCTGCTTATTTAACTTATATGCAGAGTACATCATGAGAAATGCTGGGCTGAATGAAGCCCAAGCTGAAATCAAGACTGCTGGGAGAAATATTAATAACCTCAGATTTGCAGATGACACCACCCTTATGGCAGAAAACAAAGAAGAACTAAAGAGCCTCTTGATGAAAGTGAAAGTGGAGAGTGAAAAGGTTGGCTTAAAGCTCAACATTCAGAAAACGAAGATCATGGCATCCGGTCCCATCACTTCATGGCAAACAGATGGGGAAACAGTGGAAACAGTAGCTGACTTTGTTTTTCTGGGCTCCAAAATCACTGCAGATGGTGACTGCAGCCATGAAATTAAAAACACTTACTCCTTGGAAGGAAAGTTATGACCAACCTAGACAGCATATTCGGGGAAGGCAATGGCACCCCACCCCAGTACTTTTGCCTGGAAAATCCCATGGACAGAGGATCCTGGTAGGCTCCAGTCCATGGGGTCGCTAAGAGTCGGACACGACTGAGCGACTTCACTTTCACTTTTCACTTTAATGCATTGGAGAAGGAAATGGCAACCCACTCCAGTATTCTTGCCTGGAGAATCCCAGGGACGGCGGAGCCTGGTGAGCTTCGTCTATGGGGTCGCACAGAGTCGGACACGACTGAAGCGACTTAGCAGCAGACAGCATATTCAAAAGCAGAGACATTACTTTGCCAACAAAGGTCTGTAGCGTCAAGGCTATGGTTTTTCCAGTAGTCATGTATGGATGTGAGAGTTAGACTATAAAGAAAGCTGAGTGCCAAAGAATTGATACTTTTGAACTGAGGTGTTGGAAGACTCTTGAGAGTCCCTTGGACTGCAAGGAGATCCAACCAGTTCATTCTAAAGGAAATCAGTCCTGAATATTCATTGGAAGGACTGACGCTGAAGCTGAAACTTCAATACTTTGGTCTCCTGATGGGAAGAATTGACTCATTGGAAAAGATTGATGCTGGGAAGGATTGAAGGTGGGACAAGAAGAGGATGACAGAGGATTAGATGGTTATGGCATCACTGACTTGGTGAACATGAGTTTGAGTAAACTCCGGGAATTGGTGATGGACAGGGAGGCCTGACGTGCTACAGTCCATGGGCTTCCAAAGAGACAGACACAACTGAGTGACGGAACTGAACTGATGGTCAGTTAACCATGTTGTGTTAATTTTAGGCATACAGCAAAGTGATTCAGTTATGTGTATACATATGTCCGTTCCTTTTCCCTATTTTCCCAAATAGGTTATTACAGAATATTGAGTAGAGTTTCATGTGCTATATAGTTGATCACTGTTGATTATTTTATATATCAGATCAGATCAGTCGCTCAGTCGTGTCCAACTCTTTGCAACTCCACGAACCGCAGCACGCCAGATATAGTCGTGTTTATTTTCATCTCAAACTACTAATTTATCTCTCCACTGCCCATTTTTCCCCTCTGGCAGCCGTAAGTTTGTTTTTCAAGTCTGTAAGTCTATTTCTGTTTTGTAAATCAGTTCATTTGTGTCACTTTTTAGATTTCAATATTAATAATATATATTTGTCTTTGTCTTAGTTCACTTAGTTGATAATCTCCAGGTCCATCCATGTTGTTGCAAATGGCATTATTTCATTCTTTATATGGCTGTCATATTCCATTGTGTGTGTTTGTGTGTGTGTGTGTGTATACATATATATATATACACACACATCTCTATATATCCTCTTTATTTTTTCATCTGTTTGACACTTAGGTTGCTTCTGTGTCTTGGCGGTTGTGAATCCTGCCGCTGTGAATACTGCTGAATTGTCTTTCTCTGGATATATGCCCCGGTGTTGGATTGCTGGATCATGTGGTAGCTCTCCTTGTAGTTTTTCAGGAACCTCCATATTGTAATCCATATTTAGTCCCAATTTATATCCCCACAAACAGTGTAGGGGTGTTCTTTTTTTCTCCAAATCCTCTCTGACATCTAGTATTTGTAGCCTTTGATTGGTGGCCATTCTGACTGGTGTCAGATAATACCTCATTGTAGGTTTGATTTGCATGTCTCTGATCATTAGAGATGTTCAACATCTTTTCACATGATTTTTGACTATCTGCATGTCTTCTTTAGAGAAATGCCTGTTTAGATATTCTGCATATTTTTTATTTTTTCAATATTGAGTTCCATGAGTTGTTTGTATGTTTTGGACATTAATCTTTCATCAGTCCCTTCATTTGAAAATATTTTCTCCCATTGTGTAGATTTTCTTTTCACTTTGCTTATGGTTTCCTTTGCCATGGAAAAGCTTTTAGGTTTAATTAGTTCCCATTTGTTTATTTTTGGTTTTATTTTTGTCTAAGACGTGGATCCAAAAAGATACTATTGCAATTTATGTCAAAGAGTGTTATACCTATGTTTACCTCTAAGAGTTTGATAGTATCCAGCCTTATACTTAAGTGGTTAATCCATTTAGTTTATTTTTTTGTATATGATTTTAGAGACTGTAATAGTTTCATTCTTTTATATGTAGCTGTCCAGTTTTCCCAGCACCTTTTATTGAGGATACTGTCTTTGCTCCATTGCATATTCTTGCTTCTTTCATCAAAGATTAATTGGCCATAAGTACGTGGGTTTATTTCTGGGCTTCCTATTCCATTCCATTGGCCTGTATTTTTATTTTTGTGCCAGGAACATACTGTTCTGATGACTGTAGCTTTGTAGTATAGTCCAAAGTCAGGGAACCTGATTCCTCCAGCTGATTTTCTCTCTCAGGATTGCTTTGGCTACTCATGTACTTTGTGTTTCCATAAATTAAAGCAAATTTTGTTCTAGTTCTCTGAAAAATGCTGTTGGTAATTTGATAGAGATTGCATTGAATCTGTAACTTACTTTAGGAAGTACAGTCATTTTGATGATATTGATTCTTCCACTCCAAGAATAGGTACCTTTCCATCTTTTTGTGCCATCCTCAGGTTCTTTCATCAGCATCTTACAGTTTTCAGAGTACAAGTTTTTGTCTCCTTAAGTAGGTTTATTCCTAGATATCTTGTTCTTTCTGATGTGATGGTAAATGGAACTGTTTCATTAATTGCTCTTTTTGACCATTTGTTAGTGCATAAAAATGCAAGAAATTTCTGTGTACTAATTTTGTATCCTGAAACATTACCCAATTCATTGATAACATCTAGGAGTTTTCTGGTAGCATTGTTAAGATATTCTCTGTATGTTATAATGTCATCTTCAAACAGTGACAGTTTAATTCTTCTTTTCTGGATTACCTTTATTTCTTTTTCTTCTCTGACTTCTGTGGCTAGGACTTCCAAAACTATTTTGAATAAATGTGGTGAGAATGGATGTTTTTGTCTGGTTGCTGATCTTAAAGAAAATGTTTCCAGCTTTTCACTGTTCAGTTTAGCTGTGCGTTGGCATATATAGCCTTTACTATGTTTAGGTAGGCTCCCTCTATACCCACTTTCTGGAGAGTTTTTATCATAAATGAGTGTTGAATTTTGTCAAAAGCTTTTTCTCCTTCTATTGAGATGATCATATGTTTTAATCCTTCAGTTTGTTAATGTTATGTACCACATAGATTGATTTGTGGATTGAAGACAGATCCCACTTGATCACAGGGTATGATCACTTTAATGTTTTTGGGTGGTTAGATTTGCTAACATTTTGTTGAGGATTTTTGTATCTATGTTTATCATGGTATCAGCTTGTCATTACCTTTGTGTGTGTGTGGTATCTTTATCTGATTTTGGTATCACAGTGATGGTGGCCGTATAGAATGAATTCAGAAGTGTTTCTTCCTCTGAAATTTTTGAAAGATCTTGAGAAATACGGGTGTTAATTCTTCTGTAAATGTCTGGATTCACCTCTGAAGGCATCTACTCCTGGACTTTGGTTTGTTGGGATTTTTTAAATCCCCATTTCAGTGCCTGTGATTGGTGTGTTCACACTTTGTTTTTTCCTGATCAGTCTTGTAAGTTGCACCTTTCTAATAATTTGTCCATTTCTATTAGGTTTTCCATTTAATCAACATATAGTTGCTTGTAGTAGGCTCTTATGATTCTTTATATTTCTATGGTGTCAGCTTTAACTTCTTTCATTTCTAATTTTATCAACTGAGGCTTTTCCTTTTTCTTCTTGATGACTCTGCATTCAAGATTTATTGTCTGTCTTTTCAAAGAACCAGTTTTTAGTTTCACTGATCTTTTCTATCGTTTTCATTGTCTCTTTCACTTATTTCTGTTCTGATCTTTATGACTTTTCCTTGTACTAACTTTGGGTTTTGTTTTTCTGTCTCTTGTTGCTTTAGGTGTAAGATCAAGTTGTTTATTGTAGATTTTTCTTCTTTCCTGAGTGAAGATCATGTTGCTGCAAACTTCCCTCTTATGACTGCTTCTGCTGTGTCCCACCCATAAGATTTGGATTGTTGTGGTTTCATTGTCATTCATCTTTTTTTTCTTTGCCTCATTGACCCATTGGTACTTAGTAACATATTGTTTAGCCTCTACATGTTTGTGTTCTTTAGATTTTTTTTTTTGTAATTATTTTCTAATCTCAGAACATTGTGTTTGCGAAAGATGCTTCACATGATTTCAATTTTCTTAAATTTTACCAGGCTTCATTAATGGCCCAAGATGTCATCTGTTCTGGAGAAGCTTCCATGTGCACTGGAGAGGAGAGTTTATTCGTCTCTTTCAGATGGAATGTTCTTTAAATATCAATTCAGTCTGCTTGGTCCACTGTGCTATTGAAGGCTCATGTTTCCTTATGGATTTTCTGTCTGGATGATTTTTATATTGGTACAAGTGTTGTGTTATTAAAGTCCAGTACTATTGTGTTACTCTCTCCCCTCTTATTGCTCTTAGCACTTGCCTTACATATTGAGCACCTCCGATGTGGGTGTGTTTATATTTACAATGTTTATATCTTCTTCTTGGATCAATCCTGTGATCATTCAGTTCAGTTCAGTGAGTCAGTCATGTCTGACTCTTTGCAACCCCATGAATCGCAGCACGCCAGGCTTCCCTGTCCATCGCCATCTCCCGGACTTCACTCAAACTCACGTCCATTGCGTCGGTGATGCCATCCAGCCATCTCATCCTCTGTCATCCCCTTCTCCTCTTGCCCCCAATCCCTCACAGCATCAGATTCTTCAATGAGTCAACTCTTCGCATGAGGTGGCCAAAGTACTGGAGTTTCAGCTTTAGCATCATTCCTTCCAAAGAAATCCCAGGGCTGATCTCCTTCAGAATGGACTGGTTGGGTCTCCTTGCAGTCCAAGGGACTCTCAAGAGTCTTCTTCAACACCACAGTTCAAAAGCATCAATTCTTCAGCACTCAGCCTTCTTCATGGTCCAACGCTCACATCCGTACATGACCACAGGAAAAACCATAGCCTTGAGGAGACGAACCTTTGTTGGCAAAGTAGTGTCTCTGCTTTTGAATATGCTATCTAGGTTGGTCATAACTTTCCTTCCAAGGAGCAAGCGTCTTTTAATTTCATGGCTGCAGTCACCATCTGCAGTGATTTTGGAGCCCAGAAAAATAAAGTCTGACACTGGTTCCACTGTTTCCCCATCTATTTCCCATGAAATGATGGGACCAGATGCAATGATCTTCATTTTCTGAATGTTGCGCTTTAAGCCAACTTTTTAACTCTGCAGTTTCACCTTCATCAAGAGGCTTTTTAGTTCTTCCCTTTCTTCCGTAAGGGTGGTGTCATCTGCATATCTGAGGTTATTGATATTTCTACCAGCAATCTGGATTCCAGCCTGCGTTTCTTCCAATCCAGCATTTCTCATGATGTACTCTGCATATAAGTTAAATAAGAAGGGTGACAATATACAGCCTTGATGTACTCCATTTCCTATTTGGAACCAATCTGTTGTTCCATGTCCAGTCCTAACTGTTGCTTCCTGACCTGGGGGCAGTGGCCGGAAGCCCCAACCTCACATCCAAGGAGCTGTGGCTGCGTGGGTGCAGGAGGGCCTAGAGGAGCTATCCCACATTGAAGGTCAGGAAGGGCGGCAGTAAGGAGATACCCCTCATCAAAGGTAAGGAGAAATGGCTGCACTTTGCTGGAGCAGCCATGAAGAGATACCCCAGGTACAAGGTAAGAGAAACCCAAGTAAGATGGTAGGTGTTGCAAGAGGGCATCAGAGGGCAGACACACTGAAACCAACTCACAGAAAACTAGCCAATCTAATCCCACTAGGACCACAGCCTTGTCTAACTCAATGAGACTAAGCCATGCCTGTGGGGCAACCCAAGATGGGTGGGTCATGTTAGAGAGATCTGACAGGATGTGGTCCACTAGAGAAGGGAATGGCAAACTACTTCAGTATTCCTGCCTTGAGAACCCCATGAACAGTATGAAAAGGCAAAATGATAGGATACTGAAAGAGAAACTCCCCAGGTCAGTAGGTGCCCAATATGCTACAGGAGATCAGTGGAGAAATAACTCCAGAAAAAAATGAAGGGATAGAGCCAAAGCAAAAAGAATACCCAGCTGTGGATGTGACTGGTGATAAAGGCAAAGTCCGATGCTGTAAAGAGCAATATTGCATAGGAACCTGGAATGTCAGGTCCATGAATCAAGGCAAATTAGAAGCGGTCAAACAGGAGATGGCAAGAGTGAATGTCGACATTCTAGGAATCAGGGAACTCAAATGGACTGGAATGGGTGACTTTAACTCAGATGACCATTATATCTACTACTGCGGGCAGGAATCCCTCAGAAGATAATGGAGTAGCCATCATGGTCAACAAAAGAGTCCGAAATGCAGTATTTGGATGCAATCTCAAAAACGACAGAATGATCTCTGTTCAATGATCTCTGTTCCAAGGCAAACTGTTCAATATCACAGTAGTCCAAGTCTATGCCCCAACCAGTAATGCTGAAGAAGCTGAAGTTGAATGGTTCTATGGGCAAAGACTAATAGAGTTTTGCCAAGAAAATGCACTGGTCATAGCAAATGCCCTCTTCCAACAACACAAGAGAAGACTCTATACATGGACATCACCAGATGGTCAACACCAAAATCAGATCGATTATATTCTTTGCAGCCAAAGATGGAGAAGCTCTATACAGTCAGCAAAAACAAGTCCAGGAGCTGACTGTGGCTCAGACCATGAACTCCTTATTGCCAAATTCAGACTGAAATTGAAGAAAGTAGGGAAAACCACTAGACCATTCAGGTAGGACCTAAATCAAATCCTTTATGATTATACAGTGGAAGTGAGAAATAGATTTAAGGGCCTAGATCTGATAGAGTGCCTGATGAACTATGGAATGAGGTTCGTGACATTGTACAGGAGACAGGGATCAAGACCATCCCCATGGAAAAGAAATGCAAAAAAGCAAAATGGCTGTCTAGGGAGGCCTTACAAATGGCTGTGAAAAGCAGAGAAACAAAAAGCAAAGGAGAAAAGGAAAGATATAAACATCTGAATGCAGAGTTCCAAAGAATAGTAAGAAGATATAAGAAAGCCTTCTTCAGTGATCAATGTAAAGAAATAGAGGAAAACAACAGAATGAGAAAGACTAGGGATCTCTTCAAGAAAATCAGAGATACCAAAGGAACATTTCATGCAAAGATGGGCTCGATAAAGGACAGAAATGGTATGGACCTAACAGAAGCAGAAGATACTAAGAAGAGATGGCAAGAATACACAGAAGAACTGTACAAAAAAGATCTTCACGACCCAGAAAATCATGATGGTGTGATCACTGACCTAGAGCCAGACATCCTGGAATGTGAAGTCAAGTGGGCCTTAGAAAGCATCACTACAAACAAAGCTAGTGGAGGTGATGGAATTCCAGCTGAGCTATTCCAAATCCTGAAAGATGATGCTGTGAAAGTGCTGCACCCAATATGCCAGCAAATTTGGAAAACTCAGCAGTGGCCACAAGATTGGAAAAGGTCAGTTTTCATCCCAATCCCAAAGAAAGGCAATGCCAAAGAATGCTCAAACTACCACACAATTGCACTCATCTCACACGCTAGTAAAGTAATGCTCAAAATTCTCCAAGCCAGGCTTCAGCAATATGTGAACCGTGAACTTCCAGATGTTCAAAGTGGTTTTAGAAAAGGCAGAGGAACCAGAGACCAAATTGCCAACATCCACTGGATCATGGAAAAAGCAAGAGAGTTCCAGAAAAACATCTATTTCTGCTTTATTGACTATGCCAAAGCCTTTGACTGTGTGGATCACAATAAACTGTGGAAAATTCTGAAAGAGATGGGAATACCAGACCACCTGATCTGCCTCTTGAGAAATCTGTATGCAGGTCAGGAAGCAACAGTTAGAACTGGTCATGGAACAACAGACTGGTTCCAAATAGGAAAAGGAGTACGTCAAGGCTGCATATTGTCACCATGTTTATTTAACTTATATGCAGAGTACATCATGAGAAATTTTGGACTGGAAGAAACACAAGTTGGAATCAAGATTGCCGGGAGAAATATCAATAACCTCAGATATGCAGATGACACCACCCTTCTGGCAGAAAGTGAAGAGGAACTCAAAAGCCTCTTGATGAAAGTGAAAGTGGAGAGTGAAAAGGTTGGCTTAAAGCTCGACATTCAGAAAACAAAGATCATGGCATCTGGTCCCATCACTGCATGGGAAATAGATGGGGAAACAGTGGAAACAGTGTCAGATTTTCTTTTTCTGGGCTCCAAAATCACTGTAGATGGTGACTGCAGCCATGAAATTAAAAGACGCTTACTCCTTGGAAGGAAAGTTATGACCAACCTAGATAGCATATTCAAAAGCAGAGACATTACTTTGCCAACAAAGGTTCGCCTAGTCAAGGCTATGGTCTTTCCGGTGGTCATGTATGGATGTGAGAGCTGGACTGTGAAGAAGGCTGAGTGCCGAAGAATTGATGCTTTTGAACTGTGGTGTTGGAGAAGACTCTTGAGAGTCCCTTGGACTGCAAGGAGATCCAACCAGTCCATTCTGAAGGAGATCAGCCCTGGGATTTCTTTGGAAGGAATGATGCTAAAGCTGAAACTCCAGTATTTTGGCCACCTCATGCGAAGAGTTGACTCATTGGAGAAGACTCTGATGCTGGGAGGGATTGGAGGCAGGAGGAGAAGGGGACGGCAGAGGACAAGATGGCTGGATGGCATCACTGACTCGATGGATTTGAGTCTGAATGACCACCGGGAGCTGGTGATGGACAGGGAGGCCTGGGTGCTGCGATTCATGGGGTCGCAAACAGTCAGACATGACAGAGCGACTGATCTGATCTGATGAAGACCTACAAGACCTTTTAGAACTAACACCCAAAAAAGATGTCCTTTTCATTATAGGGGACTGGAATGCAAAAGTAGGAAGTCAAGAAACACCTGGAGTAACAGGCAAATTTGGCCTTGGAATACAGAATGAAGCAGGGCAAAGACTAATAGAGTTTTGCCAAGAAAATGCACTGGTCATAGCAAATGCTCTCTTCCAACAATACAAGAGAAGACTCTATACATGAACATCACCAGATGGTCAACACCAAAATCAGATCGATTATATTCTTTGCAGCCAAAGATGGAGAAGCTCTATACAGTCAGCAAAAACAAGTCCAGGAGCTGACTGTGGCTCAGACCATGAACTCCTTATTGCCAAATTCAGACTGAAACTGAAGAAAGTAGGGAAAACCACTAGACCATTCAGGTAGGACCTAAATCAAATCCTTTATGATTATACAGTGGAAGTGAGAAATAGATGTAAGTGCCTAGATCTGATAGAGAGAGTGCCTGATGAACTATGGAATGAGGTTCGTGACATTGTACAGGAGACAGGGATCAAGACCATCCCCATGGAAAAGAAATGCAAAACAGCAAAATGGCTGTCTGGGGAGGCCTTACCATTAGCTGTGAAAAGAAGAGAAGCAAAAAGCAAAAGAGAAAAGGAAAGATATAAACATCTGAATGCAGAGTTCCAAAGAATAGCAAGAAGAGATAAGAAAGCCTTCTTCAGCAATCAATGCAAAGAAATAGAGGAAAACAACAGAATGGGAAAGACTAGAGATCTCTTCAAGAAAATCAGAGATACCAAAGGAACATTTCATGCAAAGATGGGCTCAATAAAGGACAGAAATGGTATGGACCTAACAGAAGCAGAAGATACTAAGAAGAGATGGCAAGAATACACAGAATTGTACAAAAAAGATCTTCATGACCCAGATAATCACGATGATGTGATCACTCACCTAGAGCTAGACATCCTGGAATGTGAAGTCTTGTGGGCCTTAGAAAGCATCACTACGAACAAAGCTAGTGGAGGTGATGGAATTCCAGTGGAGCTATTCCAAATCCTGAAAGATGATGCTGTGAAAGTGCTGCACTCAATATGCCAGCAAATTTAGAAAACTCAGCAGTGGCCACAGGACTGGAAAAGGTCAGTTTTCATCCCAATCCCAAAGAAAGGCAATGCCAAAGAATGCTCAAACTACCACACAATTGCACTCATCTCACACGCTAGTAAAGTAATGCTCAAAATTCTCCAAGCCAGGCTTCAGCAATATGTGAACTGTGAACTTCCAGATGTTCAAGCTGGTTTTAGAAAAGGCAGAGGAACCAGAGATCAAATTGCCAACATCCGCTGGATGATGGATAAAGCAAGAGAGTTCCAGAAAAGCATCTATTTCTGCTTTATTGACTATGCCAAAGCCTTTGACTGTGTGGATCACAATAAACTGTGGAAAATTCTGAGATGGGAATACCAGACCACCTGACCTGCCTCTTGAGAAATTTATATGCAGGTCAGGGACTCTCATGAGTCTTCTCCAACACCACAGTTCAGAAGCATCAATTCTTCGGCGCTCAGCTTTCTTCAGAGTCCAACCCTCGCATTCATACATGACCACTGGAAAAACCATAGCCTTGACTAGACAGACCTTTGTTGGCAAAGTAATGTCTCTACTTTTCAATATGCTATCTAGCTTGGTCATAAGTTTTCTTTCAAGGAGTAAGCATCTTTTAATTTCATGGCTGCATGTAGTGTTATTTTTTGTTTCTTGGAACTGTCTTTATTTTAAAATCTATTTTTCTCATATTATGTAGATTCTTCAGCTTTCTTTTGATTTCCTTTGCAATGCCTTTTTCCATCCCTTCGCCCCACCCCCCACCATTTTCAGTTTGTATGTGTCCCTGGGCTTGAAGCTGGTCTCTTGTACACAGCATATATGGGGTTCTTGTTTTTGTATCCATCAACCAATATATGTTTTTTTGTTTGGAGCGTTTAATCCATTTACATTTAAGGTAATTATGTATGTTCTTACCACTATTTTGTTAATTGTTTAGGATTTGTGATCGTAGTTCTTTTCTCTTCCCTTCCTCTTTTGTTCTCTTCTCCTATGATTTGTGGATATCTTTGTTGTTGTATTAATATTGCTTTTTGTGACTGTATCTATTGTAGTTTTTGGTTTGTGGTTGCCACAAATTTTTGATATAGCAGTCTATATATCGGAGAAGGCAGTGGCCTCCCACTCCAGTACTCTTGCCTGGAAAATCCCATGGACAGAGGAGCCTGGTAGGCTGCAGTCCATGGGGTTGCTAAGAGTTGGACATGACTGAGCGACTTCACTTTCTCTTTTCACTTTCATGCATTGGAGAAGGAAATGGCAACCCACTCCAGTGTTCTTGCCCGGAGAATCCCAGGGACGGGGAAACCTGGTGGGCTGCCATCTATGGGGTCACACAGAGTCAGACACGACTGAAGTGACTTAGCATGGCATAGCATATACAAGATTTTTTTAAATTGCTGGTCTCTGACTTTCGAATGCATTTCCCATCTGCTGCATCTTACTCTTCTTTTCTCATCGTTACTTATTTTAGTATCATATTTGTTTGTTGATGATTTCCTACAGTTACTGTATGTTTCTCTTTACCAGCTTTACAATTTGTGATTTTCTTTTTTCTAGTTGTGACCTCTTTTTTTTTTTTTTCCTTTCATATAGATATTCCTTTAGCATTTGTTCTGAAGTTGGTTTGGTGGTGCTGAATTCTCTGATCTTTTGCTTCTCTGTAAAGCTTTTGATTTCTCTGCCAACTCTGAATGAGAGAGCCTTGTGCTATAGGGTATTCTTGTTTTGAGGTTTTTTCCCTTTCTTCACTTTAAATGTATCCTGTGACTCCTTTCTGTCCTGCAGAGTGTCTGCTGAAAAATCAGCTGGTAGCCTGATGGGGACTTGCTTGTGTCTTATTTGTTGCTTTTCCTGTGTCACTTTTAATATTTTGTCTTTGTATTTAATTTTTGTTAATTTGATCAGTATGTCTTAGCGTGTTCTTCCTTGGGTTTATCCTGCTGTTGGTACTGCTGTGGGCCCCACTTTAACCATGGGAATGCTGACAGTAGGCCCTGGTGTTTCTCAGGTCTTTTTTTTTTTTTTTAAAGATTGTGGTAAAGCAGAAAGTAATTATATTCCAAAGTTCATCAGCTTTATGTATACATATATCCTGTCTCTCAATTCTCCCTCCCACAGCCTCCCATCCCACCAGCCTAGGCCATCACAGCGCCTGTGCTGAGCGCCTGAGCTGTAGGGCAGCTTCCCACGGCTGTCTGTTTTGCACATGGTAGTGTATAGAGGTCAATCGTAATCTCCCCATTTATCCTACCCCCCTCTTCCTCCCCCAACTCCATGTCCACGCGTGCATTCTCTATATGTGTCTCTATTCTTGCCCTGCAGTGGTTCACCAATACCATTTTTCTGTAAATAATGTCCATATATATGCATTAAAATACAATGTTTTTCTCTTTCTGACTTCACTCTGCAGGACAAAAACTGTCAGCTCTTCTACTCACTAAAATGACCCCCCCTTTTTTTTTAACAACTGAGTAACATTCCATTATATATATGTATCTTCTTTATCCATTCATTTGCTGATGGACATCTAGGCTGCTTTAATGTCCTGGCTATTGTAAATAGTGCTGCAATTAACATTGGGGTGCATGTGTCTTTTTGAATTATGATGTTGTCTGGGTATATGCCCAGGAGTAGGATTGCTGGGTCATATTGTGGTTCTAATTTTAGTTTTTTTAAGGAATATCCATCCTGTTGTGCATAGTGGCTATATCAATTTGCATTCCCACCAACAGTGTAAGAGGGTTTCCTTTTCCCCATACCCTTGCCAGCATTTGTCAGTAGATCTGTTGATGATGGCTCTTCTGACTGGTGTGAGGTTTTACCTCACCGTAGTTTTGATCTGCATTTCTCAAATAGTGATGTTGAGCATCTTTTCATGTGCCTCTTGGCCATCTGTATGTCTTCTTTGGAGAAATGTCTATTTAGGTCTTCTGCTTATTTTTTGATTGGCTTCTTCATTTTTTTGATATTAAGTTGCATGAACTGTTTGTATATTTTGGAAATTAATTCTTGGTCAATTGCTTCATTGCATTTACTTTCTCCCATTCTGAGTGTTGTCCTTTCATCTTGTTTATGGTTTCCTTTGACATGCAAAAGTTTTTAAGTTTGATTAGATCTCATTTTATTTTTGTTTGCTTCCCTGGTGGCTCAGATGGTCAAGTGTCTGCCTGCAATGCAGGAGACCCGGGTTCAATCCCTGGATCGGGAAAGATCCCCTGGAGAAGGAAATGGTAACCCACTGCAGCACTCTTGGCTGTAAAATTCCATGGACAGAGGAACCTGGTAGGCTACAGACCGTGGGGTCATAAAGAGTTGGACACGATTGAGTGAATTCACTTTCTTTCTTAGTTTCATTACACTAGGAGGTGGGATAAAGAAGATGTTACTGTGATTTATGTCAAAGTGTTTTCATTATGTTTTCCTCCAGGATTTTTATAGTGTCAAGTTTTACATTTAGGTCTTTAATCCATTTAGAGTTTGTTTCCATATATGGTGTAGTGTTCTAATATGTAGGTAGTGTTCTAATTTCATTCTTTCACATACAGATATCCAGTTTTCCCAGCACCACTTAATGAAGAGACTGTCCTTTTTCCAGTGTATATTCTTGTCCCCATTGTCATACATTAGGTACCGTGGTTGTATGGACTTATCTTTGGGATTTGTATCCTGTACTACCTATCTATATTTCTGTTTGGGGGCCAGTATCATATTGTCTTGATTACTGAGGCTTTGTGGTATAGTCTGAGGTCAGGAAGGTCGATTCCTCCAGCTCCATTTTTCTTTCTCCAGATTGCTTTGGCTATTCAGGTTCTTTTGTGTTTTTAGCCAAATGATAAACTTTTTAGTTTTTGATTCTGTGAAAAATTACATTGGTAGTTTTATTTGGATTGCATTGAATCTGTAGTTGTTTGGGGTAGGATAGTCATTTTTACAATATCTTTCAATCCAAGAACATGGTATATTTATTCATCTATTTTTTTCATCTTTGATTTCTTTCATCAGTGTCTTATAGTTTTCTGAGTACAGGTTTTTGCCTCCTGGGTAGGCATATTCCTAAATATTTTATTATTTTTGTTGCAATGGTAAATGAGACTGTTTCCTTAATTTCTCTTTTACTCTTTTGTTGTTAGTGTATGCAGGAGATTTCTGTGCATTAATTTATATCTTAAGACCTTACTAAATTTATTGATTAGGTCCAGTAGATTTCTGGTGGCATCTTTAGGATTTTCTATGTATAGTATCATGCCATCAGCAAACAGTGATGGTTTTATTTCTTCTTTTCCAGTTTGTATTTCCTTTTATTCTCTGATTGCCATAGCTGCTGCTGCTGCTGCTGCTAAGTCGCTTCAGTCGTGTCCAACTCTGTGCGACCCCAGAGACAGCAGCCCACCAGGCTCCGCCATCCCTGGGATTCTCCAGGCAAGAACACTGGAGTGGGTTGCCATTTCCTTCTCCAATGCATGAAAGTGAAAAGTGAAAGTAAAGTCGTCCAGTCGCGTCCTACTGGTAGCGACCCCATGGACTGCAGCCTACCAGGCTCCTCCATCCATGGGATATTCCAGGCAAGAGTACTGGAGTGGCTTGCCATTGCCTTCTCCAGATTGCCATGGCTAGAACTTCCAAATCTGTGTTGGATAAGATTGGCAAGAGTGCACATCCTTGTCTTGTTGCTGATCTTAAAAGAAATGCTTTGCTTTTCATCCTTGAGAATGATGTTTGCTGTGGGTTTGTTGTATATGGCCTTTGTTATATTGTGGTATGTTTCTTCTATGTGCACTTTCTGGAGAATTTTTGTCATAAATGAGTGTGGAATTTTGTTAAAAGCTTTTTCTGCATTTATTGAGATGATCATATGGTTTTTGTATTTCAATTTGTTAATATAGTGTATCACATTGGTTGATTTGCATATATTGAAGAATCCTTGCATCCCTAGAATAAATCCCACTTAATCGTGGTTTATGATCCTTTTAATGTGTTGTTGGATTCTGTTTGCTAGTATTTTGTTGAAGACTTTTGCATCTGTATTCTTCAGTGATACTGATCTCTAATTTTCTCTAATTTTCTTTTTCTGTGATATCTTTGTCTCCTTTGGGTATTTGGGTGATGGTGGCCTTATAAATCAAGTTTGGGAGTTTGCTTCCCTCTGCAGTTTTTTGGAAGAGTCTGCAAAGGAGATATGTTGCGGCTGCTGCTAAGTCACTTCAGTTGTTTCCGACTGTGTGACCCCATAGACGGCAGCCCACCAGGCTCCCCCATCCCTGGGATTCTCCAGGCAAGAACACTGGAGTGGGTTGTCATTTCCTTCTCCAATGAGTGAAAGTGAAGTCGCTCAGTTGTGTCCAACTCCAGCGACCCCATGGACTGCAGCCCACCAGGCTCCTCCATCCATGGGATTTTCCAGGCAAGAGTACTGGAGTGGGTGCCATTGCCTTCTCTGGAGATATGTTAGGTCTTCTATAAATGTTGATTGAATTTGCCTGTGAAGCCATCAGGTCCTGGACTTTTGTTTGTTGGAAGATTTTAAATTACTCTTTCAATTTCATTACTTGTGATTGGTCTGTTTATATTTTCTCTTTCTTATTGGTCCAGTCTTGGAAGGTTATACCTTTCAATGGATTTGTCCCTTTCTTCCAGGTTACCCATTTTATTGGCGTATAGTTGCTTCTGCTACTGCCATGTGGTCCTGTGTATGTCTTCAGTGTCAGTTGTAATTTCTTCTTTTTTATTTCTAGTTTTATTGATTCAGATTTTCTTTTTTTCCCTTGATTCTGACTTGTTTTATCAATTTTATGTTTTCAAAAGAACCAACTTTTACTTTTATTGATACTTGCTATTGTTTACTTTGTTTATATTTTATTTCTGCTCTTTTATCATTTCTTCCCTTCAGCTAACTGTGGATCCTATGAGCTTCTTTATCTGGTCACATTAGGTAAAAGAGCAGATTGTTTGAGATTTTTCTTAATTCTTAAGGGGAGAATGAATGGCTATAAACTTCACTCTTAGAGCTGCTTCTGCTGCATCCCATGGTTTTTGGGTTGTCATGCTTTCATTGTCATTTGTTTCTACCTGTTTTTTAAATTTCCTGTTTGATTTCCTCAGTGATCTCTTGGTTATTTAGCAGCATATTATTTAGCCTCCATGTGTTTGTGGGTTTTTTTTTAATAGTTCTTTTCCTGTAATTGATTTCTGATCTCATAGTCTTCTTGGAAAAGATATAATTTAAGTTTTGTAAGAGATTGTAAAAGATACAATTTAAAGATACAATTAAGCTTGATACAATTTAAGTTTTCTGGAGTTTGCTGAGGCTTGAATCATGACCCAAGATGTGATCTATCCTGAAGGATGTTCCCTGTGCACTTGAGAAGAAAGTGAATGCTGCTACTTTCAGGTTGAATATTTTTTGTAAATATCAATTAAGTCTATCTGATCTATTGTGTCATTTAAAGCTTGTGTTTCCTTATTTATTTTCTCTCTTGATGATTTGTCCATTTGTGTAAAGGGAATATTAAAGTCCCCCACTATTTTTGTGTTACTGTTGATTTCTCTGTTTTTGTCTGTTAGCATTTATTTGCCTTATATATTGAGGTGTTCCTATAGTGGTGCATAATACAATTGTTATATCTTATTCTTGGATTGATCCCTTGATTATTATGTCATGACCTTGTCTCTTATAACAATCTTGATGTTTAAACTATTTCATCTGATTTAAGTGCAACTCAAGCTTTCTTTTTTTAATTGAACATTTAAACAATTTATTTTTAATCAAAGTTTAATTGCTTTATAATGTTTTAATTTACGCTGTATAACTACATGAACCGGCTATATGTATACTGAGCGACTAAGCACATACATATATCCACCCACTCTTGTGCCTTCCTCCCATGCCCCAAATCCCACCCCAGGGCTGTCCAGATTTTCCAGCACTACTTATTGAAGAGGCTTTCTTTTCTTTATTGTATATTCTTGCCTCCTGTGTCACAGATTAGGTGACCATAGGTGCGGGGGTTTATTCCTGGGCTATCTGTCCTTTACCATTGATCTACAATGCTGTTTTTGTGCCAGTACCATGATATCTTGATTACTGTAGCTCTGTAGTGTAGTTTGAAGTCAAGGAGCCTGATTTCTCCAGATACGTTTTTCTTTCTCAAGATTGCTTTGGCTACCCTGGGTCTTTAGTGTTTCCATACTAATTGTACAGTTTCTGTTCTAATCCTGTGAAGAATGACCTTGATAATTTGATAGAAATTGCATCAAATCTATAGCTTGTGTTGGGTAGTGTATTCATTTTCACAATATTGTTTCTTCCAATCCAAGAATATGGCATATTACTCCATCTGTTTGTGTCATCTTTGATTTCTTTCATCAGTGTTTATATTTTTATGAGTATAGGTCTTTTGCCTCCTTCAGTTCACTCACTCAGTCGTGTCCGACTCTTTGTGATCCCATGGACTTCAGCATGCCAGGCTTCCGCATCCATTACCAACTTCCAGAGTTTACTCAAACTCATGGCCATCGAGTTGGTGATGCCATCCAACCATCTCATCCTCTGTCATCCCCTTCTCCTTCCTTCAATCTTTCCCAGCATCAAGGTCTTTTCCAATGAGTCAGTTCTTCGCATCAGGTGGCCAAATTATTGGAGTTTCAGCTTCAGCATCAGCCCTCCCAGTGACTATTCTAGGACTGACCTCCTTTAGGATGGACTGGTTGGATCTCCTTGCAGTCCAAGGAACTCTCAAGAGTCTTCTCCAACACCTCAGTTCAAAAGCATCTTTTAATTTCATGGCTGCGGTCACCATCTGCAGTGATTTTGGAGCCCCACACCCCCTCAAAAAAGTCTCTCACTGTTTCCATTGTTTCCCCATCTGTTTGCCATGAAGTGATGGGACCGGATCCCATGATTTTAGTTTTCTGAATGTTGAGTTTTAAGCTAGCTTAAAACTTTGCCTCCTTAGGTAGGCTTATTTCTAGGTATTTTATATTTTTCCTTCCAATGGTAAATGGGATTGTTTTCCTAATTTGTTTATTTTTTTATTGTTAGTATAGAAATACAAAAGATTTCCATGCATTAATTTTATATACTGAAATTTTACCAAATTCATTGATTAGGTCCAGTAGATTTCTGGCGACATCTGTTTTTAAGATTATTGTTTCTTCTGTTTTGGTTTTTTAAAAATAAAGATCTCCAAAAAAAAAAAAAATAGCACTCAGGGTTTTTGGTCAAACTTTGCTTTTATATATGTATACATATTATATATGTGTGTGTTGGATTGTGATATAAAATGTATTTTTTAATCAAAAAAGTTTGCAGTCCACTGTAGTTGATTATATTGGCAAATAAAAGCACAAATTAACCTCAAAACCTTGTTTTTAAAATAAATTATTTATTTCTGGCTGTGTTGGGTCTTTGTTGCTGTGCGTGCTTTTCTGTAGTTGTGGCAAGTGGTGGCTGCTCTTCGTTGCTCTGCATGGGCTTATTGCAGTGGCACCTCTTCACGGCACATGAGCTTCAGTGGCTGCAGCACATGGGCTGGTGTTTGCGGCTCCCAGGCTCTATCGTATTGTGGTGCACATGCTTCGTTGCTCCAGAGCACGCAGGGTCCTCCCAGACACGGGATCAGACCTGTGTCTCCTGCATTGGCAAGTGGATTCTCTACTCCTGAACCACCAGGGAAGCTCCTCTGGTGGCATCTTTAGGATTTTCTATGTATAGTGACATGTCATTTGCAAACAGTGACAGTTTTGCCTCTTTTTCAGTTTGTTTTTCTTTTATTTATTTTTCTTCCCTGATTGCTGGGCTAGAACTACCAAAACTACATTGAATAAGAGTGGTCAGAATGGACATCCTTGTCTTATTCCTGATATTTGGAGAAATGCTTGCAGGTTTTCACCGTTGGAATGATGTTTGCTGGAGGTTTGTCGCACATGGCCTTACTGTGTTGAGATGTGTTTCCTCTGTGCCCACTTTCTGGACAGCTTTTACCATAAATGGGTGTGGAATTTTGTCAAAAGCTTCTTCTGCATCTATTGAGATGATTGTATGGCTTTTATTCTTTAATTTATTAACATGATGTATTGCATTGGTTGATCTGCATATATTGGAGAATCCTTGTATCCCTGGAATAAATTCCATTTGATCACAGTGCATGATCCTTTTAATGTGTTTTGAATTCTGTTTGCTACTTTGTTATGAGGATTTTATTTTTTCATCCGTGATATTGGCCTTTACTTTCTCAGAGAAGGCAATGGCACCCCACTCCAGCACTCTTGCCTGGAAAATCCCATGGATGGAGGAGCCTGAAGGGCTGCAGTCCATGGGGTTGCTGAGGGTCAGACACGACTGGGCGACTTCCCTTTTACTTTTCACTTTCATGCATTGGAGAAGGAAATGGCAACCCACTCCAGTGTTCTTGCTTGGAGAATCCCAGGGACGGGGGAGCCTGGTGGGCTGCCGTCTATGGGGTCGCACAGAGTCGGACACGACTGAAGTGACTTAGCATAGCATAGCATTTTGTTATATCTTTGTGTGGTTTTGGTTTCAGGGTAATGGTGATGTCATAGACTGACTTTGGAGTGTCCCTCCCTATACAATTCTTTGAAAGAGTTTTGAGAAGGAGAGGCGTTAGGTCTAACATAAATGTTTGCTAGAATTTGCTTGTGAAGCCATGAGGTCCTGGACTTCTGCTGGAAGATTTTTAATTACTGTTTCAGTTTTATTACTTGTGATTGGTCTGTTTATATTTTCTAATACTTCCTGTTTCATTTCTTCCAGGTTTTCCATTTTATTGGCATATATAGTAGTCTCTTATAATCCTTAGATCAGCAGCGTCATTTGTGATTTCTCCTTTTTCTAATCTTATTAATTTGAGTCCTATCCAATTTTATTTTGAGTCTGGCTAAAGGTTTACCAATTTTGTTTATTTTCTCAAAGAGCCAACTTTTATTGGTATTTTTAACCTTTTCTTTTTTCTGTTTCATTTACTTCGGCTCTGATTTTTATGATTTCTTTCCTTTTTTCAATTAATTGAATTATAATTACCTTACCATGCTGTGCTGGTTTCTGCAGGACAACAGCAGGAATCAGCTCTAAGCACAGAAATAGCCCCTCTGTCTACAGCCACCCTCCCCCCCCCCCCCCAGTCCCTGCCCTCCAGGTTGTCGCAGCCGCAGAGTCGGGCTGTTTCCCGCTAGTTCTCGGTTTTAAACACTGCAGTGTGTTTATGTCAGTGTTGCTCTGTTGCCTCCCCCTCTTTCTTTTCCCGCTGTGAATACAAGTCCAGTCTCTGCGTCTGTGTCTCCATTCCTTCCCTGCAAACAGGCTCATCAGTACCATTTTTCTAGATTCCGTAAACATGTGCATTAGTATATGATGTCTGATTTTCTCTTTCTGACTTCACTGTGAATGACACTTTGGCTTTATTCACATCAGTACAAATGACCCAATTTTGTTCCTTTTTATGGCTGAGTAAGATATGCAGATGACACCACCCTTATGGCAGAAAGTGAAGAGGAAGTAAAAAGCCTCTTGATGAAGGTGAAAGTGGAGAGTGAAAAAGTTGGCTTAAAGCCAGCATTCAGAAAACGAAGATCATGGCATCTGGTTTTCTGGGAAATAGATGGGGAAACAGTGGAAATAGTGTCAGACTTTATTTTTTGGGGTGCTCCAAAATCACTGCAGATGGTGACTGCAGCCATGAAATTAAAAGATGCTTACTCCTTGGAAGGAAAGTTATGACCAGCCTAGATAGCACATTCAAAAGCAGAGACATCACTTTGCCAACAAAGGTTTCCCTAGTCAAGGCTATGGTCTTTCCTGTGGTTATGTATGGATGTGAGAGCTGGACTGTGAAGAAGGCTGAGCACCGAAGAATTGATGCTTTTGAACTGTGGTGTTGGGGAAGACTCTTGAGAGTCCCTTGGACTGCAAGGAGATCCAACCAGTCCATTCTGAAGGAGATCAGCCCTGGGATTTCTTTGGAAGGAATGATGCTAAAGCTGAAACTCCAGTACTTTGGGCACCTCATGTGAAGAGCTGACTCATTGGAAAAGACTCTGATGCTGGGAGGGATTGGGGGCAAGAGGAGAAGGGGACGACAGAGGATGAGATGGCTGGATGGCATCACCGACTCGATGCTACCTGAGTCTCAGTGACCTCCGGGAGTTGGTGATGGACAGGCAGGCCTGGCGTGCTGCAGTTCATGGGGTCGCAAAGAGTCGGACCTGACTGAGTGACTGATCTGATCTGATTTGATTCTAACTAGTGTGATGTGATACCTCACTGCAGTTTTGATTTTGATTTCTCCCCATGAGTGATGTGGAAGATACTTTCATGTGTTTGGCTGTCTGTATGTCTTCTTAGGAGAAATGTCGGTTTAGGTCTTTCGCCTGTTTCTTGATTGGGTTGTTTATCTGATATTGAGCTGCAAGAGCTGCTTGTATATTTTGCATATTAATCCTTTTCAGTTGTTTTGTTTGCAATTATATTTCCCATCCTGAGGGTTGTCTTTCCATCTTGTTTATAGTTTACTTTGCTGTGCAAAAGCTTTTAAGTTTAATTAGGTCCCATTTGTTTATTTTAGGTTTTGTTTCCATAACTCTAGGAGGTGGGTCAAAGAGGATCTTGTGGTGATACGTGTCAAAGAGTGTTCTATGTTTTCCTCTAAGAGTTTTACAGTTTCTGGACTTACATTTAGGTCTACAACCCATTTTTTTTAGTTCATCTTTGTGTTTGGTGTTAAGAGTATGTTCTAATTTCATTTTTTCACATGTAGCTATCCAGTGTTCCCAGCACTACTTATTGAAGAGGCTGTCTCATTTCTCCATTGTCTATTCCTCCTTTATAACAGATAAGGGGCCTATAGGTGTGTGGATTTTGGGGGGGCTTTTTACCTTGTTCCATTGAATGATATTTCTGTTTTTGTGCCAGTACCATATTATCTTGATTACTGAAGCTTGGTCGTATAGTGTGAAGTCAGAAAAGTTTATTCCTCCAGCTCCATTTTTCTTTCTCAAGATTCCTTTGGCAATTCAGGGTTTGTGTGTGTGTGTGTGTGTGTGTGTGTGTGATTCCATACAAATTGTAAAAGTTTTTCATTATAATTTTGTGAAAAATGTCATTAGAATTTGATAAGAGAGTACACTAATCTGTAGATTGTTTGGGGTTAGTTTAGTTGTTTTCACAATATTGATTCTTCTGATCCAAGAACACGGTATATTTTCTTGTCTGTGACTCCTTTCAGCAGCGCCTTCTAGTTTTCTAAATGCAGGTCTTCTGTCTCCTCAAGTAGGCTTACTCCCAGGTATTTTATTGTTCTTGTTGCAGTGGTGAAGGCATTTTTTCCCTTTTTTCTCCTTCTGGTTTTTCATTGTTAGTGTAGAGGAAGGCGAGGGATTTCTGTGCTTTCACTTTGCATCCTGCAGGTTTGCAGAATCATTGACGAGCTCCAGTGCATTTCTGGCAGGGTCTGTGTACACTATCACGTCATCTGCGCAGTGACAGTTTTACTTCTTCTTTTTCGATCAGGATTCCTCTTTTTTTCCTTCTGATTGCTGTGGCTAGGACTTCCAATACTATGTTGAATAACAGTGGCAAAGAGTGAGCACCCTTGTCTTGCTCTTGATCTTAGAGGAAATGCTTTGTTTTTCACCATCGAGAATGATGTTTGCTATGTGCTTGTTGCATATGGCCTCTCTCATGTTGAAGTAGGTTCCCTCTTTGCCTACTCTCTGGAGAGTTCTTTTCATACATAGGTATTGAATTGTGTCAAAAGCTTTTTCTGTATCTATGAGATTATATGTTTTTTATTCTTCAATTTGTTAATATGGTGTATCACATTGATTGGCATTTATTGAAGAATCCCTGGGATAAATTTCACTTGATCATGGTGTCTGATTCTTTTAATGTATTAATGTTGGATTCTGTTTGCTGGTATTTTTTTAATACAAATTTATTTTAATTGGAGGCTAATTACTTTACAATATTGTAGTGGTTTTGCCATACACTGACATGGATCTGCCATGGGTGTACATGTGTTCCCTATCCTAAACTCCCCGCCCACCTCCCTCCCCATCCCCATCCCATCCCCATCCCATCCCTCTGGGTCATCTCAGTGCACCAGCCCCGAGCACCCTCATGCATCGAACCTGGACTGGCGACCCGTTTCACATATGATAATATACATGTTTCAGTGCTGTTCTCTTAAATCATCCCCCCTCGCCCTCTCCCACAGAGTCCAAAAGACTGTTCTATACATCTGTGTCTCTTGCTGTCTCACATGTGGAGTTATCGTTACCACCTTTCTAAATTCCACATACTAATATATGTGTTAGTATACTGTATTGGTGTTTGTCTTTCTGGCTTCCTTCACTCTGTATAATAGGCTCCAGTTTCATCCACCTCATTAGAACTGATTCAAATGTATTCTTTTTAATGGCTGAGTAACATTACACTGTGTATATGTACCACAGCTTTCTTATCCATCCGTCTGCTGATGGACATCTAGGTTGCTTCAATGTCCTGGCTATTATAAACAGTGCTGCGATGAACATTGGGGTACACGTGTCTCTTTCAATTCTGGTTTCTTCAGTGTGTATGCCCAGCAGTGGGATTGCTGGGTCATATGGCAGTTAGTTCTTTTTTTTTTTTTTTTTTTAATCTATTTAATTAGAGGCTAATTACAATATTGTATTGGTTTTGCCATACATCAACATGAATCCGCCACGGGTATACACGTGTTCCCAAACCTGAACCCCCCTCCCACCTCCCTCCCCATACCATCCCTCTGGGTCATCCCAGTGCACCAGCCCCAAGCATCCTGTATCCTGCATCAAACCTGGACTGGCGATTCGTTTCTTATATGATATTATACATGTTTCAATGCCATTCTCCCAAATCATCCCCGCCCCCTCTCGCACAGAGTCCAAAAGACTGTTCTGTACATCTGTGTCTCTTTTGCCATCTCGCATACAGGGTTATCATTACCATCTTTCTAAATTCCATATATATGCGTTAGTATTGGTGTTTTTCTTTCTGGCTTACTTCACTCTGTATAATAGGCTCCAGTTTCATCCACCTCATTAGAACTGATTCAAATGTATTCTTTTTAATGGCTGAGTAATAGTCCATTATTATACCACAGCTTTCTTATCCATCCATCTGCTGATGGACATCTAGGTTCTTCCATGTCCTGGCTATTATAAACAGGGCTGCAATGAACATTGGGGTACATGTGTCTCTTTCAATTCTGGTTTCCTCAGTGTGTATGCCCAGCAGTGAGATTGCTGGGTCATATGGAAGTTCTATTTTCAGTTTTTTAAGGAATCTCCACACTCTTCTCCATAGTGGCTGTACTAGTTTGCATTCCCACCAACAGTGTAAGAGGGTTCCCTTTTCTCCACACCCTCTCCAGCATTTATTGCTTTTGGATCGCAGCCATTCTTACTGGTGTGAAATGGTACCTCATAGTGGTTTTGATTTGCATTTCCCTGATAATGAGTGATGTTGAGCATCTTTTCATGTGTTTGTTAGCCATCTATGTCTTCTTTGGAGAAATGTCTGTTTAGTTCTTTGGCCCATTTTTTGATTGGGTCATTTATTTTTCTGGATTTGAGCTGCAGGAGTTGCTTGTATATTTTTGAGATTAATTCTTTTTCAGTTGCTCTGTTTGCTATTATTTTCTCCCATTCTGAAGGCTGTCTTTTCACCTTGCTTATAGTTTCCTTCATCGCACAAAAGCTTTTAAGTTTAATTAGGTCCCATTTGTTTATTTTTGCTTTTATTTCCAATACTCTGGGAGGTGGGTCATAGAGGATCCTGCTGTGAATTATGTTGGAGGGTGTTTTGCCTGTTTTCCTCTAGGAGTTTTATAGTTTCTGGTCTTACGTTTAGATATTTAATCCATTTTGAGTCTGTTTTTGTGTATGGTGTTAGAAAGTGTTCTAGTTTCATTCTTTTACAAGTGGGTGACCAGTTTTCCCAGCACCACTTGTTAAAGTGATTGTCTTTTCTCCATTGTATATTCTTGCCTCCTTTGTCAAAGATAAGGTGTCCATAGGTGCATAGATTTATCTCTAGGCTTTCTATTCTATTTCATTAATCTATATTTCTGTCTTTGTGCCAGTACCATGCTGTCTTGATGGCTGTAGCTTTGTAGTAAAGCCTGAAGTCAGGCAGGTTGGTTCCTCCAGTTCCATTCTTTCTCAAGATTGCTTTGGCTATTCGAGGTTTTTTGTATTTCCGTACAAATTGTGAAATTATTTGTTCTAGTTCTGAGAAAAATACCATTGGTAGCTTGATAGGGATTGCATTGAATCTATAGATTGCTTTGGGTAGTATACTCATTTTCACTATTTTGATTCTTCTCATCCATAAACATGATATATTTCTCCATCTGTTTGTGTCCTCTTTGATTTCTTTCATCAGTGTTTTATACAACCGCTGGATCATGGAAAAAGCAAGAGAGTTCCAGAAAGACATCTATTTCTGCTTTATTGTCTATTCCAAAGCCTTTGACTGTGTAGATCACAATAAACTGTGGAAAATTCTGAAAGAGATCGGAATATACCAGACCACCTGATCTGCCTCTTGAGAAATTTGTATGCAGGTCAGGGAGCAACAGATAGAACTGGATATGGAACAACAGACTGGTTCTAAATAGGAAAAGGAGTACATCAAGGCTGTATATTGTCACCCTGTTTATTTAACTTCTATGCAGAGTACATCATGAGAAACGCTGGACTGGAAGAAACACAAGTTGGAATCAAGATTGCTGGGAGAAATATCAATAACCTCAGATATGCAGATGATATCACCCTTATGGCAGAAAGTGAAGAGGGGCTAAAAAGCCTCTTGATGAAAGTGAAAGTGGAGAGTGGAAAGGTTGGCTTAAAGCTCAACATTCAGAAAACGAAGATCATGGCATCTGGTCCCATCACTGCATGGGAAAGAGATGGGGAAACAGTGGAAATAGTGTCAGACTTTATTTTTCTGGGCTCCAAAATCACTACAGATGGTGACTGCAGCCATGAAATTAAAAGACGCTTACTCCTTGGAAGGAAAGTTATGACCAACCTAGGTAGCATATTCAAAAGCAGAGACATTACTTTGCCAATAAAGGTTCATCTAGTCAAGGCTATGGTTTTTCCTGTGGCCATGTATGGATGTGAGAGTTGGACTGTGAAGGCTGAGCACCGAAGAATTGATGCTTTTGGGTTTTTTTTGTTTTGTTTTTTTGCAAGGGAAAATGGACAAAGGAAAGGATCAATGAGGATGGGAGGGAAATGGGAAGAAAGAAGGGGAGTGATGGTGGGGAGGAGTATATGTAATTTCTTAACTAATGGCTTTCTGTTTTTAATCACAAAGAACACTTAAAAAAATCATGTTGAATTCATCCTATATTAGGAGGTTTGATCTGGAAATGAAAAGCTCAGGAAACTAAAAATCCAGTTTGGGTGTCCTCATCTTAGGGACATCTTGGTATTTTGTATTGGTAGGTCTATCTTTACCACAATATATTATTTAGGAGAGGATCACATTTGTCACTTCTTCCTCCCTACTACCCAAAGTGGTACCAGACCCATAAAATAGTCAATAAACCTTTACAGAGTGAACAAATAAGTCTATTTTTTTTTTTAACTCTCCTGAGTGAACTGAATTTTTTGAGGCTCATACGTGTATATGTTTTCCTCTTTACTTTGTCTATTACAGCCAGATTGTATGAGTAGGGTAGTAAAGTCTCCCACTATTATTGTATTGTTGCATATTTCTTCTATCATATTAATTAATGTTTGTCTTAGATATATCAATGCTCCAATGTTGGGTGCATATATATTTATAATTGTTATAACTTCTTTTTGGATTGTTCCTTTAAGTCGTTATGTATAACCTTGATTGTCTCCTTTTCAGGATCTTTAAAGTCAATTTTATCTGATATGAGTATTGCTACTCCTGTTTTCTTTTGGTCCATATTTGCATAGAAAATCTTTTTCCAGCCCTTGATTTTCAGTCAGTATATATCCCCTATTTTAAGGTGGTTCTCTTGTAGACAACATATATAGGGGTCTAGTTTTTGTATCCATTTGACCCATTTTAGTCTTTTGGTTGTCTCTTGTAGACAAGGTATGTAGGGGTCTTGTTTTTGTATCGATTCGGCCAGTCTTTGTTGATTAGGGCATTCAACCCATTAACGTTTAAAGCAATTATTGATAAATAGGATTTACTTTATTGTTTGGGGTTCGAATTTATACACCCTTTTAGTGATTCCTATCTAGAGAATGTCCTTTAGTTTTTGTTGGAGAAATGGTTTAGTGGTGCTAAATTCTCTCAACTTTTGCTTATCTGTGAAGCTTTTGATTTCTCCTTCATATTTGAATGAGATCCTTGCTGGATACAATAATCTAGGCTGTAAGTTATTTTCTTTCATCACTTTAATTATGTCTTGCCATTCCCTCCTGGCTTGGAGAGTTTCTATTGAAAGATCAGCTGTTATCCTTATGGGAATTCCCTTGTGAGTTATTTGATGTTTTTCCCTTGCTGCTTTTAATATTTGTTCTTTATATTTAATCTTTGTTAATTTGATTAATATATGTCTTGGGGTGTTTTGCCTTGGGTTTATCCTGTTAGGGACTCTCTGGATTTCTTGAACTTGAGTGGTAATTTCCTTCTCCATTTTAGGGACATTTTCAACTATTATCTCCTCAAGTATTTCCTCATGGTCTTTCTTTTTATCTTCTGGAACTCCTATGATTCGAATGTTGTAGCATTTAATGTTATCCTGGAGGTCTCTGAGATTGCCCTCATTTCTTTTGATTCATTTTTCTTTTTTCTCCTCTGATTCATTTATTTCTAGGATTCTACTAATTCACTAATCCTATCTTCTGCCTCTGTTATTCTACTATTTGTTGCCTCCAGGGTGTTTTGGATATCATTTATTGAATTATTCATTATGTGTTGACTCTTTTTTATTTCTTCTAGGTCCTTGTTAAACCTTTTTTACATCTTTTCAATCCTTGTCTCCAGACTCTTTAACTGTGATTCCATTTTGATTTCGAGATTTTTGGATTAATTTCACTATCATTATTTGGAATTCTTTATCAGGTAGATTCCCTATCTCTTCCTCTTTGGTTTGGTTTGGTGGGCATCTATCCTGTTCCTTTAGCTGCTGGGTATTCATCTCTTCATTTTGTTAAAATTGCCAAGTTTAGAGTGTCCTTACTATATTCTGGTAGTTTGTTGAATTCTCTTTATTGAGGCGGTTTACTGGTCTTTTCAATATCTGATCTCTGCCCTGTTACAGAGGGGCTGGAGATGAACACTCAAATCTAAGCCGGCCAGGTTCAGGCACTCGGATAATCCTCAGAAGCACAGACTCGGTTGAGTCTGCATTTTATGCTCTTCCCAGATCCGAGTAGCGCAGGTGATGAAGTGTTTAGCAAGCGCAGCTGCTGCGACTTATCACCTCCCCGCCGCTCAGTTTTCTGGATATACAACTGGCGCACTTTCTCAGGCAGATGTTGACCATCCAGAGCCCCAAGAAGCGTGAGTCAGCACAGAAACCTACCTACAGTTCTGTAGACAGTGTCTCTCTAGGGCTGTGATTGCCCACCTCCGGCCCTGGCTGCCTGTCACTGGAGTGGGACGGCCTGCAGCCGGCCAACTCTGTGCAGCCCTTTGTTCCATACGTAGTCCTGGTGGTGTCTTAAGTTAGGGCTGGCTTTTGATGTAGTAGATAACTGACAGTCTGGTTATTTCGCTCAGATAGTGCTCGAGATAGCCAGGCCAAATCCTTTCTCAAAGCGATGTAGGCCTCACCGCTCCTTCTAGCCCTCCCCCGCTTGCTAATAGCAAATGCTGGTGTCCACGCCGCTTCTCCGCAAAAGGAGTTACCGCAGGGCTCGTTTTCTCCTTTTGAAGACAATGAATTGTCTTTCTAAGTGCCTGATGTCCTCTGCCGACATTCAGAAGTTGTTTTGTAGAATTTATTCAGCATTCAAATGTTCTTTTAATGGATTTGTGGAGGAGAAAGTATTCTCCCCATCCTACTCGTCCGCCATCTTAGCTCCTCCCCCTCAGAATTGATGCTTTTGAACTGTGGTGTTGGAGAAGACTCTTGAGAGTCCCTTGGACTACAAGGAGATCCAACCAGTCCATTCTAAAGGAGATCGGCCCTGGGATTTCTTTAGAAGGAATGATGCTAAAGCTGAAACTCCAGTACTTTCGCCACCTGATGTGAAGAGTTGACTCATTGGAGAAGACTCTGATGCTGGGAGGGATTGGGGGTAAGAGGAGAAGGGGACGACAGAGGATGATATGGCTGGATGGCATCACTGACTCGATGGATGTGAGTCTGAGTGACCTCCGGGAGTTGGTGATGGACAGGGAGGCCTGGCGTGCTGCGATTCATGGGGTCGCAAAGAGTCAGACACGACTGAGCGACTGATCTGATCTGATATATATAGGTCTTTTGTTTCTTTAGGTATATATATTCCTAAGTATTTTATTCTTTTCGTTGCAATGGTGAATGGATTGTTTGCTTCTCTTTCTGTCTTCTCATTGTTAGTGTATAGGAAAGCAAGGGATTTCTGTGTATTAATTTTATATCCTGCAACTTTACTATATTCACTGATTAGCTCTAGTGATTTTCTGGTGGAGTCTTTAGGGTTTCTATGTAGAGGATCATGTCATCTGCAAACAGTGAGAGTTTTACTTCTTTTTTCCAATCTGGATTCCTTTTATTTCTTTTTCTGCTCTGATTGCTGTGGGCAAAACTTCCAAAAGTATGTTGAATAGTAGTGGTGAGAGTGGGCACCCTTGTCTTATTCCTGACTTTAGGGGAAATGCTTTCAATTTTTCACCATTGAGGATAATGTTTGCTGTGGGTTTTTCATATATAGCTTTTATTATGTTGAAGTATGTTCCTTCTATTCCTGCTTTCTGGAGGGTTTTTATCATAAATGGATGTTGAATTTTGTCAAAGGCTTTCTCTGCATCTATTGAGATAATCATGTTTTTTATCTTTCAATTTGTTAATGTGGTGTATTACCTTGATTGATCTGCGGATATTGAAGAATCCTTGCATCCCTGGGATAAAGCCCACTTGGTCATGATGTATGATTTTTTTAATATGCTGTTGGATTCTGTTTGCTAGAATTTTGTTAAGGATTTTTGCATCTATGTTCATCAGTGATATTGGCCTGTAGTTTTTTTTTTTTTTTTTGTGGCCTCTTTGTCTGGTTTTGGTATTAGGGTGATGGTGGCCTCACAGAATGAGTTTGGAAGTTTACCTTCCTCTGCAGTTTTTTGGGAGAATTCGAGTAGGATAGTTGTTAGCTCTTCTCTAAATTTTTGGTAGAATTCAGCTGTGAAGCCGTCTGGACCTGGGCTTTTGTTTGCTGGAAGATTTCTGCTTACAGTTTCAATTTCCGTGTTTGTGATGGGTCTGTTAAGATTTTCTATTTCTTCCTGATTCAGTTTTGGAAAGTTGTACTTTTCTAAGAATTTGTCTATTTCTTCCAAGTTGTCCATTTTATTGGCATATAGTTGCTGATAGTAGTCTCTTATGATCCTTTGTATTATGTTTTCTCCATTTTCATTTCTAATTTTTTTGATTTGATTCTTCTCCCTTTGTTTCTTGATGAGTCTGGCTAATGGTTTGTCAATTTTACTTATCTTCTCAAAGAACCAGCTTTTAGCTTTGTTGATTTTTGCTATGGTCTCTCTTGTTTCTTTTGCATTTATTTCTGCCCTAATTTTTAAGATTGCTTTCCTTCTATTAACTCTGGGATTCTTCATGTCTTCCTTTTCTAGTTGCTTTAGGTGTAGAGTTAGGTTATTTATTTGATTTTTTTCTTGTTTCTTGAGGTAAGGCCACATTACTATGAACCTTCCCCTTAGCACTGCTTTTACAGTGTCCCATAGGTTTTGGGTTTAGGTTTGTTGTGTTTTCATTTTCATTCATTTCTGTGCATATTTTGATTTCTTTTTTGATTTCTCCTGTGATTTGTTGGTTATTCAGCAGCGTGTTGTTCAGCCTCCATATATTGGAATTTTCAATAGTTTTTCTCCTGTAGTTGACATCTAATCTTACTGCATTGTGGTCAGAAAAGATGCTTGGAATGATTTCAGTTTTTTTTTTAATTTACCAAGGCTAGATTTATGACCCAGGATGTAATCTATCCTGGAGGAGGTTCCGTGTGCACTTGAGAAAAAGGTGAAATTCATTGTTTTGGGGTGAAATGTCCTATAGATATCAATTAGGTCTAACTGGACTATTGTATCACTTAAAGTTTGTGTTTCCTTGTTAATTTTCTGTTTAGTTGACCTATCCATAGGTGTGAGTGGGGTATTCAAGTCTCCCACTATTATTGTGTTGTTAATTTCCCCTTTCATATGTGTTAGCATTTGCCTTACATATTGCAGTGCTCCTAAGTTGGGTGCATATATTATTTATAATTGTTATATATTCTTGGATTGATCCTTTGATCATTATGTAATGTCCTTCTTTGTCTCTTTTCACAGCCTTTATTTTAAAGTCTATTTTATCTGATATGAGTTGCTACTCTTGCTTTCTTTTGGTCTCTATTTGCATGGATTATCTTTTTCCAGCCCTTCACTTTCAGTCTGTATGCGTCCCTTGTTTTGCGGTGGGTCTCTTGTAGACAACATATATAGGTCTTGTTTTTGTATCCATTCAGCCAGTCTTTGTCTTTTGGTTGGGGCATTCAACCCATTTACATGTAAGGTAATTATTGATAAGTATGATCCTGTTGCCATTTACTTTGTTGTTTTGGGTTCGAGTTTATACACCCTTTCTGTGTTTCCTGTCTAGAGGAGATCCTTTAGCATTTGTTGGAGAGCTGGTTTGGTGGTGCTGAATTCTCTCAGCTTTTGGTTGTCTGTAAAGCTTTTGATTTCTCCTTCATATTTGAATGAGATCCTTGCTGGGTACAGTAATCTGGGTTGTAGGTTTTTCTCTTTCATCACTTTAAGTATGTCCTGCCATTCCCTTCTGGCCTGAAGAGTTTCTATTGAAAGATCAGCTGTTATCCTTATGGGAATCCCCTTGTGTGTTATTTATTGTTTTTCCGTTGCTGCTTTTAACATTTGTTCTTTGTATTTGATCTTTGTTAATTTGATTAATAAGTGTCTTGGGGTGTTTTGCCCTGGGTTTATCCTGTTTGGGACTCTCTGGATTTCTTGGACTTGGGTGACTATTTCCTTCCCCATTTTAGGGAAGTTTTCAACTATTATCTCCTCAGGTATTTTCTCATGGCCTTTCTTTTTGTCTTCTTCTTCTGGGACTCTTATGACTCGAATGTTGGGGCGTTTAACATTGACCCAGAGGTCTCTGAGGTTGTCCTCATTTCTTTTAATTCTTTTTTCTTTTTTCCTCTCTTCTTCATTTATTTCTACCATTCTTTTACCTCACTTATCTTACCTTCTGCCTCTATTATTCTACTGTTGGTTCCCTCCAGAGTGTTTATCTCATGTATTGCATTATTCATTATATATTGACTCTCTTTTATTTCTTCTTGGTCCTTGTTGAACATTTCTTGCATCTTCTCAATCCTTGTCTCCAGGCTATTTATCTGTGATTTCAAGATTTTGGATCATTTTCACTATCATCATTCTGAACTCTTTATCAGGTAGATTCCCTATCTCTTCCTCTTTGGTTTGGTTTGGTGGGCATTTATCCTGTTCCTTTACCTAGTGAGTGTTTCTCTGCCTTTTCATCTGGTTTATATTGCTGTGTCTGCAGTGGCCTTTCCATAGTCTGGTAGTTTGTGGTTCCTCTTTATTGTGGAGGCTCCTTGCTGTGGGTGGGGTTGGATGGGTGGCTTGTCAAGGTTTCCCAGTTAGGGAAGTGTCGGTGTTCTGGGGGGTGGAGCTGGATTTCTTCTTTCTGAAGTGCAATGAAGTGTCCAGTAGTGAGTTCTGAGATGTCAGTGGGTTTGCTGTGACTTTGGGCAGCCTGTATATTGAAGCTCAGGGCTATGTTCCTGTGTTGCTGGAGAATTTGCGTGGTATGTCTTGCTCTGGAACTTGTTGGCTCTTCGGTGGTGCTTGGTTTCAGTGTAGGTATGGAGGCTTTTGATGAGGTCTTATTGATTAATGTTCCCTGGAGTCAGGAGTTCTCTGGTGTTCTCAGGTTTTGGATTTAAGCCTCCTGCCTCTGGTTTTCAGTCTTATTCTTACAGTAGCCTCAAAACTTCTCCATCATTTCTGAGGGAGTGTTCCAGGACTCAGACACACACCTTCTTGTTCTTTCCCCTAAGTTCCTTTCATCACCTGCCCTTTTGCCATAATCTGTTTGCTGATATTTTGTAGTGGATTTTTGCATCTAGGTTCACCTGTGATGCTGCTAAGTCACTTCAGTTGTGTCCGACTCTGTGTGACCCCATAGACGTCAGCCCACCAGGCTCTCCTGCCCCTGGGATTCTCCAGGCAAGAAAACTGGAGTGGGTTGCCATTTCCTTCTCCAATGCATGAAAGCGAAAAAGTGAAAGTGAAGTTGCTCAGTCGTGTCCGACTCTAAGCGACCCCATGGACTGCAGCCCACCAGGCTCCTCCATCCATGGGATTTTCCAGGCAAGAGTACTGGAGTGGGGTGCCATTGCCTTCTCCATCACCTGTGATATTAGTCCATAATTTTTTTAAATTTTATGATGCCTTTGTCTGATTTTGGTATCAGAGTGATGGTGGCCTCCTAGAATGAATGTGGGAGTTTTCTTCCCTCTGCAAGTTTTTGAAATTGTTTGAGAAGGACAGGTGTTAAGTCTTCTGTAAATGTTTGATAGAATTTGCCCGTGAAGCCATTTGGCCCTGGACTTTTGCATGTTGGAAGATTTTTCCATCAGCTGTGATTTCAGTGTATGAGTAGTGCAGTGACGCACTACTCATGTTTTCTTTCTTCTTGGTTCAGTTTTGGAGGATTGTACTTTTCTAAGAAATGGTCCATTTCTTCCAGGTTGTCCATTTTATTGGCATATAGTTGCTCATAGTGGTCTGTTATGATCCTTGGTGTGTCTGTCAAGTTCTTTTTCACTTCTAATTTATTGATTTGAGTCTTCTCCTTTTTTTTTCTTGATTTGTCTCACTAAAGTGTTATCAATTTTATCTTCTCTAAATACCAGCTTTTACTTTTATTGATTTTTGTCATTGTTTAATTTCTTTTTCATTTATTTTGCTCTGATCTTTATCTGTTACTGCTTCCACTTTCCCTCGTCTATTTGCCATGAAGTGATGGGACTTGATGTCATGATCTTAGTTTTTGAATGTTGAGTGTCAAGCCAGTTTTTTCACTCTCCTCCTCCATACTCACCAAGAGACTCTTTAGTTCCTCTTCATTGTCTGTCATTAGGGTGGTTTCATCTGCGTATCTGAGGTTGTTGATATTTTTCCTGGCAATCTTGATATCAGTATTTTAATTTTCAACAGATATACCTAAAGCATATATGAGTGTAAGCAAAGAAACTTGAAAATCCTTTCATAATCTTGAAATCAAAATGCCCAGGAACCTTTCATTCACCTTATAGACGATGGTTAAAAAATCAATATTAATCCTCCACAACAACCTCCAGAAACAGTGTTCCTTCATTTTCATACAGTATGTTCTTTTTCTTGTATGTGTATGGTCACTTAAATATGTGCAACCCCATGGACTATAGCCTACCAGGCTCCTCTGTCCATGGGATTTTCCAGGCAGTAGTAATGGAGTGGATTGCCATTTCCTTCTCCAGTGGATCTTCCCAACCCAGGGATCAAACCTGGGTCTCCCACATTGTAGAGAGACACTTTACCATCTGAGCCACCAGGGAAGTAAATATAATTATTCATGAGAGATAATTTTAATTTGCTGTAGTTTTTTTTTTTTTTTTTTAGACAAGTTTCAAGCATCACTCAGTCATCCTTTTCTTAGAAATTCAAATAGTTTTCTAACAGTTTGCCAAGTGAACTCTGGGAGTTGGTGATGGACAGGGAAGCCTGGCGTGCTGCAATTCATGGGGTCACAAAGAGTCGGACACGACTGAGCGACTGATCTGATCTGATCCCTTATGGAGGAAGCCTGTAATATAAAACAGAGAACTTCTTCCTAACATCTGTTTCACAAATTGAAATTTTTGCCTAATGGGTTGTATCCAATTCAGACATTTATCAAATCTCTGAAAACTCAGCTCAATTAAAATTATTTAAGTTTATATTTTGGAGGAAACTGGATAAAATACCAAGTGAATACCATCAATGTATTTTGATATTCCAGTCTGAGTCCTCAAATTAGAAACTGCAATTATAAAAAGTAATTTGTAAATTTGAAAAACATTGTTGCTCTGTTTAAATGCTGTTACTACAAACAAAACACCATGAATATGGAACACTCATCATTTTTTAAAATAGGTTTGATTTTATTTATTTATTTTTTAATACTTGGAGCTAAAGTCAGCTCTCTTTTTTTTTTTTTAGTTTGCATGACTTTTTTTTTTAATTTTATTTTGCTTAACTCTACACTATTGTATTGCTTTTGCCATTCATCAAAATGAATCCACCACAAGTATACATGTGTTCCCCATCCTGAACCCTCCTCCCTCCCCCCTCCCCATACCATCCCTCTGGGTCGTCCCAGTGCGCCAGCCCCAGGCATCCGTTATCAGGCATCGTACCTGGACTAGCGACTCGTTTCAGAAATGATATTATATATATTTTAATGCTATTCTCCCAAATCTTCCCACCCTCTCCCTCTCCCAGAGTCCATAAGACTGTTCTATACATCAGTGTCTCTTTTGCTATCTCGTAAACAGGGTTATTGTTACATCTTTCTAAATTCCATATATATGCGTTAGTATACTGTATTTGTGTTTTTCTTTCTGGCTTACTTCACTCTGTATAATAGGCTCCAGTTCCATCCGGTTTGATTTTAAAGTTAGAATACTGAAGAGTAAGAAGTTTGTCTTGAAGGCTGGTTCTTGAACATGAGCAAAAATGTTGAAGTAGTAGATAAACGTGGAGATTCCGACAAGGACATTTAGGTGTTCTCAGAACCGCTGCATGTCAGTAACGGGCTCCGTCCTCAGCATCGCTCAGCCGGCAGGTGTTCCCTGAGTTACCATGCATGGACAGGCAGTGCTCATCCATCACCCACAGAGGTGTACACAAAACCAAGAGGAAGGGGAGAAAGGGAGGGAAAGGTGCCACAGACAACATGTGTGCACACAATGAAGATTTGTGGAAACTGAATTAATCAAGCTGGGGAGGCAGATGGGGCAATTAATACCATCTTCCAAAAAGGTATCGGGTACTCAAAGTTAAAAACTTCCCCAGTGCACTTTGTCAAGAAGCCTTGTCTTAATATTCACAGGAGAGAATGTGTGTTAGGCGCACCACCTTAATTTCCATCCTGTGTTCCTGCCCCACAGTGTGAAGTTGGATCCCTGTCAGGCTCCCATCCCAGCCAGGCCGTCTGTTGCTATGCAACACGGAGGGCACCACTGGCCTCCTCGGTTCCCCAGTTTCTTCCTGTCTACAAAGGACTGGTCACAGCATCTACTCCAGAAACCCTAGGATTCTATAAAATGTAAGACATTTCTAGTTCTGGTTTATGGTTTTATGTTCTGAACACCCATCTGTTCAAATGAAATCAGACACTTAGGCATATTTTCTCTGTTTCAAATTGCAGCTGTCCTTTGGGACCATGGGGGCTGAGGGAAAGGGTTGGTCTTAGGATCACCCCGTCTCTTTGCCAGATCCAAGGATTCTCAAGTCCCTCATGTAAAATGATGTGGTTAGTCCCATAGTCTCTAGATTTCCTGTAAGACCTGATTCAGTGTAAGTGCGGTGTAAATAGTTGCCAGTGGGAGAAACATTGAAGTTCTGCTTCTTGGAACTTTATTGAATTAGTATTTTCAGTCTGGGTTGGTTGGACCTGTGGGGACGCATGGATACAGAGGGCTGACTGTATGTGGCAGCTGCAATGTACACAAAGGTTTCTTGACATTATAAATTCATTCTAAGGACAGACTTCTATTTTAAATAGAGGAATATTCAGGGAAATCAGGTGACAGGACCACACCAATGGCAGAACTTGGGGAAGGTCTTAATTCACCCAGAAACCTTCCATCAGATCAGATCAGATCAGTCGCTCAGTCATGTCCGACTCTGTGCGACCCCAGAGACGGAAGCCCACCAGGCTCCCCCGTCCTTGGGATTCTCCAGGCAAGAACACTGGAGTGGGTTGCCATTTCCTTCTCCAATGCATGAAAGTGAAAAGTAAAGGGAAGTCGCTCAGTCATGTCTGACTCTTAGCGACCCCATGGACTGCAGCCTACCAGGCTCCTCCAGCCATGGGATTTTCCAGGCAAGAGTGCTGGAGTGGGGTGCCATTGCCTTCTCCGTCAAAGTTAGCTATATCTTAGGATTTCAAGGATACTCTCTCTCTTCTCAAGAGAAGACCTTTGCTTCTATGCAAAGTTCAGCATATCATTCCCAGAAATTCTGCACCCAAGGGAAACTTTATGCTTAATTCAAGTTTGACTTTTGCTCTAGGTGGGCCCCTGAGAGCCCCTGGAAATCAGCGCACCTTCCCAGGCTGGGGAGCTCTTTTGACACCCTCTATCTCTTATCTATCCATCTGTGGCTTTTCCATGAAGGTCAGTAAGTCCTGGTCTGGCTTGGCTGCTAGCCCTGTTCTGCTGACCTTACTGACGTACCTCTTCTGTCATTTCTGAGCCTCATGAAGTTAGCTGCCCAGACATGAGACACTGGACACTGGACGCCTCCCTCCCCAGCAGGCCCGGCAGAAGGGCTTAGACCTGGGTTTACGCTGCAGCAGTCCTAAGGCTCTGAGATGAAGGGCCAGGGGTCCTTGTGACAGTTCACCGGGAACTCTGATGGGAGAGCTGGCCAGTCGTTACAGAAGAGTCCCCCCGGGCGGGTTTGATTATGACCAACTTTATTTTCGACCTGCATTGTTGGGCACTTGATGGTAATGTGTTGTTCATCCAATATTGACTTTTGCATACATTTTTAAATCCCGCAAACAATACTTTTACACACAGTGTCCTCCCGACAGTAGTCAGTGTCAGAGACGATTTATCCTGTAGCCCCAAGGATGCGAGGTGTCCATGCTGCGCAGGAGTGTCCAGGTGCGTCATCACATCTAGTACAAGGCTCAAGCGTCTCAGTCCTTCCAGACAGTTATTCGTTTAAAGCAAGAGAAATAAGCTTTGGAAAAGTTCAGTTTTTAACCTCACATGTACCTTTTGTGTAAAAAGCTTCGTGCATTTTAAACTGTAGATGTCATGCAGTTCACATTTGTTTGCTCTAAGTATTAAGTCGGAACAGATTCAAGAAATCTCATTTTTGGTATATGATTATTCAGTGGTTGTCAGAGTAACCACGTGGAAACTAGACCATCTGAAGGATGGTGACTCAGCACACACGGTGCACCCAGGATGCAGAAAGTCACATTCTGTCCTGGAAGTTCTGTAATATACCAAAGGGCAGAGGCGTCAACGTACCTCAGCAGGGCTCTCTTCTGAGACATGGAGTAACACAGATGAAGAGGCTCAGAGGTTTCTCATATCAAAGAGGTAATCATTTGTGACTTAGCACTCTTTTATGATAAAAGACTGCTATAGTTTAAATTACTTCATTTAAGTCTGGTTTGAAAAAACATAGCTTTCTGGATAGAAAGCGTCTGGTTAAGTTTGCTGATCAGTTCAGTACCTTATTCTGTTTTTTTGGTATGTTTGCAAGTCACATCCAGAGCTACAGTTTTCCACAGTGCTTTTCTGCCTCATTCAAGTATAATAAAAAGTAGAAATCTATAGAAGCTCTAAGGTTAAACAAACTGTACATTATACAAAAATTAACTTAATTTACAGACAGTCAGAAAGTATTGGCAATGCCCTTTATAAATCTTACCAGAGATGCATCACAAAGGATATTACAGTCAACATAATGGTTCGTCATCACCGTACAAATGCCATCTCAATGTACGTGGTACAGAACTGAGCATTTGTGAAACGTACAAATGAATCAGCATTTTGCACTATATACATTTCTTTCAAAGTAACAGTATTGTCAATACTAATCTAAGGTTCAGGATTCTCTTATTGCATATTCATTGTTGCTGAGGCAGTTAGTTATGATACAATAATGCAATATTCATAATTATTTTAAATAAAAACATTTCTCCTGCCAACAGTAAAAAGATCCCCCCCCCCCAAAAAAAATCACCTGGAACATTGCTACATACAATTTTACACAAATACTGAAAAACATGACCTTAAGGCATCTGCTTGAAAGCAGATGTGCATATTTATATGAACTAAATTATGCAAGAAAAAAAATATTGCACAAAATCCTATATTATTTTCAAGATAAAATATGCTTCTTTCTAAATACACATAATTCCCTATCTTGACCAAATCAAAACACTGATTTGCTCAAAAAACTTCGCCTCTTAAACAAGATTTAAGAAACAGACCCTAACAAATTCCTGGGCTAGACAGAGGGAGGACGTCAGTGCTGACGGAGTTTGTACAAACCATCTCCTATATGAAGAAGTGTTTTGGGGGAATTAGGTTTGGGGTTCACTTTACATCCTTTATGTTCTGATCTACAGCTATCCACCCAGAATCAAGATCTTGTATGTGAAACAAAATGGAATTCACATTAGAAAATTTTTTCGTGAAAATAACCTTTTCCTGAAAATCCAGATATTCTAGAAAAAGAAGGAAGATCTTCTAATTATGACAACAGTCACAGTTTTTTTTTTCCTCTTCACCTTATTTCAGAAATGAATTCATTAGCATTCCTGGGTCTTGTTTGTTAGGATACAAGTACAGACTCCACAGCAGCACTGTCACAGACAGCTTTCGAGTGTGTGGGGTGCAGGGAAGTGTTTGCAGAGAATGCTGTTATCAGGGTAAAGAGAGCAAAAGCTCCTTGCCGTCGACAGGCATGCAAATGCTCAGTTCATCCTGAACAGAGTGGAGCCTGGTCCCAGGTGGTCCCGAGGGGCCGAGTCCAGCATTGAGCCTTGCTGCCTGGGTATAAGGGAGCAGAGGGTGCCTCTGAATCTGTCCTTTAAGAGCAGGCCTCCTAGATAGCAGCATTCTTGCACGTCATGTAACAGTAGAGAAAGATGGTACAGTGGTTCTCTACTTAGAGCATGTTTTAGTTTAAGCAGCTTTAAAAGGCTTTTTTTTGTGTGTGTGTGATAGAATCTTGGCTGAATAATTCCTAAGCAAAATATATTATCATCATTGTTATTAACAGATTTGCAATTCCTTTTCCTTTTAATTAGCTCCTGCACAGCAGGGACTAGGCCAATTCTTTTATTTCCTTATGTCCACTGTTACTGTACCTTGCCTATGAACAGTACCAAGAGTTGATAAATATTTCTTAAACAAATGAGTTATTTTTAATCAGAGAAATAGTCATGCTATATTTTGGTGCCTTTCTAAAATATGCTAAAGTTAGGTAGCCATTAAAATACACCACTTAACGACACTTAATGAACCAAGAGTTCCTAAATTCACATGGGACTCTGCTATCCTCTGAAATACCATGGATGCAATACCTCTAGGGTGAAAGATAGAGTGGGTTTGGGGAGCATGGTGACTGTCTAGAGGCTGTATAAAGACAGGCCCCAGAACCAAAGGTCGGACTCGTTTGTACAGTTCTGCATAGGACAGGTGTTGCTCCTTCGGGGGAGAAAAATTCAAACAGCAGGGAGTTTACATATAATAGAAAATATTGTCTAGTTATAATAGAAAATATGAACATAGCAAAGAGAGAACGTTGATTTCAGAACTCACCTTAATGTCCCTTCATTCTCTGTACAGCCACCGTAATACAGGAAGTCTAGTCTCAGAGCACACTTTGAATACTCAAAATGTTAACAGTTTGAAACGGGAATACTTGCTGAGTTTTTGTCTTTAATGTGGACTATCAGAGCTGATTCTGTATGTTAAAATAAGGCACAAGTCCAGCTTAAAATACCTTAACACAAATGTGATTTGTCGGTGGGTGACTGTCCTCCCCATACACCATGGTGAGACACCCGGGGAGGTGACTAAGACAGAGAAGAACTCACATTTCTGAGGCTCTGAAGCTTATTGAGCAAATGGACTAAAACCCAGATTCTATCAAGGCTACACTCACAGTGATCCCATTCTCCAGATGGAGAATTCTAAAGAAAAAAAACACCTCATTCCAATATTCATAGTCAAGGACTATTTTACATTCTTTTTGAAAATTATGAAGAATATCTGCCCAGCAGATTGACAACCATAGTTACAGTTTTTCCTTCTCATTTAAAATAGCTCTTCTGATAAATGGACTTTTTTATATACTTAAATAAAATGGAATTTTGTAATGATTATATAAAGGCAAAATTTAACAAGAACCTTGAATCTTCTTTTGTGTTAAAAAAAGGATTACAGACTTTTCCCCTTAATACTTACAGAGTTCATCCTTATAAGGAAAACAAGATCTGTCTTCCTTCATATACATGAATGAATAACTGTTCTCCCCAAATACATGCATTTAGATTTTGGAATCTACCTTAAAAAAGAAAACCTTGGTCATTTTCCTCAAATTATTTAAAGACTGATCTGAATAAGTATCTTAAGCAATGTTTTTAACAAAGCCTCTTCCAGGATCTTGACTAAAAATTAAATTATTTCAGCAAATATTCTAGAGCACAGTTTTTGACGGGAGTTCTTGACTGGCTTGTCAAACCTTTCCTAAAATGATAAATTAAAACATTGATGACTGGGGATGCATAGAGTACATATACTGAACAAGCGAACAACCAAGGAACCACACCATCACTGTTGTTTTTTTCCTGATTGCTTCATGACTGGCTAGACTATTCATAGGAATAACAATGCACGATTCCTTCTCAGGAGAACTTCCCAGTGTGACAGTGAATTTGAGGGAGGAGAGACCACGTCCCATGCATAAGAATTCCAAGTAATGAGTGTGGATACCACGCATCAGACCGGAAGCACAAGCGCCACCCCAGGGAGGCCGTGCGTGGGGTCTCCTCTAGGAGACGGGGAGACCGGAGGGCAGGCGCGGCTTTCCCAGGAGGAGCCGGACCAGCGCTTCCTCAGCCGGCTGGCCCTGGGGGCAGGCTGGGGTGACGGAGACGGCGCTCCTCTGTTGTGAGCTCCACCCTAGGACCCACCGCCCCACCGCGACCACAGCAAAAATGCCGGACAGGTCCAGCAGCGGCACGTCCGACAGCAGACCCGACCTGTCCTCCTCGGAACCGCCCAGGTCCTCAAAGACCAGGAGGGTCTGGAGACGGTCACATCCAGAAGGAGCCTCAGGAGGTGTGACAGCCATGGGTAAGGTGGGCCTGGGGCGCGATCCCGGGACAGAAACAGGATGTTAGGGGAGAACCAAGGAAATGTGCGGGAAGCACGGCTTAGGAACTGTGAAGACGTGCTGCACGGAGGCAGGACCTTAAACAGCGCGGACATGCTGAGCAGAGATGCGGGGACGCTGCCCCCGCTGCGCGTGGGGCCTGTAGACCTACAACTTGCAAAATATAGTCAGTCATGTTAGCGCTAAGTCTGAGATGTCACGAAGCGTTCTGATAGAGAATTATTAGGGGAAAAACAGACAACATTTTTCAACTAGGACACTTTGTTTCGTCTGGCTTTCTGGGGTGACTCATAGCGAAGGCAGAGAGAGGCTGTGAAGAAATCTAAAGTGTCGTTTGTAAACAGCAGTGATTACTTTCACATTGTAATTCAGCACTTCATGTAATCTCACTGAGGGGCAGGTAAGTGTGTATGCTTTTTGGAAAACATGGCTGCAGTGTCCACAAGAGAGCTTTATAAACTTTGAAAAAATGACTTCTGTCCTTGATTTGATGAATTGAAAAAGGCATTATTGCTCTGCATAACACATATCTTTCAGAATTTACATGGAATCCCATAAATTAGGTTAAGTATGCTTAATATAGGCTTAAGATTAAGGCAGTTAGTGGGTCAACAGTTTCAGGCTAGTTCTGATAGGTTTTGATATCTTGGCCAGGTCATGCTCAACGAGGTTAGTACAGTAGCTACTGGTTATGTGCACGGGTTAGATGCATACTTAAATAAGTGGCGTTAAGCACCAAACACTGGGAAATTGGATGTTCAATATATACTTGCAACATACATACATACAAACTCGTACCTGACTGAAGAGCACAGGGAGAGAGAGAGCTTTATGTTTAAAAAATCAATGGATCATCGACATAGCGTGAGACAAAAGCACGGACAGGTAAGTGTCCCAAATGAAAAACAGCTTCAGACAGCAGGAAGAGTCGCCTTTCCAACCACTCCTTGTTTACGACACGGGGTGGTGGGCTCCTGAATGTCTCCGTGGAAGGCTGGGTGCCAGCGACGGGCACTTCGTTCGCTGGCTTAAGCTTGGTTTCCGCTTGCCCTCTCTCCTGAGATATGCAGGTCTTGCTGGAAAGCAGACGTGATGTGACACAAAGACACCACCTCCTGAAGCAGCCCAGAGCCCTCTGCGGTCTCTGGAGCTTCCTGCCCTTCTTTCTCCCAGGGAACACACGTGGACAGGCGCCGCCCCAGACCGGGCTCCGGCGGGTCGTCCACAGTCGGGCTCAGCCTTTCCTTCCTCTCCGGAGGGGGTGCTCCAGCGCCTGGAGCAGGGCCCGGGGGCCTGGCGCCGGGGGCTGGCTCCCTGCGCCGAGGGCTCGCTCGCCTGCCTCCTCCTCCAGGATGAACAGAGAGTCGGTGCCCGCGCCGGAGGACAGCCGCTTCCTGGGCGATGGCGGCAACTGCCGGCCGAGCAGGGCGCTGTCGTCCTGGCCCCGGTGCCACCCAGCCTGGTCCCCCGAGCCGCTGCACAGCAGGGCCAGGTTGCTCTCGCTGGGCGCGTTGGATTTGTTCTAAGAGGAGAGATGACACATTTAGAAGAAACGAAAGGCACGTTACTTCAGTAATACTCCTTCCTATTCTGAAATCTTTCTCTTGCCAGGCTGGCAACTCCAAGTCCCGCCCCGAGGAGACGCAGCCGCGACGGTGGGTTCGGAACACCGCCCGCGGCTCCAAAGACAGGCACAGTGTGAGACGGGCACGTGCAGCTGTCACCGGCAGAGTTCAACCCGGATGGTGAGTGTCGCAAGGATGTGGAGAAGAGGGTGCGAGTGTACACGATGCAGCCACTTTGGACATGAGCGTGGACAGGCCTCAAGAAAGTAAAAAGAACTGTGACGTGCTGCAGCAACGCAGTACCGCTACTTCGGGTGTGTGTCCCCGTGTTCACCGCAGCACCGTTCACAGTACAGGGAAGCTGCGGGAACAGCTAAATGTCACTGACAGGTGAGTGGGTAAAGAAAATGTGCTGTGATTATCACTCACCTTTTTAAAAAGGGGAAATCCTGCCATTTGGGATAATATGGATGCTGCTAGTGGCTCAGACAGTAAAGAATTCTCCTTCACAATGCAGGAGACCTGGGTGTGATCCCTGGGTCAGGAAGATCCCCTGGAGAAGGGAATGGCCACCCACTCCAGTATTCCTGCCTGGAGAATCCCACGGACAGAGGAGCCTGGTGGGATATAGCCCATGGGGTCACAAAGAGTTGGACATGACTGAGTGACTAACATCAGTAAAACCAAGGTTAAAAAAACACCAAGGACGGGCCTGGAGGGCACTGCACTAAGTGAAATGAGGACACAAATACCGCATGACCTCACTTCTCTGTGGGATCCAGTCAAGCTCCTGTGTGCGGAGAGCAGAATGGGGGGGGGGGTCCCAGGTGGGGAGCGGAGGTGCAGGAAGGTCGGGGTTCAGTCTCGAGGGTGGCGAAGCTCGGGGACCTAGCATGCGGACGGAACTGGGAAGGCGGCAGGTCTCAACTACTCTGGCTTCAAAGAAGAGGAAAAAAAAGTGAACTCTGTGAGGTAAGGGATGGCCAATTAGCTTTGCCTGTGGCCAGCACTTTGCAGTGTGTGGGCAAAAATCGTGCATCTCAGATGTGTACAACCTCTGTCATTACCCTACAGAAAAGCTGGGAAATAGGATTTGCGAAAAAAAAAATCCTACCAGATAACTCAGAGAACAAGCCAACTCTTATATAATCAATGCCAAGTTCTGGAATTATTACAGTCAGAACAGGGTAGAAATTACTTCTGCCTCTCTCTGCTGTGTTTTTTAAGTCTTAGGCATTTCTGAAGCAACACAGTGAAACATTACTTGAATTCATACCCTTACTAAAATGTCAAGAGCCAAAAAATACAGGAAAAACATGGGAATATTTCACATTTGAAAGTTCCCGGAGAAAGACAACTATAAAATTAGGTTGTAGGGAAATAATACTGCTTGACAAAATAATTTCAGTTAATGATAAACACCAGCACTTGATTGGATTTTTGTTATAGAAATCATGTCTTAATAATTAATAACCCTTAACGATATTTTTGGAGTTTTGACACGTACCTTCTCGTCGGCCAGCACAGTGAGTTGAGAAAGTGTTCATTTAATGTTATGGGCTGGAAACTGACTCACCGTGGGCTTGTAGTCGATCTCGTCCATCGATCTGAAGAAGTCCAGGCTCTTGGCCACCGCCAGCTTCCCCTGGTCCGAGCTGTGCGTGCTCAGCGTGTCCAGGATCTCACCCAGCAAGTCCATCTCACCCGGGGAAGGAGCCTTTGCTCTTGTTTCAAATGAGTCATCACTTTCGTAGAAGTAAGCAGAAGCTTCTTCTCCATCTTCAGAGGACAACCTGGAGAAAAACAGGACATGCGCTGAAAACCAACGTGATCCTTCTGTGGAGGGACAGTAAAGTGAGTAACTGGTTCATGGCCAAACTCTTTATAGTGACTGCTAAGTCGCTTCAGTCATGCCCGACTCTATGCGACCCCATAGACAGCAGCCCACCAGGCTCCCCCGTCCCTGAGATTCTCCAGGCAGAAACACTGGAGTGGGCTGCTATTTCCTTCTCCAAAACTAAGACCTAGCGCGGTCAATTAAATAAATACTTAAAAGTAGGAAGCTGTTCTTCTGTCACCAAAAGAAAACTACAACATTTCAATAAACTTAAAGATCTTATTTCGCAACTTCTTATGGTTGATAGCCAAAATTTTCTCATAATGATATACCTACTAATTCAAACACGGGAAATCTTGTGTGTGCACTGAGAACAAGTTTATGGCTCCTTACCCATCTGGAAGCACAAGCAGGGCTTTTCAGAGTCTGATTGTGGGGGCGATAGCCTTAGAAATATCAGACTGAACACCTGGGACTTTCTACGTTCTGAGTTCACTCTCAGTACTTTTGGATGGTTTTCCTTTCTTCACTTGTTTTGGAGGATGCGTATTCCTTTATGTAAATAAAGATATACTTAATGGGGAAGAAACTGATTCTATCATCCCCAAGTAGCTTAACATTGTTTGAAAAGTTCAACACATAGTACTATTATTTCCCTTATTTTTTATTAATTTTTACCACTTTCATGAAATTTTCCTCTTCTGATACCTCCCATGGACTGAGGTCCTGCTGCCCCTCCCCCAGATCTGGTTTGTTTCAATTAACTCCTTCCACAGTCCTGATGTTCACCTGCCACTCTTCAGTTGGAGGGAAGGAGTGGGCTTCTGTTTCCCCTTGAACACTATCCTGGGTATTTCAACAGACATCATTGCTTCCCAGGAACAAGTTATTTCATGCCTATCTTGCTTTCCCATCTCAAGATTCATCCCCCTTCATGAACCTCCCACTAGCCCTGGTTCCTCCTGCTGAAGACGAGACTGAGGGGAGCAGAACCTTTTCTCCAGGTGTGCACATGGTTTGAAATATCTCTTGCAACCTAGGGCTTCAGCTGAACAGAATACACAACCCACGACTTACTTGCTGGCTCTCTCAGCATCCTCCTCGTCATCAGCATCTGGGACTCCGTCCAGGCTCTTCAGAGGCCTAAGGCGTGACTGCAGAGAGGGGTCAACACACTGGCGTGAGGACTGAAGATACTTTAAACACTCCCAGAAACTTTAAATGGCAGTTTGATACTTGATATGGTAAGGAAGGGCTTCCCTGGTGGCTCAGATGGTAAAGTGTCTGCCTGCAATGAGGGAGGCAGGAGATCCCCTGGAGAAGGGAAAGGCTACCCACTCCAGTACTCTGGCCTGGAAAATCCCATGGATGAAGGAGCCTGGAGGGCTATAGTCCACAGGGTCGCAAAGAGTCGAACACGACTGAGCGACTTCACTTTTTCTTTCTCACGATAAGGAATACTTCTTAAAGACATATGCATTCAGGGCTTTTGAATATTACCTAGTAACCTGGAGGATACCAGGCATTATTGATCTGAATGCTTTCTTGCACCTCAAACCAATCAACAAAGTCCCTGGGCTGAGTGTATCAACATCTCTGTCCAGTCTGTGAGTCCCTGGTTTAGGAACCCTTGATTTACAGTCACTCCACCAAGCACTCGGCCTCCACTTTCTATAATAATCAATACCTGCAGCCTTGTTCCTTTCCTCCCCACCCCCAGTCTCCCTCACACCCAGTATTTTACAGCAATGCTCACTCCCGAGTGTGTGTCTGAGTCTCTCAGTTCTGAGTTTCTGCGTCTCTAACTCTTCAGTGAGGTTGGTGCTGTTGGTCTGGTGGTCACACTCTGAAGAGCAAGGTTTTGAATCAAGTCCAGGAAAACCCATCATTTCATCTGTAAATACGTCACTATGTATCTTAAAAGATATTTTTTAGCATCACCAAAGCATCATGATCACACAGTTAATAATAATTATTTAATATCTTACATTCCCCTATTACTCCAAATATATTTTAGTGAGTTTATTTTGGCCAGAATCTCAACAAGGTAAGCACTGCATTTGGCTGAAATGTCTCTCGTCTCAGAGGATGACCCCTTCTATCTCCTCTGCCCCCGTGTCTTCTGGGACCTTTACTGTGTTATTGTACCCATATTTCCTATAAGCTGGCAATTCCACCTGGAAGCTTGGCCACCTTGCACTTCTGAGTCTTCCTCTGTTTGTGGCAGGAATGCCCGCAGGCAGTGGTACGGGTTTCTCAGCACATCGCAGCGGGAAGCACACAGTGGCTCACTCGGGTGGCGAGCCTGACTGATGAGCGGTTTCAGGTGTAGGTGGCCCAGTGCATCCAGTCTTACAGTGCATCCAGTCATACAGATGTGACCAGTCTTTCACTTGATGGGTTTCACATCCAATAATTATACTTTTCAAAAGCGGTGCCTCTATATTTGCTTGATGGGATTCTATAAAAAACTCTGTCGTGTTAACTATTTGTCTATTCTGAAATACAATGTGCCCTCAAAAACAGGGTAATTCCTTCTTTCCTTGTATGTAACAATTTTTATAGTGCTGAGCTAATGTTGTAACAGTCTGTAAAGGTAAGCCATGAGGGGGTCTTTAAAAATTATCATTTGTACATATTTAGTTTGGCTCCAAGCATCACAGTTATTACTCTTCTTGATGTTCAAATCTGTCTCTTTTTTACACTATGCCATAACCATGTTTTTTAAAATAGTGATCTTTTACAGGTTCATCTTAAAATATATACAGGTTAAATTATGCGCTACTGGGTATTTATGTCAAATTAATCCAGAGGTGGGGAGAGTGCAAAAGGTTGGCACAGAAAATAAGACTGTCTGTGAGCTGACCATTGTTGAAGCTGTATGAAAGGTACCTGGGCATTCTTATAAGCTTCTCTTTACTTTTGTATGTTTGAATCAGAGAAGGACTACAGAAACAACCACAGTCAACAACATGGTGATAAGTACATGCTGCTGCTGCTGCTGCTGCTAAGTCGCTTCAATCGTGTCTGTGAGACCCCATAGACGGCAGCCCACCAGGCTTCCCCGTCCCTGGGATTCTCCAGGCAAGAACACTGGAGTGGGTTGCCATTTCCTTCTCCAATGCACGAAAGTGAAAAGTGAAAGTGAAGTCACTGAGTCGTGTCCAACTCCCAGCGACCCCATGGACTGCAGCCTACCAGGCTCCTCCGTCCGTGGGATTTTCCAGGCAAGAGTACTGGAGTGGGGTGCCATTGCCTTCTCCAATAAGTACATACCTATCAATAATCAGTTTAAACAGCCTAAATGCTCCAATCAAAACACAAAGTGTCATACTGAGTAAAGTCAGTCAGAGAAAGACAAATATCATGATGTCACTTGTATGTGGAATCTATAAAAATGGTACCGACAGATTTATTTACAAAACAAATAGTCACATATGTAGAAAACAAACATGGTTATAGGGGTGGGGAAGAGAACGGAGGGATAAGTTGGAAGACTGGGAATGAAACATAGACAATACTATACATAAGACAGGTATCAGATCAGATCAGATCAGTCGCTCAGTCGTGTCCGACTCTTTGCGACCCCATGAACCGCAGCACGCCAGGCCTCCCTGTCCATCACCAGCTTCCGGAGGTCACCCAGACTCGCATCCATCGAGTCAGTGATGCCATCCAGCCATCTCATCCTCTGTCGTCCCCTTCTCCTCCTGCCCTCAATCCCTCCCAGCATCAGAGTCTTCTCCAATGAGTCAACTCTTCGCATGAGGTGGCCAAAATACTGGAGTTTCAGCTTTAGCATCATTCCTTCCAAAGAAATTCCAGGATTGATTTCCTTCAGAATGGACTGGTTGGATCTTCTTGCAGTCCAAGGGACTCTCAAGAGTCTTCTCCAACACCACAGTTCAAAAGCATCAATTCTTCGGCGCTCAGCCTTCTTCACAGTCCAGCTCTCACATCCATACATGACCACAGGAAAGACCATAGCCTTGACTAGGCGAACCTTTGTTGGCAAAGTAATGTCTCTGCTTTTGAATATGCTATCTAGGTTGGTCATAACTTTCCTTCCAAGGAGTAAGCGTCTTTTAATTTCATGGCTACAGTCACCATCTGCAGTGATCTTGGAGCCCAGAAAAACAAAGTCTGACACTGTTTCCACTGTTTCCCCATCTATTTCCCATGCAGTGATGGGACCAGATGCCATGATCTTCGTTTTCTGAATGTTGAGCTTTAAGCCAACCTTTTCACTCTCCACTTTCACTTTCATCAAGAGGCTTTTTAGCCCCTCTTCACTTTCTGCCATAAGGGTGGTGTCATCTGCATATCTGAGGTTATTGATATTTCTCCCGGGAATCTGGATTCCAACTTCTGTTTCTTCCAGTCCAGCATTTCTCATTATGTACTCTGCATATAAGTTAAATAAACATGGTGACAATATACAGCCTTGACGTACTCCTTTTCCTATTTGGAAAAGGTATACCTAAGACAGGTATAATAAGGATCTACTGTGTAGCACAGGGAACTCTCTTCAGTACTCTGTAATGGCCTATATGGGGAAAGAATCTAAAACAGTGGATGTATGTATATGGTTCACTTTCCTGTACAGCAGGAATGACCAACATTGTAAATCAACTATATGCCAATAAAAATGTTTAAAAATAAGTAGATAGCATCTGACAATAAAAAATATATATTTATGTACCCAAGACTGGAGCACCTAAATGTATAAGGCAAATATTAACAGATGTAAAGGGAGAAATAGACAGTGATACAGTAATAGTAGGGAACTTACATCAGTGGACAGATCATACAGACGGAAAATAAGGAAACACACTGGCTTTAACACATTAGACCACGTGGACACACAGAGAACGTTCCACCCCGAAGCAGAAGACACATCCACGTGCACATGAGCATCGGACATTCTCTGGGACAGATCACATGCTAGGCCACAAAAGATCTCAAATTTAAAAGGACTGAAATACCAAACATTCTTTCTGAACACATGAGTAGAAAACTGGAAGAAGAAAAACTCAGGAAGACAAAGCAACATGCTACTAACCAACCAGGGGGTCAATGAAGAAATCGGAGAAAATGTCAGTAAAGTCCTCGGAAATAAATGAAAATGAAAAAACATTGTTCCAAAATTGATGGGATGCAGGAAAAGCAGTTCTAAAAGGAAAGTTAATAGCAACACAGACCTACCTCGTGAAAAAAAAATTCATGTACATAGTTTATATATAAAACACCTAGAAAAAAGAAAAACCCCTAAGTTAGTAGAAGGAAGAAACCAATACAGATCAGAGAACAAATAGAGACTATAAAAACAGAAAAGATCAGTGAAACTAAGAACTAGTTCTTTGAGAAGCAAACAAAATTGATGAACCTTTAGCCAAAACCATCAAGGAAAAAAGGGCCCAAATCAATAAAAGAAGAAATGAAAGAGAAGTTACAACCAATATGAAGACTCATGGGACTACTACAGTGTCTCACATACCAACAAATTGGACAACGGGAAGAAAGAAAGCATGCCATCTTCTGAGACTAAATGGGGGAAGAGACAGAAAATCTAAACAGACTAATTACTAATAGTGAAACTAAATAATTTAAAAAAAAAAACTCCCAAAAAACAAAAGTCCTGGACCAGAAGTCTTCACAGGTGAATTCTACCAAACATTTAGAGAAGAGTTAATAATACATATCCTCCTCAGAGTACTAAAATTACAGAGGGGGGAATGCTTCTAAACTTATTCTAAAGGCCAGCATTACCCTGATACCAAAACAAGACAAAGTAGAAACTGAATTCTATTTTTTCAAAATACAAAATTACAGGCTAATATTGCTGATGAACACACATGCAGAAATCCTCAACAAAATACTAGCAAACCAAATCCAAGAATACATTAAAAGGATCATATACCATGGTTAAGGGATTTCTTCTAGAGATCCAAGAGTGGTTTAATACCGACAAATCAATCCATGGGCTGATGAGTGACAGAAAGGAAAGAATGAATAGATAAATATGTCTTATAACCCCTGCTGGGAATGTGTAGTAAGTTTCTCCAGAATTTTGGTAACTAGCAATGTTATTTAGGACTTGTAGTATCACTTGTGGCTCAGATGGTAAAGAATCTGCCTGCAGTGGGTTCGACCCCTGCGTCAAGAGGATCCCCTGGAGAAGGGAACTGCTAACCAATCAAGTATTCTTGCCTGGAAAATTGCATGACAGAGGAATGCAGTGAGCTATACAGTCCATGAGGTCACAAAGAATCGGACATGACTGAGTGACTAACTCTTCCATTTTACAAGTTTAAGATATGTGCATTAAAGAGAAATCTGGGAAATGGCCTAGAAACACAACTATCACAAGATTATTTCTCTGAGAAAAATATATTTTACCCAGTCCCTCCGGAACTCACAATATATGTATCATAATCCTCTGATTCTAAAGACAAGCCGTTATTACACTGACATCTGTGTACACTTACTTTTAATGTCAGCTGTGGGTGTTGCATTTAATTTTTGATTAAAAACAAAACAAAAATCAGGAACTATGCGGGAACTGGGACTTGATGCTGCTATTTAACAAGTCATCACTGACTATGCAAGAAGATAATAAACATGTAACTTAATATGTACATTTATAGCATACTTTGCAAAGCACTCTCTTTCACACACTGGGCTAGGTTCTGAGAATATAGAGTTGAATCAGGTTGAGTCTCTTGTCTTTAGCAGCTCTAACCAACTCCACAGTAAGTCTGGAGGGACACCAGGGAGGCCCCATCACTGCTCAAGGTCACATACCTTATCAAGAACAAGAACCAGAAAGAGGAACCTGGTCTGCTGCCAGCCCCCCTGTTCATCTTCCACAAGTTGCTTTCACATTCTCCAGTCTGCCTGCGCATACCGCAGATTCTGTTACTGTTTTGCTAACTACAACTTTTTGTCTTCTAATGAAGCTCTCGCTTTCCCACAGCCTAAGTCATTTAAATCATAACCATTTCGCAAGTACCTCTGAATTTAATTTTACATTTTCTAGCCAGGCCAGGGTTGTATCAATTTCTACATACACAGGGGTATTAAACAGTGTAACTTATCACCATGACTTACATAAGTTTTCACAACAGAATGAGAATTAGAATGAGAAACAAAACTGGTTAATATAATGCTTTGCTTTCTACGAGTGTTAGTTTTGGCTAACAGAAATAAGCTTCTAATTAGCAGCTATCACATAGGTAGATTCAGTAATTCACTAGGAACTGCAATCTCCATACACGGAATGAAGTTAAGTGTCCAAACCCACAGTGAATGTGTCAACTGCTTGACTACTTCATATCAAATAACTGTTAAAGTCACACACAAAAAAATGAGGAAAATACTTACACTCTGATCAACATTAAGATAGAGGTAAATGAGAGCATATGTAACACGAGCACCATCAGCACTGGAACTCACATGAACCCAGTTTCTCTCCACCACCGTTTCTGGTGGGCTTGGACTTGGATACAGTGCTTTCAGAATTGTTTCCAGCACCCCAGGGACACAGGACACAGGCAGAGAGACCTGGTCCCAGTTTTATAAACGGAAGTCTCTGATGGGTAACTGGCAGGAGGTCAGCTTGGACTGCAGACCGTGCGCTGTGTGCCCTTCAGGGTGTGGACTGCACACAGCCGACTCCAGGACACGTTCATCTGGACGCACGAAGCACAGGTGCAGTGCACAGAACTAGACAGCAAACTACGACTAGGAAGCGAATACAATCTCACATGCGAAAAAACGAAAAATAGATAAATTTTAGTATGACTTCAGTTTTTGAAAACTTGTGCGTATTAGTTTTCTAACTATAATGATTAATAGACCCCAGTGGAATGGATTTTGTATACTGTAAGTACTCAGAGAAAACTATTCTCTTTCAGGTCTGGATAGGAATTTCACAGTAACGGGTGTACACTGGGAGAGTTCCCAAGAGCCAATGAACATTTCATCGTAAGTTATTACCGAGAACTCCCTGAAATACGTGCCAAGACAGTCATTAAAAAAAAAAAAAAGTTGCTCAGTCGTGTCCGACTCCGTGACCCCACGGACTTGTAGCCCACCCAGCTCCTCTGTCGGTAGGATTTCCCAGGCAAGAATACTGGAGTGGGTGCCATTCTCTTCTCCAGGGGATCTCCTGACCTAGGGTTGGCCCTGGGCCTCCTGCACTGCAGGGCGATTCTTCACTGCCTGGGTCGCCTGAGTCGGTTGTAATAGGGCTTATAACTGGGAACTAGGAGCTTTTAAAAAAAAATGAAATAGATTGAGAAAGCTATAAGCAGTCAACATAGAGAAAAAGTGAGAGAAAAGTTAAGTTGATTTCTGTCTTTAAAAAACTTGCATAAATATTATTTTCAAGTGTGTGCCAAAGGATGTGACACGGTGCCCACACCTGGAAAACCAGCCTGTGTGCCAGGCAGCCCTCCCCACCCCCCACCCCGGTCACCCTGCATCTGCTCTGTGCCGTTACGGAAGCTGCTCTCCTTTCTGCTCCATAAATTTTTATGAAAAAGGGGAAAGACTTCTTTCCTTTTTGATCGGGGTACTACTAACAATTGCAAGGTTTCTTTAACTTACTGACAAAAGAAAGCAGACTGCACCCGTGTGTTCTGCACCTCTTACCTCTGGGGAGCATTACTGGCCTGAAATGACAGTTTCTGCATGTCCATCAGGTTAGCAGTTGCCCCGGTTCCCTCTGCTCTGACCCACAAGACATCACCGAGGCCCCACGTTCCAGCGCCTGATGCCTGCTGGTGTCACTCCAGCACAGGGCCTCTGCACAGACTGGCGCCCCTGCCTTCCCGCCCCCACTTAATGCTGGTCCCCTTCTCCCAACCCCACTATCTGCCACCACACATCCACTCTCGTGTGTGTAAATCTGTAACTTACCACCCGCATCTGAACCTCCTTCCTCTTGCCTTATAGAGCGACAGTCTCTGAGCTGCTGACAGAGACATCTTTTAAAAACTACCATGCTGCTGCTGCTAAGTCACTTCAGTCGTGTGTGACTCTGTGCGACCCCATAGATGGAAGCCCAACCCAGTAATTCTACTACTGGGCGTATACCCTGAGCAAACCGCGATTGAAACAGACACATGTGCCCTGATGTTCACTGCAGCACTATTTACGGCAACAAGGACATGGCAGCAACCTAGATTTCCACTGGGAGACGAATGGATACAGAAGTTGTGGTACGTAGATACAATGGAATAGTACTTGGCCATAAAAAAGGAACAAATGTGAGTCAGTCAAACTGAGGTGGATGAACCTAGAACCTGCTGTACAGAGTGAAGGAAGTCAGAAAAACAATCATCATATATTAACACATTTTTATGGGATCTATAAACATAAAAATGGTACAGATGAACCCATTTGCCGGGAAGAAATATGGACGCAGATGTAGAGAACAGATTTGTGGACACAGGGGCTTAAGGAAGAGGGTGGGATGAACGGAGAAAGTAGCACCAACATACATACACAACTCCATGTGAAACAGAGCTGCTGGGGACCCACGTGTGACACAGCCCAGCCCGCACCCCGCGACGACCTAAGGGGGGTGCCCTGCAGGCAGGGAACGCACATACAGACACACGCACGGCTGAGTCACGCTGCTGACGGCAGGAACCAGCACAACGCTGTAACGCAGCTATCCTGCGGTGAAAAGAATAAATCCAGGCACACACGCCGCCGCCCCCTCCTCCTCAAAGGAACCTTCAGGGGCTCCTCACTGTGTTCAGGGTAATTCTCTTCTTCCTCACACTTCCAACCATCTCCCCTCCCAGGCGTGCGGGTGCCCGACAGCCTGGTACCCAGGGGCAGGCCCGTCGCTCGTTTCTCCTTCAGCCCCTCAGGACCACGCCGTGTGGGGTCCACGGATTTTCTGTCAGCAAATGTGCAGAAGATTTAGAAAGGAGCTAAAGATGACGGTGGGTCCTGTCAGCACCACCTGGATGCTGCTGAGGAGACCCTGTGTGCATGTGTTCACGATTCTGATCCACACGGCTCTGCGTCTTTCACTGTCATTAACGGCCTGCCCAGGACTCAGCTGCATGAACTGTGCAGCCAAGGCCGTATCTGAAGCCACCACCGTGGACCACGGGCTGCAGACATATGGAGCTGACGCCTGTGGACGCCCCTGCCTCCTGGAGACCACGCAGTCCCCGCCTCACAGCCTCAAACGTGCCTTGCCCACGGGACCAGAGGGCCTCAAGAGGAATTCACCCCAATCTGTTGCTGTATCAGGTGAAACGTATATTTACGGGAGAGAAAGCGTTCTTGGGCTTAGTTTCCTAACCTTCAGGTAGCAAATAAACAGAGACTTTCACTGGCCCAGTCTGACACTTCTCATGAAAACTTCCAGAAAGAACTTAGATCCTGTGGCCTTAGCTGGTCTATACCAAATGACTCCAGGTTCACAAAACTCTCACATAAATAATCAGGTCAAATCTAATGAAACAGTGCTCTTTTTGTGATTGAGAATAATCTCTGAGGTCGCGATAATCTCACGTGGGGAGACTGTCAGGAAAGCTGTAAAGGATCCTGGAGTGGCCCCAGATTGCTGGTGTGCTTTCCTGGGACCATTAGGGGTGCTGTCAGGCGTTTCACGGCGGGCTCGCCTGACGCTCCAGAGGTCTGCAGTGTCCACAGGCTCCTGTTTATAACCCAGCGGCCACTGGAGGCACCTGGCGGAGGCCTGATGGCAGCAGGAGTGCCTCCTGTCCACAGAGACGCCCGCCCCGTGGAGCTGCAGTTACTCCAGTGTGGACAAAGGTGGTTCTGGTGTCTGTTAGCACGTATGTTTCAGGACTCCTGACTGTCTATGTGTCTGTTCTGTGGACTACCCGGCCAGCTTTTTGCATCTTACTGGTTTTCTCATTAGCTAATGAACCAAATAAAACGAGGGAGTTATAACTCAATCCTTTAATAAAAAACTTTAAATCAGGCCGTTAGTGTCTCCTGGGTAAGTGAATACCTCCATAGTAGGGAGGTAGTTTTGGCTGAGTACTTCAATTAATTTTAAACTGATAAGAAAACAGATCCATGCAGTTGTTGGGTCATGTCCGACTCTCGCTGAGTTGTGCCTAACTTCTCGTGATAAGAGAACACGTGATGCTAAACTGACGGCACGTGCTCAGTGGCCGGCGTGGGCGTCTTTAGCATCTCCGAGTGTTATGCTCATGAATTCAGCAAAGCTTAGAGAAACACTCCTTTGGAAGGACACCAGGCACTGGGCTACATGCCAGTATGAGGACGACTGAGAACAGGGCTCCTTGCCCTTGTGGAGACTGTGATCTAGTTAAGGAAATGTGAATTCAATTCAGTAAAATAAGCCTACCAGGATGACCACAGGAGCTGGTACTAAATAATGGCTGCAGTGAGGAATCTGACCTCATCAGGGAGACCATGGGATGGCTTCGCATGAAAAATGTCTGAGTTGAGCTCTGAAAGGTCAGTAGGAATGAAGTAGATGATAAGAAGAGGAAGTAAAACATGCAAAGGCTCTGTGGGGGACAACCAGAGCCAACACAATGGACTCGAAGATGCTTAGGGTGTCCCAGGGTCAGAGCCCGGGTCGAGCACAGGGTTACTGAAGGGCCCGCTGGCCTTGCAGCTACCCTGCTGACCACTAGATGGCAGGTGCATTCTAAGAAGGTGCAAGGCTGGACGCAGCTAAGTTTCAGGCAGGTCACAGGAAGTGGGGTGATCAGAGGCCCAGCAGGAAAGAGTGGGCAGGGAGAGACCCCGCCTTTCAGACCCTGATTATGGAGGGCAGCGGAAAGCCGCTCACTGTTTCCGGGGACGTCCTGAAAGCTGCTATGTGCTCCGTGGAGGGAAGCAGCTACCCCACCTCACTGAAAACATTCTCAGCATCTCTCCACGCCACAAACACCCACCAAGCACCCACTGCACGAGTGCTACGGTCTTCCGTGCTCCAAGGCACACAAGAGACGACGATGTTCCTGCCTCTCGAGGTTTTTTTAAAAGGATGAACATGCTGAATACTGAATGTTACAAAGCTCCTACAAGTATCAGCATACTCTTCCATGGATATAACTGCTCTCAGCGTTTTGATCACAGATGAAAACTTATTAAGTGCCATTAATACTGATCATGACTCACATCCAACTGTAACATTCCTAGTACGTAGGTGCTGTCAGCAGACGAACAGTACTAACAACACAGGACTGTGACTACGTCCTTTAAGTAATGGCAGACTCTGTGGTCAACAAGGAGGTTTCAAAGTCCCTCTGAGCTGTACACTCCTGGTGCAGCTGGCACTCCAGCCACGGTCGCCCACCAGTGCCCTGGAGGCTGTGCAGACGAGCAAACAGCTGTTGGCATGCGCAGCTGTCATGAGAGCCAGTTCTACACAAGAAAGGGTATGTTTCTGGATACAAAAAGGCATCATAAGGGAACAAAATTAGCAGAATTTCACATCCCTCTGATGCAAAGAATTACAAATAAGGATAACAAATAGTTCGGGCAGGTTCTAAACACATATAATTACAAAATCAAAATTTTCTCACAAGTAAATTTAAAATATAAAGTATATACCCTGTATATGTGAAAACACATTATTTTAGAAATTTAATAACCACTTGTATAGAAGGGATGCTTACTAAAAATGTGAAAAAACAGCTAATGCAAAACAAACAAACAAAAAAAGGTTACTAGTGTGGAATGAGATTTATTAGAGAAGATATCCTATTAGAGACGCTCAATCTCTGGTGAGACCTCGAGTGAGACACACAGAAGGGGCTGGGGAAGACAGAGGCAGGGGGTCAGCTTACAGCGCCCGCAAACCTCACGTCTCTTGAGGCATCGAAAAAGGCATCTGGCTCAGCTGCAGCAAGACGATGGTTTCCCCAAAGCACGTCGGAGCACACAGTGAGGATCTGACCCTCTGCACGAGGAGGCTGTTGCCCTGCAGGGACCATTTCCGTCACTAGATGGCAGACAGATCTAATACTAAGGCAAAACGCTGGGTCAGCTGAGACCCACAGGGGGGCTGAGGGGCTAGGGATAAATTAAGCAATGCAGGCAGAAAATACAAGTTTTCAGAGTTCATAAAATTGAGATGCTTGTAATATATGAGTTTTCTGAAAGTAGGTACTCTTTGTAGTACTGTCCCCATTTTAGAGTTGAAGTGACTGAGGTCCAGAGTGTGACCTGGCTTTGCCCAAGTTGGCAGCACCCCTGGGCTTATGCATTCTGCAGCCTAAGACAAATAGATACCTGCGTGAAATACGGGAATAAACTATAAAGAGAGCAACTATACAGAATTGCAATGGCGATACCTTAAAAATACATGGCAGTCTGCAATTGGAAAAGAGGCTTAAAAACACGCATGTTGCAATTCTTACAGGTGGTAAAAGCAGCACAGAGTTAAGTGACTTACTCATGACTTAACTGTGTTAGATGTGTTTTTGATCATGCTTTAAACATCTGCTTTACCACACACTTCGGTAAGCCTTTTCCCTACTTTGCGTATCAGGGAACCAAAACCTTAGTGAAGTAACGTATCCTGAGTAAGATCAGACAATTAGTAACAGAGCTAAGACAGTGTCCTGGCTCCCTGAACGGTGCTCTTCATTTTAATTATGCTAGGTAAGTCTGTCCTCGGAGACTCAGAAAAAACAAATGTCTGAGAATTAACCTGAGAAAGACTTTCTTAAAATGGCAAGTCTTAACCTCAGTTTAAAAACAGGTAGTAGTTACAGGAGAATCAACAATGCTACTGTCCAGGCAGGTGAAATAGCAGGGTGAAGAGATGAAGAGATTTAACACACTTTCCCCAAGATATTTCTGTCAGGGCAAGAAAGTAAACTGGAAGGTTTTAGCAAGATGTGTGTTTGGTGACATCTCATGAATCCAGTGATGAAAGGCTTTTATTATCCGGGTGGCGCTCCTGCCAATGCAGGAGACACTGGCTCAATCCCTGGGTCAGGAAGATCCCCTGAAGAAGGCCATGGCAACCCACTCCAGTGGATTCTTGCCTGCACAATTCCATGGGCAGAGGAGCCTGGCGGGCTACCGTCCATGGGGTTACAAAGAGTTGGACACGACTGAAGTGACTAGCACAGCATGTAGAGAGACACAGTGGAAGAGAAGTACCAGAACTCTATTACTGAGCAGGTGAGTGTCACGTGAGACTAGCTCAGGAGGAAAGACTCTGGGCCAGATACATCTGCGAGCCTCTCGCCAGCCTCCCGGTCCACAGCCATCTTGCCCTCTCTGCCAGCCTTATCCACCTCATTCTCTGTCACTCAGCTGTCACCTGATACACACTCTCTCATGAAAGCAGTGTTCTGTGAGTACGTTCCTGCCTTACCAAGTTCTGGAGACCAAGAATCGTATCTTCCAATTCATTTTGCTTCTTACTCCACTCCCATTTTGAATGCAAAAAGCAGTGAAAAAGAATGCCAAATCCTACCCCAACAATAAAAAAAGGCTGGGTGATATTTGAGGGAAAAAAAAAATAAAACAAATTCTTAAACCTATCAGAATACTGAGTTGTAAGACAACCAATAAAATGAATTCCATAAAGTTACAAGCCCCTCCAAGGAGAGATAAGAGACAGGCCCTATTTCATCCTTGGCAAACGCACACACACGCATGCATGCACACACACACACACACACACACACAGAAGAGCAGCTGGCATATACACAGGAGAGAAGAAACATGCTCAAATATAATAAAGACCACGAGTGGACTCACACGTTGGTCTGGAATAACTGGGAGTCTCAATGACAAGGGGCGTTTGTGCTCACAAGCTCTTCTCCACAGATAACACCCTGTAATTTCATTTACCTTATCAAGGAACCCGACCGCCTGATGCTGAAGAGAATGACTGGGCAAGACCAGAGTGTGAAAGAGCTCCTTGGGGGTGTGGGCCTGCAGGAGACAAGCAGGAAGCCCCACTGAGGATCACGGGCTTATACACAGCAGCAGCCTCAGCCCCAAGGCCGGGGGGAGGCACAGAAGCACAGGCACGCCCAGCGAGGAGCAGGGTCTCCATGGATGCCGAGCAGAAGTCCACCCCACGAGGGACGGGCAGGCGGCCCACAAACTGCTCAGGACCAGTTACAGAGAAAGGGAGTGTGTCCGCCATGGGGAGGAAGGGGGGTTGCTGAGAAGACCCCACACCTGGGCCCCAGGGAAGACCAAAGCCGGACCAGAGCACAGAAAACCAGTGGGGTTAGGACCACGTGTCTGGTCAGCAACACACACTAACTGCTGAGGGAGGCGTGCAAACATCGAGAGAGACTTGTTCTGTGGCTCAGGAGAGGGACTGCTGACCGCTGAGGGTGAAGGAGGAACACAGAAAACCCGCCAGCACCTCCACAGGAAGTACTCCACAGGAAGGAAGTACTCCACAGGAAGAAGTGCTCCACAGGAAGTACATACTCCACAGGAAGTACTCCACCCACGGCAGCCACTGCAGGGGATGATGTCAACACAAACCCCGCCCAGCTCAACCTGTGGTGAACCCCACCTCTGACGGATGGCATCACAGCGTTTCTGGGTGTGAGTACCATTTAACTTCCTCTACTGCTTTTTCACACAGGGGGCCCATCTCTCAACAACCACTACACATAAAAACTGAGAACTAAAAAGAAGGACAATGTGCGTAAACAGATGGGATGACAGCAGAGAGAGTCTAGAGTTAAGTTGAACAACGGAAATGTAAAAATATATATGATATAAAACATAAAGCATTCTTTGGGCTCACCAGCAATTTGAAACAGGTCAATAAAAATGCCCCAAACTCCACTCATCTCACATGCTAGTAAAGTAATGCTCAAAATTCTCCGAGCCAGGCTTCAGCAATATGTGAACCATGAACTTCCTGATGTTCAAGCTGGTTTTAGAAAAGGCAGAGGAACCAGAGATCAAATTGCCAACATCCGCTGGATCATGGAAAAAGCAAGAGAGTTCCAGAAAAACATCTATTTCTGCTTTATTGACTATGCCAAAGCCTTTGACTGTGTGGATCACAATAAACTGTGGAAAATTCTGAAAAAGATAGGAATACCAGACCACCTGATCTGCCTCTTGAGAAATCTGTATGCAGGTCAGGAAGCAACAGTTAGAACTGGTCATGGTTCCAAATAGGAAAAGGAGTACGTCAAGGCTGTATATTGTTACCCTGTTTATTTAACTTATATGCAGAGTACATCATGAGAGACACTGGACTGGAAGAAACACAAGTTGGAATCAAGATTGCTGAGAGAAATATCAATAACTTCAGATATGCAGATGACACCACCCTTATGGCAGAAAGTGAAGAGCAACTAAAAAGCCTCTTGATGAAAGTGAAAGTGGAGAGTGAAAAAGTTGGCTTAAAGCTCAACATTCAGAAAATGAAGATCATGGCATCCGGTCCCATCACTTCATGGGAAATAGATGAGGAAACAGTCTCAGACTTTATTTTTCTGGGCTCCAAAATCACTACAGATGGTGACTGCAGCCATGAAATTAAGACACTTACTCCTTGGAAGGAAAGTTATGACCAACCTAGATAGCATATTCAAAAGCAGAGACACTACTTTGCCAACAAAGGTTCGTCTAGTCAAGGCTATGGTTTTTCCTGTGGTCATGTATGGATGTGAGAGCTGGACTGTGAAGAAGGCTGAGTGCTGAAGAATTGATGCTTTTGAACTGTGGTGTTGGAGAAGACTCTTGAGAGTCCCTTGGACTGCAAGGAGATCCAACCAGTCCATCCTGAAGGAGATCAGCCCTGGGATTTCTTTGGAAGGAATGATGCTAAAGCTGAAACTCCAGTACTTTGGCCACCTCATGCGAAGAGTTGACTCATTGGAAAAGACTGATGCTGGGAGGGATTGAGGGCAAGAGGAGAAGGGGACGACAGAGGATGAGATGGCTGGATGGTGTCACTGACTTGATGGATGTGAGTCTGAGTGACCTCCGGGAGCTGGTGATGGACAGGGAGGCCTGGTGTGCTGCGATTCATGGGGTCACAAAGAGTCGGACACGACTGAGCGACTGATCTGATGTGATCTGAAACTGGCATTTCTATACACTAACAATGATCTCTCTGAAAAAAGACGATGCCATTTACAATAGCATCAAAAACAATAAAATACAAAGAAATAAATTTAACCAAGGAAGTGAACGATCTATACAACAAAACCTTTAATACATGGATGAAAGAAATTGAGAAAGATGCAAATAAATGCAAATATATCCTGTGTTCATGGACATGAGATGCCACATAACCAAATCAGCCTTAGAAAGAATAAAACTGAGCTACCAAAGCTGGACTTCCTGGTTTCAAACTATATTACAAAGCTATAGTAATCAGAATAGTATGGTATTAGTATGAAGGATACATACATCAATGGAACAGAATCACGGGCCTGGATATAAACTCATGCACTTATGGTCAGGTAACATTTAACAAAGGAGTCAAGAGTACTCAATGGTAGTCTGTATAATAAGTGATGCTGGGAAAACTGGATATTCACATGAAAAAGAATGAAATTGCATAAGTTTAACCTGATATCACTCACAAATGGCTTCCCAGGAGGTGCTAGTGGTAAAGAACCTGCCTGCAAATGCAGGAGACATAAGAGACATGAGTTTGATCCCTGGGTCAGGAAGATGCGCTGGAGGAGGGCATAGCAACCCACTCCAGCATCCTTGCCTGGAAAATCCCATGGACGGAGGAGCCTGGTGGGCTACGGTCCCTAGGGTTGCACAGTGTCGGACACGACTGAAGCGACTTGGCACACAGGCACATTCAAAAAAATTAACTCAAAATTGGTTGAGGACCTAAATGTAAGATGTGAAACTGTAAGTACTCAGAGAGTAGAAGAAAACATAAGGAAAAAGCCCCGTTACTAGTCTTGACAATGATTTTTTTGGATATGACACCAAAAGCACCAGCAAAAAAAGCAAAATCAACAAGTGGGGCTACATCAAGCTAAAACTCTTCTGTACAGCAACATAAATCATCAACAAAATGAAAGTTTCCTCCACTCTCATGGGATAGAAAGAAGTGTTTGCAAATCATGTATCTGATAAGGGATTAATATACAGAATATATAAGAAACTCATACAACTCGAACAATAACAATAGCAAAAGTCATAAATATCTGATTAGAAAATGGACAGACGACTTGAACAGACATTTTTCCAAAGAAGACAGACAAACGGCCACTGGAGTATTACAGACTTTGAGGAAGTGTTGAACATCACTCATCATCAGGAAAGGGCCAATCACGACCACAGTGAGATGTCACTTCACTCGTTAGAAGGGCCCTCATCAAAGAGACAAGAGGGAACAGATGCTGAAGAACAGCACGGAGAAAAGCGAGCCCTCGTGCACTGCTGGTGGGAATGGAGGTCAGCACAGCGGTAACAAAACAGCACAGAGTTTCCTCTAAAAACTGAACCAGTCACCATGTGAGCAGCAGCCCCACTTGGGGTATCATCAAAAGGAAGTGAGATTACTGTCTTGTAGAGATCCCTGTGCCCTGTGTTCACTGCAGTATCATTCAACAGCTAAGATACGGAAACAACTCAAGTGTCCATTGGTGGATGAAGAGATAAGAGAAAATGCCATACTTATGTTTGCGGTGGGATACCATTCGGCCATAGAAAGAACGAAATCCTGCTATTTGTGACAGCGCAGATGAACGTGGAGGGCGTTATGCTCAGTCCGACAGAGAAAGACAAACACTGCATGACCTCACTTACATGAGGAACTGAAAACAGCTCAACTCTTAGAAATTGGCCTGCTGGTCACCGGGGGCTGGGGAGCTGTGGTCAAAGGTTACAAGCCTGCGCTTACCAGATGAGCAAGTCACTTACAGAGCAGAGGGACCACGGTCCGCAGTGCCGCACTGGGCACCGGAAAGCTGCAAGGGGGATCCTCCTCCTCTCACCCCAGTAAGTGAACGGCAGTTCCGTAAGGAGGGACGTGTGCACTAACCTTACTGTGGTAAACACCTCCCACTAGGCGCGTGTATGAAACTTCAAACAGAAAACACAAACTCAAACACAAAGGGAAAGGGGGCAGGGATAAACAAACACAAACTAAAGAAGAGCCAAGGGCTGTGGGGGACCCTCAGCGGGTCCAACTCCTGCTCCCCACGCGGGCGGCTGCTCGCTGCACCCGGGGGAGGCGCTGCAGTCGCAGGCGGGCCAGAACAGCATCCCCTCGTACTTATCAAGTGGCCAGCGGGTGCTGTAAGAACAGGTTCCGTCATGGCACTAACTGAAATTTCTGCAGGGGATCTGTGTGGGCATGAACAGAAGTAGCTTCGTTGTCCAGACGTTAAGGCTAAGAGGCTAGAAGAGAGTAGGAAAGTGGCTCAAGTTCAAGTGTCACGTGAGAGGCCAGGCCAGTTTCCTGGTCCGGGTCTATAATACTCCAAAACTTGAGATCTTGACACTCCCACATGGGGTCTCTTCCTGGTCAGTGAGGAGAGTGATGTTAAGGCGTGAACAGGAGGGGTAAATAGGCCGGTGAAGGAGCGTCTGTCTGAGTTGGTCTATGATGGTCATTTACAGGTCATCAACAGAGGCAAGTGACCCAGTCCAAGCATGTGGCGGTACTCAGAAGAAACACAGGACCTTGGAGGCTGTAAACCAGCCACCGCAGGTACTCAGGTCGCTTTCTGTGGATCTGAATGTGATACATACTCCACGAGGGTGCTGTCTACATTTGGCCCACCCTACAGTACTAACTGCATCCATGGACGCTTATTTTAATTAACATTGTTATTAAGTTGAGGGCCACTCTGGAATTAGACCAAAGAAACCATCACATTACATTTCAGAGACAGAACAATATGAATTCTGAACAGACCCTGGGACAGAAGTCCTTTTACTGATATCAGCAAGTTCCCTCAGGTGGTTCTGACTTTCTTTAGGAAGTTCAGTTTGGCAAAGAGTGTCTCAAAATCTTCAAGAAACACAGTGCTTTAGAATTCGCCTCTCCAGGGCTGATCAGAGATGACGTGAAAACCTTTCCAATGGCCTCACCGGCTAAAGGACCCTCTCTCCCCACCATGGTTACTGGGTGAGGGTCTTGTCCTGAGCTCACATGCAACATGGCTGTGAACGATTAGACCAGCTTTTTCAGTTCATTTCAGTTCACTCACTCAGTCGTGTCCGACTCTTTGCGACCCCATGAATTGCAGCATGCCAGGCCTCCCTGTCCATCACCAACTCCCAGAGTTCACTCAGACTCACGTCCATCGAGTCAGTGATGCCATCCAGCCATCTCATCCTCTGTCGTCCCCTTCTCCTCTTGCCCTCAATCCCTCCCAGCATCAGAGTCTTTTCCAGTGAGTCAACACTTCGCATGAGGTGGCCAAAGTACTGGAGTTTCAGCTTTAGCATCATTCCTTCCAAAGAAATCCTCCCAGGGCTGATCTCCTTCAGAATAGACTGGTTGGATCTCCTTGCAGTCCAAGGGACTCTTAAGACTCTTCTCCAACACCACAGTTCAAAAGCATCAATTGTTCAGTGCTCAGCCTTCTTCACAGTCCAACTCTCACTTCCATAAATGGCCACAGGAAAAACCATAGCCTTGACTAGATGAACCTTTGTTGGCAAAGTAATGTCTCTGCTTTTGAATATGCTGTCTAGGTTGGTCATAACTTTCCTTCCAAGGAGTAAGCGTCTTTTAATTTCATGGCTGCAGTCCCATCTGCAGTGACTTTGGAGCCCCCAAAATAAAGTCTGATACTGTTTCCAATGTTTCCCCATCTATTTCCCATGAAGTGATGGGACCAGATGCCATGATCTTCGTTTTCTGAATGTTGAGCTTTAGCCAACTTTTTCACTCTCCACTTTTCACTTCATCAAGAGGCTTTTGAGTTCCTCTTCACTTTCTGCCATAAGGGTGGTGTCATCTGCATATCTGAGGTTATTGATATTTCTCTTGGCAATCTTGATTCCAGCTTGTGTTTCTTCCAGTCCAGCGTTTCTCATGATGTACTCTGCATATAAGTTAAATAAGCAGGGTGACAATATACAGCCTTGACGTACTCCTTTTCCTATCTGGAACCAGTCTGTTGTTCCATGTTCAGTTCTAACTGTTGCTTCCTGACCTGCATATACTTCCTGACCACAAATTTCTCAAGAGGCAGGTCAGGTGGTCTGGTATTCTCATCTCTTGCAGAATTTTCCACAGTTTATTATGGAGCAGCCATGAAGAGATACCCCACGCCCAAGGTAAGAGAAAGCCAAGTAAGATGGTAGGTGTTGCAAGAGGGCATCAGAGGGCAGACACACTGAAACCATACTCACAGAAGACTAGTCAATCTAATCACACTAGGACCACAGCCTTGTCTAACTCAATGAAACTAAGCCATGCCCGTGGGGCAACCCAAGATAGGCGGGTCATGGTGGAGAGATCTGACAGAATGTGGTCCACTGGAAAAGGGAATGGCAAGCCACTTCAGTATTCTTGCCCTGAGAACCCCATGAACAGTATGAAAGACCAGCTTTTTAGGACTGTCCAAATACCAAGTAACTTGTTCACTATAAGTATTTTAAAATACATTGTCTCATTATTTTTATCTTCTTTAATATTTGACGAGGCAAATTTTGAGAGAGATTTTGCAACTTTTCCATTCTGAAAGATTATTGATTAGTGTAAAAACAAGAGGTTGCAGAAGACTATTAAAGCATTATTCTCAAAGCTAAATAAATAAATAATCCTTTGATAAATGGCAAACTATTTGCAATTTCACTTTTGCTGACAGGGGTTCAATAACTCCGCATTTTAAAAGGTTTCTTGGCACACAGCGAGTCCACACTATTTTCAATATAACCTGGCATTAGATTCCTTTCACTAGCTGAAGAGAAGATGATGATTCTAGCTGGAACAAGCAGCTAAAAAGTTGGCACTGATTAGCAGAAATATTCGATTTCCAACCAGTTTAATAAACTATGTTTGTAAAAAGTACATGGTGATGGAATAAAATATCTAATTTATAAAATAACTATGGCTGGACTATATTTTCGGGTCACCGTATGCACATATAATAAGCACAAATGTGCGTGTATGTGTGGAGTCACCGAACGGTTTCAGTATTGAGGGTGGCGAGACTCAGCAGAAACTGCAATTCTATCTGGGTTTCAAAAGCGTTATTTTACAAATGAGCCTGACGAAGACCAAGAGGGATGAGAGCGCGGCACAATCGCCAGGGTTAGACTCGAGCGCTGGAAACGTGAAGAACTTTGAGATAAGGTAGTCCTGTTGTGTACCTCGTTAAGATATTTATCTACTATGCTAGTATTTTGTGTTCTGTACCAGGAAACAGAACCATGTGTAGCAGACATAAATGCACCCCCAATTATAATCAGGTCCCACAATACTCTGAAGCGGCGCATCTGCTGACACTCCCGACAGTCCCTCTCTCCCGGGGATGCTAACCAGCAGCGGCAGGAACCCCCACAAAGACAAGGCGGGCCTTTCTCTTCATCCACACTAACACTGCTCTCTGACCAGCCTGAGACACAGCTCTTACACACAGAGCGGGAAGACACCCACCATGTCTGTGCCGCAGGATGCTGAGGAAAAAAATAAGAAGCTGTCTATAAAATTTGGAATAGAGACCTGTCGTCATTTTCACCAGAAGCCCTTAAAATAATTAAAGATTCACAAGAAAAGAGTTAAACGGAACAGAGAGATCTTTGTGGTGTGATTATGGATGTGAATTCTAGAATGGTCCTGAAAGTGAAAACTGTTAGTCTCTCAGTGGTGTTCAACTCTTTGTGACACTATGGACTGTAGCCCCCCAGGATCCTCTGTCCACGGAATTCTCTAGGCAAGGATACTGGAGTGGGGTTTCACTTTCTTCTGCAGGGGATCTTCCTGACCCAGGGATCAAACCCACATCTCTTGCGTTGGCAGGTGGACTGTTTACCATCTGAGCCCCGAGAGAAGCTCAATTTAAATTTAAGAGTAAGCTCAAGATAAATTTATGTATCTTTGTTTTTGTCTCAAGACTGTGATAAGTGACACAGCCAATTTCAGCAATAAATCTGAAGAGTAAAATTATAACATTAAAAAGGTACATTTCAACCTAAAAAGATCTCATAGAATACAGGGAACAGTGTCACCTAAGTCTTTATAATATACTAGGTATTGTTCACTTTAGAAATGAGGTCATGGCCAGTTGGTGAAAGAAGGAGTTGGTTTTGAATTATTTCTTTGAAAAGATAATGTTCTTGAACAATTTTATGACAATATAAAATTTTCAAATGTGTATTCGATTGTGTCTCCAAAAGAGAGAGAGGCAAGTCTTATAAACTTATGTCTGTGCAACCATCTTCTTCAAGGAAAGAAAATATTACATGACTCGCTAGAGGGCACCCTTGTCACCTGTAACCGAGGTTTTGGGGGTGAGGGTGGGGGCACAGATGGTACCTGTAATCAAATTCGACATGTTCAAAATTAGTATTATTTCAACAGAAAACAACAGAGAAAAATAACTGTGTTTAAATCAACAATAGGGTACCCAAACTTTCAAGCTGAACTTAAAAGATCAATTTTATAGATTAGTCACCTTACTATAGACTAGACCAAGCAGATGCTATGTGAAAGAGTAACTTTTGGACAAAGACTGCTAAGCCGTGATTCATGCAGGCGGTAATTCTTACGGGCATCTTTTAGTGGAAACACACTTAAGCTTTTTTTAAAAATATTTTATCATTTGAAACGCTCAGACTTTAATACTTCTCTAATCCTTTCTGATCACTTTAATTCAACATTTTACCTTAATCACAGTAACACAATTCTCAGTACTGAACCAAAGTAAACAGAGTGCTAAAAACAAAAAATTAATGGTTTTTCTGGCTTAACATGATTTGGTTAAACTTATTTTTATTTCTTTGTAAGATTTATATTAAGTATTTTTTCCAAATATCTGGCCCTCCTCCTCACAACCTAGTTCCTCTCCCTTCCCCTGAGGTCACAATTATTCTTCTCATTGTGATTTACAATCTCTTTTTTCTTGCCCAGAAGAAGCAAGAGGCTACTTCCCTCTAAACCACTGACTCTGCCATTTCTTTCTTGACTGATAAAGCAAAGCTATTCAATAGACTGTATTTTCGAAAGATCCCAACAAGTGTGTCATTTTCTGAAATCTATTATGTCACTTGAGCAAGAGACACTGTCCTTAATTACACTGATTTTATCCCTGGGTTCTACTGAATTTCAAAGATGAAAAGTGTGTCATAAACACACTATAAGCCACACCCTACTACTGTGGCTCTCCCACCGTTCACTAAGCTTAGGAACTAATAAGCAAGAGAATCTAAGTTTTTATTTTTTCCTGTTAATTTCACAGAGACGATTTCATTGGCAGGATTTTAAAACATGAGATTTACTCTGTGTAAAATGTAAACCACCTGACTGCTCATATTTAAAACATGCTTACACACGGGGATTTAAATTCCCATTCAACTGAAATGTGGCTTTGAAACGCCTCACCTGCAAGTCTCCACAGGCCAGAAAAGGCATATGTAACTTCTAAGCATGTTCTTTAAAGATGAGGTTACATTGCTCATCAATTATAAAATGGGCTCACGGCTGCTGTGCTGTATTCCAAATCCACTAGGAAGATTTACAAACCAATAAAAACATAAAGACTCAAAAAGACAGCAATTGCATTTGAAGTGTACATTATCACCTTATATAATGAGCACAAAAGAAACGGAAAATCATGTAGACTGTGTATTATGGCATAAACCTCTTCCTTATTTCTGCACTCAGAAGAACTTCTTCTATCTCATACTACTAGTCTGTTTGTGAATGTATTTGAAAAACAGAGTAAGTGGCCGCTAATTTAATAGTAGCTGGTCCATTAGGAGGAATTACAACTGTTGAGTGTATTTGTAAACACTGTGTTTGGGTTTAAGTCTTGACTGCATTCCAAGTGTGGGTATTTGTCAACAGTCACACAGCTTATAGTAAAAATGCAAAAATAACCTTCCAGTCATGCTTCCTCATGCAGCTCTTACATAATTAACTAGATGGGCTGAAAATAAACCTGAGGGGATGGCCACTCGGCCCAGACGTGAAACAGTTAAGAGTGATGTGTGTGCCGGGGTTTTAATGGGCTGAACAGCAGAGCGCCTCGCCCTCCACTCTCACTGGGTCTTACCGGGCTGGTCCTGCTTGCTCAGAGCCATCCGTCTGTTAGGCTGACGCGTCATACAGCGACCTCCTGCTCACTGGTCACCGGGCTAGTGGTGTGTATGTGTGTGTGTGTGTGTGTGTGTCCCGGGCTAGTGGGGTGTGTGTGTGTGTGTGTGTGTGTGTATGCGTGCACACACACCTGTGAGGCACACAGACAACACACATTACGATGATTGGGGAAGTTAAAAATGGCTAATATTATTAAATGTGGAGCAGTATCTTAGGTTCATATAAATGTTGCATATGACTTAATTTCTCATTCTTAGAAAATTCCAAGGCAGTTTTACAAGCCAGCACTTTAAAACGTAATTGTAGATGACAGACTTGGCCCAGACATTGTTCGGTAAGTCTGCAGTGTTTTGTTCTAAAATGAAGCGGATGAAAGGAGGTGGGACTGCAGTTGAGAACAGCACGGCTCCGGCCCTGACTGTGGCCGTATTCTCCCTGGACACGACTGGGCCTGTTCTCAGTAAAACAGAGGAGGAGGCTCTCCCTGGAGCCCTGTTAGGCTGGGGCTGCTGCCCGAACTGTCATCTCCACACACAAAAGGAAAGAGGGCTGGGTTTCACAAACGGGAAGCCTAATTGGGAGAGCTCCATGGCTGTACCCTTGACATTTATTTAAGCCTCATCAACAAAACGGGAAATAACCCTACTAATTAGCAGACCAACACACAAATTACTGTTTGCTGGGAGTAGATACAGACTCACAATCCATTTCAAAATTAAGCTAAGTAACAGAAGCTTTAAACAACACACATTTTCATTTCTGCTCTTTTCTACAGCACACAGATTATAAATTTTGATTTTTTTTTTTTTTTACTTTAAAATACATTCTTAGAATTTAAGTGACCCAAATCTCATTTTCGTCTTCTGAAAAATGGATGAAGATAAAGTGTTGCAGTTACACAAGTCTGGCTGGAAAACTGGAAACAGGAGGTTCTTCATATTGTCGAGACAGACTTCTCAAATGGATAAGCAAACAGACAAGGAGCGGATGAGTCAAGTACACATTCTTTGTATTGATAATCTGACAATAAAATGACACTTAACGTCTTAAGAACTTACAAGCCAAGAGATTCCTTGGTTAAAATTAATAAATAAATAGCTGTGTATTTTTTTCCAAATCATGAACTGGGATCTAAGGGCATCTCTAGTTAGAATGAAGACAGACAGTCTTAGGGTCCACAGTGACTGCAGGATTGTTGTTAGTGACTCTGGGAGTAACCGAGAGAGCAGAGAGTCAGATGTACCACAGCTATGGAAGACCTGAAGCTCAACAAGCGTGTGTGTGTACAAATGGACAGCTGGCCACTGCTCAGTGCCTCCTGTATCAGATGCTCTATACACACTGTCTGTGATGGCCACAGCATCCCAGGGAGATAGCATGTATCATTACTATCATTTCACAAATGCAGACACTAAGGCTCGGGGCTTCCCAGGTGGCGCATTGGTGAAAGAATCCACCTGCTAAATCAGGAGATGCAAGAGACACGGGTTGGATCCCTGGGTGGAGAAGATCCCCTGGAGGAGGAAATGGCAACAACTCCAGGGTTCTTGCCTGGAGAATCCCACGGACAGAGGAGCCTGGCGGGCCACAGTCCGTGGAGTTGCAGAGTTGCCTTCGGCTCCACGCTATGTGCCAGTGCCTTTCTTAAAGTCAAGTCTTTCTGGCTGTAAGGTCCATACCCCTGTCAATAACACTTCCTCCTCGGCAAGCACCCTCTCCATGCAAAGGCAGGAGAGTCGTGGCCAGGGACTCACACTAGTCCGTCTGCTTTTCCATCCAGAGGACAAGATGTTTGGATGGCATCACCGACTCAATGGACATGAGTCTATGCAAACTCTGAGAGACGGTGAAGGACAGGGCAGCCTGGCGTGCTGCAGTCCATGGAGCTGCAAAGAGGCAGACAAGGCAGCGACTGAAGAACAACTCTGCTATTTAATACTGTAGAACCTGGGGCACATTTGTTAACCTCTCTGCTCCCAGTTTCTAAATCTGAAAAATCATGGGTAAAAAAAAAAAAGTTCTCACTCTCGCTTGCATTGTTGGGAGTTTTAAACTAATCCTGTCCTACACATAAACACAGACACATTCTACTAACCAAGGAACCGCCCCTGCTCCTCCTGGTTTCTTTCCAAGGCTGCTCGAGCACACTTCAATATCACTTCAACTCTGTAACAACTCAGGTTTGGGAAACAGTAGTAAAAACATCAAAATTATCTGGATCACCAAATCCCACAGGTCTCTGGAGAACCTTGCTTTCAGGTACCTGAATTTACTACCCAGCCAGTCTTCAGAGAACCTGGTCACGTGAACACTGGAATGCAAGAGGCTGCCAGGCACAGGCCACGACCAACAGGACGGAGAGGTGTCACGGGAGGGAGGGGAGAGTGAATTCTGCAACAGGGCTGTTTCTGCTTGCAGCCTCTCTGTGTCTTTAGGCAGCTCAACTCTCACGTGAAAGCAGAGGCCACAGCCAGGAAGCTGGGAGCGGGGACGGAGGGTTTCTGAGGGGGGCTCTGATGAGCCTGGGCCCCGCCCACCCATCACGAGGCTGCACGGGGCCCTGTCTCTCCAAACGCGGATGCCCGTCTCCCCCTGGTACCTCCTCTCCACTGTGAGCATCCGGTCCCAGGTCCCCGGACGGCATGAGCCTGCTCCAAGGCTTCCTAAACCTGTGTGTGCTGTGAGTTACGGGAGCTGTGGGGTTTTTCCTCTTGTTCACGTCAGAGGCTAAGCACAGGAAGGGGGCTTAGCTCCTTACTACACTTGGTCACTGCAGTGAATCTTATCTAAGTGAATTTTAATTCTTTATTCCACAATTCTTTGTAAGATATTAATTTACTGTTAGAAATGGGTAAAATGTAAATGAGATAAACGTTAGTGTCTCTCACATATTTACTTATATCTAGATTCTTTCTTTAACCATTCTCAGAATTGCTTCTATATTTAACTGAGAGTCTTCATGTGCTCACATCCGAATGTTACAACTTGGAGGGCCGGGTGTGAGAGACGTGATGATTTCAGGAATGATCACAGAGTAACAGACACACGATTCTAGCGTCAGTTTTCTGTCTCCTCCACAAGATACTGCATCATACTTTGATTACATCAATGAAGCTGGATTATTTCCAAGAAGTGAACTGAGGAAGCGTCTGCAGTATCAGACCACAAAGAGAAGGCAGCAGACGGTGCCTGCTCCCTCCAGATGTCTGTGCCCAAATGCAAATACTGTACCCTAAGGTCCTTTGGGTTTGTGTGTGTGGCCCATCTCCTGGGAGAACGGAAGCAGCCCATCAGGTAGGCTGACCTTGACCTTAACCAAGTTTCAGGTGTGTGGGACAAAGATCCAGCCTCTAACAACCCCAAAATATAGATGGTTCTTTTTTCTTTCTTGGCAAAGATGACTTTTTGGAAAATAGCATTATAAAGCAATTAGAAATAGCAAAAATCCCTTGAGATACTGTTACAATCCTTAATACTCCTTCTCCGTTCACGGACACCCTCCCAGTACTCCTGGTAACATGGTCTCCCCGCATCCCATCCCTCAATGGTGAGAGCAGACGGAGCCAAAGACTAATGCCTGCTCTTTGTGCGCTTGATTACGTTCTTCAACAAGAACTGTGGTCCATTTCTCGTAGTTGTGTGAACTGAAGGCTTGCAAGCTCAGTGACGGGGCAGAGAAACTGAGAAAGCTGATCTACAGAAGGCCCGGTGATCAAGTGTGCAGAGCACAGATCAGGTGAGAGGGAGACGGAGACTGCTCTTCCAGGCCTCTCGTGCGAATCCTGCCCGGGACCCACATACCCCTGCAATCGGCTGTCCCAAGGAACAGGGAGATCCTCACGATACATGCCCTGCTGCCGTCTTACTCCACGTGTGGTTGTGTGTGTTTCCTAATGCTATGAGAGAGAGAGAATTCACACCGGAGCCAGATGATAGTCTCAACTAGAGTGTACCATGGTCTGCTTTTACAGATAACCTGCTGACCACAAGCTGGCTATCATTTCAGAGCACAGTTAACTATCAGCTCAGAGAAGTAACATTAGTACTGCAAGAAAACATGCATTCTGGCAGCTATGGGGTAAAAACAGTAAGGGTGGAAAGTAACAAGGAAAAAAACTGCCAAAGGGCTCAAAATTTACCTCTTTTGTTAGTGTGTGAATCTAAAACTAAACAATCAAATTTCAATTATAGAAAAATACAATCAAAAGGTGGAATTATAATAAATACTGGGCTGCAAGTGGTTAGAAATATAAACTCAAAAAATTTAGCTGTGAAAATACATATACAGAGATATGTGTCTACTTATAGAATGGGACAGATACATATACAGTGGCTGCACACATTACCTGAAACTCATATTTATCCCCCATAAAGTAAAGATAGTTATTCAGACATTATCAGCATCTGCACAATAAATCTAAATATGCTGGCTTAACAAATTATTATATACCAAGAAGGAAAATAAAACTATAATTCTTAAAAGAACAAGCCCTACTTCTTTTAATTCTTGTTAAAGGCATGTCATGTCATGGCTACCTGAAAACCATAAAATGCCAATTAATGAATGCAGATAACTGTACTAATGATACTATGATAATGCCATGACTCTTCAAGGTAAGTGTGCAATGAATATAAGCTATTAGCCTGTAAAATTTTCTATAACTTAATATAGTTTTCTCTATCAGAAACTGTGTCTCTAGGAATTCAAAGAAAACAAAAACAGAAATCAGTCACATATTTTCTAATTAAATTATCATAAAAATATGCCATGTTAAAAAAACCCAAAGATTTAAAAAATTAAATATGAGAAGCTAAAGGTAATTTTCTTAATTTAAAACTGTTATTTAAGATAGGCATCCCTCCAATTTAAGCGTTTTCTTTTTATCGTAAAGCGTCCTACAGTTAACAAAGATTCCCATGTGTTTTTCACAACCAAGTCCAGGAAGCGCACATAGTCCCAGGCAGGATAAATCCAGCGAGCATGCTGAGACATACAGTAATCAAATTTACAAAAATGAAAGAAAAAAAACACTAAAAGCAACATGGGAAAAACAACAAATAGTATACAAAGGAACTCCCATAAGGTTATCAGCTGATTTTTTAGGAGAAACTCTGCAGGCCAGAAGGGAGTGGCACGATATATTTAAAGTGATGAAAGGGAAGAACCTACAGCCAAGAATACTCTACCCAGCAAGGCTCTCATTCAGAGATGATGGAGAAATCAAAGCTTTACAGACAAGCAAAAGGTAAGAGAATCCAGCACCACCAAACCAACTTCACAACAAATGCTAAAAAAAAAAAAGACCAGCAACTTAAAACAACCTTGTACATATATAGACTGCTATATCAACACCTCACGGGAAAACAAACTTCAAAATTACAATAGATACACACACAAAAAAGTAAAGGCAACCCAAACACAACACTCAAGATGGTCATCAAGCCACAAGAGAAGAGAACAAAGGAAGAAGAGAAGGAAAAAGATCTATAAAAACAAACCTGAAATGCTTAATGGCAATAGGGAGACACCTATCAGTAATTACCTTAACCTTAAATAGACCAAATGGTCCAACCAAAAGACGTGGACTGGCTGAACGCATACAAACACAAGAGCCGTATATATGCTGTCTACAAGAGACTCTCCTCAGACCTAGGGACACATACAGATTGAAAGTGAGGGGATGGAAGGAGGTATTCCATGCAAATGGAAATCAAAACAAAGCTGTAGTAGCCATTCTCACAGCAGACAAATCAGACTTTAAAATAAAGACTGTTGTAAGGTTCAACAACAACAAAAAGACACTACATAATGATCAAGGGATCAATTCAAGGAGATAAATCAGTTGTAAATATATATGCACCCAACACAGGAGCACCTCAATATATAAGGAAAATAGTAACAACCATAAAGGGAGAAACCGATAGTAACACAGTAATAGCAGGGGACCTTAGCACCCTACTTTCATCAACGGACAGAACATCCAGGCAGAAAATCAACCTTAAATGACCCACTGGACCAGGTGGTCTAAAGTACAAATAAAAGCATTCCATCCAAAAGCATGTTCTTCCCAAGTGCAGATGCAGTGTTCCCTATGACTGACCACGTGCTGGGCCACCAGGCGGGCCTGGAAAAGTTAAGAAGATTGAAAGCATATCAAGAGTGTTTTCTGATCACAGCACTGTGAGATTAAAAATAAATGACAGGAAAAAGCTGTAAAAATCACAAAAACATGTGGACACTAAACAATATGCTACTAAACAACCAATGGATCACTAAAAAAATCAAAGAAGAATTCAAAAATCTATTTATCATGTTTTACACACACACACACACACACACACACACACACATATGATCTAAGTACTCCAACATTAAAGCAGTAAATGTTTTGGTTAAGTTTTTAAGCTGTCAAAGTTTGAGAACAGACAAACAGGAAGTGAATGCTCTAATGATGGGAGAAGAATTAAGAAACTGATTGCAAATCCATCATTAATTTACAAGTTTACAAATGTATTCCAGTTAACAGGGAGAGCCAGAAAAGGCTCTTACCCTTGTGAGAAAATTATTTCATTGAAAGGCTTGTTTCAAGTCATAGAACTAGCATTCACTGCCAGTACACTGCAATTGAGCCATACTAACGTATGAAAGGAGAAGGCGATGGCACCCCACTCCAGTACTCTTGCCTGGAAAATCCCATGGACGGAGGAGCCTGGTGGGCTGCAGTCCATGGGGTCGTGAAGAGTCGGACTCGACTGAGTGACTTCACTTTCACTTTTCACTCTCATGCATTGGAGAAGGAAATGGCAACCCACTCCAGTGTTCTTGCCTGGAGAATCCCAGGGATCGGGGAGCCTGGTGGGCTGCTGTCTATGGGGTCGCACAGAGTCGGACACAACTGAAGCGACTTAGCAGCAGCAGCAGCAACGTATGAAAATGTAAGCTTAACAAAAAGGTAAATCATAGAGAAGGCATTTTGTATGTTATAAAAACAGCCCCTTAAAGCAGAGAACTTTTAAGTTTTTCCAAAATACCTAGGAAAGTACCTGATACCTAACAGCTGTTGAATGACCGAACGAACGAGTCTTCTTTACAAAGGCTGAGGTTCTAGAGCACAGCCTCGTGGCCCTTCCCCGTTCCTGAAGACGCAGGAAGCACTGCACTGAGTCTGGGGAGCCAGGGAAGCCACCTGCGCACGGAGGTGGGCGCCCATCCCACCTGGCCACGCATTACAAGACATCGGGCAAGCGATGTGACCATTCGGCGGTCAGCTTTTCATGTGTAAACTGGTGGCTGTGATAAATGAAGCTTTGCAGCTGCTTCAAGTTCAATGCTTTCTTAACTTTAATCCACTTGTGAACTCCTTTCAAAAGGCAGTTTTCTAAGACCACTTAAAAGTATGATGTGGTGTGTACAATTTTTGCTTCTTAAAATCCTACAGAAGTACACTTATGATGCAAAGCCAGAGACACACACACACGGCTCTGATCCTGGACACACTGCTACTTTAATCAGTACGTGAAGTAGCATTAGGTGGAAGCAGAAGCCTTAAACTACTAACAGCAAACAAAACATCTAACTTTAGCAAAAGACAGATATACATTATTCCATGTTCTAATTTCTACAGAGTACTCTAGTGGTCAAATCCCCACGTATGAGCTTCCATTTACTTTGTAGTAAAGGAAGCCGTCATTAAGCCGTTCCGACTCCTGGGCAACTGCACGCGGCCCGGTCTCCCCCACTCACCACGAGGCCACAATCCAGTGACTGGCGGGCAGACTGGTACCTGGACGCTGGGCTCGCAGGCCCCTTGCACCTGCCCAGACTCCGCCTACTCATACGGACCATCATCATCACAGAATTTCTTACCATATGATAAAAATAAAAAATCAGTGGGTCCAAAATTGTTCCTGAAGAAATCACTGAAATTAATATAATATCAGACCGTGGGAGACAGGAGGTCAGCAAACACTCTCACCTGGGAAAGCTTACGCCTGGCCAGGTTTGCTCCCCTCTCACTGTGTAACGTGTAAATAGGCGTGTATTGCACGGAACCGGAACAAGTCCCATAGTCGTCCTCATTTTCCTGCACCCGAAGAGATACACAAGTGGTTGTTCTAAAGTACTCATTTCATTACTAAGGTTTTCCAATTAATAGACGGTATCTGATACAGATGCAAACAACAAAATTAACACTTGGGAGTGTAAGTTTAAAAAAAGCTATTTAGGAAGAAAATGCATTTTTATATATTATGAATTAAAAGCCTCCAAAATAATCTCTGACTTTTTTGAACAATTTGAATAAAGTTTATATGAAGCCCATTCACGCTCCATTACTACAATGAAAGTTTTAAATAGCTTCTTCTCTCCAGAGGTAGAAATTCAAAACGTAACAACTGATAAAATCTTCAAAAATAAAATATGCAATCAACTCAAACATATATATACATACCTATACCTATTCACATATATGCGACATTCATAGATTCAAATACACCTCCTTTGTAAATTAAGAATATGCTGCAATTTAAAGTAGCTACTATTGGAAAGATCTGGTAAAGTCCAATGATGACATTCCTGCCTTAATTCTGCATCAGAGATCATCTTTAAAAAAAAAAAGTCTCAGCTTGAAGCAAGAATTTCAATTTTGATATCAAGGCAATCAACTTTATGAAGACACACATTCAGTTAATGCACCTTTGAAGCTCTCTGCACCTCTGTGATAAAATATGCAAATGGTAAAGAGATTGTTCGGGGGGTGTGTATAGAATGGCAGATAGCTGCCATGGGGCTTGTTATGAAAAATGCATCCTTGAACAAAGGGCTAAGCACATTTCAAAAGTCATTAAAAACATAAACCCCGTGTGATCTGCACAGGATAAGCTTCACACTAACTCAGGAATTGAGGTAGAATGAGATGCACTGCACGCACCTTGTGTCTGAGCTTGCTCTTCACCTCCTTTATCCCCTGCTTTGCGTGATTCTTGGCCTGGAAAACGACAACACCGGTGTCTGCTTAGCACAGTTCCATCAAGTTTAAGGGATAAGTGTACGAGATACCACTGAATGAAAATTACTAAGTTGTCATGTTACACAGAAAAAGAAGAACCTATCATCTAAAACTCTGTTTTTAGGGACCCATTCTACCCTCTACTACACGGGAATGAGGTGGGGAAAGCATCAGTCTCTGTTTGCACAGGGATCATCCAAAGGCCAGCAGTTAGCCTAGTTTGCCTCTGAGGCTATTAAAAACACCAGAGACCACCAGATGGCCATCACCTAGCCATAATGTGGCCTGACAAATGGGGAAGGAAAAGAGAAAGCATGTCACAGCAGCGGGCAAACGTTTGGACTTTAGGAAATTCCTGCAATAATGCAGGAGACCCAGGTTTGATCCCTGGGTTGGGAAGATCCCCTGAAGGAAATGGCAACCCACTCGAGCATTCTTGCCTGGGAAATCCCATGGACAGAGGAGCCTGGCAGGCTGCAGTCCATGGGGTAACAAAGCAAGTCTTCCTGAATCCCAATCAGCTCCTAAGAATCTCCTTACAGAGACAGAGGTACAGATACAAGTGCCCAAACAGAGGGAGGCCCACAGGCCCCGTGGAGCACAGAAAAAGCAGAGAAGCTTTGTGGTGGGGCTGAGGGACTTTTTTTGACGAGAACTAATGCCTAATCTAAAATAAACCTGTAGGATGATTTAGTAGGTGGACAGAACCCAAGGAAAGGACGTCCCGGGCAGCAGGGACGGATTGTGAAGGATGAAGACACAGCAGAGAACATCCTGCATGCCTGGAACAAGAAGGATCTCAGACCTGGAGACACCAGGGCTGGGGGCTTCAGGGAAATGAGTCAGGACGGGAGGGGCCAGGTCTGAAGGGCTCGGCGATCAGAGCAGAGAGACTTCCATTTTGTTCATTATTCACTTGCTGTGGTTGTAGCTGCTGGTGTTGTTATTTTATTATAAGCCATGGGGTATCAATGGGGAGTTTTAACTTTGGAAAGTCAAAGGACCTTTGAGGCAAGAGAACTTGTCATATTTTAAAAAAAATTTTTCTAGTTAAGCCTCAAGTACACAATGAGAATTTAAAGTATGTTGTTAAATAAAAGAATCAAATCTTTTAAACTGTCACTTCACTGTGGACTGTTTCAATCTGACGGCACAATTTTGCTGATAGGTTTGAAATAAAAGAAGTATTTTTAAATTATTTGAAAGAAACGCCCTGCCCTAAACAATGATACAATTTTAATAATTGAGTTTGCTTTGGTCAATATTAACTCTAAATTTATTTAAAAAAAAACAGAAAATATTCTAGATTTAAGTGTGTATCATCTAAGAAAATGTTATAAAATTTTATCAACAGAATTCTTAAACATCAAAAGAGAACTTACAAATTTATACGCTGTTCGTACAGCAGGGCTTGCTTTGGTCATTGCTGTGTTGAATAGTGCACCTCCTTTCTGCAAAGGAAAAACAGAAACATGTTCCTAAAAATTTGGAGCCCCACTGTCCTGAAAACAAAGCATCATCGATAATATAGAATTAAGAGCTTTTCTCATGGCTTAAAGAAAGATCTACATAATTATGTCCTGTTAAATGTTTTCAAGCTTTTATACATGCTATAGTAACTCCATACAAAATGTAAACATTCTCCTCTATTCTTTTAATTGATGGAACACAATCCTTTCATCTTTGTGGTTTAGGCAGACGTAGGCAATGTGACCAGTATATATATATATCTATATAGATATATAGATATAGATAGATAGATAGATAGATATCTTAATAAAAAAGAAATACAATCAACTGTTTCTGAAATGTTTCAGTGTTCGGCAATAAAGTCTCAATCTGCACAAGAGAGTTATGTTTTTAAAAAAATCACGTTAACAAAAGCACATTACCAGAAATGATAAAATTCTCATCAAGCCCTACCACTCCATCTAACTCCATCTTCCATAATATATTATAAGGTGACAGCAAAATCACGGTTTTCAAATCAAGCCATTTATCTTGAAAAATAGAAAGACAAAAGCTTTCCATTTAAAAATTTTCTTTATAAATAGCGACAAACTATAAGCATAAAAATGTTTAAAGTATGAGAAAATATCGAAACATTTAAAATATTGCCCATAAACAGCATAGATATAAATGGCAGACCTGAACTGAACATTTTTCCATATCATTAAAGTGAAAAAAAAAAACAAACTTGTGAAGGTTTGTTTTTACCTTGACTGTATACACCCATTGCTGATATGACTTTGAGTTCCCTGGAATACATAAAAATAAGATGTCAGGAATATCTGATCAAAAATAAATCCGTAAACCAAAATTCACCAAGAACTAGTATTTCCAAAATTTTAGCAGGCAAATTTTATTTATCTGCAATGTTGTAATAAGAGAAGCAATTCATTGTCAGAACTATTAATAATATATGCTCTAATTCTTAGGAACATAGTAACTAGCATTTTTAAGAATAGATACTTTTTCTTTACTCACATAAGAAGATAGTATGTTAAAGTATTCTTTCATTGTAATACTACTTTCAGAGGGGAAAAAATAACCTTTGGAAATCCAAAATTCCTATGTCTTTCAAACTGATTTTTCAATATTTATGGTGTTTTGTAAAAGTTTGGCTCTTTTACACAATTACGGTTATCTTAAAACAGTATTTAAAGTACATAAGGAAAGGAAAAAACCAGAAGGAAATTTAGAAATGTAAAGAATCTTGAGGACAAAAAAGATTCTTCTATGATCATTCAGATCAGATCAGATCAGTCGCTCAGTCGTGTCTGACTCTGTGACCCCATGAATCTCAGCACGCCAGGCCTCCCTGTCCATCAACAACTCCCAGAATTCACTCAGACTCACGTCCGACGAGTCAGTGATGCCATCCAGCCATGTCATCCTCTGTTGTCCCCTTCTCCTCTTGCCCCCAATCCCTCCCAGCATCAGAGTCTTTGCCAATGAGTCAACTCTTCACATCAGGTGGCCAAAGTACTGGAGTTACAGCTTTAGCATCATTCCTTCCAAAGAAATCCCAGGGCTGATCTTCTTTAGAATGGACTGGCTGGATCTCCTTGCAGTCCAAGGGACTCTCAAGAGTCTTCTCTAACACCACAGTTCAAAAGCATCAATTCTTCGGCGCTCAGCCTTCTTCACAGTCCAATTCTCACATCCATACATGACTACAGGAAAAACCATAGCCTTGACTAGGCGAACCTTTGTTGGCAAAGATTGTTAGACATCAGTATTAACTGATAGCAAATTTTACTTTATTGCAATTAACCTGCAGAATGTTCTGAAAATACTGTTTAGTTGTAAATCCAAATTGGAAAGGTACTATCCCAGGGAGATACGGCAGTAGCTCCTCATGGCTATTAGAAAGTTCAAATGCAGGCATGACCAGTCCAGTAAAACCAGGGATTGGGGGTGGGAGGAGAAGGGGACGACAGAGGATGAGATGGCTGGATGGCATCACTGACTCGATGGATATGAGTCTGGGTGACCTCCTAGAGCTGGTGATGGATAGGGAGGCCTGGCGTGCTGCGGTTCATGGGGTCGCAGGGAGTCGGACACGACTGAGCGACTGATCTGATCTGATATATATTTGACTCCAAATATGCTAATTCATTTAATCAATAAGATGATATACGAAGGCAAAAAAAAGGCCACACAACTAGTCTAAAGTAACGTTTGTATCAACTGACTTCAGTCAGATTTCTTCTACCTTCCTGGTTGTTTAAACCTTAAGTATTCCCACAAGAAGAAACAAAGTCCCAAAGGCTACTCAGACTGACCGCCCGGTACAAAGGAGCCCAAAGCAGACTGTTCTCCTGTGTGTGGTTGTGGCTTCTTAACAAATATGTCACCTTGCTGTTATAACACAGAGGCAGAGGGTCCTTAGGTCAAGTATCTTCCCAGTGGATACCTTTGCATTCCTAACCAGCATCAGGCCAAAAACATCCAGCTCTGGATTCACTCTTGAACTTAACATTTCTCCCTAATTTCAAAGAAATATCAAGAAACAACTCCTATTCTAAAAATGTCACTTACTCTCTTCTTTCAGAAAAGGCACAGCACTGCCTGCACTTTTCCTGGAAGAATAAATATGGGGGAAAAAATACTCTCATAACCTTGTGAAATGATTATAGCAAAATGTATCTATCAAAAAAGACAGAATGACCTCTGTTCGTTTCCAAGGCAAACCATTCAATATCACAGTAATCCAAGTCTATGCCACAACGAGTAATGCTGAAGAAGCTCAAGTTGAACGGTTCTATGAAGACCTACAAGACCTTTTAGAACACCCAAAAAAGATGTCCTTTTCATTATAGGGGACTGGAATGCAAAAGTAGGAAGTCAAGAAACACCTGGAGTAACAGGCAAATTTGGCCTTGGAATACGGAATGAAGCAGGGCAAAGACTAATAGAGTTTTGCCAAGAAAATGCAATAGTCATAACAAACACTCTCTTCTAACAACACAAGAGAAGACTCTATACATGGACATCACCAGATGATCAACACCAAAATCAGATTGATTATATTCTTTGCAGCCAAAGATGGAGAAGCTCTATACAATCAGCAAAAACAAGACCAGGAGCTGACTGTGGCTCAGACCATGAATTTATTATTGCCAAATTCAGACTGAAATTGAAGAAAGTACGGAAAATCACTAGACCATTCAGGTATGACCTAAATCAAATCCCTTATGATTATACAGTGGAAGTGAGAAATAGATTTAAGGGCCTAGATCTGATAGATAGACTGCCTGATGAACTATGGAATGAGGTTCGTGACACTGTACAGGAGACAGGGATCAAGACCATCCCCATGGAAAAGAAATGCAAAAAAAGCAAAATGGCTGTCTGGGGAGGCCTTACAAATAGCTATGAAAAGAAGAGAAGCGAAAAGCAAAGGAGAAAAGGAAAGATTTAAGCATCTGAATGCAGAGTTCCAAAGACTAGCAAGAATAGATAAGAAAGCCTTCTTCAGCGATCAATGCAAAGAAATAGAGGAAAACAACAGAATGGGAAAGACTAAAGATCTCTTCAAGAAAATCAGAGATACCAAAGGAACATTTCATGCAAAGATGGGCTCGATAAAGGACAGAACTGGCATGGACCTAACAGAAGCAGAAGATATTAATAAGAGGTGGCAAGAATACACAGAAGAACTGTACAAAAAAGAGCTTCACGACCCAGATAATCACGATGGTGTGATCACTCACCTAGAGCCAGACCTCCTGGAGTGTGAAGTCAAGTGGGCCTTAGAAAGCATCATTATGAACAAAGCTAGTGGAGGTGATGGAATTCCAGTGGAGCTATTCCAAATCCTGAAAGATGATGCTGTGAAAGTGCTGCACTCAATATGCCAGCAAATTTGGAAAACTCAGCAGTGGCCACAGGACTGGAAAAGGTCAGTTTTCATTCCAATCCCAAAGAAAGGCAATGCCAAAGAATGCTCAAACCACTGCACAACTGCACTCATCTCACACGCTAGTAAAGTAATGCTCAAAATTCTCCAAGCCCAGGCTTCAGCAGTATGTGAACCGTGAACTTTCTGATGTTCAAGCTGGTTTTAGAACAGGCAGAGGAACCAGAGATCAAATTGCCAACATCTGCTGGATCATGGAAAAAGCAAGAGAGTTCCAGAAAAACATCTATTTCTGCTTTATTTACTATGCCAAAGCCTTTGACTGTGTGGATCACAATAAACTGTGGAAAATTCTGAAAGAGATAGGAATACCAGACCACCTGATCTGCCTCTTGAGAAATGTGTATGCAGGTCAGGAAGCAACAGTTAGAACTGGACATGGAACAACAGACTGGTTCCAAATAGGAAAAGGAGTACGTCAAGGCTGTATATTGTCACCCTGTTTATTTAACTTATATGCAGAGTACATCATGAGAAATGCTAGACTGGAAGAAGCACAAGCTGGAATCCAAATTGCCAAGAGAAATATCAATAACCTCAGATATGCAGATGACACCAGCCTTATGGCAGAAAGTGAAGAGGAACTAAAGTGCCTCTTGATGAAAGTGAAAAGTGGAGAGTGAAAAAATTGGCTTAAAGCTCAAATTCAGAAAACGAAGATCATGGCATCTGGTCCCATCACTTCATGGGAAATAGATGGGGAAACAGTGGAAACAGTGTCAGACTTTATTTTTCTGGGCTCCAAAATCACTGCAGATAGTGACTGCAGCCATGAAGTTAAAAGACACTTACTCCTTGGAAGGAAAGTTATGACCAACCTAGACAGCATATTCAAAAGCAGAGACATTACTTTGCCAACAAAGGTTCGTCTAGTCAAGGCTATGGTTTTTCCTGTGGTCATGTATAGATGTGAGAGTTGGACCGTGAAGAAGGCTGAGAGCCGAAGAATTGATGCTTTTGAACTGTGGTGTTGGAGAAGACTCTTGAGAGTCCCTTCGACTTCAAGGAGATCCAAGCAGTCCATTCTGAAGGAGATCAGCCCTGGGATTTCTTTGGAAGGAATGATGCTGAAGCTGAAATTCCAGTACTTTAGCCACCTCATGCGAAGAGTTGACTCATTGGAAAAGAGTCTAATGCTGGGAGGGATTGGGGGCAAGAGAAATAGGGGACGACAGAGGATAAGATGGCTGGATGGCATCACCGACTCAATGGACGTGAGTTTGAGTGAACTCTGGGAGTTGGTGATGGACAGGGAGGCCTGGCGTGCTGCTATTCATGGGGTCGCAAAGAGTCAGACACGACTGAGCGACTGAACTGAACTGAAAATAGACCATATAAAAACAACCTGCAGTGCTTAAAGGGCATAAGTTTCAGATGGTATGCAGCCTGACCAAAAAAATTTTAAGCTTTCTCTTGTAAAATGATGAAAAAAAAGTCCGTTATTCTATTCATTTATATCTCAAGAAGATTCTATCAACAACATAAAGTAAACATTATGTCTTTATCCAGATTATTCATACAGGTTTATCTCTCTATTCAAAGTTCTCATCAGTTCATACACTTTTCACTTCTCTAGTAAAAATAGTTGTGTAGAAATCACGTATTTATAATTTGGTTATTATTCATGGTATTCTGGAAAGTGTTTTATTTCATTTCCCAAAATGAATTTAAGAAAATGGAAAGAAAAACCCCAGCTACTCTGTGGTAACTATTTAGCATCCTGGAACACGTGTCACTCCAGATAACATATTTTTAAACGTCTGAACCACAAAGAAAATAACTAACATGAAACTTCAGAGCAGTCACAGAAAGGCCAGCGTCTACAGTGACAGTTGTGAGGAATCAAAGGAGCTCGTCTTCCCCTCTTCATAGGTTGGTAAATGTTTGTATCTACATTATGCCTCTTGAGTCGCACACTTCTACTAAGAAACAGGCAAAGCAGGTGGACGAGAGCGCAGGCGGCTTGGCGGCCAGCGGGTCAGGGGTCAGGCCAGCCTGCCCCGGGGAACCGAGCGCTGGGTCCGGTCTGTCACCTGTGACGTGAGGCGTGAGCCCAGCACGCGGCGGCACGCCCCGCCGTCGGTCACGGGACACACGGTCCGCCTGACGGGGACACTGGGGCTCTGAGGGGATACTCTGCCCACGCTCACAAAGATGGCAACTGAGGAAGAATCTTAGTATTTAACTCTCAGTTCATCAGTCCTCCAGCTTTCAGGATTGCTAAATAAAATATAAGGTGAATCATACAGAGCTTTCCTCCACGTCACTTCAGAAGAGGCTACATTGGAAAGGGCAGGGGGCGGCCGCCGTGAGGGGAAACGGCTGAGAGTGAGAACCACTCAGAGTAATGACGTGTGGTCACGGGGTTCGGGGCAAACAGGAAGTCCCTAAATGCACAGCTTAAGGTAACAGAAAAACAGGTGGTACAATTTAGGTAGATTCCTGTCAAAAAATATTTGAAAAGGCTAATTGTCTCTCAATTCTAGTGCTTTTAAGACTGAAGACACTATTTCCATATAATTTATGAGACAAGCACACTATTCTATGATAATGTGTGTTTTAAAAGGCTAATTTTCTTCTCAAAAAATAAATCTGAATGCCAGGAAACATACATACACAAACAAAACCTTAGTCTTTCTTTTAAAGTAACTGGATTGTGGAAATAGTAAGCATTATTGAGGAAATTCTTAACATTGTTCTTGTTAATCAAACAAGTGATTTTCTCACATTCAAGGACAAAATATCTTGGTTTCTCACTTGTGCAAAGTCTTTCTTTTCAAATATATTTGCTCAAATTCCAGTAATCTGTTGTTACTTATCAAAAAATGTAAATTGGTCTAAATTGTTTAGTGAAGCCAGAAAAACGCCACTGAAACTAATGATTACTACCACCCCTTCAGATTCCTTTGGTTGCCAGTCAGTAAAGAAAGAAACGAGATTAAATCAACAGAAGACTGACCAGACCCTGCTGGGGAATTAACGAAGGAACAGACGCTATTGGCGGGGAGAGCCACCGCACACTCCATATAAAATCAACCTGAAAATGCGTCTACTTTTTAAAGTTTAGAAAACAAGGTGTGGATTTTTCATATCTATTTTTTTCATTTATTAAATAAAAAAACAGAGGTCCAAACTATGAGGTATAAAACAACATGCGGTGTAATGTACAGCCAGTATCTTACAACAACTTTGAAAGCGTGAGAGTATTAGTTGCTAAGTCGTGTCTGACTCTTTGTGACCCCAAAGAGTCTTTGGACTGTAGCCTGCCAGGCTCCCCTGTCCACAGAATTCTCCAGGCAAGAATAATGGAGTGGTTGCCATTCCTTTCTCCAGGGGATCGTCCCAAACCTGGGATCAAACCTGGATTCCTTGCATTGTAGGCAGATTCTTTACTGTCTGAACCACCAAGGAAGCTCCAAAGGGTACAGTGGTGGGGTTTTTTTGGCCAAGCAGTGAGGCTTGTGGGATCTTAGTTCCCAAACTAGGGATGAAGCCCATGACCCTGGCAGTGAAAAGGCAGAGTCCTAACTAGGCTGCCAATGAATTCGCTAATAAAAACTTTAAATGGAGTATAATCTATAGAAATACAGAATTACTATGTTATACACCGGAAATGAATACAACATTGTAAATCAATTTTAAAAATTATGGGGGGAAAAATAAACATGTTCTTGACTCAATATTCCTTAGCTGCTTTGCACAGACCGTTGTTTGTGTTGATCTAACGGCTCCTTTGTGCTACTTGTGGCCTCTCTGATGACCTTTTAACCCCACGACATTCTTCTCTTTACATATTTCCGAATATTCTCTTCCTTTTCTTCTCAGGAGAAGATTGAGTGTTCTACAAGGGTCCCATGAAAGGGACCAGGAATAACATGGATTTCCTGAACAGTTCTGACCAGGGGGGTTCACCGAGACAGAGAACAGTTTTGGAAAATCTCCATGCGTTCATGGCCCTTAACCACAGTTCTAGATTGAACATGAGCGGACGTGTTCTGTGTGGGACTGGCCTGCCCTGTGTTTTCAGCCAGAGCCACAGTGACGACAGGGCTCCACCATACTCATATTCATGCTATCGTGAGCATGCACATTAGCAACAAAAACAGCACATAAACCGCCACATTAATGGCCTAGAGGGGGGAGAAATGAGAGGCTTGTCTAAAGTTTCTCAGTTATTTTTGCTTAGAGAAGCATAATGATTCCTTCAACTCCAGTGACTGTTGATTTCTCCTATAGTGATCTTCCTGAGGGTTTTATATATATATATATATATATATATATATATATATATAAAATCTTCAAAGGATAATCAAAAGAGACAGGAATTTTCTTTTATCCATCAGAGCAGAGAAGCCCTGAGTACTACTCTTGTTTACTAAAGGCCTTCTAATTAGAACAATCTCTTATCATAAGAAGGCATATATCACAGTTATTAAAGCGAGAGCTTTGAAGCCAGGCAGTCACGTGTGACCTTGGGCAAATTACCGAGGTGGGTGCCCTCAGTAAAATAAGGATGCTCAGAGTCCCTCCTGGGTGCTGGGAGGGTTAAGTGAGGTAATATTTGGAGAGCTCTTAGAAGAGCTTCTGCCGCATACTAATTCAGGAAGCATGAACATTAATCATCATTTCCATTGTAACTAGGAGAGAAATGAAAAGGCTACAACAGTTTACTTTTTGAAGAACAGTTCAGTATCTCAGACCTATTCTTTCTCACAAGAGTAGTCCGGATAAAAAATGTTTCAGCTGACTTCTAGGAACTATTTTTTGGACCCAAGGCTATGGTCTTTCCTGTGGTCATGCATGGATGTGAGAGCTGGACTGTGAAGAAGGCTGAGCGCCGAAGAATTGATGCTTTTGAACTGTGGTGTTGGAGAAGACTCTTGAGAGTCCCTTAGACTGCAAGGAGATCCAACCGGTCCATTCTGAAGGAGATCAGCCCTGGGATTTCTTTGGAAGGAATGATGCTAAAGCTGAAACTCCAGTATTTTGGCCACCTCATGCGAAGAGTTGACTCATTGGAGAAGACTCTGACGCTGGGAGGAATTGGGGGCAGGAGGAGAAGAGGACGACAGAGGATGAGATGGCTGGATGGCATCACTGACTCGATGGATGTGAGTCTGAGTGACCTCCGGGAGCTGGTGATGGACAGGGAGGCCTGGCGTGCTGCAGTTCATGGAGTTGCAAAGAGTCAGACACGACTGAGCGACTGATCTGATCTGATACACATATATCTCATTAGTAAGAACACTGCTAATTTTTATTAGATTATTTGTCTATTCAAATCTTAATGATTTTGCTTTATTTTCTTCTAAGATGAATGTCTCTAAGATAATAGCTTAAAATGTAACAATTAGAAAATCACACGATCACCAGGCATAATTTTTTCAATGTACTTTCTTGCTACGCCTACTGAAATGCTGCTGTTGATTTTTACTCGCTGAGTCCTGTCTAACTCTTTGTGACCCCATGGACTGTAGCCCGCCATGCTCCTCTATGGGATTCTCCAGGCAAGAATACTGGAGTGAGTTGCTATTTTCTTCTCCAGCGTAATCTTCCTGACCCAGGGATCGAACCCAGGTCTCCTGCATTACAAGTAGATTCTCTACCACTAGCCACTGGGAAGCCCCAAACTTACTGAAATGAATGCTTTCCTTTTGGATCAGTACTGGCTCCCCAAAAGTAAAAGAAGTGTTCAAAACCTTTTTTCATTTTAAGAAAGAACAATAAAGTGGCTGGCATTAAGTTGTACTGAAAGTGCAGCAGTCTCTAATCAGTGGCTAACTGGTGATAAATATTCTATTCTTCTTTAAACAGTAGGACCTTTCATGAAAAAATTTGGTGACCCTCCTCCCACCATAAAAGGCACCTACGCTCTCCTCTGTTACTGATGTCTGCAGACCAACTGTAGTCGGTCTGCAGTCTTCTGTAGTCGGTGAAGACTACAGAATTTCACTACACAAAAGGATCTTATTTCCACCCCATTACTGTCACACGGTGTCATCCCCAATTCCATACAGGATACCAGCCCCACAGGTCATAACGATAATGAGATCGCAGTTATGTAAATACTCAGGAGGTGCCGCAAGCAATTTGTCCGTGAGCTGACAATATTCTGCTTGTCTGAGGTGAAAAGTAAAAAAGCCTTATTTTAACACAAAAGTTCCACTGAAGCTAAATTTTCTGCCGTGAGCTGAGGAAAGCAAGGGGCTTCCGAAGGACTGCATGATCAGCTCACTTGCTAGGTCAAGGAAACTAAGTTTTTCCCCAAGCTGAAAGCGTTCCATGAAACACAACCCTACTTGCATCAGAGGGAGGTCCACAGCCGCTCAGATCACCTGTACCTCTTTCAGTGAAAAGCGATCCCAACAGTTTTTGTATTTTTGTGGTGAAAAATAAATTTTATTTAAGATTAAAGTTAAATTTTGGGAGATTTCTAGATAAGTACTAATTATTCTTTGTCTTTTCACCTTTTATTTCTCAATTGTAACAACTATTTACTTACACACAGACTAAAGATTTCCTTCCCGCTGAATTAAACCTATAGGTAACTAGGTTGGGGGGGGAAGCACTATTACCACCCCGTGAAAATGAACACACGGGATTATTCACTTACTTCGTCCCAAATCTACAACAGATTCTGGTACATAGGAAACACTCAGCAAATACTGGCTGAAGGAATGAAGAGGACTCTTAAGGTTTCAAGCAAAACTGTCTGCCAGAGTCAGGACTAAGTACTAGATCACCAAGTACAGAGTCAGGACTAGGTACCGGATCAAGTGCAGAGTCAGGACTAGGTGCCAGATCATCAAGTATAGAGTCAGGACTAAGTGCCGGATCATCAAGTATAGAGTCAGCACTAAGTACTGGATCATCAAATACAGAGGACTAGGTACTGGATCATCAAGTACACAGAGTCAGGACTAGGTGCTGGATCACCAAGTACAGAGTCAGGACTAGGTACTGGATCAAGTGCAGAGTCAGGACTAGGTGCCAGATCATCAAGTACAGAGTCAGGACTAAGTGCTGGATCATCAAATATAGAGTCAGCACTAAGTACTGGATCATCAAATACAGAGGACTAGGTACTGGATCATCAAGTACACAGAGTCAGGACTAGGTGCCAGATCATCAAGTGCAGAGGACTAGGTGTCAGATCATCAAGTACAGAGTCAGGGCTAGGTGCCGGATCATCAAGTATAGAGTGAGGACTAGGTGCGGGATCATCAGGTGCAGAGTCAGGACTAAGTGCCGGATCATCAAGTATAGAGTCAGGACTAGGTACTGGATCAAGTGCAGAGTCAGGACTAGGTGCTGGATCATCAAATACAGAGGACTAGGTACTGGATCATCAAGTACAGAATTAGGACTAGGTGCCAGATCATCAAGTACAGAGGACTAGGTGCTGGATCATCAAGTACAGAGTCAGGACTAAGTGCCGGATCATCAAGTGTAGAATCAGTGCTAGGTGCTGGATAACCAAGTATAGAGTGAGGACTAGGTGCGGGATCATCAAGTGCAGAGTCAGGACTAAGTGCCAGATCATCAAGTATAGAGTCAGGACTAGGTGCTGGATCATCAAATACAGAGGACTAGGTACTGGATCATCAAGTACAGAATTAGGACTAGGTGCCAGATCATCAAGTACAGAGGACTAGGTGCTGGATCATCAAGTAGAGAGTGAGGACTAGGTGCCAGATCATCAAGTGCAGAGTCAGGCCTAGGTACTGGATCATCAAGTGCAGAGTCAGGCCTAGGTGCCGGATCATCAAGTATAGAGTGAGGACTAGGTGCTGATCATCAAGTGCAGAGTCAGGCCTAGGTGCCGGATCGTCAAGTGCAGAGTCAGGACAAGGTGCCAGATCATCATGTGTAGAGTCAGGACAAGGTGCCTTATCATCAAGTATAGTCAGGACGAGGTGCCAGATCATCATGTATAGAGTCAGGACTAGGCACTGGATCATCAAGTGCAGAGTCAGGACTAGGTGCTGGATCATCACGGACCAAGTACCCATTCCTAAATCATTCATTTCCTAGATACTACAACACAGTTTCAATTACTGACATTTCAAATAATGTAACTGCTCAATTATATTACAGTTAATTATATTAAATAAAAGTGGGATGTCACTAATATGTGTCACACATGCAAAATGAGATGCCTCCTCCCACGTCTTTAAGTGAGCACTTAGCACCCTGACAAGGGTAAGAATGTGGGACAGTAAACTGAAAAGTCTGTTCCTAATGCTGCAGGGGCCTGCAAAGCAAAAAAAGAAAAAAAGGTAGACTTCTATAAAGACACTCTTACTTAAAAATGTAGCAGCAGTTGTCATGTTCAGACCTGTCTTTCTGGATGTTAAAAGCTACTACGTGCGCCACGATCTCAGTTCCCTAATTCCTACTCAAGTAGTATTGATAGATATCACTAGTATTTCTCCAGCAGAGAAAATCAGTCAGGAGGAACAAACTAACTGCATTTCTGTGACTTTTTTTTCCAGTCGTATTAAGAGATTCTCCAAGCAAACCACTGCTAGCTCATGAGACCATCTGAATGCCGAGCATAACATATCAGGCAAAGTAAGTCAACACTACAGTTCTTTATAAAATGAACAAATGTATTGAAGGCATCAGATATTTATGAGAAAATGGTAGTTTACAAAGTAGACATATGTTCCACAGGTGCAAAAATCATAGATAATTGTTATTCAGAAAATGGATAGCCACACTGGGGCTAGTCTTTACCTCCACAAAAGCCACCGGAAGTGATCTCTTCTTCAAATGCATCAGAGAAACCCTTTCCTGCATTTAGTTTTGCCAGTCGACCATCGATAAACTGAAATTAAAACATGTCAAATATGTTAACTGTCATTTTCTTCATAAGATTAGACTTTTACTTACACCAAAAGAACGAGTAGCAGACACTCACGTATACATGTATGTGTATAAACACAGATACACGACAAGAACACACAGACCACTGAGATGGCAGGTGGACCATAAACAGCAGCCAGTTAGACGGACCCCATCAGTAAATAAAATGGTGTGGACACAAAGACCACAGCACCTTGGAGGGTCTGTCTGCACAAGGCCTGCCGCCAGTGGAACCTTGGCCTGGGGGAGGTGAATCCACCCCCAGGCCTCAGTGCTCTCAGTACTGGCTTCAGGACACGGCTGCACACATTAAATTAACACAGGTTTATTAAGATTATGTAAGCATCCAAGAAATGTTAGATGTTACTATTTTGAAGTTGACATTAACTTTATCCAGTAAAATAAAACACTCCAGATCTAAACTACTAGTCCTAAATGGTAAGAGCACCAGATAGGTCTAACCACTTAATAATAACAAATATAACTTCACAATTCCCAGGAAGTGTGTTGATCAAATGATCAAAACTATGGTTATGAATATGAATAAAATTCAGGTAAATTCATGTTGACTTACAGGAGGTTACCTTAAACAATATTTTTTGGCATTCTGAAAGGAGAGATGGGGGTGGGAACTCGAAGCTACCAAAAGTACCCAGAGATCCTCTTCAAAACACAGCCCACCATCTGCTCTGCCCCATTTCCACCCTGCTCCTATACAGACAGCAAAGCAGAATCTTGGGGTTTCAGAAAATATCTTTAGGGGATCATCTTGTTGACCAGCTCCAGGCATAAACCAGTGACATGTTTAACACACACGTGTATCACTGGCACTTGGTTAGTTTTATATTGTTGGTCTTTGGCACCGGACGCGTGTGTCGCTCAGATTATGAAAAAATCTTATAAATGTTTTGTGGTTTCCCCACTCATGATGATGGTGAATTGTCTTTAAGGCTCTGTTGCATGAGAGCCAAAGGCTGATATAAGGAAGTCTTCAGTGATGTCTGAAGAACAGACTTAAGACTCTGAGGATTAACATAAGAGGTTCCTCTTCATCTTAAGAGAATTAATTAATCCTGGCCATGATTTTTTCACCCTATAAATTTAAAGTTTAGATAAAATAAGAGACCTTGATTTCTAAAACCTTCTCATGGTCTTTCCTGGTTTTCTGGTTAAATGGTTAAAGGACAAAACTAACTGAGAGGAGGGGTGAGGTTGGTGTCATTCCCACGAAGAAACTGGAGGCCACTAATCGCGTCGGCGGTTACGATGCTGAGACAGAAATCTCTTACAGACCCAAATCAGGAAAGAGTGGCCAATGAACCAACAGGTTCCTGTGAAAAATGACGTTTAACCACCTTTTTACTGTAGAATGGTTTTGGCCAAAAACGTGGTAAAATGAGTTTAAAGGGATATAACCTAAAAAGACACGGCCATGGCATTTTTGCCAAGAGTATGAGCTGCTGTCATAAAAATGAGAAGTGAGAGCAGGGCCTGTAGATGACCCATTTCAACACCGGCATTATGCTTGGCGCGGAGGAGGTACCGAGACTACAAACGAACATGAACGTGGAGTCTGGTGTTTGAGAGGTTGCCTCTCACTGCTACTCGTTAGCTTTATGATCTCGGGCAGCCTGCCATCTCTGAGACCGTCTCCCCTTCTGTAAAATGGGAATAACAACACAGAAACGTCTGATGGGGTTTTGTGAGAGTTAGTTACCAAAGGGGAAAGGTGAGGGAGAAATCAGGAACTGGGGATTAACAGATACACATTATTATACATAACATAAATAAACAAGGACCTACTGTATAGCACGGGGAACTCTACTCAATATTGTGTAATAACCTATAAGGAAAAAGAATCTGAAAAAGAGTAGATACATGACTGAACTGCTGTGCTGTACACGGGAAACGAACACAACGCTGTGTATCAACTATACTCTTAAAAATTTAAACCATCACATTTAGTGCCCATGGTGCAGGCACAGAGTAAACGTTAAATATTCAAGTCCACTTTCCTCACCACCTCCACCCTTCCTGTCTCTGTCAAGTCCTGCGCTCCCTGAGACGGGATCACGGTCCCTTGGGTAGAGGCAGCTTTAACGCCCAACACGTAATTGGAAATAGATGCTTACCGAGGGACGGAACACACAGAAATGATCCTCAAGGGCACACACTTCACGTGGTTTAAGAGTTAAATAGCTATAATGCGTGGAATTACTCATTTCATCTTGTGCTAAAAGGCAGTAACTTACAATCCTGGGTGTCTTTGCTACTACCTACAATAAGCAGTTAATTTGAAACTAATATAGTTTAAAACGTCTGCAGAATTTGACTTATGCACATTTTCAACACAGTATGATAAATCAAACTAAAGTGATCTAATGTGATGGATTTTGAAAAAATAAGGTGAAGCACAATGATAAATTTAAAGTAATACATTACTGACAAATGGAACAAACTAAGACATCCTTTTAAAGGACTTAATTTGCCTTAAAAGATTAAGACTACAAGACTTTTTAAAAGGTTTTCATTTTTGTGTTTACTGGAAATAATCCATTCATTTTAGTTTGAGTGGAACAGTTCAAGTCTAGAAAGAGATAAATCTCAAAACTATTTACTGATGATGCATTTTTGAGCATGACTAATTACTTTGTGTTACTAAACTAGTGATTTGAGCTAATAGAAATGTATCATTTGGTAAAATGCCCCATGTTATCACTGACTTTGCAAACAATCCTCTCAGTGACTGACACTTATCAACATACACATTTAATGAAAATGTTCTTAAAAGGTTGATTGTGTGCACACACACATATACACATTACACACACATACACCAACGCAGACCCCCAGGAATAACTGAGAAGAGATATTAATGGAGAGGAACGCTGAACCTAACAGTTCTCTAAACTCCTTTTTCTATTTTTGATTCAATAACAGCTTTTGTTTGTTTCCCAAGTGGGGTTGGTTCACGGTCACAGCACTCTTATAACTGGAGCGTTTCATAGGAGGTGAAAACAGTAGCTACTGCTGTAGACAGAGAGATAACTTTGAACTAAACAGCATTACTTGCAGGAAAAGCAAAGGCTACACAACACGTATCGCTTAACAAATGTATTCAAGACATACATTTTGGAAGAATTAGCTAAGAATGGCAAGTAATAACAAGTAAAACTGTAAATAAGAATGGAGGTCCTTCAGATATAAGATAAAATTAGGTTGCAAATAGGCTTTTAAAAGAATGCATGCGTATGCTTTAAGATAATGCTTTTTATGTAAATCTTAATATTTTGCTTTTTATTCCAAAAGGAAAAATTAAAACCTGGAACTAAACATGCAAAACAACCACACAAAACTTAAAAATCGTAGTCGGAAATCTCAAAAAAGTTCACAGGCCTAATTCCACTGAATAGATTCCAGAATTTAATTATGAAAAACAGCTGAAATTTATTTAATAAGAATAAATATATTTCTTAAAATCAATAACATCATCCCTTCTAAGTCATCAACAATTACAAGAAGTGGATCTGGTTAATCCTTAGGATGTGATCTTAAGATGGTGTAACAGGTTACAAGATAAGTGTAATTAAGCAGCAAAGCTGCTTCCTGCTGCCTCTTTTTGATACTGACATCTCTAACGTCTTCTAAAGTGTCTTTATCTTCAAATAACTATCTGAATAGGAGATGAAGTGAACCTAAAGAGACCACGTGCTGCTGTAAACGCACTTCAGTTTGCACAACTAACGGGAATGAACGTGCACCACTCCAACTTCTGAAACACAATATAAGATGAACGCTATAGAAGTACAATAAAAGATAAAGGACACACTTGGATGGCAAGCTTCTTTACAAAAAACATAAAAAATATGTTCTGATCAGATTCACAGGTTAAACTTCAACAGTAGGCCAGTGGACCACGGGGAATGTATCTTTCCTCTGAGAGACAAAGTGTATGTTTCTCTTAACACTTTGATGACTTCACTACTCAGCCCATTTCTGGCATTTAGTCCCAAAATCCAAAACAAGTTGTGCTGCTAATCTGTGTTCTAATGACTTCAGTGGTTCAGACATATGTCCTATAAATATTTAATTGCAATCAATCCATCAAATCTCTGAGGATGACAGTGATTAAACTTCAAGATTCTTGTATCATTTTAAGAGAAATATGTGATTTTTCAGTTAAAAGCTCATAAGAAGGTTGTCTAAGGAGAGGGGGCCAGATGAGGAGGGGGGAGCACTGACTTCAGTGCCCAAGTGGCAGTCTGGTCCCTGAAGCAAAGCAGCAGGGTCACATGTACAACACAGCACACAAATCTGCACACCCGCAAGAGCCTCTTGATCAAAGTGAAACAGGAGAGTGAAAAAGTTGGCTTAAAACTAACATTCAGAAAACTAAGATCATGGCCTCTGGCCCCATCACTTCATAGCAAATAGATGTGGAAACAGTGGAAACAGGGAGAGACTTTATTTTGGGGGGCTCCAAAATCACTGCAGATGGTGACTGCAGCCATGAAATTAAGATACTTGGTCCTTGGAATAAAGCTATAGCCAACCAGCTGCTGCTGCTAAGTCACTTCAGTCATGTCCAACTCTGTGAGACCCCATGGACAGCAGCCGAACAGGCTCCACGGTCCCTGGGATTCTCCAGGCAAGAATACTGGAGTGGGTTGCCATTTCCTTCTCCAGCGCATGAAAGTGAAAAGTGAAAGTCAAATCGCTCAGTCGTGCCAACCTAGACAACCTAGACAGCATATTAAAAAGCAGAGACATTACTTTGCCAACAAAGGTCCATCTAGTTAAAGCTATGGTTTTTCCAGTAGTCATGTATGCATGTGAGAGTTGGACCATAAAGAAAGCTGAGTGCAGAAGAATTGATGCTTTTGAACTGTGGTGTTGGAGACTCTTGAAGAGTCCCTTAGACTGCAAGGAGATCCAACCAGTCCATCCTAAAGGCAATCAGTCCTGAATATTCATTGGAAGGACCGATGCTGAGGCTGAAGCTCCAATACTTTGGCCACCTGATGCGAAGAACTGACTCACTGGAAAAGACCCTGATGCTGGGAAAGATTGAAGGGGGAGGAGAAGGGGATGACAGAGGATGAGATGGTTGGATGGCATCACCGACTCTGTGGATATGAGTTTGAGCAAGCTCCAGGAGTTGCTGATGGACAGGGAAGCTTGGCGTGCTGCAGTCCATGGGGGTCGCAAAGAGTCAGACATGATTAAGTGACTGAACTGACTGACACTCCTTCGCCTGAAGAAAAATGTTGTTCAGTTGCCAAGTCCAACTCTTCACAACCCCATGGACTGCAGTGCACCAGCCTCCTCTGTCCTCCACTGGCTCCCAGAGTTTGCTCAAATTCATGTCCAACGAGTCAGTGATGCCATCTAACCGTCTCATCCTCTGCCGTCACCTTAATGACTATGTCTCAAAAATTTACTTATTAGAAACCCTTTTTAGCACAAAGATAATGAATAAAGTCTTGAGAGCTAGAGAAAAAACATTTTTAATAAATCAGAAATTTTTAGAAATTTAAGTAAAAATTTAAATACAGTAAAAAATTACTTTTAAAACATATTAATTTCTTATGGACCTTTAACATTTCCTTTCTATATACTTTGGGGTTAAAAAAAAAGTCGTCTAATTTAAATATTTCTTCTTACAGAGGCTCAGTAAACCTTGACGAGTTAGTGAGAACCACACTGAAGTACTACAATAAATTAAATCATCAGCTACTTACAGAAATGTGCTAAATGCCAGGCCTTCAGTTCGTGGCTATATATAAACACAGACTGCAATAAGTGGGAATAAGGTAGGTCAGCTTAAAGCCAAACCAAAAGAATGAAGTATGTGAAGGGACAGAAATAAACTATTATTTTTATTCCATTTCAAGGACTGGGTAATCACATGACTGAAGCGTACTAAATTAGACCACCATGGTACAACAAATAGAAAAACATTCTGAAGGGTATAAAATTTACCACTCAGTGCAATTTACCATTAGAACCAGTAACTCAATGGGACAATAGTCCTTCTAAGATATATCAAGAGACGTGAAATAATTCGTAACAGGATTAAGTCTTTTGAACTTCATGACCACCAGACAATAACTCATTGTTTCATTCAATATATTTTTAATCGAATATTTACCATATGCTGGGTTCTCTTTTAGATGTGTGAAGACCAGAAATGAGTGAAACAGATAAACATTCAAGCCTTCATAATATTTAAGTATCTAGTGTTGGAGGATGGCGTGGCAGGGCGCAGAGCAGAATGCATGAAATAATAAGTGCAATAAGTGATGTAATATGTCAGAAGGGGATGAGTGTGGAAAATAGAAGAGAACTGCTAGGGGAGCTCAGGGGTCGGGGGCAAGGAGCTTTCAGGTGTGGACAGCGAGGTCCAGGGCAGACGTCATGATGAAGACCATGCCTGAGCCGAGGCTAGAAGGCAGGAAGGCAGCGGGCCTGGGATCAAGCGGGGCCTGGACTCAAGCGGGGAAGCAGACCCAGGAAACGGGTCTCCCGGCATCAACACGGGGCAGAACAGGCTGGCAGGGAGTGAGCACCCAGGAGGCCTGCACCGAGGCCCAGGGATCCAGGGATGAACTGAGCAGGTGTGAGGCCGGTGCTCTCCTGAATTCACAACCTAACATCTCAACAGCGCTCTGGGCAACCCCTTTCCTCTCCAGCCCACTCGCTCTCCATCTACTCTACATCTCTGCTCCCCTTAAAAGTCCAACTGCCTCCCCACTCTCTTCAGCTGGTGACCCTGCTTCTGAATCCCAATGATTAAAAAAAAAGAATCTAAAGCAACTGAAGGAGGAGTTCCGCCCGCCCCAGGCACCAGCTCTCCTCCAGCCGCGCGCGGTATTGGCTCTGCGGAGACCAGCTCCTCACCCAGCCCACAAACTCGTGTGCTCCTCCTGACCCCACGTCTTCTCCCCCTCTGTCCCTGTCGATGCTCCTTCTTAGGGGACAACTCACAGACCAGCCACCGGCACTGCCATCCCCACGCCCTCCTCGCCCTGCCCCGCAGTCACATGGGCTCCCTCACCTCCCCAGCAGCGCTATGCCTGCTGGGGCATCCCATCTCCAAGTGATCGAGCCCAGAGGTCAGGTCCACGTTCTCCCCTGATTCAGCCTGTCACCAGCATTCTCTCCTTGGCCCCAGAGGTAACTGAACCCTCTCCGGTGTCCGGGGTCACTCACTCACCCCTCTCCTCCTTGGTGGCTGCCCTCTGCTCCTCCCAAGCCCCGGGGCCGCCTGCCGTTCCCATTTATACACTCCCCTGGCCGTCTCACTCGGTCTCCAGTGCAGTGACCCTAAACACTACCATCTATCTACACGCTGATGACGCCCACATTCATATCTTAGGTCTAATTTTGGCTTCTGCCTCTTTATCCATTTGCCTAAAGTGAAAGAAATTATTAGTCATCCGTCGTTATCTGACTCTCGGCAACCCCATGAACTATATAGCCTGCCAGGCTCCTCTGTCCACAGAATTCTCCAGGAAAGAATGCTACAGTGGACTGCCATTCCCTTCTCCAGGGGATCTTCCCGACCCAGGGATCAAACTCAGGTCTCCTGTACTGCAGAATCTTTACTGTCTGAGCCACCAAGGAAGCCCCCGATCAATGTCTTGTTTGGATGTCTAACAGACATCTCAGACTCATCATGTCAAAAACTGAATGTTTATTCTTGCCCCCAAATTTCTCCTCTTCACAGTCTTCCCCATTTCAGAAAAATTAACATACATCCTGCCAGTTTCTTGGTTGAGAAATCACGGATCCATGGATTCTTGACTCCTCTTTCTCTCACAATTCACATTAAATCTTTCGGCGCACCCACTGACTTTATCTTCAGAACAGATCCACATCTGACCTCACATCTTCCATGGACCAGATGCAAACTGCCATCTCTGCTCACCCAAATTACAGCACAGCCTTAGATACCGTTCTTCTGCTTCCATGTCTGACCACCCTATAGGATGCTGCTCAAATGCCACATTCTCCCTGAAATCTACCCAACTAATAAGCTACTCTAGTTGGGCTTCCCTTGTGGCTCAGCTGGTAAAGAATCCGCCTACAATGCGGAAGACCTGGGTTCGATCCCTGGGTTGGGAAGATTTCCTGGAGAAGGGAAAGGCTACCCACTCCACTATTCTGGCCTGGAGAATTCCATGGATTATACAGTCCTCAGGGTTGGAAAGAGTCAGACTCGACTGAGCAATTTCCACTTCACTTCAAGCTACTTTAAGCTGCAATCCCACCCTGACCCGTGGTGATCCTCCTTCCCCATTTTATTTTCTTTTCCACAGTCCTTATCATCTCTGCACATGCTCCATAATTCAGTTAACTTATTTTCAGTCCCCTCATATAGAGACACAGAATCCTTTCAGTCCCCTCATATACAGGCACAGAATCCACAGCCTCAGAAATTCTTTTCTGTCTTGTTCTCTAATGCAACCCAGTACCCAGAACACTTTCTAGGAGAGCAGACGCTCAAACACACTGTTGAATGAGAAGAGGAATAAAGAACACTTAGCCAAGTGCTTCTAAAACGCAGCGTGCATATCTTCATGGTGTGTGCGCGCATGCTCAGTTGCTCAGTCATGTCCGACTCTTTTGCGACCCTATGGACTCCATGTGTCCCCATACGGTGCCAGGCTCCTCTGTCTACGGGCTTCCCCAGACAAGAGTACTAGAACAGGTTGCGATTTCCTCCTCCAGGGGATCTTTCTGACCCAGGGATTGAAACTACATCTCCTGCATCTCCTGCACTGGCAGGCAGATTCTTTTACCATCGCACCCATCGGTAAGCCCCATTATTATGGTATTTCATTAATAATGTAAATTTTGGGGTTTTAGTCCAGGACCCCTAAATCACAAATCTGAAGGTGAGCATCAAGGACACGCATCTTTAATAGACTTTCCAGCTAAATCTGCTGCAGGAGGTCTGCGACCACACTTAGAGAAACAATGTTTAGGATGCTACTCAAGACTCATCAACAAAGGATGCTGAAAAATGTACTCCTAGTCCTAGTAAGTTCCCTCCTGACACACTCCTTCTCTCTACCAACAAGTGCCTGCATTTTCTCTAGGGCAAATGTTACTTTTCCACGTTATAAAATATGTGCTTGATACAGCTACCACTGCTCATCCGCTCATATGTCAACTATTTCCTAATTCTCCAGAACGCCTGACTCTTCAGCACTAGTGATGCATGTGCTGATCTGAGCTAAAGATGACATCCCATAAATAAGAAACTATCATGCTTCTTTCAAAAAAGATTAACAGGAAAATGGAGAGATGTATAAGAATGTATTATTTATGTTAAAAGCTTTCTAAAATCTCCCAACTAACATAAAGTAAAATATTTGGCTTTTGACTGCTTTTGTCTAATACCTTATTAAGTCAGAGAAAGTGGGTCACGGCACAAAGTGCAGAGCACTGAGGGTCTCACAGAATGTCCACTTTCACACACGGTAGCATTAACTGGCTCCAGGTTGGGAATTATAGACACCACTCAATGAAAAACTCAGAAACACCTGACTCCTACAATTTAAGGATTTTCGCAAATGAGCTCCATTATACTCAATTTTTCAAGTTCTTCATCTACCAAAATCATAAAGACATTTTGCTGCCTATTTCTTACAATAGGAATAGCGGTTTTTATTTGGTTTCTTTATTTAACAATACTAAGTGTCTACTATACAATAGAATGCCTGCATTGAGTAATGTGAAATGGAGAGAGAGAGTGTGGGCAGAGGAGACAGGGAGGCAGCCAGCACACATGCCTTTATTCCTCATTTACCTCTGGGCGGACGGGGGGGTCTTAGTTTCTCTGTGTCTAAGTCCCAGGCCTCCCCAGTGGCTCTGGAGTAAAGGACCCGCCTGCCAATGCAGGAGACACAGCCTCAATCCCTGGGTTGGGAGGATCCCCTGGAGAAGGAAATGGATACCCACTCCAGTATTCTTGCCTGGGAAATGCCATGGACAGAGGCCTGGTGGGCTAGAGTCCATGGGATCACAAAGAGTCAGACACGACTAAGCACATCCAAGTCCTAACTTTACCAAATGCTACTGTGGACACTCTCAGCAAGCTATTTCACCTGCCCATAACTAAGGTTTACAAAGTGCAAAGTGGCAGTAATAAAGTATGACATGCTATGGCCACTGTGAAGATGAACCCAGATTAAAGCACTCAAACAGTACCCAGCATGAGTCAGTATTCAATGAATGTTATTTTTATTTATTCACAATTACCATCATTCATGGCATGCCACTCCAGTACTCTTGCCTAGAAAATCCCATGGATAGAGGAGCCTGGAAGGCTGCAGTCCATGGGGTCACTACGAGTTGGCCGCGACTGAGCGACTTCATTTTCACTTTTCACTTTCACGCAATGGAGAAGGAAATGGCAACCCACTCCAGTGTTCTTGCCTGGAGAATCCCAAGGATGGCAGAGCCTGGTGGGCTGCTGTCTATGGGGTTGCACAGAGTCGGACACAACTGAAGCGACTTAGCAGCAGTCTCACACTATTTATTATCTACTGCAACTCAAGTAAAGAGCACAAAGACAAGAAACCATTTTCAGAGACCTAAGAGCAAACGCCCAGAATGGCTACAGTAAGGGTCTTTGGAGACGTAGGAGAGGAAAAATCAGAGCTGTAAAACCCAGAAGATGAAGGCTTCTGTGTGCCAGACTAGGGTCTGAGTGGCATCCTAGACACAGTGAGAAAGACTGAAGATTCACTTTTCAGAAAGAACACTCTCAGAGCAGGCTGGAGGAAGGCTTGAAAGCGGGGCTAAATGAAAGAACACGAGCCACTCCCCCAGCGCAAGTCACTGACACCCAAGCTGGAGAGAGCCAAAGAGGGAAAGCCGAAGGGTGTTCAGAAAGAAGGATCGACAGAGCACAGGCAAACAGCTGCGTGAGAAAGACGCGACGGTGGCATGAGAAAAGACGACGCCTGATTTTCTGGTTTAGGCAACAGGGTGAGACTAACTTACAAACAAAGGGGTGCAGGATGGCTTGTATGTGAAGGTGCATCTATGTGAAAGGACGTCACACGTGTGCGTGTGGGAGTGTGTGTGTGTGTGCCCACACATACACAAAGATACTATACATACACACCTGCAGTCACAAAGAGTCGGACACAACTGAGCGACTTTCACCATCTGAATAAAGACAACTGAGCGACTTTCACCATCTGAATAAAGACGTGCTGAAGACCCCTCATCACAGATGACTACTGCAGTCACTCCCTCGCGAGGAAGCCCCAGGAGCAGGCATGAGTCAGAGACGCTCAGGGAACAGACCGAGGAGAGCACAGTGAACAAGGGCCCTGGAGTGACTGCCCAGAGAATCAGGAGGGCAAAGCGAGAATGTCGTTGTCGCTGTCGTTCAGTCATGTCCAACTCTTTGCGACCCCACGGACTGCAGCTCGCTAGGCCTTCCTGTCCATCACCAACTCCTGGTGCTTACTCAAACTCATGTCCACTGCGTCAGTGATGCCATCCATTCTCTGTCGTCCCCTTCTCCTCCCACCTTCAATCTTTCCCAGCATCAGGGTCTTTACCAGTGAATCAGCTCTTTGCATCAGGTGGCCATAGTATTGGTGCTTCAGCTTCAGTCCTTCAATGAATATTCAGGACTGATCTCCTTCAGAATGGACTGGTTGGATCTCCTTGCAGTCCAAGGGACTCTCAAGAGTCTTCTCCAACATCACAGTTCAAAAGCATCAATCCTTTGCATTAAGTCTTCTTTATGGTCCAACTCACATCCGTACATGGCTACTGGAATAACCATAGCTTTGACTATATGGACCTGTCAGCAAAGTAATGTCTCTGCCTTTTAATATGGTGTTGAGATTTGTCATAGCTCTTCTTCAATGGGAAGTGCATAGTAAAATGAGCAGAAACTTTAGTTCCAGGGGTCTTAACAAACAATACCCAAGAAAATAATTTCCTTTACTGTGTTAAGTGTAATGTGAGATAAAAGGAAGAGCCCTAAAAATACTGGCTCAAATCTCTGTAAAGCTTCGAGTTAAAGATGGTGCTGCCAGGGCTGTGGATTTAAGAAGCGGTTTCTGGGATTCCTTCCAAATCCATTATCTGAAGAGGAATTTATCCAAATGGAACTGACTCTCATCCATCTAAGCCGTGTTTATTCCCTGGTATCATGGAATGTTAGGGCCGAAAGGTATCTCAGACCTAGTGACCCTTCAGTCTAACTCACGTTACAGACACAGAAACCAAGGCCTGAAGAAGATGAGAAGTCAGCTGTCAGTGAAAACACAGCCCATTACTGGTGGATCCATAACGAGTGTGTGTGTGTATATACATATATATGTATACACATATATTATATATTTGCATGTGTGAAGAAGGCTGAGCGCCGAAGAATTGATGCTTTTGAACTGTGGTGTTGGAGAAGACTCTTGAGAGTCCCTTGGACTGCAAGGAGATCCAACCAGTCCATTCTGAAGGAGATCAGTCCTGGGATTTCTTTGGAAGGAATGATGCTAAAGCTGAAACTCCAGTACTTTGGCCACCTCATGTGAAGAGTTGACTCATTGGAGAAGACCCTGATGCTGGAAGGGATTGGGGGCAAGAGGAGAAGGGGACGACAGAGGATGAGATGGCTGGATGGCATCACTGACTCAATGAATGTGAGTCTGAGTGACCTCCGGGAGTTGGTGATGGACAGGGAGGCCTGGCGTGCTGCGGTTCATGGGGTCGCAAAGAGTCGGACACGACTGAGCGACTGATCTGATCTGATCTGATGTATGTTTTGGGGGCTTCCCTAGTGGCTCAGTAAAGAATCCCCTCTGCAGTGTGGGAGATCTGGGTCACATCCCTGGGCTCAGAAAAATGCCCTGGAGAAGGGAATGGCTACCCACCCCAGTATTCTTGCCTGGAGGAATCCATGGACCGAGGGGCCTGGCGGGATACAGTGCTTGGGGTCTCAACAAGTCAGACACAACTGAGCCACTAACACTTGCACTTTCTTTCACTTTCATACATGTTTTTATACAACACTTCAATTATAATTTATAGTTAAATTATAAATTAACAGCTTAATGCATAATGATAAAGCCAACTACCAGAACATGCCCTCCCTTACAGAAAGGATCAGAATCCTTTCAGCTTACCCTTCCCTTGTCTTTCTTTACAGCTTTATCACAAAAATGTCTCCCTAAATAATACATTATTTAGCTCTTCTCACTATAGAACATTATTACATAAAGGGACTCACCATATCAACTCTCCAGCAACGTGTTCCTTGCCCTTAACTCACTCACGTTGTTTCACGGCAGTGGCTCAGCTCTCTGCCATGCAGCAATGTAACCACTCAGTCATCTTAATACTGATGAACACGTGAGTTCAGTGCCAGCATTTTTGCATTACAAGTAATTTTAGTGAATGACTTGTGCTGCCAAATTTAGAGCGCAATCACTAGGTCAAAAGAAATTTGCATGTTTAAGTTTCAGCACCAAAGTGCTTTCTCAAACAAGCTGTGCAAACTTTCACTCCTATCAACAGGTGAAACTTGGTCCCTCGCTCCATGTCTTTGCCAAATTTTGAGATTTTCAGGGTTTTAAAACGGGGCCAATCTGGTGAGTGTGAGGTGATATTCCATTATGTTTTTACTTGCTGTTCTCTGATTATAAACAAGGCTGAGCATCTTCTTCTATGTATTTATCAGCCATTCAGGGTTTTCAAGTGTGTGTGCTTATCCACGTCTTGTGTACAATTACATTGTTTGTTAACTAACATGCAGGTTTGGTTTTTAATATTCTGGACTTTAATCTCTTGGGTGGTTCAAAAGAATTGCAAATATGAAGTCTTTTGATGGTCAAAGCTCTTAATTTCAGTGAAGTCAAATTTATTAAGCCATTTCCTTATATCCTATATAACTTGTCTTTATACTCAAAGTAATGAAAGTCAAGTCGGTTTGGTGTGTTACTTTCTAAATCTTTATACATGTTTTGGCTCAATTACATATGTGAGGAGTTCCAATGCTAAGAGATAGAACCTTCCTCAGAGAGAAATATTAATGTTTTAATATTAAGTACGATGTTTACTGAAAATGTCTTTAATCATGTATTTTTGCTTTTATCATGAATATTATGAACAGTTTTTGCACCCGTTGAGATGATCTAATGACTTTAGTCAAAGAGGAGAGTGAAAAAGTTGGCTTAAAAACTCAACATCCAAAAAATGAAGATCATGGCATCTGGTCCCATCACTTCACAGCAAATAGATGGGGAGACAATGGAAACAGTGGCAGACTTCATTTTTTTGAGCTCCAAAACCACTGCAGATGGTGACCGCAGCCATGAAATTAAAAGATGCTTGCTCCTTGGAAGAAAAGCTATGACCAACCTACACAGCATATTAAAAAGCAGAGACATTACTTTGCTGACAAAGTTCCATCAAGTCAAAGCTATGGTTTTTCCAGTAGTCATGTACAGATAAGAGAGTTGGATCATAAAGAAAGCTGAGTGCTGACGAACTTATGTTTTTGAACTGTGGTGTTGGAGAACTCTTGAGAGTCCCTTGGACTGCAAGATCAAAGGAGTCAATCTTAAAGGAAACCAGTTCTGAATATTCATTGGAAGGACTGATGCTGAAGCTGAAGCTCCAGTACTTTGGCCACCTGATTCGAAGAACTGACTCACGGGAAAAGACCCTGATGCTGGGAAAGACTGAAGGCAGAAGGGGATGACAGAGGGATGAGGTGGTTGGATGGCATCACCGACTCAGTGGACATGAGTTTGAGCAAACTCTGGGAGTTGGTGATAGACAAAGAGGCCTGGCATGCTGCAGTCCATGGGGTCGCAAAGAGTCAGGCACAACTGAGCAACTGAACTGAACAATTTTACCCCAGAATCAGTTAATGTAGTGAATTACATCCATAGATTTCCTAATGTCCAACTACCACTTAATTTCCAGAATAAAGGCAATCTGCTCATGAAGCAGTAACCTTTTTAAACCTTACTAGAATTGGCTAAAAATATTTTAAATTTTACATCTGTATCATAAGTGGGCCTGGCTTATGATGTTTTCTTCTCATCTTGTCTTAGATTTTAGAGTGGAAGATTATCCCAGTCTTACAAAAGAAACTGAAGTGTCCCCCTATTGCCATCATAATCAAAACAAATTTTTGGAATGTGAATTGGAACCAATTGATTCTTGAATGTGTGGGAGAACCTGCCTGTCTGATACAGTAAATGCTGGTCAAATTTAATTCCTATGTGTGGGTACTGTGTGTATTCAGTCATGTTCGACTCTTTGTGACCCCACGGACTGCAGCCTGCCAGGCTCCTACATCCATGGGATTTTCCAGGCAAGAATATGGGAGTGGACTGCCATTTCCTTCTCTAGGAGATCTTTCTGACTCAGGGATTGAATCCACATATCCCACATTGCAGGCAGACTCTTTTACTATCGAGCCACTGGGGAAGCATATTTATCATTTATTTTGCTCTTCCTTCCTTCTTGCATCTCTGACCTTCCATCTGAGAGCTAAGAAAATTTTTCTCCCTGAATTACTTTCTTAAAGTTCTTCCTTAAGAATGTCTTTCTCCTGTTGGTGTGGTAGTCAAGGTTCAACTAGAGAAACAGAACCAGTAAGAGATTAAACAGACACACACACACACATACACATGAGATTTATGATAAGACCCTGGCCGACATGATTATGAGGACTGGCTAAGTAGGCTGCATAGGACAGGCAGCCAGGAAGAACAGACACGGCAGGTGGGTCTGCAGGCAGGGGCCAAGCGGCCGCCCACAGACAGAGCTCCCCTCTTGCAGGCAAACCTCGAGCCTGTTTTACAAGCCTTCTGCCTGGTTCTGACAGGCCTACCCAGCGTATGTAGGATAATCTTCCTTATTTAAAGCCAAATGATTACAAGTTTAAACTACATACAAACAAATATCTTCACAGCAACACTTAGATCTGCTGCTGCTGTTGTTCAGACGCTAAGTCTTGTCTGACTCTTTGCGACCCCATGGACCGCAGCACACTAGGCTCCTCCGTCCAACACTATCTCCGGGAGTTTGCTCGAATTCATGTCCATCGAGTTGGTGATGCTGTGTGATTAAATAACAGGGGGGCCACAGCTTTGCCACGTGGACACAACCATTAAAGGCAACACAGAGTGCAAACTCCGCTTTTGTAGGGAAATGTATTCACAGCTCTATTACAATTAAAAGATATTTTAGTTGACCAAGGATTCTAGGTATTCTTTCTAAAGAATTTTTTTTTTTAATTCTTTAACTTAAAAAAAAAAAGTCCCTCTTTACTAAATATTTTAGAGCTGAATACGCTGTGCAGTTATAGACTTCTCCTTGTATCCTCAGTCTGGGGCCGAGGGACTTCCTGAACAGATGAAGCGTGCATGTCACTGGCTCCAGCCTCGTCCTTTCAATGTGGTCTCTCCTCCACGTCCTGTCCGCTCCATTTACAACTGAGCGTGTGGATTACAGGCACATCCACTCTACCCTTCGAGTCTCTTACACTTTGTTTCTTTATAGCTCTGTACTAAAATCTGGATAATTTTTCAGTTATATCTTCCAGTTCAGCAAATCTCTCTTCCATTAGATCGAATTGGCTATGAAACACATCAATTTCCTTTCATGTGAATTACATGCTTCCTTACCAGGAGTTTATTTGCTATATTCTTAAAATTGTCTTTACACTCGTTAAAGTTTTTCTGCCCTGAACATCTTTAAAGCCTCTTCTACTTATTTGAACATCTTAAGCACAGCTATTTTATATTGTACTTCTGATAATTCCAGTATTTGAAATCTTTGCAAATCCATTTCTGACTGCTGTTTCTGGTTCATGATCTGTTTCTCTGTATGTGTGATGACTGTCAACAGTGAACTTTCTCCTTGGGATTGCAGCTGGGAGAATTATCCAATGCCCGGAAGAAGCAGGGTGGTTCCTCAAGGAGGGGGTGTACTTGCTGCTGCTAGAGGCCTGAGGACACCTACAGTTTAGGATCCCCTTACAATTGAGTTTGGTCAGCCCAAACCAGACATTACAAATTCAGGCTTTGGACGCCTGTGCACGCTGGTGCATGGGAACTTCTCTACAGAGCTCCCTTCTCTCTTCCCGGTTCCAGAGCTTTGGGGGCACAAGGCCACGGAAGTGGCTTGAAAGAAGGCACACTTTTATTTCTGGTTTAGCTTCATGCCAAGTCTTCCCGGATTTACAAGAGCTGAGTCTCCCATCACACTTCTCATCCTGGGAGCAAGCGCTGGGGCTTTGCCTCATGTGATCCTCACAAGGCGTTTTGCAAATCCTGTGTTTTAAGTTGTTCCAATACATAACGCTGGTGGCTGAGACGGTAAAGCGTCTGCCTGCAATGTGGGAGATCTGGGTTTGATCCCTGGGTCAGGAAGATGCCCCTGGATTAGGAAATGGCAACCCACTCCAGTATTCTTGCCTGGAAAATTCCATGGACAGAGGAGCCTGGTAGGCTACAATCCATGGGATTGCAAAGAGTCAGACACGACTGAGCGACTTCACACACACGAAAAAAAGTACAGAAGCGAGCACTGGATCCTTCCCTGCCGTGTCATCAGGAATAAGAGCCAACTCTAACTCTTATCTTCAAATTATATGCTTCTCTCCTGGGTTCACGTTCTCTCAATTTTGTCAAACAGAGGACGTGGGTGGTTCCTGACCCAGAGCCGGTCACAGACTCACAGTCAGCAACGTGGATCATTTACTAAACAGTCTCATATTCGTTCAGAAACATCAGTCATGTCTTTGAGAATTCATCTATGTTGATCATTATTTTTTTTAACCAATTGATTCCTGATTGTGCTTTCCCTTTCCACCCCCACCCCCAACCTTTAGCCACCTGTAATTAGTACACAGAAACCTGCAGACAATCCGGTGAGTTTGGGCAGCTGTATACAGTCCTGCTACCATCACGACAAACCAGGTATAAACATGTCCAATCACGTAGAAGAGCTTTCCGCGTGTCCCTCTGCGCTCCCAGTTTCTTGTGGTAAGAATGTGAGCAGGAGCCCCACGCCCTTGACACACTCCTCAGCATGCCGTCCCGCCCCGGCAGCGCCCCTCAGCACTGCGGAGCCTGCGCCCGGCTCACCTGCACGGCTCCATGATGCTCTCAACAGAGCCGCAGGTCCCTTCAGGGGCACCTTCAAGCATCACTTTCTTACGGTTCATGAAACAGTATCCATTTCAAGAACGCAGTCTATTTGCATATGTAAAACTACTAAGCTGTTCTATAATTGGTTCTGAGTGACTGTTTCCGTATTTTACATTCAGCCTGTAAGTGTAATTGCTTTACAACCTTGTACTGGTTTCTGCTCTACACGGAGTGAGCCAGCTCTAAGTGTCCATATATCCGGCCCCCTCTGACTCCCGCCCCCACCCCCGAGGTCATCGCGCAGCCTGGCCGGGCTCCGAGCTGGCCAGCGCCTTCTCACGAGCCAGCTGCCTCACATGCGGCAGTGTTTGTGCGTCAGAGCTGCTCTCCCTGTTCATCCCGTTCCCTCTTCACACCCACAAGTTCATTCTCTACATCGACATAATATAACACTCCACAGATGTGAGTTTTGTTAACGTAGCTGCTCTCAGGATGAGGCCAACACTAACGTTTGTGAGCTTCACAGAGTTGAGCCGGCAGGGCACAGGTGTTAAATCACGTAAACTGTGTCAAACAGTCACAGATGAATAAAAAGCTATTGAGCAGCAAAGCCAAGGTTGAGCCCAACTCCATCTGGCTCTAAATGTGTATATATATATACGTGTGTGTGTGTGTGTGTATATATATACACATATACATATATACTTTTAGTAGTTACGTTAAAATAAAAAAAGACCATGTGTGAACTTTATCAAATGATAAATCTAGTTACAGAATCTCAAGGTCAAAGGAAAGCGAAATGTTATTCCACCCATCCACTCAGTCCTCGACGCCCACGTAACCTGAGCTTGGAACTCAGATTCGACCATGGGAGGTGTAACTGTCTCCTCCCTGACAAAACACGGGAAGGGCATGGACACTTACCAAGCGTGCACTGCACACCAGCCTGGGGCTGCCCTGGGCTGTACACGTCAGCACACACACCATCCCTCCGTCCTGCTCTAACCCGGGGAAGGAATCCCATCTGCACAGGAGCCCTCCAGGGACACAGAGCTCCAAAGAGAACCCACCCCATCCTTGGAAATTCACACAAGACACCTCTGATCCGGAAACCCACCCAACGTGCTTCTCTTTGCTCCTTAGAGAGGTCTACTGGATAAATCTAACGTTTCTTCACATTTTGGAAGGCAGGTAGGTGTTTGGCCCACAGAGCATCTTCCTAACTCAGATCATTTTTTAAAACTACTTCAGAATACAGGTAAACAGTATCGGATTTTTCACCATGCTGATTTGACACTTATTCTGTTACTTGATCTCTTTCCTCTTAACAGCAAAAAGCATTTCTCCTAGCTTGCCAGTTTCTCAAGGGCATCACCGAGTGTTTACTCATGTCTTCATTCTGGCCCTGTGCACAGTTGATGACACACTCTAAGTCTTCATTAAATGTTGAATTCATATAACTAACTTTACATGTAAAACTGCCATGTGGAATAAGAAAAGTAAGTGTTAAGAACTTAATTCAAATAACGTAAACAGAAACTAAGGCCAGCCTCAATTAAGAGACTTGCCGTGATCACACGATAGGATAACAGAAACACTGCATCTACACTTTCTGAACTCTGATGTCATTAAGATGCTGCTTTTTGCAACGACAATTATATTTTCTGGGCCAGAAATCAAGACACACAAGGAGAACTATAACTTTTTTTGGAATTTTGAATTTGTGATTGTGGAAAGTCTTCTGTCCATGGAATTCTCCAGGCAAGAATACTGAAGTGGGTAGCCACTCCCTTCTCCAGGGGATCTTCCTAACACAGAGATTAAACCCAGGGCTCCTGCATTGCAGGCAGATTCTTTACCATCTGAGCCCCTTCCTGGGAAGCCCCTTACAAAGCTCAAAAACTTACATATTTAGGAATCATTTTTTATAAATCGGATTACATTGGGATGGTCCTATAAAAAACTCGGTTTGTTCACCAAGTTGTATCAGCATAACAGAACTAAGATAAGCCCACTGAAGATGCCTAGTCACGCTAGCCACACACTAGTCCTGTCTAGTCGTAACTAGTCACCGCTCTTCCTGCTGTGCGTGGGCAGTCCTGCTCTCTGAGACCATCAGCTGAGCAGCTGTCCCTGAGGAAGTTTCTAATAGCAAAGTTTAGACACAAGTTTACAGTGACAAAAAGGTGTTACAAGTTTCTGATACATTCAAGGTACAGACAAAACACGGAGGTGCACTCTTACCTGCTTGAATAGCTGGAGGTTGACTGCGGTTTCCAAGAACTGCTTCATGAGACTTGAACGGTGCTTTACGAAACTCTCCTCACAGAACGTGATGGGCTCACCCTGGGTAGAAGCAAAGAATGTGGGGAGGTCAGAGCAAACCAGTCGATCTGAGGGAGGCACCCAGTAGGTCACAAGGGAGTGTAACACTCAGAGCCAACTCCTAGGAGCTCCGAGTGTTAGAGGGAGTCAGGCCCTTACACACACTGGCTGGAGTTGAGGCTGGCAGAAATATTCCTCAACCGATAAACTTCTGCTGTAGCTTCCTAATCAAGAATCCTTTAGGCTCTTAAAAATGCTGACTTTCACTCTCTCAATGTAAGAATAAATTCCCTAAAAACAAAGATTTAATATCATCAGATTGATTATGAATTACATTAAAAACAGCACATCTACTTGCAAAAGCCCAACAACTGTATTTCATCCTGACTAGAAAATATTCTTACTATAAAAATTGCTGCGTGATTTTTGCCACTTACGGTATGATCATTAATTTCCTTTTGGTGGTTTAGTTGCTAAGTCATGCCCGACTCTTTGCGACCCCATGGACTGTAGCCTTCCAGGCTCCTCTGTCCATGGGATTTTCCAGGCAAGAACACTGGAGTGGGTAGCCATTCCCTTCTCCAGGGGATCTTCCTGTCCCAGGAACTGAGCCTGGGTCTCCTGTAGTCCAAGCGGACTCTTTACCAACTGAGTCACCAGGGAAAACCCTGAAAAAAAATTCCTTTTAATTGAAAGGTCTATCAATCACATTCTCTTCGTGATTACAAACCCAATTCTGACTGGATACTTTCTAGATTAAGTCCTAGAGAGTCCAGCTGCCTGAACTTACTCTATTTGCTAAGTGTTCAGAACTCTGCAAATCAGAAGTCTCAGGCTCCACTAGACACCCCTCCTCCAAATCACAAGGACATTCATTCCAAACGCAGCTTCCACATACTCCCACACGTGAGCCCAGAAAGCGCCCTCACTGATGGACCCCTGCCTCGCTGCTGCCCTCCACAGTCTGTTCACACAGACGAGGAAAAGTGACCGAACCTCATGATCAAAGTGAAAACAGACCCTAGGGTCCAGGATTTGGTCCCTACAGTAAGTCCTCCAGCAATCAATACACTGCAATACAAGGGAGAAAAGTGAGCTTGTCCATCCACTTTCTCACAGAACTTCAGAAAATATTAATTATCATTTAATTTTAAGGAAGAACTACTGTCTTGATTGCAGGTATCTGTAAGTAAAATTCTGAAAACCGCTTCTTGCACAAATAAAATGATGGGACTAGCCATCTGTGTAATTAAGCTGTTACCACTCTGATGGTTAATGACACTATGGAAGCGCCCTGCTCCACACGGCACCTGTTAGTCACAGTCAGTGCTATTTACATTTAAGTTTATTAACATTAAAACAGGAAGTCAGTTCCTCAGTCACACTAGCCACATCTGAAATGTTCGGCGGCCACAAGGGGCTAGTGGCTACTGTAACAGACAGGACAGACACAGAACACTTCCTTTATCACAGGAAGTGGTCCTGGACAGCATCGCTCCAGAGGCAAGAAAACAAAGTTCAAGCTGAGAATCACAGAAGACAAATCAATAATCTATTAATAGGTGCCACCTACCACCAGCCATCAGCTGATAATCCGTAATAACACTGCTGCTGCTGCTAAGTTGTGTGTGAAATCCAGTCGTGTCCGACTCTGTGCAACCCCATAGGCGGCAGCCCACCAGGCTCCTCCGTCCCTGGGATTCTCCAGGCAAGAACACTGGAGTGGGTTGCCATTTCCTTCTCCAATGTGTGAAAGTGAAAAGTGAAAGTGAAGTCGCTCAGTCGTGTCCAACTCTTAGCGACCCCATGGACTATAGCATACCAGGCTCCTCCATCCATGGGATTCTCCAGGCAAGAGTACTGGAGTGGGGTGCCACTGCCTTCTCCTATAGTAACACTAACAATATACATTTTCACATTAATTGTTGCCATTCTTAAATACTATAGAATGGCTTTTTAAACTGGCTTAATTTACATAAATATATTTTGGATAATCAAAAATACACTATACTTGCCACTATCATAGAACTTACAACTTAATGAGGAAAAGAAAAACAAACAAGCAATCTGTTAAGGATCTGTGGTTTTCGAATCCCCCCATTATCAGGAATATACCTAGTTATCCAGGGCCCAATAAATGCCTTATAAGCAAACAAATGAAATAGCCAGTGAGATAAAGCCTGCTCTGTAGGAAATACTGTCTTTGCAAAAGCAAATATAAATTTTAAAACTAAACAAAAACCATTGTCTCTAGCGGCAGTTCCAACTATACCACTGCTATCACAAAGAAACCAGTACGATTCATAACCTTGGTTTTTATTTGATGGATTTTCCCTCAAACATGTGAGATTTAATTTACATCTATAATGTCTAAAAGTTGTAACGATGCAGCACAGTCTTCAGTTCAAACACAAAGCTCGACCTCCAGCTGAAAATCTCAAGACTTCCGATGTTGCAGGCAGCGTTTCTTCTGACTGGAGGGAGCAGGGCATGGCCCTGATGTACTCCTTTCCCAGTCTGGAACCAGTCTGTTGTTACATGTCCAGTTCTAACTGTTGCTTCTTGACCTGCATAGTTTTCTCAGGAGTCAGGTAAGGTGGTCTGGTATTCCCATCTCTCGAAGAATTTTCCAGTTTGTTGTGATCCACACACACAGTCAAAGGCTTCACCGTAGTCAACGAAGCAGATGTTTTTCTGGAATTCTCTTGCTTTTTCTATGATCCAACGGATGTTGGCAATTTGATCTCTGGTTCCTCTGCCTTTTCTAAATCCAGCTTGAACATCTGGAAGTTCACGAACTGCTGAAGCCTGGCCATCAGCCAACATGAATTATCTGTAAGAACTCTGTCCTCACCCATCTCCTAGCAAATGCTTGCGATTTCTTGGGGAAGCAGCAGGGAGAGCGCTCTGGTCTGCTGTCCACGCATCTTTGAAGACACCAATCATGGTAAAAGCTTCCAATGAACCTTCAACTGGTCAACAGCTTGGTCACGAAGAATCTTCAGTTCAGTTCAGTTCAGTCACTCTGTCTGACTCTTTGTGACCCCATGGACTGCAGCACACCAGGCCTCCGTGTCCATCACCAACTCCCTGAGTTTACTCAAACTCATGTCCACTGGGTCAGTGATGCCATCCAACCATCTCATTTTAATGATCACCACAAAGACAAAACCCTGGCACATCTTCCAGTTTTCTCTCAGGGGAAAGAAAAATCAGTCCTGATTAACAGTGCTCTAAAGCTGTATGTGTGAATACACGAGAGTCCCAGCTGCTGGCCCCTTTGGGGTGTACCCTGTGAGACTGACTGTAAGTGACTCCCTGGTGGGAGTGCCTTTCAATCCAGGTTGAGCTGGACGGCATGGTAAAAAGGACTCCTTAGGATCTTTTGGTTTATTTACAATCTGACTAGAGATTGGGACTGGGATTGAGTGGTTTCTCAAACACTGTCTTGTTCCGAGTAAAGTGACTCCACGTCCCGTGTTGGCCCCTGAACTCCCAGTTCACATCTGCAGTGGGAGATCTCATGAGGGGCCTTCTGTGACTTCACAGCGGAAGGTGAGCTAGTTTTGAACATGACAGGAAGCTTTATGAATCACAGAGGGAAAAGACAGTCCTGAGAGAGGACAGACATGGACACAATGTGCCCAGTGTGTCTGGAGAGAAAGCGCCAAAGTTGCGTAGGAAGAGATCAGCTGAGGCCTAGGGGCCGCTGGACACAAGTAACAGAAAGAACCAGAGCGGGAGGAAGAGCAGGCGGCCAGCCTGGAGAAGGCCTGGGCCACATCCCAAGACATCAGTTCTCTCCTTGGAGACGTCAGGCAACTCAGAGAAGTGTGTACACAAGGAGGTGATGAGATTGTGCCTGTGTTAGAATGGAGAGTTTACAGGCAAGAGGAAACCATGGGGACAGGCAGATCAATTAACAGTGTGAGATAAATCAGGCAAGGAGAGATGAACTAGGCAGTAGAAAGAAAGAAACAGTAATGCCTCCCATCACCGAACGTTCACAGGGCACTAGTGACGACCAACAGCAGTAACAGTAGCTGATGAGTGCGCCACGCTTCCCGTGCACCAGGCGCTGTCGTAAGAAGTAACAGTAGCTGATGAGTGCGCCACGCTTCCCGTGCACCAGGCACTGTCATAAGACACTTAATGCATACTAACTCACGCAAACCTCAAGCTCGTTATCATCACACTTCATACACGATCAAACTAAAACATGGGCTTTCCTGGTGGCTCAGCAGTAACGAATCCACCTGCCAATGCAGGAGCTGTGGGCTCAATCCCTGGGTTGGGAAGATCTCCTCGAGAAGCAAACGGATACTCACCTCAGTATTCTTGCCTGGAGAACCTCATGGACAGAGGAGCCCAGTGGGCTATAGTCCACAGGGCTGCAAAGAGCTGGATATGACTCAACAACAACAAAACTTAAAACATAAAGTTTAAGTAACTGGCTCAAGACTGCACAGCATTGTTAAGTGCTAGAAACAGGGTTCACGCTATGCTCTCGAGCTCTGAATTACTATATTTCTGGATATCCTAGACTATACGAAATATTTTATATATTCCATGTCATGGAATCTGTAAAAGTACAATAAGCTGTGATCATTATTACATTTTACAGATGAAGAAGCAGAGTTTAAGCAGATTCACCCAGGTTGTGAGCGTCTGAAGTTCGTGTGGTTAATGACACTGCTAAACATTTCATGGCAAAATCAGAAGGACTTATTTGTCAACTGATACGTGGTAGTGATTCTCAAAGCTGGTCCAGGGACTCTGATCTTTCCATAGCATCTGTGACATTAAGACTGTTTTCATAATAGTGCTAAAATGTTATTTGCCCTTTTCACTTTCATTTTCTTATGAGATTCAACAGAGATTTCCAAAGGCTTCAAAATTTGTGATAGTGCAACAGACTGAAGGCAGAATCAAATATAAAAATCTAGCCAATTTCTTTTAAGCCAGACAGTAAAGAGATTTGGAAAAATGTAAAACAGTACCATTCTTCTAAGTTATTTAGAAATATAGTTATTTTTATGAAAACATGTTTTATGGTTATCTTTAGTAGGTCTGTGTTTTTATTTTTTTTCATTTTTAAATTATTTTTTCTTTTTATTTTGTCTGTATTGTTTTAAATAAATTAATAAATATTTAGAATACATTCAGTTTTCATTTCTAATAGGGTAAATGGTGATACATATACTGACATACACAGAAGTTCTTTGATGCCCTTTGACAATTTTTAAGTCCCTTGGACTTCACGGTGATCCATCCAGTCCAACCTAAAGGAAATCAGTCCTGGGTGTTCATTGGAAGGACTGATGTTGAAGCTGAAACTCCAATACTTTGGCCACCTGATGCGAAGAGCTGACTCATTTGAAAAGACCCTGGAAAGATTGAGGGCAGGAGGAGAAGGGGACGACAGAGGATGAGATGGTTGGATGGCATCACTGACTCAATGGACGTGGGTTTGGGTGGACTCCGGGAGTTGGTGATGGACAGGGAAGCCTGGCATGCTGCAGTTCATGGGGTTGCAAAGAGTCGGACACAACTGAGCGACTGAACTGAAGAGAGTAAAGACGTTCAGAGACAAAAAGTGTAAGGACCACAGGTATACAAGAAAAAGATGAGCAATGGCCAAAGATGACTTCTGGATTTCTAGCTTGCGGATCAGAAGATGCCATTGCTTATTAAAGACCAGGAACACAGAACAAAATCCAGATTTAAGAAGAATCTGATAAAATCAGTTCTGGTGTATGTCCTGGCTTGGGTTCTGCACCAAGCCTGAGATGGGGATTCTTGTTTGAGTGGCTTTTTGGCGGAGAGGTCTCAGGAAATAAGTCCCAAGGGGAACAGGAGATGACAGGGGGAAAAACAGGCATGAATGCAGCTTCAGCCTGAACCCGTGGAAAAGCATGAGTCTTGTGGCTGAGGCCACCTGCCATGAGATGAGGAGGCCAGTTTCCTGCAGCCTGGGTTGGTCAGTTGCTGATCTTTTGGGAGTAAAGGTGGAGAAGATGGGGTACCTGGTGAGGCACCATCCATTTAGCCAAGGGCAACCTTCCTCTGGAAAGAACACCAGCCCGTTCAGCCTGGGCTGGGCCTCTAGCACAGGGAAGGGTACAGGGTGTGAAGGTCCCCTGGGGATACGTAACACAAGCTACAAGTCCTGATTTTCAGTGATTATCTGTGTAGACGGAGTTAAGTATTAAAGTTAAGCTGATCACCCTACTTAGGGACAAAGATTTATGCAACTGGGAAATACTTATCTATACCAGTCAGAATGGCTGTGATCCAAAAGTCCACAAGCAATAAATGCTGGAGGGGGTGCGGAGAGAAGGGAACCCTCTTACACTGTTGGTGGGAATGCAAACTAGTACAGCCACTATGGAGAACAGTATGGAGATTCCTCAAAAAACTGGGAATAGAACTGCCTTATGATCCAGCAATCCCACTGCTGGGCATACACACTGAGAAAACCAGAATTGAAAGAGACATGTGTACCCCAATGTTCATAGCAGCACTGTTTACAATAGCCAGAACGTGGAAGCAACCTAGATGTCCATCCGCAGATGAATGGATAAGAAAGCTGTGGTACATATACACAATGGAGTATTACTCAGCCATTAAAAAGAATACATTTGAATCAGTTCTAAGGAGGTGGATGGAACTGGAGCCTATTATACAGAGTGAAGTAAGCCAGAAACAAGAACACAAATACAGTATACTAACGCATATATATGGAATTTAGAAAGATGGTAAAAATAACCCTATTTACGAGACAGCAAAAGAGACACTGATGTATAGAACAGACTTTTGGACTCTGGGACCGGGAGAGGGTGGGATGATTGGGGAGAATAGCAGTGAAATATGTATAATATATCTGAAACGAGTCGTCAGTCCAGGTACGATGCCTGATAACAGATGCCTGGGGCTGGAGCACTGGGACGACCTGGAGGGATTGTGTGGGGAGGGGGGAGGGAGGAGGGTTCAGGATGGGGAACACGTGTATACTGGTGGTGGATCCATCTTGATGCATAGTAAAAGCAATACAATATTGTAAAGTTAAGCAAAATAAAAAAAAAAAAAAAGGAAAAAAAAAAGAAATACTTATCTACAATACAATTCATGTTTTTTAACTACATGGTTCATTGACAGAAGAAGTAAACAAATATACAGTCTGGCAGAGGCACAGAATAATCAGGTAGAAATACTGAAAGATGGAGAAGAAAAACTCTTCATGGGAAAACTGCGATGTGATGGTAAAGGAGCCGCCCCTCTTGCTCATGGAACAGTGATGAGGCAACAGAAAGAATGAAACCGCAATCGTGGCACTGGAATGCCACACGAAGGGGCCTGGAAGGAAGCAAGGAATGGCTCGTTGTAGGACAGGACAAAGCTCTTATGATAGAGAAGAGGACCAGACTTCCCAGCGAGGAACCACCAGCACTGGCCACGGTCACATTAAGCATGTCAGTCAACAAACACATGTGAAGGGTGAACAGACGACAGATGAGGTGTCACCACCAGCAGTAAAAACACCGACGTTCATGCTCGGTTTACCTTTTAAAACATAAAAAGCAGAGTCGTGACTGTCCACAGGACAGGGTCACTCTACGTCACCTGTATGATGACTAATAGCAGCCAGGATGCCAGAAACTTAACTGCAAGTCACCCGGACCTGATGGCCTTAAATAACTCAGACCCGGCCTCAGGGCCTTGGTCTGCAAATGATATGAAGAGGTACAAATGATGACCCTTTATTTAGTGCAATCATTTAAAATACTCTCATGTTTATAACAATGCTTTTCTTTCAGAGATCAGCAGAGGGTACTCTATTTTAGTTATGTTGAAGGAATATTCCTTACCAAATTTACTTTGTCTACTATATCGTGTTTCATGATCTTAGCTAATAGAGTATCAATTACATGCCAGGCACTGTTCCAGTAACTAACAGATATGAACTCATGTTATCCTCTAAACCGCCCACGAAGGACTATTGTCTTTTTTTTTTTTTTAAACACACGAGGAAATGAAAGCACTCGGAGGTTATCAGCCCCAAGCCATATAAGTGCTTAGTCACAGGGTGAGGATTCAGACCGTTCCAGAGTTTGTGCCCTCGTCATTTTTCTTCCATTCACTTGGCACGTTAGTTTGACCTCCCGGTTCTGAACTCTTTAAAGTAGCTGCACTTGCTGCTGGCTACAAAAATCCAAAACCAGCCGAACAGCCATTATTTTAGTGAAATCACTTTCCAAAAACTTTAAGGAGTTTTATGATTTTTCTGTGCAATTAAGGACAGTTTGTCAACCGTGCCAGTGTACCTTCTAGAGAGTGTAAGTTAGGCTGGAGAAGAAAAGCGACAACATTTTAAGCACTGTCACTCGGACGTTCCAAGGGCTTCATTCATAACACCAGTTACTCTGGGGCGGCACTCAGCGCGTGCATTTGAGAGTGAGCGTTCAGGTCCTCCGGAGGGCTTTCGCTCACCCCCACAGCCAGCTGCATCCCCAGCACCACCACCGAGTGCAGAGGGAAGAGGAAGGAGCGGCTGGAGCGGAGGCAGTCACCCCAGGTGGACCGAGCCACGCGTGGACTTACAGGGCGGGAGGAGACCAACTGCCTCCCCAACTCACACACACTCCGTCAGAGGCCTGCACCGTCTGCCCCTCTCAAGAATACTCCTGAGACTCGGTCTTCACATAGACAAATACCGAGAGTCTCCCATGTATCTTCATTCAGAGGAAATGTTAGATTCGGAAGATGCATCTCAAGGAGTGTACGGCATGAGACAGGCAGCACAGAGTGGAAACGCTCCACACCAGTCCGCAAGCAGGACGGTGGGAAGAGCGGATGCAGACATGGGCCCCTAGCCATCAGCTGGGGACCTCAATGATGGTTTTAAATCTCCATAAGCATCAATTTTCTGATCTTCAAAATGAAAGGGATAATATTTTAATGGCTTATAAAGATTAAGTGAAAGAGTTAATATAAAGGGCCCGTCAATGCCTGGTATCCAGCAGGCACTATATGGTCAGTTGTCTTAATAGCAATTAAAAAATCATTAATGTAAGTAAGAGTTAAAACCATTCATGTAAGCAAGACTCAATTAATGTAATTGAGAGTCCCTTGGACTGCAAGGAGATCAAACCAGTCAATCCTAAAGGAAAACAGTCCTGAATATTCACTGGAAGGACTGATGCTGAAGCTGAAGCTCCATTACACTGGCCACCTGATGTGAAGAGCTGACTCACTGGAAAAGACCGATGCTGGGAAAGACTGAAGGCGGGAGGAGAAGGGGCCGACAGAGGACGAGATGGTTGGATGGCATCACTGACTCAATGGGCCATGAGTTTGAGCAAACTGTGGGAGATGGTGAAAGACAGGGAGGCCTGGCGTGCTACAGGCCATGGGGTCACAGAGAGTCGGACACGAATGAGCGACTGAACAAAACAACCAAAATATATTAATGATGAAAGTGAGAGTTGCTCAGTCATGTCCATGGAATTCTCCAGGCCAGAATACTGGAGTGGGTAGCCTTTTCCTTCTCCAGAGGATCATCCCAACCCAGGGATCGAACCCAGGTCTCCCGCACCGCAGATCGATTCTTTACCAGCTGAGCCACAAGGGAAGCCCAAGAATACTGGAGCGGGTAGCCTATCCCTTCTCTAGTGGATTTAACCCAGGAATTGAACAGAGGTCTCCTGAATTGCAGGCAGATTCTTTAACAACTGAGCTATTCATGATGTAACTGCAACTTCTAAATTTGGCTCATTTTTTTTTTTACATTGCTCAGAAAATATATTGAAGATACATGCCTATTATATAAATGTCAAAAAGACTGCATAAAATTTAAAAATGTGCTTTCAATAATTCAGAATACAGGAGTTTTTGTAAGGATAATACCTCAGACAAAACAAGTGTTTTATACACAATAAATAATTTCCCTTAAAAACTATTTTGAAAATATGTAACAAAAAAACGACTAAGTACATTCAGCACACTTTAAAAATTAAGTTTTCATTTGAAGACTGAGTCAAAGACACAGGAAGACATGCAGAATGAGAACACTCTCCTCCAACTCCCAGACAGAGCCAGCAGTGAAGAAAACAGGGTAAAACGTCACACAGAAAAAGAAAAAACATAGACAAATTAACAAATTCACAAAATGCAATCAATAAACAGGAAAGATACTCCCTGACAAAATTAAATGTTTTCCCACAGACACTGAGAATCTGGCTTTCACATGCTTAAAAGAAAAGTCAGAAACCTAGTACCCCTATCTGCTTAATTAAGCTCAAAGAAGGAGAAAATTAAGCTACAAAAACTATAATAATTAATGTCAAACATGGGATTTTTTATCATTTTAACCAGTACTTAACAACACTGATAATTTAAATCATGTAAGAAAATTTTCTCTTCAGTCTGCTTTCCTCAAATCTGAAGTCTTTTACAAGTTTAAAAAGCAAAATAAAAAGAAAAATGTAGTTTATAAAGATTAGTATTTAAATGTGGCAAAATTATTGCAAAGTGATACTTTTAACTTTCCTCCTGTAACTGTAAATCTGAAACCAATCTCTTTCCAAAACACATGGTATCTAAAATCAATCACTAAGTTTGTCTTTCAAACTCATTTTTATGTTTCAACTGCTTGATAATTTTAATGAATATGCTCCACTGTAGAATGGATGACTGGTTTCCAGTCTTTTAAAGAGACCCTGTAACTGTCAATAATCTCTGAAGACTCCCCCATGTGAGTTATATATACTACATATGGTACCATGAGTTCTACATCATGCTTTAAAAAATATACACAAATGTCAAAAAGATTAGCAAGCAAATTAGACCATATGCATTTTTCTAGAGACAGCAGCTCATCTGCCTATAAATTTACAGAATTCTCTTTGTGACTCAGTAACTCTTCAGAGGTACAAGAGCCACTGAGTGGGAACCAGTCATCTGGAAGTCAGCTCAGAAAGCACACGACCCACTCACGTTTGTTCAGTGCTTGTTTAGTGCACACAGTTTATGACACAATTTACACACTCAACCTGAAAGATAGCCAGAGGGGGTATAAGAATTCTCATTTCACAAATAAGATATGGAAGTTGAGAAGGAATAAAGAAATGGGTTGATGTTACACAGCCTAACAATGGTGGAATTCCTTTTAGATAACAGGTCTTATCGCTAACAATATTTTTAACCCATTTATTCATCTGGTTACAAAAGGGCAATGTAATCATTTTAGTAAAATTAGACTAACATACTTAACCAGTAATTCAGAGGGGGGAAAAAAACACATTTTAATTTCTATCTTTTTGGGCTACTTAACACCGTGGGTCACAATTCTACATAAAATCATTTTAGGATTATTAAAAAGGAAATGGCAAAGTGAGCTAACATATGTTAAACAGAAAAGCCCACTTAGAGAAGTGTTATGATTTAGGAAAACAATAAATTTCTAAATATTGCAAAATGTCCAGGTTCTAACACATTTAAACCTTCACATTGTACTTGACATTTCTAAACTAATAAACTCAACTGTCTGGTTAATTTCTTAGTAATCTTAGCAAGACTGGGTAGTCACTCTAAAATGCATTAACACAGTTCATTAGTTAAGAGATAAGAATTCCAATTTCAGATAGTAAGCAAGAAGGTGCTATCTGCAAGAGAATGCGGGAAACACTTAACTAAAGGGTTGAAAGAGCTCAAGCCAAAAGGTCAAGAACCTGGAGAGGGACACCATGTTTTACAGCATATTCGTTTGGATTTTTGAAAACCTTTTATGAAACATTTTAGGGTGGGGGGTATTCAAGTGTTTCATTCCCTGCCCCATTTCAAAGAACCAAGAGCCAATTAAAACAGTGATGAAGGGAAACGCTTACAGGTTTGTATCTCAGAGCATCTCTGTAGGATCCAAACAAAGCCGCCTGCGCCCTGAGGAAGGCCCTGGCTACTCCATCCCCCGTAGCCGTGGACTGCTTCTTCAGCTTATTTTTCAGGGCCGAGACCTGCGTGACAGAGAGGAGTCGTTACATTCACACCTCGGAAATTGGTACGGCGAGGGACGAGCCGATCCGCAGGCAGGCCGCAGCGTCCGAGGGTCAGCCCGGCCGCCTCCTCGCTGCCGCTTATCATCCTGACCGCGGGCAGCACCTGCTGGCCTGTTAATTGAAAGGGAAGCAGGGGCCCACGGTAATGTGCTAATGCAAATTGGTCTGTGCGCTCCGTTTTTATTCCCAAGGCCTCCTGACGTAAATAAGCTTTAACTATTTTACAGTAAACTGCTTGTGAGCTGCTTTCCTGCAGAGGTTCAGTCATTCATTGCAACATGTGTCTACTTGTTTGGAGATTCAGCCGGTTGGGGAGTGTTTTGTTTCTGCTACGGAAGGTTACTTGTTCCGGGCCCTCCAGGATCACTGGGTGTTTATTTTTGGAAGCCTCATTTGTACATATAATTTTCCAGTCACTTGTTGAATAGTTTTCAGCATTATTAGATAGAAAGTGGGAAGGGAGTGAAGGTTACTGAGAATCTAAGCGCGAGTAGGGAATTCTGTTACGCTCGTTAGACACTGGCTGTCCCATCTGACGTGAACAGTCTTCCATGCCAAGTACTCATGTTACTGTTTATGAACGAACAAACAGGGGCTCGAATGTGTGGACTGACTTGTCCTCAATATTTGGCTACCAAGAGGCGAAACTGAGATCTCAACCCAGTTCTGTCCAGTTTTTCCCACCACCATTCGCAGGATTCGAGTTCAACGTTATTGCCTTATGAACCAGTTATCCCACTAACAATGTTTCTAAATCAAAGGAAGACGTATGATCTAGAAATCTGCATACGTCTAAAAGGCGCCTACGTTTGCTACAATTTTCATACACTTGCATCCTTTAATTTCAGGTCCTGTGTATTAATATTTTGGGGCTTCCCAGGTGGCTCAGTGGTAAAGAATCTGCCTGCCAATGCAGGAGACAGGGGTTCAACCTCTGGGTTGCGAAAATCCCCTGGAGGATATGGCAACTTGCTTCAGTATTCTAGTCTGGGAAATCTCATGGACAGAGGAGCCTGGCGGGCTACAGCCTGGGTCTCAAGAGTTGGACATGCCTTAGTGAGTAAACCACCAGCTCCACAATCATACTGCTGATGTGTACTCTTGTCTTTTTAAAGAGGATGTGATATGATCTGTTCCCATGCCTCCAGTTCACTTGACCCATTCCTTTCCCATGTAAAAACCTCACTCTGTACACTTAAAAAGTACTAGTGATGCTCACACACATTCCTTAGCAATACCTGGGTCATGTAGCAATTCTGTTTTCTTAAGAAAAAAAACTGATGGGATGAGTTGGCCTGCTCCCTTACCAGAGCATATTCTCATCCTTACGACAGATACTACCAGATTAACCGCGCTGTTCCTCGTTTACGTATATGTGCAAGGAGTATTTACATTTCTTTATACAAGCAGTCCTGACTCTCCTGTGGATGATGATTGTAACTGAAGTGTCAACCTAATTAACAACCAAACTTTGAATAATGCTAATGAGAAATGAACACAGCATCAGAGGCAGGACCAGCTCTACAGGTGATAAACCTTCACAGGAGTGACATTTTCCAGTGTAAAGTCACAGCCACTGTGATCTGATCAAAGACACAGACCCCCACTGGGTCCAATTATAACCACAGTTTTGAAAAAATTACTGAGTTAGGATGCTCATAATCTATGCAGAAAGGCCTTTGCAGTATAGGTCTTTCCCCATAGCTGTGATCTTCTCAATTTATATCCAGGCTCCACAGATCCAGATAAAAGTTTAGAACCTAATTCACTTAGCCCACAAAGTGAATAAACCCAGATTCATTTAAGAAGTTGTTATTATTAAAATCTAACCTCAATAAATGCACATTTTTAGATAACCCACATATTCAAAAATAAATACAGCTGAAGGATGCAAAAACAAACCTCTGACTTAATGTCCTATATTCTGAAGATAGTAATAATGTTAAGTTCCAAATGCCTTTTAAAAAGAAAACAATGGGGATGAAATCAGCATGTGTATTCATTAATGCCCCCTAGAAAGGCTTATCATGCAAAGAATGACATTCTAGTCTTCCAAAGTATTATAAAAATAAAATTGGGTTATGTTTACTTTAGAAAAAAAATTAAACATCATGCCTTGTATCTTTGCAAAAGTGAATTCCTCAAGATGTATTTTCTACAAAACCTGAGGGTGGGGCTTCCCTGGGGGTCCAGTGGTTAAGAATCCACCTGCCAACGCAGGGGACACAGGCTTAATCCCTGATCCGGGAAGATCCCAGGTGCCAAGGAGCGACTAAGCCCGGGCACCCCCACCAGACGAGCCACCGCCACGAGACGCCTGCACACGCAACGAGAGAGGAGCCCTGCTGCTAAGTCGCTTCAGTCGTGTTCGACTCTGCAACCCTATAGACAGCAGCCCACCAGGCTCCCCCGTCCCTGGGATTCTCCAGGCAAGAACACTGGAGTGGGTTGCCATTTCCTTCTCTAATGCATGAGAGTGAAAATGAAAGTGAAGTCACTCAGTCATGTCCGACTCTTCGAGACCCCAAGGACTGCAGCCTACCAGGCTCCTCTGTCCATGGGATTTTCTAGGCAAGAGTACTGGAGTGGGGCGCCATTGCCTTCTCTGAGAGAGCTCTGGCTCCCTGCAACTCGAGAAAGCCCGCACAGCTCAAAGACCTAGTGCAAACAAAAATAAACACAAATATCTTAAAAAACAACAAAAAAGAAAAGACAATCCATAGCTGGTGGGTTGCTGTACGGATTATAAAGTATATGGAGCAAATGCCTTAAAGAAAAAACAAAGAAAAAAAAGCTGAAAATGACAATTCAGTTCTCCACAAATCAAGAATCCTTGGATGATCATGACACCTGTGCCAGCAGAGCCTGGAAGCAAGTCAGGCCACTGCTCAGCCTTCACCACCCCAAGTCCTTAACTATGATGTAACTGCCAAGCAAGTCTCCCACGGTTATGAATCACATTGCCACAAACCCTTCCTAAACAAAATCGTAACTATGTAGCCTTCACTTCCAAAATTAGTCAGTGTCAGTTCCTGAATTCCATCAAGAGGTCTATCAGATCAGATCAGATCAGTCGCTCAGTCATGTCTGACTCTTTGCGACCCCATGAATCGCAGCACGCCAGGCCTCCCTGTCCATCACCAACTCCGGGAGTTCACTCAGACTCACATCCATCGAGTCAGTGATGCCATCCAGCCATCTCATCCTCTGTCATCCCCTTCTCCTCCTGCCCCCAATCCCTCCCAGCATCAGAGTCTTCTCCAATGAGTCAACTCTTCGCATGAGGTCTATAGAACATAGCAAAGAAGAAAATACGTGCTCTAGAACTTCCCATAGGGTAGCCACTAGACACAGGAGCACCTGAAATGTGACTAGCTCAAACTGAGAGCTGCTGCTAGTTAAAAAAAAAAAAAAAAAAAAAAAAATTGGATTTTGAAGACAGTATCATAAAAAAAGTAAAACACCTCATTAATAATTTTTATTGATTACATGCTGAAACAGTATTTTGAATATACTAGGTTAAATAAAACATTAAAATTCATTGCAGCTATTTCTTTTTGCTTTTTAGCATGGTTGGTAGAAAATTTTTGACTGGCAATGTGGCCTACATTATGTTTCTACTGTGGACTATGCTATTTTACATGAACAGACTATTCGTGTTAAACATACTATTCATACAATTTCATACAGACATGTAAGACTAAAAAAAACTGCCTTGCAAGAAATATGGTTAAAGTTTTCCTTTGCCTATTTCTACATTATTTCACCTTTACAAACTGCACATGAAGAGCTCTTCCTTGACCTACTCGAAGTGAGCCTCGACTGTCAGCAGATGGGTGTGGTCCCAGTTTCTCAGACTAGAGGGGCAATGAGTTAAGTGTTTCTATGTGCACCCATGACAGCTCAGAAACAGCCTGTAAAAATGAAACGCTTTTTAACAGTCAGCTTCAGATACGAGGATACTACTCTAATACAAAATAACTGTCAACCTAGTTATTTTTCTGTACTGTAAACCATGGCAGTAAGTTATCACCAGTTACCACTGCCCTTTGCAGGGCTAATTAGCTGTGAGCAGATTTTAATACATATATTTTAATTTTAAAAAAAGAAAAGGTGATGAATCTTCTGCACTTTTAAAATACCTGGTCTGGGAAATAGCATTTTCTGCTTAATTCCCAAGGTTCTAAGTTTAGTTTTGACATAAATGTACATTTCTCCATGATATCCCAAAGCTTATACTCACACGTAACCGAATTCAGCAAAGCACCTGAAACTTTAGTAACAAAGTTACTAAACAAAACCTTATCATGGCCTCCTGAAAAAGCATGCATTGTTTTCTCTTGTTCTTAAGAAAGTAAGCTGCAATGTCTGCTGGCTGAGGATGACTTCAAAACTGATGTTTCACTTTGACATATTTAGTCTGTATATAAATTAAGTCTAATTAGGTATCATACTAGACCCTCTCCCCCCCAAAAAAGGTGAAAAAACTTCAGAATAAACATAATTTCACTGCTTTTATCAAGTGTCCAAATTCCTTTCCTACAATGAGCATCCAGGCGTCCGAGCAGCCGGAATTACAGCCTGGGTCTAAGCATAGTGTGAGTTCACTGCAACGTGGATAGTATTTCCAATTCTCACCCTTGCCCTCTCAGCACTAAGTGACTATGAGTAAAAGGAGGGAATTACACAAGTAAACACAGCAAACAGGCATAAATTAAGAGGGCAAACCACACACACATGGTCTGAGCAGTGCAGCAACGATGCCAACCGGGGTGAGGAAGGGAGGTGACACAGAGGAGCTGAGATTTTTCATGGAAGTGACAGGTTTCTCTCTTAACTTGACTTTCAGATGTGGCTTCTCGGGAAAAATAAATCAACCACTATAACCCACTAATTTTCATTTCATTTCCTGGGATCACAAAGAAAAACATCAGGGTAAAGAACAGAAAGTAGACATAAACATTCAGGAATAATATTGGGATAAACCATGTGTCCTGACAGGGCGCCGTGATATCTTTAAGTATCCGTATTTCTAATTGAACTCTACTCCAGAAACTACATACATTCAGAAGAGCTAATGCTTCAGATAATATCTTGCTTTAGAAAAAAATTACAATGTTAAAATCTTCTTTATTCTTCCCTGAAACATCTTATGGTCATTGTATGAACCCAAAATCAAATCCCTACACTTTAATCCCTCTAATGTTCAGTTTCTTAGGCAATAAAATGAACCCTTTTGTCTTAATTTTCTAACATGCTTCTATTTAAGGATTAAAACACTAACCTTTAACATTTGTTAAATGAAAAACATATGATACACTGGCAGAGGGCGTCATGACACTGTTTCTTTCAATGCTTAAATTACCTATCGGAACCTAAAATACAGTGTCATCTACAACTGTTTTCCCTTCAGAGGGATAGTAAAACGAAGACAACCAAGACTGCTCTTACTCCTTCTCAAGTCCAACATCATGCCAGTGTCTCAACAGCAATGTCATCTCCAAGAAAAGTACCCTCGGAGGCCCTCTTGACACTGCATCCTTCGCGTCTTCCATGAGCAGCACATCATGTCACCGAGCCCTAGCCATCTGACCTCAGATATGGATCTCAAATCTGTCCACCTTGCTCCAAATCCCTGCTGCTATCAAGTTCAAGCAGCAATCATCGCTCGCCTGGATGACTGCAAACGGTCTCTCAACCCATTCTCCTGCCTCATTCTGCTTGGTCAGACCCAGGGATCTTCAGGACCTAGAGCTGGAGGTGGCGTTTTTACAAGCCTAAGTGGCCTGCACTATTGCTCCTCTGCTACGGGTCTCCAGTAAAGGCCCAGTAAAGCCTTGAGTCCTGAACAAGAACCAGTGACCTCACGCTCTCACTCCAGCTATCTCTACCACCTCACTGTGTAACTCTCGCTTCTGTGCGTCTCACCACAGCTACACAGGGCTTCTCTCCCTTCCTGAATTTGCCAACAGCAGAACCTCTACATACGCTTATCCCTCCTCCTCTCACTCTGCGTGGCTTACTCACACCCACCGTTCAGGCCAGTTCTGCACAGACGTTCTGACGTCTCAAGCTGAACCACAAAAGGCCTATGTGAGTAACAGTGGCCTCTTGGCTTGACTACAGCTATTTCACTTGGGCTTCTTATGGCGGGGGTGCTCTCAAGTCCACCAGCATCTCACTGAGCTCTCACTCTCTCTCTGGGAGCAGAAACCCTAAGCTCCGAGGGGCACCTGGATAACCTGGCTGGGTTAGCCAGCCATCTCCCTGAACCGCCGAGACCTGGTGCGGCCAGGGGCTTGCGTCAGCTGATGGAACATGAGCTTCAGGACTGCAGTGTATATCTTCTCGTCCACTCTGCTCCCAGCTGCATACAGGCACATAGTAGGTGCCTCATCAGTATTTGAATGAGAGAATGAACAAATCAACAACCTGTCCAAGCACACTTCATCCTAACTTCTCTAGTTGACTGAGTAAGAGTGTGACGGGGCCCAGGATCCAGGGACCAGAATTCACTGACAAGGCCACCAAGGTGTCATCCCGTCAGCAGGGTCTGGGAACCACTATCGTGACAGTGCTCACAACATCATGTGCACAAAAAGTCTCTCGAATATGGAAAACTCAAGAACTTAAACACACACACAGAATTTTTCAATTATTCTAAAACCAAAATCAAGGTCTTTACATTAAATACATAAACACACACACACAGAGGCAGCAAGAAGAAGAGAAGTGAACTTTTAAGATGATACAGGAGGAGAAAAGATATTAGGAGAAAGGCTAGCTAATTTAGACGGAAATGAAAAGCCATGAGAAAACCAAGGAAACTCACGCGCACTGAAAAAATCACTAAAAGTAACAAATTACAAATCACTCAAATGGCAAATGTACAGAGACATGAAGGGAGGGACAGAGCAGGGCTGGACTGATTCTCCCATGCAGCCAAGAGAAACCAGTAAGATCTTTTAAATGCCTGAAGCCCAGTTAATTAAGACTTTGCGTTTTTAATTTTTGTTTTATTACGCTTTGGTATTGAAAGTTTATTAAAAAATACACACCGAGAAAACAGTAGGAAAACACAGGATCTGTTTATACTCACAGACAAAACAAAAAACAAAAACCCTTCGTAAACAGTCTCGTCTCTGAAAATAGCTATTGAGAAGAAAAGGGAGCCCCGTGACAGCCGAAGTCGGGCAGGAGCCCAGTGCCTGCCACCACGCCATGCTTCTCCAGGGCCAGGAGACACACGGCGGCCCTTGAGCCACAGAGGAGGAGATTAAACCCGCTTCCAGGCTTCTCCCTGTCATTACTGTGGGAGTCAGATGGAAACACCCTTAGAGCAACTAGGAAGCAACTCTAAACAGGGACTTGAACAGCAACCTTCGCTCCAAAGGGCAGAAGAAACACAACCTCGGTTCTCTCCCAGGACCGCTGACTGGGTGCCCACACTGCCTGCCACCCGGGGCTGCGAGGAGGGGCGATGCCCCGGTGCCTGGTCCACTAGCTGGACAGGGGGCGTCTCCTGGAGTCTATCCCATTAAATAAAACAACATCCTCGAGATCACTCTAGAACTCAAGTCAAACTGTTATCTTTCTCATCTGGACACGTGAGAGGTTTGCTGGGGCTTCATTCACTGCTAAACGCGATAAGGACTACAGCAGAGCGCTGGCTAACCTGGAACTAATAGAACATTCTCTGGGGCCTCTTTTTTTCTTTATAACATATATTACGACAATTTAACATATTAAACCTTCATGTTAGATTAGAAGAAATATCCAGTGAATTACACATATTTGCTGACTTACTTGTACAGTTGGTTAAGAGTTAAATTTATTTATATACTTGCATTTAAACTGACTTTTAAAAATTCTCCAAGAAAGCCAATTCTTTCCCAAACTTATTCCCAAATGAATTAACTCACTTGAATTTAGATGATCTAAAAATTTTAGTTAGAGTTTGGGTTTTTTCCCTTTAGTTTTTTTAGGCTTGTAGTGATTTTTAGTTAATCGGAGCAATTTGTGTCTTTCCTGTTCATGTCATGGTAAAACCATTAACCTAGTCCTCGGTGTGATACTTGAAAGTCTCAGACGCACCATGCTTTAGAGGACTCTATTTTATAATAAGGCCTTTTCAATGTTTTAATAATTAAATATGCTTTACACTGAATGTCACCATCCTGTAACATACTGTGGCCTACCGTGAAGGGTACAATAATGCTTCCGTGTGCAAACTGTATTTTCTGCACAACCTTGGAATAGAAAATAGAAAATCATTTTCCAATAGCATTACACAGAACATGAAAATGAGTTTTTAAAACAGTGCTGACAATCCTAATTTAAGTGAAATAAGTCATAATGATATTTCTTTAACAAGATCAGAATGGAGAGTGGGCTTCTACATCAACAAGAGGTACTCAGTACCCTGTGTACCACGTTCATATGAGAGGGACCATATGAACTAGCGTTTGGGCCGTAAGTCTGAGAATCAACTTGTAAGAAAAAAAGCTCCAGCCACACCAGGTCCAGGTCTGTGCCTTAACCCTCTGCTCTAGCACAGACGTAAGTATTTTGACCTGCCTCAGAGTATATTATTTTTCACAATCTAGTAAGTTGAAATTATTTAAAGACAGTTACGCCACACAGGTCAAAATTTGCTTTCCTAAGTAATGAATATTCTAATGCATGTGACTTTTTCAGATGTCAATTCTAAGCAGCTTTCTTCTATAATAGTTTATAGTTGTTTTAACTAAATATACACATACAGATTTCTTATATTTCATTATAATTCGAGTTAGCTTAATTATCCCACAAGTGGGGTATCCTATTCATTTTTGAAACAGTAACAATTCTCCTTACTTTCCAAATTCTTCTTGCTTTTCAAAAATGTTAAGGATGATAATTTAAATGAGTACTAATACTCTAGAAATGTTTTAAATTATTACATAATCAAAACTAAATTTGTATACTGTATGTATTTGCAATGAAGGAGGTCTCAATAGTGCATTTTATTAAATTAAAATGAACTCATTTGAGATTTCAAATGTTATATTTAATACAGACTGGCTCTTTCTGCCCCCACTTAAAAACATACCACAATAACAGTAACTGCAACTAATATTGTTACATAGCCCTAAAATTTATTCTTTTATTTCAAAACACTCAAATGACATATGTTTGACGGTACCTATATCTGGCACAGCCACTAAAAAAAATAAAATGACAATGTATTTGTAGACAAAAACTACAAAAGTATATTTTAATGGGTCTACTGCTTTTAAAAGTTATTCTATGTAATTATCAATATCGTTAAAATCACTCCCAATAAAATTTCTTTTTTTTCTTTTAATGATCCAAATCTATAGTGAAATGATGAAATCGAAAAACAAGTGTTCTTGTCAGAAGACAGGAAGAGGGTTTTTTTCCTTTCCCTTAAGGAAAACAAAGGGTTCCTGAAAGCTTTGGCCTGATTTATTCTTCCAATTTTAAATACCTTAAGAGCAGCGGAACTGCTACTGGCATGGTAGTATTTCTAACAGTCAATAAATCTAAAATATTATGTGTGAATATTGGAATGAAGCCATTAAGAAGATTACAGCATGCAACACAGCAGAGGGTCCACAGGAAAAAAAGAACTAGTAATTCAGGACAACTGTGACCACTGACCTTTGAACAGCCAAGACCAGTGGTCAAGCTGACACGATAATAAAGTGCATGTGCACAGAAAGCCGTCCAGCCTCTAAGGATAAATGTCTGGGTGAACGGTTTTAAAAGGCCCCCGTTTGAATATCAGTTAATTCATTAAATTATCAAACAATGCCAACAGTAATACTCTTCAGGCTTCAAGCATATTTTATTAAGTCACAAAACAATCCAGGGCTATCATTTGTGACTTGAACACATCTCACTCAAAACATTTACAGCCAAAGGAAGTATGATGGGATACTTTATCATCTTTCCCCACTGTAAGAGATGCTCTTTCCTACTTTGGAAAACTGATGAAAAACCTAAATTTATTAGAGATGGATTAAACAACCACTGAAATATTTTTAGAGAAGGATTATAACTTTAGAACATCTCATACTTGCAGTAAATAGTCCTAGCTCCATCTGAGAACTACTTCAGATTATTCATTCTTCAAATCTGCCTAAGTCTGCAGTCCTTAATTTCAACCATACAAATACAGTAGCTATATCTACATCATCTTGCAGAGTTCCTTTTTATGAATATTCTTTACTATTTCGGTTATGTTTAATTAACTGTTGCTTATAACTAACCAGTGGGACAATCCCTTCTGTCATTGTACATATTTAGGTTTTTACATTTTGTGAATATTGTTTAACTTCACATATTTAAGTAAATGTTTAAATATCACACAAATTCTACTAGGAAAGTAGCATTTCTCAATTTGAACAGAATAACCCATCAAAAAATTACTATTAAAGACTGTTTTCCTCAAAGTAATTGATCAGCTATAGCTAGCTGACTATAAACATTTTAATATAACACAAGAAAGCTGATTTCTTCTCTTTCTCTTTCTTATTCTTCCTCATTTAAAGGGAAAAAAAATCCTCTCTTAGAGAATTAACTGTGGGGACTATATGCACTTAAGGAAAACACTCTTAAAAGCTGGGACTTTATTTTCATAATTATGTCCCTATCTAGTGAAGACTACTTTGATGGATTTCTAAATGAACAACTCTAATCCTTTCTAGCAGCTTCTGCAGAATTTTTATAATGAGGCAATCTAGTTATAATGAGCTAAAAAGATAATATAATTCTTCACTGGCCTGGGTTTGGATTTTACTACAGTGAGATAAAGTAGTTCAGTTAATTTCCTTCAAGGTCAGCAAGTATTTTAGGTTATTTATGGGCATAAATAATCTGATTTTGACTTTAAAGTCACATTTTACCTATCAGCAGCCACAAAAGCAATCAAGGCAAGTATTATTGTATTTTTTGAGTTTGAAAAAAAAAATAATTAAAAACTCAGACCTAATAATGATTTCAAAGTACTTGCAATATGACTGAAAATAATATTTTGAAGGTTATTTCCAAATTTTAATATATCCGAATAAATGGATTTTTAAAAGGGAGTTATTTTAAATTAGAGTTATGTTACATACATATTTCTAAATAGACATTAGAATATATACAGAAGCAGTACAATCTGCATTTGTACCCTGTTATAAGTAATACAAAGGCCAAAAAAATGCATTTCTGAAAACCACTTAACACAAAATACAGAATATATCCTATTATAAGCTGCAGACACACACACGCACACACACACACACACACACACACATACAAACCTCTGCAAGATCAAAGACCAAAAGAGAGCTGGCACTTAATTTATCAGCCTTTACAGACAAAAGACAGTTTTCGTCATTTCAAAAGGATCAGATGTCTTTTATGACAAACTGGGTTTGCAGTTTAATTTACAAATAGAATCCTAAGTAAGCAGTCTGTGCTCTGCCAGAGCAAAGGACAAACCGTGTAGGTTTTCATTCTTGCGGCCCTCAGCAGGAGAGAAAAGATTAAAAATAAAACTGAAATAATTTAGAGAAAACAAATAAATGTTTCAGAAAGTTGAGGGAGATCAAAGCCAGAATTTTCTGACCCCAACTGTACAAGCATTTCTTATTATATTGACCAGTGCCATCAGCTCATTAATTAAAAGGAAAAGCGCTGGCAGGTGGCAGGGAAGCAGAAGCCGATAATTGGCCCCCTTCTTCTTCTTGCCTTCAAAAACTCGCTCATTCTTCTGCGAGACATGCCACTGGGCAGACAGAAATGCCTACTTTGTAATATAATGATTAAGATGAGATGAAGAGACTTGCGCTTAAAGAAACTCTGCCTAATGAATGCATCGAGCTTTTTAATTACGATCCTACTCTTACAATGAGGAATGTGATGTTCCATTCAACATCTCCTCGACTGCCAAAAGGTAAATATATGAAATTGAGGCTCTACACTGCTTCCTCTCACGCCACATGCACGTAGGCGACCCTTTTATTTCAGACAGAAAAAGTGGGAAAGCAACTCCTGGTATTTCAAGGGTCCAGGAGGAAACACACACGTTACGTCCACCACAAAACACCCTCCACACTTACCACGTCGCTTGGGAGGCTGCTCAAGTCATTAAACGGTGATTCTAAAGTGTTTGTGTCAACATTTAACACAACCACATCCTCCAGTGATTTATTTTTCACTCTCTGTTTAAAAAACACAATTATAAACACACATCTTAGTATAGTTTCCTTCCAAAACTATCATGAGCTTAGACATGTAGAGAAAACTAATTTTAATGCATTAGCCTTAGAGAAAAAGGAAAATTCTACACTATGAAAGAATACAAACAATTCTGCCTTATGAGAAAGTCTGTCTACAAAAGGTAAGAGTAAAAGGTAAGAGTAAAAAGTACTTAAAATAGAATGTTTACTCACCTAAAAATATTAATTTAGTTAGGAGCAACTAAATGTAATCTAACTACCAGAGATATTACAACAAATACAAAATAGGCACACAGCTATAACAAACTGTAAATATTTATATTCTTTAAATTTTACCAATTGAATTTCAATCCTATGATACAGGAACTTGTAGCCAGTTCTAGAGCTATTTTTAGCATAAATCATACTTTGGGGTTAACATAAAACAATAAATATGACTAAGTAGTAAATCAAGTTTTAAATTAGTAAATATTTCCTCTATTATCTCCATATCAATTTGGTGTAAGTTGATGATGACTTGGGAGAAGGCAATGGCACTCCACCCCAGTACTGTTGCCAGAAAAATCCCACGGATGGAGGAGCCTGGTGGGCTGCAGTCCATTGGGTCGCTAAGAGTTGGACACGACTGAGTGACTTCACTTTCACTTTCCACTTTCATGCATTGGAGAAGGAAATGACAACCCACTCCAGTGTTCTTGCCTGGAGAATCCCATGGACAGAGAAGCCTGGTAGGCTGCAGTCCATGGGGTCGCACAGAGTCGGACATGACTGAAGCGACTTAGCAACAGCAGCAGCAGCAGATGATGACTTGTAAGTGAAAGTTGAATAAGAAAAAATGACAGCAGTAATACAGAATTTGTTGTATTCTTTATGTTATGAAATTAATAAAAGGATCAAATTTAACAGCCTATCAGATCAACTATGTGACTTGTCATATTTGTTTGAAAGCTTGGTCAAATGGCCAAATTATCTCAATGCATGCACAGATCTATTAAAGTTGTATCCTTAAAGAAACATTAATAATTTATTTTTCCTATCTAAACTAATATGTCTACTTAAATCATATAATTCTATTAGTCTTATTTAAATGATAGCAAATGTTATTCCCTAGTGAAAATAAGTAATATGTACATTTATGAAATATATCCATCAACTCAGAATTCCATAATTGCATAGTTCAACTAGCAATCGACCAATTAATCTCAGTGCAATAGTTTGCAAAAGTGACATTCTAGAGTAACAGCCATTTTTCAATTTAAACACCCTAAATATTAAATTGGCCAGGACAATCTTTTAAGTTAGCCACGACTGGAATTTCTGCGATCTATTTAGAATTTCAAATATCTGTGTATTGGGCAGAATGTTAAATTTGCTAGGAAAATGACAGTCTAAAGTAGGGAGTTTTATGAATTAAGAAAGCCATAATGTCTACGTGGAACACGGATTCTCAAGGGGACACATGATTCTGAAACTTTGTCTTGTAAAAGACACTATAATTATTCTAAAGTAAGATTCAGAAGATGGCCATTTCTAACAAATTAACAGAGAATCACTTATAATAGTGATACCAGTGCCAAATATTTATGAACTCATTTCCCTTCCATGTGCATATGTATATGTAAAAGAGATTTACATATGTAAATATATAGTAATCTACAAATCAACTATAGCATAACTATAAAAATAACCTATTTTATGAAGAAAGATATGTGTATATTAAAGGCATTTAGATGGGAAAAGTATACCTTAAGTTTCATTTCCATCTTCAATTCTAGATGAATTGAACTTTTAAACAGAAATAGTAGGGACAATCCAGAAACCTGATGCTTTTTTTCAGGGAATGAAGTGAGTTCATCTAAATAGCCCAGAGTAATGGTTTTGTGATCCCAAAATGTTTGTAACATCACTAACACTTAACTCGGAATAAAGGAAATTAGTCTTGGTATGAAATGTATGCTTTTTTCAAAGTTTCTCTTAGATTAAAAAAGTCTGATAATAGCTGAACATTAAAATTTGTTATAGGGAACACTCAGTAAGAATGGAAAATGTGTTCATTTCAATAAATCAATACACCAAGCCTCCCTAAAGTGAGAACAATTCTACATAAGCCAACAAGGGGGTGGGAATAGTATGCAATTTAAATTTTTTTTAAAATTCAGATTAATGTATTTTCTCTTTTATTTACCTCCAAGCCTAGCTTTTGCTATTTTTGTCTAAGGAAGAATAAAAGGTCAGATGGCCTGTGAAATGGCATCTCTTCCTCTGTCCCATACTTTTCTGTCTCACAAAATTCATGAACTTATTTTGGTGGGGAAAGAGTAAGAAAGTGTGGAAAGAGAATGTGCTTTTTATCCCTCAAAAATAAAAATATACTATTAGGACATGGACTGAAAGTCTTCTTGAGGACAACATAAGATGCTGAGCCACCCAGTCTGCTGGCACCCCCCGCCCGTCACCCTCCTCCCAGGTGAGGCCAGCACACCTGGGCACCTGCACACGGATGCCAGGAAGGGACACGGCAGCGGCCACCAAACAATGCTGTGAAGCTGGGCTGACACTTTGTCTAGAATCATTCAATGACCTAAGCCCTGCACTGGGAGCCTCTGTGGACTTACTCCCAATCACTAACAGGCCTTAGTCTGCCTGGACTTTATCCCTAAAGTCTAGTTTTCAAGGGAAACAAAGTGCCCTTACCATTCATTTCAGAAGCAAACTTAAACATTTTAAAAAGACATTCCTAGCCAGCTTTTACTTATGACCACATAAAAATCATTTTTAAAAGGTTTAGAAAGACATTAAGTTCATATCTTTGAACAATTACATTTAAAAGTCTTTGTAAAACTGATAAAAAGTGTTGAAACCTTCTTGATGGAGAGGGAAGAGGATATTTCAACACTTCCCCAACAAAAAAAAATTAGTTGTTTTTGCAGCCCAACAAAATGCGAAAAATTATCCAGTCCTGTTTCATATGTAAAATGTGTAAATATATTTGTATTTTAATTATAATACCACTTAAATAAAATTTAAAAAACACTAAAGATTAGAATTTTAGCTAAAAATAAATCTGCCTAATAATGCCATAATAAGAATGGAATTCTGATACAGGATGTGTATCTCCTGGTAAAAGACTAAGAAGAAAGTTATTAAATGGTACCCAATTGGTTTGAAGACATTCCCGAAGTTCCTGTTATAGTTTCTCATTCACTATTCAGCCAAATAAAGTCAAATAAAGACAGCTTAATAAATTCAGAGTATAAAAGGAGCAGAGACTCCAGCTGATCTAATCATGGCTTCATGCAGTCTCACTTCATGATAAGAGCCATCTGAAAGGTAGAAAGGACTGCTTGTCCAAGACAATAAAGAGTAAAAAATTCTTAAATTTGTTTCTTTAAAAAGGTAATGATTTTCTCTACAGGTGTCCAATAAATGTGATAAATTTTATTGAATAGTTAAAGCATGTATTACCTTCTGCAGTATTCTGGAAAAGCTTTTTTGTTTTAAAAGTTGATATAGAATCATTATGCAAAATAATAAAACAGGTACAGTCAACCACTTCAAATATTTTTCATTTGCATAAATAAATGTATTATAAAAATAATGTGTTCTGTTAGGTATGTTAAATAGATATGTGCACTAACACAAAAATCAAATTTGATTACTTTTTAAAAAAATAATCATGCCAACCAACCGTGGTTAGATTTTTGCAAGAAATCAAACTACACGAATAAAATGCCGGTCATATATTCTACACTCTACTAGCAGATTAAATACCTACTTATTTCTGTTTTATCTTATACAATTTGTTTTCACTGCAAGTACCTTGGCCTTTAAGAAGTTTTCTAAAAATAAACAAAATACAGAGTTATCATGCTATGCAATCCAGGCTTCAAAATTAAAAAGAAACTAAACCCACTATAATTCATTAAGATGTATTCTTTATTAATGGTTAAAGCATACTCTCTCCACAAAAGATGCTCAGGGGTTTTAAAAATAATCCCCAGGATCTTCCTTGATCAGCAAAGTGAGGATTGATACAGCGATAATGACTAATCATTAAACCAAATCTAACTCACTAAGTTTGCTCATCAGAAGCTGGGTTAAAGTACAATATGAACAACCAGCCGAAGAAGAAATTTATTTGAACAAATCAGCTGGCATAACAATGCCAGGCAACTAACCCAAGCCTTTTGTTTACTTTTTAGAAACTAATCTTATAAGATGTCCTCTCTGGAAATCTCACTGATTTCAAGTTTGAGGTGTTTAAAGTTCAAGGTTTTCCATTACAGTGAGAACAAATGACAAAAGTCACTCTGAAATGATGGTTAAAAAAAAACCCTACATTTTTAAGTCCCAACAGGACTCAAAATTAAAATTTTTGAAAAGCTATATTCTAATTTAAAAGTTCATAATTAGTGTATTAAAACACATTTTGATAAAATTTTGATACAATGGATTACAGTGAAGTTCGCAAAATAAAAATTTGCCCTTTATGATTCATAATTACAAACATTTTTGCTTTAAAAATACAGAAATATATCTTCTGAAAGAGAAACAGATATAAAAGATCTCAAGCATCATCAAGAAGATGGTTCAAAGACTAAGTTTTTAGTATTTAAAACTTAACACATGACTGCAACCAAACAGAAGCTACTTTCGAGGGTCTCAGGCCCCTGAAGATAGCCACTGTGCATACTGATTAAATACAATTATTTCAATATCACCGTTTGGAAAACAATCACGTACATATACTCTAAATATGCAGCTAGTTACTTCCTTGTACTATTCAACTTATATTCTTCAAAACACAACTGTTTTAACTATTACTTTTACGAATTAATTTATCTCATGTCTAAAAGATACTCACCTCTAGGAGGCTGGAGTGTATTCCAATCAGGTACGGCATGGGGGCACTAAATTAAAAATACACACGTATATGTTCACAGAGTTCATTAAAACTGAAACAACAATACAGTAATTCAGAATGCTTTAAAATACATTTATAAATGGATGGTTCTAACATTGCACATCATAGATAGTTAAAATTATTCCATTCAGAAAACTCAAATTTAATCTGAGGCCACTAATATATTCAAATTAAGGTTGATGTATATAAAATCACAGAATTATAATTAAATCAAGAGTTAATAATGTTTAAAAAACCTTGTTTTATGTAAGGAGAATATTAGGGTGTCCCATCATCTAAGATGAATCTTTTCCATATACTTCCTATCAAATATATCTTGAAGAATCATCAAATTTATTCACATGTATTTGTATAATTTTTTATTTAATTAGATTCTTACATGATTTTATTAATATATATTCATGGTTTCACACATACGATATCACCAAAATTTTTGAGTCAGTCACAACGTGTTTACTGAGACCTACTGTGTGCCAAGTACAGTTTGGGAACTGAAGAGGCAAAGATAAATAACCTCCGCGGCCGCCACTCTCACTGTCCTATATCTCTGCTATCTTTCCACTCACGTCCCGTGCCTTTTATTTCAACTCTGTACATTCTTATGTATCCCACTTTCAACTGTCATATAAAATATATTTAGTAATAATATTAAATGAATATAATTTATTTAACTTATAACGATACTAAAGTTCTCATTTTAATAAATTTTTAAATTGTTCTAATAAGTTTAAGAGTGATGTTAATTACTTCAACGCAGTATGTGGAGCAGACCCAGGCCCCATCACCTGGCCCGGGGGTGAGTGCACAGTAAACAGAGGAGACAGCACGCTCCCTCGTGGGGCTGATATTCTAGCAGAGAACACAGACATCAAATGACGCTCATAATACACAGTCAAGACTTACTAGCAATTTCAGAAATATTTCTCATGAAATACAGCGAGGAAATTATTCAACTCGATGTTTCAAAATGAAATTATTATTTAACAAGGAAACATGAAAACGAACGAGTGTCTGCAAGTGTGATAGAAGATATGCAAGCTAGTAGCTATTTTAAAATAAAACATATTGGCATTTCTTTTATATACATCTCTGTGTGATACTTAATGCAAACCTTTTCTGTTAATGAAAACAGGTAATATTCTTTTTTCCAAGGATCTGCATAATTTTCCAAACATTCCTGTCATTATTAGAACTGAGCTGGCCAAAGTCTGGCATGTCCACTTTGCTACTGAGAACCAGAAAAACTGGCCCGTTGGCAGATCCAGTTTTCAAAGTAACCTCAAGCAGTTCCCAATTTGTTCATGAATGGCTTGCCACCAACATCCACACATCCAGAAGTCACAAAAAGTAAGAACGGTTCAAACTCTTATTTAACTCCTCATTAGCCTGGTCATATTGTCCTAGATTTTAATTCCCAGCTGTCTTTGTCTTCTGTAGCTTTGTTCCTTCTCTCTCTCTTTTTTTTTTTTAACTTCTATGCAATGGGCCATCTGGAATTGATCTGATATTCTGGATATTTCATTTGACTGAAAGTCGAGAACTGTTTATAGGCCTTGATATCCTGAAGATCTAACAGATTTTCTGCCTTCAAAAAGAGAGAAGGAATAAATGTGGACTGTTGCACTTTTATTTAAATAAAAGAAGGCTAGCTGGTTCCCCATCCAAGTTCTCACCCCTGGGATTCCTTCTGGGACTCCACAGAAGACAGAAAATGTGTGCCTTTAACTACTCTGGGCTCCCATGACCAAGTTCAGGCACCTTTCACAAAACTGTACAAATTAAAGTTACTGCACAATTTTCCAATTCACCCCAGGTTAGGAAATCTGACCACAAGGTTCATAATACAGGAAGATAATTGAATCTCAGATCTCAAAGCACATTTTAATATAATAAATGTTCATCAGACTATTTAAGCCTTCTAAAAATAATAATTATTATATCTATTGTACTTATGTTGAAGGGCAGGATACATCAGATTTTAAAAAATCAGTGACAAAATAGCTAACCAGCTGAAGTCCCATCAAATAGACCTTAGACAACACTTTTAAAGCTTCACGAAAGCTAGTTACCTCTCGAAGCATAAACAGTAAACTTACAGAAACTGTTAAGTCAGAATAAAAATCCAATACAGAATTCTACCCATAAAGTAACTGAAACTTTTTTCTATGGGATCACTGGGTATCTCTATGTAGTTTTATCTCACTAACGTCTGAAAAATCCAAAATATACACATGTTGGACTGCAAACATTATTAATCTAGAGCACACCTTCCTAAAATAATTACGATGTTTTTTTAGAATACAGACTAAACTCAATGGTTATTTCATCCTCATGAAACTGGATTGCCTACATCCTACTATTAAGCCAAATCTCATGAAAGGTAATTTTGCTACCCTAGCTGAAATCTCCTAATTAGATTAGGGTGTTAATAAGTCAGGAAAAGATCCTTGGCAACACAGATGTTTTATCATCTATGTGTAAAACTATTCTAGATTTTTCTGTCAATGGAATTATTTTGCAAAGACAGGATACAGAAGGCTGTATTATGACTGCAGCCTCTTTTTGATAGCAATTAATCTTTACTGAAAAATAGAAAATAATTACTTTGTAGTAGCTTTTTTTCTTTTTCAGGTTTCTCTTATGGAGGCCACCCATGGGGTAGACTGTAACAGCAGTACTCTATTAAGCTAGGGTAGTCTAAACAAAATAATTTTCCATTAAAAAAAACTATTCTCTTAGAAGCTAAATCTGCTCTTTTCAAAAAAAAAAAAAAAAAAGAAGAATCAGACCGAGAACATAAAAACAGTGACGCAACCACTATCATCCAGATGCACAATCCTACTGGCAGTGCCTCGGGGGTGTTTCAGGACTCAGAAGGTCAGGGCCATGTGGCAACGTCACTCTAGGCCTCCTACATTAAAGCACTCTTCGTGTTCTGTTCTGTGTATTAATACCTACCATGGAAATTTCTAGGTCTACAATAGAGTAACTGTTAAGTAAAGGCACAACGTTATACAAATCTCTAGGGTTTAATCATGCTGAATAACTGAACTTTATACCTGTTACACAGAAACTCTCCATTTTCCTCTGATACTGGCAGAGCAAGGGGAAAACACAGATGGTGTCGCTTCCTACCCTAGCAGACGGTGGACACTTCTCCTGGGTGCTCTGATAGGGGTTCTTTTACGAGCCTCGGACATAAACCCTATGGCATCACGATATTCCTCTGGGCTCCCCATATGCACTTGTGCACGAACGCGGGAAGTTCTTCCTGTCTGGGGACCCCAGGGGACGGAAACCGAGTCCTATTCATTATGTCACATACTCACAGCTTGGCAAATGCACATTTACTAAATGTCAGGTCCACAAAGGGATGGGTTCATGAAGGATGAGCTGACCAATTAGCAAGCCTCCGTCAGCCGACTAAAATGCGCTATTCACCCACGGTCACAAGGTGGCATCGCGGCCCTCCGAGTCTAGCCCATACCAGAGACACGCTTCCAGGGGCCTGCACTGCCTCGGGACTGGGCAAGTCCAACCACCTTCAAGAGCTGGCAAATACACAACTAGCCCGTCACATCTTCCTAGTGCCATTTTTGGAGTGGGATATAAAAATTTCTTTACTCAAAAAATATGAGATTGAAGGCATGATCTCAAATTTTTCTCCCTTTTGCAAACATATCATTGTGACACTAGGATCAGTGGCAAAGATGCAGAGAGAAGAAAATCATTTTCTTAGTTCAGTCTGTGGGATTTTCTGACAAGGAAAGAGAGCTGGAGTCTTTGACAGCTATTTTGGAAAAAAAAAATGTAGATTACACTGCCCACTTGCTATGTTAGAAGTGGAGCCCATCACAGTGACCTTAAGGTTTAGGAACCCTCAGATAACTTCTTGCTTCATTGCCTAGCACACAGGCTGTTAGAACCTGTCCTAAAGGGGCTATTTCAGAGGTCAGAAATGACTAAGACTTAAATACGAAACAAGCTTCCTTCATTTCAGGGGAAGCAGCTGAAAAAGAAGAACATGCGGGCAGAATTAGAAAGTTATCAGTAAGACATCTCTGGACAGAGTTAGTGATCATTTCTAAACACAGCATTTCAGGAAGTCTTAAACGTGTCATCATTACAGAGAATGGAACTTAAAGGGATGTTACCTCCTAAGATTTCAGAACATTTTCTACAGAAAAATTAAAATAGCACTAATATTATGTATAACAAAATGTAATTTTAAACCTCACAATTAGAAGTGTTAGTTCTTGAACCACTCAGTTCAGTTCACTTAGTCATGTCCGACTCTTTGCGACCCCATGAACTGCAGCACACCAGGCCTTCCTGTCCATCACCAACTCCCGGAGTCTACCCAAACCCATGTCCATTGAGTCGGTGATGCCATCCACGCATCTCATCCTCTGTCGTCCCCTTCTCCTCCTGTCCCTAATCCCTGCCAGCATCAGGGTCTTTTCTAATGAGTCAGCTCTTCGCATCAGGTGGCCAAAATATTGGAGTTTCAGCTTTAACATCAGTCCTTCCAATGAACACCCAGGACTGGTCTCCTTTAGGATGGACTGGTTGGATCCCTTTGCAGTCCAAGGGACTCTCCTTTGGAATAGATTTTTTAAAATCATGTAGCAATGCATTTTCTAATACTTTTGTCAAAATTATTGAAAATAAGTAAGTTTTAATTGCTGAATACTATGATCTGATCTGATCTGATGCGCAAAGATCTACTGTACATGTTGATGTGAAAGAATCGTGGCTCCTGCCTTCAAGGATGCTAGGCTAGTCTAAGTATTCTGGTGAGAGAAGACGACTCTAAAGTGAGTACCAAGACAGCTATTTCTAGAGCCAGCTGTACTCTCAGACGTGTGTGTGCTGCTTTGCAGTATAATTAAACCACACACCTACAGTCTCCTTCCAAACTGTTTCTGCCTCCCAGCAACCAAAGGGTAGGATGGCAGTGGGAAGTCACTGGAAACTTCCTTCATGGCATTATCAATACTAGTAACATTACCATGCTGGGGAAGCCCACAGTAGGTGGGTTTAATTGATATGTGGTCAAATATATGTACTGTCATTAAAATCATTTGTTTGGAAGAGGCCTGGTCATAAAAGCTTGACAGAAAACTTCACTGTATCAACTGAGATCATTTCAACCCTTAAACACGTCAAGTTGATGTGCTTTTCCATGAAATCAGAAAATAAAATTACTTCATTTCTAAAAATGCTTTTTAATTAACATTGGTTGTGATAAAAACAAATATATTATGGTCAAAATCATTTCCTGTGTGTGTGTGTGTGTGTGCATACACAGGGACTGTTGTTTTAGTCACTCCGTCGTGTCCGACTCTTTTGCAACCCCATGGACTATATATAGCCCAGCAGGTTCCTCTGTCCGTGGGATTTCCCAGGCAAGAGTACTGGAGTGGGTTGCCATTTCCTTCTCCAGGGGATCTTCCCGACCCAGGGATCGAACCTGCGTCTCTTGGTTGGCCCGCAGATTTTTTACCATCTGAGCCACCAGGGAAGCCATGTGCACGTGGACGGTTCAGAGTAAAAAATTTCATCTGACTTCTTAAGAACCGAGCTCTGCCTGCAGAAGATGATTGCCCTAAGTCCCGAGGAAGACCACAGGGCTGCTGTGTGAGGGTCTAATTCTCCATCAGCCTCCAGGGAATAGGACGGGCGCAGTTCTGGAGGCCCAGCGGAATTCAGACTGTGAGATCACCTGCAGGTGTTTCTGATGCCAACAACTGTTTCAGAATTACTCCCACACATGTCAGCACTGCTTTCCATGGTGGCTTGAGGCTGAGGCTTTGACTTCACCACCAGGAACTCAGGGAAACCCTGCATTCGAGGCAAGCCCTCCGCGAGTATCTGGTACCAGGTGTGCTACTGGGGGAAGTGTGTGTGGGAAAGCGTGCCTTGGGGTGGAGGGGATGGACATGTGCCCCGACACAGACAGCCTGGATTCTCAAAGACTCTGCAGACAAATTCGGACTCCTGGGACATGGGCTCTCTGACCGATACTACAACTTCTGCAAAACGTTCCTAACCACAGCTGTTAAGACTGGGTCAGCTTCCATCTGTGCATTTGATTATCTCAATGACCATAGGACAAACTCAAGAAATTCTAAAGAACTTCATGTTTGCCAAGAATAGATTCTTGCTACCTTTGGAAAGAACCACTCTGCCCTTCATAAAACTACCTCTTAATACTTACTGCTGATCTCCATGTCAGATTTGAGAGGTCTCATTCATACACATACACGTGAGTAAGCCCTCCAAGCTTACTTAATCTGCAGATGAAGCGGCGTCTCCCAGTGCTCAAGTCTGGGCCCACGGGAGCGGCAGAGGCAACTTACCAGCAGTAGTCCAGCAGGTGCGGGGGGAGCACCGGGATGTATATGTGTTGCCAGTACATCGGGTACAGCAGGGCGACTGAGCCATGCAGACAAGCGGTTAACTAGAAAGTGAAAAGGGAAACAACAGTGAGTGGCCGCCGACCCTCCACACGGAGAGACACGCTCAAGTTATCACAGATGGACCATGCTCATAAAGCCATGTATGATCTTGAATCGTATTATCTTGATCAATTCTGCTTGTAACAAAAAAAAAGTCTCATGTTTCAGAAGCTGTCTTGAAAAATGCATAAACAGCAAAGTTGCTTCTTGGGCATCTTACATGGACGGTTATAGCTTCGTAACACAGACTGTTTGGGGTCAAAACTAAGAACCTAAGTAAACGTGAAACATCAGGCCACCGTCTTAGGAGGAGCTGTGGGAAATTACAGCGTGTGCTGCCCGTGCCGGGCTGGCTCGGATGAACGCGCCGAGATGCGGGCTGGGGGAGGGCGAGGCCGGGGGCTCCGCAGGGATATCATTAGGGCAAATTGCCAAAGAATGAAACGTGAGCCAGGCGTGGGAGCCTGGAAGCTGCGGCAGCGCCGGGGGACCTGGCGTTCGACAACCGGAGCCGCCGCGACGTGTGAACCGCGGGTGAGGGTGTCAGGAGACGCTGCTCGCTGACACGGAGAATGTCACCATTGACCAGCGCACTGCCCGAGCTCGACAGCTGTACCACAGGAAGCCAAGGACATCATAATTTCATATTTAAACTGCTCCTTTCAGATTAACATCGTGCTTCCTAGCTTTATACCACAACAGCTGCAAATACACTGATGCTATTTTAAAGGTAATTGCCATTTTAATTGTTTTGTTGTGGCAAGCAGTTAATTAAATATTTTTTAATGCTTAACAAAGGGATATTGCTCCCCCGCCCAACTGACCCTCATCAGAATTCTTTCCCTGTGACTTCGTTTACATTTTAAATTATATTTCTCTAAGTCTTGAGACCTTTTTTTTAAGCATTTAAAGCAATATTTAAATCAGCATTCTTCCTCATTTTAAAGTTTTACTATAGTCTGCATTTTCAAGACACTGAATGAATAAAAGTTTTCATTCGACTTGAAAAATGGAATTTAAAAATAATACCATCATCATTTCTATTTTATCATACAAATTAAAGTTCATATGGTAATCAAATTGAAGGGATAAATGTAAACAAAGCAATTCAATCTTAGTAGCAACATTTGTCTATATTTAACTGCAAAATAGTTTCACTAAATTTTTTAAAAGTCAGTCACAATAACCTAATCTGAACCAAAAACATAAAAATATTGATTAAAAATACAGCCATCTTCATCATATGTATTATATTTTTTCTGGTGAGGATTTTGAATTAATTTTTATATAGCAAAAAATGTATTTGTTCCATTTGGAATGTTATCATCACAGGGTTTTAGTACTTTGCATTTACAAGTTTTAATAATTTAAAATATTCCTTCTATAAACATTATTTTTAAAATTTCTTAACTAGCCCACACAGTATACCACTAGGAGGCATTCAGATGCTTCTCTTTAACAACTGCAGACCACACTGACTTCTCTTATATATCCAAACCAGAGGGAAATGAAAATGGGGCTGATCTCGGTGGTGTCAATTCTTAGCTTGCTTGTGCTCCCTGGCTGTGAATGAGGCAACTTTAAAAGCTTCATTGTCACCTGATGGGCTAAAAGCACTCACAGAGCTGTGAAAGGCACTTAATTTACTCGATTTCTACATCTGCAGAGAGATGGCTTTTTAAAACAGCTCATTGAAAACTGTTTTTAAAAGGAAAGTATTTTTTCATTGTTGAGAAAATAATTAACTGTGTAACAGGAGGGAAAATGCATTCTCAAAATGAGGAATTATAACAACATTAAGCTAATTTACTGGGCACACCAGAGTCCAAAGCACTGTATTAAATACTACAGACTTTCCCCCTACGCCCTTGATGGTTCTCCCTAAGGGAAGGCATGAATTGCTCGCTAGTAAGACACAGTATCATCTGATGAATCTGACTGGTTTCTTAGAGGATAATTTCTGCAACAAGAAACAAAGTCACAAACTTTCTATGAAGGCCAACATTTGGTAGAGGAGAAGGCAATGGCACCCCACTCCAGTACTTCTGCCTGGAAAATCCCATGGGTGGAGGAGCCTGGAAGGCTGCAGTCCATGGGGTCACTGAGGGTCGGACACGACTGAGAGACTTCACTTTCACTTTTCACTTTTATGCATTGGAGAAGGAAATGGCAACCCACTCCAGTGTTCTTGCCTGGAGAATCCCAGGGACAGGTGAGCCTGGTGGGCTGCCGTCTATGGGGTCACACAGAGTCGGACACGACTAAAGTGACTTAGCAGCAGCAGCAGCAGCACATCAGCTAATCGAGATCCTCCAGGAAAGAAGGAAGCTCTGCAGGATTCGGCACCCTCTCAGATGCAAGGGATAGGCCACAGGGAGAGGTAAAAATACTTCCCCCCAACAATCCACAGGTTCTGGCCTAAGCGACCAGGATAAATTATTCAAAGAAATGCAACAGAAGTGTCAGGTTTAGGTGGAACTTTGAGGAATCTGCTCTTGCAAATACTGACAAGTGGAGACTTCCAAAGAAGGCAGAAATATATCAGAAGATCGTCCATGTCCACCCAGCACCGTGTAACAACTATGTAACTTAAGAAAGAGAATATACGATCACAGCACATGCTTGTGGGTGAGGCAGTAAGTAAAATAAATAAATAAATTTACTAGGAAATTAAGAAGGTATATTGTACAAGGTAATAACAATGAACTATATCACAGATGGGTCAGGGCACTGCCGCTGAGGCTGTGTAACTGGCACACCCACAATACAGATATACACACACACACACACCCGCAAACAGAACCAGACCCCGGTTTCCTCATCTTTAAGAAATACATGCTATATGATCTGTAAACATGGTCTCAGATCTAACTTCTTTAATCTTAGATCAGATCAATTCTAACACTTTATATCTTTAGAAATGGTTAAGAATTGTTTTTTTCCATACAGATGTTTAACAGAACACTTTACCTAAATAATAATTCAGACCCACCTTCAAAATCTATCTAAAGATAATCTCGGAAAGATTTAATGCACAGTAGGTAACTGTGAAATTGGAAATATTATAATAATTTAGTTACTTAATTCAACAAAGTTTTTGAGTACCTGCCATGTGCCATCATAAATTTCTACTAAGCAAGAGAAACAGACTTTATTTTCTTGGGCTCCAAAATCAGTGCAGACAGTGACTGCAGCCATGAAATTAAAAGATTCTTGCTCCTTGGAAGAAAAGCTGTGACAAACCTAGACAGCATATTAAAAAGCAGAGACATCACTTTGCCAACAAAGGTCCGTCTAGTCAAAGCTATGGTTTTTCCAGTAGTCATGCATGGATGTGAGAGTTGGGGCCATAAAGAAGGCTGAGCACTGAAGAATTGATGTCTTCAAACTGAGGTGTTGGAGAAGACTCCTTGAGAGTCCCTTGGACTGCAAGGAGATCCAACCAGTCCATCCTAAAGGAAATCAACCCTGAATATTCATTGGAAGGACTGATGCTGAAGCTGAAGCTCCAATACTCTGGCCACCTGATACCAAGAGCCGACTCACTGGAAAAGACCCTGATGCTGGGAAAGACTGAAGGTGGGAGGAGAAGTGGACGACAGGATGAGATGGTTGGACGGCATCACTGACTCAGTGGACATGAGTTTGAGCAAGCTCTGGGAGTTGGCAAAGGATAGGGAGCTTGGGGTGCTGCAGTCCATGGGGTCACAAAGAGGCAGACACGACTGAGTGACTCAACAGCAACAACAAAGGGACAGGGGTGCAGAACAAGCCCGTGTCCATGACGCTCTCGCATCAGTGCAGAGAGCAGACAGTAAACGAGTAAGACATATATTCACGTGTGCTGCTGCTGCTGCTAAGTCGCTTCAGTCGTGTCCGACTCTGTGCAACCTCATAGACGGAAGCCCACCAGGCTCCCCCGTCCCTGGGATTCTCCAGGCAAGAACACTGGAGTGGGTCGCCATTTCCTTCTCCAATGCATGAAAGTGAAAAGTGAAAGTGAAGTCGCTCAGTCGTGTCCGACTCTTAGCGACCCCATGGACGAGCCTACCAGGCTCCTCCATCCATGGGATTTTCCAGGCAAGAGTATGTGTGAGCTAGAGGTAAATTCTGCATAGAAACCTAAAGCAGGGTAAGGGGGCAGAGAGCGACAGAGGGGCCATCCTACACAGGAGGTGGGGGACAAACTCTGACGCGGCCACACAGGCACCGAGACCTGACTGAACCCTGGGAGCCAAGGAGGGTGCACTCGGGGAGAGGGGCATCCAGGAGTCCTTGTGGGGGGGCAGGCTCGGCACCTTCACCGAGTAACGGGGAGCTCAGCTGATTGGATCAAATGGCGGAGCAGCAGGGGATAAGGTCAGAGAGGAAGCAGGTCGGAGCTAAGGGGACTCCCGGGACCTGGTGAAGACGCCAGGGTTCATTCTAGATGAGATCTGTCTGCACCTCTGAACACAGTGCTGACTGTCATAGCAAATCAATTCCCTAGAATGTTTCCAGAACTTTGCAGATGGAGGAAAGCAAATGAAGGGCTGTAGAGGTTTGCTTTGGAGAATGAAGGCCTGTAAAGAAATGAGATCCAATGGTGCAGAGTCTATAAAAACACTGAACCATACAGTCCACCTGAAACAAGCAAAATATTATAAATCAACTACAAGGCAATTAAAAAAAAAGAAATGAAATCGATAAATAAGCCAAATAAGAAGGAGAATCTTCTTACTTTTTAGGTTTTACTCTAAGCTTAAAGGGAAAAGATAGTCACATTACTCCGATTAGAATTACCTAAGATTCTAGGTAGGTGTAGGTTCATGATCAGGTTAGACCCCCCACAGCGCTCTTTTGACATCTGTCAGCTATTTCTCTACCACCACGGTTCTTCATGAAACCAGGGGATGACGGGGGGAGAAGATTCAGTGTTTGGGTCAGAAGACATCACTGACATCACATTCTTGAGACTGAAGGAATACACGGCCGTCACTGAGCAAAAATGAAATGTACCAAATAAAGAAAAAAAGCTGTCAGATAAAGGTTTAAGGAAAAAAAAATCCTTATCATCTTTGTTAAATGGCATAGGAATATATAAATCCACATATCATTTCACCAAGCATACTCAATATGCCAAACTGATATAGTCCCAACATACTAACACACACACACAACTCACAGGGATATTTATTTTCTATAGAATACAACTGTGAAATAAGTATGTATGGAAGCCACGTGAGAGAGACAAGACCTGGGGCCTGTGAAATCAGAGAAATCTGACAACAAAGGTTGCTACCAGTGAACCGAGTCACGGTATAAAGGAAACTGGACCTTCCCTCTGTGGCCGCGAGTCCAAGGGCAATGCTGTCACTGGGAACAGTGAGGAGTAAGCATTTACATGACGCACTTGATACACTCAGGTTTAATCCTACAACAACCTTATGAAACAGGTATGATTATCATCATGCCCACTCTACAGACCAGGACTCTGCAGCAAAGTTACACCACTGGCCTGCAGTTACACAACTAGCATAGCTGGTCAAGGAGCCCCCGGGTTGATTCCTGGGTCAGGAGGATCTGCTAGAGAAGGAGCAGGCTACCCTCTCCAGTACTCTTGGGCTTCCGCTGTGGCTCAGCTGGTAAAGAATCTGCCTGCAATGCAGGAGACCTGGCTTCGAACCTTGGGTTGGGAAGAGATCCCCTGGAGAAAGAAACAGCTACCCACTCCAGTGTCCTGGCCTGGAGAATTAGATGGACTGTATGGTCCATGGGGTCGCAAAGAGTTGGACAGGACTGAGCAACTTTCAGTTTCACTTCACTTCAGACAACTAGCAAGTAGCAAAGCCAGGGTACCGATGCCAGCAGGCTCCAGAATACAATAACCACTATTTTAACCTGGCTTTTGATATACAAAGATTCAAAATCCCCATCATTATAAGGCTTTGAATAATAAATACTGGCTGAAAACATTTTATACTAATTATATAGCAGAGAAAGAGTCTCTGAACAGATAAACAAGAACAGCTGACCTTTAAATGAAAAATTCAACATCTATGATAGAGGTGCAATGTAAAAAACTTTCCCCAGGCATCAGAGTCTGCAGGAAACCAACAGAGCAGTCTCTCCAAAATGTCACAGAGGGAGCCGATGAAAATTCTACGAGTCATCACCTCGATCTGCAAGTATACTTAGTTGGAAGCGAAACCCAAGTTCCTTCCCTTTGTGATATGAAATCTCACTTTGCTCTGAAAGTTAAACTAGTTATTTTTTAGAGGAAATCAGCCCACTGATACAACTAGGCCATGTTTTAAGCGATTCAGTAAACATGCATTTTGAGAAGGGAAAAAAACACATTATCAGATTTCCAAGGAGACGACAGGAAGATGGTCCATTGAGTGTGATGACCGCAACAGAAAACAGCACGATTCTAATTCACACACTTTACAAGTAAAGATCTCATCCTGACCCGTCACTGCTCCTGTTACTCGGGGCTCTGTGTCTCTTAGCCAGAGTCTTTTTTTTTTTTTTTTTAATAAAAGTCCCTCTGCCTGCAACTAAATTTCTATAAGAATTATTGAGGGACATATTTATGTTCCCTAGGAATTTATTTATGCATAAAATGCAAGAAATATTGATTATAGACTTCATTTGATTTTTAAGTGAATCAATATTTAACTCAGAAACCTAAGCGCTATAAACAGTTATGGGTACACAGAATAAACTGCTGCAGTGATAAATTCCTCATGGAATGAAAAAAATTTTAGTGGAAAGCATAAAGAGACCATCTGTTTAAAGGCATTTAATTTACATTCACATTTAAAAGTTTAGGCCAAGAAGGTAGCAGTCGGCTACCTGAAAACTGCAAGGTTATTCCAACTATGAAACATTCTTACTGCAGCAAAACTCTAACACTCCACTCGACAGCCGAAACAGCAATCCTGTATCATGAACGAGGACAGCGGCTGGTTGTACCCTTTGGTTTTCAATGCTTTTCTATAATAAGACGCTATCTTACACGTCAGTCTTGCCTCCTCCTTTAGGGCGGTGTGTCCCGCTGCTTCACTGCCAAACATTCATCCTGACCTCCCTGTGCCCAACTCCCTGGGAAGGCGCTGCTCAACTCGCGGCTGGCCAGCCAAACAGCTCTGATGGTTCTCGCTGGCTTGCTGCTTTCACGTACTCTTCATTCATTTTACAGGCGGGGGAACCGAAACAAAGTTAACCAACTGCCCAAGACCACACAACTGGACGCGGGGACAGAACACAGGCATCAGACATCGCCACTGGTGCTGGGGACGGGATGATGAGCCAGAGACGCGAGACCCCTGCCCTCAAGGAGCCTACAGGCGAGGGAGCCCCAGCTCTGCGTTTCTGCAGCTGTCACACTGCACAGAAGCACCAGCGCCAGCCCACCCACTTCCTCCCTCCCCTGCGTGACATTCCCGCCACTGAGTCTGCCACTCTCTCGCTCTCTAGTTCACACTCTTCAAGTCAATTCAGCAGCAGTTTTGCTTTTCATAGAGGAACCCATCTACTTTTCCACAAAGTGCAGGAGCCTGACCCTGTAACATAACTCAAACGTGCCTGCCTTCCCTCCACACAAGCTTCCAGACTCTGGATTCTAGAGGACTGGAAGTGAGGATGTTCGTGTGAATTATATACAAACTATACTTTAAAAATGAGACAGTTATTTAAGAAGTAAACCATACAGTTAAAGAATCCTGCAATTGACAATTAGGAAGAAACCTGGAGATCACTCTTATTCAATTGTTGCATCTGTTAACATAATAAATTTCAGGATAAAAGAAAAAATTGGCTTACATGAAATCATCCAATAGTTTTCAGTTGAATAATCATGAACTGAAACATAAATCTCTAATTTTAGAAGATAATATTGGTATAATCACACTACTACCGTATTGAGGGACATGGTCCAAACAACCAATAACTAAAACCTCATTGACTGAACGGAGAAGGCAATGGCACCCCACTCCAGTACTTTTGCCTGGAAAATCCCATGGATAGAGGAGCCTGGTAGGCTGCAGTCCATGGGGTCGCGAAGAGTCTGACACGACTGAGCGACTTCACTTTCACTTTTCACTTTCATGCATTGGAGAAGGAAATGGCAACCCACTCCAGTGTTCTTGCCTGGAGAATCCCAGGGACGGGGGAGCCTGGTGGCTGCCGTCTATGGGGTCACACTGAGTCGGACACGACTGAAGTGACTTAGCATAGCATAGCATAGCATTGACTGAACCTATTTTCTAAAACTATTAGGCATCTCTGAAAATCATAACCTACAAACATCTCTTAACCAGGCAAAACTGATGGTGAACCACGAGCAACGGAAAGACAGACAAGCACAGGTGCCAGGCAACCCCAAAGGAGTTTCTGAATCTTTACAAGTAGAGCAAAATGACTCTAACCATTCATAAATTACGTATAATTAAATGAGAATGAAAGCACTGCATATACATATTATATGCTATATTATTTACATTGTACATAATATTCACATACACACTTAAAGTACATATATGTGTATTTGGCATACACCTCAAACACTTTTAAATGTGTACACCTATATATAAACATGGGCTTCTCTGGTGGCTCAGACAGTAAAGAATCTGCCTGCAATGTAGGAGACAAGGGTTAAATCGCTGGGAAGATCTTCAGGAAGATCCCGAGGAAGCGAATGGCAACCCACTCTAGTATTCTTGTCTGGAGAATTCTATGGATGGAAGAGCCTGGCAGGCTACAGTCTATGGCGTTGCCAAGAGTCAGGCACAACTGAGCAACTAAGCACAAAGATGTAAACATGCACATAAGTGTGCACGTGCGTGTGTGTGTGCGCGCGCGCGCGCGCGTGTGTGTACTCGCATACACACACTCCATAGAGTCACTACTTACTCGTAGCAAATGGCAGCAGGCTCGGCCCCGCTGCGTCAGACACTGAGGAAATACCTGGTGAGTGTCTGTCCATGATGTGTCAGCCTAAACTTGCCCCTCTTCACCTGCTTTCCAGCAGGCTCTGCGCACGACAGACGTCCCCTTATTAGCCACATTTCTAAACCCCAACCTCACCTGCCTTTCGTGGTCGCTGTTCATTCAGGACCTGGCCAACTCTGGTTGAATCACTGTGACTGCCTTTTCACTGGACGCCTGTCAGTTTCCCTACTCCAGCTTTCTTTATTAATATAACGCCACCAGAGTTCCCGTCCCCAAAACAAAGCTGGTCACAGCATGTCCCCTATTTGCCTCCCCACAGTCTGCTGGATAAAATCCAAACCCCTTAATTTAGCAAACGAGATTCTTCAAAATCTGGCCACTGCCTGTCCAGCCAGATTTTGTAGCACGACCTCTCTCTTACACAAACACAGACACACACACACACACACACACACACACACACACACACACAACAAGTAAATATTTCCAAGACAAAACACCAACTTCCTTCCAAGAACCGGGGTGATACTGGGGTCAGCTTTTAACCTACCACCTTCTCCTAACTGTCCCACATCAGAGTCCTAGTCACGCTGCCTAGGCCTTGATTGACATGATATAATTTATTATTTACGACTTAGAATCATAAATAAACTTGAAATTCCCAGTACCTGGCAAATAATAATATTTTATCAATCAGATCAGATCAGTCACTCAGTCGTGTCCGACTCTTCGCGACCCCATGAACCGCAGCATGCCAGGCCTCCCTGTCCATCACCAGCTCCCGGAGGTCACCCAGACTCACACCCATCAAGTCAGTGATGCCATCCAGCCATCTCATCCTCTGTCGTCCCCTTTTCCTCCTGCCCTCAATCCCTCCCAGCATCAGAGTCTTCTCCAATGAGTCAACTCTTCGCATGAGGTGGCCAAAATACTGGAGCTTCAGCTTTAGCATCATTCCTTCTAAAGAAATCCCAGGGCTGATCTCCTTCAGAATGGACTGGTTGGATCTCCTTGCAGTCCAAGGGACTCTCAAGAGTCTTCTCCAACACCACAGTTCAAAAGCATCAATTCTTCGGCACTCAGCCTTCTTCACAGTCCAGCTCTCACATCCATACATGACCACAGGAAAGACCATAGCCTTGACTAGGCGAACCTTTGTTGGTAAAGTAATGTCTCTGCTTTTGAATATGCTATCTAGGTTGGTCATCATTTTCCTTCCAAGGAGTAAGCTTCTTTTAATTTCGTGGCTGCAGTCACCATCTGCAGTGATTTTGGAGCCCAGAAAAACAAAGTCTGACACTGTTTCCACTGTTTCCCCATCTATTTCCCATGCAGTGATGGGACCAGATGCCATGATCTTCGTTTTCTGAATGCTGAGCTTTAAGCCAACCTTTTCACTCTCCACTTTCACTCTCATCAAGAGGCTTTTTAGCCCCTCTTCACTTTCTGCCATAAGAGTCGTGTCATCTGCATATCTGAGGTTATTGATATTTCTCCCAGCAATCTTGATTCCAACTTCTGTTTCTTCCAGTCCAGCATTTCTCATGATGTACTCTGCATATAAGTTAAACAAACATGGTGACAATATGCAGCCTTAATGTACTCCTTTTCCTATTTGGAACCAGTCTGTTGTTCCATGACCAGTTCTAACTGTTGCTTCCTGACCTGCATACAGATTTCTTAAGAGGCAGATCAGGTGGTCTGGTATTCCCATCTCTTTCAGAATTTTCCATAGTTTATTGTGATCCACACAGTCAAAGGCTTTGGCATAGTCACTAAAGCAGAAATAGATGTTTTTCTGGAACTCTCTTGCTTTTTCCATGATCCAGCGGATGTTGGCAATTTGATCTCTGGTTCCTCTGCCTTTTCGAAAACCAGCTTGAACATCAGGAAGTTCACGGTTCACATATTGCTGAAGCCTGGCTTGGAGAATTTTGAGCATTAGTTTACTAGCGTGTGAGATGAGTGCAACTGTTCGGTAGTTTGAGCATTCTTTGGCATTGCCTTTCTTTGGGATTGGGATGAAAACTGACCTTTTCCAATCTTGTGGCCACTGCTGAGTTTTCCAAATTTGCTGGCATATTGAGTGCAGCACTTTCACAGCATCATCTTTCAGGACTTGGAATAGCTCCACTGGAATTCCATCACCTCCACTAGCTTTGTTCGTGGTGATGCTTTCTAAGGCCCATTTGACTTCACATTCCAAGATGTCTGGCTCTAGGTCAGTGATCACATCATCATGATTATCTGGGTCTTGAATATTAAATGAATAAATACCGCTACACTCTTGTTTGGAAAACTCGAACAAAGCCAAACGTCTCCTTCAAAACCAAGTTCCTGGTTTTCTTCCCAGGTGGTTAACTCGCTCCATTCCTCCCATGACCCTGTTTATCACGGCGGTAAATGCCAGAGAGATGAGAGGTCTGGGGAAGCTGTGCCTTCAATGCCTGCCCCCTGCCCCAGATTCCCTCTCGGCTCCCAGCCTGCGCCCTGGGCTCTTGGGGCACGTCTGCTGTCCTGGGTGGGGGCAGAGGCCCCTGAGACGCACTAAAGGAGGGTGGGTGGATGCTGGGCCCTGGGAGGCCGGCTCCCACAGAGTGACACCGCCAGCGGCTCCGGGTGGGCCACTGGACCTGCTTCGGGAGGTTCGGTGGCAGGAGGCTTCTAGGGAGCCACCTCCCTGGCAAGCAGCTGGGTCTTGCAGTGTCGTCAGCTAAGGACGCTGCTCCGCTTCCGTCGAGGAGGAGGCCTGATCAGGCTCAGGGTCACTGGATGAAGATTTGGTGAGGACCTGCCATCTCTGCCAGCACGGCCACCGCCAGACTCAGAGAAGCACACCCCCGCGGGCACGGCACTGCGTACAGCATGCAAATCATCAGGGCTATCTATCTAACTGCAAACCGACGCAGCAGGCTCAGGGCTGTGGACTCGACTCTTCTCACCCACACTTCAAGCCAAGAAGCCACGGGCCTAACCGGAAGAGGGGCGGCACGCCCAGGACCCAGGTATGTCCCCCATGGGGGAACAGCACCCTTGAGGGGAGGGAGGGGGCAGCTCTGTTTTACATGATGAAGGACACTCTCTGAATCAGAAAACATTTCACGGTGTTGCTTCTCCCAAAGCCAGAAGACATGGGATCACAGGTCAGGGGTGAGGTGAGGTGGCCCCCACGTTACCACACCTAACACTCGACTTGGGCAAGTTCTCCTTCCTGCCCCAGTTGAGCAGAGCTCTTCCGGTTTGGAGACTGGACCTCCCGACAGGAGACGTCCACCTGAACTGGAAAATGAGATGCCGCCTGGCCCTCCGGCCCCTTAATGCCACTGCATCAGCAGGTAACTGGGACTAACCTACTGGCTGGAGCGACTGACCTCAGTGACCAAGAATAAATCAGTTTGTTTCTACACAACAAGAGGCAGGAGCCTCCTTGGCACCATAAACATCCAATGAGTGAAGAAAATACCACTTTCCAACAGAAGAAAGCAGTTTGTCCTACTTAGAACTACATGAAGGCCCAAAGATACCAAACCAAGTTCCTGTACAGACTGAACAAGATTCAATATAGTGACAGACACTCATAAAGCTGAAAGGGTACAAGATGATGGATAACTTTCCCACCAACGAATTACAATTTGAGCATAGGTTTAAAAAAAATAAAATCTTCTAGTTGAAGACAGCTGAACACAAGTCTTTTTCTAAAGACTGTACGGAAATTGCCCTGTAACTTGTAAACTTCAGAACTTATGAAGAAACCTTTAACATCATCACTGTCTTCATTACTATTTATAATTATGACTATTCAAAGACAAGTGTCAAAGGGGCAATAAGACACGTTTCTATCCTGATGATTTCCATGTCAGGTGAACACTTCATATTACATTACATAATTAGTGCAAAGGTTATTTTATAAACTTTTCTGATAGTCACAATTAAAAGATTAAATTACTGCACATATACACCACCATAGTTCTGATCCTTCATGTCCTCGTTTCTGTGAAAAACAGCTCTCATCACCTCAAGACTTGGAAGATGCAAACACAAGCAGTTTTCCCACCTTAGAAGTTAACTTCCCACAGTGTGTCACACAACTGCCTCAACAGTCCTGCTTGCACACTCCGGCCACATCCACTTGGCAACGCATGCAAACACAGTCCTCCGAAGAAGAGGATCAAGTCAAATAACACACTGAGAAGCAGAGTCACTGTCTGCAGAGTCAGCCAACGTGACTGGATGCTGTGGCCTTCGGGAAGAAATAAAAACCTAAAAGCTGTCTCCAGACTACCTTTCCCTGAGAGGTCGGGGTAATACCTGTTAACTGCACCACTCTGCCGTAGCTTTAAAATCGCTAAGGGGGGAAAACACACTTCCATCATCTGGGGTGGGGGAGGTGACTGGCTAATCTTTGTTCTTGCCCGACTGTTCAGTTCTTAGTCTTCAGAAAGGCTCTCTGTACAGCCAGTGGGCATCTGATGAAATGCAGATACAGGTGGAGGGTCGAGTGCAGATGACGGAAAACACAGATGGAAGGGTTGGACCCCCTCCGGACTCCCCCTCCATCCAACCCGAGCTGTGACGTCTACACTTCGCCAGCCGACTTCCCAGGGATCACAGGATGTCCTTCTGCAGAGGCCTTGGACGGTATTAATGAGAGCAGGGGCTGAAGTTTAGGCTGAAATGCCTGGGGGTGACCGTAACAAAGGAGAAGACAGTGACTCAGCGCAATCGGGCACTCAGGGCGCGCCGTGTGCTCCCAGCGGCCCCGCCAGGACACGGAGCGCACATGCAGGGCTCTGTGACTAATGCGCTCACGGGTGCCGCGAGGGTGCTACCCACCCACTAAACGCTGGTCGGAGTGGGAGCCGACATGCAGACAGCTGCTCGGAAAGCCACGTCCCTTGTAGCTGCTTCCGCAGGCCACGAGGACACACTCTAGTTAACACATCACTGACAGGATGACGAGAGGGCTGCTGTCAGACGCCAGGCAGCCCGGTGCGGCAGACAGAACGCACGGCCCCAGCTGACTCGTTAGGGGAAGTCTGGGGAGGCACAGTTGCAGAGCGCATGACAAGGCTTCATGCCTGGCTGACTTGAGAGCCGATGACACGGCTTTAAACAGCAATCTCTGCCTACCCCCGGTCACAAAACAGCAATAAGTCAGCGGATACACCCTTGTAATGTCATGATTTATTCCTTTGCTTTGAATACAGGAGACTCGGGGCCGAGGCACTCCGCTCATCTGCTGTTGGCTTGGGGCTTCAACCTCCAGGGTCCGCCCACGGCATGTACAAAATCAATGTTCTTGTTCAGGGTTGCCAGGAACCCTTCCGTGCGTACCGGATAATGTGCACGTCAGAAGGATGAACACACAACCGATCACGTCCCAGTTCATTCAGCTCAAAAACACAGAAAATACAGCAGTGCGTCCTAACAAAATACATCTTAATACAAAGGAGGAAAGACCTGTGAAAAACTATTAAAACATAACAATATTCTTGATACTTTTGCTAACATATCTCAAGACTAAACTGTTCATTTAAAGTTTATCACTAAAAAGATAATTTACAAAGTATAATTTTAACTACAAACAATACCTAAAGGAAAGGGTGCTCAAACAGCTATTTATCTGCCAGTAGATCACGAGTGAAACCCCAGCAAGCTAGAGAGTTGACAAACACGACTCTAATACAATTAGGACCATCAAAATGTAAATCCAAAGTTCCCAAAACTATAATAAAATTATATATATAAAGATAACTTACTTGTGTTCTTCTAGTAAATAACAATCTGGTAATAGATTTAAAGACAACTGAAAACAGGCCAAACACAATTTCTTGCATGAAGTACATTATACTTTTTAGGGTACACACAATCCTATAAGAATGTAAAAAGCTTCATGGACAGTAGTCTTTTAACCTCAACTCATTAATACATTAAACATTTCTTCCTTGCTTCAGAGATTTCACTAAACTCTTTCCAAAAAATAGCTTATTTCTAATTTATGTTATGATACTAGTCTTTGACCTTAAACATCACTGTGTCTGGAATTTATAGCATGTGTGTGTATATGTGTATGTGTGCATGAAATTTAAGCTAGACTCAATGCACCTTCCTCCACGTAAGAAGGGTGAGTAGGTCATGAAACCAAGCTTGAATTATGTTTCTTTTATCAGTCCTCCTGCCCAAGATGGTAAACCAAAGCGAAGCTGTTAACTGAGAGCTGACACCACCACCATGTGTTCAGGAACTCTCAGAAACAACTGGTGTTAAGTTTACTTCGAATATAAGAAACAACTCCCTAATTAGTTCAGTTCAGTCGCTCAGTCGTGTCCAACTCTTGGCAACCCCATGAATCACAGCACGCCAGGCCTCCCTGTCCATCACCAACTCCCAGGGTTCACTCAAACTCATGACCATCGAGTCAGTGATGCCTTCCAGCCATCTCATCCTCTGTCGCCCCTTCTCCTCCTGCCCCCAATCCCTCCCAGTCTTTTCCAATGAGTCAACTCTTCGCATGAGGTGGCCAAAGTACTGGAGTTTCAGCTTTAGCATCAGTCCTTCCAAAGAACACCCAGGGCTGATCTCCTTTAGAATGGACTGGCTGGATCTCTTTGCAGTCCAAGGGACTCTCAAAAGTCTCCAACACCACAGTTCAAAAGCATCAATTCTTCCGTGCCCAGCTTTCTTCACAGTTCAACACTCACATCCATACATGTTTTTCCGTGACCACTGGAAAAACCATAGCCTTGACTAGACAGACCTTTCTTGGCAAAATAATGTCTCTGCTTTTGAATATGCTATCTAGGTTGGTCATAACTTTCCTTCCAAGGAGTAAGCGTCTTTTAATTTCATGGCTGTAATCACCATCTGCAGTGATTTTGGAGCCCCTCAAAAATAAAGTCTGACACTATTTCCACTGTTTCCCCATCTATTTCCCATGAAGCGATGGGACCAGATGCCATGATCTTCGTTTTCTGAATATTGAACTTTAAGCCAACTTTTTCACTCTCCACTTTCATTTTCATCAAGAGGCTCTTTAGTTCCTCTTCACTTTCTGCCATAAGGGTGGTATCATCTGCATATCTGAGGTTATTGATATTTCTCCTGGCAATCTTGATTCCAGCTTGTGCTTCTTCCAGCCCAGTGTTTCTCATGATGTATTCTGCATATAAGTTAAATAAACAGAGTGACAATATGCAGCCTTGACGTACTCCATTTCCTATTTGGAAAAAGTCTGTTGTTCCATGACCAGTTCTAACTGTTGCTTCCTGACCTGCATACAAATTTCTCAAGAGGCAGATCAGGTGGTCTGGTAGTCCCATCTCTTTTCAGAATTTTCCACAGTTCATTGTGAACCACACAGTCAAAGGCTTTGGCATAGTCAATAAAGCAGAAATAGATGTTTTTCTGGAACTCTCTTGCTTTTTCCATGATGCAGCGGATGTTGGCAATTTGATCTCTGGTTCCTCTGCCTTTTCTAAAACCAGCTTGAACATCAGGAAGTTCACGGTTCACGTATTGCTGAAGCCTGGCTTGGAGAATTTTGAGCGTTACTTGACTAGCGTGTGAGATGAGTGCAATTGTGCGGTAGTTTGAGCACTCTTTAATACTGAGCCTTTATTAAATCATTTTTTTTAATTCAAACAAAGTAAAAGGGTAGGCATGTTAACTTTTGCTCTAAACTGCAGATTCAGTCTATTATAAATTTATAGCTAATGGTCATTTAATCTTATGCAGACAAAACTCTAAGCACTTCATACGTACATATGTGTGTGTACATACATGTGTGTATACATATGTGTGTGTGTGCATGTACACATATCCATAATCTTTAAAGCAACTCTATGAGATTACAACTAGTACTACTCCCAGGTTGAAAGTCAAAAGCTGAGTGGAAGAGTAGTTACCTAGACATTAAGAAGTGTTTATAAATTATAGCAGAAAGAAACACCAGTATTACTTACCAAAAAAAATTGTTTTACAAAATATTTACATGTATGCAGATTTCCTTTTTTTAATTTCAGTATAACTGACTTAAAATATTATACTATATTAGTTTCAGGTGTACAATATAGTGATTTGGGATTTTTATACATTACAAAGGGCTTCCCAGATGGCTCAGTGGTGAAGAATCCACCTGCCAATGTGGGCGATCCTGGCAGGAAGGTCTCCTGGAGGAGGAAATGGCAACCCACTCCAGTAATCTCGCCTGGAGAATCCCATGGACAGAGCCAAGCGGTCTACAGTCCAGAGCGTCGTGAAGCGTGGGACATGATATTGAGTACTATATGTTACAAAATAATCCGCACTAGTAAGTCTAGTTACCATCTGTCACCAAAGTCGTGATGTCACTGAGAACATTCCCTCTGCTGTACACTTCACATTCCTGTGACTCATTCATTTCATAACTGGACGTCAGTGCCTCAGTCTCCCTGTACCTATTTCCCCCACCCCCTCCCGCCCCCGCACTTCTGACACCACCTGCTTATTCTCTGATCCGTGAGTCTGTCTCTGTTTTGTTATGTGTGTTTTGTTTTCTAGATTCAACACATAAGTGAGAGAATAAGGTATTTGCCTTTCTCAGTCTATCTTATTTCACTTAGCATAATACCCTCCAGGTCCACTCATATTATTATAAATGGCAAGGTTTTATTCCTTTATATGGCTGAGAAATATTCCATTGTATGCGTGTGTGTGTGTGTGTGTGTATACCCACACACACACATGTATATATACACCTCACCTTTTTTATTCATTCATCTCTAACTTGCACTTAAGTTGCTTGCTTATCTTGCCTATTGTGAATAATGCCACAATGAACACAGGAGTGCAGGTATCTTTCTGAGTTAGTGTTTTTGTTTTCCTTCAGATAAAAGCCCAGGAGCGTCACTCTGGGCTGCACGGAGGTGCTTCTGGTTTTGGTTTTCTGAGGGATCTCCATACTGTGTCCCATCAGGTGAATTTCTAACATGTTCCTATACAGACCACGTTCACTCACACAGCTTACTCCGATGCCGTCTTAGGGCCTCTCATGGGAGAGGTCCCACCTCATGCGACGGCCGCCCCAGGCCGCCAGACACATCACTGGAACCTGCTCTCACTTTCCACACACACGCTTTCCTCCCTTACCCTCCAGTTCTCAGCACCACATGACATAACAGCTATTCATTCACTCGTGTCTCTATCTGCTACAGCTGGTGGATTCAAGCTTCAGGAGTGTTTGGACTTCACTTAGCTTACTGCTGAAATCTCAGTGCCTAGATTGTGCCAAACACACAGCAGACACGTAATAAATGTGCTACATCAATTAACCTTGACGAGAATTTGGTTCCTAGGTGTTCAAGACACAATCTTCTTAATCTTCAGGACAATATCCATATAGAAGTATTCTTCATAATTTTAAAAAAACTTGACTTAAAAGAGTGATGAGGACAAGCTGTGTGGTGTGGCCAAAAATAAATAAATGCAGGAAATATCAGGGTAACCAAAAAATAAAAAAAGCTAGTTGAAAAAGAAAACTGATGAGGAGGAAGAGACAAAAAGGATAAATAGGAATTTTTTTACCTCAATGGTAAGTTAAAAACAGCAGAAAAGCAAATATAAAAAGCATCAAATAATTCAGACTGAATTTCTTAGTATCACATTAAGTAGATGCAAATAATTATCTGCGCCACGGACTGGCACTTATTCTCAACAGAACCATAACATTTCTCCACACTCACTCCTTCAAATGCACGTCAGGTGTTTCTTAGTACGTATTGAATATATTTTCAACTTTTTGAAAAGTGAACATATCAATATTGCATTTCAAAATCTCAAAACTTTTTTTGACTCTAGAATAAGGAAAATAACCTAAAATTAGAACCAGGAGACACAGTTTCACATTGCCCATCTCCAGCTGTCTAGGTGGCCTTGAGGTGGCCATTTAACCCTTCTTTGAAAATACCTTTGTCACTCTGTTCAGTCTCTAAGTCATGACCAACTCTCTGAGACCCCACGGACTGCAGCACACCAGGCTTCCCTGTCCTTCACCATCTCCCAGAGTTTGCTCAGACTCATGTCCATCGAGTCAGTGATGCTAATTTTCTCATTGTTATATCCTAAACAGGAGAAGGCAATGGCACCCCACTCCAGTCCTCTTGCCTGGAGAATCCCATGGACAGAGGAGCCTGCTGGGCTGCAGTCCATGGGGTCACTAAGAGGCGGACACAACTGAGAGACTTCACTTTCACTTTTCACTTTACTGCATTAGAGAAGGAAACGGCAGCCCACTCCAGTGTTCTTGCCTGGAGAATCCCAGGGACAGGGGAACCTGGTGGGCTGCAGTCCATGGGGTCACTAAGAGGCGGACACAACTGAGAGACTTCACTTTCACTCTTCACTTTACTGCATTGGAGAAGGAAACGGCAGTCCACTCCAGTGTTCTTGCCTGGAGAATCCCAGGGACGGGGGAGCCTGGTGGGCTGCCGTCTATGGGGTTGCACAGAGTTGGACACGACTGAAGTGACTTAGCAGCAAATAGGTATCCTAGAGAGATCCTGAAGCTCCTTCTGCTCTAAGACACTAAAACATTATAAAATAAAGTTTTTATTTGTACTACCAGGGAACAAAACATAAAAATAGTATCTTATTTTTATCAGTTAGCTAAATTTGTAAGGAAGGTAATTCATGGGATATTAAATAATGTTTTTTAATAAATATCTCATTACCCACAATTATAATTCCATTTATATTACATTTTTAAGTCAAAAATTTTAATTTTAATGTTTAAAGGAGAAAAAAAGATTAGGAAATCTAGAAAAATACTTTTGAATATTTTTCTAGGACCCAACAAAACTCCTTCTATTCTCCCTGCCTTTTCCGCAGTAATGAAGACCTTCCAAAAGAGCATTTCAGTGAGTGGCATAAAACCTGATTTGGAAAAAAAAAATGCTATTTTGACTTTTAAGTTATTATCAGTCTGAAGAGCTTCTCCAAACCAGAACTATTATAGCATCCACTCCCCCACCACGACTTGGCAACAAAGATGAATCCACCTATTACCAGGTTAGGGTAGCTGCTATTATCCCGGCCCCTTGATTTCTTTCAAGTAGCTCCAATGGAAAAAGAGCCTCAAGTGAATAATAAAGATCTCATAATAGCTCTTAAGAATTCTTTATATGGTAGAAGGCACTAAAATGAACTCCAGGGAGTGAAAAAGGAAAAAAAAAAAAACTCTCATCTTCTGATAAGAAGAAATAATTAACCTGATTTATGCACCTGGGAAGGCCTTCCATAAATCAGACCTTTGTGCTCCGTGGCGGACTAAAGCCGCGAGTCAGGAGGGTATGAAGATGGCACCTGCGGAGCATGCACAGAGCATGGGGCTTGGGGGGCGGTACTCACGGTGCTGAGCTTCCCGGACGTGACGATGATGCGCCTCTCGTGCAGCATGCTGGCGAAGAGCTGCAGCATGTTGTTCACGTCCACGGCCACGAAGTATTCTGTGAGGTTCCTCTGCACGGGCAAAGACAACCACGTGAGGTGCGGGGACAGAGCCAACAGCCACCGTGTGCTACCCGCATTCGGAGGATGTTAGTAAAAATTACTAATAAGTAAATGCAGTTCTGGTTCCGCAGCCGCGCCAAGCACGGAGCCTTCGGTTCTTATTTGAAACACAGCCCTGCTCTGGGAAAGTGTCCTCCGAGGGTGATCAGGGCATCACCACTCTCTCCCCCTGTCCCCGGCTCCAGACACCTGTACAGGAAGCCAGTTTCCCGGGCCCCAACCCGGCCTGCTGGGAGTGGAGCCTTGGGAATTCCTTTTCTCAACAAGCACTGTGGGTGCTTCTTACAGGCACCCTGAACTCTGAGAACTGCTGCTCCAGAAAGCACATCTGAGTCTCTCCTTGTGTGCCAACCACTCAGCAAGGGATACCATGGGTTGATAGGATAGACTGGGGTCCCCAGACCCCGGTCATCGACCTGTACCCGCCCATGGCCTACTGGGAGCAGGGCCAGGTAGAGGAAGTGGGCAGCAGACAGGCAAGAAGAAGCTTCATCTGTATTGACATACGCTCCCCACCACTGGCATCACTGCCTGAGCTCTGCCTCCTGCCAGATCAGTGGTGGCATCAGATTCTCCTTGGAGCTTGAACCCCTTGGTGAATGGCGCATGGGAGGGGTCTAGGGTGGGTGCTCCTTATGAGAATATAATGCCCAGTGGTCTCATTCTGCATTATGGTGAGCTGTGTAATTATCTCACTCATATATTACAACATAATAATAACAGAAATAAAGTACCCAGTAAATGTAATGCATTTGACTTATCCTGAAACCATCGTCCCCCTCACGTCATTCATGGGAAAACTGGCTTCCACAGAACTGCTCCTTTGTGCCAAAAGGCTGAACACTGCCGCTCTAGACTATGCAAGGCAACCACAAAACGGTGGTGTTGCTCAGCCGCTAAGAAGTGTCCGACCCTTTTGTGATTTCATGGACTGCCACCCACCAGGCTCCTCTGCCCATGGGGTTTCCCGGCAATGAGACGGGCTTATAAAGCAGACCTCTGGGTCTTAATGAAGGAGGGTCTCGTTTATATTCCATGTCGGGCCAGTTTTATACCACTATAATCAAATAAAAGTGTCAGTTTAATTCGACTCCTTGACATAACACTTAAAATTATTTTCCCCACGTAAGAACAAAATTGGGGTAGCCTATATAAACTTTCACTTTAGATCCTCTTCTTATTTTTAATTTTCTGTACTCAAATGCATCAGAAAGCAACATATAAGAGACAACAATAAACTAAAACTGGAGGAGTAGAGGCATCATGACCCAGACCAAAACCTTTAGTTGAGCAAAAAAACACTAAGTCCAATTGTTTCTTCCATTTCTGTGAGGTAGAAACTTTCTCAGGAGAAACTGGTAATCATAGCAGGGCATCTAAACAGAACCTGTGACCACCACCAAGTGATGCCGAGTTTGGTGGAGAGACTCATCTCCTGTTTTCTCTATTTGAAGCCTACCTCACCTTCTGTTTCCACTGTTCATAATGCAAAATAGTTTTATGGCATTCAACATTAACACTGTTCCTGTAATCTCAAAGAAAGATAATTTCTAGATGGGGAATTATTTCCCAATGCAAAAGGCTGCCTTATGTACAGGTCCTTGCTTTTCCTTTTCTCTTCCCTAAATAGGACTTTTTAGAAATGAAATATCTTAATGGGGGGAAGGACAGTTAGAGAGTTTGGGATGGCCGTGTACACTCTGCTCTATTTAAAACAGATAACGAACAAGGACCTACGGTACAGCATGTGGCACTGTGCTCAGTGTTACATGGCCGCCAGGACGGCAGCGGGGCTTAGGAGAGAATGGATACATGTATATGGATGGCTGAGTCCCTCTGCTGTTCACCTGAAACAATCATAACCTTGTTAATCGACTATGCTGCTACTGCTACTGCTAAGTCGCTTCAGTCGTATCCGACTCTGTGCGACCCCATAGACGGAAGCCCACCAGGCTCCCCTGTCCCTGGGATTCTCCAGGCAAGAACACTGGAGTGGGTTGCCATTTCCTTCCCCAATGCATGAAAGTGAAAAGTCAAAGTGAAGTCGCTCAGTCGTGTCCGACTCTTAGCGACCCCATGGACTGGAGCCTATCAGGATCCTCCGTCCATGGGATTTTCCAGGCAAAAGTACTGGGGTGGGGTGCCATACACCAACATAAAATAAAAAGTTAAATTTTTTTCTCGGTTCCAAAAAAAAGTTTCTATTCTCAGAGGCACTTTTTCCTTAGAATGGTTCTTTAAGACTTTCAAAGTCATAGCTTTTAAAAAATAAAAAAAAGTGAAGTCTGCTAAATCAAGCTACTAGCTTTTTATTAGTAAATTTAAGAAACGTACAAAGTCTCAACTCAGGGCTGTTAATGCAAGTCAGGATCCCTCCCTTCTAGCCTCTAGGTGAGGGGCAGGCATGCAGATATCAAGTCAGTCAGCCTCCAGACACTCAAACAGAGGTCCTGCCCACAGAGGACTCAAGGGCTGGGAGGTGACCTCTGAGTCTGATGGTCTACCTCAGGCTGACTGCAATCTTCTCACAGGAGGCAACTGAGCTCATCTCTACTAAAAACCCCACTGACAGCCTTGCTTCCGTATCAGGAAATTTACCGCTGTCTTCTTGTACTTTGTTCACTCACAACCCATGTGCTTTTGGAAACCAAACACTCAGTAGGTTCATTTTCGGGAGGACAGCAGAGTATAGTACATATAAAACTAATAAATATTCCTAAGTTGATGTTTCCTTCACTTCTGATAGAATTATTTATAGTGGTTCTTTTTATCTTCCCAAAATGAAACTGGAAAAAAAGAAACTTACAAAAGGAAACATCTCCTTTTCACACAGTATCCAAAATTGTCACTTCCATTTACCCAGGCAAACTTTTCTGCAGGATTTTAATCTGTAATAACCACCAGAACACTGAAAATATTTCTAGCAAGGATACGATCAGGACTCTAAATAAAATGCAAAATGTGGCAATTTTATAATTTCTGGGAGTATCCTTCAAGCCTTACAAAACATGTATTATTACTTCAATTAAAAATCAGGATACTGAGTAGAGAACATCTGAGATTTGAACAGAGCTATTTACACAAGGAACCTAAACACGATGGCCATTTCACTAACGGGACTATTTCCGTGAAAGTATTTCCCACTGCACACGTGCATTTCCCCGAACACAGGAGACATCCGCTGAGACACCTCGTCTGCCTGATCCAGGGAGCTCAGAACCCGAGTACAGACGATCCTACTGATCTATCTCAAATGGCACAAAGAGGTTTTCTCATACAATGTCTTATCTATAATCAATGTTGAGGAGGTAAAGTAGCAGATACATAAAGAAAAAGAGATGACACCATTAGTCTTAATTTTTCCTTTTTTTTTCTCACAAACACAAACAGTTACAATGTATTCTATTTCTCTGCCAAGAAATACTTCAACTGTAAGACCAAAATAAAATTCATATCAGTAGAATAGAAAACATAGAAAACTTACATTCTCGGGGATGGTTGGCAGTCCAGTTACATCAGGGGCAATGAAGCAGGAATGCTGGTCAATGGAAATAAATCACATAAGAAAAGGAGAATTAAAATTTGGTAGCATTATGTATAATTTGAGGTTAAAATTTTAAAAATATATCAACTAAATTGAGAAATCAAGGACTATACCCAGGATTTGTTGAAATTGAGAGACTCTTATAGCAGGTTTACAGGAGATTTAACAATAAGCTTCTCATATGAAAAGTGTTGATTAAAAATATTTCATTTTTAAATTAAAATAATAATCTTAGAAAAAGTGTATTAAGACCAAAAAAGCATATTACTGAAAGATATATCTTGTTTACCCAAGAATATATCAAAATGTATTAAGACTGAGTCATCACAAATTTCTTCTGTACATATCAGCCACTGTATTATTTAGAAAGCAGCAATAAAAAATAATTTTTAATATTTAAAACTTCTTGAAAAGTAATTTATCACCCCAAAACATGACTTTTATATACCCACTGAACAAATGTTAATTAGCTTTTATAATACTCAAAGCAATACAGCAGTTAGTTCATAGACATATTCACCAAAACGCACAATGCATACTTGACGTTTCACAGAATGTTCCCAGATCTTTCCACAGAGAATCACAGGACAATTCAATCACCAAAATCATCTTATTTTCTGTTCATATTAATCTCCAAAATCATTTTGCTATCTCACATAAGGACCTAGTTAATACTATCCTACAATTAAAGATTGAAGGGGGGAAATCATCCTAGCAATACTGAGCCCCATCAAACTCATCAGAGCAAGGCCAGTGGGCACAGTCAACGTATGACTTACAGGCGGAAAAACAAGGTCCCGGAGCCTTGTGACAAACGTGCGACCACATCCATGCAGCGAGCCCGGCTGGACACCACGCCCCTCACATAAGGGTGAGCATGCATCTGGTCTCTATCAGCTACTTTTATTGGGACAGATATTTACTAGCACTGTATTTCAGTGCTGTGCTTTAAAAGATAGTATAAACAGAAAATATAATCTGAATGATTAAGAAGGAAATTTACCACTTCTCAAAGGACTGGGGTGAATGTTAAAGACAGTGATAGAAGTAATTGATTTTGCAGTGATTTTTCCCAATGATTTTCAGAAGCCAATGTCCTTTGAACTCACCCGTGCTAAGGAGGGCTGCTCTTTCAGAACTTGCTCACTGGCAAAAAATATCTCTTGGTTCTTATAATACGCGAGAGAAAAAAAATGAATATTTTACTTTCAAGGGAGAAATTTACACAACGATTTGCTGTGTATTTGAGAAAAACTCATGTAGCCACATTATCTGCTGAAAATACCTGAAGCGTTTTAAATGCTGATTTGCTACTTTTATGCTAGAAAAATCATGAAGTACTTTCTTTCATTCTCAACTAAGAGTATTCTGTGGGTATTTAATGACTCTGAAATATACTTTCAAAACAAGCAGTTGCATTAGATATTAACATTTCATAAAATCTCTGTGTGACATTCTAATGGACTGTAATGTCAAGTCTTGAAAACTCATGTGATGGAACATTCATGAAAATGAAATTATAAGAAAATCACAGTAGTTTCTCAAGATTTGTCATTTTTTCTAATAGAAAATATGAAAAAAATTTCTTTTCCATTTGTGAAGGAAGAAAAACTCCTAAGGCCATCAATTTTAACCTGACATCACAAAACTTTTTCATCCGAGTTTTGCCAGTCATTAACAGCACAGAACCAGAGATCAAACTGCCAAAATCCGTTGGATCACTGAAAAAGCAAGAGAGTTCCAGAAAACCATTTACTTCTGCTTTATTGACTATACCAAAGCCTTTGACTGTGTGAATAACAACAGACTGTGGAAAATTCTTAAAGAGATGTGAATACCAGAACACCTTACCTGCCTCCTGAGAAACCTGTATGCAGGTCAAGAAGCAACAGTGAGATCTGGACATGGAACAACAGACTGGCTCCAAATCGGGAAGGAGTATGTCATGGCTGTATATTGTCACCCTGCTTATTTAACTTATATGCAGAGTACATCATGTGAAATGCTGGGCTGGATGAAACACAAGCTGGAATCAAGATTGCTGGGAAAAATATCAATAGCCTCAGATGTGCAGATGACACCACCCTTATGGCAGAAAAAAGAGCCTCTTGATGAAAGTGAAAGAGGAGAGTGAAAAAGCTGGCTTAAAACTCAACATTCAGAAAACTAAGATCAAGCCATCTGGTCCCATCACTTCATGGCAAATAGATGAAGAAACAATGGAAACAGTGGCAGACTTTATTTTTTTGGCTCCAAAATCACTGCAGATGGTGGCTGCAGCCATGAAATTAAAAGACACTTGCTCCTTGGAAGAACAGCTATGACCAACCTAGACAGCATATTGAAAAGCAGAGACGTTACTTTGCCAACATAGGTCTGCTAGTCAAAGGTATGGTTTTTCCAGTAGTCATGTATGGATATCAGAGTTGGACTATAAAGAAATCTGAGTGCCAAAGAATTGTTGCTTTTGAACTGTGGTGTTGGAGATGATTCTTGAGAGTCCCTTGGACTGCAAGGAGATCCAACCAGTCCATTCTGAAGGAGATCAGCCCTGAGATTTCTTTGGAAGGAATGATGCTAAAGCTGAAACTCCAGTACTTTGGCCACCTCATGTGAAGAGTTGACTCATTGGAAAAGACTCTGATGCTGGGAGGGATTGGGGGCAGGAGGAGAAGGGGACGACAGAGGATGAGATGGCTGGATGGCATCACTGACTCGATGGACGTGAGTCTGAGTGAACTCCAGGAGTTGCTGATGGACAGGGAGGCCTGGCGTGCTGCGATTCATGGGGTCACAGAGAGTCAGACACGACTGAGGGACTGAACCGCAATGAACATTAAAACAGCTTTTCACGGTATATCTAAATACCTCAAAAAAGTTAACTTGTTTGCCTCATATCACACATTTAGTGACTTTTTTTTAAACCAAAATATTCTAGTCTTTAGCTATGAAGAAGCCTAGACGTCTTTCACTTAGACTTCTTATCAATAAAAGTGAAGTTCTTCAATGTCCAATAATTCTGATATGTATTTTTATAAGACATTTATTCCTGAACAATTATGATAATCAAACTTAGAGAATACACTTTTATTTCTTGACTCTCTGTAGTAACTGCCTCTATGATCTTAGCACCTACAGTATATTTATTCACTATTTAAAAAAGTGTTAGAATCACATTATAAATACAACTCTGTTGAAGAAAAACACTGGTTTTTAGAAAACCGATTCTTTCTTCTTACTCTTGTGTATTTTTGGTTGTTGTTTCTACCTCCTTCCGACTCACCGTAAACTCACACTCCGCTGGCTTCAATGACGACGAATCTGAGCTCCTCCCTGACTGCTACCCTCCTCCAGCCCCTCCTCCCTCTGCTCTCCGTCCTCCAGACCCTCCTCCCTCTGTTCTCCTGTCCACCCCCGGCCCTCACCGCTGCTCCATCCTCTCTGCATCGTGGCCTTTAAATCACCCAGGCCTACAACCTTGTCTGCAGACAACTCCCAGATAAGGGTGGAAAATCCAGGGTATCCTTCGCTTTCCAGTCCCTGACTGCTGATCATTTCCACTAGGACACTAAGCAACACGTGAGGATGCAGAGGGGCAGAGGACACCCTATGTTGCCAGGCAAGGAAACCGCTCACAAAGATGGGTCCTGAGCTAGCTCCAGAGTGAGGCGGGTGGTCCACACCGAGGCCTCAGTAAGAGGGGAAGGTCGCTCACAAAGATGGGTCCTGAGCTAGCTCCAGAGTGAGGCGGGTGGTCCACACCGAGGCCTCAGTAAGAGGGGAAGGTCGCTCACAAAGATGGGTCCTGAGCTAGCTCCAGAGTGAGGCGGGTGGTCCACACCGAGGCCTCAGTAAGAGGGGAAGGTCGCTCACAAAGATGGGTCCTGAGCTAGCTCCAGAGTGAGGCGGGTGGTCCACACCGAGGCCTCAGTAAGAGGGGAAGGTCGCTCACAAAGATGGGTCCTGAGCTAGCTCCAGAGTGAGGCGGGTGGTCCACACCGAGGCCTCAGTAAGAGGGGAAGGTCGCTCACAAAGATGGGTCCTGAGCTAGCTCCAGAGTGAGGCGGGTGGTCCACACCGAGGCCTCAGTAAGAGGGGAAGGTGCGCCACCAGGAAAGCACAGAGTCCACTCAAGAAGATGGATGGACACAGCACTGTGACCGGAGTAGAGAATCAATTTAGGGGAGAAAAGTGAGACGGAGAAGTGGAAAGCAGGAAGGAGGCTAACAAGTGGGTGGTCCTGAAAGGGCAAGAGTCTGGACAAATTCTACAGAAAATAGGGGAACTATTAAAGATTGCCGTCAGGGCGCTTTATAGCTTAATAGTCGCATGCATGCATGCTCAGTCATCCGACTCTTTTGAGACCTTAGCAACTACAGCCCGCCAGGCTCCTCCGTCCATGGGATTCCCCAGGCAAGAATACTGGAGTGGGTTGCCATGCCCTCCTCCAGGGGATCTTCCCAACCCAGGGATCGAACCCAAGTCTCCAGCATTGCAGGCAGGTTCTTACCATTTGAGCTACCAGGGAAGCCCAGAATACTGGAGTGGGTTACCACTTCCTCGTCCATGGGATCTTCCCGACCTATGGATCAAACCGAGGCCTCCTGGGTCTCCTGCATTGGCAGGCAGGTTCTTTACCACTGAGCTACTGGGGAAACCCTTATATAGTTGAAGGAAGCTTAACCTGATCGTCTTTTACAGAAAGGACTAGAAGGAGAAACTGTAGACTACTGACTGTTATTAAGTGTTGAGCACCCGGACGAGGTGCTGACACTAGAAACAGGAAGAATGCAATCACTGTTAATCAAACAACATGACGGGGGAAATTTAAGCAAGAAGAAAGTTATTACCAGAGAAAGAATATAAAATGGCTAACAATTTCCTGATCTTGCAAAAAAACTCAAAAAGACCTAGTAACACTATTATAGACATTTCAGACTGCTTTTTCCTTCAAATTTCTCCTGCATCATTATGTATTTTTCCTTTTTTAATTAGGATATTTTACTATCACTTTGGAAGAAGCAAAATCAACATAGGTAAATTTTAACATTCTATTTGGTATGCCAAATTAATTAAAACATCTGTATTTCATGGTTATTAATTCTCAACACTTACAGAGCCTCCCAAAGGACTAGTGTGATTTTTGTTATACACAGCACCGTTTATTAAAAGTTTCAGTAGTAAATAATCCATACCACCAATGCTTACTGCTTTGACAAACTCAATTTTATTTCCAGCATTTGGTGATTATACTAAGATGTATTGAAGAATGGGAAAAAAGATTTTTCACCCAGAATCTTTGTCACCCAGTTGGTTATGAGGTGTACTCTCAACACTTACTATGTATTGTTTTCATTTTACGAGGGCTATTGTACACATGGGGCTTCCCTGGTGGATCAGACAGTAAAGAATCTGCTGCAATGAAGGAGACCCAGGTTCAATCCCTGGGTCGAGAAGATCCCCCGGAGAAGGGCATGGCAACCCACTCCAGGATTCTTGCCTGGAGAATCCCATGGACAGAGGAACCTGGTAGGCTACACTTATTGTTTGTGGGGGGCAAGGGGGTGGGTTTCCTTACTACAGATAGATTCTACCCGAAAACCAATGTTCCTCACAACCAAAATATTCTCACATATTTGGTTACTTTTAGCACATAATTTTTTAAACAATCTGTGATTTAACGACTACCAAAATATACCTCTAACGAATCATGTTATGATACTTAAAGCATATCAGAGAGCCTCAATATCGCCAGGTGGTAAAGTCAGTATCGGCAGTAAAGTCTCCCCGGGAGGTGACTCAGTGGGGTTTCTACACCACTGTGGCTCAAAGCATCAAATATGGACCCAGGACTCACCACAGTCAAGTTGACAGGGGTATTTGCCTTTGGTACTGGATGGTTATAGAGAGATCTCAGAGTTTCATTCAAATCGTCTTCCTAGAGTAAAAAAAAAAAAAAAAAAGTGTATTTTATAAATGAAATAGCAATTAAGTAAAAACAACTAAAACTGCTTGACAAAATCATTCATTGCGACTGCTCATGTTGGAAACAGTTTACATACAAGCAGACCCTGGAGAAACGGCAGGCACAGCTTTAGACCACTGCAAACAAGCGAATATAGCAATAACACGATCTCATCCAATTTTTGGCTTCCTAGTGCGTATAAAAGTTGTTTACACTACTCTGTAGTCTATTAAATGTACAATACCATCATGTCTTAAAAAAAAAAAAAAAAGTCATACCTTAAGTTAAAATACTTTATTGCTAAAAAATGCTAACCACCATCTAAGCCTCCAGCGAGTCATAATCTTTTCCCCAGTGGAGGGTCTGGCCTCGATGCTGACGGTACTGATGGATCAGGGTGATGGATGCCAAAGGCTGGGATGGCTGTGCCAATGTCTAAAATAAAACCATGTGAAGTTTGTAGCATCAACTGACTCTCCCTTTCATGAACCATTTCTCTGCACTGCTGACGGCATTCACCCACAGTAGAACTTCTTTCAAAACTGGAGCCGATCCTCTCAAACCCTATTGCTGCTTCATCAATGAAGCTCACGCAATGTTCTGCATCCTTAGTTGTCATTTCAACAGTCTTCACAGCATCTGGATTCCATCTCAAAAAGCCACTCTCTTTGCTCATGGATAAGACGCAACTCATCTGTTAGAGTTTTATTATGAGACTGCAGCAACTCAGACACATCTTCAGGTTCCACTTCTAGTTCTCTTGCTATTTCTGCCACATCTGCAGTTACTTCCACCAATGAAGTCCCGAATTCCGCCAACTTAAAGTCATCCAACTGGGCTGGAATTAACTTACTTAAGCTCCAGTGTACATTGATATTTTGACCTTTCCCCATGAATCAAAAACGTTCTTAATGGTATCTAAAATGGTGAATCCTTTCCTGAGGGTTTTCAATTTACTTTGCTCAGATTCATCAGAGGAATCAATACCTATGGTAGCTGCACTCTTCGGAAATGTACTTTTTAAATGTGTGGTGTGCGTGCTCAGTCGCTACGTTGTGCCAGACTCTGTCACCCCTTGGACAGTAGCTTACCAGGCTCCTCTGTCCATGGGATTTTCCAGGGAAGAATACCGGAGTGGAAAAAGGAAAAAAAAAAAAAAGGATACTGGAGTGGGTTGCTATTTCCTTCTCCGGGGAATGTTCCCATCCCAGGGATCAAATCAGTGTCTCCTGCATCTCCTGCTATTTTTAAAACAATAAGATAATATGACTTAATAACTAATAAATATAATAAACTTTAAATAATGATAATAATAAAGAGTCAAAATCACTCCTTGATCAATGGGCTGAAGAATGAATGGTGTGTTAGCAGGCATGAAAGAAAAAAAAAAAGAAAAACAATATTGTCGTCCATGTCTATCAAAGCTCCTGGGTGAAGTCCAAGTTCGATGCATGAACCAGGGCACTCAGGGCCAGTGTACTGGGACAACCCAGAGGGATGGGATGGGGAGGGAGTTAGGAGCGGGGCTAGGGACCTGGGGACACATGTACATCCATGGCTGATTCATGTCAATGTATGGCAAAAATCACAATACAGTAAAGTAATTAGCCTCCAATTAAAATAAATAATTTTTTTTTAAAAAAAAGCTCTTGGGTGACTAGGTGCATTGTCAATGAACAGTAATATTTTGAAAGGAATTTTTTTTCTGAGCAGTATGTCTCAACACTGGGTTTAAAATATTCAGTAAACCATGCTGTCAACAGATGTGCTGTTAGTCTATTTGTAGGGCACAGATTGTGCATAATTCTTGGGAGATTCCAGGATTTTCAGAGGGTAAATGAACACTGGCTTTGACTTCAAGTCACCAGTTGCACCAGTGGCCCCTAACAAGTGAGTCAGCCTGTCCCCTGAAGCTTTGAAACAAGGCACTGACCTCCTCTCTCTGCCTGTGAAAGTCCTAGATGGCATCTTCCTGTAAAAGACTGTTTCACCTTCATCTACACTGAAAACCTGTTGCTCAGGGCAGCCACCTTCGTGAATTATCTCAGCGAGGTCTTCTGGATAACTTGCAGCGAGTGCTGCTTTATCTTATACTTCAATGTTATATAGACAGCCTCCTTCCTTTATCCTCATGAACTGACCTCTGCCAGCTTAGACCTTTCCTTCTGCAGCCTCTTCAGCTCTCTCAACCTCCGGAGAGTTGAAGAGAGGTAAGGGCTTGCTCTGGATGGGGCTTTGGCTTGAAAGAATGTTGTGACATCTAGTCTGCCTGTCTATTTAGACCACCAAGGCTCTCCCCATATCAGTAATATGTAAGGCTGTTTTGCTTTCTGATTTCTGTGTTCACTTATGTAGTACTTTTAATTTAAGAATTTTTCTTTTGCATTTGCCACTTGGATAACTGGTGCGAGAGGAACGCTTGCATTTTCCATTTTAATTTTAAAATCACAAACTTAATTTTTAAGAAATAGGTACAACCTAAGTGAGATTGGTACTAAGATGCAACTTTGATGCAAGATGCAACATTCTAACATTTCTCTCCAAGGTAGCCCTGGGACGCTACTCAGCCCATGATAAACGGCTTTATAGAAAATGTGTAACACATCCACTTTATGGGATCTGCATAACAGTAAGACATGGAACAACAGACTGGTTCCAAATAGGAAAAGCAGTACGTCAAGGCTGTATATTGTCACCCTGCTTATTTAACTTATATGCAGAGTACATCATGAGAAACGCTGGGCTGGAAAAAGCACAAGCTGGAATCAAGATTGCTGGGAGAAATATCAATAAGCTCAGATATGCAGATAACACCACCCTTATGGCAGAAAGTGAAGAGGAAGTAAAAAGCTTCTTGATGAAAGTGAAAGTGGAGAGTGAAAAGGTTGGCTTAAAGCTCAACATTCAGAAAATGAAGATCATGGAATCTGGTCCCATCACTTCATGGGAAATAGATGGGGAAAAAGTGGAAATAGTGTCAGACTTTATTTTTGGGGGCTCCAAAATCACTTCAGATGGTGATTGCAGCCATGAAATTAAGACATTTACTCCTTGGAAGGAAAGTTATGACCAACCTAGACAGCACATTCAAAAGCAAAGACATTACTTTGCCAACAAAGGTCCGTCTAGTCAAGGCTATGGTTTTTCCTGTGGTCATGTGTGGATGTGAGAGTTGGAGTGTGAAGAAAGCTCAGTGCCGAAGAACTGATGCTTTTGAACTGTGGTGTTGAAGAAGACTACTGAGAGTCCCTTGGACTGCAAGGAGATCTAACCAGTCCATTCTAAGGAGATCAACCCTGGGTGTTCTTTGGAAGGAATGATGCAAAAGCTGAAACTCCAGTACTTTGGCACCTCGTGCAAAGAGGTGACTCATTGGAAAAAGACTCTGATGCTGGGAGGGACTGGGGGCAGGAGGAGAAGGGGCGACAGAGGATGAGATGGCTGGATGGCATAACCGAAACTCACCGATGGACATGAGTTTGAGTGAACTCCGGGAGTTGGTGATGGACAGGGAGGCCTGGCGTGCTGCAATTCATGGGGTCACAAAGAGTCGGACACGACTGAGTGCCTGAACTGAACTGACTGAATGTACCCTGATGCGCACACTTCACTTTTCTGAACTTCGCATACGAATGCAGTAATGAATGCAGGCAGGACTCTGCACACACAGCACTGTCCCTTCTCTGTTGTGTGTACTCTCAGCCTCTCTTTATTATGGTGGGAGAATAAAGTGAAGGCAAAAGCAGGTGATCATTATGAGGGATGTGGATATGAGACAAATGGTTTCTCCCAATTTCTCTTCTAACTTGACTATGAAAACTTAATTCAGATCTCTATAAATGTTTGCAAAAGTGTGCACTCAAAACTGCCTATCTGGAATTCTCTCTAGAATGACCTAAAAAGATGGACATTAAAGCATTCATCACTGGACCATTCAGGCAGGGAAATACACCATAGGGTAGTCTGGAAGATACTGAGGTTGTCTATACAAAATTCTTATAGTTACATACATTTTTTTAAAGTCTAGCCTTTTACAGTTCTTGGCAGTTGCTTGATATTGATCAGATAAGGATAACTGATTCTGAAATCTAAATTCCAATCTATTAATAAATAACCTGTGGCACTGGATTAAAAGTGTAAAGAAAAATTATTACACTCATACATTTACTTCCAGCTACTGAACTAATACTATGAACTTAAAATATTTTTCCCCTCTAATTGGCAACACAAATGTAGTCTCCCTCATTTCCTCTTCTAAGAAAACTATAGTATTTTCTTTTCTATATTCCAGGATTACATACGGTCTCGGGGAGCACATGCCGTATAGTAAGTCATCAATGAGTTTCTGAAACTAATCAAAACTTGGACAACTAATGCGAGTGATGTTGGCTCCACATGTTTAGTCAAAAACACAAAGAACCAGAAATTATCATGAAACTGAATTCTGGTTTTGAGTTTTCAATCCAATAGTTGAATATTTCCAGTTATTTCCAGTCATTTTCTTAGGCAGACGAATGACTGAATGGCTGAAATATAAAACTGTTCAAGTGTAAAATTACCTTCTAATGAATATTTCACAGAATTAAGCACATCAAGGGTAGAGAAGGAAATATTTACATACATGTACACAAACTCTGGACTTTGGACAAACACTAAAACACTTTTGCTATTATAATAATAAAATCTGATTGCCGTATTATGAGATTGCTCACCCTAAATCTATTTTCTTAATTTATTAACAATACATTGTCTTAGTTTATTAATAATGCATTTTTTGGCATTCAGCAAGGGTTTTTTTTTAAATTAATTATTTCACTTTACAATTTTGTATTGGTTTTGCCATACATTGACTTGAATCTGCCATGAGGGTACATATGTTCCCCATCCTGAACTCCCTTCCCACCTCCCTTCCCATCCCATCCCTCTGGGTTATCCCAGTGTACCAGCCCCGAGCATCCTGTATCATGCATCGAACCTGGACTGGCGATTTGTTTCACACATGATATTTTACACGTTTGAATGCCATTCTCCCAGATCATCCCACCCTCGTCCTCTCCCACAGAGTCCAAAAGACTGTTCAGTACATCTGTGTCTCTTTTGCTGTCTTGCATACAGGGTAATTCTGTTTAGCAAAAAGCATCTGGAGTAGTAGTTGCACTGAATTTAGGTCTGTTTTTAAAGATATTTACACTGAATCTTAAAAGTTGAGTGTTTTACCAGTAATCACGAGTGAGTGACCTAAACTCCTGAAAGACAACTGTGTGGAGTTACATCCTAGGAAACTTAAGTAGCTACAAATAGAAGGACAGTCCCTCAGGTGTACAAAAAGGGGAGCGGACAAGCCAGGGAGGACTATCAGATGCCAGATCAGGAAGCTTCTAATGTGCTCGTCTGCACACGTCTAAATTTCATTCTAAGAAAAAAGAAGGCGCTGAAAGTATTACAAGCAGGAAAAGGACACAGTCAGGTTCAGGAAGATCATTCTCAGAGACAAGAACACAGCGGGCTACAGTCCGTGGGGTTGAAGAGGAAGACACAACAATAAACAATTTATTTTACGTTTCAAAAATTATCGTCCCACAGACGTTCATGAATTCAAAGCAAACTTCAGTTTCTGTTTTGCATTTATTTTTTTCAGAAAAAAGGATAAAGATATAAAAATAAATGTAAGAGCTAAAACTCTTGGAAGGGAAAAAAGAGAGCTTCGTGACACTGTATTTGAAAATCATTTCTTGACATGACACCAAAAGCATAGAACAACAAAAGAAAAAAGAAGATAAGTTATTCCTCTTTAAAGTTAAAAAGTTTGTACAGCAAAGGACACTATCAACAAAGTAAAAAGGCAACCCATGGAATGGGAGAAAATATTTGCAGATGATGTATCTGACAATATATGAATATATAAAAAGCTCCCACTCAACAGCAATATGAAAATACAGTTAAAAAATGGCAAAGGACTGAAATAAAATTTCAGCAAAGAAGATATTTAATAACCAATAAACACAGGAGACGACTCTATACTGCTATCTTTAGGGAAATGCACATTAAAACCACAATCATATACTACTTCACACCCATTAGAATGGCAATTATCAAAACAAAACCAAAAATAAGAAGTCTCAGGGAGGGTGTGGGAAAACTGGAAACCTGTGTGTTGCTGCTGGGAATGTAAATTTATGAAACCACTGTGGAAAACATTATGGCAGTTCTTCAGAAAATTAAGCACAGAATTACAATACTATTCAGCATTCTACTTCTGGGCATATACTCAAAAGATCTGAATCCACAGACTCAAACAGGTATTTGCACACCCGTGTTCATAGCAGCTTTGCTCACAAGAGCTAAAGATGGAAGCAACCCAAGTGTTCATCTACATGTGAATAAATGAAGCATCAGATCAGATCAGTCGCTCAGTCGTGTCCGACTCTTTGCGACCCCATGAACTGCAGCACGCCAGGCCTCCCTATCCATCACTAGCTCTCGGAGGTCACTCAGACTCACATCCATCGAGTCAGTGATGCCATCCAGCCATCTCATCCTCTGTCGTCCCCTTCTCCTCCGGCCCCCAATCCCTCCCAGCATCAGAGTCTTCTCCAATGAGTCAACTCTTCGCATGAGGTGGCCAAAATACTGGAGTTTCAGCTTTAGCATCATTCCTTCTAAAGAAATCCCAGGGCTGATCTCCTTCAGAATGGACCGGTTGGATCTCCTTGCAGTCCAAGGGACTCTCAAGAGTCTTCTCCAACACCACAGTTAGTATGTGAATAATAGAATACTACTCAAACTTAAACAGGAAGGGAACTTTGACATATGCCACAATATGGATGGAACTCGAAAACATGAAGTGAAATAAGCCAGTCACAGAAGGATCTGTATTGTATCATTCTACTTATAGGAGGTGGCTGTTGTTCAGTCCCTCAGTCACGTCCAACTCTTTTCGAACCCACGGACTGCAACACTCCAGGCTTCCCTGTCCTTCACTATCTCCTGGAGTTTTCTCAAACTCTTCCACTGAGTCAGTGATGCCATCCAACCATTTCATCCTCTGTCGTCCCCTTCTCCTGCCTTCAATCTTTTCCCGAATTAGGGTCTTTTCCAGTGAGTAGGCTCTTCGCACCAGGTGGCCAAAGTACTGGAGCTTCAACTTCAGCATCAGTCCTTCCAATGAATATTCAAGGTTGATCTCCTTTAGGATGGACTGGTTTGATCTCCTTGCTGTCCAAGGAACTTTCAAGGGTTTTCTCCAACACCACAATTTGAAAGCATCAGTTCTTCGGTGCTCAGCCCTTTATATGGTTCAACTCTCACATACATAGAAGTCTAATGGAAAAACCACAGCTTTGACTAGACAGACCTTTGTTGCCAAAGTGATGTCTCTGCTTTTACTATGCTGTCTAGGTTTATCAAAGCTTTCCTTGCAAGCAATGACCAAGTGTCTTTTAGTTTAATGGGTACAGAGATTCAATTTGGGAAGTAAAAAGGTTATAAAGATGTTGGTATTGACTGCAGAACAATATGAATGCACTTAATCGTACAGAACTGTACACTTAAAGATGGTTAAAATGGTAAATTTCATATTATGTGTATTTTACCACAATTTTTAAAATAGGGAAAAACACAGAGCTTACCAGTTCCTTAGTCAAGTAATCTGCCAGAGTATTTAGAAGCTTGTAATATACTTCAAACCATGGCAGGTAACTGTAAAATAATAATAATAATAACTTAAAAATGTGTCTGTGTACATATATATATATATATATATATATGTATCATTTAGAATTAAGAAAGAAGACAGCAAAATAAACATCAAATTTATATTATTTCAAACAGGTTGATCCTGGAAGGCAAAAAGGAACAATACCCACATTCTCTTTACTGTTACATTAAGATTTTACATATAATCCATTATTAGCTTTCATAAAATAATCAGAATCCAAAATTCCATTATAAAGGTTATTCATTAGACACTTCTATTTTATGTTAGAAACACCTAACATCACTTAGCCCCATTTCATGGTAGGTATGGTCTAAGTGCACCAGAAGCTCTCATTGAACAAGCATTTACCACTGATAAAAGATATAAAATAAAAACTAATTTTTAAAAGCTTTTAAAACAAAGACATAAAGATAATAATTTCTTTTCAAATATTGCAGAATTGAATATATAAAAAATAGAATTATGTGCTTATTAATTAAATCAATTCTTCAGAAACTGATGTTTATGTAAGATGATAAATTTCAAAATAAATATCATTACAAGTAAGCCTATTTTAAAAAGTGTTATTACAAATAGCATTTAAGTATCAAAAACACATATAATTTAAAATTCCTTTTGATTCATTTTGCTAGACACAAATATAATTAACTTTATGAAACCGTAATGCTAAATCCAAAATCAACTGTACAAAATAAAATCCGTGCTCTTTTTCAAATTAAGGGATGTATATTTAAAATCTATCCAAGGTTTTGTTTATCAAAATGTAAACTTCTCATATATAAGAGTGAATCACAAAACACACCAGTATAGTTAATTATCAATTAACAAATACTCATTTTTTCTTCAAAGAATGACAACAGAAAAACTTTCAAGAGAAAATACTGTGATACTTTTACTACACAAATATATATTGACAAGAGTTTCAATAAATTAAATAGTAAAAGTAATACAATATTGTAAAAATAAAATAAAATAAAAGTCTAAAAAAATAAAAATAAAAATAAAAATAAAAAAAAATCAATGACTAGAGCTTAGGAACACAGCTTTCCTTCCGCATTTTATTCATGTAACGTCTGATTATATGATGTGACTGTTAATGATGCATTTTAATCAGGAGTTGCCTAAAGCCATTAGAGAAGAACAGTCAGGTAAACTATGGTGACTTTACTCAGCAGAATGCTGTATCTATCTACATTTGCTCAGTCACGACCCAAGTCTTTGCAACCCCGTGGACTGTATCCTGCCAGACTCCTCTGTCCCTGGGGATTCTCCAGGCAAGAATACTGAAGTGGGTTGCCATTCGCTTTTCCAGAGGATCTTCCCAACCCAAGGATCGAACCTGGGTTTCCCGAATTGCAGGCAGATCCTTTACTGTCTCTGAGCCACCAGGGAAGCCCCTGCTGCAGAATGCTATAGAGTTCTTTAAAATGATCATTACAAACAGGTAGGTAAGGGTTTGGAAGACGGCTGTCACCATCTACCAACTTCTTGTTAAATCTAATAGTACACTGAATACATCTATTATTCTCTGCGCCTTCTGTAAATGACACTACAATGAGTATAAATGAATGAAAGAGCATAAATTAATGAGGAAAGACAAATGCAACAGAAAGCACCACAGGTGAACACAGGTGAGTGGCTTCATAAAGGTGATAAGCAAACAAAAATAACTGACTCAGCAGGTGAGAGAAAACCAAAACCTGAGTGTCAACAGAAGGGAAAAGGGCCGTTAGCCAGCAGACTGGCCCCCACGGAGCCCCAAAACACTCATCTGGGAATCTCTCAAAGGAAGAAAACACCTCCAAGGCCCCGTATTTTCTTGCAGTTGAGACCCACCAGTGCACATACAATGGTTCTAATTCAGTTTCATGCCTCTATCTAAAATACAAATTAACAGTCCAACCACCAGATACTGGAGGAAATATAGACCTGAATACAAACATAAAAAGAACTCCAAGTAAACAAAGACAATATATACAGGTGAGAGTTCCAAAATTGTCATTAATATCCTTAGAAGCTGAATAAACAGCAGGATGCCATTAAACAAAACATGGTCTAAGAAAGGAGAAAGAAGTGAAAAAAGCAATTTATTAGACAAGAAAGAGTTCTTATAAATTCAAAGTACAAATGCTAAAAAAAATTAAAATCAATAGAAAAGTTAGAAACTACATCAAGAATATCTCCTAAGGACTAGAATAAAGAGACAAACTGATAGAAAATAGGAACAAATATTAAAATATCAGCATATCAATCTCAACTGTCATGCAGTTGACTAACAGCAGTTCTTAGAAAGGAGGGGAAAAAATAAATTTCTTTTTAAAACTTACTGGAATATCCCAGAACTTTAGACATGAATCTCCATGTTGAAAGCGCCCCCGAGTTAACTATAAAATAAATGAGCCCAACCAGAGAATCACAGTGAAATTTCAGAACAGGGGTAGAAAGCACCTAAGACTTTCCAAAGAGACAAAACAGGTTGCACGCGTAAGTATCAAATCCCAAACGTCCCGGAACACCTCTCTCAACAGCAGCTCTGGGAAGTCAGCAAACACGCCTCCCAAAGGCAGAGGACATACCCCTTGCAATCTAGAACTCTCTGCCCAGAGAAACTATCAATCAAGTGTGGAGACAGGCTGAAAGCATTTTCAGTCTTTCTGGGATTCAAAAATTCACCTTCTGCATAATATTTTGGGAGAGCAACAAAATGGAGGATTGAGCAGAAATGAGGAATACGCGGATATACAGACGAGGAATCAGATCCCAGGGAAGAACAGGGAAGTCTAAGGATGGGTGTGCCAACACCTGGAGAGCAACAAGTCCAGACGGAAACGGGGGCGAGGAACCGGGGAGGGAAGTGGTGGGGTGGGGGTTACAACAAGCCGACAGCTTCATGCAGGAGCCTGGAAAAACCTGGGTGGAATATGTGCCAAAGCTCTGACAGCCAGGGGAAGTGTGAAAATCAGAAGTTAGTCGGTTAGCACTGGTAACCCCAACTTGGCAGCTCAGTTGGTAAAGAATGCATCCACCTACAGTGCAAGAAACCCTGGTTCGATTCCTGGGTCAGGAAGGTCCCCTGGAGAAAGGATGGCCTACCCGGTACTCTGGGGCTTCCTAGGTGGCTCAGCTGGTAAAGAGTCTGCCTGCAATGTAGGAGACGGGCATGATCCCCGGGTTGAGACGATCCCCTGGAGAAGGGAAAGGCTACCCACTCCAGTATTCTGACCTGGAGAATTCCATGGATGGTGTAGTCCATGGGGTCGCAAAGAGCTGCACACAACTGAGCAGCTTTCCCTTTCACTGTTTAACTCTAATGCAGGCTTCCCTGGTGGCTCAGATGGTAAAGAATCTGCTGCAATGCAGGAGACTCGGGTTCGATCCCTGGGTTGGGAAGATCCCCTGGAGGAGGACATGGAAACCCACTCCAGCATTCTTGTCTGGGGAATTCCATGGACAGAGGAGCCTGGTGGGCTAAGTCCATGTGGTCGCAAAGAGTCAGACACAACTGAGAGGCTAACACTTTTGAACTCTTAACATTTCAGATAGTTAATCTATTTTCTACCATATCTTTCACTTACAAAAACAAAAAAAACACAACCTTAAAGATTACTGTTTTTAGATTACCAATTACCAATCCTGTTCTTTATACTCACTATAATGCAATGAAATAATGTCCATGAAGGATGGTCTGCCAAGACACATGGTAGTTCTTAGATACACTACAGTCTCTTTCATTTGTAGTCATTTCATAGTCACATTTCAACTTTCAATGGCCTGAAGAAACTGGTATTTCAAGAAATTTTCAATGTGTTATACAGTTCAGATCTCTATGCTCAGATAAACTGAGACCTCATCTATTCAAGGAACACACTGGTCCTGTGTTTTTTTTTTTTTTTTCCTGCTCTCAAGATCTTAAGATAAAGCAAGATGCATTGATTTTAGCTGGTTTGCATAGCCACTTATATGGACAGGGAGGCCTGGCGTGCTGCGGTTCATGGGGTAGCAAAGAGTCGGACACGACTGAGTGACTGATCTGATCTGATCTGATAGCCACTTATTAATCCTTACACTGTTATTTCACCTTACTCACATAACGTGGAACCTTGTTTAAACCTCCTTCCTTGACCACTATAGAAATAATATGTAATAAATATCTCACCATTAAAACTTATTACAAAGTGAGAGAATCCTTTTTTTCCCTAAACCAAATTTTCTGTTTTTTCTCATCTTTACATTATTACTTGACATTGGTTACCTTCAACTTTCAATTTCCTTTCAAATTATGAAGTGAACTGGAACCCAATTTTTCATTAAGAAGCTTAATCAAGGGTTTCCCTGGTGGCTCAGCAGGAAAGAATCCACCTGCCAGTGCAGGAGACACGGGTTCAGTCCCTGATCCAGGAAGACCCCACACGCCATGGAGGAACTAAACCCGTGTGCCAAAGCTGCTAAGCCTGTGCTCTGGAGCCCGCGAACCGCAAGGACTGAGCCCGAGCCCCACAGCAACTACTGAAGCCCATGGGCCCTAGAGCCAGGCTCCAGAACAAGAGACGCCACTCCAAGGAGAAGCCCTCACACCACAGTTGGAGAGCAGTCCCCGCTCACCACGACTAGAGAAAAGCCCGTGCAGCAATGCAGACCCAGCACAGCCAAATATAAATAGATAAATAAGTCTAAAAGAAAGAAGCTTATACAAAAATATATATATATATATTTATTTGTAAGATTATGGACCTGTTTTTGAAAATGAAACAAAATGAATAATTAATAGTTTACTTTAAAAATTTTAACAGTGCTAGGTATTTGGGAGTTACTATTACGTTTTATTATCTCCAAGAATATTTTCACGGAACTGCATCCTGATCCCAAGCTATGTTTGATCTCTGTAAGGGGTACGGCGGATTTTGTTCTCGCGTTGATCCAACATTTGACTCTACTATATTCAGATCACTGCTGGACACCAGGATGTTTTATAACCTCCTCTAACATGACTTCATCTATAAATCAGACTGTCGTAATTTAAAAAGACTAGTACAACAAGGCTTCCACCTATGGATATTTCCCACAGTCATCTCTAAGGCTCCATCATGCTTCGTTATTTCTATCTGGACAGTAAGAGTTACTAGTCAGGTCTGTGTCCATCTAGAAGTAGAGAGCAGAATCTAAATATGAGAGACTCCTCATATTTATTGGAAGTACAGAAAATATTGATAAAACTTCTTAGGCACTCACTATGTGTATAAAAATACACTAGGCCCTTGACATGCATTCTCTCACAGAATTCTTATAATAATGCCGTGATGTGTATCTGACTAAACTAAGGTAAGACCACAAAGCTACCGAACAGCAAGCCTGAGATTAGCACTCCAACTGAGCAACAGATGCTCAAGGCTCTAAAGTCAAGTCTCTTATAAAATTTATTTAACTAATGTCCAGAGCAATATCTTTCTTTCTGCTTTTTATATTTTATGCAAATGTGCAAATTTCCCAGCAGATACACATTTCGATTTGATTCTTTCACTTAACACATCAGTAATTCCTTCTGACTGTAGATTTTAGTACTGCTTGTTACATTCATCACTACAGATAAAAATTTCTGAAAAGAATATGGCCTGCAACATGACACAAGATCTCTCCTCAGACAACACACATCTAGCAACGTATCAGTATATTTCCACCCATAAGAAGACTGGCAACTCGTAGCTATCATCCAGCCAACATTTTCCTCTCTATGTAATTCGTTCCTAAGAGATGATGGGACTCTTTCTACCATAGCACTGTCTGACACATCAGTAAGCACCATCACCATAAAGAATTGAGTTTAGTTATACACAGTGTGTTCTCCGTGAACACGCAATGGTTCTTAGTGATAACCAGCCCCTTTTAAGAGTACATACCTTTTTTTTTCCCCCATGAAAACATCACTTGTATCAAAGTGGACTACCCCATAAGTCAGTCATGCTCCTAGGATGTCAGGGAAGCAGGGACATTTTCTGTTGCGAATAAACAGTAACATCTGGAGTGGAGGCTGCAAACCGGCTCCAAGCAGACCTATCCAGCCCACGGTCAGACTGTTGTTTGGGCAACACACCATGGCTGCTGAACTGAATAAGCCGCCAACTTCTAAAAGAGGTGTATTAATTGTTCAAACTAATCACTGTCATGTTACAATTTGTTCATATTAGATGTTTGTAATGTTTCTGATAATCAATAAAAGAGATTCTTGATAAAAATAAATAAATAAATGAATAAAAGAGGTAATTCACTGAAAAACCTACACTTTCCTCTCTTACAAATCAAAAGAACTGGCAGTGCTGGTCAAACTTTTTTTTTTTTTCACTTGTCAGTAAGAATCTAGAGTTGAGTAACATTTTATCTTTGGATGTGGTATGTGCCATTTCTATAGATCACCCCTATTTCCTACTGTCAGCCAAACTTGCTTATCTCATTTTAGTCCCCGACCTGTCTCTACAGGTAACTGAATTCGTCACCCCGATACAGACAACTGGACAACGTGAAGTCCTGCTCACTTTATATGTGACGACAAAATGGTCCAGGGTACACCAAGGAGTTAGTGAGTCAAATATTTTAACAAGGTTCCACTGTACACTTTAAAAAGTGTGCTCAAAAAATACACACACACATGTAATAAACACTATAAATTATGTAAGGTAGCCTTGCTCAGATAAGAGATGCTACTCCCATGATTTTATTTTTGTGGTTTCTTAGATAATTTTCAAATATGTTCAAAGCAATTAATTTTTAACTCATGTATAAACTCCTAAACTAATTATCATTAAGTCAAAATAAGTTTTCACTAAATTTTACAGTCCCAAAGATGTTCAAAGTTTCTTAACCACCTAACACAAACATCCCAGAAAGCTGTTAAAAATGTATTCAACATATAATGACTAGATAAAATGTTTTACTTGAATTTTACAAAACTGAAAATGTCACTCTTTAGCAAAAGATTCCTGTGACTCTGTCTGGTAAATATACATAAATGTAAAACAGAGACATTAGGACCAAATCATTTTAAAACAGAAAACAGGAGGTTCTTCAAAGGTTAGTTATGAGATTATTTCCTTTTCATGAAGACGGAAGGCCAGGGACAGATGTCTCAGGAAAACCACAAGTCCACTGAACAGCAAGGAGACTTCCCCCACTTGGGCTCCCACTATCCTGTTGAGCTGATAAAACTTTTACATCTAAAAGTCAAAGGTTAAATAAAGGAAAGGAAATGTTTTTTGTCAAGCAGTCAGGTAACTACTAACAGTCTCGGTGATCAGCAGGAACCTAACTCAGAGTAATCAAATAAAACTAAGGAAACTGCCTTTCCGTAGAAAAACGTCTAATGTCTAGAGGCTGTTTTTCTGTCTGGAAAATTGACACAAAATGTGTAAAATTGAAACATGCTGCTTCTAAGGGACTTGCCTCAAGGAAGAGTGTGAAAGCCTCTGAGTTTGGTATGAGTCAGGGGTGGGGGGACTACAAAGGCACCAAACCCTAGCCTGTCTTCCTTATGAGGGTACTTACTTCATTTTGAACCCGTGGCGACAATTTTATAGTTGTAAAATTATGTTAATTAAATTAGAGAAAATATTACTTCTTGCATTTCTACTATCGTACTAAAGCAATGCTAAATACAAACAATGGCACAATTTAAATTAATACTATTTCAGGGCATTTTTGAAATTTTGTTAAAGCAGGACAAATATGCCATAGAAAAAGCTAAAGCACAAAAAATTCAAAATTTTATTAACTTTTATATTAAATTAACATGAATTCTAATATTTTGTCTAAAAGGTGAATGAAACATATAGAAATTAAGTACTCACTTCCAAATCTTAGAATAGCATAAATCCAGTGGCTTATAAGCCACTTATAAAGCCATATCAGTTTTTTCAGTTTATAAAGGCTTCTATATATATTCATTCCTTTCACCAGCTGTGAATAAACACCACTTTATCAGTTGCATTTGACAGCATGGTGTACAGATTTCTAGTTTAGAATTATAATGTAAATTTAAATTACTTTCAAATCTTATAATAGCATCATTCAGAATGCAAAGTAACTTTATAAAGCATTATGTGCAAACTTTCTAGATCAGAACTCTAAGGCTAGAGTCATTTTTATTAATAATATATATAAATCACTTAGCAAAATGTTTGATTTCTAGAAAACAAACAGTAAGTGATGCTGCTGATAGTTTCCTATTATTAGCACTATCATGGCCATCTCTAACTTTGCTATTCAAGAAACAGAGCTATTTTTTGCTATCTTAAATAACCCTATTTACGAGACAGCAAAAGAGACACTGATGTATAGACCAGACTTTTGGACTCTGGGACCGGGAGAGGGTGGGATGATTGGGGAGAATAGCATTGAAATATGTATAATATTATATCTGAAATGTATTAATTGTTCAAACTAATCACTGTCATGTTACAATTTGTTCATATTAGATGTTTGTAATGTTTATGATAATCAATAAAAGAGACTCTTGATAAAAAAAAAAGAAAGTTTACTACCAATTTGTACTTAATTTTACTTTGTATTAAAAATCTTAAACATGCTTAAGTGTATTCCATTTTCATTATGACTACTCTTGAAGAAACTAAAATATTTTAAACTATTAGATATCAACAAAAACTCAAGAGATACAAGTTTTCTTTTAACATTTAGATCATTAAAACATGAACTAAGACATTAGATGGTAAAATAAATGAATAGATTTTTATGAAGATATATTTGATCACAAAAGTAAACAATTTAAAGTATTTAACAGTATATCATAAAGACAACAGGAGAAATTATTAATTTCTGTTAAAGGATCTTCAACCACTGATAATGAAAGTGACCTATAAATAATCAATTCATTATTATCTCACAATAGAATACCTAAAAATGTCATATGTTTCAATATAAATGCAATATTCTGCACAAAAGACAGCTTCAAGAACAAGATACTAAAATCTTTCATATCTGAAAGTCATAATATACTCCAGGTAAAGACATAAGTAACTGATTTTAAAAACCATAATCGGAAAGGATATTATCTTTGTGCTAAATCTCAACTTTTAAGAAAAGCCAGATAAGTTTTTTCAGTTTATAAAGGCTTCTATATATATTCGTTCCTTTTACCAGCTGTGAATAAACACCACAGTTTATCAGTTGCTAGCCAATAGAAAGATATATAAACAACTCTAATTATATCAGGAATTGATTTTGGTGGCAGTGAGTTATAAAACAGATTCAAATATTACAGAGGAATGACATCTATAACTTACTCATAAATGGGTCAGCATAACAATATAATAGAGACATGGAGAACGTGTGTGTGTGATACACAGAGAGAGGGAGGTGGGGAGAGACAGAGCAGCTTAACAACTGTGAATCTTGGGCACGTGTAGACAAGAGTTCACAGTACTATTCCTGAAACTTACCTGCAAACCTAGTTTTTTAATGAAAAGATTTAAAAATACATAGAGAAGAATCCGAAAGCTCGTACAGCCTCGGTCTTTGTTAGGGCAAACTCATTTGGGGCAGAGGGTGACAGACCCCTTCCCAGTGTGGCTTTGGAACTTTCAGTATGAAACACAACGGTAAAGGAGCTCTCCCCACCCACTTCCCACACTGTCACTCCCAAACCCGCTGCCCCTAAAACGATGGCTTCAAGTTAGAAGCAGCAGCCTATAGCTGAAGCATAACACGTTTCTGGATAAAACATCAACTTTTCAACACAATTGCTCCAGATTCAAGAGCTGAGCCTAAAGACAGGAATAGGAGCATCCACGCTCTACTACTCATAAAACAGTTAAGCATTTGCTTCTGAATAAAGATTGGGGAAAACTCTCCAACTCAAACACACATTCTGAGTAAATTTATAACTTAACCCTCAAAGAATGACAGGAATGTAGCTGAACAGCAAGTGAACAGAGTAGACATCAGTATCACATCAATGTTCTTTTGTGATAATGATTCAATTGAACCTTCTTTTCCTAGGAGCATTTCTAGAGTCTAGCTTGACCAACACGTGTATTATAACCACAGTATATGACACACCTACATTTCTGAGTCATCAGGGAAGCTAACCTTCAGGACCTTCCCTCCTCAGCACCAGCAGCTCAGACTCAAGTCACAGAGACCTGCTCTCAACAGCCTCCTGAGCACCGGGCGATGACCGAGGTGATGGGGGCAGGAGAGGCAGGGCTGGTCAAACAGACTCAAGACCCAGGAGACACCTGCTGCCCAGAGCCAGCTCAGGGCTGCTGGCTCAGCAACACCAGCGCCAGTGAGAGGAATGAGACACGTCAACTTTACGCAAAATTTCACTACAATGTACAAGGTTAGAAACATCTTCTAAAACCTTTAAAATACCACATGGCCAAAGAAAGCACCTCTGAACACTTCTGCCCAGAAGCACCAGTGTGCAATCTCTGTCTTAAACCACCAATTCACCTTCAAGAATCCAAGTTGTGGGTCGATAATAGAAAAGGACACGTGCTAATTTAACCGGACTTTCTGCATGCTATTCAATATGTGAAACATGTGATAAGCTATTTTAAAAAATTAACCCATAAAAAGTATTCTTTACAAGAGCCAATGCTAACATAACACTGTAAGTCAACTTAACACTTCAATAAAATAATTTTTTTAAAAAAGAAGCCAATTCTACTCTTACTGATAAACATTTAAGCCTAACTGATGCTGTATACAGAGAGTAAACAAAATTACTTTTCAGCTTAGCTGGATTTAGAGAAAACAAAAAATATATACACAAGCACATTTTTAAGCATCCCAAGCATACAGCAAAGTGCAACAGAGAGACGCAGTTAATCTACTGTGTCCCCAAGAGCATTTTCCACGACACTCACTCACCTCAGGATGCACAAGCAGATCTTGCCTCCTGCAGTGAGTCGGCAGAACCCAAACCTCTGCTTGCTCTCAATGTCCGTCAGCACGAAGGCAAAGTGCTGTCCAACCTGATTCCGAGACGCTCTGAAATGCAGCAACGGTACAACACTTCAAGCCTCGTGTGAGAATCGTCTTAAAGAAAAGCAAGAGTCAGGCTCTATGGACACAAGCCATTGTTTCCCCATTTCCAGTCGGTTCTCAGAGCTGCAGTGATATTTTAAAACTAAAATGAGTGCGAGATGTGTAAACTAAATCATGAATCAACACTTTATGAGTTGACCTACTCAATATATGCTAATACATGGCTGGAGAATCATAAGGTATCTTAACTGTAAGTTTTCACATGCTTCAAGTGTTAAAAAGTTTTAGCTGTGTCTGACTCTGATAGCCCACAGACCATAGCCCATCAGGCGCCTTTGTCCATGGGATTCTTCAGGCAAGGATACTGGAGTGGGTTGCCATCTCCTCCTCCAGGAGATCTTCCTGACCCAGGGATGGAGCCCAGGTCTCCTGCGCTGCAGGACTCTTTACCAGTGTTTGGTAAATTCCAGCAACACTAGTCCTGGCAGGCCAGGGGAGAGCCCCGGGGCTGCCCACACAGCAGGGCATGTCATGTCCAGTCTGCTGGCAACCCAGCCAACTCTCTTGAATTGCTTCTTCTGTTGACATTCTCATTCAATAAAGTCCCATACAAATTACTATTGGCATTTCTTTTTAGCATTCTCTTCTAGAGCTATCTATATCCTGGTAATAAGTTTCCAAGTACAAAATAAAAATACAATTCCCATGAACAAAGCTTACTACAAAGAATTTTAGTTAATGCTGACCCAAGTGTCAGATGGTCATTGTACATGTCACGCCACCATGGAAGGTGAGGTCGAAGTCCCTACACTGAATCTTCATTATTTAAAATACACAAATACATTTCCCGTTACTGGCCATGACCTTGCCATTAGACAGCAACAACTGAACATCCGCTTCCTTGACGCAAAATAAAATTTCCAGGACACCTAAATTTTGGCTTGGAAATGGTGAGCGAATCATGTGCAATGCAATAAGTTACTTTCTCCTCCTGTACCAATACTGCAAATCATTTTCAACTGTTAGGAAATACTGCATTTCAAATGCTGAATGCCTAACAAACACACTTTTATGTGCAAGGTGGTTTTTTTTTTTTTTTTAAACAACCTTCAAAATAATCTACCCTGAGCACAGCCTGAATGCTGCATGTTCAAAGTGAAGCTGTGGGCACACATTATAGCAGATTGGAAACTATCTCCCTTCATGGAAAAAAAAACAAAATAATATCTGTCTTGTTCATAGATTGACAATGCCAGTAAATTAAAGTACAGTTCACCCTTAAAAAAAAAAAAAAAAAAATGCCTCTGGTGTCAAATGTGCCCTCTCGTGCCCAGTGCTCGCAATTTACGGCCATAGCTTTGCTTCCTTTATCTCATCTTTGCTATTAACTTGGAAACTGCAACTTTAGTGGACACACTGATTCTCCACAAAAGAGCTATGCTTATCAGCATCAATGAGTCCATCATTCGAAAGGCTTTATCTTTAACGCTGTACAATTTTAGATTTTTACCCATCTTGACTTTTAGCAAAATATTTTCCTAAAATAAATTTTCTTTTAAAGTTGCCTTACAGCATACTCTTTTAAAAAAATAACTGGTATTAGGGTGTGAAAAATCACATGAAAAACAATAAATGATCTGTTTTATGCTCAAAGAGCTGTATATGCTGCAGCATTCCTGCCACAACCCAGGTAATACTCTATTCATTCAGCATTTGTTCAGTAAAATACAAACATAATGAGATTTTCAAAACTGCTAGGTAAGAGGGTGTCTGTGCAGCCTTTGGTAATATTGCACTATTTCTATAAAGCTATTTGTGGGAGACAACCAGCCATGAGTTTTACAATATCACACAGATGGTCTTTTCAATCAGGGTGAAGTGACATAGAAACGGGGACGTATACATCTAATTTTAAAAGACACCATTCTAAGGCTCTGATAAAGGACATACGAATGTTCTTTTTCCTCCGAGTGCCTACAATATGTACCTGAAGAACAAAAGGAAGAAATGGAACCTTGAGACTAATCCCAACTGGCCACAGTGGAGAACAACAGAAGATGGAGTGGTTTAGAAGCCTTCTCCATTTCAAATATTATTTGATTTTGAACCTCTTGTGTTTTTTGTTAGAGGCAGTGAGGGAAAAGTACATTTCATTTCATAGAGAAGACACAAGTAATCATTCTACAGTGCTCACTAAGGCGGGCTCCGGTTACCTTAAACGGTGACTTATACTGTACCTTTCAACGTCAAAGGGGAAGCAGAACTTTGGCACAGTCTGTAGTACTTCCTGTGAATGCAAATTTTAAAAAAAGCTTTAGAATGTTTTTAAAGATGCAGTTAAAACTTCTTTTGAGACATTTTTAGGGGAAAACAGTTTGTTTGTTTTAAGAAAAATAGAAGAGGTTCCTAGATTAAAATAATTGATTATTAAAAAGGAATTAAGTGTGTGCTTTGGCAGATTGCGCTGACAATGCCTCAGAAGCCCCAGGAGGGAGAGGCCTGGCCTGAGGGTATTAACACCCCTCACGTCCCCGCTGGGACTCCCTTCAACAAGGCCATATGGATTTTACGAGAAGCGCCGCACCATATGGGTAAGCTGCGTCTGTGGCTACTGGTACCGCAGGCCAGCCACGGGGACTTCTGACAGATCCTGGCTCAGAACATAAATGTTGTTTCAATTAAAATGCAGGCAGAGAAAAGGGAATGAGGTTGGCAGCAGAATGAATTACTGAGAGGTGTAACAACTCGACGTGCACCATAGTAAAATCGTTCAGGGGAAAAAAGGATTTTCTATAGCTGGAGAAACACACTTATAATCTGAACTCTTGGTATATTCAACAGCAGTAACACTAATCTCACACTCTTAAAGAAATGTGCACGCAAAAACAAGCCTTTAAGGGTAAAACAACATAGCTTCTATTCTGTGCACTTTAAGAATTTCCTAGTATGAAAAACAATGCTTTAAGCGTATTTTCTAAGCGTAGAAAATAATCTTACTGACTTTTGAAATCTGAAGTGATTTTATAGTTACTGTAAAATAATTTTAAAACCTTTTAGAAATCATATACATTAACAAGTATAACAAAATGCATATAATCGTCACATATTTGGTAAAAAATGGAAAAAGATCCATATTGTTATATAGGAAAAAACAACTTAGAGTTAATTCCTATCATAAAGTTAAACTTCAGAATTGATGATACCATCATACAAGTTTAAAGACTAGTGATCTTATAAGACAAAGCAGAGATATATGATGTTTCATATTAAAAAGAAAAAAGAGCCAATATCTTAATACAGTAGTCATCTCTCCAAAAAAGATTACCTTGCCTATAACCTCTTTACCAATAACATTTGCACTCAGAGACGTCATCAATATATGAATATTAAATTCAATATAGGCAAAACACAGTATTGAGTGCTTTAAAGCAGAACTTCTCACATTCTTTTAATGTGTAGACTGATATCAAGTACCAGTTAAAAAGAAATCACTGTGATATTCCATTTGCTGTATGATTCAGGGAGCTCAACCGGCTCTGAGACCGCCTAGAGGGTGGGAGGTGGGAGGGAGGCTCAAGACGGAGGAGACATATGTGTACCTAGAGCTGATTTGGGTTGATGTGTGGCAGAAACCAACACAGTACTGTAAAGCTATTATTCTTCAATTAAAAATAAGTGGAAATGTTAAAAAAAAAAACATTGCAATTATTCCAACGCCAAAACCTAAGAAAGATTCAAGAGCATTGAACACAAATGCCATATTTAGGAAAGTATGAACACAAATGCCATATTTAAGAAAAAACTGTTTCACTACTGACAATGTTTTCTTAAATGGAATTGAAAGAGCTGCTAAACTCGAAATAATTCAAGTTACTTAAACTGCAAGCAGGTCAGTACAAAAGAGGACAGTTCATCTGAGCATTGATAGATTTTATCTTGTGCTGCAAAAAGTGAAGCCTTCTCATATTTATAACACCTGCCCCTCCACCCAACCTGGCCGCTGCCACAAAGCTGTTCATATCATTTCTGTAACAATAAAGATATTCTGTAACAATATTCTGTAACAATAAAGATTCAAAATCCATTGTCGCCTTCCAAATATACCTGAATCAATAATATATTGCACATCGATTTTAAGACTCCAATGAAGAAGAATGTTTCCCAGTTAGCTGCTCAATAGTTCACACCCTCCCCTTGACCCCCTCCCACAAGCAGCACACACACACACACACACACACACACACACACCTTCTGCAAAGCAGCCTAGGCTCGCTCCCCAACTGGCAAGAGCAACCCTCAGGGGACAAGTCTTTAAACCTCCGCACTCTTTAAAATTCAACCAGCCAGCAGGTCTATAGACTAGTGTATAAACAGTATAGACAAAAAAATCCCCTCTCAGCTTATGTCAGTGACAAAGCAGCTCAGCAGTTGACTGCTCCTCCCCTGACAGTATAAGCCGGGCTTACACAGATCAATGGCCGCCAGTCCCACCTAGCTCCCAGGGCTCTGTTCTCCTCCTTAATTACAGGTGCTGTTCAAACCGAGGTTGGAAGAGAAAAGAGGGGGAGAAGGGAGAGCGGGAGGGGGCAATGGAATACATGCAAACAGCATTTTGAACCCTTTTAACAACGATGTTAAGTGAAAACTGTACTCTTATACTGATTTAGAAGTGCTCATGAAGTCTAATATTTCCACCACACAGTGTTCTTCACATGATGCACTCATCTACACACACACGCCCACACACACATGCACAGGCATGCATGCACGCGCACACACACCCCTACATTTCTGGATTGGTATCCACAGATTACGTGAAAAGTAATACTCTTCAAAAGTTACGTTTTCTCTATCCATACAGGCTTTGCTTTTCATGAAATACCTGATCTTCTTAAGCAAGAAAAATTATCTGGATTCTCAAAATCCTCTTAATTCTCTAAAATATTTTTCTACAAAAAGAACACATTGACTAACATGTCAAATGTTAAAAACAGAAGGAACAAAAAGAACACAGAATATGCAATTATGAACAGCAAAAAAAAGGGGGGGCAATTATACATATATGTGTGTGTGTTCGTGTGCTCAGTTACACACGTGTGTGCTTGTGTGCTCAGTTACATATATGTGTGTGTGCTCCTGTGCTCAGTTACATATACATGTGTGTGCTTGTGTGCTCAGTTACATACATATGTGTGTCCTAATGTGCTCAGTTACATACATATGTGTGCTCAGTTACATACATACATGTGTGCTCGTGTGCTCAGTTACATACATATGTGTGTGCTCGTGTGCTCAGTTACATATACATGTGTGTGCTCAGTTACATATACATGTGTGTGCTTGTGTGCTCAGTTACATACATATGTGTGTGCTCGTGTGCTCAGTTACATATACATGTGTGTGCTCAGTTACATGCATGTGCTCACTTACACACACGTGTGTGCTCGTGTGCTCAGTTACATACATATGTGTGCTCAGTTACATACATGTGTGTGCTCGTGTGCTCAGTTACATATATATGTGTGTGCTCCTGTGCTCAGTTACATATACATGTGTGTGCTCGCATGCTCAGTTGTGTCTGACTCTGCGACCCCATGGACTGCAGCCCATCGGGCTCCTCTGTCCGTGGAATTTTTCAGGCAAGAATTCTGGAGCGGGTTGCCATTTCCTCCTCCAGGGGATCTTCCTAGCCCAGGGATCAAACCTGTGACACTTCCATCTCCTGCATTGGCAAGCAGATTCTTCACCACGGCGCCACCTGGGAAGCCCTACATACATATGCAGATGCCCTAAAAACAACACATCTACTACACAAACAAACTGACTGGAAAATAAATGACTGAAAATGTTTACATGGTGTTTTTTGGTCTTACAATCCTGTATCTGTACTCATACACATTATGATCAAATTGAGCCCATAAGAGAGAAGAGGGTGAACGGCCTGTGTGAACAGTGGCATACTGACTCTTTATCCATGTGGTTACTGCTGAACAATATAAATTCATCAAATAAAAGAGGAAACAAGCCTTTAAGAATCTGCTTTGAAAGAAGAGCTCAAAGATGTAAAGGGTATCTCCTGGTTAGAGTTCAGTAACTACAAAGGTCTTAGAATTTCCCTGACAAAACCCTAAGAGGCAATGAGATGCGTCACCATCAGGATCGGTAACCGCTCTCCCTCCTCCTGCCCTAGCTCTCCACTGAGATGCTCTCCACTGAGACGTGGCTTCTGAGGTGCGTGCAGTCCTCTCTTCCACACTCACGAATTACATCCGGCCCGGCACCGTCTACACCCGTGGATTCAACTGCTACCCCCAAACTCCTTCGCCCCTGTTAGTTTAGATACTTCTGTGAACTCCAGCACTACACGTCTAACCCCTTCCTAGTACCTATTTCCTAGTGTTCTGCCACCTCAAATTCAGAATGAATAAACTGAAGTCCTTCTTCTAGTTGTATACTCCTTATCAGCCAGAAGGGCAACACCATCCACCCCCGGTGCCCACACAAGCCCCCAGTGGCTGTCCAGACCTCTCCCTCAGCCCCGCCCCACAATAATCAACCATTAATCAAGTTCTGCTTATTCAGTTTCATTAAACGACCTTGCTCCAGAGGTTCCCAATGCAAAGGCAGAAAGAATTAGAAGGAAGATAAGAACGTGGAAGAATCACTTGGGAGCATTTTTCAAAACACACCTGTCTCCAGTAAGGGTCCTGACGCTTTAGCTTCATTTGAGTTGCACATGTAACCGAGGGATGAGACAAACGGGACCGGGCCGGGGCACCCGCTGCACCCCAGCAGTCCTTACCCTCTAGCTGCAAGTGTCGAGGCGGACTTGCTCCAAGACTAGTTCAGCATCTTCCTCAAGGACTCAGGAGTCTTCCGGCCTTCTGTTCTGCTGTCCTGAGCCTGGGGCTTTGTCCTTGTCACCTCTACTGGTGGTCACAAAGTGAGCTGCCAGAGTTTGGCTGACCATATCCAGACACCACAGTGTTCAGTGAAAGCTTCCTGGGAGGCGCTTTCTACCAGTGAGGAGACCCTTCCCAGAAGGCCCACCAGCTGCCTTTCCCATCCCACTCTGCCACCAAGAAGAAGGTCACGGCCTCTCCTAGACTAACCTTAGGCAGGGCAACAGTCATCCACGCTCAGCCCAGCCTCAGACTGGTTACAGGAAAACTCAGAATTCATACCCATTCATTTTCCACTAACCACTGAAAGTGTAATTAATTATAAAGAAGCTTGAAGTATCATGTTTTCTTCCCTGAAACTCCTCCCACAAATTTTAACTAGCTAAGAATTAAAGTTATACCAGAGTTCTTGGTGAAAATGTAACACAATATTATGTACAGTCAGTTTTCAAATATGCAGTTTTCTTCATTTGAACAACACTTTCAGAATCGTTTTGTAACAAGGGGGCTCTACTTATCAATTTAAATCTAATTTTTCACAAAGATCATATATTTCTCAAAAGATGTTTATGTAACTTTGCATATTATCTCCCAAAATAAATGAGAAGTGATTTAGGATATCATGTATTTGCTCAATTTATCTGTGCTTTACATGGGGGAAGAATAAACTTTTTTTTTTCCCTTAAAAGAAACGTTCACTGAGCTACTCAGTGACAGGCAGGCTGCACAGTGCAAAACTGGGATTCCAGACCACACGCGACCTGCTCTGGGCCCCACAGCACCCGCAGGGGAGCTACAAGATGCTCTCGGTTTTCAAGGAAATACAGCTACACTAACAGGGGGATTAGATTAGGAGGTGTTTCACTAAAAGGTAGACCTGCGATAATACAGTAAATTATAGGCACAGCGTCTTTAAACATCATCTTCAGAAATTTTCAAGCTGGATACTCTACTTTAAACTTAAGAGTCAAGGAATAACTGTCAGGATTAACTGACATCACTGAGGGATTTCTCGACTTTTTTACTTTCTGTACTATTTCTGTACAGCAAATACACTCTGCTGTAAAAAGAACTGTACTGTCGAAATACAAATTTTTAGGATTTGGGTTCTATGTGTACCAGGCAGCTGACAGAGATCTCTGCAGTCGACATTCATTTAATCTAATGCCAATGAAAAGGCCTAGATTCAAAGCAGGGCAGAGTGATATTACCATAAATCATTACACTTAACGATTAGACAAGGGGCTTTACTTGACAAATGAAAAGAATCATATATTTCCCTCATTAATTTAAGATAAAGAATTTCAGTTCAGTTGCTCAGTCGTGTCCGACTCTTTGCGACCCCATGAATTGCAGCACGCCAGGCCTCCCTGTCCATCACCAGCTCCCGGAGGTCACTCAGACTCACGTCCATCGAGTCAGTGATGCCATCCAGCCATCTCATCCTCTGTCGTCCCCTTCTCCTCCTGCCCCCAATCCCTCCCAGCATCAGCGTCTTCTCCAATGAGTCAACTCTTCGCGTGAGGTGGCCAAAATACTGGAGTTTCAGCTTTAGCATCATTCCTTCCAAAGAAATCCCAGGGCCGATCTCCTTCAGAATGGACTGGGTGGATCTCCTTGCAGTCCAAGGGACTCTCAAGAGTCTTCTCCAACACCACAGTTCAAAAGCATCAATTCTTCGGCGCTCAGCCTTCTTCACAGTCCAGCTCTCATATCCATACATGACCACAGGAAAGACCATAGCCTTGACTAGACGGACCTTTGTTGGCAAAGTAATGTCTCTGCTTTTGAATATGCTATCTAGGTTGGTCATAACTTTCCTTCCAAGGAGTAAGCTTCTTTTAATTTCATGGCTGCAGTCACCATCTGCAGTGATTCTGGAGCCCAGAAAAGAAAGTCTGACACTGTTTCCCCATCTATTTCCCATGAAGTGATGGGACCAGATGCCATGATCTTCATTTTCTGAATGTTGAGCTTTAAGCCAACTTTTTCACTCTCCTCTTTCACTTTCATCAAGAGGCTTTTTAGTTCCTCTTCACTTTCTGCCATAAGGGTAGTGTCATCTGCATATCTGAGGTTCTTGATATTTCTCCCAGCAATCTTGATTCCAGCTTGTGTTTCTTCTAGCCCAGCATTTCTCATGATGTACTCTGCATATAAGTTAAATAAGCAGGGTGACAATATGCAACCTTGACATACTCCTTTTCCTATTTGGAACCAGTCTGTTGTTCCATGTCCAGTTCTAACTGTTGCTTCCTGACCTGCATACAAATTTCTCAAGAGGCCGATCAGGTGGTCTGGTACTCCCATCTCTTTCAGAATGTAAAAGGCATGAAAGGAAAGTGTATGTATATATATATATATATATATATATGTGTGTGTGTGTGTGTGTGTGTGTATAAGCAAATGGGTTTCAAAAGTTTTTTTCTCAAAAATTCTACTACCAACCTTCAGTTTCTTATCCCTAGGTTAACACTAACTTTTAATCAATGATTTGAATAACAATTATCCACTTAGGAAGACCCTCTTTTTTTCCCCTAATAACCATGTACCCTCCCCACTCCTTTCAGACTAACATATTAGCCCTTTGCTTCACTCACCCTTAGGTTAACTAGTAACATTTTCTAGATCAAAGGAGCTAACTATATAATTAAAATAGAATACTGCCTATAATACTTACTTGCATCACAGAAACTAAGGTACTTAAAAATGAATATCAAACTTCCATTTAAATCAACATCAGAATTAGGTCGAAAAATGTTTCAACTTTTAGAGAGAAACAAGTTTCACGCCCGTCAACTGACCTGCTCCCATGACCCCAGCCCACAGCTAAATGTGGAGAAGACGAAACGAAAGGGCATTAATGATTTTCAGAGTTAAGAGGAGATCCTAGAAACAGCCCCACACAGTGTGCAGGCACACGCCTGCAAGGTGGCAGAGCCCAGCGGTCAGTGCCTAGTGCCCCGGGGCCGGGGGTGATGTTCAGACCTGCCTGTGCCAGCCCCTGGCCATGCGCTCCAGTCACAGCCGCTAGAAAGTGGGCCAAAATTATCATCTATCTCGTAGGATTAAGTGAGAACTTTCTAGGGGATTTATATGAGGATTAAGTTAGAAATCGACATCAAATAATTAGACAATGTCAGGCACATAAACGATCCCAGCCCAACAACTGTTAACTCTTTTATTAAAGAGCTAGTTGTTTTAACAACTCAGGTGTCACATGAATTCAAATGAAGAAGATACTTACACAACAAATATTTACTGAATAACTGCAGCATTTAAAGTCCTGTGTCCAATAACCTATGCCAAAACATTAACAAACCGAGACATGAAATGATAAAAAAAAAAAAAAAATTATACTGAATAGTGTGTCTGCCTCCCTGGAAGATGTTTAACATTTAATTAACATAGGTGCCTGTGGATACAGACACAGATTTGAACATCCTCACCTACTTCCGGAGAAGGCAATGGCACCCCACTCCAGTACTCTTGCCTGGAAAATCCCATGGACGGAGGAGCCTGGTAGGCTGCAGTCCATGGGGTCGCTAAGAGTCGGACATGACTGAGCGACTTCACTTTCTCTTTTCACTTTCATGCATGGGAGAAGGAAATGGCAACCCACTTTAGTGTTCTTGCCTGGGGAGTCCCAGGGACGGGGAAGCCTGGTGGGCTGCAGTCTATGGGGTCACACAGAGTCAGACACGACTTAAGTCACTTAGCATAGCATAGCATAGCATAGCACCTACTTCCGCTGCATCACACACAACAGAAGCAGACTTGGTCAGAGCTGGGAAGTCACATCCTGTGCGGGGCTGGGTGGAGGCTCGGGCAGGAGGGGATATGTGCTTATGTACACTGGTCCACTCTGCGGCACAGCAGAAACTCACACACACTGGAAAGCAACTCGACTCCCATTTGGAAAAGTCACGCACTGTGCACAGTTGATGAGGTGCTCAGCGTGTACAGGAGCTGCCTTCAGGCTACCATCCTGGCTACTTCTCCGAAGAAAAAATATCTTCAAAGAGTCATGCCAACAGACGTTTTTCACTTAAGGGGGGTTTACTTTTTTAAAAAAATTCCTCTTTCAGGTATTTATCAATGCATCTGATAAGGACTAACTGCCAACTCTGCACACGGCGCTAAGCCAGCGCGGGGAGGAACGTCCAGCTTCCTGCTTCACCAGCTCCCTGGCCATCTCCTCTCTGGCCAGGCTCCCCTCCAGCCATCCTGACAAAGCCGCTGGCAAATGTGTCCTCAGATAAACACATCCTCTATGCACCACTGCCCTCCAGTCATGGGTTATGTTTTCCATTTTCTTTGATTTGAGTCAATCTTTGTACTTAGCTTAACCTTTACTTGGAATTCATGTTTTCCCATTTTGTACACTGCCAGATCCTTGATTCATATTATTCCTCATCTTCTTCAGACTTGGACCATATGCAATCTTTGTCGTGACATTCATGTAAATATTTTCCATTCACTGGGTAAATCGCACACTGAAGAACATATTTTGGTCTTATGGATGACAAATGAGACATGCTATGTCCCAGAGAAGTAAATTACAGTTATCTTTTTTTTTTTTTGACCCTGCCTTGAACCTAGTTCAGAACTATTCCTGAACTGCTTGATATTCCCTAGATAGTGAATCTTGTGATAAAACCAAATGGATAAAACCAAAGACAAACAATTTGTCTGATGCTTTAATAAAGCATCACAGAACCTTAAGTTTCAGAGCATAAATCAGGGACTCTACACTTTAGGTAGTTACTGTATTCAATACAGTACAGTAAGTACTAATCGTTTCTCTATGCCTTGAAGGCCCCTAGAGTCTATGCAGTCACCCAGAAGAAATGAAGATCACAGTGTCATTTAAAATTCTGGAAATATCTTTCTACTATTTGAAGGCTTTATCTGAAAAAACTAAAATATAATCACACAATTATGAAATATGGACTGTTGAATGAAGATTATTGACTTATATATAAAATTTAAGAAGGGAAGGGAGTAGCAGAGGATGAGATGGTTGGATGGCATCACCGACTCAATGGGCATGAGTTTGAGTGAGCTCCGGAAGATGGTGAAGAGCAAGGGAGCCTGGTGTGCTGCAGTCCATGGGGTCACACAGAGGCAGACACGACGTAGCAACCGAGCAACAACAGAAAGTCTAATCAGTGCTAAATCACATTTACAAACTCAATGTGAAACACATAAATATTAATATGGTTATGTATGTTTATATATATATTCGGAGAAGGCAATGGCACCCTGGAAAATCCCACAGACGGAGGAGCCTGGTAGGCTGCAGTCCATGGGGTCGCTGAGAGTCGGACGTGACTGAGCGATTTCACTTTCTCTTTTCACTTTCATGCATTGGAGAAGGAAATGGCAACCCACTCCAGTGTTCTTGCCTGGAGAATCCCAGGGACGGGGAAGCCTGGTGAGCTGCCGTCTATGGGGTCGCACAGAGTCGGACACGACTGAAGTGACTTAGCATAGCATAGCATTAGCATATATATATATATATTCATTTAGCAAATACTTAATGTGTGAAGAGCAATCAAAGACAATCACTGCTGCTACTGCTAAGTCACTTCAGTCGTGTCCGACTCTGTGCGACCCCATAGACGGCAGCCCACCAGGCTCACCTGTCCCTGGGATTCTCCAGGCAAGAACACCGGAGTGGGATGCCATTTCCTTCTCCAACGCATGAAAGTGAAACGTGAAAGTGAATTCGCTCAGTCGTGTCCGACCCTCAGCGACCCCATGGACTGCGCCTTCCAGGCTCCTCCACCCATGGGATTTTCCAGGCAGAAGTACTGGAGTGGGGTGCCACTGCCTTCTCTAAAGACAATCACAATGTAATGTAAAAAGAGCACGGATGGTAACGGTGAAAAACACTCAGAGTCTAGAAATCAGACATGTAAAGCAAATCGAGGAGGGGGCTTCTGGCAGGGAGTGGTCCAAGTCTCGAGAGAAGAGACTGCGTCTAAATAGAGAGCGAGAAGTTGACCAGATGACCACAAGGTGAGGGGGGCGCTAGAGAGGCAGGAAGGGTGGTTTCTTTGTTGCAAGCAAGACTATCAGAGAAAGGTCCAGCAGGGTCTGGTGGAAAGAACACGTACAAAGTCTGAGCGGCTAAGAAGACAATGTGGCCTGAAGAATTGGTAGGGGACAGACGGCATCCCAAGGCCTTTAGACCAACTCAGTTCTGACCTGCCGCACAGAGGAGCGAAGCCAGGCCGCTGACCCGCCCAGACACTTTACAGCCGCCTTCTCAGCACAGATCTCAGTGGCGATCCCTTTTACTCCCAAAAGTGCCCGAGTTACGACTTCTTGTTATAGAAATCAGAACAGTGGTCTCCTGGGGCCACAGGAGTGGGTGGGCCGGCACAGAAGCACCCAGGAAAAGGCAAGAGGGAACTTCCTGCTCTGACAGGAGTGGGCTGCATCTTTACAGGAACGAGGGCCACGCGGGGTCTCGGTGCACACCCGAGCAGACACACGTCTGCACTGCACCACACACAAACCATCAGTGAGAAAAGAACAAGGGAGGATCTCAGTTTGGACAACAAATCATGGCCAGCTGACCTAAGAGAAATAAGGAAGCTATGAAGCAAGGGAGGGACATGCCTGGACTGGAATTTCAGGAAGGTCGCTCTACCATTTGCAGGATGGGTTTTAAAGGACGAGACTGAAGGCTGGAAAATCAGTGAGCAGGCCTTTGTGATCATGGCAGGGAGTGGTGGTGGCCTGCAACTGGACAGCTGCAGCAGGAAGACAGAGAGGGTACAAGACTAAGATGCAAGCAAGAGCAAAGAAGGAAAGGTCCAGGCAGGAGCTGGATAAACTGCCCGGTGCTCCAGAGACAAACAAGGGGACGGCGCCAATTAAAATTTACGGAAGCAAGGAGAGACGGGATTCTTTCACTGTCCGCCATTATGAACAATTAATATTACTCTTCATATTTTCACAGTCCCCTTAACAAGTGACTTTATTATAACATTTCCAAATTATGAAGTCACTGTACTTTCTCATAATCCTGTCTTTATTTTCTTAGGGACTTGTATCAAGATACAGGTTACAGACTGTTCAACCGCCTCTGGTATTATAATTACAATATGTCCTTAGTCAGGAGCCAGAAATCCATGAAGTTAGTAGTGACCCAGAAGGTCCTAGTTGTTACAATGGACATGATCAATCAGAAGAGATGAATCTCCAAAGTCTCTGATGGCTTATTTACCTTTGGAGTTCTCCTAAGGCCTAACCCATGCCTGGCCAGTACTCACGCTCTCAAACAAAACTGCTGATCACATATGAAATGACGCTTTCAGCACCATCAGAACCAATCCACCTTGGTAGACAGTGTAAGGAGAGGTGATTTAAGGGTTTGAAAGCTTTTTTTTTTTTTTCCAATTACCTACCCGAATAAAGATATGATAAAAATTACGGCTTACTACACTAGGTTCTGACCTAAGCACTTACATTTATTATCTCATGTAAACCTAACAGTAATGCATGTTTTATTCTCTTTTATATGTGTGCGTGGGGGCAGGGGTGGGGGGGCAGACCAAAGAGGCTAAGTAACATGCACAAAGGCACAAAGCAAACGTTACTCAGGGCTTGGAATCAGACGCTAAGCTTCTAACCATCATTCCCCACAGTGTGCTTTTTGTTTTCACTTTGTTTTTATGTTACGTCCAACATAAAATCACCAGATGCCTGGTTCTGATGCCTGCTTGGTCTCTATACAGTGGATACTGTTCATACATAGGAAGAATTACGCTTTACAATTGTACTTCCCTGGTGGCTCAGATAGTAAAGAATCTGCTTGCAATGCAGGAGACCCGGGTTCAATCCTGGGTTGGGAAGATCCCCTGGGGAAGGGAATGGCAACCCACTCTAGTAGTCTTGCCTGGAGAATTCCCATGGACAGAAGAGCCTGGTGGGCTACGTACATGGGCTCACAAAGAGTCAGACACGACTGAGCATCAAAACTTTCATTCATGTTTTAATTAGAACCAAAGTTCAACTTGGCCTGTGGAACAATAAAGGGGGCAGAGACGTGAGGAAACCACGGGAGGAGAGATGGGATGATACGTCATCACAAATGTGAATCCTGCCTGCCCAAGGTTGTTCTATGCCCTCGAAATGAAGTCCTGAGGCAGAAAAGCGACACTGCCTGTGGCTGTGCCTGTTCATCACCACTGAAAACACTAGACGTACAGTAAAAAACATACATCTGACTTCTTTAAAATAACAGACTTATAAATAAGGGCTTATGGAGATTCTTTCTCACACAGGAGCAAAATACCAAGGAATCAAATTTGAAGCATATTATTTAAATCTGAAACAACCAATCATCTGATACTTATCAGAACAAGGGGCTTCCCTAGTGGCTTAGGTGGTAAAACATCTGCCTGCAACGCAGGAGACCAACGTCAATCCCTGGGTTGGGAAGATCCCCTGGAGAAGGGCATGGCAACCCACTCCAGTATTCTTGCCTGGAGAATTTCACCGAAGAGCCTGGTGGGCTATATAGTCCATGGGGTTGCAAAGAGTCAGACACAACTGAGCCACTGACACTATCAGAACAAGGATCACAACAGAGCAAGTGAAGAATGCTCAAGTAACGCAGGCAGGATGAGGTAAGACAGGATTATTAGTAACAGAGGGGCCCAGGGTGGGGAGGGCGTGTAATTATTTCAGGATCAACAGTAGGAAGCTGCAGGTCGGGCCAAAGCTGTCTCTGTGTGGCAACAGGTGAAGACGTGGAAAATGAGGCTCAGGAGGTAAGCATCTCAGGTCACTGATATCATTAGCCATTCTACTTGTGACGTTTGCCAGACATTTTTATCCCCTTCAATTTAAAGCAAGAACTAAGTGCCTAGAAATTAAAATAAAGCCTTATTCAACTATAGCTAGCAATCAGGACTAAAAATCAAGAACCTAGAAACTGATTTTTTTGGTGTATTTTTAGAGTACCTTAAATTATACAAGATGTTTCTTTTATAAAAAAATGTACATGCCCACAATTTTTAATATGTCAAACAACAATTAAATCTGAAGTCTTAAGTGTCTTTTTTTTAATGATTTATTTCTTGAAATTCTAAATAGAAATATTGTGAGCTATTATTTTGCAAACTTATTCTGCTCCACCCATTCTAGAACATCCACCTCGTGGGATAAAAATTTAGTTCACACTCCCTGCTGACGTAATCTTTGGCCTCTTGCTGAGATTATAAGAAAAGGTGCCAATTTTGGTCTTAGTTCTTATAACGCAGAAGTCTTTCTGTAAGAAACTCAACTGTGAACACTAGTTCTTTTCACACAGAGAAAGTCACCAAACAAGCCTCACCAAATAGCAATGAGTTTTGATCATTCCTAGTCTAGTCCACTTTGGCATAAATGAACTTAAAGAGAAAACACAATTTCCTGAGTCTCTTGTAAGGATTTTACTCAATAAACCAGAAACGAGACACACACACACACACACACACACACACACACACACACACACACACACACAGAGTTGGGGGGGGGCATTATTTGATAAACTTTCTCAGGCAAGGATTGGTAATTCTCTTGAATAAATTATCTTATACCTTGTATTTATTCTTTACAATATATTATTGCATTGGAATGCATGGAAAATAAGGAGTGAATATAAACAACAGGGATAACTTATTTGCAAAATCAGACTAAGATAAATTCTGTAAAGTAGAATTTGGTCAACTAAGAAGCAGACCTACAACAGTTCTTTCTTCCTCTCACTGAAAATTTTCTTGCAAGAACAACGTACACTCAGCAAGTCTCCATTACTGCTTCTACTATCGACTCTTCTCAGCTTAAGTCACCAGTATTGCTAATTTCTACATTTAATCGCTGTTCTCCCAGTCTTCACCGTATCAGACTTCTGCAACGTGTGATACTGCATTCATTTAACATGTGCTTCTTCAGCGTCTACCTAGCTTATTCATCGGAAGGACTGATGCCAAAGCTCCAATACTCTGGCCACCTGATGCAAAGAGCTGACTCAATGGAAAAGACCTTGAAGCTGGGAGAGGTTGAAGCCAAAAGGAGAAGAGGAAAGCAGAGGATGAGATGGTTAGACAACAACACAGACTCAAGGAACATGACTCTGAGAGACGGTGAAGGACAGGGAAGCTTGGTGTGCTGCAGTCCATGGGGTTCAAAGAGTCCGACACAACTTAGCAAGTGAACAGCAACAGTAACCAAGACATGCTGCAGGCTATCCTTTGTCTAGAAAAACACACATGAATAAACTTGTAAGTGTGCATGTGAAGAGCTGAGCTACAAAAGTAACAAAAAATTCTATTTTAAACATAATATATACCATCACATTTAGTCAAAATACTTAATATATAACAATCATTTGTTTTTGCAATTAGGTCTATTTAAATTACGCCAAACGTTAATCAGATGTTTTACTTTACTTGAAATATTTCTGTGAAGTACCACACCTAACATTATGTCTGTAAGATTTAAGAAGTCTAACATATGCAAAGTCTATTAAAATGCACATAATTTATCTCGCTCAAAATGAAAATATATCTAATAAATAATACCATTCATCTGGCCTCTTTTAGCTCCCCCTTAACATAAAAATGCATTCCTTTTCTCCAAAACACGGCAGCTGGGAATGAAAGGAAAGATTTCAAATGATCATTTTCACATCATATTCCATCATCTTTTCTTCAGTCTTCCCTAGCTTTCCTTTGAGTCCCGTTCTTTTACAAGGGGTCGCTTTTTAGATCAATCCATATTTCCATAATCCACACTGCTGTTTCCTCCTCTTCTCCCCAGGGTGGACTAACCCCCACATCCAGAACTATGGCTTACAACTGTCATTAAGCCTTATAACAATAACAAGATAACAAAAGAACGGGTGGAGATGAGGCTAGCCGGTACCATATGTTGATCAAGTTCAATGTTTTCAGCTAATAAGAGGATATTTTTTAATCTTCAAATTTTTCATTGTGAATTGCCTTCATATCTACTTATTCTCAATTGTATTTCAGGCTCAAATTTTAAACATTCGTAAACAACCTGGCAATATTACTTTAATAGCGCTTATCTATTAATAATGTAATAAGAGAGGAGGGAAAAACAGAAATAACCAAACAAAAAGGTAAGGTGGCAACTTATAGTTAGTTACTGATTCTTACAAACCACAAGTTTCACTCAAGTTACACCTATTCCTAAAAAAGAAATATCCCTGAAAGGCATTCTTATGGAGCATACAGTTACTATGGTTATTTCAAAGTAACATATTCTATGCAAATTAATATTGACTTAATGTCGATTTGAAAGATTTCAATTTCTTCAAGTAACATCTGAAAACATGCTACTCTTCCTTCCATCCTTTGTCTCACAGTTAACTAATTTTAACTTCACTTTAAGCTAAAAGATAAAGAAAAATGTGAAAGGTAACATTCTGGACTGGTAGAGAGATTTTCCTTCCCCTATAAATTTAACTTTCGTTCCCCTATACTTAAAACTTTTTCTCCTCATTTCAGAATTGCTTTGATTCATCAGCCTCTGTCACGTCGCCTTGAAAAAAAATATTTTTTATAATTATTTCTCTCAAAGATTCAGAACTCTTACAAGAACTAAATTCCAAACTGACTTTTGTCAAATGTTTGAAGTTCCATAAAAAGTAAGTTTCTGTGAACTACATTTATCTTTTTCACTCTGCATCATCTACTATTATTTGATTTCTATAGGGTGCTGAGCAGTGCCAGACCTTCCAGGATTGGTCTGAACTGTGTGCAGAGTTAGAATATAATAATTTCATGGCTATAAAAATAAGGGTAAAATCCCCTCACCCTCCAATAGCTCATGAAAGTAACAACATTCAGCAGAAAAATAAGGTCATTTTTTTTTAGGGGCTTTCAAATTTTATTATCTAGAATGTATGCAAAAATATTCTTTTCAATAGGAGTTTGCCAGATTACATAATTCTGTTTTCCAATAAATACCTCTGCTCTAAAGCAAAATGTCTAAAAATGTTTTTCCAAATTAGTTCCCCTGTTTGCAGTAACATTTTAAAATTTTAACAGGAGAAAATATAAGAATGTACATAAAATAAAAACGTGATCACATTTGACCTTGAGCTTTCTAGTTCTGCATTTACAAAAGAAACAAATCTTGCTTTATGAAGAAAGACAGAAACGCAAAATGATGATGATCTTGGATTTACTTTTAAGCACCTTCCCACAAGCTTGCCACCTATGTTTTAATATGAATCTTTTTTTTTTTTTTGACACAAGAATGTACAAAAAATGTATACAGTGTTATCTACAAAGCAAATTATAAGAAATGATTTATATTTTAGGGTTATTGAGATATATAACTGATAAAATGGAATACGAAACAAACAATGCAGTCATGAGATGATTATAACCACCATTTCCCTGTGTTTAGGATTTAATTTCATTAAAAATTTAGAAAATTAATCTGTCTCAGAAATACGTGTCCATATACAAGGTACATATTTATAGGGAAAGTGAAATAAAAATTAACCATCACACATCAAAATACTGGCTTAAAACAATTCATTTTTTTTTTCCCCATTTGGAAAAACAATCAGTTCACTTGCTCAGTCGTGTCCGACTCTGCAACTCCATGAATCGCAGCACACCAGGCCTCCCTGTCCATCACCAACTCCCGGAGTTCATAGTTGGTACAAAATGCAATTAAATATCTTCCTCTGTGCCTGATATAATCGACTGGCAGTTTGAAACGACAGAATCAAATCCGAACAAGCAAAAGAAAAAAAACAAAAGTCCAATTTTTAAAAATATCTGTGATTATTTAAATATTTATTTTGGAAGTATTTAGATTTAGTATATTATTTCCAAATAATTTCAATTTTATGACCGATGCAAGGAACAAAGTCATAAAACACCCAGTTATCAATTTACCTCAATTTCAAGTCATGAAAGACGTTATTTATTCTGACCAAATCCCCTTAAAGTTATCAAAAGAAATACTTTTTTGAAATGATAGACATGTAAAAAATTTCTCTTAATAAAGAAGAGGCACTCTTCCTAAAACACACAGACCAAGCACTACATATTATTGAACATGAAAAGAAAACTGTATACGGTGCTGAGTCTATTTGGTTTGGAACCAGCTAACTAGCTAGTTACCTACAACTAAGAGAGACTTAGGAAGATGCAGCTGAAGGGTGATTTAAAATGTTCTTTCATCACAGTGTAATAGTTTCCTATGACTTTTCACTCAATTAAATTCAAAGTGTTCACTCAGAGTTATAATTCAACGTGTTTCCAGTTTGAATTCTACCAAGTTTTCTTACTTAGTTTCTCCCAAGATTTGCTTAATTAGTGGTACTGATTATCGTAATTAAAATTAATTATGTAATATGTGCACGTCTCTCGATGCATTTCCAATGTGACTTGCTTATCGCCTAGCATGGGAGCACACACTAGTATGTCAATACATATAGATTCTTAATTTTTTTTAACCTTCAATAAAAGAGAGAAGCAGAAGGAACACACCAGTCAGGTACGCGTCGTGAACAGTGGTGGGCCTACCAAACCCTTCCTCTGGGCCCATCTTTTCATTCACCACTTGATGAATCCCTATTGTATTTGTCGAAAACACCAGTGCGAAATCCTTCTAAATTTAATGTCCCACACCCTCGTACAGCTATTCTGCTTAGTAGATGATCTTGCTCCCATCTTTCTAAGAAGGTTAAAATAATCTATAATGAGTTTATTCAACTTCCTTTGATTTATTCACCTAGTCACTCAGAATACCTTTATTCAAACCTTATCATGTATGAGCTTGCTAGAAGTAGTGATTGAAGTATAAGGAGTTTCTGCCCCTTCTTCCTTCAAGAAACACCAATTACGCAGTAGGGGAGACAGACACACTTAGAAGAGAGAGAAAACAATGAATGAAATGTAACTCTAAAACATAAACACAAGAGGCTACAGAGAGTCCAGACAACCCGCCCCTGCCATCGGCGTTCCTCCTTTCTGCTCATCCTAAACAGGACGGCACGCCCCACCACGGCCACGTCACACCTGCGGCTCTGACGTCCCCTGACAGCCCGTTCTGTACTCCAACTCACGCGATACACTGTGATTAACTAACGTGTCTCCCCAACTGGACTGTGAGGTCCTTCTGAGCGGGCAATTCCTTAGACTTATCTTTATTTATCTCGTACCAGAAAAAAACAATGCACAGTGCATGTGCAGGCAGTGTTTGTCCTTCTCTGCTTAGTCTTGCTACAGAAATTAGTTCTAGCTCCTATCTTTGATCTTTCTTTTTCAGGTGGCTTCTGGCTATCCTATTTATAGAAACATGGTCTTCCCTCCTCAAGCTTTTTAATCCTAGAAAATAAAAGTACACTGAATACTGCCACCAGCAGCAAAATCAGTCTACACCCACTACACTTCTCCTTCCTCGCTAACCAACCCCTCCTCAGCTTCTGTAAACGTGCGACGTCTTCCTTTCCAGGACCTCCACACTTCACTGGCAGTAATTCTCATGACACATATCACACCTGGGTTTCTGTTGCAACCACGCAAGTGTGCTGAGTCACTTCAGTCATGTCTGAGTCTTTGTGAAACCATGGACTGTGGCCCACCAGGCTCCTCTGACCATGGGATTCTCCAGGCAAGAATACAGGAGTGGGTTTCCATTTCCTCCTCGAGGAGATCCTCCCCACCCAGAGATCGAACCTGTGTTTCCTACACGACAGGCAGATTGTTTACCCGCAGAGCCACTGAAGAAGCCCATGTGTAATACAAGTTTTGCACGTGTGCACGCTAAGTCATTTCAGTTGTGTCCGACTCTTTGTGACTCCATGAACTGTAGTTCACCAGGCTCCTCTGTCCATGGGATTCTCTAGGCAAGAACACTGGAGTGGGCTGCCATCCCCTCCTCCAGGGGATCTTCCTGACTCAGGGATTTTACCCTAGTCTCTGACATCCCCTGCACTGGCACCAGCTCCTTACCACTGGCACCACTTGGCAAGGCCCCTGTTGCAGTCGTACGGAGAAGCAAATACTGTAGAAACCAACCAGTAACCCGCAGCCCCACTTAACAGAGGAGAGATGGCACTTCAAGGAGCAAAAGTGATTTCCTTCAAGGCATACATTCAAAGCAGAAACACAATATTATCTCACTCTTGGTTCCCAAACCAGTCTTCCTCCCCATGAACAGGACTTCTGGAAGGCAAGGACGACACGTCTTTCTGTTTACAGCCTCATGTTGCCAGACTGGTGCCTTGCCCCCACCCCCCCAAAAGTATTCTATGAGTAATTTTAAGGCAGCTTTAGGCACATGCTAACTGCTTAGGTTAAGTAAACTTGTTCGATATTTGGCAAAATTTTCACCTCTGATATCATAAAAGTAACAACCAAAACCACAACTAAAAGGCCTCGTAAAATAAAGCAGCACTTTCAACAGTATGTCTTTCAGTCTCTTACATGCCTATATTATCTGTTCACTATGGAAAATACACCTAAAATTATCACCAAAATTTCTTGTGTCTATGAATCTACATGCATATAATCCAGAAAAGTCTTTTCTTTAATTGAGTTAGTGTGAAACACCTCTGGAGAATACCTCTGGAAAGTGTCAATAAACTAGATTATAAAGTCTCATAATTTAAACTCCAAAATATGGATGTTTATAGCAGCTTTATTCACAATTGCCAAAACTTGGCAGCAATTAAAATGTCCTTCTGTGGGTAAATGGATGAACTGCGGTACTTCTAGACAATGGAATATTTTTCAGCACTAAAAAGAAAGAAGCTACCGGGCTATAAAAAGACATGGAGAAGCCTTCAATGCGTATTACTAAGTGAAACGGGCCAATCTGAGATTATATACTCTGTGAAAAGGCAGTAACTATACAGGCAATAATAAAAGCTATGGTTTTTCCAGTAGGCATGTACGGATATGAGAGTTGGACCATAAGGTACGCTGAGCACCGAAGAATTGATGCTTCCAAACTGTGGTGCTGAAGAAGATTTGTGAGAGTCCCTTGAACAGCAAGAAGATCAAACCAGTCAATCCTAAAGGAAATCAACCCTGAATATTCATTGAAAAGACTGATGCTGAAGCTCCAATACTTTGGCCACCTGATGCAAAGAGTCAACCCACTGGAAAAGACCCTAGTGCTGGGAAAGACTGATAAAAGGAAAAAGGTGTGGCAGACGATTAGATGGTTAGATAGCATCACCGACTCAATGGACACGAATCAGAGCAAACTCTGGGAGACCGTGAAGGACAGAGACTGGAGTACAGCAGTCCATGGGGTTGCACAGAGTCAGACACGACTCAGCGACTGAGGGAGGTAAATGGAGACTGTAAGAAGGCGAGTGGTTGCCAGGGCTGGGTTGGCAGGGCGAGACAGCCAGGCAGAGCACGGAGAATGTTTAGGACGCTGAAAATACCCATATGTTATCATAATGATGGCTGCGTCATCATACATCTCTCTAAACCCATAGATGGTACAATAGCAAGAGTGAACCTAAGGTAAACTCTGGACTCTGGGCCATTATGTGTCAGTGTAGGTTCATTCTTGGTAAATAACGCACCATCTGGTAAAGACACTGATAAAGCCAGAGGCTGTGCAAACGCGGCTGCAGGGGGTAAACGAGAAATCACTGCACCTTTCTCTCCATTTTGCTGTGAACCTTAACTGTTCTAAAAGATAGAGTCCTTTACAAAAATGTTAAATAAATTAAAGCAGCTCGACTCTGATTGGCTTATAGAGAGAAATGTGCATAAACTGATTATTCCTCAAAGTCCTATAAAATAAGGAAATTGAACTTCTAATACTTCAAAGTGCCAGACTTCCAGAAAATTTATAGTGAATTCAGATTCACATAATTAAGGAAAATCCTCAGCAAACATCTAGTTTCATCATTTTACTTTAGTAAATATAGTTGCGACTTCTGATTTCTGAATGTTAATTAAAACATAAGTACACATTCATTCTATCTCAGTTCGCTTTACCCAAATGTATACAGGCTTACTGACTAAATTAGCTAACACGGCATACTGCTTAAGGTTATAAAAGATGTAAATATTCAACCAAATTGTATCATTATTCTGGCAAGCTTTATTTCAATAATAACTATAGTTTGTAATATATATGCTGAAACAATTTCAAAACTCTTGAGGAAACCAAAACATTAAACTGATACTGAGTTAGTTAATAAATACTCATTGTACTATACACTGTATTAAAGGGGCTTCCCAGGTGACTCAGTATCCACCTCCAATATAAGAGCTGCACAAGATGAGGGCTGGATCCCTGGGTCAGGAAGATCCCCTGGATGAGGAAATGGCAACCCACTCCAGTGTTCTTGCCTGGAGAATTTCATGGATGGAGGAGCCTGGTGGGCTACAGTCCATGGGGTTGCAAAGAGTCAGACACCACTGACCATGCACAAAAATAATGTATTACAACCCTGGATAACTTCTAAAATACCAAAAACACTGATCACTAAGCAAATCCAAGTCTATACACTTCTCATTTCTGTGTGCTGTGAAAAGCCTACACCTTTGGGTCATGTTAGTGAATGTGCTCACTTTGGCCACTACACAGCGAGGGGGGAGGGAGGCGTGAGGCTGCAGAAAGGGGACCACGGGTCCTGAGTCTGTGGTTGGTTAAGATGCTTGTGCAGGACACCAGGGGCTCGGTTATCCATGCCCCCTCCACCAAGTGCTTTCTTTCTCATTTTGTGTAAAACAGAAGTTACTTGTCCAGGTTAAAAGTTATAATTAATATGAGTGGTTAAGACTACATGATGAACAATAGTGTCAGATAAATACAACCATGGATATATTTTTGTTTTCAAAGAATAGTTTTATCCTAAACAGTGATTCTTGGGCTTTTTAAACTGTTTACCTCTATATTCTTGGGACTTAATGAGGACTGTGATGAGCTAGTGTTTATGTGATAATTGCTGAAATGTAATATATTAGAAATTAAAACTGGTAAATTTTTAAAAGACATGTGGATTCATTTGATGACAGCAATCATGGGTCCACTGCATGTTAACACACATAACACAAATGTGATGGTCATAAAGACGATAATGAAATTAGTTTGATCTTGCAGATCTCTGAGATGCGTCTTTAAGTATCAGTTTGTTCTTGAATAGGACAGAGCGCAATGAAAAAAGCTTAAAATGCTTGCTAATTCCTGACTCTGGAAGGAAGCTATGAAAATTGTTAAAGTTCACTCAGTTTTGATGGGCTTGCTTCTGTGGATTACTGAGTCACCCTCTGCCTACACCAGGAAAGGCTCCTCTTAGCTCCATGTGCCTCTGCTGCTGCTGCTGCTGCTAAGTCACTTCAGTCGTGTCCAACTCTGTGTGACCCCATAGACGGCAGCCCACCAGGCTTCCCCGGCCCTGGGATTCTCCAGGCAAGAACAGTGGAGCGGGTTGCCATTTCCTTCTCCAAAGCATGAAAGTGAAAAGTGAAAGTGAAGTCACTCAGTCGATTCCGACTCCCAGTGACCCCATGGACTGCAGCCCACCAGGCTCCCCCGTCCATGGGATTTTCCAGACAAGAGTACTGGAGTGGGGTGCCATTGCCTTCTCCAGGACAGTCAAAACTCTGGGTCTCTGCAGAATAATTCTCTGTGCTTGATACAGACTTTATTATGTCTTCTATTATTCAAGAGTGGGGAGAAGGGTCACAAAAGTTCCTGGCTTATGAAAGAGGAACATTCAATCGGCATTCATATACACATTCAATCATGTTACTGTCTATATTTACTTTCAAATATTTTATTGTCACTTTGATTAAACAGATAATCAAATGCTTGCTTCTTAGGCACCTCTGAACCCAATCGTAGTCAAATATCCAAATCTTTTAACAACTTTTTAAATTTTGCCTTCCCAAACTCAGATTTTGAATACAGAAAAAAATTTAAAACCTGCAGGATCTGTTTTTTAACTAAAACTATCTGGGGGATTTGGAAAAGGTCAGTTTTCATCCCAATCCCAAAGAAAGGCAATGCCAAGGAGTGCTCAAACTACCGCACAATTGCACTCATCTCACACGCTAGTAAAGTAATGCTCAAAATTCTCCAAGCCAGGCTTCAGCAATATGTGAACCGTGAACTTCCTGATGTTCAAGCTGGTTTTAGAAAAGGCAGAGGAACCAGAGATCAAATTGCCAACATCCGCTGGATCATGGAAAAAGCAAGAGAGTTCCAGAAAAACATCTATTTCTGCTTTATTGACTATGCCAAAGCCTTTGACTGTGTGGATCACAATAAACTATGGAAAATTCTGAAAGAGATGGGAATACCAGACCACCTGATCTGCCTCTTAAGAAATCTGTATGCAGGTCAGGAAGCAACAGTTAGAACTGGTCATGGAACAACAGACTGGTTCCAAATAGGAAAAGGAGTATGTCAAGGCTGCATATTGTCACCGTGTTTATTTAACTTATATGCAGAGTACATCATGAGAAATGCTGGACTGGAAGAAACACAAGTTGGAATCAAGATTGCTGGGAGAAATATCAATAACCTCAGATATGCAGATGACACCACTCTTATGGCAGAAAGTGAAGAGGGGCTAAAAAGCCTCTTGATGAAAGTGAAAGAGGAGAGTGAAAAGGTTGGCTTAAAGCTCAACATTCAGAAAACGAAGATCATGGCATCTGGTCCCATCACTACATGGGAAATAGATGGGGAAACAGTGGAAACAGTGTCAGACTTTGTTTTTCTGGGCTCCAAAATCACTGCAGATGGTGACTGCAGCCATGAAATTAAAAGACGCTTACTCCTTGGAAGGAAAGTTATGACCAACCTAGATAGCATATTCAAAAGCAGAGACATTACTTTACCAACAAAGGTTCGCCTAGTCAAGGCTATGGTCTTTCCTGTGGTCATGTATGGATGTGAGAGCTGGATTGTGAAGAAGGCTGAGCGCCGAAGAATTGATGCTTTTGAACTGTGGTGTTGGAGAAGACTCTTGAGAGTCCCTTGGACTGCAAGGAGATCCAACCAGTCCATTCTGAAGGAGATCAATCCTGGAATTTCTTTAGAAGGAATGATGCTAAAGCTGAAACTCCAGTATTTTGGCCACCTCATGCGAAGAGTTGACTCATTGGAGAAGACTCTGATGCTGGGAGGGATTGAGGGCAGGAGGAGAAGGGGACGACAGAGGATGAAATGGCTGGATGGCATCACTGACTCGATGGATGCGAGTCTGAGTGACCTCCGGGAGCTGGTGATGGACAAGGAGGCCTGGCGTGCTGCGGTTCATGGGGTCGCAAAGAGTCGGACACGACTGAGCGACTGATCTGATCTGATCTGATCTGATCTGGGGGATTTCCTTGAAGCTCCCTGAAAATCACAAGGATGTATATACTCTTATAAAATGAGATGCTAGAAGTAATTTGTCTTGTTTGATATAGTATCATAAGGGTGGTTTAACAGAATTATTATTATACAAAAAGCTGGCCAATCAGAAGAGACCCTTAGCCTGCTCTAGGGTAAATCTGCACATGTAAATTTTATAAGTATGAAATATCTCAGAAAGCACATGCTTTATGGGAAGTATCTAGAGACATGCCAACACTCTTGCTCTCCAAAATATGTGTTACTCTCCAGGAAAACAAGGGTCAAATCTCTTATGAACTAGTTCTGCTGAATTCTCCTACACTCAGCAGACTCCCAGCAGTGCTTCTGCCTGGTGATACGAGGCAACAATGATGAAATATTACAAGATCTAGTTTCAGTTGTTATTTAGAATGTTCACCTGGACATAACCTTCCTTCTCTGTTTTAAATCCCTTGACTCTTCTAAACCAGTGGTTCCCAGCTAGATACACACCTAATTTAACCTCTACATTGTATAAAAATGTGTTTGTCTGAGCCCTCCTCCAGATCTACTACATCTCTTTACTTGATACTCTGAGTATACTCTCACTATATTATGCCTCAGGATTATTGCATGTTACATTCTCAAGATCTTTCCTCTATAAATATTCTGTTCACCCATTTTCATAAATCAGACGTAACTTGAACTGGCTCTTCAGAAAACAGACTTACGCATTGTTCTTACACACATTCTGTCTAAAACCTTTTTTTATTAATGGTTTTATTATCTTTATTTTCATACAATTGAAACAAGCAAATGTCCTTTTCCATGTTTTACTTTTACGATGAACCCTCAACAGGCATTTCACACTTGCGCATAATCATCAATAAGTTAAGCACAGCCCCCTAAGTCTCTATCGTCCGCAGATGGTTTACTCTTGTTTCTGATACCCTGAAGACTGTCAGAAGCTATAGAATTCGTCTTCAACAAAGGTCAGTCTCGGAGCTTAGTGGCAATGGTCATCTCAGGTACCTCCAACCACTGACACCTCAAAGAACAGATGCATGGGTGCAGGTTTTTGAACTGACAACGCTCAGGCCATTCCACTGGGCTGAGTCAGGATCTCCAGGACTCTTTTTAGTCCGGAAGCAGAAAGTTTCATGAAACTGCTGTGGCAATATCCAGCAGAACAATAATTTACTGCATTGCACTAAATAAACTAATGCAGGAAATTTCACTGTTTGAAATATGTTTGATGCTGTTGCAAAATGTTCTATTTTCTGGACATTTATATGGAAGCCCTTGCCTCCTTCCTAAGTTGTCTGTAAACTCTGCTTCTGTGAACAGAAATCTAATTTTTAAATTACATCTAGTTCTCACTGATTCCTTCCCTCCCTCAGAAGCTCTCACCAGGCCCCTTGGATATTCCTGGCAATACTGTTATCTGCACAAGTTTAATAAAACCCTGCCACTCGTTTCACCCAGGACACAACTGGGAACACTGACTACACAACCAAGGCCACACTTGAAGGACCTGTTCGAGAAAATGCTTGTTTAACCAGCCACGTCAAGGCGCTCTGAAGGAATAAAGGTTAACTATACGTACGGAGCGGCTTCCCGGGGGCTCAGCTGGTAAAGAGTTTGCCCGCAATGCAGGAGCGTGGGTGCATGCTCAGTCATGTCCTACTCTTGGAGACCCCGTGGACCTTATAGCCCGCCAGGCACCTATGTTCACAGAATTTTCGGGCAAGAACACTGAAGTGGGTGTCATTTCCCACTCCAGGGGGATCTTCCCAACCCAGGGATCGAGCCCACATCTCGTGTCTCCTGCCTTGGCAGGCAGATTCTTTACCACTGCACCCCCTGGGAAGCCCGGGGTTCAATCCCTGGGTTGGGAAGATCCCCTGGAGGAGGGCATGGCAACCCACTCCAGTATTCCTGCCTAGAGAATCCCACAAAGGAATCTAGTGGGCTACAGTCTGTGGGGTCCCTAAGAGTGGGACATGACTGAGTGACTTTCACTTTCACTGTTTATGATTATACCCTCCATTAAAAGTATTCTTTAATACTAGTCTCAGAAACCTCTGGCCTAAAGGAGTAAACAGAATGTAGAGTGTTCTTGCCTGGAGAATCCCAGGGACGGTGGAGCCTGATGGGCTGCCGTCTATGGGGTCGCACAGAGTCGGACACGACTGAAGCGACTTAGCAGTAGCAGCAGGGAGGTGACAGATCTGGTGAGCATCACGGGAAACCCAAAATGCTGTGGGAACTCAGAGGAGGTACGGGCCTGGAACTCCAATCCAGGCCGGTGTCACAGAGGGCTCCTCGGAAGATACGACCTCTGAGCCGAGACCAGAAACACAGGCGAGGGGAGAGCAAGCAGGAGACGGGCATCTCAGGCCAAAGGACTCCCGTGTTCAAGGAGAGAATGGAGGTGGATGGCTGGGGTTAATGCGTAAGGGAAACCAAAGTTCGCTATGCAATGCAGACCACTGCCTTATTAGGTAGAGGGGGAGGCAGACAGAGCAAGAAGAGGCTTCAGATGGAAACAGAGCCCTCAGCAAGGGCTTGATCCTGGTAAGAGGGCTGGACTTCACCTGGAAGGTGTCAATGGGGAGAACCGGGTTTAACCAGCCTTCAGGTCAGCAGGCTCTGCAGTCACACTGCCTTAGAATGACGACCCTGCTACTTTCTAGCTGTGTGACTCCTGCCACATCCGTTCTGCTTCCTCATCTGTCAAGTGGGCATTACCACAGCCCCCAGGCTCATAGGGTATTACGAGGACAGGTAAAGCAGTTAGAAAGCTGCCCAGCACATTGTAAGGCCCAACGACAGTATGCTGTCAGAGTCAGGGATAGAACAGGATCAAACAGTTAGCTCAGAAATCCCATTAGGGGACTGCAGTTAGAGAGGAACTTTAGGGGACTTTGGGGGACCCCTGAAAGTTTATGATCACGCAAGAAAGCTGGTTTGCTTAACCACAAAACCAAGCAGGCTAACTTCAAAACAAAACCACGAAACAGAAGCGTCAGACAAGCTTCGAAACAGTAAAACAATGGTGGCGAGACACCCACATCCCGCCCAGTGCCTTCAGTAAGCAATGACCCCAGGACGTGCTTTCTGCACGCATAAAAAACAACTTATGGAAAGGTAACATTTCAAAGGAGAATATATTAAATAGGGACAAAAACAGAGGTGAAAAGAAGAGTTAGGAGGATGTGAATTAAGGAAAGGAACTTAGAAGTAGTTAAGACAGATTTACAGGACATAAAAGAGGCACAAGCAATAGGGTTTGGTGACACATTGATTAGAGCAGCTGAGTGGGGGAAACATAGGGCAAAACTTAATACAGACAGTCCCTGGCTGGGGAAAGAGGCTTCAGTGGGAGCGCTCACTGGGGTAAGAGACATAAGAACAATCCCTCCACACCAGGTAGCGTGGTAAACACAGTGACGCAAAAATGACCGTGGATGTGCTCAGTCGTGTCCCACTCTTTGTGACCTTGTGGACTGTGGCCGCCAGGCTCCTCTGTCCACAGGACTTCCCCAGGTGAGAATACTGGAGTGGACTGCCATTTCCTCCTCCAAGGGATCCTCTGACCCTCAGTTGGAACCCACGTCTGCTGTGCCTCTCACACTGCAGGCGGATCTGTTATCACTGAGCAACCGGAAAGGCAAAGATGACCGTGGAACATAAACAGGAGGAATGCTTCAATATATCACAGCAGATACAACATCTAAGCTACGTTATAAAGGAAGTACTTAAGAGAAATGGAAAAGGGCATCTGAAACCTAAGAAACAGCCCAGAATCAAACACCAAACAGGAAACTAAGTGCTGCAAGAGGGAAGAGTTAAAGGTGAATAAGAAATACGGCCTGCGGTCAGCTCCTCAAAACGCTACTTTTCCTATCTAAAAATTACATAAATACACCTAGGGATGTCTATGTGTCAGCCATCACTAAAAGATTATGGCTCCGTGGTCTTAGACTTCTGCAGGGAGTCGTCCTGAAAGCACCTCTCGTGTTACTGTCAGGAACCAATATCTGCCACCACAAAATGTGTCTCTTTGGCAGGAGGATTTATTCGGGCTGATTTTTCTGTTAAGAAATTGAGACTGAGGAAGTGGGCCTTGCTGCCTCCCCCATAACCACCCAAAGGAATTTAGACAGAGGGCCTGTTCCCAGACTAGAACTATCACCAGGAGATCTCTGTGAACACGGGCCAGGTGCAGAGTGGGGTTGGGGGTGGGAACTAGCCTAGAGACCAGAGTCACACTGTGTCCCCAGCTCTCTGCAGGCCCAGCAAACATCTGTGCCCCAGACACCTGCTTTTCCGTCTCCACGGGAATTGCTTTTCTCCCCTCCAAGTTCACAGACCACTACCCCAGAAATCCTCTCCTGTCTTTAGCTGAACATGGTGCTTGAGGAGAAGGCTCCAGCTCTTCTGGCAAGTTCCTAGTTTTCCTGGCTCTCTCCCACACGTTGTCGTTTAGTTGCTAAGTCATGTCCCACTCTTTTGCAACCCCCTGGAACAAAGACCGCCAGGCTCCTCTGTCCATGGGATTCTCCACGCAAGAATACTGGAGTGGGCTGCCAGTTCCTCCTCCAGGGGACCTTCAGGCGGGTTCTTTACCACTGAGCCACCACGGCAGCCCAGCTCCCACGTGGACATGTTATTAGGCTTTTGTTTGCTTGTCTCCTGTTCATCTGTTTGATGTCAGTTTAATTCTAAGACCAACTCGAAGAGCCTAGAAGGGCAGAGGAAAAATTTCTTCCTACTTAACACTATAAATCTTCCTGAAGGTCTATAAAGCAGCAAAATTCTCAAACTGGTTATAGAACCATAAGAACAACATTCTACATAAAGCAGTTCTATCTGGTCCTCATCATAACTGAATAAACATTCATGGCCTTACAATATAATAATAAAGCTGCTGGCTCCCGTTCATGGGGTGTCTCCCATGCGCCAGGCACGATGCTTCATGTACTCCATTCTTCTCATTTTGTCTGATCAGTAGAATCAGCCCTATTTTGCAAATGAGGAATTAAGAGAGAGAAAAAAACTCTTGCCAAAAGCAACACTTCACACAATCTGTAAGTATAAAGCCATGACTCTAACACAGACCTGATGAGTCCAGCATGTGTGAGATTTGATTTCTGACCATTCTCTAAAAGTATATTTCATTCACAAAGACTGAGTCCTCTTTCTTAAGAAATACAGACCAACCATGGCCTTACGAGGCCAATGGTACATGAAAACAGCAGAGATATAGAAACGTGAGCCATGAAAATGGCAAGCACAAAGTACAGGCGAAAAGTCAAGTACTGTGAAAAATAGCATCAAGTTATTAAGTGTAAATGTGAACAATGGGAATACAAGAGCGATGGAGAGCTCAGCTTGACAGCAGCAAAAAGAGACAAAATTACTCATTTCATCCAGAAGTGGGGAAGGTATCCGGAATGTAACAGGAGACGCTGCTATCACCTGCAGCAGGAAGGGCAGCATTTCTTCTGCATCCATCTTCTCAGCCACGGTCCTCAATGCATTTGCAAGACATAAAACCGACATTGACTAAATCTGTCTGAAAATCCTCTAATTCATTCACACCTTTGCATCTCCTATGGGTGCACAACTCCATTTTTCCCGAATCCCCAAAGTCCCCTCCACTTGCATGGAAGATAATTCAACATTCCTTCAAGAGCCAAAATGCGACTCCGCCTCTCGTTACTCTTCTCTACCCCAGGCAGCCCAGAACACCTCTGCGTGCAGGCTCCCCGCTTCACGCCTGCAAAAACTTAATAAACAGGAGCCTGAACTAGACAGAGTGCGGTGACCAGAAGGAGGAGCTCTCAGGCCCTAACAGAGCCCAACAGGAAGAAGACCGGCTCCGCTTCCCTCCGGCAAGGGCTCAGTCAACGAAAAGCCACAGACTCTTGGTCTCCACGGCCCTCCCCACTTCCTGTCTCTCTTCTATAAAAGACTTCTTCTTCGCCTGCCCTGTGGGAGTTGCACGGGGCTCAAGCTGCAGACCTCAAGATGCAACTCTCTGCAGATCCCAAAGAAACCCACCTTTGCTGGCAGTCGGTTTGCTTCAGGGTCAACGCGTTCTTCCTCTTTTTCATTCCTAACATAACCAGCTCTTTCAGATCCTAGTTACTCCTCAGCTGGTCTCCTGCAAAGTCACTGACTTCCTTGCTTCCAGTTTCTCCCACAACCAATCCATACTGAAACCTTTTCCAAGTTAACTATTCCTAACATACTTGTTTTGTTATATCACACTCTACTTAAGTTCGTTGGAAGGACCACCTCTTTAGCAAGGCCTTTAATTGTTGCCAAGACTCAGCCCAATTTATGTTTGTAGTTTCATCTCCTGCTCTCCTTACACAAAATTTTCCACTGTAAAAAAAAAAAAAAAACACTAAAATCAAATCAACTACAACTCCTCCTGAAGTGTGATTTGGGTTGTCCCATTGGTTTTTCTATTGCCAAAAGAACCAAATCAAAATTGGCTTATTATTTTCCATATAATAACCAAATGCCTATGATGGATCAAGAGCTCCATGAGGTAGAACCAAAGGAGTAAATGAATTGCTATTACTTCTGTGGATTAAAAAACACACTGCTTTCCAATTATAAAGATACTGGGGGATAGGGGACTTTATATACTAAATTTTTTTTAAAAGAGCTAAAATAAGCAAGTAGGGCTTGGGTGTCAGCATTCCAAGCAGAAATAATAATATACCTTACTTGTTAATAGCACATGCTTCTGAGTTAGACAAACCTGCCCTCAAGTCTTAGCTCTGCCTCTTCTAAGCAGTGTGTTATCAGGCCAGTTTCTTACTTAAGTCTCAGTTTCAGGACTGATACTATCTCCTAACAGTACTGGAAGGATGAAGATAAAATCAATTATGCACTTAAGCACCTAGCACAGTGCCTAGTACACGGTAAGAGCTAAACAAAGAGCTTTTTTAAAAAGAATTATCCTTACTGAAGCATCTCAGATCCACTGAAAAGGCTGTTTAGGAAGAAGCAGACAGTTCATATATGAAACCAGGAAAAGATAAAAGCGGCGAGAAGCACGGAGTGCTGTGTACTGTGCTAAGTCACTTCTGTCACGTCCGACTCTATGACCCCCACGGACTGCAGCCCACCAGGCTCCTCTGTTCACGGGGTTCCCCAGGCAAGAATACTGGAGGGGGTTGCCTTGCCCTTCTCCAGGGACTCTTCCTGACCCAGGGATCAAAACCACGTCTCTTACGTCCCCCGCACTGGTGGGCAGGTTCTTTAGCACCACGGCTCATCTGTAGTATTCAGAATATTCGCCAAAAAGCACATAACAAAACCATTCTTTGCAGCCTGTGGCTGGATTCCCACACAAAGTGTGGTTTCTTTAGATATAAAGTGAAGTATCATTGGAGAAGGAAATGGCAACCCGCTCCAGTATTCTTGCCTGGAGAATCCCAGGGACGGGGGAGCCTGGTGGGCTTCCGTCTATGGGGTCGCACAGAGTCGGGCACGACTGCAGCGACTTAGCAGTAGCAGCAGCAGTCAAACAAAATACCGCCTGAAGTTCCTTTCACAAAGTCTATAAGAACTGCTATGCCCTGAAATCCTGGGGGTTATGAAAGCTCACCCACTTTACGTGGTCAAGTGCTTCCGTGTTTCACGAAGTATGTGAGGGCTTATTAATGTTCCCCTGACCTCACAAATGTGGGAAACAAAGCAACAGCTAAGACATTCCTATCACCAGTTTATCAGTCACGAAGAGGAACAGCAACAGTCTGTCTCACTGAAAAATTTACTGCAGCTGAACTCCACAAGCACACCAGCACCTCAGAGAACCCAAAGTGAGGAGCATGAAGATGCTCTAGGAATTCTCAAGGGCAGTTTTAAGAGTTAGAAATTACAAGGAAATAAAGAATCTGGACAGGAGGTGAGACCAGAGAGAACTAGAAAGACCAAGAGAGAAACAGAATTTTACAACAGTAAAATGAGTCAGCAAGGCTCTAACCTAACTTCCCATCGTGGTGGTTTGATCGCTGTCCTGTCTGATTCTTGTGACCCCATGGACAACAGCCCGCCAGGCTCCTCTGACCATGGGGTTCTCCAGGCAAGAACACTGGAGTGAATTGCCATTTCCTTCTCCAGGAGATCTTCCCCACCCAGGAATCGAACCCAGGTCTCCTGAATAGCTGAGACAAACCTAGACAGCATATTAAAAAGCAGAGACAGTACTTTGCCAACAAAGGTCCGTCTAGTCAAAGCTATGGTTTCTCCAGTAGTCATGTATGGATGGGAGAGTTGGACCATGAAGAAAGCTGAGCACTGAAGTATTGATGCTTTTGAACTGTGGTGTTGGAGAAGACTCTTGAGAGGCCCCTGGACTGCAAGGAGATCAAACCAGTCAACCCTAAAGGAAATCAGTGCTGGATACTCATTGGAAGTACTGATGCTGAAGCTGAAACTCCAATACTTTCAGCACCTGATGTGAAGAACTGACTCAATGGAAAAAACCCTGACGCTGGGAAAGATTGAGGGCAGGAGGAAAAGGGGAAAACAGAGGATGAAATGGTTGGATGGCATCAACGACTCGACGGACATGGGTTTGAGCAAGCTCTAGGAGTTGGTGATGGACAGGGAAGCCTGGTGTGCTGCAGTCCATGGAGTCGCAAAGAGTCGGACATGGCTGAGCGACTAAACTCCTACATTAAAGGCAGATCCAAGGGAAGTAACTTCCCATTACTGAGGAACAGACCCAACGGAGCCTCATATGTACAAATCCCGTCTTCACTGTATGGGCTTGAAAGTGAAAGTGAAAGTGAAGTCGCTCAGTCGTGTCCGACTCTTTGCGACCCCATGGACTGGAGCCTATTGGGCTCCTCCGTCCATGGGATTTTCCAGGCAAGACTGCTGGAGTGGATTGCCATTTCCTTCTCCAGGGAATCTTCCCGACCCAGGAATCGAACCTGGGTCTCCCACATTGCAGGCAGACGCTTTACCATCTGAGCCACCAGGGAAGCCCCTGGCTTACATACCTAAAATACTTATAAGTCTATTCTTTCTCCAAAAGGTGAAAGACAAATTAAAAGCACATACTCTCTTATTATGTGAAACAACAGTCAATCTAACTAATATCTAACATGCTCACTTAACTCACTTTTCAGCGAAATTTCCTAATCTTAGATACTGATTTTCACGTTATAAATTATTCTTCCACATCAAAATCACATGTCTGCATATTTCTGAATGAACTATTTTAAAATGAATACTTTTATCAGCTTTCATTTTTGTAAATTATATCTGTGAACTTATGCTTAAGCTTGTAGTGTTATAATTTTATAATTTTAACAGTGTTTGTTAAATTGTTTCACCCCATTTCTTTGCAGACAAAAGAAAAAAAAAAAGGAACATAAGAAAAAAAAAGGAACCTGCTCATCAGATTTCCAGAAAGAGTAGTATTTTGTGTAAAAATTTAAATGTGTATGGTTACCCATATAATTCACTTCAAAATTATAAATGCATAATATAAACTATAAGGATTTTTTAATTTACACACATCATGTCGAAATAATTCACAGTTTTGGTCACACTAAATACTTAAAGAACTAGAGAAGATTACACTTCAAGTACAAATACAGTAAATTCATTTTGAAGTCTTCTGTTTTCTTTTAAGAAAATAAAGCTACAAATAAGAATTATTTTAAAATAAGGAAATAATGCTAGTTCAACTTATATATATTAATGATCCCAATATTACTGTAACAAGGACAGAACTGGTCTCTCAGGTGCAGCAGTTACTACTTCTTACTGTCTTATGTACAGAGCTGAGAAAGAGCTGAATAGCAGCCTTCTGTTTTACTGACAGAAGGGTATTCCTCCAAGGACCGCATCATCAGGTCTTTCTGATGGGGAAATGCTTAAGTGTTTCTAAATATGTTTTGCACAGATGCATTAAAAAAGTGTAAAAACACACGGAAACGGTGAACATTCACTTCCTATTAGCTTCTAGACAGGCCTCTTCATCACCCATCTCGCTGGCAACTTCCAAACATTTTCCAGATACTCTCCATACATGGCTTTTTATTCTCAGAGCTGACCAGGAGAAAATACTTATAGTGATTCATAGGCAGCAGTAGCTTCAGTACCAGTAGTAGCAGTAACAGCAGTAATAATCATCAATATTCAATTTTAAATGCTTTTTAAAAATGATGTGGTTCCAACCTGGTCTGCAAAGTCCTCTGGGAACTTCCACAGCACCTCCGGATCTGTAAACAATAGACAGAGAGCATTACCCTGAGAAAACAATGCAACCACGGCAACAGTCTAGTTCAAATACTCTTAAGATTGTCAGAGCTACTTTTTTAAAATAATAAAAAGTTTTTTCTTTAAATATTTACAATTGATGAGGTTCAAAATTAAATATTTTGATAGTTTAAGTGTTTTAATGACCTTTAGAACAGGAATAATAAAATTAATAATTTGGTCAAACTATTACAAATCAAAATCAACTCATTTTTGATTTATACACCTTGGACATTAACATTCTAAAATATAAATTTTCAGATTTAACTCCACTTAATATACTGGTTTTAATTTGAAAAACATATAAATGTGGTAAATATGTAATTAAATATATTACAGCCCACAGAAACTAGACCAAAATACATCACCTTAAGTTTCCACTTAAAATCCTAGACATTTTCCCAAAGACGACATGCCAACAGACACATGAAAAGGTGCTCAACATCGTGAATCTGAGAAATGCAACTAAAACCACAATGAGACATCACCTCACACCTGTCAGAACAGCCATCACCAAAAAGAACAAAAATAAACCATGTTGGCGAGGATGTAGAGAAATGGGAATTGCCCTACCCTACCGACAGGAGAAAGGCAATGCCAAAGAATGCTCAAACTACCAAACAATTGCACTCATCTCACACGCTAGTAAAGTAATGCTCAAAATTCTCCAAGCCAGGCTTCAGCAATATGTGAACCGTGAACTTCCTGATGTTCAAGCTGGTTTTAGAAAAGGCAGAGGAACCAGAGATCAAATTGCCAACATCCGCTGGATCATGGAAAAAGCAAGAGAGTTCCAGAAAAACATCTATTTCTGCTTTATTGACTATGCCAAAGCCTTTGACTTTGTAGATCACAATAAACCTCGGAAAATTCTGAAAGAGATGGGAATACCAGACCACTTGATCTGCCTCTTAAGAAATGTGTATGCAGGTCAGGAAGCAACAGTTAGAACTGGTCATGGAACAACAGACTGGTTCCAGATAGGAAAAGGAGTACGTCAAGGCTGCATATTGTCACCGTGTTTATTTAACTTATATGCAGAGTACATCATAAGAAATGCTGGACTGGAAGAAACACAAGTTGGAATCAAGATTGCTGGGAGAAATATCAATAACCTCAGATATGCAGATGACACCACTCTTATGGCAGAAAGTGAAGAAGGGCTAAAAAGCCTCTTGATGAAAGTGAAAGTGGAGAGTGAAAAGGTTGGCTTAAAGCTCAACATTCAGAAAACGAAGATCATGGCATCTGGTCCCATCACTGCATGGGAAATAGATGGGGAAACAGTGGAAACAGTGTCAGATTTTATTTTTCTGGGCTCCAAAATCACTGCAGATGGTGACTGCAGCCATGAAATTAAAAGACCCTTACTCCTTGGAAGGAAAGTTATGACTAACCTAGATAGCATATTCAAAAGCAGAGACATTACTTTACCAACAAAGGTTCGCCTAGTCAAGGCTATGGTCTTTCCTGTGGTCATGTATGGATGTGAGAGCTGGACTGTGAAGAAGGCTGAGCGCCGAAGAATTGATGCTTTTGAACTGTGGTGTTGGAGAAGACTCTTGAGTCCCTTGGACTGCAAGAAGATCCAACCAGTCCATTCTGAAGGAGATCAATCCTGGAATTTCTTTGGAAGGAATGATGCTAAAGCTGAAACTCCAGTATTTTGGCCACCTCATGCAAAGAGTTGACTCATTGGAGAAGACTCTGATGCTGGGAGGGATTGAGGGCAGGAGGAGAAGGGGAGACAGAGAATGAGATGGCTGGATGGCATTACTGACTTGATGGGTGTGAGTCTGAGTGACCTCCGGGAGTTGGTGATGGACAGGGAGGCCTGGCGTGCTGCGGTTCATGGGGTCGCAAAGAGTCGGACACGACTGAGTGACTGATCTGATCTGACCGACAGGAATGTGAACTGGTACAGCCACTACGGAAAACAGAATCAGATTCCTCAGAAAACTAAAAGCAGGGCCGCCAATGATCTAGCAATTCCACTCCTGGGTATATATCCAAAAAAAAAAAAAGCCAAAAACACGAATTTGAAAAGATACATGCACCCCAACGCTCACAGGAGCACTATACAATTGGCAGGATATGGAAGCAGCCTAAATGTCCATCAACAGATGAGTAGATGAATAAGATGTGGTGTGTATGTGTGTACACACACACACAATGTAACATACATACACACAATGTAATACTACTCAGCCTGAGAAAAGAATGAAACTTTGCCATCTGCAGCAACATGGATGGCCTTGGAGGCTATTATGCTAAGTAAAATAAGTCAGACAGAAAAAGACAAATACTGTATGATGTCACGTATATGTGGACTCTAAAAAGTGAAACTAATGAATATAACAAAAGAGAAACAGACTCACAAACGTACACAACAGATGAGTGGTTCCCAGTGGGAGAGGCAAAGCGGAGGGGCAAGACAGAGGTGTGGTGTTGAGATACAAACTATTATATCCAAAATAAATACAACACGGGGAATATAGCTAGTTGTTTTGTAGTAACTATAAATGGAATGTAACCTTTAAAAACTGTGACTCACTATGCTGAACACCTATAACTTAAATTTACTGTATATTAACTATATATGTGCATGTTAATTGTTCAGTTGAGTCCAACTCTTTGCGACACCATGGACTACAGCCCTCCAGGCTCCATCCCCAGTATAGCAACTATAATTCAATTTCTAAAAAATGAAAAATTAAGTAAAATAAATAAAATAAATCTCAATAAAAATGTATAAATACTGTAATAATGTTTGTTTTATACCAAATTTCGCTTTTGAAAGCCCATATATGCAACTCTGTAAGTCAGTTTTTAAAATAATAAGAGAAGTTGGTAGGCATACATCATCAAACTTATTTAAAATACAATTGACATTTTGGGGACATTTTAGAGATATTTTTCTATTATATCCAGTTATTCATATATAAAAATAAGTGTTTTATAAATATTCCCACTGGTTTTTCATTTTCAGTATTTCTTAACAATATTTCTCTTCTACTTAGCATAATTTAAAAAAAAGTCTTTTTAAGGATCCCTGGGATTTCTTTGGAAGGAATGATGCTAAAGCTGAAACTCCAGTACTTTGACCACCTCATGCAAAGAGTTGACTCATTGGAAAAGACACTGATGCTGGGAGGGATTGGGGGCAGGAGGAGAAGGGGACGACAGAGGATGAGATGGCTGGATGGCATCACTGACTCAACAGACGTGAGTCTAAGTGAACTCCAAGAGTTGGTGATGGACAGGGAGGCCTGGCGTGCTGCAATTCATGGGGTCGCAAAGAGTGGGACATGACTGAGTGACTGAACTGAACTGAATAAATATTTTGGCTATATATTTTTTAATTCTGTCAAAAACATACTTCTGACTACTGCAAATGTGTTTTAAAAGGATACTGTACAGTGGATAATACTACTTCTGAAAAAGCCTTTGAAAGCCCAATGTAAGTAGCAACCATCACTGATACACAGGATTTGAATTCCACTCCAGGTAAAAGGCTTGTTACATCAAAGATATCACTTGATGTACCCAGTCAGTGAAAAGTTACAGTTCAATCCCATTATTTTCACTACTATATTGCTTTTTAAAAAGTACAGTCCAATGATGCATAATTTTGAGTTTTTAATTCCAAAACTCAATAGATACCTGGCATTATTTTCAGCATGAGCTGGCTTCTCTTGCTGTATTAAGATCAAAAGATTTTTTTCAAATATTTGAACTTTAAAAAAGCATGCTTTCTACAATTAAACTTTTTATTTATTAAGGAATAAAAAAAATTACCACATAGGTTAACATAAAAATCACTTAAAATCTTACATAAGAATGATGCACTACAAATTTATGGAGCTAATATTAAATGATTATGCCTTCATGTAAAACAAAATGTATACTTTTTAAATGATGATGACATGTTAGTGTCAGCTGCTCAGATGTGTCTGACTCTTTGCAACCCCATGGACTAGCTTGCCAGGCTCCTCTGTACATCAAATTCTCCAAACAACAACACTGGAGTCCGTTGCCATTCCCTTCTCCAAGGGATCTTGCTGACAGAGGGACCAAAGCTGCATCTCTTACATCTCCTGCTTTGGCAGGCAGGTTCTTTACCACTGGCACCACCTGGGTAGCACACGACATGTATAGATCACCTAAAAATATACTTAGATGTTAATGTCCTGTGGAAATTATTCTGGAAACCATTTATATGTGAAAGCGTATGTATGTGTGTGTGTGTGTTTATGTGGCAGTTTTATCAAAATGGTAGCTATTAGGATTTTAATCTCATAAAAAAGTATATGATGGATTCTTCATGAAATATTAAATGAAAGTTATTATTTTGATAAATTAACACAATATATGATGGCCCTATTAAAAAGTCATCATGCAGAAATGTAGAATAGCCCCTTATAAATAACAGAATTAGAGAGTTTCAATGTGAGTATTTTCAATATCCCTTCTATTTCTAGTTACCATTTGATGAGGGTGAAAGAGGAGAGTGAAAAAGCTGGCTTAAAACTCAATATTCAAAAAACTAAGATCATGACATCCAGTCCCATCATTTCATGGCAAATAAAAGGGGAAATGAAGCACAAGCTGGAATCAAGATTGCTGGGAGAAATACCAATAACCTCGGATATACACATGACACCACCCTTATGGCAGAAAGTGAAGAACTAAAGAGTCTCTTGATGAAAGTGAAAGAAGAAAGTGAAAAAGTTGCCTTAAAACTCAACATTCAGCAAACTAAGATCATTGCACCTGGTCCCATCACTTCATGTCAAGTAGATGAAAGACTTTATTTTCCTGGGTACCAAAATCACTGCAGATAGTGACTGCAACCACGAAATTACTCGCTTCTTGGAAGAAAAGCTATGACCAACGTAGACAGCATATTAAAAAGCAGAGACATTACTTTACCAAAAAAAGGTCCATCTAGTCAAAGCTATGGTTTTTCCAAGTCACGTATGGGTGTGAGAGTCAGACTATAAAGAAAGCTGAGTGCTGAAGAATTGATGCTTTTGAACTATGGTGTTGGAGAAGACTCTTGAGAGTCCCTTGGACTGCAAGATCAAACCAGTCCATCCTAAAGGAAATCAGTCCTGAATATTCATTGGAAGGACTGATGCTGAAGCTGAAACTCCAATACTTTGGCCACCTAATGTGAAGAACTGACTCACTGGAAAAGACCCTGATGCTGGGAAAGATTAAAGGTGGGAGGAGAAGGGGACCACAGAGGATGAGATGGTTGGATGGCATCAACGACTCGATGGACATGAGTTTGAGCAAGCTCCGGGAGTTGGTGATGGACAGGGAAACCTGCTGTGCTGCAGTCCATGGGGTCGCAAAGAGTTGGACATGACTGATTGAGTAAACTGAAAAAGGGAAAAAGTAAAGGAAGTGACAAATTTTACTTTCTTGGGCTCTAAAAGCATTGCAGACAGTGTAGCAGCTATGAAATTAAAAGATGTTTGCTCCTTGCAAGGAAAGCTATGACAGATCTAGATAGCATATTATAAAATAGACATCACTTTGCAAAAAAAAAAAAAAAGTCCATATAGTCAAAGCTATGGTTTTTCCAGTAGTCATTTATGGTTGTGAAAGTTGGATGATAAAAAAAAAAAAAAAACAGAGTGCCAAAGAACTGATGCTTTCAAATTGTGGTGCTGGAGAAGACTCTTGAGAGTCCCTTGGACTGCAAGAGTCAATCCTAAAGGAAATCAGTCCTGAATATTCATTGGAAGGACTGATGCTAAAACTGAAACTCCAATACTTTGGCCACATGATGAAAAGAACCGACTCAAGAAAAGATCCTGATGCTGGGAAAGATTAAAGGCAAAAGGAAAAGAGGCGGGGGCAGAGGATGAGATGGTTGGGTAACATCAATGACTCAGAGGACAAGCATTTGAGCAAACTCCTGGAGATAGTGGAGGACAGAGGAGCCTGGCGTGCTGCAGTCCGTGGGGTCGCAAAGAGTCAGACACAAGTTGGCAACTACACAACCATCACCACCATTTGACAGATTCCTTGCACTTAAATCTTCAAGCAAGGATGTTCATCTTGTTGGTCAGCCCTGACCGTCCGCCCTGTCATCTGTGGCTTTTACCTAACTACGTTTTCATCTGTCACTTTTTTTCATCCCTTACTCACTACGTGGCTTTATCCTGTCCTGTCTGTTCTTTCCCAGAAGACAAACAAGCGAATACATGAAAAGAGCATCCATCGGTTTAGTCACGTAGTGGGAAATAGCCTAGTTCTTCTCTCTTCAGTCAGTAAGCATTACACTTCAGCACCCAAAAATGTACTCTAATCGTGCCTGCGTGTCTGGAGTGGGTTCACTTAGCTCCTGCCTGTGTGGTTGCTTACGCTGCATCTGACACATCTTGGGAGCAACGTCTCACAAGCACTGCAGGGAAAGAAGCAAAGGAGCTCTGAAAGCAGTAACAACCCAAGTTTCAAATGGATGCGCAGAGACTGACATTTTCTGTTCCCTGAGGATTACTTTCCAGATACGAGATCTGATCTGGCAAAGTTAGGTCCCTTTTATGCTGATTTTACGGGTAAGACGATGGGAATGGCTGGCAGGGCCAGCGCTGCTCCTGACGCCTGGACACTTTGCGTCTGTCTTCTTTCCAGGGTCTGTCCACCACTCAGAGGAGACTCTGCAACTTAGTTTAAAAAGAAACGGTGCCACCAATGATCCGGAAGCCAAGTAAACAGCAAAGGAAGAACACATAACTTGGTTTTTATACAAACATAATTCATCTCTTATTTTAATAAAAGAATGTTACAGTGTAGTAAGAAAAATATACAAATTTTTATTAAATCGGTAAATTTGGAAGAAGAGTGTTTACTGTGTTATTTGTGCATCACCACTGCAAGCATTCCAAACTCCTGAAGACTGAGGCTTTTTCTAATGTAAAGTGAGAAAAATGTAGTAAAATTTTCCTTTTCAACCAGGCCTTTCACATTTTCTGGCCTGGAACTAAAAACCAAAATTAAAATAACTTAAAATATTGTGATTTGAATACACTATTTTTTTAATGCAGGAAGAATGTTGATTTGTACAAATGAGTAACATTTACTTAATTCTGTGGAATTTGTAGATGAATATTTTAAAACTGTGCATTTAGAAACCATGGTTCAGAGACTACATACTTTTGAATAGGCAAAATATATAATATTAGTGTTTTGTTTGATTATACCTTCAGTGTTTATTCATCTACACAGTAAAGTCAGAACTTTACAAATGAGGAAACTGAAGCCAAAACAATGAGAAGTGTGTCTTAATTATAAGGCTAGTTGCTGTCAGAGACTAGACCGTCTTTAGTTGAGATCTAAGGAGCAGCTACTTTAAATAATTTCCATAATCAGTACATTTCTCTGTCCCATTTAACTTAAGTTTGATTTACTTTATTCAAAGATCTACGCAACGCTAAAGAAACAGGAGAAACCCCTGCCCTCCGAGGCCCCACAGCATACATGGAGAATACGTCGCAAAGCTGTCTAGGTTTTGGGGCCAACACAGTATCCTGCAGGAACACTTGGACTCGAAAATCCACTGGCTTATCATTTCAAAAAATGTTCCTGACAAAAGAATGGTAATGTCTCTCGAGCATAAATGAGCAGGAATCATTAAAGAAATGTTTCCACCTAGAGATACAATGGTGAACTAAACAAATCTGGTCTCTACAACATATTGAAAAGGAGAGCATCTGGGATTCCCCAATGGCTCAGCGGGTAAAGAATCCACATGCAATGTATGAGATGCAGGAGGCACGGGTTCAATCCCTGGGTAGGGAAGATCCCCTGGAGGAGGAACCAGCAATCCACTCCAGTATTCTTGCCTGCAGAATCCCATGGACAGAGGAGCCTGGCAAGCTACAGCCCATGGGATCGCAAAGACCTGGACATGACTGAGCACAAGCATGCTCTTGCCTAAACCTACAGGACAGTAAAATAAACCCACAGGATACTACAGGACAGGCAGCACAGGGAAGTCCGTGCTAATCCAGAAAGTCACCAAACCACTCAGGAGGGAGAAGCACATGCAAACTAACGAGTTAGACAAGCAAAGGTTGACCTGGGCTACAAAGCGGGCAGAGAACATTCCAGAACGGAGAAACAATATGCACTGAGTCTTTGAGGTTAAAAGAAAGAAGAAAATATTTGGAACTGAAAGAAAAAAAGGAATAATCTAGAATGTAAAGTAGGAGAGAGACTGTCAAGGGATGAAGCCGCAAGGACGGTGGCCCGACTAGAGTATTTAAAACGCACCCACAGTGGCTCGGCAGTAAACAACCCGCGCGCAACGCAGGGGACTCAGGATCGACTCCTGGGTCGGGAAGAGCCTCTGAAGGTGGAAACGGCAACACGCTCCAGTGCTCCTGCCTGGAGAATACCGCATGGACAGAGGAGCCTGGAGGGCTACAGTCCCTGGGGTCACAAGGGTAGGACACGACTGAGTGACTCAACCACTGAAGTATGAGAGGAAGCAACTAGACCAAGGGAGGAGGAACAACAGCAGTGTTTGCAGAATACTGTTAGCGTGTGCTTATGAAGGTCAAGGGAAGAGAGTATATCCAAAAAATGCTCAAACAAACATGGCAGAACACTGGGCAAGATCATGGCTAAGAAACGGGAACCTGATGCAAAGCATAAGCCACACAGTAAAATGAGCTCCGACGGCAGGACGAGCAGGAGAAGCAGACCAAGAAAAAAAACGGAATACGAGGAAAGGGAGGCACAGTGCATGCAGGCAACGTAACGAAGGGGCTGTACGGGGGAGAAGAAAGTGAAGACAGGAGGGCGGAGATGAAGCCAGACAGCTCGGTCCAATGCTGCTTCCTTTACACTGGCGCAGACCTGAACATGCTTCAGTGAGTGCGGGGATCATCGGGAAAGCAGCGGAGGCTCAGAAAAGACTTTTAAAAAGTCCCTGAAGAGGCAGCAAGAGTGAGTCCTGACCAAGAAGGGCGTGGACAGAAGCTGAGAACGTTTTCTACCGTGAGGGAAAGGGGAAGAGGAGAGGAGATCTGAGTCCAAGGAGACTTTAGAATCTGGGGTACAAAGTTACGAGTTTTTGAGTAAAAAATTGCTGATTATTTTGTGTGGGTAGCAGGAACGAACCTCTCCGTGAAGACGGGAAGTTGTTGGAGCCTTGAGGAGGAGGTGTGAAGTCACTGCTCTGGGCACTGCTGGGTGCACGGTTTGCTGGGCATCCAGCCTAGTGTGTAAGGGCAGCAACGTGGGATTTCCCCTTCACCGTCCAAGGGCCAAGGTGCAAGAGATAATAAACTGGCAGATGCACTCAGAGCTGGGACTCCTGAGGCATGTGTGATGCAGAGAGAGCCCAAACAGAAGACTGGTTAAGATGAGAACTGCTGATCAAAAGCTAATTTAAAAAAAGGGAAGTGGTTTTATTTTTCTCTGTAAAATTCATGAGCACTAAATGTTATATCGAGTCATGCTAAATGCATTTTAAAAATGCATTTGCAGTAGAAAATCTGCATATATCCGAAAACTACAGAGTGAAAAATAAAATAAATGAATGGGAACATGAATTATGAAATTAGGTGGCTTAAGTCCTGGCCTCATACCTATAAATAGCAATACTTTATGTCTGTGATCAGAGGCAGGAGATATTGAAAAATAAAAGAATCAATTTCCCTCTTCTCCCGCCTTCCACTCCTCCCCCGTCTCTCTGGGATTATCTTAAAGAACAGCTTTACCTGTCTATCCAAGTGTACCATATACTGGGTTGGCAAAAAAAGTTAATTCAGATTTTTCCATAACATCTTATGGAAATCCCAAACCGATCTTTTGGCCAATCTAGTATCCTTTTTCACATATACCATTATGTGTGGGGGGGGAGATGGGGGAGAGACAGAAAAGCTTGGAATTAGATAGCTACGATTAAAATTACAATTCTCCCAGCTTTGCTGAAATATAATTGACCTACAACATTCTGTCAACTTAAGGTGTACAATGAGATGATTAGAGAAACATATATACTGTGAAATCTTTACCGCAATAAGCGTTAATTAACAGATCCTTTATCTCACACAGTTACTCCTGTGCTGTTTTTGTTATCGTTGTCATGGCGGGAAGGTAAAAGCCCTACCTACTCTCATAGCAACTTTCAAAGACCCAATGTAGTGTTTGTGAGCGACTGTCACCATGCTGTTCATCAGCCCCCTGGAACTTACTCATCTCGTAACTGAGAGCTCTGCCCTTGGGCCAACATCTCCCGCCATCGCCCAGCCCCTGGCAACCACTAGGGCTCTCTGTGCAGCGGCTTCTCTTGTTGCAGAGCTCGGGCTGCAGGCCACAAGGGCTCAGGAGCTGTGCCTCCCTTGGGCTCTTCACGTCCAGTGACTCCAGACTTCACATACAAGTGAGCTCAGAACACTATCCGTCTTTCTCACTAACTTATTCCACGGAGTAAAATGTCCTCAGGGCTCACCTGCGCTGTTGCCAATGGCAAGGCAGCCTTCCATCTTTCTAGGGCAGAATAACTACTCCACTGGACATGTATTACACCACATTCCCTTTAACCAAGGATGGGCACTTAGGCTGTTTCCGCATCTTTTCTTTCTGATTTTATTTCCTTACGTTTGGCTGCACCGGGTCTTCATCGCAACACTCAGGCTTTCTCCAGTTGTGGCGAGCGGGGGCTCCTCTCTACTTGCAGGGAGCAGGCTTCTCGCTGCAGTGGCCTCTCTTGTTGCAGAGCTCGGGCTCAAGGGCGCAAGGGCTCAGCAGTTGTGGCACATGGGCTGAGTTGCCTGGCCGCCTGTGGGATCTTCCCAGACCGTGTGCCCTGCACTGGCAGGTGGGTTCTTCACTACTGGGCCACCAGGGGAGGTCCATGTTTCCATACCTTGACTGTTGAGACTAATACCACAATGAGCATGAGGGGCAGGTATCTCTGCAAGACAAAGTGATTTCATCTTTGCTGGATAAACACCCAGAAGTGGGACTGCTGGACCACATGGTAGTTCTATTTTTAATTTTTGAGGAACCTCCGGACTGTTTTCTGCAGTGGCTATGTCTATACGTTCTGACCGGCAGTGAGTCAGGGTTTCCTTTCCTTCACATCCTTGCCAGCGTTTGTCCTCTGGTCTTTGTAAAGCTGTTCTAACAGGTCTGAGATAATATCTCATTAAGGTTTTGATCTGCATTTCCATGATAATTATGATGCTGAGAACCTTTTCATGCACTTGTTGGCTATTGTCATCTTTTCTTTGGAAAAATGTCTAAGTCCTCTGCCCATTTTTTAACTCGATCATTTGGTTTGTTGCTACTGAATGAGTTGCTAATATTTGGGCTATTAAGTCCTTAGGTGTGTGGTTTGCAAATATTTTATCCCATTCCATAGGCCCCATTCTCAACTTCTTGCTTATCTGCTGTGCAGAGCCTTTCCATTTGATATAGTCCTACTTGCTTTTTGCTTTTGTTGCTGCTGCTTTTGCTGTCATATCCAAAAAAAATTATTGCCGAGACTGACGTCAATGAACTCATCATTATGTTTTCTTCTAGGATTTTTTTGGACAAAACTGCAAGACTTTATTGAATTTTTTGTTTCAAACTTTAAGTCAATGTTATAGTAGTATATAATTTCATATTTTATGTTTAAGGCTTTAATCCATTTCAAGTTAACTTTTGTGACTTCTGAAAGATAAAAGTCCAGTCTCATCTGCACCTACATTCATCAGCAATACTGGCTTGGAGGTTTCTTTCATTTAGTATTCTCATCTGGCTTTGGTATCAAGGTAATACTGGTCTTCTAAAAATTAGTTTGAGTGTGTTCCGTGCTCTTTAATTTTTTGTGAGAATGTAATAAAACCTGGCACTAGTTTCTCCTTCAAATGGTCAGCAGAATTCACCCATGAAGTCATCTGGTCTTAGGTTTTCTTTGTTGGGAGGTTTTTGATTACTAATTCAACCTCCTTACCTATTATTGGTCTGCTTAGGTTTTCTATTTCTTCATGATTTTATCTTTCCAAAAGACAAGATTATTATATTTTATTATGTTTTCTCTTTTCTACTGTTTTTCTCTTCTCTATTTCATATATCTCTGCTCTGATCTTTGTCATCTCCGTCTGGTAACTTCAGGGCTTTGTTGTTCGTTCGCCCCGTCGTGTTGGACTCTACAGCCCCGTGGACTGCAGCACGCCTAGACTCCCTGTCCCTCACCCAGGTTCATTTTCACTGGATTGGTGATGCTGTCCAGCCATCTCATCCCCTGACACCCTCTTCTCCCTCTGCCCTTAGTCCTTCCCAGAATCAGAGACTTTTTCAATGAGTCATCTGTTTGCATCCAATGACCAAAATACTGGAGCTTCAGCTCCAGCATCAGTTCTTCCAGAGAATATTCAGGGTTAATCTCCCGTAAGATTGACTGGTTTGATCTCCTTGCTGTCCAAGGGACTTTTCAGGAATCGTTTCCAGCACCACAGTTCTAAGCTATCACTTCTTTGGCGTTCTGCCTTCTTTACGGTCCGGCTCTCACAACTGTACGTGACCACTGGGAAGACCGTAGCCTTGATTTACGGACCTTTGTCAGCAGAGCAACGTCTCTGCTTTCCAACACGCTGTCTAGGTTTGCCATCACTTTCCTGACAAGAAGCAATCGTCTTCCGATTTCATGGCTGCAGTCTCTCTCCATGGTGATTTTGAAGCGCAAGTGATTTGGGGCTTTGTTTGTTCTTTTTCTAGTTCCCTGAAGTATAAAAGTCAGGTTGCTCGAGACCTTTCTTTTTCTTAATGTAGGCATTTGTTGCCATAAACTGTCCTCTTAGCATCGCTTTTGCTGCATCCCATCAGTTTTCTTATTTCCATTTTCATTTGTTTCAATGTTTTTAAATTTCCCTTTTGATCTAATCTCTGACCCACTGGTTGTTCAGGAGTGTATGGTTTAATTTCTACATATTTGCAAATTTCCCACTTTTCCTATTGTTACTGGCCATAGTTTCAAACCACTGTGGTTGGTAAAGGTACTTTCAATCTTTAAAATCTGCTGAGACTTGTATTATGACCTAACATATGGTCTATTCTGGAGAATGTTCCAGGTACACTTGAGAAAAATGTATATTCTGCTGCTGTTAGAATGTTATTTGTCTGCTAGGTCCATTTGACTCAATAAAAGTATCATGTAGGCAGCCTATCAGTTCAGTTCAGTTCAGTCACTCAGTCGTGTCCAACTCTTTGCAACCCCATGAATTGCAGCATACCAGGCCTCCCTGTCCATCATCAACACCTACAGTTTACCCAAACTCATGTGCATCAAGTCGGTGATGCCATCCAGCCATCTCATCCTCTGTCGTCCCCTTCTCCTCCTGCCCCCAATCCCTCCCAGCATCAGAGTCTTTTCCAATGAGTCAACTCTTCACACGAGGTGGCCAAAGTACTGGAGTTTCAGCTTTAGCATCATCCCTTCCAAAGAACACCATAATAGTTAGGTCTTATTTTCTGATCTATTCCGTCACTATATGCCTTCTGCTTTAAATGTAAGTAGATGAAATTCATCAATAGACTAAATTATCCAATGGAAAGGCACACAGTGACTGGACAGATAAGAAAACAAGACCCAACTAAACGCTGCCTACATGATACTCACTTCAACTCAGAAAACATACACAGGCTCAAAATGAACCAATGGAAAAAGATATTCTATGCAAACAAATGAAAACCAAAAGAGAGCAGAGGGGTGTGTGTGTGTGTGCATGCACGCGTGTGTGTGTACACAAACACATAGATATTGGTCAAGACAAAGTCAAAAACTATAACAGGACAAGGTCATTATATAACAAGAAGGTCAATTCATCAGGAGATTCTCCAAGTCCTAGGGCCACAGGCATCCTACAGCAGAAGAGCTAAATCCTCAAGCAGACACCGGCTCCCTGCTGCCTGGTCTGTAGTCCCCTCATGCTGTCTTCCTGTGTGAGTTCATCATTTTCCATCGTGGTATACTGCGATTCCCTTTCTTTATCTTGCGTGCATCTACTACACGTTTTTGTTTTGTGGTTACCCTGAGGTTTACTTGGAAAATCCTAGAGATACAGCAGTTATTTTGAACTTGTCACAACTTAACTTTGATCAGATCTAAAAACTCTACCCGTCTATTCCTCCCACACATGTTTTGTTTTTGATGTCACACTTTACATTTTTATACTGTGTATCTGAAAATTATTGTTGCTATAGCTGTTTGTAAGACTTTTGTCCTTCACCCTTTACACTAAAGTTGAGTACGTAACAAGACACCATACTGCAGCATCGGAGCACTCTGAATCTGACTTGTGTTTGGCCTTCACCTGTGTGTTGTTTCTCTCCGTATGCTTTCACAGTTAGCATCCTTTCAGTTCAGGCTGAAGAAGTCCTTTCAACATTTCTTGTAAGGCAGGCATAGCGCTGATGAACCACCTCGGCTTTTATTTGCTTGGGAAAGTCTTCACCTCACTTATTTCTGAAGGACAACTTTTCTGGGTTTAGTAGTAGCCGACCCTTGAACAATACAGGTTTGCACTGTGCAGATCCACTTATACGTGGATTTTTTCAATAAGTACATACTAGAGTAACACAATCTGTAGAACTGCAGATACAGAGCACCAACTGCAGAGTTATATGCAAATTTGCTTCTGCTTGGTGGTAGGAGGTCAGTCCCTCTAACTTGTTCAAGGGTCAATCCCATTGTTGGCTGGTGGTCTCTTTCAGCACTTTGAACATGTCATTCCATCCTCTCCTAGCCTACAAGGTCTCTGCTGAAAACTCTAATAGTACTTCCATGAGAAAAATATTCTTTTCTTGCTATTTTTAAAACTCTGTGACTTTGATTTCAGACCATTTTATTATAACATGTCTGAGAGAAGACCATCTCGGCTTGAAATGTTTGGGTGACCTATTAACCTCAAGAACAGGATGCCCAACTCTCTCCCCAGGCTAGGAAAGTTCTTAGCCATTCTCCCTCTAAATATGTTTCCTATTCCCCTCCCCTCTCTTCTCCTGCTGGGACTCCAGAGGCACAGGACAGGCTGCCTTAATGGTTTCTCATAAGACCCACAGGCTTCCATCATTCTTTTCCAATTTACTTTTCACTCCTCTAAATGGTTAATTTCAAATGATCTGTCTTCATGCTCACAGACTGCTCTGCTTGGTCTAACCTACTGTCAAAGCTCTCTATTAAACTCTTCAGTTCAGTCACTGTGTTCTTCGGCTCCACAATTTGTTTAGTTTGTCTTTTCTATAGCGGTTGTACTTCATTTCGTTCTTATGCTGTTTTCCTGATACAACTGATTTGTTTTCCTGTTTTCTTATAGCTACCTAAACGTTGTTAACACAATCATTCTGAATTAATTGTCAGGAGATTCCCTGGAACTCCACTTTTCGGCGGTCAGCTACTGGAGGCTCACTGCACTCCTCTCATGGAGCCACACCTCCCTGATCCCTCCTGATCCAGCCTAGCGCTGGAGTCTGGACACTGAAACAGTAGCCATTACTTCCAGACGTTACAGACCGACTTCCCTAAGGTAAACTTCCATCCGCAGGTGGAAGCGTGCTACAGCGCGCTGCGAGCCCATGCCCAGTGGTGCAGGAGACGGGGTGGCTCCTTGGCTAAGGCCACTGGGGTCAACGGCACCTACGATCACGTGGTCCTTGGGAGGTACTGCAGGGGATCCACTGAGGCTGCCAAGGGCTGTGAGGGTCCTCAACCCTGCCTCCAGGTCCAGCGGCTAGAATCCAGGATGAGCAGCAGTGGTGGCCGGTGCTGTGGGATGCCCTCGGCTACTGGCCTATGTCATGAGCAGAGGGTGATGAAGGCTGGTAATCAGGGTCCCACCTCCCACACGGGTGCAGGGCTGGAGGAGCCAGCTGCAGTCAGCCCAGAGGGTCAGGGGAGAACCAGGACAGGGGACGCCCCAAGCCAGGCCCACGGCAACCTGAGGGGGCCCTGTCGGTGTGCCCTCTCACGACTGCCGTCTTCCCCTGGGAGCATGTGGAGCAGTGGGGGCGGTGACAAGCATCAGATCGGGACGTGCGAGTGCAGAGCTGGAGGAGCCAGCCCTGGGCGCTCACACAGCAGCAAGGGCTCAGCCGTGGGGTCAGGCTGCTGTCCTGCCCCTGCATAGCTGCATGCCCTGGGCTGGCTGCCCCTGCAGGTCCCAGGCTCCAGCAGGGGGAGGCTGGGAGGAGAGGAGTTGGCAAAACGGGAGGGACTCAGGTGGCTGGTGTCGGCAAACACAACTATCTGCGGGGTGGAAGCCAGTGAAATCTGCAGGGGTTCCAGACCAACTGGGGTCACCTGCAGAGCAGGTCATGGGGAACTGCAGCTGCTTAGGCCACATGGCAACTACAGGTGGCCAGCCCTCCTTCCTCGTTCCTAGCTGTCTATGTGAGTCAAGTCTCTCAGTCGTGTCCTACTCTTTGCAACCCATGGACTGCAGCCCGCCAGGCTCCTCTGTCCATGGGATTTTCCAGGCAAGAATACTGGAGTGCACTGCCATTTCCTTCTCCAGGGGATCTTCCCGATCCAGGGATCAAATCCGGGTCTCCTGGATTGCAGGCAGACTCTTTACCATCTGAGCCACCAGGGAAGCCAGCTGCCTCTGTAAGTCTCGGCTTTCGCCGGTCTCTGGGTGGCAGAAATGGAAGCAGGACCTGCGTGTGGTGCTCCAGAAGCCTGGGGAATCTGGTCACAATCCCACTGCGCTTTCCCTCGGAGGGGACTCCTCACTGCAGAGTCCCTTCTGGGTATCCAGTAAGGCTGGCCTGGGGGAAGGGATGACCCACGCTAAATGAAGCTACTCTTCCTTCCCCACAGTGGTTATTCTCAACTCTGTTTCACGTGTTGCTCAAGTTATCAAGTGGCATCCAGAGTTCTCAGAGCTGTTTTTGTTTGTGAAGAGCTGTCTAATTATTTATATGTTGTTGAGGGGAGGGGATGGAGGCTGAGACCTCCTACTCCACCATCTTGCTGACATCACACCCCTAAAATGATAGTTTTCACTACATCTGTCAAAATAGCTTGCAAAGTTATTAATTACTACAATTTAATACCCAAAACAAAGTGTTTCGAAAGCAACTCACTCCCTCATTTAGGGCCACAGATGACCCTGGTGAGGCCGGAGGTTCGGAAAACCACTCGCCTACATCTCAGAAAAACATAGATTTACAGCACTAGTAGACATATATCACTCATGCCAACAAGGTATTAATAAAAATCTCTAACAATCCACTAAAAAAATACAGTATCATAGACGGCGTAACATTACACACTGCAATAGGACAACCAGTGACAGGAAATGCAGAACCAAACTCATTGCTGAAAAAAAAAAAGTTAACTTCACGCAACATCTTAAGAAAGCATACACAGTCTGGTATTTGTACAAATTAAAGTTCACGTATAGATGTTCATTTAAAATTCCAGCATCTCCTTAAAAGCCCGGCTAAGTAGTTCCTAAACTTCAATGGGCAACAAAAACCCCTAGACAGCTTGTTAAAACACAAACCCTTGGGTGCCAGTTACAGAACTTCTGAGTCTGGTGGTCGAAGGCGGGTCCGAGAGCTGCATTTCTAACAGGATCCCCAGTGATGCCACTGCTGCTCATCTGAGGACCACGCTTTGAGAACTAAGAGCACAGACAGGGCATCCCTCACGCCGAGGAGAGTGATCAACCGCATGTTAGAGAACTTCATATTCGTCAGCTGAAAACATTCTTTTAAATAAGGCAATGAATAATTCAGAATTCTCTTTATTACATACACATTTTATCTGGCAACAGGTGTATTTTCAGAGAGCTAGGAAGAAATAACCCAGACAGTGATAGCGGGAAGTAATTTTAACAAGAAAAATGTTACCATTTTTTAAGTATTTCAACATGAATGCTGCTGCTGCTGCTGCTGCTAAGTCTCTTCAGTCATGTTCAACTCTGTGCGACCCCACAGACGGCAGCCCATCAGGCTCCCCCGTCCCTGGGATTCTCCAGGTAAGAACACTGGAGTGGGTTGCCATTTCCTTCTCCAATGCATGAAAGTGAAAAGTGAAAGTGAGGTCGCTCAGTCGTGTCCGACTCTTCACGACCCCATGGACTGCAGCCCACCAGGCTCCTCTGTCCGTGGGATTTTCCAGGCAAGAGTACTGGAGTGGGGTGCCATTGCCTTCTCCTCAACATGAATAGTTACTATCAAAATGGTAGTTCTGGTTCTATACAACAACAGAAATAATTTTATTCCATAATTAAGTGTTTTATGACACTGGGACGGTATGATTTAAAGGAACACTGGTAAGGAACTATGGCTCTGCATGCCATATATCTAAATAAGGTATAAATCTTTTTTGAATGAAATAATACCATCTGCATCAACATGGACGGACCTAGGGCCATCCTGCAGGAGGAAATGGGAACCCACTCCAGTGTTCCTGCCTGGAAATTCCATGGGTAGAGCAGCCTGGTGGGCTACCATCCATGGGGATGCAGAGCCAGACACAACTTACTGAGTAAACAAGAGGTTATGATAGTAAGTGAAATAAGTCAGACAGAGACAAACACCATACGATATCGCCAACATGTGGAGTCTAAAATACGACAGACAAACACACATAAACGAGCTGATGTATGAGACAGACTCACAGACATAGAGAAGAGACTTGTGGTTGCCGAGAAGAAGGAGCATGGGGGGGACAGGCAGACTGGGAGTTTGGGACTGGCAGATGTGAACTAGTAACGTAAGGCGGATAAATAACAGGCCCAGGGAACTATATTCTATATCCCGTGATAAATCCCAATGGAAAAGAATATATATATATACATATATGTATACATGTATATATATATGTATAACTGAATCACTTTGCTTCAATTAATTTTTTTTTTTCAAAGATATACATCTTGGGACTTCCCAGGTGGTCCAACAGTTAGGAATCCGCCTGCCAGTGCAGGGGAAATGGGTTCAATCTCTGGTCCAGGAAGATTCCACATGCCTTGGGGCAAGGAAGCCGATCTACTACAAATATGAACTCCTGAAGCCCATGAGTCCTAGAAGCTGTGCTTCACAACGAGAGAGGCTACCGCCACCGCACTGAGAAGCCTGCACACGCCGTCCAAAGGGTGGACCCTGCTCGCTGCAACCAGAGAAAGCTGGCAAACAGGAATGACAACTCAGCACAGCCAAAAGGAAATAGACAAACCCTTTAAAAAAACAAAAAAGATATGTATTTTCGTATCTTACCACCCAACAGGTCTATGAGAAATTATTATTTTTCTGTGTTTTCTTATAAATACCAATATCTGTGAAGGTAAAAAATAATTTAAGGCCTCTGTTATTTTTCCTTTGGAAATTTTCAAAAGAAAAATCATTATATATGGATAGAACCAGAGAGTTTTCTGAATAAGAGAGAACATTAAAGATTCTTTTTTATGGTGAATACTTAGGAGGTTATATTGTCTCAAGTTTGGATCTAGTTACCTACTGAAGCCAAAACCAAAATCCAGATATCCTTGTTTCAAATACACATCCTTTCTAAAATTCTCTGTTGCATATAAAAGCACACTACAGAAAAGCCCAATATATTCTACTTCACTGATCTTTACTTTTATTGTTCACTAAGTGGACAGTAGTTCAAGGAATATTCACAAGTTTCAAAATTTTCCTTACTATCTACAGGAAAATAAATATTTTTAGCACACTAAATATTTAAACATTTTTCTAAAATAATGACCTAAACCCTACAGACTTTCTCTGAACAATATTTGGAAAAATGTATGTGAAGAAACCTCAAATAGACTATTAATAACCAACAGATTCAAATCAGTATCTTCTCATCCTAGAACTAAAATAATCCTTCACTTACTCACTTTGAGTTTGACTTACATATACAAAAACATGAAGAAAGTGAATTATTCCAAGATGTCTTATTTCACAACCAGTTATAAAAACAGCAGAGATCGTACTTCTACTTAGTGCTTTACACAACGTCCATATTGAAAATTAAAAGCACACAATTCCGGAAATTTGTCAGTTTGCTGAACCTCTTAAAAATGTATATAAGCAATGGTGTAGAAACATCTAAATGCAATAACAATCCCATTCTGATTATCTTCACCCTGAAGAATCATCTGGATAACTAAACAGCTACTACTATGAAATGATTTTGGTGCTTCTGAAACGCAAACCACAGGAGCGATTTAATGAAGAATTCTAGCCTTTATGAATGTTTCTTCCCAGAATGATCTAAAATTAGCATCACAACTCAAAGCAAGGAAGCTCCTTCTGCTCACATATAAGCAAATTCTAGCTAAAGTAATGAAAACAGAACTTCAAAGAACCTTAAGAAAATAAAATCCATAGCAGCTTAGATATATCATTTTGCTACTTCTAGTCCTTTTAAACAAGACCTATTATAATAAAATGAAAACCCTCATCAATCACCTGATAAGAGTAATTCCAAACTTAACCAAACAGGGCTAATGGGTGAGAATTGAATTGAAAACACCTTGACAAAGAAAGCAATTTCTTTTCTTCGCACTCCTCTGAAGCTGTGGGTGATCATGGTAATCGAACCATCAACAGTGAGGGCCATCTGTCCTGAGGGCCCTTCAGGAGAGTTTTTAAAAATCAACAACAGAAAAAAAAAGGAAAGAAATGCTGTACCACAGATGTTCAATCCTGATTAATCTATGACAAGGAACTTACAGCTGAGAATCAATGTTTTGACGTCTTTCAGATACCAATCATTAAGAGCCAACACAAAAGTTTTTTTATGAGAACGCAGGGGGAAAAAGTTAATAGACTGCTTATAGAAGGATGATCTTTCATATGAAATCTGAAATACCTTTCAGTCAGCCAAGATGTCGTCATGTCCTAAAGCGACAGCTTTTATTATAATCCCCTTAAAGAGGAGGGCAGACAGGAGCCCAGACTTTAGGTTAGCCCTCAGACGAGCATCTCCAGACTGCTGCTCTGCATACGTTCTTTGGACAAGAACATGATTAAGCACAAAGAAGATGTTTATATTCACGTTTATGTTTCAACTCTTTGAACTAAAAAGAGATTTTTAAGAAACAGCGTTAACATGGAAACTCAGAAATGTAAAATTAATTGAACCTCATAAAGCAGTTTTATTTATAACATTTAAAATAATTTTCACAGTACACCAAGAAATAATTTCCAGCACAAGAGCAAACTAAGTCAAAAGCTTTTCCTATCTGAAATATAGTTTGAAATACAGTAGACTGCCAGCATTCTTGCATATAACACAGTTTGGGCCATTTGGGAATAAGCCCAAGTCAATGAATAAAACATAATAACTATTAAATGACTCAGAGTTCACTACACTGAAAATCTGTAGTTATTAAGCATAACTACAAAAACATTACATTTAAAAATTAATTTTTAAATGAAAAATACAACTATAAAACAAGATACTAAAGAACCAAATAAAATCATGCATCTCAGGTTTTTTCAAAATACTCTTAAGTTAGAATCAAACTAAGGGTAAAAATGTTACTTTAAGGCTAAAATATATGAATTCACTGGGACTTACTGTACATGCAATAACTCCTTAACCATCTGTGTGCTGCCAGAGTCTGAGGATAAGAGTCTGTGATTGCAGGAACAGGGCATCCTCACGCACCCCAGAAACACAGCACAGAGACAAAGCATGTCTGCACTCTAGAAGGAGAAACACTCAGCCCACATCCTGCCTAAGCTGGGTGTGCAATTTGAATTTACTATGTGTGTGTGCTAAGTCACTAGTGTCCGACTCTTCACGACCACACAGACTTTAGCCCACAAGGCTCCTCTGTCCATGGGATTCTCAAGGCAAGGATACTGGAGTGGGCTGTCACGCCCTCCTCCAGGGGATCTTCCCAACCCAGGGATCGAACCTCCGTTTCTGACGTCTCCTACACTGGCAGGCAGGTTCTTTACCACTAGCACCACCTGGCAAGAAAGCCCTTGGAAACAAACAACAGAATTAGAAAACCTCCCCCTAGATGGCTTAAGATACTAAAAGCATCTGAAACAACATACATAAATAAGGATTTTTTAAAACAAAGAATAAGAGAATCCAAAACATGAGCAAACTAGATTCTTTCTTTCATTAAAAACGGCAAATTTTGAAAACAATCAAAACTTTTAAGGACTGAAAAATATGTGTGTGTGTCTGTGTGTGCATGCTCAGTCGTGTCTGACTCTCTGTGACCTCATGGACTGTAGCCAGGCTCCTGTGTCCGTGAGATTTTCTAGACAAGAATACTGGAGTGGGTTGCCATTTCCTTCTCCAGGGGGTCTTCCCTGCCCAGGGAGCAAACCTGTGTCTCTTATGTCTCCTGCACTGGCAGGTGTATTCTTTACCATTGAGCCTTTTGGGAAGCCATTAATGAAAAATATGAAATTATAAGTTCAATAGATGAAATAAACAGATCATATACAACTGAAGAGAAAAAAAGTGAAATGAATCAGACATAAAATGATATTAAACAAAATGAGGTAGAGAGAAATCCCCCAAAATGAGAAATATAAAGAAGGTTAAGAAAAATGGAGACTAGAATTAATATATATAAGTCTATTTCAAGTTCTAAAAGTCAGATCTAACAGACTGGGGTGTATAAAACAAGGGAAGGATGGAGATAATGTTAGAAGAAACAGTGACTGCGTTCTCTGAAAGCAGTGAATGATGTAAATCCTCAGAATTAGAAATCACAACAAACCAAAAGAATATCTCAAGAAAGACATATTTGGGGGCAGAAAGTGAGGAGGAACTAAAAAGCCTCTTGATGAAAGTGAAAGTGGAGAGTAAAAAGGTTGGCTTAAAGCTCAACATTCAGAAAATGAAGATCATGGCATCTGGTCCCATCACTACATGGGAAACAGATGGAGAAGCAGTGGAAACAGTGTCAGACTTTATTTTTCTGGGCTCCAAAATCACTGCAGATGGTGACTGCAGCCATGAAATTAAAAGACGCTTACTCCTTGGAAGGAAAGTTATGACCAACCTAGATAGCTTATTCAAAAGCAGAGACATCACTTTGCCAACAAAGGTTCGCCTAGTCAAGGCTATGGTCTTTCCTGTGGTCATGTATGGATGTGAGAGCTGGACTGTGAAGAAGGCTGAGCACCGAAGAATTGATGCTTTTGAACTGTGGTGTTGGAGAAGACTCTTGAGAGTCTCTTGGACTGCAAGGAGATCCAACCGGCCCATTCTGAAGGAGATCAGCCCTGGGATTTCTTTGGAAGGAATGATGCTAAAGCTGAAACTCCAGTACTTTGGCCACCTCATGCGAAGAGTTGACTCATTGGAGAAGACTCTGATGCTGGGAGGGATTGAGGGCAGGAGGAGAAGGGGACGACAGAGGATGAGATGGCTGGATGGCATCACTGACTCGATGGACGTGAGTCTGAGTGACCTCCGAGAGCTGGTGATGGACAGGGAGGCCTGGCGTGCTGCAGTTCGTGGGGTCGCAAAGAGTCGGACACGACTGAGCGACTGATCTGATCTGATCTCTGATCTGATCTGATAATGAAACTACAGAGTACAAAAGGGCCACCCATATTTAAAAGCACCCTAGAGGAAAAGAGGCAACTGTATCTCTAAATATATATTTATTTTACATGCAACAAAAGTATGCATAATATATAATAATTACACCTGTGGCAGACTTTCCAAAGACAGCAATGGAATCCAGAAGACGGCAGACTGATACATTTGAAACTTTTGAAAAAGTATGTTTGTCCTTTGTGAGCTGCATAAAGAGGAATGTGGGTAAAGCAAAGATAAAACTGTCTAAAGAAATATTTACCAAATAGGGACACTTGCTAAAGAACTTATAAACACTGCAGCTGATCATCAGGGAAAAAAAAGTTGATTCTCAAAAGGAAAAGTATGAAATGCAAGAAACAGTATATTTCTTGTACCCCAGGTATATATACACAACTATATACATTGAATCACTGTTTGTGACTAACGAAGTCCCGGAAATTATGTATAAGCCCATGAGTGTGCAAATGGTTGCAGCATTATTATTCTATGAAATGTTACAGCGCCTTGAAAAAGACTAAAGCCTTGAAAAACATTGTATTTGTTCATATAAGGAAAAAAAAAATCTCTGAAACACAGTGTTAATGAAAACAAGGAGGCCAGATGAGGCTGGAAAGGGAAGGAGAAGCAAGCAGAACAGGAGGGTCCTAGCAGTCATCCAAAGGAGCCAGGCCTGCACTCTGGAAAAGGCGCATGCTTGGGAGTTTGCATGAAGGAGTGGCAAGTCCTGGCACACTTAACAGGGTCACCTGGCTGCTGCATTGAGCATAAACTGAAAGACCACAGAATAATAAAGCCAGTTACAACAATCCTGCTAACACAAAGTGAACCAACCCCCTGGGGAAAGAACTTGGATCTTATAAACCATCTAAGAACTCCGATCTTATTACACTACTAATAATGGACACCTGTCGTTAAAGCCCTGGGGTTGGGATTCAGACACGTACAGACGATTTGTGGTAAAATAAAGGGAAAGGGGGGAGATAAGATAAAACTTACACGATGAGCCACTCTCCCGAGACAGACACAGTGCAGGGCCTAAGAGTCAGAGGGAAACTCTCCCAACAGATTACAGCAGACACCGGATGCCCGTGACCTGATCGAGGGGCGGTGAGAACTCTGAGAAGCTCCAGCTCCTCAGAGCTCCTTCAGCACAGTCAGGGGCTACCGAGATCCTGGCGGTGAAGTGACAGGGAAGATACAACGAGCTGTGATGGACGTCATCACGAGGGGAGGTCCAGGCATCAGGAGCAGCCAGGGTGAGGCCAAGGGACGTCACGGCCAGCCCCACCCAGGGCCACGAGCACCACCCCAGTGGAAGCACTCCCAGATCCAGAGAAACTGGCCGCAGCGTCGTGGACAGGACACAGAGGGGCATCGCGCGCACAGGCATGTCACAGGGCAGGTGAGGGCGACCAGCACTTCGCAGCCCCCGAGAGGTGGCTCCAAGGGGTCCGCAAGAGGACTAGAGGAGAAGGGCCTCTTCGTAAGGGCACAGAACCTGGACGGGACCCAGCGAGGGGCATCGAGCTTTCAACATCCAAGTCCAAATACCAATGTGATGCCATCTGTAGCCTCGCGCTAGAGAAGGCTAAGGACTCTGGGGGCGACACCTTCGAAATGTCCACAGGAGAAGTTAAGAAACTTGCTAAAGAAAAGAGTAACGATGAGCACAGTGTGCACAACCTGGACGTCATACTCAGTTCTCAATCACAAAAGAGTAACTTTTAGGTTTTCCTGGAAATGAAAGGAGGAGAGATACATGAACAGGTCGTCCATCCTGTTTCTAGTTGTCTTAGTTCTGAAGTCTTCCCTGTTGGTGGCTGGGAGGACCTTGAACTAACAATGGGCAAACAGCATTGAGCTCTGGGGCCTGTTCACGAAGGGCAAACGCAACACTGACAATGGCAGCAGGAAGCCCTTCCTGGCGGGGCAGGAAGCTCGCGGTCCTAACTTGCTTGCAAATAATTGAGCCCGGGAGTAATTTTCACCCATTCTCCTTGGAACATACAATTATCAAGTTATTGGGGATACATTTAAAAGACTTTGCTGAGCATTTCAAGTAGAAAACAGTGAGCTCGTGTGGGGATAACCAGGCTGGATTAAGCCTCTAAGAAGGCTGCAGGAGCAAACACACATTTCCAAGAGGAACTTGTCAGTTAAGGTCACAGATGAGCGTGTGCAGAAGATGCGGTCATTACCACAGATGAAGACAGTCACGTGCTGCGTTGAGATCCTGGGGGAGTGGGGTCTCAAGATGCCCGTCTTCTCCCTGAGCGTCAGGCTCCTTTCTGCTCCACTGAACAGATGCACCTGTTGGTGTTCTGCCCACAGGCACAGTCGGCTCCTCGTCGCCCAGGCTCCCTCCTGAAGTGCCCAATAAACCTAATGGCTGGATGGAAATTCCTCCCAATATGCAACTAAATCTCTCATAAGAGAATTTACATCTTTTTTTTTTCTCTTGCTGAAAAACTGGTGGCACGGAGGAAGAAACCACACATCATCCTCACATATAATCGTTATAAAAAAAACCCTCCAAATAGTTACTGAAATTCTATTTCCCATTCATCATCAAGTCATTTCCTTCACGTAAATGCAGTAGTTTTCCACCCTTTCTGCTCATTTAGAAATTAAGAAGACTCTCTGGGCCACATCCCAGACCATATGAGCTGCCTGCTCTGAGTTTCTAGAACGCCCCAAGTTACTCTAACGTGCAGCTTGGGCTGTGAATCACTGCTTCTATCTCTCTGTAGAGAAAATTTTTTATCCAACCTTTTAAAAAGTTTTCAGTCTTCAACTTTCAAATACTGTTTCAGACCTTGGGCTAAAAGTAGAACATAGAGGGCCATATATAAAACCTAAGTGTTGCACAGATGCTCACAAGCATCGATAAAGCAAACTTCTGTATCTCGTGCCTGATTTTTCCCAAGATTTCACTACACCAACACCTACACTCTTATCTAAAATGGAATCCTACCCTTCTTTACTAACAGAGTCCAGGCACCAAAGCGTTGTCAAAATCGGCCTCGATGTCTGTATTCCGCAAAGTCCGAGTCAAGTCAGCTCCTGCTTTCAAACGCAGCCCCGCCCCCACCCCTCCGCTCCCGCATCCACCCTGCTCTAAACCCTGACCTCCAGGCTCTTCCTGCTGCTCAGCTCTTCTCAAACTTCTGCCCCTGAATTCAGCTTCTTGAAACTGTCTTATTACACCTCCATTCACAGAAAAATGTTCAGCGGTTCCCCACTGCTTACACTGACAAAACCCAGCTCTTTAGACCACATAGATATTTTGTGCTATACATAAAATGTTCATTTTTAACACAAGAAATAACTCCTTGTGTTGAGACCAGTGAGTGTGGCGAAATTCTGCTCTTCCTGCCTACCCAAGTGTGTGCCCGTCAGACTCCAGTTCAAGTTTCTGGCTCATTCCAGGCCTCCCTCCTGTCCTTCACAGAAATGAAGATATTCCCGATGCCAGGCACTGGCTCATGCTCCGACATGTGCTCTACGCCTCCCCCTTGAAACCCTGTGTTCCCTCTTCTCCATCTTCTCCTATTATTCTGGACTAAGGCTGGAGGGCCTTCCCAAAACACTGCAGCAACACAGCTGGCCCACTTTCCAGCAACGTGGACCATCTGAGCCCCTTCTTCTCAACAATACTGCTTCACACCATGACTTAACTACTTTATTTGTGTCTCCTCGCTTAAATAAGACTCCCAAAGGCAGAAATCATGTCTTATATCCTTAATTGTATACTGCATAAAGGGCTTTTTCAGCTTATTATTGAATTCCTCATTCTCTCCATTCAATGAATATATATAATGCATAGAAAATTCTTCCCTGTCATAGCAATTCCTTCAGAGTAAACTTTGTGAATTTGATTATTTTGCGAAGTATCCAGCCTACTCTAACATAAGTCTGGTTAACCCTGACTGAAGAGCAATATAATGAATCAACCATCTGCACCAATGTTTAAATGTGGCATAGAAAAAAAAAAATTAAATTTTCGTAAAATCTGAGGAAAAACTCATGGTATAAATATTTATTCATTACTCAAGTATATTCCCTCTTTATAGACAGAAAAGCAACAGCGCTTTTCAAGGTCAAATGCCTCCAGGGGATACACAGGCGATGGGACTGAGTGGGCAGGGAACTGGGGAAGGGGCCTGGGGGCAGAGACACAGGTGGAAGGCAGGCCCCCAAGCCCCTTTTCCAGAAGGCAGTTACAGCTCAGTTCCAGCCACGTGGAGTGTGGGCCCAGAGCTGACAGACACTCTTAACTGTTCAGAGACCTCCGAATTTTCAAGAAAAAGAATTATCTGATTTTTAAATTAGGTAAAATGATTGATACGCCAGCAAATCTGGAAAACTCACCAGTGGCCACAGGACTGGAAAAGGTCAGTTTTCATTCCAGTCCCAAAGAAAGGCAATGCCAAAGAATGCTCAAACTTTGTGAATTTGAGCATTCACACAACTGCACTCATCTCACACACTAACAAAGTAATACTCAAAATTCTCCAAGCCAGGCTTCAGCAATATATGAACTGAGAACTTCCACATGTTCAAACTGGATTTAGAAAAGGCAGAGGAACCAGAGATCAAATTGACATCTGCTGGATCAAAGAAAAAGGAAGAAAATTACAGGAAAACACCTACTTCTGTTTCACTGACTACGCCAAAGCCTTTGACTGCATGGATCACAACAAACTATGGAAAATTTTTCAAGAGATGGGAATACCAGACCACCTTACTTGCCTCCTGAGAAACCTGTATACAGGTCAAGAAACAAGCTAGAACTGGACATGGAACAAAGGACTGGTTCCAAACTGGGAAAGGAGTACATCAAGGCTGTATATTGTCACTCTGCTTATTTAACTTAAGTCACTTCGGTCGTGTCCAACTCTGTGCAACCCCATAGACTGCAGCCCACCAGGCTCCTCTGTCCCTGGGATTTTCCAGGCAAGATAATAGAGTGGGTTGCCATTTCCTTCTCCATATATGCAGAGTACATCATGTGAAATGCTGGGATGGATGAAGCAGAAGCTGGAATCAAGACTACTGGGAGAAATATCAGTAACTCAGATAGGCAGATGACACCACCCTTATGGCAGAAAGTGAAGAAGAACTAAAGAGCCTCTTGATGAAAGTGAAAGAGAAGAGTGAAAAAGCTGGCTTAAAACTCAACATTCCAAAAACTAAGATCATGGCATCCAGTCCCACCATTTCATGGCAAATAGATGGGGAAACAATGGAAACAGTGAGAGACTTTGTTTTTTGGGGCTCCAAAATCACTGCAGATGGTGACTGCAGTCATGAAATTAAAAGAAGTTTGCTCCTTGGAAGAAAAGCTACGACCAACCTAGATAGCATATTAAAAAGCAGAGACATTACTTTGCCAACAATATCTATATAGTCAAAGCTATGGTTTTTCCTATAGTCATGTATGGATGTGAGAGGTGGACCATAAAGAAGGCTGAGTGCTGAAGAATTGATGCTTTTGAACTGTGGTGTTAGAGAAGACTCTTGAGAATCCCTTGGACTGCAAGGAGATCAAAGCAGTCAATCCTAAAGGAAATCAACCCTGAATATTCATTGGAAGGACTGATGCTGAAGCTCCAATACTTTGGCCACCTGATGCAAAGAGCCGACTCATTAGAAAAGACCCTGATGTTCAGAAAGACTAAAGGCAGGAGGAGAAGGGGACAACAGAGGATGAGAACGTTAGATGCCAACATTAACTCAACAGACACGAGTTTGAGCATGCTCCGAGAGTTGGTGAAGGTCACAGAAGCCTGACATGCTGCAGTCCATGGGGTGGCAAAGAGTCAGACACGACTGAATGAGCAACAACAACAAAAATAATTGAACATTTCATAAATACTGTGTGAACCATACTATGTTTCAGGGATCATTATCTTCTGAACTCTTTATTATGGTGAAAGTGAAAGTCACTCAGTCGTGTCTGACTCTCTGCGAGCCCATGGACTATACAGTCCACTGAATTTTCTAGACCAGAATACTGGAGTGGGTAGTCTTTCCCTTCTCCAGGGGATCTTCCAGACCCAGACATCAAACCCAGGTCTCCCGCACTGCAGGCGGATTCTTTACCATCTGAGCTACAAGGGAAGCCCAAGAATACTGGGGTGAGCAGCCTCTCTCTTCTCCAGCGGATCTTCCCGACCCAGGAATCAAACCGGGTTTATCTCCGTATGAGGATTTAAATTAGAAAAGGAAAAAGTTCTTTAAGATTGAGTGTATGTTTAAAGTAAACTAACTTTGGAATCTTTGTTCTGGTGGCTTTTTAGCATCAAGATGGTTCTTGTTTAGCTAAGTTCATTCTCAGTGCAGAAGGATCCGTCCACTTTGCTGATTCTAAGGTAACATTTAAGATAAAATGAAAATGAACAGTATTAACAAACCAGTTTCCTTGAACTTCTTTAAGAACTACAGTTTCAAAAAAATAAATACAAGTCAGATACCAGTTGTTTAATCATAATTGGTACATATACACACTATAGAAATTTAATGTTTTGAAGATGTCTGAATTTTATAAGCATGCTATCCAAAGAAAACACAATCTCAAAGTAGAAGCGAGTTCATCACTCTAAAAAGCAGCTTATTAGAGCTCTTAAAGGGGAAGGCAATGGCACCCCACCCCAGTACTTTTGCCTGGAGAATCCCATGGACGGAGGATCCTGGTAGGCTCCAGTCCATGGGGTCGCTGAGAGTCGGACACGACTGAGTGACTTCACTTTCACTTTTCACTTTCATGCATTGGAGAAGGAAATGGCAACCCACTCCAGTATTCTTGCCTGGAGAATCCCAGGGACGGTGGAGCATGGTGGGCTGCCGTCTATGGGGTCGCACAGAGTCGGACACGACTGAAGCGACTTAGCAGCAGCAGCAGAGCTCTTAAATGTTGATATCTTCACATGACAACCCCACAATTCAACATAACGGACGACTGAAATCTCAAAGGACACTCACTCCCCAAGAGTATGACCAACGGTGGGCGCGCCTTCGTTCTGGTAACTGCCTGGAAGGGCGCGCCTTCGTTCTGGTAACTGCCTGGGAGCATTCACATCACACTTGTCAGAAATAATGACAAGACCAGACCATCGAAGAATCAAAGCAGATTAACAGAGGGAAAAGAGAACTGTGCCATTGGGAACAATGAACGGAATTACACATTTAAAAAATTAACTGAGAACTGTACGAGGAAGAAAAGACACAGTGAAAGAAAAAACTGAATCTGAAATCCACTATCAAAAATAACTTTGTGTATTTCACCGCCAGGTTCTCCTCTTAAACACTGAGCAACTGGTTATTCTATAGGAAGTACTAAGAAAGCAAAACGATTTTTTTTTTTTTAAGTTGGCGGACTGGTGTTTGAAGGTCAAGGCTTTAGGCAGCACATAATTATACCTTCTGTGAAATTTTAAAGAAGCACAGCACCACCCTAAGAGGCCAGGTGGCTGAGTTCTGAAGTCAGGCTTCAGGCAGACGTGCCAGCCGTGAGTGACGTGAGTGACGTGTGATCTCAAGACACTTCAGGCTCTGGGCCTTGGTAGTGCAGTGAATTATCAGTAGTCCACACCTGGGTTGGGCGGTGGGGGGGCGGCGGGGGGGGTGGGGGTCCTCCCTTGCGGCTCAGCTGGTAAAGAACCCACCTGCAATGCAGGAGACCCGGGTCCTATCCCTGGGTGGGGAAGATCCCCTGGAGATGGGAATGGCAGCCCACTCCAGTATTCTTGCCTGGAGAATCCCATGGACAGAGAGGAGCCTGGTGGGCCAGTCCTTGGGGCTGCAAAAAGTTGGAAGTGACTGAGTGACTAGCACTTTCCAATTTCACTTCAGCCATTGTGGGATGCTGTTAGGGTGAGTGAAGACTACATACATACATGCACACATAAATGTCACTTATAAACATAGCTAACACACAGGAAGTGCTACAGATCACCAGCAATCACCACTGTAAGGTGAGAGACACAGACACAGACGTGCTGAATGAGGCCCGGGGCTCAGGCTGATGATGGGCCACCTACAGCTTCTCTTCGTCTGACCTACCTCCCTTCCCCTGGGATCTTCCCAAGCCTGGTTACTTCTTTTAAAACACCATCCATCCATACTGTTTTAAGGAATAATATTCCTACCAAATAGGAAAAGGAGTATGTCAAGGCTGTATATTGTTACCCTGTTTATTTAACTTCTATGCAGAGTACATCATGAGAAATGCTGGACTGGAAGAAACACAAGTTGGAATCAAGATTGCTGGGAGAAATATCAATAACCTCAGATATGCAGATGACACCACCCTTCCACCCTTATGGCAGAAGGTGAAGAGGAACTCAAAAGCCTCTTGATGAAAGTGAAAGAGGAGAGTGAAAAAGTTGGCTTAAAGGTCAACATTCAGAAAACGAAGATCATGGCATCCAGTCCCATCACTTCATGGGAAATAGATGGGGAAACAGTGTCAGACTTTATTTTTTTAGGCTCCAAAATCACTGCAGATGGTGACTGCAGCCTAAAAGACGCTTACTCCTTGGAAGGAAGGTTATGCCCAACCTAGATAGCATATTCAAAAGCAGAGACATTACTTTGCTAACAAAGGTCCGTCTAGTCAAGGCTATGGTCTTTCCTGTGGTCATGTATGGATGTGAGAGCTGGACTGTGAAGAAGGCTGAGCACCGAAGAATTGATGCTTTTGAACTGTGGTGTTGGAGAAGACTCTTGAGAGTCCCTTGGACTGCAAGGAGATCCAACCGGTCCATTCTGAAGGAGATCAGCCCTGGGGTTTCTTTGGAAGGACTGATGCTAAAGCTGAAACTCCAGTACTTTGGCCACCTCATGCGAAGAGTTGACTCATTGGAGAAGACTCTGATGCTGGGAGGGCTTGGGGGCAGGAGGAGAAGGGGACGACAGAGGATGAGATGGCTAGATGGCATCACTGACTCGATGGACGTGAGTCTGAGTGAACTCCGGGAGTTGGTGATGGACAGGGAGGCCTGGCATGCTGCGATTCATGGGGTCGCAAAGAGTCAGACACGACTGAGCGACTGATCTGATCTGATCTGATTCCTACCAAACATCTCTATGTATAGTCTCATCCACTTATTAATGGAAACAGAACACCACACGTACATTCACCACCCACTGCTCCCTAACTTGCATATTTCAGATGTTTCTCTCACACACACACACACACACACACACACACACACACACACACACACACACACACACACACACACACACACACACACACACACACACACCAGCCACTGGCTCTGCACCTTCCCTTTCCAGCCCCTCCCTCTTTCCCCATTTTCTTCAGGGTCAAATGGGTAACTGCAGGAAGAAACAGCTATTGTTACCAATGGAAATCCGAACAACAGAAGGAATGTGAACTGGGGAAAGCAGGACCCCTGGTCAGCTGGGCTTGAGAATGAGTCCCACATAGCACAAGGCACACAGCTTCTACCCATACTGACACCCAGCTAGTTTCAGGAAAAAGTTACCCACATCAGCACGGCCAAGCAAGGGGCCCAGATGCACAAGATTGGAATTATTATCTGGGATTTGATACCTGACAGAGAAGAGGAGGGGAAGCAAGCAGGCCATACTGGTCCAGCCGAGAGGGCAAATGACCCAATGGTTAGGAAACAAGCTGATTTCTATCAGTTGTAATTGGATTATAGAAAGTTCTCAGCATCGACAAGACTGGGCAACAAGACTGCAGGCAGCTCCCGCCTGTGGCTGTGTGATGAACGGACCACCCAACTCGGTGGGCACCAAACACCACAGATCACATAGGAGGGAGTCAACATTACAGAAGTACCCAAGCCTGCTCCTCTTTGTTGCAGGAACACGTGGTCACATCATCTGAAGAAGCAGAGGGGGAAGGCAAGGAAAAAGGATGGATAGGCTCTCGGCCAAGGACAGCAAGAGAACATTCAGGACTGAGCAACTGTCTGTCATGTGTCACTTCAGTCCGGTCCAATTCTTTGTGACCCTGTGGCCTGTGGCCCACCAGGCTCCTCTATCAATGGCAGTTAATTATAGAGAAAAAAAGAAAAAATTACGGCTTCACTGTTTCCTGCATTTATTTATGTTGCTGTCTTACCAATTAGAGCTTCAAACAAGGACTTTTAACACCTACGTTGAAGAAAACCAAGTTGAGGGGCTTCCCTGGTGGACTCAGTGGCTAAGAACCGCCTACCGATGGAGAGACATGGGTTCAATTCCTGATCCGGGAAGCGGAGCAGCTAAGCCCGCGGGCCACAACTCTGTAGACATACAGGGTCCGCCGGGGCTCCGGGACGGACGGGAGCAGCTCCAGAAGGAGCGGGTGCACACACAGCTGGGACCGGCTCCAATGGTCCGGCAGAACAGCACTGGGAAGCAGTCATCCTTCAGTCAAAAAGTAAGTTTAAAAAAAAAAAAACTTTTTTTAATTAAGAAAAGAATCTGAAATTGAAAGGCACTTTTGGAAAACACGACTGACTTAGGAGAACTCTCATGTCCACCTGCCCACGAGCTCGGAGCGGCTCTCCCCTTGTCCTCCCTCACCCCTTCCCGACACGTCCTCCCCCTTCCTGGCTTTTTCCATCCTCGGGCAGAGGTTAAACTGCTCACCCTTCACCTTCCAGAGGAGGATTTTCCCCTCCCTCGGAACAGGGCCTTCGCCGCGGGCAGCGGGCGGATTAGCCCCTCTCCGGGGAACAAAGGCCCGGTCTTTGTGGCCGGGCCGGGCGCGGAGCCCCGCGGCGAGCGAGCTGCCCCCACTCGACCCGGCCGGCGGCCGCGGCGGCCGGACTCCCGGCCAACCAGCTCGCGGGGAGCTGAAAACTCCCCACGGTCTCCCGGGGAGAACCTGATGAAGACGCTCTGTGACCATACGGCAAAACTTTCCATTGTTTAACGTGAAGATAAGAGAAAAACTTTCAGAGCTCCATGCCTGAACAATCCTGGTCGCCAGCTCACGCACGGGTCAGTGAACGCATTCTACGGACGTGCCACCCCGCCTCTGGGCACGCTCTTAAAATAATACACAGGCGTATTTATGACATCCTAATCTCCTGCACTTCAAAATCTGCCTGACTAAAGGACACATACGAAATTATAGTACATTATTTTTTCAATTTTTATATTAGCTATCCCTCGTTAAAATTATTACTACTGCATTTACCACTGAAGGAACTGGTCAAAATGCATAAGTCAAAAAGAAAACATAGTGTCATAGTATTTATTTATTTTACAAGTTTTTTTTTTTTGATGTTGAACAAAGGAGAAATAGTAAACCACAAGGCATGTACTTGATTAAAATTGAGAAATAGGAAGTATAATGGAACATGAGCCAAGCCAAACATATAAAAACTATTTGTAAATGTTTTTAAACCTGTAAATATTAAACACCTCAGACAAATTTATATTTGGTCATATCATGGCCATAAAAGAACTCTCTCAAGCATATTAAGCTATGAGTGAGTTCATGAATATTTACAATGGCTGTGGGGAGGATTGAAGCTTCTTAAATGTACATAATCTTGTAATCATATCCATGGTAGCAACTGATTAAACATTATTAATGAAAAACTCTATTATATATGATTACAACCACATTAAGTAATAAATTCACACTGAAATCTGAAAGGGAACATGCAAAAATGAATATTTTTATGTTACTGGTATGAAAAAGAATAATCTTTTTTACTTGTTTCAAAATTGTCAACAGCATACTACATTAATAATTTAAAAAAATGGAAGACACTACAAAATATTCGAAATAGTTCAAAGACTACAAGTGGATAGCCACTTAATGAGAGAGGCATACAACCACTGTATACAGCATTCAGAATTCAGGAACAAGTCATTTCTGCTACATATCCCATACAGCAATATAAACTGATTTCCCAAAGTTGAGGAGAAATAAAATGTGCTTTATTAAAAAACAATCTATGGTGCTGATTAGCCAGACAATTTCAAGAGGTCTTGACCAACAAGCTTAACAAAAGGAATACACTTATCTTGGGGGGTGGGGGAGGGTGCAGGGGTGCAGGGAATCTATGCTTATACATAACAGATGTCTGGCTTGGAGGGATATGTCCTTACACTTTTAAAAGTCACATAAAAAGCTAAGCTTGGCAAAGGAATACATTTAAACTGAACACTCTGGAGCTAAGCACATAGGCAATGGCTGGCAAGAAATGTTAAGTATTTTGTTCCGAATTATGCAGGAAAAAATGCACAACAATGTAACACAAAGTTTGATAACAGAGAAAGATACGAAATACAAAACTCAAGATGGAATGGGTCTGTCATGTTGACCATTAAATCTCTTTTTCATTTATGAGTTATGCCATGGCAAAATGAAGACAAAAGACAACCAACAGACTGCGACTCTTCAAAATTAACATCATATACGTGGAAGGTCAGCTTTCCGTGGTGCTAGTGGTAAATGACCAGTCAGCTAATGCAACAGACGTTGAACACGTGGGTGTGACCCCCTTCCCAGGGGGTTGGGAAGATCCCCTGGAGAAGGGAATGGCAACCCACCCCAGCATTCCTGCCTGGAGAAACCCATGGACAGAGACCCTGGTGGGCTATATAGGGTCACAAAGAGTTGGATATGACTGAAGCAACTTAGCAGACACACAAGGGCAAGGGCATACTAAGGACACAAGGAAACACCTAAAAATGTTAACAATGGCAATTTCTAGAATATGGCATTCTGAGTGACTTGTATTTTCTGACACATGCATTTTCATTTTCCAAATTTTCATCAATATGCATAAATATACATGTAGTCAAACACATGATATATTTATTTATAAGTATTAGACTACTACCAAAATTAATAGAAAAGTTGTTTTATGTAATAGCTTAACTTTGTCAAGAAGAATGCTTCACAAAACATTTTCCTTCAGAAGAATTTGTATATATCTTACTCAGTTCTTCCAACATTAAATCAAATTTGAAAATCCTAAATCAGAATTTCATTCAAGAGTTCCTTTAAAAATTCGATTTTGAAGAGGTTTAGGATTAAATATATTAACATTCCAGCTTTTCAAAAGTAAAGAAAGCATAATGTTAGAAGTTCTTCTGTGAATAAATGAAGAACAGAGGGAGACGAGAAAGATGGGAGATGAAACACCAAAGGCCACCGAAAGAATGAGCGATGTGGTGGTGATAAACCAAGGTTTTTATTGTAAGACGAACACAAACACCTGTATTAGAGCTAATCCATGGCACCTCCATAAACCTGTTCACAGACTTCAGCGCTTTCCCACTGCGCTACCCAGCTGAGCTGATACCCCCATGAGCAGGAAGAAGAGTAGAGTCATCCTCACCATCCCTTCCCCAGCATTCCACTAACCCCGCCGACACACGGCAGCTTATGTGCAGAAATCAGCTGTGTTAGTACCTGCACTGGAGGTGAGGGATGAAGGCCCGCAGGAAGAGGAGAAAACGGGTTTGGACCTATATCGGGCTGTTTTATCCCTCACAAGCTCCTTGGCCTGGGGTGAGCTCCTGAAACCGCAGAAGATGCCAATTCTACTCGGGGACGAACGGCAGACTGCTCGTGGATCCCTCAACTCCGCCCCACCACCTGACCACGAAGCCAGAGCCTGCACCTCCCAGCCTCCTGACGGCCAAGGGTCACCATGTGCTTACTAAGGTTTTACCAGGGAAAGGGATGCAGCAAACCTCCCCCGCCTTGCCACGCAGGAACTGCCTGGCCTGAACTCTTTCTCCTGCCCGTCCTGTGGGCTTGAACCTGGACACAGAAGTGACCCACCTTCGACTGCAGATGAGAACAGCCTAGGAAACAGCAGCACACGAATCCCTGCACAGCATCACAGAAGAGCACCCTCCAGCCAGACCACCTGCTTCTGAACTTATTACTTAAGCCTCTACACTTTGAGGTCTTTATTGATTTTTTTTTTTAAGCGACAAAAATTGACCTTTATTCTTTAAAATAGAGCAGTAACAAAAAATCAACATTTTTGAAAAGAGGAATAACTGATATGGAGAACATTGTTATGGATCATGTTAGAACTCATAGGAGGAAACAAGGACCAGAAAAAAATAACAGACAAAAAGATTAATCTGGCATCTAGCATAACTTTGATTCAAAAATGTTTATCTTCAGTATCTGGGACTGTGTTTAGAACAAAGTAGGCATCAATTAATTTTGCTGAATAAATGAATGAACATATGAATTGCTCTCCATAAGAAAAGGAAAGTTCTTTAATAGGAAATAAGATCGGTAAAATCAAATAGGTACAACAGCTCTTTTTTGAACAGCATCAAAAGCCATGTTGATTCCAAATAGACAAATCTCTTCTTTATCCCAAAGCTGACATAATAAGGAAAATTATTTGTTTTTTTGTACTTTCTCAGAGTTCAAAATTCAAATTAAATTCTTTTTACAGGTCTGGGCTCTGACTTTTTCTTCTTTGATGACAGTATCAAGAAAGTCCATCCAAATGCCGGAGGGAGATGGCTGCGTTTTACTATGTCCTCTGCATAATACAGCTCAGCAGGTGCAATGCAGGTCACACAAGAGATACAGGTTCCATCCCAGGGTCAGGAAGACCCCCAGAGGAGGGCATGACAACCCCCTTCAGTATTCTTGCCTGGAGAATCCCATGGACAGAGGAGCCTGGTGGACTACAGTTTACGGGGTCACAAAGACTCAGGCATGACCGAGCACTGTATCACCATCGCGCTCTATAATACACCTGCTTCTAGAGGCTTTCACTGCAGAAGGCTAGTCAGCTCCATAAGAAGTTTTATAAAACACTCTGGATTTTGGCATGAAGATAAAACTGAAATTTAAAAAATCCAGGCTGAGCATTATCTTTACCCGCTCCGTAGAAAAAAAAAAAAACAAATCTCAACTCTGAGGCTGTTTCTAATGGGTTTGTGAACACATTTCCTTTTCTGAGAAAATCATCTGGACTTGTCACTTTTGTGTGAGTCATGTGACATTCCATTTTCAGTAGGCATCTAGATCAAATCATATCCGTCGCTCAGTCGTGTCTGACTCTTTGCAACCCCATGAATTGCAGCACGTCAGGCCTCCCTGTCCATCACCAACTCCCAGAGGTCACTCAGACTCACATCTATCGAGTCAGTGATGCCATCCAGCCATCTCATCCTCTGTCGTCCCCTTCTCCTCTTGCCCCCAATCCCTCCCAGCATCAGAGTCTTTGCCAATGAGTCAACACTTCGCATGAGGTGGCCAAAGTACTGGAGTTTCAGCTTTAGCATCATTCCTTCCAAAGAAATCCCAGGGCTGATCTCCTTCAGAATGGACCGGTTGGATCTCCTTGCAGTCCAAGAGACTCTCAAGAGTCTTCTCCAACACCACAGTTCAAAAGCATCAATTCTTCGGCGCTCAGCTTTCTTCACAGTCCAGCTCTCACATCCATACATAACCACAGGAAAAACAATAGCCTTGACTAGGCGAACCTTTGTTGGCAAAGTAATGTCTGTGCTTTTCAATATGCTATCTAGGTTGGTCATAACTTTCTTTCCAAGGAGTAAGCGTCTTTTAATTTCACGGCTGCAGTCACCATCTGCAGTGATTTTGGAGCCCAGAAAAATAAAGTCTGACACTGTTTCCACTGTTTCCCCATCTATTTCCCATGAAGTGATGGGACCGGATGCCATGATCTTCGTTTTCTGAATGTTGAGCCAACTTTTTCACTTTCACTTTCATCAAGAGGCTTTTGAGTTCCTCTTCACTTTCTGCCATAAGAGTGGTGTCATCTGCATATCTGAGGTTCTTGATATTTCTCCCAGCAATCTTGATTCCAACTTGTGTTTCTTCCAGTCCAGCATTTCTCATGATGCACTCTGCATATAGGTTAAATAAACAGGGTGACAATATACAGCCTTGATGTACTCCTTTTCCTATTTGGAACCAGTCTGTTGTTCCATGTCCAGTTCTAACTGTTGCTTCCTGACCTGCATACAAATTTCTCAAGAGGCAGATCAGGTGGTCTGGTATTCCCATCTCCTTCAGAATTTTCCACAGTTTATTGTGATCCACACAGTCAAAGGCTTTGGCCTAGTCAATAAAGCAGAAATAGATGTTTTTCTGGAACTCTCTTGCTTTTTCCATGATCCAGCGGATGTTGGCAATTTGATCTCTGGTTCCTCTACCTTTTCTAAAACCAGCTTGAACATCAGGAAGTTCACGTTTCACATATTGCTGAAGCCTGGCTTGGAGAATTTTGAGCATTACTTTACTAGTGTGTGAGATGAGTGCAATTGTGTGGTAGTTTGAGCATTCTTTGGCATTGCCTTTCTTTGGGATTGGAATGAAAACTGATCTTTTCGAGTCCTGTGGCCACTGCTGAGTTTTCCAAATTTGCTGGCATATTGAGTGCAGCACTTTCACAGCATCATCTTTCGGGATTTGGAATAGCTCCACTGGAATTCCATCACCTCCACTAGCTTTGTTCATAGTGATGCTTTCTAAGGCCCACTTGACTTCACATTCCAGGATGTCTGGCTCTAGGTCAGTGATCCCACCCTTGTGATTATCTGGGTCGTGAAGATCTTTTTTGTACAGTTCTTCTGTGTATTCTTGCCACCTCTTCTTAATATCTTCGGCTTCTGTTAGGTCCATACCATTTCTGTTCTTTATCGAGCCCATCTTTGCATGAAATGTTCCTTTGGTATCTCTGATTTTCTTGAAGAGATCCCTAGTCTTTCCCATTCTTTTGTTTTCCTCTATTTCTTTGCATTGATCACTGAAAAAAGCTTTCTTATCTCTTCTTGCTATTCCTTGGAACTCTGAATTCAGATGTTTATATCTTTTCTTTTCTCTTTTGCTTTTTGCTTCTCTTCTTTTCACAGCTATATATAAGGCCTCCCCAGACAGCCATTTTGCTTTTTTGCATTTCTTTTCCATGGGGATGGTCTTGGTTCTGTCTCCTGTACAACTATGAACTCATTCCATAGTTCATCAGGCACTCTATCTATCAGATCTAGGCCCTTAAATCTATTTCTCACTTCCACTGTATAATCATAAGGGATTTGATTTAGGTCATACCTGCATGGTCTAGTGGTTTTCCCTACTTTCTTCAATTTAAGTCTGAATTTGGCAATAAGGAGTTCATGGTCTGAGCCACAGTCAGCTCCTGATCTTGTTTTTGCTGACTGTACAGAGCTTCTCCATCTTTGGCTGCAAAGAATATAATCAATCTGATTTTGGTGTTGACCATCTGGTGATGTCCATGTATAGAGTCTTCTCTTGTGTTATTGGAAGAGTGTTTGTTATGACTATTGCATTTTCTTGGCAAAATTCTATTAGTCTTTGCCCTGCTTCATTCCGTATTCCAAGGCCAAATTTGCCTGTTACTCCAGGTGTTTCTTGACTTCCTACTTTTGCATTCCAGTCCCCTATAATGAAAAGGACATCTTTTTTGGGTGTTAGTTCTTAAAGGTCTTGTGGAACCTGGAATGTCAGGTCCATGAATCAAGGCAAATTGGAAGTGGTCAAACAAGAGTGAACATTGACATTCTAGGAATCAGCGAACTCAAATGGACTGGAATGGGTGAATTTAACTCAGGTGACCATTATATCTACTACTGTGGGCAGGAATCCCTCAGAAGAAATGGAGTGGCCATCATGGTCAACAAAAGAGTCTGAAATGCAGTACTTGGATGCAGTCTCAAAAACGGCAGAATGATCTCTGTTCGTTTCCAAGGAAAACCATTCAATCTCACAGTAATCCAAGTCTATGCCCCAACCAGTAATGCTGAAGAAGCTGAAGCTGAACGGTTCTATGAAGACCTATAAGACCTTTTAGAACTAACACCCAAAAAAGATGTCCTTTTCATTATAGGGGACTGGAATGCAAAAGTGGGAAGTCAAGAAACACCTGGAGTAACAGGTAAATTTGGCCTTGGAGTACGGAATGAAGCAGGGCAAAGACTGATAGAGTTTTGCCAAGAAAATGCACTAGTCATAACAAACACCCTCTTCCAACCACACAAGAGAAGACTCTATACATGGACATCACCAGATGGTCATCACGAAAATCAGACTGATTATATTCTTTGCAGCCAAAGATGGAGAAGCTCTGTACAGTCAGCAAAAACAAGACCAGGAGCTGACTGTGGCTCAGACCATGAACTCCTTATTGCCAAATTCAGACTGAAATTGAAGAAAGTAGGGAAAACTACTAGACCATTCAGGTATGACCTAAATCAAATCCCTTATGATTATACAGTGGAAGTGAGAAATAGATTTAGGGGCCTAGATCTGATAGATAGAGTGCCTGATGAACTATGGAATGAGGTTCGTGACACTGTACAGGAGACAGGGATCAAGACCATCCCCATGGAAAAGAAATGCAAAAAGCAAAATGGCTGTCTGGGGAGGCATTACAAATAGCTATGAAAAGAAGAGAAGTGAAAAGCAAAGAAAAAAGGAAAGATATAAACATCTGAATTCAGAGTTCAAAGAATAGCAAGAAGAGATAAGAAAGCCTTCTTCAGCGATCAATGCAAAGAAATAAAGGCATCTAGACTCTTACTCATTTTAAGACACAGGATTAGAAAAGACAGGTTGGAATAACTTTTAAACAACCCTCTTGCCAGAACTCAGCAACAACAAATGAGAACTTCCACTGAATGTGTAAAGACACTAAGTTATAAGGAGGCAAGTGAAAAAGTGAAAGTCGCTCAGCCATATCCCACTCTTGGCGATCCCATGGACTATACTGTCCATGGAATTCTCCAGGCCACAACACTGGAATGGGTAGCCTTTCCCTCGTCCAGGGAGCTTCCCAACACAGGGATCAAACTGAAGTCTCCTGCATTGCAGGTGGATTCTTTACCAGCTGAGCCAGGAGGGAAGCCCAAGAAGACTGGAGTAGGTCATCTATTCCTTCTCCAGAGGATCTTCCTGACCCAGGAATTGAACCGGGGTTATCAGGGAAGCCCTACAAGGAGACAAAGATACTACCTAATAGAGATTAAATGGTTTGCCTGATTCTTATATGTTTAGTTGAAGGGATGAAAAATCCGTCTGTCATAGAGATGCCCCTGAGATGAGAGATCCATCGGACACACGCACTGCCCACCCTCACCTGCTTCGTGGACTGGCCCCCTACCACCTTCAGCTCTCCTGCACTCAGTACTTTGCTTCTTGCTGCCTTTCTTGTGTCTGCTGTTATCCTCAGTCTGAAAACGGCTTCCTCTTTTTTGTTCACCGCTGGGTACACACCCAAGCCTCTATTTTTCTGAATGCCTCTTTGAGACTTATTTAACAAACCAGATTTCTCAATACCACCATTTATGCAACACATCGAAAATCACTGCCACCCCTCTTAACAATCACCCGCCTGCCTGATTCCAGGGTCAAAGGCCTGCTATGAACCCAAACCCCGTTTCCTGTCCATGGTTCCATCGCCACGCTCAGCCCACCCATGCCCCGCTCCCGTGCTCCTGCTGCACACGCAGGGCCCCGGGGCAGCACGACCGGCCCCGGCAGCTGGCGGTCAGCAGCGCACTCCTACACCCGCAGCCCTGCCCGCACAGCGCCCAGACCGTGGGACCGTGGACCACCACAGCCCTCCTCCTCTAGACAGTGACTTCAAACTTTCAGATGCACAGCGGCCACCTGGGAAACTCAAAAACACACATCCCACTGCTGTCTCCTTTCTCCCACAAAAACGATCCAAAACGTACCCCAGGAACCCGATTTATCGATCAAGCAGTCAACTGGTAGTTCCAAACTCACTGACATAACCGGCAGCTCCTCTTAAGCAGCAGCCGACACCCGCCTAGTAACCTTCCCCTGGGAAGCACAACAGAGCTCCGGAGGCCCTCGGAACAATACGCGTACGTGTGCCTTCTCCTGTTAAGACTCGTGTGCCTGTCCACTACCAAGTACTACAGGAATCTCTACTCAGTCATTTCAGTAAGGCACAGCCCATCATCCTGATCAGTTTCCAGGCCTTTCCTTAGCTAGACAAGAAAGACATTCACAAGATAACAAGAATCTAATTTATTAAAGGTCAAAAACCTCTAGATTCCAAGTATGTAAAACTTGGTAAACTTCAAAATAAGTATTTAGTATCCAGCTTTAAAAAAAAAAGAGGCTTGGCTTCATTCCATCATTCACACATCTCCTTTTAGTCTAGGCAGAGCTGTGTTTACAATCAACTAGCCTTTAAGGAAATAAATACAGCAGTACTTTTCTCGTGGCAAAACCCCCAGCGCAGTGCTGAGCCAGCATCAGCGGGGGCGGTGATGCCGGTCACGTGCCTGGAGCACCTGACCCAGCCCACCGCCTCCAGGAGGCCCTCCTGACCTCCCTGGCTCCCTGTGATGTACGTTCTCTATGCACGCTCCCCTTCAACAGCTCTTAATTCCTCTATGCCTGTTTATTACGTTTCCTCTTTTTCTCTAACCCAGCACGGGTAAGCAAGCACGAGCACCCACCGTTGAGGACAGGAGTCCCCAGCCTCCAGGATCTAATGCCTGATGACCTGAGGCAGGGCTGATGTAATAAAAATAAAGTGCACAGTAAATGTAACGGACTTGAATCACCCTGAAACCACCACCCCGCCTTCTGGGGAATAACTGTCTTCCACGAAACCAGTTCCTGGTGCCAGAAAGGTTGAGGACTGCTGGTTTAGGACAATGAGGAGAATCTCATATCATCACAACTGGAGAAGGAGCTTCCCTGAGAAAGTATTGTGAAGCCATGCTGAGTTTTGAGTTTAAGGTGCTGTTTCTCTTCTTCAGACTTATAAATCTTTCCCTTTCAAAACCAAAAGCGGCAACATTAAACCCGCAAAGGGGGTGACCACACAACTCCCTGGTTCCTGTGACCCAGAAAGCCACCTCCACACCTGCCAAGTCTGACCCCAGGCCAGAGCTGAATGAGCCATACACAGGTCCTGCACTGGGCCAGTTTCTCTCCCAGGAGAATTCGGACTGAGAAGTGAGAAATACAGAGAAGGAGGTGCTGAAGCACACCCATTGCTTGGGCCGACCAGCTTCTCAGGACAACCACATGTCTGAAGACCATTTACCCCACGGTATCTAGTTACGTCTCTTCTCCCCTAACCAGCGGTATGGCAGCATTTCTACAACCTCTCAACAGGACATCTGCTTCCACCGAGAGAATGCAATGAGGACTGGACTCAACCCCCCACCCAACAAACATTTCAGATACGGGTTGGGACAGGACAGTGATTCCTGACGGAGGAGCAGACAAGGCAGACCCCTCGACAGCCACCACTCACTGTCTGCAGAGCTTCCAGCCATGGGTCACAAGCAGGCAGAACCCTTGGGTCTTCCTGGGATGAAGAGGTGGGCCTGGGAGGCTGGAGGCTGGGGCGGCGCACATCCCCAGAGAAGAGCAGGGCAAGAGAAAGTGCCTGGGAACAGGCTCTGGAGACCACAGGCAGCTCACTACCACCAGCGCCCCATCGTGCCCGCTGTCCTCCAGGATTGTGATCAGCAGGTGTGAACATGCATGCATGCACACACACACACACACACACACACACACACACACCCCCACGCCCGGGGGAAGGACCAGCCACAGGCAGCAGACAGAAGACTCGCAGGGCCAGGAGTAGCTGATGTCCACACCATCCTGAGTGGGGAAGAAACGCCTCACCATGAACAGGGTGTGAGGTCTGGTCCCCAGAGGGGAGCGCCCCTCTGAAAGCAGCACCAGTCTGAAGGCCTCCTCTGATAAAGCTTCAAAGCAAGCCTCAAACAGTCCAACTGTTGTCGGATAATTTAACTGGGTCCAAAAATAAACACCTGAATGCATACAGGATACTTAAGAGGAAAGACTAGATGCTGGGTCAGACTGCAAGCCTCAACAGCTCTAACAGGGTGCAAGGCATATACAACATGTATTCTCTGGCATTACGTTACCAAAACGGAACAGAAAGATGGTTGGAAAACCCCCAAGTAATTAAAACCGACTATTACACTTCTAAGTAACACATGAGTCAAAGAAGAAATCAAAAGGCAAACTAGATATATACTGAATTGAAAATGAAAACTGATAAACTGCTCTTATGACAACTGAGAGCTCTTTTCCAGGAGACACTGTTCAATTAGGAGAATGAAAAAACAAGACACAGACTAGGAGGAAAATCTTGCAAATCCAACAAAGAAGTCATATCCTCTGTGTGTGTATGTACGTGTATATTCCTTAAAAACTCAGCAATAAAAAAAATACTCAATTTTTAAAACTATAAAGAAAATATGTGAATAGACCCTTCACCCAAAAAGATAAATAGATGGAAAATAAGCATATGAAGTCAGTCTAAGAGAAGAAAACTGAGCCTCCAAAACACCTCCACAGATTTCTAAGAAACCAGACCTTTGCTCTGTTTTCATTCCAATTTTCATTTTTCATTCCAATCCCCCCAAAAAAGGAAATATCAAAGAATGTTCCAACTACCGCACAAGTGCACTCATCTCACATGCTAGCAAAGTAATGCTCAAAATTCTCCAAGCCAGGCTTCAGCAGTATGTGAACCATGAACTTCCAGATGTTCAAGCTGGATTCAGAAAAGGCAGAGGAACCAGAGATCAAATTGCCAACATCCACTGGATCATAGAGAAAGCAAGAGAGTTCCAGAAAAACATCTATTTCTGCTTTATTGACTATGCCAAAGCCTTTGACTGTGTGGATCACAACAAACTAGAAAATTCTTCGAGAGATGGGAATACCAGACCACTGACCTGCCTCTTGAGAAATCTGTATGTAGGTCAAGAAACAACAGTTAGAACTGGACATGGAACAACAAACTGGTTCCAAAATGGGAAAGGAGTACATCAAGGCTGTATATTGCCACTCTGCTTATTTAACTTATATGCAGAATACATCATGAGAAATGCCGGGCCAGATGAAGTACAAGCTGGAATCAAGACTCCCAGGAGAAATATCAATAACCTCAGATATGCAGACGACACCACTCTATAGCAGAAAGTGAAGAGGAACTAAAGAGCCTCTTGATGAAAGTGAAAGAGGAGAGTTAAAAAGTTGGCTTAAAGCTCAACATTCAGAAAACGAAGATCATGGCATCCGGTCCCATCACTTCACGGGAAATAGATGGGGAAACAAGGGAAACAGAGACTTTATTTTTCTGGGCTCCAAAATCACTGCAGATGTTGACTGCAGCCATGAATTTAAAAGACGCTTACTCTTTGGAAGGAAAGTTATGACCAATCTAGATAGCATATTAAAAAGCAGAGACACTTTGCCAATAAAGGTCAGTCTAGTCAAAGCTATGGTTTTTCCAGTCATATATGGATGTGAGAGTTGGACTATAAAGAAAGGTGAGTGCCAAAGAATTGATGCTTTTGAACTGTGGCATTGGAGATAACTCTTGAGAGTCCCTTGGACTGCAAGGAGATCCAACCAGTCCATTCTAAAGGAAATCAGTCCTGAACATTCATTGCAAGGACTGATGATAAAGCTCAAACTCCAATACTTTGGCCACTTGATGCAAAGAACTGACTCTTTGTAAAAGACCCTGATGCTGAGGAGTGAAGGCAGGAGGAGAAGGGGACTACAGTGGATAAGAAGGTTGGATGGCATCACCGACTCGATGGACAGGAGTTTGAGCAAGCTCTGAGGGTCAGTGATGGACAGGGAAGCCTGGTGTGCTGCAGTCCATGGGCTCACAGAGAGTCAGACATGACTGAGCGACTAATTGAAATGAACTGGGTTTGCTGGTAAATGAGAATGTATAATATGCTATCACAGTGTTCACAGTTCAGCTACCCTGAGGAGTTCTGTGCTATCAAATCTCATTTTATATCAGATGCTCAAGGAAAAATATGCATACATATATCTGTATGTACATACGTACACACATGCCCTCCAAGATGGCATTTATCAGGTAAACAGCATGTCAAATTTAATACCAACTTCATGACTGAAAGAGCTCCTTGTAACTGTCATGTATATGTGGAAATAAGAGGACAAATGCAACATACAGAATCCGTAACACCTTCTTCCAAAGGCCCCTGATTTCTATTTGGGGAACCATGTGGTTCCAAGGAAGCTGACCTCACTCCCAGTTCCGGTAATGAGCTCATCCCAGAAGAAAGAACATAACTGAGTCTACAGATGCTCCTACCAATTTCCAAGGAATCCAACCTTTGCTTCTAAACTGGAACATGTGACGTGAGCAGATACTGTTGACCGTTTCACTCCACTACTCCAGGGGAATTTTGTGCTATTGAATTTCATTTCATATCAGCAAAGGCAATCACTACAGCCATGAACTAGTGTTTGATCTAGGGCTAGGGGCATAACTTAACCATGAGTGCCAGAGGAAAGAGTGAGCAATTTTCATGAAGTTAGTTAGTCAAAGTGAGTTTTGCTGAGAAGGAGCAAAAAGTTGAAGGAAAAGGAATCAGCCATGCAGGTGTCCTAGAGAAGAGCGTTAGCGGCAAAGGAGCAGCTAAAGGTTGCAAAGGAGCAGCTGGTACAGCAAGGAGGCCAGTGTGACTGGAGCTGAGAGAGCAAGAGGAAAGCAACGAAAAGGTTAAAAACACAGAACAGGGGGGACATCCCCAGTGGTCCAGGGGTTAGGACTTTGCCGTCCAATGCAGGGGGGGGTGTGTTCGATCCCTGATGGGGGCGCTATGATCCCACACGCCTCACTGCCAGAAAAAGAAAACACAGAACAGAAGCAAGTGAAAGTGTGAGCCACTCAGGTGTGTCCGACGCTTTGTGACCCCATGGACTAGAGGCCGCCAGGCTCCTCTGTCCACAGAACTCTCTAGGCAAGAATACTGGAGTGGGTAGCTAGTCCCTTCTCCAGGGGATCTTCCCCACCCAGGGATCCAACCTGAGTCTCTTGCATTAGAGATGGTAAAGGCAGTCTTTACCATCTGAGCCAGAAACAATATTGTAACAAATTCAATAAAGACCTTAAAAACAGTCCACATCAAAAAAAAAAAAAAAAATTTTTTTTAAACTACAAAAAGAGGGGATTCAAACCAGATTATATAAGGCCATGGAAGGTCCCTAGAAAGGTTTTTGTTTTGAGCTGAATGATCTGAAAAGGCAGATGGATGGGGGGAAAAAGAGAACTATAAGCAGGACATCCTTTTATGGGAAAACCATTTCTTGTTCAAGTTGAGGTTTGAGAACTGAAGTTATGAACAAATTTCTATCACTATATCAAATGTACTATACTATATGTTGTGAAAAGTACCAAAAGTAAGATAAAATCCTTGTCTTTTGTGAGTTGATAATCTAATTGGAGAACAAAATGCACAAATACACTGAAAACAATAGAATGTTTAAACTGCAAGAAGCTTTAGGATAGTCTACAGTTTCTCTTCAATGAAAGTAATTTGAGCCAAGAAAGGGTAAGTGATTTATGCGAGGTTATGTGACTAGTTACTGGTGCAAGCAGACCTAGAAACGAGGTCTCAACCCCAAGTTCAGCGTAACACTGGAACGGAGGGTAAGCTGAAGACTATGTAGAAACCGCTTCTGCAAAGCAGACAGACACCTGTCCCTTTCACCTGCTGTTATGATGCCGCACAGACTGGGCCTGGGACTCCGAGGGAAGGAGTGTAAAGCAAAACTGACACCTATGCTGATAAGCAGATCCAATGGATCCAGAGATAAAGAGTCTTCTGTATTTTGATAAGAAAAGCATTCAAAGCTTCTCATATAAAGACTGTATTTTCTTCCTGACAAAGAGGCTCTGTTTCTCTGGAATTTCTAAAGGCTACAGAGAAAAAGGATAAGGCAAGTAAATCATCACCCTATGTGTTGATAGAGCCAGCCTCTCTCAAACTGTGTACAGACACCACTGGCTGGAGGAGAATCAACATCTCATGCCAAAAAATCCTCTCAGTGAAGTGGTGGTACTTCTGAAACATCCTAAGATTGAGTAACCAATAGAATTCCAGCATGCATTCCAAATCGTCAACACACCTAAGGATATGTTATCCAAATAATACACAGGGGGATTACAATGATTTCATCCTTATTTATAGATACTAATAATGGAAATAACCATTAAACCAGCTTTAAACTATTAACATGATTTTAAGTAGACTCTTAATATTAGAATACTAACATCTACAGTAAAATAAGCCTAATGTGAGAATGTGTCAATAAACAATTCTTAAGGCTTCTTTTAATTTTTTGTTTATTATTTTTATTTGGCTGTGCCAGGTCTCAGAGCATGGGGGAACTAGGTCCCTGACCAGGGATCCAACCCAGGCCCCCTGTACTGGGAATGCAGTCTTAGCCAACAGACCAGGGAAGTCCAATTCTTAAGTTTTTACACAATAGTTTGAACCTAATTATCACACAGGAGAAGGAAAGGGCAACCCACTCCAGTGTTCTTGCCTGGAGAATCCCAGGGACAGGGGAGCCTGGTGGGCTGCCGTCTATGGGGTCGCACAGTCGGACACAACTGAAGCGACTTAGCAGCAGCAGCAATTATCATATTGGCAAAGTAATTAATGGATGGAAATAACACAAAAGCATACTTTTTGCCTTTAACAAAGTGTCTGCTATTAAGAAAAACCTGTAAGAGCAGTTTTAGGTATTTAGTGCCCACACAATCCCACCAGGTTAAGAATTTAAATTTTAAGTTGCATGATCCCACATAAAAATCAGAGCACATACAATGAACATAAACTGCACACACTCAGAAAATAAACAGATAGTGCTAACTGGTGACCCACACACAGAGCATGCAGCAAGACCTCTGAGCTCCATGTGGAGACCCCATGACAGCCCCACATCCTCCACACTGTAGCTCTGGAACCTTCCATGTGAGTACACTTCACTGAGCTTCAACTTCCTCATCCATAAAATGAGGAGAGCCGCTGGGCCACCCAACACAGGGAGCTGCTGAGAAATTCCAACATTAACGCAAGACAGGATGTGCAAAATTCCTGTATGACCTGTAAATTATTATGCAAATGTAAATGACACAGAGAAATACCAAACGTAATACAGTGGCAGTAGCTCAGGTCTCGGGAAAAAGAAGTCCACATGCAGCACCTTGAGTTTTACTGATTTCTCAGGAGATTTCCTTTTCTAACGACTCAACAACAGTTCATGCCAAGTTTCCTGTTATGAACTTTAGGCCTCTGTTTACAGAGCGGTAAACAGATGCAAACCTGTCGCACGGCACTCTCCTTCTCCACACTACCCAACAAAACCCTCGAGAGAAGGCATTTCTGCCCCGCAGTGCGACGTGCACTTCAGTCTCATCTTTCCACGTGTTCTTCGACATGAAGAATGTGACCCATCTATTGAGCACCTACTTACTTCAGAGTGTGCAGAAGAAAAAGCAAAAAGAAAAAAATCTCTGAGGTTAATGGTCTAGCAGCCTGTAATGTTGATACTATAAAAGGAAGAATCCGTTAAAGGGATACAGACGTCACTTTTGGCCCTGAGGCACGAACAGGCAAAGACTAGCCCGCCCACCATAAATAGTGCAAAATAAAACTGCTCCTATTATACAGAGTGAAGTAAGCCAGAAAGAAAAACACCAATACAGTATACTAATGCATATATATGGAATTTAGAAAGATGGTAACGATAACCCTGTATGCAAGACAGCAAAAGAGACACTGATGTATATAGAACAGTCCTTTGGACTCTGGGAGAGAGAGAGAGGGCGGGATGATTTGGGAGGATGGCATTGAAACATGTATAATATCATATATGAAACGAGTCACCAGTCCAGGTTCCATGCACAATACTGGATGCCTGGGGCTGGTGCACCGGGACGACCCAGAGGGATGGTATGGGGAGGGAGGAGGGAGGAGGGTTCAGGATGGGGAACACATGTATACCTGTGGTGGATTCATGTTGATATGATGGCAAAACCAATACAATATTGTAAAGTTAAAAAATAAAATAAAATACTTTAAAAAAAAAAAAAAAGGATCCAAAACAAATGCTTTCAGATGCTGGCCAACAGACAAAGCAGGACTAGGGTCCCTGAGAAAAAGAAAACAAAGGGGATGGACCAGCACAGCGAGCTCCCTGGCTTCACACCTGGAGGCATTTGTGAAACCCCAGCATAGAGAGGAGAAGGGCAGTCAGCTGAGCGGAGGAAGGAGGGGCAAGCCGGCTGCGGCCCTTGTGGGAGGGGGGTACCGCAGGGGGCGCCCACAGGGCAGGGGGCGCCCGCAGTGGGGATCCCTGGGTGGGGGGCCCGCAGGGGGGAGCGGGTACCAACTCCAGACACTCCAAACATGCACGAGGTTCCGCTTAAGTCTCTTGGCAAACTCCAGGATGCACATGGGCCAGGTGGCCGTGAGCAGGTGGAGAGAGAGTCCCAAAGTCACACAGAACCCAGATAAGGCTACGCGGAGCGCCAGGAAAACCCCACTGAGACTCCGGGGATGGTGGGGGGTCAAAGGCCAGGGTTCTCATCCGTCTTCACTTCTGGAGAGCAGAGCCACTGACGAGGCTTCTGCTCCAGACCATCTCTTCCAGAATGTCTGATTACGGGGCAGGATGGATGCGCAGCTAGTTGTGGTCCAGGGGAGGGTCCCTGAGCTTAGGGAACCAGAGAGTGAGAGAGAGCGCACTGTGCAGCCAGCCTGCCTGCCCTCCGCTCCTGGAGGGACGTTTGCTGTCTTCCTTTGCTCTGGCTGGAGACAGTCTCTGTCTTCCAAGGCTGTTTCCTTCAATCCCATTAGTATCCTGTTAATAGTTTTAACCTGCTTTTAATGATTACATGACTTATTAATCGGATCTGATCCCTGGGTTGGCAAGATCCCCTGGAGGAGGGACCCACCTCTAGACCACAACCAGCTCCATTTGTAGGCACCCATGCAGGCCCACCCACCCTACCCCTGTGTTAACTGAGGGGCAAGGAAAAATGACGCAGACATGACTGCCACCTGATGTGCCAGGGGCAGCGGGGTCCTGTTTCTCAACCAGGAAATGGCTGTCATCTGACAGCATCCACAAACCGGGTAAAATCTCAAGACTTCACACACCTCTGCACATAAACCTGGAGAGCAAAACATTCTGCTGCTACTGCTGCTAAGTCGCTTCAGTCGTGTCCGCTTAGCAACCCCATGGACGGCAGCCCACCAGGCTCCTCCATCCATGGGATTTTCCAGGCAAGAGTACTGGAGTGGGGTGCCATTGCCTTCTGCTGCTGCTGCTGCTGCTAAGTCACTTCAGTCATGTCCAACTTTGTGCGACCCCATAGACGGCAGCCCATCAGGCTCCCCTATCCCTGGGATTCTCCAGGCAAGAACACCGGAGTGGGCTGCCATTTCCTTCTCCAGTGCATGAAAGTGAAAAGTCAAAGTGAAGTCACTCAGTCATGTCCGACTCTTAGCGACCCCATGGACTGCAGCCTACCAGGCTCCTCCATCCGTGGGATTTTCCAGGCAAGAGTACTGGAGTGGGGTGCCATTGCCTTCTCCTAGACCCACCCAAACACAGACTTAAAAGGAATCTTGAAGAAATCAAGCTGATCCATCAAAAATCTGACTGCCCACAAAAAAGAGAACTCAACATTTACTAAAGGAAGGTAATAAGCATTAAGCTGTCAATAACAGGCCACCCAAAACATTCAGTGTACAATGAAAAGTAATCAGACATGCAGAGATGCAATAACACGTAAGCCTACAACCAGGTCGGGAGGGATTGTGTGTAGAAAAAAACCCCAAGTGAACCAGACATAGAATTGGCAGAAAGGAATTTTAAGAGAGTGCTAAGGAAGGCAGACGACCCTGAAAGATGTCTATGCCCTAATCCCTGGAGCCTGTCATAACGTAGATTCTTCCTCTGTATTCAGTTCAGTTACTCAGTCATGTCCGACTCTTTTCAACCCCATGAATTGCAGCACACCAGGCCTCCCTGTCCATCACCAACTCCCAGAGTTTGTCCAAACTCATGTGCATCGAGTCAGCAATGCCATCCAGCCATCTTATCCTCTGTCGTCCCCTTCTCCTCCTTCCCCCAATCCCTCCCAGCATCAGAGTCTTTTCCAATGAGTCAACTCTTTGCATGAGGTGACCAAAGTATTGGAGTTTCAGCCTCAGCATCAATCCTTCCAATGAACACCCAGGACTGGTCTCCTTTAAGACGGACTGGTTGGATTATCTTTGCAGTTCAAGGGACTCTCAAAGAGTCTTCTCCAGCACCACAGTTCAAAAGCATCAATTCTTCAGCACTCAGCTTTCTTCACAGTCCAACTCTCACAAAGAAGAGAAGCGAAAAGCAAAGATATTCCCATTTGAATGCAGAGTTCCAAAGAATAGCAAGAAGAGATAAGAAAGCCTTCCTCAACGATCAGTGCAAAGAAATAGAGGAAAACAACAGAATAGGAAAGACTAGAGATCTCATCAAGAAAATTAGAGATACCAAGGGAACATTTCATGCAAAGATGGGCTCCATAAAGGACAGAAATGGTATGGACCTAACAGAAGCAGAAGATATTAAGAAGAGGTGGCAAGAATACACAGAAGAACTGTACAAAAAAGATTTTCACGACGCAGATAATCACAAGGGTGGGATCACTGACCTAGAGCCAGACATCCTGGAATGTGAAGTCAAGTGGGCCTTAGAGAGCATCACTATGAACAAAGCTAGTGGACGTGATGGAATTCCAGTTGAGCTGTTCCAAATCCTATAAGATGATGCTGTTAAAATGCTGCACTCAATATGCCAGCAAATTTGGAAACCTCAGCAGTGGCCACAAGATTGGAAAAGGTCAGTTTTCATTCCAATCCCAAAGAAAGGCAATGCCAAAGAATGCTCAAACTACCACACAGTTGCACTCATGTCACACTCTAGTAAAGTAATGCTCAAAATTCTCCAAGCCAGGCTTCAGCAATATGTGAACCGTGAACTTCCTGATATTCAAGCTGGTTTTCGAAAAGGCAGAGGAACCAGAGATCAAATGGCCAACATCCGCTGGATCATGGAAAAAGCAAGAGAGTTCCAGAAAAACATCTATTTCTGCTTTACTGACTAGGCCAAAGCCTTTGACTGTGTGGATCACAGTAAACTGTGGAAAACTCTTGAAGAGATGGGAATACCAGACCACCTGACCTGCCTCTTGAGAAACCTATATGCAGGTCAGGAAGCAACAGTTAGAACTGGACATGGAACAACAGACTGGCTCCAAATAGGAAAAGGAGTTCATCAAGGCTGTATAGTGTCACCCTGCTTATTTAACTTATATGCAGAGTACATCATGAGAAACACTGGGCTGGAAGAAGCACAAGCTGGAATCAAGATTGCTGGGAGAAATATCGATAACCTCAGATATGCAGATGGCACCACCCTCATGGCAGAAAATGAAGAGGAACTAAAAAGCCTCTTGATCAAAGTGAAAGAGGAGCGTGAAAAAGTTGGCTTAAAGCTCAAAATTCAGAAAACTAAGATCATGGCATCTGGTCCTCCGTATTAGGTTACCACAAACACAGTGACTTGAAGCATCACAAGAAGAGCATCCGAGATGATCCAGGTGGTCCTGACATAACAACAAGAATCCTTAAATATGAAAGACGGAATCCCAGGTGTCTGTGTCAGAGTGATGCAAATATGGTAACAACTGGCCAGCTTTGAAGATGAAAGGGAACCGTGAACCAAGGGACACAGGTGGCCTCTCAGATCAGGTCAGTCGCTCAGTCGTGTCCGACTCTTCGCACACCATGAATCGCAGCACTCCAGGCCTCCCTGTCCATCACCAACTCCCGGAGGTCGCTCAGACTCACATCCATCGAGTCAGTGATGCCATCCAGCCATCTCATTCTCTGTCGTCCCCTTCTCCTCCTGCCCTCAATCCCTCCCAGCATCAGAGTCTTCTCCAATGAGTCAACTCTTCGCATGAGGTGCCCAAAGTACTGGAGTTTCAGCTTTAGCATCATTCCTTCCAAAGACATCCCAGGGCTGATCTCCTTCAGAATGGACTGGTTGGATCTCCTTGCAGTCCAAGGGACTCTCAAGAGTCTTCTCCAACACCACAGCTCAAAAGCATCAATTCTTCGGTGCTCAGCCTTCTTCACAGTTCAGCTCTCACATCCATACATGACCACAGGAAAGACCATAGCCTTGACTAGGCGAACCTTTGTTGGCAAAGTAATGTCTCTGCTTTTGAATATGCTATCTAGGTTGGTCATAACTTTCCTTCCAAGGAGTAAGCGTCTTTTAATTTCATGGCTGCAGTCACCATCTGCAGTGATTTTGGAGCCCAGAAAAAGAAAGTCTGACACTGTTTCCACTGTTTGCCCATCTATTTCCCATGAAGTGATGGGACCAGATGCCATGACCTTCGTTTTCTCAATGTTGAGCTTTAAGCCAACCTTTTCACTCTCCACTTTCACTTTCATCAAGAGGCTTTTGAGTTTCTCTTCACTTTCTGCCAGAAGGGTGGTGTCATCTGCATATCTGAGGTTCTTGATATTTCTCCCAGCAATCTTGATTCCAACTTGTGTTTCTTCCAGTCCAGCGTTTCTCATGATGTACTCTGCATAGAAGTTAAATAAACAGGGTGACAATATGCAGCCTTGACGTACTCCTTTTCCTATTTGGAACCAGTCTGTTGTTCCATGTTCAGTTCTAACTGTTGCTTCCTGACCTGCATACAAATTTCTCAAGAGGCAGATCAGGTGGTCTGGTATTCCCATCTCTTTCAGAATTTTCCACAGTTTATTGTGATCTACACAGTCAAAAGCTTTGGCATAGTCAATAAAGCAGAAATAGATGTTTTTCTGGAACTCTCTTGCTTTTTCCATGATCCAGCGGATGTTGGCAATTTGATCTCTGGTTCCTCTGCCTTTTCTAAAACCAGCTTGAACATCAGGAAGTTCACGGTTCACATATTGCTGAAGCCTGGCTTGGAGAATTTTGAGCATTACTTTACTTGAGTGTGACACGAGTGCAACTGTGCGGTAGTTTGAGCATTCTTTGGCATTGCCTTTCTTTGGGAATGGAATGAAAACTGGCCTTTTCCAGTCCTGTGGCCACTGCTGAGTTTTCCAAATTTGCTGGCATATTGAGTGCAGCATTTTCACAGCATCATCTTATAGGATTTGGAACAGCTCAACTGGAATTCCATCACGTCCACTAGCTTTGTTCATAGTCATGCTTTCTAAGGCCCACTTGACTTCACATTAAATGGAAGAACACAGATTATCTCCTAGAACCTCCAGAAAAAAAGCACAGTCCTGCTGACACCTTGACTTTAGCCTAGTGATACTCATTTCAGATTTCTTACCTCCAGAACTGGAAGATAATAAATCTGTGCTGCTTCAAGTCACTGTGTTTGTTGTAATCTAATATAGAACCAATGAAAAACTTATAAAAGTTATTAAAAATACACATAAAATTTAAAAGAAAGGCTAGATTGAATGAATAGAGAAAGAATCTAAATGGAAAAATGGATATTACCAAAAATAACCAAATATGGAAAATCTAGAACTGAAATGTAATATTTTTATGATTTTCTTTCTTTTTTAATTGGAGGACAATTGCTTTACAATGCAGAAATATATTACTTGAAACAAAAAAATTCACTCTAAGGTTTAACAGCTCCTGGATACAACAGAATAAAAGCTTAGAAAAACTGAATACAGAATAGTTGAAATAATAAAAACTAAAGCACAGACAGAAAAAGAACTAAGAAATATAAAACAGCTTCTCTGATTGGTGAAACATCTAACATACGTGAACTGTAGTCCTAGGGGAAAAAAACAGTGCATAAGAGGGTGAACAGAAAAACAGTTTGAAAAAAAATAATGGTCAATAGTTTTCTGAATGTGAACACATACACACACGTGTGTGTGTATCTCCAAACAGTTCAACAAAGTCCCAGGCAGAATAAATGCAAAGAAAACCAAATTAGGTACATGATAATCAAATTTCTGAAAACTGTAATAAAAGAGAAAACCGTAAAAGCAGCCAGAGAGGGAAGAAAGATATACATCATATAGAGGAACAATGATTAAAAATTTCTACTGAGATCACATCAAAAACTTGGCAAGCCATAAAACCATGGAACAACTTCTTTAAAATGAGGAAAGAAGGTTCTATCAAACTAAGATTCTACTTCCAAATGAATTATACTTCAAAATAATGAATACATTTTAAGATAAACAAAAGCTAAGGAATTTCTCACCAGCAGATTTGACCTACAATGAATACTAAATAAAGATTTTCAAGCTAAAGGAAAATGATACTAGAGAGAAATTCAAAAGTACAGAAAGGCTGTCAGGGATGATAAACATGTAAGTAAATACAGAAGACTATTTTTAATATTTTCTAATTTATTTAATAAGTAATAGTTCAAACAGTAATAAATTATTGTGGGGATAACAACCTATGTAGAAACAAAGGCACCAAAGGAGGGAGGGAACAAATATAATTTACTGCCAGAAGGTTCTTATAATTTTAATTTATGGTAGACTGTGATCATTGTATAATCAATAAAATTATAAACCAATATAAGCAAAGAACCAATTATAGAACCAATAAAAACAAAGCCAATAGAAGAGAAAGGTATAAAATACTTTCTAAAACCCACTAATATAGAAGATAGAAGAAAAAACTGAAAACGGATTTTAAAACCCGACAGTACAAGCGTGAAAGTGTTAGTTGCTCAGTTGTGTCTGACTCTTTGTGACCCCCATTGACTGTACCCACCAGGATCTTCTGTCCATGGAATTTTCCAGCAAGAATACTGGAGTGGGTTGCCATTTCCTCCTCCCTCCCTCATCCGCCAAGGCAGCCCTGGATAGCACAACTAGAAAACAAACAAGTTGACGGTAGATTCAAACCCAAACATACAAATAATTACAGCGATGAATAAAAAAGGCAGCAATTATTGGACTGGATAGAAAAGTAAAACCCACATATATAGATCTTAAATACAGACAGAGATATGGTTTAAAAAAAAAGAACAGAAGAAGAATTTCATCCAAACACTAATCATGAGAAAGGCAGAGCAGCTCTATTCTTCAGACAAAAAGCATTACCAGAGACTAAGAAAGAAATCCCACGCACTAAAAGGGTTAGTTCATAAAGAAGATATACTCAAAAATGTGCATGCATCTCATGAGAGTGTTTCAAAATTCATGAAGCAAAAACTTCCCAAACCAAAAGGGGAAAATCAAGAAGTTCAATTAAGTTGGAGATGTTAACACTCCTCTCCCTGTAGCTGAAAAAACAGACCCCCAAATCAATAAAGAGATAAAGAATTTGAAAAACAGCATCAGCACCTTTACCTAATCAGCAATTTACAGCAATACAGCCAACAACTGCACAATATATACTCTACTTAGCACATGCAGAATACTCACCAGGACAGAACACATTACGGGCCCTAAAACAAACCTTACGTTTTCGAGTACGGGTCATATACAGAGTAGGTTCTCTGACCTCAATTAAACCACATTAAAAGGCAACAGGGTCATTTGCAGAGGCGTGCAGGGATCTAGAGACTGTCGTACAGAGTGAAGTCGGTCAGGGAAAAACAAACGTGTTATACTGATGCATATATGTGAAATCTAGAAAAATGGTACAGGTGATCTTTGCAAAGCAAAAACAGAGAACAAACGTATGGATACCAAGGGAGAACTCGGGGGTGGGAGAAGGAAGAACTGGGAGATTGGGATTGATGTATAGACGCTGCTGAGACTGTGTATCAAATACATAAGTGATGAGAACCTGCTGCAGGGCACAGGGAGCTCTCCTCAGTGCTCTGCAGGGACATAAATGGGAAGGAAATCCAAAAACAAGGGGACCTATGTTGAAGTATGGCTGATTCACTTCGCTGTACAGCAGAAAACTAACACAATATTGCCAAGCAACTGTTCTCCAGTAAAAATCAATTAAAAAAAAAAAAAAAGCAGCAGGGTCTGCACTGTGCAGCGGGCTGTGCACCATGGTCACCAGCGTCTGGGCTTGGACAGGCCGCGGGGCCCCCTTGGAGACCCTGAGCGAGGCTGTGCCCGCAGGCACAGGTGCCCCTGCGCTCCACACCCAAGCGCTGCCTGCAGGCAGCACCGCAGCAGCAACTCACCCGGCGCGACCTAGGGCACGCAAGGCGACAGCAACCGTGACGGGCCTCACCCGGTGTCACACCTGACCTCAGCACAAACCTGGGAGGAGGACAGGACGCTCCCCGTTGTGTAGAGGAGTCCAGTCTAAGCTACAGAATTAAGCCTACAAGTCAAAGCTGACTCCCAAGTCCAGGGTCAGGGGCGACCCCACAGCGGCCCTGAGGTGTTTAAGGCACAAAACTGAACAGAAATGAACAAGGCTGCTTCACGGTTAGCTGAAGATGGGGCTACAATTTCATTTTTCAATCATCCAGAAGGGATATAGAGAGCACTAACAATATGATGGAGGCTAAAGTCCATCCCGAATGGATTTACAGTGTAGCTGGGAGGACAATATTGATTATTAAATGCCATACATGTTTAAAAGGCAATAACAATGACATGCCAGAACGAATCCCCAGTACTTAGACACTAAGCACTACATTTCTAAGTAACTCATGGGCCAAGAGATGAGAAGAGAAATCAGAAAATATTTCAACTACGGGGAAGGCAATGGCACCCCACCCCAGTAATTTTGCCTGGAAAATCCCATGGACGGAGGATCCTGGTAGGTTCCAGTCCATGGGGTCGCTAGGAATCGGACATGACTGAGCGACTTCACTTTCACTTTTCACTTTCATGCATTGGAGAAGGAAATGGCAACCCACTCCAGTGTTCTTGCCTGAAGAATCCCAGGGACGGGGGAGCCTGGTGAGCTTCGGTCTATGGGGTCGCACAGAGTCGGACACGACTAAATCGACTTAGCAGCAGTAGCAGTAGCAGCACCAGGACATAATAATGAAAACATCAAAACTTGTGGGATATAGCTGAAACAATACTTAAAGGTAAATTTATACATTTATGACTATATTAGGAAAAAGGTTTAAAAAAAAAATTAGTGCTCTGGACTTGCCTGGTGTCCAGTGGCTAACACTTGCACTCCCGATGGCGGGGGCCAGGGTGCAATCCCTGGTTGGGCAACTAGATCCCACATAGCACAACCAAGACTGGTGCAGCCAAAAAAATAAATTTTTAAAAAATAAAATTAAAAAAATCAATGCTCTAATTTTCCACATTAAGAAGCTAGATGACACCTGTAACTAAAAGAATATTGCGTATCAACTAAACTTCAATTTTCATTAAAAAAGGCAAATAAATAAACAATAAAAAACTGAAAGTAAGAAGAAGAAATGGAAGAAGAGGAAGGAGCAGGAGGAAGGAGGTGGGAGCGGAAGACAGGAAGCAGCAGCAGCAGGAGGAGAAGCTGGAAGAAGTGAAATCCAAAATAAGGAGGAAGAAAACAATAAAGAGCAAGAAATCAGTGAGACAGAAAATGAACAAATAGTGGAGAAATGATCAGAATTCTAACTCCTCCTCTGAAAATATCAATGAAGCTGGTGAACCCTAGAACTCGAATGATCAAGAAAAAAAAAGGAGAATACTCGAGTCACAAACTCTGGGTGAAAACAGGGGCTTATCGTGACAGATCTTACAGAAATTAAAAAGATAATGCTAAATTTTATACACATCTTTGTACAAACATTTTTTAATATTAGACAAAACAAGAAAATTCCTCCAACGATGCAATTACCAAAGCCATCACAAGAAGAACCAAGAAATCTGAAGAGCCATTTGTATGACAGAGAAACTGAAATCATAATTAAAATCTTTCCTACATAAAAAAAATTCAGAACCAAGCCACATCACTGGTGAATTCTTATCAAACATTTAAGGAAATAATATCAGTAATTCAATTAACTTTCTTTTCTCTGTACACTAGCAATAATATAACTGTAATGAAGCTGACCTATATCAGAAACATATGCAAAACACTGATCCTGATTTCTTCCTTGGGTTCTGTAGCTCCTTGGCAAAAATCCAAAAACCTGAAATCATTAAAAAAGAAAGAGTAATTTGACTAGAAAGAAATATTTTAACTTCTGAATAAAGATCATAGACAAAATTTTAAAATATAAATGTTACACTGGAAAAATAAGACTAGTTGATAATTAATGGATACAGATAAAACTAAAGGCTTTACATATGAAACATACAAAAAACAAAAACAAAAAATGTATCACTGAAAAAATGCCAGCTTTTCCAATCAATCAAAAAATATATAAAGTAAGATAGATAAAAATGTTTTCAAAAACTTAAGAGGGAAGATATCTCTGGAAACTATGGAGACCATAAAAAGACATTGTGGGGAGGAGAGGTGAGCAGAGTTTGACAGATTTAGGACAGTGAAGCACTCTGTGACACTATAAAGGAGGCTATGCATCATTGTCCAGTCGTCCAAAACCCACACAATAGACACCACCAAGCGTGACCCCTAATGAAATCTATGGACTTTGGGCGACCGATGTGTCCAAGTTCATCAGTTACAGAAAATGAGCCATTCAGCTGTGGGATGTTGATAACAGAAAAGGCAGGAGGGAGCCGTAGCAGGGAAATTCTACTCTGTATTTTCCACTCAACTTTGCTATGAACTTGAAAGTGCTCGTACAAGTAGTCTATTTTTCAAAAAATATACATGTAGGACTTCAAAGATGGAATTGGAAAAAAAAACAGCGTGAATTATTTTATGAATGTTTTAATATTGACTGCATATTACAATATGTGTTTTAAATATGCTGAGTCACAAAAAATGGAGTGGCCATCATGGTCAACAAAAGAGTCTGAAATGCAGTACTTGGATGCAATCTCAAAAATGACAGAATGATCTCTGTTCATTTCCAAGGCAAACCATTCAATATCACAGTAATCCAAGTCTATGCCCCAACCAGTAACGCTGAAGAAGCTGAAGTTGAACGGTTCTATGAAGACCTACAAGACCTTTTAGAACTAACACCCAAAAAAGATGTCCTTTTCATGATAGGGGACTGGAATGCAAAAGTAGAAAGTCAAGAAACACCTGGAGTAACAGGCAAATTTGGCCTTGGAATACGGAATGAAACAGGGCAAAGACTGATAGAGTTTTGCCAAGAAAATACACTGGTCATAACAAACACCCTCTTCCAACAACACAAGAGAAGACTCTATACATGGACATCACCAGATGGTCAACACCAAAATCAGATCGATTATATTCTTTGTAGCCAAAGATGGACAAGCTCTATACAGTCAGCAAAAACAAGACCAGGAGTTGACTGTGGCTCAGACCATGAACTCCTTATTGCCAAATTCAGACTTAAACTGAATAAAATAGGGAAAACCACTAGACCATTCAGGTATGAACTAAATCAAATCCCTTATGATTATACAGTGGAAGTGAGAAATAGATTTAAGGGCCTAGATCTGATAGAGTGCCTGATGAAATATGGAATGAGGTTCATGACACTGTACAGGAGACAAGGACCAAGACCATTCCCATGGAAAAGAAATGCAAAAAAGCAAAATGGCTGTCTGGGGAGGCCATACAAATAGCTGTGAAAAGAAGAGAAGTGAAAAGCAAAGGAGAAAAAGAAAGATATAAACATCTGAATTCAGAGTTCCAAAGAATAGCAAGAAGAGATAAGAAAGCCTTCTTCAGCGATCAATGCAAAGAAATAGAGGAAAACAACAGAATGGGAAAGACTAGGGATCTCTTCAAGAAAATCAGAGATACCAAAGGAACATTTCATGCACAGATGGGCTCAATAAAGGACAGAAATTGTATGGACCTAATAGAAGCAGAAGATATTAAGAAGAGATGGCAAGAATACACAGAAGAACTGTACAAAAAAGATCTTAACAACTCAGATAATCACGATGGTAAGATCACTGACCTAGAGCCAGACATCCTGCAATGTGAAGTCAAGTGGGCCTTAGAAAGCATCACTACGAATAAAGCTAGTGGAGGTGATGGAATTTCAATTGAGCTGTTTCAAATCCTGAAAGATGATGCTGTGAAAGTGCTGCACAAATAGGCCAGTAAATTTGGAAAACTTAGCAATGGCCACAGGACTGGAAAAGGTCAGTTTTGTTCCAATCCCAAAGAAAAGCAATGCCAAAGAATGCTCAAACTACCGCACAATTGCACTCATCTCACATGGCACCCCACTCCAATACTCTTGCCTGGAAAATCCCATGGACGGAGGAGCCTTGTAGGCTGCAGTCCATGAGGTGGCTAAGAGTCAGACACGACTGAGCGACTTCACTTTGACTTTTCACTTTCATGCACTGGAGAAGGAAATGGCAACCCACTCCAGTGTTCTTGCCTGGAGAGTCCCAGGGATGGGGGAGCCTGGTGGGCTGCCGTCTATGGGGTCACACAGAGTCAGACACGACTGAAGTGACTTAACATTAACACATGCTAATAAAATAATGCTCAAAATTCTCCAAGCCAGGCTTCAGCAATATGTGAACCGTGAACTTCCTGATGTTCAAGCTGGTTTTCGAAAAGGCAGAGGAACCAGAGATCAAATTGCCAACATCCGCTGGATCATGGAAAAAGCAAGAGAGTTCCAGAAAAACATCTATTTCTGCTTTATTGTCTATTCCAAAGCCTTTGACTGTGTAGATCACAATAAACTGTGGAAAATTCTGAAAGAGATCGGAATATACCAGACCACCTGATCTGCCTCTTGAGAAATTTGTATGCAGGTCAGGGAGCAACAGATAGAACTGGATATGGAACAACAGACTGGTTCTAAATAGGAAAAGGAGTACATCAAGGCTGTATATTGTCACCCTGTTTATTTAACTTCTATGCAGAGTACATCATGAGAAACGCTGGACTGGAAGAAACACAAGTTGGAATCAAGATTGCTGGGAGAAATATCAATAACTTCAGATATGCAGATGACACCACCCTTATGGCAGAAAGTGAAGAGGAACTCAAAAGCCTCTTGATGAAAGTGAAAGTGGAGAGTGAAAAAGTTGGCTTAAAGCTCAACATTCAGAAAACGAAGATCATGGCATCTGGTCCCATCACTGCATGGGAAATAGATGGGGAAACAGTGGAAACAATGTCAGACTTTATTTTTCTGGGCTCCAAAATCACTGCAGATGGTGACTGCAGCCATGAAATTAAAAGACGCTTGCTCCTTGGAAGGAAAGTTATGACCAACCTAGATAGCATATTCAAAAGCAAAGACATTACTTTGCCATCAAAGGTTCACCTAGTCAAGGCTATGGTCTTTCCTGTGGTCATGTATGGATGTGAGAGCTGGACTGTGAAGAAGGCTGAGCGCCTAAGAATTGATGCTTTTGAACTGTGGTGTTGGAGAACACTCTTGAGAGTCCCTTGGACTGCAAGGAGATCCAACCAGTCCATTCTGAAGATCAGCCCTGGGATTTCTTTGGAAGGAATGATGCTAAAGCTGAAACTCCAGTACTTTGGGCACCTCATGTGAAGAGTTGACTCATTGGAGAAGACTCTGATGCTGGGAGGGATTGGGGCAAGAGGAGAAGGGGACGACAGAGAATGAGATGGCTGGATGGTATCACTGACTCGATGGACATGAGTTTGAGTGAACTCTGGGAGTTGGTGATGGACAGGGAGGCCTGGGGTGCTGTGATTCATGGGGTCGCTAAGAGTCGGACATGACTGAGCGACTGATCTGAGTCACAAAAAAGAGGAGTAATAGGGGCTTCCCTGGTGGTCTAGTGGATAAGATTCTGTGCTGCGAAGCAGGGGCCCAGGTTCGATCCCTGCTCAGGCAACTAGATCCCACATGCTGCATGCCGCAACTAAGATTAAAGACCCCAAGAGGCACAGCTGAGACCCAGCACAGCCAAATAAACAAACATTAACATAGGAAAAAGAAAAAAAAGGAAAAAAAAAAAAACAACACCCAGTATTGTCGAGAACTGCTGTACTCAAACTCTCTCTTGCACTGTTGATAAGAGAATGCTGTACCTTTCTGTATGATAATCTGGCAACACATTTCAAAAGTTAAACAGTGACACTTTTAAGAATTCATTTATTCAAAGTAGATAACAAAAGTAATGCAATGAGATGGATGCACAGTAGGCCCATACAACCCAATTCTAGGCAGCTATTAAGTCCAGTGAATTAGACTGCTATTTTCAAACACAGAGAGACATTCATGATAAACTGTCAAGTTGACAATGAAACTGTCAGATTACAGGACACTATAGACAGAGAAGCCAGTTTATGAAAAAGTACGTAATATTAATGCACACGTACGCACCATATAGAGATGTATAGTAGATTATTCAACAAAATTTTAATCATGATATTCTGTGAGTGATGAGATGTAGTGATTTTTTTTTTGCCTCGTCATATCTTCTACTTTCACTTGAATTTTTTTTTTTTTTATCATAGGCCTGGATCTTTTTCCCCAAAACATAAGGGAGGGCATTTATAGTCACAAACATATATGGACAACACATTTATTGAGTATCAGCAGTTGGCTACTCTAACTTCCAATATATTTTGGCAAAGTTCACTGTGTCTAAAGAAACCACTCACCGATTATGTACTTTGGGGAAAGTTCCTCAATTCACCCTACTTTTTTGATATAAGATTAAGGTGGCCTGGAAAGAGTGAATTTCAGGGTTAAAGTCTGGCGACTACAGTGTGAGCCCAGCACTGCCAAACTGGGACAAGACTGATAGAAAGTTAAAGGAGCGATTCCCGTGGGACACACTTTCTGCAACACTTTCCACTAGTCCATGTCAGCAGTTGTAGCAAACTGCAAATCAGGAAACACACAATGGTTCAGGACACCAAAATGATGAAAAGGGAGAAAAATCAGAATTTTTTAAATGGGAAGAAAATCAGTAAGATGAAATATGTGAATAAATAGAGATACTGAGAAAAGAAAATGAGCTTAAACAAAAATTTCCATTACAAAAAAAAAAAAACTGACAGTTGACTAGACTGCCTGAAAGACGAAATAAGTTTAAGCTATGCCTTGGCCAAACAGAGAATGAAAATTTGATCACTGTCCACATGTTAAGATCTAAAATACCTGAAATATGAGATTCCTGTAAGTATCCTTTATACTTGTAATGAGTAAGATGAATGTGGTATCTGGCTCCTGCATTTACAAGCAAGCAGTCTCATCACTGACCAGTCTACCTTCATTTAAATCCTACTGAACACAGAGCACCACGCTAGACATATGCAATTCAAAAGGACATGCGACATTATTTCCTGCTTTTGAAAAGCTTACCATTTATTCAAGGAAGGAACTGGAGTACCAGCACAAACTTAGATCCAATGATAAGAACTGAGACACACGGCAGAAGAACAGAGTTATGGCCCAAGAGTGAGAGTGATGCTGAGTCATCACACCTGAATCTGAGCTGTGTCAGCAGCAACTTGATGCTACAACACAGACCATGGGAAAGGAGCAGACTTCCCCCTGCTTCCCATGACGACTGGGCCGGAGAACTGGAAATGATTTAGCTACAAGATATTACTTCACTGAAAATAAAATACCAACCATTAAATAAGTTGTCATTCCGTGCACCACCTGGTCAGTACTGGATTCCTGTTGAAACACTGCCAGAACTGAGAGGGAAAGGAAGTCATCAGGAAATAATAGCTGTCTCTATCCGCTTGACACGGACTTCACCAGTGCAGTAATTAAAACAAGGAGAAAGGGTCTGTGCAGTAAGTTTTATAAAGCCTGGCGAGCTCCCCAAAACTGAAAAACAAATAAATTTTAAAAAGAAAACGCTTAGACAAACCAAAGACCAGTGAGCCAGGACTTCTGACTAATTCAGAACAACTCTTCCTCATAGCCTTATTAATAAATGAATCTTCAAATCAGAAGCGATCCCATTCAGAGAGGATATTAATACAGGCACTTCAATAAATTAAACAGAATCAAAACTTCATCATACCCAGCTGTAATTATTGGCTTCTCAAGAGCTCAATCTTCTACTGTGAGTAGCACTTACAGATGGGGCTGGAAGGCGTCCAAAAACCTAACAAATATGATAAACCTGATGTACGTTGTCTCTCACTAGATTGTAAATTCCTTGATGTCTGCGGCCAGTATCATCTCTACATTCCTTTTAGCATAAGGGATGACGTTTTATACGTTCAGATGGATAAATGGGTGGACAGACAAGCCGTGAACAAACAGTTGTATGTGACAGAGATTAAGAGTTTTAACAGAATACTTGGAATGTTTGGGAAACCAACTAGCAGGTTGTTAAAGACAGGTTCTGGGAAAGGGAAATGACTAGAGTGTGAAGGTGGCTGGAAGGGGGACAGAAGAGGTGCTCTCTACAACAAAGCCTCCGCTGGTCAACGTGGGGGAAGCAGGGCACTGAGATGGCACGAGGCCTGGCAATGCCAAAGAATGCTCAAACTACTGCACAATTGCACTCATCTCACACGCTAGTAAAGTAATGCTCAAAATTCTCCAAGCCAGGCTTCAGCAATATGTGAACCGTGAATTTCCTGATGTTCAAGCTGATTTTCGAAAAGGCAGAAGAACCAGAGATCAAATTGCCAACATCTGCTGGATCATGGAAAAGCAAGAGAGTTCCAGAAAAACATCTATTTCTGCTTTATTGACTATGCCAAAGCCTTTGACTGTGTACATCACAATAAACTGTGGAAAATTCTGAAAGAGATGGGAATACCAGACCACCTGACCTGCCTCTTGAGAAATCTGTATGCAGGTCAGGAAGTAACAGATAGAACTAGACATGGAACAACAGACTGGTTCCAAATAAGACAAGGAGTATGTCAAGGCTGTATATTGTCACCCTGTTTATTTAACTTATATGCAGAGTATATCATGAGAAATGCTGGACTGGAAGAAACACAAGTTGGAATCAAGATTGCTGGGAGAAATATCAAGAACCTCAGATATGCAGATGACACCACCCTTATGGCAGAAAGTGAAGAGGAACTCAAAAGCCTCTTGATGAAGGTGAAAGTGGAGAGTGAAAAAGTTGGCTTAAAGCTCAACATTCAGAAAACGAAGATCATGGCATCTGGTCCCATCACTTCATGGGAAATAGATGGGGAAACAGTGGAAACAGTGTCAGACTTTATTTTTCCGGGCTCCAAAATCACTGCAGATGGTGACTGTAGCCATGAAATTAAAAGACGCTTACTCCTTGGAAGGAAAGTTATGACCAACCTAGATAGCGTATTCAAAAGCAGAGCCATTACTTTGCCAACAAAGGTTCGCCTAGTCAAGTCTATGGTCTTTCCTGTGGTCATGTATGGATGTGAGAGCTGGACTGTGAAGAAGGCTGAGCGCCGAAGAATTGATGCTTTTGAGCTGTGGTGTTGGAGAAGACTCTTGAGAGTCCCTTGGACTGCAAGGAGATCCAACCAGTCCATTCTGAAGGAGATCAGCCCTGGGATTTCTTTGGAAGGAATGATACTAAAGCTGAAACTCCAGTACTCTGGCCACCTCATGCGAGGAGTTGACTTATTGGAAAAGACTCTGATGCTGAGAGGGATTGGGGGCAGGAGGAGAAGGGGACGACACAGGATGAGATGGCTGGATGACATCACCAACTCTACGGACATGAGTTTGGATAAACTCCGGGAGTTGGTGATGGACACGGTGGCCTAGCGTGCTGAGATTCATGGGGTCACAAAGAGTCAGACACAACTGAGCAACTGACCTGAACTGAATCTCACCTCATCATCAGAGATTCAGAGACGTTGGCCCTTAGTTCATTCCCATTCTAATCAGCTTCTAGTTTGTCAATATTAACTCTCAGAAGTTCAAAATTTTTACACATATATAGAATACTTACTCTCCTGTTTAAATTAGTGAATGTTAAAAAAAAAAAAAAAAAGTTGGAAGAAAGGTGTGTAAAGAACAGTCACATTGTGACTTCCAAGGCCTGCTCAGTCTCTGTGGATGCCACCAAGCCTTTACAGGAGAACTGCCAGACGCAGTGCTAAATCTGTATTCTCCACCAAACATCATCTTCAAAATGAAACTAACTCGGTGGCCCAAAACACTCTAGCACCTTCCATCCTCCGTGCACCTGACCCTTGCGCAGGGGGGGCCGGGAGGCTTCCCTACCACCTTCCTCTCACATTCCTTTCTTCCATGCTGATCACACACATCACAATAGGAGGGAAGTTCACCACTGACGTCTGATTTCTGCTGACGTAATCACACCTTTTTTCAAAGACTTCAAGAACACAATATAGAACCAAGAGTGACTTACAGCCATTTACAAAGCACTTTCATGCCATTTTCTATCGGACTCTCATAACAATTCTTGAGATACAAAGTGCAAACGTCTTGTAACTATGAAAAGTGAAATCAACCAACGCTAAACAACTCTACCAAGTTATGAAAGTAATCAACAGCCAAGCCAGGACCAAAAGCACATTCCACCCTCGTCCCGTGTCTCTACTCCATCACCAAGTCTGTGAGGCTTTATTCTGTTCTATCCATAGAAGGATTCCAGACTTTAGGTTTTTAGAAAATCATGTCATCGGACCCATTTACCCCTACTTACCTTGAGACAGAGATTTGACTGGCTACTCACATTCAATCAAAGAGTAAGCGTCAGTTTTATTTAGAGTGTGTCTGCTGAGAGTTTCTGAAATTACCTTTCATAATATTCACCACCCGCCCCTCATGCACCATTGGTGGAAATATAAACTGGTGCAGCCACTCTGAGAAACAGTATGGAGGTGCCTCGAAAAATTAAAGATACAACTACCACAGGAAGAAAACAAAGACACTAATTAGAAAAGTTACATGCACCTCTGTTCACTGCAGCATTATTTACAATAGCCAAGATATAGAAGCAACCCAGGTGCCTGTCGACAGATGGAAGTGTACACAGACAGAGACAGAGTACTGGAGTGGGGTGCCATTGCCTTCTCCGAAACACTATGCTATATTATGCTATTTTTACTTTCCAATCAAAGAAAGAAAGAAGTAAACTGGTTAAAGAAATACAATAACAATATTCACTCCTCTAATAGCTTCCCTCGTCTCTTCACTAGAAAAAGCAACAGATGCCAAAGGGCACCCTGCCCTTTGGGGTGGTGCCCAAAAAGATCAAAACTTTTTTCAAACAAAAAGTATTTCATGAAATGATTTTTTTAAACAATAAAGGAGTAAAAACTCTTAAAAAACCAAATAAATCAACACAAAAAAATAAAAAAGCAAAGTACGATTAAAAGTAAAATTACGAACTGAAGAATTAACACAGTCCAAAGAATATAAAAATATTAAATGTCTCATAAATGAAAGAATAAACACCCAGTACACCAAAAAGCAAAAGTGAAAGGAGGTAAATACAAATTCCAGGATTTAACGCCTCCGTGCAGATGGCAGGAGGCGGCACAGACAAGCCGCAGGCCTCACTGGCCCCAGTTACTAGTTAAAGATCCAGAAGCAGGAACAGGGCCTCTGGCCCTTCCTCTGGCTGCAGAAGCTTCAACACCCCTGCCCTCTGGGCCGTCAACATGTGTGTGGGAGGAAGACAGCTCTCCAAGACCACGGAGCTCCACCTTACTCATCACCTCCTCCAACGCAGAGACGGAGCAAGAGTACCCGCCGTCCACTCTCCCCAGCTTCAGCTTTTAAATTAAGGGCTGCAACTCAGAATAAGAATCACTAAGTCCCTTAACGATAATAAATGAATAATTCTTGTGTTTTGACCAAATTAAATTCAGCCATACCTTAAAAAAGGAAAATTCTAGGTGTACTTTAAATTATATTTTAAAGTAAATAGAAATCATACGTATTTCAGAGCTGCCTCCCTGGAAAAGACCCGGATGCTGGCAAAGATTGAGGGCAGGAGGAGAAGCGGGCGACAGAGGATGAGATGGTTGGATGGCATCACCCACTCAATGGACATGAGTTTGAGCAAATGCTGGGAGATGGTGGAAGACAGAGGAGCCTGGTGTGCTGCAGTCCATGGGGTTGCAAAAAGGCGGACGTGACGGTGACCAAACAACAAGTTGTGTTAAATCTGTCAATTGTACCAAGTACAATACACATCATACATTTCAAAGAATTACAATACCATGAAGATGCAAGCTGTAAAAAATGGTAAATGTAACTTGGTCTTGCTGTGATGACTCAGAAGGCATTTCTGGTGTTCAGTGACCTCATTGCCAATACCCTGGCCACCATTTGAAGAAACCACAAGTAAGAAAGTAGTGGTGTTATGATGCAAGGTTTAAGGCAGAAAATTTAACATGAAAGGCATCTCCATCTTCTTCCCATGCTTATCAAACACAAAATGATCACTGTCAATTTCAATCATACCTGAGGGAAATAAATCAAAAACTTACCAAGAGATTCTATGAATCCCCAAACTGAGAAACTCCAAGGAAGTGGATTTTCTAATGGCCTTATAAAGAATTCTAGATAGCTACACCAGCCTCAACGGCCAGTGTAGAACAAAGCCAAGTACAAAGTACTGCACCATAGATCACTCATTTACATCCTCAACTGTCAAGCTATCAAATCGTCAATACATATTTACAAATTAAAATGCTGGCTTTCAACTTGTATTCCAGTTTAATGCTTCCACCTTTTGGAGTAAACAGTTATGAAAAAACACAATAGTAACCACTGAAAACTTGGAAACTAGTATTTTTGTATGTGGTTTTCAGCTTAAAATGTCCTCTGTGACATGTCAAAACCTGTACACAGTAAACACAACCAATATACACCCTTGACGAAATTGTGTTGTCCCTTATTTTCAACAAAATTTTCTGAAGATACTTGTCATCAAATCACACTCTGCACAGCAAAACAACACCAAAACTTAGGTCTCATGTCCTCTGTATTAATAAGAACACAATAAAAAGAGAAAAAGAAATATTTTTTAAAAATAAACTCATTGTTTATAGTTATTAAATAGAAAATACCATTCTAATTTATATAAAAGACTAACAATGACCAAGACCTTGAAAAAGATTCCCCAAATATCACATGACTTCCTCTTCCAAACATTATATCCAAGACACACTGGAATCTCAAAAAAAACAAAACTTCATAATTCTTCCTGAACCACATCCAAATATTTTTAAAGTGCAGACCTTGAGGACATTAACACACTTCTGAACTCACTGTGTTTCATTTTAGCCAATGTCTTCTGCACAAATTCATGCTGTTTCAAATAATTTTTAATTGAAATTAATAAAAAGTCTAAATTTTACCACTACTCAAGGGACAACATTTTACAGGACTGGTTAATTTTCATTAATGATCATGAGCACTAAACATATCTTTATGCTGGTGCAGCTCTGCTACCCAACCAAGACAAAATTATTTCTGAAATGACTAATTTCTGGACGTGTACACGCTTGCAGAAGACCATCAGATGTACTAAACTGATAGCTCTATGCTTTATTTTCAGATTCAAATGATAAATAAGAAGGAACTGAAAGAGGAAAAGGCTCCACCTGATCTTTACCAGTTCTGCCTACTAAGACAGAGTTTGTGGTTTATCGACAGTTCTACCAAAAAAAAAAAAAATTAAATAAAGCACATATTGCTTGTGAAGGTAAAAAAAATAGCCTTTCAAAGCTCTACACATTAAATTTTTTTAAGATTTAAGAAATATAAAATAGGTGTTGGAAATACAGCAGAACCTTTTACTAATTTCATTGTGATAACAGAGTATAACTTAACAAGTCACTATTGAACATCATCTGTATGATGACAACTTCCAAAAATCTGCAAGATATCCAAAGACAGGCTTGTCCTTAAAAACCTAAAATCCAGTATTCACAGAGAGCAACAAAGACCAAGTTCAAGGTAGACTATAACTGCCATGAGGCAAATATCAAAAGGATAATTACTCAGCGACTTCTTTTTATATCTTTTACTTCTGTAGCTTCACTTCCACAAATTTCACCTGCTTGATAAAGCTGTTACGTTCTTAAAGAAAATAAGATATTGATAGTAATACCTCTCAATACCTTTCACAATTTTCATTCTTTTTCTTTAAAAGCCATCTTAGTACCTTAATAATGGTGCTTGAACAAGTGAACAAATACTCACTGAACAGATATTTAGGGTCAGACACTGTTTCAGGCTCTGAGTAAACAAAACTAAGCCCCACAAGCCCCTGCCTAGGCGGTTGACACCATAGCTGAGAGACTGCTTCTTAATCACCTTCCTTAGTCACAAGTATTTAGACCAAAAGCGATATATTCTTTATTCTTAATTAGTCACAAGATTCTGAATATGAAGTACAACTACCTTTGGAACGAGATAACTGCCTGGAACCCAACTGAGAGCTGACGAGACATGCGGCTGTCTCCCCTCCATCACCTGGGGACCCCCGGGCCCCCCGGCCCCTCTGCACAGAGCTCAGGGACCTGCCCTCCCCACACTGGGCGTGGACACTGCAGAGCAGACCGCAGCCCTGACACCACCACAATCCCTGACCTGAAACTGACATCCTGTGAGAATGCCATCTTCTCAACTGCTCTGCCTCTGTGCTCGACACATAACTGGCGCTCAGAAACACGCGCTCAGTGAATGAAAGAAGACTGAGACTCTCCTATGACGTTCACACTCTTCTTGCCATTTTCATCTTTTGACTGATCCCTGTTAAAAGATGCTAATGTAGTATCACAACAACTCTGGTCTAGCCTAGCATCAGGGATGTTCTCAACAGGCGGCTTTCTCAAACTGCTGCAGAAAAGGTCAAAGCTATTAGAAAATGCTGATTATTTTAGGGGCGGCACAGCCTAATGGTTCGAGAATCAGAAAAACAGATTCAAGTTGCAGTCCCACCTCTGGGAGCTGTGTGTTACTTAACCTTTCTGAGATTCCATGTCCTCATCTTTATGAAAATAACAATCCCCACTTCATGTGGCTGTACTGAAGATAAAGAGGATATATAGACTCTTTCCCGGAAAAGGCAGTGGCACCCCACTCCAGCACTCTTGCATGGAAAATCCCATGGACGGAGGAGCCTGGTGGGCCACAGTCCACGGGGTCGCTAAGAGTCGGACAAGACTGAGCAACTTCCCTTTCACTTTTCACTTTCATGCATTGGAGAAGGAAATGGCAACCCACTCCACTGTTCTTGCCTGGAGAATCCAAGGGATGGGGGAGCCTCGTGGGCTGCCATCTATGGGGTCACATAGAGTCAGACACGACTGATGCGACTTAGCAGCAGCAGCAGACTCTTTCCACAGCTACTGACACACTGTTAAATATTAGTTTTATTTCTATTTCTGTAATACATCTAACTGGAGGCCTAATCAGAGAAAATAAATTGGTAAATTAGGTGTTGTAATCATACGATCACTTTATTGCATTAACTGGGAAGTTACAAACCAAAAAAAAAAAAAAAAAAAGAAGTCTTAATGAAATTCACTCTAAATATACTTACACACATATTAAAGCTGTTAACCACAAACTACAAACATAGTATCAATATAAACCGGGAAAATGAGAAAACCCAACCGACAGAGGTGTACTTGATCCTCAGTTCAGAGATCTTTGCACCACAGCAAGTTTGCATCATTCTAATTAATTCAGGTGTACCAGGCTTTCTTTAATATTAAAATGCTCCCCTGAGGGCTCTCTATCAGGTGTTCACACCTCACTGTGAATTACTTTCATCAGATAAATACATTAAGTAACACCACCTACTAAAAGCAACTGTGATTTGAGGAGTGGTGAGCCAGGTCCATAGGGCAGGGGAGGGCTGTTCCGGGCTCGCTGGCCAGGGTCTCCGTGCACTCACGGGGCAGCATGATGATGAGGCACACGCCCGGAGAGCTCCCAGGGTCAGAAAAGCCATCAAAGTGATGCCCTTTACGGACACGTCCAGTTCCCTGATTCTACATTCTCTGCTGAAGTGTGCCCAGACACTGAAACAGTGTCTGACCCCAAGGATCTGTTCAGTGAACATTTGTTCAACTGCTGAAGCACCATTATTAAGGTACTAAGATGGCTTTTAAAGAAAAAGAATGAAAATTGGGAAGGGTATTGAGGTATTACTATCAAAATCTTTTCTTCTTTAAGAATGCAAAACTTTAATCAAGCAGGTGAAATTTGTGGAAGTGAAGCTATAGAAGTAAAAGATATAAAAAGAAGTTGCTGAGTAATAATCCTTTCGATTAGAGCTGCAAAATTAAACAACATGTGAATAAGTAAAAGCACCTAATGAGACAAGTTACAATCAGATAACAAGCTCTGCAGCATCCCTATCAGAGTGAGAATTGATAAACACTGAACCCTGAAGATGACTTGCTTCCTACCCTCCAGGCAGCTGCGGGGAGGAGGAAGTGATCTCAGAGCCAAACAGAAAAGTAAGTCCAGCTATTCTCAACTACATTCCAGGTAGAACCGAAGGGTCTGTCTCGGAGGTACGCCCCTGAAGAGCCACAGGAACCTCTGCCCCTGGTTAGCAGCTATGAGAAAATAAGCGCTGCTTTCTGCTGCAACGTGGGGTACGCTGTCGGAGCCTTCACTGAAGATTTGCTCTAATTCATCCTGGTGTACCTGGAGTGAGAGGGACTCAAGAATTCCTTAACCAACACGAAGCTGGAGCAGAAAAGCATCATAACCGCATTTTACTCACAGATTTTTTTCCCCCCACTTTGGGCAACATGTAAATCTCCTAGACCATCTTATGTATGATTCACCAAAGTTCTACTCTCTAAATGCCAGGGTTGTCTGGGGTTTTCAGCGTGTGTGGAGGGGTATCAATGGGCTTCAAGGAGGCCTCCACAAACACACATACACGGCGCGTGTCCCAGGAAATCCTGTGATGGGAGGCAGGGGCAGAGTGGACGTGGGGCCTGAATGGGGGTGGTGGGGGGCCCTGAGCACAGGAACCCCAAACAGCCCCGCCCCAGGCAGAGGGTGACAGATCAGTAATGTCCCCTGGTGGCTCAGTGCTGAGGAGTCTGCCTGCCGATGCAGGAGACGGGGGTTCGATCCCTGGTCCAGGGAGACCCCACACGCTGCAGGACAACTTAGCCAGGCACCACAATTGCTGAGCTTGTGCTCTGGAGCCTGGGAACCACAACTACTAAAGTCCGCACACCCCAGACCTGTGCTCCACAACAGAGAGGCCACCACAGTGAGCTGCCACCAGAGAGTAGCCCCCGCGCGTTCCCACGAGAGAAAGCCCAGTCGCAGCAACAAAGACCCAGCGCAGCCAAAAATAACTAAATGAATTTAAAAATTAATAACTTCCTTGCTGCTGCCCACCAGCCAGCACGCACTGAGGGTCACGTCCCCAAGCGCGGCCTCTGTGAACTCACTGGACCAACATTAATCCGACCGACGGTCAGACACCGTGCTCAGACCACTTTCTGTCGTGCACTCTATAAATGCTAAACACGCCTGCGGCTGCACTACACTGTTCCTCAAGAACACAGTCGCTGGGTCACAGGCTGGTCCTCGAAGAGGTCACTCGGAGCAGGGCAAGCCGACGCTAAGACCCGTCTGCATGTCTCTGCATTACTATCTTAGATGTACCTGAAGCACGTGACACAGGCAGAAGCAAAATGTAACAAATCTGTGTAAACAGTATCCCTCAAAGCCAAAACCTATCAAATGCAAACGGGAGCTCAGGAGGACACAGTGGGGATTCCTTGGCCTACGGTTGTGATTTAAAAAAACGGAGACAGGACTGTTCACACGAGCTGGACATCAAAGGACGGAACATCTGATAATGACTGGACTGGAGAAGCTGATAAAAGTGGAAAGTTGGTGGCAAGGTGGGATCTGCTCCTAAGAGAAGTTACTCTCTCTGGCTAAAGAGAATGAGATAAAGAAGACAAGGTCTGCTAAAAGACGCACGGAAAACCAACAATACATTAAAATGTTAGCTCAAAGATTCGCTAGATATGGACATGGAAATCCTAAGAGTGGTGCAGTGTGAATACCACAAGGGCAAGGCTCAGTAAGCACTGTGGAATCACACCTCATTCATTAACTTCCCGGAAGACACTGTATTCCCACTTAAAAAAAAGTACCTGTGCCACACACAGTTTATACTCCAGAACTAAAGAGCCTCTTGATGAGGGTGAAAGAGGAGAGGGGGAAAAGTTGCTTAAAACTCAACATTCAGAAAACTAAGATCATGGCATCTGGTCCCATCACTTCATGGCAAACAGATGGGGAAACAACGGAAATAGACTTTATTTTCCTGGGCTCCAAAATCACTGCAGATAGTGACTGCAACCATGAAATTAAAAGACACTTGCTTCTTGGAAGAAAAGCTATGACCAACCTAGACAGCATATTCAAAAGCAGAGACATTACTTTGTCAACAAAGGTCCGTCCAGTCAAGGCTATGATTTTCCTGGTAGTCATGTATGGATGTGAGAGTTGGACTATAAAGAAAGCTGAGCACCAAAGAATTGATGCTTTTGAAGTACAGTGTTGGAGAAGAATCTTAAGAGTCCCTTGGACTGCAAGGAGATCCAACCAGTCCATCTTAAAGGCAATCAGTCCTGAATATTCATTGGAAGGACTGATGCTGAAGCTGAAACTCCAATCCTTTGGCCCCCTGATGTGAAGAACTGACCCATCTGAAAAGACCCTGATGCTGGGAAAGTTTGAAGGCGGGAAGAGAAGGGGACGACAGAGGATGAGATGGTTGGATGGCATCACCAATGCAATGGACATGAGTTTGAGCAAGCTCCAGGAGTTGGAGATGGACAGGGAGGCCTGGCGTGCTGCAGTCCATGGGGTTGCAAAGAGTTGGACACGACTGAGCGACTGAACTAAACTGAACTGATTTCCCTGTGCGAAGCTACTACACATGAGAGTCAACAGAGACACTGGATTTAAATATGTAGTGAAAAGTGAGAAAGTGTTAGTCACTCAGTTGTGTCCAACTCTTTTGTGACCCCACGCACTGCAGACCACCGGGCTCCTCCGTCCATGGGATTCTCCAGCAAGAATACCAGAGTGGGTTGCCATGCCCTTGTACGGGGCATCTTCCCAACCCAGGGATCGAACCCAGGCCTCCCATATTGCAGGCGGATTCTTAAAATATCTACATGTTATCACAGGGCATCTTCCCAACCCAGGGATCGAACCCAGGCCTCCCATATTGCAGGCGGATTCTTAAAATATCTACATGTTCTCAAATCTACTAAAAACCAATAGCCTGAAACAGAGACTCTGGAGCCAGGCTACTCTGGGCAAGTTACTTCATTTCTGCCCGCGGGGTTTTCTGTCAAGCATGCAGGACTGACAGTTGGTGACTGAGGCGCCACACAAGTAGGGGCCACGGCTCCTGGCCCTGTGGGTGCGGGGCCAAGAGCACAGGACAGAAAGCAGGGGCGTGGGGCTGCCGCCTGGAGGGAAACCCCGGAGGAGCGTCTCCCGCCCTCCTCCAGTTCCCTGAGCCTTCCTGGGGAAAGCAGAGGCGGCACGCCTCCAGTAAGTTCTGCAGTGAGAACTGCAGGCAGCCCGTGCCTGCTGGCTGAGCCTCCCTGACGGCTGGAAGCGAGAAAAGTCGGTGGAACAGGCGTGATGACGGGGCCGGCTGGGAGGTCTAATGGGAAGAGCACCGAGAGCTAGATGCCGGCAGCTGGCTCTCTGGGGGCTGCGGCTGAAGCTAACAGAGGCACTGCCCTGCCCAGAAAGCAGCCACACGGAGACGCCCCCGGCACCCAGCCCCCGACACAAGAGAACATGCCAGGGACACACCGACCTGCTCGCAGCAGTGCTGAACGCCCCGTCACGTGTGATGGGTGCTTTCCAAAAACTCCATGCAATGCTCTTGAAACAAGTCCAAACAGGTGAGAGGAAGTCTGTCCCTCACCAGGGCCAGCCGTTATCAGCTACATCTCAACAATGCCATTTCTTTCTCTTTTTTTTTTTTTTTTTTTAAGGCTGTTTATTTATTTGGGCTTCCCCGGTGGCTCAGCAGCAAAGAACCCACCTGCCAACGCAGGAGATGAGGGTTTGACCCCTCAGTTGGGCAGATCCCCTGGAGAAGGAAATGGCAACCTGCTCCAGTACTCTTGCCTGAGAAATCCAATGGACAGAGGGACCTGGTGGGCTACAGTTCATAGGGTTGCCAAGAGTGGGGTGTGACTTAGCGACTAAACAGCAACAAAAAAATACATATTTATTTGTTTTGGTCATGCCCTGAGACATGTGGGAATCTTAGCTCCCCAACCAGGAATTAAACCGGTCTCCCCTGCACTATAAGCTCAGAGTCTTACCCACAGGAACTGCTAGGGAAGTCCCCTCTGATGCCACTCCAAATCTCTACATCCTAGTTAGTGAGGATCTGCCTCTGAAGACATTTATGATCTAAATCATTCAGCATAAATAAAGGAAGTTAAAACTTCTCTATTAAAAAGTAAACAAGAAACATGCCAAATACCTTAATTATCAATCTTAGCATAAACCAAGTTTACCCTAACCATCGTACTTCCTACTGGATCAAATAGTCATCAAAAAATACACCAATATACTGAGAAAGAACAACTCATTCAAAAAATAAACCAATGTTTTAAGAAAGGCAAAGAGCACTTTAACCGATTTCCATTCTCCTCTTCCCTGCTAGCTGTTTAGTGTATCACTCACGACAATCTTGTCACTCCACCCTCCACCCCTACCCCCACCGATGGCTACTTTAGGACTGGACAACCGCAAGCCCACCTGGGACCCAACATTCTGGGGATTTGGGGAAAGAAACTACCCCCATTAGGACCATGACAAGCTAGTGTCTGCCATCCCCAGAGTTATAAACAAGAAGCAGGCTTCCAGCCTGAGAGCCACGCCACCACCACAAGGAGCCTAGGTGTCCCAGTGGCTCTGCACTCCTGTGGGTGGCGAGCCCAGAGGCAGAAGAGCCAAGGTCTCTGGTGACCTACTTGTAAACTTCCTTTTATAAAAAACTAAGTTTCCTTATTATTTAAATTGGTTTCACGTTGTACCCTAAAACATCATAATTTACACATCTTGTTTTACATGTCTATTAGAACATAAGAATGCCATCCAAGTTCAGGTAAATGTTAGCAAAAAAGTGTTCTATTTTAAATAAACTGATGCCCATATGAGACTCATTAAATACTTGGCTCTCACTGAGAGTTAAGTAAAAATATCCGAATAACTTTCTGAAGTAATTTCTGGACATTTTGCCCTTCAATAATTATCAATAAGACAGAAGACTATTTTTAAAACATTTAGAAACATCAAACTCTCAATCTGACACAAAACTTTAGTTATTTGGTAGTGTTACTTTTTAGAGCACAAACAGGGTAACTCTTAGACCCTAAAATATTAGTCAAGTTCAGAGTGTTTAAGTCATAATCAAAAAAGAACTGATGCTAATGCTTTTTACATAATTAAGTTTAGCTTTTTAAAAAAATCTTTAGACTTTGCTGCCAGTGAGCCATTTTAATGGAATACATGGGTAGGACAGATTAACTGCAACCTACAGAGAAGCCAAATATGTTTATTTTAACCACTTACAATATTTTCAACTTCATCGTGCTAGATAAACAGTTAAAATACAAAGATGTTTCCAATGAGCAGTGATTTAAAGAACGAAACCAAAAGAGCAAGAAGGTAATAAAAGAAGGGCAGAAGTAGAAGATGCCTACTGAAAAGGCTAGCTCCTAAAAAAACGGATAAAGACAGAGAGAGGAAGTAAGGAGTAGACCATTCGGGACCCCCGCCGCCCAACACAGGCGTGGAGCTGGTGTTCCACGAGGCAGGCCCATCCTTTCGTCAGGAATCAGCATGCATTCAAAATGGCAGAGAAACCCACGCTGCCCAAAGGAATTTAGCCTGTTTTAACAAACACGTCAGATCAGCATTATTTCACACACCTTAGCTGATGTTACAGTGGATATTGTGAAGATTTATTTCTATCATAAATACACTACAGAATACATTTAAATTGGAGCTGAACAACAACAAAAAAATAACGTATCCACTGGACTCTTCAAAGAGAATGTATTTGGACCTGGAGTAAGCAGACTAATATACGCAGGAAAACAAAAGATAACCTCTTCAACTGGAGAAAGCTCACAACCTAGGATCTCTCCTCGCCTGGGGGACAAACCTGACCACAGCTGTGGCTCAAGCAGGCCTGAGTGGGGCAGGCAGGGCTGCTGGAGCCAGGAACAGGCCTGCCTTCCTACCTAAAATTAGCCCTGCCCACCTCACCGCAGCTGGGCTGGCCGCCCCTATTTTAAGGTGCACGACTCCAAATTGCTTCGGAGCATGTAATTGCCAGCCAATTTGGGGAGCTGAGAGTGTGGAGAGACTTCCCAGCCAGCCTCAAGAGTGGACAACCAGTCTGGACAAAAGTCGCACACTGAATCATCATGCTATCTGGGGTCTAAGTACACGGGTGGTGAAGTCATACACGGGAAGTATCCATGAAAGATACAACAGAGGGACAGAACGCAGAGAAGACGAGCAAGAAGAGACAGCGCCTCCTCTCATCCACCAGCCCTCCCCCACCACCCAGCATGCGCACACGCACACACGCATACACACACACACACACACACATCCCACAAAAGTAGGGGGGGAACCGACAACAGTCATGATCCTAAGGTGTCCTCATCATCTCGGGAAATTGTGATGTAGCAACTGACAGCTGAAACCCCTTCCAGGTAATGCCACAGGGCTGTTTACCGCCCTCTGAAAGCCCCTGGCTCCCGGAGTAAAGCCCGCAGAGAGGGCTGCCCAGTCCACATTCCACGTCTAGGGAACTTGAGACGGGAACTGGTGTGGCTCCCACTTGTACCAGTGAGAAAATTTTCACCAGCATTTTAAACGGGAGCTGAATTTTCAAGAAGGAGTGAAAGAATACTCCCGTAACTAACAATATCGTCATCAACAAAGTTGTGAGTTACACGGCACTGACACGCTCCTGAAATTTAAGCTACACGGATAGCATTCCTGATTCCCACCACCTCAGAGCTAAAACTCAGCCTCTACTTTCCGACCGGAACTTGAGACACCAGACACAGAAGGTATACTTAATACAAGTCCTGTCCTGATACCACCGCATTCCACCTGTCTACACCCTAAGCGTTTCTTCTGAACTAGCAAAACACACGTACCTTCATTTTCAGAGGCATGACATTTCACTTTCAATACCAGGTCAAAGGTCCTTTCTGGATTTTCCCTGAAAGAAAAAGAACTTTGTTAGTATTTCTTTCCTATGACAAAGTTTATATTCTCTTAATTCTAATAGTTAATCTTGTTCTTGTCTCAATAGATTCCATGTAACGATATGACCAGGCTTCCCAGGTGGCTTTGTGGTCAAGAAGCCACCTGCCAATTCAGGTGAGACCCAGGTTCAATCCTTGGGTCGGGAAGATCCCCCAGATAAGGAAACAGCAACCTACTCCAGTATTCCTGCCTGGGAAATCCCATGGACAGAGGAGCCTGGCAGGCTACAGTCCATGGGGTCACAAATGAGTGAGATGCAACTTAGCGACTAAACAAAAATAAACTACATGATCACAAGGGAGAAGAAATAAAGTGTTTTCCTGGTTCAGCAACTTAAGCACACTGAGGCTAACAGTTCAGAGACTTTGGGAAAACATTTAACTTCTGAGTCTGCTTTCTCACCTACAAAGTACCTTGTTAGGGTCACAACAACTGTGAGGATTACAAATCACATAATACATGTGGAAGTACCTTATAAAGTATTGAGTGCTATATAAATAGAAAGCATTGCCTTTATCTTATCAAACCAAAATTGAAAAGCCAGAACGTTCCTAACAGGCTCTACCTTTCCCACCAGCAGAGCTTAATGGCAGGTTCTCTGCTTTCATCAAAGGACTTGCAATATAGACACAATGGAATGATTGGTTCCACCTGCCACATTCTAGAGCACCATGAAACACTCATAATGGTCCTTAAAAGTGGAACTTTGCATATATTGTCTTGAGACAGAATCACAGTAGGGAAGCACGTTTTAAGTACCAAACTATACATAGCCTCCGAGGCCAACCCAAAAAGATAATGTCAACTATCTGGGAAAACTGGACTCCTATTTCAATATTGGAGTTGGTCACTGAGAACAGTAAGGTTTTGCTTCACTCAGAAGTTACCAACATTCACTAAATGCTCACACATTCGAGGTACACTTTGTTAATTTCGAGAAGTGAATGGAAATCTATTGAAACATGTTCTTTAGAAACACTGTGTTCTTTTTAACATAGTTCTGTTTTAATCTCTTTCTGCCAGAAGATAAAAGATCAAGCAACATCTGATACCACAAAGTCCATGTGACCGAAGTGTTAATGTATTTCAGCTATTTCTGCCACTGGAGTCCTTGGTTGTCTGCGCACTGGCTGTTTTTAATCACGCATTTCCCTCAAGAAACTAACAGCTATTTGGCTTCTAAGTCAGCGCTCTATTTTTTAAAATTTATTACAAGAATCTAGACACAGAGAAATCGGCAAGCCATATAAATTACCCTGCAAATTCCTCAGCCGTCCCACTATTAAGTTGCTTCAATGAGAATAATGTGAACTCAGGTGAGCCTCCCTCCTAATCCAGTTAATGTCAAAAGATACACTTTTTTAAGTCCCATACCTAGCACCCTCCCCCAATATATCAAACACTGAAGAAAATTATTTTCCTAAGTCTTTAGAACCCCTCTTAAGTGTAAATACAAAATACTCTGTAACACTGGGAAATGTTAAAGGCTTTTAACGCTAAAATAAATATTTACACGATATTCATGAACTCGGGTAGGGTGGGGTGGGGGTTGGTTTAAGAGGGTGTCAAAGGAAGAAAGAAGGAATTTTTTGCAAAGTAAGTTTCCGGAGGAAAATATAAAAGTCCTGATCCCAAGATAACTGAAAGAAAACCAGCACACTGTTCAGATGGCTTTTTGCCTGCTGAAGGTCCTGAAGAAAAGCCCAAGGGGCGCCCAAGGGTGCTGCTGACCACACGGAAAACACGCCCTCCGCGAGCCCCTTCTGCCGGCGCCGGTGTTCCACGCCCGGGGCACCTTTCTGCCCTGAGAAGGGGCCGGAGGAAGGAGACCCGGGGCCGCCGGTAAACACCCTGGAAGCGCGCCGGGAGGGCAGTCACGCCCGAGCCGCCGGCCCGCCCGGCGCGCGGCGGGGGGAACCGGCCTCACGTCCGCCTGCCGCCCGGGACCCGCAGCGCCGCGCCGGCGCCCAGGCCTCCGCCCGGGCCGCGCGCCCCCCGCCGCCCGCAGGCCCGCGGCCTAGGCCGCCCGGGGGAGCCAGGGTTGGGGGGCCGGGGTCCGCGGAGGGGCCCCCCGCCCGCCCCCGCGCGCACTCACTTGGTCCTGCAGTCCATGGCTACATGTCGCGGGGCGCGCCCGCCCGCCGGCCGCCGCGGGAACGGCTGCGCGCAGCGCGGCGGCCCGGCCCGGCGGAGAGGCCGCGCCCCGCCCCGCGCCTCTGTGACAGCGCGGCCGCCGCCCCCGCCCCCGGCCCGGCCCGGCCGCCCCGCGCTCCCTGCACCGCCCGCGAACCAGGAAGTGGGGGCGCGGCGCCGGCGCGGGGCCGCCTCACCTGGGCCGCGCGGGCGCCGGCCGGCCTGCCCGAGGGCCCGCTGCGCACACGACCGCCAGCTGCTCGGGCGGCCTGGGCGCCGGACGGCCGCGTGCGCCCCCGGAGCCGGCCTGGGCTCGGGGTGGGGGCGCTCAGGGCCGCCGACCCCCGCCCCGGAAAGCCCAGTACCCGACAGGGCACCCGGACCCCGCGGTGCGCGCCGCGTGCGCCCCCGGAGCCGGCCCAGGCTCGAGGAGGGGGCGGTGCTGGGGGGTTGCGGTTCAGGGCCGTGCCCCCCGGGGGTGGGGGGTGCTCACGGCCGCCCCGCCCCGGAAAGCCAACTACCTGACAGGGCACCTGCACGCCGAGGTGCGCGCCGCCCCGCGCGCGCCCCGCGTCCGAGCAACCGTTAACCCTTGGTGTATGTGGGTCGCCGCTTGACTTTCAGGCTGCACATCCTGATCTCCAGGCGCTGCGCTCAACCCCTGGCCTCCCTGCCACCGGGCCTGGGTACCTCCTAGGGGATCCAGAGCCGCCCCCTCCTGAATCAGGAAGGTTCAGAGGTGCACCTGCTCAGGAGCCCAGCCTGGCAGCCAAATAACACTGCTCCGCTGCCCCTGCACGTCGCTGGGGACACAGATCTCCCCCCATCACGGCCGCCATGTGGCCAAGGACTCACTTAGGGGCCCATCCACGGAGGGGCAGGCCTTGCGGGTGCAGCCCGAGGGCAGAGGGGCCTGAACTAAGAGCTGCTGCGTGCAGAGCCCTGGGGAGCACGGGAGCAGCTTGTACGCACCGTCCCAGCCCTTACGGTCACTCTATGTGACAGGCGCTTTTACCAGCATCTTATGGATGAAGGGAGAAGGCAGTGGCACCCCACTCCAGTACTCTTGCTTAGAAAATCCCATGGACAGAGGAGCCTGGTAGGCTGCAATCCATGGGGTCGCTAAGAGTCGGACAAGACTGAAAGACTTCACTTTCACTTTTCACTTTCATGCATTGGAGAAGGAAATGGCAACCCACTCCAGTGTTCTTGCCTGGAGAATCCCAGGGATGGCGGAGCCTGATGGGCTGCCCGTCTATGGGGTCGCACAGAGTTGGACACGACTGAAGTGACTTAGCCGTAGCATATGGATGAAGAAGCGGGCCAAGCCAGCCCATGGTGATGGCCAAGCCGGACTTAAGACCAGGTCTACTCTGTACCCCCTCTCTCCCTGTTGTGTGGCCTCCTGTGTAGGATCTACTGAGAAGAGAGGTAGAAACAGTCTTACTTAGGATGGACATGCAAAGGTGGTCCAGGGCTAGACGGTTACCCAGAAACCTTCCGGAGAAGGCTTCTCCTGTCCGTCACCACCCCTGACACATTGCCTCGGTGTTTTTCATCCGAATAGAGGTTGCTTCGGAGCTTCTTCGTGCAAAAGGAAAGAGGATGAGGAGAAACCAGATGTGGTATGAATAGAGTGAGTCATGAGACATACAACTCAAAGAAGGAGGCTTGGGAATTCAAGAATTTAGAATCAAGAACCTAAAATTAAACTCAAGTATACCAGCCCTCAAACATTCTGGCCAAAGATGACTGTTACTTGGTGAACAAAGTAACAGTCATGATGCATGGCATAGTCACAGACCTGGTAGTCGAAAATGAGCACAGGACATAATGGGGAAACAGAAAAATTATGTTTTGGCAAATGTGTTGTCATAGCTTGACTTGGGGTGAGACACTTCAGTTTCTCAGTTCCTACAATTGTAAAATGGGAATTATTACTTGTGTATCACATGAACAATATGATGTTCAAGTTTAATAAAAGTGCTACTAATTGTGTGATCTTTTGAGAAATTAAACTGTAGATTTCAGTTTCACAATGAGGCAAAATACACCACATCATCTTTTTTCCCAAATAAAACTCTTTTCTACATAAGAAGTTACTATAGTCCAAAGCCTTGAAAACACATCTATAAATTCAAAAACCACTTCTGCTCCAAGCAGACTTCTTCTTTCATTATAATTAATTCCTCTCCAAAGAAAGGAACCCTACCTGAAGTGCCTACAGGAGTTTTACTACTAATACAATTGTTTTCCCCAACCATTTGTTGGGATTTAAGTGACAGTCATCGCTGGGTAGGGAAGATCCCCTGCAGGAGGGCATGGCAACCCACTCCAGTATCTTGCCTGGAGATCCCTGGACAGAGGAGCCTGGCCATGGGGTCGCACAGAGAAGCGACTTAGCCCAAGCGCACACAAATAACAATCATACCCCTGCATATTGTTTTAAATTTACTCTGCTGCTGCTGAGTCACTTCAGTCATGTGCGACTCTGTGTGACCCCATAGACGGGCAGCCCAGTAGGCTGCCCCGTCTCTGGGATTCTCCAGGCAAGAACGCTGGAGTGGGTTGCCATTTCCTTCTCCAACGCATAAAAATGAAAAGTGAAAGTGAGGTCACTCAGTCGTGTCCGACCCTCAGCGACCCCATGGATTGCAGCCTTCCAGGCTCCTCCATCCATGGGATTTTCCAGGCAAGAGTACTGGAGTGGGATGCCATTGCCTTCTCCGAGATTTACTCTAAGTATATATAAAGAGGCCCTAACCTACACACAAAACAAATCTTTTTTAAACCAGCTTTTAGGCTGACCATGATGAAGAGGTTTATATATCCTGATACTACTGAGGTAAAAGGGATAGAAACACAGATGGACACAATTTGTATGTTTGTTTAAAATTACTGAAAAAAGATTTTGTATACAGTTATGTTAGTGAGGTTTTATTGAAACGAGTGGTATGATTTTAGCAGTTTTAGAACTTTTGACACAACTGGTAGAGAACTCTACAAAGGACAAGCCTTCAAAGTGGTGTTAGATCTTCCGAATATCATACTTCAGCAGTAATATTTCCTACTTGACAACTAATGTGAGCATATTTCTCTCTCAGGACTACAAAGAGAAATATTTCTACTATGAGAGAAATAACCTCAGATATGCAGATACCACTTTAATGGTAGAAAGTGAAAAGAAACTAAAAACCCTCTTGAAGGTGAAAGAGAAGAGTGAAAAAGCTGCCTTAAAACTCAACATTCAAAAAACTAAGATCATGGCATCTGGTCCTATCACTTCATGGCAAATAGATGGGGAAAATGTGGAAACGGTGTCGGATTTCATTTTCTTGGGCTCCAGAATCAATGCAGATGATGACTGCAGCCACGAAATTAAAAGCTGCCTGCTCCTTGGAAGAACAGTTTTGACAAACCTAGACCAGTGTATTGAAAAGCAGAGACATCTGCTTTATCTACAAAGGTCTTAATATTCAAAGCTATGGTTTTTCCAGTAGTCATGTGTGGATGTGAGAGTTGAATCATAAAAAAAGGCTGAGTGCTGAAGAATTGATGCTTTCGAACCATGGTGCTGGAGAAGACTCTTGAGAATCCCTAGGACAGCAAGGAGATCCAACCAGTCAATCCTAAAGGAAACCAACCCTGAATATTCATTGAAAGGACTGATGCTGAAGCTGAAGCTCCAATACTTTGGCCATCTGTTGAGAAGAACTGACTCATTGGAAAAAACACTGATGCTGGGAAAGATTGAGGGCAGAAGAGGGCCACAGAGGATGAGATGTTTAGATAGTATCACTGACTCAATGGACATGAGTTTGAGCAAGCTCCGGGACATTGTGAAGGACAAGGAAGCCTGGCATGATGTAGTGCATGGGGTCTCAAATAGTCAGACACAACTGTAACAACAACAATAGTCAAAGTACATAATCTATATGTGGTCAAAGAACTTAGTCTGTAAGCTAATAATATTCAAATGTTTTGAGCTTATTTTAATTGTGTGTGTTTGTAAAGAATATATGTTCTTCAGCTCTTGGGTAAGGTGTTCTAGAAATACATCCTTGGGAAATTCTCTGGTGGTCCACTGGTTAGCAATCTGCACTTTCACTGCCAAGGGCACAGGTTCATTCCCTGGTCAAGGAACTAAGACCCCACAAACCACATGGTGCAACCAAATATAAATAAATAAAAATAAAAGATATGTCCTTGATCAAATACTATGTTTGTGCTTTTGACATCATCTATTACCAGATTTGCATCTGCTTGATACAATTCAATTAATAAAAGTGATGACTTAAAATCTCCTAATAGATGATGGATTCGTCTATCTCAATTTAAAGTTCTTTCAGTTTTTGCTTTATATAGATTGGGGCTGTGTTATAATATGCAAGCCACTTTATAATTGTTATTTCTGCCTAGTAAACTTACATTATGTTGTAACTTTCTGAAACTCTAGCAATGCTTTTGCTTTAGTGTCTAAACAGCTTGCTCCTGATGAGATCAGTTCAGTAGCTCAGTCGTGTCCAACTCCCTGCGACCCCATGAACCACAGCACGCCAGGCCTCCCTGTCCATGACCAACTCCCGGAGTTCACCCAAACTCATGTCCATTGAGTCAGTGAGGCCATACAACCATCTCATCCTCTGTCATCCCCTTACCCTCCTGCTCTCAATCTTTCCCAGCATCAGGGTCTTTTCAAATGAGTCAGTTCTTCCCATCAGGTGGCCAAAGTATTGGAGTTTCAGCTTCAACATCAGTCCTTCCAATGAACACCCAGGACTGATCTCCTTTAGGATGGACTGGTTGGATCTCCTTGCAGTCCAAGGGACTCTCAAGAGTCTTCTCCAACACCACAGTTCAAAAGCATCAATTCTTCAGTGCTCAGCTTTCTTTATAGTCCAACTCTCACATCCATACATGACCACTGGAAAAACCATAGCCTTGACTAGATGGACCTTTGTTGGCAAAGTAATGTCTCTGCTTTTTAATATGCTGTCTGGGTTGGTCATAACTTTCCTTTGCCTACTATTAGTATCAATATATCTCCTTCCTCCTATTACATCAAAACGTTCTAAGTCATTATGTGCAGATGTATCTAACATGTGAATTTTGACTTTCAATCTAGTCTGATAATCACTCTTAGATTGAGTGTTTAGGCCACTGCATGTTTTGTAACTGCTGACATGTTTGAGTTCATCTCCACCATGGTGTACTTTGCATTCGTCTTCTCTGGGTCCATGTTTTCTTTCTCTCATCTTTGCCTTCTTTAGAATTAATTTTTCTTTTATACTTTCACTTCTCCCTTGTTCTAGCTTGGAAGTTATATAGTCTGTTCCTATTCACTTAGTGACTAACCTAGAAATTTTAACAGGCAAATTTATGTAATTAAATCCAGAATATATCAATATATCAACCTTCTCTCAAACAACACATGGACCTTTGAAATACCCTCCAAAACTACAATACATTACTGATGTTGTTTTATACGGTTGATGTTTGTTTAAATTTACCCAGAAGTTTACCACTTATTTTGCTCTTCTTTTTTTTTTAATTTTTTTTTTAGCCATGCCACATAGTATGTGGGGCTTCCCTTGTGGCTCAGCTGGTAAAGAGTCTGCCTGTAATGCAGGAGACTTGGTGATACCTGTGTTGGGAAGATCCCCTGGAGAAGGCAAAGGCTAACCACTCCAGTATTCTGGCCTGGAGAATTCCATGGACCATAGTCCATGGTGTTGCACAGAGTCTGACATGACTGAGCAACTTTCACTTTCACAGTATGTGGGAACTTAGTTCCTTGACCAAGGATCCAACCCACACCCTCTTCACTGGAAGCAAGGAGTCTTAACCACTGGACCACCAGGACACCGCGTCTTTCTTATTTTCAGCTTCTATCTCCCATCTAGGATTGCCTTCCTTCTGTCTAAAATACAGGCCATAGATACTGACCGAGTCTCTCACTTTTTGTTCGGGTGAGGAATATATATATTTCGCCCTCATTCTTAAAAGATATCTTCACTGATAAAGAATTCTAAATTGACATTTCTTTCTGTACAATGTCAATATCATTATTCTGTCTTCCAACATCTCCAGTTATAATTTGAATTTTGAAAGTAATCTTGAAGTGTAATCCTTGTCTCTACTTTTAAGATATTTCATTTGTCTTTGACTTCTAGATTCTCTATGAAGCATTGAGATGAAGATTTTTTAAATCCCTTCTTCTTGGTTACTCTGCATTTTTTGATGCTGGACTGGTGAATTCCATCAGTTCTGGGAAATTCTAAACATCATCCTTGCTCCTCTTTCCTTCTGGGACTCTGACGATACACATATCTCTTTCTACCTTCCATTTCTCCTAATATCTCTGTCGTAGTTTCTTTTTCTTTATCGTTGTAGGCTGGATTTTGGATAACTTTATAAATATCTTCCTTTTCATTAATACCTCTATGGCTTTGTCTTATCTTCTATTAAAGTCAGACAATTGGTTTTTTATCTGTATTTTATTTCTAAAGATCTGTTTGGTTATTTTTAAATCTGCATTCTCTTAAAATGTATAACCAACTAAGACCTATGTATAGCACAAGGAACTCTGTTCAGTGTTATGTGACAGCTGAATGGAAGAGGAGTTTGGGGGAGAATGGATACATGTATGTGTATGGCTGAGTCCCCATCGCTGTTCACCTGAAACTATCACAACATTGTTAATTGGCTAAACCCCAATACAAAATAAAAAGATTAATAAAAGTTTAAAAATCTGCTTTCTCAACTCATGGTTCAAGCCTTTCCCTGATTTCTTAAAATATACTTCAGTTCAGTTCAGTTGTTCGGTCATGTCCGACTCTGTGAGACACCATGAACCGCAGCACACCAGGCCTACCTCTCCATGACCGACTCCTGGAGTCCACCCAAACTCATGTCCATCAGGTTGGTGATGCCATCCAACCAGCTTATCCCCTGTCGTCCCCCTACCCTCCTGCCCTCAATCTTTCCCAGCATCAGGGTCTTTTCAAATGAGTCAGCTCTTCGCATCAGGTGGTCAAAGTATTGGACTTTCAGCTTCAACATCAGTCCTTCCAATGAACACCCAGGACTGATCTCCTTTAGGATGGACTAGTTGGATCTCCTTGCAGTCCAAGAGACTCTCAAGAGTCTCCTCCAACACCACAGTTCAAAATCATCAATTCTTCAGTGCTCAGCTTTCTTTATAGTTCAACTCACATTCATACATGACCACTGGAGAAACCATAGCTTGACTAGACAAACCTTTGTTGACAAAGTAATGTCTCTGCTTTTTCATATATTTAACATATTTTAAATTCTATTTCTGATCATTCCAATCTCTGAAGCATTTGTGGGTCTGATTCTACTATCTGACTTTTTCCTTCCGCCTCTTACTTGTGGTCCCTTCTTTGCTTCTACATTTGGTGGCTTCCCTTTGTTCCTTGGAGCTTTAGACATGGAAATTTTGTAAAAGCTGGAAGGAAGGAAGTTGAGTTCTCTGGAGAGGGTGTTCATTTATTGCTAGTAGATGTTGAAACGTTTCAGACCACCCTTGTGGGATCTGACTTTTGGTTATGAATACTCCAGGAAGATTAACTCTGCTCCAGAGTTTGAGACACTCAGTGTTCCTTGAATCCCTTTGGAGTGCCAGGTTCTGTTCAGTTCAGTTCTTCAGTTGCTCACTTGTGTCCAACTCTTTGTGACCCCATGGATTGCAGCATGGTAGGCCTCCCTGTCCATCACCAACTCCTGGAGTTTACTCAAACTAATGTCCATTGAATCAGTGATGTCATCCAACCATCTCATCCTAATGTCTAGGCTTCCCAGGTATCTCAGTGGTAAAGAATTTTCCTACCAATGCAGGAGACCTGGGTTCAGTCCCTGGGATGGGAAGATCCCCTAGAGAAGGGATGGCAACCCACTCCAGTATTCTTGCCTCGAGAATTTCATGGACAGAAGAGCCTGGGGGCTATAGTCCATGGGGTCACAGAAGAGTCAGATACACCTAAGTGACTGAACAAGAGCAATAATGTCTACCTTCCTCAAGTGAAAGTGAAGTCGCTCAGCTGTGTCCGACTCTTTGCGACCCCATGGACTGTAGCCTACCAGGCTCCTCTGTCCATGGGATTTTCCAGGCAATAGTACTGGAGTGGACTGCCATTTCCTTCTCCAGGGGATCTTACCAACCCAGGGATCGAACCCAGGTCTCCCGTCATACCCAAATAGCCCCTAACTTATACACCCTTACATATTAATGTTATGGAGAAATCAAAGTTCAGGGCATTTAGTGAGACTAGTGTCCTGCTTCAAAATGTATTCAGTTCAGTTCAGTCACTCAGTCGTGTCTGACTCTTTGAGACCCCATGCAACTGCAGCACTCCAGGCCTCCCTGTCCATCACCAACTCTTGGAGCTTACTCAAACTCATGTCCATTTAGTCATCCAACCATCTCATCCTCTGTCGTCCCCTTCTCCTCCTGCCCCCAATCCCTCCCAGCATCAGGGTCTTTTCAAATGAGTCAGGTAGCCAAAGTATTGGAGTTTCAGCTTCAACATCAGTCCTTCCAATGAATATTCAGGACTGATTTCCTTTAGGATAGACTGGTTGGATCTCCTTGCAGTCCAAGGGACTCTCAAGAGTCTTCTCTAATACCACAGTTCAAAAGCATCAGTTCTTCAGTGCTCAGCTTTCTTTATAGTCCAACTCTCACATCCATACATGACTACTGGAAAAACCATACCCTTGACTAGACTGACCTTTGTACTCATGAGAGGGTTGTGTCTAAAAGTTCATTTCTAAGTTAACTCTTTGGAACTGAAAACCTTGAAATAAAATGAAGCTCATGGAAAAGTAATGTCTTTGCTTTTGAATATGCTGTCTAGGTTGGTCATAACTTTTCTTCCAAGGAGCAAGCATCTTTTAATTTCATGGCTGCAGTCACCATCCGCAGTGACTTTGGAGCCAAAAAAAAAAAATCTGTCACTGTTTCCATTGTTTTGGGTTGGCCTAAAATCTCATTTGAGTTTTTCCATAAGATCTTATGGGAAAACCCAAACAACCTTCTTGATAATACTATGATAACCATAAAGGTAGTCCCCGGCCTCCTAACCCCCATCCATTTACACACTGTATCCATGCAGACACAGGCCTTAGACATAACTGAAGAGACACTGATGGCACGAGAAGCTGCCCTGACCGCTCCGTCCCCCGTGGAGTGTGGAAAGAGGAACAGTTCTGTCAACGCAAGAACCGTATTTCTTAAATAATACCTTAATATTGCTTTGAGTTTAAAACAACTTAGCTAGACTCAAATGGGCCATGAGCTTCATTTTATTTCAAGGTTTTCAGTTCCAAACAGTTAACTTAGAAATGAACTTTTAGACACAACCGTCTCACGAGTACATGAGATGCAAGTGAGGCATTCCCTAAGATCGCATGCTGCATTGCCTCCTAATATTCTTCCTGGTAAAACTTTATTAATAGTACAATCACCTTCATTTATTTTGGAAGAAAAATCCTTTATATAAAGTATATAACAAGTCAAATTTCCTGAAGTCTTTAGAAAACTATCTTGAAAATATTTTAGTAGGACCTGTCTTTTAATACCAACTAAGATAGCATTGTTAAAAGGAATATTCTTTAAGTGTGTTATTCCTTTTATACTTAACACCAATATCATGGATTTGAATCTAAAGGTAAAAATCTCTTTCAGAATGATACATGAACTACTTTTAAAATAGAGAGAAAGTAGATGAGATTTGGGAGCAATATCTCTCCTGAACATATTCTTACCTTGAGTTGTATTCACATCTCTGGGCCTATAAAGTTAGCATTCTATATTAATTTGAAAGCCAGCTTCGAAAGTTGTCTTCCAGTTTGGAGACAAAGGGATCAGACCATTCTTAACATCTTTACTACCAAATCTGAACATATCTAAATGCTTATAGAATTCAAATGGGAAAGGATATTTCTTTCTTCTGCTATTAAACTTGTAGTGAAAAAGACTTTTAGTGAAATTCTCAAAAATAATACAGCAAAGAGATTCTCTTCCCCCTACCACCCCATTTCAGGTGATTTGCCCAAAATTAGAAAGTCACATTCTCTTACCTCTGACCACCTTCAGCTAATTCACTTTTACCTTTGTTCTTCAATTCGCCAGACATTGGAAGATTTTAAACAGTCCGTGCAGTTAAGAAAAAAGAATATTCGGAGCAGAGTTATCCGCGACCAATGGGAACCAGAGAAGACAAGCTTTCTTGGTGACTCTGGCTTGCAAGAAGCGGAGCGGTGTTTGTATAACCCTGTACAGTGTGTGGGAAAGACTGCTAACCCCGCCCACGAGACACTCCACAGAAATAGACATCTGCATTGTTGGAGGCTCTGCTCACACCCACCTGATACTCTGTGGAGCCTGACTGATCACACCCGATGAACAATGACAGTGGAATTTACTGGAAGGAAGCAGAAGAGCGGCTAATGTGATGTTACCAGTGCAATGCGGTCAGTAATCCTTAGAAGCAGCCATCATCTGGATGCAAACAGAGAAATGATTCCAACAGATTCCTGTATGGCAAGTTCTACTTTGCTAAAACACAGTGACGAGGCAAACATGACATGCACTTAGATCTGAGCAACCCTAGGGAGAAAAAGAACACTGCGTTTTCTAGAGAGAAAAAGAATACCAGTAAACAGAACTCAAATATAGCTGAAAAGGTACAACAGAAGGTCCTTGAAGTGGTACACGGAGATTCTAAACTCCTGAATGTTTGACTATTTTCCACTTCCTTACTGGTCCAAATGAGAAGATACAAATCAACAAGGACTGAGAGGTCTCCTGTTCGTCATCTTACCTCTCTGCTGATTTTTCTGATGTCACAGATCTGAAATGCAGGCAAGTATCTTGGCTTGTAATCTTCCCTGGGAAGGAAGGAGCCGTGGATGGAAGCTCCATGAAACTGATCAGGGTCTTCCTAGTTTAGTGGCGATTTGCATGCTTTGTAGAGAGGACTCAGTCTTGCCCACCTTTCCTCATTCACTGTGCACAGTTTCATCAGCCTTTTCCTGCACTCTGGAGCTTGCCAATCAGGATGGTTGAGCAGGGCAGGAAGGCTCAGGACCGTGACTCAGCCCCACGTCTTCAGCCCCTGCACCCGGGGAGGCTGACTGCTCTGTCTGTTGCTGCACAAACATCTCTGGGACCTCCCTGCACTCCCTCTGTGTTGAACTGCGGACAAGGAACCTAGGGCATTAGTCTGTGTGCGCTGTGAAGGGTAACTGTCCCGTGGTTACTTAACCTCACCATGGTTACTTAAGAAAACTACCAAGGGACTTCCCTGGTGGTCCAGTGGTTAAGAATCAGCCTTCCAATGCAGGGGACATGGGTGCGATCCCTGGTTGGGGAACTAAGATCCCACATGCCTCAGGACGACGAAGCCTGCGAGACACAACGAAAGATCCTGAATGATGCAACAAAGATCCCACATGCCACAACTAAGACACAACACAGCCAAGTAAACAAACAAGTAAATAGTAAAAGACAGGAAAGAAAACTACTGCTTGGCCGCTAGTAATTCCTATTCCATGATGTCAGAGGCCGCCGATCCCCACGTGACCAATTTCTTTCTGTCGCTGATGTTTAACATAAGCATGTTGCTCTTCCCTTTTAAATAAGCAGGTGTGAACTCCTAAGTAGTCCCTGCATGACTTTGTGAGGAGTGGCCTGACCTCAGAATTAGAAGGAAGGCTTTGAATCCAGTGGCCTGTGATTGAGTTAGAAAAAACTCACCCCAGCAAGCAGCTGGCAAGACGACTTCCAGTTTGTGAAAGCGCTCTGCCCCCCCGCCCCCCGCCAAAAAAAAAAGTGTCTTAACATTTGAGTCACTCTGTCATTCCATGCACAAAGGCTCCAGGCACATAGCAGAACCACGAGCCTTTCCACGTTTGCATGTGTCCTTTTCGTACTTGCTGTGATTTTGCCAAGTGCTTTATGATCATGTTTTATTATCTGGGTCTCTCGATCGTCCTGCGAGGTATAGACTAGCAGGTGAAACCGGCACTGTCCATGATGAGACAGGAAGCAAACACTTGGGGACATTTTATTCCCAGAAGCCCGTGTGGAGGAATACACTTTTCCCCGCTTGCTGGAGGCACCAGGAAATAGAGGTCAGCCCACAGAACACCACTGAACCACTTTTAAAAGCCATTTTCTTTGTGAAACACATATATTGCTTCTTCCCTCCATTTCCCTCTCTCTTTCTCTCTTCCTCTCCCTTTCTGTCACTCACTCAACAAAAGTGAGCAAGTCTTCAGCAGGTCTGTACTTCAAGTCAAAATTATTATCATATGGCATCTGTTTCTTCTATCTTTACTTACCTAAATTACATGCATTATTTACAATTTTTGAGGACATTCATTTCCTTAAAGGTCCTCTGCACAAGCTGTAGGATAAACAAAAGCATTTATATAACAAACTAAAAGAATGTGCTACAAGTCTGCTATATGAAAATAAAAGATTCTAGAAGACTTTTACTCTGTGATTTTACAGATAACGAAAGCTAAGCTGAAACTTTCTTAATGTAATTAGTTCATAGACAAATTGCATCTTTAGGGACAGTCTTGGTCTAAAGAAACTGGATTTTCTGGTTCTCAAAGATGGAAAAGCAAAACTAAAGTATAAGCCTCCATGAACATCCATCAAAACACAAAACAGACATTCTACTAGGACTCTAGTTAGTTTACATTATATATTTGTTGTGTGAGTCTCCATTAAACACAAAGCTTTTAACCCATGACATTAAAATTACATTTTAATTTTAATTACATGGGGGGAAATTACGTGGTAGGAATTTTTTATGTGAGGGGAGGGCCTAGAGAAAAAGATAAAGTCAGTGATGACAGCCTCTGTGTAGGTGAGCCACCTGCGATAAGAAAAGGATGCTCGGAAGAGCTGCCTGTCTCCTCACTGCCACATAGGAGTCGCGGTTCCCTGACCAGGGCTCAAGCCCAGGACCGCCTCACGGCGAGCACACAGCCTTAGCCACGGGACCGCCAGGGAGGTCCCTGCCTGGGTAGATCTGAACTGGCGGTTATCTCAGGTTGGGCTCACTCACATGGCTCCTGAGCTGATGCTCAAAGCTCATCTTCTGTCGAGTACCCACTGGGATTCCTGCTTCTCCAAGCTGCGTCCTCTGGCTCCAGGCCATGCGCCCACCTGGCGTGTAGTTGCCACAGTCCTTCCAGCTGTTGCCCTCTTCCTTTAAATGAACAAAGTCTTTAAAGAATGCCACCCTTTTGTTTTAAGCTGTCTTAACTTTTCCTGAATACCATCACCTCCTCCAGAGGACTCTATGTATCTGGCTCCCAAACTGACTTAGTTGGAACTTATGACCCATATTCTCTAGCTGGTTATAAAAGTTAGTCTGCTCTTTGATCATATAGAGACCACATAGTTCCTGCTCTCATATGGTCTCATTACTAGAAACCAACAATGAACATGCTGTCGTTCAGTCGCTAAGTCGTGTCCAACTCTTTGTGACCCCATGTGCTGCAGCCTACCAGGACCCTCTGTCCTCCACTATCTCCTGCAGTTTGCTCAAACTCATGTCCATAGAGTCAGTGATGCGATCCAACCATCTCATCCTCTGTCACCCCCTTCTCCTGCCTTCAATCTTTCCCAGCATCAGGGTCTTTTCCAATGAGTCAGCTCTTCATGTCAGGTGGCCCAAGCATTGGAGTTTCATCTTCAGCATCAGCCCTTCCAATGAATATTGGGTTGATTTCCTTTAGGATAGACTGGTTTGATCTCTTTGCAGTCCAAGGGACTCTCAAGAGTCTTCTCCAGCACCACAATTCAAAAGCAGGAATTCTTTGGCACTCAGCCTTCTTTAGGGTTCAAATCTCACATCCACACATGACTCCAGGAAAAACATGGAAGTACATAAATAATAAGATTTCTGAGAGCAATGAGTTCTAAGAAGAAAAGAATGGTGACAGTGGTGGTGGATAGACAAGGCCATCCTTAAAGGTGGAGACGTCTGAGTTACAGACCGTGGTGGTGTGAAGATCTGGGGTGAGGCTTCCTGACCAGGAGAACAGGTCATGCAGATCCCAGAGATGAGGGCCAACACAGCACATTTACGGAAAACAGGGGTGGCTGGTGAGTGTAGTAGGAGATAAATAGAGAGGTGGGCAGGGCCAGAGTGCAAAGGGGTTCTGCAGGTCATGGTAAAGGCGACAGATTTTATTGTACTTGCAGTGAAGCTACTACAGGAGAACAAGCACCGGAGAAAGAAGGGGATACGGAAGCTGGCCATCAGGCGGCTGCTGCAACTGGGAGGAATGACAGCGCTCTGATCCCAGCTGCACTGAGAACGTGCAGTCAGGCTTCAGAGACAGGTTGCTGTGGGCTTTTTGACCATTTGGTGAGGACCAGAAGGGATGTGATGGTATAGGGCGAGGAAGGAACCCCAAATTCTGCTTTGACCAGTAAAAGGCTGAAAGCCTGCCAGCCAGCCAAGTGAAAAGATGGCCTAGGCAGCGGTTGCTCAGGAGAACCAGTTTGTACTTGCAACTTACGGACTCCAACTGTCAGCATTGTGATATCCAGGTATTGTAAGCAGACAGAGTTTTGGCAAGTGATCTTATCCAGTTCCAACACTTCATACGAGGGGATACAGGGGGAAAAGTGGAAGCAGCAACAGATTTTATTTTCTTGGGCTCCAAAATCACTGCAGACGGTGACTGCTGCTGCTGTGTAGCCTCAGTCGTGTCCGACTCTGTGCGACCCCATAGACGTCAGCCCACCAGGCTCCCCCATCCCTGGGATTCTCCAGGCAAGAACACTGGAGTGGGTTGCCATTTCCTTCTCCAATGCATGAAAGTGAAAAGGGAAAGTGAAGTCGCTTAGTCGTGTCCGACTCTTAGCAATCCCATGGACTGCAGCTTACGAGGCTCCTCCACCCATGGGATTTTCCAGGCAAGAGTACTGGAGTGGGGTGCCATTGCAGTCATGAAATTGAAAGACACTTGCTCCTTGGAAGGAAAGCTCTGACAAACCTAGACAGTGTATTAAAAAGCAGAGACATCACTTTGCTGACAAAGGTCTGTATAGTCAAAGCTATGGTTTTTCCAGTAGTCATGTATGGATGTGAGAGTTGGACTGTAAAGAAAGCTTAGCACCAAAGAATTGATGCTTTTGAACTATAGTGTTGGAGAAGACTCTTGAGAGTCCCTTGGACAGCAAGGAGATCAAACCAGTCCATCCTAAAGGAGATGAGTCCTGGGTGTTCATTCGAAGGATTGGTGTTGAAGCTGAAACTCCATTATTTTGGTCACCTGATGCAAAGAGCTGACTCCCTGGAAAAGAACCTGATGCTGGGAAAGATTGAAGGCAAAAGGAGAAGGGGGTGACAGAGAAAGAGATGGTTAGCATCACTGACTCAGTGGACTCAGAAGGACAGGGAAGCCTGTCCATGGGATTGCAGAGTCAGACACAACTGAGTGACCAAACAGCAATGCCACCATAAATGGAGGTGGTTGGCGCGCTTGCAATCCAGCGGCAGGTCATGCTCTTCAGACTCTAGTTACCAGCTTCTTCATCTTCTCTGGATTCTCTTCAATGGTTCTCTGCCCCAAGTGATGCTACACAAAAGGGAAAAACAGGGTCCTGTTATTTTGATAAATGACAAAAAAGCTTAAAACAAAGGTGAGAAAAGCAGCAGACAGCCAAGCAAGGGAAGAAGAGAACGGCGTCCTGCCTTCTCCACGAAGACGTCAGTGGCCCGTGGCTGCCTCACACTCTGCAGTGCTGGTCCAGGGGCCCCGTGGAGGAGCCTGGCAGCTTCGTGGGGCTGAGACAGGAACTGTGGAGTCACAGAGCCTGCAGGATCAGGACAGGGGATATAGAAGTGACCTGCAGGATGAGCCCAACATATCCTGAAATCAGGGCTTAACCACTGTGAGCCGAAGGGTAGGAGCCCCTCCGTGGAACAGGTGCCCCTAGTTAGACAGTTCCTGCCGGACGCCCCGTGCCGATGAGAGCTCAGTCTTTGCTGACTCACTGTGTCCAAGTCTGTCCAGTCAGACTCAGGCATATGCCAATGAATGTGTCGGGACTCAAGCAGCTTGGGCTGTGATTCTCCGTGTAGTTTGTTTGGCAAGCATGGAAGAGTCAGGTTCAAGCATTAAGTTTATGAACGCAGTGTTAAACGCTACCAAATATTAAGGCATACATAGATGAGGTCTATGCCATCTATGAAAGAGGGCAGAGACATTTCAATGGCAACTTCGAGCTACCTTTTAGGAGGGAATTCAAAGCATGAAAAGTACAACAATGACGAGTCTAACTATGCCTGGGTGTTACCACGCCACGCTGTGCATATGCCTGTGTGTTACCACGCCATGCTGTGCAACGGCCCCCTGCAACCCTGCTCAGCTAAGGCCACCACGTGAAATCAGTTTCAGCCCCAAACTCAGTCGCTCTGCCATCTAGGCAGACACAGCCTGGCCTTCTCAGGCCCTAATTACAGGTCTCTCCCCAATTTCTCAGAGGAGCCAGAAAGTTGGAGAAGACAGACTATGAGAAAGAGATGATTGTCATGAGAGAAGCTGGAGTCTGCATTTTGTGACTTTGTGCATGGCTACTTTCAGGGACATTGTCAAGCATACCACGAGGAGATTTTGACTTTGAGAAATCTGTAGAGAAACCCACAGAAAAACTCTCGTGACACACACTTTTTAGCTTGTTACTCAGCGGTTCATAGCGTTTTTAAATGTTTTCTCGTGCCTTTGTTCCCCTCTTTTCATAAAGAAATGTAGTGAGGCTCAGTCACAATCCGATACTGTGCCCAGGGTAATTTTCTGTAATGCTCCCTTTTGTACTAAAAAAATCACAAGGTTTTATGATAAGTTATGTGGTCTCCTTAAGGACAGTTGCCTATTACTTGACCTGAGGAAGGAAAAGAAGGAAAATCACGTGCCACGAGATTTACTGCAGATTTTTGAATGTATTTGTCATCTTCACAGTCAAGTGAGGCCAGATTTTTCTCCCTGTTACAGATTGTGGACTCACTCAGAAAGAAAACTTCCCCAAAGTTACACAAATGGACTTCATACCCAAATCCTTCTGGATCCCAAGCGATTAAAACACAGGATTTTACCAAGTGAAGCACAGTTAGACTAAATAAGCAAGTCAGATTGTGCCAAAGTGTAAGGAATGAAGTCCCTAAATTCCTAAAACCTAATCAACACTCAATTTCCTACCAGTTTGTGAGAACACAGCACCCAGCAGCTCAGCTGCTCCCTGTGAGCTTCCTTCCTCACCAATTATTCACAGCACGCCTGTTGCAAGCACACACCATTAACACTCAAATCAACTCCCAAACAATAGTGCCACCTGCCACTGTCCTGAGGCACCATGCCCATGTGCTAAGTCGCTCAATAGTATCCGACTCTGCAACCACAGTCCACCGGGCCCCTCTGGCCAGGGGATTCTCCGGGCAAGAATATACTGGAGGGGGTTGCCATGCCCTCCTCCCGGGGATCTTCCCGACCCAGGGATTGAACCAGCGTCTCTGATGTCTCCTGCATTGGTGGGCGGGTTCTTTCTCATCAGCACCACCTGGGAAGCGAGTCCTGAGACAGCATTTCTCCTGAAATAACACTGGCCTGGTGCGCACAGCCTGGGGCTTGCTGTGACGCTCACACCTCACTTTGGCTTCTGATGCGGAGGTGAGAGGAGGCAGCATCCTCTTGCTTCCATCTTTCCGCCTGTGCGCCTGTTCTGCCATCACCCACCTCACCCGGAAGCCGCTTCGTCTCCCTTCCGCCCATCCTTAAACTTCCCACTCACACCCTTCCTTCTGCAGGGAAACTCTGTCCACTGGTTTTGGGCCACAATAAAGTGGACTTTTGTTTCCATAGCACCTTCAGCCACTTTCCAGCTACTTAACAGCTCTTTGGGTTTTTTTAAACATATAATAATTTGAGCACGTTGTGATTTTGATTTTTTATGATTTCTTCTCTGTGTGTGTGGTATGTGCCCTCTATAGTACCCACACAATTTGGGGGCCATTTGTATTTATTATTTACTGATTGAGCAAGACAGTGATGGGATGATCACCAGGTGAAGACTGATAGACAGCATATTATTGTTATTCCAGAAGTCTTAAAACTCTGGATTTCACTGTTTTCAAGATGGGTCCATGTGGAAAGCTTCATGGTTTCCGTACGATTCTGATAGAGAAAAGACATTTGGCTAAATATATAAAATTATGCTTGAAAGAATAAAAAAAAGCTAAAAGAGGAAATGAAAAAAATATTTAACATCAGTAGAACTGAATAAGAATTCTCCTATGAAAAAGTTCAAATGGCTGAGAATGTGAGTACTTAATCAATTATTTTATTGCTCAAGTAATTCGAGGCAGGGGAGGAGAGGAGAGACTCATCACCCGGGCATCGTCTAATGTGAGGCTCTGTGCTGCCTCTCTCTTCTGCTTCTCCTCTCTCCCAAATTTACCGAAGCTACGCTTTATTTCATTCATTCTCTTTAATAACAGCAAAATTTTGGAGTGCTAATTCTTCTAGCTCCTAGGTAGGAGAGTGACCTGCATAGACTGGGGATTTGTTTCTAGGAAACAATTCAGTTTAGTCTGAAAACACATGTGCTTTCTGCATTTCCACAAAGTCACATCGTCGTGGCCGCATTTCCACCAAGTCCCACCATCACGGCCCAACCTCCCATCACACCTGCAGCGTCCAGCCCGCAGAAACTGGGGTGCAGTTGTGGCAGACACAGAGGCAGGGCTGGAGGAGCTCAGGGTTAGAGGTGGGGCTCCCCGCTGCTCGAGGCTCGCCACTCCCTCAGGGCGCTGCTGATGAAACGCGGGCTCCTGCCCCAGGGCCTCCTGAGCCAGCAGCGGCTTCTCCCTGGATGAAGAGAGGCATCCTAACGGCTTCTTAGGATGAGCACGAGTTTGCGGACAGAGCAGCAGCTAAACTCCAACTTTTAGGACCTCAGCGACCTGCATGCTCCTCAAGAGACCTTTGCTCAAGGTGACCACCAGCAGCCTTTGCCCAGAGAGACGTAGTGCTTTGTGCTTTAGGCACAAAAATAAAAGCCTCTCCTTCTCTAGCTGACTTACAAAAGAGTACGACATTCCCCTCAGAGGTCATGTGCAGGCTCTTCTCTGCCTTTACCGTTTCACTGAAGCCTGATCCCTCCGCTGCAGGACACGAAGTGCGCGGTAATCACTGTCTCTAACCACGGGTTGCCTGAGCTGGTCCATCAGCTAGGATGCTTCCAGCACACCTGCCACCTGCAGGGTGATGTATCTATGTTCAAATCCCCGTCCATTGTGCGGCTTCCAGGTAACTGCGCTGTCAGGTTTTATATTCACAGGTTGACAGGATGAATACAGTTTCTTGTCCCGTCTGCAGCCAAGTTACCCATTCAGAAGCTTGCGCACAGCTCTACCCTCATCCCTTATAGGGGACAAGTTCCCCCTTGCCCGGCCAGGGAGCAAGCAAGGGGACCTGTTGTTTGCTTTTGCTCTCCTCTGCTGCAGCAGGGGCCCCAGTAAAGCCTTGCCTGAAAGGAAAAAAAAAAGAAGAAAACAATATATCAGACATCTGGTGTATTTCTGTCAGTGTTTCTTTAAAAAAAAAAAAAAACAAAGAACTAAAAGGCAGCATTTCTATCAGTGCCTGAACTCACAATTTCCAGACTGAAAATTACCAATTGTTAAAAAACAAAATTCACACCAGTAAATCTGAAGATCTAATTGGCTTTACTGTCGATTCATGAAACAGGAAGCCGTCCATCCGGCCACTAGAAGGGTGCTCCTGGGGTTGTGTGAATGGAAGGTCTTTATAGGAAGGAGGGTGGAGCAAAGGGATTGTCAAGAAAAGAAAAGATGGTTTTTAGTTCAGGACATCTTTTTGAGAGAAAGAGAAGGTAAGGGTTTATCACCCAGATTGACTCTTGCTGGAGGTGGGGAGGGGGTGGTGGAGAGGGCCCAGACTACTTCATCGATGCTGAGATTACATTTCTTGAGAAGATCATCAGAACCTGCAGTTAAGTCCTGGCTTGCTGTCATGGGGGTGTGGAGGGGGAAGTGACTCCATTTGGGGCCTGTCATTTCATAATTAACATAACTTCAAGGCTAACATTTTTTTTCTCCTAAATAATTTGTTCGTAGTCAGAGTTTAATAAATATCAAATATTTTTGTGCAACTTTTTTTTTTTACAAATTAATTCTTTAAAAAAAAACAGCTATGATGTTGAATCATATAGAAAAATAATATGAAATAATTTTTAAGGCTTTGGAAATTGATTTAAATAGTTAGTGGGTACGTAAAGATTATACCATTCATTTCATTTCAGCTGCCTTGAACCTTTCCAGGATCTTGTGTTACAGTCCCCCATTTCGACCAAGCCTTTGCCTACAGACCAGTTCACAAATACATTTGCATCATCATTATGTTAAAATCCCAGGCTATACAACGTAATTTATGTGGACCCGTGTGGGTTCTACCTCTCCTCCAAGAAGACAGTAAGTATAGAAATAGATGGAAAGACTTCCTCTTTGAACTACAACACATCCTCGAGAGTAGAGACTTCTTTTTCTTCTCTTGGTCTGGCCACATCAATCCATACAGCACTCTGCAAAATAATCAGTACTCAACCACAGCAAACCAAAGCCAGCAAACCAAAGGCATGTCCAGTGAGTTTAGTTTTTAAGTATGCAGGTGTGAAAGGAGAGTCAGCACTCATTCAGGTACTTCCCTGGTGGTCCAGTGGTTAACACTTCGCCTCCCAATGCAGGGGGTACAGGCTTACTCCCCGGTTGGGGAGCTAAGATGCCACATGCCTCTCAGCCAGAACACCAAAACATAGAGCATGAGAAATAGTGTGACAAATTCAGTGAAGACTTACACACACACAAACACACACACACATTAAATTCACATATTGGCAACGTATCCCCTGGCCAGGCACCCAGAAGCAACCAAAAACCCAAGGAAACAAAACCAAGCCCCTCACAACCTGTAGTGCTTTAGTCCCGAAGGCAAAGGGCAAATCACTCCAGTTGTTTAAAATTATTCTGTTTCAATGTTATGCATCCTGTTTGGAAGTTCTGGTGTGGTCATAGCTGTGCTACTGTCCAGAATTACAGACCCAGGAGAAGCCAGCAGTATGAGGAGGAAGGCAAGGGAGGGTGTAGTAGGGTGAGAGTCCTGCAGAATTGGAGCCTTGAGACGAGCAGTCACCTTCGGCCAAAAAAAGCTGGAGGAGACTTTGCAAGGAGGTAGGCAGCGAGAAAAACGCCCTGGGCTCATTTTCCTTTCTCCCTTGGGTCTCTCGCCGGAGGTTTCCTTTAGTTGGATCCAATGCAAAGCCAGAGCACCCACAAAGTGAGCTGATGTAACCTGTCCAAGTCCATCTCCCAGGGCAAGAAATGGAGTGAAGGGTGGAGAAGTGATCTGGAGGGGCAAACAAGATGCTCAGCCTTTTTGTCCATTTTGCATTTTTACACACTCTAAACTACTTCTTGTCCTTGGGAAATAGACACACTGTAAGTCCTAAATTCTCAACTCAAGGATACAAACAGGAGCAACACACTAGCTTAACTTCATCCTCTTTGTCACCTAGCATAAAGGCAGACCTTGAGAGAAAGACAATGGAGACAAATCTTTTCGTTGGTATGCTGATCAATGGCTTCTCCAGTGGCTCAGACGGTAAAGGATCTGCCTGCAATGCCTGAGACCTGGGTTTGATTCCCTGGAAAAGGCCATAGCAACCCATTCCAGTACTCTTGCCTGGAGAATCCCAGGACAGAGGAGCCTGCTGGCCTACAGTCCATGGGGCTGCCAAAGTGTCAGACACAACTGAGAGACTGAGAGCACACGCCTATCAGTAGTGTTTCTGTAAGCCCTCAGCTGCTTAACCTAACAGCCCTTTCTGCTTAATCTGAATCACCCAAACAATGTCAGATATCATGCAATTCTCTAGTCTAGCCTATATTTTCTCTTCTCTGGGCTTTCTGGAATAATGATTGAAAAAAATTATTAAACAGACTTTCAACTGAACAGAGTCTGCAGACCAGAAAGGGGAGCTCTCATGCTCCCCTGTAATGACAACACAGCCCCAACAGGAAGAGGAAAGACCTCCTGGAAGGACTGAGCCAATGAAAACCCAAGAACTCTTTGTTTGCATAACCCTCCTGACTTCCTTTTCCCCTCTATAAAAGAGTTCTCCTCTTTATTTTTGCTAGGCCCTTGCACATGGCTTGCTGCTGCTGCTGCTAAGTCACTTCAGTTGTGTCCAACTCTTAGTGACCCCAGGGACTGCAGCCTACCAGGCTCCTCCATCCATGGGATTTTCCAGGCAAGAGTACTGGAGTGGGGTGCCACTGCCTTCTCTGGCACATGGCTTGCAATGGTTGCAAATTTCAATTCTCTGCTAATCCCAAATAAACTCGCATTCGCTGGAGAAATAACTGGCAGTGTATTTCTTTTTCCAATCAGTTCAGTCACTCAGTCATGTCCGCCTTTTTGCAACCCCATGGACTGCAGTATGCCAGGCTTCCCTGTGCTTTACCGTCTCCCAGAGCTTGCTCAAACGCATGTCTATCGGGTCGGTGATGCCATCCAACCATCCCATCCTCTGTTGTCCCCTTCTCCTACTGCCTTCAATCTTTCCCAGCATCAGGGTCTTTTCCAATGAGTCAGTCTTTTGCATCAGGTGGCCAAAATATTGGAGCTTCAGCATCAGTCCTTCCAATGAACATTAGGGACTGATTTCCTTTAGGATGGACTGGTGGTTTAGGTCAACACAGTTAACTAACACTGACTGTATCACTAGGTTGGTCGCTAACTCACAGAGTTCATATCTTTTCAGTGCAAGTGACGCTATCAACTATGTTTTTGTGTGTGCACTCTTGAGTGTGCACTGAGAAAAAAGGACTCCTCTGTGCATGCTCTGTCAGCCGTCAGGTAAATGCCCCATCAGAATGTAAGAAAGAATAAGGACATAACTCTCCACTCCCCCACAAAAGCCCCCAGCAATGACTGCAAAGAGGAAAAATGGTGCAAATATGCACACACACGTACAATTAGGAAAATGTGTGCCAGGATGCAAAAAAAGAGACGTTGGAATGGAAAAGGGAACTGACACAGCAGTCCAGAAAAGGCTCGAATCTAAGCATATAAGTCCAAATAATGTACATCAATTTCCAGGCTAGATTTGTGGAAAGACAAAGGAATTAGAGGTGATGGGCGCCTCTGAAAACAAGGTGAGGCTGAAAAGAGGAGAGATGTTTGAAAGTCTGTTTAAAATGGCATTTAACCCTGATCACCCCCCATTCCATGCAACAGAGCAAATATACTTTCCCAAAGAGAAGGTAATATTAATAACTGGACAGCATAGGATCACCAACATTTGCAGAAAGTCTCCAACATAAAAGGCTAAGACAATATATAAAAAAAGAAAGAAACAGGAAAAATGCGGGGGGGGGGGGTGGTGTGATTTAAGACATGTAATTATCATACTCAGACAACTTATTGAGTCTATGAAATAAAAACTAGGTACTTTTTTTTTTTAACGAACATTTAGAGAATAAGAAAGCTCTTGGAAGTAAACAATCGGATCAAATCAGATCAGATCAGTCGCTCACTCCTGTCCAACTCTTTGCGACCCCATGAATCCCAGCATGCCAGGCCTCTCTGTCCATCACCATCTCCCGGAGTTCACTCAGACTCATATCCATCAAGTCAGTGATGCCATCCAGCCATCTCATCCTCTGTCGTCCCCCTCTCCTCTTGCCCTCAATCCCTTCCAGCATCAGATTCTTCTCCAATGAGTCAACTCTTCGCATGAGGTGCCCAAAGTACTGGAGTTTCAGCTTTAGCATCATTCCTTCCAAAGAAATCCCAGGGCTGATTCCTTCAGAATGGACTGGTTGGATCTCCTTGCAGTCCAAGGGACTCTCAAGAGTCTTCTCCAACACCACAGTTCAAAAGCATCAATTCTTTGGCGCTCAGCCTTCTTCACAGTCCAGCTCTCACATCCATACATGACCACAGGAAAGACCATAGCCTTGACTAGGCGAACCTTTGATGGCAAAGTAATGTCTCTGCCTTTGAATATGCTATCTAGGTTGGTCATAACTTTCCTTCCAAGGAGTAAGCGTCTTTTAATTTCATGGCTGCAGTCACCATCTGCAGTGATTTTGGAGCCCAGAAAAACAAAGTCTGACACTGTTTCCACTGTTTCCCCATCTATTTCCCATGTAGTGATGGGACCAGATGCCATGATCTTCGTTTTCTGAATGTTGAGCTTTAAGCCAACCTTTTCACTCTCCTCTTTCACTTTCATCAAGAGGCTTTTGAGTTCCTCTTCACTTTCTGACATAAGGGTGGTGTCATCTGCATATCTGAGGTTATTGATATTTCTCCCAGCAATCTTGATTCCAACTTGTGTTTCTTCCAGCCCAGCATTTCTCATGATGTACTCTGCATATAAGTTAAATAAACATGGTGACAATATACAGCCTTGACGTACTCTTTTTCCTATTTGGAACCAGTCTGTTGTTCCATGTCCAGTTCTAACTGTGGCTTCCTGACCTGCATACAGATTTCTCAAGAGGTAGATCAGGTGGTCTGGTATTCCCATCTCTTTCAGAATTTTCCACAGTTTATTGTGATCTACACAGTCAAAGGCTTTGGCATAGTCAATAAAGCAGAAATAGATGTTTTTCTGGAACTCTCTTGCTTTTTCCATGATCCAGCGGATGTTGGCCATTTGATCTCTGGTTCCTCTGCCTTTTCTAAAACCAGCTTGAACATCAGGAAGTTCACGGTTCACATGTTGCTGAAGCCTGGCTTGGAGAATTTTGAGCATTACTTTACTAGCGTGTGAGATGAGTGCAATTGTGTGGTAGTTTGAGCATTCTTTGGCATTGCCTTTAGAGAAAACAAAGTGAAAAAGTAATTGGCAAAGGAATTGGAATAAAAAGTTGAGAAAATATCCTTAATTAGCATGAAAAGTCAGAAAGAGAAAAAGACAAGAAAACTCCACTATCAGCCAGGAAGTTCAACAACTGAATTAAGGGAGAACAAAGAAATAGATGTTATCAGAGAAACAGGGAGAGGTTTCCCAGAATAAAGGACAGGAAATCTGAAACTGAAGGGCCACGCCCAGCTCAGTGAGTAGGAGACTCAGTTGACATTGTCACGAAGATTCAGAACACCAGGGTCAAGAACACCAGGGTCAATGTGAAGATTTTAAACGTGTTCAGGTCTCAAAAACAAGCAGAAAACCAAATCATGTAAATAGGATCCTCCCACCCCTGAAGTTGGAAGACAGTGGAAAAATGCCTTCAAAACTCCATGCCGTGAAGTTCCTGGAAGTCCAGTTGGGACTCTGCGCTTTCACTGCCGGGAACCGGGGTTCCATCCCTAGTCAGGGAATTAAGATCCCACAAGCCATGCTGTGTAACCAAAAAACAACTCTGTGGAAATGATTCCTTCTCTAACATCTTCAGATCAGACCAGATCAGATCAGTCACTCAGTCGTGTCTGACTCTTTGCGACCCCATGAATCACAGCACGCCAGGCCTCCCTGTCCACCACCAACTCCCAGAGGTCACTCAGACTCATGTCCATAGAGTTGGTGATGCCATCCAGCCATCTCATCCTCTGTCGTCCCCTTCTCCTCCTGCCCCCAATCCCTCCCAGCATCAGAGTCTTCTCCAATGAGTCAACTCTTCGCATGAGGTGGCCAAAGTACTGGAGTTTCAGCTTTAGTATCATTCCCTCCAAAGAAATCCCAGAGCTGATCTCCTTCAGAATGGACCGGTTGGATCTCCTTGCAGTCCAAGGGACTCTCAAGAGTCTTCTCCAACACCACAGCTCAAAAGCATCAATTCTTCGGTGCTCAGCCTTCTTCACAGTCCAGCTCTCACATCCATACATGACCACAGGAAAGACCATAGCCTTGACTAGGTGAACCTTTGATGGCAAAGTAATGTCTCTGCTTTTGACTATGCTATCTAGGTTGGTCATAACTTTCCTTTCAAGGAGTAAGCGTCTTTTAATTTCATGGCTGCAGTCACCATCTGCAGTGATTTTGGAGCCCAGAAAAAGAAAGTCTGACACTGTTTCCACTGTTTCTCCATCTATTTCCCATGTAGTGATGGGACCGGATGCCATGATCTTCGTTTTCTGAATGTTGAGCTTTAAGCCAACCTTTTCACTCTCCACTTTCACTTTCATCAAGAGGCTTTTGAGTTCCTCTTCACTTTCTGCCATAAGGGTAGTGTCATCTGCATATCTGAGGTTATTGATATTTCTCCCAGCAATCTTGATTCCAGCTTGTGTTTCTTCCAGTCCAGCATTTCTCATGATGTACTCTGCATATAAGTTAAATAAGCAGGGTGACAATATACAGCCTTGACGTACTCCTTTTCCTATTTGGAACCAGTCTGTTGTTCCATGACCAGTTCTAACTGTGGCTTCCTGACCTGCATACAGATTTCTCAAGAGGCAGATCAGGTGGTCTGGTATTCCCATCTCTTTCAGAATTTTCCACAGTTTATTGTGATCTACACAGTCAAAGGCTTTGGCATAGTCAATAAAGCAGAAATAGATGTTTTTCTGGAACTCTCTTGCTTTTTCCATGATCCAGCGGATGTTGGCAATTTGATCTCTGGTTCCTCTGCCTTTTCGAAAACCAGCTTGAACATCAGGAAGTTCACGGTTCACATATTGCTGAAGCCTGGCTTGGAGAATTTTGAGCATTACTTTACTAGCTGTGAGATGAGTGCAATTGTTCGGTAGTTTGAGCATTCTTTGGCATTGCCTTTCTTTGGGATTGGGATGGAAACTGACCTTTTCCAATCTTGTGGCCACTGCTGAGTTTTCCAAATTTGCTGGCATATTGAGTTAAACCCCACCAAACTGTCAGCCAAGGATAAGGAGAGAATGAAGATATTTTCAGAAATGCAAGGTGTTAAAAATTTATCTCCCATACCTGCCCTTTCAGAAAGCTGCTAGGGAATGTGTCCACAGCAAAATGAAGTAGTAACAAAGAAAGAGGGAGATATGAAATCCATGGGCTGAGGGACACGACACATGGGTCTCCCCTGTGTCTGAGTAAAAGGAATTCCTAGAATAACGGTAACACAAATACCAAGATAACAGCGTCAGCTGTCAGAGAGAGCAATGAGATTAGAGAGAACAGAGATCCCCAAGACTGCTGTCTCTAAGAATAATACGACTGACTGAATAGCAAATATTCATGACCCTGTTCAGAGGAGAATTAGCTGTAATATAACTGGTCAAAAACCAAGGGAATAAAAATAGGAGGCAACAATTTACATCAAGAGAAAGAAAACAGTTCATGAAACAAAATATTGTCATAGAAAACGATGTGACTTCACTGTGAATAATAGTTACACTGTCATTTTACTGCATGTCGATTTATCTAAAAATGGTAAGACAACCAACCACTGAGGGCAGGCGGAAGGAGGGGACAGAGGACAGAGAAGGTATCCACGCAAGACAGAAAAGTCCTTGCCTACTGCGGCAGGAGTGCTAAGCCCAATTTTTAGAATTAAGTAAATAGACAAGATCAAAGAGCTCAAAAAGAAGTGCTTAAGGTAATGGTAGTAAGGAGGCCAGGAGAATGGGGCTGGTACTGCTGTTTTTCATGAGAAAACTAGAAGTACTAGGATTTTAAAATTAAAAGCTTTTCATCAAAGCTTTGTCATGAGCGTGCATGCATGGGTGTGTGTGTGTGTGTGTGTGTGTGTGGCTGTGGAAGTAACCTTTAAGATGTACTGTTGTTCAATCACTCAGTCATGTCTGGCCAGGCTTCCCTGTCCTTCACCATCTCCAGGAGCTTGCTCAGACTCAAATCCGTTGAGTCAGTGATGCCATCCAACCATCTCATCCTCTGTTGTCCCCTTCTCCTCCTGCCCTCAATCTTTTCCAGCATCAGGGTCTTTTCAAATGAGTCAGTTCTTCACATCAGGTGGCCAAAGTATTAGAGTTTCAGCTTCAACATCAGTCCTTCCAATGAACACTCAGGACTGATCTCCTTTAGGATGGACGGGTTAGATCTCCTTGCAGTCCAAGGGACTCTCAAGAGTCTTCTCCAACACCACAGTTCAAAAGCATCAATTCTTCGGTGCTCAGCTTTCTTTAGGAAAAGGCAGTGGCAACCCACTCCAGTACTCTTGCCTGGAAAATCCCATGGACGGAGGAGCCTGGTGGGCTGCCATCTATGGGGTCGCACAGAGTCAGACACGACTGAAGCAACCTAGCAGCAGCAGCAGCTTTCTTTATGGTCCAACTCTCACATCCATACATGATTATTGGAAAAACCATAGCTTTGACTAGATGGACTTTGTTGGCAAAGTAATGGCTCTGCTTTTTAATACACTAAGTTTGTCATAGCTTTTCTTCCAAGGAGTAAGTGTCTTTCAATTTCATGGCTGCAGTCACCATCTGCAATGATTTTAGAGCCCAAGAAAATAAAATCTGTCACTGTTTACATTTTTTCCCCATCTATTTGCCATAAAGTGATGGGACCAGATGCCATGATCTTAGTTTTCTGAATGTTGAGTTTCAAGCAAGCTTTTTCACTCTCCTCTTCCATGCACATCAGGAGGCTCTTGCATATACGTGTATTCATGCTGCATCTTTTCATCAACTCATCTCTTGACAGACACATAGGTTGTTTTCCATACCTGGGCTATTAATAATGCTTCAATTGTATCTTTTGCATTTTAATATAATTAACATGGGACGAGGACCTCTGCCAAGGCTACTGGGAGTGGAGGATTTTTAATTCAGACTTCACTGAAATCATAACCTACTTGTATATCTGGTTCACCTTATCTTTGTGGTTCAAAGAACATAAATATTCTAGAGTCTCTCCTCCTGATTTTGTCTTTCTCCTCCAACCTGTGAGCTCATAAATTCCTTTGAATTCACGCATTCTCTTATAATATATATTATATATAATTTTATGTATATATATATATAATCTATTATAAGAGTCATCAACCCTCTTATAATGTCCTTCCCATTACTTCTCTTTCTGACCCAAACTACCAGTTCAACAAATGGCATCTGCAGTAGGCTGAGACCTCAGGCCGGGAACCTGGAGCTGGAGTGCCGCAGCGAAGCACATGGTCAGCCCTGATCAGCCCACAGCATAAGTCAAGGCCGTAAACCCAGGAACGGGGGAGACAGGAAAGGGGATTTTTAAATGTCGCTCACCAATTAGGCAACATCGCATTTCAAATATATTTGTTACTTTCTATGAATCCTTCAGCAAAATAAACAAAAAATACATATGCACACGTCAAAGTGTTAGTCACTTCAGTTATGTCTGACTCTTTGAGATCCCCTGGACTGTAGCCTGCTGGGCTCCTCTGTCCAGGGGATTCCCCAGACAAGAATACTGGAGCGGGTTGGGTTGCCATGTCCTTCTTCAGGGGATCTTCCTGACCCAGGGGTCGAACCCGGGTCTCCTGCATTGCAGGCACATTCTTTACCATCTGAACCGCCAGGGAAGCCCATACACACACATATATGCTTATATAATTACCTCCCAATGTATCTCTTTTCTAAATTTTTGTATATAATATTTTCCAATTTGATGACTCACTGCACAGCTGGTACATTCTATCTAGAACGACAATACTGCAGTGGCCAAAGTATTAGTCCACTTTCTACTTTAGGGCAGAGTTTAAGCATTTCCTATCTCATCTGTATAAAAACAATGCAATATTTATAAGTTTTAGAATCTTGCTCTCCGGGTCTTTGCTGCATATGGCTTCAGAGTCCCTGGGGAGGATCTAATTTCCCTGAGGTGGATTTCCACATAAACCCCAGGATCAGATAATCCCCGCCCAGATGCTACCAGGCTGCTGCTCTGGGATTTGGCTTTAACCCTGGGGGCAGTGGCCAGATTCTAACTTTGGGAAATACATACTGGCAATCAAAATTTTCCTGGACTTTCAGTTCATTCTCATGCTTTTCTTTATTTCTGGTCCTAATCCACGCGTTTAATGTTTGTTTGCTGAGTTAAAGAGGGGATACATCCTGATGAGAATGGAATGGGACAGAACACAGATGAAAACATTTAGAGAAAGCAGGGAAAGATGGAGTCCAGAGAACATTCTTGCATCTTGTATGTGTCTCTCCTTGTCCTTTTCCTCTATCTACTTTGTTGACCAAATAATTCTTGTCCAAATTTAGACCAAAAGCAAGTTTAACTAAAATAGAGATCAAGAAGAATAATGAAATGGCAATTTTTACCTTCAAAAATTCTCTACATGTTCTATGTCTATGGATTCCTTTACTCATGTATTTTATTGCATTTACTTACTTTTTGTTGAAGTATAGTTGACTTACAGTATTATATTAGTTTCAAGTGCACAACAGAGTGACTTGATACTCTTGTATATTACACATCATATAAACTTATTATAAATCATAGACTATATTTTCTGTGCTATACATCACATCCCTGTGACATTTATTTTATAACAGGTAGTTGATACATCTTAATCCCTTTCATCTGTCTGTCCCTCTCCCCCCCACACCCCTCTGGCACCTAGTAGCCTGTTCTCTGTGTATGTGAATCTGTTTTGTGATATTTGCTCGTTTGTTTTTGTACATTCCACAAATAAATGAAAGTACACAGTATTTGCCTTTCTCTGACTTATTTCACTTAGGATAATACCCTTCAGGCCTACCCAGGTTGTCTCAAATGGCAAGATTCCATTCTTTTTATGGCTGAGTAATATTCCTGTGTGTGTGTATCCATCACCCATTCATCTTCTGGTGTGCACGAAGGTGGCTTCCATAGCTTGGCTATTATTACAAGATGCTATGAACACTGGAGTAAACGTATCTTTATGAATTATTCTTTACGTTTGTTTTTTTTTTCAGATAAATACTCAGGAGCAGTCTGGATGGGCTGTATAGCATTTCTAGTTTTTGAGGAATCTCCATACTGTTTCTCACCTTGGCTGTACCAATTTACAATCTTACCAACAGCGAACAAGAGTTCCCATTTCTCCACATCCTTGCCAATCCTTACTATTTCTTGTCTTTTTGATGATATCCACTCTAACAGATGTGCAGTGATATCTCACTGTAGTTTTGATTTGCATTTCCCTGATAATTAGTGATACTGAGCAACAGGGATATTCTCGTCCCTGTTGGCCATTTACTTGACTTCTTTGTAAAAATGTCTATTCAGGTCCTCTGCCTATTTTTTAAATCAGATTTTTTTCTATTGAGTTGTATGAGTACATTATATAGTTTGGATATTAACCCTTTCAGATGTTATCTTTGACAAATATCTGCTCCCATTAAGTAAGCTGCCTTTTGTTTCATTGATGATTTTCTTCATTGTGCAAAAGGTTTTTAGTTTAATGTTGCCCTAATTGTTTATTTTTGGTTTTGTTGCCCTCGCCTGAGGAAACAGATCCAAAAAATATTGCTAAGACTGTTGTCAAAGAGTGTATCGCCTAAGCTTTCTTCTAGGACATTTATGACTTTAGGTCTTAAGTCTTTAAACCATTTTGAATTAATTTTTGTGTATAGTCTGATATTCCCTGGGTGGGGCAGATCCCCTGGAGGAGGGCATGGCAACCCAATCCAGTTTTCTTGCCTGGAGAATCCCACGGACAGAGGAGCCTGGAGGGCTACTGTCCCTAGGGTCACAGAGTCGGACACATCTGAGCAACTTAGCACACACACGTGATGTTTCACTCTTTTTACATGTAGCTCTTCACCTTTCCCAACACAACTTATTGAAGAGACTGTATTTTTTCCCTGTTGCATACTCTTGCCTTGCCTCTTTTTTCATAGTCGTTGAACGTATGTGCGTGGGTCTCTTTCCGGGCTTTCTAGCCTGCTCCCTGCTCTGTCTGCTTTGGCGCCAGGAGCATGCTGCTCTGATTACTGTGCACGTGTGCTTGCTTGTGTCCTACTCTTTGTGGTCCTAGAGACTGTGCAGGCTCCTCTGTCCATGCGATCATCCCGGCAAGAACAGTGAAGTGGGCTGCCATCTCCTTTTCCAGGTGGTCTTCCTGACACGGATAGAGCCCACATCTTTTGCATCTCCTGCATTGGCAGGCAGGTTCTGCACCACTGGGTCACCTGGGCAGTCCTTGCTTACTGTAGCTTTGTATTGTCGTCTGAAGTCAAGGAGCCTGATACCTCCAGCTTTGTACTTCTTTCTCAAGATTGCTTTGGCTCTTTGGGGTCTAATGTGGTTTCATATGGATTTTAGGATTATTTGTTCTAGTTCTGTGAAAAATGCCAGGGGTGTTTTGATAGGAATGGCACTGAATCTGTAGATGCCGTGGGTGATGTGTTCATTTTAACAATATTGATCCTTCTAATACAATAACACAGTGTATCTTTCGATCTGTTTGTGTCATCTTCAGTTTTTTTTCATCAAAGTCTTATAGTTTTCTGACTATGATGTCTTTAACCTTCTTAGGTAGATCTATTCCTGAGTATTTTATTCTTTATGATGCAACAGTAAGTGGGATTGTTTCCTTAATTTCTTTCAAAGTTCATTGTTAGTATATAGAAATGCAGCAGATTTCTATATATTAATTTTGTACCCTGTAACTTTACGAAACTTATTGATAAGCTCTAGTAGTTTTCTGATGACATATTTAGGATTTTCTATGACTAATACGATGTCATCTCCAAAATCACTGCAGATGGTGACTGCAGCCACGAAATTAAAAGACGCTTACTCCTTGGAAGGAAAGTTATGACCAACCTAGATAGCATATTCAAAGGCAGAGACATCACTTTGCCAACAAAGGTTCGCCTAGTCAAGGCTGTGGTCTTTCCTGTGGTCATGTATGGATGTGAGAGCTGGACTGTGAAGAAGGCTGAGCGCCGAAGAATTGATGCTTTTGAACTGTGGTGTTGGAGAAGACTCTTGAGAGTCCCTTGGACTGCAAGGAGATCCAACCAGTCCATTGTGAAGGAGATCAGCCCTGGGATTTCTTTGGAAGGAATGATGCTAAAGCTGAAACTCCAGTACTTTGGCCACCTCATGCGAAGAGTTGACTCATTGGAGAAGACTCTGATGCTGGGAGGGATTGGGGGCAGGAGGAGAAGAGGACGACAGAGGATGAGATGGCTGGATGGCATCACTGACTCGATGGATGTGAGTCTGAGTGACCTCTGAGAGCTGTTGATGGATAGGGAGGCCTGGCGTGCTGCAGTTCATGGGGTCGCAAAGAGTCGGACACGACTGAGCGACTGATCTGATCTGATCTGATCTGATGAGTAATACAATTTGTCATCTGCAAATAGTGACAGTTTTACTTCTTCCTTTCTAATTAGGATTCCTTTTATTTCTTTTTCTTCCCCTGCTATGAAGATACTATGTTGAGTAAAAGTGGTGAGAGTGGGAATCTTTGATTTGTAGGTTTGTCATATACGGCCCTTATTTTATTGAGATATGTTCTGTTTTTGCCCACTTTCTGGAGAGTTTTTGTCATAATGGGTGTTGCACTTTGTCAAAAGCTTTTTCTGTGTCTATTGAGATGATTATGTAATTTTTATTCTTCAATTTATTTATGTGGTTTATCGTTGACTGATTTGAAAATATTGAAAAACCCTTGCATCCTTGGAATAAAGCCCACTTGATCATGGTGCATGATCCTTTTAATGTATTACTGAACTCAATTTGCTAATATAATTTTGAGGATTTTTACATCCATGCTTATCAGGTACACTGACCTATAGTTTCCTTTTTTGTTAGGGTCTTTGTCTGACTTTGGTAACAGAGTAATGCAGACCTTATAGAGTTTGAAAATGTTCCCTCCTCTTCAAATTTTTCGAAATAATTTGGGAAGTACAGGCATTAAATCTTCTTTAAATGTTTAGTAGAATTTCCCTTGTGATCATATTAGGCCCACCTGTATAATCCACAATAATTTACCCATCTCAAGCACCTTTAATTTCATCACATCTGCAAAGTCCCTTTTCCTGTGTTAGATAACATATTAAACAGATTTCAGGTGTTAGGATATAAAATCCTTAGGAGGAGGGTGTCATTATTCTGTCTAAAACAGGAATATTCATATTCTTAAATAAAATATAATAGAATATGTTATTAAAAACTATGGATTTTAAAGCATTTCAACATAGCTTTCCAGAACAATCAGTAAAATCCTAACATAGTTTAAAAAATAGATTATAACATTACACATGCTCTATGACCCAACGGTTCTGCTCCTAGCTTTGTATTTAAACATGTATGTTATGTCCATCAAAGCTATATACTCAGACATTTACAGCAGCACTATTCATAATAACCCAAAACTTTTGTTGTTGTTCAGTTGCTCAGTTGTGTCCAACTCTTTGAGACCCCATGAATCGCAGCACGCTAGGCTTCCCTGTCCTTCACCATCTCCAGGAGCATGCTCAAACTCATGTCCACTGAGTTGGTGATGCCATCCAACCATCTCATCCTCTGTCATCCCCTTCCCCTCCCGCCTTCAATCTTTCCCAGCATCAGGGTCTTTTCTAATGAGTCAGTTCTTCCCATCAGGTAGTTAAAGTATTGGAGCTTCAGCTTCAGCATCAGTCCTTCCAACGAATATTCAGGACTGATTTCCTTTAGGATGGACTGGTTGGATCTCCTTGCAGTCCAAGGGACTCTCAAGAGTCTTCTCCAACACCACAGTTCAAAAGCATCAATTCTTCAGTGTTCAGCCTTCTTCATGGTCCAACTCTCACATCCATACATGACCACTGGAAAAACCATAGCCTTGACTAGACGGACCTTTGTTGGCAAAGTAATGTCTCTGCTTTTTAATATGCTGTCTAGGTTTGTCATAGCTTTTCTTTCAAGGAGCAAGCACCTTTTAATTTCATGGCTGCACTCAACATCTGCAGTGATTTTGGAGCCCAAGAAAATAAAGTCTGTCACTGTTTTCACATTTTCCCCATCTATTTGACATGAAGTGATGGGACCAGATGTCATGATCTTAGTTTTTTGATGGTCGAGTTTTAAGCCAACTTTTTCACTCTCCTCTTTCATCAAGAGGCTCCTTAGTTCTTCACTTTCTGCCATAAGGTTTGTGTCATCTGCATATCCAAGATTATTGATATCTCTCCTGGCAATCTTGATTCCAGTTTGTGCTTCATCCAGTCCAGCATTTCTCATGATGTACTCGGCATATAAGTTTGGATTTCCCTGGTGGCTCAGATGGTAAAGCGTCTGTCTACAATGTGAGAGACCTGGGTTCAATCCCTGGGTTGGGAAGATTCCCTGGAGAAGGAAATGGCAACTCACTCCAGTACTCTTGCCTTCAAAATCCCATGGACAGAGGAGATTGGTGCAAGCTGCTATCCATGGGGTCGCAAAGAGTCAGGCACGACTGAGTGACTTCACTTTCTTCTTTCTTTTTCACTCTGCATATAAGTTAAATGAGCAAGATGACAATAAACATTATAGCAAAATGGCGACTCTCATTCACAAGCCCCTGAAAGTGACTTAATGAAGCTCAGGTTCCTTACGTCTCAAAGTAGAAGGAATTCAGCAAGAGGCAAAGTGATATGTAAGAAGTGGATTTACTTAGAGAGACATGTATTTCACAGACGGAAGGCAGTTCATTGCAAAAGAAAGTCTCATTCAGGGATGGCAGAGTAGAAGGATGTGCACTCATCTTCAGCAAGAACACCAAAATCACAACTAGCAACCATGGACAGGAGAATGTAGGATCCCACCCAAAAAAAAACAATACCCCGCATCCAAGGGCAAAGGAGAACCCCCAACAAGATGGTAGGAGGGACGCAATCATGTTAAAATCAAATCTCAGACCCGCCAGAGATGCTTGGAAGGCGCGAACACAACCTTGAGTGCATCAGGACCAGAGGAACCAAGCAGCGACCCCAAAAGAGACTGAGCCAGACTTGCCTGTGAGTGTCCAGGAATCTCCAGCAGAGGTGCAGGTCGACAGTGGCCTGCCGAGGGTCAGGGGCACTCACTACAACAGTCCCGGGAGCCATGGTGTGCTGGCATAAGTCATTTTGAAGGAGGTCACCATTACCATAAGTCCTTTTGAAGGAGGTCACCATTACCCCTATCTGAGGCTGAATTACAGGGAGGGCACACAGCCCCACCCATCAGCAGAAAATTGGATTAAAGATTTACTGAGCATGGCCCTGCCCACCAAATCAAGACCCAGTTTTACCCACAGCCAGTCCCTCCCACCAAGAAGCTGCCACAAGCCTCTTATCCTTCTCCATCAGAGGGCAGATGGAATGAAAACCACAATCACAGAAAACTAACCAAACTGATCACATGGACCACGGCCTTGTCTAACTCAGTGAAACTATAAGCCAGGCTGTGTAGGGCCACTCAAGACGGGCGGGTCATGGTGCAGAGTTCTGACAAAATGTGGTCCACTAGAGAAGAGAATGGCAAACCACTTCAGTATTCTTGCCTCGAGAACCCCATGAACGGTATGAAACCCCAAACTAAGAACTACCTAAATTCCCCCTAATACCTGGATGAATAATCAGTCGTATACTCGCATATGGGATTATTATCTAGCAATGGGAAAAATATCTAAATCTATGAACAACAATATGGATGAATCTAATGAATACAATGTTGAGCAAAAGAAACCAAACACAGAAATAAAATGTAATGGTGATTCCACTTATAGTTCAAAAACAGGCAAAATTAGTCAGAAGTATGATTAACCTTAATAGAGCATAGTGACTAAAAGGAGACGTGACAGGGAATTTTGAGGTTCTGGCAATATCCTATTTCTTGATCTGGGTGAAATTTGCCTGGATATCTTCACTTTGGACAACCTATCAAGCTATACACTTGCAACTTATGCTTAATTCTGCATGTTCTTTTTATTTTGATAACTTATTTATATAATTAAAAACTAATATTATAATTTTTCTTAAAATAGATGAGAATACAAATAGAGATCTCTCTCAGGTTGTAAAAATTAATGCCAAATGCTATTACCTAGACTTTTTAAATGCTATTTATATGTTCAAATTATATGCACTATACCAAGAGAAATAAGCAAACTAGCTATCATAGTTTAATATTTGTCATAAATAAGGATACAGTTGCGATACTATCTTAAATACAGAGTTTATGAAAATTCTAAGAAATGATTAAGAATTAGCAAATAAAATTTGACAGCAACTTCTCTTGTTCTAATCCAGATATCAACAATTATTAGTATTTCTGTAGTGGAACAGAGCAAAGAGCTTTTACACAATGATATCCAAAGGACTTCATCGGGTTTATTTATTCAGCAAATAGCTACTTATTCTTTTTTCAATCTACTAGGCACTGGGGATAAAATAAAGATGAGCCTTTTAAAAGAAAGTTGAGTCTTTGCCTTGACAAAGCTTATCATACTATAGGTGAGACCAAAAGGTATATGAACAGGTGAAAAGTGGGAAGGATAAGAAGCTCTAGCAAGCGGCCAAAGAACACGTCTGAAGCTCAAATGCATTTTGCTGAGGGAAAGAAGCCAGTCTCAAAGGCTCCATACTGTTTGATTCCATTTATATGACATTCTGGAAAAGGCACAAATATAGAGATGCTAAGAAAGACCAGTGGCTGCCAGAGCCCCCCAGGCGGGGGTCAGCAGGTGAAGCACAAGGGGTTTTTTTTTTAGGCTGCTGAGACTATGGGGATGATGCTGTGATGGTGAATACACGACTATGTATCTGTCAAAATATAACTTGACAGCAACTAATTGCAATATAAACATATCAACCATCCTCACAGACAGGGCAGCGGGAAAGCTGCTGAGCTAGGCAACTCTGGGAATGAGTAGATTCTACAGGATTAAAGTTTGGTAGAATTAGAGGCATTGTTAACTATATTCAGGTGGATAAAAGCTGTTTTCTGCAGGGGTGCAGGATAACAAGTCTGAACTACCTTAAATGTGTTCCGCAGTTGAAAACTGAATGGGGTGCTCTGTTATCCCTGTTGAAGTGGGAGTTTACCAATAGTCAAGAGGTAGGTTCTAGAATGAGCTATGGGTTAGGAACAGAGTTGAAGACAAAAATATGAACTTTAAGTTCAGCTTAGTATCAGATCAGATCAGATCAGTCGCTCAGTCGTGTCCAACTTTTTGTGACCCCATGAATTGCAGCACACCAGGCCTCCTTGTCCATCACCAGCTCCCGGAGGTCACTCAGACTCACATCCATCGAGTCAGTGATGCCATCCAGCCATCTCATCCTCTGTCGTCCCCTTCTCCTCCTGCCCCCAATCCCTCCCAGCATCAGAGTCTTCTCCAATGAGTCAACTCTTCACATGAGGTGGCGAAAATACTGGAGTTTCAGCTTTAGCATCATTCCTTCCAAAGAAATTCCAGGGCTGATCTCCTTTAGGATGGACTGGTTGGATCTCCTTGCAGTCCAAGGGACTCTCAAGAGTCTTCTCCAACACCACAGTTCAAAAGCATCAATTCTTCGGTGCTCAGCCTTCTTCACAGTCCAGTTCTCACATCCATACATGACCACAGGAAAGACCATAGCCTTGACTAGCCAGACCTTTGTTGGCAAAGTAATGTGTCTGCTTTTGAATATGCTATCTAGGTTGGTCATAACTTTCCTTCCAAGGAGTAAGCGTCTTTTACTTTCATGGCTGCAGTCACCATCTGCAGTGATTTTGGAGCCCAGAAAAACAAAGTCTGACACTGTTTCCTCTGTTTCCCCATCTATTTCCCATGAAGTGATGGGACCAGATGCCATGATCTTCATTTTCTGAATGTTGAGCTTTAAGCCAACTTTTTCACTCTCCACTTGCACTTTCATCAAGAGGCTTTTGAGTTTCTCTTCACTTTCTGCCAGAAGGGTGGTGTCATCTGCATATCTGAGCTTATTGATATTTCTCCCAGCAATCTTGATTCCAGCTTGTGTTTCTTCCAGTCCAGCATTTCTCATGATGTACTCTGTATAGAAGTTAAATAAACAGGGTGACAATATACAGCCTTGACGTACTCTTTTTCCTATTTGGAACCAGTCTGTTGTTCCATGTCCGGTTCTAACTGTTGCTTCTTGACCTGCATACAAATTTCTCAAGAGGCAGATCAGGTGGTCTGGTATTTCCATCTCTTTCAGAATTTTCCACAGCTTATTGTGATCCACACAGTCAAAGGCTTTGGCATAGTCAATAAAGCAGAAATAGATGTTTTTCTGGAACTCTCTTGCTTTTTCCATGATCCAGCGGATGTTGGAAATTTGACCTCTGGTTCCCCTGCCTTTTCTAAAACCAGCTTGAACATCAGGAAGTTCATGGTTCATATATTGCTAAAGCCTGGCTTGGAGAATTTTGAGCATTACTTTACTAGTGTGTGAGATGAGTGCAATTGTGCGGTAGTTTGAGCATTCTTTGGCATTGCCTTTCTTAGGGATTGAAATGAAAACTGACCTTTTCCAATCCTGTGGCCACTGCTGAGTTTTCCAAATTTGCTGGCATATTGAGTGCAGCATTTTCACAGCAGCATCTTTCAGGATTTGGAATAGCTCCACTGGAATTCCATCACCTCCACTAGCTTTGTTCATAGTGATGCTTTCTAAGGCCCACTTGACTTCACATTCCAGATATAGGTACAGTAGTTACATAAAGATGTTCTGATATTGATGTACACGCACACATGTTCATTTGTGCACATGTTTTTCCTTGCCCTGTGAGCTGAGAAGACCTAAAAGCAACAAGTCTGGAGTAGTAACGAGCATACTTAGTGCTCAAGCCTTGGTTTCTGCTGGCATTCTCCAACAAAAGGAACCAAGACTTCCGGAGAAATGACTGGATTCTAGGATTCAGTGAGGAAATATGCAAGATGAGCCTGGAGCATCTTGTGGTACCAGAACGTAAGAAAGTGCTTCAAAAACCAAACCCACGATGATAGGGAGATATGAAAGGGATCCAAAACCCAACAGAAAGATCTACCAGTGGCAAGAGCTAGAGCAATTTAAACAACAAAATAAAGTATAATATTCTACCAAAGTAGAAAATAAGTATCCATGAGTCTCTATCAATACAATAAATGATTGAATACATAAATGGGGAATCTATTTCAAATGATTTGTGTAACAAAATCCCCTATTTCTTAAGAGTGGTCTGTGCATAGTGACTTTATACCAGAGAGCACAGTATGGAAGAAGTGAGAAGGAGTAAGTAAGTACAGTGGAGAAACACTGCCTCAGCTAGGAGATCAAGGTCAACATCAAAGGTGGTAAGTCATGGTGATAGTATATATATATATATATATACATATATATACACACACACACACACACACACACACACGCTTCATGGGTCATGATGAGAATAATACTTCACCTCTATGGTTTCTACCCCCAAAACTCATACTCCAGTCTCATCACAAGAAAAGCAGCAGACAAATTGAAACCAGGCATTCTACAAAATATCTGATCAGCACCTTCATAACTGTCAAGGTCATCAGAAACAAGGAAAGTTGGAGAAACTTTGGGTGTTGGAGTCACAGAAAAGAGGAGCCTTCAGAGACATCAATACTAATGGGGTGTCCTTGATTGGATCCTAGAACAGAAAAGGACATTGGCCAAAGAATAAAGATGCTTGCATAAAGTATAGATTTAAGCTGTTACCACTGTATCAATATTGGAGATCAGTAGAGAAATAACTCCAGAAAGAATGAAGGGATGCAGCCAAAGCAAAACAACACCCACTTGGGGATGTGATGATGGAAGCAAGGTCCGATGATGTAAAGAGCAATATTGCACAGGAACCTGGAATGTTAGGTGCATGAATCAAGGCAAATTGGAGGTGGTCAAACAGGAGATGGCAAGAGTGAACATTGATGTTTTAGGAATCAGTGAAATAAAATGGACTGAAATGGGTGAATTTAACTCAGGTGACCATTATATCTACTACTGTGGGCAGGAATCCCTTAAAAGAAATGGAGTAGCCATCAACAAAAGAATCTGAAATGCACTACTTGGATGCAATCTCAAAAACGACAGAATGATCTCTGTTCCTTTCCAAGGCAAACTATTCAATATCAGAGTAATCCAAGTCTATGCCCCAACCAGTAATGCTGAAGAAGCTGAAGTTGAATGGTTCTATGAAGACTTACAAGAACTTCTAGAACTAACACCCAAAAAAGATGTCCTTTTCATTATAGGGACTGGAATGCAAAAGTAGGAAGTCAAGAAATTCCTGGAGTAACAGGCAAATTTGGCCTTGGAATACAGAATGAAGCAGGGCAAAGGCTAATAGAGTTTTGCCAAGAGAATGCACTGGTCATAGCAAACATCCTCTTCCAACAACACAAAAGAGGAATCTAGACGTGAACATCACCAGATGGTCAATATCAAAATCAGATCAATTATATTCTTTGCAGCCAAAGATGGAGATGCTCTATATAATCAGCAAAAACAAGACTGGGCTCTGACTGTGGCTCAGACCATGAACTCCTTATTGCCAAATTCAGACTGAAATTGAAGAAAGTAGGGAAAACCACTAAATCATTCAGGTATTACCTAAATCAAAACCCTTACGATTTTACAGTGGAAGTGAGAAATAGATTTAAGGGATTATATCTGATAGAGTGCTTGAAGAACTATGGACGGAGGTTTGTGACATTATACAGGAGGCAGGGATCAAGACCATCCCCAAGAAAAAGAAATGCAAAAAGGCCAAATGGTTGTCTGAGGAGACCTTACAAAGAGCTGATAAAAGAAGAGAAGTGCAAGCCAAAGGAGAGAAGGAAAGGTACACCCATGTGAATGCAGAGTTCCAAAGAAAAGTGAGGAAAGATGAGAAAGCCGTCCTCAGTGATCAATGCAAAGAAATAAAGGGAAACAATAGAATGGAGAAGACTAGAGATCTCTTCAAGAAAATTAAAGATACCAAGGGAACAATTTCACAAAAAAATGGGCTCAATAAACGACAGAAATGGTATGGACCTAATAGAAATAGAAGATATTAAGAAGAGGTGGCAAAAATACACAGAAGAACTATACAAAAAAGATCTTCATGACTCAGATAATCATGATGGTGTGATCACTCACCTAGAGCCAGACATCCTGGAATGTGAAGTCAAATGGACCTTAGGAAGCATCACTACGAACAAAGCTAAGCTCCGGGAGTTGGTGATGGACCTGTCCATCACAGTGGAGGTGATGGAATTCCAACTGAGCTATTTCAAATCCTGTAAGATGATGCTGTGAAAATGCTGCACTCAGTATGCCAGCAAATTTGGAAAACTCAGCAGTAGCCACAGGACTGGAAAAGGTCAGTTTTCATTCCAATCCCTAAGAAAAACAATGCCAAAGAATGCTCAAACTTCCGCACAATTGCACTCATCTCACATGCTAGTAATGTTCAAAATTATCCAAGCCAGGCTTCAACAGTACATGAACCATGAACTTCCAGATGTTCAAACTGATTTTAGAAAAGGCAGAGGAACCAGAGATCAAATTACCAACATCTGCTGGATCATAAAAAAAGTAAGAGAATTCCAGAAAAACATCTACTTCTGCTCTATTGACTATGCCAAAACCTCTGAATCTATGGATCACAATAAACTGTGGAAATTCTGAAAGAGACAGAAATACCAGACCACCTGACCTGCCTCTTGAGAAATCTGTATGCAGGTCAGGAAGCTACAGTTAGAATTGAACATGGAACAACAGACTGGTTCCAAATAGGAAAAGGAGTACATCAAGGCTGTATATTGTCACCCTGCTTATTTAACTTATATGCTGAGTACATCATGAGAAACACTGGGCTGGAAGAAACACAAACTGGAATCAAGATTGCTGGGAGAAATATCAAGAACCTCAGATATGCAGATGACACCACCTTTCTGGCAGAAAGGGAAGAAGAACTAAAAAGCCTCTTGATGAAAGTGAAAGTGGAGAGTGAAAAATTGCCTTAAAACTCAACATTCAGAAAACTAAGATCATGGCATTTAGTCCCATCACTTCATGGCAAATAGATGGGGAAGCAGTGGAATCAGTGACAGACTTTGTTTTGGGGGACTCCAAAATCACTGCAGATGGTGACTGCAGCCATGAAATTAAAAGACGTTTGCTCCTTGGAAGAAAAGTTATGACCACCTGGCAACCCTCTCCACTATTCTTGCCTAGAGAATCCTGTGGCCAGAGGAGCCTGGTGGGCTGCCATCTATGGGGTCGCAGAGTTGGACACGACTGAAGCAACTTAGCAGCGGCAGCAGACAGCATATTAAAAAGCAGAGACATTACTTTGCCAACAAAGGTCCATTTAGTCAAAGCTATGGTTTTTCCAGTGATCATGTATGGATGTGAGAATTGGACTATAAAGAAAGCTGAGCGCCAAAGAATCGATGCTTTTGAACTGTGGTGTTAGAGAAGACTCTTAAGAGTCCCTTGGACTGCAAGGAGATCCAACCAGTCTATCCTAAAGGAAATCAGTCCTGAATATTCACTGGAAGGACTGATGCTGAAGCTAAAACTCCAATCCTTTGGCCACCTGATGGGAAGAACTGACTCATTTGAAAAGACCCTGATGCTGGGAAAGATTGAAGGTGGGAGGAGAAGGGGACAACAGAGGATGAGATGGTTGGATGGCATCACCAATTCAATGGTCATGAGCTTGAGCAAGCTCTGGGAGTTGGTGATGGACAGGGAGGCCTGGCGTGCTGCAGTCCATGGGGTCGCAAAGAGTCAGACACGACTGAGCGACTGAACTGAACTGAACTGAATATTGGTTCATTAGTTGTGACAAATTACCATACTAATTGTTAGCCATGGGAAACTAAGTGTGAATGGTACTGCGGACTCTGTATTATCTTTGTAAGTTTTCTGCAAGTCCAGAGCAAACTAAAAATTTTATTAAAAAATAAATTGAATATGGGATGGCTGGTCACTTCATGTATGTAAGCTACATAAGTGTTGAAAACATGTTTCATTCTAATTTTCCTCTAGAATCTCTTTGGGCACATCTTTGCCAGAGATAAGGGCTAACTAAGCACGTTTTGGATTTGTAGGCTGAATAGCAGTAAACAAAAAGTAAAAAAGACAATTAGAATATAGTTTAATTTTAATGAAAGAACAAAACGGTAGAGGAACTCCTATATTAAACGTAAGTCTTTAACCTAAGACATTGCATGTGCTCGGTGGCTTCAGCTGTGCCCAAGTCTTTGCGACTGTGTGGAGGATGTAGCCTGCCAGGCTCCTCTGTCCATGTGATTCTCCAGGCAAGAATACTAGAATGGCTTGCCATGCCTTCCTCCAGGGGGTTTTCTCAACCTAGGGATTGAACCAGGGTCTCCTGTGACTCCTGCATTACAAGCAGGAGTCTTTACCACTGAGCAACCTGGGGAAAATTTTGCTTTAGGTTACTTGGTCACAATGTCTTACCCAGTCACCTATTATCCCCAAAACCCCTCCCCCAAAGTCCAACCCCTTGTAGTCCCAGATCTCATTTCCTCTTCTGTAAGTTTGGAATTTTGTTTTAGATTGCATATGTAAGTGAAACCAAGTGAAAGTATTTGTCTTTCTCTGTCTGACTTATTTCATTTGGCATAATGCTTTCAAGGCCCATCTAAGTTGTTGTCACAAATGGTAGGATTTTCCTGGGTTTTAAGGCCAACTAATACTCCATTCATTGTATATGTTCAACCACATCTTTCTCTGTTCCTCCATCAGTGGACACGTGGGTGTTCTCCATGTCATGCCCAGTACAAACTAACTGCTGTAGACATGGGGGTGCAGATATGTTCTTGAGTTAGTGTTTTCTTTACCTTTGGGTATATTCTCAGAAGTGGAGTTGCTAGATCAGATGGTCAGATCAGATCAGATCAGTCGCTCAGTCGTGTCCGACTCTTTATGACCCCATGAATCGCAGCACGCCAGGCCTCCCTGTCCATCACCAACTCCTGGAGGTCACTCAGACTCACATCCATCGAGTCAGTGATGCCATCCAGCCATCTCATCCTCTGTCGTCCCCTTCTCCTCCTGCCTCCAATCCCTCCCAGCATCAGAGTCTTCTCCAATGAGTCAACTCTTCACATGAGGTGGCGAAAATACTGGAGTTTCAGCTTTAGCATCATTCCTTCCAAAGAAATTCCAGGGCTGATCTCCTTCACAATGGACTGGTTGGATCTCCTTGCAGTCCAAGGGACTCTCAAGAGTCTTCTCCAACACCACAGTTCAAAAGCATCAATTCTTCGGTGCTCAGCCTTCTTCACAGTCCAGCTCTCACATCCATACATGACCACAGGAAAGACCATAGCCTTGACTAGGAGAACCTTTGTTGGCAAAGTGATGTCTCTGCTTTTGAATATGCTATCTAGGTTGGTCATAACTTTCCTTCCAAGGAGCAAGCGTCTTTTAATTTCATGGCTGCAGTCACCATCTGCAGTGATTTTGGAGCCCAGAAAAACAAAGTCTGACACTGTTTCCTCTGTTTCCCCATCTATTTCCCATGAAGTGATGGGACCAGATGCCATGATCTTCGTTTTCTGAATGTTGAGCTTTAAGCCAACTTTTTCACTCTCCACTTTCACTTTCATCAAGAGGCTTTTGAGTTCCTCTTCACTTTCTGCCAGAAGGGTGGTGTCATCTGCATATCTGAAGTTATTGATATTTCTCCCAGCAATCTTGATTCCAGCTTGTGTTTCTTCTAGTCCAGCGTTTCTCATGATGTACTCTGCATAGAAGTTAAATAAACAGGGTGACAATATACAGCCTTGACGTACTCCTTTTCCTATTTGGAACCAGTCTGTTGTTCCATGTCCAGTTCTAACTGTTGCTTCCTGACCTGCATACAGATTTCTCAAGAGGTAGATCAGGTGGTCTGGTATTCCCATCTCTTTCAGAATTTTCCACAGTTGATTGTGATCTACACAGTCAAAGGCTTTGGCATAGTCAATAAAGCAGAAATAGATGTTTTTCTGGAACTTTCTTGCTTTTTCCATGATCCAGCGGATGTTGGCCATTTGATCTCCGCTTCCTCTGCCTTTACTAAAACCAGCTTGAACATCAGGAAGTTCACGGTTCACATATTGCTGAAGCCTGGCTTGGAGAATTTTGAGCATTACTTTACTAGCGTGTGACATGAGTGCAATTGTGTGGTAGTTTGAGCATTCTTTGGCATTGCCTTTCTTTGGGATTGGAATGAAAACTGACCTTTTCCAGTCCTGTGGCCACTGCTAAGTCTTCCAAATTTGTTGGCATATTGAGTGCAGCACTTTCACAGCATCATCTTTCAGGATTTGGAATAGCTCCACTGGAATTCCATCACCTCCACTAGCTTTGTTCGTAGTAATGCTTTCTAAGGCCTACTTGACTTCACATTCCAGGATGTCTGGCTCTAGGTCAGTGATCACACCATCGTGATTATCTGGGTCGTGAAGATCTTTTTTGTACAGTTCTTCTGTGTATTCTTGCCACCTCTTCTTAATATCTTCTGCTTCTGTTAGGTCCATACCATTTCTGTCCTTTATCAAGCCCATCTTTGCATGAAATATTCCTTTGGTCTCTCTGATTTTCTTGAAGAGATCCCTAGTCTTTCCCATTCTGTTGTTTTCCTCTATTTCTTTGCATTGATCGCTGAAGAAGGCTTTCTTATCTCTTCTTGCTATTCTTTGGAACTCTGCATTCAGATGTATATCTTTCCTTTTCTCCTTTGCTTTTCGCTTCTCTTCTTTTCACAGCTATTTGTAAGGCCTCCCCAGATAGCCATTTTGCTTTTTTGCATTTCTTTTCCATGGGGATGGTCTTGATCCCTGTCTCCTGTACAATGTCATGAACCTCATTCCATTGTTCATCAGGCACTCTATCTATCAGATCTAGGCCCTTAAATCTATTTCTCACTTCCACTGTATAATCATAAGGGATTTGATTTAGGTCATACCTGAATGGTCTAGTGGTTTTCCCTACTTTCTTCAATTTCAGTCTGAATTTTGGCAATAAGGAATTCATGGTCTGAGCCACAGTCAGCTCCTGGTCTTGTTTTTGCTGATTGTATAGAGCATCTCCATCTTTGGCTGCAAAGAATATAATCGATCTGGTCTTGGTGTTGACCATCTGGTGATGTCCATGTATAGAGTCTTCTCTCGTGTTGTTGGAAGAAGGTATTTGCTATGACCAGTGCATTTTCTTGGCAAAACTCTATTAGTCTTTGCCCTGCTTCATTCTGTGTTCCAAGGCCAAATTTGCCTGTTACTCTAGGTGTTTCTTGACTTCCTACTTTTGCATTCCAGTCCCCTATAATGAAAAGGACATCTTTTTTGGGTGTTAGTTCTGAAAGGTCTTGTAGGTCTTCATAGAACTGTTCAACCTCAGCTTCTTCAGCGTTACTGGTTGGGGCATAGACTTGGATTACTGTGACATTGAATGGTTTGCCTTGGAAATGAACAGAGATCATTCTGTCATTTTTGAGATTGCATCCAAGTACTGCATTTTGGACTCTTTTGTTGACCATGATGGCCACTCCATTTCTTCTGAGGGATTCCTGCCGGCAGTAGTAGATATAATGGTCCTCTGAGTTAAATTCACCCATTCCAGTCAATTTTAGTTCTCTGATTTCTAGAATGTCGTCATTCACTCTTGCCATCTCTTGTTTGACCACTTCCAATTTGCCTTGATTCATGGACCTGACATTCCAGGTTCCTATGCAATATTGCTCTTTACAGCATCGGACTTTGCTTCTATCACCAGACACATCCACAGCTGGGTATTCTTTTTGCTTTGGCTCCATCCCTTCATTATTTCTGGAGTTATTTCTCCACTGATCTCCACTGATCTCTTTTTTGAGGATTCTCCAGTATGTTTTCTATAGTGACTGCACCAATTTACATTCCCACCAACAGTGTACAAGAAGTCTCTTTTCTCCACACCCAGCATTTGTTATCTCTTTATAGTCTATTTTCACCCAATTACCCAACGTGCAAAAAAATTTTTTTTGAATCTTGATTGTACTTTTTATCATGTTAAGTTATCCCTTCCAGGTTTTGATCTGAATCTTTGATTTCTCAGAATTTGCTTTTTCATTCAAAAACAAAGAAACAGTCAAAGACAAACTTCCCCAGAGTTTTTCTTTTCATTGAAATTTCTACAAAAGCATTATCAGCCAATCTAAAGTAATGGAAGACTTACTCCTTTTACAATGCCTCCCTTTCAACTTCCTCTTCCCCTCCTTTTCTGTATGGGCTTCTGCTTTCTTCCCGTCCCCACTCTATATTTTGCAGTTCTCATCATACCACTGACCCTTAGAGCTGAAGCCAGCCAGAGTGGGTCAGACAAAGGTAGTTCTGACTTTACTTCTGACATAATGTTTCCCTGAGGAAGTAAATTCCTCCTTTATTCTGCCTCTTTTCCTGATCTTAAAGATGGCCACAATAACATAACTTCAATATCTCAAGCCAAAGAAATGCAAAACAGAGCCATTGTGTACAAAGCAGTATTTTTCGTCATAGAGACAGTGTTTATCCCGTGAAGCTTTCTAAGCTGCCTCTGGGGTCTATAATATTCCATTTTCAGTTCGACTGAGAGCAGCAGAGTCCTTGTATGCGATGAGTGGTAGCAGAACAAGGCTCCATTCAGCTATCAGACAGATTCCTTTTATTTTTTTCCACTTCAAAATGTGGTGAATTGCAAAGAATTGAATTAAATTCACTTTGATTAAGTTCCTTACAGTGGCACTTGAATTATTGCCTCATGTCCTTTAAAAAAAAAAAAAAAGCAATTGTCAAAGGATTTAATTTTGAGTAGGAAACTAAAGCAATGTTCAAAAAAATTATATGAATTCTTTGAGGTTTATTTATACCAAGAAACATATTAAATTTGAGTTCTTTTTTCTCTCTCAAGGTAAAGCATCAGTTCAATTCAGATCAGTCGCTCAGTCATGTCCGAGTATTTGCAACCCCATGAATCGCAGCACGCCAGGCCTCCCTGTCCATCACCAACTCACGGAGTTCACTCAAAGTCATGTTTATCGAGTCAGTGATGCCATCCAGCCATCTCATCCTCTGTCGTCCCCTTCTCCTCCTACCCCCAATCCCTCCCAGCATCAGGGTCTTTTCCAATGAGTCAACTCTTTGCATGAGGTGCCCAAAGTATTGGAGTTTCAGCTTCAGCATCAGTCCTTCCAATGGACACCCAGGACTGATCTCCTTTAGGATGGAATGGTTGGATCTCCTTGCAGTCCAAGGGACTCTCAAGAGTCTTCTCCAACACCACAGTTCAAAAGCATCAATTCTTCGGTGCTCAGCTTTCTTCACACTACAACTCTCACATCCATACATGACCATTGGAAAAGCCATAGCCTTGACTAGATGGACCTTTGTTGGCAAAGTAATGTCTCTGCTTTTGAATATGCTACCTAGGTTGGTCATAACTTTCCTTCCAAGGAGTAAGCGTCTTTTAATTTCATGGCTGCAGTCACCATCTGCAGGGATTTTGGAGCTCAGAAAAATAAAGTCTGACACTGTTTCCACCGTTTCCCCATCTATTTCCCATGAAGTGATTGGACAAGATGCCATCATCTTCGTTTTCTGAATGTTGAGCTTTAAGCCAACTTTTATAGGGATCACATTGAATCTGTAGATTGCATTTGGTAGTATAGTCATTTCACAATACTGATTCTTCCTACCCAGGAACATGGAATATCTCTCCATCTGTTTATGTGCTCTTTGATTTCTTTCATCAGTGTCTTACAATTTTCTGTGTATAGTTCTTTTGTCTCCTTAGGTAAGCTTATTCCTAGATATTTAATTCTTTTTGTTGCAATGGTAAATAGGATTGATTTCTTAATTTCTCTTTCTGATATTTCATTGTTAGTATATAGAAATGCAGATAATTTCTGTGTATTGATTTTGTATCCTGTGACTTTGCTAAATTCACTGCTTAGCTCTAGTAATTTTCTGATCGTATCTTGAAGGTTTTCTATGTACAGTATCATGTCATCAGCAAACAGTAAGAGCTTTACTTCTTCTTTTCCCATCTGGATTCCTTTCATTTCTTTTTCTTCTCAGATTGCTGTAGCGAGGACTTCCAAAACTATGTTGAATAACAGTGGTGTTAATATTCACCACTTACTTTTTAAAGGTCAGTTGAGAGAATACAAGAATACATGGAGATGGAGCTTTCCTGGTGGTCTAGTGTTTAAGATGGAACCTTCCCGTGCAGGGGGTGTGGGTTCAACCCCTGGTTGGGGAGCTAAAAAAAAACCAAATCATAAAAACAGAAGTAATATGGTAACAAATTCAACAAAGACTTTAGACAAAGGGCATACATGGATACAGGACTTCCCTGGTGGTCCAGCAGTTAAGAATCCACCTTTCAATGCAGGGGACATGGTTCGATCATTGGTTAGGGAACTAAGATCCCACATGTTGTAGGGCAACTAAACCCAACAAGAGAGCCCTTTCACAGCAACGAAGACCCAGCGTAGCCAAAAAAATATTTTAATTAAAAAAAAAAATACATGGAGGCAAACAAAGGAGTCCCTGCACTGAAAAATGTGATGTTGTCTTTTATGCTGTCTAGTTGCACAAATTCCAGGTCACAATCGAATTATCTCTAGACTTTTAATGAGGAACCCTAATTTCTGCATCAGAAGTCTCCTATGATTCTTACTCTAGAACAAGCTGGAATTATTCAGGTTCTCTACTGTGCACCACCCCGAAGGATTAAGTCAGCAAAACGCCAAAAGTATCTCATTTCTCCCTTGCCTGTCTTTTCTACTCCGAGAGGTCCTAATTACATGAGGTTCTAGGGGTTCCCTGATGACTCAGCTGGTAAAGAACCTGCCTGCAATGCAGGAGACCCAGGCTCGACCTGGGAAGATAGGTCGGGAAGATCCCTTGAAGAAGGGAATGGCAACTGGCTCCTGTATTCTTGCCTGGAGAATTCCATGGACCTTGGCAGGCTACAGTCCATGAAGTCGCAAAGAGTTGGACTTGACTGAGTGACTAACACTTTCGCTAGGTTAGGCTCTTTTGCCATAGGAATTCTACCCTTGAAAATGGAAACGTTTAAATGGTAAACACTGGCAGATTCTCAGTTTACTGTGTTTTTCATTTTTAAAATGTTTCATAGAAATACATTTACAGTATTCTTTCTTGAAAAGAAACATCAGAGTGAGGAGGAAAAAGTTTAAGTTTTCAATAATAAATAGGCTTCCCTGGTGGCTCAGAGGTTAAAGTGTCTGCCTACAATTTGGGAGACCTAGATTCGATCCCTGGGTCGGGAAGACCCTCTGGAGAAGGAAAGGCAACAAAGCCATATATTGTTTTGGAGAAGGCAATGGCACCCCACTCCAGTACTCTTGCCTGGAAAATCCCATGGATGGAGGAGCCTGGTTGGCTGTAGTCCATGGGGTCACTAAGAGTCAGACAGGACTGAGTGACTTCACTTTCACTTTTCACTTTCATGCATTGGAGAAGGAAATGGCAACCCACTCCAGTGTTCTTGCCTGGAGAATCCCAGGGACAGGGGGGAGCCTGATGGGCTGCCATCTCTGGGGTCGCACAGAGTCGGACACGACTGAAGCGACTTAGCAGCAGCAGCAGCAGCATATATTGTTTTATAGCACAGACACCTTCAAAGTTATTCAAGAATAAGTACGATTAAAATTTGCCTGCAGTTGTGAGTCAGGGATAAACACAGAATAAAATATACTGTAGAGGCGTTTGGAGAAAAAAAAAAAACCTGCTACGTCATTTTGGGTTGAGATGCTAAAGTATTCTCATTCACAGTAATAACCACCAGAAGCCAGAGTCATTTTCCAAGAAATGTATGTTTCATGGACTTTCTGCTCCAGCTGGCGTGTTGACTGCACAGTGCTCTGTTCCAAATCTCGGCTCCAGCTCGTTGCTGATTCTATCGCATGGTGATTAGGAAGGAAGGCAGTGCTGCCTGGGTGGGAGGAGAAGTCCGTCTCAGTTCTGAAAAGTCCAGCGCTGACCTGCCCTTTTTAGGGCAATAGGGCCATTTAGACAAGCTGATGGACTGCAGAGCCGCCCAGCTTCTGTTTTTATTTCCCACGGGAGACAAGACAGGCCCTTTTGCAGTAACCTTTCTCACTCTGCCCACACGAATGGCTCCTTTCCCTCCTCTAAATCATCTTCATGAGGTTTACGTAAATCTCTTTCCAACGCTCTTCAAGTCCAGCGGCATGTTATAAATTACATGCTGGCTTTTTGAATTGTCTAGGCATTATTTTGAAGATCTTTGGCTATTTTTTGAAAGCAGCAGATTTGTGGTAAAAGCTTGGACAAGTTGTCAATATCATTTGCCAGGTTTTGAAATTTAACTCTAAAATTTCCATTCTTCTCAGTGGTAGTCTAATGGATGTGCTGTCTCAAGTTCACTCACTAACCATTTTATTAATTATGACAGTAGCCTCCAGGCACTTCTTAGGTATTTGCAGGAACGGGTTCACACTGCTTCCAATCAGGTTTAGATTTCGTATATGGTCTTTCGAAGCTGAGCATTATGACCTAAAACGTTCGCCAAGCTTACCTCCCCCTCCTGCAAAAGAGCTTCACTCCTTTGGGGGCTGCTGACCTCCTCAACTGGCGAGTTACTCCTGCTCACAAGTGTCTCCTCGTACTATTTACACAGCTCCTAGCAGGCTCTTTATGCCCTAGATGAAGCTGAGGGCCACACCAGGGCCCGCGTTCTCCTCCAGCTCAGATTTCTCTCCTTCTATCCTTCCCCTAAGTGGGTCCCACTCTGGCTGCCGACTGTGTAATGGCTGTGGACACAGACACACCTGTTCTGTCGCAACTGATGTGACTCCATTCACACGATCTCACCTCTCACCTTTATCCCGCATCTTCGTCTGTGACATGAGAACCAGAACACCTTGTTTGGGGCTTCCCTGGTGTCTCAGTGGGTAAGAGTACACCTGCCAATATGGGGGACGCGAGTTCAATCCTTGGTCCGGGAAGATTCCACATGGCGCAGAGCCGCGAAGCCCATGAGCCACAGCTACTGAAGCCCACTGCACGATCGAGCCTGTGTTCTCCAACAAGACAGGCCACCAAAGAGAAGCTTGTGCACAGCAACTGGAGAAAGCCCATGCACAGCAATGAAGGCCCAGATAGCTAAAAAGAAATAAGCAATTTTGTAAATTTCTAAAAAAATGAATAATACTAAAATTTTTAATTATATATATATATATATATTCTTAAAAAAGAACAGTTAGGAGGATGACAGGTGTAACCTAAGCAAAATAATTTTTAGCTCATGTTAAGTACAAAACAGGTTCATCCCATTCTTTCACTCTCAAATTTACATTACAATCTGAGTATGGCTAAGCGCAACACTTGAATAAAATCTCTTCAAGGAGTATCGTTAAATATTTATCTTTCACAGCCTACAAAGAGCTGTTCTATACTGGGGCATGTGGGGCCTGAGGGAAAATGATAATAAATGGAAAATGGAAATAAATATTCCAATAAGTAAATCAATGATAATAATTGGAAAATGAATGTAAATGGACCTGCTTCCTGAAAACATTCATTCAAATAGTGCTCGGAGCCTGCGGACACGTGGCAGTGAGCTCTTACAGAGAGGAGAGCTCCCTGGTGTCACCTGCCATCCTACTGTGGGAGTGAGGTGGTCAGTCGAGGCCTTGGAGTCACGCTGCCCGCCCAGGTCAGCTCCGGCTCCATCACTGCATAGCCGCGTGCCCTTGGGCAGCAGGAAGGGTCTCTGCGCTTCAGCTTTCTCTTCAGTGAAGTGAGGTCAGTAATGGCAAATGGTACTTTCTTTGCAGAGGCATGATGCATTATAGGAGGGTGTGACTGTGTGCTGTGCGTGTGTATATATGTATACATACAACACGTTCATTGTAAAAAAGCCACAGAAAGAAGTGTTCACTGCTGCCATCCTTACACCATGGTGGTGGTGTTGTCACTACTGAATTTATCAGAGCCGGATAGAACGAGCCAGCTGTTGTTATCCTCTGAGGAAATGTAATGTAGTGGAAAGAGAATTGAGTTTGGATCCAGGTAGACCTGGATTCTGGAAGCACTTAGGTCTTTTAAGGTAAGATCTCCCAGTATGTTTTCAAATATGTGAGATCTACATACATTTTTGTGAGACCCTCATACATTTTTGTGAAGTTACATTAAATAAGATGCCAATTTGCAAAGTACAGTGACTAGTACAAAGAAGCTCCTCAAAAACCGAGCTGATGGACTTCCCTGATGGTTCAGTGGTGAAGATTCTGTGCTCCCAATGCAGGGGTCCTGGGTTCAATCCCTGGTCCGGGAAATAGACACTGCAGGCTGTCACTAAAGACCCCATGTGCCACGACTAAGACCCAGTGCAGTAAAATAAAATAAACAATTTTTTTAAACAGGGAAGATGTTATTATTTTATTATTTACTTCACACTCAGGCTCAGTGGTGACCGACTCTCTGCAATCCTATGGATGGTAGCCTGCCAGGCTCTTCTTCTGTCCATGAGATTCTTCAGGCAAGAATACTGGAGTGGGTTGCCATACCTTCCTCCAGGGGACCTTCCTGACCCACGGATCGAACCCACGTTTTTTGTGTCTCCTGCGTTGGCAGGTAGATTCTTTAACACTCAGCAACTGGGGAAATTATTTGCTTAATCTATTGTAAAATGGATTTTATTTTATTTACCAGCAAGAAAGAGAAAACTGTCAACTGCATAATAATGGTCTATAAAGACAAGATATATTCAGATAAATATTCAGATATATTCAGATAAAGATATTTTGCATAAATACAGATGTAGGGGGGAAATGTATGTTAAATAGATGAAAACAATAGCTTTGCTGAGTGAGGGATCAGGAGATAACTAATCTCTGATGGAGTCTCAGGTCTGGGAAGCGTGTGGAGGTGTGCAGAGCTTGTTGGGGGTTTCAGGTCCTGAATTAGGTTTCAAGCCTGAGTGTGAGAGTGAACATCATTTCAGTCTTCATGGGCTACAGAGAGCTTCTGGGAACTTACAGCTTCGCACAGTTTCCTCCTCCCAGATGCCCGGTGCCAGCTCAGGCATGTCGCCCAGAACCCGGTTCTACACAGACTGAGTCACTGGCCACCACGGCCGCTGACCTTCACCACGCGTCAGAGGGTGTTGGCCAGGAAGGAGGGTGGAGGTCAGGAATGAAGCCCTCTGCGCTCTAGGAAAACTGGCAGAACAGGTCTTCCAGTAGATATTTTCAAGATTTTCATTAAAAAAAAAAGTTCTGTGAACCTGGATTCTTGCATGTTCCCATACTTAGGAAAGCATGAAAACCTTTAACTAAGAGGTCTGTTCCTCGTGACCAGCAGCAACCTTCTCCTGTGCTGGGTTGCATGTCTGCCTTTTGCCAGAGTCCCAGGTACACTGGCCTCAGAATGGCCTCTCGCAACGCCGGAGGGCCCAGGTCCCACCTAGTGTCCTAAGGAAGCCGGGGCATAACCTCAGCTCACACGTCCTGTGGTGTTTTTTTCTTCTGTCGACACTGGCCATAAGAGTTTCAATAAAATGAAACTACACTGTCTATGGACTATTTTTGCGATTGCCTTTTCTCAAGCCTGTCCACTTTAGAACCAGCCCAAACACAGAGACGGCACTGAAGCTTCCTTGGGTGTTTCCCGTGTAACTACAGCTGCACGAGATACTCATTCCATGTCCTTTGAGTGACCACAACAAAAGACGCTTCTTTGTCTTTTTCTTCTTCTAAAACCCTAGAGAATAAACTGAGTTTTGGGGACGTTGCCTGTTGTGTGATAGGTCTACAAGGAAAACAATTAAAGAATCCTTTCTGTTTGGAAAGATGAATTCAGAGACTACTGCCCTGACAGGTTACACATGAAACTGGTCCTCTCTCTTTTCCCCCAGCCCTTCTTCTGATTAGCGTTCCTTTGAAGGTTGGCTGAGATGAGCTGGAGTATCTCGTCTAATTCTAACGTGGGCTGTTACAATGTACACACAGAACTAACAACTCTGCAACGCCAGACTCTAAATCATCACTGTCCCAGAGATTAGTCTATGCCACTGGCCTTAGCACACACAAACTTCTCTCTGCCATTAGGGACTTGGGGCCAGCTTATTCCAAAGTCTTAGGACACAACTGTTTCCTTTCCCTTCCTCCACACTCATTCTTCACTCGGTATGAATCTAAAGAGCTTTTAAAAATTGTGTCAATTTATTGCCAGGTGATGCTGGGATGCCTATTCCTACTCCCATTTCTAATTGTATGGCACTCATCTTCCTGCCTCTCTAGAAAGGAGAGAGCTTCTCTTGTCAGATTAAGAAAGGGATCTCAGGACAGGAGCACTGCTTGTATTTTTTTTTTTTTTTTTTTTTTTACTGGTATCATTGCATTTTTTCTCATACTAAACTAATGAAAGGAAGAGAAAGTGTTAGTCGTTCAGTCATGTCCGACTCTTTTTGACCCCACAGTCTGTCCATGGAATTCTCCAGGCAAGAATACTGGAGTGAGGGAGGAGGGAGGAGGGTTCAGGATGGGGAACACATGTATACCTGTGGCAGATTCATTTTGATATATGGCAAAACCAATACAATATTGTAAAGTTAAATAAAATTAAATTAAAAAAAAAAGAATACTGGAGTGGGTAGCTATTTCCTCCTACAGAGGATCTTCCCAACCCAGGGATCGAACCCAGGTCTCCTGCATTGCAGGCAGATTCTTTACCATCTGAGCCTCCAGGGAAGCCCCTAAACTAATGAGGTCACCACCAATAACATCCCTGTCCATGTGTGTGTGCTAAGTCACTTCAGTCACGTCTGACTCTTTGTGACCCCATGGACTGTAGCCCGCCAGGTTCCTCTGTCCATGGGATTCTCCAGGCAAGAATACTGGAGTGGGTTGCTATGCTCTCCTTCCGGGGATCGTCCCGACCCAGGGATCAAACCCGCGTCTCTTACACCTCCTGCACTAGCAGGCGGGTTCTTTACCACTAGCACCACCTCGGAAGCCCGAGGAAGACCATAAGTCAACCAAAAAAGAATGACTTCTTCCCTTAAGTCAATACAGAGGGTAAGTTTCTAGATGTACCGAAGCCATCACCTGAAACTGAAACAAGAAGTTTCTCAACAAAGTTAATTAGACCAAAACGAACTAAGAGAGAACACGATGAGCGGACCAAAACAACCCTACAAAGCGTCTCCTGCCTTGGTCTCATTTGCATGATCCTTGGGAGCAAGGACAATCCTAAGTGTTAAGTGTTACTCAGTTAGTGATGTCCAGCTCTTTGCGACCCCATGGACTCTATCCCGCCAGGCTCCTCTGTCCTTGGGATTCTCCAGGCCAGAATACTGGAGTGGGTAGCCTTTCCCTTCTCCAGGGGATCTTCCCAACCCAGGGGTCAAACCCAGGCCTCCTACATTGCAGGCAGAGTCTTTACCATCTGAGCCTCCAGGGAAGCCCAAGGACACTCTTGCTGGTATTTAAATCTCCTGCTGTTTTAGAACAAAACTTGGCATCTTGCGGTTTCTCAATGAATTATTGAATAGAATTAGCTATCAAGCTCCCAGCCATTGCTACACTCACAGCAAAGAAATATACTTTTTTACATAACTCATATAGAAGTAAAATAAATGAGACTTTCCTGGTGGTTTAGTGGCTCAGACTCTGAGCTCCCAGTGCAGGGGGCCTGGGTTTGATCCCTGGTTGGGGAACTAGATCCCACAGGCCACAACTAAAGACCCCTCAGGCTGCAACGAAGATCAAAGATCCTACATGCTGCACCTAAGACCTGGAGCAGCCAAATAAAGACACATTGGACAACAGCAACGAGAGAAGGAGGGCAGGTCTGTTGGAGAGCAAAGAAAAATATGGATATGTAACTAGAACATTTTCAGCCAAATTCTCACTACCCAAAGACAAGGACTCCTAGCAGTTTGGCGAGTCTGAATTCAAGGTCCAGAAAAAAACATTTGCAAGCCATACTATGACACGGTCAGTAATTCCAACAAAAATAGAATGGACGTACATTGTGGACCTGTTTAACTCATAAAGGCACAATCCTTTCCTAAGCCAAAGTCATAAAGAGGGTTGCAGGTGGGTTCCTCAAGGAGAAGCAGATCCTGAAATGAAGTCAGGTGTACAGAAGTTTCCCTGGGGCGTAACACCTAAGAGAGAAAAAGAGTGAAAGTAAGGTTGGGCAGGGGACTGTCAGAACACAATGCAGATTTGACAGAGCCTTGGCCAGCCTGACGGGAACTTCAGGGCAAAGGCTGCCCCTCTTTGGAGTTCATCATTGGGTGGAAATGGCTTGATTTACCACCTTGCTCAGGCATTGGCTGCTGACCTCCCCAGGGAACAGTGCGAACTTGGGTTCAAAAGCTGACTGCTGAAGCCTGACAGCCATTTCGATCTGTGGTGTTGGGGGAGACTCTTGAGAGTCCCTTGGGCTGCAAGGAGTCCAACCAGTCAATCCTAAAGGAAATCAACCCTGAATATTCATTGGAAGGACTGGGGCTGTAGCTGAACTCCAATACTTGAGCCACTTGATGCGAAGAGCTGACTCACTGGAAAATACCCTGATGCTGGGGAAGATTGAAGGCAAGAGGAGAAGGGAACGACAGAGGATGAGATGGTTGGACGGAATCACCGATTCAGTGGACATGAGTTTGGCAAACTCTGGGAGATAGTGAAGGATAGGGGAGCCTGGCGTGCTGCAGTCCATAGGATCACAGAGAGTCAGACACAACTGTGTGACTGAGCAATGTCAATAAGACCTTCCTTCAAATGTATCTGAGAGGGGCCTGGTCTGTGGCCACAAAGATGTCCTCTAATGTTTCCTTTCAAAAGAAAAACTGCTGGTTTTTGAGATCTTTAATCCACAAACAATTTTATTTTAGTGTGATGCAAATAAGGCCTCTAAATTGTGCCATCATTCACGGGACAGTCCACCACCTTCCAAGGAATTGTACAGTGACCATCGAATGTAACTTTGGATATGTTACTGGATAATAGTGCTTGAAAGACTGAGAGATGATTTTCTCACTTTGGGGGCTATCCATAATGTAAGGACTGGAGACACGGTGTGTTTTTAAGATGAATCTGCGTGATTAACATTTCCTCCTTACTTTCTTGAGTCTAGACCATCAACAAAACACTAAATTAAGTCCTGATTTGTGGTAGGCTCCAATTTCTGTGATGTGAACACTCCCACCATGACTGACTGCAAGCTACCAGCGTGGTGCCACTCAGCGCAGAGCTGGGAAGAGATAAGCAGTATCACACTGTTATATAGTATTTCCTCCAAACAGATAAAGCAGATGTAAATAACCCAAGAGAACAGATAGTGGTAGTATGTACATAAAGAGCATAGTAAATTACAGAAAAATAATCAGTAAGTGATGAACTTTGGGTATTTATTATCTTTGTTTTTAACATAATTTACTTCAAGTTTATGTAATTTAATTTTTAATAATGTCTATGTTTAAAATTCAGTTAACAAAAATCTTGAAAATGTAACAATAGGCTCTCTTAAGCCAGCCCAAGCCAGCTCCACTATAAAGCAGAAATTTCCCTTTCCAGTATCAACCCCAGAGGAAGCAGAGTACATACACACAAGAACTCAGGTATAGGAGTATTCGCTGCAGTGCTGTTCATAACAGGGGGAAGTGAAATTGGCATATTCGTCCACGATTAGACAAATTGATGAATAAACAAGAGTCCATTCATACCATGCAATACTGAATTGTGGTTAAAAATAAATGAATTAGGTCCTCGTATTTTAGCATAGATACATCCCCAAAGAAGCTGCAAATACATTCATGCCATGTGATACCAATTGTGTAAAAATTTAAAATATACGTATTTTAAAGCTTGTTTATAAGGATAGATGATACTTATAAAGAAGATGATGCTCTGAGCATTAATCATAAATGAAAGAAAAGCAAACATTTTGTGCCCCTGATAGGAGTACACAAGACACCAGTGACATATTCTTGCTATAAACGAGGATTTCTATCTGCTTAAACTTCTAGATCCAACTCCCAATTTACAAAAAACAAAGGTGTGCAGTGTGGGTTTCTTCACCAAATAAATTGCAAGGAAGACAATAGACACGGGGGTAAGAAATCTACAGACTGTAAGAGACATAGCAGACGTCAATCAATCACAGTGAATGGACATCACTTTGGTTCTGATTCAAATGAATAGACTACTTGCATTATAGAAAAAAAAAACAGGAAAATTTGAATACTGAACGGATATTTGAGGATTTAAGGAATTCCTGTTATTTAGATGAGACGATGATATTGTGGACATATTTAAATATTCTTTATCTTTTAGATATTAATTTTTAAAATGCATGTATGAAGTGATATGATTGCTACAACTTGCTTCCAAATAATCTGAGGCAGCTGGGAGAAATGGGTAGAGGTTTAGGTGAAACCTAAATTTTTATATAAATTTTTTTAGAGGAGGAAGAGAAGGAAGAAAAAAATATGTTAAGTAGGTGGTTTACTATCTATTATATCTAAGTGGGTGTCATTTTATTTTCTTTATATTTTAGTAAGTTTGAAATACAACTATCACAATAATGTAAATAAACTATACTTCAATTTAAAAAAATTAAAAATGAACACATGCTGCTAAATTCTATTAGCTAATTCAAAAGAAATATAATTTGAATTTTTAAAAGATTCACATCTGTATAAAATAACAAAAACACAAAATCTACTGTCTTTATTTTAAATACCACAATCCAACTTCAGTTCAAGGACAGAGATAAGTTATCAGCCGTGAGGCTGGGGCTTCCCACAGCCCGATGCTCGGACGTGCCAGACCCTCTGATCTACCTCCCAGCAGACTCCCCGGGCCCCTCCTCAGAGAGTGCCCCCCACCGCCTGGTGCCAGGAGCCAGAGGTGAGCTCTTCTCGGCCCCTTCAGCGGACGAGCCCGAGTCCCACCGCAGCACAGTGTGAGCGACTAGACTGTCGCCCCTTGTTCCATTTCCTTTCCAGTTGTTTACACTTTGCTCCCTGGTCAAAGTGGAAATTACGAGATTAGCTCATCCAGGGCAGCGTGTGATCCCTGGAGTACAGCACGCCCTGTTCTTGTGGATGCAAAGAGGGTATTTCGTGTTCTAGTGCATTCGCAGTGTTATCGGGCCACTTAGGTGTTGCTGAACAGTTTCAAAGTCCTGAGAGTGACTTAAACATTCCCCATGCAAAGCGTGCGCCCTCCCCAAAGCTCACGTGCATGTGTACACACACGTGCTCATGCACACACACACACACCTCGTAATCATTAGTCCATATTAAAGACTAAGATACTCTACTCTCCTGGCGGCCATTCAAAAACGGGATGGGGAAAGTTAGGCATCTTCAAAAGTAAACAGATTGAAAAGAAAACAATATTGGTCAGACGCAGAGAACAGTTGCTACATTCTTCCAAAAACATCATGCTTAATGTTTTTTAATGTACATTTTTTTTCTTTCTGAATTTAGGATCTTCAGTGCGTTCTTAGCTCTAGTTTTCCAGCAAACCAGCATTACCGTTAAACCACAGATACACAGAGGTTCTAAATACATCTCCACGTAAACAGCCAAAAGGCACACATACCACGAGGTCAGTCTCTGCAATAAATGACTGGGAAAGGCAGGATGGTGTTACTGCGAGTGTGGACTTTGAAACCTGCATGCTCATATTCAAATTCCAGCCTTATCACAACTAGCTGATTAACCCTAGGAAAGCTACTAAACCTTTTTGAGTCTCAGTTTCCCTTCTTTAAAATACAGGTAATAAAAGAACTTCTTGAGTATGTTGTGTAAAAATTATTTACGGTAATATCTGGAGATCCAACCAGTCCATTGTGAAGGAGATCAGCCCTGGGATTTCTTTGGAAGGAATGATGCTAAAGCTGAAACTCCAGTATTTTGGCCACCTCATGCGAAGGGTTGACTCATTGGAGAAGACTCTGATGCTGGGAGGGATTGGGGGCAGGAGGAGAAGGGGACGACAGAGGATGAGATGGCTGGATGGCATCACTGACTCGATGGATGTGAGTCTGAGTGACCTCTGGGAGTTGGTGATGGAAAGGGAGGCCTGGCGTGCTGCGATTCATGGGGTCTCAAAGAGTCGGACACGACTGAGCGACTGATCTGATCTGATCTGATCTGAATATCTGTAAAGCACCTAGAACAACGCTTGGGATACAATGAGGCTACAGAAGCTCCTAGCACTTAAGCTAATAAACTACATTAGCTGCTATCACTTAATCTGCCAAACAACTAGCACCATCTTACAGACGAGGTTCAAGGTTGCAAGGTTTATAGTAGCAGAACGAGGGCTTGGATCCCATTCTGTCCAAGTCTATCTCCTTTCCACATCACAGCCTGTCTTTCCTGTGTCAATGAGACACAAGATTCTATGTCAAGAAATCCATGTTTAGAACAGGATGTGAAATTTAACCTAAAGCCTATATGACTTTAGAATATTTAAGAAAAAGGGAATTGAAAATGATGTAATTGTCCAATTCCTACTTTGAGAGATTCCAGAGATTGAGACAGATATAGAAGAGAGTCTAATTGGAGTATCAGATGATTAACATTTTTTAAAAATGTATTTATTTTTAATTAGAGGATAATTGCTTTACAATGTTGTGTGGGCTTCTGCTGTACATCAACGTCAGTCAGCCATAGGCACGCGTATGTCCCCTCCCTCTTGTATCTCACTCCCATCTCCCACCCCATCCCACCCCTCTAACTTCTCACAGAGCACCAGATTTGAGCAAATCCCCAGTGGCTATCTAGTTCACATATGGCGATGTATGTGTTTCCATCCTAGGGCCTCAATCCATCCCACCCCCTCCTTCCCCTGCTGGGTCCCCAAGTCTGTTCGCTATATCTGCGTCTCCACTGCCACCCTGCATAGAGATTATCAGTGCCATCTTTCTAGATTCCATATACATGCATTAATATACAAAATTTGTTATTCTTTTTCTGACTTACTTCACTCTGTAAAATAGGCTCTAGGTTCATCCACCTCACTAGAACTGACTCAAATGCATTCTTTTTCATGGCTGAGTAATACACCATTGTATATATGTAACACAACTTCTTTATCCATTCTCAGTCAATGGACATCTAGATTATTTCCATGTCCTAGGACAGGGGAGCCTGGTGGGCTTCTGTCTGTGGGGTCGCACAGAGTCGGACACGACTGAAGCGACTTAGCAGCAGCAGCAGCAGCAGCTATTTTAAATAATGCTCTCATGAACACTGGGGTACAATTATTAACATTTTGATAATAAATGTTTGGAATATTTGAACTACTTCACGTTGTATTGGTTTAATTAGTTAAGCTGCAGTATCTCAGATACTAACAATAAATATTAATGGTTCTAGGATTGAAGATGAAACACTTATGAGTCATAATAACTTCTTTGAAATCACCATGAGGAGGGCGATGTGAAAGAAGTAGCATCTTTGAAATCGAAAGAGAAAACATATCAAAGCCATCCGTAAACTTAAAAGTAATGACAAACACGTAGTTTTACACACTACTACGGGTTGAACTGTGTCATCCAGAAAGAACTGCTGAAGTGCTAACCCTGGATTCCTATGAACGTCATCTTATTCGGAAATAGGGTCTTTGTAGATGTTATCAACGTAAGACTAACTTTCTTCTGAGACTCAGATAGACACAGAGGAAAATTCCTTGCGATGACAGAGGCAGAATTTATAGTAATACTTCTACCAGCCAAGGAACACCAAGGGCTAGGACAGAGGCCTGGGACAGACAACCCTGAAACCTGCAGAAGAAACCAAGCCTGCTGACACCGGAATTTGGGCCCTTCTAACCTCCAGAGCTGTGCAAAGACAATTTTCTGTTGCTTTAAACGACCCAGTTTGTGCGAGTGTGTGAGGCCCCTCGAGGACACCGGTGCACATACAGAGGTTAGCTCAACAACGACATCAACAAATGTGCAATGATTTAACAGAAACATTTTGTGCTGACGATACCCTTCTTTGACACATTATTTTCAGCTTTTCACTTTCATGCATTGGAGAAGGAAATGACAACCCACTCCAGTGTTCTTGCCTAGAGAATCCCAGGGACGGGGGAGCCTGGTGGGCTACCATCTATGGGGTCGCAGTATGCCAAAACAGTGTCAAACACACAGATGCACACACATTCATAAAACTATACTCAAATATCCAAGAAATGACAGAAAGTATGATTTGGTATATAACATTTTAAACAGATACCACTTATCAACTATGTAAAGAATTATGTGAGAGGAATCACAGACACAATATTAAAAAAAAAAAAAATCTGCTAGCAAAATATACAATTACTTAAGGATGACTTCCCCCTCAAACCAGTTTTACAGATGTAATTGATATGCATGGGTACGTGCTAAGTCACTTCAGTTTTGTCCGACTCTGTAAGACGCTATGGACTGTAGCTGCCATGCTCCTCTGACCATGGAATTCTCCAGGCAAGAACAGTGCAGTGGGTTTCCATGCCCTCTAGGGGATCTTCTTGACCCAGGGATCGAACCTGCATCTCTTATGTCTCCTGCATCGGCAGGTGGGTTCTTTACCACTAGCGCCACCTCAGAAGCCCATATAATTGACATACATTACTGTGTAAGTTAAAGGTGGCAATGGCACCCCACTCCAGTACTCTTGCATGGAAAATCCCATAGGTGGAGGAGCCTGGTAGGCTGCAGTCCATGGGGTCTTGAAGAGTCGGGCACGACTGAGTGACTTCACTTTCACTTTTCACTTACATGCATTGGAGAAGGATATGACAACCCACTCCAGTGTTCTTGCCTAGAGAATCCCAGGGACGGGGGAGCCTGGTGAGCTACCGTCTATGGGGTCGCACAGAGTCGGACACGACTGAAGCGACTTAGCAGCAGCAGCAGCAGCAGCAGCATGATGGTTTGACTCACATATATTGCAGGGTGATCACCACTATAAGTTTAGTTAGCACCCATAAGCTCATGTAGATACAATAAAAAGAAAAAACTGAAAAAGAAAAAAAAAATTCTTTCTGATAAGAATGCTCAGGGTTTGCTCTCTTAACAACTTCCTGGTATCAGACAGCAGTGTTGACTACAGTTAGACAGCAGTGTTGACTACAGTTAGACAGCAGTGTTGACTACAGTCAGACAGCAGTGTTGACTACAGCCATTGTGCTGTGCATTGAATCCACGGTACTTACTCACCTTAGAGCTGGAACTTTGTCCTTCTGACCACCTTCCTTCAACTCCCACTCTCCCCACCCCTAGCAACCACAAATCTGATCTCTTTTTGGATTTATCTTTTAGATTCCATATACAAATGAGATCATATAGTATTTTTCTTTCTCTAACTTATTTCACTTAGCATAATGCCATCAAGGTCCACCCAAATTGTCACAAAGAGAAGGATTTTTTTCCATTTTCTTCCTTCCTTTTTATGGTTGACAAATATTCCATTATGACCAACCTAGATAGCATATTCAAAAGCAGAGACATTACTTTGCCAACAAAGTTTCGTCTAGTCAAGGCTATGGTCTTTCCTGTGGTCATGTATGGATGTGAGAGTTGGACGGTGAAGAAGGCTGAGTGCCGAAGAATTGATGCTTTTGAACTGTGGTGTTGAGAAGACTCTTGAGAGTCCCTTGGACTGCAAGGAGATCCAACCAGTCCATTTGGAAGGAGATCAGCCCTGGGATTTCTTTGGAAGGAATGATGCTAAAGCTGAAACTCCAGTACTTTGGCCACCTGATGTGAAGAGTTGACTCATTGGAAAAGACTCTGAGGCTGGGAGGGATTGGGGGCAGGAGGAGAAGGGGACGACAGAGGATGAGATGGCTGGATGGCATCACTGACTTGATGGACGTGCGTCTGGGTGAACTCCGGGAGTTGGTGTTGGACAGGGTGGCCTGGCGTACTGCAATTCATGGGGTCGCAAAGAGTTGGACACGACTGAGCGACTGATCTGATCTGATATATATAAAACATCTTTATTTCTTCACCTACTGACGGACACAGGTTGCTTCTGTATCTTGGTTATTGTCAATAATGCTACACTGAACGTGATGGTACAGATATCTTTTGAAACAGTGATTGTATTTTCTTTGGAAAAATACCCAGAAGTGGGATTTCTGGATCATATGGTAGCTCTATTTTTAACTTTTTGAGGAAGTTCCATATTATTTTCCATAGTGGCTGTACCAGTTTACAGTCCCATCAACAGTGCACAAGCTTCCTTTTTATCCACATCCTGGCCACTGTTTGCTATCTTTTTGATAAAAGCCACTCTAACAGATGTGAGATGATATCTATTTTTGGTTTTTTCAGGTCAGTTCTTTAGTTGTCTATTGATGAGCCAGTGATCGAATACACCTAAGATGTTCACAAAAGAAACAGAAAATATAAAAACCAAAGGGAGAAATGTAAACAAGTATCTCAGGGATTCAGATCCAATTGTAAGTCTGGAGTCGCAGGGGTCATGAATTCTAAAGGACAGCAGAATGGAAACCTAAAATCTCTACCCCCTTTATTTCAGCATCACAGTCTCGTGCAAAAGCAGATGCTCGTGGGTGTCCCGTGCCGCTGAAGTCATCATTGATGATATCAGGCATATTCTGTTTAATATGAAGAGAACTTTCTTGGGGGGCCAGTGGTTAAGAATCTGTCTTCCAATGCAGGGAACGTGGGTTTGATCCCTGGTCCAGGAAGATCCCACCTGCCACGGGGCCACTGAGCCCAGGTGCCACAACTGAGTCTGCACTCCAGAGCCCACGAGCTGCAAATACAACAACAAGGAGCAGAGCCTGCTCACCGCAGCTAGAGAAATGCAGCAACAAGGCCCCAGCACCACCCAATAAATAAACAAAAATTAATTAAGAAGAATCACTAAAAAAAAAATGAAGAAAACATTAGCCGATGGTCTTTGTGAAAACACAGTGACAAGCTGAAAATGCGTAAGAGTCGGACACGACTGAAGTGACTTAGCATAGCATAGCATTCATCCAGCCAAGTATTTCGCATGACGATAAGTTAAATAAACAGGGTGACAATATATACAGCCTTGACGTACTCCTTTCCCAATTTTGAGCCAATCAGATTTTTCATGTCTAGTTCTAGCTATTGCTTCTTGACCCCCACACAGGTTTCTCGGGAGACAGGTAAGGTGGTCTGGTATTCCCACCTCTTTAAGAATTTTCCAGTTTGTTGTGATCCACATGGTCAAAGGCTTCAACACAGTTGGTGAAGCAGAAGTAGATGTTTTTCTGAAACTTCTTTGCTCAAATCCACATCCTCTATGGAGCCTTTACCAACTTCTCCTTGCAAATCTGTCAGTCTCTTCTCTAACAGCCATAAACACTGTAATATCACTATTGCTGTACATCGAAATCTGAGTATTTAGATGTTTCTCTCTCTAAGTAATTGAGTAAGCTGTTTAGGAACACAGTTTATGACTTTCTCATCTTTGAATCCCCAGCACTACCACAGTTCAGCACCTAGTAAATGTTCAAGAAATATTTGTTAAATTACTACAGCCATGATGGATATTATTGACAGTACCTTCTACTAGTGACAGAGCCTATATATTTTGTATTTTTATAAAAGCTTTGTGTTCTAATGTTTGTTTAGTCTTTGCAATAACTCAGTACTGTGTCTGGGGCTTCCCTGGTGGCGCAGCTGGTAAAGAATTTACCTGCAATGCAAGAGATCCCAGTTCAATTCCTGACTTGGGAAGATTCCCTGGAGAAGGAATAGGCTACCCACTCCAGTATTCTTGGGCTTCTTTGGTGGCTCAGACGCTAAAGGATCTGCCTGCAATGCGGGAGACCTGGATTTGATCCCAGGGTTGGGAAGAGTCCTTGGAGAGGGGAATGGCTATCAACTCCAGTATTCTGGCCTGGAGAATTCCATGGGGCTGTATAGTCCATGGGGTTGCAAAGAGTCAGACAGGATTAAGCGACTTTCACTTTCACTTTCACTATTTTGTCTGTCCGGAGAGTCGCTGAATCTGTGAGTTTGTACACATAGTGCTTGATTAATCCGGATTTTCAACCCATGTCCTTTATGTTTACAAATGTCACAAGTTCAAGACAGGTCAGTCTCTCAGCTCATACATACTTTTTCTAAGAAAAATTATGAACATTCATTTTATAAGTGGCATGATTTACATTTTGGCATTAGCTGAAAGGCAGTTGTGTTTTCACCTAAAGCTGCTGTGAATATATTTGTAAGTGAATATAAGTTGCATATTAAATTTGCATTTTTATGACCAGGGGTTGTAATGGAAAACAAGGGAATTAGAAATGGAAAAAATGAAAGATTATTTATTATTCAATAATCCAAGTATCTAGTAAGAAGTCCTAACAAAGCACAGTAGTAACATTAGATCACAAAATATTAGCAGATTAAAATGTATCCCCATAAAAAACAATACAGGGAAATGACTATATTCATCTTTCATAGGGGGGAAACCCATTTTGTTGTAAGAAATTGCTTTATGTTAGAGTTCTAGATAAATAACAACCAGATTTTTGTTATTGATGTAAACAAATGACCTCTGCCCTAAAACAGCTTTTTTAGCTGATAATTAAATTTCATTATCTGTTTGATGTAACTTTAACCCTTTAATTACATGTTAAAAAATAAATCAGAAAATAAATCAAAGCAAAAAAGATAATTTACATAGTATGAGAATTACATTTTTATACACAGCCATTCATACTCTTTGCAACCCATGGAATATAGAGTCCATGGAATTCTCCAGGCCAGAATACTAGAGTGAGTAGCCTTTCCCTTCTCCAGGGCGTCTTCCTATCCCAGGGATCAAACCCAGGTCACCTGCATTGCAGGTGGATTCTTTACCAGCTGAGCCACAAGGGAAGCCCTCACATACACAGCCATTCACAACAGTCTCTCAGAGTCACACAGGAACATAAAAGTAACCTAGATTGTGTTTATTTTCTATATGTTAAATTATTATTAATTTATAGCAAATGTGATTTACTCTGAAAAGTACAAATTAATGAACACATGTATCAGAGGAAAACAATCAAGAAATAAAAACTTTATCCAACTGTGAAAATTTCTATTACATTTAACTATTTTATGTCATATATAAAAGTTTTCATTGATTCGTGGCTCCAATTATAGCAGCTGCCACAGATGTGCCTTTTTTTCCTGGGCCAAGCTGATACCACTGGCCTGTGTGTGCAGCTCCCGACGTGGGGGATGTTTCTCCTCTGTGACAACCAGGGAAGGCGGAAGTGGATTAGTTTCACCTGGCAGGACAGAGGGACACCTGTGCTGCCTGGCCCAGAGTGGCGACGACTGTGGATCCTGGGCCTCTACTGAGTCCACAGAGACACCTGCTGTCTCATTAGAGTGCAGGAGTTCCTGCCGGTTGGCTACCCCGATGACAATCTGCAAGTGCGGAATACCTTGTCATCCCAAAACGCAAACAGCAAAGAAACTGTCAAAAACTGAGGTCCTGTCAGTAGGACTCAGGCCATGGGAGGTGTCACATGGGAAGATTAATAGCTAGAATGTCTTGAAACACAGCAAATAAGTTTAATCCCATGTGTTTGAATTGATACTAAACAAACAAAACCCCTAAACCTAATCGGTTACTCTTGGATAACATTAGGGACCAATTCATTGTTGTGAAACCTTGTAAGTAAAAGAATTAACATTTTTTCTGCTTTCTCTGTATGAACTGTAACACGGTAGCTGAAATGACAGAAGAGAAGAATTTTCTATTTATAAAAACATCTCAGCAAATAAACAAAGGAATGCCTTTATCAGAATATCACTATTTTGCAGCTTCTAGTAAATTAATGGGGGCTGCCATAGAGGCTCAGTAATAAGGAATCTGCCCGCCAAGCAGCAGACATGGGGTTTGATCTGCCTGCCAAGTGGCAGACATGGCATTGGGAAGATCCCCTGGAGAAGGACATGACAATCTATTCCAATATTCTTGCCTGGGAAACCTCATGAATAGAGGAGCCTGGCAGACTACCATCCATGGGGTTGCAAAAGAGTCATACACGACAGCAACTAACCAACAGCAACAATAAATTAATGAAGCTAGATATTGAGCATTAACAGCTACTAACAGCACAAAAAAAAGACAATCCATCATTTGTGCCCTCTAAGAGAACACAACAGTCCCTTAAGGTGCCTTGGCAAGAAAAAAAGTCTCATCTATATCTGATCAAGTCTTTAGGCCCAATTTCCAATTCATAAGGAGTACAAACAACCCTGTTTCTTCAGCAAATACATTTCAAAGGAAAAAAATATACCGAGGAAGACCTATGGATTAAAAACTGTAAGAAAAGAAAATATACCATTTAAGAGACAATTAGAAATTCAGTGATACCATCGTTATTAAGAAAATATCCCTCTTCTTTTAGATGTAAACATAGTATTGTGGTTATATTTGGAGGAGTTCATATCCTTTACAGACTTGAGAGCTAAAATATTTATGGTATTTGTCATTTATTAGAAAATAATGTGGTTGAAGGAGCAGATGTTCTATAAATGAAATAATGGTTGCCATGGGTACACAAGTATGGAAGCTGGGTGATGGGTATGTGGGGATTCATCACACTCTCTGTGCATGTTTGCGTTTGTTTCACATGGTCTGCAAGAAAAAATTTAAGGTAATAAAAAAGGACAAAAATAGAACTCTGAGAAGAAAATTACTGTAAAATGATAGCAATTCTAACAAAGAGGTCAGCTAAGGCTCAAATCCTTCAGAAATAGAGATGGAAATTTATTCAACTGCATAGTTCACACAATTCATTAAAAACTTTAAATATATACCATTTTAGGAACAAAACTTTCAAAAGGTTTATCCGCATAAGTGCTTAATAATAGCTAATTGTCACTACCTGAGAAAACATTTGGCTTGGTCCCTTTAACAAATTAATATATTTTATTCTTTTTTGTGGCCCTTGTCCACATAAAGTCAAAGGATTTGACTTTTCTTTTAGAGCACTTGGCATTATTCCCTACCAAAATATGACATGATCAATATACATATGATTGTTTTGGCATTCTCTCTGAACAACATGACCTCAGGAAATTCCATTTCTCTGTAGATGGCAGAACTTCTCTATCAGAGGATAGAGAGTGAGGGACTCTATTCTTCTGCTTCAGAAGAAATTTTTTAGTAAAGACTTAGCGTTTGAAATAAGGGAAAAATAGTAAGTTGCTTTTTTGTACACTTCTGGTCTGGTAAAATACTTGACTTGTAAGTATGTCCCCATTTTCACAAAATACTCTTGTTTTGTCAGAAGGAGCAGAGGATAGAAAAGGACAAGGAAGAAAGTGAAGGGGAAAAGAAGAATAAAAAATTTTACAAAACAGGAGAGGAAGGCAGAGTAGGAGTATTTTTCTCAAGAAATTTTCATTGTGCCAAAAGTAGGTATGTTTTTGTAACTATTAAGTTCTTCATTAACTAAACCACTTTCCTTTTAGTTTCTCTCATTCCATAAGAAATGTGTAAAACATGCATTAACATATATAGAAAACACTGATTCCCTCTTAGCCTCAGGCCCGAGGTGGTCAATGTCATCAGTCTGGCATGTGACTATCCTCACCTCTCCTCTTATATGTAAAGACATTCAAAGGGCACTTGGAATTTTTTGTTCGTTTGCTGTTCCAAATATTAGATAATACTGTATGCTGGAACTTGCTTTCCTCATCTAATACCTCATGGACATCTCAAGTCCATAGAAATCTAAGTCATTCTTTTAAACAGTCACATAATATTCCAAGGCAAAAATGTACTCCACTGAACTATAGCCCTGTTGGTACACAATGAGACTGGATCCATTTTTCAGCCGCCATAATCAATGGCAAAGTAAAGATTCTTTAATGTGGCCTTAAAAAACGATGTGTCTATTTCTACAGAAAAGCTATTCAAAAATGGAATTCGTATGTTAAAGAGAATATGTATTTTAGAATATAACAGACATTGCTAGCTTTCTTTTGAAAAATGTTTGCAATTAATACTCCCACTAACATTATATTACAGTGTCCATTTTTTCATTTAGGTCTTATGCACAATCAATGTTATGACCCTTTTTAATTTCTACCATCAAATAAGAAAGATTCAAATTATCAAAAGAATTATTCCTTACTGTTTCCCCTGAATTGAATTTGTAGTCTATCTGTTGAGGTCTCTGACATCTGCAGGAGGTTTGCCCCATGGGGTCAGCCTAGAGACTGGACAGAAGCAGTGATATTCTTTGCCCTACTCTGTGGCCATAGATTGCCTACAGGAGATTGTACCGTTGGAATTGTACTACCGGGAAAAAGCATGATATACAGACGACCACCGCCATTGTCATATATGAAAGACACCTTGCCATTCACTGGAAACAAAGTGGTAGAAACAGAAAGCCTCGGGGGTTCAAGATGCTATCCAATGTTTAGCTCTTATCTATAAAACTCCTGCCAATTTATTATCGTGCCTCTGCTTAATTTCCTCTAGTGATGGGGAGGCTACAAAAGCAGACGGCCATTCCTTAGTAACAAAGCTAACTTTAATGGAACGTTTACTCTGTACCAGACACAATTGACAGTGCCTGGCAGGAAGCATCTCATTTAATCCCTACAAAAGCCCTCTGGGGGAGGCATTACTATTATACCTATTTCACCGGATAAACCAAGGCACACTTCACAGGGACAGCAATGGCTGTCATTGATTTGAAGTCCATGGGAAGCCATCTCTTAATCTCTGCACCTTACTGCCTCCCAGAGGCAGTTTGTAAAACTCCAAATGCCAACCCTTTTCTTTACAGACCTAAACATTTCTTCCAGTGGTTGTTTCACGGTTCTAAGCCTACTCCTCTTATTTCCACATATTCTCCTAAAGTCTTTCACATATGAAAATACTACAATACTTGAAAGCATCTATTAGGTTCTTCATTAGTGTTTAGCTCTAGAAACCAGAGAGTGTTTAAAGGAAGCTTGAGAAAGATTAGCTCACAGAACTCACCCTATAGCAAGACTGAGAAAAGAGTAGTATCCATATCTTGTACTTATTACAAACCCCAATTCAAGTCAACTATGAGGCTTTATAGGAAAGGGGGCTAAAAATTTCCAGAGGAGGGACCACGTATCCAGCATTAAAACACAAAACAGTAGTGGGAAAAATTAACACAATACCATTATATTTTTGAAGTCTCAGTCAAATCCATCAGCGAAACACACACGCCTAAAAAGGCTCCCACAGAATACCTCACATACCTAAGGATTAAGTCTCTGATTTTTTCCAACCTCTTTAAATTTATTCAGACTTGCTTTGTGGCCTGGCATGTGATCCATCCTGAAGAATGTTGCGTGTACACCTGAAACCAATGTGTATTCTGCTGCTTTGGGATGGAATGCTTTATACAGATGTAGGATTCCATCTTTTCAGAATACAATAATTGAGAGTATGGCATAAGAGAGCAGTTTAATAATGTTTCAGTCATAGGAATTCAAAGATAAAGGAAAGTACAATAAAATTAGCATTCATTAAAATCACAGAAAATTTTACCTTTATCACAAGAGAATGGATTCAGTGGAAATTTAAACAGAAAACAAACCGGATGGCACAGTACATGTAAAATATGCCTGTGAAGAGTATCCAGTATGTCAATCAAAGGCTGAGAAAGGATGTATTAATGGAGAATCCCGTGGGCGGAGGAGCCTGGTGGGCTACCGTCCACGGGGTCGCAAAGAGTCGGACACGACTGAGCGACTTCACTTTCACTTTCTCTCTCTAAGCACATTTCTTCCATGGATAAAACATCTAGGATTTAGGTTGTATTTTTCATTTATCTTGTATATCAGAGGATTAACTTTTTCTTAAGTTTTTCTCTATTTTTTGCACTTTCAGAAAGTGGAGTAATTAATCTCTTGAAATCCAGGCCATATTAACATTACAGTTCTTATTTTTTTCCCTCCTCAATTATTTGCACACATGTGATGTCGAGAGTTCATGGAGCTTTACTCCTAACAATTCTGCGACATTTTCTCACTGCTTGTTTCTCAATGCATTTATCACCACTTCTTTAAACTCAAGAAACCAACCTATGTATTGTTGGTTTGTACTGAAATAATTCTGAGACCAACACTAAAAACTCCACACAAACAGCGAAAAAATGACTTCATTAGGTGATTATGAATTTTTTGTTATTCTATTTTTATTTGCAAATTATAAGTGACTTTATATAAACATTTATGTAACATTTAGATAAACACATATAAAATGTGGCTCTATATTTTTAAGTAGTTGATATTAGGATAGTTATTAAATCTAACTGAATATTCCTGTTATTGGTTTGCTTTGAACTAGACTATTAATCATTAATTGTATCAAATTGAAGATTCAGCCAGAAGATTCCTAACACTTTAGATATCTTTGAAAATTCAGCTTCCTAAATTTATATGAGGCGGATGGGCTATTTAAAAATGTGGACTTTACCTTAAAGAAATTAGTAAACATATTTGTAACTTCTGAACCACTGTGTTACAAATTAATATGTAACAAGTGCTGTTGTTTAGTGACTGTCATATTCAACTCTTTGCTTCCCCATGAACTGCATAGCCCACCAGACTCCTCTGTCCACGGGGTTTCCCAGGCGAGAGTACTGGAGTGGCTTGCCATTTCCTTATCCAGGGGAATCTTCCTGACCCAGGCATCAAACCCATGTCTCCTGCATTAGCAGGCAGATTCTTTATCACTGAGACACCTGTGAAGCCATATAACAATTGCTGTATGTATTTATTTGAAATTTCTATTGAATTTTTCTGTATTTTCTAGAATATAGAAAGTACTGGTTAGCTTGGGATAAAAAACTTGTTTGTTTTTGACAGGCACACACATACCTAGCTGGGGATGGAATGTACAAATGGATTTGTTCCAGAGTTTGGAACAAAGGCCAATTTTTTAGGTTATTAAGGGAAACTAATGTGCTCAATATAAGTATTTTTAAATTAAAATGTGACAGATATTAATTCCTTTTTCATAGGCAGATCCTCCACCAAAAGAGGAGGGAGCATTTTTAAAAACTGAGATATAATTTACATGTAACACTGTATTGGTTTATATATAACACTGTATTGGTTTTGATCTAAAACAATAATTTATATATACACTGCAACACAATTACCAAAATAAGTTGAGTTAAAATCCATCACCACAAATTGTTATATATTTTTTTCTTGTAAAGAGAACTTTTAAGATCTACTCTCTTAACAATTTTCAAAGATACAACATAGCGTTATTGACTATAGTCACCATGCCGTACATTACATTCCCAAGACTAATTTATCTTATAAGTGAAAGTTTGTACCACGCTCATCCATTTCATCAGACTGCTAACCCCCTTCTCTGGCAACTACCAATGTGCTCTCTATATCCATCAATATAAGATCAGCTAGCTTGTTCGCTTGCTTTTCAGATTCCACACGTAAGTAAGATCATACAGTATTTGTCTTTCTCTGTCTGACACATTTTACTTCACATAATGCTTTTGAGGTCCATACACATTATAACAGATGGCAGGATTTTCTTCTCTTTTATTCCTGAATATTATTACATGGGCTTCCCTGATAGCTCAGTTGCTGAAGAATCCACCTGCAATGTAGGAAACCCTTGTTTGATTCCTGGGCTGGGAAGATCCCCTGGAGAAGGGTTGGCTACCCACTCCAGAATTGTTGGGTTTCCCTTGTGGCTCACCTGGTAAAGAATCCACCTGCAATGCGGGAGACCTGGGTTCGAACCATGGCCTGGGAAGATCCCCTGGAGAAAGGAAAGGCGACCCACTTCAGTATTCTGGAGAATTCCATGGACTGTAGTCCATGGGGTCACAAAGAGTCAGACATGGTATTATTCCATAGTATCAATATGCATGTATACATGTGCTTGTGTGTGTACATATGTCCATAAAACATTTTCTTTATCTGTTCATCAGTGAACACAGGAATAATGATGCAATGAACACTGGGGTGCAGACACCTTTTCAAGATAGTGGTATTTTTTTCTTTGGACAAATACCCAGAAATGAAACAGCTGGATCGTACATTTTGCCCTATGTTGTTTCCACAACTTTGTGAATTTCCCTGCTTTCTTTCTGTGACTGATTTCTAATTTAATCACGTTGTAGAAAAAAAAGTTACTTTGATCTTTTTGATATCTATCCTTTAAATGTCATAAGACCTAATTTGTGATCTAACATACGGTCTATGATGGGAAATAGACCCATGTACACTAGACAAGAATGTGTATTCTGCTCTTATTGAGTGGAGTATGAAGTTTGTTAGATCTAATGGTTTATTGTGGTAAGTCCTCTCTTTCCTTACTATTTTCTACCTAGTTCTTTTTTATTTTTTTTTTTAAATCTAGGAAGAAGTATTACATCTCCAACCACTACTGTAGTTCCCTTTCTCCCTTCAATCCTGTCCGTTTTTGTTTTGTGTATGTTGATGATATTTCGTCAGGAGTGTTGCTGTTTTGTCACTACGCTGTGTCTGACTCTTTGGCCACCCCGTGGACTTTAGCCACCAGGCCCCTCTGCCGATGCCATTTCCCAGGCAAGAACGTTGCAGTGAGCTGATATTTCCAGCTCCAGGAGATCTTTACCCACGGATCAAGCCTGTGTCTCTTGCACTTCATGCACTGCAGGCGGATTCTTTACCATGAGCCACGAGGGAAACCACAGTACCATTAGGTACGGTCTACTATAAGAAGACACGATCCTGCTTTGTTTATATATTAAAGGCATTTTTTAGTATTCTTTCTGAACAACATGATCTTAGGTGTGTAGATGTTTACAACTGTTTATCTTGTATTGAACACTTATTAATATATAATTAATGTATGATTAATTTATAATGTCCCTTATTTATTATAAATATTTTGAATTAGAGTCTGTATTGTCTGATATTGGTATTACATCCCTGTTCTCTTTGGGTTACTATTTGCATGGGAAATCTTTTTCAGTCTTTTCACTTTCAACCTATTTGTGTCTTTGGATTTAAAGTGAGTTTCCTCTGGATAATATATAGTCAGATCACTTGTTTAATCCATTCTGCCAAGTTGTCTCTTGATTTTGGCTTAATCCACCTGTATTTAAAATGATTACTGATAAAGAAAGAACTCTTGTCATTTTGCTACTTATAGTTTTCTGTTTTTTTTTTTTTTTTTTTGGTCTCTTATTTTCTGTGTTACTGTCTTCTTTTGTGTTTAGTTGATTTTTCTGCAGTGAGTTGTTTGAATTCTATTATCGTTTCCTTTTGTGCACCATGCACATTCTCAGTTTTTGTTTATCTGGAAATGTTTTACCTTCTTTCTCATTTTTGGGGGGCAGTTATTTTAATTAATTTAGTTAATTGGAGGCTAATTACTTTATAATATTGTAGTGGTTTTTGCCATACACTGACATGAATCAGCCATGGATGTACATGTGCCCCCCATCCTGAAGCCCCCTCCCACCTCCAGCCCCATCCCATCCCTCAGGGTCATCCCAGAGCACCAGCCCTGAGCACCCTGTCTCATGCATCGAATCTGGACGGGCCATCTATTTCACATATGATAATATACATGTTTCAATGCTATTCTCTCAAATCATCCCACCCTCGCCCTCTCCCACAGAGTCCAAAAGACTGTTCTTTACATTTGTGTCTCTTTTGCTGTCTCGCATATAGGGTCATTGTTACCATCTTTCTAAATTCCATGTATGTGCATTAATACACTGTATTGGTATTTTTCTTTCTGACTTACTTCACTCTGCATAATAGGCTCCAGTTTCATCTACCTCATTAGAACTGGTTCAGATGCATTCTTTGGGGGGCAGTTTTTACAGATATAGGACTCTCGGTTGACTGTTTATTTTTTCTCTTAATAATACTTTGAATATATCAACCTACAGCTTTTTGACCTCCAAAGTCTCTGGTGAGAAATCAGTTGATGAGCACTGAAGATCCTTTATATGTAACAAATTGTTTCTCTCTCACTGCTTTCAAAATTCTTTGTCTTTCAACAGAGTTTATTTATAATGTGCCTTGGTGGTGGGTCTCTTTGAGTTCATTCCACTCAGGATTCATTAAGCTTCTTAAGTATTTATATTCATGTATTTCATCACACTTGGGAAGTTTTCTGCCCTTATTTCTTCAAATACTCTCTCTTCTTCTGGGACTCCCACAGTGCACATGTTGGTCTGTCTGATGGTATCACACAGGTGCCTAAGGCTCTGCTCACCAATCTTGTTTCTTTCTGTTCCTCAGACTCAACAATTTCCAGAGTCCTGTTGTCGAGGTTGCAGGTTTTTCTGCCTGTGCAAACCTGCTTTTGAATCCTTCTAGTGAATTTTTTCATTTCAGTTATTCAATTTTTAGCCCCAGAATTCTTTCAGTTTTTTAGATTTTCTACATCTTTCTTGACAAAGTGTATATCTTCTGTATTCATAGTTAATTCAACAAATATTTATAAAAAACCTACATATACAAGTAAAGAGGAAAAACTGCTTACTTTCAAAGTACTACATTCTACAGGAGGTTACTTCCTGACAACAATTGAACCAATACATAAAACCTTCCAGGTGTTAACAATTGTGACCAAGAAAACAAAGCAGTGTAGAATAATAGAAAGTGTGATGGGGAGTCGCTTCTAGAGAGAAGGGCTGGCGGAGACCTCCGCTTGTGCGGTTGGACCTGTGAAAATCTCGGGTGACAGAGCATTTCAAGCCTACAGGACAATAAAGGCAGCTTTCTGAATCACGGGCTGTTTGAGAAAGAACCAGAGGACCAGCCTCTATCGCCAGAAGTTAGGGACAGGAAGAGAGGCTGGAGAGCTTGGCTGGTTCCAGGCCGCTGGATCATGGGAATATATTGCAAATGGAGCCTTCCTTTTTCTGGGTCATTTTAGGGTTTTTTTCTTCTTTTCAAAAAATCTTTTATTGAGGTATATTTGATGTACAACACTGTTAGGTTTAGCTGTACAACATGGTGATTCAAAATTTTTACTGATTATACTCCATTTGTAGTTGTTATAAAATACTGGCTATATTCCCTGTGCTGGACAACACATCCTTGCAGCTCATTTATTTTACACATAGTAGTTTGCACCTCTTACTAACCTGCTCCTATTTTGCCCTTTCACTCTGCAACCAAAAGATCTAGGGTTTTAATCTATGTAACAAAACCCTTTTCTTGGAATACCAAAAAAAAGAAAAAGAAAAAAACACCACTCTATCTACAAAGATAAATCATAAGCTCTAGGGATTGAAAGACACAAAGAGGAGCAATTCCAGAGCTCTTGTTTGAAAAGACTCTTAGTTGCTGACTTATTTGGGGTAGAAGAATCCCATTTTCCTGAAACAACTCAATTAAGCAGTGTGTCTATCCTGTTACAACACAACCTCTCTTTTACTTGCCAACTAGGGATGCTGGAAAGAAGTCCAAGGTGCATTTGGTCATGAGTGACATGGGGCAAGTCCTCTAATCTCTTTAAAGCTCAGCTCTTCATCTGCCTCTGTGCTGTGGCAAAATGACATGAACCTTAAGATATTTTGTGAGCATGTAAGTATATTAGTTCAGGTTGCCTCTAGAAGCAGCTGCCAAGACAGGCTTAGACATGAAGGAGATTAATGGGAGGAAGGGAGAGAGGCTGGTTTGACCTGATGGAAGGAGAGAGAGAGAAGTAAGGAGGCATGGGTGGGAAGAGAGCCAAATGGCTGCTCAATTCCAAAAGAAGCTCTTCCAGGAGGCCAGGCTGAGGAAAGACTGTCCTGGAGCCAAAGTCATCTGCCGAAGGATCCCTTGCTTTGCTGGATGGACCTGCCTTCACGTCCTCTCTGTGCTCAGTCATCAGGAGATACTCGTGGGAAAGGCAGTGTCTGTGCAAACGCAGGCATGCGTGCGGGGAGCAGCGTTTGGGGCCGTCAGTCATGGACGCTCTTTGCAGGAGGATCCAAGCAGCACATTTCCATGACTGCAACAATCCACCACCTTCACACCTCATAGTTTATTGCTCGCAGCAATTCAGGGAACGGCCAGCTATTTTGTAGTTCCTGGGGCCTTCTCTTCCTGAGAAGAGGGGACAGTGGGACAAGTGATAGCCCATTACTGTCCCTGGTTGGCCTCTGGGCACAGCTGGTGGCTCCCAGTTCACCTTCCACTCTCCATTCTAGTGGGCCTTTGGTTAGGACGCCATTCCCACACTGAAAGGACCCTTTCAGTGTGAAGTGGGTCCCTGGGTTGGATGTTGTTGTATAGGATTCCATGGCAACAGATCAGGCATTGTGTAGCCTCCTAGATTATGGGGATGGCTGAGGTTTGGAGGCCGACAAGGGAAGCTCATACATAGCATAGGCATCTATCCCTGTGAGGATAAACCCCTGACCCTTCTAGCATGGAAGGAGCTGAGAGTGGTTGACCTGCCACCAGGAGGCTGGGGTCTCCTTGGATAGTGCAACAGCAGAAGCTCCTGTCGGTGTGTGCTGCTCACAGGTTGGACAGAGGTAGCAGTACCTAGGTCATTCTTCTAAATGGGGTCTAACCGGTTGTTACTATAGGCATGCTCTCTGTCAACATGATCATTTCATTTATGGGCCCATCACATTGACTCCATTGTTGTAACTCCAAAGTCCCAGAGGCTCTGTTGTGATTCTTGCCATTGGCACCCCATGACATTTTCCCCACAACTGACACCCCTAACACCATACAGTTTGCTGGGTTGTATGGCCCAAGGATTGGGCTGCTTGTGTGGCAGCCTACACCTGCTGTGGAACTCTTTCATGCTCTGTGAAAGCGTTAGTCCCTCAGCCGTGTCTGACTCTTTGCAATCCCATGAACAGTAGCCCACCAGACTCCTCTGTCCATGGAAACCCCCAGGCAAGAATACTGAAGTGCATTGCCATTCCCTTCTCCAGGGGACCTTCCCAACCCAGGGATCAAACCTGGGTCTCCAGCATCGCAGGCAGATTCTTCACTGTCTGAACCACCAGGGCAGCCCTTTGTGCTTTGGGCCCCATTCAAAACTACCAAACTTCCATGTTGCCTGACATATCGCCTGGATGGGTGTTCTTAGATGTGATGCGTGTTGCCTCCGGAACCCAGCGATTGTGCTTCCTGTTCTGTGGTAGGAGATGCAAGATGTGGCGATTTGTGTCTTATTTAGGAGTGGGTATCCCAACACCCTCCTGACTGCTAGACTCCTGAGAATATTACTGAAGAGGTAGGTCCCTGAATCAGCAGAGGATTTGAGTTTTACCTCTTGGAGTGCATGTATCTTAGCAAGGACTCCAGAGTGCTGGCCATGTCTTGCTCATCCTATCCAATCAGCATAATCAATGTGATGGGTCATAATGATTTCTATGGATGTTCAGGCAGTTCCTATCTCTTTGGACTATATTATGATGGAGGATGGAAGAGTTAACAGAACCTTGATGCAAAATTGCAGATGAATATCACTTGTCCATCCCGTGTGAATTCAAACTGATTCTGGTCTTCTTTTCTAGGTAAAAAAAAATTTTAAAGAACATGATAGTAAATATTATAGGTTTTGCGGGCCATATGGTCTCTGCCGCAACTACTGAACTCTGCTGTTGTAATGTGAAAGCAGATAATATGTAAATGAGTAAATGTGGCTGTGTTTCAATAAAACTTTATTTACAAAACAGACAGCTGACCAGGTTTGATCCACAGGCTGTATTTTTTTTTCATTCCTGCTCTTTTTCTATCCAGAATAAAAAGGAGTGCACTCACCAGTTCAGTTAACACATATTTACCTGAGACCTGATTCAAAGGCTCTAGTCTTGACGCCACATCTGGCCAGCAGCACAGCTGAGGCTTGTCAAGTTCATAGTCATCCATCCTCACTCTCCAGTTTCTTCAGGGGCCAGCTTGGTAACATGACATGGAAAGTTACCCCCGCATCCTTTGGGCCTTTAGTGGTGACACTAACCTCTGCTATGACCCTTGAGATGCAATAATATTTTTGGCTAACTGTTTTGGTGGAGAGGGATTTGTTGCAGAGTTTCCCACTTGGCCTTCATTACTGTAACAGCTCTCTCTTACTCTATAGGCTTAGAAGCTTACGTCAGGGTTACTCCAATTGCCAAGGATATTAATACTGGTGATACATGCAGGGTTTGGAGAAAGGACTATTGGCTGGATCTTCAGATTCTCTGTCTCCACAGTGAACCTGACCCACTGTGACTTTGCCAGGACTCCACCTGTCACCTAGCTCCTGCAATTCCTCACTCTCACAGAAACATGATGATTGTGTTAGTACAGATCCTCCAAGAAGCAGAAACCAAGATGGTATTAAACATGCAAGAAATTAGATGTCCAACAGACACATAAAAAAGATGCTCAACATCACTAATCATCAGAGAAATGCAAACCAAAACCACAATAAGATATCACCTCACACTTCTCAGAATGGCTATCATCCAAAAAACAAGAAATAACGAGTGTTGGTGAGGATGTGGAAAAGGGAACCCTCACGCACTGTTGGTGGGAATGTAATTTGATGCAGACACTAAGGAAGTACAGAGGTCCCTCAAAATATTAAAAGTAGAATTTCCTGTAATTCCACTTCTAGACAGTTATCCAAAGAAAACAAAAACACGAGTGTGAAAAGATATATGCTTCCCTATGTTCATTGCAGTGTTATTCACAATAACCAAGATATGGACGCGACCTGTGTCAACAGTTCAGTTCAGTTCAGTCGCTCCGTCATGTCCGACTCTTTGCGACTCCATGAACAGCAGCATGCCAGGCCTCCCTGTCCATCACCAACTCCCAGAGTCCACCCAAACCCATGTCCACTGAGTCGGTGAGGCCATAACAGGTGAATAGATAAAAGTTTATTTACACATATACATAAAATTTATACATATTTATACACAATGGAATATAACTCAATCATTAAAAAATGAAATCATGCCATTTTGACAACATGGGTCGATCTAGAGGTTATACAGTAAGTGAAATAAGACAGAAAGAGAAAGAAAAATAGTGCATGATCTCATGTATGCGTGGAAACTACAAAGAAAACAAACAAATCACAATGAAAACAAACTCTCTCATAGAACAAAAGGGCAGGTGCCAGAAGGAAGAGGGTGGGGAGGCGGGAAAGGTGAAGGCGACTGAGAGGCACAAACCTCCAGTTACATAATGAATAAGTCACAGGGATGTAATTAGTGGGCAGTGTAAGGAATATCTCAAAAGTACTGTGATAATTTTGCATAGGGACAAATGGTTACTTGACTTTTTGTGCTGACCATATCATAATGTATGCAAACATCAAATCACGTGCTACACCTAAAACTAACACTATAGTGTGTGTTAACTGCATTTCACTTTTAAAAGTACATGAGAGAGAAATAAATTATTATTATAAGGCACTGGGGGTGTGAGCGAGGACTTCTGGAAACTTAATATCCAGCATTTGAAGACTTTCCACAATAACAAAGAACAGACTATCCAATTTAAAAATGGGTAGATTGAGTAGACATTTCTTCAAAGAAGATGTGCACGTGGCCAGTAAGGCCCTGAAAAGATGCCCAGCATCATGAATCACTATGGAAATGCAAAGCAAGACCACAACGACATACCATTTCACACTCACTAGCATGGATAATATATTAAAAAAATTACAAGCGATGATGAAGATGTGGAAAAACTAGAAAACCTGTGCACTGCTGGTGGAAATGTAAGATAGTGCAGCCACTGTAGAAAACAGTATAGTGATTCCTTAAAAAAATTAAAATTGAATTACCACAAGATCCAGCAATTTCACTTCTGGGTATAAACTCAAAAGGATCAAAGGCAAGTTCTCAAAGAGATATTTGTACATCTATGTTTATAGAAGTGTTATTCACAATAGCCAAAAAACAGCCCAAATATCATCAACAGATGAATTCGGTGCATACATACAGCAGGGCATATTATTCAGCCTTAGAGTGTTGGTTGCTCAGTTGTGTCCCACTCTTTGTGACCCCCTGGACTGTAGCCCACCAGGTTTCTCTGTCTATGGAATTCTCCAGGCAAGGATATTGGAGTGAGTTACCACTCCCTTCTCCAGGGGATCTTCCTGACCCAGGGATCTTCCTGACCGAGGGATCAAACTATTGCAGGCAGATGTTTTTACCATTTGAGGCACCAGGAAAGCTCCAAAAAGAGGGAAATTCTTTCAGATGCTATAACATAGGCAAATCTTAAAGACATTATTGGTTAAGTGAAATCAGACAGCCACGAAAGGACAAATATTGTCTGATTCCACTTTGATGGGATACTTGTAGCAGTCAGATTCAGAGGCACAGAAAGAAGGGCAGTCCCAGGGGCCGGGGAGCCAGGGCTTGGGTATGGAGCTCGGGAAGATGGAAAACGTTCTGGAGATAAAGGGCAGTGAGGGCTGCACTGGGGAAAGCACTTGAGGCCTCTTTGAGATTTGTGCTTCTAGTGAATTCTCTGGCAGCCCAGCGGTTAGGACTCTGCCCTTTCACAGCCAAGGTACCGGGTGTGATCCCTGGTTAGGGAACTAAGATCCCACATGCCTTGCTGCACGGCCCAAACAAACAAAAACCATTGTGCCCTTTTATATAGGTTAAAAAACGGTGAATTTTATGTACATGTGCTTTACAACAATTTAAAAATTAGTGTTTGAAATGATACATTTTACATTGTGCATCTTTTAAATTAAAATACACATTTTGAAAAATGCAAGCAATTTATTTTGGGAGAAAGCTTCTGAGAAGAAATGGAGAGGGAGCCAGGAGAGGCTGGGGGGACCATGAGACCACAAGATAGCGGTGACCCCGCGAAGGCCAGCGGGCGGGCAGGCGGGGGAAGCGTCTGTCGGCCCTGCAGTCCTAAGCAGAGTCGGCCAGTCTGCCTGGGGACCCTCATCCCTCAAGGGGCCTCTCAGAGGAAGCGTGCACCCCCCAGCAGTAGTCCTGCCCCGGCTGGCTTAGTCAGGGCTGGAAGGAGCCCAGGAAGCCCGGGGGAAGGCGGGGACAGCTGCAGGCTGGTCCTCGCTCCGGTGGTGACAGTAGTGACGCTTCAGATCCAAGTACGAAAGTCAGCTCAGACCCTGCATCTCACAGACCCTCACACCCCCTGGGAGCTGGCCTCTGCCCAGGGCACTCTCACTCAAGGGAACGGCCCTCCGAGGGAGGGACAAGGGCGTCACCACCATACACACTTGTCACGGGGCTGCGGGGGTCCTCCGAGGACCCGGGGCACCTGCTCCAGGCAATGAGTCCAGATCCCCACACCGGCTCAGGCCCAAGAACTGAGCAGCAGAGTGAACACGGTATTGGGGTGACCCTGCTGATCCCCTCTTGTCATTTTTTTTAAAGGTTTGGACATGTTCCCAGGTGGCGCTAGTGGTAAAGAACCCGCCTGCCAGTGTAGGAGACGTAAGAGACCTGGATTCGATCCCTGGGCGGAGAAGATCCCCTGGAGGAGGGCATGGCAACTCACTCCAGTATCTTGCCTGGAGAATCCCATGGACAAAGGAGCCTGGGGGGGCTACAGTCCACGGGGTCGCAGAGTCGGACAGGACTGGAGTGACTTAGCACGCACGCAGGGAGCGGTCTGGGGCTGCCTGGCCTCCAGGTGCTCGCCGGTCAGTATCGCTACAAGTTCCCGCCGTCCACTGCCTCCTGGCCGCCCTCCGGCCTGGCTGACATCCCGGGCGCCGTGCCCTCGCCCCCTGCCCTCGCTGCTTCAGCGCCAGCACCCCCACGTGCCCCCTCGTCCGGGGATTTCAGCCGCGCGGTGTCAGGACCGCCCACCCCTTCCCTGCCCCTGAAAGTGCTAGGGACCCTCTCCCCAGGGTGCTCCAACGACCCCCAAAAAGGATGCCCTCTGCATCATCCCCCGGAAACCCTCTCTCCTCCAGGGTTTTCTGGCCTCACAAAATAAAAATAAATATATTCATTCCAGCGTGGTCTGTCGCAGAGAAACAAAGTGAAGTCGCTCAGTAGTGTTCAGCTCTTTGTGACCCCATGGACTGTAGCCTACCAGGTGCCACCGTCCATGGGATTTTCCAGGCAGGAATACTGGAGTAGCCTGTTAACAATTCCCGGGAAATAAAAATACACTCGGAGGAATAAAATCGAACCTTCTCTATCCTCGGGGCTTAGTCTAGTTTCACCGGCTTTCGGGGTCTGCAGGGCAGAGGAGATGCAAGCTGGCCAGTCAGACTGGAGTCCCTGGGGCAGATGGGCTGCTTTCCCACCTCAGCTTAGGGCCGCGTGCAGACGCATCTCCGTTTAGGGCCGCATGCAGATGTATCTCCATTTAGGGCTGTGTGCAGAGGCATCTCAGCTTAGTGCCACGTGCAGACGCATCTCCATTTAGGCCCGCGTGCAGACTCATCTCCGTTTAGGGCCGCGTGGAGAAAGCAATGGCACCCCACTCCAGTACTTCTGCCTGGAAAATCCCATGGGTGGAGGAGCCTGGTAGGCTGTAGTCCATGGGGTCGCTGAGGGTCGGACACCACTGATCAACTGCACTTTCACTTTTCACTTTCATGCACTGGAGAAGGGAATGGCAACCCACTCCGGTGTTCTTGCCTGGAGAATCCTGGGGTCGGGGGAGCCTGGTGGGCTGCCGTCTGTGGGGTCACACAGAGTCGGACACGACTGAAGTGACTTAGCAGCAGCAGCAGCAGCAGACGCATCTCCGTTTAGGGCCGCGTGCAGACGCATCTCCGTTTAGGACCATGTGCAGAGGCATCTCAGCTTAGTGCCGCGTGCCAATGCGTCTCAGTTTGAGGCCATGTGCAGACTCTGCACCCTGTACCCGGCTCTACGCTCTGGAGCCTCAATAGCCCAGCTGCCCCGCCCAGCGAGAACCTTACCCCCCTCCCTGCCCTCCAGGAGGCCCTAAAAGCAGCCCCGCCCACTTGCCTAGGAAGAGGGTCTGCTCCCCAGAGCTTGAGCTTGTGCCTCTCTGTTCTCCCACCCAAGAGGGAAAATTTCCTTTGCTCCTGCACCCAACTTGGTCTCATTCTATTGGTTGGAGCCACGTCAGGCAGGAGGAACCGTTGTTGGGAACCAGTTCAGAAGGGTTGATAACACATTCACGGCCCTTAGCATCTTTATTCCTTCTTCCAGGCCATCTTGGGCATTTATTCTGTTCTGCAACTTTTTTTCCCCCAGGCCTTTAAAGGCGATCCTCGCTGTGAGTTTGTCTCACCCGAGCTGCCGTCTTTGGGGTCGCACAGAGTCGGACGCGACTGAAGCGACTTAGCAGCAGCAGTAGCAGCAGGGTTCTTGAATGGTATGAAATTCCAAGAAGGGTCCTTCAAGTCACAAATTCTTATTTCTTTGGTCTTATTTCTAGCCATGAAGATCCCATCCCAGGGGTACTCACCTGGTTCCTGTTGGTCTGTCCTGTTAAGGATTCTTGTACTCTTCTTGGTGGGTCCTTTCCTTCCCCATTTGCCAGGCTGTCCTCAGCTGAGTTATGCTGAAATTATCAACCTGGCAGCTAAGGAAGAAGGCAGGGGCAGCTCCCGGGGGAACAAGGGGACCAGGCCTCAAAGGCGCCTTCCAGCACGAGGGATCTGCCAGCTGTTACTGGAGAAGGACAGGCTACCTCTGTATGCTCCCAGAGTCCAGGCTGCTCTGCAGAGCACCAGGGGCTCACGTGTAGATACCACCACTGGGTGTTTCAAGCTCCCAGCTTCTCCCAGCCAGACCTGCCTGGGAGGAGCACCCTAGTGGATTCCATTAGACTGCAGCTCTGCCGCTGCAGGAGATGAGGACCGCTTTGTAAGCTCCCCACAGTCCCTCTGCGTCTCACACCCAGCCTTCAACCCACTGTTCATGGCCCTCAGTCTCTCTCTCTCCTTCCCTGGGTCATCAGTTCAGCTTAGCTCTACTGCCTGTGGGTATTCCCCCCCACCTTTCAATTCCTGAATGCGTACACCTGCAAGGGCACCCCCTCCACTGGGAGGTTTCCTAGGTCACTGCTGGTGGAGCCTGGAGCAATTAGGCCACCACCTTGCAAGGACTGTTCATACCCCATCCACCTCCCCATCTTGTGCTTCCTGGAGACTTGAGCAGCACATTTTTGTGGTCCCTGCATTAAGTAAGCAAGGAGAGTTCTTCTATAGATATGTATAGAAATAAATGATAGCTAAAATAATTACTAACACTCTCACTTAAGTTCTCTCTAATAACTCAGTTCTCTGATTTATCAAACAGGAGTAATTTATCATCTATCATGTCTAATGCATAAATTTTTGGAGACTCACAGGTGTAACATCATGCTGGTTGCATCTTGCCAGTTCTTTGAACAGCAGTGATGGTGGAACACCGGTGATGGTGGAACACTGGTGATGGTGGAACACTGGTTTCCAGCTAACCCAGTAGCACTGGCAGTTTTGGAAGAAGAGGAGGAGACCCCAGGGTCACAGGGCTTGGAGGGAAGACCATGTGCAAATGCAGCAGGGCGAGAGTCGTCTGCAAGCCGAGTGGAGAGGTCTCAGGAGGAACCAAACCTGACAAGACCTTGATCTGGATTTCCAGCCTTCAGACTGCGAGAAAGCACATTTCTGTCGGTTAAGCTGTCTAGACTTGGCCTTTTGCTCTGGCTGCCCTGGCAGATTAATATTAGTGGGAAGTGAAGCTTTAACCTTCACCTTGTGTGTGTGCACACCTCTCTTTACAGATTTTCTGGGGCGTCCAGGTGGAGACAGTTAGGAAGCCCTCCTTCTCTCACTTCTAGCAGGCAGATTTTATACTCCAGCTGTTTACCAAGGACAGGGCTCTGATGAAAGTCAAGTGTAGCTCTAACTATGGGAATAGCTCTTTGACGGCCTCACCTCTAGGATCTTGGCTCAGATGACTCATCGGGCACCAGCCACTAAAACTCAAGCACCAAGACTGACAAACTCCGCAGCACAGCAGCAGGGCCGGAGACAAATTACAGCCCTGATGGTTAGCTCGGTTTTCAGCTTTGCATACCTGATTTTCCCCTAATTTTTCAGGTTTAACTGTGTATTTTAAAATATGGTTGTTTTATTTTTCCATTTAGGCATTTTTTAAGGGATATTTTTAAGGCTATCTACCATGCCATATATCTGGAAACTGAGGTCCTCCAAGTTTTGTTATAAGAGTTAAAAAACCCTTCCTAGGGGCCTTCCTGCAGAATTTCCCTGTGTCTCATTGGTAGGAGCCTTCGTATTAATCAACCAATCAGTTCAGGAAGAATGGGATTTCCAAGACTGACCGAAGCTGGTCAGAGTTTATCTCAGGGCTGCATGGGGGAGTGATGGACAATGAGACAGATCTGGGGGATTGTGGAGACAATGTAGTATGCCTGAAACACAGATAATGTCGTGAACACTGGGTCAATCGGTGTGACTAGCACAGAATGTTTGACCTAGAGAGTAACAGGACATAAGAGCAGAAAGGTAATTTCAGGGGTCCAAGCGTGGGAGTACCAAAAATGCCTAGCCAATGAGTTCACAATTTAACTTATGTGTAAAATGGTGACACTAAGGAATTTTGAACCAGAAGATAACAATTAAAACAGTGTGTTAGTACTGCTATTTTGACAGCAGTGTTAAGAGTGAAGTAGAGGAGAAACAAAGTATAGTCAATAATTATAATTTAGGAGTCTTTTGCAATAACTGAGGCATGAAGTGACAACGACCCAAACCAGATAAGATTTCAATGGGAAGTCAAAGGAAGGGAAAGACATTCGGAGAGAAGAATGAACAAAATGTGACTGAACTGGATAGAGGGTAAACTGTGAGGTGGGAGACAGAGCTTTAGTCTACTTAAATATACGTGACACTGTAAAAAAGACTGAAGAGTCAGATTGCAGAATTTCAGTTCCAGCTCTGCCATTTCCCAGCTGGTAACTTCAGACAAATCTCTTGGAAATCTTTGGTCCTCGGTTGTACCACTTATAAAAATTTGATATGATTATATAGTTTGTATCTTAAAATGTTGTGAGATTTAAATGAAGAGTTTCTAAATGTACACGGAAGATTATGGAAGATTACAGATGTTTATTGGGGCAGCTCTACCACATATGAGGATTTAGATCGGGTATTACAACAGCAGCTAGTAGATACGACAGTACTCCTTAAGGCTATGGCTCCGTGTTGGGAGAAGGACCCATGACTATTCATGTCTGAAGGAGCTGTGGAGAGGGAAGGGGCTGAGGGTAAACTGGAGATGGGAAGGACGGGTCTGGATCCATTTCCATCCAGGTGAGGAGATGTGGCCGATGGATGCAGTCACTTCCAGACCAAGATGGTTAAAGTACCTTTTGCTGAATTCAGAGGTTATCAGTTGAAAACAGTGTTGCAGGGACTTCCCTGCTGGTCCAGTGGCTAAGACTCTGCTCCCAGTGCAGGGTCCTGGTTTCAACCCCTGGTCAGGGAACCAGATCCCACATGCACCAACTAAAAATTGCTGCATGCCACAACTAAGACCCAGAGCAGCCAAATAAAAACAATTTTAAATAAATAAAAAGAGTAGGTGCCAAAGGAGACCGAATTCCTGGCTCTCTACTTGCAGGCGGGCTGACCAGGAGGGCTGACGGACCGAAAACATCTCCAGTGGGTTTCGCATGAGTAAGCAAACTTTCACGGTAGAAATTCACTCGGCTCTCGGTAGTGCTCATTACAGCAGTTACCTTGCTGTGACTGAAACACAGGAATTAAGAAAGTGTTTCAGTGAACCACTGATGACACAAGTCACCCCAGGACACCCACTGACTTAGGCCAACAACCATTTCACCCGTCACGACTCCATGAGCCACAAGCGGGGCCGGCTCAGTTGAGCAGCTGTTTTTCTCTTCTCGCCAGAAATCACTCCTGAGTCCGTGTGCATCTGAGACTGACTGCGGACGGGCTCAGGTGACCTTATTCTCACGTTGGGCCGTGGGCGCAGCTGTCAGCAAGGGTGCCTCAGTTTTCCTCAAGGCCTCTGCTGAAGTCTAGTGTGGGCTTGTTGATTACAGCATGGTCTGCTGATCCCAACTATGTCTGAAAGGTGTCAGTTTTACAAACCAGCCGTCACGCAGAATAAGAGATCACATTTTATGTGTACATGAACAGGTTGAAGGAGGAAATGCCATTTCAGGTGGAGCCTGAATGATGCAAAAATGTTTTATCAGGCTGAAAGTGACAGTGATTTACTGACAGTTTGGGGGACTGGAAGCCAAAATCCAGCAGGGCTGCTGCCATGCCTCGGGGAGGGGGCATTCTCGGAGAGGCCCTTTGTTGCCTTGTGAAGCTCCCTGGGCTCCGGGCTGCTTCCCGTCAGGCGCGGCCCCCACGGTCACGTCCCCACGTCCCCTGTATGTCAGTTTTAAGGACATTTGCCACTTGATTCACACCCCCACCTCGGACAATCCAGGACGATCCCATCATCTCAAAATCCTTAGCTTAGTTACATCTGGAAGGGCCCTTTTCCCCTGTCAAAGGTAACAGTAACAGGTTCCCGAGGTGAGAACACAGACATGCACTTTAGGGGGACCACCATTACCCCACCACAGGCCTAAAAAGCAATTAAAATAAGAGACTGTGAAACTGGATTTAAAAAAAAACAAAACAACTAGGGACTTCCCTGGTGGTCCAGTGGTTAAGGATCTGCCTTCCGAAACAGGGGGTGCTGTTTCAATCCTCGGTCGGGGCAGCTGACCTGGGCCACAATTCGAGAGAAGCCCGAGTGTCACAACTGAGGCCCAAGGAGGCATAAATAAATATTTTAAAAAATTAAAATAAAAAGACCCAATTATATGATCCTAAAAGAAACACACTTTTACTGTAAAGGCAAATAAAAAGGACAGTGAAGTCGCCCAGTCGTGTCCGACTCTTCGAGACCCCGTGGACTGCAGCCTACCAGGTTCCTCCATCCATGGGATTTTCCAGGCAAGAGTACTGGAGGGGGTTGCCATTTCCTTCTCCAGGAGATCTTCCCAACTCAGGGATTGAACCCAGGTCTCCTGCATTGTAGGCAGATGCTCTACCATCTGAGCCACCAGGGAAGCCCCCCAAAATAAAAGGATAGGAAGAGCTTATACCATGACAACACATCCTAAGAAAGCTGGAGTGCTTATATTAATATCAAACAAAGCAGATTTCAGAACAAAGAAAAATATCAGAAGAGGGACATTGTATAAAGGTAAGGGGGTCGTACAGGGGCAAAAAACAATCCTGTATATTTATGCCCCTAACAACAGAACTTCAAAGTCCATGAAGGAAAAGCTGAAAAAGTCGCAAGCATAGACACATCCAAAGCTATTTTCAACAATGCTATCAAAACGTGTCATCAAGAGATGCTGTCATACAGAGCAGTGGGTGGTGATGACCCCCTTACACAATCATACAAATACAACCATTCGTAGCAAGTGTACAGCTTAGTTGCACGCAGAAGATCCATGTCCCACAGAGGCATCAATTTCACACTTGGAATAAATGTGAACGGCGTGTGCACTGTGCTGATCGCTGAGGCTCATCCCTCCCGTCTACCACGGGGAGGATACTGCCACGGATCGCACTCGGCAGACGAGTCAGACACGTCAACGTTACGGGTATTTGACCTGAAACTCAGGGTGCCTTTCAGTGCAGTCATGGAATAGCAGACGTGCTTTCTCCCTCAGGCAGCGGTGAGTGCGGAGAACACGGCTCTGATTTGTACGTGCTGCTGACGACCATAACCGACATCTCTGTGCTGGCGTGTGGGAAACCTACAGAACAAGGGCTGGCCGTGTCATTTTAAAAGCACAATTCTAATACATTTATTGTAATAAGGTACAAATGGAATCACGTTCTTGCTAGATCTTCAGCAGTGTTCTTTCTGGGAAACACACTACTGGTACTGAAGCTCCTGAAGAGCAGGTTTCATTTTCAATTTGAATTTGTAAAAAATTCAAAAAGAGTAGGTTTCAATTTGAATTTGTGATACAAAGTGCATTTGTATTATTTCTTTACTGTGTGACTCAGGTGTGGGATTTTGTTGCTATTTGTTCACTCGTTCATGTAATTGTGCTGGTAGAGATAAAAAAGATGATTAAGACAATCTTTTTCCCTTGAAGACCTCAAGAGCTGCCAATAAAAAAGCCCTCATAAACACAAGGCCAAAAAGTAAGAAAGTGCAAATACAGAGACACGTTTTGGATACTGTGGAGAGCTGAGGTGGTCTACCCAGCTCAGACTGTAGAGGAGGCCATGAGCAATGTGAGCAGTCAGAGAGGGCTTCACAGAGGAGGGGTCGTGGGGCGGAGGCTTCAAGCACAGGATAACATCACCACTCCCAGGAGATGAGGGGTATTTCTGTCAGAATAAATATCATGGGCAATGTGTAAACAATCCATCTCCAGCCATTTAGCAGAGGGCCCTGATACAGAATAAGTACTTGTTACTTATTCCGTTCCAGCTGTGGCCCTGGGGAAAGAAATGGTAACAAACTGAACTAGAACAAAGAGAGGCAAAGGAGGACAATTTTGAAACACAAAGAAGTAAAATGGGTAAGACTTGGTAATCAGCTGGATGTAGGGATGTGGGAAGAAAATCTGGGGGGAAAGAAAAAAAAAAAATCTCTGAATTAGCTGTGCCTTTAAAAACAGCACCGGTGCACTGAGCGCGGTGGAGAGGAGCTACCCCACGACCGAGGTCAGGAAGGGCTGTGGTGAGGAGATACCCCCTCCTCCAAGGTCAGGAGGGGCGGCGGTGAGGAGAGACCCCTCATCCAAGGTAAGGTGCCATGGCTGTGCTTTGCTGGAGCAGCCGGGAAGAGATACCACACGCCCAAGGTAAGAGAAACCCAAGTAAGACGGTAGGTCTTGCAAGAGAGCATCAGAGGGCAAATATACTGAAACCATACTCACAGAAAACTAGTCAATCTAATCACACCTGGACCACAGCCTTGTCTAACTCAATGAAACTAAGCCATGCCCATGGGGCAACCCAGGATGGGCGGGTCATGGTGGAGAGATCTGACAGGATGTGGTCCACTGGAGAAGGGAATGGCAAACCACTTCAGTGTTGTTGCCTTGAGAACCCCATGAACAGTATGAAAAGGCAAAATGATAGGATACTGAAAGAGAAACTCCCCAGGTCAGTAGGGGCCCAATATGCTACTGGAGATCAGTGGAGAAATAACTCCAGAAAGAATGAAGGGATGGAGCCAAAGCAAAAAGAATACCCAGCTGTAGATGTGACTGGTGATAGAAGCAAAGTCCGATGCTGTAAAGAACAATATTGCATAGGAACCTGGAATGTCAGGTCCATGAATCAAGGCAAATTGGAAGTGGTCAGACAAAAGATGGCAAGAGTGAATGTCGACATTCTAGGAATCAGCGAACTGAAATGGACTGGAATGGGTGAATTTAACTCAGAGGACCATTATATCTACTACTGTGGGCAGGAATCCCTCAGAAGAAATGGAGTGGCCACCATGGTCAACAAAAGAGTCCGAAATGCAGTACTTGGATGCAATCTCAAAAACGACAGAATGATCTCTGTTCGTTTCCAAAGCAAACCATTCAATGTCACAGTAATCCAAGTCTATGCCCCAACTAGTAACGCTGAAGAAGCTGAAGTTGAATGGTTCTATGAAGACTTACAAGACCTTTTAGAACTAACACCCAAAAAAGATGTCCTTTTCATTATGGGGGACTGGAATGCAAAAGTAGAAAGTCAAGAAACACCTGGAGTAACAGGCAAATTTGTCCTTGGAATACGGAATGAAGCAGGGCAAAGACTAATAGAGTTTTGCCAAGAAAATGCACTGGTCATAGCAAACACCCTCTTCCAACAACACAAGAGAAGACTCTATACATGGACATTACCAGATGGTCAACACCCAAATCAGATCGATTATATTCTTTGCAGCCAAAGATGGAGAAGCTCTATACAGTCAGCAAAAACAAGACCAGGAGCTGACTGTGGCTCAGATCATGAACTCCTTATTGCCAAATTCAGACTGAAATTGAAGAAAGTAGGGAAAACCACTAGACCATTCAGGTATGACCTAAATCAAATCCCTTATGATTATACAGTGAAAGTGAGAAATAGATTTAAGGGCCTAGATCTGATAGATAGAGTGTCTGATGAACTATGGATTGAGGTTAGTGACATTGTACAGGAGAGAGGGATCAAGACCATCCCCATGGAAAAGAAATGCAAAAAAGCAAAATGGCTATCCAGGGAGGCCTTACAAATAGCTGTGAAAAGAAGAGAAGTGAAAAGCAAAGGAGAAAAGGAAAGATATAAACATCTGAATGCAGAGTTCCAAAGAATAGCAAGAAGAAATAAGAAAGCCTTCTTCAACGATCAATGCAAAGAAATAGAGGAAAATAAGAATGGGAAAGACTAGAGATCTCTTCAGGAAAATCAGAGATACCAAAGGAACATTTCATGCAAAGATGGGCTCGATAAAGGACAGAAATGGTATGGACCTAACAGAAGCAGAAGATATTAAGAAGAGGTGGCAAGAATACACAGAAGAACTGTACAAAAAAGATCTTCACGACCCAGATAATCAGGATGATGTGATCACTGACCTAGAGCCAGACATCCTGGAATGTGAAGTCAAGTGGGCCTTAGAAAGCATCACTACGAACAAAGCTAGTGGAGATGATGGAATTCCAGTTGAGCTATTCCAAATTCTGAAAGATGATGCTGTGAAAGTGCTGCACGCAATATGCCAGCAAATTTGGAAAACTCAGCAGTGGCCACAGGATTGGAAAAGGTCAGTTTTCATCCCAATCCCAAAGAAAGGCAATGCCAAAGAATGCTCAAACTACCACACAATTGCACTCATCTCACACACTAATAAAGTAATGCTCAAAATTCTCCAAGCCAGGCTTCAGCAATATGTGAACCGTGAACTTCCTGACGTGCAAGCTGGTTTTAGAAAAGGCAGAGGAACCAGAGATCAAATTGCCAACATCCGCTGGATCATGGAAAAAACAAGAGAGTTCCAGAAAAACATCTATTTCTGCTTTATTGACTATGCAAAAGCCTTTGACTGTGTGGAACACAATAAACCGTGGAAAATTCTGAAAGAGATGGGAATACCAGACCACCTGATCTGCCTCTTGAGAAATTTGTATGCGGGTCAGGAAGCAACAGTTAGAACTGAACATGGAACAACAGACTGGTTCCAAATAGGAAAAGGAGTACGTCAAGGCTATATATTGTCACCCTGTTTACTTAACTTACATGCAGAGTACATCATGAGAAATGCTGGACTGGAAGAAACACAAGCTGGAATCAAGATTGCCAGGAGAAACATCAATAACCTCAGATATGCAGATGACACCACCCTTATGGCAGAAAGTGAAGAGGAACTCAAAAGCCTCTTGATGAAAGTGAAAGTGGAGAGTGAAAAGGTTGGCTTAAAGCTCAACATTCAGAAAACGAAGATCATGGCATCTGGTCCCATCACTACATGGGAAATAGATGGAGAAACAGTGGAAACAGTGTCAGACTTTCTTTTTCTGGGCTCCAAAATCACTGCAGATGGTGACTACAGCCATGAAATTAAAAGACACTTAGTCCTTGGAAGGAAAGTTATGACCAACCTAGATAGCATATTCAAAAGCAGAGACATTATTTTGCCAACAAAGGTTCATCTAGACAAGGCTATGGTTTTTCCTGTGGTCATGTATGGATGTGAGAGCTGGACTGTGAAGAAGGCTGAGCACCGAAGAATTGATGCTTTTGAACTGTGGTGTTGGAGAAGACTCTTGAGAGTCCCTTGGAGTGCAAGGAGATCCAGCCAGTCCATTCTGAAGGAGATCAGCCCTGGGATTTCTTTGGAAGGAATGATGCTAAAGCTGAAACTCCAGTATTTTGGCCACCTCATGCGAAGAGTTGACTCATTGGAGAAGACTCTGATGCTGGGAGGGATTGGGGGCAGGAGGAGAAGGGGACGGCAGAGGATGAGATGGCTGGATGGCATCACTGACTCGATGGATATGAGTCTTAGTGAACTCCGGGAGTTGGTGACGGACAGAGAGGCCTGGCATGCTGTGATTCAGGGGTTGCAAAGAGTCGGACACGACTGAGCGACTGATCTGATCTGATCTTAAAAACAGCGATGGGACTTCCCTGGTGGTCCAGTGGTTAAGAGTCCACCTTGCAATGCTGGGGACTTGAGTTCAGTCCCTGATCAAGGAACTGAGATCCCACATGCCTCAGGGCAACTACGCCTGTGGGCCACGAGGAAAGATCTCCAATGAAGCAAACAGCACTCTCTGCAGTTAGATGAATAAATAATATATATCTATTTTTTTTAAAAGAGGAAATAAATGGCAAGGTAGTATTTGGAAGGGAATGATCATGAAGTCCATTCTGAGCTCAGGGGTATTTATATCTGTACTACAGGTCGGTGGAGAGTAGATGGACGTGTGGCTCTCACAAGCGTGAACCAGAGATCTGGGAGTCGTGAGCATGCAATAAACGTTAAAAACACAAACACAGATAAAATTGCGTGAGGGCAGAGTGTGCAGTGGGAGAGGCTGAGGGCTGCTGAAGAAGCAGGTGATCCATGCTTTCAAAGCAGTCAGCCAAGCACTGGACGCATGGCCCACATTGAACCCTCAGGTCGTGCCTGCCCCTCACCCTAGTGGTGGGCAAAGCTACCGGCCTACTGCTCGGTAGAGAATGATGGAGAGGGTGGAAGAGGACCCACAACAGCTAGATCGCTTCCTGTCAGGCAGCATATCCACAGCTCCTCCAGGAGACAGAAACGAGGGACAGAGGGGAGCCGAGGGCAGGGGTGCTCGGGGGCAGGCGGCACCGGTGGGTGGGCCCTCAGGAAGATAGCCAGGGTGTGCTGGGCTCGCAAACAGAAACAGCTGTAATTCCCCCAAGAATTTTCTAAGACCAGCTCCGTGAGACAAAGGGTACCGCCGGTTGTCCCAAGGAACAAAACAAAGATTCCCTGTGGGCGACCTCAGGGGCGTGTAACCTTTGCTCTCAATCACGAGGATTGAAAGTGAAACGCGCTGGAAGCCATGGTGTGACGCCACGACATGTCATTCCACGATCTGAAAAGCATCAGATACACAAATCGTGTCCAAAACAACTGCGTCATCAGGCAGTGTCTGCACAGGACGTCCTCGGGCGGCTCTCGGACCCCAGCACCCACTGGCCCACTCATAGGGCACTAAGTTCATAGTTACTGCAAAGGTAACACCGGTGACACTTCAAGGTCAACCCCAGGCAGCTCTTCTGGGGCTTCGTTCAGTTTGATAACATGTGCATCTGAGCCGTCAGTAAAACAGCCCAGTGTTACTCAATGAAGACAATTTAACACGACCTCAGAGTTAGCATCTTTATCATCCAGTTTCTATGGTATTTATTTGCAATCATTAAGTTCTCAAATTTGCATTATTATGTAAAAATGTTAATTTTAGAATTTCATATGAAATGCCCATTTACTAGTTAAGGATTGGAGATTTCAGAAGGAAAAATCCATGGATTCATTTACCCACTGGGAAAGTCTTCATTCACTGAGTGTCACAGTGCGAGTGTGCTCGGTCACGTCTGACTGTGCGACTCCATGGGCTGCAGGCTTCTCTGTCCATGGGATTTCCCAGACAAGAACACTGGAGTTGGTGGCCTTCTTCAGGGCATCTTCCTGACCCTGGATCAAACCCACGTCTCCTGGGGCTCCTGAATGGGCAGGCAGATTCTCTAGCACTAAGCCACCAGGGAAGCCCAAGTGCCACAGAACAACAAAGTGTGAGATGGGCTGTGGAGACACAAAGATGAGAAGAGCATGCTCCCCACCATCCTCCCTACTGCCTTGTTTATGATCTGTTGGGAAAACAATGCCCCCAAATTATTACATATAAAAAGCTAAAATGGAGCAAATAATTGTGGGCAATCAAAGGAAAGATGTCCAGAGGGGAACCAGAGACCAATGACAAATGTTTTAAGTGATAAACAATTAATACTAGGGAATTCCCTGTAGATCCAGAGGTTAGGGCTCCATGAATCCACTGCAGGGGGCAGGAGTTCAATGCCTGGTCCACGAATTAAGATCCTGCCCAGTGCAGCCAAAAACACAACATGCTGGATGAGTTTGTTTTGCCTTTGCAAGTCATGCTGCAGTGGTTACTGTATCCCCACCATCAGTACAGAACTGTTCTCAGGCAGTGCCCTGGGCAGGCCCCAGTATGGGTTCAGCACAACCCATACTCATGAAGATTGGTTCACGAATGGACACACAATGAAAAGATGGCTGTTAGGACTTCTGGGGCCCAAAAGCCTTCTCTGCCAGGAGCTCTACAAGACTCTCTTTCAGCGGGACAAGGAAGAGAAACCTAGGAGGCTTTTACCCCTTCTTTCACCCACAGGAAACAGCCATCAGCAATAAGGAGCAAACTCAGTCTGAGCCATGGCCAAGGCCCTGCACCTGGACCAAGTCCTGCCTCAGGGTGACAGGGCCTATCCCTTCTACTGTAACCAAATAAAGCCACCTGACCCACATCCTGTCACCTAGAAGCCTAATGTAGCTACTGAAAAAAATTGATACAAATGAAACAGGGAAACACCTGTCTCTGAACCACCTTCTTCCTCCAAATAACAAGCATGTTCAATGTCAGCACAAACATGGAAGACGACAGGAAGGAGTAGAGAATGTATGTCACATCATGGAACATGCAGAGAGGTGGCACAAAACTCCTCCTAAAGCAAACTTGGGTGTAAGTGCATTCTAAATAAAGCGGGGACTAAAGGTACCCTTCTAGGGTGGAATGCTGTGCCCCCCACTTTCACAGTTCTGTTTTAGCACAGAGAATCTAAGAGGAAATTAACACATGCCAGAATAAGGTAGCAGAGAAGGCGATGGCACCCCACTCTAGTACTCTTGCCTGGAAAATCCCATGGATGGAGGAGGCTGGTAGGCTGCAGTCCTAACGATCGGACACAGCTGAGCGACTTCACTTTCACTTTTCACTTCCGTGCACTGGGAAAGGAAATGGCAACCCACTCCAGTGGTCTTGTCTGGGACGGGGGAGCCTGGTAGGCTGCTGTCTATGGCGTTGCAGAGTCAGACATGACTGAAGCGACTTAGCAGCAGCAACAGCAGAATAAGGTAGGCAACAAGATCCAAGGAGGCTCTTTCAAACGAGAAATGCAGTGAATGAAAGTTACTTGATGTGCCTTGACACTGACTCCCAAGTGTGAAGATGAGACAAAAACTGAACGGGGTAGATGAACGATACTCTAATTAAATGATCAAATCTGGAAACTATTATACTAAGATACTTCATCAACTGTTAATTATATAGGTTTCCAGCTCTGGTAAGACTTCAGTTCAGTTGCTCAGTTGTGTTCAACTCTTTGCAACTCCATGGCCTGTAGCACACCAGGCTTCCCTGTCCCTCACCAACCCCCAGAGCTTGCTCAAACTCATGTCCATCAAATCGGTGACGACATCCAACCATCTCATCCTCCTGCCTTCAATCTTTCCCAGCATCAGGGACTTTTCAAATGAGTCAGTTCTTTGCATCAGGTGGCCAAAGCACTGGAGCTTCAGCTTCAGTCCTTCCAATGAATATTCAGGACTGATTTCCTTTAGGATGGACTGGATGGATCTCCTTGCTGTCCAAGGGACTCTTAAGAGTCTTCTCCAACACCACAGTTCAAAAGCATCAATTCTTTGGCACTCAGCTTTCTTTATAGTCCAACTCCCACATCCACACATGACTACTGGAAAAAACCCACAGCTTCAATTAGATGGACCTTTGTTGGCAAAGTCATGTCTCTGCTTTTTAATATGCTATCTAGGTTGGTCATAGCTTTTCTTCCAAGGAGCAAGTGTCTTTTAATTTCACGGTTGCAGTCACCATCTGCAGTGATTTTGGAGGCCCCCCAAAATAAAGTCTCACTGTTTCCCCATCTATTTGACATGAAGTGATGGGATCAGATGCCATGATCTTCGTTTTTTGAGATTTAAAGATATGTACCTAAAAGAATGCGCAGACTGATAACACCTGAGCACAAAACAGCTTCTGGGGTCTAAATGCCCAAAGGCTTTGAACTAACAAATGATTTTTAAACTTGGCAATGGAGGATATAATCTAAGGTTCTGGTTAACTCAGTGATTTCCTTTACCCAGTAATCTGAACACTATTTTTATATCCCTTTTTGCATTTAAGGTTTTTAAATTTTAAACTAATTGAAAGTGAAAGTGAAGTCATTCAGTCGAGTCCAACTCTTTGGGACTCCATGGACTATAGCCTACCAGGCTCCTCCATCCATGGAACTTTCCAGGCAACAGTACTGGAGTGGGTTACCATTTCCTTCTCCAGGGGATCTTCCAGACCCAGGGATCAAACCCGGGTCTCCCACACTGCAGCCAGATGATATGCCCTCTGAGCCACCTGTGGGTTCACCAGAAGTTGTAAAAATAGTACAGCAGGTTCCCTTCACCTAGTTTCCCCAACTGGTTACATCTTCCATATTTGTAACACAGTATCAAGCCTAGGAATGGGACTTTGGAACAGAGTACTCTGGTTGTACCTCTAAGCACAGCTGTAGACTTCAGACAGGACCAGAACACAGAACTGCTACTACTACCATCACAAACATCTCCCTCACTCCCGCCCCTTTATACTCACACCTGCCCCCTCATTCAGTAAAGCCAATGTTTCACAAAACTAGTATTCACTCTTTGTAGATGACTATTTTCTATCATGAACGTGGTCTAGTCTATTTCATTTCTGTAAAATTTGGTCTCTATCCTTTGAATTAATGTTACAAACTATTAACTGGTCCTCATCCTCAATTTCAAAAACAATGTAATCAATCAGAACTTTCAGACTCACTTCCTTTGAGAATTTGGTTTGGCAAAAATCACAAACACACAGCCGATTCACAGTCAATTCCCTTTTATAACCACAGTTGCCCTTTCCACAGTTTTAATGAGGGTCCCTCCTCAGCCTCCCAGGTTTTAAACTTTTCTCAGATCACTAAGCATTCTCCAGAACCTGATCAATTTATTATCCCAGCACAAAGGAAGTAGATTTACAAAAGAAGATCCCAATTTATTAATTACTATGAGATTTACAACGGACCAATAGGGTCATTTCAATCAGCGCTAAGAATACAAATACAATGCCAGGGTTGGAAGGCAAATGCAGACGTCAAAAAGGGGCGGTGATGGTCTGCCTTCATGCTTCTGTACCACTCTACAACCTGCTCTTGTCCTCAGGGGGCAACTGCTGCTCTCAGTTCTTCAAAAAGTGAAGAACACTTACAAAACAGTTTACTCTTCAAGCCTGAAACACAGGCTGAGGGGAGGAGGCACGAGTACTGTTAATTCTAACGCCTGACATGACCTCCTGGGATGTGTGCTAATTTTCTCAAAGTCAGTTTTTTGGGGAGGAGCGGGATAACTTTCATCTTTCAGACAGGAAATATAATCTTAGTTTCGATTTTGCGAATTTCCTAGCAACCTGAAACAGACGGCTCTTCCTGCTTTTCGTCCTCAGGTTAGTCTGGGTCAAAGAGCCAGGCGCGCGAGGGCTCCCCTCCCAGCACACAGCACCTGCAAAAACTCAAGCCTTTCCTGGATGAGCCCAAGCTCATAAAAGAACCTGGGCCACTCGGGTCACTTTCTGGCACTTTACCAGTTGCAGCGATTATGCTGAAAAGATCCCAAGGCTAGTTTGACAGGAGAAAAAATGTCCACGTGTCCTGTCAGAAGACCAATGGGAAACTTGGAGCGGAGGTCCTGAGGCTGGAGGCACGATTTCGGGTCCCCGCGTCCTGCGGGAGTCTTCTCAGCCGCCCGAGTCCACCTCATCTCCGGGCAGGGCCGCGGGGGCGGCGGCCGGCCCGGGGTCCGGTCCTCAGGGCGCGGGCGGGGTCCGCAGGGGTCAAGCACGGGGTCGGGAAGGGTGAGGAGGTCCCTCAGTCTGCGGTCAGGGGTGCGGGCCGGGGTCCAGAACCGGAGGGCTGGCTCCGGAGGCTCGAGGCCCTTCCCCGAGGGCCGAGGCGCGGGGGTGGCTGCTGGGTCCGACCGCCGGCGCTCCGCCAGGCCCCGCGCGCGCAGCCGGGCCCGCCCCGCGCCCCGCCTCCTCTGGAGGCGGCCATGGCGGCCTGGCGGGTCCCGGCGTCCGCGCTCAGGAGGCCGCGGCCCGCCGCCGCGCCGCCGGAGCCGCCGCCCCGTGGCGGAGCAGCGTTCCGACGGCGCCGCGGCGTCCCCCTCTGCTCCGTTGCGCGGGAAGACGGCGGTGGCCCCGGGCCCGACTCGCGGGGCGGGCCGGAGGAAGCGGCCAAGTGCCCGGCGAGCCAAGAGTTAACGGCGGCAGAGCGGAGGATCGCCGAGCTACACGCGGCTGCCTGCGCGGTGAGGCCCCGCCCCGACCGCGGCCCCCCGCCAGAGGGCCGCGCGTGCGCGGTGAGGCCCCGCCTCCCGAGACGCCTAAGCCCCACCCCGCCCGGGCCTCAGTCCGCGGGCCCTGAGCCCGCGCCGCGAGGCCCCGCCCCCCGCCCCGCCCCGCCCCGCCGCCCGGGGTGGCTGTGCGCATGCGCGTCCCCCATCAGGTGGCTAGAGGCTGGCGTAGGCGAGTTTCTGGCCTCTGGTCGCGCGGTTGTGTCCCGTTCTGAACTTTTCTCCTGAAAACTAGCCACAGTTCCCTATTCTCAGCGAAGAATTAACATGTATCTATCTTGAGTATGGGGCTTCCCTGGTGGCTCAAAATGAGTGCAGCTCCTTTCTAATCCGTGTCTGAACTAAACTCCTTGGGGTCCATCATCACGCTGCGTGTGTGTGTGTGTGTGTGTGTGTGTGTGTGTGTGTGTGTGTTGGAGGGGTGTGAGGCATTGATGTACGAGGTAGAGGAGCTGAGAAGTCACAGGAAAATATGTGTGGTTTTATCCACAGTGTCAGTTTAACACCAATGATTTCAAAGATGAACTTTTTTAAAATTTAATTTTTACCACCATCCTTTTGTCCTTTGCACCTCTCAGAGCACAGTTACAAAGGAAACTATAATCAGGAGTCTACGTTCTTCACAGACAATCTTGAGCTGTTTTCTCTGGTTCGGGGTTTGGCAACACTAAAATGAAAAGTTGTCTCCTCCCATCATGCTTTCTAATATCTTAGACTACATAAGTTTAAAGGTAGCATATTTATATTTGCATCATCTTTAAAGAGCAAGTGAGTTCTATGATAAAGATGCAAAAAAGGATATGAAAGCAGCCTGTGATACACTGCAGGTGATCAGTCCTTCATGGGACTGATGTTAACCAGGTCTGAGCTGGAGCCAAGGGAGCAGAGAAGGAAAACGTGCAGGTTGCCTGAAGTGGACTTTTTCGCTGGCAGTTAATAGGCCCTGAGATCCACTCCATGATTCATTCCAGTGTTGAAACTTCTGCACGAAGACTCTTAAGGAAATGACTGGCAGCTTTTATTGTTCTTGTTTATACTCTTTTTAAAATAACATGTGTAATTTGTTCCCATACTTCACCATATGGGCTTCCCTGGTGGCTCAAGATGGTAAACAATGCACCTGCCATGCGGGAGACCTGGGTTCGATCCCAGGGTCAGGAAGATCCCCTGCAGGAGGGTATGGCAACCCATTCCAGTATTCTTGCCTGGAGAACCCCATGGACAAAGGAGTCTGGTGGGCTATAATCCATGGGGCCACAAAAAGTCAGACACAACTGAGCAACTAAGCACATTTCACCATCAGATCAGATCAGATCAAGTCACTCAGTCATGTCCGACTCTTTGCGACCCCATGAATCACAGCACGCCAGGCCTCCCTGTCCATCACCAACTCCCGCAGGTCACTCAGACTCACGTCCATCGAGTCAGTGATGCCATCCAGCCATCTCATCCTCTGTCGTCCCCTTCTCCTCTTGCCCCCAATCCCTCCCAGCATCAGAGTCTTTTCCAATGAGTCAACTCTTCCCATGAGGTGGCCAAAGTACTGGAGTTTCAGCTTTAGCATCATTCCTTCCAAAGAAATCCCAGGGCTGATCTCCTTCAGAATGGACTGGTTGGATCTCCCTGCAGTCCAAGGGACTCGCAAGAGTCTTCTCCAACACCACAGTTCAAAGGCATCAATTCTTCAGTGTTCAGCCTTCTTCCCAGTCCAACTCTCACATCCACACATGACCACAGGAAAAACCATAGCCTTGACTAGCCAGACCTTTGTTGGCAAAGTAATGTCTCTGCTTTTGAATATGCTATCTAGGTTGATCATAACTTTCCTTCCAAGGAGTAAGCGTCTTTTAATTTCATGGCTGCAGTCACCATCTGCAGTGATTTTGGAGCCCAGAAAAATAAAGTCTGACACTGTTTCCACTGTTTGCCCATCTATTTCCCATGAAGTGATGGGACCGGATGCCATGATCTTCGTTTTCTGAATGTTGAGCTTTAAGCCAACTTTTTCACTCTCCAGTTTCACTTTCATCAAGAGGCTTTTGAGTTCCTCTTCACTTTCTGCCATAAGGCTGGTGTCATCTGCATATCTGAGGTTCTTGATATTTCTCCCGGCAATCTTGATTCCAGCTTGTGTTTCTTCCAGTCCAGCGTTTCTCATGATGTACTCTGCACATAAGTTAAATAAGCAGGGTGACAATATACAGCCTTGACGTACTCCTTTTCCTATTTGGAACCAGTCTGTTGTTCCATGTTCAGTTCTAACTGTTGCTTCATAACCTGCATACAAATTTCTCAAGAGGCAGGTCAGGTGGTCTGGTATTCCCATCTCTTTCAGAATTTTCCACAGTTTATTGTGATCCACACAGTCAAAGGCTTTGGCATAGTCAATAAAGCAGAAATAGATGTTTTTCTGGAACTCTCTTGCGTTTTCCATGATCCAGCGGATGTTGGCCATTTGATCTCTGGTTCCTCTGCCTTTTCGAAAACCAGCTTGAACATCAGGAAGTTCACGGTTCACATATTGCTGAAGCCTGGCTTGGAGAATTTTGAGCATTACTTTATTAGTGTGTGAGATGAGTGCAGTTGTGCAGTAGTTTGATAAATGTGTAAATGGAAGCAAAAAGTGTCATTCTCTATAGAGCAAACACCAGTGGCCTGGAAAGATGGGCTCTATCAGCCCATCTTTCTCACTTTCTCACTCAGGGAATCCATCAGTGTCAGCATAGCTCTGTCCCAGAGCCTATAAGTAAAGCTGATAACAAGCTGTTGTTCTTATTGTTCAACAAATCAGAGCCCCCTACCCCTGGTCCTTCTCCCACACCTGCAGGCAGGCTGCTCTCTTACCTGTGCTGATCTGTCTCCCTGGACATCTCGTTCTCGGTCAGCACTCCTGCCCCACCTTTGTCTGTTGCCACCATTACCTAAGGCTCATTCACTAAGGATAAATTAAGTGTGTGCAGGCAGCCAACGATCTCAGAGTTTCCCCATCAACAGGGAAAGCAAGACAGCTGCCCACACCCGGGAACAGTCTGTAAAGCGCCCAGGCTCCAGGCAATTTGCTCTCAGAAGACCTCCAGCTATGAAGAGCAGAGAGATGTCTGCAGACAAAGTTACCAGTGTTTTTTCACTTTTCTTCCAAGTCTTCCAACATCCACTTTGTATTAATAAATAAATAAGTGAGGTCTTGACAGTCGGTGTTTAGTGCCTCTGGTCTCACGTTATCTGCTTCTGTGACCCCAAATGATTTTGGAGGCCCCTTAGACTGGCCTTGGGACTTGATTGTGGGATTTCTGCTGCCCTTGTTGCCTTGGAGGAGGCCTAGACTTGAACTCTAATTGTCCTTTTGCTCCACACTTTATTCAGGAGCTATAGCTGATTAAAAGCCGAACTAGAACAAAATATCCAGCCATTAAGGAAGACACTCCGAAGAAGCAGTTTGTGGCACATACGAAAATGTATGTCACAAGACATTTCAGTGTCACATGTAATTTAATGGAAAGGCTCTATGCAAGAGTGGTGCACTTACTGCATGCGAAAAGGGTTACAGAAAAGGTCCAGGAGAAAGTTTTTCCCGTTCAAAATTTTCCCCTTGAAAATCTCAAGGCTAGTTAAAAAGAATGAAATAGTGCCGTTTGCAGCAACGTGGACGGACCAAGAAATTGTCATAGTGACTGAAGTAAGTCAGACAGAGAAAGAGAAATATAGTATGAAAGTGAAAGTGGGGCTTCCCTGGTGGCTCAGCTGGTAAAGAATCTGCCTGCAGTGTAGGAGATCTGGGATAATCCCCTGGAGAAGGGAATGGCTACCAACTCCAGTATTCTGGCTTGGAGAATTGTATAGTCCATGGGTGGCAAAAAGTTGGACACGACACCCCTTTTATGTGGAATCTAAAAAGAAATGATACAAATGAACTTATTTACAAGACAGAAACAGACCCACAGACTTAGAGAATGAATCTATGGTTGCCAAAGGGAACAGATAGTTGGGGAGTCTGGGATCAACATGGCCACACTGCTGTGTTTAAAACAGATAACCATCCAGGACCTACTGTACAGCACAGAGAACTCATCTCAACGTTTTGTGGCAGCCTGGATGGGAGGAGAGTTTGGGGGAGATTGGATACACATGTGGGCTTCCCAGGTGGTGCTAGTGGTAAAGGACCCACCTACCAGTGCAGGAGACATAAGAAATGTGGGTTCAGTCCCTGGGCTGGGAAGATCCCCCGGAGGAGGGATGGTAACCCACTCCAGTATTTTTGCCTGGAGAGTCCCATGGATAGAGGATCCTACTTGGTTGTAAAGAGTAGGACATGACAGAACGCATGCATCAGTTCAGTTCAGTTCAGTCGCTCAGTTGTGTCCAACTCTTTGCAACCCCATGAATCGCAGCACTCCAGGCCTCCCTGTCCATCACCAACTCCCGCAGGTCACTCAGACTCACGTCCATCGAGTCAGTGATGCCATCCAGCCATCTCATCCTCTGTCGTCCCCTTCTCCTCTTGCCCCCAATCCCTCCCAGCATCAGAGTCTTTTCCAATGAGTCAACTCTTCCCATGAGGTGGCCAAAGTACTGGAGTTTCAGCTTTAGCATCATTCCTTCCAAAGAAATCCCAGGGCTGATCTCCTTCAGAATGGACTGGTTGGATCTCCCTGCAGTCCAAGGGACTCGCAAGAGTCTTCTCCAACACCACAGTTCAAAGGCATCAATTCTTCAGTGTTCAGCCTTCTTCCCAGTCCAACTCTCACATCCACACATGACCACAGGAAAAACCATAGCCTTGACTAGCCAGACCTTTGTTGGCAAAGTAATGTCTCTGCTTTTGAATATGCTATCTAGGTTGATCATAACTTTCCTTCCAAGGAGTAAGCGTCTTTTAATTTCATGGCTGCAGTCACCATCCGCAGAGATTTTGGAGCCCAGAAAAATAAAGTCTGACACTGTTTCCACTGTTTCTCCATCTATTTCCCATGAAGTGATGGGACCGGATGCCATGATCTTTGTTTTCTGAATGTTGAGCTTTAAGCCAACTTTTTCACTCTCCACTTTCACTTTCATCAAGAGGCTTTTGAGTTCCTCTTCACTTTCTGCCATAAGGCTGGTGTCAACTGCATATCTGAGGTTCTTGATATTTCTCCCGGCAATCTTGATTCCAGCTTGTGTTTCTTCCAGTCCAGCGTTTCTCATGATGTACTCTGCACATAAGTTAAATAAGCAGGGTGACAATATACAGCCTTGACGTACTCCTTTTCCTATTTGGAACCAGTCTGTTGTTCCATGTTCAGTTCTAACTGTTGCTTCATAACCTGCATACAAATTTCTCAAGAGGCAGGTCAGGTGGTCTGGTATTCCCATCTCTTTCAGAATTTTCCACAGTTTATTGTGATCCACACAGTCAAAGGCTTTGGCATAGTCAATAAAGCAGAAATAGATGTTTTTCTGGAACTCTCTTGCGTTTTCCATGATCCAGCGGATGTTGGCCATTTGATCTCTGGTTCCTCTGCCTTTTCGAAAACCAGCTTGAACATCAGGAAGTTCACGGTTCACATATTGCTGAAGCCTGGCTTGGAGAATTTTGAGCATTACTTTATTAGTGTGTGAGATGAGTGCAGTTGTGCAGTAGTTTGATAAATGTGTAAATGGAAGCAAAAAGTGTCATTCTCTATAGAGCAAACACCAGTGGCCTGGAAAGATGGGCTCCATCAGCCCATCTTTCTCACTTTCTCACTCAGGGAATCCATCAGTGTCAGCATAGCTCTGTCCCAGAGCCTATAAGTAAAGCTGATAACAAGCTGTTGTTCTTATTGTTCAACAAATCAGAGCCCCCTGCCCCTGGTCCTTCACCCACACCTGCAGGCAGGCTGCTCTCTTACCTGTTCTTACAAAGAACACCCAGGGCTGATCTCCTTTATTTGAATGGCTGAGTCCCTTTGCTGTCCACCTGAAACTATTACAATGTTGTTTTTCTGTTTTTAAGTGTTTATTTATTTGGCTGTGCTGGGTCTTGCAGCAGACAGGATCTTTCAGTGTAGAATTGGCATTCTCATTTGCATTAACTGGGATCTAGCTTCCTGACCAGGGACAAACCCAGGCCCCCTGCAATGGGCGCTGGGAGCGCCAGCCACTTGACCAGCAAGGAAGTCCCCCTGTCACAACATTGTTAATCAGCTATGAAAGTGAAAGTGAAAGTCGCTCAGTCATGTCTGACTCTTTTATACCCCAATGCAAAATTAAAAGTTTAAAAGAAAATCTCAAGGATAAATAATGTCAGCCACGTGGTTCACATCCATAAAAGAGGTTGCATCGTTTACTTTGTCTTCACACAGTGTACCTGGGACAACTTTTTAAAACCATGTTTAAATAAGGATGCATCCTTGACATCTGAAGGGCTGTAGTAAAAGCTGCTTTTGATCAAACTCATGAAGCAGTGAGTGTTAATATGCTAAAACAATACTTTCATTTTGCTTAAAAACGGTAATAAAAACACTCCAAGAAAAGCAAACAGTGCAAAGTGTGCAGGGGAGTAGACATCATGAAGGTAAGGAAAAGTGTTCAATAATAGCGAAGGCCGCACTTTTTCTAGAAGGACCGTTGGTTTTGATTAGCACCTTTTCTGTAAGTTTAAATCATTATCCGCATATTTTAAGCAGTGAAATTGCAACTGCAACTTCTGAGTGAAAGTTCATTTTCAGCCTCTTAAGCTCTTAAAGTCATTAAATCACCTGTTATTAAACTTGTTACCTAGAAACTGAATGAAAAATACCTGCGCAGTGGCTGCATCGTTATTGGGTATAGAGGCGTTCTTGTTTTTCCATCAACTTCTCGTTTTTCTCAAACTATATTTTCTCCTCATGTCAAATAAAGTTGGACTGTGTATAACGTCGGAATGCATGCGGGCCTTAATTGCAAGTGCCACGAAAATTGCTGGGAAGAAGTTTAATATTGTTTGAAGAAAAATGTTGCAGTATTTTATGGGTAGGAATTATGGTGAGGAGATACGATGAATTTTGAGATGAATGAATTGTTTGATTTCATTACTCTTCAGGCTGGCCAGCTAAAGTACGTGGACCCAGCTACTGGCTACGTGGTGTTCACCCAGCTGGCCCACTTGCAGAGAGGCCACTGCTGCGGCTCAGCCTGTAGACACGTGAGTACCAGCTCCGCTCCCAGCACAGCAGCAGCTTTCGGTGCTTCTGTGACTTCATAAATACCTGTTATTTGAAAACAAGTCAAATAAAAATGCTAAATAGACCTGTGGCGCACTTTCACAAGCTTCCCTAGTCTAGGACAGTGTAAGTCCTAAGGATCAACAGAGGACCTTTAAAGTTAATGGAATTTTGTAACATTTCACCGTGAGCATCGATCGGTTCCTTGAAATGCTGTGATGGGAAATTCATGGGAGTTCTTTTATTGTGAGGAAACTTTTCACGAGGTTTCAAATAAGCTGTGTTCACTAGGTGAGTTCAAAGACAGCAGGAAAAGAAATCCAGAATATTGCAGACTAGATCCCAGGAAGCATTTATTTTTCATTTTTAGCTGAATCAATAGATACTTGCCCAACATTGGCAAGTAGGTTTTTGTTAAAGGTAATGATTTTCCTTCTCCCTCGCTCCCTTTCTTTCTTCCTTCCCTCCTCCTCCTGCCTTCTCCTTCTCTTCTTCCTTCTGTATTATTATTATTACTCCCCCTCCCTTCCTCCTTCTCTCCTGCCTCCTGTTCTTTCTGTAGCTGTTTTCTACTCTGTCTTTAAAATAGCCATGAGACTCACCACCCCACACTTAGTGCTGTACATTTCCTAAGATGCATATTTCAGCCACCCTAAATCCCTGGGCTCGCCCATTAAGATGTGCTAAATATGTAACCCTTCCCCATTTTGAGCAAAAAATAAATGTGAATGGGTTCTTCATTGTAACCTTTTTTAGAGTAGGTCTCTTTCACAGTAAGGGAAATTGTTAGGCAGTTAAGATTATAAACAGATAACCTCTGTTTATAGACCACTTTGAATGTTTGGGGGCAAGAAGTTGTCATTTGCTTTAACTGACCCACTTTATATCAAGGAACCAACACTAAAATCCTTGTATTAGCCAGTATTGATAAATTAAGCCTTCACTTTTATGGATGTTCCTACCTGTGCCATTAGCTGTTTCTAATCAAATGCCTAAGAGCTTTGCCTGAATTGAGGACTTGGAGGATTTTTTTTAAGGGCGAGTTTTTGATGGTAAAATTCTTCAAGTTGGAAGGATGCATTTAGGAAGTGATTCTTGGACCCTAATTAAGACCATTTGCCAGACGTTGCCACCATCCTCCTCTGAGTCTGTAGGTGGTAGATCAAATAATCTATAGAACATTATCAGTAGTCTCTCTTTTTCACCATGAGATATGCACTTTTTCAAGATGACTGTTAAATAATTCAACAATAACTTGTTTTCTTTTTTTTTTTTTTGCAGTGTCCATATGGTCAAATCAATGTTAAAGATCCATCCAAAAAGAAGCAGTTCAATTCATATTTTTATGTGTGACAACAATTTTCTCTCTGTTCTCCATCTAATTGAGCCTTATTAAAAATAAATAAATAAAATTTTAATCCAGAATGGCTTTCTGGGCTGTTAGTACTTAAGCACGGGATTCATCTTAAGTACATATGTTAAAAGAACATCAACAAAATGAAAAAGTTAGCAAATATTTGTGTTTCTGAAGTGGCACATTGATAGTTATTTTGCTTTCTTTTTGCTTCATTATCAGACAATGTTGAAAAAAGAAAATAATGACTCTTCCATTAAATAAATACCAGCAATCAGGTCACATTAGTAGTTCTTAATTTTTTTTTTCTTTTTTTATAGCCCCACTTCTCCTGCTGTTTTTCTCCTCAGTGCTAGCAACCAGGGAGGTCGCTGGCAGATAGAAGAGTCCGACTCCATCCTTCCTTTCATTTACATCTTGAGTGATGAGGAGGTTGATGTTACACTGTATTGGGCAGCATATGAGTGCCCAAGAATAGCTATTCTGCAGCAAGAAGTGCGCTCATGTTCCATCTGTTCCCCTAATAAAAACTTTAAATCATTCCGACTTGGGGGGTCAGGCCACTGAAGACGCCTCGCCTAAACCATTCTTTTTCCTCTCTCCCACATTTTACCCCTCTACCTCTGATGGCGCTCTGCAGGCTGATCTGTCTTAGGGTGTTTATTAGCTTTATTAGCCCATTTCATTCCACTTCTGTGAAGACCCTGGACTTCAGCCTCCAACTCGGCTTCTGGGACCCCTCGGGACCACCCTCTCCACACCTCTCTGCTTCCCTGTGGCCAGGGCAGTCCCCAGGAAGCCTTTATCTGGCCAGGGGAAGCTGATGGGTGAGATGGCAGGCTGGCTTTACCTAGAGCTGACCCTCAGCTTTTACTCCCAGCAGAATCTGAAAGGTTCTCCAACATCTCCGAGGTCTACCTTAATCTCTGCCTGTGGCCCCAATGAAGGTTTTTTCCCCCAAAGATTTCTACAAATCTTAAGCAACAAAAATATCTGATGCCTTCTCCCATATTCGATTCAAAACAAAAGCCCTTCTAAACTTTAAAAGGAATGGGGGAAAAAAAAAACCAAACCATTAAGTCTCTAATATGCCATGACTTCCAGTATTCATTTTATGTCAAATATTAAATTGTTTCCCAAAACTTTGGCAGTTTTGGTGCCCCTGTGTTTCTGATGCTCTAACTGATGTGCCCTGAACAACCCTGTCCCATGGGCCTAGCATCCTCCTTGGGTGTAAAGAGTAGTGTCTGTGGCCTGGTGTTGCCCTCTCCAGGAGCTCTTTGGAGGAGAAGCAGAGAACAGATCAGCATTGTGACAGAGCAGGCAGTCTTTCCAGAAAGGTCTGTGGACTCCTGGCAGCCAATTTCTTTTCCATTCTCAGGTCAAGGAGCAGTGGCTAGCTCCAGGTTTCCAGGCAGATTTGAGGATTACCAAAGCCATCTTCTGAGTGGGGGCTGGATGGGGCTTTCTTTAGCAGTCCCAAGAGTTAAAAAGAGAAGGAAACGGAGTCTAAAAGGCCTTTTTTTTTTTTTCTCGGAGAAACGAGAGGAAGAGGAAAGCAAGTTCACTTTGAGTTCTGCCCCGAGATGCCTTGTTTAGACAGTGTTCTAGAAGCCGCTTGGAAGGTGGGAAGAAGGTCCGGATGCTGCCTCCTGGACGCGCGCCTGTCCGTCCTTCCAGCTCACCTCCTGCAGCAGGGACCTGGCCCAAAGTAGGATGTCCATCTCGGGAGGACCCTTATCCGGGCTCTGTGACTCTTCCTGCCATAACTTCTAAGCGTTCCCCACAATCACAACCAAGGAGCCTCCGCTGGGGTGAGGTTGGGGTGGGCTGGGGGCGGGGAGAGGGGCGCTCTGACTCTTTCCTGCCTGTAGAGCTCGCCTCGAATCAAGGTCTGAAGTTCTCCGCCACGGTTCTGGGGGAGATGCTGGTGAAGCCCCCCGGGAGGGCTGGCAGCGGCGGGTGCTCCCACATTAAACACAATACAGCCACATAAATGGGCCTCGCCGCGAGAGCTTCCAGCTATATTGTATTCGCACATTGTAAAGTAAAAAGTCAGGTTTCTTATTGGGTGTGTGTGTACAAACACATGTGGATGCCTGAGAAATAGACTTCCCGGTTTAAATCAACTCTGGGGCTACTTGTGGAGGCTCCTGCCGCCGCGAGGCGGGCACCATAAATCAAGAGAGATTGATTTCTAGATGGTTTCTAATACAGAAAAACCTGGGGGAAGCAGGGGTTCTCGTGCGGGGTTTAGCGGGGTGGAGAGTGGGGAAAGCTTCCTGCCGGGGCTTCCGGTCCCATCTCCCGGGAAGGCCCGGCCCTGGGCTGTTCACCCAGCAGGTGGATTGCTAGCACACTCCCCGCTCTTCAAAAGCCACACCGACCCCATGGATTTTGCAGAGCCAGGAAGGGAGGGGCTTTTATTCCCCCCCCCCCCCACCTCCACCGACACACACACACACACAATCCCGTGCAACTTGGTGCTCCCACACCGGTCTCCTTGTGTTTGGACCAGAAGGGGCCAGAGAAAGGGGGGTGTTCCCCGGGCGCGGCACGGGTCTTTGTCCCTCGCGGTGCGCGGTGTCCTAAGGCGACCTCGGGAGTGTCCGGCGCGCCGGGTTCCACCGCCGGAAGCCAGCGGGGGTCTCCGAACAAGTCTAGAGAAGGGGGCCCACGACCTGGCGAATGGCCATGGGCATGTCGCCTTTCCTGAGCTCTTTGAAGCCTCGTGCCCCCCCCCAAAGGAACGCCCCCCGCCCCCCGCGCCTCCACTGCGTGGGAACACCTGCCTTATTATCTTCTCTACATTCGAGCAAGGGCTTGAGTTGTGAAGGGGACGTCTGCCAGTGATGGAGGATTAAAACTCGCTGCTATTGGTAGTCTTCACTACCCTTCAACAAGTAAAAGGTACTTCTGGACGCCAAAACTATCCCCTCCTCAGGAAAAAAAAGAAAGTCGGTTAAGTTTATATTGGGGTGGGGTGGATGGGTGGTGCGCGCCGCTGGAAAAGCTTGATTCCCGAGAAAAGGTCTTGGGAACTCGCAACTGTCTCTTGCCGGAGGCGGGTGGTCACCGGGACGAGCGGCCCACCCAGCCCCGCGGGGTGCATTTTGCCAAGGGATGCGGGGCGGAGGGGACTAAAAGATTCCTGGCAATCGCATCTTCCCTTCCGAAATCTGTCTCCTGAAGCGTGAGCTTCCGTGCCCGCGCGCCTCTGCCTGCCGCTGTGTGTGTGTGTGTGTAAAATGCATTTTAAAAAATCAAATAACCTAAAACGGTTAGTGACCCCAAACAGGTTAAATAAAGCCCGCTGCTTTGGACACCGACGAGCGGGAGGACCTGAACGTTTTCGGGTCGGGGTCGCAGTCCATCCAATTCGATGGCCTCACCAGGGAGCGGGGGAAAGGACCCTGGGAGGCTGGGGAAACGAGCGGAGATGGGGGCGTTCTCCGGGAGAAAGAGCCAAGGAGGATGGGTTGGGAAGGGGAAACGGGACGGGGTAGGGGGGTGAGGGAAACTTAGATCAACTAATAGGACTGGTTGGCTGGTGGGACCAGCTGGGGCAGCCAAGGGTCTAGGAGAAAGAACTCCACCCGGGGGCTCCGAGCTGCACTCCGGGACTTGGGGCGGAAAGGCTAAGCCAGAGGGCTTTGATTCGCGGCTCCCGCTGGATCCCTTGCCAGCTCTGAAGTGTGTGGCGGAGCTGGCGGGGAGGAAGAGAAGAGGTGGGTGCACCTTTGTGCCAAACGCCATGTGCCCCCATCCCGGGCAGTGGTCGCCGGCAGCTCGCGGGCGCGCGGAGCCCCCAGTGCCCTGCACGCTGGACCCACGCACGGGGGCCAGGGAGGGAGGGAGGGGTAGGTGGGCAGAGCGGCGGCGCCGCCAGGACCGCATCCGGGGGCAGCGGACCTCGCCGCTCGCACCCCTTCTCCATCCGCTCAGCCACCTCCGGGTGATCCCCGCCCCCATCTCTGATAGCTCAGGGAGCTCGGGTTGGGAGACTGGGTAAATAATTGGCCAGAGGCCAGGTTTCTCGGTTCTCCGTCCGTTTCCTCGCGGCCTGACTGCGTTCGGAGTTGCTGGGGGCGACGCAGCAGTTGCTCGGGAAGCCGAGACCGACCAGGTACCCTGGCCCCTGCCGTGTCCCGAGCATCGGAGTCTGTGCCGGAAAACGCTCGTCTCCCAGGGTCTGAGTCGGTTTTCTCAGGGTGGATCGTCGTCCCCGCCTCCTAGCCGGAGCCGGGCTGCAGGGATACCTGGGGCCGGCGCGCTGATCGGCCGGAGAAGGCCACCCTCGGGCGCAGAGCGCACCGCGCAGAGCTGGGTTGCAGGCACCTGGCTCCGGAGCGCCCAGAGGAAAGGAGAGGGTGCGGCGGGCGGGCAATCCGTGGCTCAGCCCCCGGCTCCCCTCCAGGCGCTCCGCCCGCTCGCCGTCTATGCGGGCACCAGCGGGCAGCGGCAGCATCTCTGAGGTGCCAGCATCTCTGGGAAGGCCAAGGAGGGCCCGGGGCTCGGGCGGGGAGAGGGGGCAGGGCGCGCCGCGGGACGCCAGTCCTCGGGGGGCTCCCGGCTTTATGAGGGTCCCTCCCGGCCGTATCCTCCATTAACACCTCCCCTGATTGCTGAGAGGCTGGGAGGGCTGGACTCAGCCTCAGAGGCTGTTGCCCGGCCCTGGCCCGCGCCGGTGCCCTCTGCCCACCCCTTCTCCTCCTCCTCCCGATCTGGAAGCATAAATAGAAATAAAAGACAGGTGGAGCGAGCTGCGGGTCAGAGGTGAGGGATTCGGGTCAATTCCGACCGAGAGGCAGAGGAGAAGGGAAGAGACATAGAAAGACCCACCCACCAACCACCTGATTATTTGGATTCACAGAGGCCCCCTTGGCGAGATTCTGGGGACTGGCTCGCACCTCTGGCCGCCGCCGCCCTTCTTCTTCTCCCCGGACTGGCTTCTTGGAAGGAACGTCTGGACCTCAAGGTAAGATCTCGATTGGGGTTGTCTGATCCGAGCAGTTTTCCGCCTTCGGTGTGCTCCCGACCTCCGGGCGCCCAGGAGCGCCCCGGGCACCTACCGGAGGCGGCCCGGCTTCCCCGAAGGCCGCTCGGTCCCCTAGGCCTGGGCGGGAGGAGCGGTTGGGACGCGCCCCCCAGGTGGGGGAGGCGCGCGGGGTCCCGGGCCGCACCTCGGAGCTGACGCGCCGGCTCTGCGGTGCAGCCACCATCGCGGCGTGAGCCGGCCCAGCTCGCAGAACGCTGAACGGCACCACTCTGGGGGCAGGTGAGTGCCCGCCGCGCTCTCTCGTGCCCTGTTCCCTCGGCCGGAGCATTTGTCTCGCGGGTGTGTGAGTGGGTGTGCACACGCGTGTACCCGCCTTCATCGGGTGCAAGGAAGGGGGATCGTGCTTGCTCTGGAGATCGTACCGCGATCAGTAGGCTCTAAAATACACGGTCTCGTTCAGAGTCCGCTGACATTAGTCCTGAAAGGCGCCTTTCCCTCGTCTGGCCTTGCTCTCCGAGGCCTGAGATTCTCCGGGTGCAGGCGCGGGGGCCCGGAGGTCGCCCGGCCACTGCGCTGCGAGTTGTCGGGGCGCCAGGGATGCGCTCCGGTCCTCGGCACAGCCGCTGGGGGCGTCTCCTCACGGGGATGGATGGGAGGGATGAGGTGGGTGGGGAGGGAGCGCCAGGAAGATGCCGCGTCTCCTCCGGAAACTGCCTTCACCCCCCATTTTTGGTTCAATCTGATCGCCTGTGGGCGATCTCCGCGGACGCGGAGTCGGGGCTGGGCGCGGGGGGGGGGGGGGGAACGGCTCCCTTTATTCTGGTGGCGGCGGCAGGCCCGCAGCGCGGCAAATCCCAGGTGAAAGGGCTTCAGATTTCAGAAGCGCGGTCTTCGCCACCGGGCGGCGGGCCCTTAGAGAAGAAACCGGGGTCGGGTGGGGCGCCTTGCGGGGAGAAGGGGGCGCGTAGGCGCACCCGAGGGCAGAGCCCCGCGCGCGCCGCGGGCGCGGGCAGAGCTCGGGGCCGAGGTGCCCGGCGGGGCCTGCCGCGGGGCTCCCTCTCCCTGCGGTAGAGCTCGCGCGGCCCGGAGCCGCTCAGCCCACTCCCACCGGGGCTGGCGGCCCTCCTCGGAGGACTGACGCCGAGGTGCGCGGCGCCAGGCTTGGCTCTGCCGCCTCAGTGTACCCACAGGTGCCCTGAGCCCGAGGATGGAGACGCGCTGGAGAGCCTCCGGACCATCCCTTTGCTCCCTCGCCGGGCGGAGGCCCCGCAGCGTGCAGGGCTGAGTGCTCGGGTCCCAGGCCCAGGACGGCTCTGACTCTCCTGGCCCCGGGGTGCTCAGGGCAATGCCGGAAGCCGAGAGCTGCACCTTTCAGACCAAGGGGGACCCTCCACCAGCTTAATAGGATCAGGAGGAAAGGTGACCTCTGCCTTTTTAAGGGCAAACTCGGGGCAGAGCATCTTGACCTCCAAAATTCAGGTCTAAAGCGACCTCGTTTGTGCTCACAATCGAGGCTTCTTCTCTCGACCCTGAAATCTCTGTCAGCCCCTGGGTGAAGCGGTGCGTTCCCTTTACTTCTCTCTCTCTCTCCTGGAGAGGGACCCGGCTGCGGCCCTCGAGGAGATTCCGGGACCTCGACCCTCGAGCCCAACTCCCGTGCCCGCAGTCGCTGCCGTCCGCTTTCCTCAAAGCCGCCACAGCGGGACTAGCGGAGCAGAGAGGGCAGAGTGGGTGAAGTGTGCTCCGTCGGACCGAGGGCAGCCCCTGGCCAGGGTTCTGCCGCCTTGCTCCAAAGAGAGCTTTGAGTTTAGACGGGAGACTGGAGGAGTCACTGTGGGCCGCGGACGGGGGCGGTCCCTGCACCTGTCCCAGCCAGAGGTGCGGGGACTCAGCCCCGGGAACTGAGCGAGCAGCACGCCAGCGGGTAGGGAGCACCCCAGGGCCGCCCCTCGCCCCAGCACCTCCTCTTGAGAGATGAAGGAAGGCAGAGACACCTAGACTGTCTCCTGGAAGTGCTTACTGTTCCTTGAGAGTGCTGTGGGGTGGGGGTGGGGGGTGGGCCAACTCCCCGAGGCTGCAAGGCAAAAAGGTTAGGACGTCCCAGGCCACAGCCCTTTTTCTGGAGCCGGGAGAGGAGGCAGGGCTGGGCCCACCGGGAGCGATTTCTGATGGCCACAGGACTAAGGAGGACCTCCCAAACTCCAGCAGCTCCCCTACCCCACTCCGAGGTCTGGGCAAACTTCCTGCATTGGCAGAGAAGGAAGAAGGCGAGCAGTTGGCATCTTTATGGGAAGTTAGCAAATCCCACCCGGCACAGGAACTTATAACCCCAGTTTTATAAGAAAAAGTGGAGACAGCAGGCTCCAACCCGGAAGCCGATGGCAAGAGGTCCCCCGCCTTGCCTGTACCCGACTGTCAAGGAGCAAATCTCTGTATGCAGGAGAGGAATGAGGGAAGCAAGGACTGGAGGGCTCACGGACCTTCCGTGCCTGCTTCCCTGGAGACGCTGCACAAAGTTCTGGCCTCTCCTTGGAGTTGTTGGGTAAACCTTCACTTAATGAAGTCTCCAAAATTTCATCCCCAGCAAGAAGGCAGTGGTGTTCTCCGGCTCTTTGTTTATTTTTGTTGAGCAGGACCCAGATGCAGCAAGAGCCAAACCCAAACCCAGTTCCCAACCTCCACCTGGAGGCGAGAGGTGGGGGAGTTAGCCCAGAAACTGGACAAAGCGAGTCCCTGGATTGAGGTCCCGGGTTTACTTTCCCTTGGAGCCTCCTTGGTTAAAGGATGTCCTTCTCAGAGACCCCTCCTCTTTCCTCTCCTCCTCCTCCCCCTTCCCCCTCCTCCCCCTTCCCTTCCCCCGTTCTGGTCCTCCCCCTCCCTGGGCCCATTCCCCTCTTGTGGAAAGGCAGTCTGCCCCTTTGTGAGAGGACCTGCCGTCTCTGAAAGAGGTGTTGCCCGCAGCCCCTGCGCTGGTGCACGTGGGTTGGAAAAGTTCATTGATTTCCATCCAAAGGGGCTAATTACATTACTTACAGTAAATAGCAGCCCTGATGTCCAGTAGGGCTGCCAGAGTAGGGGGTGGGGGGGATGGGGAAGGTCTCCAGTTTAGTTCACTTGATTGGCTTCATTTTGTGTGTGTGTGTGTGTGTGAGATTGTGTTTTATGAGATGTATTCTGGCACCCGGAGGGCCGTAACAGCGTCCAGTCTGCAAATAACTTTTTTTTTTTTGACCCTGAGAAAAGAGCAAGGGGGAAGCCGGCGAGTCTTGGGTTTCATGGCAGAGGCGATTCCAGCAGCTTCAGAAGGCGATGCTTTGGGACAGGAAGTCGGATCGGCACCGTTCTCTTCTTCCTTCCTTTCTCCTCCCCTCCCCACTTCTTTCCTCCCCCTTTCCATCTTTCGAGATTTGGCCCCCCGTTCCCGGTCGGGCTCCTCCGGGAGAGACGCGAGTCTGCCACCAGAGGACCCCTCGGGTGTCCCGGACCTGCCGGGAGAAGCGCGCGGTCCCCGCAAAGCCGACGGGGCGCGGTGGGGGAACGGGCAGCCTTGGGGAGGCCTGTAGAGGCCCGCCGGGTCTTCCCGCTCTCGGCTGGGAGCTGGATCGGTTCCTGCCGCCGCTCCCCGCGTCGGGCCCCTCGGGGGCTTCTGGCGTTTTGCATGAATCGACAATATCCGAGTATTGTGGCCACTTTTTAACGGGGCCGAGGAGGGGCCGCGGCTCGCGGAAACAATCCCGCCTCTTGTGAGGCGCGGGGGCTGCCGTTCAGCCCGTCAGCTCTCACCTCGCCCTCCTCCATGGCGAGGAGCCCCTTCGCATCCTCCCTCACCGCGCGGGGCGCCCACGTTTACAGGTCCCACTCCAGCCGGGGCCGCGGGGCGCGCGCCGGGTCCCGGGATGTGAGGGGCGGCGCCAAGCTCGCGCGGGCCCCCGCCTCGCTGCCCATACGGACAGGTTTCCTCCGGGACGCGGGACTCGCCATCGGTTTCTCTCCCAGCCTGAACCGGCAACCCCCGGGGCCACGCTGCAGTTGCACACACATCTCCAAGCCCACGCCCTGTCCCCTACACTGATTGTTCCAAGATTTTTTTTTTTTTTTTTTTTTTGCCAGAAGTAAACTCCCGAAACAGAGGCTCTCCTAGTTCCTGTTCACTTTGGGGCTTGCTTCAGCCCCAGGTGGGGTCGGGAGGCCGTGGGGAGGTGAAGCAAGCCTCCTTTTAAAAAGTGAGTTGAGGAAGTCAGGGGTGGGGGAGGAGAGGAATGCCTGCCCAACATTTATTTATTTGGGGTCCCCTCGAGCTGGGGACCGGAAAGTCCACAAGGAGGAGACGTGAAGTTTGGGGCTAGGATTCTGCATTTCTTGAGTCTGGGTCTGATCTTGAACTTGGACCAAACAAGCCGACTCTCTGCCTTCTGCGCCAGGGCGGGGACAATAAGGGTTCCTTTTTCCCTTTAAAACGTGATTGCTGGGAACTCCTGGAAGGGTGTGTGTGTGTGTGTGTGTGTGTGTGTGTGTGTGTGTTGGGGGAAGTAAATGCCCCCTCCCCCTTACCCCCCTCCCCAGTGTTTGTCCCCGCTTCCCCATCACCAGGGGGTTGAGAGGAGTATGACAGGTCTTTGTTGTCTGAATAAAAATCCGTGGCGGCTCCGGGAGAGAACTCCTCCTACTAAATTATCAAAAATGGGCTGGCTTTAGTCTCTTAACAAATTGGACACCGCTCCGGCGGCAGGAGCAGTCCCCAACCCAACCTACAGGCGCTGGGAACTTGCAAGCAGCCAGGGACCGCTGAAAATAGCACTTCTTTTTCTTTCTTTGTGTTCAAAATTATTTTCTTTCTCCACCAGGTTTTGCTCCCCCCTCCCCCTCCCCGCAGTTGTTCCCCGTTAGTAACTCGAGCTCTCAGAGAGGTCAGATCCGTCTGCTTCGCCTCCGCTCCCCCCTTCCCGTGTTTGTTTTCTGCGCATCTCCTTCAGGGAGTCGCCGGGGCTGGTGTGCCCCCTGCTTCTTCTTTTCCGAGCAGACCCATTTCCACCGCGGCTGCCTCTTTTCTTCTTCCCCCTCTTCCTCTGTCCCCGAGCGTCTCGGCGCTCTCTCATCGCCCCGCCTCTGCGCTCCCCGCTACTCCTCCTCGGATGAGCTGAGAGCCCCCGGGGCGAGTGTATATGGAAATAGTGGGGTGCCGAGCAGAAGACAGCTCGTGTCCTTTCCGCCCCCCAGCCATGCTCTTCCACGGGATCTCCGGAGGCCACATCCAAGGCATCATGGAAGAGATGGAGCGCAGATCCAAGAGCGAGGCCCGCCTGGCCAAAGGCGCCCAGCTCAACGGCCGCGACGCGGTAAGGAAGGGCCGGCGGCCGCGGGAGCCGGGAGCCCGCGCGCGCGCCAGCGGGAGCCGAGTCGAGCCGCCGAGGCGCCCGGGCGAGGGTGGCGGTTCGTAGGCGCGTCCGCTGAGATCGGCGGGTGGGTTATGTTCTGTTGCCTGGCTGCTGCGGGGTAAGAAAGGGCCCCTTTCTGATTTAGCTACACTCCTGAGAGCCCCAGCTCGCTCGTCTCCGCTGCAGCTGGTCGAGGGGAAGCAGGGCTAGTCGGGCACGAGAGGATGGCGACGTCCTCTCCGGAGGCGCAGACACCAGTTTCCCGGCCCGCTGGACTCCGGGGCGCCTCCCCGGCGAGGGTCGGCGGCCAGAGGACGAGCGGGTGCGGGCCACGGGCTGCGGCGCGCGGCCGAGCGTCCGGGCCGAGCTGAAGCTCCGGGTCTCCAGTCCCTGGGTTTGGAGACCGGCCGTTCGGGGTGCACTAGAATGCGTCCTCCGGACGCTCGGGACGCGGAACGCGCAAAGGCCGCGATGGTCGGGGGAATCTCTGGCGGCCCGGCTCGGTCAGCTCCCGGGCCTGGCGCGCATAGCTTGATGGGGAGTCGAATAGAAAATCCGGAGGAGCGGGGCGCCGAGCCCAAGCGCTAGAACTTTGTAACCCTTCCACGCTGTGGTCGACCATGCTGTGTCGATTAGGCACGTAGGGTAAAAGTCAGGCCCGCTTCGTAAAGAAAACTAATGAACAATCTCTGTGCTCGCCTTTCCCACTTACGAGCCGGAGGGGGAAAACGACAGACGTCTCCGCAGAGTTCCAGCCAAACTGAACTGTGTAGATCCTCGGGCGCCACACCGGGAATCGCAGCTCAAACTAAGCCGGTGGACAGACTGCCTGGGGCCGGTCAGCGGTGTTTGGGGTCCACCAAGTAGCCGAGCTGGTGGATGTTTCTACATTTGCTAAATAATTTCAGTGCGGGGGGTGGGGGAATCTGGTCTGAGTAAAGGGCGAAACTCTACTTTTCCAGGCCTGCCAGGGTTTCATGGGGGAAAGTCCAACCCATTTCTGCTAGTCCTGAGGGTTTTGTGGCTATTCCGTTTAAAAACAAAAAGCTGTAATGCAAACCCCAGTGTCACCGCGGGGTTGCGCTTAAGGCGAGGAGTCCCCTTCCTCGCCGGGTCGTGGGGACACAGGCGGAAAACTTAAGGCCGGCTTTGGAAAGATTTTCAATACAAAGATCTCCGAGGTATGTTTATGTCAGGGAATGGGGGCCTGTGTAGAGGTGATGGGATAACGGAGCTTCCCGGGAACAGGTATGGTGCCCCCTTAGTAGGAGAAAAACCGATAACCCCAGCAAGATCTGCCAAATATACCTCAATGGAAACAACGTCCACCACATTATGAGCACGAGTATTAAACCGTCTCCCTTCTCTTTTACTTTCAACATGCCTTATAGGGATATAGAGAAAGAGAAATGTAATAGTGTTTGTTGAAAACCAGTATGTGCTTGTTCAGATCTCCCTTTCATCCTCCAACAACAATTTCTGTTGTTTCATTTAGGGCGAGGCTAAAGCCACACTTTTAAAGTTTTAATTATTTGAGTTCGGAAACCTCCACCATCTGTACAGTCCATGCCCTTCTAGCCCTTGTGGAAAAGGTTCGAGGTGACCGGCGGGTCTTTAGGTTGAGTCCAGGTTCAGACGGACGCGGCATAAAGAGTGCGAGTGCGAGTGGCAGAAGGAAAAACTGCAAACGTTTCCCCAATGCCTGCCTTCGCGGAGGGGCCCCTGACACGGGGGCGCTCGCGGAGCCCGCGCGCGCGCAGGGGGAGCCGAGTTCAGGGGGTCTTCGAGTCGGGGAGGCCGGGGGCTGGCTCTGCGCCGGGGACCCGCGTGGGGCGGCCCCGCGCGCTCCTCACCGAGCGCGCGCTTCCTTGCAGGGCATGCCCCCGCTGAGCCCGGAGAAGCCCGCCCTGTGCGCTGGCTGCGGGGGCAAGATCGCCGACAGGTACTACCTGCTGGCCGTGGACAAGCAGTGGCACCTGAGGTGCCTGAAGTGCTGTGAATGTAAGCTGGCGCTCGAGTCCGAGCTCACCTGCTTCGCCAAGGACGGCAGCATTTACTGCAAGGAGGATTACTACAGGTATTCCCACCCCATCCCTTCCCCGCCTGGCGGGGCCACCAGCCCGAGGCCCTGGGTCCCTCCCTGGCCCCCCTCCCCCAGGGAAGTCCCCCACCTGCGCCTTCAAACTGCAGCGCGACCACCCCCGCCAGACGCGGGGGGAGGACGCCCCGGGAGGGGGGTACCCCAGGTCTAGAGCGAGGTCTAAACTCTCCCGCTCAGGCGACCCCCGAGCACCTCTGAGGGAACTGGGCACGTCCTCTGAGGGTCAGTGAACGTGTCTGCATCTACCGAGGCTAAAGCGGGTTTGGTTTGTTTTCCGTTTGCTACGTACGAACTCAGCCAGGCCGGTGCCTTGGAACTGAGCCGGCGGCCGGAGCAGCAGTAGTAGCTGCTGGCTGTCGGGTTTTCGCGAGGGTGGCGGGAAAATCACCTAAATGACCACGAAAAGGAATAAATAACTGCTGTTGCCAAAACGCAGGCCACTCAGTTCGGAGATGCCCTGACCGCAGGCTGGAACCTGCCGGCCAGACTCCCCAGACGCCGGACAGTGAACTGGCCGCAGCGCGTTCACTGGTTCTGCTGGGTGTTTCTTGGCTTGGGGACCTCCGCGATGGGCAGGCGATCCGGCTCGCTCTAGGCCGGGGAGAGAACAGCGGTTAAAAAAGAATTAGCTCGCCTCTGCAGAATTGTCTTTTCTTTTTCTCCCCCAGTCTTCATGCACACTCACACTTTCATAAATAACAACACCCTTCCTGTGAATGCCTTGTAATCGAGGAGACGGTTTCACTTGGCATCGCAATTTAATATTCTTAATGTACTGTTGTGAGTTAGCCAGGGCACGGTTTGTTTTGGTTTTTGCTTTTTAAAATCTTTACAGGGAAGAAAACTGAGGATCACTTCCTCGATTCTTCTGATTTTAATGTAAGGGTTCTTTGTCATATTCATCAGAGCAGGTCAATCAGCAGATAAAATGAATGTATATCCAAGAGGGCCTGGGTCCTCCCCTCCCAGTCCCCTCCCGGATCTTCGTCTTGGGCCGCTTCTGACCAAGCCCCCAGATGCTGCGGTGAGAGGTGGCCCTGCCTTGGCCTCCGCTAGCTCTCTGACGCCACTGTTTCCTTCCAGAAGGTTCTCTGTGCAGAGATGTGCCCGCTGCCACCTCGGCATCTCCGCCTCCGAGATGGTCATGCGCGCCCGAGACTCCGTCTACCACCTGAGCTGTTTCACCTGCTCCACGTGCAACAAGACCCTGACCACGGGCGACCATTTTGGCATGAAGGATAGCCTGGTGTACTGCCGCGCCCACTTCGAGACCCTCTTGCAAGGAGAGTATCCGCCGCAGCTGAGCTACACCGAGCTGGCGGCCAAGAGCGGCGGCTTGGCCCTGCCTTACTTCAATGGCACGGGCACCGTGCAGAAGGGGCGGCCCCGGAAACGGAAGAGCCCAGCGCTGGGGGTGGACATCGTCAATTACAACTCAGGTGGGCGTCCACCCCCTCCTGGCCGCCCCTGCCGCCCTAGCCCCGGGTCTGCCCGGAGGAGAATTCCATCTGGCTTCTCCCCCACCCCGCCTTGGTTGCAAGACGTCTCTTTCCTTAGCATGACCCTTTTCTCGCCATAGCTCTCGGTCACTCAGAAAGAAGCTGGACGACCGAGTGAGAGAAAGAGGGAGGAGAGAGAAGGGGGACGGGGGAGGGAGAGGGAGAAAGGGAGAGAGAGAGAGACACCTTTATTTCGTTTGTGGCCTGAAATACATTCACAACCGTGGGGCTGCAGCGACTTCCCCCAAACAGGCAGGGCCAAAGCCTTGTTGCCCATTAGTTAATGAGCCCATTAGTTTCTGGCTCCCAGTTGGAGCGAAACAGCCCCAGGGCAATTCCTGTGTGGAGGCCAAGTTATAGATCCTGGAGGAGGTTTCCCTGAATACTAAAAAGAAAAAAAACATCTTCAGAGCCCAGTCCCAGTGTGTCTAGAGGGGACAGAGGCTGTGGTCACCAGCCCAGAGTTAATCAGGGAAACAGTTGGCATGAGTGTTGAAAAACCAAATCCCTTCTGTTGGCGCAGAGTGGCTGGAGGGGCGGGAGTCACTCTCCAGAGTCCATGGGAGCTGCCCTGCCCCTTCCCTGGGTCAGGGGACCGTCCAGCCAGCTCACTGCCCCTGTGATAAACCCTCCAGACACCCGGACTGTCCCTCCTCCCCACCCCCGCCCCAGCTTTCTCTCTTAATTAAAAACAAAATAAGGCAACAGGCCAGAAAGCCCTTTTCTCCCTTGCTTGGGGGGGCACACCCATCACTCATCAGCCTCACCACCAGTACCCCTTTGGCAGCCTGCCCCCCCACTCGCCAGCCCCCAGGTGAGGATGGTGACAGGCCCCCAGGACCACAGTCTGCCTCTAAGCAGGATGGAACCTCTTCCTGTGAGTCCCAGCCCCCTGGAAAAGAGATTACAGAAAACCCTGGAGCTCACTTAGGGGCGTCCTCAGGACTGGTTTGTTGTTGTTCAGTCGCTAAGTCCTTTCTGACTGTTTGCAATACCACGGACTGCAGCCCGCCAGGCTCCTCTGTCCTTCACCATCTCCCGGAGTCTGTGCCCTTTGAGTCAGCAATGCCTTCCGACCATCTCATCCTCTGTCGCCCCGTTCAGCCGTTCTGACTTTTGGTGCCCTGGCCCAGCCCCACTGGACGTCTTAGCAGGAGACTCGGGCTCGGGGAGTCCTTTCTGTTGGAAAGGACCTTGGGGACCTCACGGTGGCCACCCTGCTCTGTTACCAGGTGTACCTAGATGCCAGTCGAAGGGTGGGCATCCCAGAGCGTGGATCTTGACTGTTTTTCTCTTCCAGTCCCCACATACCTGGTGTGGTACGTGAGCCTCTGTGGCTCAGTAGTAAAGGGACGCTGTTCCCCCTAAGTGACTCACCCAGGGACACTCAGCCAGTGTGAGCAAGCAGAAACAGGTCCTGCTCCGAAGGGGGAATCTGCCCAGCTCTCCCCTCAGCTCCCTCCTGGCTCTGATTTCACAGATGAGTCATAGCGGGGGCCCGAGAAGGTGGGGACCTTTGTCCCAGGGGTTCAACCCTGGGTCACTGGAGGAGGAGGGCCCACTGCTGGCTGCAGACCTGGCCTAGATGGGTCGGTGTCCCGCAGCGGGTGCATCACTGGGTTTTGCCAACCCCCTGCTGGGGGTCAGAGCCTCCTGCTGCCCCTCTGCTCCTTGGCCAGAAGGCTGATTCGGGGCCACGATGCCCAGCGTGGTTACTCGGGCTCCTTTGATGCGTGGTCCCAGGGGCGGCCAGGCAGGGCACCGATTGTTCTTTATTAATAGAAGATGACATCGGAATCTCTAGCCACTCACCAAGGCCCTAATGCCCTAATTAGAGAGAGAGAGAGAGAGAAATAAGAGAGAGAGAGGGAGAGAGACTAGCCGGGTCTGCAGAGAGCAGGAAGCCCCCCGCTCCCAGAAGGTCCAGAAGCTCAGGGAGGAGCTTTCTAGCCAAAGGCGGCAAGCCTGGTTTCTTCGATTGTTTGTTTAACCTAATTAGCTTCGTTTGATTTCGCCTTGATCTTACTTTATGTTAGAAAGATGCGGGGAGCTTTAAGGACAATAAAACTGTGTTTCTCCTTGCTTTGCCGAGGAGCATCAGAGAGTACAAATTTATTTCTTAAAAAGAATGAGAATCTCTTTCCTCTTCGACCATTCCACTTCCATTTCCAATTCGGCCATTACTTTGCAAATTGAGATGCTGCAAGGTTCTGGAGAGAGCTGATGCTTCATTAAGGAGGGAGAGGCTGCTGAGGCCTTCGGAGCAGAGCCAGTGTGCATCGCAGAGCCGGTAACTCTTAATTAACGTCCACCGCATCCCTTTGGGACTCTGCCTAGAGACACGCGCAAACAGCATACAGTTCAGATCTGGGTGAAATAACCTAGAGAAACTGGGTTAAAGATGCCTGACCAGAAATCAGCTTACCACTAAAAAAAGTTCATGAAGCCACTGCCCGTTTGTTATTACAAAGAAACGCTTCAGTGAATTAAAACCACATTAAAAGCGCAGAAAATAAAATGGACCCACAGTTTTAGCGCCTTATTTTATCTTGCTTTGAAGCCATCTCTGCTTAAATGTAAACTAGTCTCAGAAAAGAGTCACGTTGCTACTAAACAGATCTGATTCATACACTGATAATATTTTCAAACACATGTACACAAAATATGTTTGTGACTCAGAATTCCAGAGATGTGAAGCTAGGCAAAGATCCATAAATGTTTGACATAAGGCAAGTGCCTTTCCTTGAGACTGTTCCTAATTTAATTTATATCTCTTTGTGTAGATAGCAGACGGATATTTTAGAGCCACAGGAAGTCTATTTGGGATGCTGGTTTGAAATGAAACCCTCCGGGGTGAGGAGATTTAGTCTAGGGCCAATAGCTCTGGTTTGGGTAATTTAGCATTAATCGAGAGACTAGATTTTTGCCACTTCTTGAAATCTCTCCTCGGTAGGTTCTTTCTTGGCTTCCAAACTTCCGAAGCTCCCTGAAGTTGTTAAATTAGCCTGGCACTGACCCCTAGTGGTTTCTCTGGGATCAGTTCTCAGAGGGCTGCACACCTTCAGAATAGAAACTCACTTCCGAATAGGTGACCATTTCCTAAGTGATCAGAGAATAAAATGCTTAGATCTTCTTATTAATTTTATAGTGCCAGATATGTGTACTCACAGGTGTATATTTAAGACAGTTCTAAGAGAGTTATCATTTCATCTCATAATTCAGTGGTGGGGGCGGGGTACCCCTATAGCTTTAAAAGTAGACCCTAGGGAAACACAGTCACCTACAAGTTTACATAAGGCATTTGTAGTTAAATTTAAGTAGTTTAGGCTAATACACTGAGTTACTCTGTAGATGACACAGACTGCGCTATTAAGTGGCATAATATCATAACTGATCACACAGTTTGTCTGTTTATATGAATACCATCTTAATCAAGAGCTGACTTAATCTTTTTGCACACTGAACTGTATTTTGTTTGAAAACAAGTCCCATAGTAGTGTTTAATACACTGAAATTCTCTACTGAGTTTTAAATCAGCCATAATGGATACAGAATGCATATTCAGAGAAGTCACTTTTTATCATACCTGTCTATAATTGTGTGTGTGAAAAAAAATGTCTTTATTTTTCATTAATTCATTTTAGAGACTAAGGAGTAATACAGTTTGGTTAGGAATCAAACTCATTTCTAAGAAATAGTAACGTGGGTGGGGGTTGATGGCTAAGGGCATTATTTAAGTACCAAGTTAAGTCTTCTGCCCTAGTGTAGTATTCAGTTTAATAAGCTGTTCAGGAAGAGTTACACATCACCCACCTAGGATAGGACTGAAATCTTATCTGAAGAAGCCTCCAATGACTAAGGTATGCCTCTTTGACTGTTTTGGTGTGGCTACATTTATAATCTGGTTGTGAAATAGAGCTCAGTTTACTGAGATAAGTATGGTTTTATAGTAGGTCATAAGATGCTGTTTCATCCATTTGGGGATACAAAAGGGCAATTCTGTAGAATATTTGAACTTGACATCTCTCCCCGGGGGTGCAATAGGATAAAATGTAAAGCATATTCTATCCTCTCTCTATTTCTGGGTACCTGGTTCCCCCTTTAGTGGGGTTTAAGGAGTCTCTGTTCAACCTTTGGCTGGGTATATCTAACTTGCAGTCCATCTCAAGTTGATCTGACTTTGCATGAATAGTCATTGATGATTTTATGGACAAAAGTTCAAAATCTTGATGTGAAGCTCATTGAATTCCTGGCCCTGTGTTGGACATCAAGGGTCTGATGGCGAGCATGATAGTGTCTTTCTTTCAAAGGAACTCACCTGCCCTCTTCACAGATCTCATGGAAATGTGAACAAAGGAGTCATGAGTTCATGCCTAGTCTCATGACATTGGGCAGAATTTCTTAAGTGGATTTTGTGATGCAGGTGACTCTTGTTGTTGGGTCTCTGGATGGATACTGCTTCACTGAAAGTGTCTTTTTAAAAAGTAATTCTCACCAAAGCACTGGAGAAGGGAAAAGCAACCCACTCCTGTATTCTTGTCTGGAAAAATCCCATGGAAAGAGGAGCCTGACAGGCTACAGTCCATGGGGTCACAGAGAGTCGGACACGACTGATCACGCACGCGTGCAACCAGAGCATTACAGGCATATAATATTTTATCAAGCAGAACGGAACAACTAATCGTAAGAGATGTCTCACATTCTTCAAGATTCTGGTTTCTCCCACAGGCATGTGATCACGTTGATTTTAGATATTCTATTACAGTACATTAAAATGCTGGATGGTCAGTCTGAATATATATCAGATAAACATCTGAAGTAAGGTGTAAAGGAAAAAAAAAATTGCCATGCCCTTTAAATTTTGAAAGTTGGCTGAATCAGTAAACATTTAACAAAGTGTTTCCTTGTAATCATATTTCTTATGCAAAGCTAGGAGGTTATCGGAAATGACCTTTTAAATGCGCATCTTTACATCCTGGGGATGATGACTTTCAGGCTGGTTTCAAAGGCTGGGTTGTTTGGCCCTCGGTGCAGAGAGGGCTGTGTGTGTGTGTGTGGGGTAAAGGTGTCGCTCCCCTCCTCCTGGCCTGCCAGCCAGGGGCACAGGTCACACTCTGACTCTCACAGGACCAGAGCAAAAAGGGCCACCATCCGAATGGGACATCAGGGTCTCTGAGCTGGGAGTTGTGAGGAGAGATTCTGGCATGAACCAAGTAAATACAGACCTGGGCTCCTTTTCTTTCAGAAGTATCTATTCCAGTGACTCCAAGGGAAAACTCTCTTCATCCTGGTTAGCCCCATGTGAACCAGTTACCGCTAAAAGGCCTCAAAAGTAATATTCTTCTGGTTATGTAAGAATCTTGCAAGCTTTTATTTTGTAACTTCTCACCCTCTTCTTTTTAACTTTTTCTGAAAACATTCTAGGATGTGCAGAAAAGGCTAAAAATTGGAACTTAGATTCTTTCTTCATTGGGAGGAGGGCAGGGAGATGGCTCTATAAAACTTTTAGACTTGAGAGAGCTGAAATTACTGGCTTGCCTATCCCTCCTGTCTTCACAGACTACACCTCGTTTCACAAACACAGACGAAGTGAAGAATCTCTGAAAGCCGTGTGTGTGGAGGGCCAGCGTGCTCATACACATCACAGAGTAGAAGGTTTTTTTTTTTTTCCTTTTCACTCTTGGAGAAGATTTCTCTCACTCCCACACTTAGACCTTTCTCATCTTCTCAAGTCTTTCTAGCAACCATTAAGCCAAAGAGATTAGATTTATCTAATAATTTATCTAAATGTATTAGATGTATCTAGTACTTTTCTACTGCATAAACTTGGGGTGGGTCCACGCTTAACAGACTAGTTTGGCGGACTTGGGGCGATTAGCCTCCTTCTTTTGTCTGGATCCTGCTCGTAATTGGGTCGACAGCTTTCTGTACCGTTGCTGTCCCGTCACGGCAGGAGCATGCCACCTGCCATCTTTTCAGCTAAAGCAGGCCCTTGCACTGAGCCCTTGTTTTCGTCCACTGTGGCTGCCCCAGGTTGTAACGAGAATGAGGCCGACCACTTGGACCGGGATCAGCAGCCTTACCCGCCCTCGCAGAAGACCAAGCGCATGCGCACCTCCTTCAAGCATCACCAGCTGCGGACCATGAAATCCTACTTCGCCATCAACCACAACCCGGACGCCAAGGACCTCAAGCAACTTGCTCAGAAAACAGGCCTGACCAAAAGAGTTTTGCAGGTAAGAAGCGTCCATTCTTGGCTGTGCCTACAACTTCCCCTTGCAGTGAAAATAGTTCTCTTCCCTGTTTGATTTCCAGTACGGCTTCTCATTAGTTTACCTTACTTACCTCCCTAGAGAGTGTACCAAGCTTTTGCAGGGGCTTCCCGGAGACTGCCCAGAGAGCGAGCGAGAGAGACCCAGGGTCTCCTAAAATTAAGCCACATCCTCCCTACAGATTGGGAGACAGGCCCACAAAGCCAGCTCAGCTTGCCCCACTGCTCTGCAAACGCAGGTGGTGCTATCTGCACAAGCTGTGGCTTTGGAGACCTCTGTCCACGTCAGGGTCAGTGCGCACACGCCTGGGGAGACCTGCTGCTACCCCCTTACTTCAGCACACTCTTGGCGGCCCCACTCCCCCCGTTGCAAGCTTCCAAATTCACGTGGATCCTTTTAGTCAGCTCCTGAAAAGCCACAAGCATGGTTAGCTGTCTTTGCAACCAATCAGAGCGAGTATTTTCCCATTTTAACCAACTGCATTTGACCGCTGCATAGGGCAGTGAGACCTGCCGGCCCAGTGCCTTGCTAGGCTCATCATGGTAAGAATGTCTAACCAGAGACCGGATAGTGGGTGGCTGGGGGTCGCCTCTGATGCTCTCACCCTCAGTGACAGACAGCAGGCGTTTTAAATTCCACGCACCCGTTTCCGGTTGCTTGGAGTCTGTGGCCCTGGAGGTTTTTTCTGTGCACGGAGTACTTGGCATGTGTCAGACTCAAGAACAGCCAGAAATCTGTTTCAATGATGTTCATTTCATGCGAGTGATTCTAACTTGGTGAAACATCCGCTGACCTCGCCTGTCCTCTTTCTGGAAAGACAACAGTTGAGGGATGAGGGTGTATTTCCACCCTCCCACCCCCACCCCCTGATCGCTGTGCCTTCATTTCCCCAGGGTATCTCCACTTAACCATCTGTGCCCCCAAGCGGCACTCGTTAATGCTGGGGGTGGGGGCCCCTGTGCAGCTAACAGGGTATCTGTAGTTTTAACTGGGATTATTCTGTTGTCAAAGAAAGCAGAAAGAAAAAAAAACAAAAACCAAAAAAACCCAAAGGGGGGGTGGAAGGCCCTTCTCCCCCAAGGAAAATAAACATTTAAAAAAGAGAAACGTATATCCAAAATAGAATTAAAAAAGAGAAAGGGAAAGAAAAAAGGAAGTATAAAAATAAACATCGGTAAAGAAATCCATTGGGATTGGTTTGCAGGTTTGGTTCCAAAACGCACGAGCCAAATTCAGAAGGAACCTTTTGCGGCAGGAGAATGGGGGTGTTGATAAAGCCGATGGCACGTCGCTTCCGGCCCCGCCCTCGGCAGACAGCGGCGCGCTCAGTCCACCGGGCACTGCGACCACTTTAACAGACCTGACCAAAAACTCTATCACTGTAGTGACAGCCGTGACCTCTAACATGGACAGCCACGAGTCCGCGAGCCCCTCGCAAACTACCTTAACGAACCTTTTCTAACATTGGGTTTGGGGTTTTTGTTTCTTTTTTAATTCTTCCTCTTCTTTTTATTATTATTCTAATGATTATTTTATTATTTACAAAACGATATTTTTTTCCCTCACCCCCAAAATACTTGGCAAGTAACATCGACAGCTTGGTTTGTAGTGTCTTGCAGCCACTTGGCAAATGAGTTTACAGTATCGTCTCCTTTACAAAGTGTATTATTATTTTTTGTTACAAAGTGTATTTGGATTTAAAAAAGATTAGATCGTTCAGTCAGTAAGGGGAATTTTGGAATCATTCTAATAAGTGCCTCTTAAAATTGTATGTTACTTATTTCCAGAATCTCAAAGGAAAAAACAAAACAAAACAAAGAGTGGTATTGTGATGGGCAAAGAATCATATTCCCAGTTACATGATTAGGCTAATAAGGAATTAGATACTTGATTAAAATTATTTTTTAATCTTGCAACTGTTACCTGTACTTATGAAAGTTTGGAAACTTCACGTTGTCTTTTTAAAAAATTTTTTAAATGCAAAAAATGTTTTAATCATTCCTTTTTCTTACAAGTGAGGAATATGGTTAAAGAAACAGTAGCTAATCTAAATATTAAGGATTAATTAGATGGGAAGATCTAACCAGGAATGTGACTTTTATTTTCTCTTAGGGGTACAGTCCCAACAAAACTTTCTTATTACTTAGTTATTGCTTTTCAACGTTTGAAAAATACTTAAACCTCCTGTGTATCCATGAAAATTCCAAACAGAATTTGAAATTTTATACATTTGACCTTCTCAAGCTGATGATAGGTATGAAACCATTCTTTCTAAATTATTTTTCCCCAGGGAAAATGGAAATAAGCAAAATATAATTTTTTAAGAAGTTAAAAAAAATCATTATAATTTAATCAATAGCTCTTAATTGGCTTTAGCTGTACCATGATATTGTATCTGGCATTCTATACAAATAAAGTTAAAACAAAATACTTAGTAACTAATATTAACAATGAAAATTCTTTGATTTTGTTATGCTTCATTTTACTTCGGCACAGGTTGATGTATTTGTCAGGAAAAAAAAAAAAACTTTTCTGACGTTAGAGATTTGAAGTTCTTAGTTTAAAGATAAACTCAGAAGCCTAGTGGATGCTAATCTGAATATATTTCCTAGTTTACAGTAGTATTTTTTTCTTTTAATTTAAGCTAAAATCTTAATGGTCTGGGCAGTGGTGAATGTTCATCTATATGCTTCTGTTGTAGTTAAATATCAATTAGATTGTGGATTTCCTAAAAAAAATAAAATAAAAAATAAGTCAAGATATATGTCTTGCTTTAGTGGATTGTTAAGAATAACTTTGCACATATTCTCCACTTTTTGGGCCCCTTAAATCTCCTCTGGCGTCCGAAGTGGTTATTTAATAGATTTTAAAGGTGTCCTTCTGGTTGTATAAATGTGTGGTTACATATTGACAGTTCACTGCCCACATTAAAGTGCATTATTGTAACTTTTGCTCAGGGTCTTTAGAAAATTAGCACAGAAAGTAGCTTATTTTTTAAAAAAAAGATGACGGAAGATAAGTTAACACTGTAACAGAAGAAGGTGTTTGCCATTATATATTTAGCAAGTGTGGTTATCATCTTATATGGAGCTTAAATCTTGACTTTTCATATTTCTATTACATTTTGGGCATTTACCACTGACCAGACCAAACAACCTTGGTAAGGCTGAGATCTTATGAATACACTTTTACAGGTAAAATATTGATACTTATAAATTTTGTTCTTTGACAGAACAATATATGGTACTATAGATCTACTTTATTAAGTAGACTAATTATAACTCAGTTCTCCTATGTGCCTTATGAGATAACTTGGAAGTAAGTTTGTGAAAAATCAGGATATATGTGTTGTTTGTTAAATTAACTGTTTTAAGCCCTTTTGACACCTCACTAGTTTTGTACTGTTTTACCTCTTATTTCTGAAACTCTTTTTATGGTGTATCCTGTTAGAGGGGACAGACATGTCATAGAAAGCAGTTGTGCACTCTTTCCAATATAGTTGATAAATTCAATAACCTTATATATTGAGCTTCGTGTTTATAGTACAGTAAGTGGTCTAGCAAAATTGTCCATGTTTCTTTGTTTATTGAGAAATGCATTGTATAGAAACTATTTCCCTTAAATATTTATGGACCAAACAGTTGTGATATATCCTATTAAATTTGTGTGAATAAACCATTTTGAATCTAAGGACTTTTATTTCCCATCAGTTTTATTTAAGGTTTAACTGTACTAGTGTGTTTTTGATATCTATTTGTAAAGCTGTTAAAATGGTAATACAAAATTTTTTAATATACAGACATACAAATAGTTTTTAGATTTCCAAACTTACGATTCATTTTAAGTTACCATTGCATGTGCAATGCAATTCAGCTTAGAATTACCTTTAAATATATTTTCCTACAATAAAAGTAATGCCCCATGGATTTGACTCAGCCTGATTTTTAGAATTAAAAAAAAATAGATAATTAGCAGAAAAAGTAATTGCATGAAAAGAAACCTTAAATATGATTAAGTTTCATGTTAGGTCTATTGAGCACAAATGGATATTTGTAAATCTAAATAGAAATTGAAGACCCCTAAAAGCCAAGTTGCTCTGGAGTTAATAAATTGTCACTATGATTTTTTTCAGGGAGAACAAATCTTGGGGCATTACAGCCAAACATCCCGACGTTTGAAAATTCCCTAAAGTATTAAAAGAAGGGGAAAAGTTTGATCGGAAATCCACTGCAGTGAAGACAAAGACAATATTAGGTTATGATAATCATACATTAAAAGATCTATTGAGCCAAAAAAAGAGAGAGAGAGAGAGAGAGAGAGAAGAGAGAGAGAGAGAGACCAAGAGACTTAAATGTCATTTACTGAATGTTAACAAAACTTCTGTTCTTTATGATGTCTAACACAAATGGAGGCTTAAAATTATATGATTTTAAACAAAGTGAGACAAACTGTGTATAAACCAGAGCAGCCAGGCAGTACTATGCCCACCCCATAGCTGAAGAAAATTATTCTTGGAAAGAAAGAAAAAAAAATCCCACACATTTGTCAAGCACAGTACTTGTAAAATAAAGTCCCAAAGCATTCATTTCACCTGCTTGCTAATGTGTTTTAGTCCTATCTGTTAATGACATTTTTCAACTGTAAATGCAAAGAAAAGCTATCACTCATTTAAGAGGCTAGGGATCAGACGGCAGTGATTTTAGCTTTCTTGTTCATTCCTTCCTTCTGAAACAGAAATCTGCATGCACTGTCACATCTGTTGCTTCTACTGTGCATCTCTGTATGATGACTTCTCTTTGCTGTTTCTTGTATGATAAATAGCTTTCATTAATAAACATCTTATTCGATGGAAACATAGTTAACTTTATGTTAAACACACACTTTTGGAATTAATTTTGAACACTGTCTTAAGAGGCAGCACGACCCATTTCCAACTTGCTATGCTTAGGAAAAATTCCAAATGATATAATGAGGTTAAGTTCTGGTAGTCTAGGATGAAATTATTTACTTGGTTTTGGACTTTTCATGACGTTTTATTTGTTGTATTCAATTGACACATAGACTAAAAGTATCTTTTTTTAAAAAAACAAAACCCAAATTACAACATAAATAAACCTCAATATACTGTCATGTAAAATTTCAGCAGCTTTTTTAGATGATTAGGATAAAATTTATAGATCCTCTGTAAGTTTACAAGTTTGCTATGCAATGAGCAAATTTATTGAAAGAACACAAATATATTCTGAACTGTAATGAGATCCTGTCTTTGCATGGTTCAGATTACATATGATATTACAAACAAAAGAGCAAGTGGAAAGAAAAATATTTAGGAATGAGGTTTTTTAATGGGTAAAGGGAATATTTGAAGATAGAATTTTTTAACAACTCATATTTAGCTGTATATCCAAAGCGTATGTTAAACAAATTAACATATACCTTTCCAGAAATTTTTTCATTATGATGAAATTTTTATTATATACAAATGAACCCTATGTAAATAATGTAACTTTTATGAATGATAGACATTAAATATTTCATTTACATGTATTCTCAGAATTTTGAATGTTTTCTTAAATGCTTTCACTTCCTGAATACTAAATAAGAAAAAAAAATTTAAAAAGAGCAACTTACTAATAAAAAAAGCAGTGCACCATGACAAGTAGACTATTTTGCGTGGTGATGAAACATGTTCCTTTTGTCAGTAACTTGAATGTTGATGCTTCATTGAAACCTCATCCACAGCTATAGTAACTTAGACAGATTTTCCGATACATTTCCAGCCAGTTTATTCCAATCCTTGTCCTCCCGCTTTCCTTTTTTCCCGGTGCTGTCTGTCACCCATGGCAGTTTCGTTTAGAAATATTTTGGAACCTCGCCTGGTTTTACAGACCTTTAAATATTTGTCTGGAATGTGAAATGCGGGAAGAGACCACAGAGGGAAAGAACAGAGCTGAAATTAGGCGTCTGAAAAAAAAATAATGCAAATTTGAAACAGGCACATTTTTAAAGAGGAAAAGAAAGGAGCGTTAATTACGCGAGTGGAAAGAGAAAGAAGCACGCGATGCCGAATCCGAAGGTCCGTGGTGCTTTCCCGCGATGGACAGCGGGCTCTGCATCTGCAGGACTGCACCCTCACTGGTGTGGAAGAGAAGGACGTGGACCTCTTGGCCGGGGGCAGGGCACTGCGTTTTCGTAGCTTCTACCTCCCAGATGTCTGGGTGGCTGAATTCTTGCAAATTGATCTTGGGCAAAAAAAAAAAAAAAACAAACCTTCGCTGAGAGTCAGCAGCTGTCGACTTAGGTGAGTTACCACCTTCAGGCTGACTTGCAGAGTGGGTAGGTTCTTTTTTTTTTTTTTTTTTAATATATACCTCAAATAAGGACATGACTCCATAGTAAAGGACCCAGAGCAAACACTTTTAAAAACCTTGGTGATGTTTCATCACGTACAAAGTAGATAGCTTTATTTAATAAACCCTATGGAATCCACTGCATGCTATTGTATAACAATCTTTGGACGCATAGCATTTTAAAAGCCACACAGAAATAGCTTCTTGTTTCTGTTACAGTGTGCCTGCCAGAGCATCATGGGGAGAAGTGTTACAAGTGCGAAACTCTGATGAACAAGAAATATATATATATAATCTGTGTGTGTATAACTGAATCACTTTGGTGTACAGCAGAAATTAACACAACACTGTAAATCAACTATACTTCAATAAAAATTGTTAAAAGAAGTGGGAAATTCTGGAATGGAAATTTGGAGTCATGTCATCCTAGGCTCTTATGAGAATCCTAGGAATAAGATTGTTATAAAAATAAATGTAAAGAACTAATTTTGTATGCAGTTTTGCTATTTAATTTTCAACTATGTTATAAACAAAGCTAGCTTTACTTGTAGAGAGTTGTGTACCAAGGGATCCAAAATATTTTATGGTCTCTAGACACCAGGGTTAAATGAGGACGCTAGGACTTAGAACAAATTGAAGAAATGGCATTGCATTTGCTTTGAAACTATACAGCTATATATAGCTATATAGATAAACTCTGCATTGGCCTTTTGGATCTGTTTTATACATTTAGTAATTGGGAGCCAACTCTGAATACTCAAATAAATAAAACGCTTCTGATATAAAGCCACAGTCCTTTGCTTTATAGTCAATCTCAAAATTAGGAAGTTATTTTCTTTACAGTGCAACACTGATTTAAAAATATTTTTATAACACTTATTTTGCCCATGTAATTTTTTTCAGGATAATACTACCATCTACCATATTCTCAAAATACATTATAACTCTTAACATATTATTTTGAATGCCCTCTGGAAGGATTTCCATCTCATTTTATCTGTTTCTATAGCCAGAAAATAAAAAAGTTTGGAACTGTGCATGGTACTTAAGGGAAAGCCTGTGAATAAATATGATGTAAGTAGCAATATAGTCACCACAACTAAATTTCTTTTTAACTCTGTTTCAAAATAGGTATTTTTATCTAACATCACTGTTCACTCCCAATATTCCTTTTTGAATATTAATATAGTAAACTCTCCTGTATCATGCATCACATTAATGAGTTTTTCTTCCCTTGGGTTATTAACTTTTGCTTCTTTGCACTACTTTTATCTTGGCTGAAATGATAAAAAGCAGGCGAGAATAAAGATCCAGGTATTAGCCATATGTAGAAAGTTCCTGGTGTGTATCTCTGTGAATTTTTCCTCATCCATTAGAATTTTCAAGAATGATTTTTTTTTCCCTTTGGAACATCATGTTTACATCTTGCATGATCTTATAAATTAATCTGAAGAGTTAACTGGATACCTTTTATGGTTATTTGAAAATAAAATTTGCTACAGATATGCTCCAGTCTCCATTGCCTCCTATTATGCATGAATGTATTAATTTTTTTCTGTACTTTCCCATTGAACCAGAAAATATTAACCTCGAAGGACATTTAAATTGTTATTTATGATAAATATACAAAGATGAAGGGATCCAAAGGTAAGGCTGCCTTTCCTTAATCATTCCCTTTGTGCTTCCTTTCTTTTTCAGAAGCAACAAAAATCATGAAGGGCTATCTGCCTTAACTTTGACATTCAAGGGTTTTGACAGCTTGCATCACTTAAAGTTATATTTATTATTCAGTAAACTTTAATTCTGTGGAATAAGTGCCCTTTATGAAATGTGATTTTTGAAAAGCGCTAAGATATTTCACCATCTCAAGCAGCTGAAACTGTTTGAATTCTACAAACTGGTTTGTTTTTTTTTTTTCCCAGAAAAAAAGTATAGTGGAAATTATTTTAAATGTAATATTTGTAGCATTTTACCAGCTTGACCTGGATGCGCTACAGGAATTTTAAAGAGCTATAAAAAACGTCCAAAATGTTATGATGTAAATAATTAAGTGATGATATTTTACTGTCATGTAAATTGAGAGAGTTTATTTTATAAATACAGTTACACAGATGTTTTGTCGTTTCAGTGCAGGTCTGAGTTACTCTTGGCTGTTTTAATGACAAGGAGATCTATTTCCGAGGCCTCTAATAGAATTCTGGATTCAATTTTCCTCTTGAGCATCATGAGTCTGTTTGTGTACGTTGTGCATTTCCTTCCTAACACCCATGAAAAGACATATATATTTTTAAGAAAAAAGGTTTATCTCTTTTAACTGATTTTTAATTAAAAGCAAAACAAAAAGGCAAAATCATGGCAGCTTTTCTTAAGTTGGAAATGTTGTGAAAGGTCCACTTTTTGTCGTCCTCACATGAAGCCTCGCTCCTGACAGCTCCGTGTGGATGCTGCTGCTCTTTCTGGATTCTCTGCAAGTTACTGTCTTCGCTGAGTGTGGCCATAACTTCGCTTTTTATTGGGATTGCATTGCTGGGTTGGACTTTTCTATTCAACACAGTGTGACCAAGGCTTATGTTTCAACACAATCAAAACAAAAAAAGCAATTTTTGTTGGAGTGTATAGTTTAACTTGCTGCCTCTATTAAAAGGGGCATGTTAGAAAGGAAAAATTCAGAAAAGATATTTTGGTTCAAGCTGAACTGTGTTCGTGTGTCAAGGTGGCTGGAGCTCAATGCATTTGTTAGTGATCATGAGGATCGCTAGTAGCACATGAGTACACAGGCTGGCATGCTAAATATGCACATTATGTAACAAGGCAGCTAGATTCTGAGGCTTACCCAGAGGGATTTCACCATGGAGGCAACTCCCATAGACCGAACTGGTGATGTTTAGTTGCCAAGTCGTGTCTGACTCTTTGTGATACCACGGACTGTAGCCTACCAGGCTCCTCTGTCCATGGGATTTCCTAGGCAAGAATCCTGGAGTGGGTTGCCATTTCCTTCTCCAGGGTATCTCCCCAACTCAGGGATCCATCCTGTGTCTCCTGCATTGACAGGTTCTTTACATTGAACCAGGAGGGAAGCCCCACAGCCCAAACACCTGTTAAGTGTTAGATTAGGAAACATTTGGTATCAACTCTGCTGCTAAGTCGCTTCAGTCGTGTCCGACTCTGTGCAACCCCATAGACGGCAGCCCACCAGGCTCCCCCGTCCCTGGGATTCTCCTGGCAAGAACACTGGAGTGGGTTGCCATTTCCTTCTCCAATGCATGAAAGTGAAAAGTGAAAGTGAAGTCGCTCAGTCGTGTCCGACCCTCAGCGACCCCAAGGACTGCAGCCCACCAGGCTCCTCTGTCCATGGGATTTTCCAGGCCAAGAATACTGGAGAGGGGTGCCATTGCCTTCTTCAGGTATCAACTCTGGCGTTCTGCTTTTCTAGAGTACCTTGCATTGAAACGTTTCACCAATAAAAATAATCACCACGGGCTTTGCTTTGGTTTTAGTTTTGCCTTGGACATGTGTAAACTCATGGAATCCCTGTGTAGATTGGAAAGAACCTTAGTAAATTAGTTGAAATCCTATCCACGCCCGTCTCTTTTCCTTTTGCGGTGGAAATAGAAAAGCACCAAGACAGATGTGTTTTGTCTCTAGTTCAGAGGCTATTGTGGGCTTCCCTCAGGAAAGCATGGATAGCCAGAGTTTCAATTTAACCTCTGTGGGTGTGTGTGCTCAATCGCTAAGTTGTGTCCAACTCTTTGTGACCCCCCTGGACTGCAGACCACCAGGTTCCTCTGTCCATGGGATTTCCCAGGCAAGGATCCTGGAGTAGGTTGCCATTTCCTTCTCCAGGGGATCTTCCCGACCCAGGGATTGAACCCACGTCTCCTGCATCTCCTGCGTTAGCAGGCAGATTCTCTACCACTGAGCCACCTGGGGAGCCCTTAACTTCTGCAGATTTACTTTTTTTTTTTTAAAGCAATGCCAAAACCAAGTCTATGAAGCAGTACAGCCGCTGCTGATACTTATTTAAAGCTGCCTCTTTGTGAGTGCTATGTAGGTTCCATTTAGAAAGATGAGAACAGAAGACCGGGGTTATCACTGCCTGGAATTTTCTATGACTGTCTACAGCTTCCGTTCGGCTTATCCACTGTTCATCTGTATCACTGTAAAATTCTCTTTCATCTCACAACTCTTCCCATCGCAACTCTGAAAGCATTTTCCTTCAAGTTAGCAGTTCTTCTTCTTCTTTTTTTTTTTTTTGTATATAAAAAATCTTGACATTCAAAGAAGATACTTTGGTTTTAACTGGTTAAATCTCCCCTGCACTCACGTTGACTTTGGTGCCGGATTCTATACCCCTGAAGACGTGCTCTTCTTTAACTTTACCACCAAGCACCAGGACCTCGCCTCAGGCAGCCCACCTGCCCTGCCTGCTCACGGCCGTCTGCTCACCATCCGGCTAGGGGGACCTCTTTGGCTGGCTGTGCGTGCCGCCCTGGAAACAGCATTCTTCTTAGTGTTTGCTCTCTTCTAGCGATGACTCCAAACGTATTTCTTGGGAATCTTCCCCTGACTGTTTTGTCAATGGAGATGCAGCAGGAACAAAACTGAATGTATTTTTTCCTCTGCTGTACACTTTATTTCTAGGCTTGGTTATTTCTGCTCACAATTTTACTCTTCTCCCATTTCCCAGACTGGGAATTACCCAGTTATCAGTTTTTCTCCATTGCCTTCTCTTTTACAAAAACTGGAGAAGGCAATGGCAACCCACTCCGGTACTGTTGCCTGGAAAATCCCATGGATGGAGGAGCCTGGTAGGCGGCAGTCCATGGGGTCGCTAGGAGTCGGACACAACTGAGCGACTTCACTTTCACTTTTCACTTTCATGCATTGGAGAAGGCAATGGCAACCCACTCCACCGTTCTTGCCTGGAGAATCCCAGGGAGCGGGGAGCCTGGTGGGCTGCCATCTCTGGGGTCGCACAGAGCCGGACATGACTGAAGCGACTTAGCAGCAGCAGCATTTTACAGAAACAATCATTTTGTATCATTCTGTTACCAAATCCTACTGATGCTTTCTTTATCCTACACCTCTAATCAGCCCTCTTGATTCACCTTTTATTTATTTATTTATTTATGGCCACGACTCCATCCCTGTACTCACTGGAACGTGCGGGGAACACACCAGAACTAACTCGTGGGAAGGTATTCTCCGTAGAAGCCATGAGTTGTTCCAGATATTGTTTGCTTTTCCCATCTCTGCACTCTGACCCCCTATTACAGTAGACCCAGTGGTCGGCAATTTAAAAAAGATTTTATTTAAACTGGAAGATTTTATTTTCTTGGGCTCCAAAATCACCGCGGACAGTGACTGCAGTCATGAAATTAAAAGACACTTGCTCCTTGGAAGAAAAGCTATGACAAACCTAGTCAGTGTATTAAAAAGTAGAGACATCACTTTGCTGACAAAGGTCCATATAGTCAAAGCTCTGGTTTTCCCAGAAGTCACGTACAGATGTGAGTGTTGAACCATAAAGAAGGCAGAACGCCCAAGAATTGATGCCTTTGAATTGTGATGCTGGAGAAGACTCTTGAGAGACCCTCAGACGGCAAGGAGATAAAACCAATCAATCCTAAAGGAAATTAACCCTCAGTGTGCATTGGAAGGACTGATGCTGAAGCTCCAATACTTTGGCCACCTGGAGCAAGGAGCTGACTCATTGAAACAGACCCTGATGATCAGAAAGATTGAGTGCAGGAGAAGGGGACAACAGAGGATGGGATGGCTGGCTGGCATCACTGACTCAACGGACATGAGTTTGAGCAACTCTGGGAGTTGGTGATGGACAGGGAGGCCTGGTGTGCCTTAGTCCATGGAGTCGCAAAGAGTCAGACATGACTGAATGAATGAACGGCAACAAATATTTAATTGTATGACATTAGGGGCCTTCCCTGGTGGCACAGACGATGAAGAACCTGCCTACAATGCAGAGAACCCGGGTTGGACCCCTAGGTTGGGAAGATCCCCTGGATAAGGAAATGGCAACCCACTCCAGTGTTCTTGCCTGAAGAATTCCATAGAGAGAGGAGCCTGGTGGGCTACTGTCCATGGGGTTGCAAAGAGTCAGACACGATTGAGTGACTTTCACTCATGACGTAACTTTATCATTAACATAGACTCCTATGATCTAGAAGATAATGATTCTTCTTTGTGGGGATTTAAAAAGAGCCTGGTTGGGACTTCCCTGGTGATGCAGTGGCTAAGACTCCGCACTTCACTGCTGGCAGGCAGGGGCATAGGTTCAGTCCCTGATCTGTGAACTGTATCCTGCGTGTGATGTGGGTCAGCTGATAAATAAGTAAATAGATAATAAAAGAAGTATGGCTGTCACTCATTTGAGTGGCTGGAAGAGGGCTTTCTTGGCTCATGGATAAATAGAAGAGAATATACCTGTCATTACTCTTATGTGGCAAAGATGTTAAATGTTAACTTCATGTCAAACCAAATGGTATACACAACAGAAGAAATAAGTGCTGCTTGAAATGCAAAATCTATCTCACATAACATTTTGGCTTCTCGGCGGCTGTGCCCTCAGCCCGTAGGGACACTGGTGGGGGACTCTGAGAAGTTGTGGGGTTGATGGTCCCCAAGATTCTTTCTGGTTCCAATCACATGTGGCAGATTTGCAAAGAAGCAGCATGGTGAATAGGCAGGCACACCCAAGGTCACATTCTACCTCTTGCACAGGGTTCTAGTCCAAGCTCTTAAGCTCTTATTTGCTGACTTTCCTCATCTGCAATCACAGCTCTGTGAGTTTTTTTTCCCCTCTCAGTCTCTCTCCACGCAAAATCTTTTCTATGTGTTACAAGAGCAATCTTTCCAAACATTATCTTTCAGCTGTACCTTCTTTCTAGGAAACTAATGAATTCCCAGTATAGATATGATTAAGTATAAATTCCTCTCTGAAACAGCCAAGCTTCCCCATACTAAGAATTTGTCTTACTTTTTCATTCCCCCCCCCCCCACTGCCCAACATGAACCCTTCACTGTCTGTAGCACAGGCTGTATTCTGTCATATTTTTGCCCACAGTCCCTTCTTTAATTACAAAACATTTCTCATTACTTCTTATCTGCCTAAGTCTTACAAATTCTTTTCTTCCCCCCTGTCCTTTGGGCATATATAATACTAATCAAGGAAAAATTTCAGAAGAAAGGAAATCACCTACCAACCTCTGGTGACTCAGATGGTAAGGAATCTGCCTGCGATGCAGAAGACCTGGGTTTGACCCCCGTGTTGGGAAGATCCCCTGGAGGAAGGAATGGCAACCCACTCCAGTGCTCTTGCCTGGGGTGCTCCATCCACAGAGGAGCCTGGCGGGCTACAGTCCCTGGGGTCACAGAGGTTTGGACACAACTGAGCGACTAACGTTGTCACCATCCTCAATCACATAACATCTCTCTCTATTTTCCAAGTTCTTTTCCAGTTTGAATATTTTGTTAAATCTAATCACATAATAAGCTGGGGCATGAAAAGCATTCAATAAATGGCAATTTATTTGAACCTCAGAATGATCATTTCTTTGTTATTCTAATTCTGTCTCCATGAAAATTGTCTTCATTAATGCTTGTGATAAAGCCAAGTCTGCCTTCCAGATCCCTCATAACTCTCACTGTATATACAGCCCATACCCTCAACATGAGTATTTTTGTCTTGAAGCATGTGTAACTTCCTCTTTCTCAAACATTATGTTCTTCTTGATAAGGCGGATGGTGTCTTATACATCTATTGCCTTTGTATTCTTTTTGTGCAGTCCCTCAGTCATGTCTGACTCTTTGTGACCCCAAGGACTTCAGCGCACCAGGCCTCCCTGTCCTTCACTGTCTCCTGGAATTTACTCAAACACATGTCCATGGAGTCGGTGAGGCCATCCAACCATCTCATCCTCTGTCACCCCCTTCTCCTCCCACCTTCAATCATTTCCAGCATCAGGGTCTTCTCAAATGAGTCAGCTCTTCGCATCAGGTGGCCAAAGTATTGGAGTTTCAGCTTCAGCATCAGTCCTTCCAATGAATATTCAGGACTGATTTCCTTTAGCATGGACTAGTTGGATCTCCTTGCAGTCCAAGGAGCTCTCAAGAGCCTTCTCCAACACCACAGTTCAAAAGCATCAATTCCTTGGCACTCTGCCTTCTTTATGGTCCAATTCTCACATCTGTACCTGACTACTGGAAAAACTATAGCTTTGACTATATAGACCTTTGTCAACAAAGTGATGTCTCTGCTTTTTAATATGCCGTCTAGGTTTGTCATAGCTTTTCTTCCTTGGCATAGGTGCCAGGAAAATAGTAGCTGTTCAGTAAGCATTTTAACAACTAAGTTGAGAAGCAATACTTCTCTCATGGATCAGTGGATAGAATTGGCTGAAGAAGACAGTGACATGAATTCTAAGCTTTCATTCTGGAGAATTACTGCTGGCACTTAGAATTCTCCAAGATGTCAGACAGGGGAAAGGCAACAGATACTTTTCCAGCAGGTCTTATCTGAGTCTTACTTTCCTTCTCTGAGACCAGTAAATGCTTCTTGGAGTTAACCTCTTCAGGATGGAGGGCATACAACACCCATGGTCACCAGATTTCTCATAAGGAGAGAATCCCAGAGGCCAGTCTTGGCATCCTCATGGGTAACACAGGAGCTCCTGGCCTTGAATCTTTGGGTTACATCACTGCAGTAGTTCTTTCCATTTTATTAAGCCCACTGGGTCCTCTGTCCATGGGATTCTCTAGGCAAGGATACTGGAGTGGGTTGCCCTTCCTTTCTCCAGGGGTCTTCCCAACCCAGGGATTGAACTCAGGTCTCCTGCATTTCAGGCAGATTCTTTACCATCTGAGCTGCTAGTCTGAACATCAAAAGACTATTGTTAATGAAAGGAAGCCAGCTATCCCAAGTTAAGGAATTTGGTGGTTTTCCACGAATGGGAAGATGCAAGAGTCTGGGGTCACTGGCTCATTCCTTTCAGAAGCCCCTCAGCTCTCCTTGCCCAGCATCCTGGCTTTGTTCTCATCCTGAGCTCCCTTGGGGCTCACAGGAGGGAGTGGCTGCAGCCTGATGGCCGGTCCTCTCGGTCCTGAGTGCCCCAGGGCTCACCAGCTCATTGTCCATGGCAGCTGCAATCTCTGTTGACGGCAACACCCTTGTTTACGGCTATGGCAGGAAATACTCCATTTCTCAATAGCAGCGAGACTTAATGACCATCCCATGAACACTGAAGTAAGAGGTTGTGAAGCATTTCTTTTCTGCTTTGAGACAGGTGAACTTTTCAAGTACGATCAGATTTGCAGATGTTTCAGGTCAGTCGCTCTCAAATTCTTCTTTTGCAGAGAGCCTTGCTTGGGGAGCTTTTTCACAGAACTGAATACATGAAAACAGATGAGAACAGACTGTGCTGGTGGAGAAAAGAAGGGGTGTGGGAGGCCGTGGCCCCTCCGACCCGCGCTGTGGGCCTGGGGTCTTCAGATGCCTAAAACAGCAAGATTTTGGAACCAGTCCGGCGGTCCTGTTAAAAGGTTTTGTAAGAACACGGAGGAGCACACAGGTGAACCTCTGGTGGCCGTCGTTGGAAGGGGGAGAATGTGAAAGTGGTGAACGAAGCTGGGACCTGGGTGAACTGCTCCAATGGTCTCGATCTTGGTTTTACCATACATGAAAAGAGAAGCTGCCCTAAACCATTGTTTCTAAAAGTCAGCTGACCCTCAACTTCACCTGGAGGTTTGGCTAGAAGGGGTTCTTGCCCCGCCCCTACTCCCTGGAAGAGATCTAAAATCTGTTGTTTCATAATTGTGCTCCAGGTGGCCGGGTGAGTTTGGGAAAACACTAGCTTCGGTCTTTTCTGCCACAGCTTCCGGCATCACACTTTTTCAGGGTTCCACTCGCTTCCTCTGTTTCTTCCACAGGTCACTTTGCAACAGGGATGTTTCTTTAGATTGGTAAGAGTCTAGCGACTCTGAAAAAGCAGGAATTTAAACCCAGGGGAGTAATGACAATTATATAAAAATGTTCCACCCCCAGAAAACACGCACAAACAACAGTCAGGAATCTTTGAGAAAATAGCAAAGCCTAGTGTGTGCATTGCAAGATTGTGCTCTGAGTTCAGTAAGCTAGTAAAGTGTTTCTCAATATCCTTTGGGGGTGAAAAATATGTATTTCTGATTACAAAGTATGTATTTCGGCATCACCCAAGGTTTGTCAGTCTGGGGGTGTAGAGGCCTCCCATGCCTTCAGTCACCCCAGTCTCAGTGTGAGCCGCTTCATGCGCCTCTCCATTCATCCCTGGGGGTGTCTCAGACACGCTCATGTGCCCACCTGGCAGGTCCATGAAGGAGGTGCCCTCACGTCCCCCTCCCCAGCCCTGGTTTCCCCAGGTATCTTATGAACAAGAGCATCCTTCTGAGAATTGGACATTTGCTCCTAAGATGCTGTTTCTCAAGACTCTTAAGGAAGGTGCACGCCTCTGCTGACCCCTAGCTGCTCTGTCTTCTGGGGTCGGAGCAGGGCTGTGGTCCGAGTCCTTCGTCAACTTTTGCTTGGGGACCTCCCACCCCTAGACCTTGCTGCCTGCCCCTGGGACTGATGAAGGGAGAGAGATCATTTCAGCATCTTCCCCATGCAACCCTCACATCCTCACCCAATCCTCCTTCCCACTCCACCCCCAAACAGAAGTCCTCAGACAACCAACTCCTGCAGATAGACTCATCTTAGGTCGGTCTGTTTTGCTAGACCTGATTTAACATGTCTGAATCACCTTGTGGGCTCAAGGTTGGACGGAGCTGCGCAGGTTGGGAACTGGTTTGAAAACTCAATCACAGAGAGCATCAATTAATGAATTAATACCCCTGAGAGAGGTGCCTGGGTCTTGTTCATGGACTCTGTTGTCTTTAGCATTTTTATTACTGAATTAGGACAGAGCTGTCAAGCTGGTCACATCTGTAGATGGTGCAAAGCTGGGAGGGATAGAAAAATACAACAGATGGCAAAGGCAGAAAGGAAAAGATGCCAAGAGGCTGGAAGGCTGATGGGAACCTAAGAGAGAAAATTTAGGAGGAAGAACATGGAGACCCCTACCTCCACCTGCACAAATTCAGGGTGTCGTAGAGATCGTTGCATGTATTTTACCATGAAATGCTTTCAAACTACAAGATCTTACCAGAATTCTCATGTAAGAGAGTGAATCTGTTCTAGTTGAGGCTTGAGTGGAGGACCTGGGGACCCTGTAATCCTCCTCACCTCTCTCCATGGCTTCTGAAGAGGTTTTGTAAAACATGATTTGAAAGGCTTTGGCCTCTGTGGTGGTGGAGAGAGTGAGAGGTGAGAGAGGGGAGGATGGTGCAGGGCTCTGAAAGCAGCTGGATCAGTTTCAGTTCAAGGTAGACTCACTAGGACCTCAGAGTGTGATGTGGTCATTCCTGCAAATACATGATTTTATCTGAGGATGGGTTAGTGGACCCAGAGTACTAAGATTAGGAATACATGTCTTCTGGACAAACCATACAGGGATATGATGTTTTCACATTGCTGTGATCATCTGGGAACTATAACTGAGCATCTTACTATTTCAGAAACATGCTGTCTCTGTTGGAAACTTGGCCAAGGAGGTCACATATGGTTGCACAGGCTGCGTGCTGAGCAAGTCCAAGGACACCATTTTCAAAGACAATATTGATTATAGAAGGTTGTTCCTCTTCATTTTTTCTCATTTTTTTCCTTCCATTTCCTTGTCTTGCAGAACTCCAAGCTGGCTTCTTTTAAGGTCAAACATACACCAGAGCATATAGCTAGAAAATAATATTAATTTTTTCAAAATATATTTGCTTCTCCAGGATTTAAAGAATTATAGTAACACCAGAGTGTGTTGTTTTCTTGTCGGGGTGTGTGACGAGAGTAACACACAAGGCAATACCAACACTCCCTACAATTACGGTTTCCAGTATTCTTTCCACAATCCGAAGTGGATTGTGACTTTCTCAAGTTAGAGGGTGGCTTCGGGTTATCATGTGACTCAGCTCGACCTCCTTCCACACTCAGTCTCCTCTGCGTCTTCTTAAAAACAGTGGTCTGGACGGGGTGATCTCAGTGCTGTTTCCACTTCAGTGTGTCACAACTCTATGGTCATTCCTCACCAGTGAAAGCTTGTCATTTAGACATGGAGCTGATGACACCTAACACACGGGTTGCTGTTCAGTCGCCATGTCACGTCCAACTCTGCAACTCCATGGACTGCAGCATGCCAGGCTTCGCTGGTCCTTCACTAGCTCCTGGAGTTTGCTCAGATTCGTGTACATTGAGTCAGTGATGCTGGCTAACCGTCTTCTCCTCTGTTGCCCTCTTCTCTTGCCTTCAATCTTTTCCGGCATCCTAACTCATTATGTATGTGCTAAGTTGCTTCAGTCATTGTCTGCGACCCCATGGACTGTAGCCCGCCAGGCTCCTCTGTCCCTGGGGATTCTCCAGGCAAGAACACTGGAGTGGGTTGCCATGCCCTCCTCCAAGGGATCTTCCCAACCCAGGGACCAAACGCAGGTCTCATCAAGGGCAGAGTCTCCTGCATTGTCAGATGGGCGGGTTCTTTACTACTAGCGCCCCCTGGGAAGCCCTCACACATTATATTATCATTAAATTCTATCCGTTTCACTCAGAGTCAAGCAACCTCCCTGGAGGAGACTCCAAAACAATGGTTCTCTTTCTCCAAAAGTATGGTGCCGGGAAAACTGGGGTGGGGGTTCCCTAGATGCTTCCAGGGTTTCTGCAAGGTCAAAACTGTTTGCATGACTATACTAAGATGTAACTTGCCATTTTAACTCTGACTCTCTCATGAGTGTACAGAGTGTGAGAAGTCTGTGGTAAGGTTTTCAGATGCCATGTTGCAACTAACCTTTAAGAAGCTACCATTGTCAAGTTTGGGGGTGGGATCAAAGGAGGCTATCTACAATGATATGAAAGGCTATTAAAATATCCCTCTTTTTTCCAATTGAACACAAGCTGGAATCAAGATTGCCGGGAGAAATATCAATAACCTCAGATATGCAGATGATACCACCCTTATGGCAGAAAATGAAGAGGAACTAAAAACCCTCTTGATGAAAGTGAAAGTGGAAAGTGAAAAAGTTGGCTTAAAGCTCAACATTCAGAAAACGAAGATCATGGCATCTGGTCCCATCACTTCATGGGAAATAGATGGGGAAACAGTGGAAACAGTGTCAGACTTTCTTTTTCTGGGCTCCAAAATCACTGCAGATGGTGACTGCAGCCATGAAATTAAAAGACGCTTACTCCTTGGAAGGAAAGTTATAACCAACCTAGATAGCATATTGAAAGCAGAGACATTACTTTGCCAACAAAGGTTCATCTAGTCAAGGCTATGGTTTTTCCTGTGGTCATGTATGGATGTGAGAGCTGGACTGTGAAGAAGGCTGAGCGCCAAAAAATTGATGCTTTTGAACTGTGGTGTTGGAGAAGACTCTTGAGAGTCCCTTGGACTGCAAGGAGATCCAACCAGTCCATTCTGAAGGAGATCAGCCCTGGGATTTCTTTGGAAGGAATGATGCTAAAGCTGAAACTCCAGTACTTTGGCCACCTCATGCAAAGTGTTGACTCATTGGAGAAGACTCTGATGCTAGGAGGGATTGGGGGCAAGAGGAGAAGGGGACGACAGAGGATGAGATGGCTGGATGGCATGACTGACTCGATGGATGTGAGTCTGAGTGACCTCCGGGAGTTGGTGATGGACAGGGAGGCCTGGCATGCTGGGATTCATGGAGTCGCAAAGAGTCGGACACGACTGAGCGACTGATCTGATCTGATCTGAACCAGCTCAAATGTTCTTCACATACTGCAACCAAAACAACATGTTGTAACAGATTGAAAACAGAAGCACAATTGAGACTCAGTTTTAATTTCTAATACTAACAATATTTATTATCTAACAAATATTGATATAAACCTGCAAAAAGCAAGGATCTTTGGAGTCCTTCATCAATATTGAGTGTGACCGTGAGACCAAACAGTATCTTCTTCAGTGAGCTGTCTCTTCACATCAGGTGGTCAAAGTATGGGAGCCTCAGCTTCAGCATCAATCCTTCCAAGGAATATTCAGGATTGATTTCCTTTAGGATAGACTCATTTGATCTCCTTGCTGTCCAAGGGACTCTTAAGAGCCTTCTCCAGCACTGCAATTCAAAAGCATCAGTTTGGTGCTCAGCCTTCTTTATGGTCCAACTCTCACATCCTTACATGACGACTGGAAAAACCATAGCTTTGACTATATGGACCTCTGTTGGCAAAGTGATGTCTCTGCTTTTTAATATGCTGTCTAGGTTTGTGATGATTTTCCTTCTGTACTGTAACAGGTTTATAATACTTTCACACAAAAAATACATAAGAAACAAACACAAAAAATAAATACTTTTAATCTTACAGTACAGTACGCTGAAAAGTACAGTATTAAGTACAGCAGCTGGCACACAGGGCCTGGCATTGAGTGAACAGGCAAGAAGAGTTTCTGACTGGAGGAGGAGAGGAGGTGGGAGATGGTAGAGCTGAAGGGTCATCAGTGATAGGAAACAGAGAGCGAGCTGCAATTTCTTTGAAAGTTTGCAACTCGAAGGTTTGTGTGTTGGGAACTTAGTGTACTCATAAGAACCTCATTAGCTGGACTATTTTTCTCTCTCCCTCTTTTTCTGTCTCTCTCTCAAAAATAAGCCTTCTGCTTGGGTATTCACAGTGCAGCAATCAAAGGAAAAGGGTAGGAGACCTGTGTAGACAAGCAACTTGTATTTCTGTACTTTCCTGTAACTTCCTAATGAATTTTCAGATGACCCCTGGCCTGTTGAGTTTCCCATCTCTCCCCGTCCCACTTAAAAGCAAATCTTATCCAGGGCGTAGCCCTGCTTTTCTCTCTCTCAGTGTGAAGATACACTTCACCGCGATGAGGCAGATCAAGCAAGGCTGGTTTCAGCCTCTGCTGGGATGCAGCCGGTGTTGGAAGGGTCACAGTGGTCCTTTCATTCCCAATCAGGTCACCAGTCATGAGATCCTAGAACCTTCCCCAGGGTCAGCCCTGGATGCTAGAGTCAAGCTCACTGCAATTTCAGCTCATCAGATGGAGCACAGGGAGAGGGGAGGCGACAGCCCACATGCCAAGGGCTAGATGAGGGCTGCCTTCGAAGACCAAGCGTGGGTTACGATGACACACTGTCCTACGGGACATGGTTGTTTTCATATGTGAGTTTCCAAGGCACTGAGTATGAAATATTCATGAAGTAGAATTTTCCCATTATTCTTTCACTCATTTACATGCTTTTCCTAACAATCTCAGTTCTCTCACTCCATCTTTCCATCACATTTGAATGACCAAAAGTCAAACTTGGATGAGACTCTATTTTTTCCTCAACCGAAGTCAAACAGCTGAGCTTTGTGAGAAAGTCACAATATGAGCCTCAAGGTTTCCTGGCCATCCAAGAATTCCTGTGATCAATTCTTCTCCATCCTTGGCAACAACTCCTCAGATCTACTCTATTCTATTCTTGTCAAATCACTAACACCACCTCCTGTATGACACCTCCACTGTGCAGCCTCCCTCAGTCAGCAGATGGAATCCCTTAGAATGGGGACTATATAAACTCTTCCTATTAATCAGATCAGATCAGATCAGTCGCTCAGTCGTGTCTGACTCTTTGCGACCCCACGAATCGCAGCACGCCAGGCCTCCCTGTCCATCACCAACTCCTGGAGGTCACTGAGACTCACATCCATTGACTCAGTGATGCCATCCAGCCATCTCATCCTCTGTCGTCCCCTTCTCCTCTTGCCCCCAATCCCTCCCAGCATCAGAGTCTTCTCCAATGAGTCAACTCTTCGCATGAGGTGGCCAAAGTACTGGAGTTTCAGCTTTAGCATCATTCCTTCCAAAGAAATCCCAGGGCTGATCTCCTTCACAATGGACTGGTTGGATCTCCTTGCAGTCCAAGGGACGCTCAAGAGTCTTCTCCAACACCACAGTTCAAAAGCATCAATTCTTCAGCGCTCAGCCTTCTTCACAGTCCAACTTTCACATCCATGCATGACCACAGGAAAAACCATAGCCTTGATTAGATGAACCTTTGTTGGCAAAGTAATGTCTCTGCTTTTGAATATGCTATCTAGGTTGGTCATAACTTTCCTTCCAAGGAGCAAGCATCTTTTAATTTCATGGCTGCAGTCACCATCTGCAGTGATTTTGGGGTCCAGAAAAATAAAGGGAACAACCATGTCACTAGGATTCACCTCCTCTCTCCTGTCCTGGTGAAGGAGGTTCCCCTTTCCCGTGTGAAATCTCTCCGTGTGTGGATCTGTACTCTCTAGTGTCTCTGAAGCTGCACACGGTGACTCCCTCACCACTTTGGTATTTGTCCACTCATCTGTTTATTTCAGGGACTGACACCACCATTTATTATTTATTTGTTATGAAAGCCAGAAACCTTGGACTAACTCTTAACCCTTAGTTTTCATGTGTTTTCTTTGAAATTAATTTTTAAAACAAACTTTAAAGGTTACTTTCCATTTATAGTTGGTGCAAAATGTCAGCTATTTTCCCTGTGTTGCACATCTCAAGCGTATCTTACCCCCAGTGGTTGGTGCCTCCCACTCCTCCCACCCTATTTTGCTCCCCTCCACTGGTAACCACTGGTGTGTTCTCTGTATCTGTGAATCTACTTTTTCTGTTATATCTGCTGCTGCTGCTAAATCACTTCAGTCGTGTCCAACTCTGTGCGATCCCATCGACGGCAGCCCACCAGGCTCTCCCGTCCTGGGATTCTCCAGGCAAGAACACTGGAGTGGGTTGCCATTTCCTTCTCCAATGCATGAAAGTGAAAAGTGAAAGTGAAGTCGCTCAGTCGTGTCCGACTCTTAGCGACCCCATGGACTGCAGCCCACCAGGCTCCTCCATCCATGGGATTTTCCAGGCAAGAGTACTGGAGTGGGGTGCCATTGCCTTCTCCGGTTATATCCGCTAGTTGCTTTATTTTTAGATTCCACTTATAAGTAATATCATACAGTATTTGTCTTTCTCTGTCTGACTTAAAAGACTTCGTATGATGCCCTCCATTAACAATTCATCCATGTTGCTGCAAATGTTGAAATTTTCCTCTTTGTTATGGCTGAGTCATATTCCACTGTGTGTGTGTGTACCACGGCTTCTTTATCCATTCGCCAGCTGATAGATTGTTTCTGTCTTGGCTTTTGTAAATAGGTCTGCTATGAACACTGGGGAACATGCAATTTTTAAACTAGTGTTTTCTTTTTTTTTTTTTTTTTGATAAATACCCAGGAGTGGGATCCCTGGATCATATGATGTTCTATTTTCAGTTTTTTTGAAGAAGCTCCATACTGTTCTCCAAGTGGCTACACCAATTTACATTCCCACCAACAGTGCACAGGGTTCCCTTTTCTCCACACCTTTTCCAACATTTCTTTTTAAACGCTTAGTTTTATCTTCCATAGCCAATCCGTCATCGCATTCTGTCAACTTTTACTCCAGAGTATTCGTCAAATTCATGCCCCCCTTTGCGAGCTCTGTGGTCGGAGCACGCCTCCCCCAGGTCTGAGGCCCTGTCTGCTCTCCTCACTCACTTTCTGAGCTGTGTGACCTGCTCGACACAACTCTCCCCAACCCTCCTGCTCAGAACCTTTCTTAAATCACTCTCCATCATTTCAGGGAAAAAAAAGGCCCATTTCTGGTTGAATAATTTGGGACGAAAGGCCCATCTCTCACTGTGCGCCCTCTGACCCTGTGCTCCAGCCCCGAGGGCCACAGTCTCCTCTGAGCGGGGCCTTTGCACATGCTGTGCCCTTCGCCCGAGTGTGCCTCGGCCTCTCCAACACACGCTCAGCCCCTCATCCTTCCTCTTGAGCCCGAGTGACGCTTTCTCTGAAGCACGTCTCTGACAAGATCAATTCTCCACCACAAGGCTCCACAGCGTCACCTAACTTTCCTTTCTACAGCTGCTGACAGCTGCCACTGTACATTTATTTGTGAGATTACTTAATTAACTTCAATCTCCCTAACTTGCCTGCACACTCAGGAGGCCGGGGACATTTCTCCTCTCACGCTGTATGCCCAGCATCGCACCTGGCATGTGCTAGACACCCTATAAATATTTATGGAACGAATGTGGGTCGAATAAATAACAGGAAGTTAAGGGCAGGGTATTAGATGCTCCAGGGCTCTGCTTCTTCAACTTCAGCGTCAGAATAACCTGGAGGCTCGTTAAAGCCCAGCTTGCTGGGCCCCAATTCCTGAATTTCTGATTCAGGAGGTCTTGGGTGTCACGGAAGAATTTACATTTCTGACAAATTGCAAGGCGATGCTGATGTTGCTGGACCCGGGGACCACAGTTGGAGGATCATCGCTCCAGGGAATAAAATACATAATCGTGAGATGGTCAACTGTCTTTCAGAAATTTATAATTTTGTTCAGGTGTATATAGCAGATGAGAGACATTTGATGTAAAAAATAGACTTAAAAAAATTGTGGATGCTAGAACCAGAAAAGACATGCCATGATCTGCTATCTTTTGCTGATATTAGTAACTGGTTGCTATGCCAATTTTAGGGCCAATAATTGCTGTTGGTAATTGCTGTTGGTATCTGGCTGAGATGATCTTGGAAACAGTTCATGGGATTTAAAGTAAGCCTTAAGTGGAATTCTTAAGGCTTCCCTGGTGGCTCAGACGGTAAAGTGTCTGCCTGCAGTGTGGGAGACCTGGGTTTGATCACTGGGTCAGGAAGATCCCATGGAGATGAAAATGCCAATCCACTCCAGTACCCTTGCCTGGAAAATCCCATGGACTGGGGAGCCTGGTAGGTCATAGTTCCTGGGGTCCCAAAGAGTTGGACATGACTGAGCAACTTCACAGCTATTTGTAAGGCCTCCCCAGACAGCCATTTTGCTTTTTTGCATTTCTTTTCCATGCGGATGGTCTTGATCCCTGTCTCCTGTACAATGTCACGAACCTCAGTCCATAGTTCATCAGGCACTCTATCTATCAGATCTAGGCCCTTAAATCTATTTCTCACTTCCACTGTATAATCATAAGGGATTTGATTTAGGTCATACCTGAATGGTCTAGTGGTTTTCCCTACTTTCTTCAATTTAAGTCTGAATTTGGCAATAAGGAGTTCATGGTCTGAGCCACAGTCAGCTCCTGGTCTTGTTTTTGCTGATTGTACAGAGCTTCTCCATCTCTGGCTGCAAAGAATATAATCAATCTGATTTCGGTGTTGACCACCTGGTGATGTCCATGTAGAGTCTTCTCTTGTGTTGTTGGAAGAGGGTGTTTGTTATGACTAGTGCATTTTCTTGGCAGAACTCTGTTAGTCTTTGCCCTGCTTCACTCCGTATTCCAAGGCCAAATTTGCCTGTTACTCCAGGTGTTTCTTGACTTCCTACTTTTGCATTCCAGTCCCCTATAATGAAAAGGACATCTTTTTTGGGTGTTAGTTCTAAAAGATCTTGTAGGTCTTCGTAGAACCGTTCAACTTCAGCTTCTTTAGCGTTACTGGTTGGGGCATAGACTTGGATTACTGTGACATTGAATGGTCTGCCTTGGAAACGAACAGAGATCATTCTGCCATTTTTGAGACTGCATCCAAGTACTGCATTTCAGACTCTTTTGTTGACCATGATGGCCACTCCATTTCTTCTGAGGGATTCCTGCCCGCAGTAGTAGATGTAATGGTCCTCTGAGTTAAATTCACCCATTCCAGTCCATTTCAGTTCGCTGATTCCTAGAATGTTGACATTCACTCTGGCCATCTCTTGTTTGACCACTTCCAATTTGCCTTGATTCATGGACCTGACATTCCAGGTTCCTATGCAATATTGCTCTTTACAGCATCCGACCTTGCTTCTATCACCAGTCACATCCACAGCTGGGTATTCTTTTTGCTTTGGCTCCATCCCTTCATTCTTTCTGGAGTTATTTCTCCACGGATCTCCAGTAGCATATTGGGCCCCTACTGACCTGGGGAGTTCCTCTTTCAGTATCCTATCATTTTGCCTTTTCATACTGTTCATGGGGTTCTCAAGGCAAGAATACTGAAGTGGTTTGCCATTCCCTTCTCCAGTGGACCACATCCTGTCAGATCTCTCCACCATGACCTGCCCATCCTGGGTTGCCCCAGGGGCATGGCTTGGTTTCACTAAGTTAGACAAGGCTGTGGTCCTAGTGTGATTAGATTGACTAGTTTTCTGTGAGTATGGTTTCAGTGTGTTTGCCCTCTGATGCCCTCTTGCAACACCTACCGTTCTACTTGGGTTTCTCTTACCTTGGGTGTGGGGTATCTCTTCACGGCTGCTCCAGCAAAGCACAGCCATTGCTCCTTACCTTGGACGAGGGATCTCTCCTCACTGCCGCCCTTCCTGACCTTCAACGTGGGATAGCTCCTCAAGGCCCTCCTGCACCCGCGCAGCCATGGCTCCCTGGACGTGGGGTTGGTCCTCCTGGCCACCGCCCCTGGCCTCGGGCATGGGATTGCTCCTCCCGGCTGCTGCCCTTCGCCTCGGGCTTGGGGCGTGGGGTATCTCCTCCGAGCCGCTGCCCCTGACCTCAGACTCGGGGTAACTCTTCCCGGCCGTTCCTGCGCAGACGCAGTCTGGTACTCTCGGCCGCTGCCCCTGAGCTCGGACGTGGGGTGGCTCCTCTGCCGCCTGTGCTGTAGCACGCACACCGCAGTTGCCTGCGCTGTAGCAAAGGAGAAAAGGAAAGATATAAACATCTGAATGCAGAGTTCCAAAGAATAGCAAGAAGAGATAAGAAAGCCTTCTTCAGTGATCAATGCAAAGAAATAGAGGAAAACAACAGAATGGGAAAGACTAGGTATCTCTTCAAGAAAATCAGAGAGACCAAAGGAACATTTCATGCAAAGATGGGCTTGATACAGGACAGAAATGGTATGGACCTAACAGAAGCAGAAGATATTAAGAAGAGGTGGCAAGAATACACAGAACTGTACAAAAAAGAGCTTCACGACCCAGACAATCACGATGGTGTGATCACTGACCTAGAGCCAGATATCCTGGAGTACAAAGTCAAGTGGGCCTTAGAAAGCATCACTACAAACAAAGCTAGTGGAGGTGATGGAATTCCAGTGGAGCTATTCCAAATCCTGAAAGATGATGCTGTGAAAGTGCTGCACTCAATATGCCAGCAAATTTGGAAAACTCAGCAGTGGCCACAGGATTGGAAAAGGTCAGTTTTCATTCCAATCCCAAAGAAAGGCAATACCAAAGAATGCTCAAACTACCGCACAATTGTACTCATCTCACATGCTAGTAAAGTAATGCTCAAAATTCTCCAAGCCAGGCTTCAGCAATATGTGAACCATGAACTTCCTGATGTTCAAGCTGGTTTTAGAAAAGGCAGAAGAAGCAGAGATCAAATTGCCAACATCCGCTGGATCATGGAAAAAGCAAGAGAGTTCCAGAAAAACATCTATTTCTGCCTTATTGACTATGCCAAAACCTTTGACTGTGTGGATCACAATAAACTGTGGAAAATTCTGAAAGAGATGGGAATACCAGACCACCTGACCTGCCTCTTGAGAAATTTGTATGCAGGTCAGGAAGCAACAGTTAGAACTGGTCATGGAACAACAGACTTGTTCCAAATAGGAAAAGGAGTAAGTCAAGGCTGTATATTGTCACCCTGTTTATTTAACTTATATGCAGAGTACATCATGAGAAATGCTGGCCTGGAAGAAACACAAGCTGGAATCAAGATTGCCGGGAGAAATATCAATAAGCTCAGATATGCAGATGACACCACCCTTATGGCAGAAAGTGAAGAGGAACTAAAAAGCCTCTTGATGAAAGTGAAAGTGGAGAGTGAAAAAGTTGGCTTAAAGCTCAACATTCAGAAAACGAAGATCATGGCATCTGGTCCCATCACTACATGGGAAATAGATGGAGAAACAGTGGAAACAGTGTCAGACTTTCTTTTTCTGGGCTCCAAAATCTCTGCAGATGGTGACTACAGCCATGAAATTAAAATACGCTTGCTCCTTGGAATGAAAGTTATGACCAACCTAGATAGCATATTCAAAAGCAGAGACATTACTTTGCCAACAAAGGTCTGGCTAGTCAAGGCTATGGTTTTTCCTGTGGTCATGTATGGATGTGAGAGTTGGACTGTGAAGAAGGCTGAGCGCCGAAGAATTGATGCTTTTGAACTGTGGTGTTGGAGAAGACTCTTTACAGTCCCTTGGACTGCAAGGAGATCCAACCAGTCCATTGTGAAGGAGATCAGCCCTGGGATTTCTTTGTCAGGAATGATGCTAAAGCTGAAACTCCAGTACTTTGGCCACCTCATGCGAAGAGTTGACTCATTGGAGAAGACTCTGATGCTGGGAGGGGTTCGGGGCAAGAGGAGAAGGGGACAACAGAGGATGAGATGGCTGGATGGCATCACTGACTCGATGGATGTGAGTCTCAGTGACCTCCGGGAGCTGGTGATGGACAGGGAGTCCTGACATGCTGCAATTCATGGGGTCGCAAAGAGTCGGACACGACTGAGCACCTTATCTGATCTGATCTGATCTGAGCTACTTCACTTTCCTTTCCTTTCAAGGGGATTGAAGAAGGGTTGAGGGGTTGAATTTTCAAGACTGAGTAGGATCAAAAAATATACGAAAGAGGGACAGATAGAGCTATATGTCGGGAGATTGAGTCAGTTTAACTGGGAGCCAGGTTCATGTAAAAGAAGAATACAGAATCAAACAGGAAATGAAGGGGATGCACCTGAATATAAGTGAAGGTTGGCTGGGAACACTTCTCTTGTGTGGGGCCATGTTGTACCTATTTTGGTTTTTCATTCACTGTTTATTACCCGCCTCATTTATAGGGGGATAATGGTCCCAGGAAAGGCCAAGGGCGCCTCCTGTAAGGCGCCGCGTACTAGGAATTAGTATGTGCTCCACTTCTGCCGCTACTGTATCTAGTAAGAGGTTGGTAGAAATGGTAGCACCATGAAGGTGAAACCTTTTAAGGCTTGGTTTTTAGGTGATAAAAGCAGGTCTTGGTACATGTTCTCACAGCCCATTAAGACTATACTTTTTTATTCAAGGTGCTAAAAACATCACTATCGTCTGCACGGATTGTACAGCCATGGTTGAATCAAGCCATTTTCAGAGATGATTTGCAAAGTGCTCAGGGCCACAGCAGACAGAAAATGCCTGGCTCAGGACATAAGGACTGAAGAAAGGAAAGCGCCTTGAGAAGTGACAGGGTGCCCCTGCAAAGGCAGGAGGCAGAGTCTCAGCAGCCCCGCCGTCACCAAGGGCTTTAGAAACACAACTACTGGGCTTGGGTGCAGGGGAAACTCTTGCTTTTAGAATACAGCCCTTCATAAATATGATACTTTTCAGTATCACAAAACATAAAGCTTTGCATCACTTCCTTTGCGTCATGAACACTCAACACGGAATTGAAGAAGGCTCGAGTTCTTTTACATGACTAGATAATTTTGGCATGTTTTAGTTCACGTGTTCATACTGTAAACCTTGTGCTCTGAAATTTGTCAAAGGTTTTATATCCATTCCATTAAGTGAGGTAGGGGAAATTTTTTTTTCTTCCCCAAAAGACCTCAAAAGCTCCATGGCCCATTCTCAAGGGTGAAAGCGATATTTAAGGAAGAATCCTGCTCTCCTATGCATCTATTCAGCAAGACAACAGCTTGCCTGCTGTGTAAATTCCCTCTGGGGACCGATAATTTTGTCCCGATTTTGGAAGGAGTATACAAGGAGAGGCCTTCATTCTTAGCAGAACCCAGTCCTTTTCTCTTTTTACCCCTTCAATGAGATAGATGTCTCAGAGTGGGGGAGGGGTACCTTTTCCTCCCTGGTTAGTGAGAAGGGTTATTGTAGGATGCTCCTCTTCTTCTGGTCAGGATAGTTTTTCATTTGTTTGTTTTTGAAATTTGCATGGTGTATTTGATCAAAATTCCCAGAGACTGAAAAAATCTGACCCTCTTTTTATATACAGCAATGCCACCAACAGGCTTCATTTAGTCTGGGTTCCCCAGAGAACCTCTGTGTTTCCGCAGCACGTACTGTGGGTGACACCTTATTTGTCACTTCACTCTAGCTCGTCTTGTACTGGTTTTACAACTGTGTTCTGTGCAAATCTTGTCTCCTCTCTAAGATCACAAGCTTCTGGCACCTGGGGACGGTGTCACAGGTTTCTTTTGTGGTTTGCAGGTCTGCGTCTGTGCCCGAGCAGAGCAAATGCTGGCAGACTGATTCATGGAGTCAGAAACGCCACTTGAATGTCTTGGACTGCTTAGTTATTACCAAGGAAGCAGATCATGCGTGGAGCCTTGGAACTCAGTTGCCAGGCTGTGTGTTCATTTTGTTTTTGTGAATGAGACGTTGTGACAGATTGCAGTATTAAATAGGACCATAGTAGTCACGTCAGGAAGGAAAAGCATAATTATGCTCATTTAAAAGGTATTGCATGTGAGGACAAACAAAACGATATCCTAGGAAATTTAGGATTAACAGATGTACACAATTATATATGAAACAGATAAACAACAAGGACCTACTCTACAGCACAGGCTTCCCCGGTAGCTCAGCTGGTAAAGAATTCATCTGCAATGCAGGAATCGAACCCAGTTCAATTGGGAAGATCCCCTGGAGGAGGGATAGGATGCCCACTCTAGTATTCTTGCCTGGAGAGTCCCGTGGAGAGGAACCCGGCCTGCTACAGTCCATGGGGTTGCAGAGAGTTGGACACGACTGAGGGACTTAGCACAGCACTGTATAGAACTGGGAACAAAAAAAAGATTCTAGGAATTGAATCCACATACACCCTGACTCATGAAGGCAAATGGAACTTGGTTTACTCTGTTCTAGGCTGAAAGGCAAGACAATCCAATATGGTAATGTCAGAGATTGTTTATCCTTCTGAGTTCACATGTTGGAGCCCTAATCTCCGTGTAGCTGTTGCTGGAGACGGGGTGGCTAAGAAAGTATTGAAGGTCAAGTGAGGTCTTCAGGGTGGGCCCTGTGTAACAGGACTGGGTCCTCACGACAAGAGACAGCAGTGCGCTCTCTCCCTCTCTTCCCCACAGGCCACCCCGAGGACAGGCCTCGGGACACTGTAGGGGAGGAGGCAGCTGCCTGCAGGAGGAGGGAGCCCTCACCTGAATTGACTCAGCCAGGACCTCCACCAAGAATGGAGACACATTTCTGTCGCTGAGGTCGCCGGGTTTATGGTGCTCTGTCACGGCAGCCTGAGCAGAGAAACGCAGGCCCCGTGAGCTCAGCACGACGGTCCGCTCTTCGCTCCAGTTGTTGCTGTTCAATCGCTCAGTCATGTCCGACTCTTTGTGACCCTGTGGACTGCAGCACGCCAGGCCTCCCTGTCCTTCACTGTCTCCTGGAGCTTCCTCAAACTCACATCCATTGAGTCGATGATGCCATCCAACCATCTCATCCTCTGTCGTCCCCTTCTCCTGCCTTCAATCTTTCCCAGCATCAGGGTCTTTTCCAGCGAGTCGCTCCTCTCATCACGTGGCAAAAGGATTGCTTTGCTCCTCGTTCCTAACAATCAGCAGTCCCACCAGCCCAAAGGTGAGCTTCTAAGACTTTTCTCTATTGTTGCTTTCAAGGCAACAAAAAGGGTACCACTTAAGACCTGAGTGCGGTGCCAACCAGGGAAGAGGCCTTATGTAACTCTCCTGTGAAGGGTTAGTCACTCAGTTGTGTCTGATTCTTTGTGATCCCACAGACTGTAGCCCATCAGGCTCTTCTGTCCATGGCAAGAATCCTGGATTGGGTTGCCATGTCCTAATCCAGCTGACCTTCCTGACCCAGGGGTCGAGCCCGCATCTCCTGTGTTGCAGGCAGATTCTTTACCACTGAGCCACCTGGGAAGCCTGAGACGTCCTGAGTGTGACTGAGTAACGGGAAAGAGCAGACAGAAATGGAGAACCAGGGGAGGTTCAGCCCACCAGACTCCTCTGTCCACGGGATTCTCCAGGCAAGAACACTGGAGTGGGTTGCCATGCCCTCCTTCCTCCAGGGCATCTTCCCCACCCCAGAACTGAACCCGACTCAGTTGTGGTGGTGGGTCCATGTCATGACCACGGCTGGTGGAGATTCTCTACTGATCACTTCAGTTTTCTCAGTGGGAAGGAAGCGAGGGGATCAGAGGGGAGAGAAAATGAGGAAGGTGGGGGTTGGAGGTTTGATGAAGGAGAGAGGAATCAGCTGGTTGGGAGAATGGAGAACCTGCAGGCTGCGGAAGGGCCCCCGCAGAGGGAAGTCACAGTGGTGGATGTAAACGGAGCCCAGCCTGGCTCTGCAGGTCACCAGCAGGTGCAGGCATGGGCTCAGCGGGAGCTGGAGCTCGGCCAGGGGAGCAAGGTGGGGTATGGGGGGCCCCGGAGGGCGGGCTGGCCTGGGGAGCGGTGGCCACAGTGCACGTCGGAAGCTGAGCCCTTTTGGTGGAAGAGTGACGACAGGGGATGCCCAGGGCCCTTGAAAAGACTCCTGGATTGAGGTTCTCTCTGCCAGCGAAAAGTCGCAGGAGTCCTGGTAGCAGAGGAAGTGAGCTGGTGGGGGAGTAGGAGGGGGCCAGAGAGAGAGGTTCTGAAAACAGAGACTGTGTCCATCCTGTCCAGGATCCTCCAAACCTCATTTACAGGGAGGCCTCTGACCAACAGGGAGAATTCGTTAATTAATAGGAGTTGAAGTAACATCTAAAAGTGCCCCGTGGCTATGATTTCTCTTTGGGACTATTTCCACAGAGGGCAGGCAAGAAAAAAAAAAAAAAAAAGGGTGAATGTCTTCTTGGAAGTTATTAATAGTAAAACCAGGTGCCTGGAGGCCACTCCCACAGCTCCTAGTCTGGATTAGCCCAGCCTCTCCCGCCCACTCTGAATCTTTAGCCAGAAAGGCCAGCACCGAGCCCCGCCCATCATTTGCTCTAGAGCTCTCTCTGGTTGTAGCATCTGTAAGACACTTCCTGGAGGCTCAGACAGGAAGGATTCTGCCTGCAACGCAGGAGACCCGGGTTCAGTCCCTGAGTCGGGAAGATCCCCCGGAGAAGGGAATGGCTACCCACTCCAGGATTCCTGCCTGCAAAATCCCATGGACGAAGGAGCCTGGTGGGCTGTATAGTCCATGGGGTCACAAGAGAGTCGGACACAACTGAGCAATTAATACTTTTACCTTTATCGAATATAAAGCCAATGTCCTTTTTTTTCTTTTAGAAGAGTAAAAGAAGGTCAGTGTCATCTGCCTAACAGCCCTTAAACACCGGATGGCAATCAGGGTTTGGTACGTACGGAGCGTGACCTGGCAGATGGTTTTCACCTGGCAGAGAGGCAGAGAGCATTCTCCTGGCCAAAGGCTCACAATTCCATCACAGTGCGGTGATCTGGGGATGCCGCACTCCTTCTTATATATATACAGATATAAACTTCCATGATCTTCACGTGCAACAGTAGCATGAACTCTCACTCTGAAGGCTCATGAGCTCCCGGTCTAAAGAAAAGGTAAGATTCAAAAATTTAAAGCACTGGCGTTCATGTATTTAAAAAACTAATCCACGGTGTGTCAAAGGTTGACCCTTTTTGCTAGTTCTTTGCATCGGCTTGACTTATCCTTGGATTTATCTGGTTGTGGGCTTGAGAACGTAGGCCTCCCTTCTGCGTTGGAGGGATTGGAAGCAGCGCAGCTTGTTAGGGGAGGTGAGACTGAGGGAGCCTGCTGACTCAGTTGCTCTGGGGGCGGAGTTTGTTCTGGGCAGAGACTATTGTTCTAAGGCCTTATTAGGGTTTTGGAGCTTTGGGCTTTCTGGCAGGTCAGCGTGCTAAATCATTTAAAAATATGGAAAGTCAGATAGAAAGCCTTTTCTTTTTCTTTTTTAATGGTTGGAAACAAGCACAGCATACATAGACGAACCAGGAATCAAAGTGCTGCTGGCATGGTGGTTGTCGTCTCTTGGTTGAATGTTTCTGGTTCTGATTAAACCTCAAGTTGATTTTAAAAGGAAATACTTTTAAGCCGAGGGGGCCTCAAAGCCCCCAAATGCAGGAGAGAAGTGAAAACCAAGGATTATTTCACAGTTGCCTCATTTACTGCTTCGGTAGACATCCGTGGAAACATTTTCAAAGGTTGCTAAGGGTAATCGAAGGGAAGGAGGCAGCTGGAAAGCGATGGGTTATTTCAGGGTGGCATGTGTGTCACCAGGTGGGAGAGGGTGGGAAAGGATTTGGTACAGTATCTCAAAGAGGAGCGCTTCCCGGCTGGCACTAGTGGTAAAGAACCCGCCTGCCAGTGCAAGAGACACAGGAGACAAGGGCTCCATCCCTGGATCAGAAAGAGTCCCTGGAGAAGGGAATGGCAACCCACTCCCGGATTCTTGCCTGGAGAATCCTATGGACAGAGGAGCCTGGTGGGCTGCAATCCTTGGGGTCGCAAAGAGTCAGACATGACTCATATGCATACTCTTAAAGAGAAAGAGGAAGGAAAGAAAAAGCTGAGACAAGGCTAAGCTACAGAATTTTCTACAACTAGCCTAAGGGAAAATGATACAGGAGGAAGGAAATACGGAGTCAGAGGGGCCAGAAGTGAGATAATATTGGGTCCTTAGGTCTCCTTCCCTCCCCCGCTCCTCTGGCCCAACCCTTGGCAGCATGTGACAGACAAACATGGCTCCACCTGGTGCATGGGACATACATGGGACATACCCGGGACATACATGGCCCCAGCATGCCAGAAGGGGTGTATTTCTGGGGGGTGCATGTTATGTGCTGGGACCCAGAATGAGGGTCCCCAACTGACCGCCTCTCTAATTCCAAACTCCTGGAGAGGTGTTTCAATGGGATCCACTGTGCTCAGGGCCACGCCAGCAAGGCAAGGTCATAGGGTGCAAACCAGCAGGGCAAGTGCTCCCTGCGGGCAAGTGGGCACCACAAGGTGTCTGAGAAGGCTGAGGGCTGAGCGACACCCCAGGAGGGATGGCTAGTGAAGCCTGGATATCACGAGCTTGATTTGAGTGGGACCTGAGCAGATGTACGGTTTGCATAGCAGTTCAATTTCTGCAGGACTCTGTTCCTATTAACATGTTGAGTAATCTATCTCCTGAGACTCGAGAGGATGGGGGATCATATATCATAGTTAATTGCTTGTTCAGTCCGGCTCATCTCACCAATGCCTAGAGCTCCCTGCTGGTAAACAGAGGTCTATTTGCCTTCTGAACCCCTGTCTCTCTTTAGTGCAATGACCTGAAATCGTGCACAGCTCTAAAGGGAAGTTCATTTTTATCTCTGAACACATTAACATTAGTTTAGTAAATGTGTATTTAAATATGTCAATTTCATTACAAAAGATTTCCAATAAATTTGACCATTCAGTTCAGTTCAGTCACTCAGTCATGTCCAACTCTCTGATACCCCAAGAACCTCAGCACACCAGGCTTCCCTGTCTGTCACCAACTCCCAGAGTTACTTAAACTCATGTCCATTGAGTCAGTGATGCCATCCAACCATCTCATCCTCTGTTGTCCCCTTCTCTTCCCACCTTCGATCTTTCCCAATCAGGGTCTTTTCAAATGAGTCAGTTCTTCACATCAGGTGGCCAAAGGATTGAAGTTTCAGCTTCAGCATCAGTCCTTCCAATGAATATTCAGGACTGATTTCCTTTAGGATAGACTGGTTGGATCTCCTTGCAGTCCAAGGGACTCTCAAGAGTCTTCTCCAACATCACAGTTCAAAAGCATCAATACTTTGGAACTCAGCTTTCTTTATAGTCCAACTCTCACATCCATATATGACTACTGGAAAAACCATAGCCTTGATTAGATGGACCTTTGTTGACAAAGTAATGTCTTTGCTTTTTAATAAGCTGTCTAGGTTGGTCATAACTTTTCTTCCAAGGAGCAAGCATCTTTTAATTTCATGCAGTCACCATCTGTGGTGATTTTGGAGCCCCCCAAAATAAAGTCTGCCACTGTTTCCACTGTTTTTCCATCTATTTACAATGAAGTGATGGGGCCAGATGCCATGATCTTAGTTTTCTGAATGTTGAGCTTTCAGCCAACTTTTTCATTCTCCTCTTTCACTTTCATCAGGAGGCTCTTTAGTTCTTTACTTTCTGCCATAAGGGTGGTGTCATCTGCATATCTGAGGTTATTGATATTTCTCCTGGCAGTCTTGATTCCAGCTTGTGTTTCATCCACTCCAGCATTTCTCATAATGTACTCTGCATGTAAGTTAAATAAGCAGGGTGACAATATACAGCCTTGACGAACTCCTTTTCCTATTTGGAACCAGTCTATTGTTCCATGTCCTGTTCTAACTGTTGCTCCTTGACCTGAATACAAATTTCTCAAGAGGCAGGTTAGATGGTCTGGTATTCCCATCTCTTTCAGAATTTTCCAGTTTGTTGTGATCCACACAGTCAAAGGCTTTGGCATAGTCAATAAAGCAGAAGTAGATGTTTTTCTGGAACTCTCTTGCTTTTTCCATGATCCAACGGATGTTGGCAATTTGATCTGTGGTTCCTCTGCCTTTTCTAAAACCAGCTTGAACATCTGGAAGTTCACAGTTCACATATTGCTGAAGCCTGGCTTGGAGAATTTTGATCATTACTTTACTAGCGTGTGAGATGAGTGCAATTGTGCAGAAGTTTGAGCATTCTTTGGCATTGCCTTTCTTTGGGATTGAAATGAAAACTGACCTTTTCCAGTCCTGTGGTCACTGCTGAGTTTTCTAAATTTGCTGGCATATTGAGTGCAGCGCTTTCATAGCATCATCTTTTAGGATTTGAAATAGCTCAATTAGAATTCTATCACCTCCACTAGCTTTGTTCATAGTGATGCTTCCTAAGGCCCACTTGACTTTGTACTCCAGGATGTCTGGCTCTAGGTGAATAATCACACCATAGTGATTATCTGGTTCATGAAGATTTTTTTTGTATCATTCTTCTGTGTATTCTTGCCACTCTCCTGAGTATCTTCTGCTTCTTTAGGGTCCATACCATTTCTGTCCTTTATTGTGGCCATCTTTGCATGGAATATTCCCTTGGTATCTCTAATTTTCTTGAAGAGATCTCTAGTCTTTCCTATTCTTTTGTTTTCCTCTATTTCTTTGTACTGATCACTGAGGAAGGCTTTCTTATCTCTCCTTGCTATTCTTTGGAACTCTGCATTCAAATGGGTATATCTTTCCTTTTCTCCTTTGCCTTTTGCTTCTCTTCTTTTCATAGCTATTTGTAAGGCCTCCTCAGATAACCATTTTGCCTCTTTGGATTTCTTTTTCTTGGGGATGGCCTTGATCACTGCCTCCTGTACAATGTCACAAACCTCTATCTATAGTTCTTCAGGCACTCTGTCTGTCAGATCTAATCCCTTGAATCTATTTGTTACTTCCACTGTAAAATCATGAGGGATTTGATTTAGGTCATACCTGAATGGTCTAGTGGTTTTCCCTACTTTCTTCAATTTCAGTCTGAATTTGGCAATAAGGTCATGATCTGAGCCACAGTCAGCTCCTGGTCTTGTTTTTGCTGACTGTATAGAGCTTCTCCATCTTTGGCGGCAAAGAATATAATCAGTCTGGTTTCGGTATTGACCATCTGGTGATGTCCATGTGTAGAGTCTTCTCTTGTGTTGTTGGGAGAGGGTGTTTGCTATGACCAATGTGTTCTCTTGGCAAAACTCTATTAGCCTTTGCCCTGCTTCATTCTGTTCTCGAAAGCCAAATTTGTCCATTACTCCAGGTATTTCTTGACTTTCTAGTTTTGTATTCCAGTCCCCTATAATGAAAAGGACATCTTTTTTGGGTGTTCTAGAAGGTCTTGTAGGTCTTCATAGAACTGTTCAACTTCAGCTTCTTCAGCATTTTTGGTCAGGGCATAAATTTGGATTACTGTGGTATTAAATGGTTTGCCTTGGAAACGAACAGACATCATTCTGTCGTTTTTGAGATTGCATCCAAGTACTGCATTTTGGAGTCTTTTGTTGACTAATTGGCTACTCTATTTCTTCTAAGGGATTCTTGCCCACAGCAATAGATACAATGGTCATCTGAGTTAAATTCACCCATTCTGGTCCATTTTAGTTTGCTGATTCCTAAAATGTTGATGTTGAATCAACATTTTGACCATCTCCCGTTTGACCATTTCCAATTTGCCTTGTGTCATGCATTTAACATTCCAGGTTGCTATGCAATATTGCTCTTTACAGCATCAGACTTTACTTCCATCACCAGTCACATCCATAATTGGGTGTTGTTTTTGCTTTGGTTCCATCTCCTCATTCTTTCTGGAGTTATTTCTCCACTGATCTCCAGTAGCATATTGGGCACTTATCGACCTGGGGAGTTCCTCTTTCAGTGTCCTATCTTTTTGCCTTTTCATACATGGGGTTCTCAAGGCAAGAATGCTGAAGTGGTTTGCCATTCCCTTCTCCAGTGGACCACGTTTTGTCAGACCTCTTCACCATGACCCATCCGTCTTGGGTGGCCCTACACAGCATGGCTCATAGTTTCATTGAGTTAGACAAGGCTGTGGTCCATGAGATCAGATTGGTTAGTTTTCTGTGGTTGTGGTTTTCAGTCTGTCTGCCCTCAGAAGGAGAAGGATAAGAGGCTTATGGAAGCTTCCTGATGGGAGAGACTGACTGAGGGGGAAAATGGGTCTTGTTCTGATGGGCGGAGCCATGCTCAGTAAATCTTTCATCCAATTTTCTGTTGATTGGTGGGGCTGTGTTATTTACCTGATGCCAAACTGTGGTGAAGGTAATGAAGATAATGGAGACCTCCTGCAAAAGGTCCCGTGCACGCCCTGCTACGCTCACTGCCCCAGCCCTGTAGCAGCCCACTGCCGACCCACGCCTCCACCGGAGACTCCTGGACACCCACGGGCAAGTCTGGGTCAGTCTCTCGTGGGGTCACTGCTCCTTTCTCCTGGGTCTTGGTGCCCACAAGGTATGTTTGAGCCCTCTGAGCGTCTCTGGTGGGTGTGGGGTTTGACGCTAAATGTGGTTTCACCCCTCCTATCATCTTTCTGGGGTTTCTCTGCCCTTGGACATGGGGTATCTCCTCACAGCCGCCCCAAATTTGACCATACAAGGGGCATATTTCTAGGCTATGAACGTGATAAACAATGAAAACTTGTGTTTGCAGGGAAGATTTCTTGACTTTGTAAGTAGTCTAAAAGCTCTTCGCAGAGTGGCTGTGTGTTGCTGCATCTATTTGGACTCGTCCAGTGACAAACGTGTGACCCTGTCGTCTGTGCTGTGTGCTCAGTCGCTGTCACGCAGTCGTGTCCAAAGTCTCCTCTGTCCACGGGATTCTCCAGGCAAGGATACTGGCGTGGGTTTCCATGCCCTCCTGCGGGCATGGCATGGTCTTCCTGACCCAGGGGGTCTTCCCGACCCAGGGCCTGAACCTGCCTCTTCTGTATTGCCAGATTGGTTCTTTACCACTGAGTCACCTGGGGAGTCCTTCAGTAAGATGTCTCACGTTACCTTGAGATTCTTCTCATTTTAGGTGTGAGACAGATGGCGTCTCATGACTAATCTTTCCAAAGATGGGACTCATTAAGCCGGGTCGTTCGGGTTGTGCTCCGCTGGCTGGTGTTGAGGACATATCGTCAGAGTTGAGATGTCCTGGGGGCAGGTGGGCTGGCCAGCTGGACAGGTTTTCACAGCAAAACAGTCAGTTCCTTGCTGGAACGTTTCCCCCTTGTCTGAAAGCAAAGAATCCCAATTTTTTGGCCATTTTTTGCTTAACTCAATCAGGTGCTTCAAGTCTGGTTCATGTGAGTTAAATTAACATTAATAGTGCACATCTGATTTTACTAAAAGTAACAATTTATTGATCTCCAGAGAATGTGCCCTTCGTCTATCCTGATATTTCTTTCTTCCATTTAGGGATCCCAGTTTCTGGGGTTACTAGGAAGGACACAGTAATAGACGGAATGTTGCTCGGTGATAGTGGAATCAGCAAAGGGAGTGGGTTTGTGGGGACGATGTTTTAAGGACGCTGGTGGTAAACCCTGGAGGATTTTCTCTACTCCTCGACTGGGTGTCCTTCTGTTGTGACTCGTCTAGGCTCAGCATCTCTTTTCCTCTTTGTCTGACAGAGTTGGACAACTACTGTTCAAACCTCAGCTCTGTGTTTCCGGGTGTCCTTCGTTCCACCCAGACTGCAGCCCTTCCGTGAACACCTTTTCTATGGAGCCACGGCTGTTGTTTCCAGCAGCTCTATTTTCCTGTAGCGAAGGGCTCAGAAGAGTGATGGGATGCCTCTCAATCACCCATTTTTAGACCGTATTTGGATGTGGGCTTCTTTCACAGATAGCTTGATCTCATGGTAGTAATCACTGCTGTTTTTTGAGCCTATGGTGTGCCCCCAGGCTCGTTACCTCTTTCAATTTGCAGACTGTGTACTTGATACTCATTTTAGAGGTAAGGAAACTGAAGCTCAAAGAGGTTCAAGAACTTCCCTGGCGGTCACACAGCTTGATTCTGAATGAGTTGGGATTCAAAACCAGTTGTCTCTGATCAAAGCTTGTTAGTTCTAACACTGAATCTTCTTACTTTTACTTTCAGGGGTAACTAATGCCTCAGTTTTGTAAGCACCCTGCTTTGCCTTTAAATCCTGATTAGAGTGGAATACTCTTTTGTATCACCATATTACTAGTACACTATGTTATAGTAGAAATCTTACATTTTAGAACAAAAATATGTAAATCTAGAACAAAGATATAGTAGATTACTTATGTTTTACTTTTTAATTTTAATTTTTAAATTAATTTATTTGGCTGTGCTGTGTCTTAGCTGTGGCACGTGGGATCTCTGGTCTTCATTGCCACGAGCGGACCTTTAAGTGGGGCTACAAACTCTTAGTTGTGGCATGTGGGATCTAGTTCCTCGACCATGGAGGGATCCCAGGCTCCCTGAATTGGGAGTGTGGAGTCTTAGCCTCTGGACCACCAGGGAAGTCCCCAATACTTATATTTTAGAGCAAGAATGTGAAATACAGTGGAATACTCTAATATATTACTATAATACTATATTATAATCAATAGAATCTTCTTTCAGAACAAAAATATACAACACAGTCTTCATGTAACAGGAGGAAAAGGGGCAGGGCACAACTTTAAAAAAACAAAAAAGAATAACATAGCCCAAGGACACAATATAAACTTATTAGAATCAAATGGGTCCAAGATGGCAGACAAGTGCCTTCAACTAGACCTTGATCCTCAATCAGCAAGCTAAATGACACACCCAGAGGTGCCATGATAGTTCCCACTGCTGCTAAGTTGCTTCAGTCATGTCCAACTCTGTGTGACCCCATAGACGGCAGCCCACCAGGCTCCCCCATCCCTGGGATTCTCCAAGCAAGAACACTGGAGTGGGTTGCCATTTCCTTCTCCAATGCATGAAAGTGAAAAGTGAAAGTGAAGTCATGTCTGACTCTTATCGACCCCATGGACTGCAGCCCACCAGGCTCCTCTGCCCATGGGATTTTCCAGGCAAGAGTGCTGGAGTGGGGTGCCATTGCCTTCTCCATGATAGTTCCTAGGCACTGTTAAAAGACCAAAGAGTGTGTGGTAGCCCAATTTCTGGAAATCTCCACCCCCTCCTCCAAATAGTTGGAATACTTCTCCCACTCATTAGCATATGAAATTACCCAGCCCATAAAAACTAAAAACCATTCAAACTGTGGTGCTGGTGAAGACTCTTGAGAGTCCCTTGGACAGCAAGGAGATCAAAGCAGTCCATCCTAGAGGAAATAAACCCTGAATATTCATTGGAAGGGCCGATGCTGAAGCTGAAGCTCCAATGCTTTGGCCACGTGATGTGAAGGGCTGAGTCATTGGAAAAGGCCCTGATGCTGGGAAAGATTGAGGGTAGGAGGAGAAGGAGATGACAGAGGACGAGATGGTTGGATGGCATCACCGAATCCATGGATGTGAGTTTGAGCAAACCCCAGCAGATGGTGAGGGACAGGGAGGCCTGGCCTGCTGCAGTCCATGGGGTTGCAAAGGGTCAGATACAACTGAAGAGCAACATAAAAGCTAAACAGTCCATTTTTAGCCTCCGCCCTCGTCCTCTGGAATGGCCCACACTCTGTCTGTGGAGTGTGTTTCCCTCTGAATCTGAATAAGCCCACTTTTTATCGATCACATTGTCTCTCACTGAATTCTTTCTGCAATGAGACATCAAGAACCTGAGCTTCATTAGGTCCTGAAACCAGGTACCATGGGTTTTGGCTAGATTCAAGTCCTGGTCACATGGGTTCAAGTTCCAGTCTGAGGTAAACAGTTTCATTCACATCACATCAATATGACAGAAATATTACATAGCTTGCATTTATCTAGCATTTAATATGTGCTCATATTGCTGAACATGGTTGACACGCATAAATTGCTTTATTTTTAGGGATAGTTCCTTGACGTTAGTGCAACTACTATCAACATTGTGTAGCTGGGGGAGATTGAGTCAAGAAGTTAAAAACCCCACAGAATGACACATGCCCTGATTTGAATTTACGCTGTCTGGCCAGGTGTGACCTCTTACCCATCATAAAGCACTGCCTCTTTGGTTAATAGAAACTATAGAAGTTTAGAACTTTAGCAGAACTTTATAGATCCACAGCTCATATTGCGGGAACTACTTTTCTATATAAGCTTCACTCAACAAAATCTGCATCTCAGTTACGCCAGGTATATTGTCAGGATATGATGATAAATAAGTCCTTTCTTTTAAAAATTTTATTGACATGTGACACAGCTATGCATGCATGTTCAGTCGCTACAGTTGTGTCTGACTCTTTGTGACCCAGTGGACCATACTCCTCCAGGCTCCTCTGTCCATGGGATTCTCCAGACAAGAATACTGGAGAGGGTTGCCATGCCCTCCTCCAGGGGATCAAACCCGCATCCCCTGCATTGCAGGCAGATTCTTTACCACTGAGCTACTGAGGAAGCCCAACACAGCTATAATCCAAAGTGATACGTAAGGGAGTAGATGGGGCTGTGAGAATCCAGATGAGGAGGAAATTCATTCTGTCTGGGGGAGTGGGGTGGGAGGCCACTCCATGCAGGCACTGAGAGGCGGTGAGCAAGGAGCCTTGGAGGCAGGCAGGGCAGAGGGATGGGCAAGGAGAAATACCACACTCAGTCAGTTCAGTTCAGTCTCTCAGTCATGTCCGACTCTTTGCGACCCCATGAATCGCAGCACGCCAGACCTCCCTGTCCATCACCAACTCCCGGAGTTCACTGAGACTCACGTCCATCGAGTCAGTGATGTCATCCAGCCATCTCATCCTCTGTCGTCCTCTTCTCCTCCTGCCCTGAATCCCTCCCAGCATGAGAGTCTTTTCCAATGAGTCAACTCTTCGCATGAGGTGGCCAAAGTACTGGAGTCTCAGCTTTAGCATCATTCCTTCCAAAGAAATCCTAGGGCTGATCTCCTTCAGAATGGACTAGTTGGATCTCCTTGCAGTCCAAGGGCTCTCAAGAGTCTTCTCCAACACCACAGTTCAAAAGCATCAATTCTTCGGTGCTCAGCCTTCTTCACAGTCCAACTCTCGCATCCATACATGACCACAGGAAAAACCATAGCCTTGACTAGGTGAACCTTTGTTGGCAAAGTAATGTCTCTGCTTTTCAATATGCTATCTAGGTCGGACATAACTTTCCTTCCAAGGAGTAAGCGTCTTTTAATTTCATGGCTGCAATCACCATCTGCAGTGATTTTGGAGCCCAGAAAAATAAAGTCTGACACTGTTTCCACTGTTTCCCCATCTATTTCCCATGAAGTGATGGGACCGGATGCCATGATCTTCGTTTTCTGAATGTTGAACTTTAAGCCAACTTTTTGGTGGCAAGAGGCATGGGGGCAAGAAAACTCAAACTTGCTCCTGAAGAGTGAAGACTGGAGCAAGCCAGGGGAGGGTGCTGGTGTGTGGCTGGAGAAGTAAGACAAGAGAGTCAGATGGGGACCAGATTTTGATGAGCCTTTCATGTATGGAATTTAAAGAACCTGTCTGCCAACGCAAGAGCTGCAGGAGATGCAGGTTTGATCTCTGGGTCCAGAAGACCCCCTGGAGGAGGGCATGACAATTCACTCTGGTATCCTTGCCTGAAGAATCCTATGGACAGAGAAGCCTGGGGGGCTACAGTCCATGGGGTTGCAAAGATCGGACACGACTGAAGTGATTTAGCATGGATACACGCAGGCACTGGAGAGCCACAGGGGTTTTTAAGTATTGAGTCACATGATTCACAAAGATTCGTGTGGAGAGTTGGAGATCGAGTGAAGGAAATATGGAGGCTTAGAAGAGAGGATATAGGATGAGTCCAGTGTACGAAAGCCTCCTTGGGCACGTGTGCACTCGGTCGTGTCTGACACTGTGATCCCATGGACTGTAGCCTGCCAGGCTTCTGGTGTGGACTGTGATCCCATGGACTAGCCTGCCAGATTTTCCAGCAAGTGTACTGGAGTGGGTTGCTATCCCCTTCCCCAGGGGATCTTCCTGATCCAGGGGATCGAACCCAGGTCTCCTGCATTGCAGGCAGATTCTTTACTGTCTGAGCCACCAGGGAGTGAGTTGGCTAATACAGAATCTGCAGGAACTGGAGGCTGACTAGATGGAGCCAGGGAGTCAAGAATAACTTTGGCATTTCCAACTTAGGCAAAGGAACAAATGTTGGTTTTTATTTTTTAATGTAAAGTTACTTTAATGAAAATGACACATAGATATACAAAGATATTTACATGAAGAAGGAGATAATACAGTGTATCCTAGAGTAGGGCATAACTTCCCAGTCCCCAGACTTCCTGGAAGGACATATTTCTGTCAATGATATCACTGCTTAGAATGAGGATTACCTGGTTTTTAATTTTATGGGGTTTTGTGCTCTCCACATGCCTCCCACCTTGGGGGCTTGGCTAAGCAACAGCCTTCCCACTAGGTACAAAAACTGGAATTGGTAACAACCCAGACTGTATAACTAGGGACCTGACCTTCTTGTGGTCTTGAAGATTTAATTTATCCAACTAGCACCATCCATTAATCTTCATGCTGAGAAAAGTAATGTTAAAATATTTTTGCTAAGTGAACAAATAGAGTTGAATGGCAGTTTTCCTAACGCACACTAACAGTTTAATAATGAGGAGCGTTTTGGTAAATGCGTTTTCATTGTTGTCATTTGTATTCAACACAACTTTCATTTTCAAGTGTCTTGAAAATTCCCAAGTTGTGAATATAAGTTTTAGTTTTTTATGGTCTTAGTTATTTTCTCTGACATAATATTTTTTAATCAAAATACTTCTAGAAGCTAATAATTTAATTAATGGGACTTTTATTGAGCATCTATTATGTGCCAAGCACATGTGGATATTTGTTGTACAACAGCCATTCAATCTCAAGGTGGCTGTCACCGTTGAGGTGCTTGGTGGCTCTCTGCTCAGCTTGTGATGGTGAAGGAATTACCTCCCTCCTCCAGGTCCCCCAAGTACGTGGTGCCCCCCCTGCCCACCAGCCCTGGGTTCTTGGACTGCACAACTAACATCCCTGGTCGCCACCAGCCTACTGCTGGAAGATGACTCAATAATCCTTTTTTAGCCTAATCGTTTTCATACCTGGAACGTTTTCTTTTCAATTATACATGAAAATTTGCTTCCAGAAATTCATTTTTCACTTAGTCGTTAAGATAAGCCTGGTTCTTCAGATCAGGATCAACATATAACAAAAATTGGGAAACCCAAAGTGAAAAACTTTAGCAATGATAGAAAGCCATTTCCTTTACTTAGCCCTCTGCTTCCTAATTTTTGAATTGTTTCTAGATACACTTGGCTCAGATGGTAAAGCATCTGCCTACAATGCAGGAGACCTGGGTTCAATCCCTGGGTCGGGAAGATCTCCTGGAGAAGGAAATGGCAACCCACTCCAGTACTCTTGCCTGGAGAATCCCATAGATGGAGGAGCCTGGTAGGCTACAGTCCATGGGATCGCAAAGATTCGGACATGACTGAGCGACTTCACTTTCACTTTTTCTCTTTCTAGATACACTGACCTCGGAGAAGGCAATGGCACCCCACTCCAGTACTCTTGCCTGGAAAATCCCATGGATGGAGGAGCCTGGTAGGCTGCAGTCCATGGGGTCGCTAAGAGTTGCACATGACTGAGTGACTTCCCTTTCACTTTTCACTTTCATGCATTGGAGAAGGAAATGGCAACTCACTCCAGTGTTCTTGCCAGGAGAATCCCAGGGATGGGGGAGCCTGGTAGGAGGCCATCTATGGGGTTGCACAGAGTCGGACATGACTGAAGTGACTTAGCAGCAGCAGCAGCAGATACACTGACCTAGTGACAGACTATTTTGGGGGGCTCCAAAATCGCTGCATATATGAAATTAAAAGACACTTACTCCTTGGAAAAAAAGTTATGACCAACCTAGACAGCATATTAAAAAGCAGAGACATCACTTTGTCAACAGAGGTCTGTCTAGTCAAAGCTATGGTTTTTCCAGTAGTTACGTATGGGTGTGAGAGTTGGACTATAAAGAAAGCTGAGTGCTGAAGAACTGATAGTTTTGAACTGTGGTTTTGGAGAAGACTCTTGAGAGTCCCTTGGACAGCAAGGAGATCCAACCAGTTTATCCTAAAGGAAATCAGTCCTGAATATTCACTGGAAGGACTGATGCTGAAGCTAAAACTCCAATCCTTTGGCCACCTGATGGGAAGAACTGACTTTGGTCTTTTTTGAAAAGACCCTGATGCTGGGAAAGACTAAAGGCTGGAGGGGAAGGGGACAACAGAGGATGAGATGGTTGGATGGTATCACAGACTCAATGGACGTGAGTTTGAGCAAACTCCGGGAGTTGGTGATGGACAGGGAGGCCTGGCGTGCTGCAGTCCATGGGGTCGCAAAGAGTTGGACACAATTGAGTGACTGAACTGAACTGACACTGATCTAATGCTTAAAAACATTTTTTCCCCCAACCTTGTAACAAACAGACTGTATTGATTCAGAAGCCAAACAAGGCAGCCTTTAGTGAGTAAGACATGCTGTTGAGAACATAATGTAATGCTATTGAAAAGTGCTTTTAAGTGATCCCGGGCATGTGATTTGAAGCTGGAAAAAACTAGGTCTGGATGATACAGTTTAGATCACTGCTCATTTATTTAAAAGAGTCCTTTCTTATCCCACAAATAGAAGAAAACTAGAGTATAGGTCTGAGATCTTAGCTCCCAACCTAACCTCTGGACTGCCAGGGAATTCCCTACATTGCAGAGATATGAAACAACAGATTCTGAATGGAGGCATGGTTTTGCTTGGCTCACCCAGTGTTGTTAAGTTTCTGAGTTAGTTGCCAACATTTAAAAGTTAAATGATTTCACTTTTTAATGGCCACTGACTTAAATTCTGTCTTTTTAGTCTCAGCTGCCTCTAGCTCAGAGAAGGCAATGGCACCCCACTCCAGTACTCTTGCCAGAAAATCCCATAGACAGAGGAGCCTGGTGGGCTGCAGTCCATGGGGTCGCTAAGAGTCAAACACGACTGAGCAACTTCACTTTTACTTTTCATTTTCATGCATTGGAGAAGGAAATGGCACCCCACTCCAGTGTTCTTGCCTGGAGAATCCCAGGGACGGGGGAGCCTGGTGAGCTTCCGTCTATGGGGTCGCACAGAGTCGGACACGACTGAAGCGACTTAGCAGCAGCAGCAGCAGAGCATAGGAAACAGAGAAGATGGCTCTCAGACCAGGGAATGAGGAAGGGGGAGGTCCCTGCGCTTGGCTGCTCGGGGCTGGGGTGGAGTCTCCATCACTGAGCTGGGGGCAGGGAGAGAGGGGGTCCTAGCCAAACACCCCTGACTCTCATTGTTCTTGAGGAGTTTTTATATTTTCTTGAATAAATGTTTCTTCATTTGCTGTATATGCCCTTAGGATAAATTCCTAAGCAACCAAAAGGAACTGAGCTACCGTTTATTCTAGAATAATGACAATATTTTTAAAAAGTAGTCAAGAAGGGAGTTCCATTTCCAGCATGACAGTGTGAGGACTTCTGAGGAGCCAGTCCTCAGGGAAATTGGTAAAAGTTGTTTTTTTGTTTTTTAAAAACAAACAAATAGCTGTTAAAGACTCTGGAATTTGTCCTAAGGGCATGCTTAATTTTCTTCATGTGCAAGTTTATAAGCTGTTGTCTCTATGAAAAGAAATTGCTTCGTTGTAATAGCATTGCTACTTTTCCAAAGATTCCTCTTGAATCTCAAACCACCTCCTTGAATCTGTACCCTGACTCCCCAGCTCTTGGTAGGAGGGTCACCCATGGGATCAGTCAGACTTCTTATGCCACCATGGATAAGCAGAGCCTGGGAAACTGAATTCAATCATTGAATCAGGCATCTCTTTTCTCTTTCCCACGAGATTACTAGGTATTTCTACATGCCTTAGTTCGAGGACAGGCTTCTCCAGTAGCTCAGCTGGTAAAGACTCTGCCTTAAATGCAGGAGACCCTGGCTCGATCCCTGGAAGATCCCCTGGAGAAGGGTAGCTCCACTCCAGTATTCTTGGACTTCCCTGGTGGCTCAGATGGTAAAGAGTCTGCCTGCAATTTGGGAGACTTGGGTTCCATCCCTGGGTTGGAAGGGATAGAGAAAGGAATAGCTACCCACTTCATTATTCTTGCCTGGAGAACCCCATGGACGGAGGCACCCTCGAAGCTATGGTCCCTAGGGTTGCAGAGTCAGACATGACTGAGCAACTAACACTTTCACTTTTCATGCTTCTCAGTAGAACACAGTTTGGGAAATGATGAATTGGAGACTCGTGTGAGCCGTCACTTGTTTCAAGTCCAAAATACGTGAAACAAGTAACACATGGTAATTTATAGGAGGGCAGAGTTCGCATGGCATGAAATGGCCAAGGAACGTGTCACCTAGTAAGCATCTTGTAATTGGAAGGAGCCTCAGCGCCAAAGCCTGGACTGCTGAGGCCTCAGGGAAAGTCAGGAGAGAAGGAGAAAGGAGCCAAAACCAGGAGGAGTCCAGACCAAGAGGAAAAAGCAGGCCGGATAACTGGGGTAGAAACTTAGGAATCGGGCACCAGTGGAGCCTTGGTCTGAAAGAGTGCGTCTGTCCCTCCCCGCCCACTCTGGGGCCCATGCTCAGAGTCACCGTTTCCCAGCAGAGTTGGTGCTTGAGGTCAGGAGGGCAGCCACAAGGTGGTTCCTAATTTTATGTTTTGGAACATGATCCAAGGGATTGCCTGGGGCTGGCCTTGGGGCCTCCCTGTCGCCTGTGAATTTCCTCAGCTCACAGAGCTCTCGTTGGACCATCTGCTCAGCCCACTGCTTGTTCCTGTCTCAGGCACTGGTCCCAGTGTACTGTTCCTCCCTCCGTGGGATGGTGCCTCCTGCCTCTTCCTGTGTCTTCATCCTGCTAATGCACTGCAGTGGGTGTGACAAGGAGGTTAGTGAAAAGGGCAGGCGTATTTTACAGAAGCAGACCTATGCCTGGGTCTCCAGTATTCTTGCCTGGAGAATCCCAGGGACGGGGGAGCCTGGTGGGCTGCCGTCTATGGGGTCGCACAGAGTCGGACACGACTGAAGCGACTTAGCAGCAGCAGCAGCAGCAGCAAGATACTTGGGGGTACATCAGCTAGGCAGTTACTTTTGCTCTCTTAACCATGGGGTGTCATTTTTGGTCCACATTTGGGCAAAGTGCAATTGATTTTAGATTCTCATTGATTCTTATGAGACTCAAACTAAATGAGTTGTTGTTCAGTTGCTCAGTTGTGTCTGACTGTTTGCGACCCTGAGGACTGTAGCAGGCCAGGCTTCCCTGTCCTTCACTAACTCCCGGAGTTTGCTCAAATTCATGTCCATCGAGTCAGTGATGCTTTCTAACCATGCTATCATCCTTAGCCACTGCCTTCTCCTCCTGCTCTCAATTAATCAATCAATTAATTAAATCTATCAGTAAGTTAAACAATAAAATTAATCAATTAATGTTACTTAAAATTAGTTTAAACGTAAATTGATTTAACTTCTCCCTATGGAGAGGAATTAAGTTCTATGGAAGAAGATTTTGTCCAATGGAATTAATCTTTAGAAGACTGAAAACCATTTTAATATCTTGATGTTTTTCTCACAGCCACCCAGGAACAGATTTTTGTTCTTGGGATGTTATTTCCCCAGATGGGCTCACATACTTTAGAGTAGTTCAGGCCTTGGCATGTAACATCTGAATTGGTGTCTGATTTGTCATGGAATAATCAGGTCATGGAATGATCTTAGGGATTGACTTTGGCATTTGAACTTGTCATAGATCAGCCCCCAGAGTGACTGGCACTTTCCCTTCTTCTGGCAGGCGTCTCCATGAATGCATCTGGTTATCCATTCATTCATTCAGTCAGTACCCACCTGTCTTAATGAGTGTCTGTGTGTGCTGCTCTATGTATAGGTGGTGGGGGTACAGAGAAGATAAGGTAATGCAGTCTGCTGGGAAAGATATGCCTACATGGAACAACATGTTCCCAGTGCAGGGTAAAAGCCATTATGGGAGCACTGAAAAGCGGATGGGATGGAGAGAGATGTTCATGAAGGCTTCCTGGAGAGGCTGGCACCTTGAACAACACTGTAGAGACTTTAGTGGACTAATGATCCAGGGTCAGACTGAGCCGGCTCACCTCATCTGGTCTCACCCCTGGGATTAGGAAGGGGAAAACTCAGGTGTTCAGGGCAAAGAGCATAAAGCACATGCGTCCTGGCATGTTGGCCAATCCTAGCTGACTCAGGCACCGCATGTGTGTATATAAATATGCAGTGTAGACACGCAGCCACACGCCCACTCAAGTGCATTACGTGTCTCCCTACGCTCTCCTTTCCTGGCCCCCTGTGCAGTCCCCACCTCCGTTGTTCTCCATCTAAGGCATGTCTTGTTATATCTGGGCTGTTACAGACAAGGCTGTAATAAACTCTCTTGCACCTAGTCTTTTTCCTTTGAGAAGTGTTACTTGAGTTGCAAAATAATTAATGTTTACTATAAAAGGAGTACGTCAAGGCTGTATATTGTCACCATGTTTATTTAACTTATATGCAGAGTACATCATGAGAAATGCTGGACTGGAAGAAACACAAGCTGGAATCAAGATTGCCGGGAGAAATATCAATAACCTCAGATATGCAGATGATACCACCCTTATGGCAGAAAGTGAAGAGGAACTCAAAAGCCTCTTGATGAAAGTGAAAGTGGAGAGTGAAAAGGTTGGCTTAAAGCTCAACATTCAGAAAACGAAGATCATGGCATCTGGCCCCATCACTACATGGGAAATAGATGGAGAAACAGTGGAAACAGTGTCAGACTTTATTTTTCTGGGCTCCAAAATCACTGCAGATGGTGACTGCAGCCATGAAATTAAAAGACGCTTACTCCTTGGAAGGAAAGTTATGACCAACCTAGATAGCATATTCAAAAGCAGAGACATCACTTTGCCAACAAAGGTTCGCCTAGTCAAGGCTATGGTCTTTCCTGTGGTCATGTATGGATGTGAGAGCTGGACTGTGAAGAAGGCTGAGCGCCGAAGAATTGATGCTTTTGAACTGTGGTGTTGGAGAAGACTCTTGAGAGTCCCTTGGACTGCAAGAAGATCTAACCGGTCCATTCTGAAGGAGATCAGGCCTGGAATTTCTTTGGAAGGAATGATGCTAAAGCTGAAACTCCAGTATTTTGGCCACCTCATGCGAAGAGTTGACTCATTGGAGAAGACTCTGATGCTGGGAGGGATTGAGGGCAGGAGGAGAAGGGGACGACAGAGGATGAGATGGCTGGATGGCATCACTGACTCGATGAATGTGAGTCTGAGTGACCTCCGAGAGCTGGTGATGGATAGGGAGGCCTGGCGTGCTGCGATTCATGGGGTCGCAAAGAGTTGGACACGACTGAGCGACTGAACTAATAGATAATAACAGAAATGAGATTACATGATACCTACTTTTCAGTAAATTGCATTTTTTACTACAGACTATATCTCTAAACCATCAATTTAGGTCGAGCTATTTTTATATGGCTGTGTGGTAGTCCTTTATTAATTAATCTCTTATCAGCAAATTATTAATTAACAACCATTAATGGATGGACATTTTAATTAGCAATTCTTTTCTCTTGCAAAGATTGCCAAATGAATAATGGATCAAACATCTTTGCCCATGAATAACAGCATTTCAGTTGGAGAAATCCCTAGACATTTCTTGGGTAATTTCTAGAACATTTGTTTCTTATGACAGGGTGTGGTCCGCTGGAGAAGGGAATGGCAAACCACTTCAGTATTCTTGCCTTGAGAACCCCATGAACAGTATGAAAAGACAAAATGATAGGATACTGAAAGAGAAACTCCCCAGGTCAGTAGGGCCCCAATATGCTACTGGAGATCAGTGGAGAAATAACTCCAGAAAGAATGAAAGGATGGAGCCAAAACAAAAAGAATACCCAGCTGTGGATGTGTCTGGTGATAGAAGCAAAGTCCGATGCTGTAAAGAGCAATATTGCATAGGAACCTGGAATGTCAGGTCCATGAATCAAGGCAAATTGGAAGTGGTCAAACAAGAGATGGCAAGAGTGAATGTTGACATTCTAGGAATTAGCGAACTAAAATGGACTGGAATGGGTGAATTTAACTCGGATGACCATTATATCTACTACTGTGGGCAGGAATCCCTCAGAAGAAATGGAGTGGCCATCATGGTCAACAGAAGAGTCCGAAATGCAGTACTTGGATGCAATCTCAAAAACGATAGAATGATCTCTGTTCGTTTCCAAGGCAAACCATTCAATGTCACAGTAATCCAAGTCTATGCCCCAACCAGTAACGCCGAAGAAGCTGAAGTTGAAAGGTTCTATGAAGACCTACAAGACCTTTTAGAACTAACACCCAAAAAAGATGTCGTTTTCATTATAGGGGACTGGAATGCAAAAGTAGGAAGTCAAGAAACACCTGGAGTAACAGGCAAATTTGGCCTTGGAATACGGAATGAAGCAGGGCAAAGACTAATAGAGTTTTGCCAAGAAAATGCACTGGTCATAGCAAATACCCTCTTCCAACAACACAAGAGAAGACTCTATACATGGACATCACCAGATGGTCAACACTGAAATCAGATCGATTATATTCTTTGCAGCCAAAGATGGAGAAGCTCTATCCAATCAGCAAAAACAAGACCAGGAGCTGACTGTGGCTCGGACCATGAACTCCTTATTGCCAAATTCAGACTGAAATTGAAGAAAGTAGAGAAAACTACTAGACCATTCAGGTATGACCTAAATCAAATCCCTTATGATTATACAGTGGAAGTGAGAAATAGATTTAAGGGCCTAGATCTGATAGATAGAGTGCCTGATGAACTATGGAATGAGGTTCGTGACATTGTACAGGAGACAGGGATCAAGACCATCCCCATGGAAAAGAAATGCAAAAAAGCAAAATGGCTGTCTGGGGAGGCCTTACAAATAGCTGTGAAAAGAAGAGAAGCGAAAAGCAAAGGAGAAAAGGAAAGATATAAACATTTAAATGCAGAGATCCAAAGAATAGCAAGAAGAGATAAGAAAGCCTTCTTCAGTGATCAATGCAAAGAAATAGAGGAAAACAACAGAATGGGAAAGACTAGGGATCTCTTCAAGAAAATCAGAGATACCAAAAGAACATTTCATGCAAAGATGGGCACAATAAAGGACAGAGATGGTGTGGACCTAACAGAAGCAGAAGATATTAAGAAGAGGTGGCAAGAATACACAGAAGAACTGTACAAAAAAGAGCTTCAAGACCCAGATAATCATGATGATGTGATCACTGACCTAGAGCCAGACATCTTGGAATGTGAAGTCAAATGGGCCTTAGAAAGCATCACTACGAACAAAGCTAGTGGAGGTGATGGAATTCCAGTGGAGCTATTCCAAATCCTGAATGATGATGCTGTGAAAGTGCTACACTCAATATGCCAGCAAATTTGGAAAACTCAGCAGTGGCCACAAGATTGGAAAAGGTCAGTTTTCATCCCAATCCCAAAGAAAGGCAATGCCAAGGAGTGCTCAAACTACCGCACAGTTGCACTCATCTCACACGCTAGTAAAGTAATGCTCAAATTTCTCCAAGCCAGGCTTCAGCAATATGTGAACCGTGAACTTCCTGATGTTCAAGCTGGTTTTAGAAAAGGCAGAGGAACCAGAGATCAAATTGCCAACATCCGCTGGATCATGGAAAAAGCAAGAGAGTTCCAGAAAAACATCTATTTCTGCTTTATTGACTATGCCAAAGCCTTTGACTGTGTGGATCACAATAAACTATGGAAAATTCTGAAAGAGATGGGAATACCAGACCACCTGATCTGCCTCTTAAGAAATCTGTATGCAGGTCAGGAAGCAACAGTTAGAACTGGTCATGGAACAACAGACTGGTTCCAAATAGGAAAAGGAGTACGTCAAGGCTGCATATTGTCACCAAGTTTATTTAACTTATATGCAGAGTACATCATGAGAAATGCTGGACTGGAAGAAACACAAGTTGGAATCAAGATTGCCGGGAGAAATCTCAATAACCTCAGATATGCAGATGACACGACTCTTATGGCAGAAAGTGAAGAGGAACTCAAAAGCCTCTTGATGAAAGTGAAAGTGGAGAGTGAAAAGGTTGGCTTAAAGCTCAACATTCAGAAAACGAAGATCATGGCATCTGGTCCCATCACTGCATGGGAAATAGATGGGGAAACAGTGGAAACATGTCAGACTTTGTTTTTCTGGTCTCCAAAATCACTGCAGATGGTGACTGCAGCCATGAAATTAAAAGACGCTTGCTCCTTGGAAGGAAAGTTATGACCAACCTAGATAGCATATTCAAAAGCAGAGACATTACTTTACCAACAAAGTTTCACCTAGTCAAGGCTATGGTCTTTCCTGTGGTCATGTATGGATGTGAGAGCTGGACTGTGAAGAAGGCTGAGCGCCGAAGAATTGATGCTTTTGAACTGTGGTGTTGGAGAAGACTCTTGAGAGTCCCTTGGACTGCAAGAAGATCCAACCAGTCCATTCTGAAGGAGATCAATCCTGGAATTTCTTTAGAAGGAATGATGCTAAAGCTGAAACTCCAGTATTTTGGCCACCTCATGCGAAGAGTTGACTCATTGGAGAAGACTCTGATGCTGGGAGGGATTGAGGGCAGGAGGAGAAGGGGACGACAGAGGATGAGGTGGCTGGATGGCATCACTGACTCGATGGATGCGAGTCTGAGTGACCTCCAGGAGCTGGTGATGGATAGGGAGGCCTGGCGTGCTGCGGTTCATGGGGTCGCAAAGAGTCGGACACGACTGAGCGACTGATCTCTCTCTCTCTGTCTCTTGTTTCTTATAATTTCTGTGTCTCATAAGAAATAAACCAGTCACAATGTTTATTAAATAATTTTCTTTAAATCATCTACACATGCCACCTGTTAGACTGATTTTGGAATGGACTGAAGGTAATTAACAAACATTATTTCCTTCTCGACTCTGAAAGGAAGCTTCAGCCCTCAGTCCCAGGATGCTGTGGTTTATAGCGAAGGCTCCGACTGGGCTGTCCTTGCAAGAGAGGTGTTTCACCACGAGCAGCTGCAAAGTGCTTCTGGCTAAAGCAGAGACAGGCCAGGCTCACTGTTCACAGTTTAAGAAAAAGAAGCATAGTCTAGGGACCAGTGGCACCGTACTGCAGGTGGAGGCACCCTGCTGGCAATATTTCAGATTCTTGCTGACGACGGTCCATTAGAGCTTTTCCCCGCATGTACAGAGAGATAGGGACTAAGAAAGGGCAGTCCCGGGATAACTGCTGTGAGAAGGGGCCATTTCGGATAAGACACACTTGAACCCAAGAAAAGGCCGCTGACAGTTGAATGAGGGCCTTTTCACCATGAACTATCTCTGCTCGGGTAATACCTGGGCTCATGTCACCAGGAATTGTCAGGGAAGACTTCCTGGACTTTGTTATTTATAAATTATATTTCTTCAATGATTTCTTCAAATCATTCAGCCAGTATGGCTTGGCATCAAGGTATTTGACCTAGAGTCATAGTCATCTCTGACTTTAGGAAAATGTGAGACTTTTTTTTAACCTTCTCCTGATGCTGAAGTCCTAGGATGTCACTTTCAGGGTTACAGGTGATAAATTATAGCAGAAACATAATTTAAATTATGTAGTTTTACTTACTTTACTTAATTTTGCTGTACTTTTATGGAAACAAAAAAGGCTTGTTATAATATTAATAATGTATATTTTGTTGGCTTAACATTGGAGGCCTTTACAAGCATTTAACTAAAAAACGCATTACATTTATTTATTGAAGATTTATGTAAAATGTTATTGACAAAATCAAAATCATGAAAGCTGCCTCTCTGAAGCAACCCTACACAGATTTAAGATAGAAATAATGAAAGGTGGCTTACAAACTGATGACATTTTCAGAGAAATATATTGATATGTAAATATATTCTAGCCGAAGTTCCTTGACATAGTTTTCTTAATAATGATCACTGTGAAAGAGAAATACTAGTGAAAAAATCTACTCTCTCCTGGTTCCAAAAATTAACTTTCTTTCCCCCAGTAAAAGTAGAGACACTTTAGATTTTAGGACCCTCTTGGCTCCTAAAACCTAAGGGCTGTTTGAAAAATGGCCCTTTCAGCTTTTAGCAGCAGCCAGTTTAAATCCACAAGAGAGACGCCTAACGACTCTGCTTGAAATGGCAATCTGCCATTTCGGAAAATTGTAGCTTTTTGTAAGAAGAAAAAAGCTAGTAAGCCATTTAATTCACCCCCTTGGAGCTAGATGTAAGTTAAGGACAAAATAAGTAGGTTGAGCAGAAAAGATGCCGAATTCCTGTTTTAAAACTCTTGCAACCTGTGGTTGAAGTGGAGTCTGTCTTCATAACCTCCAGACTAGCTGTTCAAATAAAATCATTTTAAAGATGAAATATGGACACCATTCTGCCACTTATACATGGACAAAGGGTTCAGTTCAGTTCAGTCACTCAGTCACGTCTGACTCTGCAACCACATGGACCGCAGCACGCTAGGCTTCCCTGTCCGTCACCAACTCCCAGAGCGTGCTCAAACCCATGTCCATCAAGTCAGTGATGCCATCCAGCCATCTCATCCTCTGTCGTCCCCTTCTCTTCTTGCCTTCAATCTTTCCCAACATCAGGGTCTTTTCAATGAGTCAGTTTTCCGTATCAGGTGGCCGAAGGATTGGAGCTTCAGCATCAGTCCTTCCAATGAATATTCAGGACTGATTTCCTTTAGGATTGACTGGCTTGATCTCTTTGCTGTCCAAGGGATTCTCAAAAGTCTTCTCCAATACCACAGTTCAAAAGCATCAATTCTTCGGTGCTCATCTATCTTTATGGTCCAACTCTCACATCCATACATGACTACTGGAAAAACCATTGCTTTGAGTATATGGACTTTTGTCGGTAAAGTAATCTCTCTGCTTTTGAATATGCTGTCTTGGTTTGTCACAGCTTTTCTTCCAAGGAGAAAGGATCTTTTAATTTCATGGCTGCAGTCACCATCTGCAGTGATTTTGGAGCCCAAGGAAATAAAGTCTCTCACTATTTCCATTGTTTCCCCATCTATTTGCCATGAAGTGGTGGGACCGGATGCCATGATCTTGGTTTTCTGTATGTTGAGTTTTAGGCCAGCATTTTCACTCTCCACTTTCACTTTCATCAAGAGGCTCTTTAGTTCCTCTTCGCTTTCTGCCATAAGGGTGGTGTCATCTGCATATCTGAGGCTTTTGATATTTCTCCCAGCAATCCTGATTCCAATTTGTGCTTCTGCATATAAGTTAAATAAGTAAGATGACAGTATACAGCCTTAAAATGCTCTTTTCCCAATTTGGAATCAGTCCGTTGTTCCATGTCTGGTTTTAACTGTTGCTTCTGGATCTGCATACAGATTCCTCAGGAGGCAGGTAAGGTGGTCTGGTATTCCCATCTCTTTCAGAATTTTCCACAGTTTGTTGTTATCCACACAGTCAAAGGCTTTGGCATAGTCAAGAAAGCAGAAGTAGATGTTTTTCTGGAATTCTCTTGCCTTTTTGATGACCCAGTGGATGTTGGCAATTTGATCTCCAGTTCCTCTGCCTTTTCTAAATCCTGCTTGAAGATCTGGAAATTCTTGGTTTCTGAACTGTTGAAGCCTAGCTTGAAGAATTTTGAGCATTACTTTGCTAGCATGTGAGATGAGTGCAATTTTGTGGTAGTTTGAACATTCTTTGGTATTGCCTGTTTTTGGGGTTTGAATGAAAACTGACCTTTTCCAGTCCTGTGGCCATTGCTGAGTTTTCCAAATTTGCTGGCATATCGAGTGTAGCACTTTAACAGCATCATCTTTCAGGATTTGAAATAGCTGAACTGGAATTCCATCACCTCCACTAGCTTTGTTCATAGTGATGCTTCCTAAGACCATGAGTTTGCACTCCAGGATGTCTGGCTCTAGGTGAATGATCACACCATCGTGGTTATCTGGGTCATTAAGATCTTTTTTGTACAATTCTTCTGTGTATTCTTGTCACCTCTTCTTATTATCTTCTGCTTCTGTTAAGTCTATACCATTTCTGTCCTTTATCGAGCCCATCTTTGCATGAAATGTCCCCTTGGTGTCTCTAATTTTCTTGAAGAGATTTCTAGTCTTTCCCATTCTGTTGTTTTCCTCTATTTCTTTGCATTGATCACTGAGGAAGGCTTTATCTGTCCTTGTTATTCTTTGGATCTCTGCATTCAGATGGATGCATCTTTCCTTGTCTCCTTTGCCTTTCACTTCTCTTCTTTCGTCAGCTATTTGTAAGGATAAAGGAACAGCGGACAGCTAAGTGAGTGGTCTACCTCAAATGGTCGAATTTGTGAATTGAGGGGAAAAATATTGAACACTGAATCCCACATTTCTTTTATCTGGATTTTGCTGCATATACATACATATATAGATATATGTATGTATGTATGTATCTGGCCCTCTGGGGCTTCTCAGATAGTGTTAGTGGTTAAGAACCCACCTGCCATTGAAGGTAGATGTAAGAGGCACAAGTTCAATCCCTGGGTAGGGAAGATCCCCTGGAGGAGGGCATGGCAATCCACTCCTGTATTCTTGCCTGGAGAATCCCCATGGACAGAGAAGCCTGGGCTACAGTCCATGGGGTCACAAAGAGTTGGACACGACTGAAGCGACTTAGCATGCATGCACACATCTGGTCCTCTGTATAGATAGGTCCATGTTTTTATTTAGTTAGCCATCAAAAATGGCCCCTAAAAGTGAAAGCATACTTATGACCCAATTAACATTCGTAGGAAAAGAATAAGGTCACTGAAGGGTCTAACTCTGGTTGCCAATGTCACAGAGTAAAGCGTGGTCAGAGACCTTGTGGACAACAGCTATTCCAAATTCTACTGCCCTTGGACAACATGTGATAATCTTTGCAATTGTATCCATTTTGTTAGCGTGCTAACATCCAACTCGAGTTTGCTGAGCACCTATGCTGTACGAGATCCTGTGCTTTAACTCTAGGGATATGAGACAAGCCAGACACCGTCTCTGTTTTGGGGAAGTGTAACTTGCAGCAATAAGCACACTGACAAATCTGGATTTCCAAATTCCATCGTTCTCTTCAAGGAATCAGGACTCCACTGAGACAGGGCTGAGTCCATGTCTGGGCAGAGGAAAGTACAAGGTGAGCCTGAAACATTTCATTGTTTCTGAAAGCCGGAGAGAACACAGAGAAGGAGGGGTGGGTGTGGGTGGGAGGCAGGAGCTAGCCTGAAGAGGGTCCAGCAAGCCAAACAGGACAGTTTGAGTGTCCAAAACAAGAACATGCCATGAGTCCTCACTGTGACTAGGAAGAATGTGTGAGTGCATGGGGGTATTTAAGAAAGAGAGGGGGACGGGAGGCACTCTGCTGCACAGAATGCCAGCTGACAAATGTAAAACGAGTAATAGAATTTAAAAATCACTGCTCTACAACCACATCTATAATCAATTCAGGCAAGGATTATCAGCGGATATGAAGCCCATTATGTAAATGTTTGTGGTGGAACAAGATAGTCACATAGTCTTAGCACATTACCCACAGAAGATGCATTAAATACAAACAGGAAAAAGGTACTTTTACAATGGATAATCCTGGCATATATCATGTTAAAGAGGAGAGCAACTCTGTGCTCAGCAGCAATGGGATAAACTCTCATGGCGTATCTCCTGATGTGATGCAAGGAAATTACAAAACAGCATGCATGCCACACTTACTCTTCCGAAGAATGTTCCACCTGATACCGCCATGAGGTGGGAATCAGAAACATCCAGATCAGGAAACACTCCATCTGCAAGACTGTTAGCTGGATTACTCAAAATATCAAGGTCATGAGATTCAACCACAGACAGGGGACCAGCCCTGGGGTAAAGGAGATGGAAGAGAGACCTGGTCAAAATACAAGGTCATGAATGACAACAGACAGGGGACCAGCCCTGGGATAAAGGAGGCAGAGCGACCTGGCAGCCAGAAGCAAGGTGGACCCCTGGACTGGACTCTGGATATCGCGCACACACACAGAACAGCTCTGAAGAGCATTTTGATGACAATAGGGAAATTTGAATGAGGATTTATGTTTGGAAGTATTCTTGTGTAATATTACATTTATTTCCTGAGATAATCAAGTTGTAGTTTTGAAGGAGAATGCCTTTGCTCTTAGGAGACATATGGTAGGGAGTTTAAGGTGAATTATCATCTTTGCAACTAATATTCAAATGGTTGAGAAAAAGTGAAGTATGAGATGGTTGGATGGCATCACCGACTCAATGCACATGAGTTTGAGTAAGCTCTGGGAGCTGGTGATGGACAGGGAAGCCTAGTGTGCTGCAGTCCATGGGGTTGCAGAGTCGGACTCGAGTGAGCAACTGAGCTGATATGCATATAGATCTATATGTATACACATCTGTATCCAGCAACGTAGACAGATGTGCTCAGTTGCTAAGTCATATCTGACTCTTTGAGACCCCATAGACTGTAGCCCACCAGGCTTCAGACTTTCTCCATGGGATTTCCTAGGCAAGAATACTGGAGTAGGTTGCCATTTCCTTCTCCAAGATATATACACATATAGATGTGTATATATACATAGGAAATACAAATATTTGAGAGAGAAATAAAACAAAATACTAATATGTGGAGAACTGGTAAATCCAGGTGAACGATATATGAATGTTTGTTATATTATTGCAAAAACTTGGTGAGTTTGAGAAATTTCAAAATAAAACATTGGGGAGATTAAAAAAAAAACCACAGTTTAAGTCTAATGAGCACTTAATTAAAACAAAGACATTCCTTTCCTTGTAAAGGGACCTATAAACCTGCCGAGATCACAGTATGAATGAGATTGACTCTTCTTTCCTTCCATACCTCAGCCTTGCTAGAGATCTGACTTGTGTCCAATTTAGTTCAGTTCAGTTGCTCAGTTGTTTCCGACTCCCATGAATCCCATGAATCGCAGCACGCCAGGCCTCCCTGTCCATCACCAACTTCCAGAGTTCACCCACACCCATGTCCATTGAGTTGGTGAGGCCATCCAGCCATCTCATCCTCTGTCGTCCCCTTCTCCTCCTGCCCTCAATCTTTCCCAGCATCAGGGTCTTTTCCAATGAGTCAGCTCTTCGCATGAGGTGGCCAAAGTATTGGTGTTTCAGCTTCAGCATCAGTCGTTCCAGTGAACACCCAGGACTGATCTCCTTTAAGATGGACTGGTTGGATCTCCTTGCAGTCCAAGGGACTCTCAAGAGTCTTCTCCAACACCACAGTTCAAAAGCATCAATTCTTCAGTGCTCAGCTTTCGTTACAGTCCAGCTCTCACATCCATATATGACCAATGGACAAACCATAGCTTTGACTAGACGGACCTTTGCTGGCAAAGTAATGTCTTTGCTTTTTAATATGCTATCTAGACTGCAGCCATGAAATTAAAAGACGCTTACTCCTTGGAAGGAAAGTTATGACCAACCTAGATAGCATATTCAAAAGCAGAGACATCACTTTGCCAACAAAGGTTCGCCTAGTCAAGGCTATGGTCTTTCCTGTGGTCATGTGTGGATGTGAGAGCTGGACTGTGAAGAAGGCTGAGCGCCGAAGAATTGATGCTTTTGAACTGTGGTGTTGGAGAAGACTCTTGAGAGTCCCTTGGACTGCAAGGAGATCCAACCGGTCCATCTGAAGGAGATCAGCCCTGGGATTTCTTTGGAAGGAATGATGCTAAAGCTGAAACTCCAGTATTTTGGCCACCTCATGCGAAGTGTTGACTCATTGGAGAAGACTCTGATGCTGGGAGGGATTGGGGGCAGGAGGAGAAGGGGACGACAGAGGATGAGATGGCTGTATGGCATCACTGATTCGATGAATGTGAGTCTGAGTGATCTCCGAGAGCTGGTGATGGATAGGGAGGCCTGGCGTGCTGCAGTTCATGGGGTCGCAAAGAGTCGGACACGACTGAGTGACTGATCTGATCTGATCTAGGTTGGTCATAACTTCCCTTCCAAGGAGTAAGCGTCTTTTAATTTCATGGCTACAGTCACCATCTGCAGTGATTTTGGAGCCCCCAAAATAAAGTCTGACACTGTTTCCACTGTTTCCCCATCTATTTCCCTTGAAGTGATGGGACCAGATGCTATGATCTTTGTTTTCTGAATGCTGAGCTTTAGGCCAACTTTTTCACTCTCCACTTTCACTTTTATCAAGAGGCTCTTTAGTTCCTCTTTGCCTTCTGCCATAATGGTGGTGTCATCTGCCTATCTGAGGTTACTGATATTTCTCCTGGCAATCTTGATTTCAGCTTGTGCTTCTTCCAGCCCAGTATTTCTCATGATGTACTCTGCATATAAGTTAAAAAAGCAGGGTGACAATATACAGTCTTGATGTACTCCTTTTCCTATTTGGAACCAGTCTGTTGTTCCATGTCCAGTTGCTTCCTGACCTGCATATAGGTTTCTTAAGAGGCAGGTTAGGTGGTCTGGTATTCCCATCTCTTTCAGAATTTTCCACAGTTTATTGTGATCCACACAGTCAAAGGCTTTGGCATAGTAAATAAAGCAGAAGTAAATATTTTTTCCTGGAAGTCTCTTGCTTTTTCCATGATCCAGAGGATGTTGACAATTTGATCTCTTTTTCCTCTGCCTTTTCTAAAACCAGCTTGAACATCTGAAAGTTCACGGTTTACGTATTGTTGAAGCCTGGCTTGGATAATTTTGAGCATTACTTTACTAGCGTGTGACATGAGTGCAATTGTGCGGTAGTTTGAGCATTCTTTGGCATTGCCTTTCTTTGAAATTGGAATGAAAACTGACCTTTTCCAATCCTGTGGCCACTGCTGAGTTTTCCAAATTTGCTGGCATATTGAGTGCAACACTTTCACAGCATCATCTTTCAGGATTTGGAATAGCTCAACTGGAATTCCATCACCTCCACTAGCTTTGTTTGTAGTGATGCTTTCTAAGGCCCACTTGACTTCACATTCCAGGATGTCTGGCTCTAGGTGAGTGATCACACCATTGTGATTATCTGGGTCGTGAAGATCTGTTTTGTACAGTTCTTCTGTGTATTCTTGCCACCTTTTCTGAATATCTTCTGCTTCTGTTAGGTCCATACCATTTCTATTCTTTATCGAGCCCATCTTTGCATGAAATGTTCCCTTGGTATCTCTAATTTTCTTGAAGAGATCTCTAATCTTTCCCATTCTGTTGTTTTCCTCTATTTCTTTGCATTGATCACTTCTTATCTCTCCTTGTTATTCTTTGGAACTCTGCATTCAGATGCTTATATCTTTCCTTTTCTCCTTTGCTTTTCGCTCTCTTCTTTTCACAGCTATTTATAAGGTCTCCTCAGACAGCCATTTTGCTCTTTTGTATTTCTTTTTCTTGGGGATGGTCTTGATCCCTGTCTCCTGTACAATGTCACAAACCTCCTTCCATAGTTCATCAGGCACTCTATCTATCAGATCTAGTCCCTTAAATCTATTTCTCACTTCCACTGTATAATCATAAGGGATTTGATTTAGGTCATACCTGAATGGCTTAGTGGTTTTCCCTACTTTCTTCAATTTCAGTCTGAATTTGGCAATAAGGAGTTCATGGTCTGAGCCATAGTCAGCTCCTGGTCTTGTTTTTGCTGACTGTATAGAGCTTCTCCATCTTGGGCTGCAAAGAATATAATCAATCTGATTTTGGTGTTGACCATCTGGTGATGTCCATGTGTAGAGTCTTCTCTTGTGTTGTTGGAAGAGGGTGTTTGCTATGACCAGTGTGTTCTCTTGGCAAAACTCTATTGGCCTTTGCCCTGCTTCATTCCGTATTCCAAGGCCAAATTTGCCTGTTACTCCAGGTGTTTCTTGACTTCCTACTTTTGCATTCCAGTCCCCTATAATGAAAAGGACATCTTTTTTGGGGTGTTAGTTCTAAAAGGTCTTGTAGGTCTTCACAGAACTGTTCAACTTCAGTTTCTTCAGTGTTCCTGGTTGGGGCATAGACTTGAATTACTGTGATATTGAATGGTTTGCCTTGGAAACAAACAGAGATCATTCCGTCGTTTTTGAGATTGCATCCAAGTACTGCATTTTGGACTCTTTTGTTGACCATGATGGCTACTCCATTTCTTCTAAGGGATTCCTGCCCACAGTAGTAGATATAATGGTCATCTGAGTTAAATTCACACATTCTAGTCCATTTTAGTTCGCTGATTCCTAGAATGTTGATACATAGAGAGTAAGAAAGTCCAGTGTTTAGGGACATCCCTGGTAGTCCAGTGGTTCGGACTCCGCACTCTCACGGCAGGGTTCAGTCCTTCAGTCCTTGGTGGGGAACTGAGATCATGTATGCTGGAAGGTGCCACCAAAACCAAACAAAAAAGGAAAAGGTGAAGGACAGGGAAGCCTGGCTTGCTGCAGTCCATGGGGTCGCGAAGAGTCAGGCAGGACTGAGCAACTGAACTGACTGAAAAAAAAACCCAAAACACTGCCAGTTATTTCTCCAGCAAATGTGGGTTTATTTGGGATTAGCAGAGAATTGAAATTTGCAACCCTTGCAAGCCATGGTCAGCAAAATTAGGATTGCTTAACTAAAAGGATCTAAAATTAACTAAAGGATTAAATAAGGATCTAAAATTAACTAAAGGGAACTAAATTAGGATCACTTAACCTGTAGGAGCTGCAGAATCAATCCCTGGGTCAGGAAGATCCCCTGAGAAGGAAATGGCAGCCCAGTCCAGTACTCTTGCCTGGAGAATCCCATGGACAGAGGAGCCTGGAGGGCTACAGTCCACGGGGTCGCTAAGAGTCAAGATTCAGCAACTAAACAACAACAAACAAAAAGGAATTAGAAAGTTACTTTCTGTTCTAATTTCTCAACTAAAGGCAAATAGCAGAAAAAAACATGTCAGGATTAGTAATATTTTGCTTTCCTCTTAAGGGTGCTTAGTCATTCAGTTGTATCTGACTCTTTGCGACCCTGTGGGCTGCAGTCCACCAGACCCCCATCCACGAAATTTTCCAGGCGAGAATATTGGGTTGCTGTTTCCTTCCCCAGGGGGTCTTCCCAAGGCAGGGATCAAACACACATCTCTTTCGTCTGTTGCATTGTCAGACGGGTTCTCTACCACGGTGCCACCTGGAAAGCCCTCATTAATTTTTCTCCCACCCCGCCAGTGAGCACTCTGGGTCAGAGCCCCGTGCTGGACACCAGGGCCACACGGAAGACCAAGACAGGGCCTGCCTGCCCGGAAACCAGTCTCTCTAGTGAGAGCTACTAAATCACATTGAGAAATAGGGAAACACACTTTAATGCTTAACTAGTTGTCTTAGCTTGTATGAGTTTTTAAAAACAGAAGTCATACTTTAGTAAGTTCTATACTGTGAAGTAATCCATGTCTGGAGCAATGCCTACCAACAGAAGGATGTGGAAAGCTGGCATTCTTGTGAAACTGGCAGGGTCTTGGCTTTCTTGTCCGCTGAGATGAGCCTGTGGCTTGGAGTGGACTATGTAGAGGTGTTTATCTCACTCTGTAGAAATGTTATTAAAAATCTCTTAGCTCTCTCATCAGGAACTGTCATCTGAAAAATCATGAGTAACTTCTTGGAGAAAGAGTCTGTTGACTGGGAGACAGAAGTCAAGAGTGTTGCAGGTTTGTGGCATGACATCCTGCATGGACATAGCCCCTTAAGAGGACAGGGCTGCATTTACTTTATTTAATTAAAAACTTTTCTTTGTTGCCCTGGATCTTCGTGGCACGCGGGATTCTCTAGTTGCGGTGTGTGGGCTCAGTAAATGAGGCCTGGGGGCTTAGTTATCCTCGACACCTTAGTTTCCTGACCCAACTAAGGCTGAAACCAGGTCCCCTGTGTTGGAAGGCAGATTCCTAACCACTGGACAGCCAGGAAAATCCCAGGACAGGGATATTTCTAAGCTAAGTGGATGGATAGCTCCTCTCGGGCATGCTGTCAGTGCTCTCAGAGCACGCCCGAGAGGAGCTACCCATCGACCGAGGAAGGACGGCGGTGAGGACTGGCGCACTAAGCACGGCCGAGAGGAGCTACCCCACGACCGAGGTCAGGAAGGGCGGGGGTGAGGAGAGACCCCTCATCCAAGGTAAGGTGCAATGGCTGTGCTTTGCTGGAGCAGCCGGGAAGAGATACCCCACGCCCAAGGTAAGAGAAACCCAAGTAAGACGGTAGGTCTTGCAAGAGGGCATCAGAGGGCAAATACACTGAAACCATACTCACAGAAAACTAGTCGATCTAATCACACCAGGACCACAGCCTTGTCTAATTCAATGAAATTAAGCCATGCCCGTGGGGCAACCCAGGATGGGCGGGTCATGGTGGAGAGATCTGACAGGGTGTGGTCCGCTGGAGAAGGGAATGGCAAACCACTTCAGTATTCTTGCCTTGAGAACCCCATGAATAGTATGAAAAGGCAAAATGATAGGATACTGAAAGAGAAACTCCCCAGGTCAATAAGGGCCCAATATGCTACTGGAGATCAGTGGAGAAATAACTCCAGAAAGAATGAAGGGATGGAACCAAAGCAGAAAGAACACCCAGCTGTAGATGTGTCTGGTGATAGAAGTAAAGTCCGATGCTGTAAGAACAATATTGCATAGGAACCTGGAATGTCAGGTCCATGAATCAAGGCAAATTGGAAGTGGTCAAACAAGAGATGGCAAGAGTAAATGTTGACATTCTAGGAATTAGCTAACTAAAATGGACTGGAATGGGTGAATTTAACTCAGAGGACCATTATATCTACTACTGTGGGCAGGAATCCCTCAGAAGAAATGGAGTGGCCACCATGGTCAACAAAAGAGTCCGAAATGCAGTACTTGGATGCAATCTCAAAAATGACAGAATGATCTCTGTTCATTTCCAAGGCAAACCATTCAGTGTCACAGTAATCCAAGTCTATGCCCCAACCAGTAACACTGAAGAAGCTGAAGTTGAACGGTTCTATGAAGACCTACAAGACCTTTTAGAACTAACACCCAAAAAAGATGTCCTTTTCATTATAGGGGACTGGAATGCAAAAGTAGGAAGTCAAGAAACACCTGGAGTCACAGGCAAATTTGGCCTTGGAATATGGAATGAAGCAGGGCAAAGACTAACAGAGTTTTGCCAAGAAAATGCACTGGTCATAGCAAATACCCTCTTCCAACAACACAAGAGAAGACTCTATACATGGACATCACCAGATGGTCAACACCGAAATCAGATCGATTATATTCTTTGCAGCCAAAGATGGAGAAGCTCTATCCAGTCAGCAAAAACAAGACCAGGAGCTGACTGTGGCTCGGACCATGAACTCCTTATTGCCAAATTCAGACTGAAATTGAAGAAAGTAGGGAAAACCATTAGACCATTCAGGTATGACCTAAATCAAATCCCTTATGATTATACAGTGGAAGTGAGAAATAGATTTAAGGGCCTAGATCTGATAGACAGAGTGCCTGATGAACTATGGAATGAGGTTCGTGACATTGTACAGGAGACAGGGATCAAGACCATCCCCATGAAAAAGAAATGCAAAAAAGCAAAATGGCTGTCTGGGGAGGCCTTGCAAATAGCTGTGAAAAGAAGAGAAGTGAAAAGCAAAGGAGAAAAGGAAAGATATAAACATCTGAATGCAGAGTTCCAAAGAATAGCAAGAAGAGATAAGAAAGCCTTCTTCAGCGATCAATGCAAAGAAATAGAGGAAAACAACAGAATGGGAAAGACTAAGGATCTATTCAAGAAAATCAGAGATACCAAAGGAACATTTCATGCAAAGATGGGCTCGATAAAGGACAGAAATGGTGTGGACCTAACGGAAGCAGAAGAGATTAAGAAGAGGTGGCAAGAATACACAGAAGAACTGTACAAAAAGAGCTTCACGACCCAGATAATCATGATGGTGTGATCACTGACCTAGAGCCAGACATCCTGGAATGTGAAGTCAAGTGGGCCTTAGAAAGCATCACTAGGAACAAAGCTAGTGGAGGTGATGGAATTCCAGTGGAGCTATTCCAAATCCTGAAAGATGATGCTGTGAAAGTGCTGCACTCAATATGCCAGCAAATTTGGAAAACTCAACAGTGGCCACAAGATTGGAAAAGGTCAGTTTTCATCCCAATCCCAAAGAAAGGCAATGCCAAAGAGTGCTCAAACTACTGCACAATTGCACTGATCTCACATGCTAGTAAAGTAATGCTCAAAATTCTCCAAGCCAGGCTTTAGCAATATGTGAACCGTGAACTTCCTGATGTTCAAGCTGGATTTAGAAAAGGCACAGGAACCAGAGATGAAATTGACAACATCCGCTGGATGATGGAAAAAGCAAGAGAGTTCCAGAAAAACATCTATTTCTGCTTTATTGACTATGCCAAAGCCTTTGACTGTGTAGATCACAATAAACTCTGGAAAATTCTGAGAGAGATGGGAATACCAGACCACCTGATCTGCCTCTTGAGAAATCTGTATGCAGGTCAGGAAGCAACAGTTAGAACTGGTCATGGAACAACAGACTGGTTCCAAATAGGAAAAGGAGTACGTCAAGGCTGTATATTGTCACCATGTTTATTTAACTTATATGCAGAGTACATCATGAGAAATGCTGGACTGGAGGAAACACAAGCTGGAATCAAGATTGCCGGGAGAAATATCAATAACCTCAGATATGCAGATGATACCACCCTTATGGCAGAAAGTGAAGAGGAACTCAAAAGCCTCTTGATGAAAGTGAAAGTGGAGAGTGAAAAGGTTGGCTTAAAGCTCAACATTCAGAAAACGAAGATCATGGCATCTGGTCCCATCACTACATGGGAAATAGACGGAGAAACAGTGGAAACAGTGTCAGACTTTATTTTTCCGGGCTCCCAAATCACTGCAGATGGTGACTGCAGCCATGAAATTAAAAGACGCTTACTCCTTGGAAGGAAAGTTATGACCAACCTAGATAGCATATTCAAAAGCAGAGACATCACTTTGCCAACAAAGGTTCACCTAGTCAAGGCTATGGTCTTTCCTGTGGTCATGTATGGATGTGAGAGCTGGACTGTGAAGAAGGCTGAGTGCCGAAGAATTGCTGCTTTTGAACTGTGGTGTTGGAGAAGACTCTTGAGAGTCCCTTGGACTGCAAGGAGATCCAACCAGTCCATTCTGAAGGAGATCAGCCCTGGGATTTCTTTGGAAGGAGTGATGCTCAAGCTGAAACTCCAGTATTTTGGCCACCTCATGCGAAGTGTTGACTCATTGGAGAAGACTCTGATGCTGGGAGGGATTGAGGGCAGGAGGAGAAGGGGATGACAGAGGATGAGATGGCTGGATGGCATCACTGACTTGATGGATGTGAGTCTGAGTGACCTCCGAGAGCTGGTGATGGACAGGGAGGCCTGGCGTGCTGCAGTTCATGGGGTCGCAAAGAGTCGGACACAACTGAGCGACTGATCTGATCTGATCTGAAGTGGATGGAATGCAGAGACTAAGACAAAGACTGCAGCATCCGTCACTTGTTCATCTGATGGTTTGTGTAACCGATCCAGGTTTCTAAGTTGGCATTTAATTCTTTTTTTAAAAAAAGAATAATTTTAAAATTCTCATTTATTTTGACAATGGGTAAAATTAGCATTGAAATTATGATGAGGAAACACACACATGGTTAACATAGATGCTATTCTAGTTTTCAATATGTTTATCTTGACAAACCAATGTAGATGATCTTTTATGTAATTTTTAAAATTTTATTAAAATTTTTTATTTTATGTTGGTGTATAGCTGTTTGACAATGTTGTGTTAATTTCAGGTGTGTGTACCGCAAAGTGATTCAGTTATACATATCAGTTATACATATATTTGTATCTATTGTTTTTCAGATTCTTTTCCCATTTAGATTATTCCTGAGTATTGAGCAGAGTTCCCTGTGCTGCACAGGAGCTCCTTGTGGGTTATCTGTTTTAAATACAGCAGTGTGTCCAGGTCCATCCCAAATTCCCAATCTATCCCCCTTCCCTTCCCCTCTGGTAACCAGAAGTTCATTCTTTAAAGTCTGTGAGTCTGTTTCCTGTTTTGTAAATATAAACACTATATTTATTAAGTATCTTTACAGTTTATGTAAATGTAGTTGCAGAACTATTCCTGCATAAATTATACTTCAGACATCCAATTTGGGTCATCGCCTCTTGGGTAAGACAAATAATGATCATCTCAGCAGAGAAGGGCAGCTCATTTGTCTATGCAAATTCAGACTCGCTTCGTTGTTCAGCTATCTTTGCCACAAACATCCTGTGTACAGTTAAAATTTTGACATGGACACTGTCAGTTTTTAGTTGAGAAGTTCAATTTGGCAAAAAATTTAACATTTTTAAACAAATAGAATCCAAATGTTTTCTGTTCTGTATTTTGTTTTATAGGCAGATTCTGGGTTTTTGATATTGCAAAACTTGTGAAATGCAGACATGTCATACTTTCCAGGGAGACTGAAGGCTGAGGCTTCTACCAAAGATAGCCGATGGCAGGTGATAAGGGGATTTGGGAGGAAAACAGTCTTAAGGCAAGTTACTAGTTTGTCTTGTTAAATTAGGAGCACAGTTGGTTAGCTGGTAGATTTTTGGCTACAGACGTCTTAAGGACCAGAGAGTAATTTCTTCTAAAGAGGAATGGATTCACAGGTCATCAAAATATGACAGTTTAGATTTGAAAGGATAAGAGTAGTTATAAGATGAGCTGAGGAGTGTCTATGGAGCCCGAGACGAAAAGACAGAGAGCTGCATCTACAGAATGGGTAAAGGAACAAGAGCTGTTGGAGGGGACCGGAAACCCAAGGGGCCCAATCGCCCCCTCACGTCGAAATGAGCTCAGCCGAGCGTCCTAAGCGGTGGACTGTTTAGGGTCCACAGTGTATCCGCGTCAGATGGAGGGCAGAGGGTCCCTACCGTAGCGCCGTCTCACGGCCGCTCGGTAAGCCTCCACTCAGACACTTTGAGAAAGCACTGGAGTTAGCAAGCCTGGACTGAATTCCAGTTCCTCCATTTGTCACATGACCGTGGGCATGTTTAACTTCCGAGCCTTGGTTTTCATCTGTAAGATGGGGAATGGGGCAGCATATGATTCTCGTTATATGTATTTCAAGGGGTTGTGGGCAAATAACACATTTGACAACGATTTGTGAACTGCAGAGTGCGCTAGGATTGAAGGACTCTGTTATCACTGTTGGAGCTCGGAGTTTACCTGGGCTGATACTCTCAGACTGGAATGGAAACGGGTTAAATTTGGACAATTTGGGGCCAGAATGGGTGCAAAAACTTCATTTTCAGTCTTTTCTTAAAGTGAGGGCATTTTTCTTCTTCTTTTTTTAAAATTTATTTATTGTGCTGCATTGGGTCTTAGCTGCAGCCTGCAGGATCTTTGGTCCTCATTCAGTATGTGGGGTCTAGTTCCCTGACCAGGGATTGAACGCAGTCCCCCTGCATTGGGAGTCTTAGCCACTGGATCACCAGGGAGGTCCCAAGTGAGGACATTCTTAAAAAAATAGGTAGGCAGGAAAAAGATGCTATTTTATTTCCTTTTTGACTTTTAAACAGTCTCTTATATTTGCAGATCTGCTCCCTTGTGAAGTTGGGCTCACTGGTGCCGGGTTAGCCATGTGGTGAGCAGTGGGTACTGTCAGGGCTCAGATCCCCTCAGATCCCTGTATCCTTGGACCTCTGATGCTGGGCAAGATTGAGGGCAGGAGGAGAAGGAGACAACAGAGGAGGAGATGGTTGGATGGCATCATCGACTCAGTGGATGTGAGTTTGACCAAGCTCCAGGCGATGGTGAGGGACAGGGAAGCCTGACATGCTGCAGTCCATGGGGTCACAGAGAATCGGACGTGACTGAGCAACGGAGCAACAGCAACAACGAACAACAACAAATCCTTGGACCTCTGCTGAGTGCCGGGCACCCCTCCTGCCCTCCTGCTCTTCCCCTCCCCCTACTCCCCTCTGTTTTGTCTGGGGATTTTACGGCCCACCTGCCATCCTTTCTGGAGTCCTGGGGCCGCTGGAGCTGCCCTGTCTGTTTGCCACAGAGATCGAAGCCCCTGGAGTTTGCAGTCCCCTCCAGACCATCAGTCCACAGCCTGTAGCCAAGCCCAGCTTGGTGAGAGGTGCTGAGCCCAGCTCTCTTGCCCTGAGCTAGGATGAACCCCACCCTGCACACAATTTGCACTTCAGAGCCCCGCTGTGGGATCCAGAAGGGTGGTGTTTGACCTGAAGCGACCCCTTCTTCACTCAGTCTGCTCTCCTCTCCTGCTTCCCCGCCCCCTTCCTGGTTTTCTCCTCTAGCGCATCCCTAACCACCCCCCCAGGGTCTGAACTTCCTTGGCTCAGGCTGGGGTCTGCCTGGGGACACCTGAGACAGTGACTCCACCAGGAGCACCTGAAGCTGTTTCCACTGGATCCCTCCTCACACCAAATCATCTGGAATTAAGTTTCAGTGTACATAAAGAGTTTTGTTTCTATCTTATATAATTCTTATATCAAAGCTATAATGGTGATATAAAGAAGTCGATGAATAAGTTGATAGACCCAACCAAGAGCCCTATAAAATACCCCTCACAATTTTGAAAGACTAAGCCAAGCCATGATAATTTTGAAATGTTTTGGTTTGAATCTATACTCTGAGTCCCAAACATTAATGCATGCTGTGTGTCTGACCCGACCATCACTGCTTTGCGTGCGTCATCAAATTTCTTTCAAGGCTTCCCCAATGCTGAGCAGGTAGAGAATCTACCTGCAGGACAGGAGACACAGTGGGTAGAGGTTGGATCCGTGAGTTGGGAAGATCCCCTGGAGAAGGAAATGGCAATCCATTCCAGTACTCTTGCCTGAAAAATCCCATGGACAGAGGAGCCTGGCGGGCTATATGACTAAGCAACTGTGCACGCACGCATGTCTAATTTCTTTAGCAAATCTGTGAGGCTGGGCTTACCACCCCCAACTTACAGATGAAGAAACTGAGGCTCTGGAGGTGAGGTAACTAGTTCCGGATGGTACAGTAGATGGCGGAATACTCAAATTGGACTCCTGACCCTATGTACTTGCCAACAAATTATATTGCCTCAAAATGGGTAAAATAACAAATCTTTCAATCTGGTTTCTTCCTTGTTAATTGGGTTAAACAAGAATATGTTCTTTTATAGAATTCTTGATTTAAAATTATTCCAAATCCCATGAAAACTCTTATACAGTATAAAGTATTAGAAGTTGCTCATGAAAAATCTTTTTCCCTCTGAGCGGCTTGGAAAGGACCCTCGCGTAGTAACGAGAGATCCTGTCATGAAAGACTCCTGGAGAGAGTGTCTAAGCGAAGAAGCACTTCTTTGAAAAATGGCCATTTTGGTATTTCAGGCCACTTAAGAATATGACATTAGCTCCCTTTGGACATTTGATTGATGGTAGAAAAGCTAAGAAAGACAGAGCTTTGAGCCACTAGACTCTGTGTATTTCTAGCTATCAGCACAATGGATTAAATAGTGCTTTTCATTTGAGGATGTTTTAAGAATGATTAAACGCACTGTTTCATAATTTCTAATCAGTTTTCCTATCCCCTTTGGCCCCAGGAAAGGCTATGGATGAAATTCAGTCAGGCAGAGAAAGGGTCACCATCCTTGCTCTGGGAATTGTTTGAAAATTCTCCAAGGATATGTGGTCAAGTCCACTTCTGTGTGATGACAGATGGGCCATATATTTCTCTACAAAGTGAGCCATTTCTCTGAAAAGGCTGGAGCTGTTAAGCTGTGGCGGAGAAACGTGCAGAAGTGTATCAAGAGGAAGGGTCTGTAACCTTACAGACTACCCCGCAACTAAATAAAAACAGTTATGCCGGAAATACTGAAAAAATAACCGTGTGCTGATGGAGGAGAAGACCAAAGGAAAGGGAAGTTCAGAGACAGCCTGGCCCTGAACGTCTGGCTGAGCCCCTCGCCTGCGAGTGGAGCTCGGAGAAGCAAGGGGCTAGCGCTCCAGTGTGCTGAGAGGCAAAGAATTAAGACCAGCTGAGTTTCTGTGCGAGACGAAATGGCCTTCCAAACCCCACTCCTGTCTGTGGGAAGTAGCTGCATAAATGTTTTACCGTTCCATAAAATTCCTCCGCATGTGCTTGCTTCGGTTGTTTTTAATGTGCTTCTTGAATACCGTACCTGAAATAGCTTTTGTAGCCTGAGATGGTGGAGATGCACGCATTTTAAATGGAAGCCGTCCCGGGAGCTGGGTGGCAGGGTAGGCGAGCGTGAGGACAGAGGCAGGAACGCGGAGGCAACCAGGGGAGGCAGGGACGGAGGAACGTAGAGAAAAGAAATGGGGAGCAGAAAGCTGAGGACGAGGTTGAAAGGCATCAGACGGATGTGCCAAAAATATGTAATCAATCAGAATTCTGAAGAAAACTCCAGTTTCAAGTGGTATCTTTTTAAAAATTTGAAATCCATCCTCAAGGACTCAGCAGACCTCTCTGTGTTTATAATGAAAGTGAAAGTGTTAGTCACTCCGTTGTGTCCGACTTGCTGTGAATCCCAAGGACTGCAGCCTGCCAGGCTCCTGTGTCCATGGACTTCTCCAGGCAAGAATACTGGAGTGGGTAGCCGTTCCCTTCTCCAGGGGATCTTCCCGACCCAGGGATGGAACCGGGATCTCCTGCATTGCAGGAGATTCTTCATCATCTGAGTCACCAGGGAAGCCATAGATTGTCCCTATTTTGGAATTTTTTAGTCCGTTCTATTTTTTTAAAAGTCTTTATTGAATTTGTTGCAATTTGCTTTTGTTTTATGTTTTGCTATTTTCCACTGTGAGGCATGTGGGATCTGAGGTCCAGACCAGGGGTCAAGCCCACACCCCCTACACTGGAGGACTCATCTCAACCACTGGCCCACCAGGGAAGTCTATTTTGGTGCATTCTAAATCTTTAGCGTTCCATTCTCAACATTTTCCTTTAAGAGGCTTCAGAGCCAGGTAGATCTTGCCCAGGGAGAAGCATATCCAAATTCATATGACAGATTTGAAATCATATTTATTTAATTAGTCACTATTTCTATGAGATGTCTCTGGACACACACACACATACACACAAAAGAAAAAAAAAGAAGAAAAAAAGAGCCCAACAGGTCTGTTCATTAAAACATCTCTTCCTGTGTGTGCTGAGAATGTCAAGTGACCACTGCATTCTCCTCCAGGGAGCTTATAATCAAGCCCAGGACCCAGTTAGATGAGAAAAAAAAAAGGGGGGGCTTTTTTTCCCTAGTCTTAACAAAGTCATATTCTTTCTTCCACCAATCCTTGCCCTCTGTAAAAAATAAAATAAAAATTTTAAACCTGTTTATAAAAAAAAATGTTTCCACCTATTAGGCCATAATAAGGAACAGGAGTTTTGTTTAGTATGGAGACAGGATCAGTCCTATTTTCACTGTGTCCTGCACTCATGCCTAAGGAACTCTTAAGAAGCAGACTTTCCTGATAGTCTTTTTTTTTCTCCCTCAAGGGTTACGTGTTCGCCAAATCTATAGAAAACTAAACGCCCAGCACTGTTTTAGATATTAGAAAACATGGGGTAGATACAGACACCCCCTGCCTTCAGCCTGAAATGCTGTGGGGGACACACGGATCTGAGGGTTGTTGTGGAAGTGATTTTGCATAAAGTTCAGGGATGGAGATCTCAAGTGCCTGCAGGGCCCAGACAGGCACTATAAAGGTGTGAAGGTTAGCCTACGCAAGGCATCTGGTTTGGGTGGGACCTATGGTGAAACCGAAGACTTTGAAATTAAAAAAAAAAAGTCTTAAAGTACTGACGGCAAAATGGCACCAGATTTGGCAGATATGGCTGGAGACTGTAAGTAGGCCAGGTCTGGCCCAGAGACGTGGAGTCCTTAGGAGATTTTATGAAGGCACGGAGGGGAAATAAGGGAAAGCATCACACATCTTGCCAGAAGCTTGGAGATTAAACCGCCTTTGTCAGGGAAGGTTTTCTAGGAAAAAAATCATTACTGTCATATAAAATAAGGATGGGCTTCCCCCGTGGCTCAATGGTACAGACCCCGCCTACCAATGCAGGAGACGCAAGAGACATGGGTTCGATCCCTGGGTCAGGAAGATCCCCTGGAGGAGAAATGGCAGCCCACTCCAGGATTCTTGCTTGGGAAATGCCAGGGGCAGAGGCACCTGGAAAGCTGCAGTCCATAGGGGTCACAAAAGAGTCAGACACGACTTCGCGACTAAACAAAATGGAGATGCATTTTACTGCATGGAAGGCCCTTAAAGTGTGGGAGAGACCAGGAGGCTGAGTGGCTTGTTCAAACCAGTGTTTCTCTTCTCAGCATCCCTCTTAGCCCATCATGCACTCTTAGCTGACTCGAACACATTTGTTTTGAGCCTGGGAAGGCCAGAGAATAGAGATGGGGAGAAGGGATGGTGAAACCGAGGCCAAAGAGGAAGACTTTTTCCTCCTCCTCCAACCAGGGGCATAGAAAGGCTGATTCTGGAGAAGAGCATCCATTCTTAGGATCCTGCCCAGCTCGGGTACCAAAATCGTCCATGCACCACAGCAGGAGTACAGCAAGGAGCGGGTGCTTGCTCCTAAATCTCTGGTGATGAATCACATGTATTTATTTCAGTGTCAGAGAAAAATTTCCTGAGAACCTTCTGTGAGCATTAAGATGTCATCCATTTCAAGGGGAAGAAGTCTCCAGTCTTTCGCTCTCTGAAGGCACATTATTCTCCAGCACATTAATTGGTCCCGTTAGATTGATTTTTGAAAGATGGTACCTGGCTGAGGAAAAATTCTGATTTCCTAGTGCAATTATCTGCTGAGTACTTATCTTTCCAGGAAAAGCTCTTCACCAAAAGCTCTTTAGTGGTGAGTTTCAAGGAAGGTTTTGAAATGACATTTTAAAGAAGAGATAAGAATGGTTCTGTTGAGGATTTAAACTTTTCTTTAAAAGAATTTTAGGTGTTGGCAATTTCCTGAATAGCGGAGTCCTGAAATAAATGAGCAGAGACGGCTCAAACATGAGAGCGTGAGCCTGCCAAGTGAGAACGGCAGTGTCCGAGGCACCGCAGGGATGATACTCATGGTCTCATTCTCGGGCCAAGTCCTGAGTTTCTTCTGCAATATTTGTTGGGAATCTAGCCTCTGTTTGAAGTCTTCTAGGTTTGAGGAAATTTACAGTCTGTTAATGAAACTCATTCTATTTTTCTTGACTTCCCAAGTCATTTAGAAATTCTTCCTTAAAGTAAAAAATGCGTGTCTGTGTGTGTATATCTTTTTATTAATTCCAATTACTATTTGCTTTTGTTATTTAGTGACTAAGTCATGTCCAATTCTTTGTGACCCTATGTACTGTAGCCTGCCAGGCTCCTCTGTCCGTGGGATTCTCCAGACAAGAATACTGGAGTGGGTTGCTATTCCCTCCTCCAGGGGACCTTCCCAACACAGGGATTCGAATCCGAGTCTCCTGCTTTGGCAGGCAGATTCTTTACCATTGAGCCACCAGAGAAGCCCCGAGGGAAGCCACATCAGTTACTATGGAATACACTAAATAAAATGGAATCTTCTTGTAAATAGACTGGATTTATTGGAAGGTAGCTATTATCACTCTCTAGATACAATCATTAAACCTTGTTTTCCTCTCTGTTTCATTTTTCTAGTTCAGTTAGAACATTGCTGGTAGAAAGCTGTTTTTTCTAAACTCAGGGAGGGCCAGGATGGAGTGGATGTACATTTATGTATCTACCAAGATCTCTCCTGGATCAGGAGTCTGAGGGAGAAGTAAAATTCATAATAGGTTTGACTTCTGGGCTTGGGAGCTCTACCACCTAATAGGGAGCTTTGCACTGCTAAGGGCTACTTTGTGAAAGAGCACTTGAGGATGAATGGCAGGTCAGCTCTCAGATGGGGTGAATTGGGGAAGGCTTCATGGAGGAGGTGAAATACTCAGGAGTTGGAAGACCCAAAGATACATTGTTATAACAAACTCTGGGTCAGGATTCAGATGTCTGCTGCTGCTGCTGCTGCTAAGTCACTTTTCAGTCGTGTCCGACTCTGTGGGACCCCATAGACAGCAGCCCACCAGGCTCCCTCCCTGGGATTCTCCAGGCAAGAACACCGGAGTGGATTGCTATTTTCTTCTCCAATGCATGAAAGTGAAAAGTCAAAGTGAAGTCGCTCAGTCGTATCCGACTCTTAGCGACCCCATGGACTGCAGCCTACCAGGCTCCTCTGTGCATGGGATTTTCCAGGCAAGAGTACTGGAGTGGGTCTAGAGTTACTCTAAAGAAGCTGGCTTTCTTACTACCAGGTTAAAGCAGAGACTGATAAATAAAACCAAAGCAAATTTAGGCCAAAATCCTTTTTGCTCTTTGATAGCAAACTTTTCTGTGTCTATAAGCTTTTGAGGATTTGTCAGGTGGTTCTAAACGTAATTGGTACTCTTTATTTTTCTTTTAAAAATAATGTAATTTATTTGAAGGGCTTCCCAGGTGCAGCAGAAACTAACACAACATTGTAAAGCAACCATACATACTCCAATAAAAATTAATTTAAAAGATGTAATTTATTAAAATAATAAAGGAAGTATAACTGTAACCCTAAGTTTCAGCTATAACTTTAACAAATAGGAAATGGAAGGGTAACATTAACAGACAAACAATAGTCAGGAAACAGTGCCATTAAGAAAATATACATATCCATGGGGCCTGTGTTCCTCATCAGGTCCAACTCCTGTGACAATTTGGACAGTAGCCTGCCAGGCTCCTCTGCCCATGGGGTTTTCCAGGTAAGAATACTGGAGCGGATTGCCATTTCCTTCTCCAGGGGATTGTCCCGACCCAGGGATCAAACCCACATCTCCTGTGTCTCCTGCATTGCTGCTGCTGCTGCTAAGTTGCTTCAGTCGTGTCTGACTCTGTGCAATCCCATAGACGGCAGCCCACCAGGCTCCTCCGCCCCTGGGATTCTCCAGGCAAGAACACTGGAGTGGGTTGCCATTTCCTTCTCCCATGCATGAAAGTGAAAAGTGAAAGTGAAGTCGCTCAGTCATGTCTGACTCTTAGCGACCCCATGGACTGCAGCCTACCAGGCTCCTCCATCCATGGGACTTTCCAGGCAAGAGTACTGGAGTGGGGTGCCATTGCCTTCCTGCATTGCAGGCAGATTCTTTACCCACTGAGCCGCTGGGGAAGCCAATACATATCAACTTCCTGCGTTTAATCATCTCATGAGCCAACTTCTTAGATGCAGTCTGCACTGCCCACTCAAAGTATAAGAATAGCAGGGAACTCCCCTGGTGATCCAGTGGTTAAGAATCTGTCTTGCAATGCAAGGGACATGGGTTGGATCCCGGGTCTGGGAACTAAGACCTCACGTGCCACGTGCCACAGGTACTGAACTTGCGTGCTCTGGAGCCCTAGCTCTGCAACTAGAGGGTTTGTGCGCCTCAACAAAAGAGCCCCTCTGTTTCAGCTAAGACTTGAGGCAGCCAAAATAGTTAATTAATTAGTTATTTTAAAAAGTTTCAAATGATGAGAACAACAGAATTTTAGAATTGAAAAAGGACTTACAGTTTTACGGAAAAAAAAAAAAAAAAGACTTTCTACCCAAAATAGAAGTCCCTAATGTGGAAATAAACTCAATAATACACTTAAGTGATGTCACTGAGAATTTGTTGGGTGCACCTCCACCCATTGATCCTAGCTTAATTCCTACTTATCTTATTCAAGAACACCAGATGTCATTGGTGTTCTTATTCTGAAAATATAGCAACATGGATTTTTATCTAAGAAGGAAATAAATTTCCTCAAACTATTCAACAACTTTTCTTACTATGTAACACATTCATGTAGGGATTTTAATATAGATTATGCATTCTCAAAATAACTTCTTCGTGATAAAATTAAGACCATTTTTCACCCTTCATAAATCATTAGTCTTTGTTGAGCATTTTCTTCAGCTCTCCATCACTGTTTCCCCTTTGGGCTGAAACCAAGCATGGAAAATTTCACCTTACCAGACAGGCCTTTTTGGAACCCATAAGCAGTGGTCAGGGAGTTAAATTTATATTTAACTTCACATGCTTTTTTACCACAAATGATATAATATGGGGTACTGAACGGTCTTTTTAAATTTTTTTTTTTTCTGGTATAATTGAGTTAGCTTGCTGGTTTGTTCAATTTTTTTATGAGCCACTTATAGAGTTATTTAGGTATTTCAGTATACTCGGACCTCCGTCTCTCACAATTGAATGTCTGAAGCTTTTTTTTTTTTTTTTTCCTTTTTGGCTACATAAATAAGAGGATTTCAGACAGGCAAAATATTTCCATGCTGCAAAACAATAAGGTGATTATGTATCATCTGAGGTTATTTGGAATCCCCAAATATAAAGAATGTGGACATAAGCTAACATAGATCTCAAATGTTCTCTACATTGATACGATTTGAGATTGAATTTTATAAAGAAATAGTGTTCTTGCCTGGAGAATCCCAGGGGCGGGGGAGCCTGGTGGGCTGCCGTCTATGGGGTCGCACAGAGTCAGACACGACTGAAGCGACTTAGCAGCAGCAGCAGCAGCAGCAGCAAGGGGACTATGTTGGGAGAGTAAGACACTTGATTCCTTTTTATTTCCTCATGTAAGCTTTTATGAGTTTAAAAAATGGACAAAAATAGGCATTTGAGAAGTTGGAAACATTTAATCAACAGTGACAAACTTAAACTCCATAGGTGTGCTGGAAATTAACACGGAGCCTGGAATCCTGATTATTTATTTATTCGTTTATTTGTATGCACATATTTATTTCTTCATCACTTTGAGTCATATGGATAAAAACTAGTATCACCTGGGAATTAAATCCTTTGGGAAATAAGGAGAGAAAAAAGTGGCTAGAAGTACAAAAATTAAGAAGTAGCAGAGGAAGCCCGGTGAAAGTCTGGAGGACCTATGAGTAGGTACAGGAGGCAGTGGGAAGTAATAACCTTGACGGGGCTTGCCTTTTTGCTCTAGGTGTCCTGGAATTCTTTGGGAAGGTGTAGACAGAGTGAGGTCACGGAAGTCATAAGTATTTGGAATGAGATGGGGAGCAACGCTAGAGGAGCAATTGCCACTTCTAACTGCTGGAAGGTGTGCCCTGAATCTGTCAGCAAGATTTCTGTCTGGGTTCAGTTGGATAAACAGCACGGCAAGGAGATCAAACCTCACTTATTCTGGGTCTTCATCGGCCCCTGGAGAAAGTGACTGTCTCAGTTACCTTTTTTTTATTATTATTATGACTTTTGGCCTTCATTCTGCTTAAGCTGTTTGCTTTCGAGTCTTCATATCGGGGTTTCCAGCCCTTACGTGGGATTAGCACCTTCTTAGGCCGACAGTTCTCCTGAGCTGCCTACAGGGACCACTGGCATCAGTGATAATTGGTTAATTTCAGAATTTTTGATCAGATCACTTACGGATTTCACGTGTGGGTTTATAGCTCAGCTCCGATTAATTTGGCTTAATTGTTCAGTCATGTCTGACTCTGCGACCCCATGGATTGCAGCCTGCCAGGCTCCTCTCTGCAAGGAATTTTCCAGGCAGGAATATTGGATTGGGTTGCCATGCCCTTCTCCAGGGAATCTTCCTGACCCAGGAATCAAATCCAGGTCTCCCACATTGAAGGTGGATTCTTTACTGACTGAGCCACCAGGGAAGCCCAAGAATACTGGAGTGGGTAGCCTATTCTTTCTCCAGGGGATCTTTCCAACCCAGAAATTGAGCTGGATCTCCTCTATTGCAGGCGGATTCTTTACCAGCTGAGCTACCAGGGAAGACCCCAATTAATTTAGAGAGGTACTTAATTCACCATGGCTCTGTGTGGCTGATTTCATCCACTCCCCCTTCCCCACCATCCACTAAGGGAAGCCCCTCCTTGAAGAGACTTTAGAATAAAAAAAAACAGTGTAAAACTCACCCACAAAGTATCAAAAAATGTGAGAGCATATCCTGAATGACCTCTAAACAGTACAAGTTATTTAAGTACATCAAAAAGAGAGGAATAAAATAACAAGTATAACAACAAAAACATCAGAAGACAGACTTTAGAAAACTTTTTATACTTTAGTGCAAGAACTTAATATACTAATATGTATTATGAGTTATCAAGAAGGAAGGGACACTGTTCTACTTTCCCCAACGTTATGTAAGATTCAAATAGTATTTTGCAGAGCATCTAACAGAGACAACATTTAGCATCACATGCTTTGAGAAGTGTTGTCCTATATTAGTTGATGAAAGCTTTTCCCTTCGTTGATTTTAATACAAGAAAATTCAGTACAAATGCTAAGTATAAAATAAGTTAAGTCCTGGGGATGGAACGCTCAGCATGGTGACTATAGTAATAAGGCTTTGTCCCCCGTTTGAAAGTTATTGACAGTGGACATTAATAGTTCTCATCACAAGAAAAAAATGTTGTAACTCTGTCTGGTGATGGATGTTAATTACACTTATTCCACTGATCATTTTGCAGTATATACAAATATCAAATCATGATGTCATACACCTGAAACTAAAATAATGTATGTCAATCATACCTCAATAAAGGAAAAGAAAGACAGTTTAGTGCAGGAACCTGGTCATCGCATCTGTGCCCAGTTCACCAGGTCCGTTTAGCTGCTGCCGCTTTTCAGTCAAAAGTCCTGTCTGACTCTTTTGCGACCTTATGGACTGTAGCCCACCAGGCTCCTCTGTCCATGGAATTTCCCAGGCAAGAATACTGGAGCGGGTTGCCATTTCCTTCTACAGCGTATCTTCCTGACCGGAGGATCAAACCCGCGTCTCTTGAGTCGTCTGCATTAGGCGAATTCTTTACCACCGTACCACCGGGAAGCACTTAGCTGTGAAGTAGGGCAGATCTTAATTTCCCCTCATCTTTTGGCCTGAGGTGAACTCAGAGTTTTAGGGGAAAGTTAAGGGACCCCAGCCCTGGAGGTGTGTATTATATTATTTGCATCACTCTCTCCGGGGGAGCGGGGGGGGGGGGGGTCTCCTCCAAGGCAGAGGCAACACAATTACCTGATAATGTTTCAACCAAAGCTGAATTTGCAAAAGCCAATTCATCCAAGAAGCAATTCACCCAAGGGCCAATTTTCTAAAGGCACTCATTCCTAAACACTTAGGGGAACTGGATTCATAAACTTTAGAGATATTCATGCAGAATGAAATGCTTTAATGGGTTTCACTTCATTTGGGGCTGTGCCGGGCCTTTGTTGCTGTGTGGGCTTTTTCTCCAGCTGGGGTGAGCAGACGCTACCCTCTAGCTGGGGCGAGCAGGCTTCTCACTGCAGAGCCTTCTCTTGTTGAGCACAGGCTCTAGGGTGCAGGCTCAGCAGCTGCAGCACATGGGCACTTTAACGTGTTCTTAAGAGTTTTTAAAGGTTCTAGCTGGTAGATTTCTGTGACGGCGGGGTCTGAACATTAACCTCTGGCTCAGCCTCCTGCCAATCTGTGTGCAGGTCACAGGCACAGCAGGGACTCCGTGCGAGGGACACCAGAGCACTGAAAACCAGAAAGCATCTGCGAGAGGAGGAGACCCAGGGGCAGAGAGACCCGGAGGTGAAGGTCGGAGGAGCGGGGAGAAGGTCAGAAAGAGAAGGCGGGGAGCAGGGTTTTCCACACACTTCATAGGCTCTGCCATTCTGTCCAATATGAGGTTCTGTGCAGCTGAGAAGTATTTTATTTAAAGCATGTAGTAATCTATCAAGTTGGTAGATTTGAGGAATAAGGTCATGCACAACTACTTTAGTTAGCTGGTGTTGGGTGACTTTACCTGGATCCTGCAATCCTGTTGCCAAAGGTCAGTGTTTTGTTTATGACTCTATTCCCAGCGTCTCGAACCGGGCCCTCCCCTCCCACCCCAAGGAAAAGCAGTAACTATTTGAGAGAAAAAAAGGCAAGAATATTTACATGAAGGCATGAAGTATTTAGAGCTGAACTGCCTCCACGTGATGCCCCCTTATTTTGCCAACAAAGGTCCATCTGGTCAAAGCTACTGGTTTTCCCAGTAGTCATGTATGGATGTGAGAGTTGGGCTGTGAAGAAAGCTGAGTGCCGAAGAATTGATGCTTTTGAACTGTGGTGTTGGAGAAGACTCTTGAGAGTCCCATGGACTGCAAAGAGATCAAACTAGTCAATCCTAAAGGAAATCAGTCCTGAATATTCATTGGAAAGACTGATGTTGAAACTGAAACTCCAATACTTTGGCCACCTGATGCGAAGAACTGACTCATTAAAAAAGACCCCGATGCTGGGAAAGATTCAAGGTAGGATGGTTGGATGGCATCACCGACTCAATGGACATGAGTTTGAGCAAGCTCCAGGAGTTGGTGATGGACAGGGAAGCCTGGCATGCTGCAGTCCATGGGGTTGCAAAGAGTCGGACACGGCTGAGTGACTGACCAACAACAACATAAATAGACCTACTGTGAGAGGCTGAACACACAGACTTTATTTGGACTTGATTCGTGGTCTTAATAAGGCAACTGAAATGCAAAGAGGAGCCACATTGTGGACATAATGTAATTGCTATTTAAGGAGAGAGTGCAGTGCAGGAATCCCAGTTATCTCTGACACCAAACGGATTTGCTCATTTCTCCATCTTGTCCTTTTATTCATTCTACATTGTTAATGGAATTGCCTCTACTTCATTGATAAATAATTACTGTGACTCCTTTAACAGAATTTGTCTTTCCAAAGGAATTTGATTTTTTTTTTTTTACCTGCACCTTGCAGCATGTGGGATCTTACTTCCCTCACTACGGATCAAACCTGTGCCCCTCGCAGTGGAAGTGTGGAATCTTAACCACCAGACTGCCAGGCAAGTCCCTGGGATTTGATTTTTTAAAATATCACTTCTTTCAGCAAGTATGTCAGTCAGTCAGTCAGTTCAATCACTCAGTCGTGTCTGACTGTCTGTGACCCCATAGACTGTAGCCCACCAGGCTTCTCTGTCTGTCACCAACTCCCGGAGCTTGCGAGTATCTCAGTGCAGTTTAAACAGGACACGCCACTTCCCTCATCCCTCCTTGCCATCTTGGTGACAGTTTCAATTCTGAATATTTAAATCCAGACTCATTCAATGTTTTATAATTTGTTTTCATCTCAGTGCTTTATACCCATTTAACTTTATATTTTTGATGATTGTTGTTGGTTCCTTTTCAATAATGTAAAACTTTTTTATGAATCAAATGAGATTTTATGTATTACCAGATAAGTTTTAAAAAATAACCTAATTTTATAATGATGACTTCTTTCACCAAACTGTATTTAATATACACTCATCTCACACGCTAGTAAAGTAATGCTCAAAATTCTCCAAGCCAGGCTTCAGCAATATGTGAACTGTGAATTTCCTGATGTTCAAGCTGGTTTTAGAAAAGGCAGAGGAACCAGAGATCAAGTTGCCAACATCCGCTGGATCATAGAAAAAGCAAGAGAGTTCCAGAAAAACATCTATTTCTGCTTTATTGACTATGCCAAAGCCTTTGACTGTGTAGATCACAATAAACTCTGGAAAATTCTGAGAGAGATGGGAATACCAGACCACCTGATCTGCCTCTTGAGAAATCTGTATGCAGGTCAGGAAGCAACAGTTAGAACTGGTCATGGAACAACAGACTGGTTCCAAATAGGAAAAGGAGTACGTCAAGGCTGTATATTGTCACCATGTTTATTTAACTTATATGCAGAGTTCATCATGAGAAATGCTGGACTGGAAGAAACACAAGCTGGAATCAAGATTGCTGGGAGAAATATCAATAACCTCAGATATGCAGATGACACCACCCTTATGGCAGAAAGTGAAGAGGAACTCAAAAGCCTCTTGATGAAAGTGAAAGTGGAGAGTGAAAAAGTTGGCTTAAAGCTCAACATTCAGAAAACGAAGATCATGGCATCTGGTCCCATCACTACATGGGAAATAGATGGGGAAACAGTGGAAACTGTCAGACTTTATTTTTGGGGCTCCAAAATCACTGCAGATGGTGACTGCAGCCATGAAATTAAAAGACGCTTACTCCTTGGAAGGAAAGTTATGGCCAACCTAGATAGCATATTCAAAAGCAGAGAGATTACTTTGCCAACAAAGTTTCGCCTAGTCAAGTCTTTCCTGTGGTCATGTATGGATGTGAGAGCTGGACTGTGAAGAAGGCTGAGTGCCGAAGAATTGCTGCTTTTGAACTGTGGTGTTGGAGAAGACTCTTGAGAGTCCCTTGGACTGCAAGGAGATCCAACCAGTCCATTCTGAAGGAGATCAGCCCTGGGATTTCTTTGGAAGGAATGATGCTAAAGCTGAAACTCCAGTATTTTGGCCACCTCATGCGAAGAGTTGACTCATTGGAGAAGACTCTGATGCTGGGAGGGATTGAGGGCAGGAGGAGAAGGGGACGACAGAGGATGAGATGGCTGGATGGCATCACTGACTCGATGGATGTGAGTCTGGGTGAACTCTGGGAGTTGGTGATGGACAGGGAGGCCTGGCATGCTGCAGTTCATGGGGTCGCAAAGAGTCGGACACGACTGAGCGACTGATCTGATCTGATCTGAATGGCTAATGATTGTACATGCGTGCTAAGTCGCTTCAGTCGTGTGCAACCCTTTTCGACCCCTCTGACTGTAGCCCACCAGGCTCCTCTGTCCATGGGACTCTCCAGGCAGGAATACTGGAGTGGGTGCCGTGCCCTCCTCCAGGGGGTCTTCCCGACCCTTCAGGGACTGGACCTGTGTCTCCTGCAGCTCCTGCGTGGCAGGCTCATTCTTTTACCACCGAGTCACCACTACATAGGAACTCTTTTTGAAGCAGATAGCTTTAAAAAGCACTTCCCATGGGAAATCTCAGACATTCACAAAATTGAAGAGAATACTATTATAATGCACCCAGGGGTGCCGATCCCTCCGTTTCAGCAGTTAACAACTCAAACCCTTCCTTGATTCATCCGTAGCCACCCACCCACACTGGGTTATTTCCATGCCAACTTCAGGCATCATTTCATCCTTGACTATTTCTGAATGTATCTCTTAAGGGTAAGAATTCTTTTACAAAGTATAACCATAATACCGACTGTAAAAGTTTAACATTATGTTACTATCAAATATCCACTTACCCTTGATTGTTCAGTTTTTAACAGTGTGTTCTAATTAGGATCCATGGAAGATCAAATAGGCTTGAAATTCCAGATTTAATTTCTGCTTATTAATCCATTCCTGTTGAAATATTACATGTTAAATATTCAGTGGGCTTATTTTCCAGGTGTTTAAGGACATAGAAGATTATCTGTACGGACAAGGTCTTTTGTTGTTAGTGATACTGTGATACTTGTAATTAGTACTTACTGTCATAGTGTCTTTTACTAATGCTGTGTGGTTTCGCTATTAGATTTAGAACTAGTCTTAGGGGCTGTTCTGATAATTCCCAAACCTTAATCTAGAATAGGTTTTAGTTATGTTTGTATTGTGCTGCATAATTGAACACAATTAAAGCATCCATACAACAGTTGGAAACATGTTTATCTACAGGGAGGATTATTTATATCAGTGATTCTGGGCCAAGCTTCTCAGGTTAAATTACACCCAGGGGAAATAGTTGTACTCAGCAATATATCAAACTTCTGATGCCTCTGGAGTTCATTACCACACAATAACCACATTATCTGTCACGCCTTATTGCTTAATTTTTGCTTTTTGAAGGCTCTTTATTGGCTGCATTGCTTGGTAACGAAAACACAGAGGTGCCGCTGTAGCTGTGACTCTGGTCCTTTATGTGGGTGGTGCGCTGAAAAAGTGTCGGGAATGGTTTACAGTTTTTTCCAACTCAAAAGATGCTTGTATTTTTAATGGAGATTTTGCTCCTGAAAAATAGGCTTGAAAACATTGCAGCCAACTAGACATCAGTAATTAACTCCATTCTCCACAAAATCCCCAAACTATCTCTTCTACACAAGCAATAAAAATTCATGATAGAAAAGTTAGAAAATGCAACTAAGCACAAAGGAAAAATCATCAGAGATAACAACTGTCAGCCTTCTGTTAAGTGGTTAGACTTTTTTCTAACATAATGTAATGTTAAAGATAGTAAAAATCATGTATATCTCTATGTTCATATTACAACAATTTAAACTCTACTGGGCTTCTCTGGTGGCTCAACTGGTAAAGAATCCGCCTGCAATGCTGGAAACCTGGATTCGATCCCTGGATTGGGAAGATTCCCTGGAGAAGAGAACAGCTTCCCACTCTAGTATTCTGGCCTGGAGAACCCCATGGACTATATAGCTCCTGGGGTCGCAAAGAATTGGATACGAATGAACAAGTTTCACTTTCAAACTCTACAGACTGTTCTTAACTTGCTTTTTTCAACATTTTATGAACATCTTTTCATGTTAACACTCTGGTATCCAATCATTCTTTATTGGTACATAATATCCCAGAGTTAGACTGACATGATAAACCCATTTATACTGATTCTAATTCTTTGATCTTATAAACAATTGTACAATAAACATTCTGGTACATATGAAATACGTTCCTGTATATCCTCGTCCAGTCAAATTTTTATGATAAAGCACTAAAAGGAGAATTGGATAAAGTCAGCAGTTTTAAAGGCTTTTGAATCACAACAGGAAATTGACTTCCATGGAGGTATTCTTCAGTATTCCTCTAGACGTCCTTATGGATAAAGGGATTCTGTTCCCCTCATGCTCACCAGCACGGAGTAGCAGTATTTTTAATCTTTGTCAACATGATCATGAAAATCTCGTCGCATTGTTTTAATGTGTGTTTGTTGAATCAATAGAAGGAAGTTTTTTTTTTCGGTACATTTCTCAGACATTTGTGTTTTTTCTACAGTGTATTGTTGCTTTGTATATTTAGAGTTGTTTTCTGCTAAAAAGCATTTATCACTTTTCCAGATTAATGTGAAAAGCTCTGACATATGAAGCATTAATCTTTTAAATATAATGTATCCTGTAAATGTTATCCTACTTCATATTTTAACTTTTGTGGGTTTTGTAGCTCTAAGAGGGAAATTTTACTGATTTTTTCCAGTATGATAGAGATAGTGGTTACATGGGCTTCCCTGGGGGCTCAGATGGTAAAGAATCCTCCTGCAATGTGGGAGATCTGGGTTTGATCCCTGGATTGGGAAGATCCCCTGGAGAAGGAAATGGCAACCCACTCCAGCATTCTTGTCTGGAGAATCCCCAGGGACAGAGGAGCCTGGCGGGCTACAGTTCATGGGGTCGCACAGAGTTGGACATGATTGAGTGACTAAGCACAGCACAGCAGTTACATATATATATGTATGTATGTATTAATGTATATGCCTCCCCCCACACATATATATATGAAAGTGAAAGTGTTATATATATATGTATGTATTAATATATATGCACACACACACACACACACACATATATATATATATGAAAGTGAAAGTGTTAGTCATTCAGTCACCTCTGACTCTGTGACCCTATGGACTGTAGCCCACCAGGCTCCCCCATCCCTGGGATTCCCCAGGCAAGAACACTGGAGTGGGCTGCCATTTCCTTCTCCAATGCATGAAAGTGAAAAGTACAAGTGAAGTCGCTGACTCATAGCGACCACATGGACTGCAGCCTACCAGGCTCCTCTGTCCATGGGATTTTCTAGGCAAGAGTACTGGAGTGGGTTGCCATTTCCTTCCCCAGGGAATCTTCCTGACGCAGGGATCAAACCCAGGTTTCCTGCATTGTGGGCAGATTCTTTACTGTCTGAACCACCAGGGAAGCCCTGCATAGACATATATATGCATGCCTGTTTCGGGAATTTCTCTTTTTTTTCCAACACTAGCCCTTTAAACATATGTCTTATTGTCTGATAGGTAAGGTCCCCTCTGCCTATTGTTGCTTCGAAGTTTTTGTTTTGCTTTGTTTTAAAAAGGTATTTTGATTACTTGACAAATTTATTTTTCCCAATTTTTTTTCAGATCAAATTTAGAATTTTTATATTGATTGGAATTGAAATTACAACTGCTAACCCTAACCCTAATTTAATATTATAGTTAAGTTTGGAGAGAATCAGGAGCTTTATCACATTAAGCCTTCTAGTGAGGAAACATGGGTTATATCTCCAGATATTTGAGTTTGCATTTTTGACTCCCAGGAGAATCTGAGAATTTTATCTTCATGGTGCTGTTAACTCACTTCAGTCATGTCCGACTCTGTGCGACCCCATAAATGGCAGCCCACCAGGCTCCCCCACCCCCTGGGATTCTCCAGGAAAGAACACTGGAGCGGGTTGCCATTTCCTTCTCCAATGCATGAAACTGGAAAGTGAAAGTGAATTTGCTCAGTCATGTCCGACTCTTAGCAACTCCATGGACTGCAGCCCACCAGGCTCCTCCGTCTATGGGATTTTCCAGGCAAGAGTACTGGAGTGGGGTGCCATCGCCTTTTCCCATGGGTTGTCTTTATTCCCATAATAAATATTTATCTGGAACTTAGTCTGTGCCAGGCGCTGTCCTAGGTGCTGAGGGTCCAGTGGTGACCCAGATAGGTAGGCTTACATTTGAGCATGAGAAGATGGAAAGAAACATATAACCAAATTAATAAATTAAAAAAAAACTCAGAATGGGTTTAAGACCATGAAAGAGGTTAGTGTGACAGAAGGCAGTTGGGAGAGGGGGCAGCTTTAGCAGGAGGTCAGGGAGCCCCTTCTGAAGAGGGGTTGCTTGAGCAGAGATTTGATTTTTTGTGATGAAGACCCAGTTACCCGAGAGGACAATTCTGGGTGTGGGGTGGGGTGGGTGAGCAAATGTGAAACATGGATTCGATTGCGCTTGTTACATTTGGGTCTGTGAGACGGGCTGATGGAGCGGTGAGCGAGGGCACGCTTGGACTGCAAGGAGATCCAACCAGTCCATTCTGAAGGAGATCAGCCCTGGGATTTCTCTGGAAGGAATGATGCTAAAGCTGAAACTCCAGTACTTTGGCCACCTCATGCGAAGAGTTGACTCATTGGAGAAGACTCTGATGCTGGGAGGGATTGGGGGCAGGAGGAGAAGGGGACGACAGAGGATGAGATGGCTGGATGGCATCACTGACTCGATGGACGTGAGTCTGAGTGAACTCTGGGAGTTGGTGATGGACAGGGAGGCCTGGTGTGCTGTGATTCATTGGGTTGCAAAGAGTTGGACACAACTGAGTGACTGAACTGAACTGAACTGAAGGGGTCAGGGTGGACAGGATCAGATCAGATCCTGGGAAAAGGAGTCGGGCTTTCTGCATCAGAGAGTCTCTGAAGAGCTTTCAGCGAGGGAGGGCTGTGGTCATTTTGAGTGATTATGCTAGCTGTGCTGTGGGAAATGGGCGGTTGAGTGGCAAAGGAGGATGTGTAGATGCTTGTCAGAAGGCTGTTGCAGAGCGGAAGGAACAGCCAGCAGCTACAGTGAGCCAGAACAGGGCAGGTAGGTAAGCTGAGCCAGCTGACCTGATGGAGGACACTTGGGATCCTGCCTTCCTGGAAGGTTCCCCCCACAGCCGTCTCTGCTGCCTTACAGAGCGAGGGACGGGAGGAAAGGACCCAAAGGTAGGAACAAAGGGGTTCCGGTAACGTGACTGCAGACTCACTCAGGGATTCCAGGTAGGTATTTCAAGAGTATTTATTCTGTTTTCAGGTGAGGTACCTATTTTTCTAAATCTTGCTCTGAATTTTTCAATCTCTCATATCTATTAATGACTGGTAATGTCAGCTATGGGCTTCCCTGATAGCTCAGTTGGTAAAGAATCTGCCTGCAGTGCAGGAGACCCTGCATTTATTGGTTAGATCCCTGGGTCGGGAAGATCCGATGGAGAAGGGATAGGCTACCCACGCCAGTATTTATTGGTTAGATCCCTGGGTTGGGAAGATCCGATGGAGAAGGGATAGGCTGCCCACTCCAGCATTCTTGGGCTTCCCTTGTGGCTCAGCTGGTAAAGAATCCGCCTGTAATGTGGGAGACCTGGATTCAATCCCTGGGTTGGGAAGATCCCTGGAGAAGGGAAAGGCTACCCACTCGGAGAATTAGTCCATGGGGTCGCAAAGAGTCTGACACGACTGAGCAGCTTGCACTTGCACTTTCAATGTAATCTACGGGCTTCCCTAGTAGCTTAGATGGTAAAGAGTCCACCTGCGATGGAGTAGATCTGGGTTTGATCCCTGGGTTGGGAAGATCCCCTGAAGAAGGGAATGGCTACCTCTCCAGTATTCTTGTCTAGAGAACTCCATGGACAGAGGAGCTTTGTGGGCTATAGTCCATGGGGTCGCAAAGAGTCAGACACGACTGAGCGACTAACACACACACACAGTGTAATCTGTAAAGGTTCAGTTGAAGGTTCATCTTCACCTTCAGATGAAGATGGTGGGTAATACAACTAAATTCCCCAGACCACACATATCAGAGGAGAAAACGGTAACAACCCTGGAAAGCAATACTACGAAGAATGTAAGAATACCAGCCAAAGACAACTTTAGAGGCTGCAGGCACTGTGACTTCACTGGGGATTTAAAAATATCTGGGGCTTCCCAGGTGGTGCTAGTGGTAAAGAATCTGCCTGCAGATGCAGGAGACGCAGGTTTCACCCCTGGGTCAGAAAGATCCCCTGGAGCAGGAAATGACTACCCGCTCAAGTATTCTTGCCTGGAGAAACCCATGGACAGAGGAACTTCGTGGGCTACAGTCCACGGAGCCACAGAGAGGTGGACATGGCCGAGGGGCTGAGCAGCAGCAGCAGCATAATAGAAGGTGGCACAGCTTGCCTTTCTACAAAACTGCCTTTTCCCTTACAGTTGAAGAGAACCTAACATTTCTATCATTTCATTTTTTAATTAGCTATCATTATTAATAATTCTGTAGTACTTAGTACTTTATACTTACCACATTTATTTAATCTTCTCTCTTGTGATGTCAGATTTAAACAATACTTTATTATTTTTATTTCATGGAGAAGAGGAAATTCAGAGACATGAAATTATGAGTCCATTAAAGGTCACTTGGTTGGAACGTGGCTGACAGGTATTGAAATTCTGTCTTTCAGCAACCAAATTGTGTGTTCACCAGTCTGCTGGCTAAAAGTGTTGGTATAGTTTTATTTTCTATGAGAACATAGCTCCATATTTATGGTTATTTGTTTGAAATTATCTCTGCTAACCTAGTAAGCAAAATCCTAAAGGACCAGGGCAGGGATAATGGGATTCTATCATTGGAAATTCTTATCCCCATGCAATTAAAAAAAAAATAGATTTGTGGTTATTTTTTGGTTTTAAAATTTATTTTTTTATTTATTAGACTTGGTAGTGCTGGGTCTTTGTTGCTGCACGTGGGCTTTCTCTAGTCGTGGGAAGTGGAGGGGGTTACTCTCCAGTCTCGGTGTGTGGTCTTCTCATTGCAATGGCTTCTCCTGTTGCAGACCGTGGGCTCTAGGCCTTAGTAGCTGCTGCTCGAGCACAGGCTAGGTTGCCCCTTGGTGTGTGGGATCTTCCTGGACCAGGGATTGAACCTGTGTCTCCAGCACTGGCTGGCGGATTCTTATCCACAACACCACCAGGGAAGTCCTGTGGTCTTTTTCTTAAGGGCACTAATCCCATTCATGGGGGATCCATCCTGCTGATTCAGTTAACCTCCCAAAGTCCTGCACCCCCTGTCTCCAGCTATCATCACATCGAGGATTCTATTTCAAGCTATGCATTTTGGAGGGATACGGACAACCAGTCCATAACCCTGTGCAGTTTAAAAGCCTGTGTAGGTATGTCCTAGACTCGCTGTTCAAAGTGTGGATGTTTGTGGATGAGCAGCACCAGGATCAGCGGGCAGGCTGGGCCATGCTCAGTGGTCCGTAGCTCAGTCCACACTCGAGAAGTCTTGTGTCAGAGTCTGCATTTTAACAAGACTCCCAGGGTGGCTCAGATGTATGTTAAAATTTGAGAAGCCCAAGAATCCAGCGGATCTCAGACAAAGCTGAGGAACGTACAAATACTCGGGCCCTCCTGCAGCAGGTGGTACTAAAATTTCTATGTGGAAAGGCCCAGAAAACTGGGACAAGTCTAGGTCGCCTTTGGAAACTGAAGCAGGTGAATCACCAGTTTTGGTGGGATTTGTCGTTGCTGGAAGGAGGCGGCACTGTATCAGAATCAAGCAACATCAGACTCAGACGTCAGGTTGTGCCCTGGCTCTTCCTCGTCTACAAGAGAAATAACAGCATCTCCTCGAGGGAAGTCTTAAAAGAGTTAAATGCAAATCTAGGTGAAAAGTGCTTCACAAGCTATAAATTCTTATACACACGTGAATCTGTTAAAATCGCTTTATTTGGCAAGTAATTTTCTGTAGAGATGGTTTACAGTTATGTTCATGATAACAGCCTGTTTTAAATTATCCACCTTTGGTCTTAAGGTGAGAAAATTATAGTATCAATTTGACATATTTTCTGGGTATTTTCTAAGAACTAGTGGTTTCTGTCTGTAGATTTTCTTACAGAAATAAGATCACATGAATGGACTGCTTCCCTTCCTCCCTATCCCTCTTCCTCTCTTTTTCCTTCCTTCCTTCCTCTTTCTCTTTCTTTCTCCTCTCCCTCTCTGCCCCTCCCTCCCTCCCTTTGCTCATTTCACCTCACTCCATTCATTCAGCAACTCCTCATTGCCAGACACCACCCTGGGCATCTCTCTGGGAACACGATGGTGGACAAGGCTCTGAACGTTCCTGTCCTCATGGAACATGTATCCTAGTTTGGGAAACATGTTTAAAGACAACAAGAATGTGTTTTCAGCTGGATGGGATTTCTGTGGCTAAACTGAAGCAGAGCCATGCACAGAGGGTGACAGGAGTGTGTGTGCGGGGGAGGAAGGGCCGTTTCAGACTAGGCGGCCAGGGCGGGCCTCTCTGGGAGTGATTTCCCACCAGAGACCTTGGTAAAAAGAGGGAGACAGGGGAAGCTCTGAGCGGAGAGGACTTTAGATGGGGGCGAAAGCAGTTATAATGTGCTTCTCACTCGGGATAGTTGAGGACAGACGGGGAAGAGATTCTGGTCAGAGTGGAGGGGACGGGGGTGGCGGGCAGAGAGGGGAGGGCCGTGAGGAGGGCAGAGGGCTCTGGCTGCGGTGGTCTTGGAGCAGCAGTCAGGAGTTTGGAGTTTTTAGTGTGTCGCTGGGGCAGCAGTTTCTGTTTATAAATAAACATGCTTCCTTTTGTGCATTTGTCTGATGTGAATTATTTCCTGAAAAGTCTGGGCAGCTTTTGATTAAAAAAAAAAAACAGTCCTTGAATCTGAAAAGCTGAAGAAAACTGAAGGCTTGACCCCAGACTTGATCAGACTAGCCCCAATGCCGCTCCGTCATGTGACCCTTCCTGAGTCAGCTACGTCGTTGCCCTCTTAGGTTTTTTAAAGCATTCATCAGGATTCTTTTCATTTTAAGACATATGAGTCTATCAGAAAGTTTGTCCTAAAGAAGCTAAGCAAAGAAAGAGATATATCAGCTCATAACTGAAGAGGCCATAGGCAGCTGGGCTTTGGGTGAGGCTCCGTCCAGCTCAGCGACCTCATCACGTGACCCCAGCTCTGCTTCGGCTCCGTTCCTGATCCTCATAACCTTGCTTCCTGGGAGAGTTTCATGGCTGCAGCAATTCTGAGTCTCAAATCCTCCTCATTCCTTGCATTACCAGCTGTAGTAAGAGAGCATCTCCTCTGACAGGTGGCCGGGATGCAGGGCAGGTAGCAGGAGAGAGGAAATGCCTTTCTCAGAAGCCCTAGTCAGTGGTCCTTCAAGTCTCACTGGACTGAACTCCATCACAGGTCCATCTACTGCTGAGTCAGCTCTGTGGCCAAGGAGGTGGAGTCTTCTTGCTGGCTTAAGCCAATCACTCCCATTCCTAGAGCTAAGGATAGTGTCCGTGCATCCAAACCGAATGATGTAGGATGCAGAAGGCAGTGAATCTCTAAAGAAAAGTCTGAGATTGTTGGCAGAAAGAAAGGAGGAAATTTTAGACAAGCTCGAGTCTGTCGAGCATAGCCCTTAAGCTACAATGGTTTTATGTTTTTATTGAAAAATAAGAAAAATAGTATTTAGTGATGCATAGACATTTTATGAAGTTCACACTTTGGTGTCCCCAGGAAGGGTATTTTTGGAGCACAGTGGCGCTTGTTGATGTGTTGTCTGTATCTGCTTTCACGTTACAGTGAGAGCAGTTGTAACAGAGAACATGTGACATGCAGAGCTTCAGTTTGCTTCAGTTCTGTTGCTTAGTCTTATCCGACTCTTTGCGACCCCATGGACTGCAGCACACCAGGCCTCCCTGTCCATTACCAACTCCCGGAGCTTGCTCAAACTCATGTCCATTGAGTTGGCGATGCCATTCACTATCTGGCTATTTAGAGAAAAAGTTTGTAGCCCACAGCACAAAAATTAGAGTAACCAAAAATGTCAGGAGTGGGTATGTTTTCATGTCTGGCTCAAACTAGGAGCCTCAAACATAGTCACCAAGACTTTTCTCTGTCTCATTGTTATCCACAACCTTCCTCCTATATCTCTCTCTTTTTTTCAGTCTCAGCTCTGCTTTTTTTTTTTTTTTTTCTTTGTTAGATTTGTTGTCAGGAATGCTTTTCCAGAGTGGTAGCAAATATACCAGTTGACTTACATTGTTTCACAGCTCATGAACCCAGATGCATGTATTTCCCAAGAGCTCTTCCAAAAGCCCAGAGGGACATTCTGCTTGCTCTGCCGTGGAACCCCGGCTCATCGCTGGCATGAGTCAGTGTGTGGAGACGGAAGGGTTCTGACCCACCAGGCTGGGTGATGTGCTCACACTTTTACATGCTCCCAAGGCCAGGGATGCATATAACGGTGCAAAGGACGATGGGAAATTCCTCAAAGGGGAAGAGGCTGGAAGACAAAAAGCATGAGATGTTTACTAGCCTCCTCTTTAAATTATTTAAAAGACATTTTATTTTGTTTTGTGCTTAGTCACCCAGTTGTGTCCGACTCTTTGCAACCCCATAGACTGTAACCCGCCAGGTTCCTCTGTCCACGGGGATTCTCCAGGTAAGAATACTAGAGTGGGTTGTCATGCTCTCTTCCAGGGGATCTTCCCAACACAGGGATCAAACCCAGGTGTCCCGAATTACAGGTGGATTCTTTACCATCTGAGCCAGCAGGGAAGCCCATTTTGTTTTAGTAGTTATTAATCAAGTTTTTGTCTTTTTTAATATAACACTAGTTTTATTTGTGTTTGTTGTTGAACATAACTTCACATTGACCTTAGATCACGTGGGAATGTTTATATAGAGGTTTTGAAGAATTATATGCGTAAGATCTATATTGAGATTTTTGGCAAAGTTTTTTTGAATTTATTTTCACTCGAAGGATAATTGCTTTACAATACTGTGTTGGTTTCTTCCGCACATCAGCATGAATTAGCCATAGGTATATATATATATGTCCCCTCCCTTTTGAACCTCCTCCTAGCTCCACCCCCCTTCCCACCCCTCTAGGCTGTCACAGAGAGCTGGTTTGAGTTCCCTGAGTCAAATAGCAAATTCTCACTGGCTATCTATTTTTAATATGGCAGTTGAAAAATAAAATGTTTCCATTTTAATAGTTATTAATCAAATCACTGACTTTATTTCAGTAACTTTTAAGAGTATTTCTTTCAGTAGGTGCGTATGGTGAAAAGATTCCCATTTCAAAATTAGGAGCTATTCTGTGACAAGTAGTTGGCATTATAAAGTAGATTTTCTTCCCCCAAAGCTGCTTCAAGGGAATCTGTGTCTATTTCTCCAGTCAAAGCATGAAACGAAAGGGGATGTTTTCCCAGCGAACAGCTTTTCAGAGAGAACAGTTGCTTGGGCAGTTTTCTGGAGCAGTGGGATTTAGATGTGGTGGAAAAGGCATAAAGCCCAGATACCTGATGCAACTTGTCAACACTTTTAATTCTACATCTGTTGTTGATCACACTGTAGGACTTGTTAATATGTTTATGATCATGTCGCCACAATGGAAAACACCGAGGTAAAAACGGTCTCGTCTAGTCAGGTGGGGCCCTGGGTCCTTCATGTATATTTGATGACAAACAATCCCTCTAAAGCACGGCTGGGTCATTTCATTCATGCAGCTCCTAGGAAGCCCTGTCTTTGAGTGTGCTGTTCTTCATGCCCCAGGCATAAGCAAGCGGAAGAATTCAAGACACTGAAGCCAAGGAAGTGGCATAGTAATTAGCTCCCGCATTAACAGAGCATCGGTTTTATGAGAAATGCGAGCTAGGCGCTCAGGGTTGTCGTCCCTCATCTGGTTAGTGAACAAGCAGAACAGCTGGCGTTCGACAGGCCATGTGCCAGAGTTCGGGTACTTGCTGAGCCCCTCTAGTTGTTAAAATTGAGAAAATACTGGGGGTTTGTACTGTTCTATCGCTGTTAACGTTTCCTATCAACACTAAAGTCAACCTTTTGTAACAAGAAATCCGAATTTTTTCCTAGTCTATGACAAGTCTTCCCTTCCATGCTGCAACAGTCCCATTTGAATGGGTTATAAGTGAGATGTAGACTTATCATCCCGGGAAGCCCACAGGTGGACACACCGCATAGGAAGGCTGATAGGATGCCTCACTGAAAATGCTTCATGCTTTAATAAAATAACCAAACAAGGTCCATTTAGAGTAATCAAAGAAAATGAAGTTCAGAGTTGTGCAGCCAGACACATGTAAGCTTTGTGTAATGGGATTCCCATAAACTTCAGCGAGACAGACCCTCCTAGGGTCCGTGTCTGACCCACCTTTGTACACCTGGTGTCTCGCAGGGTGCCTGGCACACAGCAAGCAACACGTGGATGAATACGTGGTGTTCTGTGTCTGTGTGGAAGATTGTTTTGGTTACCACAAGGGAAAGGGGAGGAATAAATTAGGAGTTTCGGATTAACAGATACATACTACTATATATAAAATGGAAATCCACCAGGACCTACTGTATACCACAGGAAACTATACTCATTATCTTGTAATAGCCTATAAGGGAAAAGAATCTGAAAAGGAATGGGCCTTCCAGCTGTTGCTAGCAGCAAAGAGCCTGGCTTCCAGTGCAGGGGACACAAGAGACATGGGTTCAACCCTCGGTGGGGAAGATCCCCTGGAGGAGGGCATGGCAACCCCCTCCAGTATTCTTGCATGGAGAATCTGATGGATAGAGGAGCCTGGTGGGCTACAGTCCATGGGGTCATAAAGAGTGAGACACGATTGAAACAACTTAGCAAGCGTGCATACACACACACACATATATAAAACTGAATCACTGGGCTATACACCTGAAACTAACACAGTATTGTAAATCAACTACACTTCAATTTTAAAAATTAAAAAACATGAATATGTGTAACTATATCTCTTCATGCACACACCAACTCACATCTTTCTGTTATAGCTTTACACAAACTTCAGCTTTCACATGAAGAGCCATGGTCCTTGAACTCAGCATCCATTGGGGACCATAGTCCAGTGCCTTTCATGTCTAGTCTGCATGAAATGTCCATCTTGAAGTGGAAACATGACATTTGTTACATCTAAAATACTTTACCCACAGAAGTGTGTCTGTATAGTGATTTCTGTATACTCTGATTTCCCTTTAATAATGGCTTATGTTCTCGTGAGAATAGTTTTTTATTGTCTTCATTAATGCTCTGGACAGGGTAGAGGGATTTAAGCAGATGGTACCCCAGGCTGGTCTTCTCAACATTAAAGATAGAATGAAGGACAGGATAAAGTTGTAACTACGGAGGCAGGGAATCCCAAGTTGAAATACTCCTTTGTGTTTTTCGGTGACTTTATTTGGGCATGATCTTTACCCTAATGTTTACTGGCTGGAAGATCAAGTAGTGAGTAACTTTCTCAGAACAATAGCTAGGTAGAAAATTAATGTCTCAAAGAGAAAAATAGCATGGATGTATGTAGAAGTCTTGAGGATGGGTAGAAAATGAAATTAAAAGACACTTACTGCTTGGAAGGAAAGCTATGACAAATCTAGACAGTATATTAAAAAGCAGAGATATCACTTTATCGACAAAATCCATATAGTCAAAGTTACAATTTTTCCAGTAGTCATGTACAGATGTGAGAGTTGGACCATAAAGAAGGCTGAGTTCTGGAGAATTGATGCTTTTGAATTGTGGTGCTGAAGAAGACTCTTGAGAGTCTGTTAGACAGCAAGGAGATCCAACCAGTCCATCCTAAAGGAAATCAGTCCTGAATATTCATTGGAAGAACTGATGCTGAAGCTGAAACTCCAATATTTTGGCCACCTGACGGGAAGAGCTGACTCGTTGGAAAAGACCCTGATGCTGGGAAAAATTGAAGGCAAAAAGAGAGAGGAGTGACAGAGGATGAGATGCTTGATCGCATGGCTGACTCAATGAACATGGATTCCAGCCAACTCTGGGAGATAGAGATAGTGGACAGAGGAGCCTGGTGTGCTGCAGCCCATGCGGTTGCAAAGAGTAAGACACAACTTAGTGATTAAACAACAATGAAGAAAATAGGGAATGAAGGGAAACAGGGAAAATGAAATGGATGGACATCCATTAAAACCATATGGACGGAAGTTATTATGGCCCAGTGAGGAAAACCAGAACGAAAACCAACAGAAAAACCTCATAGAATTTATGGCAAAATGTGACACAGTAGGATCATGCCATTTAGGGGTGTATGATAGAGAGGTTTTGGTTTCTCAATTGTAAGCTTGATGAGGTTGGGGCAGTGCCCGTATTGGCTCATGGTATTACATCTAGGACCTACTGCAAATTAATAGCTGTTTGATGGATGAATAAGTGACCTGTAGAGTCAAAAGCTGTAGTCTCAACTCCGCTTACCCTTGATCATGAGTTATGAAGAGCATGGAGACAGGGAAGCTTCCAGAGTAGCTCAGTGTTGGGAGGAAACTTGTTACTCTTTGTATTCCTGTTCCTTTGCAGGAATCCTTCAATTTGTCTATCACTTCATGGCAAATAGATAGGGAAACAATGGAAACAGTGACAGACTTTCTTTTCTTGCGCTCCAAAATCACTGCAGATGGTTACTGCAAGCATGAAATTAAAAGACGCTTGCTCCTTGGAAGAAAAGCTATGGCAAACCTAGATAGCATATTAAAAACCAGAGACATTACTTTGCCAACAAAGGTCCATCTAGTCAAAACTATGGATTTTTCAATAGTCATGTATGGATGTGAGAGTTGGATCATAAAGATATCTGAGCGCCGAAGAATTGATGCTTTTGAACTGTGGTGTTGCAAAAGACTCTTGAGAGTCCCTTGGACTGCAAGGAGATAAAACCAGTCAGCCCTAAAGGGAATGAGTCCTGAATATTCATTGGAAGGACTGATGCTGAAGCTGAAGCTCCAATACTTTGGCCATCTGATGTTAAGAACTGACTCATTGGAAAAGATCCTGATGCTGGGAAAGATTGAAGGTGGGAGGAGAAGGGGATGACAGAGGAAGAGATGGTTGGATGGCATCACTGACTCAATGGGCATGAGTTTGAGTGAACTCTAGGAGATAGTGAAGGACAGGGAGGCCTGGTGTGCTGCAGTCCATGGAGTTGCAAGGAGTTGGACACGATGAGCGACTGGACTGAACTGTCCTTTGCCGTGCTTTTCTTATTCCCATTCTTTTTTCCACGTCTTCAACCCTCTTACTCCTTTTTTTATATTAATGGTATTTGCAAATGCTTGCAAAAGTATTGGTCTAAGGAAAACAACTTTAAAGATCCATGCATTGAATAGATTTCTGATAGTGTGAACATGCACTTGGAATAGTTAATTTTTTTAGATGCTTATAACACGTTTCCACTAGAGAATATTGCTTTGGTTTGAGAATTTTCACATTTTCTGTAAATAGAAAAAAATAATGATTCTCCTTTGTGGCAAGGACTTGAAAAAAAAATTATTCCCAAATAGGTCTCATTAAGACAACAAAATCAGCATATGTCCCAAGAGCTTCTCTGCACCATCTTGCAGGAATTCCATCTGTTTTTGACTTAGTATAACAGTGAAAGCAATCTTTTAAGTTAATGTCTAGCAACAAGGTGATTTAGCAGACATGTTAAAACAATATGTTTTTATAAAGCTTCACTTGTCAGATTGGAGTTTGACTAAGAAAAATGGTCAAGGAAGATCTGGCCATTAAAACTAATGTTTACCTTTACAATGGCTCTCTGTAACAGGAAAGGAAAGAGCCATCATAAACAGATGATTTAAAATGGAGAACACGTTCCTAAATGCTCATTTCATGTGAAATGGCCCCACGCTTAAATTTATTGTCAGTGAAATCATGAGATGGGGCTCACTTGTGCTCCTGGTACTGTGCTCGATTCAAAGAATAATGTCTTGAACTTCCTCTTCTTTTTTGACCTCTTTCCATAAAGCATAACGGTGACTAAGCACCCACAAAGTCTATCACCATTTTTCAAGCCGACGGAGCATTTAATATAAACAAACCTTGCAATTCTCTGCCGGTCTATGGGTGAAACCTTGCCAGAGTGTTTTATATTGGCTCATGTTTGAAGGTAATCATTATTTTATGCCTTCAAAATTATCTTAGTGAGTGCTATAAATTTAAGATATGCAAATACAGAGCAAACAGGTACTTATCTGCAAAGCAAAGTGGAGCCTGACAAGTGGAATAAGATTTATCACATAAATCATTTCTCAATTCACAAAAGGATTTAAGGCAGAGTGTTCACGTATCTGGCTTGAAAATGAAAGAAATAATGCCCACATTGCTTTTTTCCCAAAAGATGTAAGGATCAAATGACCTGTGTCAAGTACTATACAAATCCCAGATATCGTTATAGTATCTGTAATTAAATAATACTAAATAAATAAAGCTAAATGTCTTAAAGTTTTTTTTTTTTTTAATATGGACCATTTTTAGGTCTTTATTGAATTTATTATAATATTGCTTCTGTCTTATGTTTTGGCTTTTTGGCTGCGAAGTATGTGGGATCTTAGTTCCCCATCCAGGGATTGAACCTGTACTCTCTGCATTGGGAGCTGAAGTCTTATCCACCAGAGCGCCAGAGAAGTCCCCAAAAGTCTCTAAACTGGGTTAGTTTACCTCATCAAGCCCAGAACCAAGTCCACCTGGTTTAGGTGTATCGAGGGAATTTTGGAGTGTTGGGGTATTAGCATTTAGTTGAGGAATTAGATAAAGACCTCATTCAGTTGGATGAGCTTAGCTCAAAGTATCAGAAATCGTCAGCTCAGACTGACTAAAAACAGCAGGCTACTTGTTATTTTACAAAACAAATGGTCCAGAGTCACTGCATGAGTCTCCAGGGTCCTCCTCGCCATTCGTTTTCCTGCCCACCCTCAGAGCCTCACATGCCATCACATGCAATGGAAAAAAGGGGAGGATCTCCTGCTGCCTGTTTATAAGGAGCGAGGACTCTTTCCTCAAAGCCCCAGCCAACTTCCCAGCCTGTCTCCTGACAAGAAAGATGCTGTCACACACGCACTCAGTGTCCACGAGGAGAGGGCTCTGTGCCTGGCTCGACAAGCCCAGCTCCACCCTGGATGTGGGTCAGGGCCCTTGAATGCCATGGGGAGCCTGGCGGAAAGGAAGGGGTGGGAACGAACACTGCTAACTAACCAACTGTGATGTTGGAGAGTCAGAGTCCCTTCTGCAAGGAGATCCAACCAGTTGATCCTAGGTCCTGAATATTCATTGGAAGGACTGATGCTGAAGGTGAAACTCCAATACTTTGGCCACCTGATTCGAAGAACCGACTCATTGGAAACAACTCTGATGCTGGGAAAGACTGAAGACAGGAGGAAAAGGGGACGACAGAGGATGAGATGGTTGGATGGCATCATGGACTCAATGGACATGAGCTTGAGCAAGCTCCGGGAGTTGGTGATGGACCAGGAAGCCTGGCAGTCTTCCAGGAAAAGTGAAATGGGAGTTTCTTGTTTTTATTAACACAAACAGTGTTGCTGGTGGCCAATTGCTGAGATACCAGTTAAGGATTTCTCAGGGTCTCTTGAATTTCCTTAGAGTCAAGTGACGACTTCTCCGACTGCTCCCAGCATCCACACTATGTTCAAGGCAGTAAAGGAGCGGGTGCTGGTCAGGTTTGCTTCTGTTTATAAGAATAAAGAACAAATGCCTTTCGAAACTCCCCAGCAGATGAGCCATTATATCTTATTGGCCAGAATGTCTCCTAGTTTTAAGGAAAATGGGGAAATTGGTATTTATCTTGTAACAGCAAAGGTGTAAGGAGAAACAGCAGCTGCCACTCCAAATCTGCCTCTTTGGTGTAAGGATGATCATAAGCTGGTTGTTTTTGAGAAATGGCAGACACAGACGAAGCTCTGAAAACTGAGCAGAAGGTATCCTTCTTTCTATTTATGAGGGAAGTTCCCATGATAAGTGCGCTTTTCTCTATCAGGAACTGGAGGGTGACTAGAACTCTAGAACTCTTATCCTTGGAGAAGGCACTCACTTAAATTTGCATAATGACCACATTCTTGCTTACTATTCTCTTCTCCATCACACCTCCCCTAACAGGACTTCCTCTCAAACAGCATCCTTCTTTTATCCTTAGCTGGAGATGGTATTTAAGGGGAAGGCTTGGGTCATTTGGGAGAGTTCCTCATCTTTCCTGGGTCTCTCCCACATGTATAAGAGGTATACAATGACATGTACACCTATATATATATTCGAAAAGACCCTGATGCTGGAGAAGATTGAAGGCAGAAAGAGAAGAGGGTGGCAGAGGATGAGATGGTTGGATGGCATCACCGACTCAACGTGCATGAGTTTGAGCAAACTCTGGGAGATAGTGAAGGACAGGGAAGCCTGGAGTGCTGCAGTCCATGGGGTCACAGAGTCAGACATGACTTAAGCACTGAACAACAACAACATGTGTTATTAAGCTTCTGTTTATCTCCTATTAACCCATTTTCTATTGGGCGGGTCTCAGTCAAGAACATAGAAGGGTAGAGAGGAAATTATTTTTCCTCCCCTGCAGTGACAAAGTAGGAGGGGTTGAAATGTCTGGCTAGAAGAGGCTGAAACTAGATTCTGCCTTATGGTTAAAACTGAGGTTCTTGGGACCTCCCTGGCAGTCCAGTGGTTAAGACTTTGCCTGCCAATGCAAGGGGTGTAGGTTCGATCCCTGGTCAGGAAGCTCAGATCCCACATACCTCAGGGCCAAAAACCCAAAACATAAAACAGATGCAATATTATAACACTCAATACAAGACTTTAAAAATGGCCCACATCAAAAAATCTTAAAGAAAAAAAAATCCTGAGATTCTTGTTATGGAATTAGCATCCTGAGTCCTATATATCAAGGCTAGAACCAGTCTCAAATTTTCAGTTTCATGTAAGTATTGACCACAGAAATCCCTTGTATATGTTAGAGTTTTGTCTTCATCACTTGAGATGCCCACCAGAAGACCATCTCTCTATGTGGCAAATAACAAAATAATCACATCAAAGGGCTTCTTGTCAGGAGAGTTCTTCAATGTGAAGAACTGGTAATGAGCTGGAATTTTACCCTATTTGCAGGGGATCAATTAGCCTACCATTCACATGAAAATTCTGGGTCAGAGACCGAGGAATTTCTTACAGCAGCAACCACATTCCTGCTCCAGTGCCCTGAACTTCAGTTCCCACTGAGTGAAGAAAGTCAGATGATGCCTACACACTCCATGGTTTGGAATAGGACTTTATGGAACCAGAATCTTCTACACTGCAGAGTGAATCTGCCTGTCCTTTGCCCCTGTGGGAAGCACTATCTCTGCCTTCCAAAGAGGCTTGCTAGGAAGCATCCTTGAAATGTCAGTCTGAAACAAAAGCTCACAAGACATGTGGAAATATAAGAAACTCAAGGGAAATTGTCACCAGCCTCGAGTCCATCATATATACCCCTGTCTGTTCACTCTACTCTAATTGGCCTGTACCACTGCTATTATAAGAATGAGCAGAATTGGCGTGCAGAAGGCATATCAGTTTTGGAAGCTCACTAACTCTTTTTTTTTAAATCTTTATTTTATATTGGACTATAGTTGGTTTTCCAATATAAAATAAAGATTTAAAAACCAAAACTATAGTTGATTTGGGCTTCACACGTGGCACTAGTGGTAAAGAACCCGTCTGCCAGTGCAGGAGACCTAAGAGATGTGGGTTTGATTCCTGGGTGGAGAAGATCCCCTGCAGGAGGGTGAGGCAACCTGCTCCAGTGTTCTTGTCTGGAGAATCCCATGGACAGAGGAGCCTGGCAGGCTGTGCTCCACAGGGTCACACAGAGTAGGACGACTGAAGGGACTTGGCACGCATAGTTGGTTTACAATGTTGTGTTACTTTCAAGTATACAGAAGATGATTCAGTTCTGTGTGTGTGTGTGTGTGTGTGCTCAGTCATGTCCGAGTGACCCCATGGACTGTGGCCTGCCAGGCTCCTTTGTCCATGGATTCTCTAGGCCAGAAAAGTGGGTAGCCATTCCCTTCTTCAGGGGACCTTCCCGACCCAGGGATCAAACCCAAGTCTCCTGCATTGCAGGATTCTTCACCCTCTGAGCCACCAGGGATGCCCCAATTCAATTCTACATATACATACGTCTATTCTTTTACAAATTCTTTTCCCATTTAGGTGGAGTATTAAGCAAGATCCTTGTGGTATACAGTAGGTTCTTGTTGGTTATCCATTTTAAATATAAAGATGTGTCTATATCAGTCCCAAACTCCTAAGTTATCCCTGCCCCCCACCTTTCCCTTTTGGTAACAGTAAGTTTGTTTTCTAACTCAGTGGGAAGCTTGCTAACTCTTGTTTTAATGCATCCCAGGATTCCACGTGCTTCCGTGCCCACCCCCTTCTTACCTCCCCGTCCTTCCAAGCACCCTGCTCCACAGCTCTCATCATGTCCACAGGCACTTTCATGAGCACTGGGGAAAGCTTCCCTTTGAAAATTGTATACTGAATAGGTTATTTGACCGAAAGACAAAAAGTTCTAACCTGGGTGAAGAGCGTAGAAGTGACCCTGTAGGTAATGAGTAAGATGCAGATGAAATCTTCTGATCACTGAGAGGTGAGAAACTACCAATTCTGTAAAAAGACAGTGAATGGTTTGGGGCAGGCGACGTGGGCTCGACTCAGATGGGTTGGGGATGAACCTGATTATAAAAGCTTCCCAGTTGGTCGCCTTTAGGTGAAAAGTATGGCTGCCCACTGGCTAATAGTGATACTGGGGGCCTTCACTGGTGGCCCGGTGGTTAAGAATCCACCTTGCAATGCTGGGGACATGGTTCAGTCGCTAGTCGGGGACATGGTTCAGTCGCTAGTCAGGGAATTAAGATTCCACATGCCACGAAACAATGGGCCCGCCTCCGCAGCTAGAGAGTCCGTGGGCTGCAAGGGAAGATCCTGCATGTTGCAACTAAGACCTGATGCAGCTAAATAAATAAATAAAAAGGAAAAAAAAAGAGCTTCCAAAAATAATATCGGATTTCTGTTGAAAGCATCATATGTGACCAGCTGGATAGGATTTTTTTTTTTCCTAAAGGCTGGAAATAAGTATCAAAAAGTTAAATGGACTTCGTTTCATTACAGGTACAGGCCAAATACTTTGTTAGTGATAACACCTGTGGTGAAAGAAAGTGATCCATTTATCCTTAAGATATTAACACAAAGAAGATGCTATGGGTTATACTGTAGAGAAGACCTTTGAAGATTTTTTTGAAGCCTGTACAAAAAGCTGGCTAAAGGGCTTCCTCTAGAAATTTCAACAGTGCCAGAAGTTTAGGGTACTAGGGGAGCCAGGTGGACTGAGCTGAGGGCGGGCTCTGTGACATTGTTCAGGACTGAGGATTTACTGGGAGCTCGCCAACCAGTCTATCACGGTTCATGGTCAACTGCAAGACCTTAACCAAAAACTGGATCTGAATCCTGGTGTCCAAGCCCCTGGGATTTATCAGGAGTCACGCATGGGAGAAGAGGGGTGCCTCTTCCAGGATTTTATGGGTGGCTTCCCACTGTGACCCCGGATGTCTGGGGCCTCACAGGTAGCTTTTCCACACAAAGTGGTCCAGGGTCTTACTCTGAATGGCCATCTAGGTGAGGGCTTCCCTAAGGCTGCTGACTGATCTGACCTCAAGTGTTACTCTTTACAGCTGAATCTCTTTCCTTTCTTCCCTCTCTGCCCTGCACACCTCTCTTTCCACCCGACGGCTCTCCCTCTGCTGGCTTTCCCCTGCTTGGACGGCCCAGCAGTCTTCTTTCCATCAGCAGAAGCCCACTTTCATTTTTTTCTAACCAACGTCAGACTCCCCTTCCTACCTCTAGGACGTTCCTTACTGTCTTCTCAGCATTGTGGTTACAATTTACTGCGTTATCAGCTCACATTTTCCTATTGCTGCCATTGGCATTTCTATCTGTTCTCTCTCTCCCCCATGACAAAACCTCTGTGTCTATTATCATGCTATGCACTTAGCATTTAAAAATCTTTTCCTTGCAAAGTGGATGCCTTTTAAGTCCACCAAGAGCCAGGAGGTGAGCCCCACAGCAAAAAAAAAAAAAAAAAAACAAAGCCAGTCACCCCTCTGAGATCAACAGAGCATCTGAGCAGAGCATCACCTTTGTGTGAGTCCTGCCCCCTGCAGTCTGCCAACAGCAGGGAGGTTGGGTGCAGATCGGAGAAGAAAGGAAACTTAAAAAGCAGTTTCTTTGAAATATTCTTAGGGGGCATTCCATTTCTCTCTCTCTCTCTCTCTTTTTAATCATTGAGCTTTTGGTGTGGGGTCAATGCCACCTATTTCAGGGTGGTGCTGTCCACAAGGGCAATGGACTTCCATGGCTTTTTTTGCTGGACCACTGTTCATATCTGCTCAGAAATGGACCTCTCTCACCTGCACTGCCTAGAAGGTGAAGGGAGAGAGAGATGTCTGTGAGCCACCCTGGGTGTAAAGAGAGGAGGAGAGAGCAAAGTGTATCTGTTCCTCAGAATGAGAGACCAAGGGAGAAGGTGTGTGTCAAGGTGTTGTTCTCCAACTGGAGGCACAGAAGAATCGTATATGGCACACCAGTGCAAAAGCGTATGCCTGCCACGTGTGTGTGCTGAGACGCTTCATCGTGTCCGACTCTTTGTGACCCTAAGAACCATAGCCTGCCAGGCCCCTGCGTCCACGGGCTTCTCCAGGCAAGAACACTGGAGTGGGTGGCCATGCCCTCCTCCAGGGGATCTTCCCAACCCAGGGATCGAACCAGGGTCTCTTACATCTCCTGCATTGGCAGGTGGGCTCTTTATCCCTGGTGTCCCCTGGGCAGCCCCATTGCCTGCCATACTGGTCAACAAAAACCATGGCAGCCATCAAGCCATCATATTACAGTTGCCCCTATGGTGAGCCCTGAGGGAACTTAGAATGGGACCGATGTCAGTCATCAAGGCAGCAGCCACTGCCGCCATACCCCCCAATCCTCCAAGTGCACCCTCAGAAGACTCGGGATGAGAAAGCACATGGCACCAGCCCCAGAGGGCTGGGGTGCACATCAAAGGCATGGCTTCACTGAATCCACTCTTGCATCTTCCCGTTTATAGAAAAGTGCTAAATTTTTTAATTTGAGATGTGTGGCTTTCCTTAACTAATAGCAATCCTTTGCAGTTCCAACCACCTGGCATTCGTCGCAAAAACTCCTACGTACGCTGGCTCGCCTCTCTGCCTCACTGCAGCATCCTCTCAGAGCTATCTGAGATGCTGCGTCTCGGGCTTAAGTCCTCAGTTTTGTCTGCCAGATAAAACATAATCCTCAACTTTTAGGTTGTGCGTTTTCTTTCGTCGACAGGACCTTATGAAAAAAAAATCCCAGAGCCTCAACCAAGACCCGTCATGTAAGAGTATGTCAGGAGGGGTCAAGGTCAGGGTGGGGGAGGGGGTGAGAGGGAGAGCAGGAGTCTACACTTTTAAGAGAATTCCAGAGCTTTCTGGTGCTCTGTGATGACCTAGAGGGCTGGGATGGGGAAGGAGGTGGGAGGGAGGGGATTTGTATTTACATATGGCTGATTCACTTTGTTGCACAGCAGAAACTAACACAGCATGGCGAAGCAACTAGACTCCAAAAAAAAAAAAAAAGTAACCAGATGCCAACTCTGCATAATTAGTAAAAAGAAAAAGAAAAATCAGGAGATTTTTATCCAGAGAGTCTGAAGACCACATTTGAAGCAGCAGCATGACTTTTGGAGGCAGGTAAAGCTAGTTTAGTCACCTTCTAGCAGCACAGACATCACACGGAGCCTCAGTTTTCTGTCAAAGGAAAATAATATCAGCTCAGCTCACGCAGATGTTAGGAAGTTTAAAGCATGCCTCCTGCATGGTCCGGGTGCCTATGGAAATATTTACGGCTGTGACATTTTAGAAAAGGTAACACATGGACCTATCTGAAATAATCCTCCGTTTGAAGTGAGGAGACTTGGAAGAATCTGTTTCACATGGACGTGTGTGTACAGAAAACTTCCAAACGTCTGGTCTTTCCTTTTTGTGTTTGTAGGGAGGCAAAAGCATTCCTCATTACAAATCCAACTGGGGGTGGGGGGCAGTGGGGGGGGAGATAATCTGCTTATTGTAAGCATCTCCATCTGCTGTTTTTCCTTCTTCTTCTTACTTTTCATGGAAATAATAGAGCTGAGAATTAGTTTCAAACTCAAACAGTAAAAACGCCCAACGTCATACTGGTTCTGAACAGGGGTTTCTTTAATAACGTAGAATTAAGGGGCTATTCTGGAAGACCATAGAAGTCCTCTAAGAAAGCTAAATCCCAAAAGTGAAAAAAACTATCACACACCATCCTGCTTCTTTAGGAGCCAATTGTTACCTGACTTTATATGAGCTTTTTAGATCTACAATAATGCCGCATGATGAGATGCTCCTGTGTGAAACCCAGCACTTGGAAAACTGGTCATTCGAAAAAGATTTGAGATTCTTTAGAAAAACAAGACAAATTTAGCATCAAATTGTCAGTTGTCCTAGTACATTTAATATGACAATTTCCCGAAATTCAGTTTGTAACATATTCCCATGGACACTGCTTTTATAAAACAGCATAACTGATTTAGTTTTACAGTGTAGACAGTCCCTTGAATAACAAAAGTGTTAGTTGCTCAGTTGTGTCTGAATCTTTGCAACCGCAGGGACTGGAGCCCGTCAGTCTCCTTTGTCCGTGGAATTCTCCAGACAAGAGTACTGGAGTGGGTGGCCATTCCCTTCTCCAGGGGAACTTCCTGACCCAGGGATCACACCTAGGTCTTCTGCTTCGCATGCAGATTCTTTTACCATCTGAGCCACCAGGGAAATCTCTTGAATGACAAAACTCATTTTAATTCTATGTCGGATAACGTGATGTTTTCTTTTATTTTCTCTCTCTTGTTATATCCTTGCAGTTTCAAATACTTTTTGTTTTTCTTTATTTTGTCTTGAGCTTCAGTACTGATTGCCTTAGGCTGAGGGACAGTAATCTTTGTAAGAAGCCACTGAATTCCTTGGAGCATTTTGTTTAGCTTCTGAACCTTTTAAAAATAAAGCGATAGAATGTCGTACCTTTATTTTGTTTTCTAGTGCACTTTGACAAAATCTTTTCCTGACAGATAATTTCTTAAATGCTAAAAAGCACCAATTACATTTATTTCATAAGTTAGCATATAAATAGCAAGGATGAATTAATGGCATTCGATTGTATATTTTCAGAACTTGCTTTCTTAGAAAAACATTCAGCCTGCAAAACGGAATTTGAATGTAAATGCATATGCTCAGAATATTCGCATTGAAAAAGATCCTCAAAGGTCATCTGAGCCCTATTTTTATAGAAAAAATAGTTTTTAAATGCCAGTGTATCATTTTGGCCATTATTTATTTTTTTTAAGCCTCACCGTTTACAGACATCTCAGTCAGCCTCACTATTAACAGTAATCCCCTACCAAGAGAGTTAAACAGCTTTTGAATATCCCTAAACTGTCACTTCCTTTGCATTGTTTCATGTTATGAATTGTCAGAGAGATGTTTTCTCTGTTTACTAACTGTATCCGATATTTAGATATTCTGACAGCAGATGTCATTTACCTTCACCAGTGTTTACATAGCAATTTAAGTAAGTAAAATATAATTTAAGTAACAAATATCAAGATAGCTTAGTGATGAGAGGTAAAACATTATTTAAAATGTTTTAAAAATAGCCTTTTTCTTATTTTAAAAGTAATATGTGTTCATTTTGGGAAGTTAGCATAAGGCACAGAGAAGACAATAAATTTATAAGAATAATTCCACTATCCTAAAAAAACTCACACTTTATTAGCTTGATGTATATATATATACACACACCCATACATACAAGTACATATAATTTATCTACACATATATATGAACATATAGAAATATATCTATCCAATATTTTTGTATATTTGTGCACGCACTAAATATACTTTTGACTTTAAAAGGTTGATACATGAGCATCTTGAATTATTGATAAACATTAAAAAAAATTTATAGTGGAATATGGTCTTAGATACTAGTACCTAAATTTAAATAATGAAGGTCAGTCCTGAATTTTCCCCATTATAATATGGAATTAAATTCTTGGCTAAGGGTCAGATGTCTATTTTATTGTATAAATAATTCCAAGTATTGTGTTAAAACCAGCTAGAAAAAGGACTGCATCCATACTGGTCATCATAGAATTTTCTGGTGCATCTCTGTTTAATGTAAGAAGAGATATTGTAGGTTGATTTTGCTTAATAAAGCAGTATCACTAGATGAAGTTCTTATTCATATAATTTATTAATAGCTACAAATGGGCAGGTAAAATGAAGTGAACACCTACATTAGAAATACAACATTCAAGAAAGATCCTTTAGATCTTAGAAAGATTTCATGGGTGTTAGAGATTTAGGGTCATTTGTTCTTTTTAATAAAAATCATTGAGTAAGTTGATTTTACTCACTTTTGTCTCATTACCATTTTTTTAAATTAAAAATAAAGTCCCTTGAAACATTTGATACCAGATTTCCGCCCCCCTCCCCTCCACATTACCTGAACAATCACATTCTTTTTCTGTGCTAAGATATTAGAATAACATTGAGAGTGAAAACTGCCCATAACTTCTGTGCTCCACCACTTACGTCTTCATTTTACTGAAAATTTCTGTCCTCTTTAGGGAAGGATCTCATTGCTTTTATAAACTTGTATCTCAACAGTCAGACACCCCTACAGTTTATGTTTTGTCCTCTTCTCAGCCTGAGGAAACCATGATGTTTTCTGACGGATTCCCAGATCAGATTCCAGCTGGCTTTTTCATCCTTTCCCTGTTTCCCCAGCTCTCTTCTATACTTCTTTGCTGAAAAATAATTCAGGAATAGGATGATTGTGGAGGTACCTCAAGAGGCTTCTAGAGCTCCAGGGCAAGGTTGGACTCAAAACAGCTGTATCACGCCCTCATGGCCACCTTTCCAGCCCACTCCCGTCCTTACATACCCAGATGCTGGCTATGGTGGAGGCTGGTGCTTGGTAAATAATGACGCTCAAATGCAGGGGAGGAGGGGCTTACACACTGAGGGATGACAAAACTGTATATTCCATTTCCCTTTGCTCCAGAGTTTCTTTTCTTGAGAGAAAATACAGGATCCTTTTGACAAGGAAGCTGGGAACTATCTCTGAAAGCAAAGTGCATATAAGACAAGATTTCCAGCCTGAGCTGGAGCTGCGATGGTGGCTCAGAGTGAGCCGTTCAGAAGAGAGTCCCAAGGATGAACACTGAAATAATGTTATAAATGCATTTAGGAAGTGTGCGTATGGTGATTGCAGGCATGAGATTAAAAGACGCTTGCTCTTTGGAAGAAAAGCTATGACAAACCTAGACAGCATATTAAAAAGCAGAGACATCACTTTGCCAACAAAGGTCTATATAGTTCAAGCTATGGTTTTTCCAGTAGTCATGTATAGATGTGAGAGTTGGAACATAAAGAAGGCTGAGTGCCCAAGACTTGATGCTTTTGAACTGTGGTGTTGGAGAAGACTCTTGAGAGTCCCTTGGACTGCAAGGAGATCAAACCAGTCCATCCTAAAGGAAATCAACCCTGAATATTTACTGAAAGGATTGATGCTGAAGCAGAAGCTCCAATACTTTGACTACCCAATGTGAAGAGCTGACTCATTGGAAAAGACCCTGATGCTGGGAAAGATTGAAGGCGGGAGGAGAAGGGGACAACAGAGGATGAGATGGCTGGATGGCATCATCCACTCCATGGACATGAGTTTGAGCAAGCTCTGGAAGTTGGTGATGGACAGAGAAGCCTGGCAGGCTGCAGTCTATGGGGTCACAAAGAGTCGGACATGACTGAGCAACTGAATTGAACTGAACTGACTGAACCACAACAGGAAGTGGAGGATCTGGAGGACATCTGAGGAGAGTCTAGCTGACTGTTCACACAGACCGGATTTGGGGTCACATCTTTGTAAACAGAACACCTTCACTGTAGCTGCAAGCTGAATCATCGTCCTAAGTGTGGAGGAGAATTGAACTCACTTAATCACCGGTCTGTCGGAACTGAACCAGTTTTCCCAGTTCACGTCGGCAGAAGCTTTGTTTGGTGGTGTTGGAATTAGAGCTGTGTCTCCTGTTTCTTTGTGTGTCGCTTTCTTCAACATTATTTTGTATTCATCTAGGAAGGAATGAGCTGCTTTTAACTTTTCTCCCTGTTTTCCCTTATTGCATTTGTCCAGATTCTCAAAGAGTTAACCCGCTGCTGATCCAGTGTAGTCCAAAGTGATCTCTTTCATTGTCTACATAACACAGTGGTTAAACTTGGTGATTTTCACGTAAGACAGACTCAGACCATCAAGCTTCGTAGTTATGTGGCCCCGAGGGAGTTAGCTTCCCTCTCTGTGCTCACATCTGTAACATGTGGGTAGCAAGACCACCTCACTTACAGGGTTGCCTCACATGTGTTACACGCGATAATACATGTGCTCAGTACATTGTGTGGCCTTACCATGTGATTCAGCATTAGTGTCTCTGCAGTTTTGGTTCCTGCCACATGGCCATGTGAATTATTCCTTAAGTAGAAATTAAAAACAAGAGTAATAATTAAAAAAAAACCCGTGCTTCATGTTTTATGCTGCTTCTGCTCAGTCACCTGGTTGGGTCTGACTCTTTGTAACCCCACAGGCTGTACCCTCGAGGCTCCTCACTGTCCCCAGGATTTCCTGCAAGAATATTAGAGGGGGTTGCCATTTCCTCTTCCAGGGGATCTTTCTGATCCAGGGATTGAATCTGAGTCTCCTTCATTGGCAGGCAGATTCTTTACCACTGTGTCACCTGGTGAAAAACCCAAACGAACTTTCTGGCCAACCCTTTAAAACCTGCTGTGACATCTTAAATTGCTGGTGGGAGTCTGTCCCGCTTGTGAGTTGAAGGGGACTCAGTGCAGAGCAGGCAACGTGGATCCATAACCTCACGTAAGGACTTCCCTGGTGGTCCAGTGGTTAAGACTTCGCCTTCTGATGCAGCAGGTGTGGGTTCCATCCCCGGGTGGGGAGCTGAGATCCCACATACCTTAGGGCCAAAAAACGGAAACAGGAGACAGAAGCAATAGTGTAACAAATTCCATAAAGACTTTAGAAGTGCTCCACCTGAAAAAAATCTGAAAACAAAACAAACAAATGAAAACCTCATGAAGAGTCTGTAAGCCTTCAGCGGATCCCAGACAGGCAAGCTAGGTGAGGTGTAGGTATCTCACAGAACCAGACTCAAACCATAAATCCCCGCATAGCTGCAGAGGTTTCCACAAAGTGGCATTCCATGCAGCCGGCAGCGGATATGATGTAAAGAGACATCAGGCGTTAGGAGGCCCCTCCCCTGCAGGACATAAACAAAGTGAGTTGGGAAACAAAACAGAAAGCCTGCTTGATAATCCTTAGCCACACACTGCGTCATGAAGGGCATCTTAGTTCAAGTGTGGGAAGGGTTGCCCAAAACGCTGAAGGCAGGCTGGTTGAGCCAAATTAGAGCAGAGTAGAAAATTTGTCATACCTTTGTAATTCACACGGCAGCCCACGCAGCCCGACCACAAGCCAGCCAGATGTTGGCCATCTGACTCTTTATGGCTGTGGTCTGTTTTTCCTTTAAAGCCCCCTTTCCTCTCTGTGTTCCCAGACACCTGGCATTTCTCTTGAAGTGCAACCCATGTTGAATAATGAAGAATTAGCCCTCTTCTCCATTTTCAGGACAACATCTCTTTAAGAGAAATGGCTTGAAAGCTACAACATCCTTGATTGAGTGTACATCACAGCAAGGAAATTCAGTCAAGTGATTGGTAGTCTTGGAGTCAAACAGGCCTGGAGCAGAACCTTGGATCTGTCACTTCTAGGCAGTGTGAGCTCAGACTCGAGATTTAATCCGTCTATGCCGTAGTTTCTTCTGCAGTAAAATGGAGATAATACTAGTAATAATAGTAATGCCTATCACATAGGATTAAATTACGTATTGTAAACATTAGCCATTATGCTTGGTGCACTGTAAGCCCTCAATAAATATTCATTGTTGTTGTTGTTCAGTTGCTAAGTCATGACTGGCTCTTTGCCACCCCGTGGACGGAAGCACACACGCCAAGCTACCCTGTCCTCACCATCTCCTGGAGTTTGTTTAAATTCCTGTCCATCGAGTCAGTGATGCCATCCAACCATCTCATCCTCTGTTGTCCCCTTTCCCTCCTGCCTTCAATCTTTCCCACCATCAGGGTCTTTTCCAATGAGTCGGCTCTTTGTATCAGGTGGCCAAAGTATTGAAGCTTCATCTTCAGCATCAGTCCTTCCAATGAATATTCAAGGTTGATTTCCCTCAGGATTAACTGGTTTGATCTCCTTGCTGCCCAAGGGACTCCCAGGAGTCTTCTCCAGCACCAGAATTCAAAAGTATCAATTCTTTGGCCCTCAGCCTTCTCTATGGTCCAACTTTCACATCTGTACATGACTACTGGAAAAACCATAGCTTTGACTACATGGACCTTTGTCAGAAAAGTGATGTCTCTGTCTTTTAATATGCTGTCTAGCTTTGTCACAGCTGTCCCTCCAAGGAGCAAGTGTCTTTTAATTTCATGTCTGCAGTCACTGTCCACAGTGATTTTGAAGCCCAAGTAAAGAAAATCTGTCACCATTTCCACTTTTCCCCTTTTGTTTGCCATGAAGGGACTGGATGCCATGAACCTCATGACCCAGGAATAATCTCTTCCATTCTCCATGAAGACAGTGATGACTTGGAAAATGGAAGGAAGACCCTACATTCTTCCTGTTGGTGAGAGAGCTGAAGTGAAGGCCAAAATCTGGGCTGACAGAGTCATGGGTCAGAGTTAGTTTATGCAGAATGGGTCATTTTATAATTTTGAATTTATTCTCATGTGTTAAAAAGTGATGAGTGTAAATCAGAAAACTCAGCTGCTGTTTAGAGCAAGCTTTCCCCTCACCGCAGAAAGTGGAGCTCTCCTTAAGCATGATGCACCAGTGTAATCAGTTTCGAGAGAGCTTGGGAGCAAGCTGGAGGTGTTTTCAAGGCAGGAAGGGAGTCTCCCACTTCAATGATGTTGAATGTTGATTGTTGACACATCTCCATGGGTAGCCTAAGGTCTGATGGCGCAGAGAATGATCCTACCTAGGGACACATGGGGCAAGCAGCAGCTGTGATTGTTTCAGGGAGCAGAAAAACAGTGCATATATAATGTACTGTGCTGAGAAACATTTGCAGCTAATCACAAAAAATTTAACAATCTTCCATACATTTTAAAATCTGTGGGCAGGGAAAAATGAATGCTAATCATCAGCATTACGTAAGGGCTGTTCTAGAAAATTCTGACTTCCTAACGCTTTCCCTGGAGGTTGGGCTCGAGAGAAGCCCAGCACAACCTAGTCAGGGAGCACCCCAGGCTGCCTCGTGCTGTCTGCTGCATAGGCTCTCTGTCTTTATCTGAACTTCCTCGGGGCGTCTTCTAAAAATAAATTTACGTTTATTTATTTAGCTGTGCCGAGTCTTAGTTGTGCACACGGGATCGTCAATCTTTTTGCAGCAGGAGGGATCTGTAGTTGCGGCATGCAAACTTAGTTGCTGTGTGTGGGATCTAGTTCCCTGATCAGGGATTGAACCCAAACCCCCTGCACAGGGAGCATGGAGTCTGAGCCGCCGGACCACCAGGAAAGTCTCTTTCATGGAGTCTTAAACTAAGCTTAGCTCAGTTGGTGAAGAATCTGCCTGCAATGCAGGAGACCCCAGTTCGATTCATGGGTTGGGAAGATCTGCTGGAGAAGGGATAGGTTACCCACTCTAGTCTTCTTGGGCTTCCCTTGTGGCTCAGCTGGTAAAGAATCTTCCTGCAATGAAGGAGACCTGGGTTTGACCCCTAGGTTGGGAAGATCCCCTGGAGAAGGGAAAGGCTACCCACTCCAGCATTCTGGCCTGGAGAATTCCATGGGCTGTATAGTCCATGGGGTCACAAAGAGTCAGATATGACTGAATGACTTTCACTTTTAAACCAAACTATCTGCGAGTCCAGATTTGCACGTGTCGTTACAAGTGATGATTGAGATCTCGGAGTTGGAACATGATTTTGAGGACCATGGGAGACCTGTTTTTCTCCTCAGTTGGTGTGAAATAAAGTTCCTCAGGTTCACTCAATAAATACTTGTCAAGCATTTCCTCTGTGTCACACACTGTTCTATGTGCTCATGATATGCAGAGAATACAATAGAAAAACATCCTTGTTCTCCCAGTGCTGACATTTTGGGGACAGGAAGACATGCTAAAAATAAATACATAGAATGTATGAAAATTTGTTGCTTAGTCACTTAGTCGTGCTCTTTTTGACCCCATGGACTGCAGTACACCAGGCTTCCTTGTCCTTCACTATCTACCACAGTTCACTCAAACTCATGTCCATTGAGTCAGTGATGCCATCCAGACATCTCATCCTCTGTCCTCCCCTTCTCCTGCCCTCAATCTTTCCCAGCATCAGGGTCTTTCCCAATGAAATAGGATATGAAAAAAGTTCAGGGAGATGGTGAGTCCAGAATGTGTGTGTATGTGTGTGAGTGTGTGTTATGGATTTTGAGTAGGGTGGAGATTGCCTCCCTGAGATTACAAATATTTGAGTGAAGACAGAGGAGGTGGGGAGCTAGCAGAGCTGATGCTTGGTGGAAGGTCATCCTAGGCAGAAGATGCATCCAGTGAGAAGGTCCAGAGACCAGCCTACTGGTTTCCACGGCTGTGATGACAAAGGACCATAGACTTATTGGTTTAAGACAACAGATATGTATTCTAATTATTCTGGAGGCCTGGCATCCAACATCAGTATCGATGGGCTGAAATCCAAGGATGGGCAGGGCTTCAGAGGAGAAGCTTTCTTGCTTCTTCCAGCTTCGGGGGTCAGGTGCAGTTGGCTTTCTCTGCTTCAGCTGCGTCACTCTCATCCTGAGTCCAGCATCTTCAAATCTTCCCCTGCTCCTCCTGCAATTGCCTTCTCTTTGTCTGTGTGTTGGCCCAATCTCCCTCTTAAAAGACTCCACGTGATTGCCTTTGAGGCTCACCTGGCTTTCCCAGGGCCATCTTCTCATCTCCAAATCCTTAATCACATGGGTCATGACTTTGCAATGTAAGGTCACATTCATAGGTTCCAAAGACCCAAATATCTCTGAGGCTATTTTTCACTCTGTCACAATATGGATGTGCTCATTGTATTTGAGGAACAGTAAGAAAGTTGGTGTAGATGGCGTAGAATAAGCAAAAGAGAGGATTAAGGGATGGGACCCAAGAGGCAGTAGGTCTTATGAGGGCTGTAGGCCATTGTAAGGACCTGTCCTTTTGCTTCAAGTGAGGCAGAGAGACATTAGACATTTTGAGCCGAGCAGTGACATGAAATAACTTATGTTACAGGATGATCATTTTGGCTGCTGGGTTGAGAGTGGTCTATAGTGGGGGCAAAGACAGAAGCAGGAAGGTCAGTTGGGAGTTTTTTAAGAAATAATCCAGGCAGAAGATGATGGTAGCTGGGATCAGGCTGATGAGAAAAATTGGAATTGGAGTATATTTTGAAGGTAGACCCTGGAAGACTTGCTGATGGATCACATATAGGGTGTGAGTGAAAGGGGGGAGTCTAGAATGATTTCCAGATTTGTGGCTGGAGAAACTTCAAGGACGGAATTGCCATTAACTGAAGTGGGAAGTGCTGTGGAAGGGCTGGTTTGGAGGAGACCAGGAACTGGTTCTGGACATGTTAAATTTGAAAAGCCTCTTATAGTTCTAAGAGGAAGTCTAAGGGAGAAATGCAGGCTAAAGATATCGATTTGGGGTCCTAGTAATTCCCTTTCTGTGGGCATCCTAGTTACCAAGCCCACAGAATTTTCATCAAGTGCACAGCAGCAGAGATGGTCTTTGTGACATAATTGACAAGAATATTATTAACACCAGGAAACGTGCTCATGTAGTTGTCAAAATGATTCATGATCATGTGTTTTCTCCAAATTTGAATAGTGTTTGTCACCATGCAAAGAAAAATCAAGCACTCTAGACAGTGCACCTGATAAATACATTTCTGGCCAAGCCAAAAAAAGATAAATTTGGCACTCATGAGCATGTATATGGTGTTGACAAGTAGGAGACCAATGAGTTTCCCATCCAGTGAGTGAAAAACTGTGATGCAAAAACTGAGCCCTGGGGCATCCTGTGAGGTTGAAAGGTTGCAGAGGAACCGGCAAGTAAGACTGAGAAGGTGCTCTGGATGTGATGCGAAGAAGAGTGGTGTTCAGACAGACAAGCAAACAGAAGCCTTCAAGGAGGAAGTGTTGACTGCGCCCAAAGCTCTTAGACATGAAGTAAGATGGAATGATTAGAGAAGAGAAGAGGACAGGCCTGCAGAGATGGGGACACCCGATCAACCTTTGAGAATTTGCTACAAACAGGAGAGGAGACACAGTAGGGTCATTGGAGAGAGAAGTGGGATTCTTTGAAGTTTTTCTTTTCCAAAGATCTTTACTGATGATGAGAATGACCTAGTACAGAAGGACACAGGTGTGATATGGGAGAGGAGAGAGAAGGAACGGAGTCCAGGGTGGAAGCAGACGGCATGGGTCCTAGGCAAGTGGTAATACAAGGAAATGAAGATGCTGGGAGGTGGCAGGGCAGGTAAGGAAATTCTGCTTCCGTTGTTACTTCTCTGAAACAGCAAGTCACCAGCTGAGAGTGAGCATTAGAGAGCCGGTGTTGGAGGTTTGAGGAGAGAGAAGGTATGAGATAATTATCTGGGAGATCAAAGCGAATGCATTAGGGATGTGTGAGTGACGCCAGCAGCATATGGACCTTCATGAGCTTCATGGGCTTCAAAGACAACATTCAGAGTCCTTGTGTGGTTGGTCTCCCATCACTTCATCAACAGAGCCAAAGCTGTGGGGTTCACAGGGAGGTGGACAGAACCTTCCATCGTTAGAGCTGTGATTTGGGCAAGCCATCATATAACTGAAGAAACCAGCATGGAGTTGAGGGTGAATGCGAAGCAAATGATGCTGGTAATTGACCACTGGGTGAAGGCTACATGGGAGGGGAGTGAGGACATGAGAAGGTGAAGTTACCCTGGAAAGGTGGGCTCGATGGCGTGTAGGTGGTGCTGTGGAAGGCTGTAGAGTCGGAGCTGTAGATGGAGACAGTAGGCTGATTGCAAAAAGTGGCCCTGATTTTCTATTCCTCCTTAGATCCAGGCTTCCCCTCCTACCAAGAGGGATATTCCAGCCTCTTGTTTTTTTGGCTGGGCGGGGGGTGGGGTGGTCAGCTTTACTGTAAAATAAATGACCAATAAAATTGTAAGATATTTAAAGTCTACTTGTGGGGATTTGATACACACTGTAAAAGATTCCTATCATCTACTTAATGAACACACCCATCACCTCACATGTTTATCTTTTGGGGTGTGTAATATTTAAATTCTCAGCAAATTTCAGTTATGTAATATCATGTTATTAAATATAGTCACCATGTTTTACATCAGATCTTCATTTCTGGTAGCTGAGCTGGTAAAGAATCCCCCTGCAATGCAGGAGACCACAGTTCAATTCCTGGGTTGGGAAGATCGGCTGAAGAAGGGATAGGCTACCCACTCCAGTATTCCTGGGCTTCTGTGGTGGCCCAGCTGGTAAAGAATCTGCCTGCAATGCAGGAGACCTGGGTTCAATCCCAGGCTCAGTGTTGCATCATTGGTCATGACGGAGGTGGTGTGGAGCATGAGGTGGTGGAAGGAGAAAAGTTCAAGAAGCTGATCTTCTATGTGGATTTAAATCTCCAACAATGAAGGCATGAGTTGTGTGAGAATGTAGCAAAGAGTCAGGAGCTAAAATCAACAAGAAATGAGAGTGATTACACAGAGTCAGGGAGCCTGACACAAGGAAGGAAGAGGATGGGGGAGTCTGGTGGTGTGAGATTCAAAGCTGGGAAGTTCTTTATGGGAGAAAAGGAGAAAGTTCTGGGAGGACTCATGAGAAATAGTGAGTAAACCAACTCTTGGCCCAGTGGTAGAAGGACTATGAGAGAAAACCCACCACTCGAGAAGGCTGCAGGGCAAGCTGTGTCCTCAGGAAGAAACAAGAAAATGAAGGAAACATTGGGAGAAGAAGGGACCACATCAGGGGTTTTCCCCTTGGTGGGCTGGGAAAGCCAGAGGCACAGTGAGAGGATTTTAGGAGCTGGAAGTGGGTGGGAGGCCCTTGCACATCACACCGAGGATCCGTAGAACCTAGTGAGGACTGTGGCTTAGGCGATGAGAGGTGGCCTGAAACTTTGGTGATGACTGGCCTCAACCGGGGTGACGAGTGAGACCATCCATCCCCACGTTCCTCGAGTGGTCTTGGCTTGTGCCTATTGTCCCAAAGTCCTTTCCAATATAGATCTGACCTGGATAAGTTCTGATTAGGATAATTCATGTGGGTCTTTTAATAGATTAAGGGCATTATAGCATCAGCCCCCATGAGGCAGATGATGATGGTGGAGCTGTGAGTGCTGGCGGGGGAAAAAAGTGAACTCCCACCACTTTAGATGGAGCTGAGGATAACTGGGATGGTCTCATGCCAAGTAGGAGATTAAGAGTAGGAGACTCTTAATCCAAACTAGGGGAGGAGTCAAGGGTTAAAAGTGAAGTCGAACGTGACTATATATATGAGTATTTATGTTTGTATATGGAGAAGGAAATGGCAGTCCACTCCAGCATTCTTGCCTAGAGAATCCTGTGGAGAGAGGAGCCTGGTGGGCTGCTGTCCATAGGGTCACACAGAGTCAGACACGATTCAAGCAACTTAGCATGCATGCATGCATAAGAGAAGGAAATGGCAACCCACTCCAGGGTTCTTGCCTGGAGAATCCCAGTGACAGAGGAGCCTAGTGGGCTTCCATCTATGGGGCCGCACAGAGTCGGACATGACTGAAGCGACTTAGCAGCAGCAGCAGCTAACGTACAGTAAGCTGTGTGTAGTTAATACCTACAGTTTGACACACTGTATCACAGTGCTGTGGACTGAGTTGTGTCCCTTTCTAATCCATATACTGACGTCTTTTTTTTTTTCTTTTCCATTATGGTTTATCACAGGATACTGAATATGGTTCCCTGTGCTTGTACAGTAGGACCTAGTTTAGCCATCCTAAATATAATAGTTTCCATCTGCTAATCCCAAACTCTCACTCTCTCCTTCCCCAAACCCCCTCTCCCTTGGCAACCCCATGTCTGATCTCTAGGTCTGTGAGTCTGTTTTTTGTTTTGTGAAAAGTGAAAGTGACACTGAAAGTCGCCCAGTTGTGTCTGACTCTCTGTGACGCTGTAAGACAATGAAGAAGTGAAGCACAGACCGTGATAAAGTCCTCAGTGTTAGACCTCTGTTTATACAGATAGAGTCTGTGGTTCTAGGTCTTGCCCGTGTCTCAGTGGGACCCGTAAATGCATCAGGCATTATCTACCAATTAGAGGTTTTGTGCTTCTAATTGAAAGTGTGCACTGAATGTCAGCATGAGCAGAGGGAATTAAAATAAAACAGTATTTCTGAAGGGCCAAAAAATTAGCAAAACTCAATGGATGTTTTAAAAGCCTGCATTTTTCTCTCCTGAGATCAAAAAGTATAGGGTGCAAATAGATACATGTAAATATTTTAAATAAAATAATAATTATTATGGTGATGCTGCTGCTGCTGCTGCTAAGTCGCTTCAGTTGTGTCCGACTCTGTGCGACCCCATAGACGGCAGCCCACCAGGCTGTGCCATCCCTGGGATTCTCCAGGCAAGAACACTGGAGTGGGTTGCCATTTCCTTCTCCAGTGCAGGAAAGTGAAAAGTGAAAGTGAAGTCACTCAGTCGCGGCCGACTGGTAGTGACCCCATGGACTGCAGCCCACCAGGCTCCTCCATCTATGGGATTTTCTAGGCAAGAGTACTGGAGTGGCTTGCCATTATGGTGATAGAGTTCCATTAAAACATAAGGGGGTTATATACAACAGAATATTACAAGTTATTTAGGAAAAGGTACCAATTATTATAAATTAGTGGCTGTTCTTGCTAATGTAGCAATGATACAAACTCCGAGTCAGCAGGACTGGGAGTCCACGTTCCTTTTCTGACCCTAAGGATGGTTTCTCCTTAGCCATCTGTGTCCTCCTACCTGATTCTTTTATAATCAGCAGGATTTGTTTTCAGATGGCTGAGTGGGATTTGGGTGGAATTTGTGGTCACAGGAGAAATCTCTTTATACCTCTGTCTTGTTTAATAAGTCTCATTTTATGACTTTGTTGTCTTTAATAATGGGCTCTGAGCAGATAATTAAAAAAGCTCACAGACATGCTATTGAAATACCAATGGCGATTTTCACAGAACTAGAAGTAATAATCCTAAGATTGTATGGAATCACAAAAGATCTCAAAAAGTGAAAGGAATAGTAATAAAGAACAAGGTGGAGGTGTCATGCTCCCTGATTCCAAGCTATACTACAAAGCTACAGTGATCTGAGTAGTATGGTACTGGCACATAGATAGATCAACGGATCAGAACAGAGTCCAAAAGTGAATCCATATTTATACAATCAATTAATCTACAACAAAAGAGCCAAGAATATACAGTAGGGGAAAAGACAGTCTCTTTGATAAGTGGTGCTGGGAAAACTGGATAGCTTACATGGAAAACAGCAAAAAGAAACTGAACTTCTTTCTTATACCATATACAAAAATGAATTCAAAATGGATTAAAGACTTAACTGTACAATCTATAACCATAAAACATCTGTAAGAAAACGTAGGCAGTGCTTTCTTTGACATTGATCTTAGCAATAGTTTTTTATCTGTCCCTCAGACAAGGACCAGCAGAAGGAAAATTAAACAGATGTACCTAACCAAATTAAAAAACTTTTGTACAGTGAATAAAACTATCAACAAAATGAAAAGGCAACCTGTTGAAGGAGAGAAGATATTTGCGAATGATATAGCTAACAAATTAATATCCAAAATACATAAAGAACTCAATATTTTAAAGAGGCAAAGGATCTAAAGAGACATTTTCCCAAAGAAGATATACAGACGACCAACATACTCAAAAATGATGCTCAACATCACTAGTCATCAGGAAAATGCAAATCAAAACCACAATGAGATATCACCTCACATCTGTCAGGATGGCTATTATCAGAGAGGCAAGAAAACACAAGAGTTGGTGAGAATGTGGAGAAAAGGGAACCCTCATGCGCTGTTGGTGGGATTGTAAGTTGGAACAACCACTATGGAAAAAAGGATTGAGATTTCCTCAAAAAAAAAAAAAAATTAAAAATAGAATGATCATACAATCCAGAAATTCCAATTATGGATAGTTCCCAAAGAAAATGAAAACATGAATTCAAAAAGATATTGTCCTCGTTATGTTCATAGCAGCATTATTTACAATAGCCAAGATATGGAAACAAACTAAGGGTCCATCAACAGATGAATAGATAAAGAAATAAAGAAGATATATATATATATGTATGTATGGAGAAGGAAATGGCAACCCACTCCAGTGTCCTTGCCTGGAGAATCCCAGGGACGGGGGAGCCTGGTGGCTACCGTCTATGGGGTCACACAGAGTCGGACACGACTGAAGTGACTTAGCATAGCATAGCATAGCATGTATATAAAACCTAATCTCTGACTGCATTGAGTTCATGGCTCTTATCGGCTTCTTAAAAATGGACATAATTCACGTATGTGCTTATGTGATGTTCGGTCAGTTAACTCTGTGGCATGGTTTGTGCATGCTCAGTCGTGTCTGACTCTTTGCGACCCCATGAACTGTAGCCCGCTAGGCTCCTCTGCCCATGGAATTTTCCAGGCAGGAAATGCTGGAGTGGGTTGCCATGTCCTCCCCCAGGGGCTCTTCTTCACCCAGGGATCTCAGCTGCATGCCCTGCATTGCAGGCAGATTCTTTACTGCTGAGCCACTGGGGAAATCCATAAAGAAAACAATGTGTAATAAACACATTGGTATTTAGAGATATAAATGATTGGCACACGTACACTGCAGTGTTGTAACTCCCCAGGAAGACAGAAGGAAGAAGCCGGGTCCTAGCACTCGTGGGTAGCATCACTACACGTGGTAGAGATGTGTCCTGATGAGCTGGGTGTCCTGTGCACATTTGTCTGCTATGAACAGCAGGTGCACTCATGGATGGTGCATGATGTACCAAGGCAGAAATCACATCTTTATAAAGTTGGAAATAGATTATAATACAATTTTTCTTCAGTATGTATTACGATAATAACATATCTGGAAAATTCAGTTTATATGAAAGCTCTGAAAAGAAAAAAAAAAGCTTACACAAAAGATATGCAATATCAAGACCAGTAACATTTGATTGGAAAGTGGGGTGTTTTCTGGATCCACCATCTCTTTGGAAGGAAAAATTCCTGCCACCCATCCATCAGAATTTTTTTGCATTTGCCTGTGGGGTATGTAAGACCTTGAGAAAGGAGTTAAGTTCAAGATGATTATAAAATCAAAAGGTTAAAGTTTTTTTTTTTTTTTTTTTAATGAACACAGGGTGATTTTTGAGTATGTGGATCATTTAAATGTTGTTTGTTTCTTTGAAATGGATCATACCCTGTGGTTCCACTGAAAGCCATAATACGGTTGTGTGGTTTTTTTTTTTTTAGTTTTATTTTATTTTATTTTTTTAATTTTATTTTTATTTTATTTAACTTTACAATATTGTATTGGTTTTTCCATGTATCAAAATGAATCTGCCACAGGTAAACATGTGTTCCCCTTCCTGAACCCTCTTCCCTCCTCCCTCCCCATACCATCCCTCTGGGTCATCGCAGTGCACCAGCCCCAGGCATCCGGTATTAGGCATCGAACCTGGACTGGCGACTCGTTTCATATATGATATTATACTTATTTCAATGCCATTCTCCCAAATCATCAATTTAGAAAGATGGTAACAATAACCCTGCATACGAGACAGCAAAAGAGACACTGATGGATTTAGGGTTTTGTATTTTAATTACTATAGGTTAATGTCTGACGTTTTTCTTAACATAAAATAGAGGAAAAAGGTAACCTTAACCCCAGAGCATGGCTAAGATAGGTTTTTATTTTTTTCAACCTTTTGTGCCACAAATAAATGAGAATGATTTATGACCCTGGGGGGAGAATCTGAAAATAAAAGTAAACGAAGCACTAAAAGCATTACTTTTTAGCACTTCGGTGGAAGTGGCTCTTGCTTTCCCAGTTAGACTGGCCGCCTCTTCGTCTCCCTGGGCGTCATGTAGCTTCCTCCTCTGGCCTAGAGTGGTGGGATGTGTCTCCCAGGGCGGCTTGTGGGCAGCCCCGGCCCTCAGCCCCTGCTCTGTAGGTGCTTAATTGGCTCGGCGAGAATAACTCAAGGTGAACTCTCCCAGAGCCGAGACTCCTGTTACAGTAGCCTCAGTGACACCTTTTAACGCTTATGGTATTTTTCTCCTCCTATTTCAAAAGTGCTCAGGGATTTCCAGGATTGTGCATGGAACTCACCTCCAACTATGCTCATAAACTTTTTTTACAGGACAGTATAAAACATACAGGGCGTCTCAGGTAACACTAGTAGTAAAGACCCTGCTTGTCACTGCAGGAGATGTAAGAGAGAGACCCGGGTTCCATCCCTGGGTTGGGAAGATCCCCTGGAGGAGGACATGGCAACCCACTCCAGCATTCTTGCCTGGAGAATCCCTTGGACAGAGGAGCCTGGTGGGCCACAGTCCATGGGGTCGCAAAGAGTCGAACATGACTGAAGTGACTTAGCATGCAGGCAGGCACAGGACATTTAAAAGCTCTGCTCTTCTTCTTATGCAATTTATTTTTAAGTTTATTTCCTTTCCTGCAATATAGCCATCTAATATATATGTTTTCTTCTGAAATATATCCATCTAATATATATAAACTATGTATATAGATTTGCATGTCAGTCAGTTCAGTCGCTCAGTCGTGTCCAACTGTTTGCAACCCCATGAATCACAGTGCACCAGGCCTCCCTGTCCATCACCAACTCCTGGAGTTTACTCAAACTCATGTCCATCGAGTTGGTGATGCCATCTGACCATGCCATCCTCTGTCATCCCCTTCTCCTCCTGCCCCCAATCCCTCCCAGCATCAGGGTCTTTTCCAATGAGTCAACTCTTCGCATGAGGTGGCCAAAGCATTGGACTTTCAGCTTCAGCATCAGTCCTTGTAATGAACACCCAGGACTAATCTCCTTTAGGATGTACAGGTCAGATCTCCTTGCAGTCCAAGGGGCTCTCAAGAATCTTCTCCAACACCACAGTTCAAAAGCATCTATTTTTCCATATGTATTCACTCCTAATTATGCAAATTCTGTTATTATTTAGAATGAGATATTTTTTGAATATTTCAAGGCGCTTAAAACATTTGACCTACAATTAAGTAAGTATTAAAAGAAACACAGAAGATCTTTCCCCCTTGTTCCAAGAAGCGGCACCTGCTGCCTTTCAGAACAAGAAGTATCCAAGTGTGGCTGCTGCTGCTGCTGCTAAGTTGCTTCAGTCATGTCCGACTCTGTGCGACCCCATAGACGGCAGCCCACCAGGCTCCCCCGTCCCCGGGATTCTCCAGGCAAGAACACTGGAGTGGGTTGCCATTTCCTTCTCCAAAGCATGAAAGTGAAAAGTGAAAGTGAAGTTGTTCAGTCGTGTCCGACTCCTAGCGACCCCATGGACTGCAGCCCACCAGGCCTCTCTGTCCATGAGATTTTCCAGGCAACAGTACTGGAGTGGGGTGCCATTGCCTTCTCCACAAGTGTGGCTACTGACAAGAATTTATCACTTTCCAGCTTCACATTACTTATTACTGACTCATTCAGTGTCAGCCTCCCCAACGTGCTCACGGGCTCCAAGAGTGAGACTTCATCTTCATTTCTTTTCTGTCTGCACCAGGCGGCATGTGGGACCGCAGTTCCCCAACCAGGGCTGAGCTTGAGCCCCTCACAGTGAAAGCACAGAGTGTCTGCCGCTGGGCCACCAGGGAAATCCCCATCTCTCTTTTTATTACTGTATCTGGGGAACCTAGAATGATTCCTGGCCCATTTGTTGAGTGACTAAATAAAAGAGTAAATTTTTTAGATGTCCTTTATGTAGTACCTTACTTTTTCTCTTGTTATAAATAAGTAAAATAATATTTTCCTCACAAGAGTTTATGCAGATAAGGTGATGAAAGATAGGCATACTCTTAATCTTATTCTTGGAAAAATATTGGTTCCCTTTATTCTCCTCTAAGGAGTGGTTCTCCAAGTTGGTGATATCAACCCTGTGGAAGACATTTTGGAAGTTTAGGGGTAGGGGAATTTTGGATTATCTCAGGGAGACACCAGCAGCACCCACTGGGCATTTCCAGGGAAGCCAGATGTCCCGCCTGGGAGAACCTCTCACCTTAAAAATGACCCCACGTCATGCGTGACTTTTAATTGTCCCACTGGACATAGAGATAGGTCACACTTCTGTTTATAGTTACCAAAGCTAGAATCCAACCCTATTTTACAAATAAAAACAAAATTTTTATACCTAATACAGCATTTTTACAAGTGCAACAATTATGAAAGTCAAAGGAAGACTGAACTTTTAAAAAATAACGATTTTCAATAGAGAGCTCAGGAGTTACCATTGTGGTATTTTTGCTGGTAAATGGCTAAAAACAATAAGATCTCTAAACAATAAGATCTAAAATGAAAAATCTAAAATCTCCCTTCTCCTACACCTACTTTAGCCCCATACCTAAAGGAACTCCTTTTGAACAGTTTCTGCTCTTTAGGTCTTTTATAATTGCCGTTTAACACAAAGTAAACTTTACTAAACTGAAATCTGGTATTTCTTGGTACATCAACTTTCAGACAATATTTATTATTTAATACCACATTCTTCTCCTCTTCCCCATCTTCTGTTTTGCTATCAATAGTTATTATTTTTACATTAACAAAGTTTGTAATAGGTATTCTGTATTATACATCTTCCACATTTGTTTGTTTGTTTTTCTATGGGCTTCTTCTTAATATCATTTGAAGTATATTTACATTGCGACTTAACTATTATACACTGGAGAAATAACTGATGTGAGGGGACAAGTAAAGAAAAAGATACAATTTTGTATTATCCTTTGCTATTTCAGGCGGATAGAAATATTATTTTATCAGCTTCTCTTGCTGCTCTCTTTCCTGTATCTCATGCTTAGTGGGTGCTCTCATGTTTTTCTAGAGTATCTGCATGCACTTTTTCATACGGTGCACCGACTATTGTTTTCTTTTAGCCTGCTTTACAAATCGCCAAATATCTTTATATCTTTTTCTACTTCTTCTCTTAGAGTTGATAGTTTCTAATTATATCATCTCAAATGGTGACAGGAAATTATTTCATAGTGTTCTACCACTCACAGCTGCTGAAGAGAAGTCGGGTATCCATTTCTTTGTAAGATACCAGATCTTCCACTCTGGAAGCTTTCTTGATTTATATCTTTTTTATTAGACATTTTCTTTATTTGCCAAGATTATATGTGATTGTTGTTGTTATTGTTCAGTCGCTCAGTTGTGTCTGACTTTTTGTGACTCTATGGACTGTATGGACTGTATGGACTCTATGGAGCCCACCAGGCTCCTCTGTCCATGGGATTCTCCAGGCAAGAATACTGGAGAGGGTTGTCATTTCCTCCTCCAGTTGATCTTCCTGACTTAGGGGTGGACCCCACGTCTCTTACACCTCCTGCATTGGTAGTCAGGTTCTTTACCACTAGTGGCACCTGGGCAGGTCATAAGGCTTCATTCAGTTCAGTCGCTCCGTTGTGTCCAACTCTGCGACCCATGGACTGCAGCACTGCAGACTGCCTTGTCCATAGCCAACTCCCAGAGTTTACTCAGCTCGTGTCCATCGAGTCGGTGATGCCATCCAACCATCTCATCCTCTGTCGTCCCCTTCTCCTCCCACCTTCAATCTTTCCCAACAACAGGGTCTTTTCAAATCAGTCAATTCTTTGCGTCAGGTGCCAAAGTATTGGAGTTTCAGCTTCAGCATCAGTGCTTCCAATGAATATTCAGGACTGATTTCCTTTAGGATGGACTGGTTGGATCTCCTTGCAGTCCAAGGGGCTCTCAAGAGTTTTCTCCAACATCACAGTTCAAAAGCATCAATTTTTTGGTGCTCAGCCTTCTTTATAGTCCAACTCTCACATCCATACATGACTACTGGAAAAACCATAGCTTTGACAAAATGAATCTTTGTTGGTAAAGTAATGTCTCTACTCTTTACTATGCTGTCTAGGTCATAGCTTTTCTTCCAAGGAGCAAGTGTTTTAATGTCATGGCTGCAGTCACCATCTGCAGTGATTTTGGAGCCCCCAAAATAAAGTTTGTCTCTGTTTCCACTGTTTCCCCATCTATTGTCATGGAGTGATAGGACCAGATGCCACGATCTTAGTTTTTTGAATGTTTTGAGTTTTAAGTGAACTTTTTCACTCTCCTCTTTCACTTTCATCAAGAGTCTCTTTAGTTCTTCTTTGCTTTCTGCCATAAGGGTGGTGTCATCTGCATATCTGAGGTTATTGATATTTATCCTGGCAATCTTGATTCCAGATTGTGCTTCATCCAGCCCAGCGTTTCTCATGACGTACTCTGCATATAAGTTAAATAAGCAGGGTGACAATATACAGCCTTGACAAACTCCTTTTCCTATTTGTAACCAGTCTGTTGTTCCATGTCTGATTTTAACTGTTGCTTCCTGACCTGCATACAGATTTCTCAAGAGGCAGGTCAGGTGGTCTGGTATTCCTATCTCTTTAAGAATTTTCCAGAGTTTGTTGTGGTCCATACAGTCAAAAGCTTTGGCATAGTCAATAAAGCAGAAGGAGATATTTTTCTGGAACTTTCTTGCTTTTTCGACTAGACCATTCAGGTATGACCTAAATCAAATCCCTTATGATTATACAGTGGAAGTGAGAAATAGATTTAATGGATTAGATCTGATAGACAGAGTGCCTAATGAACTATGGACGGAGGTTCGTGACTGTACAGGAGACAGGGATCAAGACCATCGCCAAGAAAAAGAAATGCAAAAAAGCAAAATGGCTGTCTGGGGAGGCCTTACAAATAGCTGTGAAAAGAAGAGAAGCAAAAAGCAAAGGAGAAAAGGAAAGATATAAGCATCTGAATGCAGAGTTCCAAAGAATAGCAAGAAGAGATAAGAAAGCCTTCCTCAGCAATCAGTGCAAAGAAATAGAGGAAAACAACAGAATGAGAAAGGCTAGAGATCTCTTCAAGAAAATTAGAGATACCAAGGGAACATTTCATGCAAAGATGGTCTTGATAAAGGACAGAAATGGTATGGACCTTACAGAAGCAGAAGATATTAAGAAGAGGTGGCAAGAATACACGGAAGAACTGTACAAAAAGATCTTCACGACCCAGATAATCATGATGGTGTGATCACGGACCTAGAGCCAGACATCCTGGAATGTGAAGTCAAGTGGGCCTTAGAAAGCATCACTATGAACAAAGCTAGTAGAGGTGATGGAATTCCAGTTGAGCTATTCCAAATCCTGAAAGATGCTGCTGTGAAAGTGCTGCACTCAATATGCCAGCAAATTTGGAAAACTCAGCAGTGGCCACAGGACTGGAAAAGGTCAGTTTTCATTCCAATCCCAAAGAAAGGCAATGCCAAAGAATGCTCAAACTACCGCACAATTGCACTCATCTCACATGCTAGTAAAGTAATGCTTAAAATTCTCCAAGCCAGGCTTCAACCATATGTGAACTGTGAACTTCCAGATGTTCAAGCTGGTTTTAGAAAAGGCAGAGGAACCAGAGATCAAATGGCCAACATCTGCTGGATCATCGAAAAAGCAAGAGAGTTCCAGAAAAACATCTACTTCTGCTTTATTGACTATGCCAAAGCCTTTGACTGTGTGGATCACAATAAACTGTGGAAAATTCTGAAAGAGATGGGAATACCAGACCACCTGACCTGCCTCTTGAGAAACCTATATGCAGGTCAGGAAGCAACAGTTAGAACTGGACATGGAACAACAGACTGGTTCCAAATAGGAAAAGGAGTTTGTCAAGGCTGTATATTGTCACCCTGCTTATTTAACTTATATGCAGAGTACATCATGAGAAACGCTGGGCTGGAAGAAGCACAAGCTGGAATCAAGATTGCTGGGAGAAATATCAACAATCTCAGATATGCAGATGACACCAGCCTTATGGCAGAAAGTGAAGAGGAACTAAAAAGCCTCCTGATGAAAGTGAAAGTGGAGAGTGAAAAGTTGGCTTAAAGCTCAACATTCAGAAAACAAAGATCATGGCATCTGGTCCCATCACTTCATGGGAAATAAATGGGGACACAGTGGAAACAGTGTCAGACTTTATTTTTCTGGGCTCCAAAATCACTGCAGATGGTGATTGGAGCTATGAAATTAAAAGACGCTTACTCCTTGGAAGGAAAGTTATGACCAACCTAGATAGCATATTCAAAAGCAGAGACATCACTTTGCCAACAAAGGTTCACCTAGTCAAGGCTATGGTCTTTCCTGTGGTCATGTATGGATGTGAGACCTGGACTGTGAAGAAAGCTGAGCACCAAAGAATTGATGCTTTTGAACTGTGGTGTTAGAGAAGACTCTTGAGAGTCCCTTGGACTGCAAGGAGATTCAACCAGTCCATTCTAAAGGAGATCAGTCCCGGATGTTCATTGGAAGCACTGATGCTGAAGCTGAATCTCTAATACTTTGGCCACCTCATACGAAGAGTTGACTCATTGGAAAAGACTCTGATGCTGGGAGGGATTGGGGGCAGGAGGAGAAGGGTACGACAGCGGATGAGATGGCTGGATGGCATCACCAACTCAATGGACGTGTGTTTGAGTAAACTCCAGGAGTTGGTGATGGACAGGGAGGCCTAGTGTGCTACGATTCATGGGGTCTTATAGCGTCGGACACGACTGAGAGACTGAACTGAACTCAACTGAACTGAACGGATGTTGGCAATTTGATCTCTGGCTCCTCTGCCTTTTCTAAATCCAGCTTGAATATCTGGAAGTTCACGGTTCATGTACTGTTGAAGTGAACTCCCCAGGTCAGTAGGTACCCAGTATGCTACTGGAGATTAGTGGAGAAATAACTCCAGAAAAAATGAAGAGGCAGAGCCAAAGCGAAAACAACACCCTGTTGTGGATGTGACTGGTGATGGAAGTAAAGTCCGATGCTGCGAAGAACAATACTTCATAGGAACCTGGAATGTTGGGTCCATGAATCTAGGCAAATTGGAGGTGGTCAAACAGATGGCAAGAGTGAACACTGACATTTTAGGAATCAGAGAAGTAAAATGGACTGGAATGGGTGACTTTAAGTCAGATGACCATTATATCTCCTATTGTGGGCAAGAATCCCTTAGAAGAAATGGAGCAGCCATCATAGTCAAGAAGTCTGAAATGCAGTTGTTGGATACAGTCTCAAAAATGACAGAATGATCTCTGTTCGTTTCCAAGGCAAACCACTCAATATCACGGTAATCCAAGTCTATGCCGCGACCAGTAATGCTGAAGAAGCTGAAGGTGTATGGTGCTATGAAGACCTACAAGACCTTCTAGAACTAAAACCCCCGAAAAAGATGTTCTTTTCATTATAGGGGACTGAAATGCAAAAGTAGGAAGTCAAGAAATACCTGGAATAACAAGCAAATTTGGCCTTGGAGTACAGAATGAAGCAGGAGAAAGGCTAATAGAGTTTTGCCAAGAGAACGCACTGGTCATAGCAAAAATGCTCTTCCAACAACACAAGGGAAGACTCTACACATGGACATCAGCAAATGGTCAACACTGAAATCAGATTGATTATATTCTATGCAGCCAAAGATGGAGAGGCTTCATTAAGGAGATGTAAATTGAGAGTTACACCTCAGCAGTTGCATGTGTACATGTTTATAGGTATACGTTTGGCTGATTACGCATTGAGCGAAGATTGATGTGACTGGACAAGAGAATGACACAGACACAAGCGTGAGCATCCCAGGTGTGAGGAGTGATGCCCAAACCTGACCTGACTCCCAAACCTGACCTGACTCATTAGACTTGACCTCATCAACATCTGGAGGTATATGGATCAGCTGATGGAGCCCTTGATCTGAGTCCTGGTTCTTGAACACAAATGATACTACAGGGACGTTTTCAGGATATAATTTTATCTCAAAATCTGGTGAGCTTCAAGAAAGACTTAAAGGAAAAAAGGAAAAAATGTTGCGGAAAGAGAAACAGACCCTCTTAGCTGGCTCTGTTTTAACAAACACACATTAACTCGAAATGTGGGCTATGCTGATCCAAATGTTCTGAGAACGTGAGAGGCAGGAAGAATTGTGATGGGTTTGGGTTTGATACTCTGCAGCAAAGGTTCTGCTGAAGGCAGAGGCGACCCCTGATAGGAGGAGCCTGGGAGCTCAGTGAGGCGGGAAGGAAGAAGTATCCAGAACCCATCCCCAATCACGGTTTTGACTAGAACCTTCCCTGACGTGTTCAACAGTGTAAATCGTGGTTCCTTTTTATTTTCTCAGCATGTTATTATTCCCCTGCATCAGTGTCTATTTTAAAGTCTTTGCTAAAAACTCTGCTAAAGTTATAAAATAATAAAGTTCAAAGCAAAACAAAGAATGAACCGTTTTACTGTATTTACATGTACAGTCACACTTGGTGTTTATAATTCCACGTGGACTTGTGAGAGGCTTAACCTTCGCTGTATATAGAAGTCCATGATTACTCGAGTGTTACTTTTCTCTGCTGCTAACATGAAAAGGATCCAACCATATTTGTAAAGCAAACAAATAAATGTTGCTCTTATAGAAGTAAAGAGAACACCATGTAATGACAAAAAATACAGTTTCTACAAAGAAAACCAAAAAGGACCCAAACATACATGAGGTGTTATTTATACTCTATAAGAATGTAGCATACATTTCTTAATGGCTTTTATTCAAAATCTTGTGAGACCCTTTCTTTTATCCACATGTCTTCTTCCTGCCTTCTTTTTCTTCCTTCCTTCCTTCCAAGATGAAAGACCTGATAGTTTTCATCAATGTGATCTGATTTATCTTTTCTTAGAAGACTAAAGAAGAAACCTTAAAACAGCCTTTAAATTACTCACAGGACTCAAGGCGCATTGAACAGAATCGTTTGGAGCACATTATTCATCCCTAAGTCTTGATAATGTGATGCTTTGTGTGTGTGTGATTTGTGTGCAAGTTGTGTTAATTATACATCATGTTTAGAAAAATACTCTTTTTGTTGAACAGCGTAAATGTCAGTCTCATTAGCTATCATTATTACCTGTCAGAAAGAAGATGCTTTCCATGAATGATAATTTCCCTCTAGAGTTCTGAGGGTACATACAAGTGTAAAAATCATTTTTTATGTTTTCTTATTTTCAGTGTCAGTAACCTTGACTCCTTCTTTCAAAGTGTTTTCAAACCAAACTCTGAATTTGAAAAAGAAGTAAATTGGCCTGATTATAAGCTACTTGGAGAAGGAAATGGCACCCCACTCCAGTATTCTTGCCTGGAGAATCCCATGGACAGAGGAGCCTGATGGGCTACAGTCCCTGGGGTCTCAAAGAGTCGGACATGACTGAGCGACTAACACTAAGCTACTAGCTTGAACTAGTTCAGGTTGATTCATGGCCTTAAAGGGAGCAGTCTTATTATGGTAGGTCCTCCTCTCTCGGGCAACTTCATACTAATAATAGTAACAAAATAGAATCAGCTACACCACATCCTCAGCTTTCACATCTGCAGATTCATCCAATGGAAATTTTGAAATTTAAACCCGTGATCGGTTGAATCCATGGACGTGAAACTTGTGGATACTGAAGGCCAAGTGTATTCATTGTTCTAAGCCACTTAAAAAAGTAACTAATCAATTTCATTAATGTTTATTGGCGTACAGTTGCTTTACCATCTTGTATTAGTTTCTGCTGTGCAGCAGATGAATCGGCTGTATGTATACACATATCCCCTCTTTCGTGGATTTCCTTCCCATTTAGGCCACCGCGGAGCACTAGGGGAGCTCCCTTCTGCCCTGTGCTGTAGCGTCGGTTCTCATCAGCTATCTATTTTATAATTAGGGATGTATATTTGTCAGTCCCAATCTCCCAGTTCATCCCAGCCCTCCAGACCTCTTGGTAACTTTAAGTTTGTTCTCTACATCTGTGACTTTCTTTCTTCTTTGCAAATAAGGGACTTGGGTGTCCGTAAACTATGGTGTCTGTTTGAGCTCCTAGAACCAATACCCTGCAGATGTCAAGGGAGGCGTGTAGTCTGAAAGGTGAAGGTAGAGGGGACCACAATCTCCAGTTTAATCCTGATTATCCCAAAGCTCTGCTTTGAGCTTGAGTGATCTTTCTTTGGACCACTTCCAACTGGGCAGTCCCTGTTCGGTCTAAATGTCAATGGGCTCTTGATAAGATATGCTTATTAAAAGGGCTTCCCTAGTGGATCAGATGGTAAAGAATCTGCCTGCAATACAAGAGACCTGGGTTCGATCCCTGGGTTGGGAAGAAACGGACAGCCCCAAATGATGGTATATAAGCTCCTCCAGTGTTCCGGTTGGAGAACGCAATGGCACCCCACTCCAGTACTCTTGCCTGGAAAATCCCATGGACGGAGAAGCCTGGTAGGCTGTAGTCCATGGGGTTGCAAAGAGTCGGATACGACTGAGCAACTTCACTTTCACTTTTCACTTTCATGCATTGGAGAAGGAAATGGCAACCCACTCCAGTGTTCTTGCCTGGAGAATCCCAGGGACGGGGGAGCCTGGTGGGCTGCCGTCTATGGGGTCACACAGAGTCAGACACGACTGAAGTGACTTAGCAGCAGCAGCAGTAGCAGTGTTCTGGTATCACCCCTGAAGCAGAGTTCCGAAGGATTTTCTGCTTTTCAAATAATTTACACATCCATTGTCTGTTTCTTTTGACCCCTAAAATACTATGCTTTGTAAGGATCAGCGAGTCCTAGAGATTATCTACTTAAAGTCCACATTTTATGGTTCCACTGAGACCCAAAGAAGAAATTTGCCCAAGCTTATTATTCCAGTTATTAGCAGAGAAAGTGCATTTTGAATGTTGCATATTTGATACAGGGCAGTTTAGAAACATTTGCTGAATCATACTACTTGTCTTTTTGAAAACTTGGATAAACCCCAAAGGCCCAGAAAAGGTGGTGTCATCAATGAGATTTCCTAAGTTAATGGTAAAACCAGGACTGAAAGCTTCGTCATAGTTCGTTTTCTTTTTCTCCTCTATCTCTGAACCTGCTATATAATTGAAAATCTAGATTCAAAAGAATATTTTCAAGGATAGAACTTCTATCAGCTGCTGATTGGGAGCTGGGCACAGAACAGCAACAGAACACGGAGCACTGGTTCTCCCTGAGGAAAGCGGAACACCCGGGAAAGAAGGAATGCTATTTAGGAACTATTCTGTAAGAGCTCTGACTACCTTGTTGCTACTGCTGCTGCTGCTAAGTCGCTTCAGTCGTGTCCAACTCTGTGCAACGCCATAGACGGCAGCCTACCAGGCTCCCCCGTCCCTGGGATTCTCCAGGCAAGAACACTGGAGTGGGTTGCCATTGCCTTCTCCAATGCATGAAAGTGAAAAGTGAAAGTGAAGTCGCTCAGTCGTGTCCGACTCTGTGTGACCCCATGGACTGCAGCCTACCAAGCCCCTCCATCCATGGGATTTTCCAGGCAAGAGTACTGGAGTGGGGTGCCATCGCCTTCTCTGGACTACCTTGTTAGGACATCATAAACTGACTGTAATGCCTGGTGGAATCTGCCAAGTTCAGGTGTTTCTACTTAAAAAGTGAAATGGTTTCTAGGACTTTATCAATATGACAAAGAGTTTTCATTAAAAATGACTGAAACCACATATAAGATGGGTGATAAAATGTTTACTAATTATTTAAGTGGTATGCTACAAATTTTAAACAACATGCAGGCAAAAGACAATGAGACTCTAGGGTAAATTTTCAGTCTTTTTAAGTGAATCAGGCAAAGCAATTAGCCTGATATATTGAATTGGCCAAAAAGTTTATTTGGGTTTTCCATGAACATCTTATAGAAAAACCTGAATGAACTTGTTGGCCAAATAGTTGTGAGACTCGTTCCTCTCCCTGGTTAATTGGAGACTTTCTGCATTTATGATTTCGTTCTGCATTCTTCCCTGCCTCCCGTCTCCAGTTGATCTGTACCACGCTGGCCATTTCTCCGGAGGAGGGCTGACAAAGTGTTTATTGCTGGCTGTTCTCAGCCTGTGTTAGCGATTTTTCAGGCCAGACTTCAATCAGAAAGTGGTAAGCAGCGCTGGCGGATGGGGGTGGTTGAGATTTAGTTGGCTGAGAGATTTTCCTTCTCCCTCTCGGGGTCAGCACCTTCAGCTCCCGCTCCCCCAGCACTGTAACTGGACTCGGACTGTCACTGTTTCACTTGGACCCCCGCGCCCCAGTCCTGCCCTGAGACTGGACTTGTGGGTTGGATCTGGGGAAGCAAATACCTCGCCCTACTGACCAGTGGTTCAGAGAGGAGCATGTGAGCCAGATTGGAAGAAGGAGAGCTCTTCTGGGTCTTTCACTAAAATACAGGGAGGACTGTCCTGCTTGCTGTTGGGGATCATGTAAGGAGAAGATGTGACCTTGAACCTGCATGCACCCATCTTCCCAACTCCAGGGCGGCCACTGATTCTTAAGGCGATTTTGTATAAATTTGAATGAAGTACACTTTCTCTTGGGCTTCCCCGGTGACTCAACAGGAAAAGAATCAGCCTGCAATGCCGGAGTTGCAGGAGCAGCAGGTTCTATTCCTGGGTCAGGAAGACCCCCTGGAGGAGGGCATGGCAACCCACTCCAGTATTCTTGCCTGGAGAATCCCATAGACAGAGGAGCCTGGTGAGCTACATCCATGGGGTTGCAAAGACCCCTTCAGTCATTCAGACAGGACTGAAGTGACTTAGCACACACACTTTCTCTTAGAAAAGCTTTTTATGGTGGGTACATTGTTTCTCCATAATAGGAACTAGAACAGATGTACTATTCTGTTCAAGTAAATGAAATGAAATTATTGAATGTAAAATAAGAAAAATTTAGAATATTTAATCACAACAAATAGGAACCCAATGTTACTGTAATATGAAAATTTTAAAACCTTTATACATTTTGCTCTTTTGGAAATCAAATTCTTATGCTGTTTGCTCCAATATCTGTTTTTTTCTTGAGATGTTGTAGGCATTGAGATAGTTTTAAAATATTTCTTAACCTTAAAACGCAATATCCTCCAGTGGTATCTGAAGTGGGAAAACAATTTAAGGTCCTGTTTTCAATGTCGAGGCTGTACTGAGCCCTTAATTCATTTTAAGGGAAAACGTTTACGTAGTTACAATGGTTCAAGCCGTGATTTTCTTCAGTATGACATATCTTATGATGGTGATATTTCTAAATCCAACATAGAAAAAAATGGATTTTGAGACTTAATTTTGAAATATGGATGCACTTGATCAAGTTCACAGTCAAAAATGGTCTTTTTACTCTCTTCCTCTCATATTCAGATTGGATAAGTTGGTATCAGTGTCAAGAGGCTGCAATTTATCATCAATTTTTTATAAGCATCGTTGTTTGACTTTTCTTCACAAATGTATTAATCCCTCGATGCCTTCAAGAAAATCCAATGCATTGAATTTGATGCTTGCATGCTGCCTGGTTAATTCTGAGCAATAAACTTAGAAAGGAAATACTTGAAAGTGCAACTTTGACTTGTTTTCCAGAGCAGATACCTTCATTGATAACATCATAGTTTCTAAAAGTAGAGTGTCTCCCCTCCAGCTGTGGTTTTGGTGTCATGGTAGTGTCAGCTTGATTATCTCGTAGCATCATCAATACACATTTCAAGTTGTGTTTACCCTTTAATGTTTCACTGAAGCTGAAAAATAGTTGGATAGCTCTTGGATAATATAAAATGTGGTGGTATCAACAAAGAAGTGACCTGAGGCTTTCATTATCAGACTTACATAATGTACACTCCCAAGGAACAAACAATGCCTAAATCTTCTTTTCTGAGGACCTGCTTTTACACTCCATTATATTATCTATGCATGGTTGTGACATTAGTATGCATGCTTGGCTTTTCAAAATAATTTTATCTAGATGAAATTTTCAAAAGTATTCTTCTGAAAATGTATATAATTCTTTTGGATCCCTATGTATATGGGACTAAGTATTTGTATTTTAAACATCTGCAAAAATCTAACAATGATTTTTTAAAGTCTGCATGGCTTCCATGAACATTGGAGCTGTAAGAATTGAGAAATAATTCAAATTACTTTATGTCACACAAAATAATTGTGATCATTGCATCTATTGTAATGTTAATCATTTGGTTTTATATTTTACTTCCCAGGAGGTATATTACTCAATGTTGATATTTGTACTCTATGTAAATATTCTACTATATTATTATCAGTCATTGCTATTGTTGTTACTGTTTAGTTGCTAAGTCATGTCTGACTCTTTGCAACCCCGCGGACTGTAGCACACCAGGCTCCTTGGTCCATGGGATTTCCCGGGGAAGAATATTGGAGTGGGTTGCCATTTCCTTTTCCAGGGGATCTTCCTGACCCATGTCTCTTGTACTGGCAGAAGGATTTTTTTTTATTTTTATTTTTTTTTAACCACTGAGCCACCTGGGAAGCCCTCAATCATTGCTTTGGTTTCTGCCAGATATAGACCATTCCCATTATTAGCCTTATATAGTCTCCTGGGTGGTTCTCTGAACACCATGATCGTCTTCCCCAGAATGGAATCATGTGTATTATGAGTTGGACAGTGTGCAGTTAGTTCCCCTCATTAACCACATGCAGCACAAGAATTGATGCTTTTGAACTTTGGTGTTGGAGAAGACTCTTGAGAGTCCCTTGGACTTCAAGGAGATCCAACCAGTCCATCCTAAAGGAAATCAGTCCTGAATATTCATTGGAAGGACTGATGCTGAAGCTGAAACTCTAATACTTTGGCCACCTGATGTGAAGAACTGACTCATTTGAAAAAACCCTGATGCTGGGAAAGATTGAAGGTGGGAGGAGAAGGAGACGACAGAGGATGAGATGGTTGGATGTCATCTCCGACTCAATGGATGAGTTTGAGTGAACACTGGGAGTTGGTGATGGACAGGGAAGCCTGGCGTGCTGCAGTCCATGGAGTTGCAAAGAGCTGCACATGATTAAGCGACTGAACTGAACTGAACTGAAAGTAATTAGAAGATAGGGTTATTTATAACCACTTTGATATTTTTTGTGTGTAGTTCTCCCAAATATTCTACTTGTAGCATCATTTTATAAAGGTTCAATTTTTTATTTGAACCTTTACTATTATATAATAACCAAATTGTATGGCCTGTACCTCGTTAGCAGTAAATGCATTTTGTTTAATAAGTTTTTTGCTTTAAAAATTGGTTTAGTTTTAAATCATAGGTTTTGGTTGACATGGATGCAGAAGTGAAATTCCTATCTTCTTTCTGTAGACAGCATATGTCTATGCTACGTTTTGTTCAAAGTAAAAATTACAGACTTTTCCTTTTATTGTAGATTTGCATCTAGTATTTTTGCCATATGTATTCAATATTCCAAATATTTCAAAATTTTACTTCTCTGGTGGCTTTTCGTGTTCTGTTTTCTGATCTTAAATTCAAAAAACATAGTTTTTCTGGTATCTGGAGAAAAATAATGTAATGGTTATTATTTTATTTAAAAATTTGTAATATTTTAAGATAATTACATATAAGCAGTTAAATTTTGTATGAGTGGCTTTTCTGTAATAACAAATAGCAACTTCTGTAATTGTTAGATTACTATGTAATATGATCAATTTATATCCAAATAATACTTTGTGAGTTATTGGTGACTATTATTATTATATGGTTTGGAGTATAATGACAGACTTAAGTGGATATGTAAATTGAGAACTCATAAATACTATTCTAACATTGTAAATAACAGACGGATGATATAAACTGCAATTTGAAAAATTCAATTCAGCAAAAGTGTACTCATACTTCAACAAGAGATTTTTTTGAAAAAATTGAGATGTTTGCCAACCAATCAAAAAGTCAAAGAGGTGCACTTTGTTTAGAAGCACAGGGAATTTTAGATGTTGTTGAAGCAACTAGTTTTTTGATTATTAATTCCAGTTTTATAAGTCAAAGTAAAATGGCACGCGTCTACCCATATTGGCACAAGATACTACACTGCCATCTGCCAAAGAACTGTCGTCATAAATACAGACACTGTCCACTGTCCACCTTAGAGTCAACAAAACTATAATCATAGAAATAAGGAGTCTATGATGTAACTAGTTCACATTAGATAAGTGCCCTTGTGCAGTGTGCAACTTGAACAACCATACATGACAGCCTTGTCCCAACCCCTTGGAGAAAATAAATCTGTTAGCACCTGAGCTTTTCCAGCATTCGTGACGGGTGAGCTACATTTGACATCTTTATTGTGGTATGATTTTACAGGACTAAAAAAAAGGATTCTTGGCAGCGTTCAGCTCCGGAAGTTGTGTCTATGCTATTCTGCCTTGAAACACAAAATCCAGAAGCTGGCAAGCTTTCTGTAACCATTGTAACCTGAACAAATTTTCAAACTTTGTTTTGAGGGGAACCCTTTTCCTTCCCTGTTTCTATTTGTGAACAAATTAGAGGTGCTTTGGAGTAGAGGAAAATTCTGCTCTTTGCTTGGGCGTGTCCTAGAGTCCAGGGTTCGAGCACTGGCTCTTCTGCACCATTAGGTGCCATTCATTTGTCATTCCCTTCATTTCAGGTCTGGGTGTGAGCGGGCAGAACCTTCCAGAGGACCCCTCCTGGCGAAGGTCCTGCTTCGGAGAAAGCAGATCTGATCTGAGGAGAGCTGCCAGGTCAGTTTCCTGTGAATGGAACAATTTGTTGAAATCACATTTGCTGAATAAAATCTGTTCATATATTTTGCTCAGATAAGATATTAATGTAAAAAATACATATGTACACAGAACGAGATGGTTGGATGGCACCTCGGAGTCAATGGACATGAGTTTGAACAAACTCTGGGAGATAGTGAAGGACAGGGAAGCCTGCTGTTACGCAGTCCACGGTGTCACAAAGAGTCAGACATGACTGAGTGACCGAACAGCACAGTATGTGTTAACATACATATAATATACATACAAATGATAGGTATACACTTTAAGCAATGAGGTGTTATTTACTGCACAAACGTACGGCACACCAGGCTAGGTAAAGAGAGATCAGGTATCCAACCACGGTTCTTGTTCTCGTCTGCAGTCGAAACCTTCTGGGATCCACATTCAAGGCAGGGAGCCTTTCTCCAGAGGGTGTGGTCAGTTGGTCTGCTCTTGTGCTCGGGAAGCTGTATGTTTTTAGAACTACAGAGAGGCCACTGATATTCATCCTGGAGACTGGGTTTGCTTTTTCCCAAGATTCTTCCAACTCGCTTTTGTTCCGTATCACAGACCAGTCTGCCTCTAAAAGCAATCATTCGATTCCCAAATGTTTACCATGTACGTATTGTCAGCAGAATTAGAGGAAATACAAATACAGATAAGATCCAGTTTTGAAGGCGGTTAGAGTGGTAAAGAATCCACTTGCAATGCGGGAGACCTGGATTCGATCCCTGGGTTGGGAAGATGCTCTGGAGGAGGGCATGACAACCCACTCCAGTATTCTTGCCTAGAGAATCCCCATGGACAGAGGAGCCTGGTGAGCTGCAGTCCATGGGGTTGCAAAGAGTCGGATACCACTGAGAGACTAAGCACCCAGAATCTAGGAGGAGAGATAAAACCCTGAAAATGGCAAGACTACAGGCCAAAGCATCACCCAGCCTGTCCAGTTCCCTCCCAGGAAATCGGAGGCGCTTCTCCAAGTCCTGGATGTTTTATTGTCCGTTCAGCGTCATTGGCAGGGCTCCAGAGCTGATGTTCAGAGATGAAGGAGCTAGTGAGTTATCATGTCCGGGGAAAGGAAACTGAACACAAGGATTCTTTGTCATTAGGAACAGGTAGGAATAATTCCTACCTTGAATTAATGTAAATAGAGCTCTGTTTTAGGATTTAAGATTTCATTGATGCCTACTATGGACCCTTTCCATTATTGTTGTAACCTGAAAAAAACCCTGTGGGTCTACTGTCCACATTTATTTTGAAATATGAAAGTGCTGTTTTTCTGAATTGATCTATAATTTATAAGGAACATCATTATAATTACAAAGACGGTATTGTTATTCTGCATTTATCGCGTGAGAATGGTCGCTTAATGCTTATGGTAATGCCTTCCCTATTTCTCCACAACTGATTTATCACTTGCCTGACCCAACTTCCCCATACACCATTGTTCTGCATTCTCCACACCCCTCACTTCACAGAGGAATGTTAATAATAGGATATGTTATTCAGCTTTTCATTTACATGCTCTGAGATGCCATGCTGTATAATTAATCACCATCACAAATGTTCTCTTGTCTATGCTTTATCCATATATACTCTTTCTGGGTCACTGAACTAATAAAGCCACGTATTCTAAGCATCTTTGCAAATCGCAGCCTATGGCTATGAGGTAGTTAGTAAAATGCATAAGGTAAGCTTTGATTTGCAAGGCATTTTCCATCAGTTAAGTACAGGGTACCTTTTCCAATGATGCATGTGCTAATATTAATAGAATCCACAGTAACCACCTGTGTTATGTTTAATAAATACTAGTGTTTTCATAGCTTTTAAATATTTATAAAATTGTTTTAAAATAAAGTTGGAGGAAAGATGAGACTCACTTTGTGCTCTTTTCCTCCAAATAAGGAAACAAGTTGAATATTACTTCTTAGTAGAAAATTATCTGGCTGAAGGTCGAGTAACCCACCAGGTGTTAAGAAAGCCACGTTTGAGAGGATTTCTCTGGTGGTCCAGTGGTTAAGATTCTTCACTTGCAATGCAGGAGATACAGGTTTGATCCCTGGTTGGGAAACTAAGATCCTACATATTGCAAGGGTGGCCAAAAATTTTTTAAAAAGAGAGAGAGCGCGCCCACGCTTGAAAGATATCAAGTGAGCTCTCTTCCCTCCAGTTGCATTTCTCTGGGTCTGTAAAACAGATGGATTTCTCAGGAGGTGGGTTACAAAATAAATGCGTTCTCTTACATTTCTTTGGGAGAGTTGAATCTAGGGAGCACCCCCAGAGACTTGGGCCCTTCTAATCCTTTTTCTGCCATTAATGGCACTGACTATAATCTGGGCAAGAGTTTGTTATCTTCCAGCTAAGAGGGAAAAGCTACAGGTATGATACCCAGGATACAAAAATGTTAATGCTCGAGCAAGGCTGTCATCAGAAATCAGCATCAGAGGCATCAGATCAGAGTCAGCAACAAGGGTCAGAGTTTCAGGCTAGACAGAGGCAACAGAAAAATTGATGTTAGCAACATAGCTTGTCTGGGTGAGGTTTTCTGATTCACTCACTCGCTCATTCTTTCAGCCCACATCTACGATCAGATCACCTGTTCTGCACATGGTCCTTCTCTGCGTGGAACTTAAGTTGAGGGGTGTGGGGGGTGGGGTGCAGGCAGGTGACATCCTGCTGGTGCCTTTGGACTTGATTAGAAGTGTGACTGGCACCCCACTCCAGTACTCTTGCCTGGAAAATCCCATGGACAGAGGAGCCTGGTAGGCTGCAGTCCCTGGGGTTGCTAGAGTTGGACACAACGGAGCGACTTCACTTTCACTTTTCACTTTCATGCATTGGAGGAGGAAATGGCAACCCACTCCAGTGTTCTTGCTTGGAGAATCCCAGGGACGGTGGGGCCTGGTGGGCTGCCATCTCTGGGGTCACACAGAGTCAGACAAGATTGACACGACTTAGCAGCAGCAGCAGAAGCGTGACAGGAGCTCTCTGGCAGTCTGGTGCTCTAGAGAAGGAGAGCCTAAGGGCTGAGGGAACATGGGCTCCAAGAAGCAGAGATGGAGATGAGCTTAAAGGATGAACAGGAATTATTAGAATAGAAAAACGCACAGAAACATGAAAGCTGGGTCCAGCTTCTGAGCTGGAGCCAGGATGGTCACAGCGGGAGGCCAGGGAGCAGGGAGGGGGAGAGTCAGGCTAGCACACTGCAGTGTGAGGCTCAGAGACTGGGAAATGAGGCGGAATCCAAACCCCAGACCTGCCTTTTCCTGGGGCTGCCCTGGTGGCTACGTGGTAAAGAATCCGCCTGCAGTGCAGGAGACCTGGGTTCAATCCCTGGGTCAGAAAGATCCCCTGGAGAAGGGAATGGCCACCCACTCCAGTACTCTTGCCTGGGGAAATCCCATGGACAGAGGAGCCTGGCGGGGCTCGCAAAAAGTCAGACATGCAGAGTCGGACACTAAGCATACACGCAGCTATGTTGTCGCGAACACATCAACTGTTTCGAGCCTCAGTTTCTTTAACCGGTCACAGGTAAATGATGCAAAGAAAAAAATATGATAGGCATAACAATACTGCAGTGGAATTGGGAGAACTAATTTTACAGTTTTGCTGTTATGGAATTTATGACTTCATCCATATAACTGCCTGCCAGCGATTCGGAGGTCCTTTCAGTTATGTTTTTGGTTTGTTATGACTTATGCCCCAAAGTTAAAATTGTGATATCTATGTAATCAGGATTCCCATTAATACTGTCCATATGCATTCCATAGCCCTTTTATAATGAATTTAGTCTAGGTTTCCCACCCCAGAAGATATTTTCCTCTGGCAATTTATGGAATAACTAAATTTGAAAGCAAAAAGAATGTATCTCAGAAGAAATGGATTGACTTTGTCACTAGGGGGAGACCTAGCCAGGTTTTGAAACTTGCCCCAACTTTCAGAAGAATTCTTTTCTTTCTTTGGTGATCTTGAGGAGAAGCGATGAGGTGGGAAAAGGCTTTGACAAAACTTGACCATCCCTCTAGGAGGACCGGGGTTTTCCTTTCTCTCTTCCTTTTCTTCTTTCCCCCTGTAATGTCCCTTAACTGTCATGGCAATCCACTCCAGTATTCTTGCATGAAAAAAATCCCATGGACAGAGGAGCCTGGTGGGCTACAGTCCATGGGGTCGCAAAGAGTCAGACACAACTGAGCACACACGAGCCCATGGCAACTGTTTTCTACATGGTGGATAATAAGCCTTAGGGGACACAGATGCTCAGACAGCCTAGAAACAGCAGGTTAAGCCAAGACTTGTGGTGGGGGGAAGGTGGGGCAAGGGGGAATTGCGTCCTTTCACAGGAGCCTCTGGGAGGGGAGGGACGTTTAGTAAGCACCAAGATTTCTCACTGGCATTTTCAGTGACCATAGATAGTCTGTGTTTATGCATCCTTGCACACTCTTTTCTATTATATATATTTCCTGTTAACTACTTTCTCGCTTCATCTTGAGCCATAAGCACTTCTGAAGAAGAGGGGTGGGGAGATCTGGACCCTTTTGTAGAAGGAAAAAGTCAAGGAGTGCTGGGAGGACAAAGGCGTCTTACAGGTAACCTCCACGGACTAATTACCGGAGGACCCAGCTCACAAGAGGGTGATATCTCTTTAAAGAAGAGAGAGCAGGCTTGGAACTGAGTGGCGCCCCTGTTTACCTATCTAGTTCTTTTCAGTCTATCAGTGTGTCTAATGTATAGAGGCTACTTGGAATAAAGCAGCAGACTTTTATTTAAGAAAATTCAGAGTATAAACATGAAATATAGTTAGTTATGGGGCTGGTTTAAAATATAATTTTGGATACATAGTCACTATTAAATGCTTCTAATTGTACAGTGTATAAATATCAAGTTCTAGACCTCTTACCCAAGTGATAATTTATATTCAGCAACTTGGCATTTGCCTTACTGAGCACCTTTTCTGAAGTCCACGAGTCCCACTAGCATAAAGTTCAGGAGATTCAAATTATATTATGTACGGTTGAGTTAGGGGTCACTAGGAAACCAATGAAAATATTTTAAAAGAGTATTTTTTTCTGATTATAAGAACAGGTGTATGGTAAAGAAATTTAAAATCATCTGTCATGTCATTTTTTTTTCAGGAAGTGATCACCATTGGGGCATGTGGGGTTATTTATTTTTCCCTCTTAGTCTATAACGTTCTTTTTACAAAGTTGAATCTTGTTGTATGTACACTTTTGATTCTGATCATTTCTTTTCCCCAGAGAACAAGGTTTGTGGCTTCTACGCTCATCACTGTCTACAAATGGAGCACGTTTCTTGTTCTTCTTTTGAATACAAAGTCATTACAGAGTGTTTTTTAAACTACATAGTCGTTCAGCCTTTTCCCTTATCATTAAAAATGATTGTAACTATCCCTGGAATAGTGACAAAATATTTCATGACATGGATATATCACAATTTATTTACCAGTTTCCTTATTGTTAGATATTTAGTTATTTCCAATACATAATCCTGTAATAAAAGTTCATGAAATGTTAGCAACATTTTACTGTATTTAATAAGGATCATTTACATTGAAGCCACAAAGCTATTTTTAAGTATAGTGAGATTAAATGATTATATTTTAAAATAACAACTATAAGCCACCAACAGTGGAACTACTAGAAGCTGAAGAGTTTCTGTGACATATGACAATTCCTTAGGATATCTTAAAACCCTTTTCATCTCAAGAATTGAATCTGGGTGCCACATCAGTGATGATGAGTGCCTTCACATTAAAAATATCTAATGTAGAATGGGGGCTTCCCTGGTGGCTGATGGCCTCTTACACTTGAGAAGTGTTTGCACTGTATCAAGCACACTGCTAAGTGTTCTCACTCACAGGAATTCTTAATCATTAAAATAACCCCATGACTGTCCACATCTCTTCAAATGACCCAATTCTGTTCCTTTTAACGGCCGAGTAATAGTGCACTGTGTATATGTACCACATCTTCTCTATCTGTTCATCTGTTGATGGATGTGAAGGTGCCCCGTGTCCTGGCTATTGTGAATAGTGCTGCAGGGAGTGCTGGGGTGCCTGTATCTTTTGACTGATGATCTTCTCAGGGTGTATGTCCAGCAGTGGAGTTCCTGCACCAAATGGTGTAATCTAGAAAAATGTTGCACATGGACCTATTCGAAGAGCAGGCCTGGAGGGGAGACATGGAGAAGGGACATGTGAACATGAGGGGGGGTTTGGGAGTGAACTGGGAGGGTGCGATTGCCCTGTGTGTACTTCCATGTGTAAAACGGCTGGTGGCAAGCTGCTGCAGGGCACGAGGAGCAGCTTGGAGCTCTGTGACGGCCTCGAGGGGTGGGAGGGGGCTGGGGGAGGCTCGAGAGGAGGGGATTATATATATTCATAGCTGGTTCACTTTGCCATATGACAGAGACTAGCCCAATATTGGAAAGCAACTATACTCCAATAAAAGTATGTTAATTAATTAAAAAAGTAATCCTATAGGATATAGAATATTTTATTATTATTTAATAAATAATGCCTCCTGGGTATGGCTTCTGTAAAGATTAAATGAGTTAATACACTTATGAAATGAACCAGTACACATAAATAAATATCATTTAACTATATATGCAAGTAGTGCACAGGATATATATAATGCAAAAAAGCAAAATGGCTGTCTCGGAGGCCTTACAAATAGCTGTGAAAAGAAGAGAAGCAAAAAGCAAAGGAGAAAAGGAAAGTTATAAGCATCTGAATGCAGAGTTCCAAAGAACAGCAAGAAGAGATAAGAAACCCTTCTTCAGCAATCAGTGCAAAGAAATAGAGGAAAACAACAGAATGGGAAAGAATAGGGACCTCTTCAAGAAAATCAGAGATACCAAAGGAACATTTCATGCAAAGATGAGCTCGATAAAGGACAGAAATGGTATGGACCTAACAGAAGCAGAAGATATTAAGAAGAGGTGGCAAGAATACACAGAAGCTGGGAGCTTCATGACCCAGATAATCACGATGGTGTGATCACTGACCTAGAGCCAGACATCCTGGAATGTGAAGTCAAGTGGGCCTTAGAAAGCATCACTACGAACAAAGCTAGTGGAGGTGATGGAATTCCAGTGGAGCTATTCCAAATCCTGAAAGATGATGCTGTGAAAGTGCTGCACTCAATACGCCAGCAAATTTGGAAAACTCAGCAGTGGCCACAGGACTGGAAAAGGTCAGTTTTCATTCCAATCCCAAAGAAAGGCAATGCCAAAGAGTGCTCAAACTACTGCACAATTGCACTCATGTCACACGCTAGTAAAGTAATGCTCAAAATTCTCCAAGCCAGGCTTCAGCAATATGTGAACCGTGAACTTCCTGATGTTCAAGCTGGTTTTAGAAAAGGCAGAGGAACCAGAGATCAAATGGCCAACATCCGCTGGATCATGGAAAAAGCAAGAGAGTTCCAGAAAACCATCTATTTCTGCTTTATTGACTATGCCAAAGCCTTTGACTGTGTGGATCACAATAAACTGTGGAAAATTCTGAAAGAGATGGGAATACCAGACCACCTGATCTGCCTCTTGAGAAATCTGTATGCAGGTCAGGAAGCAACAGTTAGAACTGGACATGGAACAACAGACTGGTTCCAAATAGGAAAAGGAGTTCGTCAAGGCTGTATATTGTCACCCTGTTTATTTAACTACTATGCAGAGTACATCATGAGAAACGCTGGACTGGAAGAAACACAAGCTGGAATCAAGATTGCCAGGAGAAATATCAACAACCTCAGATATGCAGATGACACCACCCTTATGGCAGAAAGTGAAGAGGAGCTAAAGAGCCTCGTGATAAAGGTGAAAGTGGAGAGTGAAAAGGTTGGCTTAAAGCTCAACATTCAGAAAACGAAGATCATGGCATCTGGTCCCATCACTTCATGGGAAATAGATGGGGAAACAGTGGAAACAGTGTCAGGCTTTCTTTTTCTGGGCTCCAAAATCACTACAGATGGTGACTGCAGCCATGAAATTAAAAGGCACTTACTCCTTGGAAGGAAAGTTATGACCAACCTAGATAGCTTATTCAAAAGCAGAGACATCACTTTGCCAACAAAGGTTCGCCTAGTCAAGGCTATGTTCTTTCCTGTGGTCATGTATGGATGTGAGAGCTGGACTGTGAAGAAGGCTGAGCACCAAAGAATTGATGCTTTTGAATTGTGGTGTTGGAGAAGACTCTTGCGAGTCCCTGGACTGCAAGGAGATCCCACCAGTCCATTCTGAAGGAGATCAGCCGTGGGATTTCTTTGGAAGGAATGATGCTAAAGCTGAAACTCCAGTATTTTGGCCACCTCATGAGAAGAGTTGACTCATTGGAAAAGACTCTGATGCTGGGAGGGAATGGGAGCAGAAGGAGAAGGGGACGACAGAGGATGAGATGGCTGGATGGCATCACTGACTCGATGAATGTGAGTCTGAGTGACCTCCGGGAGTTGGTGATGGACAGGGAGGCCTGGCGTGCTGTGATTCATGGGGTTGCAGAGTCGGACACGACTGAGTGACTGATCTGATCTGATCTGAGTGCACAGAAAGAGGTCTAGATGAATCTATACTAAACTGCTAATGATGTTTATTGCCTGGGTGAGAGAAAGGGGACTGATCCTGGAGGGAAAAGTCAAAGCACACTTTGGGCTTATCATTAATCTTTAGTTTTTTTCTGAAAGAATGTAATTATATTCTATTGATTTAATTGAAGTTAGTTTTAAAATATAACTATTTATATGACAAGAGAATATTGTTTCCCCATCTATTTCCCATGACATGATGGGACCGGATGCCACAGATACTACATATTGAGTGCTTACTCTGTCCCAGGGACTGTTCCAGTGAATCAAATAGCAAAGTCCTGCTTTCATAAAAGCTGGGGAGAGGAGTAATCAGTCAATCAGTCAGAGTACTCATGTCAGCTTGTGATCCACTCTGAAGAAAGAAAAAGGGTAAAGAGAATGATGTTGAAGCTGAAACTCCAATACTTTGGCCACCTGATGTGAAGAGCTGACTCATTGGAAAAGACCCTGATGCTGGGAAAAATTGAGGATGGGAGGAGAAGGGGACGACAGAGGATGAGATGGTTGGATGGCATCACCGACTCAATCAACATGAGTTTGGGTGGACTCCGGGAGTTGGTGACGGACAGGGAGGCCTGGTGTGATGTGGTCACGGGGTCACAAAGAATCGGACATGACTGAGCAACTGAACTGAACTGAAAGAGAATGAATGATGAGCCGGGTCGAGGAGGGAGGGGCAGGTGTCAACCACCTGACATCCGGCCGTCAGAAGATGGGGAGGCAGCTGAGCCGCGGCCCGAATGAGCTGAAGGCTGGAGTCAAGGAACTGCTGGACGAGGAGCGGTCCAGACAGAGGGGGCCATGAGTGCAAGATCTCTGGGCGGGAGCCTGCAGGACACAACGCGGTGTAGGAGAGCAGGGAGCCGTGTGTGGGGCTGAGCACAGTGTGCAGGAGAGCAGAGAAGAATCCAGAGACACAGTGATGTGGACTGCAGGTGGGGGGACAATGACTTCAGAGGCAGCCCTTCAGTAATGCCCTGTGATGAGCAGGTTGGGGTCTCTGACTGCCTGTGCAGAGACGGGGCTTGGGGTGTAAACTATTTATTAGGGATCAACATCCCTAATAAATGCAGTAAGGAGAAGGCTGGGGGTGGGGCTTATAAATCTCAAGGAGCCGATGCCTTGCCATGTTCAGTCACCAGATCTGTGTATGACTGGGCAGAGGTGGCCACGGAGAGGCTGCTGCCTACAGCCGGACCTGAAGATGTGGAGGAGTGGTCTCCAGGGCGACCACATGAGAGCATTTATTAATGTGCTCTGCATGCGTGTGTGCATGAGTGCTCGGTCGCTTCAGTCATGTGTGACTCTTTGCAACCCCTGGACTGCAGCCCACAAGGCTCCTTTCTCCATGGGATTTCCCAAGCGAGGATACTGGAGTGGGTTGCCATGTCCTTCTCCAGGGGATCTTCCCAGCCCAGGAATGGAACCCAGGTCTCTGATATTGCAAGCAGATTCTTTACTGTCTGACCCACCAGGGAAGTGCCAGTATATTATAGGAATGGGTTAAGATTTTTAAGATCATAAGTATTGAAAGTTTCCTTGATAAAGGTGAGTGGCCAAGCCCAACTGGTATAAAAACTTCTTAAAATAAGAATGGATTGATATTTCCTTGCCATGGTAAAAATATTTACCTATGTCAAGCTAAAATCCAAAGTAACAATTTTTAATGAGGTATTAGAAGAAATCTGTATTAAAGCCAGGATGCTTGCTACCACCAGAATTATTTGGCAGTTCTCTGGGAACTCAGTCCAATGCAGTTAGAACAGAGAAAGAATGGAAACGTTAACTAAAGGAAAGAAGAGGCAATAGTATCATTGCTTGCATGTGATGTGATTTTTTAACCTAGAAAACCCAAAGAAAGGGAAAAATCATTTTTAAAAATTGAGAAAATTCAGTAAGGAAGTTGTTTATCAATTAATAATATAAAATTGAGTAGCTTTTCTGTGTGTGAGAAGTTATTTTTTTTCTGTAGAGAGCCAAGCTAGTGAGTATTTTAAGTTTGTGGTCATACGGTTTGTGTCGCGACTAGTCACCTCTGCATTCACGGTGCAGAAGCAGCCATGCGTGCGTGCGTGCTAGGTCGCTTCGGTTGTGTCCAACTTTTTGTGACCCTCATGGACTGTGGCCCGCCAGGCTCCTCTGTCCATGGGATTCTCCAGGCAAGAACAGCAGAGTGGGTAACCATGCCCTTCTCCGGGGATCTTCCTGACCCAGGGATTGAGCCCGTGTGTCCTGTATTCCAGGCGGGTTCTTTACTGTCTGAGCCGCCAGGGAAGACTGTGTTCCAGTGAAGCTTAATTTAAAAAATAGGCAGAAGTCCAGATTTACACCGGGCTGGTCATTTGCTGACCCCTGCTATAGTCATGGGGGCTTCCCAGGTGGCTCGGGGATAAAGAATCCTCATGCAAAGCAGGAGATGCAGGAGACACGGGTTCCAACCCTGGGTTGGGGTGAGCCTCTAGAGGAGGAAATGACAGCCTGTTCCAGGATTCTTGCCTGAAAAATCTCATGGACAGAGGAGCCTGGTGATCTACAGTCCAGGGGGTTGCAAAGAGTTGGGTACAGCTGAGCACCTGAGCACACACCCCTAGAACTGGACAGCACTTGTTTGTTATGTTTTTAAATTTCTGAAAAGTGAAAAATCATATCCCCTAGATTTTTAATTGCTAATATTTGATATTAAGAGAGAAGTTGGACATTTTTTCCTTCTGCTCACTGACCATAGTTATTTTTTCCTGAATGGCTTTTTTATACACCATTTTAAATTCATTTGATTGCTCTCTTTCTTACTGGTTTATGTGAGCTCTGAATTAAAGAATTTATCTCTGAGTCTGTTATTTTCCTTGCAAAACAGGTTATGGTTTCCCAGCGTGTATAAATAAATTATTTATTTTTCCTTTATGAGCTTGAGATTTTGTGTACCTCTTAGAAATGCCAACCCTTTTTATCATGCAGGTCTCAGCAAAAAATATCACCTCCTATGAGGCTTTTCCTAGTTGTCAACCTAAAATAGGTAGTATTTTCCTCATTATGTCAATAAGGAGACGAAGAGAAAGTAACTGCCCAAGATCACAAAGCTCATAGGTAGCTGTACCTTGAGCCAGAATTTAAGCTCAACATCGTCTAACCCCCAAGTCTGTATTACTGTATTATCTCATCCCATCCTTTTGATACCCACCTACAAGGGGGTAGGAATCCATTTTAGGGTTGGAAGAGCCATTTAACTCTTCTGACTTTCTATGCAGAGTCATTTAAGATAGATCATGAAGGATACACAGATTCCTAGCTGTGACCATTTCATGCTTATGTAATGCTCACCAACCAGCAGTTACTTCTCTTGGAGAAATTCTCAGAATTATTTTCCTTACCAAGTGTAGAATCTCCTTTACAATTCTGACACACATTAACACACTGCCAACTTTGGTACCATCATAGATGTTACACAGTGTTATGTGTAATGATTATTATTATTTGCCTTAGAAAGGCTATGACTCCTAGCTGGATTTAATAATTAATCCCCCTAAGTATAGTATTTATTATTCTGAACCTTATGTAGCATCAGAACAATGATTTTCAGTCATTAAGAGTTTCTATGAAAGTCTTTTGGAATGAATTTTCAGATTTGGGGAAAACAAAAGCCTGATTAATGGCATGTGCCTGCTAAATGTCACGAAAACAAAACATATGCTCTCTGCCAGTAAATCAAAATTACCGGCAGTCCTAGAAGAATGCATAATCAGAAGAGCAGGTGATATGTTAGCTAATTTTTTATATTTGAGGCATATAAGATGAATTATTCATCTTTACTGACTACAGAAATCAGATTATGTGAGTTTAAAGGTGGAGGCTTAAACAGGTCTAATTTGTAACTTAACAGTTCATTGTTGATATGGACAAGCAGCTAATAATACTCTATTAGCTCTTATTTCAAATAAAATGATAGAAGAATGAGGATTTGAGAAGTTAGGATGAGGCCAAGTATATTTATCACTATTAGTCATCACACGGCATTTCTAAATCATTTCCCTTCAGATTATTGTGTGTGTGCGTGTGTTATTTGCTCAGTCATGTCTGACTCTTGGTGACCCCACGGACTGTAGCCTGCCAGGCTCCTCTGTCCGCGGAATTTTCCAGGCCAGAATACTGGAGTGGGTTGCCATGCCCTTCTCCAGGGGATCTTCCCTACCCAGGGATCTACCCACGTCTCTTATGTCTCCTGCGTTGGCAGATGGATTCTTTACTACTAGCGCCACCTGGGAGGCTTCCCTAGTGGCTCAGTTGGTAAAGAATCTGCCTACAGTACAGGAGACCCTGGTTCGATTCCTGGATCAGGAAGATCCTCTGGAGAAGGCATAGGCTACCCACTCCCGCATTCTTGGGCTTCCCTGGTGGCTCAGCTGGTAAAGAATCCACCTGCAATGTGGGAGAACTGGGTTCAATCCCTGGGTTAGGAAGATCCCCTGGAGACGGGAAAGGCTATGCGCACTCCAGTATTCTGACCTGGAGAATTCACAAAGAGTCGGACACAACTGAGTGACTTTCACTTCACTTCACTTCCACCTGGGAAGCCCCCAGCTGTGCTGTAATTTTACCTAAAGTGACCTGTGTCCTGCCTTCAGAAAAAAATTGTTCGGTCACGAAGTTGTGTCCAACTCTTGGCAGCTCCATGAACTGTAGCACTCCAGGCCTCCCTGTAACAACAGAAAAAAATTACCCAGGAATTTTCTTCCACTGATTTATTTAAAAAATTTATAAAACAAAGAAAATAAAATGGAGACACATGTAGAACATATTTTAATTGTGTATTCAATCTGCTGAGCAACTGTAATTGGACTCAGACTATTTCTGTCCTGATTATTTTGGACAAAAGCTATCGGGGCCTGTATTTAGGTCACAAGCTATGCAAGGAAGGAATGGATTGTGGTGTTTTTGTATTTTCTTCTGTTTTCTGACTGAAAAATTGACAGTGACCCTTCATGGCATGAAATGTTTAACTATAACCCATGGCAACGCGATAGGGACCAATGGAGGCTGCAGATGTGGTTGTAATTATATGAGAAAATTCTGGCATGTTTTCTCTTTGTAGCATGGAAGTGTAACCTCAGAGATCGAGCCAGGGCTGCTGAAATGAGTTCAGGATCTGATAAAAAATTTCACTTCTCCCCCAATGTTTGGCTGAGGTTCAGATCCTCTTGCAGTCCCGGTTATTTGTACTTAATTCCCTCAACCTGCTCAGCCCTAAATATGCCAGGAAAGCTAAGCATAGTTGAAATAAAGATTTGATTTCATGATTTCAAGACCATTCACCAGCTTTTTGTTGTATTCATCCTTTTTTTAAAAAAAAATTTTTATTTATCTTTTTATTTGGCAATGCTGTGTCTCCATTGTATTCAAGGTACGCTCTAGTTGCGGTGCGTGGGTCTCTCATTGCAGGGGCTTCTCTTGTGGCGGAACGTGGCTTCAGTAGGTGAGGCAGGTGGGCCCAGTAGTTGCTGTTCAAAGACTCTAAAGCACAGGCTCAGTAGTTGTGGCTCACGGGCTTAGCTCTCCCTTGGCATGGGGGATCTTCCCAGATCAGGGATTGAACCCCTGTCTCTGCACCAGCAGGCTGATTCTCTACCACTGAGCCACCAGGGAAGTGCTTTGTTGTATTCTTTTCTTCTTTAAAGTTCTATAAAGGGCTTTAAAAGATAGAGGTTTTTTTAAAAAAAATAGTCAGACGGGTACTAGGTATAACTTCTGTTCCAATCAGTTCAATTCAGTCGCTCAGTCATGTCCGACTCTTTGCGACCCCATGGACTGCAGCAAGCCAGGCTTCTTTGTCCATTACCAACTCCCAGAGTTTACTCAAACTCATGTCCATCGAGTTGGTGATGCCATCGAACTATCTCATCCTCTGTCATCCCCTTCTTTTCCTGCTTTCCATCTTTCCCAGCATCAGGGTCTTTTCCAATGAATCAGTTCTTCACATCAGGTGGCCAAAGTATTGGAGCTTCAGCTTCAGCATCAGTCCTTCCAATGAATATTCAGGACCGATTTCTTTTAAGATGGACTGGTTGGATCTCCTTGCTGTCCAAGGGGCTCTTAAGAGTCTTCTCCAGCACCACAGTTCAAAAGCATCAGTTCTTCAGCACTCAGCTTTCTTTATGGTCAAACTCTCACATCCATACAGGACTACTGGAAAAAACCACAGCTTTGACTAGACGACCTTTGTCGGCAAAGTAATGTCTGTTTTTTAATATGCTGTCTAGTTTGGTCATAGCTTTCCTTCCAAAGGCCAAGTGTCTTTTAATTTCATGGCTGCAGTCACCATCTGCAATGGTTTTGGAGCCCAAGAAAATAGTCTTTCACTGTTTCTATTGTTTCCCCACCTATTCTCCATGAAGTGATAGACAAAGTGATGGATTCATTTTTTAAATGAATTTGAATTTTGAGCCAGATTTTTCACTCTCCTCTTTCGTGTTCATCAAGAGGCTCTTCAGTCCCTATTCACTTTCTGTCATTAGGGTGGTGTCAACTGCATATCTGGGGTCATTAGTATTTCTCTGGGCAATCTTGATTCCAACTTGTGCTTCATCCAGCCCAGCATTTCACATGATGTACTCTGCATATAAGTTTTATAAGTAAGGTGTTCCAATGGTCCCCCACAAAACTTCAAGAAACAAAAGGATTCTGAAAATGCCCATTTGGAAATCACATTAACTACTAATTGCAGCTCTTGTCATTGTAACCAAGGATATGGTGTCACTGTACAATTTGTGTTTTCTAGCCTCTGTCCTTTCTGGTTGAAGACACTCTCTGGTGTCTTTTCTCGGGTAACCACCTGAATGTCTCAGGATGACACAGACCATCTCTCTCTTTTCCCTCTGAGATGTGGGGGACCATCCAAAGAGTGGTCCCCCGAATTACAAAGGGAGCTGGGGTCTCTTTGTATCCTCAGGTGGGGAAGGGGAAGACTTGGTCCTGATTCTTCATCTTCAAAAGAGGTACTGAGACTCAGAACTGCAGAAAAGCCTTGAGTTTCCTGACCACATTGAAGTAATCCTGAACGCATCATCTGCTGGTCGTCCCTAGGATTTTAAAGTCTAAGGACAGTGGCACTAGTCCATGAGAGATGAAATAAGAAATTTTACAGTATAAAAACTATAAACTAAACTAGAAGCACAAACGTGGAGATGGTTTAAGACTTTTCCACTTGAGTCCAGGGATCCACATTGGCAGGCACTGGTGGAGACCGGTGACTCAGTCACTGTTTGTTTAAAGAAAACCTTAAATAAAAAACTGTGAATGTATTCTTTAGGTAATTATATTTAGCACATGCCTAAATCTTGAGACTTAGGTCATAAGCCACTGGTTCAACCATCTGTCTGACCCTGTTCCACATTATGGTCTTAAAGCTGCCTGCCAGACCTGTTAGTAAAGATAATAAAATTTTAAAAAATCTGAGCTGGAGGGGCCTTACAGTTTGACGCTAAAACTGAACATTGCTTGACTCATCAAGATATTATAAACATCTGTGAATTCAGTGCGAGATCTCCGCGGAGCTTAGAAATATGTACAAAGAAAAGGTTTAACAGCCTCCTAAGCTCTGAAAAATTATTCATGTTGGTAAAATTATGCTTTGGGCAAATGCTCTGTCTTCTCCTTTTTGATTCACTGACAATTTTAGCACTTTGGCTCAAAGCAGTCACACAGCACCGCTTAACCACATTTCCAAACTGTTTTGACTTTTGCTATAACTTTCAATCTAGCTTTAAGCTCAGTGATGCCAGGAAGTAGGAGGCAGTCCAAAGCACTGAAAACGGCAAGGAAATAGATACTAAAAGAAGGCTAATAAAGAAAACACCCGTGATGTGTTTAGGCTAAGTCAAGCATACAAACAACACCTCTGGAAAGATCAGAAAAAAATATGTTCAGTGCTTCAAAACCTTGAACTCTACTCATCAGCAATCAAATCTGTAAAACCGTCTGAAGTCCCAGATGCTGCTGCAGAGGGCATGGCGTTGTCTAAGAGGAGTGTTGAATCAAGCAGAGTCTGGGAGTTCCGCCTTGCATTTTCTGTGGCACCAGACATGCCAAGGTGGATGGGCTTGTTACATGCAGACAGAGCAACACTTGACCTCATAATCAGAGAGACGGCTCCCTTGATGGGAAGAATCCTGGAGAACATCTGAAATCAACCCCTGTCCCCACTGCAGTTAACCAGCTCCCACTCCATGAGGGTTAGCTTTTCTATTAAAATGACACTTTTGTCCATTTCTCCCATAGTTGAAGAATTTTTGCTTTAGACATTTTGGTGCAATGCCATTTGTCAGCCAGAAGTCTATGGCATTGATATGTGAGTGGAAAATCGTATCTTTTTTATGATAACCACCTCCACAGTGTAAAGATTACAAAAAGGGATGCAGAGAAGTTAAATTGCCCAGCATCAGAGAGAGATGGAGAAACAGATGCAAAATTAGATACAACCTTGCTTTCCTCACTGTGGCCTGGAGCTTTTCGCTTCTTGCGCCACGTGATTTTGGGTCTTAAATGACTGCCACAGGGAAACATCCGCTCTGTACGTCACTTATTGCAAAGTGCTGTTACTCTGTAAATAATGGGAGCTGAAAAGGGAGAATTTCTAAGTGGTCTTGGGTTCTGGCACACACACACACAAATGGAATTACATTTTTTTCAGAAGAGAGAAGGCAAGCCTAAAATGGCATAAATGCTGGGTGAGTGGAAAAACAAAATGCAATTGTGGAAGAGGCGATGCAGAGCATGGAGGTCGAGGAGCTGAGTTCCCGTCTGGCTCTGTTATTTCTCATGCGGCCAGCCGGCGTGGCCTGGGCGGACTGAGTCCGGTCAGTGACACTGGAGAACCTCTCAGCGGGCACCCCCTGACCAGTGATGATGTTTCTTATTGTCAACCAGAGTCTGTGCTTGGCGCTGAGGTGTAGCAGGCCAAATACAATATGTTCTGGCTCAATTACCTTAGAAAACCAGGCTCTCAGGCATTCTGAGTGGGTCTCAAACAGGAATAGGCAGAGTTCTTTGTTTACTTTTTCATTTTAAGAATCTATATGAAGTGAAATGAACACACATCACATACCCTTTATGGCCTCAGATATATTCACCACCTTGTGGAGCCATCACTACCATCCCCAGAAATTTTCATCTTATAAAACCAAAATGCCACAAGCGTGAACGCCTCACTCCCCACCCCACCCCCACCACTGCCCCTGGCACTGACGTCCTCTTTGGCCTGTGAGTTGTCACCTCCAGGGCCCCCACTGGAGTGAAACCCTGCCGTGTTCGCCAGTGTGGGGTCATTGGAAGAGCTGGCTTTCAGTCTGAAGCTCTAGACAGGGTTCTTTAAAACAATATGGTCCTTGTTTCTGACCATGAGGTTCCAGGATACTCTTTTTAAAAAATACTTTTATTGAAGTATGGCTGATTTACAATTTTGCAGTGTTGTGTTAGTTCCAGGTATATAGCAAAGATTTCCAGATTTTTAGGTTCTTTTCCACCATAGGTTACTACAAGTTTCTGAGCCTACTTCCCCAAAAGCTAGTCTGTCTTGACTGCTGTTCTAACCCCAACTGATGAGCATTCTCCAGACCTTTTGTTGCGTGTTTACATGATTACATACGATGTATACATATAAATGGAGAAGGAAATGGCACCCCACTCCGGTGTTCTTGCCTGGAGAATCCCAGGGACGGGGGAGCCTGGTAGGAGGCCGTCTATGGGGTCGCACAGAGTCGGACACGACTGAAGCGACTTAGCAGCAGCAGCAGCAGCAGCAGCATTCATATAAATGGCACCCCACTCCAGTACTCTTGCCTGGAAAATCCCACGGACAGAGGAGCCTGGTAGGCTGCAGTCCATGGGGTCACTGAGGGTCGGACACAACTGAGCGACTTCACTTTCACTTTACACTTTCATGCATGGAAGAAGGAAATGGCGACCCACTCCAGTGTTCTTGCCTGGAGAATCCCAGGGATGGGGAAGGCTGTTGGGCTGTCGTCTATGGGGTTGCACAGAGTCGGACACGACTGAAGTGACTTAGCAAATACATATATGTAGAAAGATGTGTGTATAGAAATAGCCAAGAGACTTTGATATCAGCACTCTGATAAAAGAATAGGGTTAATTACCAATGAAATGTAAAATTTTCCCTGAGGGTCAGTTTTAAGTTCACCTTGCCCCTCCCCACCAGCTCCAAATAACTTGAGATCCAGTGCAAACATAAGTGCAAAAAGCCCGCTATTGCTCTCTGCAGCTGATGATGAGACATGATCTTGTTTGGAGCACATACACGAGTTAGCTCCTGGTGTGATCCTAGACTCGGGAAGACAGCCTGGGTAAAGTCCTGGGCAGGATCTGGTCTGGACTGATTAGGCCTCCTGGTTGCAGGGCCTGGAAGATGGAGCAGTGGATTAAAGAGGCTCATTCTATGGAGGGCTCAGACAGTCAAGAATCCACCTGCAAGGCACGAGACCCAGGTCTGATCCCTGGTTCAGGAAGATCTCCTGGAAGAGGAAATGGCGCCCCACTCCAGTCGTCTTGCCTGGGAGACCCCTTGGACAGAGGAGCCTGGTGGCTACAGTCCATGGGGTCACAAGGGGTCAAACACAACTTGGCAACAGAGCCCACCCACATTCCATTGATCCAGCCCTCATCCAGGAACCCCGTGTTCACACCAAGCCACTTAGATGTTCTGTCTCCTCAATAAACGTCTTTAAGGAGGACAAAATGTACTCAACACCTATTGGCAGGCCAATCAAGATTTACTGTTTTGAAATATGAAATATGTTTTCCAGTTCATATCCTTCCCGCTTGAGTTCTGCTGGCATCAGCCAGCTCTCCCAGATGATTCATCCTGAAGAAGTCATCACTGAGATCTAAGATGGAGTGGAGGATCCTGTCTTGACCAGTAGACACGTGCCAAGCAGCCTTTGTTCTCGCCCAAATGTCATTTCTTCGGGATTATACAGTCTGCTCCATTTTCCAGCGCAATACAGCACAGTTGGGGGAAGATAGTAAGGGCCAGAGATTCCAGGTGACCCCGGGAGCAGGTAAGAGAGAGCCTACCTGTGTGTCATGAGAGAAAGATTTGGAGGGAGTTCGAGAAGGGCCTCACCTGGCTGGGCAGCTGTGTTTCCTCCAGCATCAGGGATTAATCATCAAGAAGCCCTCTCCAGGGACTCAGATGCAGTGGCGTTGTAAGAAAGGGAACTGCGATTTCCTGGCTCAGGCGTGAGCTGCGTGAACCTTTCATTCATGGGAGGAGAAAGTGGACAACGAAAGCGTAAGGTGTAGCTTCCCCCGGGACCTCGAGATTGGCGTCCCAGACCAGTCTGCTGAGCTGCGGTCATCAGAGCCAACCCACGGGTGCTAGGAAAAATTTAATCTCTTTTGATTCGTTCCAAGATGGAAATCTTATGTATATACTTTAAAAGCGCCTATAAAACGGTGTCCTTATTTTGGCCTCATAATTAAGTCATAATAGAAGGCTGCACTGCTTTACAAGGCAATATTCTAGTTCCTAAGTGGGTAAGAGACACAGATGCTTGCCAAAAATTGTAATTTATCCTGACAAGGACCCGCCACCCCTGCTCCCACCCTGTTCTTGATGAGAGAAACAGGTCTGGGCTTGCTTGGAAAGAGTTAAAATGAAACCCACGTGGGAGTAAAGAAAAAAAAAAAAGTGCAGCAGAGGCTGTTGAGAGGAGAGTTAAACTGGAACTGCCGTTGGAGCAGGCGTTTGGATCATTTTGAAGAGGAATTCTGGGTTAGAAAACAAAGGTTGTCTGACTGTTGGCACTTGGTGTGTGACCAGTCCATTCCTGGCCTCTGGCAAACCACAGGAGCCATGTGAAGGTACCCCATCTCACAGAAAGAAAAGTGAAATGTGTTTTCATTTTTCCTCCATAAAAATAATTTTTAAAGTACAGTTTGGTTTCCAGACAGTTTTAAGAGCTAAAAGGCTCATGAGGTGGAGGTTGGGGGAAGTTAGGAATGGTCGTAACATTTAAGTGTGCAAAAAATTACCTTAATTTGGGGGACTTGCAGGAATTGTATATTTGATATCAGTTTATTTTCAGATCAATGGCTTAATTCTTAAAATATTCACATTCTGCAGAGCCCGGATACAACTAAATTATAAAATGAGATGTTTGAAAAGCATTTGTTTCCAGAAAATATGGTCCCAAAGGCCCATATTTTAGTAAATTTAACTTTAGAAGACCTGCTCCAGGCAATTAAACCTATGAAACTTAACAAAACCCAGGAATAAGGCTGCCTTCAGCTATACACTTAGAAATAAAAGATTTCCCTAAAAACTTGCTTTATCTTATTCTGTTCTTGAAAATTATTGTTTAAATATTCTTCTGCATTAAAGACATGCAAAGTAAAATGATTCTAAAATGAGCTCAAATGTATCTAAAGGAAAATGAATCCATCATTATTTGCACCCTTTCTCCTGGAAGAAGAGACGAGGCAACGTAAAAACAGAAAAGATAGTGGAAGGAATTCATTCCACGGCCCCGGAAATTGTGTGCACTTTCCCGATAGCTTTTCATTACCAACAAGCGCAATTCTAAATCATCTATATTTTTTTCTCATTTGGAAGAAGAATGCATAAGTGAACTGTTGCCAAAAGTGAAATATTTGCACCTCTGAAAGTGGCTCTCAGAAAAGGTTAGTAAATCTAAGAACCCAAGGAGAGGTAGAAAGAATCTCAAAATGTCATTGACTTATTTGTGTCTTCCAAGTGCATGACTGAGAATATAACGGGCAGGCCTGTACAGACCCGGGCATCTCCCTGGAGTTCTCGGCTGTCTACTGCTATGTGACAAACACCCCTCCACCCCCCCGCAAACATAGTGACTTAGAGCGGTGACAGTGCTTTCTCACAGTTCTGTGGGGTAGCTGGTCTCACCTGAGCTCCTTCACCTGGTTCCATCTGTTTTCTGTTCTCAGCTGGCACAGGTGGGACCCTTCTTGCAAGTCATTCCCTGTCCTGGAATTCTCCACGCCGTGGTGGCCTGGGGGAGCACTCCAAGAGACTCAGGATGGACATGACGAAGCCTTTAAAGACCCGGGCTCCGGAATTCGGCAGCACCGCATGGGTCACATTCTGTCGGTCTCAGCAAGTCACAATTAGAGCCCAGATTCAAGAGTGTAGGGTAATAGACTCACCGCTGGGTGAGAGAGGCGCTCCTCAGGTGGCACTCCTGGTAAAGATCCCACCTGCCAATGTAGGACGTTGGATCCCTGGGTCAGGAAAATCCCCTGGAGGAGGAAATAGCAACCCCCTCCAGTATTCTTGCCTGGAAAATTCCATGGACAGAGGAGCCTGGAGGGCTACAGTCCATAGGGTGGCAGAGAGTAGCACATGACCGAGCTAAGCGCACTGGATAAGCGAAGTGACAAAGACAATGGTGAGGGTCTGATACACTGGCATGGAGGAACTTGTGTTCACTAATTTCAGGCTGCTAACAAAACACCATAGACTGGGGAGCTTATGGTCAACAGAAGCGTATTTCTCATAGTTGTGGAGGTTGAGAAGTCCGAAACCAAGATGCTGGCAGATTCAGCGTCTGGTGAGGGACCGTTTCCTGGCTGTTCATCTTTTGTCTGTAGCCTCATGTGGAGGAGGAGACAGAGGACCTTCCTTAGACTTCTCTGATAAGGGCTCTGTCCTCATGACCTAATCGTTGTCCAAAGACCCCATCCCCTACCACTCTCTCCCAAAGGCCCTGTTCCTGCCATCTCACTGGACATCAAGTTTTCAGCATGTGTGTTTTGGAAGGACGTGGACGTGCGTTCTGTAGGCACCATCTGCCGCACATGACTGGCAAGGTGTAGAGCCAGGTCCGGCATTCTAAGTGAGCCTCTTTTTTGGCTAAATAGATGCTAATGGACTTGGAAGCAAATTCATTGGTATTTTCCCCAGCAGTGCCCACTGATTCTTTGTCACCACTGATATCTGAAGTATCTTGGCCCAGAAAGTGACTGGCACATTGTACAGCTAACTAGCTGAATAAACAGGAGAGGCATTCAACGAAGAAAAGACATAGGGGTAAAGTTCAAGTCCTTTCTTGATAGATGCATGTATCAGAAAAAAAAGCCCATGGCTTTCCTGAAGAGGCATTACAGTTGATTGTACACTTCTACACTCAGAGTCAGACTTTAACCCCCTTTCACATTTTCCTTTCACAGTGTATGTGCACGCATGATCAGTCCCAGATAATCATGATGGTGTGATCACTGACCCAGAGCCAGACATCCTAGAATGTGAAGTCAAGTGGGCCTTAGAAAGCATCACTACGAACAAAGCTAGTGGAGGTGATGGAATTCCAGTGGAGCTATTCCAAATCCTGAAAGATGATGCTGTGAAAGTGCTGCACTCAATATGCCAGCAAATTTGGAAAACTCAGCAGTGGCCACAGGACTGGAAAAGGTCAGTTTTCATCCCAATCCCAAAGAAAGGCAATGCCAAAGAATGCTCAAACCACCGCACAATTGCACTCATCTTACATGCTAGTAAAGTAATGCTCAAAATTCTCCAAGCCAGGCTTCAGCAATATGTGAACCGTGAACTTCCTGATGTTCAAGCTGGTTTGAGAAAAGGCAGAGGAACCAGAGATCAAATTGCCAACATCCGCTGGATCATGGAAAAAGCAAGAGAGTTCCAGAAAAACATCTATTTCTGCTTTATTGACTATGCCAAAGCCTTTGATTGTGTGGATCACAATCAACTGTGGAAAATTCTGAAAGAGATGGGAATAACAGACCACCTGATCTGCCTCTTGAGAAATGTGTATGCAGGTCAGGAAGCCACAGTTAGAACTGGACATGGAACAACAGACTGGTTCCAAATAGGAAAAGGAGTATGTCAAGGCTGTATATTGTCACCATGTTTATTTAACTTATATGCAGAGTACATCATGAGAAATGCTGGACTGGAAGAAACACAAGTTGGAATCAAGATTGCTGGGAGAAATATCAATAACCTCAGATATACAGATGACACCACCCTTATGGCAGAAAGTGAAGAGGAACTCAAAAGCCTCTTGATGAGAGTGAAAGTGGAGAGTGAAAAGGTTGGCTTAAAGCTCAACATTCAGAAAACGAAGATCATGGCATCTGGTCCCATCACTACATGGGAAATAGATGGAGAAACAGTGGAAACAGTGTCAGACTGTATTTTTCTGGGCTCCAAAATCACTACAGATGGTGACTGCAGCCATGAAATTAAAAGACGCTTACTCCTTGGAAGGAAAGTTATGACCAACCTAGATAGCATATTCAAAAGTAGAGACATCACTTTGCCAACAAAGGTTTGCCTAGTCAAGGCTATGGTCTTTCCTGTGGTCATGTATGGATGTGAGAGCTGGACTGTGAAGAAGGCTGAGCGCCGAAGAATTGATGCTTTTGAACTGTGGTGTTGGAGAAGACTCTTGAGAGTCCCTTGGACTGCAAGGAGATCCAACCGGTCCATTCTGAAGGAGATCAGCCCTGGGATTTCTTTGGAAGGAATGATGCTAAAGCTGAAACTCCAGTATTTTGGCCACCTCATGCGAAGAGTTGACTCATTGGAAAAGACTCTGATGCTGGGAGGGATTGAGGGCAAGAGGAGAAGGGGACGACAGAGGATGAGATGGCTGGATGGCATCACTGACTCGATGAATGCGAGTCTGAGTGACCTCCGGGAGCTGGTGATGGACAGGGAGGCCTGGCATGCTGCAGTTCATGGGGTCACAAAGAGTCGGACACGACTGAGTGCCTGATCTGATCTGATCTGATCTGATCTGAAGGCTGCAGGAATCCAGATTTCTCAGCACACTCCTATTTGCAGAATACCTGGGTTGAGAAATTCTGAATGACTCAATGTGGCCCTGGTCATGTCACCTGCCCTGTCTCTGAAACAATAAAGCCAACACCCTTCCCTGTTTCCTCACAGGTTGTTAGGAGGATGAAATTACACTATTGCGAATTTGCATGATAATATCCCAGACCTCCCGGAGTCTAAAGGTGGAAATGGCACCAGTGGGACAGCATTATTTTCCTCAAATGAATGAAATTGTTCATGGAATGATGATTGTAACTCTCCCATTCTGACACCAGTATATTTACTATTTTGTCGTATGTAGCCTCAAAGCGACACACATCTGAAAGGAATGCCTAGTACAGTAGATGAATGTTCAACAAGATTGTTGGACAGCGTATAGCCAGTCCCTGAAAGAAAGAGCCACATAGATTTGAATGAAAAAACACAGAGCTGAACATTATAGAGACATAGTGCCAATAGGGTTCAGTCCCAATAATAATTTCTATAAGCGAAATGGTTATGTGCCATGGCAAATGAAATCTGGTTTACACTTTATTTTACCCATATGACTTCTCTTTTCTGCTATTACTTTAATAAATGTAAGAGGATGACCAGAAAAATACATGTGTTTGCCGGCCAGTGTGCCCTCCAAGAGAAGCTCACGTGAGCCCAGAGAGCAGTCCCAGAACCCTCCAGCCCCGGGCGGCTCTGGGATCCTTGGTTCACAGCCCAGCTTGATTCAGCATGCATCAGCCCAGCTTGGAAACATAGGCATTCGTGAGCATACCTGAAAACCAAACCAAACCTGCTGAACCAACCATTTAAAAAGTTTAGAAATTTCACACAAAAAAGAATGCAGTCTTTTCTTAGCTCGCTGTCTTCTTTGCACTTTTTGTCCCCTCATTTTCTTCCTCCTTTTACAGGAAACAAAGGAATGCTCCTGTCCTTGTACACAGTAGACCAGCTCCACCCACGTGGAGGACACGCCAGGTCTCCAAATCCCAGGGGAATTTTTAAAATCAATTTTCCCAACAAAGATTTCTCCCTAAAATAACCCCTGTGCTAGTTGATAAGTGAATAAAAATATCTCCACTCTTTAGCATAATTTTATCCCAAGTTTCCACTGCCTGAGCTGATGTCTATGTTCTGTTTTATTCACTGACAGTCCTAATGACATTAATAGGAGAGAAAATTAAATTGAGGATGACGCTCTTATAAAATGTAAGATTGTCATCCAGCAACTTGTCTGCATGTCCAAACTCTCCAGTTGTCCTGCAGGAACGGTCCCATTCCTCCCCAACAGCTCTTCTTTCTCAATCCCTGAATGCGGGCATCCTTCCTAAATCACAGACAAGACAGAGGTCTGCCGGGGTCCAGCCCCTGTGGATCCAGGGAATTTGAAGTGGGGACTGCCTCGGCGAGGATCAGGAAACAACAGCTTATTTAAACGTTAATTAAGGATATAAAGAGTGGTTACATAAGAATAGCTCAGTGAGGAAATTCAGTGGAGAAAAGAGGCTGAATAATTCAGCCAGAAGGTGAGAGAAAGAACGACATGGGGAGACCAAGTTGCAGTGAACAAGGCCCGCACTTTATTTTCCAAAGTAGTTTTTATACCTTAAGTTATGCATAGAGGATAATGGGGGAAGGAGTAGAGTCATGCAGTAAGCCAGGCTTTCCTCCTGCAAACTTATCATATGCAAAAGTTTAGGTGATTTGCATCATCTTCTGGCCCAGAGGCCTGTTAACATTTTAAGACCCTTTCTTCAGAAAACTTATTTTTCTCTAAAGGTGATTAGTCAGGCGCCACGCTCCAAAAGCATTAGATAAAGTTGCATTCCTACAGAGCAAAGGTGTGGTGGGCTATGACAAGAAAAAGAATTAACTCAAGGGTCCAAGGTTACAAACATTAAAGCTACTACTTACACCAATTATATTAATCAATACACTGCCAGGGACACAGCAGGTAAGGAATATGGAGCCTTAGCAGCAAACATTGGCCCAACAAGTGAAAAACCCTTCACCAATACAATTTCTAATCCATCTTTTAACTGCTCAAAGGAATCTATATTTAGACAGTTTAGAACATCTCATGCCTCTCACAGTTGAGAGGCTCTGAACAATCACATGTGGCCAGAAAAACCTATTCAGGGAGGCTAGAGGACTTCCAAAGGAGTTTGTAGGTTGTAGGTTGAGCTTTAAGTAGGTTGAGCTTTAAGTTAACCCTTTTTTCAGAGAGAGGTAGTAGGGGACAGCCCCCCGTAAAGTCAGAGGTGTAGGTGAGAGCACAAAGCAGAAAGTAGGCAGGCTCTGGTTTTGGGGGTAAATGCTCGAGAATTTCCAGGGGGACTCCTGAGGCTAGATCCCACCTTTGTGTATGTCGAGCCTCCTTCCTCTCGACCTTTGCCACAGGCGGAGGTCCTCACGCTGGCTCGCGGCAGAGGTCGGGGTGCATCAATGCCTGAACTTGATGCTCCTCCATTGAAAAACTTCTGAGCATTGAGTCCCACCCACCCGCTGGTCTTAGAGGAAGAGGCTTCCGTCCTCCAACTCGCAGCTGATTCCTCCAGCTGCTCTCTTAATTCCACCAGGTCCTTTGTTTATCTGGATTATTGCATCCATTTCCCTTCTGACATAGTCAGCCTCTCTGTTTCAGCTGTTTCTTTCTCCTAAAACTCTCATTCAACTCCATGCACTGTAGTTCTTTCTCTCTCTTTTAGACTATTTTTTTTTGTACTGAAGTATAGTTGATGTACAATGTTGTGTTAATTTCTTCTCTACAGCAAAAATGATTGAGTTATATGTTTATGTGCATGCGTACTAGGTCGCTTCAGTCGTGTCTGACTCTTTGCAACCCTATGGACTATAGCCCGCTAAGCTCCTCTGTCTGTGGGATTCTCTAGACAAGAATACTGGAGTGGGTTGCCATGTCCTCCTCGAGGGGATCTTCCCCACCCAGGGATCAACCCCCGGCTTCCTGCATTGCAGTCAGATTCTTTACCATCTGATCCATCAGGGAAGCCCATATCCTACTCTTCAACCAAAACCAGTTTCTTCCTGGTACGTGACTTCCCCAGCAGCCTTCTTCAAAGGCAGCCTTTGATTCTGTTATGTTAGGAATATTCCCTTATGCGTTCCCTTAGTGACTAACTTGCTTTTGAAGGCTGACATCAGACCCTGGCTTTCTCACCTTCTTGAAACTTTCCTGCTCCTGTAAAATTCGGCCATCAGGTGAACCCCTGCCCTCACCTCAGCTCCTCTCTGGCCCCAAGAACCCTCGCTCCCCACCCCTCACTGCACCCCGCCCCATCCAGCGATGACTCTGTCCTCGGGCTCACCGGCCTTTCTCCACCCTGTCTGGTCTCTATCCTAAGTGAGGTCAGCAACCATCCGAATGAGTCAGCTCACATCCTTGGTCTTCTCATCTCCAATCACCTGCTCTTCTGCCCCAGGTCAACTGGCCAGAGGCGTGGTCTAGCCCAGACTTCTCAAAGTGTGGTCCGAGGACTGGCTGCACCAGGATGGTCTAGGAGGCTTGATGAAAATAGATTCCAAAACCAACTGCCTAGTTCTGTAGAATAACATTTTCGGAGAAAAGGTCCTGGGGATCATGCATTTTAACAGTCTTCCCACGTGATTCTTAGGCAAAGTGACTTTGAGGTCCACTGCCTGAAACTTGGTTCTCATCAGATATGACCCCACAATTTAAGGTAATGACTCAGAGATCACATTCTTTCAGTAGAATCTCCTGTCTGTCCAGATCACTTTCTCAACTGTGCTCACTGCAACTGCTCTTTACTGAATGAGGTTTCTCCTTTTGCTTTCTTTCTCTAAGTTCTACCTTCAGATTTCCCTTTTCTCTCTCTTTAGCTTAGATTTTTATTAGTAATAATGACAGCAAGGACGTCCATGGTTCTCCAGTGGGTAAGCCTTGCGGTGCAGGGGCACAGGTTCGATCCCTGGTCAGGATTTAAGATCCCACATGCCATTGAGCAACCAAGCACTCAAGCCACAACTGGGGGAGACCATGTGCTTCCACAAAGACCGGATACAGCCAAATAAATAAGTCAATATTTAATTTGGCTCTTGTGTCCCTGGCCAAAGGAGACAGATCCTAGACTTGAACGTCTGTTTCCTTCACCCAGTTAAGGAAGTTTTTAGTTAAGTCTCCTACTGGTATTATATTCCTATCGATCTCTCCCTTCACATCTGTTAATATTCACTTTGTTTATACAGATGCTCCTATGTTGGGTGCAAAATTAAACGAGACTACTTTAAACTAAAATCTTTTGCATAGAGAAGAAAATCATCAACACAACTGAAAGCCTGCCTAGTGAGTAAGAGAAGATATTTGCAAACAATATATTTGATGAGGGCTTAATATTGAAAATATACAAGAACTCACACAACTCAGTATAAGAAAGCAATCTGATTTAAAAATGGTCAGAGGATGTGAACAGATGTGTTTTCAAGTTATACAGAAGTCCAGTAGACTTAAGAAAAGATACTCAAAATCTCTAACCATCAGGGAAATGCAAATCGAAAGCACAATATTACCTCACACCTGTCAGAATGGTTATTATCAGAAAAACAGCAAAAAAATGTTTGGTGAGGATGTGGAGCAAAGAGAACCGTCACCCGTATTGGTGGGAATGTAAATTGGGTGCAGCCAGTACGAAAAATTGTATGGAGACTCCTCAAAACATTAAAAATAGAGCTACCATATGATCCAGCAATTCCTCTTCTGGGTATTTATGTCAGAGAAAACAAAACAACTAATTTGAGTACATACAGGCAGCCCAGTGCTCATAGCAGCATGATTTACAACTGCCAAAATATGGAAGCAACCTCAGTGTCCATCAACAGATGAGTGGATAAAGAAAGAGCTATGTACAAACTATCAGATCAGATAGCCTCTCTCCTCTGTCGTCCCCTTCTCCTCCTGCCCTCTCCCTCCCGCCGGGGTCACTCTTCGCATGGGTGGCTGGTCAGCTGCATCATCCTTCCCAGGCTTCGGGCTGGTTGGATCTTCTCAGTCGGGACTTGTCTTCTCCCCCACAGTTCACTCTTCTTCGGCCTCCCTTCTCCCTCCAGCTCTCCTCCTCATGACCACAGGGCCATGCCTTGACTGGCGCCTTGTTGGCAAGTTGTCTCTGCTTTGATCTCGGCCTCCTTCGGTGCCTTTTTTCTGGCTACGTCACCATCTCGGTCTTGGGCCAGACAAAGTCTGACACTTTTCCACTGTTTCCCCATCTTTTCCCTGAGTGATGGGACCAGATGCCATGATCTTCGTTTTCTGAATGTTGAGCTTTAGCCAACCTTTTCCTCTCCACTTTCACTTTCTCAGGGCTTTGCCCCTCTTCACTTTCTGCCATAGGGTGGTATCATCTGCATATCTGGGTTATTGATATTTCTCCCGGCAATCTTGATTCCAAACTATAAGCCTATATATATATATATATATATATATATATATACACACACACACACACATATATATATAAAGAGGCATTCAAGCAACTGTCAAAATTTCTTAAGGGTCTGCCATATACTAGGCATGGTTCCAGCCGATAGGGGCAGAGATAAAAATCACAGACAAGATTTCTGTGACCTATAAACTGGACTAAACTGGACTAAGATTTCATTTTAGAGGATTCATCCCATTTCAAAATTAGCTCAAGTATATAAACTTACATATTTAAAGAATACAACCAGCAAGTGCACCCATGACGAGAAGATACTGCTACTAAATATCAGTTTTATTACAGTTGAACCCTTTTCAATGAAATGTGAGCTGTCTTAACGATATTCACACTGAGCAGCTCACTGCAATGATCCATGTAGATCTTTGAAAATTTCCTTGGGTTATTTTTATTTGCTCGGAAGTATGCTGGCTAGCTTCTTGAAACACATCTGTCTTTAAAAAATAAACATTTAGATAGAAAACATAGCAGCCTGATTTTTTAAACTGAAGCTTTCTTTCTAAATGATTTATATGGATAAACGAATGTGTAGCCTTGTAAACTCTTGGGAGTTGAGGAATTGAGCATGAATATTAGTGCTTTCACTATAAACTAGCTGCAAAAAAAGGGAAGCACTATTCTAAAAAAATATGTTAGATATAAGGAAAGAAGGCCTATTCCTTTCAATTCAGGGTAAACACACGCGTGTGCTTCAGCCATCTTTACCTGAACCATAGCGTTTTCTACTTAGAAGTTTTGCTACTCTATCATTTTTTTCTAATTTGACTTCCTCGTCTACTCTTTTTTCCAGTTTTTAGAACATATTCCCCAACAAAATAAATAATTAAACTACGGATGAACTGTCAAAAGGGAACATTATTTTAATGCAACATTAACATTTTGGTAATTAACATGGAAGTTAATGCATTTAGCAGATGTAACAACATTAGACTTGTAAATTTTAATTAAAGCTAATGGCTCATGATAGCTGTAGGGAGCAGGCCTCCTCTCTAGATACTGAAAACATGACTAATGTGATTAGAAATACTAATTGTAGAAAAAAGGATAGTACCGGCAGTGACTATTCTTCATTTCTTACAAAAGCATCAACTTGAAAGACCTTTCAAATGAGGAAACTGGCAAGCAAAGGGAAGTTAATAGAAGAGGTGATGATAACATTTAAGGCAGCGAGTCACAACATACAGGTCGTTTCTGCGTGTTTCCCTTTCTCTGTGAACCTACCTGAGATTATCCGCACCCCCTCCCCCACCACAAAAAGCAACGAAGATATTTACTTATTTTAAACTAGGGACAAATATGTCATCTTCAATTCAGAGAGCTGAAGTTTCTAGTGGAAGTTTGTCATCCAAAACTATATTCAGGGGGCTCAGTCTAGATTTTTGGAAATAAGAGAGTCAGTTACTTCTAGTGCCAAACAAAAAACCTGTGCGTTATAATTTTGATAGAATGATGAAAATGGGGTCTGATGCACAGCCACACGTATTAACCAGTCAGAAGTGTATCTAATATTTAGATTTAGGACGTCCCTGGTGATCCAGGGGCCAAGACTGTGTGCCTCCACTGGAGATGGTGCGGGATCAGTCCCTGGTCGGGCATATCCCACATGCCCCTCGGTGAGGCCAAAAATAAATAAATAAAAAATGTAGAGTTACTATCCAAATTCCATGCCAGAGATTGGTGCTTCATATATAGATAATAAATCTGCCTATTTACCAGTGGGGCTCAAGATTCCTTTAATGCTTCCCAGCACCTTCCTTTCCACTAAGGCATCATTACTTATGGTTACTGATTCTAGACAATTAACATACTGCATTTCTTCAGCTCCAAGACAAACCTTTTTAATTTACTAGACTGTAAGTGTGTCTTGCTAAAACAGTACTTGACAAAAGCAGGAACTCCATAAATATTAGGTGAATGAACAGAAACATCTAATTCTCTGAAATTTAAATAAATTTACAATTACTATCTACACTTAATACAGGTTATTAATTATATTATATACATTAAGATATATATACAATGATTACAGCTTTATTGTTTGGTCCCCAAAACTGTCTTAAAATCTAGTATTGTACAGTGGGTGGTGAAGGGTAGAAAGTATAGAAAGTTAAGTGTTTTCATAACTAAATATTCTTTTGAGAATGAACTCTTCAAATAGTAAATTGGGCCTTGTACACAAGCAACTCTGAGTGAAACACTTTTACACGTCTTCACTGAGGGTGAAAAACTCAATTCAAAATACGGAGGACTCAATAGGATGAGCTGTAAATACCAAACCTGGAGGCCGGGGTTGCACCAAGGCATCCCGGACTCTGAGACATCAGAGCTCACTATGTGTGTGTGTGTGTGTGTGTGTGTGTGTGTGTGTCTACACACACACTCAGTCGTGTCCGACTCTTTGCAACCCCATGGACTGTAGCCCACCAGGCTCCTCTGTCCATGGAATTCTCCAGGCAAGAATACTGGAGTGGGTTGCCATTTCCTGCTCCAGGGGATCTTCCTGACCCATGTCTCTGGCATCTCCTGCATCGCAGGTGGATTCTTTAGGGCTGAGCCACCTGGGAAGCTCTCAAGGCTCACTCCTCACTGTTAAATTCCGCGTGGTGCAAAGCGTTGAGCTGCTCAGCGTGAAAACCTCTTCCATTCCTTAGTGATGGTGGTGTGGTCCAGATTGCAGAAATTACAGATTAAACAGAGACCGTTTCAACTTCTTTTCACACTCCATTTTTGGCTTGGTTTCCAACCTAGTTGTAGACAGGCTAATTTGCAGGGCTATTGAGAAGTGGTAGCCCCGGGGTTTATTGTATATTATAAACCTAATGGAATGTTGGGAATGAAACCTTGCTTTCCAATCGGTTTCTCCAGGAGTCTTTAAACTACTTTTTAAAAATGACGAGAACTTGGAGCACCACAGAATCTGCTGGCAAGTGACCAGAGAACGTCTCACATTTCCACACATAAAACGTGGATTATGTAATATATTCGTTATGGATTTTAAGCCACTTTCAATAATAACAGTGACCCCCTAGGTCAGGTATTTTCTGGGTAATTACTAACTAGCTGGGTTAGCTATCCAAATCTCATAAAATACTGTTAGGATGATTTTATGTTTTTATAATCCAGAAAGGTCAACCAGTGAAATTAGGTCGTTCTCTGCTTTTTTCTAATGGTGAATATGAGCTTATACCTCACTTTAATCTCATTTGTTTTGTAAATCATGGACTCTTACCATCATTAGTGGCAGAAAAATATGATTCCGAAAATTTAAATATTTGAAAACACAGAGAAGGTAAATGATAAATTTACTGGTAGGAAGGAATTTTAATTCAAAACATGATCCATTGACCAATTCAGTACAGTCATAGTGATTTTTCCAAGCCACCAATGTTTAAGTCTCCCCAAACTTCCGAACCTTCAGAGTGCGAATAACATATCAGCCTGGGAAATAATTTTACACCAGAGTTGCCAGATATAAGGAATATAAACACAGATGCCCTACTAAATTTGAATTTCCAATAAATAAAGAACAATTTCCTTTTTAGTCTAAGTATTGCATAAGACATGGGCTTCCCTGTTGGCTCAGACCAAAAAGAATCTGCCTGCAATGTGGGAGACCCAGATTCGATCCCTGGGTGGAGAAGATCCCCTAGAGAAGGGAATGGCAATCCATTCCAGTATTCTTGCCTGGAGAATTCCATGGATAGAGGAGCCTGGAGGGTTACTGTCCATGGGGTCGCAGAGTCAGACACGACTGAGCGACCAACTCTAACATAAGACATGCTGAAATATTACGTGCTGCTTATCTGACGTTTACACCCAAGTGGACATCCTGGGCTGCTTCTGGCCACACTACCTCCTCATCCGGATTCCTGTGTCTCTCATCACTGGCCTCTTAGCACTGGCTCATCCCCCAGGGGCAGGAGTCCAGGTGGGGAGCTTGCGGCTGGGGCATGAGGTTCTCTGGATGGTGATCTTATCATCTTTTCTCCTCCCAGACCCGCCAGACCACTGTTTGCACTGTCCTGGCTCTGCCCCATATCTGCTCGGGCCTTTTTATTTGCACCGACTTTGATGTCCTCTCTTCCCAGAGATTCAGGCAGCAAGTAAGAATAAACCCTTGCTCAGGACACCAAATCTGTCTCTAATGACACCCCTTTCAGCCTTGCCAACCACAGGGCGAAAGATGCTTCAGAATTCCTGACCCCGAGACCACTCTACCTCCAATTCATTTCCCCCTCCTTTATCTCCAGACTCCTGCCTCCAATTATGGGCTAACCAGCCCGCCCGCACCCCCCACCACAACACACATATTTTTGTGAGGCAATAAATCACTCCCTCATCAAGCTTCGTCTCCCTGATGGATTTTTTTAATCCATTTTAAAAAAATAAATTTATTTATTTTAATTGGAGGCTAATTACTTTACAATGTTGTATTGGTTCCCTGATGGCTTGATCGCCCTCCTTTTGAGCTGGAAAATCTGGCTTGGCTGGTTTTCTGGCACAGACTCAGACCTATTGTACTTTTCAAACTGAAAACCTGACTCCTGAATTTTTGTTTGCTTTCCCCTTTCATCTACTTTGTGGCCCAGGTTGCCTATGGTTGAATGGGAGGGAAACCAAAAGGAACAAAAAATAACTATTGTACAATTTCACTTTACTGTGCTGCTACTCCTAGAGTGTGATTTTTGGCTCTAGGTTTTTTCCCAAACCCTTCCATATCTTCAGATTGAATGCATGGTCTTCTCTATCAACCTACCAGCCATCCAGTTATCTGAGTGACCTTGCAAAAGCGCTTAGCTCTCAGTGTTCCTCCTTATTTGTAAAACAGAACATGTTGGGGAAGAGTTATTTACTATTCTGTCAAGTAACCCTCATGTGCTATGTGATATGCAGTATTTCATTACACACAATATCAAATACAACAATGCCTAGCCTGCTGCTGCTGCTAAGTCACTTCAGTCGTGTCCGACTCTGTGCGACCCCGTAGACGTCAGCCCATCAGGCTGTGCCATCCCTGGGATTCTCCAGGCAAGAACACTGGAGTCGGTTGCCATTTTCTTCTCCAATGCATGACAATGAAAAGTGAAAGTGAAGTCGCTCAGTCGTGTCCGACTCTTAGCGACCCCATGGACTGGAGCCTACCAGGCTCCTCTGTCCATGGAATTTTCCAGGCAAAAGTACTGGGGCGCGGTGCCATTGCCTTCCCTGATGCCTAGCCTACAAAGAATGAAATACAGTACAAAGCAGGCCTTTGAAATACAGAAAATGCTTGCAGGCTCCCTCAGTTAAGTTCAGTCGCTCAGTCGTGTCCGACTCTTTGCAACCCCATGAATCGCAGCACACCAGGCCTCCCTGTCCATCACCAACTCCCGGAGGTCACTCAGACTCACATTCATCGAGTCAGTGATGCCATCCAGCCATCTCATCCTCTGTCGTCCCCTTCTCCTCCTGCCCCCAATCCCTCCCAGCATCAGAGTCTTCTCCAATGAGTCAACTCTTTGCATGAGATGGCCAAAATACTGGAGTTTGAGCTTTAGTATCATTCCTTCCAAAGAAATCCCAGGGCTGATCTCCTTCAGAATGGACTGGTTGGATCTCCTTGCACTCCAAGGGACTTTCAAGAATCTTCTCCAATGCCACAGTTCAAAAGCATCAATTCTTCGGCGCTCAGCCTCCCTAATCCTTTATAATAAAGAGTGTGATTCTGTGTGATGATGAGATTACATTACGTTGTGAGCAGTCACAGATTTTCAACATTACAAGGATTCTGATCGTGTATTTGGTCAAATTTCCTCATTTCAAAACAATGCAGCTGTATTTTAAAAACGTTTTAAATTGGAGTCTAATTGCTTTGCAGTGTTGTGTTGCTTTCTGTTGTACAACAAAGTGAGTCAGCAGTAAGTGTACACTGTCTCCTCCCTCTTGAGCCTTCCTTCCACCCCCACACCGTCCACCCCCAGGTCGTCACAGAGCACCGGGCTGACTGCCCTGTGCTGCAGCAGCTTCCCACCAGCCCTCTATCTTCCACGTGGTCGTGCATCTATGTTCATGCTACCCTCCAAGTTGCTCCTCCATCTCCTTTGTTGTTTAGTTGCTAAGTTGTGTTGCCATGGACTGCAGTGCGCCAAGCTTACCTGTCCTTCGTTATCTCCTGGAGCTTGCGCAAACTCACGTCCATTGAGTCAGTAAAGCCATCTAACCATTTCATCCTCTGCCGCCCCCTTCTGCGCTTGCCCTCAATTTTTCCCAGCATCAGGGTCTTTTCCAATCAGTCAGCTCTTTGCATCAGGTGGCCAAAGGATTGGTGCTTCAGCTTCAGCATCAGTCCTTCCAACAAAAATTCAGGGTCGATTTCCCTCTCTTTCTCCCTCCCTTAATCAGTATGGTCAGATATATATTGTGCACTATGTATAAAATAGGTAACTAATGAGAACCCACTATATATCACAGGGAACTCTGCTCAATGCTCTGTGGTGACCTAGATGGGAAGAAAATCCAAAAAAGAGGGTACATATGTATATGGGTGGCTGATGCACTTTACTATAGAGCAGAAACGAACACAACACTGTAAGGCAACTATATGCCCATAAAACTAATTTTTAAAAAAGAGAGATACGTTCAGGAAGTTTCAGAAATACTGCCCCTTCCTTTAAAAATGTGTACTTTTAATTTTCATCAAGCTCATCAATCATCCATGGAATCTGTCAACGTTTAGATCAGTAAATCTAAATAAAAACATTAATTTTTCTAAGATTGAATATATGTTTGCAGAAAGTACACATCTATTTCCCTCTTAGCTTATAACTATCTTATCTAACAATTTAAAACCAGGGCAGAACAAATGGATTCTATGAATAAAATGTCTGTCAATGATTAATATAATGATGGAAAATACACATATAATTTTATAAATAATCAAAGAACTATTAGTTAAAACAATGAAATGACCCTTTAGTTTTTTCCTTCCAAACTGGCAAGTATCAGAACAATTACAGTCAACATTGTAGGTGGGAAATATTGAAGTGAATCAGACACAAAAATCTTGCTCAAAAATTTGAGCATAAACCATTGGCATTCTCCTAATCCTCCATTTCTTTTTTTCCTCGGCAGTGATATCCACCATCCTGGCTTCATTTACCATTTTACACCCTGTTTCAAAAATATTTGTCACCTACATATTCAGACCCATATAATCAACTGCCTATTTGATATCCACTTGAATGACTCACAATTGCTGCAAATTCAGTACCACAGTGGGATCAGCCCATGTATTTGTTGTTGCTGCTGTTGTTGTTTAGACCCCAAGTTGTGTCCGACTGTTTACGACCCCCTGGACTGTAGCCCACCAGGTCCCCTGTCCATGGAATTTCCCAGGGAAGAATGCTGGCGTGGGTTGCCATTTCCTTCTCCAGGCAATGCATGTATATTGTTCTATAATCTTCTTTTCTTTACTTAACCTTTCATTGTGGGCGTTTTATTTTTCATGATGGTACATTTATATCATTAAAAGCAAGTATATCTCGGGACTTCAGTGGCAGTCCAGTGGTTAAGACTTTGCCCTCCGAATCAGGGGGTGTGGGTTCAGTACCTGGTCAGAGAACTAAGATCCCACGTGCCCCAGGGCCAAAAAACCAAAACAAAAAACAGAAGCAATATTGTAAACAATTTCAATGAAGACTTTAGAAATATAGAAACACTTTAAAAACAATAAAATAAATATATCTCAGTCCATTCGTGTCCCTTTTTGCTCTCTAGCTCTTCTCTGATCAGGCCATCATCACAGGCAGCCTGAATTTTTGCAAGACCTTCCCTCACTGATATCCTCGCACTTCTCTTGGACACTTTCAATCTTTTTTGCCCCTAGTTAGCCAAAGCTGTCTCGTTAAAAAAAAATACTAAATTTAGCTCTCCCGTGTATTAGCCCTGTGACACGAAAGAGCTGGTGGTCCCTGGGGAAAGTTTGAATTTTATTCCAAATGAGAAGGGAAGCCATTGAAGAGATTCAGGTGGGAAAGACACGTGCATGACTCTCTCTTTTCAAGGTTGCTTTAACAGCTGTGTGGAAATGGATGAGGGGGCTTTAGCCATGGTTCAGATGCAGTATGATGGAGGCTGGGGCTACAGTAAAAGCAGTGATGCTGCTGCTTAGTTACTTCAGTCGTATCCGATTCTGTGTGACCCCAGAGACAGCAGCCCACCAGGCTCTGCCATCCCTGGGATTCTCCAGGCAAGAACACTGGAGTGGGTTGCCATTTCCTTCTCCAATGCATGAAAGTGAAAAGTGAAAATGAAGTCGCTCAGTCGTGTCCGACTCTCAGCGACCCCATGGACTGCAGCCCACCAGGCTCCTCCATCCATGGGATTTTCCAGGCAAGATTTCTAGAGTGTGGTGCCATTGATGAGAGGGGGACAAGTTCTTGAAATACCTCAAAGGTTGGTTTGTTTGTTTTTTAATGTGGACCATTTTTAAAGTCTTTGTTGAATTTGTTAAAATATTGCTTCTGTTTTTTTGTGTGTGTTTCAATTTTTGGGGCACAAGGCATGTGGGATCTTAGCTGCCAAACTAGGGATCAAACCTGCACCCCCAACATCGGAAGGTGACGTCCCCCACCAGAGAAGTCTCTCTCATAGGTTTAACTGACAAGCAGTTCTGATCGATTGGATGTGGGAAGTTAGAGAGAGACTGCAGTGGAGAATTATGGAAGGTGGGGAAAGGAATTAGTTTAAGAAAGCAGAAGTTTCATTTGGGGTATATTAATTGGGTCATGCCTCTAACATAGCAACCCCCACACTTTTGGCACCAGGAACCGCTTTTACAAAAGACAGTTTTTCTATGGAAGTGAGGTAAGGGGGTGGTGTCAGGATGATTCGGGTCCATTACATTTATTGTGCACTTTATTTCTATTACTACTACATCAGCTCCACCTCAGATCTTCAGGCATCACGTCCTGGAGTTTGGGGGCCCTCATCTAGTACAGTTAACTAGAGACGCATGTAGACACTTGTCCACATAAATTTGGACCACAGTGGAGGACTTTGGGCTAATCAAATAAATTTGGGACTCAACATATTTAGAGCCCTAAAGATGGAAGATGGGGAAGATAGTTAGAGCAGTGGATGCAGAAATGAGTCTGAGGAATTGCTACATGATGATTCAGTCATGATGATGACTGAATGATGAAGGCCTGTTAGTCACTCAGTCGCATCCAACTCTTTGAGACCCCAAGGACAGTAGCCCACCAGGCTCCTCTGTCCATGGGATTCTCCAGAAAAGAATACTGGAGAGGGTTGTCATTCCTTTCTCCAGGAGATCTTCCTGATCCAGAGATCGAACCTGCGTCTCCGCATGGCTGGCAGATTCTTACCAGCTGAGCCACCAGGGAAGCCGCATATTGAAGGAGGAGGCAGCAGAGGAAACCAAGAAGGGACTGTCAGAGGTAGGAAAAAAACAGTATTGCAGAAGCCAGAGCGGACCTTGCTTGAAAAAGAAGCAAAGTGCTGCTAAATGGTTAGGTAAACTGAGGATGGAAAAGCACCCATGGCCTGGCAGCGCAGCGGTCAGAGGGAGTTTCCACGTGAGGTGTTATTACTGTTAATGCTCTTTAACCATCGAAACGAGTCAGTCTCCAGCCTAAATGCCTTCCGTGTCTTCTCAGCTCCATGGCGCAGTTCAAAACCCTTCCCGCGTCTCTTAAATCCTTCCCCTCCGGCCAGAGTCCTGTCTCCCGACGGGTCTCTGCAGCCACCGTGGCTGCTCTGAGTGGAGCCCGGGAGGCGGGCCGTGCCCTCTCTCCTGTCAAGGCCCTCACATGGGTTTGAACAACACCAGTTTCTCGACTGTAATCAGATGAGAAGCAGCACTCCGTGGTGGTGAAGAAGGCAGACTTCCGTTACCCCCAGACCCCTAATTTTCCCTTCCCCTGTTCCCCTTCGTGTGTTTGCTTAGATGACACTGCTTTACCTACAATAGGGCAACAACAGGGGCCTACCGGATGGCACGGGGAACTTCTTTCAGGATCTCATAATAACCTGCAATGGGAACGAATCTGAACAGGAACACATCTGTGTATGTGCATCCCTGAGTCACGTCGCTGCACACCCGAGTCCTGGTAAACCAGCGGTACTTCAGAAAGAAGCAAAGAACGGCGGCCTGAGAGTCAGTCTGCCAGACCTGGATCCCAGCTTGTCTTTGTGCACGTGTGTGATCTTAGAAAGTGCCTTTTCTCAAGTTTCCTCAATTCTTTTTGTTTCTTCAGGAAAATGGGGACAATAAGAAAGCGAGAGTGAGGGATAAGGTGGGAGGTTGGGATTGACGCATAAACACTACTCTGTATAAGACAGATAAGTAAGAAGATCCTACCGTATGGCATAAGAACCCTACTCAGTGCTCTGTGCTGACCTAAATGGAAAAGAATCTAAAACAAAGAGTGGATACAGGTGTAGGTGTAACTGATGCACTGTGTGGTAGAGCAGAAATGAACGCAACATTGTAAATCAACTATACTCCAGCAAAAATCTGAAAAATGGACTTCCTTTCTACCTCTTTGCCTACCCCACTCCTGATCCCAGACAACCATTCATCAGCTTTCTGATACTCTACATTGGTTTTGCCTCTCCTAGAATTTCATGCAAATGGAATCACACAGTACTTTTCTGGGTCTGACTACATCTATTTCTCACGTTGCTTTTAAAAGTCACACATGTTGTTTAAGGTGTATGCAGTTTGGTCCTTTTTACTGAAGGTTAGTATTCCATTACTGATATACCATAATTTATCTATTCACTGGTTGAGGGAGATTTGGGGTTGTTTCTAATTTCTAGCTTTTACAAGTAAAGCTGCTGTGAGCATTTATGTTAAAAAAAAAAAAAAAAGCAAGTATCATGAGAAAGATCAAAGTATCACAGAACCACAAATGATTTGGGGGTGTCCAGTCGGATTCTGAGGGTTAAGGAGCTGTGCAGTGCTCACCGGATGTGCATCTTACTAGCAAGTAACTGTGATTATTTAAGAATAAAATAAAAATATTACTTGTACTTTCAAAGTACACATATAATTTTTTTCAAGTGGCTACTAAGCTGAATTAGGACATAAATACTAAACGGTTAAGATTTAATTACTTAGTAAAGTGAATCAGCAGGTGGTGTTTGTTTGATTTTTGTTGGTTTTTCAAGGTTTGGGGGGGAGTTTGGGGTTTTGGTTTGTTTCTCATTTGCCAAGGTGCTTGTAAGAAAAAAATTGCTGATACCCTTAAGGGCACCACAAAATGAGAAAATGTGGATATCCCTATTTGTGTCATGCCTAACTGAACATACCCTGATGCTGGGAAAGACAGGGCAGGAGAAGAAGAGGGTGACAGAGGATGAGATGGTTGGATGGCATCATCAACTCAATGGACATGAGTCTGAGTAAACTCCAGAAAACGATGAAGGACAGGGAAGCCTGGAGTGCTGTAGTCCATGGGGTCGCAGAGTCGGACACGAGTTAGCGACTAAACAACAACAATCTGATACCAGCATCAGAACTGAGGATCAGTGCTCTTGACAATCTGGATTTTGACAAGCCTGAATCTGCTTCATCTCCTGGTAAATTTGACTATTTGTTCAGCTGATACTGAAAACTCACTATAAAGTGTGAAGTACCCAGAGGTACTCACTAATGAATGATTCAAGACTTCCTTCCGAGTAGACTTTATATCTTCCTGCACAAACATATTTCTTACAAATGAACTCTTAACTTAAAAGATCTTCCTTCTGTGCAACACGTAAAAATGCTCTATCCCTGAAGACAGCGTGAGAACTACTATTAATTCTACCACATTACCATTTTCTCCTTCCCCAAATTATACAGATTTATCAATAATTCAAGAAAGCATCCTGTGGGATGTACTAGACAATCAGAAGCTGTAAGAGCAACAGCATTGGATGGCAGCTGGCTGACTTTTGGGCTAAGAAGGCAGGCTGGCCCTTCACTAGGAGATCACTCTCCTTCACCTTTAAGAAAGACCCCACTGGACGCGATGGGAAACCAGCAAGGAGAATTTTAACTTCAGACACAATCATATCCCACAGGATAAACACGCCTGGGAAAGTTCTACTGGCCTATTTTTCCTTTTTCTTTTCTTTAAACTGAATCATATGCTAGCATTTTAAACAGGGAGACTCCAAGGACCAGAGCAAAGTGATGAAAATTTAATACCAGAAAACTCTAAAGTGATGATCTAAAGAATTATTATGAATTTACATCATCGCCAGAAATGTGACACCACTGCCAAAGCATGCCAAGGAGGCATTGAAACAATTCAGACCCTCAAAGGGTTCAAAGTTCCTTCCTGGAAGTTCTGTATGATTCCCAAGTTTATTCTTCTTTTTTTTTTTTTTTTTTAACTGGAGGATAATTCCCTTACATTGTTGTGAGGTTTCTGCCATACGTATACATGCATCCCCTCCCACCTGACCCTCCCTCCCCTGACCCCATTTCCCCGCTCTGGGCTAAGCTGTTTGCGTCAGCTGAACCGAGATGGATGAGTCTAGGGTCTGTCATACAGAGTGAAGTCAGAAAGAGAAAAATAAATATCGTAGATTAGTTCCAGAAAAACATCTATTTCTGCTTTATTGACTATGCCAAAGCCTTTGACTATGTGGATCACAATAAACTGGAAAATTCTGAAAGAGATGGGAATAACAGACCACCTGACCTGCCTCTTGAGAAATCTGTATGCAGGTCAGGAAGCAACAGTTAGAACTGGACATGGAACAACAGACTGGTTCCAAATAGGAAAAGGAATATGTCAAGGCTGTATATTGTCACCCTGCTTATTTAAATTATATGCAGAGTACATCATGAGAAATGCTGGGCTGGAGGAAGCACAAGCTGGAATCAAGATTGCTGGGAGAAATATCAATAACCTCAGATATGCAGATGACAGCAGCCTTATGGCAGAAAGTGAAGAGGAACTCAAAAGCCTCTTGATGAAAGTGAAAGTGGAGAGTGAAAAAGTTGGCTTAAAACTCAACATGCAGAAAATGAAGATCATGGCATCTGGTCCCATCACTTCATGGGAAATAGATGGGGAAACAGTGGAAACAGTGTCAGACTTTATTTTTTTGAGCTTCAAAATCACTGCAGATGTTGACTGCAGCCATGAAATTAAAAGACGCTTACTCCTTGGAAGGAAAGTTATGACCAACCTAGATAGTATATTGAAAAGCAGAGACATTACTTTGCCAACAAGGGTCCGTCTAGTCAAGGCTATGGTTTTTCCAGTAGTCATGTATGGATGTGAGAGTTGGACTGTGAAGAAAGCTGAGTGCAGAAGAATTGATGCTTTTGAACTGTGGTGTTGGAGAAGACTCTTGAGAGTCCCTTGGACTGCAAGGAGATCCAACCAGTCTATTCTAAAGAAGATCAACCCTGGGTGTTCTTTGGAAGGACTGATGCTGAAGCTGAAACTCCAGTACTTTGGCCACCTCATGTGAAGAGTTGACTCATTGGAGAAGACTCTGATGCTGGGAGGGATTGGGGGCAGGAGGAGAAGGGGACGACAGAGGATGAGATGGCTGGATGGCATCACTGACTTGATGGATGTGAGTCTGAGTGACCTCCGGGAGTTGGTGATGGACAGGGAGGCCTGGCGTGCTGCAGTTCATGGGGTCGCAAAGAGTCGGACACGACTGAGCAACTGAACTGAACTGAACTGATGTATATATTTAGAGCTTCTCAGGTGGCACTAGTGGTAAAGAACCCTCCTGCCAATGCAGGAGATGTAAGAGACATGGGTTTGATCCCTGGGTCGGGAAGATCCCCTGGAGGAGGAAATGGCAATCCACTCCAATATTCTTGCCTGGAAAATCCCACGGACAAAGGAGCCTGGTGGGCCACAGTTCATAGGGTCACAAAGAGTCAGACACGGCTGAAGCGACTTAGCAGAGCACAGCACACACACATGCGTGTATATGTACATCTGACTCACTTTGCTGTACACCTGAAACTAACACATTATGAATCAACTATACCTCAATCGAAAAAGAAAAGGCTTTGAGGATGGGCCTTCATCCAATCTGACATCAGTTCAGTTCAGTCTCTCAGTCATGTCCAGCTCTTTGTGACCCCATGAGGTGCAGCATGCCGGGCTCCTCTGTCTTCCTCTGTTCTGGAGTTTGCTCAGATTCATGTCCATTGAGTCAGTGATACCATCCAACCATCTCATCCTCTGTCATCCCCTTCTCCTCCCGCCTTCAGTCTTGCCCAGCATTAGGGTCTTCTCCAATGAGTCAGTTCTTTACATCAGGTGGCCAAAGCATTGATGGCCAATCTGATCTGTGTTCCTACAAAAAGAAGAAAATACCCACAAGAGGGGCCACCTAGAGCATCTGTGCACATACAGAAAAGACTATGAGAGGATGGCCATCCACAAGCCAGGGAGACGCCTCCATGGGAACTGGCTCCAGCACCCTGCTGGCGTCTTGACCTTGGACTTCCTGCCCCTAGAGGTCTGAGAAAATAAACTGCTATTGTTTAACCCATCCAGTCTCTGGTATTTTACGTGGCAGTCCTTGCCAATGAATTTGACATCTTAGAATGTAACGGTGGGTGGGGTACATTTGAAGTCTTACAATACTGTTGAACCATTTTTCAGTCTGTTGTAGAAGCCTTAAACAAACAGGAGATTCAGTTTCTTTCTCAAAGAATCAAAATGAAGCTTGTTTTTTAAGAGTTATTATAAAAAAGTTGTCAGTCTTGTTCACTGATGAGAATGCTGAATAGAATTTTGGAAGAGAAATGATCATTTTTCTACTTGCTTTTGTTTTAAATCTCTATGAAAAAACAGTGCTCTGAAAATTCCAATGGTATATGATTTTTCTTAAATCATTTAACAAGTACAGTGGTTTTTTGAGATATACCCAATTTGCTGGGAAGGTTAGTCATTAAATTTGAGTTTGGTGTTTTAGCTATGTTGAGTTAAATTTTATAGAAATCTCTGATAGCTCTTTTCAATTTCAGGACTTTCTCTGGTTTTGTATTTGCACAACATGTCCTAGTTGATATAAATCTTATTGGTTTTGGTGGTATTCTCCCAAGAAATGATACCCTTAGAAAAGAAAAACATATTTAGAGCCCTTTGTCTGTGGAGTCCTTATATCTATCTCAATAATGAAAAGAATTAACATAAATTTGTATTTTGTAATTGACAAAAACATAAATGAAGTCCTTAAAAATGTTAAGGTCACATGAAGATATTATGAAGTATTAAGTGTTCCAAAAGAAGAAAATAAATTCTTTCTCATATCTCTAACCAAATATTTGGTTCAGCTTTATAAAATCTTGAATCAAATATTGTAATTCCTAAGGATTTTATGTCAATGTTTTTCTACTGAGAATGCACCGGAGACCACTATGCTTAGTAATACCTTTCTCTGTTAGTGTAAATTCTATATTTGACAAGTGGCCTGAAACCTGGGCTGTCCTCCTGAATCGTTTGTCAGGGAGACTGTAAACAAGAAGAAGAGTTAACTCAGTGAGGTTTTCCTATAAATATTTTCGAGAATTACAGTAGGTCCAAGCGGTTAAGACTGCTAATACCAATTTTTTTCTCTTATTAAAATCAGCTCTCTTTCTCCAAAACCTCTCTCCCAGTCATTCATCATCATGACAGCATGATCAGAAGTAGGAGAACTGATCACAGGCGCTCCCCTGAGGCAGGTGGTAACACAGCTCATTAATTGGGCAAGTGGGACAGATTGGAGCGTAATGTGGCTTCCTTGTCCCCCAAGTCAGTCAGCTGACGCTCACTGAGCACCAGATGATAACCAGGTAAGAGCCTCGCTTTGCCAAGAGCAACGTGAAGCCACACTGCATAGCAGGGATGGCATTCGTATACACTTCTTATCAAAATGTCATCCTACCTAACAGATAAGATAGAGCTCCTGAGTTAATGCAAACAACCAAGATTAACTGCTGCTATTGTTTAAAGCATGAACTTGAAGCCCAATAATCACCCTTCTGGGATCAATATTGAGTTTCAGTTAAGCACAAGGGTATATACCATCTTCACAGCACACTTTTCAGATCCTGCACTTCCATTTACAGACATATCTTATAAATTCCATGTATATGTTTGAGTTGCCAGGAAATAAAAAAAAAAAAACAACTGTCTTTAGGATTTGGTCAGTATGTCCTACTACAAAAAAACTTAGAAATGCAATTCTTAGCCCCCATTTTGCCTCCAAATTCAGCATTGCTCTACCTGTAATTTACGAAAATCCCCTTTAGAGTGCCACATGTGCTACTATTACCTTTTCAGAGTTGGTAAGAGTCATCTGTCATAATTTCAAAGGCAACCCCCTCCCCCCACCCCTGCTCATGAATCATCAATACATATTTGGGACTCGCACAAGGCAAATCAAGAGTAGGAACGTAAAAATAAGTGTAATGTTAAAATGTGATGAAGCTAAGAGAATTGGCTTATATTCATAAGAGATGGGTCTATTCAATGTTTGCTTGAAATTTGTCATAATAAAAATAAAAAACTTAGGAAGATATTTTGACCAAAAGAATATAGAAGTTACTTCACTATTTTTAGTGTCTGTGGTTTTTTATTCTCTTTTAGTCAGTTTGGGCTGCACTAACAAAGTACCTTGATGAAAGTGAAAGACGAGAGTGAAAAAGTTGGCTTACAGCTCAACATTCAGAAAACGAAGATCATGGCATCTGGTCCCATCACTTCATGGGAAATAGATGGGGAAACAGTGGAAACAGTGTCAGACTTTATTTTGGGGGGCTCCCAAATCACTGCAGATGGTGATTGCAGCCATGAAATTAAAAGACGCTTACTCCTTGGAAGGAAAGTTATGACCAAACTAGATAGCATATTGAAAAGCAGAGATATTACTTTGCCAACAAAGGTCCGTCTAGTCAAGGCTATGGTTTTTCCAGTAATCATGTATGGATGCGAGGGTTGGACTGTGAAGAAAGCTGAGTGCCGAAGAATTGATGTTTTTGAACTGTGGTGTTGGAGAAGACTCTTGAGAGTCCCTTGGACTGCAAGGAGATCCAACCAGTCCATTCTGAAGGAGATCAGCCCTGGGATTTCTTTGGAAGGAATGATGCTAAAGCTGAAACTGCAGTACTTTGGCCACCTCATGTGAAGAGTTGACTCATTGGAGAAGACTCTGATGCTGGGAGGGATTGGGGGCAGGAGGGGAAGGGGACGACAGAGGATGACATGGCTGGATGGCATCACCAACTCAATGGACATGAGTTTGACTGAACTCCTGGAGTTGGTGATAGACAGGGAGGCCTGGCGTGCTGTGATTCATGGAGTTGCAAAGAGTCAGACACAACTGAGCGACTGAACTGAACTGAACGAAGTACCATGGGCTGTGTCTGTGTGTGCTCAGTTGTACAGTTGTGTCCGACTCTTTGGACTTTTTGTGACCCTGTGGACTGTAGCCCATCAGATTCCTTGTCCATGGGATTCTCCAGGCAAGAATACTGGAGTGAGTTGCCATTTCCTGCTCCAGGGGATCTTCCTGACCCAGGGATCAAACCTGTGATTCTGGCATCTCCTACATTGGCAGGCGGGTTCTTTACTGCTAAGCCATCTGGGAAGCCACTGTGGGCTGAGTGGCTTATCAACCACGGAAACTTAATGCTTGAAGTTCTAGAGGATGGAATACTGAGATCAGGGTGCCAGCATCATCAGGTTCTGGTAAGAACCGTCTTCCAGGTGTTAAACAGACAACTTCGTGTTACATCCTCACACTGATTAGAAAGAGAGACTCCAGGTTCTCCATCCCCTTAGAAGGCAGCAGTCCCATCACAGCTCCTCCCCCAGGACCTCATACAAACCTAGTTACCTTCCAAAGACCCCGCCTCCAAACACCATCACCCTGGGAATCTGGCTTCAACATATGAGCGCTGGAGGAACACACAAACATTCAGCCCATGTTAACTTCTTATTGTCTTTTCTATCTCCTACTAATAAGAGAAATACAATGGATTTTTCATTATTTAAATTTTTAAAGTGCCATTATATTTTCCTTTTAACTGGTTGTACTAAAGACATAAGTTTTTGTCAAAGTGTTACATGAACATGACTGTTTAAAAATCAAAGAATTCAGAAAGGTTTAAAAGCCACACAGCTCTGCCCTACTTTTTCTCCCAGTCCCGTCCTGCAGACATGACCACTTTGAAATGTTTCTACTTTATCTCTTGGGCTTCAAAGATGGCTCAGTGGGTGAAGAATCCGGTGACATTTCAGGAGCTGCAGGAGGCATGGGTTTGATCCCTGGGTCGGGAAGATCCCCGGGGGAGGTCATGGCAACCCACTCCAGTATTCTTGCCTGGGAAATCCCATGGACAGAGGAGCCTGGCGGGCTACAGTCCAAAGAGTCAAAGAGTGATGCTCAAAACTGGGCATGCACACATTTGTTCATTATCTCTTCTTGTAGTTACAGCTGTAATTCTAAATAATACATGCTGATATTTCTTGATCAATCCATTTTAGGGTCTATCAGCTTTTTGCTCTGATAAATGAGAATTTAGATAAATTAACATCCTCCAAACATTCCCTACAATTTTAGAGCGATTATTCTTTCATCCATCTATTGATTTACTCAGAATGGCTTATTATTTCCCTATTCCAGGAAGCTTTTTAGGGGCCTGGAAACATCAGCTAATAAAAGAGGACAATAACTGCCTTTCTTGAGACAGAAAATAAACAGCATCATTAAGAAAATTATACATAGTATGTTAGAAGGTGATCAGAGCTGCAAAGAAAAGGTAATTGGGTAAAACAGGGTGAGACTAGGAGGTCTGAGCGGAGGGTGGTCTTGAAGGTAAGAGAGACACCAGGGGCTGCAGACACCCGAGGGATGAGCATTCAGGGCCAGTGCTGCCGCTCATGTTGGATGAAGGACTAGAGAGGATGATGTCACGGCCGGGTGGGAGGAGCAGCAGATACGGAGAGGATGATGTCACGGCCGGGTGGGGAGAGCAGCAGATACAGAGAGGATGATGTCACGGCCGGGTGGGGAGAGCAGCAGATACAGAGAGGATGATGTCACGGCCGGGTGGGGAGAGCAGCAGATACAGAGAGGATGATGTCACGGCCGGGTGGGAGGAGCTGCAGATACAGAGAGGATGATGTCACGGCCGGGTGGGGAGAGCAGCAGATACAGAGAGGATGATGTCACGGCCGGGTGGGAGGAGCTGCAGATACGAAGGGCCTTAGACTTTCTCTCTGGGTCACCTGCGAAGTCTCTGCATGGCTTTGAGCAGAGACATAACAGCATCTTTCTTCCACCTTGAAAGGAATTCTCTGGCTGTGGGTCTGAATATTCTCTAAAGGGACAAAGAGTGAAGCAGAGGGCCCAGCTGGGAAGCTATTTTAGTCATTTAGGGCAGAGGCTGGCTAGTGGTGGAGGACTTGAGCAGGGAAGGTGTTTAGGAGGAGTCATTTTCTGCACAGAATTTGAGGGACGACCAACAGAATTGCCTAATGAATCAGATTCAGGTTGTGAGAACAAGGGAGGAATAAATAACGCGATGAGTTTAGTCTCTCTTTAAGTTATTCTTGCAACTTGAAAGAATAGGCTTTTATGTCATGTTTCATCAGCGTAGTAGATGTCAGTCATCACCTCTGGTGACCTTTGAAATATCATATGTGGGGGAGAGCAACGTGGCGATTCCCTCTTCATGCTAAGTGATGTTCCCTGGTGGCTGTGACAGCACGTGACCTAGTTTCAGCCAATCAGATGCACCTGCTCAGTCTCGGTTACAGGTGAACAAAGTAAGGGAGAAGAAACAGCCTCTTCCTAGCCCGCACGTGTGCAGTATGTGGAAGGCATTGGATGCCTGCTGACGGCAGTGGTAGTGGTGGTTCCCCGGGTCTGTGTGATCGAGTTCCTGGCACAGGCCGGTAGTCGGTTGAGAGGCAGAGGCAGGTCCTTCCAGTGTTGAGTGGAGGCGCTGAAGCTTTTATCATCCATCAGAACTGCTCTGCAGCATGTTTTTTGGATATTACTTTTAGAAACAGCTCTGAGCCTGTTTTTTTTCTTCCAGCTTTTCCAAAGCTAAACTCTTATTTTTAGCTTTCCAATACGATTTTGGTGATCTCCTTTCTTCTTAGTAAAGTCAGAGTCACCTTCCTTGGCTTGCATCTGACACCCTTGATGAATGCCAGCAACTAGACATGTTATTTTTTCACTCCGGATTTTCTAAGATGAGGATACCGGTACCCATGTCCTTCCTACCAGATGAACTCTCCACCTTCCCACTGCAGTCATCTGAACTTGAACTTGTAGAGAATCAAGGTGGATAACATTTACAATTTGACACTTGAACCATAACTACATCTTTTGTCCGTAAGTTAATTCTAGAAGTTATGTCAATGAAACTTACACTTTATGGTTTCACAATATAAATCTTATTTATTTCAAATCCAGTTAGTGCAGCATAACTACCCTCTGTCCATCCTAAAGGAGATCAGCCCTGGGTGTTCATTGGAAGGACTGATGTTGAAACTTTGGCCACCCGATGCAAAGAGCTGACTCATTTGAAAAGACCCTGATGCTGGGAAAGATTGAAGGCAGGAGGAGAAGGGAACAACAGAGGATGAGATGGTTGGATGGCATCCCCGACTCAATGGACATGAGTTTGGGTAAACTCTGGGAGTTGGTGATGGACAGGGAGGCCTGGTGCACTGCGGTTTATGGGGTTGCAGAGAGTCAGACACGACTGAGTGACTGAACTGAACTGCCCTCTGTATCTTTTTTATTTATCCTTGAGTGTCTTGTTGTCACTGTTTGCTTCTTCTACTGTCAGCATTTATTTCTTTCTTCAGATCATTCAATGCATTAAGTCTAGAAGTATGATCAAATCTCTGGATGCTGTATTTTCTCCTTTATTGTTCAGTTGCTAAGACGTGTCTGACTCCTTGCAGCCCCATGGACTGTAGCAAGCCAGGCTTCCATGTCCTTTACCATCTCTTAGAGTTTGCTCAAATTCACACCCACTGAGTCAGTGATGCTATCTAACTGTCATCCTCTGCTGCCACTTCTTTTGCCTTCTCTTTCCCAGCATCAGGGTCTTCTCCAATGAGTCGGTTCTTCCCATCAGGTGACCAAAGTATTGGAGCTTCAGCTTCAGCATCAGTCCTTCCAATGAATATTCAGGGTTGATTTTCTTTAGGACTGTTTTGATCTCCTTGGTGACCACAGAACTCTCAAGAGTCTTCTCCAGCACCACAATTCAAAAGCATCAGTTCTTTGGCACTCAGCCTTCTGTATGGTCCAGCTCTCCTCTCCAAGCTGTGGCTCCCATCAGGATGCTCAGCCTTCTGTATGGTCCAGCTCTCCTCTCCAAGCTGTGGCTCCCATCAGGATTAATTGTCACCTCAGCCTGCTGTAAAGCTGTTACCCAGACTTTCTTTCACCACTTTCCTTTGTTATATCCACTAATTCTTGCATTCTCCATCCTTGCCTCAACGTTTTGTGTAATTCCCTTATTTTTAGGAGTATACTCTCAAATAATTCCCTAAGAAAGGCCATGTGGGAGATAATTTTCTAAATCCCTACATATCTGAATAGATATTTTTATTTTGCCCTTCTAATTGGTTGACTTTTTTCTGGATGTAAGAGCACGGATTATAAGTAATTTTTTTTTAAGATTTTGAAAGCATGATTCGATTACCTTTTTAGCATCTACAATCTGAGGCCCTAGAATTCTCCTTCTTTTGAGTGTGACTTTTTGAGTGTGTGTGTGCACCTGAGTGTTTCTGTGGGGTTTTCCTGAGATAATACAATGACAAGTAAATAAAGGAGAATCTTTCTCTCGGATGTTTAAGGCACACCTTCTCCAATATAGCTATTCATAATAAAATTTTTGGTCTTGAAACCATGACTTATTTCACAGCCTCAGAGGGTCCTTCCTGAGACAATTTACATTGAGTATATTATTTAAATGAAATTGATACCATTGAATTTAGAATTTGAAAAGCTAAGATTAGAAGTGATTATTTTGATAACTCTGATATAATAATTGAATAATAATCATTATTCCTCATGACGACTTGAGGAATAAAAAGAAATATTAAGTTAGAAACAGTGAAATATCTACACACCTATTAAAGGGGCCCCAAAATAAAAAAAGACTAGAATACAAAATGTTGGTTTGGTTGTGGAGCATCTGGAACTCTTATTCACTGCTATTGGGACACACCAAAGTGTACAAACTGTAAGATCCCATTTAATGAGAAAATCCACAACAGGTAACGCTAATATAGGATGATACGAATCAACCAGATTGAGAGGAATTGACTGGAAGGGGGCAGGAAGGAACTTTCTGAGGCAATGAAGGGTATACTTTGGTTACACACTTTGGTTATATTTGTCAAAAATTATCGGTGTGTACAATGGGCATGAGTTTGAGTAAGCTCCGGGAGTTGGTGATGGACAGGAGGCCTGGCATGCTGCAGTCCATGGGGTTGCAAAGAGTCGGATATGACTGAGCAACTGAACTGAACTGAACAAATTAATATTTGTATCTTTTACTCTATATAATCATACCTCAATATTGACTGTTAAAAAGGAAATGTTACATAAATTAGTTCATAACTATTTCATAAAGTAGAAAGTGATAATATCCATTATTTTATTCATTTAATTGACATGTAGTTAATTTACAATATGTTAGTTTCACTATCACAGCATAGTGATTTGGCTATTCTCTTTTCACTTTCATACATTGGAGAAGGAAATGGCAACCCACTCCGGTGTTCTTGCCTGGAGAATCCCAGGGACAGGGAAGCCTGGTGGGCTGCTGTCTGTGGGGTCGCACAGAGTCGGACATGACTAAAGTGACTTAGCATAGCATATATATATATATATATATATATAGTCTTTTAAAGATTCTTTCCTTGGGCCTCACTGGTGGTCCAGTGGCTAAGATGGTGCTACCAGTGCAGGGGGGTGGGGTTCACTTCCTGGTCAGGGAACCAGATCCCACGTGCTGCGGCTAAGAGCTCACATGCCACAGTGAAGTCTGAAGATCCTGTATGCCACAACAAAACCTGCTGCAGCCAAATAAATAAATACGGAAAGCAGAATAAACTCTTTCCTTTATAGGAAATTGCAAAACATTAGTATAGTTCTCTGTTCCATACATGTAGGTCCTGGGAATCTCCATGATTTTAAAATAGGAGAAAACCAGGCATGTATATTTTCCCTATTAGTGTAACAATAATATAAACCGGGCTTTATCTCATTCAGTGCACCTAACAGCTAGGAGCTTCCCTGGTAGCTCAGTCATTAAAGAATTTGCCTGCAGTGCAGGAGACCCAGGCTCAATCCCTGGGGTCAGGAAGATCCCCTGGAGAAGGGCATGGCAAGCCACTCCAGTATTCTTGCCTAGAGAATTCCATGGACAGGAGACTGGCAGGCTATGGTCCATAAGGTCGCAAAGAGTCAGACACAACTGAAGTGACACACACACACACACACACACCGTAAATAGTGATGAGGGGGCTAAGACCTGGAGTGTGTTGCATGTGGCCGTGAATTGTCTTCAGAGAGTGAGACACAGAACCCCTGATTCCCTGGTCCTGATATTCAGCACTGGAGGAAGGTGGTCCATGCAACCCCTGAGGAGGAATCTGAATGTGTGCAAACACCCAGGCTAACTTTCTGCTTGGGTCTGCTGCCCAGGCCAGGTGTGAGGTCTCTCTGTAGGGCTGTAGGTTTCTCTATGGCTTCTGGATTTCAAGAGGGCTTTACAATGGTCTTGGACTCCCCAGGTCTTATTATCAAGGGTTTAAGTCTTAGAGCTGATCCCAGCTCATCTGGAGTGCCTGGAGAAGGAGCAGTGGCTCCATTCCTCCTGAACCCACCCATTCCCATCAGCATGGACTCCTGTGCTCTGAAAGCAGAGGTGGACACGAGGGGCTGCAAACGGGCGCACATGGCACAGACTGCTGCCTGCGGCTCCTCTGTCACTTTCCTCTCTTTCAAGCAAGGGGGTTTTCATGACCTAGGCGTCAGTCTTCCAGGGATGGATTGACGACATGATACATCAATACAACCATTGATGGTTCGCTGGTGTTTCAGGGGTAAAGAGTTTGCCTGCCAGTACAGGAGACCTGAATTTGATCCCTGGGTTGGGAAGATACTCTGGAGAAGGGAATGGCAACTCCCCTCCAATATTCTTGCCCAGAGAATCCCATGAACAGAGGAGCCCGGGGGGCTACAGGCCATGGGGTTGCAAAGAGTTGGATGTGACTGAGCACGCATGGAATGCAATGCAATACAACCATGACTAGGGCCCCTTAGATTACAGGGATATGAACTTTATTCAGACCAGCAAAGCTGAAAACCAGTGTACTGACCTGTGAAATGGAGAGACACACTGGAGCTGATGTCGGGCATGGCTGAGTCAAGGTCAGGGACCTGACTTCCTCTGCTTCCCAGCCCCGCTTCCCCACCTATCGCCTTCTCGTTCAGGCAGGTTCCCCTGGACCCAGGGTGAGAGGCACCTGAGAGCTGGGAGTCAGTTTTATTCTTAAGGGTTTGAGCCAAAGTCCGGGGGTCCGCATTCATTGAACTTGCTGGAGTCACAAGTATTTTGTACCCTCATCTGTTCTGGGCATTTATTTTTCTTTCTCAGCGCCTCTTTGGAAATGTGGAATTATAATCAGTATTGGTATGTAAGTCTATTTGCTAGACTGAGCGACTTCACTTTCACATTTCACTTTCATGCATTGGAGAAGGAAATGGCAACCCACTCCAGTGTTCTTGCCTGGAGAATCCCAGGGATGGGGGAGCCTGGTGGGCTGCCGTCTATGGGGTCGCACAGTGTTGGACACGACTGAGGTGACTTAGCAGTAGCAGCAGAAGAATCTCTTTCTTTTTAAACTCCTTCCTGCAATTAAGTTACGAAGCCACTTGGTGGTGATAGATACTTTATTCATAACAGCCAATTACCAAATGAGATTTTTGAGGTCTAGTCAAAAGGGCTTTCCCATGATGTTCAGATTTCTAAAATTAAAAAATGAAAATCACAAACATTAGAACTTGCAAAGGAAAAAGTAGAAAAATGTGGTTTGGTAATTTCTCCCCTAATTCTTGTATATAATTTACTTTTAATTTGCATTCTGTACTCAGATTTTGATGAAACTATTTTGTGTTTTTAAAAACAGAGATTTCTCATTCGGCACCTTTGTATCATAGCTCATTGGTTCTTCTTTGGCTGTTGTTCAGTCGCCATGTTTGAATCTTTGCGACTGCATGGACTTCAGCATGCCAGGCTTCCCTCTTCTTGACTATCTGCATTCAGTGGGGTGTATCTTTCTTTTGCCTTTCACTTCTCTTCTTTTCTAAGCTATTTGTAAGGCCTCCTCAGACAATCACTTTGCCGTCTTGCATTTCCTTTTCTTCAGGATGGTTTTGGTCACCACATTCTATACAATGTTATGAACCTCCATCCACAGTTCTTCAGGTATTCTGTCTACCAGATCTAATCCCTTGAATCTATTCATCACCTCCACTGTATAATCATAAGGGATTTGATTTAGGTCACGCCTAAATGGTCTAGTGGTTAGACATCATGAAATATGAGAAACATTCCAACTTCACAGATGTTAAATGTTAAAAAAGAAAAGAGAAATGTCTTAGGAGCAATGAAATGCTGTATTTCCTGATTGCAAAAGAGTCTTAGTTCATGGGAGGCACTCAGTAAATATGTCTGTGGAAGAAAAGAAGGAGGGAATAAGAAAGAAAGAAGAGAAGGAGGAAAGAAGATTGTGGAGGGGAAGGGAGAAAAGGAGAGGAAGAAAAGCAATAAAAAGGGCAGAAAATAAAATGACATAGTTTTCCCAAAGGATGGACATAATTCTGAGGCTTTCTTGATGAGAAATATTTCCAGTTTTCCTTTTCATGGCTGGAAATTTGATGCATTACATCAACAGTAATTTGACATTTCTGAATTAATAAATATGAAGCCACTGAGTTGTAATCCCAGGCCCATGAGCTTCTGTATTCCTTTATTCCATGTGGAAGGAGGAAAACCAGATGCAGCTGCCTCTGGACCTTGGTGCAGGGGCTGCGCTTTGCTACCTCTCCCGTCTGGATCTCACTTTATGTCACTTCCTCCGAGAAGCACTCTTGGACTGACCGCCCACAGTAACGTGATTCCCTCTCAGAGTTTCTTATCTTTGGTTCCCTCCAGACTGTCTTTTCGTCCCCACAGGGGGCTCATTAACTAAGCTTCATGTATAACTCATATCCAGAAGCATGGATACTTTGACAGTGATATCAAAGATCAAAAACCATCTAGAAATCAAAGGCATGCAAGCCTACATATTAATTATAAGTTTCAGATTGAAAAAAAAAAAAAACCACAGTGGCATGCACTAACATGGAATAAACTTAAACCTATGAAACTCAACAATTTAGAGTTAATCCATGAAGATAAGGGCTTCTCAGGTGGCTCAGTGGGTAAAGAATCCACCTACAATGCAGGAGACTCAGGAGATGGAGACACGGGTTCAACCCCTGGTTTGGGAAGATGGAATGCAGGAGGAAATGGCAACCCACTCCAGTATTCTTGCCTGGAGAATCCCATGGACAGAGGGGCCTGGCGGGCTACAGTCCACGGGGTTGCAAACAATCGGACACGACTGAAGCGAATGAAGCACATACACACGATGATAAATAGGACCAAGCTCTGTCCCCAGGCCAGTGAGAATGAAGGAAGGATAAACTTGACTTACTCCCACATTTTCCTGGAGCTGGCCTGCTAATGGGCTTGTGCACAAGCTTTCTGTGGCTTATGTGAGCTAATAGGCAAGCTTTTGTGATCCTAGCCCATCTTTCTGCTTTTGGACAAGCCAGAAAGCAGAGATAAGTTCCATTTGTAAATTTCACTAGAGAAGGATATTTGTGAGTGGACTTTGTAAGTTTATGAACTCTTCTCCTGCAGTGAGTTTTAGGCCATATCTTTTGTAAATTTCTCATGTTTTACTTTAAGACACTGTTAGGACTCAGCTTTACTGGTGAAGGAGAACAGTGAGCCTGTCAGTGCATGAGGGTCAGCCTCCTTTTGCGACCCTGGGATATGATGACTGGGAAACCTCCACGTGCTTTGTTACAGGCGACACCTCTGTTCTCCACTCCAGCCCCACCATCTACTCCTTTGCCTCACATCACACTCTATCAACCCAGGTAGAAACATCTCAGGGACAAAACATGGATGAAATTCTCTCCCAAAGCTGCACTGGTCTCAGGACTGGTCCATGAGCTGATGCTCCATCACAGGTGTGACAATCTCTTAGTACCACAGCTGATTATTCTCAGTATAGTCGAGAAACAGGAGGGCATTGGTTTTCATTTTTGTGTAGTTTTGTACACATAGCTTCAAAGGATCATGAAACAGGAAAATACATAGGTTATCCATAAAAAGAATTAAAATATGAGATTCTGAAAGTAATAAAAGTAGATTCTAGCCTTTAAGGGCTAGAAAATCAGAAGGAAAGATTTGGATAATATGATTTTAGTGACTTAATGTAATCTCTCTGCCTATTTAGATTTCAAGATAGTATAACTGTCCATAATCTCACTAACTAGGTATTAGTAATAAAAGTTTGTTAATGTAGTAACCACAGGAATGTCTATTTAAAATTTTATATAGGGAATAATTAACACCAATCACTGATATGACATGATTAATTTTCATGTTTTGTTCCAGTCACATCTAGTTTATATTCTGACAGCTCTACAAACTTCTGTAAAAGAGGAAAACATACCTAACTATTTAGATGGGAGTTACATGACACAGGCTTGATGGAAGTGTTAATTTCACATATTTTAGAACATGAATAAGTAACATTTTTATTATTTCTTTATCTTGAGAAAAAAGTGATTGCTTTTACCTTTCAACCTGATTGATGGAAAGACAAATAAAAACAAAATAGAATTTTAAAAACTTGCATATTTTGGTTACCCAAACTATAAATTGTGTGTATATTTATATATTCTTTGGAGAAGGAAATGGCAACCCACTCCAGTATTCTTGCCTGGAGAATCCCATTGACAGAGGAGCCCGGTGGGCTACAGTCCACGGGGTCGCAAAGAGTCGGACACGACTAAGCGACTTCACTTTCACTTTCATTTTATATATTCTTAAATAACTTTTAAGTTACTAATATGTAAGTAACTTGAAAAGTAATTTATATTTTAAAAATAATAATATAAAATAACCAACACCATGTCCAAGGATCTGTGGCTGTGTGGGCGCAGGAGGGCCTAGAGGAGCTATCCCACGTTGAAGGTCAGGAAGGGCGACAGTGAGGAGAGACCCTCGTCCAAGGTAAGGAGCAATGTCTGTGCTTTGTTGGAGCAGTCGTGAAGAGATACCCCACGCCCAAGGTAAGAGAAACTCAAGTAAGATGGTAGGTGTTGTAAGAGGGCATCAGAGGGCAAACACATTGAAACCATACTCACAGAAAACTAGTCAATTTAATCACACTAGGACCACAGCCTTGTCTAACTCAATGAAACTAAGCCATGCCCGTGGGGCAACCCAAGATGGGCGGGTCATGGTGGAGAGATCTGACAGGATGTGGTCCACTGGAGAAGGGAATGGCAAACCACTTCAGTATTCTTGCCTTGAGAACCCCATGATCAGTATGAAAAGGCAAAATGATAGGATACTGAAAGAGAAACTCCCCAGGTCAGTAGGGGTCCAATATGCTACTGGAGATCAGTGGAGAAACTCTAGAAAGAATGAAGGGATGGAGCCAAAGCAAAAAGAATACCCAGCTGTGCATGTGACTGGTGATAGAAGCAAGGTCCCATGCTATAAAGAGCTATATTGCATAGGAACCTGGAATGTCAGGTCCATGAATTAAGGCAAATTGGAAGTGGTCAAACAAGAGATGGCAAGAGTGAATGTCGACATTCTAGGAATCAGCAAACTCAAATGGACTGGAATGGGTGAATTTAACACAGAGGACCATTATATCTACTACTGCGGGCAGGAATCCCTCAGAAGAAATGGAGTGGCCATCATGGTCAACAAAAGAGTCTGAAATGCAGTACTTGGATGCAATCTCAAAAACGACAGAATGATCTCTGTACGTTTCCAAGGCAAACCATTCAGTGTCACAGTAATCCAAGTCTATGCCCCAACCAGGAACGCTGAAGAAGCTGAAGTTGAATGGTTCTATGAAGACCTACAAGACCTTTTAGAACTAACAGCCAAAAAAGATGTCCTTTTCATTATAGGGGACTGGAATGCAAAAGTAGGAAGTCAAGAAACACCTGGAGTAACAGGCAAATTTGGCCTTGGAATACAGAATGAAGCAGGGCAAAGACTAATAGAGTTCTGTCAAGAAAATGCACTAGTCATAACAAACACCCTCTTCCAACAACACAAGAGAAGACTCTATACATGGACATCACCAGATGGTCAACACCGAAATCAGATCGATTATATTCTTTGCAGCCAAAGATGGAGAAGCTCTATACAGTCAGCAAAAACAAGACCAGGAGCTGACTGTGGCTCAGACCATGAACTCCTTATTGCCAAATTCAGACTGAAATTGAAGAAAGTAGGAAAAACCACTAGACCATTCAGGTATGACCTAAATCAAATCCCTTATGATTATACAGTGGAAGTGAGAAATAGATTTAAGGGCCTAGATCTGATAGATAGAGTACCTGATGAACTATGGACTGAGGTTTGTGACATTGTACAGGAGACAGGGAAGACCATCCCCATGGGAAAGAAATGCAAAAAAGCAAAATGGCTGTCTGGGGAGGTCTTACAAATAGCTGTGAAAAGAAGAGAAGCGAAAAGCAAAGGAGAAAAGGAAAGATATAAACATCTGAATGCAGAGTTCCAAAGAATAGCAAGAAGAGATAAGAAAGCCTTCTTCAGCGATCAATGCAAAGAAATAGAGGAAAACAACAGAATGGGCAAGACTAGGGATCTCTCAAGAAAATCAGAGATACCAAAGGAACATTTCATGCAAAGATGAGCTTGATAAAGGACAGATATGGTATGGACCTAACAGAAGCAGAAGATATTAAGAAGAGGTGGCAAGAATACACAGAAGAACTGTACAAAAAATATCTCCACGACCCAGATAATCACGACTGATGCTGGGAGGGATTGGGGACAAGAGGAGAAGGGGATGACAGAGGATGAGATGGCTGGATGGCATCACTGACTTGATGGATGTAAGTCTCAGTGAACTCTGGGAGTTGATGATGGACAGGGAGGCCTGGTGTGCCGTGATTCATGTGGTTGCAAAGAGTCGGACACGACTGAGCGACTGATCTGATCTGATCTGAGATATTTATACAAACAATTTAAAAGTTCTGCCAATTAAATAAATTTATCAGTTATATACGATAAATAATGCTCATGGGCAAATGTAACAAAACTGTCCAATTAGGACTGTTTGAGGTTTCCATGGGTGATAGTCTACCGTTTGTCTTCTACTCTTTCAAAGATCGAATTATCCCATAAGCCTATAGATAAATAGTGGCTTGCCTCCCCCAGTCCCTGAATGCTTATGCATTTAAAGTTTCTAGCCTTGAATTTTGGAGAAGGCAATGGCACCCCACTCCAGTACTGTTCCCTGGAAAACCCCATGGACTGAGGAGCCTGGAAGGCTGCAGTCCATTGGGTTGCAAACAGTGAAACACGACTGAGTGACTTCACTTTCACTTTTCACTTTCATGCATTGGAGAAGGAAATGGCAACCCACTCCAGTGTTCTTGCCTGGAGAATCCCAGGGATGGGGGAGCCTGGTGGGCTGCTGTCTATGGGGTCGCACAGAGTCAGACACGACTGAAGTGACTTAGCAGCAGCAGCAGCCTTGAATTTTAAGGACCAGAACTTCATCAAGTTTTTAAACATTATTTTCGATTTTTGCACCCAATACTCAAGCTTTGGAAATGACTGTTTTGTTCTGGGAAGCGGTGTCCCAGGTGCCTCCTACCCAACAAAATGCTAAGTTTTACACAGAAAACCTGATTTGACAGTGTGATTAAAGAAATAAATTGCATAATTTGAATTTTTCAAGACAGGTGATTTTAATGGCAGAACTATGGAGAGTGTTTATGATTAACTGATCTCATTGTCATAAAGACAAGGAGAGCCTGCTTTCAGTGTATCTTTGAGTTTGATGTGGCATGATTCCAAATCTGGCTTTACTCACATCCTGTATTTCCAAATACACGACTGAGCGACTTGTATTTCCAAATACAAATAGATGGAACATTAACCGTGCAGTTGAACTGCTGAAGAAGTCATCACCGAGGTATTTTTAAATGCACTTCCGCCCTTAAGTAGAACAGCTGAAAAGAGATGTATATTTTAAGCAATAAAGGCTTGAGCGTAAGCAGAGATAAGAAAGAGGAGAACAACACTGGATGTGGCTTTTCACCTTTCCTATTGACTTTGTTAGGAACACACTTGAAGATTCCTAGTCCAACGGCAGCCACTCCATTTATCTATGCGAAATACTAAAACTAAGACGAAAGATGTCATTTCCCATTTCTTTCCTGCGTAAGGAAGAGACAACTGCTTCATCTGCTCAGACCGGAAAGAATCTGGTGCATCGCAAGGCAGAAGTGAGAGCACAGGCAGGTTGAAGGTGACAGAAATTAGAGAGGACTCTTCGAGATCTTCCCGTCCAGCTCTGTGAGGTCACAGGGTACTTGTAGCATCCCCCTTGCAAGGTAGATACACACACACAAAATAGACCAGAGAAACCGGCATTCTTCAAATTCATCTTTGGGATTTGATTACTGTATCACCAGGGCTCCCAGTTAGCATAGGTCTGCAGAACTGCCACCAATGTGGAGGAAAGTGCATCCTGGGAAGTGGCCTCAGCTTGGCCCCACACCAAGAGTGGAGTGTACAAGTGTGAAAAGGGAAATCAGTCCTGAGTGTGTTTCCTTCCTTGCTTTGACTCGCTGCCCACTGCGTATTGGCTGTTGGGCTTTTGTGCTGTGCTGTGCTTAGCTGCTAAGTCGTTTGAGACTTCACGACCCCATGGACTGTAGCCCAAGAGGCTCCTCTGTCCATGGGGTGTTTTTTGGCAAGAATACTGGAGTGGTTTGCTAATTCCTTCTCCAGGGGATCTTCCTGACCCAGGGATTGAACCCACATCTCCTGTGTCTCCTGCACTTTAGGTAGATTCTTTACCAGCCAACTGGGAAAGAGTAAAAAAAGCAGAGATTCAGTTACATTCTGTTGACCAGAGGAAATCACAATATACACCGCTAGTTGTGCTGTTCCTCTCCTGTTTTGCAAACAATATAAAATATTACATTTCCCTACATTCAGCTCAGTTCACTTCAGTAGCTCAGTTGTGTCCGACTCTTTGCGACCCCATGAACCGCAGCACGCCAGGCCTCCCTGTCCATCACCAACTCCTGGAGCCCACCCAAACCCATGTCCATTGAGTCGGTGATGCCATCCAACCATCTCATCCTCTGTCGTCCCCTTCTCCTCCTGCCCTCAATGTTTCCCAGCATCAGAGTCTTTTGCAATGAGTCAGCTCTTCACATCAGGTGGCTAAAGAACTGGAGTTTCAGCTTCATCATCAGTCCTTCCAATGAACACTCAGGACTGATTTCCTTTAGAATAGACTGGTTGTATCTCCTTGCAGTCCAAGGGACTCTCAAGAGTCTTCTCCAACACCACAGTTCAAAAGCATCAATTCTTTGGCACTCAGCTTTCTTTGTAGTCCAACTCTCACATCTACACATGACCACTGGCAAAACCATAGCCTTGACTAGATGGACGTTTGTTGACAAAGTGAAATTTCTGCTTTTTAATATGCTGTCTAGATTGGTCACAGCTTTTCTTCCAAGGAGCAAGTGTCTTTTAATTTCATGGTTGCAGTCACCACCTGCAGTGATTTTGGAGCCCAAAAAATAAAGTCAGCCACTGTCTCCACTGTTTCTCCATCTATTTGCCATGAAGTGATGGGACCAGATACCATGATCTTCGTTTTCTGAATGTTGAGCTTTAAGCCGACTTTTTCACTCTCTTCTTTCACTTTCATCAAGAGGCTCTTTAGTTCCTCTTCACTTTCTGCCATAAGGGTGGTGTCATCTGCCTATCTGAGGTTATTGATATTTCTCCTGGCAATCTTGATTCCAGCTTGTGTTTCATCTTTACATTAAATATTTGTATATATTTAAATGGGGTTTCCCCTGTGGCTCAGATGGTAAAGAATCTGCCTGCAATGAGGGAGACCCAGGTTCAATTCCTGGGTCAGGAAGATCCCCTGGAGAAGGGAATGGCGACCTACTCCAGTATTCCTGCCTGGGGAATTCCATGGGACAAAGAAGCCTGGCGGGTTTCAGTCCGTGGAAATGTAAAGAGTAAGATACAACTGAGCCACTTTCACTTCACTTCACATATATGTATGTATGTGTACATACACACACACAAGATGTTGAAATGCTTCCTCAGTCTTAAAACTACTACAAAAATAGCTAGGAAAAAGCCACCGTCAATATGCTGCTATTTTTAACCAGGAACTGTATTCTCCAAATACAGAACTAGATAACTGGGGCAGAGCAGAGTTGTCTTTCCGTTCTGTAACTTTGAAGGCCAGGGGTTTGATGAGAGGACGAAGTGAAGGCAGACTTTATTGTTTGAAAGGGTAGTTCATCTGCATGAGCTGTTAATAATTCAATGCTAGAGGTCCTGAGAGTGGAAAAGCAGCTTTCAGATGTTTTTCCTGAGCATTCTCACAGTTTGGGAGAGAGAGGCTTTCTGTCACTGTACCATGACCACAGCCAGGCTCAGGGGAAAGGGATCTCCCTGGGGTTGTCTGCAGGCTGCACTTTGACCTCCTCCTCTTGGCCCAGGTTAGTCCAGACATTTCAACAGCTTGACTGAGCCTTGTCACTATTCAGCTGCCAGATTCAGCGGCTGCCGGGATCACTGGCAGCTTTGTACGTACACCTGTTGCCAGGGCTATGTATGAGTCAGGAAGGCTAAACCTTTCTGGTCTATCCCAGTGGCTAGGATCTCTTTCAAAGGAGAATTCTTTTTAATATGACTTCATCATCCTTCATGAGGAAAACATTTTTTCTAGCAAGCTTCTCTCCTTACAGAGATGTTACATGGACTCTGAACCCGATATGAGACTGCAGGTCTGGGTTAACCTACAGATTAAAAAGAAAATGGTTCTGATAATCAATACTGTCTCTACTTTTTTTTATTTTTAATTGTGTTGGGCTAGCAGAACTATTGGTTTCCCAGCTGGCTCAGTGGTGAAGAATCCACCTGTCAATGCAGGAGACACAGGAGACACTCGTGGATATATTCCTGGGTCAGGAAGATGCCCTGGAGGAAGAAATGGCAACCCACTGCAGTATTTCTTGCTTAGAAAATTCCACGGACAGAGCAGCCTGGTGGTCCACAGTCCATGGGGTCGCAAAGAGTCAGACACGATTGAGCATGCGTGTGTGACAGAGCTATATTAACAACAAAACATACAGACTGGGTGTTAACTGAAAGGTTTTAAGTGTCATAATCAAATATCATTTACAGAAAAGTGAATCTGCTAGTTAATGGTATGTATTGCCTGGTAATTAGGAATAAACACTAAGTAGAACATATATAAAGGACAGCAATTACTGCATTTCATGGAGTCAGGCAAGCATTTTTGAAGCAAGCTTGGTGGGAAGCTTGGTGGGAGCTTGGGGGGAAGGGACAAGCAGTTGAAGCTGGACTCTGCCTGATGGTTCCTGGGACCAGAGGAGCCTCTTTGGCCAGACTTCTGCCTGCAATGCAGGAGACTCCAGTTCAATTCCTGGGTTGGGAAGATCCCCTGGAGAAGGGACATGCTACCCACTCCAGTATCCTGGCCTGAAGAATTCCATAGACTGTACAGTCCATGGGGTCGCAAAGAGTCAGATACGACTGAGCGACTTGCACTTTCACTTTTTTCCTCTGCTTTTCCATGAGCATCTGCTCCAGGCCAGGGGCCTAGGGCAGGGGCACAGACCTCTCTCTCAGCAAAGAAGTGATGAAAAGTCATAAAGAGAAAGTACATTGTATCTAGACAGTCTTCACAACTTCTGAAGCACTGTACACTATTTAGCTGTAGCTTTGTATCACTGCAGATGGTGACTGCAGCCATGAAATTAAAAGACGCTTACTCCTTGGAAGAAAAGGTATGACCAACCTAGATAGCATATTCAAAAGCAGAGACATTACTTTGCCAACAAAGGTTCGTCTACTCAAGGCTGTGGTTTTTCCTGTGGTCATGTATGGATGTGAGAGCTGGACTGTGAAGAAGGCTGAGCATCGAAGAATTGATGCTTTTGAACTGTGGTGTTGGAGAAGACTCTTGAGAGTCCCTTGGACTGCAAGGAGATCCAACCAGTCCATTCTGAAGGAGATCAACCCTGGGTGTTCATTGGAAGGACTGATGCTAAAGCTGAAACTCCAATATTTTGGCCACCTCATGCAAAGAGTTGACTCATTGGAGAAGACTCTGATGCTGGGAGGGATTGGGGGCAGGAGGAGAAGGGGACGACAGAGGATGAGATGGCTGGATGGCATCACCGACTTGATGGACATGAGTTTGGGTGAACTCCGGGAGTTGGTGATGGACAGGGAGGCCTGGCGTGCTGCAATTCATGAGGTCACAAAGAGTTGGACACGACTGAGAGACTGAACTGTACTGAAGGTGAAGATAATGATGTCAACATTCTGGGCACCATAGAGCCATGATAGAAATCTTCCAGGGCTTCATGGGCTCATTTTGATCCATTTCTCTGTTAGTGTTCATAAGAAATATATGTTTTCCTTATACCAATGAAGTATCTAGTCTGTACACCAGAATGTGTACTTTAATTAGGGCTGTTTTATTATCTATCTATGGACATTTCTAAAAGGTGTTACAAAAGACAGTTTTTGAAAACCTTAACCAGAGTGAAATATGTTCACCCTGGGAATACCCCGTTATTTTTCCCGCCAGGTGTGCCTGTGTATAACTCAAATGACACTGTTCTTATTGGACTGAGTTTGGTTTGGTGTGACTTGACAGAGCAATATGGTTCAAATGCTGACTTCACTGGCTTCATTCTTGCGTACTTACTTTTTTTAAAAACTATATTTATTTATTTGGCTACACCAGGTCTTAGTTGTGGCCCACGGGACCGTCCGTCTCTGTTGTGGCACGTGGATTCTTTAAGTTGAAGCAAGCGGGATCTAGTTCCCTGTCCAGGGATAGAAGCCTGGCCCTTTGCATTGGAAGCATGGAGTCTTAGTCACTGGAAAACCAGGGAAGTCCCTTGCCTACCTTCTTACCCCACGTTCAATTCATCTGTAAATCTTGTTGGCTGTACCATAACAACATATCTGGACCTGACCCTTCTTAACACGTCCATTGTTAGCACAATGCTCTAAGCCATCAGTATCTTCTACCTGATCCTTATAATAGTCTTTTAACCATTTTAGTAGTTCTAGCCCCGAAGTCTGTTCTCCACAGCAGAGCTATTTTCTGCAAACCCAAATGGATTTGGTCACCCCTCCAATGACTCTTCACACCCTGCTTTATTTTTGAATGAATCACCATTTGACACTGTCTGCATTTATTGGCTTATTGTATTATTATTGCCTTTTTTCTACAATGTAAAGGCCATGAGATCAGGGACTTCGTGTCTTGGTAACTGCTTTACTTCTTAGAACAGTGCTTAGCAGATTTACCCATACTTTATTAGCCACTGAAATAAAAGTCTTCTACTGAGATCTTGAATTATTTTCTCTCTAAAAATAAACTCTCTAAATGTTAATTCCATAGGTTTAACATTTCAAGCATTTGAGCTATAATCTACTCATTCTTGGCTCGAATCCATTGGTTGGGGAGCCAAACTAGTGAACAGGCCTAGGTGTAATAGCAGCTACTCAATGAACACTTCTTCCATGCCAGGCTCTTGTGTTTAAGTATTTTTCTGTATCTCATTGAATTCTGCTGCTGCTGCTGCTGCTAAGTAGTGCTGTGTTTAGTGGCTCGGTCTTGTCTGACTCTTTGCGACCCCAACGACTGTAGCTCGCCAGGCTCCTCTGTCTTGGATTCTCCAGGGAAGAATACTGGAGTGGGTTGCCATGCCCTCCTCCAGGGGATCTTCCCCATCAAGGCATCAAACGGGGGTCTCCTGCACTACAGGCGGATTCTTTAATAGCTGAGTTATCAGGGAAGCCCTAGAGATAGGTATTATTACTACTGTCCTCTTACAGAGTGTGACTCCAGGAGAGGTCAAATAACTTGTCCTGCCAGGTCAGAGTTAACCTTCCAGGTGGCGCTAGTGGTAAAGAACTCGCCTTTCAATGTAGGTGACGTTAAGAGACACAAGTTCGATCCCTGGGTGGGGAAGATCTGGTGGAGGGCGTGGTTGGCAACCCATTCCAGCATTTTTGCCTGGAGAATCCCATGGACAGAGGGGCCTGGCGGGATACAGTCCAGAGGGTTGCAAAGAGCTGGACACGACTGAAGAGACTATGCAAGCTCATGCACCACCTTAGATTCAAATCAAGGTGAGGTTTACCCTTCCTAACCGTGTCCGCCGGTTACCGAAGTAGCGAAACGGCTGGATTCACAGCATTCCTTTTGCAGTTCCATGTTCTAGGGTTCTGGGATGTAATACATACCCCTCCACCCACCACCAAATACTCCTAGGACCAAGCCAGGTAGTTCACTTCTTAGAAATGTCCTAAAGGCCACTGTCCTCTGCTGCTGTCCTCTAGGCTGGGATAAAAAACTCGATGATCCAGAAGAAAGCGACGTACCAATTCGGCTGACCGCTTGAACATTGGGCATTTAAAGTTCTCAAAAGGCAGCTGACCCCCGATTTGGAGGGAAGGCGGCTGGAAAGAGGGGACTAGGGCTGGGCCTGACCATAGGAAGGCGCCCCAAGACCCGCCTGGGCGCCAGCGGGGGACGCTGGGGCTCTGACACTGAGGTCTGAGGGTACGGCCGAGCAGCTAGCCCGGCTTGGGGCGGGGCCGGCGGCGCGGGGCGGGGCCGGCGGCCTGGTGGGCGGGACCGGAGCTCGCCCCGCCCCCTCCTCGGGGATGCCGGGATGTTTACACTCCTGACAGCCGCGGCCGGGGGAGGAGGCGCGGGAGTCGTGGGAGGATGGGCCGCCGCTAGGCTCTCGCTCCGGACGCGCCTCGCCGTGCGCAGGGTGGGTGCCCGCGCCTGCAGCGTCCGCCGGAGCGGCGCGGCGGGAGGTGGCCAGCACTCCGGGCCTCGCAGCCACAGCCCCGGGCCCAGCGGGCCTGTCCGCGGCGCCGCCTGGCCGAGCCGCCCGCCCGCTCCGGGTCCTGCGCGGGCCGGAGGACGCAAACCTCTCCGCTTCCTGGTGAGTCGCAGCCGCTGGGGTCTTGGGCACGCGGGCCAGGGGCCCGCCGGGTGGGGCTGCCCGCGGAGCCAGGCGGGGAGGGGGGTCGGGCCCGCGCGCGGCGGCCTGGGGACCACGCCGTGGGTGGGTCGAGGAAGGGAGGCCGGTGCGGGGCGCGCGCGGCCGGGGGGGCTTCGGGCCACTCGTGGGCCGTGGGGAGAGCCTCGTGCCCTGCGCGGCTCGGGCGCCCGAGCCCGCCGCCGTAACTAAGAAACTCGGGCGGCCACGGCGGCGGCGCAACAGGTCTGGGTTTGGGGACCCAAGGAACTTGGCAAAGTCCCGCCTCCCGGCGCACGCTTATTGGCTGCGCCCCTTATTTATTCCTCGCGGATTGGCTGGGTCCAGCTGTCAATCGGCCACCGCGGGACTGGGCAGAACGAACTTCCAGGGAGAAGTGGGTGGTGGGGGCTTTGCAGACTGGCATGCAGGAGTGAGGGGAGGATGACCGACCTTTGGGAGAAGGTGCTTTACTGGGGCTCTGTCAGGACGAGACGTCAGAGAGAAGGATTGCAAGGCAAATAGCGAATGGTGGTGGTGCTAGGGCAAAAGAAGAGAAATAAAGTCATTGAACATTGAGGCCAAAAATCAGAGACGAAGGGAGCTCAAAGGAAAAAAGGAGAAAAAGTGGTAAGACTGCATTGTCCCCAGTGTCAGGAAGGGAACACAACCTAGAGAAGGATGCTGCAGTGAGATTTAAGAGCCCCTGTTACCTCTTTCCTGTAAACTAGGCCTTGGGAGATGATGTTTCAAACAGATGAGTCTTGTTCTCGCCCAGCTGTACTTAGGGATGAATACTAAAAATAGTTATTTACAGTAAGATATGTTTCCATCCTTGAGCGTTGTTGGTGACAGAATTGAAAGAAACATTGCAGAAACGAAATGATTTTTCCTCTGCTTTGAGGCTACTGATCATAAGGATGCAGTTGAAACAAATACCCATAGTTTGTAGAGCACTGTGTGCCCGCCATAATTAGAACCACTGTTGATAATTCCTCCTCCAAGGAATTTGCAGTTTATAGAAGTATGCATATTCCCTTCAGGCTACAGCTGCGCGTCTCGCCAGGTTGCCTTACAGAATAAAGTGAAGAATGTGTGCGTGATCGTTCTGTAAGGGAGCTTGAGCTCTTGAGGGTGTGGTCGGAGAATGGCTTAGCACTTTCCCTCAAAAATTTATAGTACCTTTGGGACAGTCTGACTGTGAAAAGGGTGAATAGTTAAACGAGATACAGTTAACTCTGTAATGCTTGCGGTGACTCCTGGTGAATGGACGCCGAGTATTCTTGGCCGGAACCCTTTACAAGTTAACAGAAGACGTAAGGAATTTCATTTCCAGAGATCCAGTCAGTCCACAGCTTGCTTCACTCCTAAAACCGCAGCATCCTCAACTTGGCCCTGGACTGGGTGAGAGCTTTGAAAAAGTTTTAAACTGCATGGGGCCGACGGGAGGAGGGCGACGAAATTAAAGGCGAAGGTACCCCTAGTGGAAGCTGGTCGCTCGCTCTCTGCGGGGGTATGGGGCTGCCCGGGACCTTTCCCGGAGGCGCGGGCGGCCCCGCCCCCTGCAGACGGACGGCCTCCGCAGCCAATGGGCAACGAGGACGATGCGGCTCCGGCTGTGGGGGGCGGGCACTTCCTCCGGCGCTCGGGGCCAGTGGGAGGGGGCGGAGGTTTCATCGGGGGGCGGGGCTTGCGGAATAAACTCTCAAGATAAGGGAGAGAAGGGGAGAGTTGTGAGATAAATCCGAAAATGAGGATAGGGGGAGCTGGTCTGTTAAACACATAAAGTGGGGGGGCGGCGGCAGGTCCCTGGGATTCCCCCCCCCCCCTCCAGGTGCTCCTCTCCTTTCGAGGTTCATCTGCACTTGGGCTCCGCAGTTGGTGTGACTGATGTTTGTGGGGCTGCGGGGGGGGGTTGTTCTTTGAAATCGTGTGAAAATGCAAACCGAGAACTGTTAAGACTCCAAATCCTTAAGCGTTTTTACAGTTAATTTGGGGTGCTTTCCATATACAAAAAGTGGTTTGCAGTCGCCAAAGTGAAGACGACCCCCTGGGTGCAGACTCATTTGCTAATCCGAACTGCTGTTCTGCTGGGGTCCACTGATCCCGATCGCACCTGCTGCCCTCCACGCCTCTCCACCACTCACAGCTTCTCCTGGCTGGACCATCTTGAGAGCCCTTTTCCAGCCCAGTAAAGCAGCACTTACTGCAAGAATGAGGAAGGCACGCCTGGTATGATGGCTGCGTTCTAGTGGAGGAGGGGAGACTGGGGGCCTCGGTGTTAACGTCCCCGAATACTAGAACTCAGTTTTGCAGTTTCACACGACCAGGATGTGGGCTTGAGTATCTCACCTCATACTCCCCTCCCTCTGTGTTTCTGGTGGTTGCAGTTGGCAGTATGAGGCACTGATTTATTCGGAATATTCACGTATTTTCTTCTTGCTGCTGCTGCTAAGTCGCTTCAGTCGTGTCTGACTCTGTGCGACCCCATAGATGGCAGCCCAACAGGCTCCTCCGTCCCTGGGATTCTCCAGGCAAGAACACTGGAGTGGGTTGCTATTTCCTTCTCCAGTGCATGAAAGTGAAAAGTGAAAGTGAAGTCGCTCAGTCGTGTTCCACTGTTCGCAACCCCATGGACTGCAGCCTACCAGGCTCCTCCATCCATGGTATTTACCAGGCAAGAGTACTGGAGTGGGGTGCCATTTATTCTTGACCATTGTGTATTTACTGAAATGTAGATTTCTTTTTTTCACTTAAATAAGTGGTCTGAGATGTCAGTCACTACAGTGAGACTTCTACAGGATTTTACATTTACAGTGAGATTGTTCTTAGAACCAAAGCTGTTTTTTCTAGAAACTGTCTGATGTTTTAAAATATCTTTCTAGTATTACTAATGGAGCCACCCTTTAAGGGCATCTGGAGGGGACAGAAATGCTTACTTACTACAGTTTTGGAAAAGAAGTTGCTTAATTAGATAGTAAGTTCCCAGAAATTCCTTTTAGGTTTTGTTTCATTTGATTTTTTTTTTCTTTTTAAATAGGCTTTGGTATTTAAAAAATGTGAAGTGTAGATGCACAATGTGATACTCTGTCTGCATAACTAGTTTCACTCAAATTAAAATATTTGTCCCTTCAAATATTTGCTCAAGAGTTATGTGGGTAGGTATTCAGCAATATGTGAACCGTGAACTTCCTGATGTTCAAGCTGGTTTTAGAAAAGGCAAAGGAACTAGAGATCAAATTGCCAACATCCGCTGGATCATGGAAAAAGCAAGAGAGTTCCAGAAAAACATCTATTTCTGCTTTATTGACTATGCCAAAGCCTTTGACTGCGTGGATCACAATAAACTGTGGAAAATTCTGAAAGAGATGGGAATACCAGACCACCTGATCTGCCTCTTGAGAAATTTGTATGCAGGTCAGGAAACAACAGTTAGAACTGGTCATGGAACAACAGACTGGTTCCAAATAGGAAAAGGAGTACGTCAAGGCTGTATATTGTCACCCTGCTTATTTAACTTATATGCAGAGTACATCATGAGAAATGCTGGACTGGAAGAAACACAAGTTGGAATCAAGATTGCCGGGAGAAATATCAATAACCTCAGATACGCAGATGACACCACCCTTCTGGCAGAAAGTGAAGAGGGGCTAAAAAGCCTCTTGATGAAAGTGAAAGTGGAGAGTGAAAAAGTTGGCTTAAAACTCAACATTCAGAAAACGAAGATCATGGCATCCGGTCCCATCACTTCATGGGAAACAGATGGGGAAACAGTGGAAACAGTGTCTGACTTTATTTTGGGGGGGGGCTCCCAAATCACTGCAGATGGTGACTGCAGCCATGAAATTAAAAGACGCTTACTCCTTGGAAGGAAAGGTATGACCAACCTAGATAGCATATTCAAAAGCAGAGACATTACTTTGCCAACAAAGGTTCGTCTACTCAAGGCTGTGGTTTTTCCTGTGGTCATGTATGGATGTGAGAGCTGGACTGTGAAGAAGGCTGAGCGCCGAAGAATTGCTGCTTTTGAACTGTGGTGTTGGAGAAGACTCTTGAGAGTCCCTTGGACTGCAAGGAGATCCAACCAGTCCATTCTGAAGGAGATCAGCCCTGGGATTTCTTTAGAAGGAATGATGCTAAAGCTGAAATTCCAGTACTTTAGCTACCTCATGTGAAGAGTTGACTCACTGGAGAAGACTCTGATGCTGGGAGGGATTGGGGGCAGGAGGAGAAGGGGATGACAGAGGATGAGATGGCTGGATGGCATCACCGACTCAATGGATGTGAGTCTGGGTGAACTCTGGGAGTTGGTGATGGACAGGGAGGCCTGGCGTTCTGTGATTCATGGGGTCGCAAAGAGTTGGGACACGACTGAGCGACTCTGATCTGATCTGATTCTAGTACATCATATATAAAATATGGCAACAAAGTTAGTAATATACTAAGTGTTTTGGAAATGGCATGTATAATATTGTTTGCTTTGGATTGCCTTATCAGCAGTTATTTTTCAGCATTTTTATAAATATATAGTAAGATGTTTTAAGTGTATTTTCATACTTTTGAAAGTTTCAACTTAATTCCTTCTCTCTTCAGTTTTAAAGGGAATTTATATAATAGTAATCAAATTTATTGGCAGGATACAACAGTTGGGAATTTTTAAACTTATACATAGAACTAACGTAGGACCATTCATTCTTAGAGTTATAAAACCTCTAGACTGCTGATTTTCTTTTGGTGATTAAATAATTTGACTATCTCTGTGTATTACATATCTTCCGTCTTAAGGAAAACAGAATATATTTCATTGTTTTCAGTGAACAATGGGAATGAGGAGAACAGATAGGTGGCCTTGAAGCATTTATTCATATTTTCAAGCAGGATAGCTTCTTTTTTTAACCTTTGTTAAAATACTAGCTCTGGCACACTATTTATATAATGAACTGATACAATGAGCTGTTTGGCAATAGCTGTCCAGAGTGTGTTCATCAGATAGTGTGCAAATGAATGGAACACAAAATTGGTATTTAATTGGTCTATCGAGTTTTAGAAATGTGCGTGTTTTCTGTTATTTAGTGGAAACAGCCCTTTCTGTGAATCTTGCTGGTGGTCTTCTATTGATAATCACTGTGAGTCATTGAAGGAACTTTTTCATTCCAGATTGCTTTCGTATAGAACAGGGGCTTGCAGACTTTGTCTTAGAAGGGTGAGAGAATAAATATTTTTGGCTTTGTGAGCCTTGTGGTCTCTGCAGCTACTGCCACTGCACCCATTGGCATACCTGAACAGGTAGGTGGGTGTGGCTCTTCCAGTAAATCTTTATAGTCAGGCTGGAGGCCCCCTCCTGCTCTGAAACGTAACACACAGATCTAAACCTGAGTCTAAGATTGGTGTTTGGGCTGGTAGGGATTTTCCAGGGCAGCATTTTAGCCTTTCCTGGTCCTTTGATCCCTGTGACAATCTCTTGATCTTCCCCAATCCTCTCAGAATAATGCTCAGTTATTCATTGCCAGATCTTGTGTATAATCTCAGAGACCCCGTAACATTTCAACCTCTGTTAGACTTTTAGGGATTTCTGCTGTTCTTGCCTCGGGGGACCCCCTCACCCATCCTGTGATGTGCCAGCTCTCAGCTTCCTTCTTGATGCTAAGCCAAGATGGACCCTGATGTCAGACATTTATCTTTGCTTAACCGACAGATAACACTGGAAGGAATGTCTTTTGGTGTGTTTCTTTAGCAGTTTTTGTTCTAAGTCTTCTGGAATGGCTGGCTGCCTTTGCTGCCTTTAGAGAGAATTTCTGGCATGAGTAAGAGTATGCACAGGTTTTTGTCTTTTTAGAAAAACTGACTTAGTATTTTTTTATAAAAGACTTTTTTCCAGTTTTTTTTTTTTTTTTTAAACTTCTAAAAAGGGCCTGCATTGTAAGGAGAGGCCGCCATCTGGGTGTTTAGGATCTGGGGTGTGCTTGGGGTTGCCTAACTCTTTCCTTGGCATTCAGTAGAGTTAGCTGCTGCTGACCTGGGTGTAGATACTGGAAAGAGCTTGAATGCAATGGAAAAGGCAAGAGCTGTGCGCTTACACACGCTTTCCCAGCCCAGCCCCAGTAGGTTCCGGGTGGGCAGAAATAGTGACCCTTCAGGGTGGGGCCTGTGCCTTCAGGGCTAACTGCCACAGGGTGCCACAAGCCTCTTCTCTTTGTGTGACCTCTCTGCACAAATACCATTTTCTATGTTTACCCTGATGTGAAAAAGATGGAGACCCAGGTTTCTCTTCTCCGCTGTGACCTTGGCTGAGCTACTCGATTTGTTCAGACCATAGTCTTCCCAGCTTGGGTCCCATCATTGCTTGGAGGAATAAGTGACAACATATTTTTAGAAGTAGGGTAGGAGGCTCTGTAGTGTTAATTTCATTTCACCTTTTTCTCTAAGGACGTTTGGTGATGGAAACCCGCTGCTTCTCTGTTTCTTCTGCCGGGAGACCTCGCTGCCTACCCTCTCCCGGCCCAGCTGTATCAGAACAGGTTCCTTCTGGCTCTGCTGCCATTTCTGTCTTCTCTGCCTTAATTGTTCTTCCCTTTTGCCCTGTGTTGTTCATATTTATAATTTAATTGTTCCCAATAGGAGTTAATTTTTTTACTATATTTTCGGGGGATGGGGCAGTAAACCTTAGTTCCTCAGGGAAAAAACACAAGAGCCTTGGGGGTTATATTTTCGACAAAAAAAAAAAAAAAAAAAAAAAGATGAGAGCTGCAAAAAGATACTTAAATACTAATTGAAAAATGGAAAAAGTTAGAATATTCTTTCTAGTATATTTCTACTAAGCTTCCAATTCTTTTTTTTTTAATTATTGTTTTTCTCATATTCCCGTGTTTACCTGGAAAATTACTCTTAATTTCTTTCTGATCATAACCATAACAAAGCCACATATCATCTATTATATTATTATTGGAAAAACGAAACATGTAGACATGTTTATGAAAAATTGTCATACCTCTGAAATGTAGGGAATTGCGACTCTTCCATTGCCTTGTCTGTCTAACTGCTGGGCCCTATAATAAAATACTGTGATACATTTGCATACTGTCATAAAGATACCTAGGACCAGACAGTGGGCAATTTATTTCAGGCAAATAGCACGTCCTTATTTTAAATAGTCGCGTTTAGGCATGTTTTGCTACTTACCAAATACAAGTAAATTGGAAGACGTTGCACAAAGAGCACGCTCCCCGGTGGACTGCTTTATAGCAGGAAAGTGATGTTTCATTCTCAGTGTCGCATTGGGACCTATAGATTCAGTTCTTTTTTTTTTTTTTAACAGTCTTTGACATTAAGACATGTTTAGAAGAGCACAGGAACAGGGGAAGTATTCAGTGAAAACGGCATTTTTTAAAAACATTTTTTGTCTACATCTGAAAGTTTTAGTAAAGTTTCTCCCGTTGATAAGTATTTTGATGGTTGAATGGCATACTCTTTTCAGCTTCACTTTGTCATCTTGAGCCCTGGAGTGTTCAGGGCCTCAGCCATGAATGACAAGTCGCATTGTATCAGGTGGTTCTCCCACTAGTCTTCTCGTCATTGTGATCTCTCTCTCTGTCTGTCTCTTTCTCTTGTCGGAAGGCACGTATTACACGGTGCTCAGTAGTATTGGGTGGGTGGGTGGGAGGGGGTCTGAGCTTCTGGCAGAGTTTCCCAGCACCCAGCCCCCAGGGAGTGGCTGCTGCCTCTTCCATGACTGCTGGTGCCGCCCTCCCGGGGATCCAGGACCAGACCTGGCTGCTGGGGTCCAGGCTGGGGTGTTCCAGGCTCCAGCATGTAGCACCTCCTATGTTAGTTTCCTAGGGTGGCCCCAGCGAGTTAACTGGATGGCTGCAGACAGCAGAGGTTTACACGCGCTGTTCTGAAGGTCAGAAGTCAGGTTGTCCACCAGGCCGTGCTCCCCGTAAGGGCTCCCGGGAGCGTGTGCCCTGTGGCTCTCAGCCCACATGTTGGTGGCCCTTCTGGGCCCTGCATGATGGGCGGCCATCCCCGTGTCTGCCCTGCCACGTGGCCACCTTCCTGTGTCTCCTCCTGTCCTCAAAAGGATGCCAGTCTTACTGGATTAGGGTTGTCTGATGACCTCATCTTTGCTTCTGATCATGTATGCTTAAAATTTAACAAGCATGATCTAAATACTTTTTGTTTTTTTCTTCCAGTTTCTTTACCACACCAAAGATTTTTAGATTTCTGGTCTTTCTGTTCTGAGCAGAGTATTTTAAGGTTGTACGGGGATTGTATTGTATCAGTACCAGAGGGATGCGGGCACCCAGGTCATCCTGTACGTATGTCATCTGCAGCTTGTATCTTACTGCTACCCCAGAACAGCTGTTCCAGAATCAAGTTTCCACTCACCCTTATTTTGTGGTTTCCCTTAGGAGAACTTAAGTGCGTAATTCACTGAATCAGATACTTTGAGAGCTGGAAGGAAACCTAGAAATTGTCTAAACTGACCTTTTCGTTTAATGTGAGAATAAACTGAAGCCCAAGGATGAGAATTTGCTAACGCACATCCCTCCACGTCCCGCTGCCTGCCCTGACAGTCCACACCGCTGCGTGCACCTCTCCGTCAGGCTCTTGGTGGCAGGCATGGCGGTTTTTTTTTTTTTTTTTTTTTACTTCTGTTGGGTTAGCAGTCCTGCGTTCCTCAGGCAACAAGAAGAAATGCCACATGGTCTTTTTAGAAAAGAGTTGCTAATTTAAAGCTTTATTTATTTTTGATGGGAGTCTGGCCCTGCTGCTCCCATCATTCCGCTCTGGGGGTGGGCAGCTCTTGGGGCAGTTTATGCTGAAGAATCAGCCCCTCCTAGCAAGCACAGCCAGCCTCTCAGCTCAGCTGCTGGCCGGGTACTATCGACATCACTGTTAATCATCAGTGAAAATAAATGAGGTAAGTACATATAAGTCTAGAGATTTCCCTGTAGCTCAAACGGTAAAGAATCTGCCTGCGAGGCAGGAAGCCAGGGTTTGATCCCTGAATTGGGAAGTTCCTCTGGAGGAGGGAATGGCAATCCACTCCAGTATTCTTGCCTGGAGAATCCCATGGACAGAGGACCCTGGCGGGCTATAGTCCATGGGGTCCCAAAGAGTCAGACACGACTACACACACAACTCTGCATAAGAATTGAGTTACAACTGAAGAGGGAATTCGGCTTCAGACCAGTGGAAGAGAATAGTACCCCTCAGTGTTGGCTTTAGTTCTGTCCTGACCCAGCGGTCCCTGGTGAGTGTAGGCTTTGCTGGTCTCACCATCTGGGGCATGTTCAGGGTGTTTTCCTTAGAGTGAAAGCTCACCGCTGCCCCCGCCCCACCATGGTTTGCTCTGCAGAGACTTCGCTCTGCCCGCTCCCCCCTGCCCTGCAGCCCACGCTCACCCTGGGGCTTGCCACACCAGGCTTTCCTGTCTCTTGGATCTGGCCAAGCTGGCCCGCATTCAGGAAAAGCGTGGTGACTCACCTGTTCCTCTTTCCATGACCGTCCTATTTCCATTGATAACACGGGCTGACTCCCTCCTTGTCCCTTAGCGCAGCCTTTGCGTGTGAGTGATGTTCTTAACCTGAGAGAGTGTGCATGGCCGTTTTAAAACTACTGTATCAGTGATTTTTTTTTAAAAAAGGCACTTATTTATTTGGGCCACATCACATGGCCTCTGGGATCCTGGTTCCCTGACCAGGGATTGAACCCACGCCCCCTGCCCTGGAGGCACGGAGTCCCAACCACTGGACCACCAGGGAAGTCCCTCTCTCAGTGGTTTCTTTGTTTATCTTTTTCTTTAATTTGGAGCTTACCAATAAATCCAGGTCCCTTTTCCCACCATTTCTACTCCTTCCATCTTAAAAAAAAAAAAATATATATATATATATATATACACATATATATGTGTGTGTATCATAAATAGTACCAGAAGAGGCAGCTTGACAAAGTGAGTTTTGAAGTCCTAGACTGAGTCTAGGTTCATTTTTGTATGCTTTGAGATAGAAAGTACAGGGTCTCAGGGTGAGCTGGGTTAAAACGCACAGGACGTGGCCTAGGAGTCGATTGGCTGGCTGCAGAGGGAGAGCTGGGCCTGTGGTTAGTTAATGGAAAGGCACCTGGGCTGCAGAGATGCGCTCAGGGTGCAGGGCGCGCTGACCCCCTGGGCGTGGTGCCGGGCAGGCACGCTGCTGTCCGAGCCCCTTCTGTTCACAACGTGGGCTGTCAACCTCGGAATGTCAGTGTTTCCAGACTCAGCCCTGGACACCAGTTTTTCTTCATTGTGAAGTCTGTGGGGGTATTTGCATATGCATTGCGAGACCATTGGAAAGAGGATGCAATTGGCTGCCCAGCCCTTGACGTTAAGCTTTCTCTGGACTGGGAAGGCACAGCCGCCTGCAGGCCTCGCCTCGGCCGTTGGCTCTCCGGGGATCTGCAGCAGCTGAAGGGTGATCCTGGGCTTCTGTCCACGCTGGGACCCTCCTTTCTCCAGTGTTCCCCTTCACTGTTCGTCCCACTTTCCCCCTGGGTCCCACCACTTTACAGGTTGAAGACAGAGGTTTGAGGGTTTCGGTAAGTAGCTCAAAGTGAGTAGACGGATCGTCTAAACACAGGTCTATCTTTGTGCCTGAAAACTCTCTCGGTGTTGATGAATTGCGGAAGATGGGAGACAGGCGTGAGCAGTAGTTTGTATCATCTCACCTGGCTCACCTGTGCCTCCAGTCAGGACCCTGACTCACCTCTCCAGATTCGCTTCTTTACTCTCCCCTAAATATTACTCCCATCTGACAGCTCAACTCTTCATTTGTTGGTAAATTCTGTATCCTTTCCCTGTATCCTTTGCTCTCTGCTTTGTGATTTTCTCACTGTTTTTAATACCTGCTTTTTTTGTGTGTTTTTTTTTAATACTTAAGTTGTTAAATCTCTGGTTAAAAATCATCTTTATCCTTTAAGGCTCTGCTCACATGTTATACAAAAAACACAGAGACCTCTTCCTTCTTTAGGCCTTCAGTGCTTATCCACTGGCCCTGTGATAGTGCTTGTCTCAGCGTCCTTCCTGGAATGTGTGCTTCTGGAAGGTGTGAATCACACCCCGTGCACGTCTGTGTTTCCTGCAGGGCCTGGGACCTTTCTTGTCCGGACCAGCTGTTCCGGGAAGGCAGGTGACGGCGCCCCAGGGCCTGTGTGAGGCCGAAGGCCCCGGGCAGATCCCTGCCGCTGCGGAGGTCCTGGAGGGCTGAGCGGTGGACTTCAGGCCTGAGGGGGCAGGGCAGACCCAGGGCCTCGGGTGAGGGGGGTTTACCCTGTGAAAGGACAAAGGTCTGACCTCCAGGTGCTCACTGTCAGCCGGGGGTCTGGGCCTGGTGTCTGAACTCTGCATTGTAAAATTTGAAAGATTTCAGAGTGGGGTGAAGTGAGAGCCAGGACTGGGAGAAACTGGAGCACGCCAGGCAGGAAGTTGGTGGGAACCGGAGGGCTGTGGAGTCAGGACGGAGACCAGTTGGGCGGTTAGGTACGAATTGGAGGCTCTGCAGCCAAAACAAAGGAACAACTGAATTCCTCTAATTAGGAAGGACAGTAAACCAGAAAGAGGGGTCAGATGAAATTGATTTGAATCTGATTTGCTAAGATGTTCACTCAGTATCCTTATGTTTGCCTTCCTTAGAGCTGGGCTATTCCTAGTTCAAGGGAAGCAATTTGGCTTTTCTGTAAAGGGAAAGGAACCTCTCTCTATCCATGGAAGGTGCTTTTATGTATATGTTTGCTAAATTAATTCCATTATGATGTTCTAATAATTCCCTCCTGGGGAAAATGTTGAACTAAGTTAATAAAGAAATCACCAGCTTAATACTTGAAATTATCCCCTTCTTAGGAATAATTCGTGTTGTGCTTAGTCTGACTCTTTGCAACCTTTTGCAACTCTTTGGACTGTAACCAACCAGGCTCCTCTGTTTATGGGGTTCTCCAGGGGATCTTCCTGACCTAGGGATCAAACCTGGATCTCCTGTGTCTCCTCCACTGCAGGCAGATTCTTTACCTGCTGCTGAGCCATCAGGGAATCCCCTTCAAATGGATGGAAAATTATCATTTGATTAGTGCTCCTCAGATGCTGACATAGTAAAACCTTGTTCCACTTCCACACAGATACATTTTATTTAGTATCTTCATATTTTTCATTGCTGGAAGTTTGAGAGGAAACTCAAAATGTCAGTAAGTATTTAAAAAAAAACATTTAAGATATTTATAAAACACCAGGCCACATGGACCAGCGGTACATTTGTATATTCATGAATATATTCAGGAAGAAACACATGGGAAATTAACCTGGGAAAACACCCAGAGATAGCGTATCAAGGCCTTGTACGTTGCTCGGCAGGTTGGCCCTTCCCTCTCCTGCGATGTGATGGTAGAGTGTTACTTGCACCTTCGTGTTTTCCAGTTCTGTTTTTAATAGCAGTGAAAGCTGTGGTGCTTTGGTGCCTCTTTATTTGGTTCTTAGCTAATGGCAGGTCAGGAACTAGCATCAGAATAGAAGCAAGATTGTTGTAGAGGGAATTTGTTAAAAAAAATGTCTTAAGCTTAGTTTGGCTTATGAGATGTGTGAAGAAGTTTAGTTTATATTTGAAAATCCAGACTTCAGTGATACTGTGCTGCTGCTGCTGCTGCTAAGTTGCTTCAGTCGTGTCCGACTCTGTGCGACCCCATAGACGGCAGCCCACCAGGCTCTGTCGTCCCTGGGATTCTCCAGGCAAGAACACTGGAGTGGGCTGCCATCAGTGATACTGTAGTATACTTTAAAGTTACCCAGAAAGAGTAAAATTACCAAGAAGCGGGGCTGTTTTTTCTTTTTTTAAACAAATTCCCCTTTAGCATCCTCTTTTAAAATTTAGGATTGCATTAGATGTATTTATCTGTCTATCTGTTGATTCATTCAAGACCTTCTCCCCGTTTGTAGGTAGGGTTTTCCCCTCGTTTCAAGTCCTCCAACTACTGTCTGTAGAATACCTTCTGATCCCTTAGTCTCCTGTGTGTGTGTGTTAGTTGCTTAGTTGTGTACTCTCTGCAACCTCATAGACTGTAGCCCGCCAGGCCCTTCTGTCTGTGGGGTTCTCCAGGCAAGAGCACTGGAGTGGGTTGCCATTATCTTCTCCAAAAGGAACTATAGAAAGAAGGAAAGTGAAGTCGCCCAGTGTGTCCGACCCTTCGCGACCCCCTGCAGCCCGCCAGGCCCCTCGTCCATGGGGTTCTCCAGGCTAGAGCTGGAGCGGCTGCCATCGCCTTCTCCCCTTAGTCTCCTACCCACAAGGTTCGGGCGTCGGTGCACCGCCGCAGCCGGCTCGCGCCCTCCTGCCCCGTGGCGGTGGCCTAGCTGTCCCCACCCCCTCCTCTGCTCGGTCGGCTCTCCCACTCTCTTCGGATCCTCTTGGTGAGGCCGGCCCGCGGCCTGTGTGGACCTCTTGTCAGCTCTGCTCCTGGCAGCCCCTGCCCCGGCGTCTGGTGGAATCCTGGTTTCCTGATGTTGTGAAGTCTGTGTCTCCCCTGCGAATAACCTGAGGGGCACAATTGCCTCCCTTTTTGTGCATTTCGTGTTCTGAGCAGCAGTCGTAGACACAGTGGCTGTGCTCACAGCGGCCAGACGAGTTGGGGAGAACCAGAAAGTAGGAGAACTGCATGTCCAGGGAGGCCCTCCATCTGCACAGGGGTCTCGGGGCATCGTTTACCTGCAGCTCCAGCACTTTGTTCTCGGCCTCCCTGCCCTCCATCTCTGAGTAGCTGTGGCTCTTCCTTGAAATGGAGTGAAATAAAGCAGTGAGAGACTTCACTTTCTTGCACGGTTTGTCTGTGTCATGGTGTATGCTTCCTTGTTGAGGGCAGGGGAGTGCATGTCTTTGATTGTAAAGGGGTTTATTCACCTCTGCGTTTATTGGAGCAACTAGTTTTTTTGTGGCTGTGGCTTTGTCCTCCTTCATAAACAGGGGGGTGATCATGGGGTTACAGGAGGAACAGACTTTGTCCTGCATGGTGTCGGGGGTGCCTCACAGCTCTGTGCAGCCCCCTGGCCACTGGTCTTTTCGTGCCATCGTGGTGCTGAGGTGTTCACCCATGCGGAGCACCATCAAATCAAAATGAGGTCAGAGTGGTGTGAAATCCTCCAGTTGGCTGGGGAAAGGAGCGTTGAAATGCTCTGTTTCAAGGCAGAGGAGACAGTGTGGGATAAAGTTCTCATAGTGCCTGACAGTGGGGAACCAGGGAGAAGAAATACTGGCCAGATCAGTGTCGAGCGTAAGCCTTCTGTCTGCACAGAGCACAGGGCGGCGTCCTGCGTTCTCACGGAGTCTCCTTTCATCACAGCGACCCGAGTTCAGGACAAACCCGCTTCTCTGCCGGGCGGGGAGCGACACCCCGCTCAGGTCCTAGTTTGGTTGCCTGGCGGACTCCTGGTGACACTCTCCGGGGGCAGCTGGTCACCTGTGGCTCGAACACCGCAGCGGGGTCTGGCGAGGGGGCAGCTCCGAGGTCACTGGTGTGGAAAGGGGAGCAGGGTAGCCTCTCTGGGAGGGCATGTCCGCGGCTCCTCACCTTTGCTCGTGTACAAGGGCTGCTGCTGCTGCTGCTAAGTCACTTCAGTCGTGTCTGACTCTGTGTGACCCCAGAGACGGCAGCCCATCAGGCTCCCCCCGTCCCTGGGATTCTCCAGGCAAGAACACTGGAGTGGGTTGCCATTTCCTTCTCCAATGCATGAAAGTGAAAAGTGAAAGTGAAGTCACTCAGTCGTGTCCGACTCTTAGCGACCCCATGGACTGTAGCCTACCAGGCTCCTCCGTCCATGGGATTTTCCAGGCAAGAACACTGGAGTGGGGTGCCATTGCCTTCTCCAGTGTACAAGGGCAGTTTCACTAAAAGGTAGGTCAGTACGCCATGAATCCTGGGAGAAACTAAAAGTTAACTTATGTGTTGCTGTCTGACTTGAGCTGTAAGTATAGCATGTAAGGTATTTTCTTGTGAAGACCTGAATAATGCTGTTTCCATCCTTTATATACCTGTGCTTTTTTAAAAATCAATTTATTTTAATTGGAGAATGATTACTTTGCAATGTTGTGATTTTTTTTTGCCATGCATTGACGTGAATCAGTCATGAGTGCACGTGTCCCCCAGCCTGAACACCCCCCGGCCCACCTCCCTCCCCACCCCATCCCTCTGGGTTGTCCCAGAGTACCGTCTTTGGGTGTCCTGCTTCATGCATCGAACTTGCACTGGTCATCTATTTTACATACAGTAATAACCTGTGCTTTTAAAGTCTCTTACTGTCTGCCAGCTTGCTAAAATTTTTATCATTTCTTTAGTCAGAGGAGTGGATTTCTGCAGAGTCGGAAGGTTTCTGAAAACAAAACTTAAGTAGCTGTCAATCATATAGTTCCATTTTGAGTGTGCGTCTGGCATCACTGTTAATCAGATCTTCAAACTTTTATGAGTCCTTTATGTTTAAAGTCTCGGTAGCTTCCTCAGCATCACGTGCTTGTCATTCCTGCTGTTGATTTAAAATAGTCATCTTTATTCTTTGGATAGTATCTTCCTAAAGTCATAGTGTCACATGACATGTGTGCCAGAGAAAAAGTAGATGTGTTTCACCTGAATGTAGAAGTTTGGTGTGATTGTGGTCTGGGTGCAGAAGAGCAGGAGGGGGCTTCAGGGCAGGGGGCTGCAGCATGGGAGCGGGTAGGGGGGCACAGTGCGGGGCTGCAGGGCCGGGCAGCAGGAGCCACAGGGTTTGGCAGAGTTTCCTGAGGACGTCTGCCCAGCAACTGCCTCGCGGAATTCCTTCAAAGCCTGGTTGGGTTCTCTGACATCAAGGAGAATGTGACGGTGTGGTATTGGCACTGTGTACACGGACCACGCCTGCTTTACCCCCGTCTGCCTGTGGGTGTCTGGGTTGTTTCCACGCCCTGGCTCTTGTGAATACTGCTGCAGTGAACGCCGGGGTGCACGTGTCTTTTTGAGTTGCAGTTTTGTCTGGATATAACCAGAGTATGCCCTCTGCCCATTCTACTCTTTAGGTTGTATTTTCTTATAAATGTGTAGGAGTTTCACTTTTCTGTGCTCTGGGTAGTAACTGTGTGCCTGCTCCATAGTAACCGTTTTCTCCTTTGCTCGTGGTGCCCTTTACAGTGATCAGGTTTAGTTTCTCAGTAGGTAAACCTTAAAATAAACAATTTAACCATGACTTACTTGATAAGTAAGCTCATCGAGAAGCCTTAGTAGAAGCCAGGGCAGTTCTGTGTAACCGTGGAGCCAGTGGCCCTTCCTGCCTGCTTTGCTCCCTCTTTTCTTAATTTTCTGTTAGTTTTAATTTGCTGTCAAAGTCTGCGCATGATAAAAAGGAGATCAGGTGACCCAAAGGTCTGATCATTCTGCCTCTTTTTCTGAGGGGCGAGGGTGAGCAGGAAGGGGGCAAGGCAGCAGTTCTCATGGACATCAAGGGACACGTTTGATCTGTTTTGCTGGACACTGACTGTGTCCGTCTCACCAAATTTTCCATTAGGTGTATCTGTTGTTATGACTGACGCAGGTCTCAGGAGAATGGTGGGGCCTGGGTGCGGGTCAGTGGAGAAGTTTCCTCGGGGGGACACAGGGAGACCTGGTGGGCAACCTGGCTTCCCCCCTGGGCTCCAGGGCGCCTCTCTTTGCCTGGTGTTGAGGAGCGTCAGACAGAGGGAGTGAGAAGGCTTTTAAAGCCACTTTGTAGTTTATCGCAAACTAGTCTGTGCAGGAAGGAGGACCTTGGAGGTTCAGAAATAGTATATAGAACCGTGTCTGTCGCAGCAGACATGTGCCAAACAGATGAATATGCAGCAGCTAATAAGCTTTTTTTTTTTTTAAATAGGATAAAATGTAAAATCATGAGTTAATTCAGGAAGATCTATTGAATTTTTCCTTTATTTAAATGAGAAGTGTTTTTCATTTTTTCATGATGATTTTTTGGTTAGGGAGTGCTTGTTACAGACAAAAGACTGTTAGAACAGATGACCTTACAATACATAATTCATACTCATTAAAGTATTTCCAAGTCCTTGCTCGTATTCCATGGGGCCTTATCAGCTTTGTTACGATAGAATTCACTACTATGAATTATTTAGTATTCTATTATAGTATACTATTCAAAAGCAGATGATCATGTGAATTTGAACTTGTTAGGTCCCGATTGTTTGACCTGTGTTCCATGTAACTTCTTGTTTTCTAAATTTGGTTATTTAACAAGTGTGTTTATAGGACTTTCCTATGTACTGGAGGTGAAAAAAATAAATGAAGTGATCTTAAATAGGAGTTGCTGAAGGCAATGGCACCCCACTCCAGTACTCTTGCCTAGAAAATCCCATGGATGGAGGAGCCTGGTAGGCTGCAGTCCATGGGGTCGCTAAGAGTCGGACACGACTGAGTGACTTCACTTTCCCTTTTCACTTTCATGCATTGGAGAAGGAAATGGCAACCCACTCCAGTGTTCTTGCCTGGAGAATCCCAGGGACGGGGGAGCTTGGTGGGCTGCCGTCTCTGGGGTCGCACAGAGTCGGACACGACTGAAGTGACTTAGAAGCAGCAATATTGTTCTTGGACCTGGAGGTATTGGACCCCAGATGCTTAGAGGACTGCTTCATTAAAATGCCAAGGGACAGGTTACTTAGAGGGTTGTTTCATAAAGGGTCACCTTAGTGTGAAGCAGGGTTAGCTGGGAAGTGAGTTTCAGCCAGGATGGCCCTGTGTTGGAGGGGCACAGGCGTGGAGGAGCCTGGCATTTGGAAGAGGTGGCAATGGTTCATTAAGGCCAGAGGGGAGGACGTATATGCGAGCCAGTAAGGAGCACAGCTGAGAAGAGAGCTTCATTCCTCAAAGGGTTTTAGGCGGGATTGTGACATACCTATGTTTTTGTTTTAGACTGATCATGACAGTGGGTGTGTAGAGTAGGAATTACGTTACCCAAGAACATTTCATAGATTATAATAGTCGCAAGGGCTTGGGAGAAGCTGAGGGAGGTCTGGGAGGTAGATTGAATGGGCGGTGGGGAATCGTGGAGGTGAGAGAATTGAAGGTCTGGTGTGGCCTGGAAACTGTATGTCTGGGCGGCAGGCAGTGCCATTCCCTGAGAAGGGGATTCAGAGTAGGCTGGGTTTGAGGGGGTTGGGATCGTAGGCATTTCTGCTTTGGCTCATCAGGCAGAGGTAGTGTGGGAAATGAGATTCCAGAGCTGCTAGCTCATAAATCATCAGTATGTAGGAGGCAGGTTCTATGCCAGCTGAAAATGTATCCTTATTGATTTAAATAATCAAGGGACTTGCCATTAAAGGAAACCTCAGCAAGCAAATCAGCAGAATTGCACATTGATCATAGAACAAAATATGTATTTTGCGTGGAAATGAAATAATTTCCTTATCACGCCCTTATGGTGGTGACTCAGGTTGCTAGCTTGATTTATTTCAGGCAGGTACTAGATTAAGTAGTAATAAATACAGTAGCCAATAATTGATAAAAGTAAGTCCTTGGAACTTGGATCTTCATCCAAGAAATTGGAAGAAATCAATGTTCTCTTTAGTATCACAAAATACTGGAAGTAATGGACCAACTACTGCAGAGAACAAAACCCAGTGTTGTGGCTGAAACAGTGTATACACAGCCAAGTTATCACTCACGTGTGGAGAGAGAGTGATGGTTTTAGGTTTCAATGATTAGAGAAAATGTGTTGCATGTGTGTCCTTTAGGAAAAAAAATACTTAGAGATGTACTATCAGATCAGATCAGATCAGTCGCTCAGTCGTGTCCGACTCTTTGCGACCCCATGAACGGCAGCACGCCAGGCCTCCCTGTCCATCACCAGCTCCCGGAGGTCACTCAGACTCGCATCCATCGAGTCAGTGATGCCATCCAGCCATCTCATCCTCTGTCGTCCCCTTCTCCTCCTGCCCTCAATCCCTCCCAGCATCAGAGTCTTCTCCAATGAGTCAACTCTTCGCATGAGGTGGCCAGAGTACTGGAGTTTCAGCTTTAGCATCATTCTTTCCAAAGAAATCCCAGGGCTGATCTCCTTCAGAATGGACCGGTTGGATCTCCTTGCAGTCCAAGGGACTCTCAAGAGTCTTCTCCAACACCACAGTTCAAAAGCATCACTTCTTCCGCGCTCAGCCTTCTTCACAGTCCAGCTCTCACATCCATACATGACCACAGGAAAGACCATAGCCTTGATTAGGCGAACCTTTGTTGGCAAAGTGATGTCTCTGCTTTTGAATATGTTATCTAGGTTGGTCATAACTTTCCTTCCAAGGAGTAAGCGTCTTTTAATTTCATGGCTGCAGTCACCATCTGCAGTGATTTTGGAGCCCAGAAAAAGAAAGTCTGACACTGTTTCCACTGTTTCTCCATCTATTTCCCAATAGGAGTAAAATAAAAAACCCTAAGTTTGGGAAGGGGCCATCTTTGTACAGAAGCGCTGGGAATGAGCATGGGAGCAAATTACATATAAAAGCAAGACTAAACAGGAGTTATTCAGGATTCGAAATAGTAAGAATGCCAGGAATAACTTAGGTGGGCTATGGCTATAGAACCTGTAATCTTAAAAGTTTGGGGATGGGATGAGCGTTAGAGGGGAAGCACTGGCATTGTCAGTCCTTGGCTGCCCTGGATTGGACTGTGTGTCACAAGATGGGTTTCATTTCTCCTTTGATGCTCAGCCGGAAACCGGTTAATGGAGAACTTAGAAAACCTTGAAAGTCACCGTTAGCAGAATTTAAAATAGAGTGGGATATATGTTTGTTTTCTTGGGATTCCCTGGTGGCTTAGACTTGAAAGAATCTGCCTGCAGTGCAGGAGACCTAGGTTGGATCCTTGGTTGGGAAGATCCTCTGGAGGAGGGCATGGCGACTCACTACAGTATTCTTGCTTGGAGAATCCCATGGACAGAGAAGCCTGGTAGGCTGCAGTCTGTGGGGTTGCAAATAGTTGTACATGACTGAGCCACACACACACACACACACACGTTTGTTTTCTGAGTAGTTGGATAGGATTAAGGCAATCAGGCGTGTTCCCACATGGCAAGAGATGAAAAAAAAAGAAACATAAAGGAAACAATAAGACTATAAAAGACAAATATCAGTAAACCAATTTACATTAAATGTATTTAATGTATTAAACATGTTAAATTTCTCTTTTAAAAGATGGACTCAACCTAAAAAATAATCCTTAACTACGTCCTGTTTTCAGAAGATACCTTAGAGCAAAGAAACCCAGAAAGGTTAAAAAGGGAGGTCAAGATTTATAAGGAAAACAACAGAAAAGACAGAAGATTAACAGTAAGAATTTCAAAGTAGAACTGAGTGAAGAAGAGACGCACCAAGTACAGCAAAGGGCGGGTCTCCACAGCTGACTCCCTGTGATCAGCAGCAGAGCAGTGACTGCGGAGTGGAAGGTGCACGAGTTGCCTTCACAGCAGACTTTTAGGCCCAGTGTTTATATGTTTCATAAAATTAAATGAATGGGAATCTTTCTATTCATGCTCTTGAGTTAATATATTTTTAATACCAAAAATTGGACCAGAGAAGAATATTTAAATACAGTATCAACCAAACTGTGTTCTACAGATTACCAGAGTCCTCCAAGATATTAATAGAAGTTCTGTGAAAGGAATTAGTGCCTAGACAATTCCAGAAAAATCTGTAGGCTGCCACCTTGGAGAGTCACAGTGCGCTCTTTAGCATATCGGGGTCTCCAGGAAGCTGAGCCCAGTACTGGTTTAGCCCAGTATTTGTAGACACCTTTATGATCCGTCTCCTCTCTCTCTCAGCTTAAGGGGATCTGGTGTTTTAAGGAACAGTTGGGAAAACACTGGTGAATACTGGTGTACACTCTGTCATCAAATGAAGACTTAAGGAGCAGTTGAAGAGCCTTTGATTAATCACAGAAGGTTTATCTGACCAAGACAGGTTTATCTGAGCATATGAAGATGGCCTGAGAGAGACCTAGTTATATGATTCATTACCTCGTTTGGTTCAGTGAGAAAACTTGATAAGCTTGCTAGAGCAGAAAAGCATTTAATGTCATTTGGTACCTCCCCTCCTCCTCCCCCCCTTTTTTTTACATTAAAAAAAAAAGCCTCTTAGAAAATTAGGAATATTGTTTGATATGGAATATGGTCATTATCATAATTTGTTGCAATTTCATAGAAGTTCGTCCTTATTGTTTCTTATCTGCTATATTTTAAGAAGAAGACTCCTTCTTTGAGAGAAGGAAAGTTAATTTTTACATTTTATTGTCACCCATTCTAATATAGGACCTTGTATTTTATGTATTGTATAGCAATTTGTCAAATAAGAACATTATTTGAAATTGTATCCTTATGTAAATTTTAGATTAAAAATGGATTATAGTAAAAATGATTTTTCTTTAGGTAAAATGTTTTTAAAGTATGAAATGTATGATTTCTCAAAACTGTACAGACACTCCTCAGGATGGGCCCCTGTGTTTTTTCTGTATTCATTTGTCCAACAAACCTTGACATTTTGGGATTTGAATCTTGTCTAACAGTCAGGTGACAGGGGCATTTATAAACGTTGTTGAGCAGTAAAGGGGTTTTTACAAGTACTGTTTTTAAAAAGGATTATCCTGGCCAGAAGGATTCTTCTTGGTAAAGCAGGATGCCTGAGAGGAAGACTCCTGTAATGGTGCAAGTGTTCATTTAGGAAATCGGGATTTGGGGACCCAAGGCTGGCTCAGAACTCCCCAGGATGTGGTTGGCTTTTGAGCTAATTTCTCTATGGTCTTGAGGACTGCACTGCAACCCATGAAACCCTAGCTCTGAACTGTGGCTTTAGAGAGCTAGAGAAAATGTTCACATGCAGATTTCTGCAGTCTTTAGGAAGAAGCTGCAGTTACTGAGGCTGTGTGTGTGTGTGTGTGTGTGTGTGTGTGTGTGTGTGTGTGTGTGTGTGAACAGGCATAGACAGGATGAGCTTTATACTGATTTATAGGAGTCAGGAAACCTGGAGTTCCATTCTTTTCTCCTGTGATGCAATCTTGGATAAGTCGTGTAACTTCTCTCTTTGGAGTTTTCTCACCTGTAACCTGGAAGTTATTCCTCCCTGCACTGTGATGTTTTGAGAAGTTGCCTGTGATAACATTTTAAAATTCCCAAACTCTAGGTATAAGAGGTCACTGAAGCATATTGGTACTTATTTTACTGGAAGAGGACATACGAACATAGAATTTGGAAGCCCTAAAAATCATGGGATTAAGGAAACATGAAGATCTTTTTTCCTTTTTCTTTTGGGTTTTCAAGTAAAAATTAAGCATGTAGTTTTAACTACAGTATTTACTAGTATTTAAAAGACTTTGTATTACAGAGAAAATTAATAGTAAAGTTGTGTCATGATTCAGAATCAGTATTTACATTGCTAACATTTTGTTACTTATTCTATGCAGTATTTACACAAAAATCTGCTGTTTTAACTGTGTAGTAAAAAGTAAAGTGTCCATGAGATCCTGCACGCAAGAATACTGGAGTGGGTTGCCAGGCTCTTCCCAGGGTAGGGGATTTCCCTAATCCAGGTCTCCTGCACTGCAGGCAGATTGTACCCGTCTGAGTCACCAGGGACTGTGTAGCTCGGTGCAAACATGACAGAAGAGGTTTGGACCAGGTTTCTTCTCTCTGTAACAATTGGCTGGAAGAATGGGGAGGTTTTTCCTTACCTGACAGATGGTGAAGGAAAGACACTGAGAAGGCAACTGGACTTCTAGGCTTGTTTTTGCTGGATGGTGACAGAGTCATTGCTGGAATTCATAATTTTTGTTGTTACCACATTTCCCATTTGAGCACAGCATCTTTTTCTGATGATTATGACTTTGTAGTATTTCATAGTTATAATAGTCTTTTAGGAAGATAGTCAAATGGTGTTTGGCTTTTTTTTTTATTAGTTTAAAGAATCACAATACGAAGCCACAAGGATTATTATCTGTAAGAGGACATATGTTTTTTTCCTTTGAGAAAACAAATTCTTAGCCGTATTAAATAAATATGTTCATATAGTCATTTACTAAAAATAAAAGTGTGAATAAGTAATGGGCTTATAGCTCACACATTTTTCCATGTTGATTTATAATAGGAAAAACTATATAAAGTGTTTCATGAAATGATCCTCTAAATATGCATTCATAAAGTGACTGACCTCTCTTTTAATGTAGGAGAAATATCTATATGGAAAAGGTTAAAAGGGAATAAGTTATGAAACTGAGGATGTCACCCGTTCTATATGGTGTGCTGCATTAACTTTATACACGTAATAGTTCCCATGCTACCTTGATGAGATAAATAATTATAAATCAGAATCTTAGAGCATCACATCATCTTTAAATAGTTCAGTAGACAATAGCAAACCCAGTAGTATTAACTTGATTTTTTTTTGGAGGGGTGGGTAGAGGTGAGATCAAGCCTGTAGTTGAAATGTCTTTAAGAGCAAAGCAAAACTATTCCTTCTTGGTATCTCAGATTTCAGGTTACTCGGTCAGGGTTTGTTTTTCAGTAGGGTTTTCCTCCATGAAGATTCTGATGGAGGGCCTTTAGGAATGGCTTCCTTGGGCTTCCTCTCAAGGCTGGGACTGAACTACAGCAGCCCAGGCTCCCAGCTTGGAGCTGCTCCACTTGAGTCAGAATGTCAGGAAGCTCTGCATTTGTGCAGTGTGACTTATTTCAGAGGAAATTAGAATTTGGCGGACGTTAGAGACGGGAAGGGACTTTGGAATTCAGGCCATCCGGTACCTTCATTCGGTACTTGAGGTGACTGAGGCTCAGAGCCTTCAGTCAGACATTACACAGAAGCTTCCTGGTAGAAGTGGGCTGAGTTGTATTCTCTGTGTCGACTCAAATGCTGTTCTCCCATGGTTGTTACTTATGTTTGTGAGCGTCTCCTTAATAACATCAGCCAAGAAGTAAACGGGAGCAGTAAAGTTCTGAAGAGGTAGGTTGTAGGAGTCTTAGATTTCATTCAGGCCTGTAAGAGAGGAAATGATTATTTGAAAAATTTCTCCTTGGTGGTAGGCTAATCCACAAATTGTATTTAAAATATAATTTGTTAACGTTTAACAAAATGCTGTAAAGCCAATCAGTTTCTGCATGAAAGGGGCTGTGCTTGAAGACCTCATTAAGCTTTGACAATTAATGAAATAACTACATTTGTTAGTACGCTGGGTTTTATGTTAATACACTTACCTTTGACATATTAAACAGAAGCGTCAAGTTCCACATAGTTAACTGTAACGGACATTTTTGATATCAAAACTAGAAGTCCAGGGTGTCCCTGGTCCTCCAGTGGCTAAGACTCTGTGCTCCCAGTGCAGGGGCCTGGGTTTGATCCCTGATCCGGGCGCTAGATCCTGCGGGCTGCAGCTCGGCGTTCCTGGGCCACACCAGAGATCCCGCATGTCATAGCAGCGCTCGTGTGTCGCAGACAGGACCTGGCGCAGCCAAATGAGGAAAATAGTCTTTAAGAAAGACTGTAAATCCCTTAAGACGTAGAGATGTGCGTAATCTGTCAGCCAGCTTTCAGTTCGGAGGGTATTCTTGGACATGATAGTGGTTTTGCCACTCTTGAGTTTCCTCTTTTGTTTAAGTCGTGTGTTAAATAATAAGTAGGTCTGTGTGGCCTCTGTTTCCAAGTGGGCAAGGCTGCTTTAATCTCTCCGGCTTTGAGCTGGAGAGAGGACAGTGGCGAGTAAGGGGGGTTGTGGGAGAGAGAGAGGCTGCCCGGTGTCAGCCCGCCTCCTCCTCACAGCCTGCAGTTCTGGTCCTGGGCTATGACTTGCTCGGTTGGTGTGGCCTGCAATTTTGGTTTCTGTAGGTGTTACATGTAGTTAAGTCATATGAAAAAGTCCTGCAGGGATTTTAGGGGTTTTTTTGGAAATATTACTTCTGGTTTTAGATTTTAGAAACTGTTACTTTTCAGCCCTCTGTCCTTTGTTCCATGATATCTACTCACGGGCTTAACCAGACTTGACTGTTTCAGGGAAGCGTAATCCAGCTAATCAGCAGCCGTCAGGCCCTGTAGCTCGTGCAGGCAGCTCCTGCAGGGAGACTGAGAGCCGTCTGTGATCCCGGATTTGGTAGCTCTGAGTGATGGTGTCACTGACAGCATGGCGAGGCCCTAGGCACCTGGGAGGGACCGTAGAGGGAGCGCATCCTCCTGGCTCCAGGGGACGCAGCGGGGCGGGGGACCCCGGCTGCCAGGCTTTGCCTGGAAGCCCAGGCGGTAGGTGAAGTTAGGACTTCTGCAGCTCAAAAACGGGCCAGTTTGGCAAAAAGTGTGGGGCAGGAGGCTCTGATTCATTCTCTCTGTGGCTGCCAAAGTGGAATTTGTGAAATGGAAAACCAGCTCTGACGCCCCGTCTGAGAACCAGCCAGTCTTCCGAGGCTGCGTGCAGTAGCAGGAAACCCGAGCCTGCCCTTGACTTTCCATGGGCTGCATCTCCTCCGAAGCCTCTTCTGGGCTCGGAGCTCTTCCAGGGAAGGCTCCCTTTATTGTTCGTCTCTTTATCCTTGGTACCCACCAGCTCCACAGAAGGGAGTCGGTACCTTTCTGTAGGATAAATGGAACTGTAATTCCAGCCTAAGGAATTTGTACTTAATTTTAAAAATGGTGGAGAACAATTAGACATTTTAAAGCACAAGAATGATATGGTGAAGGTATTCTAGGATCTTTATCAACAATAGATTATTATGATGCAAGCCTTCTAAACATTATGCTCTGAAACGCCTCAGACTTAGAGTAAATACACATTTGTAGTCTCAGACATTTGGGTAAGTTAACTGATGGAGCCACTCCTTGCTGCTCTTGTTCAGTCACTAAGTCTCATCCTCTGTCATCCCCTTCTCCTGCCCTCAGTCTTCCCAGCATCAGGGTCTTTTCCAATGACTCAGCTCTTTGCAAAAGGTAGCCAGAGTATTGGAGTTCAGCTTCAGCATCAGTCCTTCCAATGAATATTCAGGGTTGATTTCCTTTAGGGTTGACTAGTTGAATCTCCTTGCTGTCCAAGGGACTCTCCAGGGTCTTCTCCAGCTGCTCTTCTTAATTTTACCCTGCAGTAGCATCTAGAGTCAGTTTTAACCACTGCTTTTTAAGTTCACCGAGACAGAGCAGGATTAGGTAGCTTTTATTTTTTCATTCCTTTGGCAAATATTTGAATGTCTCTTCTGTGCCTGCCACATTCGAAGCTTTGGCAGACACAGTGGTAACGGGACACAGAGCGTGTGACTGCAGGAAGCATTTTTAATGCTTGAATGACTGAGAACCCTAGAGGGGCTCAAAAATCATGTGAAGAGAACGTGTTAATAAAGAAACATTTTCCTTTGCGCTCTTCATATGTTTCTGAAGGACATCATAGTGGAAGTCTGGGAGAGTAGGGGCCGCCTCTGGCGGTCCTCAGACACTGTGAGCATTGGTAGTACCCGGACCGTTTAACAGTTTGGTATTTAATTAGCGATAACTTTAAAGTGATTAGTAGCAAGATACGCCCTCGCCAGATTTCAGTTCTTAGGAACGCGTGTCAGTGTTATGAGTGCTTCCGTGCTCCCTGGCTATTCACAATATACTGGGCACCCCAGCAGAGTGCAGGGCTGTGACTTTGTTCATTGGGCAGTTTTCACAAATGGTGAATACGTTATAAATAAGTGTGCATAGTACTTCACTTTCCTTAGACACTGGAGTTCTTCATAGTAATAAATCTATGATTTTGCCTCAGCACCATTTCTGAAGGAGCCCATTAATAAGCACCGTGGAGCTCGGAACTTCGGTTTCTTCAGTTGACAGGCTTGACTGACTTCTTGTCAACCTATTTGAGAGTTTTTAAATGGCTTTATTGGAAAATTTGGAATATGTTTTCAATTTTAAATAGTCAAATTGCTTATATATTCAGAGAACTTTCATTATCTCTCTAGATCATTCAAAAATCTGGAATATTTGTGACTAATGGTTGACCTGAGGATTCTTAAATGAAATTGGTTTGTGTTCGCAGTGGCTTTACCAATTCTGGAACACACCCCCACATAGCAGACACGATATTGGCAGTGCCGACAAGACTGTCCTTAGGTCCAGTAACGTCACAACACAGCGTTTAAGCCAGAGTAGAGCGCTACGGGTGCTTCTGGGAAAGTCTAGTGACTGTGCCCTTTGGAAAGCTACTAGGAAAATCCGTATTAAAAACAGTGTCTTCACTCTGCTCTTTTCAAAACACAAACAAGCTTGCCTGTGAAGAGTGAGGGCACGAGTGTGGCTGCCTGCCTCTCCTCTCTGGGGAGTGTCTCCTACTCAGCACGTGCTGTACCATTCTGTATTTTTGCTTTTCTCAGAAGAGAAGCTTTCTGCTTAGTGATTCTGTTTTTGATTTAATCCTGTATCTCCGGTGGCTCCATGGTAAAGAATTCTCCTTCCAGTGCAGGAGACCTGGGCTCGATCCCTGGGTCGGGAAGACCCCCTGGAGGAGGGCATGGCAACCCACTCCAGTATTCCTACCTGGAGAATCCCATGGACAAAAGAGTCTGGCGGGCTGCAGTCCATGGGGTCGCAAAGAGTGGGACACGGCTGAGCACTGCGCTGGACTCATCTGTATTTGAACTTGGTTCTGTCATGAACGGGAACTGTGTCCTCAGCTGAGATCAGCGAGGTTTTGTGGTGGGTGTTTTGCTTTAAAGAAGTGTTTTCAGTAGCTTCCCCCTGGTATGTGTGGGTCAGCCTCGTGAAACTACCTGAGATGTAAAACTTCCACTTTGCACTCCTCTGGGAGGGAGGAAATGAGTTCTCCCAATTTAGAATGCACCCCAGCAAAGCTTTCTTGATGGCTCTTTTAAAGTCTTGCTCTGACTTGCAGAACTCAGAATCTCATTTCTTGAACTATAGTGTGCTTTGATGTAAGAACAGTTGAAGTTCCAGAAATACAGTGTCTCAGTGTAGAAGGATGCAGCCTCTCCTGGCCATCCGGAAAGTGGATCCTCTCTGTGTGTGAGAACAGACCCAACACCCTATGTGGGGGTGGGGGGCGCTGCTGGGAGGAGTCCCGCCTGCCCAGTTTCTGCCTCTTGTCTGCCTCCCTCCCCAAGTGAACCCCCCTCCCCTGACCCTTGAGACTTCAGTGGGAGGATTCCCAGGCACCCCCACCCCCTTCCCCCCAGACTGTTACATGCCCCTTATCATTTGGCCTTTTTCACGTGTCAAGCGGACCATGTTTATTACTGGCCCTCATGGTGAGCTTTGCCAACCAGATTGCAGACGCCCTGAGGGCAGCAGCCCTGTCACTTTTGTGCAGGCTGGATGCCCTGTGCCTAGGATATGTCTGCTTATCATTGGGGAAGGCAATGGCACCCCACCCCAGTACTTTTGCCTGGAAAATCCCATGGACGGAGGATCCTGGTAGGCTCCAGTCCATGGGGTCGCTAAGAGTCGGACACGACTGAGCGACTTCACTTTCACTTTTCATTTTCATGCATTGGGGAAGGAAATGGCAACCCACTCCAGTATTCTTGCCTGGAGAATCGTGTCCGTGTGCTGACCAAGGAGACAGGAAAGCCATCAGAAACACTTAATCTGTGTCCGTGAGCATCAGTGTTCATGAAATTGGGTGAAACACAAGTCAATCTGAGAATGAAGAAGAGAAAGTTGGTATGATACGGGAATTGCCGAAAATCCTGAAAGTCACATTGTGCCAGAAGATTAGATTTATAATCATGCTGACCGGCTTCCCATTGTGGATTTGAACGAACCTGAAAATAAGCCCCCAGGGCCTCCCTCCCAATCAGCTGCTTGGTGTTATTTCTGTCCTGACTGTGCCGCTGTCCACGCGTCGGCTGTGCGCCCTGCCACTGCTGCCGTCCCCCCTGCAGCCCGCCGTGCTGCGTGCGTCTGGAGCCCGTGTGATTCTGCCCGGCCTTACTGATCAGGTTCTCCTCAGAAGTTCACCGTGGTATCTGATTTCCGTGTTTCCTTTCTTGGAAAACGTGGCTCTCCTTCTCCCCGCCCAGGGTCTCATGGATTTGGAAACTATTTTTGTGATTGTTTACTGCCTGGCGTGGTGACCTTCTGATAGCTGCTGAGTTGTGGAAATAGGTTTGATGGTGGAGATACAAGAGGACAGGCTCTCAAAGAGGTTTTTCCCCTCTGTTTTTAAAATGTTCTTAATCATGCCCAAACTGATTTAAACATTAAAAACAGTTATCCTGAACTTTTCTCACACTAATGAGAGTTCTGGACGGAGCACAGAACACACGTGTGAGCAACACACACTGAAAGTGAAAGTCGCTCGGTCGTGTCTGACTCTTTGCAACCCCAGGGACTACACAGTCCATGGAATTCTCCAGGCCAGAATACTGGAGGGGGGAGCTGTTCCCACCTCCAGGGGATCTTCCCAACCCAGGTCTCCCACATTGCAGGCGGATTCTTTACCAGCTGAGCCACAAGGGAAGCCCGAGAAGACTGGAGTGGGTAGCCTGTCCCTTCTCCAGCGGATCTTCCCAACCCAGGAATCGAACTGGGGTCTCCTGCATTGCAGGCGATTCTTTACCAACTGACCTATCAGTAGAAGTTACTTTACATGTACATTTGCTGTTGTAATCTTAAGCTTTCTTGTTAGCTGTGAGGTGTCACCCAGGGAACTGGCTTCAGAAAGCTGCAAATTATTGAATTTGCTAAAGAAACAGATCTCTTTTTCACGTCATCTGCATGTGGCGGGGGTTCTGTGCATCGTATTAATATGATGGTTGCTTAAGGCTCACCTACAAATTGGTGCAGGAACAACAGCTGATGAAAGGGACCAGAGTGGGGAGAGAGGTAGTGTTGTTACTTGTTTCACTGGAAACAATGTTGGTATAAAAAGTTATGTATAAATATATAGAGCTGCTGCTGCTGCTGCTGCTAAGTCGCTTCAGTCATGTCCGACTCTGTGCAACCCCATAGACAGAAGCTCACCAGGCTCCCCCCGTCCCTGGGATTCTCCAGGCAAGAATACTGGAGTGGGTTGCCATTTCCTTCTCCAATGAATGAAAGTGAAAAGTGAAAGTGAAGTCGCTCAGTCGTGTCCGACTCTTAGCAACCCCATGGACTGGAGCCTACCAGGATCCTCTGTCCATGGGATTTTCCAGGCAAAAGTACTGGGGTGGGGTGCCTGGGTTTTATTAAAAAAAAAGGATTTGTTCAGTTTGATTGATGATTGGTTGCTGGTCGTCTTCCAGGTAACCTATCATTTCTATTTCAATTTCCTGAGGCCATACCGTTGGGTGCATGCAGAAATACTGAGTGTGAAAATGAAAATCTGTAAATCATTTTCTCTGTTAAAACATGAACCCAGAATCTTGGCTCTCGAAGATACCTTATCTCAAAGGAGTTACACGTTGCAGAGAAGAGAGAACTTATGCTGCGCTTCTTCAACGAGCCAGAAGATTTATGTCACCAGATCACCTTTCCAATGGTTGTTTTATTTAAACTTATGGTTAGTAAGTTTAGAACAGTAAACTGACTCTTGGAAATTATTTTTACCTGTGAAAGGATGTATTTGAGATTATTTCCGTAGCTATTGAAATACTATCTTACTTCTTAGTTTTTGGTTTAGTAATGAACTCAGCTATAAAGGAGTCTTGGTTGTCTGTTTGATGAAACAGAACACTAAATTCATCGAAGTAAGTATTCTGATTTGTTGAACTTCCTCTTGCCTTTACAGTTTCCTTTAAAGGTTTGAAATGCCAGGGCACTGTGTGAAGAACAGGTGGTTGTCGTTTTATCTTTTTTCAGTTCAGTTCAGTCACTGAGTCGTGTCAGACTCTTTGCAGCCCCATGGACTGCAGCATGCCAGGCCTCCCTGTCCATCACCAACTCCCAGAGTTTATTCAGACTCATGCCCATTGAGTCAGTGATGCCATCCAACATCTCATCCTCTATTGTCCCCTTCTCCTCCCGCCTTCAATATTTCCCAGCATTGGGGTCTTTTCCAATGACTCAGTTCTTCGCATCAGGTGGCCAAAGGATTGGAGTTTCAGCTTCAGCATCAGTTCCTCCAGTGAATATTCAGGGTTGATTTCCTTTAGGATGGACTGGATCTTCTTGCAGTCCAAGGGACTCTCAGGAGTCTTCTCCAACACCACAGTTCAAAAGCATCAATTCTTTAGCACTCAGCTTTCTTTAGAGTCCAACTCTCACATCCATACATGACCACTGGAAAAACCATAGCCTTGACGAGACGGACCTTTGTTGGCAAAGTAATGTCTCTTCTTTTTAATATGCTGTCTAGGTTGGTCATAACTTTTCTTCCAAGGAATAAGCCCCTTTTAATTTCATGGCTGCAATCACTATCTGCAGTGATTTTGGAGCCCCAAAATAAAGTCAGTCACTGTTTCCACTGTTTCCCCATCTATTTGCCGTGAAGTGATGGGACCAGCTGCCAGCGCACTAAGCGCCTCGGCTGAGGCCGAGAGCAGCTACCCCACGACCGAGGTCAGGAAGGGCGGCCGTGAGGAGAGACCCCTCCTCCGAGGTCAGGAAGGGCGGCCGTGAGGAGAGACCCCTCCTCCGAGGTCAGGAAGGGCGGCCGTGAGGAGAGACCCCTCCTCCGAGGTCAGGAAGGGCGGCCGTGAGGAGATTCCCACCCTCCGAGGTCAGGAAGGGCGGCCGTGAGGAGATACCCCTCCTCCGAGGTCAGGAAGGGCGGCGGTGAGGAGATACCCCTCCGAGGTCAGGAAGGGTGGCGGTGAGGAGATCCCCTCCTCCGAGGGTCAGGAAGGGCGGCGGTGAGGAGATACCCCTCCTCCGAGGTCAGGAAGGGCGGCCGTGAGGAGATACCCCTCCTCCGAGGTCAGGAAGGGGCGGCCGTGAGGAGATACCCCTCCTCCGAGGTCAGGAAGGGCGGCCGTGAGGAGATACCCCTCCTCCGAGGTCAGGAAGGGCGGCCGTGAGGAGATACCCCTCCTCCGAGGTCAGGAAGGGCGGCCGTGAGGAGATACCCCTCCTCCGAGGTCAGGAAGGGCGGCGGTGAGGAGATACCCCTCCTCCGAGGTCAGGAAGGGCGGGGGGGGCGGTGAGGAGATACCCCACTCCGAGGTCAGGAAGGGTGGCGGTGAGGAGATACCCCTCCTCCGAGGTCAGGAAGGGCGGCCGTGAGGAGATACCCCTCCTCCGAGGTCAGGAGGGGCGGCGGTGAGGAGATACCCCTCCTCCGAGGTCAGGAAGGGTGGCGGTGAGGAGATACCCCTCCTCCGAGGTCAGGAAGGGTGGCGGTGAGGAGATACCCCTCGTCCGAGGTCAGGAGGGGCGGCGGTGAGGAGATACCCCTCCTCCGAGGTCAGGAAGGGTGGCGGTGAGGAGATACCCCTCCTCCGAGGTCAGGAGGGGCGGCGGTGAGGAGATAACCCCTCGTCCAAGGTAAAGAGCGATGGCTGTGCTTTGCTGGAGCAGCTGGGAAGAGATACCCCATGCCCAAGGTAAGGGAAACCCAAGTAAGATGGTAGGTGTTGCAAGAGGGCATCAGAGGGCAAACACACTGAAACCATACTCACAGAAAACTAGTCAATCTAATCACACTAGGACCACAGCCTTGTCTAACTCAATGAAACTAAGCCATGCCCGTGGGGCAACCCAGGATGGGCGGGTCATGGTGGAGAGATCTGACAGGATGTGGTCTGCTGGAGAAGGGAATGGCAAACCACTTCAGTATTCTTGCTGTGAGAACCGCATCAGATCAGATCAGATCAGTCGCTCAGTCGTGTCCGACTCTTTGCGACCCCATGAACCGCAGCACGCCAGGCCTCCCTGTCCATCACCAGCTCCCGGAGGTCACTCAGACTCGCATCCATCGAGTCAGTGATGCCATCCAGCCATCTCATCCTCTGTCGTCCCCTTCTCCTCCTGCCCTCAATCCCTCCCAGCATCAGAGTCTTCTCCAATGAGTCAACTCTTCGCATGAAGTGGCCAAAATACTGGAGTTTCAGCTTTAGCATCATTCCTTCTAAAGAAATTCCAGGATTGATCTCCTTCAGAATGGACTGGTTGGATCTTCTTGCAGTCCAAGGGACTCTCAAGAGTCTTCTCCAACAGCACAGTTCAAAAGCATCAACTCTTCGGCGCTCAGCCTTCTTCACAGTCCAGGTCTCACATCCATACATGACCACAGGAAAGACCATAGCCTTGACTAGGCGAACCTTTGTTGGTAAAGTAATGTCTCTGCTTTTGAATATGCTATCTAGATTGGTCATAACTTTCCTTCCAAGGAGTAAGCGTCTTTTAATTTCATGGCTGCAGTCACCATCTGCAGTGATTTTGGAGCCCAGAAAAACAAAGTCTGACACTGTTTCCACTGTTTCCCCATCTATTTCCCATGCAGTGATGGGACCAGATGCCATGATCTTCGTTTTCTGAATGTTGAGCTTTAAGCCAACCTTTTCACTCTCCACTTTCACTTTCATCAAGAGGCTTTTTAGCCCCTCTTCACTTTCTGCCATAAGGGTGGTGTCATCTGCATATCTGAGGTTATTGATATTTCTCCCAGCAATCTTGATTCCAACTTCTGTTTCTTCTAGTCCAGCATTTCTCATGATGTACTCTGCATATAAGTTAAATAAACATGGTGACAATATGCAGCCTTGACGTATTCCTTTTCCTATTTGGAACCAGTCTGTTGTTCCATGACCAGTTCTAACTGTTGCTTCCTGACCTGCATACAGATTTCTTAAGAGGCAGATCAGGTGGTCTGGTATTCCCATCTCTTTCAGAATTTTCCATAGTTTATTGTGATCCACACAGTCAAAAGCTTTGGCACTATGAAAAGGCAAAATGATAGGATACTGAAAGAGGAACTCCCCAGGTCAGCAGGTGCCCAATATGCTACTGGAGATCAGTGGAGAAATAACTCCACAAAGAATGAAGAGATGGAGCCAAAGCAGTCTATCACCAGTTACATCCCAGCTGTGGATGTGACTGGTGACAGAAGCAAGGTCTGATGCTGTAAAGAGCAATATTGCATAGGAACCTGGAATGTCAGGTCCATGAATCAGGGCAAATTGGAAGTGGTCAAACAAGAGATGGCAAGAGTGAATGTAGACATTCTAGGAATCAGCAAACTCAAATGGACTGGAATGGGTGAATTTAACGCAGAGGACCATTATATCTACTACTGCGGGCAGGAATCCCTAAGAAGAAATGGAGTGGCCATCATGGTCAACAAAAGAGTCCGAAATGCAGTACTTGGATGCAATCTCAAAAACGACAGAATGATCTCTGTTTGTTTCCAAGGCAAACCATTCAGTGTCACAGTAATCCAAGTGTATGCCCCAACCAGGAACGCTCAAGAAGCTGAAGTTGAACAGTTCTATGAAGACCTACAAGACCTTTTAGAACTAACAGCCAAAAAAGATGTCCTTTTCATTATAGGGGACTGGAATGCAAATGTAGGAAGTCAAGAAACACCTGGAGTAACAGGCAAATTTGGCCTTGGGATACGGAATGAAGCAGGGCAAAGACTAATAGAGTTTTGCCAAGAAAATGCACTGGTCATAGCAAATACCCTCTTCCAGCAACACAAGAGAAGACTCTATACAGGGACATCACCAGATGGTCAACACCGAAATCAGATCAATTATATTCTTTGCAGCCAAAGATGGAGAAGCTCTATACAATCAGCAAAAACAAGACCAGGAGCTGACTGTGGCTCAGACCATGAACTCCTTATTGCCAAATTCAGACATAAATTGAAGAAAGTAGGGAAAACCACTAGACCATTCAGGTACGACCTAATCAAATCCCTTATGATTATACAGTGGAAGTGAGAAATAGATTTAAGGGCCTAGATCTCATAGATAGAGTGCCTGATGAACTATGGAATGAGGTTTGTGACATTGTACAGGAGACAGGGACCAAGACCATCCCCATGGAAAAGAAATGCAAAAAAGCAAAATGGCTGTCTGGGGAGGCCTTACAAGTAGCTGTGAAAAGAAGAGAAGCGAAAAGCAAAGGAGAAAAGGAAAGATATAAACATCTGAATGCAGAGTTCCAAAGAATAGCAAGAAGAGATAAGAAAGCCTTCTTCAGCGATCAATGCAAAGAAATAGAGGAAAACAACAGAATGGGAAAGACTAGGGATCTCTTCACGAAAATCAGAGATACCAAAGGAACATTTCATGCAAAGATGGGCTCAATAAAGGACAGATATGGTATGGACCTAACAGAAGCAGAAGATATTAAGAAGAGGTGGAAAAAATACACAGAAGAACTGTACAAAAAAGAGCTTCACGACCCAGATAATCACGATGGTGTGATCACTGACCTAGAGCCATACATCCTGGAATGTGAAGTCAAGTGGGCCTTAGAAAGCATCACTAGGAACAAAGCTAGTGGAGGTGATGGAATTCCAGTTGAGCTTTTCCAAATCCTGGAAGATGATGCTGTGAAAGTGCTGCACTCAATATGCCAGCAAATATGGAAAACTCAGCAGTGGCCACAGGATTGGAAAAGGTCAGTTTTCATTCCAATCCCAAAGAAAGGCAATGCCAAAGAATGCTCAAACTACAGCACAATTGCACTCATCTCACACACTAGTAAAGTAATACTCAAAATTCTCCAAGCCAGGCTTCAGCAATATGTGAACCGTGAACTTCCTGATATTCAAGCTGGTTTTAGAAAAGGCAGAGGAACCAGAGATCAAATTGCCAACATCTGCTGCATCATGGAAAAAGCAAGAGAGTTCCAGAAAAACATCTATTTCTGCTTTATTGACTATGCCAAAGCCTTTGACTGTGTAGATCACAATAAACTGTGGAAAATTCTGAGAGAGATGGGAATACCAGACCACCTGATCTGCCTCTTGAGAAATCTGTATGCAGGTCAGGAAGCAACAGTTAGAACTGGTCATGGAACAACAGACTGGTTCCAAATAGGAAAAGGAGTATGTCAAGGCTGTATATTGTCACCCTGTTTATTTAACTACTATGCAGAGTACATCATGAGAAACGCTGGACTGGAAGAAACACAAGCTGGAATCAAGATTGCTGGGAGAAATATCAATAACCTCAGATATGCAGATGACACCACCTTTATGGCAGAAAGTGAAGAGGAACTCAAAAGCCTCTTGATGAAAGTGAAAGTGGAGAGTGAAAAGGTTGGCTTAAAGCTCAACATTCAGAAAACGAAGATCATGGCATCTGGTCCCATCACTTCATGGGAAATAGATGGAGAAACAGTGGAAACAGTGTCAGACTTTATTTTTCTGGGCTCCAAAATCACTGCAGATGGTGACTGCAGCCATCAAATTAAAAGACGCTTACTCCTTGGAAGGAAAGTTATGACCAACCTAGAGAGCATATTCAAAAGCAGAGACATTACTTTGCCAACAAAGGTTTGTCTAGTCAAGGCTATGGTTTTTCCTGTGGTCATGTATGGATGTGAGAGTTGGACTGTGAAGAAGGCTGAGCGCCGAAGAATTGATGCTTTTGAACTGTGGTGTTGGAGAAGACTCTTTACAGTCCCTTGGACTGCAAGGAGATCCAACCAGTCCATTCTGAAAGAGATCAGCCCTGGGATTTCTTTGGAAGGAATGATGCTAAAGCTGAAACTCCAGTATTTTGGCCACCTCATGCGAAGAGTTGACTCATTGGAGAAGACTCTGATGCTGGGAGGGATTGGGGGCAGGAGGAGAAGGGGATGACAGAGGATGAGATGGCTGGATGGCATCACTGACTCGATGAATGTGAGTCTGAGTGACCTCCGGGAGTTGGTGATGGACAGGGAGGCCTGGCATGCTGTGGTTCATGGGGTCGCAAAGAGTCGGACAGGACTGAACGACTGATCTGATCTGATCTGATCTGATATGGTGGCTGTCTTGCAGGCTGGAAAGGAGTCAATACTGAGATTCAAAACTTAAGCGGCAGAGTGACCCCCTGGACTGTGCAGTCCATGGAAAGTGATCAGGTTGGCCTGAGCTGCGCCAAGGGTGCTGAAGGTGGGCAGGGAGACTCAGGGATGGAGCCAGTGCTGAGGAGGCACCAGCCCAGCAGTGTCTGTCCTCCTGCTGCGGTCCTGCCCCAGAGCGGAGTGGGGGCCTGGATGGCCCCTGTGCTTGCTTTGAGTTGGGTCAGAGCTCCTGAACCCAGGGCTGTCATTGGAAACAGACATTTGAGAATCTTGCTGCCTTCGGTTAATCATAATGTAATTGGTCATTGATTGTATAAACCAGTCTCTTATTCTTTGATTAGTTATGTTGAAAGCACAACTGAGGGAAAAAGAAGACACTTGCATATTTGCAGTGAGATGGACTGAGCGTCCCTCTGAACGCAGAGTGAGCAGGCCCAGGACACGGCCGGTTAGAGCGTTGCAGGGTCAGCTGACGTTAGGTCGGACTTTCCATTGTTAATCCTGCTTTTGGTTTTTATAACCTCTGGTTAAACATTCTTTCCAGGGAACAATTTGTATACAGATCTTCAGTGTGGGAACACATATCCTATGACCCACTTACAGTCCTCTTTAAACAGTCAGATGAATGTTAAGGGCTTTTAAGATGAAGTCAGATTTTATGTTTTAAGATATTTCAAAATATTTATTCTCTGGGGACCAGCAACTGAAAATTATTTTATTCATTCCTGGAGGGGCTGCATCATTTTTAGTACTATGCTCAGAATAGCTACTAAGCTCTGATGATACACTTTAAAAAAACAGAAAATGTAATGACTCTTAACGGCTTTGAATGTGTTTTAAGAAGTTGTTAGAATGAATAAAGAATTTGTATCATTTAAAAGTTAAACTTTAGATTCCACTGATTTAAGAAAAAGAAGGGGTGGGTGTCCTCGTTTTGTGTTTACTTGAATTACTTGATCCATATTGCCCTTGGGGTACAAACAGACGTGTTAATTTGTTAATTTAAGAGCACAGTGCTGTGTTAGTCCTGGCTCTCCAGAGAAAGCAAACCAAGAGGATATGTATATAAACACACACTCAAGTTATATCTCTCTCTGTACATGTGGTTACCTTAATATGTAGCCTGCCATGTATCTAGCTCTGTACACACTCACACACTCACACACACACAGATGCATACGTGTAGAGAGATCTGTCGTGAGGAATCGGCTCACGTGGTCACGGAGGCTTGGGTGCCCCAGGTCTGCCATCTGCACGCTAGAGACCGGAGGGGCTGGTGGTGGTGGTGTCGTATCCGAGGCCGGAAGCTCCTGAACCCGCAGCATGGGTGCTGTGAGTGGGCGGGCGAGTGTGTAGCCCGGAGGACCCCCGTGCGGCGGGGCGGTCCGGCCGGGGCAGGGCGGAGGCTCTGCAGCTCTGGGACGCCCTCCTCTCCCCGCCCGTCTGTCCTCTGCGAGCGTTGAAGGGTGGGGCGATGCTCCCCCGCACTGGGGGCCGGTGTGCGTGTTGGGGGGCAGGTGGCTTAACTCCGCGCTCCGACTCCAGCCTCCGCCGGAAACTCTCTCCCAGATGCTCAGAAATCACGTTCAGCCAAGACCTGGGCAGCCCTGACCCAGTCGACCTGACACATAAAATGCACCATTCCCAGCACCACCAATAATTCTTTCCTACGGGCTCAGTCATGCTATTTCCGAAAGTGCTTGTTCCCTGCTTGACTCAGATGAATCCAGAAGACAGTGTTCTGATGAGAATATTACTGTAGCACCAAGTTTTCTTTTCCTGGAGATGCATACAAGATACCTAGCGACGCCTTCGCCCACCCCCAGTGCTGAGGACTGCCGTCCAAATCCACTGTGCGACCGGGAAAGGAGGCGGGTTCCGGGCGGTCTCTGGAGGTTTCCGTCCGCTGCTGCAGACGTGGCGGACTCATAGGATCCATCCGAGTTTCAGCGTGCCTCCATCTTCCTAAGTCCACTCGCTGATACTTTATCACAAGGCGAGCAAGCCCACTTGCACTGTCAGAGATGAGGAGTTTTTATGCAGTTAGTTTTCTTTAAGACTTTTTGAATGACTTAGGCTTTAATAAAACCTGTGTTTATTGAGTATGCTGTTGTCTGGAATGCTAGAATTAAACTAACAGTTTTTCTAAATGAATAATTATCACTATAATTATACTTTCAGAGATTCAGCATTTTTTCCCCCTGGAAATGTTTTGTTTTCCTTCTTCCTACCATTTATTAGAAGATTGGCCCAAGAAGAGAAGAATGGTTTTGTGTTTTTTTTTTAAGTTTTTCTTTCCAGCAAGTGGGAGTTGTCAGAAGATTGACTTTTCTAAATCAGTAGAAAGTTTTTGCTGTGTTTTCTAGGTAAACAGTAAAGGGATAGTCATGAAATTTTTTTTTTTTAAACTGTATTTACTTGGTTGCACTGGTTCAGTTTGGGCAGACAGGATCTTCACTCTTCGGTGTGGCCGAGATCTTTAGTTGTGGCCTGTGAAGTCTTGGTTGCAGCATGTGGGATCTTGTTCCCCAACCAGGGGTTGAACCTGGGCCCTTCAATTGGGAGCGGGAAGTCTTAGCCACTGGATCACCAGGGAAGTCCCAGTCATAAATTTTATGTAGTATTTTGTTTTGGGCTTCCCTGGTGGCTCAGATGGGCAAGAATCTGCCTGCAGTGCGGAGACTCAGGTTCAGTCCCTAGGTTGGGAAGATCCCCTGGAGGAGGACATGGCTGTCCACTCCAGTGTTCTTGCCTGGAGAGTCTTATGGACAGAGGAGCCTGGCGGGCTGCAGTCCCTGGGGTCGCAAAGAGTCAGATATGGCTGAGCAACTAACATGCGCGCATACAGTGCTTTTTGGGCTTAGAGGGGGTGTGGTGCCTTTGATACTATTTTATTTGGTGTATCCCTTAGTATCTTTTATATTTTTAATGTGTTTAGAAACAAGTTGTAAGAGACATCAAGTTTAACAGAGATCACTTCTGTTTTAACTCAGCGGATTAGGACCCTTCACACTGGGAAACTGGCGCGTGGAGGGGGCGTAGGCTCTCATTGCCCTGGGAGGGGCGTTTGGCAGAGGTGGAATGCTCTGCAGCATGTAGCCCTGAGAGAGACACACCCCTTCTCCTGTGTGTCTTTTGTCTTGTATTCTTGCACATAGGGAAGTGCATTGGGAGGCCTTTAGAGGCACTGGCCTCCCAATATTCCACCTACTATATGTGAGAATTCCAGTTGCTCCATATCTCGGTTTTATTTTGCCAGAATTAAAAAATTTTAGCCTGTCTGATGCATATGAAACTGTCCTTTTGTTAGTTTGATTTGCCTATCCCTGATTTTAAAGAGCTGATACTGAATATTTTTTCAGATACTTTTCTGGAAATTACTTGTTCATGTCTTTTGCCAGTAACAAAAATCGGCTTGACTTGTTTATCGAGCTCTTCACAAATCCTGGATGTTAGTTCTGGGTTGGTATATGTGTTACGAGTATTTTTCATGGTCTCTGACTTTTCTGCGTTTTTCAGTTGTGCCCCTGATAAACAGAGATCACTGAACTTTCTCAGTGTTTCCTGGTTCTTCTTTTTATCCTGAAGTACATTTCCTTCTACTTTGAGATCATAAAGATACGGGTCTGTTTTTCCCATTTAGCACTCTGGCCCAGTGTGTGTCGTGGAAGGCGGTGGTCCCCTCCCTCACGTTTATGCGCGTGTAAGCGTGTATGATCTTACAGTACCCAGTACCCGGTAACCTCGGTACCGCTTAGCCACGTACCCGCACACCTTCCACTCGCCCCTCATGCCTCTTCCGTCGCGTGTAGTTTCCATGCAGGAACAGTTCCGTTTCTGGCCTCTATTTCTGCTCCCTTGGTCTTTGCTTTTTCCTGCCGCAGTTACATTTTCAGTGTATCTTCAATTCTGTCTGCCCTTTGCCTTGTTGGTGTTTTTCAAAACTTGGCTATTTTTGACTCCCTTTTCTTTCATATTTTAGAATTAGTTTCATAGATATACAAACACACACTTTTTTTTTTTTTCCAGAAATTTGTCTATCTCATCTAAGGTTTTAGATTTACTAATGAAAAATGTTCCTTTTTGTATTCCCTCTCTTCTCTCACCCCACATTTCTTGCTCTGCTGAATTTGTAGTTACCCTTATTATTTTTCTCTGCAGTCTCCTTTTTTCCTCAATCAGTCTTGCCATCGGTTTGTCGGTTTTTATTATTTTTTTTAAAGGAGCCAGCTTTTGGTTTTGTGGAGTTTTACTGTCTTTATTTTCCATGTCATTTATTCTCACTCAATTTTTAATGTATTGGTATGACTTGGAAATTGAGTGGATGTGGGGAAACAGGGCTGAATTTCTATGCCAGGATTTCCATTGCAAGGGTCAGGTGGATGGTGGTGGTTAACAGCTGAAGTGCAGATAGTCGGAAGCAATTTGGGGGAAGTTGTTAAGTTCACTTTTGGATAGCAAGGTGGACCTGAGGTCCTGGTTTTGGTATTTGCTGTTGCTGGAGATAGTGGAGGGCGATGGGGAGAGGGAAAGCCAGAACGCCTGTAGGTCAGGGAGAGCCTTCCTGACCCAGCAATACCACCACCATCCCTGTTTCCATTTAATTAAAAAAAACCTCTGTACTTCCCAGCCAGCCCAAATGATAAAAGAATCCGCCTGCCCGTGCGGGATATGCAAGAAATACAGGTTTGATCTCTGGGTCGGAAGAGCCTCTGGAGGAGGAAATGGCAGCCCATTCCAGTATTCTTGCCTGAAAGGTCCCACGGACCAAGGAGCCTGGTGGGCTGCGGTGTGTGTGGTCGCCGAGAATTGGACATGACTAAGTGTACAGCACTTCCACACGGTGCTCCCAGGCGGTTGTGCATCCGTTTGTAGTAATGGACAGACACATTTGTATGTTCCAATCAAGAAACAGGACAGGGAACCGTCTCCTCCTCCAAGGCCCCAGGCAGTCAAAGCAGCCGATACCTGTGTGTGGGCCCAGTCCCACTGACTGCCTCTGAGTTCTGTGAGGCACACATGATGGAAGAGAAAAGCTCATCCTAGAGTCTGATTCTCGAAAATTACCTGTTTCAGCCACTAAACATATTCCCCTGTTGTACTGAATTTTCTATTTTAATGTAAAGAGAGGGCAAAGATTGACTTTTTAAAACTCAGTTTTAGTTTATGTTTAACATTTAAGCTGAGTATGAGCTGGTGTTTTTCACTTGAAGACATTTATTGATCTACTATATTTAAGGAAGAAAAGTAATTGTCTTAAAATTATCTGAGGTGCTTGCTTTAATATCACCCCTGCTGTAGCTTCTGTTTCCAGAAGCATTTATCTTCACATTTTTCTTACTATGAAGATTAAAAGTTAATAATTTGCCAATTAAAAATAATTCAGACCTTTAGGGACCCCTGTATACTAGGAAAATGGTAAAGAGTTTAATGTTACTAGTTCTAAAGCTGAATTCTTCTGAGCCACTCAAAGGACATTATTGTTTACAGATTAGTGTGCAAAAAGCTATATTTAAGGTAAGGAAGAGGTCAGAAGGGGTCATTGCAGGCTTGTTTAGTGTAGCAATCAAGTGAAAAGTGGCAAGACAACAGAATTCTTGAATGACTTCTTGATTTTGTCCAAATTTTAGCTACCTAGCTTTGAAATAATAAGCATATGTGGGAAATGATAAATTTACAGTTTGGAGTAAACGTCCCAAGAATAGCCATCCAGTTTGATTTCAGAGGTGGACCTTACTGACCCTGGGTTCCCTCAGTCACTGGCCTTGACAGATCTGTTAGGGATGCAGTTAGCGTCAAAGGACAGTGGTGGCACAAACGTAAGGGGTTTGTTTTTCTCCCATGATATCGAACCTGGATGCAGAAAGCTGCTGGCTGTGGTGTCCTGTCCAGTGGCATCGGGGCGGGGGTCTGTGCTTCTTTGGTGTTTTTCCCAAGGAGAAACATGGCTGCTCCAGTTGGCGATGTGGCATCCCCTTTGTGGGCAGGAGGCACGTGGTGGAGGGGGTGGGAAGCAGCTTTCCCTGGGGCAAGAGATTCTTGCTGGTGTTTGCACACCCAGGTCCCGTGGTCGGTCGGTCTGTTGTCCTCACCAGAAGGCGGGCTGGGAGGTGAATCATTGGTGAAAATCTGGTCTGATCAGTTCCATCCTACAGTTGGAGCTACTAGTTCATTCATTTACTTTAGTGCCATTACTGAAATATTTGGATTTAAGCCTGTCCTTTTAGTATCATTTACCTCTATTCTGGCTCAGACGGTAAAGCGTCTGTCTACGATGCGGGAGACCCGGGTTCGATCCCTGGGTTGGGAAGATCCCTTGGAGAAGGAAATGGCAATCCACTCCAGTACTATTGCCTGGAAAATCCCATGGACAGAGGAGCCTGGTAGGCTACAGTCCATGGGGTCGCAAAGAGTCGGACACGACTGAGCGACTTCACGTTCACGTTCACGTTCACGTTCACGTTCACCTCTATTCCAGCTGGTCTTTGCTGCTGTTTGCCTCCTCCCTTGTGCCTTTGTCAGTCATTCCATTGTTGGTGCTGCTGTTTCAGCCCTGCCCCTGTCACCTTGCTAATTATACACTCTTTCCGTGTTCTGTTAAGAGAGTGCCTGCCTGCCTGGGAGATTTCCGTGCTTCCCTGGCCTGTTAGAGCCAGCGTCAGGTTAGGACTCTTGTCACTTCATGGGCAGTGCATCGTCTCTTTTTATAGATCTCAGTTTTCTGTTGAATTTCTCTGTGTTTTCAACTAATTTATAGAAATAGTAATCCTGATTATAAGGTTTTGTTTTTGATGATTCTAAGATCCGGTTCACTTTTGAGACCGTCTGTTGTCCACTCCCCCATCTCCCAGTGGTTCCCCCCAGCTCTTGAGCTTTCCTGTCTGGTCTCTTGGCCAGCCTGGTTACTGTTCCTGCACAGCAGGCTCTGTGTATGAACACTCACAGAGGCCCTGAATGATGTCACCTTCTCCAGGGAGGGTCAGTTTTCGGGAAGACACGTTCCCTTTCACCTGGACCGGTGGAAGCTGGTCATTCTGGGTCTCGACTGCCGCGTGGGTGCTCGCCCAGACCTCCGCCCCCAGGCACTCTCTGAACTCCTGCTGTCTGCCCAGCAGCAGGATTCTGCTGGGACCTCTGTGTTGCTTCTTGTCCTGTCTGCAGTGGCTTTCTCTCTGGTTTTAGGTTGTCATCCTGGACTTACTCTCACTGGCTGCCTTCCCTCAATTTTGTCCTTGTTCATGTTGAGTTGTTGCGATTCCTAGTGTTTAGATAGTAACTCTCATGGTCTGTGATATGCAGACTATGGTTTATTGTATATGATTTTATTAATCTGTGGGCTTTTAGTGGCAGAGGGCTGTGTCTGCCTGCATCGCGGTAGGGAGGGAGTAGCGGAAGTGAGTCCTGCCAGAATGAGCCCTGTAGGGCAGCCACACAGTAGTTCAGTCTCTGGTGGTGGTGTTTAGTTGCTTACTTGTATCCGACTCTTTGTGACCCCATGGACTGTAGCCTGCCAGGCTCCTCTGTCCATGGGATTCTCCAGGTAAGAATCCTGGAATGGATTGCCATTCCTTCTCCAGGGGATCTTCCCAACCCAGGGATAGAACCCGTGTCTCCTGCATTGGCAGGTGGGTTCTTTATCACTGAGCCACCAGGGAAGTTCAGTTTTAACTTGAGTATAAACGTAATAGGTCTGTATCCTGTTTTATCTCATTGATTCACTTTATTCCTTTGATAAACCCAGAGTATGTAGCGGAGTACTTAGTGGAGTGGGCAGGTTCCAAGGTTAGCGGAGACGGTTTCAGATTAAAAGGGCAAATGTAGTATTTCCCAAGTACTGGATGTTCACCTGGCCAAAGTGTGACAGACATGTGCTTTAGCTCAGGCGTGGGCAGACTATGGCCTGTGGCCAAATGTGGCCCCAGCTGGTTGTTCTGAATGAGGTTACACGGGAACACAGCCCCCTCTTCCTTGGTGGACGGTCCACGGCAGCTTTGCCATCAGGGTTCAGTGACTGATGCCAGCTTGTGACCCTGGAAATGTTTGCTCTCTGGCCCTTCGCTGAACAAGGGTGCCAGTCCCTGCTTTAGATCATCAGACTTAAGTGACTGAATTCCTTCATAGAATCCTTCATTAATATGCTGTGAAATTGGCCACCACTGGAAAAAAAAAGCCTCTGTCTTTCTTGTTCAGTTCAGGTCAGTCGCTCAGTTGTGCCCGACTCTTTGTGACCCCATGGACTGCAGCACACCAGGCCTCCCTGTCCGTCACCACCTCCAGGAGTTAACTCACACTCATGTCCGTCGCATCCTCTGTCGTCCCCTCCTCCTGCCTTCAGTTTCTGGGCGCTGCTTTTTTGTGCCTCTGTCTCTCCTATGTCTGAATCTCACCCTGCTGATACTCCGCTGGGAGAGGGCCAGTGGCCCTGGCAGGCAGGGTGTCTGCCCGGGGCTGTGTGAGCCTTGAGGAGGTAGCAGGACTGGGTCACAGACAGGAAACGTGGGAAGGTCGCCCCGAAGGCCCTGCCGGTTGGGAGTCGTCAGCCTGGGGGAGCCCTTTGTTCGGCAGGGCTTTTAATAACCCTCGTGGCAGTGCAGAGAACAGCGTGGTTTAGATTCAGCCCCGAGCTGAAATGTCAGGTCTGAGGACACCTGATTACAGTCATCCGTCTCGGGCCTCCAGGCTGCTGACTCTCCCTGGCTGCGTGTGGAAAGTCAGAGGTACTTGCGCCAGGTGTCTTTCCAGACCAGAAATAGCTCAGGCGTGGCCTCAGCAGCGCTGAGGTCCACGTTGGCTGCCCCGGCGCACACAGGAGCCGGGTGTTCACACGCATCAGTTGTCCTGTTCAGGTTCAGGTGTCCTCAGGAGCACGAACCAACGCGACCTCCACCTCTGCTCACTCGGAGGGCTGCCTGGGCGCCCTGGGAGCCTGGCGTTCCCCTGCCAGTCTCAGGGAAGGTGCCGAAATCCGTGTGGAGGCTCCATGCTCGGCAAGGTGTGATCTTGGGCTGGAAGCTGATGATGGTCGCACCTCTGGATTGCGGTGTGCACTCCTTGCCCCCCCCCCCCCCCCCCCCCGCCTTCCCTGGCACCCGCTCACCGGGGGTCTCACCAGAACAGCCTCCCAGGCAGTCTCCACTGGGATGGTCTCACTGGAATGATCTCACCGGTCTGGTCTGGCCAGGAGGGGCCTGGCTGGTAGAGGGAAGCAGTGTCCTCCCCAGTCTCCCTCTTAGCTAATGTCACTCTCACGTCAGGAAGGAAGAGGGTGAAGGAAAAAACCAGAAACAAAAATTTGTTGTGAAAAAATCTTGCAGCTGCTTCTGGTTTTGAGCTAGACTCAGCACATTTGAATCACAAGTGCTTTTAGAAAAAAAATAATATGAAGTTTGCATGCATTCACACATTGCATTTATAATCATTTCTCTCCCCGCCATTCATTTCCAAAGTTCATTTAGGCTCTCGGAGATGGTAATCCTTGTGTGAAATTGAAGGGGACTGAAATAGACGGACGGCATGGTGCGTGCCCGCATACACGCCGGGGCACACCCGCGGGGCCGGGGCGTCAGGTTATTGCGGTTCATGTTCGTCCGGGGCCGCGCCTCACTAGCCTGGTTTCTGGAGCCATCATCCTGGGGCGTCAGTTGCTCTCATGGGTTATTTTGGGGGGCCCATGTGTTGAGTGATGCAAAAGAGAGTAAAAGCTTGGCACCTTCTAACAGAAACTGTTGACTGGGAGTGAAAGTCTCCCCGACGTGACCCGAGTCCAGCTCCTCTCGCGTTGGAAGAGATTGGAGAAGCCTCATAGGACACCCCAGCACTCGGGGACCTCGCTGCCTGGGGACAGCAGGAGTGTGTGCCACGGGGCCTTCCGTCTCTGCTGAGAGCAGGGTTCGTGTTCGCTTGGCCACTCTTGCTGCCGTTCTGAGCCTGAGAGCCCTGTCCGGGGAGTGGGGCCCGCAGTGAGGGGCGTTGAGCCCCATCACTTCCCCATCAGGACGGGCCTGCGGCTGAAAGGGTGGGAGGACCGCCCGCGCCCCGCCCGCGTGTCCGGAGCAGGCTGCCAGTGAAGAGAGCTCGGGAAGAGCAGCACTGGTGCCGCCCAGACCTGGCTTCGCTGCCTCACTGGGCTTCCATCGGCCTCCCTTATTCCCGAGCCTCCCTCCTCCTTGCTCTTCCCTCTCTCCTGATTTCCTTCCTCGAGCCTTTCTTTCTCAGAGGTCCTCTCCAGGAGCGCAGCAGTGGGTGCACCCTGGCGACCCATCGAGGGCTCAGAGATGGGTGCATGTCTTAGCTCTGACCGGTCGTCGCGCTAAACAGGCAGAAAGGAAGATGCTTGATGGCTCTTAGCTCAACAGCTTAGACCTACCTACTTGTTATTTTAAAAATCAAACTCAGATGTTTCATTTTTAAGTGTGGTCTGACATGACTCTTCCAAACATTGTAATTTAGGGAGTTAGATCATACATGTTTTTCAAACCAATGGATGATCCGTTTAGATCTGTTTTAAACAAGGAGGGAGGAGACGTTCAGAAGAGACTTCTGTGTGTGCTGAGAGGTGTTTATGTTCCTTCTAATTTTACTTAAAAAAAGAAAAAAAAAACATACAACAATAACATGTTAACAACAGAAATCCACTTGAGAGTCTGGAGCTCCTACTGGGGTCGCTCCTGCTGTGCCCGCCCCCACCCCCTCTCCCCAGATCACTGCTCAGTGTCCTGGAATAACTGCACCCCCCTACCCCCGCCCGGTTTCTTTTTGTTTGAGCCCTATTTAGACTCACACAGAGGAGCGTGAGCCGCCTGTCTGCCGTGTCTGAAGCAGGCCAAGTGGTAGGCCTGGCGTGTGGGGCAGGTTTGGTGGCCAGAGTGCTGGTCACCCCAGCTGCAGTGATGCCCCGGACACCAGGGCAAAGTGGGACACAGCCTGTTAACTTCTAACGCCGTGTAGTTTGCAAACCAAGTACCAAAAGGTACACCGTCCTCCTCTGTGTACCTTTTATGTATATGTTCTTCAGCGGAGATATGCAGGTCCCACTCCAGACTGATCAGCTGGAATCAGGGGCCAGGAATCAGGGCGGCGGGCCAGACAGCTGAACAGCAGCAACAGCACAGGGGACCTGGTAGCCAACCATAGCTGAGAACTGCTGATTCACAGGCTACATTCAGGACTGATTTTGTTCAGAATGGTCAGTTAGAAAGTAAGTCTCATTTAGGTTTAAGCAGCTTTTTGCTGCATGCGAATCAATACATAATTAAGAAGTGAAGGAAATGTGTTTACTCACAACCTACGCTGCACATTTTCTGACCTCCTCTTATGTACCCTTGAGCACCAACTTGGGTTTGAATTAATCCAGCCTCTACTGAATGGTGGTGTGTGGAGCCTGTTGCTTATTAGATTTGCTGAACTGGGAAAAAGTAGCAAGTAAAAAGATGACTCACTGGAGTATTTCTTTTTCTTTAGAGACATTACATTTTTTTTTAATGTTAGCAGTATGAAACAGCACAGATCCTAGGAAGAAGAAACTTTATTTTTTTCAGGTTTGATATATTTATTCAGAGGTTGAGTCAACTGGAATGAAGTGTTTTTTAGCATTATGAAATTCAGTGTTAGGAAATCTTTTTCCTTGCAGTTCTATTACAGTTTTATAATCTTAGAGTTTCTTTCATCTGAAGTTGTTCACACACTCGGGCGTTTTGCATGATCTCTGATGTGATCGGTAGGGTAGTAAAGACTGCGGTGCAGTGGTAGCTGTGATCATAAACCTCTGACATCATATTTTATAATGGATTTAGGAGAGAGGAGGAGGAACAGAAGGGGGTTAAAAAGTTGAGGACTTACTTAATAAGGGATGTATGTTATCTTATTTGACAAAGACACAATTTTGGATTTGCTGAAAACAAACCAGAAAATTATCCTAGATAATATATTTGAAGACATTTACTTTTTGGCATTTTTGAATTCTAATAGCATGCTCTACTGTCTTTTGCAATTGATGGTTAAAAATGTAACTTTAGTATCAGGATTACATAATAAGGTAGAATCAAAGTATTAAGTCACAGACAGTTTGTATTCATTAAATTCATTGGGAAGTGACTTCTAGTAAACCCAGCAACACTGATTGCAGTAACTCAGTGGCTGTGAGAAGTGATTAAGTTGGCCGACGTGTGGTCATTGTGTTTTTGGTTCATTGGTCCCTTGATTAATCTCAGGATTCTGTTTCATGTGCTACAGAATTTTGTATATAAAATGCTTCTGTCTCACACATGGGTGTATATTAGGGACGAAGATAAGATCAAACCAGCAGGTGTCACGAGAACCATAGTGAAAACGTTGGCCCTGATTATCTCAACCTTTATTTTGTTACTTTTCAGTGATTCTTTAACATAAAACTCCTTAAAATGATTTTTCAGTGGACACTTCTCTGCCTTCTCGTGTCAAACCCTTCTTTTCAGATGTTTTAGGAAGCGTGTTTGAAGTGTAGCGGTGGCTGTAAAAAGACTGAGTTCAGAGAAGGACATGTTTACCGAGTGTACTGAACTTTTCTTCTTTTCACTTTCTTGAAAAAAAGTTCACCGTAAATTACTCCATATCCAGAAAGTTTATATTTAACTACTTAAACATATCTCTGGCTGGCTGTGTTCTACTTTTTTCCATATTTCGCTCCTGTTGACTAGTCAGCAAGCATATGCATTTTATAGGAGTAGGAATAGGAATTCATAAACAAACTGGCCTCATACTGGGCTTAATTGTTCAGTTTGAAAATACAGCACTTGCATTCTTATTATCTATTTTATTTTAGGCCATTTCTGAGTCACTGAATAATCACGGGATGGTAATGCCTGCCTTTCCAGAAAAGTGAAAGGTTCAATACATTCTCAGTTTGCCATACTTTTTATTAGAAATTCTCTCTCTTATTTCCTTGTTTCTCTTGACAGAAATACAAATCCTGTAGGCAAATCCGATCCCCTGTCTTTTATGATGATCTTACTACAGTAACAAAGAATGAACGAGGAAGGAGCAGCTCACTGAGACCACGGGGAGCTGCAGGAAAGCAGACTGACGCAGGTCCTGTTGGTTTTCTTAGTGCTCAGCATACCAAACAAAGACCTTCTGTTTTGCAAGCAGCTTTATTAAAATCTTAACGTTACCCAGGTAATTTCTTTGCTAGATATTTACCTGTGTGAAGTGAAAACTTAAATGTGAACCAGTACGCAGATGTTTACAATGGCTTTATTTGTAACTGCCAAGAACTGGAAAACAAGACAAATGTCCTTTAATTAGAGAATGGATAAGCAAACAGTAAGCATGAGCAGACTGTGTGCAGAACATAGATGCGTCTCAGGTACACTGGGCTGAGCGAAGGAGGCCCAGCTCAGAGGACTGTGTTCCGTGTGGCTCCGTCTACACGCGCTCCTGGTGAAGGGAAAACGAAGGGACAGAACACAAATGAGCGGTTGCCAGGAGTTGGGGGCGCAGTTGACTACAGAGGGGCACAGAGAGCTGTGTGGGCCAACAGACCTTCTCATTTTGTTACAAGGCTAAACTTGTCAAAAACCTATGAAAATCGCACAGGAAAATGGAAATTTTCCTGGATATAAATTATACTATAATAAAAAAGTGCTAAAGTAAGTTTTAGACAAGATATATAGACTAGCAAGGTGAAGATAGTGTTAATTTGTGCCTTTGGCTTTCCCAGACATCCTGAGAGGAACCTCAGTGCTCTGTCTCCACGCAGCCTGTCTGTGCGGCGGTCTCCACGTGCTCGGCCCTGCTGTCACTCTTATCTGTTGGTTCACGCCGATATCACTCACTTAATCGTCTGCCAGATGTCTGCCGTCGCATTTGTGATTCCTTCCTGCGTCTTCTGCCTTCCCTCCGAGAGAGTTTTCATTCTGTTTCATGCTGGTTTCTGTTTGTGTGGTCTTGTTTGCTAGAGTGCCTGATTGTTTTTTGTTACCTGTCTGAAATTGTATGTTTAGGATCGATAGAAGTGATGTGAAGCCTGAGATCATCTCTTTCTCCAGGCTCTGTTTCCATGTGTTTCTGCCAGGTGCCTGGGGGTTTAGCTCTGTCTGTCTGCCTACGTGCTCTTTGCGACCCCATGGACTGTGGCCCACCAGGCCCCTCTGTCCATGGGAGTCTCCAGGCAAGAACACTGGAGTGGGTGGCCATTCCCTCCTGCAGGGGATCTTCCCGGCCCTGGGCTCGAGCCCCTGTCTCCCGAATTTCGGGCGGGTTCTTTACCCCTGAGCCACCTGGGAAGCCCCTTAGCTCTCAGAGTCGACCTCAGTCCAGTTTCGGGGGATGTAGTGCCCTGAAGGGCGTCCCGGCCCAGCTGGCGCAATTGTCGCCAAGGCCCGGTGGTGAGCTGTGGACTGTACTGTTTCTCCAGTCCGCAGGGGCGGGGAGTGCTCTGCAGCCCCCCACAGCCAGTCTGTGCTCAGTGGGGAGTGCCCAGATAGTAGACCCCCATCTCCGGGTTTTCCTCCACCCCTCAGGTACTGGTCCTTTAACTCTTCCCTGTTTCCAAACTATGATGCTTTAAAGCAGATTAAAAAACACTTGTATAACTGGGGGTCCTCCTGGGGGTAGGGGGTTGTCTGAATTGTCCTTTTGCCATTATGGAAGTGGAGTTTGCCTGTATTATTTTTTATACCCATACATGTAATTCAAATGTGCTTTAAAAAAGAGAATAACAGCTGTTAAGATACGTCTGTAACTTGCTATTTTTGATTTAATATATTATGAATTAATATAAGAATTATAGATGACTATATATTTACTGTATGTTTAATTCCGTGCCAGGTATCGAGGGGGTGCAGTGATGTATAGAACAGACAATTTCCTACCCTTACCTGGCTGATATTTTGGCAAGATAGTTAGCTTAAACAAGTGCGTGATTATCTAATTGTTAGTGATAAAAACAGTATACTTTGAGTATATCTAACATGGAAATTGTCCCTGAATCTTGCTTTTTCGTTTCATATTGTACTGGGTACATCTTTAACTATCATTGCAATTTTTATAAACGTTTGGTCAGTCTAGGGTTCCATTTTCTGTATTTACTATAATTTATTGAGACATTTTCATATTGTTGGACCATTATGTTGTTCATAGTTTTCCTTTTTGATAAATGTCTTTTAATATACATTCTTGTATGTAATCCAGAATTCAGGCACTGATTTATTTCTTTAGGATTGATTTGTGGGATTAAGAGTACTGAGTAAAAGGGTATGAATGATTATTAATGTTTATTTCTGTATTGCTTTCTAGAAAGGTTATTACATATATATAAGCATTACATGTAATTTAAAAATATGTGTCATTTTGAAAGGTTATCAATTGCATACCTTGTCATTGTTTAAATTTGTATTTCCTTATCAGTAATATTCAACATGTTTTATATTTATTTCTAATGTACATTTCTTTGTGCCTATAAACTATACACAATGTTAAGACAGGACATTCTGCTTTATGAATGAAACTGTAGTGTTAGATTTAAAACTAGAATTAGATCATCTACTTTTTTTCCCCCAGTGCTATAATTTTATTATTTATACTTGGATTGCCATTTTAACTTGCCTTTGTTGAGAATACTTTTTTAAAAGTTCTGTAATGAGTAGCAGGAAGTAACTTCTGAAGTCTTTAATAAAATGAAAAGTATATGTTAGAGAAGGAACCATATAATTGATCGTTGTTTATCTTAAATCTCTCTTCAGATTGCTGCTACATAGTTTAATATTTAGGATTTTGTACTAGGTCCACACTGGTTGCAGAGAACCTGGGTAATATGATGAAACTGTCAAAACATATGTGTGGAAACAGAAGGAGAAAGGTTTTTAATGAACAGAACCTCTACATATCCATTATTATGATTTGGATTCACTAAAGCTTTAAGTTAGAAATGGAAAGATTGCAAGATTGACTGGCCTGTATGTCTTCATTGTTAGGTAATTTTTGTTGCAGAATGAAGGAAATATTTTTCTTTAGCTCAGCATTCTTTAACTATAATTACCTTTTTAAAATTTAATGGCTAGTTATGTTTTTTGACCAGCATCATGATCACAAATAAAATTCAGTAAATTATTTTCTTACAAATATATATTTAAGTCTCATCTTTTTATATGCTATTACATACGTTTCAGTACCATATTTTACAGTTGACAAAAAGGTCAGGTTTGTGTTTTGAAATGTATGATTTTTAAGTCCGTTTCTGTAAAAATTAAAAATTTTTAAAGGTGAAATTCATTGAGGATGTCTGCAGACATAATAAAGGTTCTCATTTTGTTGAAGATTTTGTCTAAGGTGAATATATTAACTGAAGTTATTTATTTCAAGTATTATGCAGAAAAAAGTATATAGTTAGCATGATTTAATTTCCTTTCAACTGTCTCAGGGCTTTGTATTTTATACATTTATTAAAATATGGGAACTAAGAGAGATATTGTTTTCACTTAGGGAGTGGTGCCATATTTCAGTGTTTAAATTAAGATGGCCATGTCATACCGTGTCCCTGAGGGCTGTATTATTTATTATATATATAGTATTTTGATTTTTAATAATTTTCTTACCAGGGTCATGTGAGTTAGGAAATTTCAGTTCACTGGCAGACACAACTGCGTAAAAATGATTTGTCACTCAGCTTTTATATCTTGAGATTCAGATTCCTAGTTTTGTAGTTTTCTTTTCTGCAAAATATGTGACTACACACAAGAATATGGGAAGATTGGTTTACTTTAATGTGTACTGAGGTTGTGGATCTACATGAAAATATTTGTAGTGTTTAAACATCTATTTATGATAGAAACTCTCAACAAAGTTGGCATAGAGGAAATACACCTCAATGTAGTAAAAGCCATAATGACAGCCCGAAGCCTACTTCATACTCAGTGATGAAAGCTGAATGCTTTTCCTCTAAGATCAGGGATAAGGTAATGCCCACTCTTCCCACTTCTGTTTGGCATAATGTTGGAAATCCTAGGCACTGCCATCAGACCAGGAAAAGAAATACAAGCGCCCGGACTGGGAGGGAAGACACAATACTGCCACTGTTGATAGGTTACATGATATTGTATGTAAAAACCCTAAAATTCTCCACCCCAAAATTATTAGAACTAATAAATGAATTCAGTAAAGTTGCAGGATGCAAGATTAATATACAAAAATCTATTGCATTTCTATACACTAATAATGAAACTATCTTTAGAAAGAGAAATTATGAAAATCTATGTACAACTGCATCAAAAAGAATAAAATACTTAGGAATAAATTTAAGCAGGTGAGAGACCTATACTTTGAAAAGTATAAAATATTGATGAGAAAAATGGAAGATGATACAAATAGATGGGAAGATATACCATATTCATGAGTTGGAAGATTTAATATTGTTAAAATGTCCATACTACCCAAAGCAATGTACAGATCTAATTCAATTCCTATTCAAAATACCCATGACACTTTTCACAGAATTCGAACAAATACTTTTAAAATTAGTGGGAACCACAAAAAAATGGGATAAATAAAACAGACATTAATGCTGTTAAAACAAGATTTGGTATTGCTATACTACCTAAAGTTGGCTTCCCTGGTTGATCAGACTGCAAAGAATCTGCCTGCCAATGCAGGAGACCCAGGTTTGATCCTTGGGTCTGGAAGATCCCCCTGGAGAAGGGAATGGCAACCCACTCCAGTATACTTTGCTGGAGAATCCCATGGACAGAGAAGCCTGGCAGGCTACAGTTCATGGGTTCACAAAGAGTTGAACATGACTGAGTGACTAACACTTTAACACAAAAGACCCCCAAATAGCCAAAGCATTCTTGAGAAAAAAGCACAAAGCTGGAAGTATCATGCTGTCTGATTTCAGACTATGCTATAAAGTTACAGTAATCAAAACAGTATGGAACTGGGACAAAAATATACACATAAATCAGGGGGCTAGAATATGAAGCCCAGAAATAAACCCATGCTTATATGGTCAGTTAATCTATAACAAAGGAGACAAGAATGTTCAATGAGGGAGGGACAGTCTCTTTTAATATATGGTGTTGCAAACACTGGTCAGCAATATGTAAGTGAATGATATTAGAAAATTTTCTTATACAATATACAAAAATAAAATAGATTAAAGACCTCAATGTAAGGCCTGAAATCATAAAACTCTTAGAAGGAAGCAGAGGCAGTGTGTTCTTTGACTCTGATCTTAGCAATATAGTTTTTGATCCATCTCCTCCAGTGAGAGAAACAAAAGCAAAAATAAATAAATGGACCCTAAACAAATTTAAAAGCTTTTGCCCAGAGAATGAAATCAAAATGAAAAGAGCCTACTGAATGGGAGAAAATATTTGCAAATGACGTGTCTGATAAGGGGTTAATCTCCAAAAATATATAAAGAACTCATACAACTCAGTATAAATTTTAAAAATGAGCCAAAGACCTGAATAGAGTGATGATGTGAAAGGTAAGTGGGCTGGAGGAGGTCTGGTCCTACTTTGGAGAGGATTTTTAGCATGGAGACAGTGAGCACAGAGGCCCTGAGGCCAGGGAGGACGCCAGTGGTTTCAGGGACAGAAGAGGGGTTCATGTTGATGGAGGGTGTCAGTGAGAGAGACTAGGACTACCTGCTGTGGGAGAGGTGGCTGGAGAGGACTCACAGGGAGGGCCCTGCAGCAGCACTTGGGATTTTAACCCAAGAGCAATGGGAGCATCATGAGTTGATTTGTGTTTTTCAAATATCACTGTGAAGAGAATAGTGGAGAAAGTGAGGCCACTTCATAGGATATGAGAGTAATCCCTGGCAGAGATACAGAGATACCTTGTAGGGTTGTATTAGTGGCGCTAGAGGAGCATGGAAAAATTTCAGATTTTTTTAGAAATAGAACAAATGGTGCTTCCTGATGCGTTGGAGTGGGGAGCAGAGAGAGGATGGGAAGGGAACAGTCAGGATGAACTCTAGGTTTTTGACTATACCAGAGCTTCTGAAAGTGTGGTCTGTCCAACTTTGGCAGACCGTGGGGGTTAGGAGTTGGGTGGGGTCCTTGGGGTTCATTCTTGTGATCTGCACAAAGGATTTTTGTAATACTAAGACATTATTTAGTCTAGTCAAGGCTATGGTTTTTCCTGTGGTCATGTATGGATGTGAGAGTTGGACTGTGAAGAAGGCTGAGTGCCGAAGAATTGATGCTTTTGAACTGTGGTGTTGGAGAAGACTCTTGAGAGTCCCTGGACTGCAAGGAGATCCAACCAGTCCATTCTGAAGGAGATCAGCCCTGGGATTTCTTTGGAAGGAATGATGCTAAAGCTGAAACTCCGGTACTTTGGGCACCTCATGCGAAGAGTTGACTCATTGGAGAAGACTCTGATGCTGGGAGGGATTGGGGGCAAGAGGAGAAGGGGACAACAGAGGATGAGATGGCTGGATGGCATCACTTACTCGATGGATGTAAGTCTCAGTGAACTCTGGGAGTTGGTGATGGACAGGGAGGCCTGGCGTGCTGCGATTCACATGGTTGCAAAGAGTCGGACACGACTGAGCGACTGATCTGATCTGATCTGAAGACATTATTTGATACGAAGAGCCGACTCATTGGAAAAGACGGAAAGGTTGAGGGCAGGTGGAGAAAGGGGTGACAGAGGATGGGATGTTGGATGGCATCAGTGAATCAATGGACATGAGTTGAGCAAACTCCAGGAGATAGTGAAGGACAGGGAAGCCTGGCGTGCTGCAGTCCATGGGGTTGCAAAGAGTTGGACACGACTTAGCGACTAAACAACAAGTTTGTAAAAGCACAGATGACAGATGCCTTAGCTTAAATTGGTGCAGTGGTACCAAACTACTAGTCTTCGTCTTATCTACCTGTATAAAATTGTATTAAAAAAGACAAGTTTCCTTTTAACCTGTATTTGATGAAGCAGTTAAAGAATATTATTTTTTATCACATTTCGACCTTTGAGCACAAGTCCTTTAATCTGCGTGATGCAGCGGGAGGTCGACACAAAGCCCCATGGGCAGCAGATGGGGTTGTGTCGAGGAAGCGCATCTCTGCCCTTGTTGGAGGAGCCGCCTGGCCAGCTCATGTTTTCACCGGACACTGTTTTCACTTGAAACAAAAACCGACACTCAAACTTGGGTCTTCTGTAGATGTTTGCCTGTCATTTAAGGGAAAACAAGTGACATTATTTGTTCCTCATGATGAAATTTGAACTTCTAAAGTGAAGGTTGGAATTTTAGAAGAATTACATTCATCTGACCTTGACGTCTTCCTGGTACTTGAAGATTTCTGATGAAATGAGTGGTGACACTATTGAGTGTGTTTATGAATGTTGTATAATGAAATGGTCAACATTCAGTGGATCTGTGTAACTGAAGGAGCTAAAGTTTTCCAGGTGACATGCACGGGTGTTATAAGATCGTGCATGAACAGAGGATCTATTTAGAGGGCAAGAGAGCCCATTAGACTTTCACATCAGAGTACAGAAGTTCACTGGTAAGTTTTGAGAGTCCATGTTGCAGTTAACCTTTACACATCTGCCACTTGTCAAGTTTGCTGCAGTGCTAAAGAAGAATATCCATGGGTATGAAAACACACCTCTATTCTCCAGCTGTGTATCTGTGTAAGGCCAGATTTTTAAAAATACACCTCAGCCAAGACAACATATCTCAGCAACTTGAATGTAGAAGCTACTTCTTTTCTGAAGATAGACATTAAAGAAATTAACAAAATGCAAAACAGTGTTTCTCTTCTAGCTAATATTTGCAAAGATAGCTATTTTTCATAAAAATATGTTATAGTCATATAATAATTTATTGCTCTTATTTGTAAATGAATTAGTATGTATTTTAAGCATTCCTCCATTTTTATTTCTAATATGAGAAATAGGGATATTTATGACCCACGTGAGCAAAAAAAGGGGTGTCTTTGGGGTTCTCAGATAAAGGTCTTGAGGTGCAGAAATTTGAGAGGTTTGGGCTGGATCAGCTGAGTAGGTGGTGATAATGTAAGGAGAGAAAGGTGATTAAAGAACTTAGCAACTTTTTTTTTTTTTTTAAGAAATGGCAGATGGAATCTTCTGTTCAAAAACTGTGACGATTCTAAGTGGTCATTTGGATATTGGTGTTTGTGGTTCAGAACTTAGAACAGATGAGATAAATTTCAGAGTAATCATAGATGGATAGTAATCAAGTCATGGGACTGGAAAGGATGACCTGAAAGAATGTAGGTTTAAAAAAAAAAAGAAGATTCACATCGTACAGCACTTGGACATAAATGTTAGACTGAAACAGGAACTTAGAAAAAGGAGTTATCATATGAGAGTACATGGGGCACCGAACGCTGCCAGAAAGTGAGATAGTTGTGTTGGCTGCTGCTGCTGCTGCTGCTGCTGCTAAGTCGCTTCAGTCGTGTCCGACTCTGTGTGACCCCATAGACGGAAGCTCACCAGGCTCCCCCGTCCCTGGGATTCTCCAGGCAAGAACACTGGAGTGGGTTGCCATTTCCTTCTCCAATGCATGAAAGTGAAAAGTGAAAGTGAAGTCGCTCAGTCGTGTCCGACTCCTAGCGACCCCATGTACTGGAGCCTACCAGGCTCCTCCATCCATGGGATTTTCCAGGCAAAAGTACTGGGGTGGGGTGCCATTGCCTTCCCCGGTGTTGGCTGCTGGTTGAGGTCAAATCAGAGGACCTTAGTGAGGGCCCTTATCATCTCTTGTCTGGATTGTTACCGTCGCTTCTTGACAGGTCTGTCTTGTGGTTGTGAGCCCCTCTCATCTGTCATACGGCAGGAAAGATTGTATTTCAGAAAGGGCACTTCCCTCTCTTAGCTGCTTGGAACACGGCATTAGCTCTCTGATAGCAGTTGAATAAAGGGGATATCATAAAAGTTAGCCTGACTCCCCCCAGCTATCTCTCACCACTTGCCAACTTTAATTTTACTTACATGAAGTTGTACTTCGCTTTTGGATATTTTGATGTGTTCTTTCCTTTCCCCAGATTTCCTGTCTTCCTTGCCCTATCTAACCTGTGTGAGTGTCTTCTCATTTAAAACCGGGTTCAGGTAGCACCTTCTTTGGGCAGCCTTTTTTGATGGAAGACTGGTTGCCAAATTTTTTGACTTTGATCATGATTTTACTCACCATTGATTTTAGACTTATTGAACTGTAGCAGTTGCTACTTGATGTTTTGATAGAGATACACTCGTATATTTATTCAGTAAATATTCGCTCAGCTCTCAGTTTGTGCCCAGCATTGGCCTAAGCACGGGGAGCAGAGCTGTGGACGACAAACACAGGTCCCTGTAACATGGAACTTACAATCCAGAAGACCGAATGTATGTCTAACACTTATACATTAAATGTCTTTATTTATGAGGGGGTTACCTGAAAGATAATATATAAGCATATATGGCCTTTGAAAATATGATAATATTAGATCAGCATGTAAACACTGATATTTTCTTTTGCAACAGAAGCAGTTAGAATCGCGTGATACCTGGAACCGTGTTAGATATTATTCAAAGAAAATTTTTTGCTCCTTGTTCATTGTATTACCAAGTTCATGTGCAGTATGAGAGTTCCACTCAGGCTTTCCTTTACTGAGCGGGGGCTGTTTGTCTGGGATGCTGTAGCAGTTGATTTCCCAGTGACGCAGACTGCTAGTCACTTCTAAGATTTCTTCGAATTTTATGTTTCTTTTTTTGTGTTTTCTTTGTTTGTTTGTTTTTTTCATTTTGCCTTCTTTTCTTCATAATTTTATTTGCTTAGGCATTGCACACATCAGGAGGTATGATGAAACCCACTTTGTTATAATCTAGCTCATTTCTCATACTGTCTTCTTACAGTTAGGCAAGCTGTGGGCTATTAAAATATGCTGCACAAAGAAAGCGTTTTGTGACTGAATAAGTTAAATGTAAGTGAGGTTTTTGTTTGTTTTCTTTTTTAGCTGCAGGCCTGCTTGGATCCTTTGGTGTGCTAGTATTCACTGTGGCCCTCTAAGAGAGCTTCATATAGCACGTAATATTTCGTAGAGGTTTCAGACCAGGAGGCCTTTTCTTGTTCATGTATTGTCTCATGTAAACTGTATGGGGCACTAGATGTGAAATACTGGTTTTAATGATATTGATTTATTTTTTTTTTTTAAGTCTTTATTCTGATGTCACCTTGCTTTAAAAAATGAAAGTTTCTCGATGTCCTGAAATGCGCAGTTTTGAGCAATAATCTTGTCCTGCATTAGAATAATAGCAATAAGTTGTAAGACACCGTCTTGGATGTGTAGTTGGCTTGTAACAGTTTTTCTTTTCCTAAGCTGGAGATACTGTTTACTTTATATTACCTTTCACCAAAGTGTCCTTGTTGCTCACACGCATTTTAAATAATCAGTGTAGCCTTAATGTGTAGCCTTAAATCATTGTTTCTTGATTGTTTAATGATTCAGATTTCACACTAAAAGGTATTCTCATTCATTACCAGGATTCTCATTCTCCTTCCTTCTCCTCTCTCCTTGAATCCAACACTATATAAAGTTGAATCCAACAATACATACGCTATGCGATGCTAAGTCACTTCAGTCGTGTCCAACTCTGTGTGACCCCATAGACAGCAGCCCACCAGGCTCCCCCATCCCTGGGATTCTCCAAGCAAGAACACTGGAGTGGGTTGCCATTTCCTTCTCCAATGCATGAAAGTGAAAAGGGAAAGTGAAGTCGCTCAGTCGTGTCCGACTCTTAGCGACCCCATGGACTGCAGCCGACCAGGCTCCTCTGTCCATGGGATTTTCCAGGGAAGAGTACTGTAGTGGGGTGCCACTGCCTTCTCCATTATATATCATGACTAAATGGGAGCTCATTCCAGAAATACTGGCTAAACATTTGCCAAAATAAATGTTCAAAATTCAAAATAAATGAGCCACCAAAATTCAGCATTTTAAAAAAAGTACTTAATCATCTCAGGCACAGAAGAATTTGATGAAAACCTAACATCTATTCTTTATAAAATCTTCCAGGAAAGTGAAAATAGACGGGGCACTGTCTCATCCTGATAAATGAGAGCATTTATGAAAAATGTCCATCTTACATCATACTTAATGGTAAATGACTGAATGCCTTCATCCTCAGATAGGAACAAGAAAAGGATGTCTTTGATTCTGTTCATTGTACTGGAGGTTCTAGCCTTTGCACTAAGACAAGAATCTACAAAAAAAGTCTACTTGAACCATTAGGTGAGCTTAGCAGGTATGTAAGATAAAGGGTCAATATACAGAAATCAGTTGTATTTCTGTACACTATCAGAAAATTGAAATAAAAATACATAATAGTATCAAGATATATTTAGGAAATAACCTGAAAAAAACTGGTGAAAGACCAGTTTGGAAAGTGAAAACCATTCTTGAAAGAAATTAAACCTATTAATAAGATATCCTATGTTTCTGGGTTTGAAGACCCAATATTATTAAAATGAAAGATCTCTCCAGATTGATCTATAGAGTTCTTGTAATCCTAATCAAAATCCCAGTAGTTCTTTTTTTTTTTTTTTTTAAAGTAGAAACAAACAGGCTGGTTCTAAACTTTATATTAAAATCAGAAATATGATTAGGCATATATTTAGACTTTATAATAAAGCTACACCAGACATTAGTATAGTATATATATGTGCTGTCATTTGATGTATGTTGAGGCTGGTATAGTAGCACTGTAGTGAGATGTGGGAGGATAAAGGATAATCTTTGCAGTAAATGATTTGAAGTCAGTTGGATAGCCATGTGGAAAAACTAGCTGAATATTGACTTCACCTTACATTGTACAAAACTTTAATTCCAGGCCAATTGCAGATAGGAATATGAAAGGTAGAGCAGTAAAGCTTATGTTGGAAGATAATGTGTGTGAATTTACAATAGGAAAATTATTCTTAAATATTTAAGCATTTTGTATACAAAAGCATTAACCATAAAGGAAAAGATTGGTTAATTGGAACTTTTAAATTTCAAATATTAACAAGTTAATTAAAAGATGCCATTGGGAAGGTTTTTAAAAGACAAGTCACAGGATGGGAAAAATATTTGCAATACAAATGACCTATGTCTAGGACCTTTTTACAGGATTTTAAAGGGTATAATCAGAGAAGGCAATGGCACCCCACTCTAGTGTTCTTGCCTGGAGAATTCCAGGGACGGTGGAGCCTGGTGGGCTGCCGTCTATGGGGTTGCACAGAGTCGGACACGACTAAAGCGACTTAGCAGCAGCAAAAGGTATAATGAAGTGAAAGTGTGTTTTAGTTTCTCTATCTGTTGGTCCTAACAGACACTAGTTTTTTAACCACAGATTTTAGTTATGAAATTACACTTAGGAAGAACCTGGAGACACTTGGTGTTGTGTAGACTCAGGAGTGGACACAGGTGTTTCTGTGCTGCGTTTCCAGCTCAGTTCTTAAGCTTGTGCAGGACTTGGCGTATGGTCTTCAGCTTGTGTTTACTGAATTAATGGATGGACACCTTATAATTGCAAGGAACGTCTGCATAAGTCCTCATAGGATGACTGGCCTTTTAAACATAGGCCTGGAAATCCCAGGACACAGTTCAGTTGGACCTGAAGAGCAAGTGCTAACATGTGTGGAGTGTGAGATGAGGTGCGATTTGGGAATCTAAAGCCCTGCTCATGACTACAGGAAGCTTTCCATGGTGACTGTCTTCTCAGGTTGGGGAGGGGGTGGGGGAACCTCTGTGATCTACAGAGAAGAGAGGATTTTATTGCACAAAACAGGATTTTCTAAGCAGGAAATGCTGCTTTTGAGAAAATGACTTGAGACAATGACTATTTGTGTTAGCCAAACAGAGCTTGGATTTACCAAATGGCAGGTGAGAGTAGGGAATGTCTGAATGGCCATTTTTGAAGCATTGGGCTCATCTCAAGTGTGGATCATGTTGTGGTAATGATTGCATTATTTAAATTTTGGCTTGACCTTTTTTGCAGAGTTCAGAAGTTCCTGTTGCTTCAGACAATGGATGAGCAATCACAAGGAATGCAAGGGCCACCTGTTCCTCAGTTCCAGCCACAGGTAACTTGTTATAATAAACGCTGCCTTGAGACTTTGTGTGTGTGTGTGTGTGTGTGTGTGTGTGTGTGTGTGTGTGTGTGTGTGTGCATGCGCACGCACGCTCACAAGCAGATACAGGTACAGTGGGGAAGGAAGCGGAACTTGTGCAGTTCCTTTAGAAATAAGGTGCTGAACATGCTGATTATGAGCTTCCAAGCTTAAATCAGAATTGTTTCCAATATAAAATACTGTTTTAGAATATTTAGTTCTCATGGACATATATTAAAAAAAAAAATGGAGGCAGCTTTGCTTTTGACTTGACTGACCTGCAGGTTTGGGAGCTCCTGCTGGGCTCAGGGAGGAGCGGAGGCGAGGTGGTGCCTTGTGTTCAGTCTGTCTCCGCTTCAGCCTGGGGTCCCGCGTTGCCCACAGCGCCGTCCGTTACCGTGGCTTTTCTTGTCCTCTCTGACCAGCAGTGTGTTTCTCCTGTTATGTATTAGCTCGTTGTCTTGTACCATGGGGTGAAGCTAAAGGAAGGTTTCAGCAGAAGGTGTACACACACTATTGAATTACTTACTGTGCTGATTCCCTGTGGACGCTCGCACTGAAGCCCCAGCGTATGATGACGTGTCTGAAATCACGTTCACCCCTGCACAACTGTCATTCATAAACTCCGTGTTTCTCAGTTTGGTGTTGGAGGCATTGTACAGTGTCCCAGCTTTACTGTGCTAGCCTTGTTCCAGTTCTGCTTGATAGTCATTCTGGAAATGAAGAATCCATAGGTGTTCTTGCGTGGTGTCTTCGGTGTTGGTATGAGGGTGAAGGTGGCCTCATAGAGTGAGTTTGGAAGTGTTCCTCCCTCTGCAGATTTTTGGAATAGTTTCAGGTGTTAACTCATCTCCAAATATTTGGTAGAATTTGCTTGTGAGGTCACCTGGTCCTGGACTTTTGATCACTGGGAGTTTTAAAATCAGATTCAGTTTCAGTACTTGTGATTGGTCTTTTACAGATGTGCTTTGCAGTGAGTGAGATGAGTTTGGGAGGCTTGGTTTTGCACAGCTGCTTCCTCAGAGAGGTGTGCACTGTGAATTTCCAGGCAGGGTTAGTGTTTTCCAAGCTTACTTGACTGTGCACTGTTTTGTAAGCACATCTATTGGCTTCTCTCAGAATCCATGTCTGTGAGGCACAGCCCAGGAAATACTGCCGTCTTTTCTGTGAGGAATGGATGCTTTTGAACTGCGGTGTTGGAGAAGACTCTTGAGAGTCCCTTGGACTGCAAGGAGATCCAACTAGTCCATCCTAAAAGAGATCAGTCCTGGGTGTTCATTGGAAGGACTAATGCTGAAGCTGAAACTCCAATACTTTGGCCACCTCATGCGAAGAGTTGACTCATTGGAAAAGACCCTGATGCTGGGAGGGGTTGGGGGCAGGAGGAGAATGGGACGACAGAGGATGAGATGGCTGGATGGCATCACCGACTCGATGGACATGGGTTTGGGCGGACTCCGGGAGTTGGTGATGGACAGGGAGGCCTGGCGTGCTGCGGTCCATGGGATCGCACAAAGTCTGACATGTCCGAGCGCCTGAGCTGAACTCTCTGCCTGTGTGACTACTTATCTTGCTTGACCCCTCTTCTCCCTCTCCAGAGTTTGAAATCTGCCCACCCTTCAAGGACCGTCTTACATGCTGTCTCCACTGTGAAACTTTTTCTGATTTTGTGAATGTCATACTTTTTCTTGGAGCCCTGACGATGCACCCTTGGTCACATCTCTTCTGGTGTTTCTGAGCTCTGTGTCACTTCACATGTACATAAAACCTCATCTTTCCCATCGGGTTAGGATAGGAAACCTCTCTCCAAACCTTGAGGGTTTGTGCTTTGTCTTGCTCACTCTGGGTGCACTGTGACGCTACAGGTCCCTCATCACAGCAGGGGCTCAGGAAGGACCCCTGACTGAGCCTGCCAGGGTGCCTGCAGGCGAGCGTGTGTCTGCCTAGTTGAATTTTACGTTGTTTCCTCTGTTACACTTGTCCGAATTATCTGTACTGTATTCATTCACAAAAGAGACCCGTAAGAGCTTAAGTAAGGCCAGTATTTTAATTTCAAGAGGATTGTTTTTTCAAATCTACCATCTGTATTTTATATTATGGTCATAAAATATCCAAGATTATGGTATGCAGTTTCTCCTAGATGCAGACATAGCTACGTGCCAGTTTTACACACACACATACACACACACACACACACACACACACACACGATATTAGTGTTTTGTATATTGTTTCTGTGCAAACGGTAAAAGCAGCGCTACTAAAATTAGGTAGTTATGTCATGATTTTGAAATTCTGTTTTGAACAGCTCCAAATTCCAAAGGAAAGGAAAAGCAGCACTTTGATTTTTGCTGCTGCTGACTCACCAGCCAGGAAGCATGGTTTCCTGGGACCCACGGCTGCCATGCAGCACGAGTCTAAAGCTGCTTCCGTGGCTCTGTGTCTCTTTGACACGGTTCTCTTCATCCTGCCTCTGCCCCCCAGTGGGCAGAGGTACCCCACTCTCCTGAGAAATAGGCCGGTGTCGCCCATGCAGGTGGGGGACGGCGGGGGACCCCTGTCTCTGCATCCAGAGTGATGGTGGGAGATTACCTGACAAGAGTTCACAAGTGTTACTGCGGATTAAGTCTTTGAAAAATGTTACTGCTCTCAGGAGCAGGATTTTAAAAAGCTGGCAAAGGACAGCTTCTGCTCCGGGTTGACAACCTTCTTTTGTTTCGTTCCACACCATTGGCCCGAACAACAGGGTGATGAGGCAGCACACGGTTAGCTGAGCGACTCCTTCCGCTGCTGTGATGCTGATACGTGTCTGCACATAAACAGGAAACCGAGGAGTCAGGTTTCTCAGTGTCAGGTACCCATTCCCGGTGTGATGTGTGTTCTCAGTGTATCTTTCTTTTTCTCGTTCTGAGATGAATACTCTAACCCTGCAATGTGTCCTGTGTGGTCTCATTTTTAGTGCCGTATGAGTTTCTTTAATAATTTTTTTTGTTGTTATCATTCACTGAACTTAGGGAATTTTTTTTTTTTTCCTATCACCTTCAATTTCCTTCCTGTTTTCCTTCTTTGACTCCTTCCACTAAAGTCTCAAAAGTACAGGATATTTTGACTAGATTTCCACGCTGTTATGTTCACGTTGCTTTTGGACTCTTGTTTTTGGAACAATGAATTTATTATAGCTTAATTAAAAAAATGCAGACTGTATCATTGATGGTGACACAGAAATGGTAAAATATTTACATTTTAGTATGAGGCTGATTTTAAATGATGGAAGTCTGCAGCTAACATTTTATGATCATTGATCATTGACGAGCACTCTGCTGCCTTTACTTTTTATCGTAAAGTTAAATATGAAACAGTTATAATCAGAGCACAATTTTAAGAATTCCTGGGTGTGTCTAGAGGGTGGATTTATTTTAATTATGATCATCACCAGGACTTAGGTCATACCTACTGTTTGTAAACTTGAAGATGTTACTGTTTGTAACCCTTTGGCTTCCTGTGGAGGCGGGAAAGCATCCCAGGGGTACAGGTAGGAAGAGGGGCCTTCCTTATTCTGGTTGCTGGGAAAGTACGAGCGTCTTTTCAGGGAGTAGCCAGTGAGCAGTGAGGTTGGCCAGCCGTCCCTTTAAGCTTCCCAGATGGAACAGACCTCTTTGCCCCAAGGCTGCTGTTGCCCGCCGTCCTTTCCCATGGAGGCTGCTGGTTCTCTGATGATAATAATAATAAGCTGCGCTCCATGAGAGTTGGGGGTCAGGGGCGCCACCTCTCCATCCACAGAGCCTCTTCCAGCCTGTGACTCCTCCTTGTTTTGGGGGTGATGGGGGTAAGGCCCACTTCCTTGAGGGTCTGCCTCCCGAAGGAAGGGCACTCACCTTCCTTGCCGCTGTTGTCTCCCGACCTCCTCGTGAGCCCTCACATTAGCTGGATGCTCGACCCCCAGCCCCCACCTGCGTTCTCAGCATCATCTGGCTTTTGTCCAGGGCAGAAGCCCTGCTGCTGAGAGTTCTTCCAAGAGCACCTACCCTGCGCTGAACACCGTGAACATGTGTTTCAGCCACAGTAAGTCCCCAACACACAAATGAGTTCTGTTCCAAGGGTATGTTCGTAAGTCCAACAAAATTAGCCTGGGTACCCAACTGACAGTCACCCGTATAGTCCTGCACTGTACTGGGTTTATAATACTTTTCAGGCAAATAATGCATAAAAACCAAACACAGAAAGTAAAGGAAACGATTTTAACCTGACAGTACAGTAGTGCAGCACAGCAGCTGGCCCAGGGGCTGGCATCCAGAGGACAGGCAGGAGGAGTCGCTGATGGAGGAGGGAGGGGGTGGGAGGCGGGGGAGCCGAAGGGCCGTCAGCCAGGGGCGACGGCGGGCAGGCTGCGATGCCGCTCACACCTGGCGTCCACGGCACAGGTTCTGCTTCCTCGCTGGAACTAGAGGAACTTTCCCATCTTGGAAAGTTTGCAACTTGAAGTTTGTGTGTAGGGGCCTTGCTGTATCCCTGACACAAGCCGCAGGAGGCATTATCAGTCTCACTTCACAAGCGAAGAGACCGAGGCTCAGACTGGTGATCTAACTTACCCTTGGTCATTTAGCCAGTAAGCAGGGCGGCTGGGATTGAAGCCGGGTCTGCCTCCCGCTTTGGTTTCACAGAAGCAGCGTCTCATCCATCTCTTAGCCAGTCTGATCTTCTCAGTCACCGTGACGCTTGATGTTTTCATCGTTCCCTCAAGCTCCTCCTTTCGGGATGGCATGCATTGCCTTCTGCCCCAGACTGTCCTTTTGCCTGTGACTGTTAGCACCGTCCCTCTCACTCTGCAGACAGGTGAATCACATATTTTATATGCAGGCCGTTTTCACATTGTCTTGACTTTACTCCTTAAGTAGCTCTGGAATCTGCTAGTTCTCTGCATCCGGACTGTGCCTACTGTTAGATTTCTGCCACCTTTTGCCTGGATTACTGTGGAACCTTCTGAACCAGTCTCTTTTCCTCTCATTTTGCTATTTCTAGTTCAGTCTTCACACTGTAGCAAGAGTCATCTTTCCAAAGGGTATATTTTATCATTATTATTTGTTGTTGTTGCTTAGTCACTGAGTCGTGTCTGACTCTTTGCAGCCCCTTGGACTGTAGCCCGCCAGGCTCCTCTGTCCATGAGATTTCCCAGGCAAGAATACTGGAGTGGGTTGCCATTTCCTTCTCCAGGAGATCTTCTCGACCCAGAGATTGAACCCGCATCTCCTGTGTTGCAGGTGGGTTCTTTACCGCTGAGCCACACTTGCGAGAGACGTTGCTTTCTGGGCTTGAGGACGGGTTCTACGTTTCCTTGTGCAGTACAGAGGGTCTTATGTCACAGGGCTCCTTTTTCTTCTCCAGCTGCATGTTGTGTCTTTCCCTATTTTGGACACAGATTCAGTCATATCTTGCTTATACTGAGCTCTCTTTCAACTCCATATTTCAGGTACTTTGATCACAGTCTCAGGAGCTGCTCAAGGATATTTAGTCCCTGCTGCTGCTGCTGCTGCTAAGTCACTTCAGTCGTGTCCAACTCTGTGTGACCCCATAGACGGCAGCCCACCAGGCTCCCCCGTCCCTGGGATTCTCCAGGCAAGAACACTGGAGTGGGTTGCCATTTCCTTCTCCAATTTAGTCCCTAATGGACCGTAATCAGCATAAAGGCTCATTATAATGTATGTGAGCCACATGGCAAAGGTCATAAGAAAAGTGTTATCCTAGAGGAAGCATGTAATTTGGAAGACAGCAGAAAGATTACTCTCAGAAAAATAATGACTACTGGGTAGTTTCCTACACTGATAGGCTTCTAATAAATAAGAATATACTATACCACAGTGCAGTGTTCACATCTGTAGACCATACTTTATATGAATGAGTAATAGGTCATGGGTATCCAGCTGTTTGTTGAATGAATGAATTAATCTCTAAATGAAAGCTTAATTTTGATCAGCCTAATTATCTTAATATTGTATGGATTTTAGTTATTGAAAGTTTCTTTAGGAAAAGACTTGGTAATGTAGACTAAAAAGAACTCTGTCAAATGAGAAGTGACATCAGAATATTTAAAGCTTGATTGAGTTTTGAATTTAGATTGGTTGTTCATACTTAATGTATTTAGGGCTAGATGTTTCTCAGCTTTGAAAGGAAATCCTTGAGAAATTTAGATGATTTTTAAAAGAATGGGAATATGGTAAGGGTTCTCTCATCTGCTGTCTTGGACATTTCTGTTTGAATAGTCTGATGTGTTCAGATATGGCGGTGTTGTTGTTTGGTTGCTAAGTCATGTCTGACTCTTTGTGACTCCGTGGACTGCAGCACACCAGGCTCCTCTGTCCTCCACTATCTTCCAGACTTTACTTAAATTCATGGCCATTGAATCAGTAGTGCTGTCTAGCCATCTCATCCTCTGCTGCCCTCTTTTCTTGCCCTCAATCTTTCCCAGCATCAGGGTCTTTTCCAATGAGTCAGCTCTTCTCATCAGGTGGCCAAAGTATTGGAGCTTCAGCATCAGTCCTTCTAATGAATGTTCAGGATTGATTTCCTTTAGGATTGACTGGTTCAAAGATGAGGTATCAGTTCAGTTCAGTCCAGTTGCTCAGTCGTGTCCAACTCTTTGTGACCCCATGAATCACAGCATGCCAGGCCTCCCTGTCCATCACCAGCTCTCGGAGGTCACTCAGACTCACGTCCATAGAGTCAGTGATGCCATCCAGCCATCTCATCCTCCGTCATCCCCTTGTCCTCCTGCCCCCAATCCCTCCCAGCATCAGGGTCTTTTCCAATGAGTCAACTCTTCGCATGAGGTGGCCAAAGTACTGGAGTTTCAGCTTCAGCATCAGTCCCTCCAATGAACACCCAGGACTGATCTCCTTTAGAATGGACTAGTTGGATCTCCTTGAAGTCCAAGGGACTCTCAAGAGTCTTCTCCAACACCACAGTTCAAAAGCATCAATTCTTTGGTGCTCAGCTTTCTTCACAGTCCAACTCTCACATCCATACATGACCACAGGAAAAACCATAGCCTTGACTAGACGGACCTTTGTTGGCAAAGTAATATCTCTGCTTTTCAATATACTATCTAGGTTGGTCATAACTTTCCTTCCAAGGAGTAAGCGTCTTTCAATTTCATGGCTGCAGTCACCATCTGCAGTGATTTTGGAGCCCCCCAAAATAAAGTCTGACATTGTTTCCACTGTTTCCCCATCTATTTCCCATGAAGTGATGGGACCACTTCATGAGGTGAATGTTAATCAAAATAGTTTGCCAATTCTATTTGGAACTGCATTCAGAGCCTGAAGTGTAATTTTAATAAATTCAGTGATGAAAATGATTCCATTTTTGAGGATGAATTTGATATTTGCAATATTTAGAAATCCTTTGGAGCCAAGTTTGTACTTGGTGAAAAAAGTAAATTGTCTTGGTATTCTTTTGATCAAAGGAAGAGCTCTTCTTAAGTGAGACCAGTAGTTTTCATGATTCACAAACTGATTACAATCCAAGGAGGGACTTCAGATGGATTTTCAGTATCAGAAGTCTTTCTGGAGTTAAGTCCACACGCTCCCATTGTGCCTGTTTGAAGGGCAACATTGAATGTACAGAATCTAGTATGTTTGTTAGAAATCAGTTGTATCATTTTACAATTAGGATTGCTTTACATTTTGTCTCCCTTTATACCGTTATTATGAAATATTGTGACTTTCTCACGTACCTGTAGGCGTGCTTCACACAGTTCTCTCACGAAGTGTTTATAAAACAAATGTTAACCCTGATTTTGAAGTTTTGAAGAGTACTTCTCTTTCCAGGAATGCTTGTATAAAGTGAAAGTGAAGCCGCTCAGTCGTGTCCGACTCTGTGCGACCCCACAGACGGAAGCTCACCAGGCTCCCCTGTCCCTGGGATTCTCCAGGCAAGAACACTGGAGTGGGTTGCCATTTCCTTCTCCAATGCATGAAAGCGAAAAGTGAAAGTGAAGCCGCTCAGTCGTGTCCGACTCTTAGCGACCCCATGGACTGGAGCCCACCAGGATCCTCCGTCCATGGGATTTTCCAGGCAAAAGTACTGGAGTGGGGTGCCATCATTGCATTTAGTTATGGCTTCTTTTCTCCCTTGACCGGATCTCGTTCAGTGCAGAACAGGGAGGTGGAAGAGGAGGACTTCCTAGGAGAGGTCTGAGGGGGCACCCAGTAGGGGGTCAGGGGGCACACGGGGTCAGTGAAAGCCCACCCCAGCTCTCAGCGCCGGCTGAGGGGGAGGCGGGACGTGGGGCTGCGTGGCCCCGTGATGAGCGCAGTGAGCAGAGAGGGCTGAGCTCGGCGCGGCGCGGACCCCAGCGTTTACGGGGGTCGGGTCTGAGGGACCAGGAGGACACAAGAGAGCTGGACGTTTGGCAGGGTGGCTTAGGGCCTGAGCCCTGACGTTGCACTGCCCCGTGTAAGTGCTTGGATTCCCCCACTTGCTGGCAGCGTGCTGGAGGGCAGGTTACTGAACACCTACGCCTTACTCTCCCCCGTGTGGGTTAGGGGAGCACCGGTTTTTACGGAGTCCCGGCTGTGGAGCGTGCAGTTGCTGTGCCCGGCACGGGGACAGCGCTTGGAGCCAGGACGAGATGCTCGCCCTCCGTGGGCGAGGACGCGTGCGGCAGAGACGACGCGGCGCTCTCGGTGCACAGGTCTCTCTGCTGTGCCTGTTTCTGTGTCCTGTTCCGTCCTTTGTCACACCTCTGTTACCAACACACCCCCGTCAGCGGCTTCTCTCTCCAGTCAATGTGCTCAAGCCCCGAGCCCGTGAGCCATCCATCCCTGGCGCCCCTCTTCCCTCACCCTCGCGTTCAGTTCCCGCAGTCCGAGTCCTCGGGGTCCACCTGGGGGCCGCGTCCTGGCCCGCCTGCTGTGCGCGCCTCGCTGTCGCCTTCAGGTCCGGCCAGGCCAGGCCTTCCGTGCTCTCCCCCTCTCTCTGCTCTCCTCTCCCTGCCTCTCCTCTCCCTGCCTCTCTCCGTGTAGGGTTTGACCCCGGACCTTACCTGCAGTGTTGTCCACCCTCCAGCCAGTGTTCTTCCAACACACCTGGCTCCTTCCTCCCTGAAGACGTTTCCCCCAGGGCTGCTTTCCGGCACTTTCTTTTCCGTCTGGTCTTTTAATCTTTTAATCTGCTAAGCAAAATGTCACCTCCTCCACGGGGTCATCCCAGTATCACCCAATCCAAAATAACCATCGTTCATTTCCTATTATATCACTCTATTTTATTTCTCTGCATAGTACCTAAATATTAGATATTAATCTTGCTGCTGCTGCTGCTAAGTCGTGTCTGACCCTTTGTGGGGCATAGAGGGCAGCCCACCAGGCTCCTCTGTCCCTGGGATTCTCCAGGCAAGAGTACTGGAGTGGGTTGCCATTTCCTTCTCCCAGATACTAATATTGCTTATTGCCTTTTTACTGTTTTTGGATTACATGTTTGTTTAAGCCTGTCCTCTATTAATAACTGTGGAATAAATTGAAGGAAATGTCTTCCATTTGTCTCTGTTGCAGTGAAAGGCTTCTGCTCGCAGTGTTGAGTTTCACCAGCTGCAGCTGCTGGTGCTCACAGGGCGGGTGGCAGTGTCTCTGTCATTACCCTGGTCCTGAAATGCCAGGAGAGGTAACCGGTATTTTTGGTTACATAATTTGGATATAGTAATTATCATGCTAGGTAGTATAACTAATGATGCTTAAATGATACAGATACCAAGATATTATAAATGTTTAAATAATTGGTTGAATTTGATCACTCATTTTTCTTATGCTGTAGTGAATTCTCTCCTTTGTTTGATAAAAAGCCAGTTATAGTGATTAATGGTATATCGTTCCAGCTGACTTAAATCTCAGACTTTGAGTGTCTTTAGGAATAGGTTACTTTTGAAATAGCTTAAGAAATTTTAGGGAGATGATTGTTCAAATGGGAAGAAGAATGACTAATTAGATTGCTGACACACGTGATGTTTTTAACATGTTTTTTAAATTTCTGGTGAGGTTCATATAGAAAGTAGTGTGTAAGAGCTCTGTGTAAGATATTGTCAAAAGGGCATTCCAGTTTGTGTAGTTGGGAGCTGAATAATGTCTCTTTAAAGATCATCCATAGAATGAGCTTCATTGCCAAATAAAATTGAAGGGCATTTTTAAGTTTTGTTACTTTCAAATTTTGGAGAAATTTAATAATATTAACATAAAGTATAATATTTGTTAGATTACAGAGTTGGTAAGATGAAAATCACCAGTAAGAGCCGAGTTTGCAGTAACAGTGAAAACTGTATTAATGGTGTTAAGTATTGTTAATCCTGGCTTGTACATGAGATTGTTGATAACAGTACCTCCAGGAATTGTCAGGACAGGATTTTCTCCCTGGAGAGTCTGTAGTCTATGGCGGGGCTCCTCTAATTTCCCCAGAGAGAACTATTATCATGTTACCCTGAATTATCTTACTGCTCATTAAACGTTCTTGCTTTCAAATTTAAAAGAAATTAGAGAAATAAATTTAGTCCTGGGAAATCATTGTTTAACGAGTTTGCACCTGTGAGAGTATGAGCCAGGGGCACACAGACTGCATTTTATTTTGAAATGGAAAGTATTTAAGTGCAGGAGGGGACTGACACGTAGAAGTTAATCCCAGTTAGTTAGCGTGATCTGGCGGTTGGTAATTAAAGCGCATTCAGATCAACAAGAGTTTCCTTAATGAGAATGACGGACATTTAAGGTGTTACATAAAGCTTCCTTCACTCTCAGGTTTGATTTTTTTAGTTTGATATTTTTGAGTATTTATTTTACTTTTCTGAGATTTTAGGATTCTGTTTTTTTTTTTTTTAGGATTCTTTTAACTTGCGGATTCACACATCTCAGGAGATTAAACATAATTTACCACAAAAATGTAATGCACATGCTTCCAACGTCTGTCATAACCATGCCCTCTATTTAAGGAGTCACGGGTATCTTTCCGTTAGTAATTAAGAAATGAAACGGCACCAGTAAAAACAATCGAACAGTAAGAAAAGCTGTACAAGCTTACAGTTATGTTATCCATGTTGAATAGTTACATTTTAAGACTTAATCCAAAAAAGAATCCGTTTGAAAAATATTTTGGGGAGTATGTGGTCTTTATTTTGAAAGCTACTCTGTGTTAGATTAGTCGTGTCCCTCACTTTCCTTTGTCACCAAGAGCTTGCAGTTTCAAACTTGGAGGGTTTACAGGCTTTCAAGCAGTTGCTCTCTTCAGTTCGCCTGCGACTTTAAACTTGAGTCTGACCATGTTCCACCCAGAAGCCGACTTAGCACCACACGTGGTTTTAGGTATTACCTGCTCCCCCACAGTAATTAGAAGGCCTTTGGGCAGGAAAATTTTACTTAGATATAGTGTATGCCTCCAAGGAGCCTTATATGCAAGGGGTCCGGCTGTGTTCATCCATGGATCAGGGCGAGAGTCCACGTGCTAGCCGGAGTGTCTGGCTGGAGGGCGAGCCCAGGGCTGGGAAGTGCTTGGAGACCCTAGTAGTGAGGCTGCTGGCACGCGGAAGTCTGGCTGTAGATTCAAGCGTGTTTGGGCCCAGAGAAGGAGGGCCAAAGAAGAAAATCGAGGTTAGGACTAGGGAGTTTCAGTTTTGATGCCTCGACTTGGAGGAGGCCATGGGGAGAGAGGGTCGGTGGCAGGCTGTGCCCGCGGGTGCCCCGGAAGAGGGGCACAGGTGACAGTGAGCACGTGCGTGTGTGAGACTCTGTCCCTGGTGACACTCGCACGCTGCCCTCGGGTGGGCTCCTGCCTGCATGGGGGAAGTGCGTACAAGGTTTAGGCAGCTGCCCAGCTGAGAAAGACACTGAGAATCAGATGTGAGGCTCCCGCCCAGCCTTGTGGAGTGACTGCAGACCCTGTGCTGTGCCGTTTCACTGGGGCTTTGTGAGAACCTGGCTTCCCTGGTGGCTCAGTGGCAAAGAACTTGCCTGCCAATGCAGGAGACTCAGGTTCAGTCCCTGGATAGGAAGATCCCCTGGAGAAGGGAATGGCAACTCATTCCAGTATTCTTGCCTGGAAAGTCCCATGGACAGAGGAGCCTGGTGGGCTACAGTGTGTGGGGTCGCAAAAAGGTCTTCCATGACTTGGTGACTAAAGCACCATCATGTCAGGTCAGGCCGTGGACGGCAGTGCTCAGGGCGTCGCCCGTCACCCCGGCGGGGACAGTGGACTAAAGCACCATCATGTCAGGTCGGGCCGCAGACGGCAGTGCTCAGGGCGTCGCCCGTCACCCCGGCGCGGACAGCGGGTTAGCACTCAAGTCTCAGCACTCAAGTCTCCTGATCTGGCAGGGGTGCAAAGCAAGTCTCCGTCTCATCCGTTGGAAGCTGCTAAGGGCAGAGGGAGTTCTTTCAGCTACGTTCACCTATTTAGTAAATACTTACTGTCTGTTTCATGTCATGCCACCTTCGTGGCATCTGGACACAAGCTTGGTTTCTGCCTTTGAGAGCTGTGCTTGGAGGGAGAAATAGACACATGTAAACAAATAATTAAAAGCCAATGAGATCAGGAGCCCAGCCTGGTGCCTGAGCTTACACGGCTGTCTGCAGAGTTGACTGGTGCTGAAGACTGCGGGCCAGGGCAGGGGCCCCTGAGAAGGGCCGTCAGATGGTTCTCCACGGTGAGCAGAGGTGGGCCACGTGTGCAGAGCGCAGGTCCCCAGAAGGCCGGGTCTCTTGGATGCTGTGTATGGAGGGCTGAGCTGCTGCTGGACTTGGAGGCAGACGGGAAGGATGGTAGGGAGGCCGGGGCAGGTGTGGGGTGTCTGTGAGACCCCCCACCTCCAGTGTGTGTGATGGAAGAGACAGAGTGGTGTTTTACTTTCATAAAAGCTGAAAACCCTTTAAATGACTCACATTATTCCAGAAGTCATTTCGTGGGGCTCAGACACACACAGCCTGGTGGTGAAGGGGCTGCAGGGCCTGAGACCCCTTTTATGCACCGCATGGAGAGCAGGGTAAGGCAGTTGCAGTGATCTTACTTGCTTTATTTTGTATCCAATTTGCATCTCAGTATTTTGCGGAGTTATTTTATTCCCTAGCATAACTTAGGTGTTAAGTTAAAAGATATGGGGAATTGGACCACATCCAAAAAAAGAAAATACAGCTCTTCCCTAAAAATAGTTCTTTACTTGCATGGGCACTGGCTTGATGATGTCATCTCTTTTATCTTAAGCACCTCACACAGTGCTGTTTACCAGTGACATAACTCATCCACATGCGGCAGGGCACTGGCCACAGCGTCCAAAGAATCACCGGCCAGGTGTCTGTCACCTGCCCGGCCACGTCTTAAAGGAGACCACCCCGTGCCCAGGCTGATCTTTCCACAGATCGCCCCGGCGTGCCCGAGCCTCGGGGCGGGGGTGCCGGGATGTGCAGCCCCACTCCGTCTCATGTCTGCTCCGCGCGTCTACGCCGGGCGACAGGACACAGGAGCAGATGAGACAGGCTGTCAGTCAGCGGCGCTGCCCTTTGAAGAAAGGCCACGGGGGGAAAGGGTGCCGCAAATGGGCTGTGAAGTTTACATACACTGCCCACTGTTAAACAGATTACGTCTAATGAAGTGTCTAATGCTCAGGCCGTATCAGCCTAATCCTGGGTGGCAGCTCATCCCTCCGCTGCCAAAAAAACGCCGCCCTCTGGCCCTCACTCGCCACTCCAGCAGCCATGCGCAGGGAGGTGCCCAGCCTTAATAAACCCAGACAGTGTGTGATCTGACATGCAAATGTAGGTCATTGCATATGTAAATGTGTGATTAAGCGCCTGCATGCCAAAACACATTAGCCGGCCTCCGCGCTCAGCATGCGGTCGTCACAGCGCCTCAGCAGCCCCCGCGCACGTTTGTCAGTTACCACGCGGACAGGGGCTGGGGGTCCCTGGCAGGCCTGAAGTGCGTGCAGGGGCTGCGTGGTAGCGTTCCGGGTGAGGAAGCCGAGTGTCACCCCAGAGACCGACACGTTTTCATCTGGAGAAGGAGCGATCTAGATGTTTGGAAGAGAGGAAGGAAACCCACCTCTTCGATATTGCAATCTGTCCTAGTGTGTAAATTAAAAAAAAAAAAAAAAAACAAACATTTGTTAGAAAAGCTTGGACCCAAATTGACAGTCTCTCCTCCTTAAATGAAATGAAGTTAGGAAAGCTAGAAGTTGCTAATATCCACTGACTGTATCTGAGAAGTGAGACTTTGTAAGTTTCCTTTGTTAAGTAGGTGACAGTTCCTTGATGGATCAGTTGGAAAAGAATCCACCTGCAATGCAGGAAATGCCGGTTCAATTCCTGGGTCAGGAAGATCCCCTGGAGAAGGGATAGGCTACCCACTCCAGTATTCTTGGGCTTCGCTGGTGGCTTAGCTGGTAAAGAATCCACCTGCAATGAGGGAGACCTGGGTTTGATCACTGGGTTGGGATGATCCCCTGGAGAAGGGAAAGGCCACTCACTCCAGTATTTTGGCCTGGAGAATTCCATGGACTCTATAGTCCATGGGGCCACAAAGAGTCAGAGACGACTAAGTAACTTTCACTTCACTTTATAGTGACACTTGTAAATTCATCTCAGTGACCACAAAAAGAAATCTTATACTTGAACAGAGTGGCAAGTAGTCTCCCTTTATTTTATGATTTCATTCGTATTTTTTATTTTCATTTTCGGTATGTGTGTTTCTAGTCCCATTTCTGTTTTATTCATCAAAAGGCCTAAAATTGAAAATATTATGGATCATCGCATCAGATCAGATCAGATCAGATCAGTCGCTCAGTCGTGTCCGACTCTCTGCGACCCCATGAACTGCAGCACACCAGGCCTCCCTATCCATCACCAGCTCTCGGAGGTCACTCAGACTCACATTCATCGAGTCAGTGATGCTATCCAGCCATCTCATCCTCTGTCGTCCCCTTCTCCTCCTGCCTCCAATCCCTCCCGGCATCAGAGTCTTCTCCAATGAGTCAACTCTTCGCACAAGGTGGCCAAAATACTGGAGTTTCAGCTTTAGCATCATTCCTTCCAAAGAAATCCCAGGGCTGATCTCCTTCAGAATGGACCGGTTGGATCTCCTTGCAGTCCAAGGGACTCTCAAGAGTCTTCTCCAACACCACAGTTCAAAAGCATCAATTCTTTGGCGCTCAGCCTTCTTCACAGTCCAGCTCTCACATCCATACATGACCACAGGAAAGACCATAGCCTTGACTAGGAGAACCTTTGTTGGCAAAGTGATGTCTCTGCTTTTGAATATGCTATCTAGGTTGGTCATAACTTTCCTACCAAGGAGTAAGCGTCTTTTAATTTCATGGCTGCAGTCACCATCTGCAGTGATTTTGGAGCCCAGAAAAGTAAAGTCTGACACTGTTTCCACTGTTTCCCCATCTATTTCCCATGTAGTGATGGGACCAGATGCCATGATCTTCGTTTTCTGAATGCTGAGCTTTAAGCCAACCTTTTCACTCTCCACTTTCACCTTCATCAAGAGGCTTTTGAGTTCCTCTTCACTTTCTGCCATAAGGGTGGTATCATCTGCATATCTGAGGTTATTGATATTTCTCCCGGCAATCTTGATTCCAACTTGTGTTTCTTCCAGTCCAGCATTTCTCATGATGTACTCTGCATATAAGTTAAATAAACATGGTGACAATATACAGTACCATAATATTTATTACATTGTAGGTGGCTGTTTAGTAACCCCAGAGGATGGCTAACCCTGTGTTGGGAACTGGGGCTTGGGCATCAGCTAGCCATAGATCTGGTGTGATAACATCTGCCTGATAGGATCATCACGAGAATTGAATTAAACAGCATAAAAAGTACTAATTTATAGGACCAGTTACCTTATAGGTGCCAAAATGGGACCTTTTTTATTCTAGTCGTGTTATTACTCTATTCTGGCAGTTATTTATGGTTTATATTCACATAACGAATTTCTGAAATTTGTATTCTTATTGTTTTGCATGTCTTAAAGGAAGAGTGGTATTTTTCTTATTTTGGACTTTTCAGAAGAAAGAGAAGCTATGCAAAGTAACAAGTTATTGCTACTTTCCCCCTCTTTTTTGATAAACGTTGCATTTGAATGGCAGTGAAAGTCCAGCAGAATTTTACAGTTTTTTGGCTAGCAGGATAGATGTAGTGACATGAACAAGGTTGCATGTATTGAGGGTTAATGTAATGCCCATATATATGTCAAAACAGCCTTTTGCATATGTCATGGGGTCATCAGCCCTAACTACAGTTTATTTGAGGATGAGGAGCTCCAGCTGCTTTGGTGGGTTCAGGAACCCGCGTGCCCTTTGTTTGCACCAATAGGTGTTTGATGTTCGGCCTTAATCAGGCCCCGCAAGAATGTCATGTTTACTTTGAGTCGGCCCCGAGTAGTGAAGGTCCAGTTGGATGTGAGCAGAGTGGTACCAGCCCAAGAAGGGTCTACTTATCAGGAATCCTGGGATCTGGAAGAGGCCCACGAGTGTTTGGCCAAAAAAAGAGAAAGGTAGAAAAGCACGTGTGATGGCTGAGCCGCTTCGTTATATTTCGGTAGACTGAGATGCTGTTGGTAGAGCAGGAGTGACATGAGGCACTGCAGGGGCAGCCTTCCCGGGGCGTGTGTCGTGGCCTCCGCCCTGGACAGTGTTCGACCCTGTGGGTGTGCAGCTCAGGTCTGTCCTGTGGCCGGGTGATGGATGACTGAGTCTGTAAGCAAGCAACAGAAGAATTAGGACAGTGGATAGAACACATCCACCCCCAGGGGCCCACGGTGATGCCGCCTCCCAGCCCCACCATCCTGCTCAGCTCAGTTGAGGCCCCTGTGTGTGTCCACATGGGCTCTTTCCGAGCAGAAACATTTCTTAGGATACATCTGCCTCCCTAGGGGCTAGTCCAGTGCCTGCTGTCTAACGAGTACTAAAAAGTGTGAGTTTCAAAAAGAAATGTCTTTTCCCATGAACAGCAAAAAATATATTGTTTAAAAGGTATTTATGTACTAAGTGACAGAAATAAAGAAAGACAGCAAAGTCACTCAGTTGTGTCCGACTCTTTGGGACCCTGTGGACTGTAGCCTACCAGGCTCCTTCGTCCAAGGGATTTTCCAGGCAAGAGTACTTGAGTGGGTTGCTATTCCTTCTGCAAGTGACAAAGGCCGATCTGGAAGGCTACACGCTGTATGATTCTATGTGATATTCTGGAAAAAGCAGAACTATGGATCCAGTGAAAAGATTGGTGGCTGCTGGGTGTTGGTGGGGAGCGAGGGGTGAACAGGCAGAGAACAGAGGGTTTTTGGGCAGGGAAAATATACTGTGATGCTGAAATTCTGGGGAACTGCCAGGTGGCTCATGGGTAGAAGAATCCACCTGCCAGTGCAGGAGACGCAGGTTCAGTCCTGGGGTTGAGGAGACCCCTGGGAGAAGGGAATGACACCCCACTGCAAGCCTGTGGACAGAGGAGCCTGGTAGACTCCAGTCCATGGGGCCTCGGAGAGCTGGACACAGCTGAGCGACTGAGCATGCACACAAGCACTCTGATTGTGGACATAGGTTGTTAGCCCTTTGTCCACGCCCACAGAGTGTGCTGGGGAAGACTGAAGGGGGAGGAGAAGGGGAGGACAGAGGATGAGATGGTTGGATGCCATCACCGACTCAGTGGACATGGGTTTGAGTAAAGCTCCGAGAGTTGGTGATGGACAGGGAAGCCTGGTGTGCTGCAGTCCATGGGGTCGCAAACAGTCAGACACGACTGAGCGACTGAACTGAACTGAGAATGTCCAGCAGTAAGGGTGAACCCCAGTGTTAACCGTAGACTTTGGGTGATAGTGACTTGTCAGTGTAGGTTCCTCAGTGGTGACCAGGGTCTGGCTCTGATGGGGTGTTGATAACGAGAAAAGCAGTGCCCAGGTGAGGGTGAGGGTATACCCGGAACCTTTCTACTTTCCTCTTAATATTCTGCTTTTAAAAACTTAGGTCTTTAAAAAAAAAAAAAAATGTAATGACAAGGTGGTAGACTTGCTGCCCCAGGAATTGTTCTTTACAGAAGTTAAGTATCATCAGTAAGTTTAGGTTTTCATGTGCTACTTGGCAGGGTGACTAAGTGAATTGTGTGTGTGTGTGTTTATTTTTATATAATACGAATAGTTTGATAAATACCTGTCAAACAAATGACTGTCTGCAGGTTTACCATAGAAATCACCTACTTAAGTGAAGACAATTGACAATTGTGTGCATATTGTGTGATTGAAAACTTTCCTGACTTTTTTAATTACAGAAGGCCTTACGACCGGATATGGGCTATAATACATTAGCCAACTTTCGAATAGAGAAGAAAATTGGTCGCGGGCAATTTAGCGAAGTTTATAGGGCAGCCTGTCTCTTGGATGGAGTACCAGTAGCTTTAAAAAAAGTGCAGGTAAGATGACTTTAATTCTATAAATCATGTAATATTATATTCTGTGAATAATAAATAGAGAAAAGTATGTCCTGAACGATTGGGTCATGACAATCTCGAGTTGAGAATGATGGGAAAGAATAAAAATTGTCCTGTAAATGCTTGCATTAAGTGCCATGTATGGTAGAAATCACTTTTTAGTTGTAACGCTACTTTTAAAATTGAGTTGGCTCTGTTCACCCGGATTCAGTCATGACTGGAATGATCTTAGAAAAGCTTTTACAACTCTCGGTTTTAAGAGGCAGATTGGAGTTGTCACCATGGCTCCTAGCTGGGCATGTGGCTACACATCATAGCCTCAGCTGCAGGCCTCCAGCATGGAAACCCGGCTCACGGAATGCTCTTCCTGAAGCCAGGACTCGGCGGGCACACTCTGGGGTGGGTCTCCGTGCTCGGGGAGAACCAGCCTGGCAGTAAAAGACAGAAAACCAAGGTGAACTTTATTTACCGGAGGAGACGAGAAAGTGAGGCAGGTGAATGCAGGGGATTGCTGTCCCGCTTACCACGCCCATGCTGCATTGGCATCAGCCCTGCCCTCCTGCCCTGGCTGTGTGCAGGCTCCTCAGGTGCCCGGGTCTGCCCAGCTCCCCTGGCCCAGCCCTGCCCTCCTGCCCTGACTCTGTGCGGGCTCCTCAGGCGCCCGGGTCTGCCCAGCTCCCCTGGCCCGGCCCTGCCCCGACGGGCCCACCACTGCCCCCACCTGGGACGCTCTCACTTTCCTGCCTCAGTCTTTGACGTCCTGCAGTGTAACTTCTCTTTTTAGGGAGAGGGTCATCCTTGCGGACATTTGCATGTAGACTCCTGTTTTATCCTGCTACCTGGTGTCATTGTCTCTGTCGAGTCCTGTGAAGCCTCAGTGTCTTTCTCCTCTTACTATTTAATTTCATGAAGGATCAGTGTCCTTGTAGCAGCCATCACCAGCAGAGGGGACCAGTTTTCCCTTGTATGGTAAATGTTTATGAAAGCGTTTACAGGACACACATGTCAGAGGTCAAGACTAAACAGATGCCCTCATATCCACCACGTGGCTCAGACACAGCCATCACTCCCTTCCCTCGCAGGTCACCACGTCCTGAGTTTTGTGTGTATCATTCCTTTGCTTTTCTCTGGAGTTTTCTCCACATCAGTGTAAATCCTGAATGAATCCGTTGTTTGCTTCTGCATTTTTGAATTTACGTAAGTATTGTCACGTGTTGGTGTATGGCTACGCTTTAATCTTTATAGTACAGTATTCGGTGTGTGGACATGCATGTATGTGTGTGGTATTGCCTGTCGTGTGTGTAGTATCCGTTCTTGGTGCTACTAGTTTCGGTTGTGTACAGTTGTGTGCTGTTGGAGTGTTTCTGTCATGTTCGTGTCAGGTCCCGTGTGTCTCCTGGCACTCACATGCAGGAATCCCCCTTTTGTATATGCCTGAGATGGAAGCAATGAGCCTTCCTCTCTGCTTTGTTGTGTTACAATTTGGACCTCTTCTAGTTTAAGCATAACTCCCTCTATACACAAGAGAGGAATGATGCTGCGAAGATATTCTTAGCTTATGTAAGTAGAGAACAGTTATCTTAAACCTTTACAAGAAGATATTTTGCATTTCAGACATGTTGATTTTTGTGATGTATTGCACTTGTGCTGAAAAAGAGAGACCAGGGTTCTTCCTTTTTAATAACCCACCTCTGCAGCTTAGTATGAAAATGTTTTAAAATACCATTGACCAGACTCCTTTCCTGTCTGAAGAATCCTAGCCTCTCCTCAGAAACGTCACCAGGAACCAGACGTTGGATTTCCTCCTGCAGTTTGTTGCTTTAAGGCTTCTTACTGGTCTGAAGGGCTGCGTCACTGTTTCCAGCTAATCCAGGACCCTTCCTGGAGGAGGCCCTGTGTTGAAGTGTTGCATCTATAATTCGTTGCTCTGCTCACAGATGTTTCATGAGACTCTGCAGGAGCAGTGTCGAGGCTCCTCCACATGGTTCTCTGGGCGCTTCTGTGCTTTGTCCGCGTGTCAGGTTTCAGTTTGCCGTGACCGGCTTGCTGGAAGCCCCAGTGACTTTCCTGGACGTCTGCCTGGTACCTGCGTGTGCAAGGGAGGGAGTGTGTGCTGAGAGCACTTTCCTTCTTGAGGTCATACAGGGATTGGGAGCCTGCGGTGGTGACGGGACTTTCGGTCTTTTGGAGAATCCGCCCCATCCCGTCACGGTTTGTTCACCACTGTTAAAGGTGCTCCTTAACTGGGGGGCACGGGCTGGCCTTGCTGCCCTGTCTCCTGGCCTCCCTTCCTGCTGCTCCTCCAGGGGGAGTGGGCATCTGGTGTTCAGTGGTGAGTGCCAAAAGCTTTGAGAACCAGGATGAACAAAATAACAGGACTCAGGGATCCCAGTGCAAGTGCAGCCAAGACACGTCTCAAACAGTGAGAGGGAAACCACGCGGGAGCAGCCTTGAGGAGCCCAGAGGGATAGGGAGGCTGAGAAAGGCTTCCCAGGGCACTTGGCCTGGGTCTTAGCACTGCAGTCGTATCGGAAGACTAGCAGCCAGTTGTTTTGACCTGGTCCATGCAATGTCTAGTTATGCTCAGCTCATCCATCATTTGGTCGTTAATTCTTGTCTGACTCTTTGCGACCCTGTGGACTGCAGCCCACCAGGTTCCTCTTGTCCATGGGATTGTCTAGGCAACAATACTGGAGTGACTTGCCATGCCCTTCTCTAGGGGATCTTCCCAACCCACGCGTCAACCTGGGTCTCCTGCATTGCAGGCAGATTCTTTACCATCTGAACCACCAGGGATGCCCCATATTTGCTTATATTTAATAGCTATTTTAAAGCATTCATCAAGAAAATCAGTTGCAAGTCAAATTTTCCATAATTCAAGCTTTTAAAAAACGATCCCCTTTTAAAGCACATTAATGCTTTTTTATCTGTGTTAATTTTCGATTCTACATTCTGCGTATTTTGCATGCAGTCCTAATTGCAATTAGGATTTTCATGCATTTAAAAATGTATGGACAGTAGTTTCTTTTGTAACGCACGCAGTGATCGCAGTGATTCCTGACCTTTCATGGCTGTGTATGCAGTCTCTCCTTCAGAGCTCACTGCAGTTATGGGATTCATCCCGGTTACACATGTGCAGTCTCTCCTTCAGAGCTCACTGCGGTATGGGATTCATCCCGGTTACACGTGTGCAGTCTCTCTTTCAGAGCTCACTGTGATTATGGGATTCATCCCGGTTACACGTGTGCAGTCTCTCTTTCAGAGCTCACTGTGATTATGGGATTCATCCCGGTTACACGTATGCAGTCTCTCCTTCAGAGCTCACTGTGATTATGGGATTCATCCCGGTTACACGTGTGCAGTCTCTCTTTCAGAGCTCACTGTGATTATGGGATTCATCCCGGTTACACGTGTGCAGTCTCTCTTTCAGAGCTCACTGTGATTATGGGATTCATCCTGGTTACACGTATGCAGTCTCTCCTTCAGAGCTCACTGTGATTATGGGATTCATCCCGGTTACACGTGTGCAGTCTCTCTTTCAGAGCTCACTGTGGTTATGGGATTCATCCCGGTTACACATATGCAGTCTGTCTTTCAGAGCTCACTGTGATTATGGGATTCATCCCGGTTACACGTGTGCAGTCTCTCTTTCAGAGCTCACTGCGGTTATGGGATTCATCCCGGTTACACGTGTGCAGTCTCTCCTTCAGAGCTCACTGTGGTTATGGGATTCATCCCGGTTACACGTGTGCAGTCTCTCCTTCAGAGCTCACTGTGGTTATGGGATTCATCCCGGTTACACGTATGCAGTCTCTCTTTCAGAGCTCACTGCGGTTATGGGATTCATCCCGGTTACACGTATGCAGTCTCTCCTTCAGAGCTCACTGTGGTTATGGGATTCATCCCGGTTACATGTATGCAGTCTCTCCTTCAGAGTGCACTGTGGTTATGGGATTCATCCCGGTTACACGTATGCAGTCTCTCCTTCAGAGCTCACTGTGGTTATGGGATTCATCCCGGTTACATGTATGCAGTCTCTCCTTCAGAGCTCACTGCGGTTATGGGATTCATCCCGGTTACATGTATGCAGTCTCTCCTTCAGAGCTCACTGTGGTTATGGGAGTCATCCCGGTTATACGTATGCAGTCTCTCCTTCAGAGCTCACTGCGGTTATGGGATTCATCCCGGTTACATGTATGCAGTCTCTCCTTCAGAGCTCACTGTGGTTATGGGATTCATCCCAGTTACATGTATGCAGTCTCTCCTTCAGAGCTCACTGTGGTTATGGGATTCATCCCGGTTACATGTATGCAGTCTCTCCTTCAGAGCTCACTGTGGTTATGGGATTCATCCCGGTTACACGTGTGCAGTCTCTCTTTCAGAGCTCACTGTGATTATGGGATTCATCCCGGTTACACGTGTGCAGTCTCTCTTTCAGAGCTCACTGTGGTTATGGGATTCATCCCGGTTACACGTGTGCAGTCTCTCTTTCAGAGTTCACTGTGGTTATGGGATTCATCCCGGTTACACGTGTGCAGTCTCTCTTTCAGAGCTCACTGTGGTTATGGGATTCATCCCGGTTACACGTGTGCAGTCTCTCTTTCAGAGCTCACTGCGGTTATGGGATTCATCCCGGTTACACGTGTGCAGTCTCTCCTTCAGAGCTCACTGTGATTATGGGATTCATCCCGGTTACACGTGTGCAGTCTCTCTTTCAGAGCTCACTGTGGTTATGGGATTCATCCCGGTTACACGTGTGCAGTCTCTCCTTCAGAGCTCACTGTGATTATGGGATTCATCCCGGTTACACGTGTGCAGTCTCTCTTTCAGAGCTCACTGTGGTTATGGGATTCATCCCGGTTACACGTGTGCAGTCTGTCTTTCAGAGCTCACTGTGGTTATGGGATTCATCCCGGTTACACGTGTGCAGTCTCTCTTTCAGAGCTCACTGTGGTTATGGAATTCATCCCGGTTACACGTATGCAGTCTGTCTTTCAGAGCTCACTGTGATTATGGGATTCATCCCGGTTACACATGTGCAGTCTCTCTTTCAGAGCTCACTGTGATTATGGGATTCATCCCGGTTACACGTGTGCAGTCTCTCTTTCAGAGCTCACTGTGATTATGGGATTCATCCTGGTTACACGTATGCAGTCTCTCCTTCAGAGCTCACTGTGATTATGGGATTCATCCCGGTTACACGTGTGCAGTCTCTCTTTCAGAGCTCACTGTGGTTATGGGATTCATCCCGGTTACACGTATGCAGTCTGTCTTTCAGAGCTCACTGTGATTATGGGATTCATCCCGGTTACACGTGTGCAGTCTCTCTTTCAGAGCTCACTGCGGTTATGGGATTCATCCCGGTTACACGTGTGCAGTCTCTCCTTCAGAGCTCACTGTGGTTATGGGATTCATCCCGGTTACACGTGTGCAGTCTCTCCTTCAGAGCTCACTGTGGTTATGGGATTCATCCCGGTTACATGTATGCAGTCTCTCTTTCAGAGCTCACTGCGGTTATGGGATTCATCCCGGTTACACGTATGCAGTCTCTCCTTCAGAGCTCACTGTGGTTATGGGATTCATCCCGGTTACATGTATGCAGTCTCTCCTTCAGAGCGCACTGTGGTTATGGGATTCATCCCGGTTACATGTATGCAGTCTCTCCTTCAGAGCTCACTGTGGTTATGGGATTCATCCCGGTTACATGTATGCAGTCTCTCCTTCAGAGCTCACTGCGGTTATGGGATTCATCCCGGTTACATGTATGCAGTCTCTCCTTCAGAGCTCACTGTGGTTATGGGATTCATCCCGGTTACATGTATGCAGTCTCTCCTTCAGAGCTCACTGCGGTTATGGGATTCATCCCGGTTACATGTATGCAGTCTCTCCTTCAGAGCTCACTGTGGTTATGGGATTCATCCCAGTTACATGTATGCAGTCTCTCCTTCAGAGCTCACTGTGGTTATGGGATTCATCCCAGTTACATGTATGCAGTCTCTCCTTCAGAGCTCACTGTGGTTATGGGATTCATCCCAGTTACATGTATGCAGTCTCTCCTTCAGAGCTCACTGTGGTTATGGGATTCATCCCGGTTACACGTGTGCAGTCTCTCTTTCAGAGCTCACTGCGGTTATGGGATTCATCCCGGTTACACGTGTGCAGTCTCTCTTTCAGAGCTCACTGTGGTTATGGGATTCATCCCGGTTACACGTGTGCAGTCTGTCTTTCAGAGCTCACTGTGGTTATGGGATTCATCCCGGTTACACGTGTGCAGTCTCTCTTTCAGAGCTCACTGTGGTTATGGGATTCATCCCGGTTACATGTGTGCAGTCTCTCCTTCAGAGCTCACTGCGGTTATGGGATTCATCCCGGTTACATGTGTGCAGTCTCTCCTTCAGAGCTCACTGCGGTTATGGGATTCATCCCGGTTACATGTATGCAGTCTTTCTTTCAGAGCTCACTGTGGTTATGGGATTCATCCCAGTTACATGTATGCAGTCTCTCTTTCAGAGCTCACTGTGGTTATGGGATTCATCCCGGTTAGATATTTGGCTCCGTCTTTGTCCCTAGCCTTCCAGTCTGCAGGGCCTTTTTTCTTTTTTCTCTTTTACAGTGTGTTCTCAGCACCTTGCTCTTCTTTTCCTGTGCCACTCCCAGCACCGCGTTGTCTCTGCCAAGACCAGGAATCCTGGTTTCTCCCGAGGCCAGCCAGCGGCACCTGGTGGGTCTGCTCTCAGTGGCGTCTGGGCCCTCACTGCGCTCTGGGGCTTCTGTCTCAGCCGTCCACACCCCCTCTCCTGTCTCCCTCATGCTCTCTTCCAGCCGGACCTTGTCTCTGACTTCATCCTGACCACGGCACACTGGTCCACATCCCCTAGACCTCTTACTTCAGGTCTGACCTCAGTTGTCTGGTTATGTTACTTGGACCTTTGTCAGCTATGAGAGCAACGTGGATGCTTCCGTTTCAGAATCGCTCCGTCTTGCTCAGCCCTGGGCAGGGTTTCTCTTCGCGTGTTTCTTCATTTCTGCTTTCACCAGGAGTCCCTGTTCCACGCCCACAGCCCCGAGGGGCACTGCTTGCCTCTCTCTGGAGATGCACTCTCCTGCACGTCCTACTTGGATGTGTTTTAGCCACAGGATAAGCAGAACAAACCAGCAGGCCTGTGTGACTACAGTGTTGGCGGTGGAAGTGCCTCGGCCGGCCTGTGCCGTCAGGCTCAGCAGAAAGTGCCCACCGTGTTACGTGCTTTCCCGTCTAGGCCGCCCTCACTCCCCTCCCCCTGCCTGTGCTCAGGGGGCCCTTTCTCCTCTGTTGCCCAGCTCCCTCCTCCCTGCAGCCTCACCCCCTTGCCGTCCTCAGGATGTCCCCATGGCCGCTGCATCTCCCTGTACAGGCTCCGGTCCCGCTCTGCCTGGGGTCCCCTTCTCCTTCCTTCCATGGCGCCTCCCCCCCGGCCTTTCGGGGAAGGTCTCACCCTCAGGGTTTGGCTCAGTTGCTGCCTTTTCCTGACCTTCGAACAGTGGCTTCTGAACCCCTCGAAGCCCTGACTAAACTTGACTGAGGATCAAGCTCTCGGGAAGTCAGAACAAAGCATGGATTTCTGGTGGTACCTCTCCCAGGCTTTCTGGTTTTAAGGACGTGGGGCTTCTGGTGCTCCAGGAGGCAGATCACTGTAGGTAGGCTGAGCAAGTTAGAAGGCATCCCCATGGGAACAGGGGTTTCTTTTTTTTAAATAAAGGACACAGATAGGTATCCAGTTCCTGGCCGTCCTTTGCCAGGACCTTAGGAGCCCACCAGGAAGCATTAAGGCCTATCTCTGATGTGCCCTTGGGACGTGCAGGCGCCTGCAGAGAGGGGCTGAGAGCCCTGGGGAGCCCCTGCGCCCACCGGCTGGCCAGCCCCTGCAGCCCTGGGGCCTGTGTGTGGAGCGTGGATTCTCCTTTCTGTCTGAGCGTCCGCAGCCTTTCCCTCAGGGGGTTTCCTCCCCCCAGCACCGTCTTCGCCCTTCAGACAAGGGGTCGGTCTCCCTGCCCTCAGCGAGCATGGGCCCACAGTTGGCGCCCACGGCCGAGGTTCTCCCCTGCAGAGGAGAGGCTGCCCCCTCGATCAGCCAGGCCAGGGCGGGTGGAGGAGAGGGGCCTGGACCCTACTGTGGCCCGGGGCTGCGAGGACGGAACCCGGGTGGAAGGGGGACCATGCAGGCAAGGGTGGCTGGCGGGTGGGGGACCCCAGAACAGGACTCGCCGTGAGCCATTCAGCCAGGCTCCCGTGGGCTCGGACTCCTGGCTAGGATTCCATTTATGCAAGATTAACTTAGAGTAAGATATGATACTTTGTCAACTCTCTTAGTGTTCTTTTTAAGTACTTTCTTTACTACATTCTAAGTGTTTTTTCTTTTGATAGATGCCCTTTCAAGGACATTTGTGTTAAGTTACTTGAAGGCCTTTTTCTTCCTAAAGATATAGGTGTTACCATTTTTCATTTTCATCAATTGTGAATAATTCTGGCAAAATTTAAAGATAACAAAAGAAAAATTTTAAATGATCTAGAGAATACCAAGAGCTTATCAGCCAATCACTTACCCTAAACACTGCTTTGCTTTTCTCAAATATAAATTTAAAAACCCACAGAAACTTGGAGAGAGCTGTGAAGATGCTTTCTAGAGACAACCCTGTAAACAGTTTATGAAAATCCAGATTTTGTTTTTCCTCATATCTGTTGTCTTTTCCTGCTCATGGAATCAGGTTTGAATCTATGTCTGGAAATGATTTAAGCTAAAGATACAGTTTTTATTTTTGTCTTGAAATGCTGCCTAAGAGAAAAAGGAAGATAAAATTCTTTTGAATTTCCAGTGAAATGTATCTATGGCTCAGAGTTTAGTTTTGCCTTAAATGTGCCAGCAGTGCTTCATTCCTCACTGTTTGGAAGTCACTTTTGGTACTGAGAATTCAGTTAATGATAGTAACTTATAAGTATTTTTTAAAATATCTAACCAACTTTTTAATTGGAGTGTAGTTGTTTTATAATGTCGTGTTAGTCTCTGCTGTACAGAACGGTGACTCGGCCGTACGTATACCCCTTCTCTTGGGTTTCCTTCCCATCCAGGTCCCTGCAGAGCACTGGGCAGGGTTCCCCGTGTGCACAGTAGGTCCTCGTTGGTTGTCCATTTTATCCATGGTAGTGTATATGTGTCCACCCCAATCTCCCAGTCCCTCCCAGCCTCCCCTCTTCCCCCTTGGTATCCATGCATTTGTTCTCTACATCTCTATTTCTGCCTCTATTTCTGGTATAAGATCGTCTGTTTTTTTCAGATTCCACATATATGTATTAACATACGATGCTTGTTTTTGCTGTTAATTTTCCACATGCTTGGAACATTGAAAGATTGCTTTGATTGTATAATTTAAAGCACTTTGTATTATTTATGAAATATGTAGCTGTTCTCTTTTCCCATTTTTAATACTGACTGCCTCTGGAGGGAAAAACATATACCCTCTAGTAGTAACGTGAGATAAATTACCTCTCGGTCTCCATAGCTCCTAAATGCTACTTGGAAAGTACACTTCTAAATGTGGGTGTAATTATGTGTAGAGTATTATAGTGGACTTACATGGTAGTTTGAACCATGGATTACTGTTTTATTGATAATACTGAATTTTATTTTTAGATATTTGATTTAATGGATGCCAAAGCACGTGCTGATTGTATCAAAGAAATAGATCTCCTTAAGGTAAATAACAAATGAACGGTTGACTGTTTTGAACATAACTGAGTGGGTTGATAAAAGTGATTTATTAAGATTTCACACTTAGAAGGAAAACAGTTTTTGAGATGTAGCTATGCCACACTGAATTCAAATAATGTATAAATTTGAAATCAGTATATTGCCTGTTGGATTCATTGTACACTAATTTAATTGGAATGTTTGGTAGGATTAATTCCCTCTCCCATTTCAAACTAGAAATAGACACACAAACATAAAACGTGGAAGAAATTTTTTTCTTGATCATCCCAATTAGACATATTCTAAATGTTAGATATGCAAATGCATATTTGGTGTGATATATTGAGAATGTGAGCTGATCCAAGGGGTTCACATTATAAAAATAATATTTCCATCTCTTTTTTCCAGATTTAGAAAGGGTGGTGTAAAGAGTATGTCAGTCTCTCACCCACTCAGAGAATAGGTCTGAGGTTTGAGTTACCTTCACACTGCATTTGTTATAGTGAAATTTCTTTTGAGGAATGCTATGGCTTATGTTGTATTTTTAACTTTTGGATAAAGCTTGGATGATATTTATGCTGTCCATTTTTGTTTGTGCCCAAAATGAATCAGATTTATTAAAAAAGATAAAAAGTAAGCTCAAAGTAAGCCATGCTTCCCACTGTCTGCTTATTGTAGTTATTTCCTGGGACAAGAAGAAATAATGTATCATCACAGAGAAGGTGGGAGGAAACCTGTCTTCTATAAGTAGGAAGAAGAGAGGAAAAGCCTGTGTACACTCTGGGATAATTCAGGAATAATTTTCTTTGAGAAATGATTTGTCTTATGTTACCTTGGTTAAAGATTGAACGAAAAGATTGTTAGAAAAGATTGTAAATATGTGTAGACTAATGCGTATATTCCTACAAGGTGAATTTTTTTTTAAGATAATTTAATAATCAGTCCACAGATAGGTTCAGAGTATTTGTAGTATTTGATATAAAGGCAATATTTAGAAATAGTAGATGTCAGAGTTTTATCACTGGCTGAAGTTATACTAGGATCAGCCTTCAAAATAGTACAAAGGGAAAGTGCACTTACCATCAAGTCCCATTAAGTGATAGCTATCATTTAGAAGGATATAGTTTTTAACAATTGGCTAGTTAATTTGGTCATTCATTTATATGCATAGTTTATATATTTGTTGGGCATAGCAGTACTTTTAAAAATTTTAGGTGTATAATGTACTCTATGATTTCTAAGAATATTACTAAAAAATAACTATAGTTTTACTTTCAATGATTATAATACTTATTTCAAAATTTACTAGATGAAAGAAAAATAGTCATGTTAAGATTTCTGTAACTTAAAAATGAAATGCAGTCACTAATTTTATTCTTGTTACAAAATTGTAAGTGACTCGGGAATTTACAGTAAGAAAACTTTTTGATGCCTTTTTTTTTTCTCAGCAACTCAACCATCCAAATGTAATTAAATATTATGCATCATTCATTGAAGATAATGAACTGAACATAGTTTTGGAATTAGCCGATGCTGGTGATCTATCCAGAATGATAAAGGTAAGATTTTTTGTTTTTTTGTTTTTTTTAAAAAGAAAAACTAAGATTTACTTTTTTTTGAGTTGTATGTTGCACGTATAGGCACATCGGATGCTTTAAAGACCTCACCACGATGCTTGACATTTGGTAGCCGTGTAATCAATGGTAGGCCGTGGTGGTGGTTGTGATTGTGAAGCTGGGTACCTGGTGAAGTGGTCCCCTTGGATGTATGAACACTCCAGAACCGACTTGGAAACAGACCGAGGGTGTGTTGTGTGTCAGCTGAAGGTACAGCTCTGCAGCTAGGCTTCTCCATTCCCCCTCCACTCCATCCCACGTGTCTGGGCGTCAGGCCGAGGGGCTGGCAGGGACTGTGGAGCAGCCCGGCCGGGCCGCCCCTGCTCGTGGGAGGGACGTGCCGAGAGGAGAACGGGCCTTGCGCTCAGTCTTGGGTGTCACACCCTGATTTGACCCCTTAGAAGTCATTTAACTTTCTTTTTTGGAAGTGAAAGTGTTGGTTGCTCAGTCGTGTCTGACTCTTTGCGACCCTGTGGACTGCAGCCCGCCAGGCTCCTCTGTCCATGGTATTCTCCTGGCAAAGATACTGGAGTGGGTTGCCATTTCCTTCTCCAGGGGATCTTCCTGACCCAGGGGTTGAACCTGGGTTTCCTGCATTGCAGGCAGATTCTTTACCGTTTGAGCCACTGGGTTAAAGTTCACCTACAAGTTACAGAACCTGCCTAATGCCAGTAGCCTGAGAACCGGTTATCCTCGGCCTTGGCCTCGCTTAGTGTCTTCTGTGCGCCACGTTTCCCCCAAAACAGAATAACGCTAGAACCAACTTCATGGGGTCATTTCAAATGATCAATTAATTTACACACACACACACATTTATATATATGTATGTATGTACGTACGTATACACTCACAGCAGAACTCTGAAGAGTGACCCCCTATAGGAACACTATGTCAGAGGAGGCCATTGCTATGTTATATGTTGTTACGTGTACTTCTCTGTTGTATAAAATCCTGGGACTGACGTGGCAGCTGTGGCCTCAGGTTCTCAGGCCTGAGACGTGAGGGGAGACAGGCACTTGGTGGCTGTGTTTGTGGGCACGTCACTGGATGCTTGCTGCCACCCCGTGTCTTCCGCTTCACGCCGTTGCCCAGAATGGCGTCTTAGGAGCACGTGCCAGCACGGGGAGGGTGGCCTGCGTGCTCTTCATTGGCTGTTCATGTGCGAGCTAACCTCCTCTTACTCTGCAAGCAGAGCCAAACAGTGCAGATACGAGCCAAGACCAACGGGATGAGAACGTCAGGGCTGTGAGCGCCGAGCCTGCTCCAGCAGAGGACCCGCTCCATCACCAGCACGTGGGCAAGGTTCCCGGTCGGGGGGGGGGTCTTCATGGTGGATAAGCAGGGGGGCTTGGATGTGCCCCAGTGGGTGGCCCTGGCATGCTGAAGCCGCCACTGAGCCCACTGCAGTCGGGCATCTTAGGTGACTGGCTCGCGTGTGTATTTGGCTTCCTCTGGTTGGTCCTAAGTTGGAAGCAGGGACAGAAATTGGGAAAGCTGTCAGTTACTGAGTCCTGGCTGTCTGGGGCTAATTGTTAACAGGAGTTATTGTTCAGCTTCCTGGATTGTCACAAGAGAGAGCAGGGTGATCTGCGAGTTCGACGGAGCAGGGTGGCTTCTCGGGCTACTTGCTAGAGTGGAAAGGTTGGCTTCCTGACCAGGTTGCTGCGGATTGTGGTTGGAAGGTCTGTTTTTACCTGTGCTCTGCCCATTGTCTGTCTATATATCCAGCCTCTCAGCAGATACTTGAGCACGACCGGCAGTCTGCCGCGTGGCGTTCTTGTAAGGGGTTTAGGAACAGTGGTGGGTGCTTTGCATGTATTGTCTTGCTTACTCTTTACAGTGATTTGGGGAGGTGATTTTGACACCTAGAGAAGAGAAGTATCATTACTAGTAAATAGAAGATCTCTGAAATTAGGTTTGTCTGATGCAAAAATCCATGTGTTTTCCTTGAGAGGCCCTTAAGAATTTTTGTATCACAAAACTCCTTTGAAAAAAATCAGATGAAAACCTTTGACCGTCTCTACCTGGAAAATGCTGATGCATACACGGTTTGCATTCCATTCCAAGCCTTCGCAGATGTTCTGATCAAGGTGTTTGTGGATTTGCTAGCAGCGATCCTGCTTCAGTGTGAATTTAGCATCAGCCACTTAAACACTGTCATATCAGTAAACTTCTTTTAGGCCCAGTTTCCCCATCTGTAAGATGGAGAGAGTTTTACAATTTCCAAATATAAAAAGTCTGCATAGAAGGAAGGTAATGTTCTCGTTATCACAGAACACTATCAAGCTGACTGTCCCGTGGTAGGGTGACTCACTGCTAGTCAGCTTTCTGTTTTAGGGACTTCCCACCACTGCCACAGAGAGCTAACCACCAACAAAAGTGCGTCTTTGCAATTTAATTAACAAAGAAAAAAATGCAAATACACAAAGAAAAATCTTAGAAAAACAGCTGTCTATCAAGATGAGACATACAGAAGCAGCTGTAAATGAACCCTCCCAGAGGACGGGGACCACGGGGCCCTGTGTGGACGTGGGGTGTCGCAGGCCCCCAGGACTCAGACAGAGACCCACACTGAAGATAAGAAACTGGACCAACATGAGTCCAGAGATAACTCATACACAGGCACGAACCAGATCAACTGGGAACGGAGGGCAAAATTCTTCGCTTGAACCTTTAGGAATAAGAGTTATTTAATTACTTACAGTGGGAAGGAAAGTGGGCAAGTCCCTATTGGGCAAATGCCTGCTGAAGCAGATAAAAGAGACCATTTCAGTTGTAGAGTCTCACCCTAGACTGAGTGAGTGCTTGATGACTGAGGGGTTTGATTTGAGTTTGCTTTCTTGTTTAGTCTGCTTTTCTTCCTTCACACTTAAAGGCTGCCGTTCCTGGCCTGGGGCCAAGGCATGCCTGCGCCTATAGCTTTTACCTTGGGAGGATACTCCTGTCCTGCGACCACTGGAGAAAAGCATCTCTAGACCGGAGCACCTTACAGAAGCCCTGTTAACCTCTGTCGTCAGCAGACTCAGGTTTCTCTGGCTAGGTGAAGAAGGAAAAATTTGTCAGTGTGAACTTACATTTTTTGTGGTGATGAACTCAGCTCCGTGTTTAAACAGATGTGTCATAAGTTGACATTATCAAGAAAATTTTTAAGCAACTGACTCAGTGTAAGATAGTAAGATAGGTTGAAAACAGAATTCTGTTTGGTCTTGAGTAGTAACTTAACCATTTATAGAATTGACAGCTATACCCTTAAAGCATCCATCATGTAGAAGATGATTTGGGAAAGTTTTTTAAAAGGAAAAAAAAAAACTTAAAAAAAAAAAACTTTTTAGAAAGTATCAACTGATACAGAGCCGCTTAGCGTGCTTTGGTGGAAGACGGAAGCGGTTCTTCTTTAGAGGGTTAGCACCATCATTCCTGCGTCGTCCCCCATGGGCCCTTCTGTCAGCCTGTCCTGGTCTTGTCCTTCATCAGAGCTGCCAGCAGTTTGCCTCTCAAGATAGAAGACACTCTGGTTCTGGTTTTCCAGGTCCTCAGAGCGCTTCTAAAGGCTGAAAGTCGTATTATCAAATCTGTAGAGCTGACGGTACTCTCAGCATAGTGACTATAACAGAAAGCTTGCCCAGTGTGCAGAACGGAAAGTTTGACTGTGCAGTTTCACATGAGTGGAATGTCTTCACATCCTGATTATAGTCCTGGGAGTCTTTTGCGGGATGATATTTCAGACCTGATCAAATGCCTAGTTGTATTGGGAAGGAGTAATTTATTAACTTGGGAGAATTTGACCTGTGGGATCTCCCCAGGTCCTTCAGCAAATAAAACCACTCTGTGGATTGTTGCATTTCGGTTGAACAGCGAGTTGTGACTTTTCATTTGACTTAGTAAGCCTAGGGTTTATTTATTATTTTTTTAAATATATAATGTCTCTCATTAGTTTTCTCAAGTGGTGAATATCCTTAACTTTCCTCCCTATGTTCTCATCTCCCAGATTAACCACTGACTTTTATGTGCATAAAACCTTTCCAACTTTATATTCTATCTTTACAGTTCAGTTCAGTCGCTCAGTCGTGTCTGAGTCTCTGTGACCCCATGGACTGCAGCACGCCAGGCTTCCCTGTCCATCACCAACTCCTGAAGCTTGCTCAAACTTTTGTCCATTGAGTTGGTGATACCATCCAACCATCTCATCCTCTGTCTTCCCCTTTTCCTTCTCCCTTCAATCTTTCCCAGCATCAGAATCTTTTCCAGTGAGTCAGTTCTTCGCATCAGATGGCCAAAGTATTGGAGTTTCAGCTTCAACATCAGTCCTTCCAATGAATATTTAGGACTGATTTCTTTTAGGATGGGCTGGTTGGATCTCCTTGAAGTCCAAGGGACTCTCAAGAGTCTTCTCCAACACCACAGTTCAAAAGCATCAATTCTTCAGCTCTCAGCTTTCTTTATAGTCCAACTCACATCCATACATGACTACTGGAAAAATCATACCTTTGACTAGACAACCTTTGTTGGCAAAGTAATGTCTCTTCTTTTTAATATGCTGTCTAGGTTGGTCATAACTCTTCTTCCAAGGAGCAAGCATCTGTTAATTTCATGGCTGCAGTCACCATCTGCAGTGATTTTGGAGCCCTCCCAAAGATAAAGTCTCTCACTGTTTCCACTGTTTCCCTATCTATTTGCCATGAAGTGATGGGACCAGATACCATGATCTTAGTTTTTTGAATGTTGAGTTCTAAGCCAACTTTTTCTCTCTCCTCTTTCACTTTCCTCAAGAGACTCTTTAGTTCTTTGCTTTCTGCCATAAGGGTGGTGTCATCTGCATATCTGAAGTTATTAACATTTCTCCCAGCAGTCTTGATTTCAGCTTGTGCTTCATCCAGCCCAGCATTTCGCATAATGTACTCTGCATATAAGTTAAATATGCAGGGTGACAATATACAGCCTTGAAGTACTCCTTTCCTGGTTTGGAACCAGTCTGTTGTTCCATGTCCAGTTCTAACTGTTGCTTCTTAACCTGCATACAGATTTCTCAAGAGGCAGGTCAGGTGGTCTGGTATTCCCATCTCTTTAAGAATTTTCCACAGTTTGTTGTGATCCACACAGTCAAAGGCTTTGGCATAGTCAATGAAGCAGAAGTAGATGTTTTTCTGGAACTCTCTTGCTTTTTTGATATCTGACATACACAAATAGAAAAATATATACTGATAACATGTATTCTTTCTCAGAAACATATCACAGTGCGTTTTATTATTGCTTCATTGATAAACAGTTGGACTATTTCCATTGTTTAATTTGTTCAAGGAAAGCTCTACTGAAAAACCTTGTGTATTTTAATACAACAGTCTCACACACTATTTAACAATTACAGATGCTTCTATAAAATAGCCGAGTAATAATGTATATGTATTTTAAATCAACAAATATTGCCAAATTGTTCTCTCAAATAATTATACCAATTTGTAACCTTTAAAAATATGCTCTTTAATTCTGTATTTACTAGACATTGAGTATGTGCTGTATTCCTGTTATATGCCTTCTTGGAACTCGTCTAGGAGAGAGAGGCATTTGTCTGATGTTCAGAGAAGTGTACACCAGAGTTGTAAGTTTTTTAAGGGCGTAGGATAAATTAGAGTGGTAGTTTACAACAGAGAGCCCAATCTCAACAGGGAGCTTCTGGGGGCGAAAGGAGAACTTGAAGCACTGGTGTTACATGACTGTGATGTAGGTACTTAGTCTTAGTGATTGAGCTCCAGTCTCCTATCTGTGCAATTGGGTTAACAATTACCTGCCTTACCGTGTCCTTATAAGGGCTTAATTATATATATTTATTTATATATATATATGTAACTGTGGTGTTGGAGGAGACTCTTGAGAGTCCTTTGGACCGCTAGGAGATCAAACCAGTCAGTCCTAAAGGAAATCAACCCTGATATTCAATGGAAGGACTCATGCTAAAGCTGAAGCTCCAGTACTTTGGCCACCTGATGCGAATAACTGACTCATTGAAAAAGACCCTGATGCTGGGGAAGATTGAGGGCAGGAGGAGACACGGGTGGCAGAAGATGAGATGATTTGATAGCATCACTGACTCAGTGGACATGAATTTGAGGAAACTGCGGGAGACAGTGGAGGACGGAAGAGCCTGGTGTGCCGTAGTCCGTGGGGTCACAGAGTGCACACGACTTAGAAACTGAGCAACAACGGTGTATACGTGTGTTTGTTTTTGTACATATACAAGTACATGCGCATACTTAGAGTTACCTGTGCTGAGTATGTGACAGCTATTCCATAGGTGTTACTGGAACGTGCGTTACTCTGTTTAAATGCCCTGGTTATACCTTCTCCTGGGTCTTCATCACAGTCTTCACAGATGACAGCCTGCCTCCTCTTCACAGGGAATGGGCGTCATCCGTCAGGGATGCCTTCCCCTTCCTAAGGCCTCACCTGCTGGACCACCCTGGCCCTGTTGCCCCTTTCCCTGCTGGACAGGAGGCGCTCCTGTGTGTCCCCCCACGTGGGTTCTTTGTCCTGTCTCTGCCACGGGTATCAGAAACCTCAGTCATGTATTCTCTGGCCTGAGTGCATCTTCCTGTGCTGGCATTGAGCACGCTCAGGTCACTGGCACTTGAACATGTCCACATGCATACACATGTCCCTCCTTCATGCGTTCACTGATGCATCTGAGAACCCGTCTCTAGCGGGAAGACAGAAGGACAGGCGTGCAGGATGTCGGACGTCGGTCAGCAGCGTGAGGAAGACGAGGTCAGGTTCAGAGAGGGCGCTGCTGTCTGGACAGGTGGCGAGGGCGGCCGTGCGCCTTCAGTCCTGGCGTTCCCGCTGCCAGCTGGCTTCTGCTTCCCGCCGCCCGCGTTCCGTGTGTCTCCACCATGGCCGCTCCCTGCTGACCCGGCCTCAGACATCCCCAGGGCCGCGCCTTAGCGCTCTGCTCCTTGCCGCCGGAGCCTCCGCCTCCCCCTCCTTCCTCTTGGCCCTGCCACTGGCCAGAGTCCCGCAGCGCCTCGGTTTTCTCCCCCGCCTCTCTGGATACTCCTGATTCTTCTTGACTGAGTCGTTCTCTTCCTCCTGGTCTTTCTGACTGAGCGTTCAGAGCTTCAGTCCGGGTTTTTTTTCGCTGTTTGCTTTCCCTTCCTTTCTGGGCTGGCCTTGCTCGTTCCTGTGCATCACTGACTCCCTAGGCCCCCGGGGATCCGGTTCTGGTCTCGAGCGTGGAGCTCTGTCTGCACCCTGAGCGCATCCGAGCCCCTGCGTCCACGCAGACCGCGGTCCCCCCGGGGAGACCCCGTGGGGCTGGCCCGCGCTCAGTCGTTTCCCTCCTTCTGAATGCGGCTCCGCTTTCTCCGTCAGCTCTATGTCCACCCTCTCCCCGAGGGAAGGACCGGCACCTGTCCCCCGGAACGCGACATCTGCTTCTCCGTCAGTCTCCAAGAGAGGTGAAGAGAGAAACACAAGAAAGGCCTCCGCCGCAGACCGCCCCGGCGCCCCGTCGAGCCCGGGAGCCGCTGGGGTCCAGGAGAAACCCTGGGAAGGCGCGCCCGCCTGCCCGGCGGACGCTCACTGCCGTCTGCCCGCCTCCCGCCCACCGGGTGCTCAGTCCCCGGGGTGGGCGTGTGGCCGTCAGTCCTGCCGCTGCCCGCTCATTCATCGCGTCCTCAGAAATGATTTCTTAGACCAGGACCAGGGGTGGTGTCTCCGGACTCCTTACACCATCGTGCATTTGCTTGTGGGGTTGTTTGCCTGCCTGGTTTCCCATGTGACCTTGTTGAGTGTGGGGACTGCCTGCTCTGCTACCTGGGCTGCTTTCATTGTCTAGGGAGCACCTGGCTGATGGCAGCAACTCAGGAAATGTCTGGAGGCGATATGTGTGAGACCCGATGCCCTCTCCTCTGTCTGCCCCTCTGTTCCAGGGGCCCCTCGGGAAACGTGGCTGGTGGCCTCCTGCCGTTTCACACTTCAGTCCCATGAGGACTTGCTCATATCCAAGTGGAATGTGGCAGGAGACAGCGTTCTGGTACAGGAGGGGGCTTTTTGGCCCTAAGAAATGCTAATGTTTTATCAACCCTCTAATTTGTGCTCTATGCCATTCTTTATACAAGAGACTACATTACCAAAAAATAAAAAATGATAGGGACTTCTTTTATGAAGGAGTGTGGCAGTGACTTGAGCTTTGCAGAGGACAGCAATAGATCCGAGGGTTGTAAGGAGCGTGGTTCATTTCTTGATGGTACGTGATGCTGTAAATCATCGTCATCACAACGTACCCCCTGTCTCAACGCTCCCGCTTAATTGGGGTGGAAGCAGAAAGATCGCTCCTGGTCTGTATTCCAGGAAGGAACCTCTAGATAGCACTGCATCAAAGATTTTTACAAGTAAATAATTAATTGGTTTAGAGCAGGCTGACAAATATAATTAAGCAATTTATAGTTGAAATATTCAGTATTTCTCTAATTAGTGACAGAGGAATACCTGAGGCTGTGGTCAGATGAAATACTTCCCAGATGAGTTTTAAGATGAAAGGAAATTCAAAATTTTTCATCATGTATTTCTTTATCATCAGTAATCAGAATTTTAAAGGAAAAGATTGTTACAGAGTGGCGATTGGGTTACAGTTTATCCAGTTGTGATATATATGCTGTACATTTTCTTTACTGTATCCTAAATTGAAGCAGTACATGTTCCACTTTGTAGTATGCCTTATTAATACTATATATTTCACTTTTCTGTTGCTTAGAAACATATTTGGTGATGGAGACTTAGTATAGAGGAGATGAGAGACTAATCTCAGAACTATATAAATATGAGCTTTGTTCATTTCACTTTGTCAGTAGAAATATTCTTAAAATATATTTAAAATTTTTGTAGCCCATTTTTCCAAAATATAGTTTATTCTTTGAACTATTTATAAGTTCCTATATTTATAATTGCCTTTTAGAAAGTCAGATTGAGTCAGAGAGAAGAGAATATAAGTTTATATATTTAACATATTTTTTAAAGCTATATTTTACTAAAATATCAGTAAAACAAAATATAACCCAATATAATAAATCCCTTGAAGGGAAGCTCAGAAGTTTTTTTATCTGCCGAAAAATTGTCATACCGTACCTCACGGGCTAAGAGGAAAGTGAATATTATTATTACAGATGTTTTTAGTGACACATGCAATACAGATAATTTAAATTGAACTCTGTTTTGTGCCAAGAGTTTGGCACAATATTAGATAATTACTTAAGGTTATCTCTTCCCCCCACCCAATTTTGTTGAGCTATAATTGAAATATGTGACTGTGTAGGTTTAAGGTATGCAGCATAATGGCTTGACTTACCTGTATGATACTGTGAAATGAATATCGCAGTAACTTTAGTTAACATCCACCATCTCATCGAGGTACACTGAAAAGCTAGAATGTTTCACTCTCAAACCCACCTGAGAAAACACTTTGGGTGCTGATTTTCTGTTCATTACAGTCAGTTCGTGGTGCAAGCAAGTGACTTTTCTGAAGGAAACACTGCTTGGATCTCCTTACCAGCTGCTTATCTAATAGGACACCCAGGTTCATAATGTGCTGTGTGGGTATGCCTCTCACACACAGAATGACCAGTTCACACAGCTACCTTTTCTGGAAGGTTCAGTTATCCCGAGTGCATTTTCAGTGCTGGGACACTGCAGGGAGCTATGCTGGGTGTGAACCAGCCAGTTGTATCTGCCTGCAAAAACACTTCTCACCCAGGAAGAGCTAGAATGTTTCACTCTAAACCCTCCTAAGAAAACACTTTGGGTGCTGATTCTTTATTTGCTAGTCAGTTCTTGGCGCAAGCAAGTCACTTTTCTGAAGGAAACACTGTGCGGGAATCTCCTTACTATGAGCTCGTCTAATGAAGTCCCTAGGTTTATAATGCATTGTATGGGCATGCCACTCACACCACCCAGATCAGATCAGATCAGATCAGTCACTCAGTCGTGTCCGACTCTTTGCGACCCCATGAACCACAGCACGCCAGGCCTCCCTGTCCATCACCAGCTCCCGGAGGTCACTCAGACTCGCATCCATCGAGTCAGTGATTCCTTTATGGAAAGGTTCTGCTGCTGCTGCTAGGTCACTTCAGTCGTGTCTGACTCTGTGTGACCCCATAGACGGCAGCCCACCAGGCTTCCCCGTCCCTGGGATTCTCTAGGCAAGAACACTGGAGTGGGTTGCCATTTCCTTCTCCAATGCATGAAAGTGAAAAGTGAAAGTGAAGTCGCTCAGTCGTGTCCGATCCTCAGCGACCCCATGGACTGCAGCCTCCCAGGCTCCTCCATCCATGGAATTTTCCAGGCAAGAGTACTGTAGTGGGGTGCCATTGCCTTCTCTGATAGAAAGATTGTTTTTCTCAAGTGTGTATATTCAGTGCTAGACAATGCTGGGTGTGAACCTGCTAATTTGGGTCCACTGGCCAAAACAGTATTCTCACCCTCTAAATGCCAAAATGTTTCACTTTCAAATTCACCCAAGAAAACACTATGGGTGCTGATTCTCTCTTTATTAGAGTCAGTTCTTTGGAAAGCAAGTGACTTCTCTGCAAGAAAATACTTGATCTCCTTACTAGGAACTCATCTAATAGAACACCTAGGCTCATAATGAGGTGTATAGTTGTGCCACTCACCCCCCAGGAAACAAGCAGTTCATACAGCTTCTTTCTTGGAAAGGTTTAGTTTGTCCCAATTGTGTATTTTCAGTCCGGGACGTTGCAGGGTAATATGCTGGGTAGGAATCTATCAGTTGGGGTCTATTGGCACATACAGTGTGCTCACCCTGGGAAAGCTAGAATGTTCACCCTCAAACCCACCAAGGAAATCCTTTGGGTGCTGATTCTTCAGTGCAGTCAATTCTTGGTGCAAATTAACAACTTTTCTGAAGGAAACACTTTTCTTGGATCTCCTTACTAGGAGCTCATCTAATAGAACCCCTAGATTCCTAGTTCCTAGCTAAAAAGAAAACATTTTTTTTTCTTTGATGAGAACCCTTAGGCTTTACTCTCCCAACAATTCCACTGTATCAGACAGCAGCATTGTCTGGAGCATCATGCTGTGCATCACATCCCTGGTATGTACTTACTTAGAGCTGGAAGTTTGTACCTCCTGACCCCCTTCATCCAGGTCCCGCTGTCACTTAACCCCTTGCCTCAGGCAACCACAAATCTGATCTTTTTTTTTTTTTTTTTTTTTTAAATGAGATTGTGTGTGTGTTTGCACATTTAGATTTCATGTGTAAGTGACATCATGCAGTATTTGTCTTTCCCTGTCTCACTCACTTCACTGAGCACAGTGCCTTCAGGGTTTGTCCGTGATTTTGCACATGACAGGATATCCTCATTTTTTATGACTTTATAATACTCCTTTGTATACATACTGCAACTGCTTTATTGGCCAATCATTTCAGTTCAGTTTCTCATTTGTGTCTGACTCTGCAACCCCATGGACTGCAGCACGCCAGGCTTCCCTGTCCATCTCCAACTCCCCGGAGCTTGCTCAAACTCATGTCTATTGAGTCAGTGATTCCATCCAACCACCTCATCCTCTGTTGTCCGCTTCTCCTCCTGCCTTCAATCTTTCCCAGCCTCAGGGTCTTTTCCAGTGACGCACACTTAGGTTATTTCCATATCTTGGCTATTGTAAATGATGCAGCAATAAACATGGGGATGCAGATATCTTTTCCAGATAGTGTTTTCATTTCCTCTGGATATGTTCCCAGAAGTGGAATTGCTGGATCATATGGTAGTTTTACTTTTAACTTTTCAAGGATCCTCCATACTGTTTTCCATCATGGCTGTACCAACCCCAACAACTGTGTACAAGGTTCTCTTTTCCTCACATTTTCACCAGTGTTTGTTACCTGTTGTCTTTTTTTTGGTGGCCATTTTAACAGGCATGAAATTGTATCTCATTGCAATTTTGATTTGCATTTCTATAATGACGAGTGATGTTGAGCATCTTTTCATGTTCTTGTTGGACATTCTTTTTTATCTTCTTTGGAAAAATGTCTACTCAGGTCTTTTGCTTGTTTGTTAACTGACTTATTATTTTTAGTTTGGTTGTTTTTTGCTATTGAGTTGTGTGAGTTCTTTCTATATTTTCGATAGCAACCTCTCATCAGATGCATTTGCAAATATGTTTTCCCACTCTGTAGGTTGCCTTTTCACTTTTTGATTGTTTCTTTGCTGTGCATCAGCCCTTTAGTTTGATGTCACCGTACTTGTTTGTTATTTTGCTGCTTATGCTCTAGGTATCTATCAGATCGAAAAAATCATCATCAAGGAGCTCTTCTGTGTTTTCTTCTGGGAGTTTCACGGTTTCAGGTCTCACATTTAAGTCTTTAATTTGTTTAGAGTTAATTTTTGTGAGTGGTGAAAATTAAGGTTTCTGTTTTATTCTTTTACATGTGGATGTCCAATTTTCCCAGCACTGTTTATTGAAGAGACTGTCATTTTTATATTGAGTATTTTTGGCTCCCTTGTCAAATATTGCTGCTGCTAAGTCGCTTCAGTCGTGTCCGACTCTGTGCGACCCCATAGACGGCAGCCCACCAGGCTCCCCCGTCCCTGGGATTCTCCAGGCAAGAACACTGGAGTGGGTTGCCATTGCCTTCTCCAATGCATGAAAGTGAAAATTGAAGGTGAAGTCTCTCAGTCGTGCCCGACTCTCAGCGACCCCATGGACTGCAGCCCACCAGGCTCCCCCGTCCCTGGGATTCTCCAGGCAAGAACACTGGAGTGGGTTGCCATTTCCTTCTCCAATGCATGAAAGTGAAAATTGAAGGTGAAGTCTCTCAGTCGTGCCCGACTCTCAGCGACCCCATGAACTGCAGCCCACCAGGCTCCTCCGTCCCTGGGATTCTCCAGGCGAGAGGACTGGGGTGGGGTGCCATTGCCTTCTCCGTGTCAAATATTAGTTACCTATAAATGCTTAGGCTTATTTATGAGCTCTCAGTTCTTTTCCTTTGGTCTGTGTGTCTGTTTTTATGCTAGTACCGTACTGTTCTGATTTCTGTAAGTTCATAATGTGGGTCTCATCAGGAATTGTGATGCCTCCCACTTTGCTCGTCTGTCTCTGTATTGCTTTGGCTTTGGGGGGTGTTTTGTGGCTCCACATAAATTTTCGAATTGTTTTGTCTACTTCTGTGATAAACTCCATTGGAATCTTAATGTGGATTGTGTTGAATCTATAGATAGCTTTTGGTAGTATTGACATTTTAATATTAATTATTCTGATTATGAACATGGGATTCCTTTCCATTTATTTGTGTCTTTGATTTGTTTCTTCATCTTGTAGTTTTGTGAGTAGAGGCTGTTTACCTCCTTAGTTTTAAGCTTACTCCTAAATATCTTATTGTAAATGGGATACATTTTATTTTTTCATATAATTCACTACTATTGTATAGAAACACTACTGATTTTTGTATGTTAATTTTTTTATCCTGTGACTTCACTGAATTTGTTGATTAGAACTGCTTTCTTGAGAGAGTCTTTAGAATTTTGTTTACCTATAAAATGATGTCATCTTCAAACAGAGACAGTTTTACTTCTTCCTGCTCAGTTCTGATGCGTGTTATTTGTTTGTTTTCTTGTCCGATTGCTCTGCCTGTTCTTCCAGGGCTGTGCTGAATAGAGGTGGAGACAGTGAGATCCCGCTTGCTGTTCCTGAGTTAGGCCCTCTCTTCTTATTCATAACATATTTAGATACAGATTTATTCTTAAATCATCAACTTTATATTTTCTATGGTTACCACTTGTGTGGCATTTCCTTTAAATTTGGTAGGAACGTTAAGACTCTTTTCCTTTATAAAATATAAACTTAATTTTTTGTATTGATTTTTTTTTTTTTTTTTTGCTATCTGTAGAAATGCACTTTTTATTTGTTTTTAATTGCTAATTATCACAAACTAACCACTTAAAAGACAAACATGTTATCTCACAACTTGCGGGGGTTAGTGAGTTCACATCCTGCTTTGTGGGTTCTCTGCCCAGGATGCTAGAAACTGAAATCGAGGCGCCAGCCAGGGCCACGATCTCACCTGAGGTTTAGGGTTCTCCTCCTCGTTGACTGGATTGTGGGAGAATTCAGTTCCTTGTGGCCGTGTGCCTGACGTCCCTGCTCGCCTCCTGCGTGTCAGCCGGGAGCCGTCCGCGAGGCCGCCTGTCCATCTCTGCAGCTAGCAGTTTGCTCCCTTATGGCCAGCAGGAGAGTCTCTGGCTTTGAATTTCTCTGAGTTCTATGAAGAGCTTACCAGTCAGATCAAGTTCACCCAGGATAATCTCCCCAGTGATTAACTCAAAAACTGCTGATTAGAGCCGTCGTTACATCTGCAGAATCCTTTCTGTCATGTAAGATAACCTAATACGGAGGGGACAGTTCATCACGCTCATGACCCAGCTCACACTCAAGGGGAGAGGTGGGTACACCACAGACTTTGATAAATTACTGAAAACATCAACAAATCTTTGAGATAATTATTATCTTCAGTTGTTACAACTTGTAAATCTTGTTCACCTTCTTAGTGTGGTTGTTTTTTTTTACATCTGCAGACATATTCTTATCTGTTCTTATCCAAATTTAGATGCTGTACTGGAAAGAAAAGCACTTAGAAATGTCTTCTACACTCTTGCCCTTTGGACCCTTAAAACAGTGACGTCCCCCCAGCAGCGCCGTCTGTCTCTGTTGATGGTGGTTTATGGCTTGGAGGGTGCAGACACTGTCCATTTCAGCATCTGGCCTAGAGTGTGCCGCCTGAGCCAGACCACAGGGAGAATGGCCAGTTCTCCCAAGCACAGCCTGTTTCCTGCAGGGTCTCTTACGTAAGGTGCCACCTATCTTATGTTATCTTATGTCTTCAAAGTTATTCAGACGTCTTAAGGTTGCAAATTAGTGGTGCTGTCTGGAAAAAGCTATGCAGAACTGAATATTCTATACATAGGTACCTACACATTATTCATGTACACCTGTGTGTGTGTGTAACCAAAAAGGTTTATGTCTGTGCGGTATGCATCTGTAGGTATGTTATACAGCATTATTTTTATAGAAGCAGTATTGCTGATAAAATATCCCTTGGGTTTTCTTTGAAACCTAAGACATTTGGTGATGAAATAGTATTGAACTTAGATTTTAATAAATTGAAAATTATGTGCCATAATGTAAGCATAGTGAAAAGGGGAGTAAGTTTTTGAACTGTGTGTAAGTTTTGAATTGTGTTTACTTAGGAAAAAATTAGAAGGGAACTTTTTGCTCCTGTTTGAAGGTAATGTTGGTGGAAGGTTGCCTTTGTGAACTTTATGCACACAGACAGCGGTGCTGGTAGCTGAAGACAAGTAAGGGAGAAGGGGCTCAGACTTCTGGTTCATTTTTTTTGTTCATATTTCTACTGAGAGACTTTTACTGGCTCCTTATTGTTCCACTGTTTTCCTTGTCCATTAAGAATATATTTCCGTATTCTCTCTTCACTGTTGTCTGGTTTAATATAACCAGAAAGACGTCACCAGAGAGACAAGTGCTCTCGTTTGCCTTTGCAGCCTTCCATGTCACCCTAAAGATGGACTTGCTGCTTTTTCATCTCACCGTCTGTCTCTAGTCCTCTAATGCAGTAGAGGCAACATCTTAAGCATTTTCAGATATTTATTTTCCCATCAGCTTTAGGCACTTGGAAGCTTCCAGGTCATCCACATGGCAGCAATGCAGTATCATTCCTCCTAGTAATTCTGATATATTCCTACCTTTTTTCATAGATTTTTAAGAAATATTCCAAGTTTCCTTGATACTGATACACCAACATTTAGAAGGCAACTTTTGGGGGTTAGGGGAAGAACATTGTGACTTTATAGGAGCTCATTTTTCTTGTTTGGTAAATAAGGTTTTCTCTTTTTTTACCCCCAAGGCTCCTTACTCAGGAAAAAAAAAATCTTAACATGTTTCACATTTTCTACCATAAGATAAAGTATGTTTTCCACTTCTATTATTAACGTGTATGATTTTGACTTTGGGGAATGGATGGATTACATTGATAGTCTATTAAATTATAATTAGAAGCAGCTGAGTACACTTAGCTTTTCTGACATTTATAGGAAAGGAAAAAGAGAGTAGAGCTTGGGTGGGAAGTCTTTTATCAAAGAGGATAAAATTAGATGCAGGTGTTTTTTTGGTTGGTTTGTTTTTTTAGTGCTCCCTGGTTGCCAGGCCCATTCTACTGGCATCTTCTAAAGCAACTTAGGGTACCTGAATTTTATTCAGAGTGCCAAGGGAGAAAGTGTTCACACATTGCAAATTAGTATCACATACCAAAATTCTACATAACTATTTTACCCATTTATATAATACCCAAAGTTGCGTATGGCAAGTACATGCACACTTTAGTCTGTTGAGACCTTCTTATGCCCTTGGAAGAAAAATGTGTCCATAGAAAGATTGATACATAATAGAAATCACACTTATAACTGCCAGTTAATCCTTTCAGAAGCATCCTGTCTTTTCCATCATCTAGTCTCTCTGCATTTAAATCTTTGAAAGAAGCACTGTGAAATACGCAGTCTTATAAAAATGCATTGTAATTACGGAGATGTTTGGGAACATAATGTTGCTTCTGTTGATAAACGTTCGATCTAATTACCTTGTAATCACCTTATTATGAAAATCTGACCTGTCAGCTCTGTGAAGACCATTCATAGGATTAACTGGACCTCTGGGGGTCTCGGAGGTATTACGATTGTTATTTTTGCTTTGTTGTTATTAGCTGAAGATTTAAAGGACCGGACATACTAAAATTTGTTATTTTTCAGTGTGAAAATGTGCCAATCAGGCATTTGTTTTTTGTGTTTTATTCGTAACTGAGATATTTTAGAGGCAGCAGGAGCCACTTACTCTGTTCATCTCCAAAACTGTTTAATAGAGTGAGGAAACCAAGGCCCAGCAAGGTTAAGTGGCTTCTTCAAGGTCACACAGCCATTACTGCCAAGCCTCATCATCAGGTCTCTTATGAAAGGTGCATATGGATTATGTGAGTGGCACATTAAATGTTTGACGACACTCCCGAGCAGGAAGTAGTTCCTAATATTGAACATAAATCCGCACTTCCTCGTGTTAGATGCTTGGAAGAGATGGAAACCAGCTGGTGCCTGCAATGCCAGTTCTCATATAGCTTCATTATTTCTTACTATTTAATTACCATTTCTCCTAATCTTCTTCAAGAACGACTTGCCTACCAGGATTGTGTTTGTTGTTCTTTGGTTTTGTTTTTTAACTACAGCAATACATTGTTTCCCAAGGTTGTGGTAATGTGCTTCCTGGGACCAGCTGACACCATCTCGGGTCCCCGTGGAACAAGTGACTAGGAATTTCTAGCTCATGAAATAGTATTACACTCAGCGCATGGCCTATGTGACCGTATAAGCCGTACACTCATGAAGCAAACCCTATGAATCTGGGTGTTTTGTCTGAAATGTCCTTCTTTATACATGAACATACTAAACTGTAGGGTTAGATATTTTGATACACTACAGAAATTAGCTTGTTTTTTTGATCCAACAAGATAATTTTCTGTTCTTTCTCTGTTGATGAGTTTATACTGTGTAATAGTGATAAAATTTTTTTCTCAAGATTTCCCAAGGAGGAATGCTGGAATTTCAGAACGTAGAAATAAGAAATGTATGTTCTGCTTGGAGTGGGAGTGTCCAGACTGAGGAGTGATTCCTCCTCAAAATTGATACTTGATAAGCAGTGTCTGCTGTATAATTTGGTTTTGGGGCATTTAGTTTCTAAGAGAATGTTTGACAATGAAAAAAAAAGAACTGTGCCCATTTTCCAAAACACCTTTGCGTGGAGGCAGGCTGCATCAGCTCGCCTCACCTTACTGACACTGCGTGTTTTACCAAGGATGCTGAATCCCACCTAGGTGAGATGCCAGTCATCTTGTTACACGTAAGTGAGAGAACAGTGTAACCCGATGTTTGTATATGCGTTTTACAAATACACTGGTTAGCTTTTTGTTACATCTAGTTTTCTTTTTCTGATATGAATAATGTTCAATGTTTGTTTGAATGTTGAAGGAGGTAGAAAATATGCTCTTAAAATAAACAGTATTTGAAGCTTTGCATAAAAAAAGATGAACCCACCTTAAAAATAAAAAAAGACAATAAAAATTCTGTCCAAATGATCAGGTATATATGAGTGCTCATTTCTGTCTTTCATGACTTTTTAGATACTTTATTTTCAGATATAAGAGGTTAAAATTCTGTTTTATAACATAGTAAAAGTGACTTATCTTTTAAATTTTTTTCATAGAAATCTTTGTCAATAGTAACCCTTTAAAATGATTTAGCTTTATTAAAAACATACCACATGACAAATAAATGTACATTTTTTATTCCTATATATTGGTATTACATTTATTTCCCCCAAATCTGGAGCTGAATTGTCTTTTTCCAGAGAAAGATAGGATTTTTGAACAGTAATGCTACTTGACTAGATAATTACTTTAAAAAGATATGTATATTTTAGAATAAGTAAAGAAAAGGTTGTTTTTTAAAAATATATTGGCATTATGTGAGTTCTTGTTTTATAGTGCTAATATAAATTTTACCAGAATTCACATTTTTATTGCCTTTTTTCTATTCATCCTCTTAAGAGATAGCCAACAGTGCCACCATCAGAACAGACAGGCTCTTCTCATAATAGGTATTGGCTTTTCTGGGGGAAAAAAAAAAATTTTTTTTTTTTTTTTTTACTCAAGGATGGTTGAAAAACTTGATGTTTAAATAGACATGGAAAAAATATTGGAAGATAACCAATGACATGTTAAAACTGCTTTTGATTTATTTTATGATTGATTGAATTGAATTCATAAAATTACCCTTCAAAAACATTTTACTAGTTTGGATACTTACATTTGGCCAAGTCATTCTGTCTAGCTAGCATTATGTTGATGCCAGTTCATTGTTAAAATCTTTAACTTGTTGAAAGAAACAGTCCTTGGCCTGATCACATCTTCCATTTTGAGGGCAGTTTTCTCATTGTGCCCTGTTTTTAATATACAATTTATTTTTTAATAACGGAACTTTAAAGGTAAACTGTCAGGTTAATTATAATTATGATGATTTCAGAATCTATATTGAAGCATAAAATTATTCTTTCATGGTCTGATACTTACATGATATGGTATATTTATTTTTGAATGAAAAGAAGCCTGTTCCCCATCTTCCTGTTGACATCAAACGGTCTTCTGATATGCTAATCCAGCGTCAGGGAGAGCACATAGACAGGCTTTATTTGGACTCATTCCAAGTCTGAAAGAAAATTATGTGTCTAAAACTGATTTTGCAGTGTTGCCCTCATAGACTGAAAACTGATGCTGATGCAGGCTGCGGTTAATAAGATTTAACACTGAAACATGATCTGGGAGGTTTTTACCGGTTTAGTAATAACCCTGATCTGCTTTTTACCTGGTCATCTGATTGTTACTTATTTTTTGTTTTTTTGCTACTGAGGTAGTAGTCATTGAAGTTGCTAATAAGGTCATTTCTGTAGTACGTGTTATGGTGAAGATTGCCCTAAAATGATTTGCTTTTCCTTTGGTGCCCTGAGTGCCTGGGAGTCAGTAGACCTGGTCCTGTGCTAAGCACGAGGCAGGCGTTTGGGCCGCTTTCTTTCCCTGTATTGCTTTTCCTTTCAGCCCGCCCTCACCTGGTCACAGGGACTGACAGAGTGTGTTGTGTTGGAATCATCTGAAATACCATTTCTCCGTATTCAGTTACAAAAAATACCCAAAACAGTGGAACTTTCTAAAATGTCACGTCATCAGATAAAGTGCATTAAAGCACATGTTTAAATGTTGATGTCTATGTAAATATTAAAAAGTTAAAATTGAAAATTTGTTTAAATGCATTACTTTTTCATGTTGGTCATGTACAAATTTTGCTAAGAAACCAGTTGCATTTTTGGTTTTTGAAAAATAATTTGTATGTAAAGAATCCTTACAAATCCTACGAAATGAAACTAAGGACTTTGTTCTTGAATTAGCATATTATTAGTATATTCTTCCAGCACATGTAATGCAGAACAATGGGCGCGCAATGTCCCTTGGGTGCTGCAGTTGCTCCGTTACGGCCCCTCAACGCATGGCGGTGCAGTCTCTGCAGACTGGGCTGCGCGCGCTCAGCTGGCCGCCCTGGTCTTCCTGCCATGTCCGTTACGGCCCCTCGACGCATGGTGGTGCAGTCTCTGCAGACTGGGCTGCCCGCGCTCAGCTCGCCGCCTGGTCTTCCTGCCATGTCTATTACGGCCCCTCGACGCATGGCGGTGCGGTCTTTGCAGACTGGGCTGCCCGCGCTCAGCTCGCCACCTGGTCTTCCTGCCATGCTTCGCTCCCGTGTTTAGTTTTATTTGTTCAAAGCAAAGTGCAGGTTTGACTTCTCGGACACGACTGAGCGACTTCACTTTCACTTTTCACTTTTAGGCATTGGAGAAGGAAATGGCAACCCACTCCAGTGTTCTTGCCTGGAGAATCCCAGGGACGGGGGAGCCTTGTGGGCTGCCGTCTATGGGGTCGCACACAGTCGGACACGACTGAAGTGACTTAGCAGCAGCAGCAGCATGCAGAGGAAATATTCATGAAAGCTTTTCATGCAATTCCCTCTTATTTATTTAATTTTTAATAAATTAAGTGATATTTCAAATCACCAAGGGTGGTTCAGTATTTAAAAGGAATTCTGTTTCACTAAAATCTGTCAAGAGAAGCCCTGTCTTGTGATGAACATAATCACCTCCAGGTCTTAGACTTCCTTACTCTGGCTATTCTTAAATTTGACATCCTCCTTTTAGATAAGAAATCACGTTATATGGATGTTAAGTTTTTGAAACAGGTGGACGTCACAGAGCTGTAGCCTGATATGGCCTATGCTGACTTTAGATCCAGTAGGGAGAAATCTAAGGGATGATATCAGGTACAAATCCTGGTATCATTTCACTATGAAAAATCATTTGTTTTTTAGCTTCTAATAGATGAGACTAGGTGTTTTTCTGACTTAAGTCAGAATCTAGTTTGAAATTTTTTTTTAATCTTCTTTTTAATTTTTTAAATAGCATTTTAAGAAACAAAAGAGGCTAATTCCTGAAAGGACCGTTTGGAAATACTTTGTGCAGCTGTGCAGTGCGTTGGAGCACATGCATTCTCGACGAGTCATGCATCGGGGTGAGTCCAGGCTTGCGAAGCTTTTCATGTTGTTGTAAAGGTCACAGGGCACTAGGCAGTTTACGAATAAATTCCTTCCAGCCATTGTGTTATCATGCTTTCCTAGGTGATTTATTTCCAAATTATAATCTTATTAATACTAGAATGATAAGCCTTTAAGTAAAGCTGTACTTGGTTTTAAGTAAGAATGAGAATTAGTTATTTTTCTATTTAACTTTTTTTTTTTTACTGATTATGTTGGTAAAAGTTAAAAAAAAATAGATGCAGGAAAGCAGTTGAATATACATTAGTAAGAGTTGTTTTTTTTTTTTTTAATGAACAGTATACCTTATAGCTACTTAGATTTTTAATGTTCAGCATTCACTCGTAATATATTCATGATTCTCAGTCAAATGGTCAGACCAAATATATGAAGGTTATATCACTGAGGCATTGATCCCTTCATTTTGGGATGTAAAAAATTTCAGTACAGTTGACATAAGCAATTAAAATAACATCATCTAAGTAATTATCTGCATCTGTTTTGATTTTATATTTTATGTAAACGTGTCAATAAATTACTATTTAGTAGGATGTTTAAAACTGATAGAAGGGCATGCATTTATTTAGTGCTTTGAATTTCACAGAAGTTCATTTGAAAATGGAAAAAATGCATTTTAAATGAAAATTAATAGTGCTTATCATCCTGTATTGATGATTGTCTATCAAAGGCCCGAGAACTCAGAAATACTAGGATATGTGAACATTACTCAAAATAAATACTGGTTCAGAATTCAAACTGACTTTCATTTTTAACATATATTTAAAGTTCTACAATGAGAAGTATTTTTAATCCCTTGAATATACCTACACTGACATCATTTTTCACCCAATGCCTTTTAATTCACAGATATAAAACCAGCTAATGTGTTCATTACTGCCACTGGGGTGGTCAAGCTTGGAGACCTTGGGCTTGGCCGTTTTTCAGCTCCAAAACCACAGCCGCACATTCTTTAGGTAAGAGACACAATATAATTTCAGTTATCTATCCGCTTCCCTCCACCCCACCCACGTGATTAAAATATAAGGGACATATGAATTATATGCCAGCTCTTACCGTCTAAATACTATCAACATTTTAAAAGTCCTCAGGTCCTGAGCTGAAACCTATCAGGTAAAATGTGTCCATTCATGTGACACTTGGACACTTCTCTTTGACCATCAGGCAGTCACTTAGTAAAAGAAAATGCCAGTGAACAAATCTAGTTTTAATTGTTGCCATGGACCTTCCCTTCTATTATTTGTTTGATAATATTAAGACAGTATGAAGAATAAACCATATCTTAAAGACCTCACCTGACCATTTAAAAATGTTAGTTTGCAAATTTATTAAAGTAGCGGACATGGTTGTGATTACTCAGGGTATGGGGGACCCACAGATGATTTGTGGCTCAGGAGGAAATACTCCCCTAAAGTGTAAAAGTACAAGTAGAAGACACTTGTAATTTACTGATCTAGAGCGGATAACATACCAGTGTCCTTTGTACCTAAAACAGAACTGAAGGTAGCTAGTCCAACTTTACCTTGATGTAAACTGGTTTTCCATTAACATAGCAATTACTGGGAAGAAATAATTTTTAGATTGAATAACTTAAAGGAAATGATAAAAGTTTTCAAATCATAGTTTCCTTGTAATATAAGACAAAATGGTAACCATCAAATAAGAATTAAGATAAAAATAATTTGGCTTTAATTTAATGATACCTCATCTTTGATGTCATTATTTCATTGAAAACAATTGATTTTTTAAAATTAAATTATTGTTTTTAAGTGATAAATAAAAATTAAATGGTCTAATAAGGAATGAGTTTCACTAAATGACAAAATAATAAAACGAGCCAAATTAGGTGACTAGACATTTTTAAAGTTTTCTGACTTTTGTCGCTGAGGTTCTGTGAGACCTTGAACCTGTCGCTTGATTCTTCTGCACCCAGGAGGGTATGTGGCACATAGTCAGTATTTGGAGGATGGCAGAGCATTGCACCCTAAAGGAGTGGGGGGAAGATAATACTGTTCCCTCCACACAGAGTTTCAGTTTTGTCTAGTACTTTGAGAAAATAAAATTTCAACTGATGCTGAGTAATACTGCTTATTTATTTCTTTTACTTCATATTTATTCTCATAGAACATTGCAATTTTAAGGGGGGTAGGGAAATTTGATATGAAATTCCATGAGAACTGCATGAATTTGCAGAGCACTTGAATAAAGTTTTATTTGGAAGTTCCAGTTCTTACCATGCAAATAGTAGAGGACTTCTGTGACGAAAAACTCAGACTGTCCCAAGCCAGCGCCACTGGCCCTTAGGAAAGATGACCCGTGTTGACTTTGTTACTCACCTGCACGGAGTGTCCTAACAGCACTCTGTCAGTCATCTGTTATCCTTGAAAATGCTGGGTCATCATTGCACACACATACGCACGCACGCATGCACAACTACGTGCCCTTAGCTCCTGCACAGGCATGTGTACTGTGTACATGCCGCTCTGCAGGCTGTCGGTCTGCACACGTGTGTGTGTTCCTGCACACGCGTGTGTACTGTGTACATGCTGTTTTGTGGCTGTCACTCTGCACATGCTCAGTTGTCTGACCCTGAAGACCCAGCATTATTCCGTGAAACCAGTTTTGGTTCCGCAGCTCTCATCAGTTTTGGAAGTGTACTCCTTCAGCTTACCTGCCACTGCTTCTTACAGGTGTGCTCAGTGGGGTTTACAAATGCATATGCATCTCTAGGTTTAGGTGATGTATTATTCCACATTATGTGATTATAGAGAGCAAAATTGTAATAGAATAATTAAGAATTGCTAAGTCAGTTTTTATCTAAACCAATTAACATAGGGTCATGTAGTTGTATGTAGTTCATATGTGTGTGCACATGCACACACACACACACACACACACACACATACATGAATTGGGGATGCCCGTAATCATAAAACACTCTGAGGCACACCTGAGGCACAGCCAGTGAGGAAGTAGCAATGAGACTGATTACTTTGATGAATGAATCAATAGAAAAATAATTTCTTTCCCAAATATTTTTGTTTTCCATGTTATTTTGAGAAAAATATTCTTAACTTAAGAAAACATCTTGTGTTTCTGCCTGTCTTTTCTGTGAAATAGAAATTCTGATGGTTTGAAACTGAAGTTCACTAAGCAAAGTATGTTGAATATCAAGAATTAAAGTCTGAACTCTAGCCCAACAAGGTGTTTGGACCCAGTAAAAATCTTATGTAGAAGGATCAGGAAAAATTCTTTGCTAACAAAGGATAGAAATTGTGACACAGACTTAGACAAGTTGACCTCAGTTTTTGCTTTTAAAAAATTATTGCCCTCCTGTGTTACTGACTTTTGTTTTTAAGAGCAAATGTGAAAGATTGTTTTAAAAATAAATACTAAGGATATATGATACAGCACAGGAAAATTTAGCTATTACTTTGTAATAACTTTAGTTAAAGTATAATCTATAAAAATACTGAATCACTAAGTTGTACACGCGTTATAAATCAACTGTACTTCCGTTTAAAAAACTAAAAAGATTGCTTTTAAGAATTGGTTCCAAAAAGTACTTGTAAATGTGGTCACCTGTATAAATTTATTTTGCTCACAGAAAATATGATAAACTCTATATGTTTTTTGTTTTTTTTTTTTCTGCTTTTGCTGAGGATTAAATCTGTAGGGCATGATTTATTCACAGTTCAGGTCTAAATATTATGAAACTACAAATAAAAGAGATCTGTATGTTCATAAAAGAAAATTCCAGTAAGTTTAGTTTGAATGAATTCTATTCTGGAGCTAAATTTCATTTAATTTTGTAAAGGAGATTTTTTTCTAGGAATTTAAGTCAATTGGACAGAAATACCAAGGATTTCTAGAAACATCTTATAATTATGCATTTATATTTTATTTATTCCAAAATGTCTTTTTTTCCAAAAATCAAATTATTTTCACTTATTTTGACTTAATCATTATAAGGAACACTTACAAAGTTTTTTGTATTTAACAATCCTTAAGAGATTATCAAGTCTTTGAATTTTTTAGTTGTCTCTCCATTTTCTATCTCTAATATGTATCATTTATTTCCATAACATGTCAACCTGCAGTAAAATCTCTGGTTCTGTCACATTTTCTGTAGCAGATAAGGTTGTATAGACAGTCATGTTTCCAGCCAGTTTTCAGAACCAAGTTTTTAACTTAAAAGTACGTCAACATGGAGCAATAATAATTCCTTAAATTTGGGATTAAAAATTACATATCAAAGATAGTGTTGCTGGATGTTCAGATCATGTCCAGATCTTCAAAACTGGAGGGGGAAAAAAAAAATCTCAGAAGCCTTTAGTTTGATTTCTGTCCCCACCATACACACTGTCTCCCAGCCTCTCCACTTTCTCTCTTCTGTCCTCCTCAAACTGTAAGCACTTCCTCTTTGGACTAGGAAAGGATCCTTCTGTGTTTGTAATATTCCTTTTTATTCCATTATGGTTACCATATTCCCAGCAGAGAAAATTCTTTAAACACATTATCTGATTATCTTATTTCCTGCAAATCTTCACCTGTTCTCTGTGGCCTAAGGACTGTCATGAAAAGGCCTTGGCTCGGCATTTGGGGTCCTCTGGAGGAGGGATGTCCTCTGGCCCGCTCCCCTCCTTGGCTGCACGCCTTCATCCATGGTGTCCGCCATGCTTTTTTCCTTGCCTTGTTCCGAGTGTGGGACAGAAGGACATTTGTAGAGGATGGTGCATTTCTGGACTGACCTGCCCGTTGTGCTGTAGGACCTTGGTCAGGCCGTTTATTCACTTTTCTCAGGTTCAGTTTCCAGGATTCTCTGAGTAGAAATGTGGGTAGTAACCGTGCTGTGGTCACCAGCCCTTAGCCTAGTCATGAAATGAAGGTAAATGTGTTTTCTGAGCACTGTGGTATGCTGCATAAATGCTGAGTTGCCTTTGTGACCTTGACGGTGGTGTGGAGGAGACAGAAAAAGAAAGGGGAAGCAGAGAGGGAGGCTATGAGCAATTTATTTCTCCTCTTGAAACAGCTGCACTGATTCATTCAGGAAAAAAAGGTGCCATTCCAGGATCTGGGTACATAGCCTGAACAAGGCAAGTCCTCCTCTTGATGGTTCTCACCTTGTGGTGGGAGGAAATAGATGAATAACAGACAAAGAACTAACAGGGTATGTTAGCCTGCACATGGAGTGACCAGCAGGGGGAGTATTTTAGAAATGGCACAGCCCCTGCCAGGAGGTGGCATCTAAATGGGGGTGAGGGGTACAGAGAGGCCCAGGGAGTGACATCCCAGGCTGACCCGGGGTGGTTCAGACAAGGGGCTGCAGCAGGGCGGGCGCTTCTGCAGGAGGTTTGCGGGTCGGGGGCCTCAGCCACACGTGGGGGTGGCTCGCCCCTTCCTCGAAGCTCAGGGGCCAGCCCTGCAGCTTTGGCGTGAGGACCCAGCCGCGACCTTCCCCTGTCCTCGGGGTCAGCATGCCCAGTGTGGTCTGTTCTCCTTGGCGGCTCCCCTGCTGGCCGCTTCTTCTGTGGCTCTTTGACGGCCCCTTAGCACGTGCTTCACAGGGCTGAGCAAAATCTAAACGTCTCTGTGCTTGCCAGCCCAGCATGCACCGAGTTTATTCCTGTGTGTGGTCTGAGCTCTCGGGGCGCTTTGGTTCGTGTCCACTTCCCCTTTCCTTTTCTCCATGGACTTAGTTAAGTCAGATCTTCATTTAGTGCTTGTGTATGCAATTGGACAGAGGGTGTGGCTGGGAGACTCCGTGTTGGAATATGTATGTCCCGATGTATAAACTTTACTCTGTTCTTTCCTGTTGTTTACCAACGGCACAGATGTAAGACTTGTTGGAAAATGAGGTGTGTGTGTGTGTATCTCTAATTTTATGAGGAGGGCACATCTCCCCCTTGAGTCAAGCTCTTTCAATAAGGGGCTCCCAGATTTCCCAATAGTGCGCCCCTGCCCCCCACGCCCCAGCTGTATCATGACCCCATGGGAATCTCACTGCACAAAACTGAAGTGGAAATTCCCTATTACAACCATGGTTCCTCCTGATACTGTCTCTTCTATTTTGTGTTACTAAAAATAATGCTATGTGCAATCCAGTAAATTGATTTCACAACTCATTAATGGGTTATAACCTGCAATTTGGAAACCATTAGTCTGTTTACAGTATTTCCGTGCTGTTCCATTTACTTAAGGACTGAGCCCTGTTTTTCTGCCTCCTATTAGGCAGTCTGCTGCCGGGCCAGTTCGGGTGGTCAGACAAGACTCAGTCATTCACGGAGCTGCTGGTGCTTGTGAGGGCGGGACTCACATATGTGACTGTCCTGGTCTTTGGGCTTCACAGTCTTTGGGCTCCCTGAGGCCTGGGGGTGGGTGCGAGCTGTGGCTGCAGACTCTTCGCCTTCCAGAGTCCAGGAGCCTGAGGCCCAGGGGTGGGCAGGCTGTGCACGCAGGAGGCAGTGAGGTGCTCCCCTGCCCGGCCTGCGGGCGCGCTGCACTGGGGCCTGGTGGCATGGTTCCGACGCCGCCAGGTCCCCGACTTGCCCCTCACGTCCACCTGGGGTCACCATGTCCCACTCTGCATGCAGCTGAGGAGCCTGGGGGGAAGCACCATTTGTGCCTGCCCTGCACTTGCCTGTTCTCCGTGCCCAAGCCTCAGAAGTGAGCAGGATCCGGAGGTCTTTCTTCATAACCCTCCTGTCGACCCACAGCTGGGGCTGACATTTCCAGGGAAACGCCCCTTGGAGACTGGAAACTAAAACCTGTGAAGTAGGAACATGGCCGTCAAGGTGTGCATTTTCTCTTGTCACCTTGGATTATTTTAAAATAATCCAAATGTATGATTTTTTAAAAAAATATATGATTGTTATTCAAGGCATATCGAACTACCCGTCTTTCCTGTGATGCTGACCCAGAGGAATCCTCTCTTGCTCCTCAGCACCAGCAGCACTGTGGCAGTGAAGGTGGGCACAGCAGTTTGATGGGCACAAGCAGTCTGAAGGCAGCTTTTCTCCTCTGTCCCATCATGTGTGGGGGTCGGGTGGCGATCCCTCCGCTCACTCTTACCTAATAATGAATCTGCTGCCCCTGACTCACCTCCCCTAGAATTCCTGATCCTTAAGTGTTTTTGTTTTTTCCTGTTGTTCTTAGACTTCTTACCTTGGAACATGCTGTGTGACTCGCTCACTATGCCTAGTCCTTTCCTTCTCCCTCCCTCACCACATGTATCTTCATGAGTACCGGGGTCTGTGTGGTTTGGGTTCGCACCTCCTGTGTCCCATGTGTATAGTAGAGGACATAGAGTAGATGCTCAGTACCTCCTGAGTGAATGAATTAGAGGCAGGCTGGGCATCAGAGGGTGGATTTAACTAAATCCGTCACAAAGCACAGGTTAGAGCATGCTGCAGGAAGCAACAGCAGTCAGCACTTAGCATATTAGTTCTCTGGTTATCCAGAGTCCACTGTGGGCCCAGGTGGCCGCCCTGTCTCCACGTGGTCACTTGAGACGGAAGCATTTCAGGGGCTTCCGTCTCGTGATCTTCACAAGAGGAAGAGATCACGGAGAATTCACTTACTGGCTCTCACTTAAATCTTTCTGCTTGAATGTAACATAGGTTGATTCCCATTCATGTTTTATTGGCTAAAACAAGTCTCGTGTCCATGCCCATCTTAAAGGAGTGGACATGGTAATTCCCCCGTGTGTCCGGGAAGAGGAGAAACAGAAGCAGCGAGGACCATGAGCTGGAGGGAAAACACCTGGGGTTTTTTTTTTTGGTATGATTTGTCCTCTTTCTCTCCTTTATTTTTGTGACATATTTGTAGCTATTGCACCTGAAGAGTACTTAGCTCTCTTGATGGGATTGTGTGGTGGTAGGGGAGGAGGAGGGAACCATACATGGCTTTGGGGCATGTCCATCATTCTGAATTAGGTGATTCTGAGCAGAGGGATTATTTTTAAATCCAGAATAATTCATGAGGTATGCTAGAGTCTTGATCCATGGTGAGTTTTCTCTTGATCAATAAATCTATGATTTTCCCTCCTGGACATACACATGATCAGTTCAGTCGCTCAGTTGTGTCCGACTCTTTGCAACCCCATGGACCGCCTGCTTCCCTGTCCATCACCAACTCCTGGAGTTTACTCAAACTCATGTCTGTTGAGTTGGTGATGCCATCCAACCATCTCATTCTCTGTCATCCCCTTCTCCTCCCACCTTCAGTCTTTCCCAGCATCAGGATCTTTTCCAATGAGTCAGTTCTTTGCATCAGGTGGCCAAAGTATTGAAGTTTCAGCTTTAGCCTCAGTCCTTCCAATGAATTTTCAGGACTGATTTCCTTTAGGATGGACTGGTTGGATCTCCTTGCTATCCAAAGGACTCTCAAAGAGTCTTCTCCCACACCACAGTTCAAAAGCATCAAGTCTTTGGCGCTCAGCTTTCTTTATAGTCCAACTCACATCCATACATGACTACTGGAAAAACCATAGCTTTGACTAGATGGACCTTTGTTGGCAAAGTAATATGCTGTCTAGGTTTTTAATGTGCTGTCTAGGTTGGTCATAACTTTTCTCCCAAAGAACAAGCATCTTCATTTCATGGCTGCAGTCACCATCTGCAGTGATTTTGGAGCCCAAAGAAATAAAATCTGTCACTGTTTCCACTGTTTCCCCATCTATTTGCCATGAAGTGATGGGACCAGATGCCATGATCTCAGTTTTCTGAATTTTGAGTTTTAAGCCAGCATTTTCACTCTCCTCTTTGATCAAGAGACTCTCTAGTCCTTCTTCACTTTCTGCCATAAGGGTGGTGTCATCTGCAAATCTGAGGCTATTGATATTTCTGCCAGCAATCTTGATTCCACCTTGTGCTTCATACACATGATGGGAACCTTATTTTGGCAAATTTAAAACATTTATAATAAAAATTATTTTTACCAAGTTTCAAACATCAACTGTGAACTGAGTGTCGTGTAGCGTGTGACATACTTTCTCTTCTCTGTCTCTAATTCCAGTATTTAGAGCGGTTGTGATTACCTGGTTTAGGGTCCTTAGCAGTCAGTGAACAACCAGTGTGCTTTTAAATTATACAAGATCATCATTTTATCCTTTCATTTGTCTTATTGTAAATATACTGGCTTCTCCCTCCACCCGCGCCCCCCCCCCCCAAAAAAAAAAACCCTCAGAGCCCCATCCCCAGACTGTCCAGTGAGCTTGCAGAGGTCATGGATGTGTCAGGACACAAGCTTTTCCATCTCCCCCAGCGCCTGGTGGGTTTTTGGCCTGCAGCTGACTGAGCACGTGGACTTGGCCCAGGCGGTGTGTGAATCGTTAGCTGAATCTGAATTCATGTCAGATTCCTATTGCTGCCCTAACAAACTCCCACAGACGTAGCTGGCGTAACACAGCAGAGATGCGCGGCCCTCACAGCTTGTGGGTCAGGGTTCCAGCATCGCTCTCCCTAGACTCCCACAGACGTAGCTGGCGTAACACAGCAGAGATGCGCGGCTCTCACAGCTCCGTGGGTCAGGGTTCCAGCATCGCTCTCCCTAGACTGCTGTCAGGGTGTCTGTGGAATTGTTCTTTTCTGGAGTTTCAAGAGGAGACTTCTCCAGGTTGTGGGGAGAAGCCAGGTCTTTGGTCTTGCAGGACCAAGGACCCTGTCCCTTTGCCGTGTCACCTGAGTATGTGTGTCAGCTCCTAGAAGCAGCCCTTGTGGGCGTGACCTCCACCTCCTCGCTCCCTCTTCATAGCCAGCGTGGCAGGTGTAGACCCTTGCACATGGCATAGACAGTCCCGGGTGGTCTCCCTGTTTTCAGGTCCATCACCTTCTACCTGCAAAGTCCTTTTGCCATGTAACATGGTGCACATGCGTGTAACCCCAGGGATGAAGATCTGCCTGCTCCGTGGTCTAGTCCACTTGACAGTCTTCCCCCTAAAACTCGATGAGGTGACATGGTTTTGGTTAGAGGCTTCAACTGATGTTTATATTACTGAAATTAAGTGCTTTCTTTTTTAGGCAGATGTTTTAGCATTAAAATTTCACCTTTTTTTTTTTTTATTATTATTATAGACCTTTATTGGTGATACATGTTTACTTTTCAAGGGAGAAAATACCACACTTGTCATAATAAAAGTTTCTAGCAAGAAAGTTGTTTTTTAGCATTACTATTAATTTATTAGCAGTTCTGTTTTTTTTTAATTATTTACAAATACTTATTTAATTCTCAGGGGGTATCTCCCCTTTGTACTTTTGAGTACATCATGGACAGGAATATAAGAGATTGAAAGTAATTTTAACAAAACTTAGAGAAACTGCCATGAAATATAACCACATTATGTACTCCAAAGGTGTATATAAGTAATTAAGAGTAGTTATCTGTTATTCAGGCAAATCCATTTGCACCAAAATTGCATTTATTATATACCGTGAAGTGTTTGCTGTCTCACTGCTTGTTCTAGTGAAAAGAAGGGGGAAAAAAAAAGGCTTCATCATGTTCTAATATGGCATTTTACTTGCTTTCTTAATGTCTCCCAGAAGAGTAAAGATGGAGAATTTTCTTTTTGCGTGTACATGTGTGATTTAGTTATTATATATGCTTGCTGCACCTCCTGAGGATGGAAGGGGTTTTTACAAAGCACTGGCTACAATGCTCTGAGACTGGTCCTCATGCTGGACAAATATTTGAAACCCCTTGGGAGCAATTGTGATGTCGTTGTTGTTTGTGTTACAGGATTGTTTGAACTCCTCTTTGCTATTCAGAATGAGACAATGGTTCTCTGATTTTGTGATGCTGCCAGCAGGGTAAACGCATAGCCGCCGTCAGCCAGCCTCAGAATTTTCACACTGGGGTCTCTTGAGTGTACAATTCATGTTCCCCACACTATTTCCGAGTGTGATACAGCCTCTGATTGCAACTTAGAAAATTAGTGTTCTTGAACCAGGCATGAAAGCAGTTTCATTTCTGGTGCCAAGTGCCACCTGTGGTCACTTGCCTGTTGTTCCCACACCTTCCCCAGCACCTCTCTGTGGGCTCTCCTTGGCTGGTCTCCCTTCAGTTCAGTGTGGATGGAGCCGGAAAGACAGCATATGCTTGGTCACTATTGAAGGCTACTTGCACTGGTTTATTTTTAACTTTCAGTCCTTTCTTGACTTAAATCATCACGCTGGGAGGAAGCTGTTATCTAATTGTAAACTGTGCATGGTTAACCTCTCAACTACCATCACAAGTATTTATTTGAAGCAGAGGAGCTGCAGAGAAGCACTGATCCCTGACCCTCACCCGTGGCCTTTCGTGTATGCATGCTGAGACTTGTAGAAGAGTTCTCTGCTTCTTACTTTGGAAAGATTCAGATTTTTTTTTCTCCCAGTCATGTTTCACAGTGGTCACTTTTAACAAAATAACTGTTAAAATGCAATGGACAGGACGACCTGGCTGGATTCTAGGTCCATACCTTACTGGCTTTGTCACCTTTGGCAGATTACCTGACTTCCTTATGCGTCTTCTCTACAACAAGATAATAGTGGGAATATCTCATGAAATGGCCCCCATTTCTCTAGCCAGTGAGCCCCATGAGGGGCTTGGCCTTTTCTGTCTCGCCAGCACCTTGAACAGTGCAGGGGGGCCTGATAAACATTGTTGAAAGCTCAGCAAGATAATACTTGTGATCCATTTAACACAGTGCCTGGAGAGAGAAACAGTAACTCTAAAATTATCTGGGTTTTAAATGTTATCAGTTACACTGAAAAGAAGAAAAATTTATTTAATAAATGTCTTTCATAGAAGAAATATTGATCTACTACTGAGACATTCTGTACTGACCCAAGATAATACTCCTTGCAATTAAGTAAATTTGGACTCTCTCCATGAAGTCTGCCAACATAATTTCTGGGTTGACATAAGAGTATGAAGGAAAAAATGAAAGTTAATTCCTATTCCCTGAAGTTGGGGGGGGGGGGGGGTGCGCACGCATGTTTAAATCAAATTGATGTTTAAGATGAGATGTGTCCTTTCAGTTTTCCCAACAAGGAATGTTCAAAGCTTTCTTTTCTGCAGTTTATTCTAAGAGGCAACATTTCTAAACTGACTTTACTTGTTTGTACCCTAGTCAGCTGTCCTAGGTGATAGTTTAAAATTGGAATATATTACTTTTCTCCACTTCACTTTTCCTATGGGCATTTGTACAGTTTTTAAGAGTGCTACCGAATTTAGAGCAAAGGGATCTCAGAAACGAGCTCATCTTCCGCATCACTGCACCTTACAGATGAGTGAGTGAGTAGAAAGAGAACTTTAGAGGTCCTGGCTAGCTCATGGCAAAGGTAAGATGTGAAATGTATTTCCTGACCTCTGACTGGTTTTTCCTTCCCTCCCTTAAACAAAACAGAAAAATTAGCAGCCCAGATCTAACCGTATAAAAAGACGTTTCAGTGGTTCCGCCATTTTTTCTCATTCACGTCTTTGCAGCAATGGCAGTGCTAAATGTTTAGCTTAGCTAAACTAGTGGGAAAATTCTGTATGTAACTTATTCTGGTGAAATGTAAGTTATTAACTATTTTAGTCATATATTCTGTAATAGCAGTTTAACAGAATTCCTTGGCTCTCAGCATACTGTAGAACTTGTGAATATCAGTCTTCATTTGTACAGGGGTACATTTTCGAACGTATTTGTTGTTAATAGAGTGCTTTCCGTGTAAAACTCTTCTATATAGCTAGAATAAGTCAATTAACATAATGAAAACTTTTAAAATATATGTTTGAATGACTGTCTTACTCTGTTTTAAAGAAAGGTCAGATAGCACTTTCCTTTCTTTAGCCATGTTGTCTGGTCTCCGCCGTTCTGTTTTTTGTGGCGTTTTCTTCCGTCTCAATGGCACCCCACCCCAGTACTTTTGCCTGGAAAATCCCATGGACGGAGGAGCCTGGTAGGCTCCAGTCCATGGGGTCGCTAAGAGTCGGACACGACTGAGCGACTTCACTTTCACTTTTCACTTTCATGCATTGGAGAAGGAGATGGCAACCCACTCCAGTGTTCTTGCCTGGAGAATCCCAGGGACGGGGGAGCCTGGTGGGCTGCCTTCTATGGGGTCGCACAGAGTCGGACACGACTGAAGCGACTTAGCAGCAGCAGCAGCTTCCGTCGCTCGCTTCTCCTGTCGGGGGTTGAAATGACCCCAGCTCTTGCTGCGGTGAGTTCCGTCCGGTTCCGGCCGCCGTCCCGCGCTCCGAGGCTCCTCGCGCTCAGGGCGTCGTGGTCGCGGCGCCGACTCCTCGCGCCCCTCCGCACCCGCCCCGTGTACAGCTCTTGGGGAGTCTCCACATGCTGGAGGCAGCACAGCTGTCGGGATTTTTTTTTTTTTAAGAAGGGTTTAGAAAAGGAAAGATATAAACATCTAACTGCGGAGTTCCAAAGAATAGCAAGAAGAGATAAGAAAGCCTTCTTCAGTGATCAATGCAAAGAAATAGAGGAAAACAACAGAATGGGAAAGACTAAGGATCTCTTCAAGAAAATCAGAGATACCAAAGGAACATTTCATGCAAAGATGGGCACAATAAAGGACAGAGATGGTGTGGATCTAACAGAAGTAGAAGATATTAAGAAGAGGTGGCAAGAATACACAGAAGAACTGTACAAAAAAGAGCTTCAAGACCCAGATAATCATGATGATGTGATCACTGACCTAGAACCAGACATCTTGGAATGTGAAGTCAAATGGGCCTTAGAAAGCATCACTACGAACAAAGCTAGTGGAGGTGATGGAATTCCAGTGGAGCTATTCCAAATCCTGAATGATGATGCTGTGAAAGTGCTACACTCAATATGCCAGCAAATTTGGAAGACTCAGCAGTGGCCACAAGATTGGAAAAGGTCAGTTTTCATCCCAATCCCAAAGAAAGGCAATGCCAAGGAGTGCTCAAACTACCGCACAATTGCACTCATCTCACACGCTAGTAAAGTAATGCTCAAAATTCTCCAAGCCAGGCTTCAGCAATATGTGAACCGTGAACTTCCTGATGTTCAAGCTGGTTTTAGAAAAGGCAGAGGAACCAGAGATCAAATTGCCAACATCCGCTGGATCATGGAAAAAGCAAGAGAGTTCCAGAAAAACATCTATTTCTGCTTTATTGACTATGCCAAAGCCTTTGACTGTGTGGATCACAATAAACTATGGAAAATTCTGAAAGAGATGGGAATACCAGACCACCTGATCTGCCTCTTAAGAAATCTGTATGCAGGTCAGGAAGCAACAGTAAGAACTGGTCATGGAACAACAGACTGGTTCCAAATAGGAAAAGGAGTACGTCAAGGCTGCATATTGTCACCATGTTTATTTAACTTATATGCAGAGTACATCATGAGAAATGCTGGACTGGAAGAAACAGAAGTTGGAATCAAGATTGCCGGGAGAAATATCAATAACCTCAGATATGCAGATGACACCACTCTTATGGCAGAAAGTGAAGAGGAACTCAAAAGCCTCTTGATGAAAGTGAAAGTGGAGAGTGAAAAGGTTGGCTTAAAGCTCAACATTCAGAAAACGAAGATCATGGCATCTGGTCCCATCACTGCATGGGAAATAGATGGGGAAACAGTGGAAACAGTGTCAGACTTTGTTTTTCTGGGCTCCAAAATCACTGCAGATGGTGACTGCAGCCATGAAATTAAAAGACGCTTACTCCTTGGAAGGAAAGTTATGACCAACCTAGATAGCATATTCAAAAGCAGAGACATTACTTTACCAACAAAGGTTCGCCTAGTCAAGGCTATGGTCTTTCCTGTGGTCATGTATGGATGTGAGAGCTGGACTGTGAAGAAGGCTGAGCGCCGAAGAATTGATGCTTTTGAACTGTGGTGTTGGAGAAGACTCTTGAGAGTCCCTTGGACTGCAAGAAGATCCAACCAGGCCATTCTGAAGGAGATCAATCCTGGAATTTCTTTAGAAGGAATGATGCTAAAGCTGAAACTCCAGTATTTTGGCCACCTCATGCGAAGAGTTGACTCATTGGAGAAGACTCTGATGCTGGGAGGGATTGAGGGCAGGAGGAGAAGGGGACGACAGAGGATGAGATGGCTGGATGGCATCACTAACTCGATGGATGCGAGTCTGAGTGACCTCCGAGAGCTGGTGATGGACAGGGAGGCCTGGCGTGCTGCGGTTCATGGGGTCGCAAAGAGTCGGACACGACTGAGCGACTGATCTGATCTGATCTGATCTTTAGCAAATAATCATATATTCATTAAGTTCGAAACATGGAGATTCAGCGCCATCTCACCTTCTCCTAGTGCTTGAATTGTGCGGGCTCCCTGTCAGCTAGAGGGGCGAGGGTGGGTCCTTGCGGGGCAGGGACCCCGCCTATGCTCAGGGCGCCCGGCGGAGGGCAGCGCCCTCCTCGGCGCTGGGCGCGGCCCCGCGGCACCTTCCTCCTCACTGCCGAGGCCACCCGCTCGGGTTTCCGCTCTGAGATGGGAGCAGGACACGCAGAGCGGGAGGAGGAGGCATTCTGGGCGGGTGCGGTTCTGCTGGTCGCCTACAGGCGGAGTTGGCTCCTTCCGACGTGCGGAGGACCAGCGTCGAGTGGAAGCCGCGGCTGCGGGTGTAGCGGTTGCCCGTGGCCCCCGCAGCGCCCGGCAGCGACTCCTCTGTGCCTTGGGCTCTTTCCCCGTCTCAGGTGCAGTGTCCTGGAGCCCTGACCGTCATCCGGCCTCCCTGCCCCTGGGCTCGAGGGGCCCCTGCGGCGGTCCAGGTGTGATGCCAGGGCAAACGCGAGCGTTGCTTCATCCATCTTGCACATTCACCTCAGAGCCCCGAGGTACCAGCAGGTTTCCCTGAGCTAATCACCTTCGCTTCTGGTAAACCCGGAACCTTCACACCTCAGTGTTTTCCGTCGCCTCCCCCACGGACTGCGGGGAGCCCTTCTCTGCGGGTCCCGGGCCTCCGCGCCTGGCCCTGCACCGGGAGCCGAGGCACAGCCGCTCGTCACCCGAGCCGCTCCCGCCGCCTCCGTCCAGTCCGCCCACCGTCGGTGTGGCCGCTGAAGACGGGCGCGAGGGCAGCCGCGGAGCGAGTGTGTGTCCGACTCTGAGGTCCTGCACGTTCTTCACACCTAGCCGTTTCCACAGGTTGTCTTGCTTTTCTTCTCCCGGCGGGAATCGGCAAATTTACTCGTCTTCGCAGGAAATGCTGCAGTTAAATCATTGATGTCTTGTCTGCCTCTGATAGCATCCGAACGTGTCATACTTTATTTCAGTGCCTTTTATCCTCCTGTTTGCACACTCCTTTTTGCATTGCCTCATTTTTATGAATACCTCCTCTTCCATCCATTCTGATTAGGGCCATCCATCAGTAGGAAAAAGGGGTTCCAGTGTCGCTAGGATTTCCTGTGCAGGGGTGGTTCCGTGGTGTTTCCCCCTCTTGGCCCAGTGTCGTTTCCGCTCCCAGCCTGTGTAACGCCGTCCTTGTGGAGGAGGATGTGTCTAAGCACGGCGCCGTGACTGTTGGGTCCACCCTGTTCCCTCTGCCCCAACACCCCTGTTGAGCATCCCGATTTACACTCTCATGAGATTTACTGTGAACTCCTAGGGAGTTCTTGGTAGAAGAGGGAGAAAGAGCTTTTCTCTGTGAGTAGCAGCACAGTTTGGTAGCTGTTGCCTCAAGCAAGTAATATTTCTAAATTTTGTTCTCAAACTTCGATTTTCTATTTTGCAAAAAGCCTTAGGCAAAATGAGGGTGAAATAATAGCCATCTAAGTTTGAGATTTAAGATTCTCCCTTCAAAAGTTACTTAAATGTTTCTGCCCTTGAAAATACAATGTGAATGTCTTATTTAAGACATTTAACAAATATTAAGTATATTAAAAAGAAAGTGTATTCAAAACAAGCTAACATTGAAACAAACCCCAAATTATCCAGGGGACCTTGTGTCTATTAAGGTGTCAGTAGTAACAGCCTGAGACGTTCTTCCAGAGATGTTAGTGGCCTTTCACATATGTTATTATATAGCCCTTTGATAGACAAAATTCTGTTTTATTCTTTCTAAAGTGGGAGTTAAGTAAGGTACTAACGGTTGGTAACTATATTATTTGTAATTTTAAGAGTCACAACAGTATTCTAAGGGATGTCTCTGTAAAAGTTGATAGTATGCTTTATACACACTCCACCAATTGTTATGTATTACTATGTATTTTAAAATCACTATATTGTCATGCTTATTTGGGACATACAAGCCATGTTAAAAATTAATAAGTGAAACCAGTGTGAGCCACTTAGTAGATTTTATTAGAATTCCTTCTATACTCCCTAGACTCTACCTAAGAAAGAAAATAAAGTGGCACTCACCGCCCCAGTTTTAATGTGGGACAGATGTAAATGTGCTATTCAGGATCAGGGAGAAAAGAGGAAATTTAAAGGTTCTGGAGTATGCCCCAGAACAGTTTTCTAATCTTAATCAATTATTTTGATGACATTTTAATTGGAAATTTTGGATGTAATTTCTTATCATAGCTGCATCTTCATTTTTGTGCCCCTCTTGTTCTGTCTGCTTTCTTTCTGCAGTGGGTACTCCTTATTACATGTCTCCAGAGAGGATACACGAAAATGGGTACAACTTCAAGTCTGACATCTGGTCGCTTGGCTGTCTATTGTACGAGGTGGGTAATGCTGATAAATTCCATACACTGAAGTGCTTTTACTTACCGGAATGTGTTTCCCCTGTCCTTTTAGTATATAGTTATTTTTTTTCTAGGTGATGTTTAAGAATTAGCTTTTTAATTATGAGGAAGTTAATTCATTGACTTAGTAACTGGTTTTATAATGTAGTTTAATAGCTACACATTTCTACACATTTTTTTCTCTAATGTAATTTTAAATTGTTTCCTTTTGATCAGAGTTTAATTTCTTAAAATGTTTTTTATGTTAATATAACGTTTTATAATCTTATAAAAATATACATTTGAACATCTATTAAAAACAAACAATTTGCCCATGCATAGCTGGAGAGATAACAGTGGAATGGATTTAAAATATGAAAGCATGGTAAATATCTTTATCAGTTGTTTTTTAACTTTTATGTGGAGTGATTCAGCTTTCAGGATAGTTTATAAAGATAATTTTTCTAGGTTATTCTTCTAGTTTAGTTTCTGTGAGTAACACTTTGTATTGGTAAAGCTCGGTGAAATTCTCTCAACTATTCTGCTGGTGATAATTTATCAAAGAAAGATGGAATTATGTAGACAGGTCCTCTAGCAAGTATTGCAGTGTGACAGTTTGGGTGAATAGAAGAAAGCATGCTACGAGCACGTTTGATACTCGTTATAGAGTAATGGTGTCAGAGAAGGCTCAAGCCAGGGACTTCTTTAATTGAATGGTAATTTTCTTCAGAATGTAGGCTTCTAGTCAGTGCTGTTCACTAAGCATTAGCCTACATCTCTGTAACTCTTTTAATAAAATAAAATGAAGGAAAATAATACATGGAATCCTTTTCATATTTTAAGACATAGAAAGCAAGTCTAAAGTGGATAGATAGAAACCAGTGTATTTGTTACTATTTTCTGTCTCCTGTCTTTCGGCTTAAATAAAATATGATGAGATCATGTATTTTAATTGTTCCACCTTTACTTGGAAGTAGAGCATCAGAAGGTTTTTTAAAATGTGTGTCATAATCTTTAATTATTATTTACACATTGAAGGTCAGACTTCCTTAATGTAAGGAACCTGAGATTATTGTGTTCTTCCTACTAAAATAACAACCACTTAGGAGCTTTTAAATGTTCTTAAAGAACATCCCTGGGATAATTTTTTTAAGAAAAGTTATGAATTAGTGATAGAATAAAATATATGTTTGTTTGTATTCACTGTTCACATGAGATTCAAAGAGGTTTATGCTCAGTAATATTATATTCTGTTAATAATTTGGTACAGTGTTGCACTGATTTGACTATGTTATTGCAAAGTTTAAAAGGCACTTTGTACATTTTAAAATATTTTATACCTATTTAGGCAACCTTAGATTCTTTCAGGCCATAGTCTAATAAATTATCAAAGCAACATTTTCCCTTTATATACCTCAAAGTAAACTGCAAATTGGTTTCCACTAAGGACAGTAAATTTAGCAATGAAAAAGAAAAAGTTCAGTTGTTATTTGAGAAGTCTGCATAATTCTTTTAGGACCAGGAGATTCCCATGTCAAAACTGAAATAATCCTTCACATTTTGAATTTGCCTTTGAGAGGCAGCATCCCATTTTTATGTATACTTGAAATGATCACCAAAATAAAAATTATTTCTTTGGATGCTCCTACATTCATGTGTATTATGTGTTGGGAATGATTTTGAGTGAAAGTATTTAATGTGTTAACATTAGTTTTCAGCTCAGAGCATTTTCCCAGTTGTTCCATGCAAGTCATTGGGAAGAACTAGAATTTTTTCTAAGGATTTAATTTACTTTGATATTGTATCTCTTTCTAATGTAATGTCAATAAAAATGCCCAGAAGTTTATCTTTAAGAAAACTGGTCATAGCATTTCCTAGACATTTTCTATTGTATCCCACTAAGAATTTACCATTCACAATGAAGGAGTGGAACCCTTTTTTGAAAATATAATTTAAACTCAGCAAATTAGACTTTCAAATAGTCCTGAAACCTCACACACACACACAAAACTGGCAGTGCAGTTTTAATTGATATGCAACAAAGTAGACTTTACTAATTAAAATCAAGATGCTGTGCTTTTGCTACACGGACCTTTACATGGAAAAGTCGGTTTTACACATTTCCTTTATTGTTCAGTGCAGCAATTGCATCCTTCCAGGGTTGTAGGTTGGTGGCTTACAGTTCAAAAAAAAGAGAGAGCTGCCACCAGCCCCGAAGACAGACAGTGGGCTCTCGTCCCTCCGACACCCCCAGAATACTAATCAGGGAAGTCGGACCCTGGAGGTCAGGGAGCAAGTCAATCATTCTAGCGATCGTCTCAGTGTGGAGGATCAAATTAGCCTGAAAAATTCAGCTGCTGGGAGGAGAGGGCGAGCAGCTGTCAGGGGCAGCATCGAGATGCACTAATGAACCAGATGAATAGTGCAAAAGCTTGAAAATAAAAACAGGACAGTTGACATTTTTCATCTGTCAAAGCAGGAGATGCATGAAAATATACTATTCCTGTTTAACTCCTTAGGGGACGTTCAGATTTTTTTTTTTTTTTTAACACTGCAGTATTGAGACAAAAGTACCGTAATGAGCTCCTGGCACGTGATAACGAACACACGTACATTTACTTAGGGTTTTTGCAAACACAAGGAGACAATAGTTTACACACAATGTTTTTTTTTTTTTTTTAAGGGGGCAACTTAAAAGATTCTGTTTTATCACAGAGTGTCCTCGTATCTTAACAAAAGACGTAATTACTATTGTAACCGCTCTTCTGGAAATGTTCTCTTGGATGGAGCATTTTACACGTTTAGGGACACACACCTAGTTTGGGGATTTCTCGTCGTGGGGAACACCTCTTCTGAAGGTGGTTTGGCAGGAGCTGCAGCGAAGAGCTGGCAGGAGGCTCTGCAGGCCCACATCCCCCAGCCCCGCGGTCCAGGCCCGGAAGGAGTTAAGCTCTGCCGCAGCCCCGACAGATGAGAGCCATTTTCAGCTCGTCCCATCCCTGCTGACGCCCACCGAGGAGCCCTGCTCGGCCCAGCGTGTTGCACGCACGCCCGGCCTGTCTGGGGAATGTACACATTGTCCTTCCAAAATCAAACTTATTAGCACATGTAGAAAAGGGTGACTGACTTGGGGGCAGCCTTGCACTCCGTGTTGTAGTCGCGCTGCCGCGGTTCAGAGATTTAGGAGGTTTGAACAGGAGGCGAACATCCTCAATTGAATCTTGAGTTTGTAACCCTGCTTACCTCAGTCCTTGCTCGCACTTGAAATGTCAGGTTAGAACCTAGTCTTAAATTTGATAATGTCTTTTTTAAAGTCATTCATTCTTCTAGTGGTTCCCCCCCCGCATAAAAATCCCATTTGGATGCCTTGAATTAGTGGCCACGACTCCTAGGGCTTTTGAGCACGTTTAGTGTTTCTGAGACATCGTCACAAAAGGAAAGGAGCTGATTCACTGTGAACTAGTTTGAGTGTCAGAATATTCAGATCGAGAAGACATTTTTTTATTTCAGAATAGCCTTTTCCTGCAGAGACTGTTGTGAGAGATAAAATGCTATGTGTACTGGTCCCCGAACTATTCCTGGATTATACTGCAGTTTCAGCTCGTTTCATTTTTGTTGTATTTTAACCATAGAATGGTTGATACTGTACCGGTAATTCCTGTCTGTCTGCTCACGAGATACACTGGTTGTTCCTATTGCACTGTATTTACAAAGAGTCCTAAGTTATATTATTTTTATAATACTGTTTAATGCTGCATAAGTTTGTGGGGGGGGGGTGTATATATAATTCTGTGCTAACCATTTCTCCCTTCTAGGAAAGTTTAAATGTTAAAAATAATAACCAAAAATTGAAGTAAGACATTTTAGGACTTATGAACTAATTCTCTGAAAAGGATGTTCATGAAACGCCAAATGCCTGGAGAACTTTATTTAAAATGTTTGTAATTATCCCCTCCCCTCCAGTGTCATATGCTCGATGAAAACCTCCTTTAAAGTTAGCGTGTAAGTGTATCAGTCTCACTGGGAGCGTTTTGCAGATGGCAGCATTACAGAGTCCCTTCTATGGCGACAAGATGAACCTGTACTCGCTGTGTAAGAAGATAGAGCAGTGTGACTACCCGCCTCTCCCGTCAGACCACTATTCAGAGGAAGTAAGTCATCTTTCAGTTTGTGTGTCCACTGGTAATGCTTGCATTTTATTTGGGGCCCTTCTCTATCCCATGATGCACATGCCGAGTGTAGGAGCCAGAGAACACCTTCATTCCACTTTCGTTCTCTCGGAGGCTTGGCTGTTAAAGAGTTGCCCACAGTTCATCCTTCACATGGAGAGGAACCCCACACCTCATGCGGTGTCACAGTGGGTGTAATGGGAACAGTGGCTGACTTCACTGCCTCCTGGACACGGCGCCCCAGGCTCTGGATGACCAGCACGTCCATTGTCCCTCCCCGTGCCCACGGTCTCAGAGCAGCTATGACCCCCTCTTCTGGCAGAGCCTCCCTCCTGCCTGTGTTTTCCCAGAATGGAAGCAAACATGTCTCAGCTGCATCTCTCTCAGCCCAGCTCCTCCAGCTTTGCCCGTGCTCTTTTCATTCTCTTCAGGCCCGCCCCATAGCCACCTGCCCACTGCAGTCAGACTCCTATGGGAAACGTTGAGGTCACCACTGTAGACGTGGTTACAAAGTGCCGAGGTGGGAACTGAAAGTGTTAGCAGACGTTGCCCAGTGAATATCTGAGTGTGGGGCCTTGCTTGCTTTGGGAACCCGTTGAAATGAGTTGTTGGTCTCCACCCGACATCCAGTGTTCTCCTGAACAAAACATCTCCCATTTTTGCTTAATGCATCATGATTTTACCAGTATTTGAGGAAATACTGCAGAATAGCAGTGTCTCAGGTTAACTAATGTGTTCACATAACTCTTTGGACAGCTCACTGGGGATCTAACCAGAGAAACCACGGTGTCACGGACCTGCTCATGGGCAGCAGGGGTTCTGCCCAATGAAAATGGAAAGGGGCAAAGGGAAAAAAATGAAGCAATTACAGTGTTCACCTTTCAGTTGGTCTTGTCACTCTATTTCAAAATGAATGCAGTTGGTTCTAGTTTTATATAAGGAAGATGGAGTCCATGTAACTTGAATAATAAAATCTCTAAAGAATTTTTACCATATGGAAAAAGCACTCATGGTCCTAGTATGTTGAAAGTACTTTTTTCCCCTAATTGTTTTGATACTGATAATCAGTGACACTTGGATTTTTTTTTTTTCACAGCACTTGTGTTCAGGTGCTTAGAGTAAACTCTTACAAGACAGTGCCAGTAATTTTAGAAGCATTATCTTTATTTGATGTTAATGCTATTCTTATGTTGGCCATTTTTAATTACTATTTTGGGTGTGGAATATAAATATGGCATTTCACAAAACCGGCTCCAGCACTCGGCCCACAATTGTGGGAGGGTGTGAACAGTCGTGCAGAATGATGGCGAGGGTGTCAGGGGCCGCTCTTTGTTGTGTCATTCACGCTGTCTCCTCTCTTCCACGAAGCGCATGAATATTTCACGTATCTGCATCCTCATCCGCTATTCCTCTTGACTAATTTTCAGACCGTCTGCATTTGCATTTCACATGGTAGCTGATGAGGAGATGCCCGCGCAGCAGCGGAGCCTCAGCAGGCGGTTACCATGGCGACCTCCAGCCGGATTTTAATGATGATGCCACTAGTGGTTCGTTGAAGTCGGCCTGCCTGCAGGGCTACTTCACTGCAGCTAAGTGTGAAGTTGGATTCACGGGTTCTCAGCCAAGGGGCACATATCAAAGTCTGGCCCAGACAGAAGAAGGTCTCACAGTTGGGAAAGGAAAAGAGATTCCACTTTTTACTTCACTCCATATAGTTTACCAGTCTTGAAACGAGGTATAAATCAAAACGCATTATATGATGTACTTACCAAAAGAAGCTAGTATGATCCCTCAGATTGGTAAATTCTGCAGCTGCACAGCAATAAAATAGAAAGCTGTAGTACGTAGGTAAACAGGGAAACTAATTCTTATGGAAGAAATGAGCTACAAAAAATATAGACTAATGATCTTACTTTAATCTGTTCCATTATGTAGAGAAGTTCCCAGAACAAGAGCTTTGAAATGCAGATGTGCTGATAAATATTTTCTCTCCATAAGCAGGAACTCGGTTTGTTAGGATGATAGTTATTCCGACTTTATGGTAGCAACAAGCCTGAACAGATGCCATACTGCCGCACTTCAGCTGTGTCTTCAGTACTTTTCTACATAGTATGCCTTTTAGATCTTCTAAAAGTCCAATTTTCTTTCTTTTCGAGTATGGCAAAAATTTAGGAAACAGTGAAAAGTGAAATATACTTTTTAAACAGTAAACTTTTAACTAAAAGACCAGTCCATTAGGTGCCAATTTTATAACTCAGATGGCAACAGACTCTATATCTGTTTGAAAACTGAAACTTTTAAGCAAAATACCAGTTTGATTTAGCTACTGCTAAATTTTTAAGGCCCCTGCCCGAAGAGGAGACACACAGGGAACATTTTTGTTCATGAGAATAAAAACTGTGCCTCCAACCAGCCTCGACTGGTAGGAGTCCTGAGGAGCTCTGTGAGGTCTATTTCCAGATACAGGCGTTCCCTGGGGAAGAGCTCAGAGCTTAAGAGCTTGGGATTTTTACATTTCTTATAATCTAAGACATAGATTCACGTGAGCAGTAGAAACCAAAACTGAGAAGTATTGCTAGTATTCTTTGGAAAAATAAAGTTGTCTGTCAGATCTTTGCTGTTGAACTGTGCTATTGTAATTATGTGCAAATGATTAGGGTCTCAATTGAAACATCTCAGCTGCACATGACTGATATTTAGAATGTGTATTTTAGAGCTCCTTAAAATAATAGCTTTATACTTTTGGTGATCAGTATTCTTTTCTAGTAGTGATCTCATCCATGTATAATAGGGAATTACTGTACTTAACAATAGAAATATTGGGTTGAAAAGGTGGATATTTTCCCTTTATTTCCCCTAATTTAATTAGGGGAATTAATTTAATTAATTTAGTATTGTTGGTAATTCAGGAACATCCCCTGGAGAAGGAACTGGCAGTCTACTCCAGTGTTCTCGTCTGGAGAATCCCATGGACGGAGGAGCCTGGCGGGTTAGTCAATCCACGGGGCCTCAGAGTCAGGCATGACTTAGCAACTAAACAACAGCAACAAAAATTGTTGGTGATGAAGAAATTACCATCAGTGCAGCACACAGTTTGTGAATACTTACTGTGTCCAGGGCGTCCTGATCCCCCTGGCCCCTCATAGTCTGAACTGGGCTGAGCTGCCCAGACGTTCTGGTCACAGCACCCTCTCTTCTTTCCTGGACTCCACCATGCAGGTTCTGCCAGAAGGCCCAGGAATCCCCATCTTTCTGTGGGCGCTGTTTCCTCTTGTTGACATGCCCCACCCACTATGCCTTATCAGGTGAACTCATTCTCTTTAGAACAAAGCCTGGCCGTTGCCTCCCGCTTAAAGTAATCCTGCTCCCCTTTCTCCACTTCTCAGGCCCTCTTCCCTTAGCAATCACACTGCTTTATAATTCCTTTTTTTTTCCTTTGAGGTATAGTTGATTTACAGTATTAGGTAAGTTTCAGGTGTACAGCATAGTAAGTCACAATTTTTAAAGGGTATCTGTCTTTCTCTTCCTAACTTACTCTCATACCATAATACCCTCCAAGTTTATCTGTCTTGTTGCAAATGGCAATTTTTTTTACAGCTGAGTCGTACTCCATCGCATCTGTGTGTCTGGTCTTCATGGCCCGGCGGCTCCACCTCCAGGCCTGTCTAGTCCCGTGCCTGAACGGCAGTGACTGCTTTTCATCCGTGTGTCTCTAGGGCCCAGCACACTAAAAAGGTTCAGTGATTGATCAGTTGATGGAGAAAGTGAGTTAAAGGAATAAATGAGAAAAAGAGTGAATGAACCAATTAATGTCAATGGAATGAGTGAGAGAGTGTTCTTACAGAACCCTCTAGGTAGTGAGGAAGAAATTACTCAAAAGGCAGGTCAGGGCTGTGATGTTTCTTTTATTGATACGACTTGCAAGTGATTTTTTTCAGTCTTGTAAACAAGCTATATCATATCTAGAATGTCCATGTCCATTTACTAGGAAATAAGACGGATTTTTTCCCCTTCAGCTTAAATGTTTAGTTTCTTTGAGAGACACTGGAGTAATCATCAGAATTATACATTTTTCACTCTTGTTTACTAAATTATCTCAGGAAAATCTAACATTAAAAAAATAATGAATAGTTCTATTGAAAATCATTTAGAAAGTGCACACTGTGGTTCTCTATTGAACTGGTTCTTTTTAATCAATATCTGAAAGTGAGCATTAATACCACACAAAATATATACTTGTCTTTGCTTTTTTTTTTAATTAAAAAATCCTCAGATCAGATCAGGTCGCTCAGTCGTGTCCGACTCTTCGCGACCCCATGAATCGCAGCACGCCAGGCCTCCCTGTCCATCACCAGCTCCCGGAGGTCACTCAGACTCACATTCATTGAGTCAGTGATGCCATCCAGCCATCTCATCCTCTGTCGTCCCCTTCTCCTCCTGCCCTCAATCCCTCCCAGCATCAGAGTCTTCTCCAATGAGTCAACTCTTCGCACGAGGTGGCCAAAATACTGGAGTTTCAGCTTTAGCATCATTCCTTCCAAAGAAATCCCAGGGCTGATCTCCTTCAGAATGGACCGGTTGGATCTCCTTGCAGTCCAAGGGACTCTCAAGAGTCTTCTCCAACACCACAGTTCAAAAGCATCACTTCTTCGGCGCTCAGCCTTCTTCACAGTCCAGCTCTCACATCCATACATGACCACAGGAAAGACCATAGCCTTGACTAGGAGAACCTTTGTTGGCAAAGTGATGTCTCTGCTTTTGAATATGCTATCTAGGTTGGTCATAACTTTCCTTCCAAGGAGTAAGCGTCTTTTAATTTCATGGCTGCAGTCACCATCTACAGTGATTTTGGAGCCCAGAAAAAGAAAGTCTGACACTGTTTCCACTGTTTCTCCATCTATTTCCCATGTAGTAATGGGACCAGATGCCATGATCTTCGTTTTCTGAATGTTGAGCTTTAAGCCAACCTTTTCACTCTCCACTTTCACTTTCATCAAGAGGCTTTTGAGTTCCTCTTCACTTTCTGCCATAAGGGTGGTATCATCTGCATATCTGAGGTTATTGATATTTCTCCCGGCAATCTTGATTCCAACTTGTGTTTCTTCCAGTCCAGCATTTCTCATGATGTACTCTGCATATAAGTTAAATAAACATGGTGACAATATACAGCCTTGACGTACTCCTTTTCCTATTTGGAACCAGTCTGTTGTTCCATGACCAGTTCTAACTGTTGCTTCCTGACCTGCATACAGATTTCTCAAGAGGCAGATCAGGTGGTCTGGTATTCCCATCTCTCTCAGAATTTTCCACAGTTTATTGTGATCTACACAGTCAAAGGCTTTGGCATAGTCAAAGCTAGCCTAAATAGAAAAGACACAGGAAAAGTTGGAGAGAACTGTGTCTCAGAAGTTTGGAAGGAAGTTCTGAAAAGTTGAGTAAAGAGTTTGCAGATGAAAGTTAAAAATAGAATTGAATAGAGAGAATAAGAGTGATCTTGGTCTTAGAAAATAGAGTAGGGAGAAACTGAAGATTTGAAAACAGTACTTGAGTGAAAAAGAAATTTAAGCACCTATTAAAACATGGTGAGATGGTTGAACCTTTTTAATGAAGTGGATGGTGTCATGATAACAGTGCCTGCTGACCTGAACTGTTAGGCAAATGCTTATCTGTTTACTAGTAATATTAAGTCTCTTAATGTAAGTGACAAAGACCTTTGCAGAATACAGTATTTGTGGTTATCTTGTAATTGTATTTTTGAAAGCTTGCTAATTGAGTAGCTCTTACTACTTTTATAGGTTAAAAAAAAAAAAAAGCAAAATATAATTTTGGAATTAGAATTATTAGAACAGTAGTCATTTTTCACATTATTTAATGCCTATCTTGTTGTACATTGTTTGTTTGTTTTGTGGCTTTATATCTCCAGCCCACAGATAGAAAAATATCTGTTTCTATTAAAACTCAGTTAATGAGACTACTTCTCAAATAATGCAGTTCATCCTTTAAAATACCAACCTAAAAGGTCTAGTAGAGAATGGATGGAGTCTTGTAAACGTTCACCTCCAAAATCATCTTTTTTTTCCTTTCTTTTTTTATTACTTCTTCCATTATGTTTTCTTCCTCCTTAGACGCTGTCCCTTCCTCTCCCCCTGCCCACCCCCCTTTAAGTTAGAGAAATGGAAGACAGGAGAGGAGGGTTTTTTTTCCCAGGAACAGCTCAGCAGTACACACTGGACATGTTCTTTTCCACCGCTTCACTCAGATGAGTAAGAATTTCCAGCATCATTTTCATGATTCCTTTTTTTTTAAAAAAAAAAACAAAACTGAAGCAGCATTGTGATTGACGCATTGTGTTCCAGCTGTACAGCAGAGTGATTCAGTTCTATGCATGTATATTTTTCAGATTGTTTTCTATTATAGCCTGTGACAAGATATTACGTGTAGTTCCCTGTGCTATACAGTGCATCCTTGTTGCTTATCTGCTTTACGTACAGTAGTTTATATGTGTTAATCCCAAACTCCTAACTGACCCCTCCTCCTCTCCTTTTCCCTCTGATACCTGGAAGGTTTTTCTTTTTGGAGGAACCTCCATACTGTTTTGCACAGTGGCTGCCCTGATTTACAACCCCACCCACAGTGCAGGAGGGTTCTCTTCTCTCCACACTCTCTCCAGCATTTCTTATCTGTGGATTTTTTGATGATGGCCATTCTAACTAGTGTAAAGTGATAGCTCATCATGGCATTTTTCATTATTCTTGAGATTAGATAAGTATTGATTTTTTTTTCCCAGAGTATTTACAATATAAGGATTAAAAAGCTTGGTCCTTGCTCTGCTTTATTATATATGAATAACAAAATAATAATATATTTTGAGTTGAACTCAACTGACCTCAGATAGTTACAGGTTATTGCAGAGTATAAATATATGGCTTTAAATAAAATTGGAATATTGAGGTGTTTTTTTTTTCACTGTATGAAATCACCATTTTCTTTCACCCACATAAGAACTTTGTTGCTAAAGAAAGGTGTGCGGCAGTATTCCCATTTCACACCTGAGCAGACAGGGACCCAGCAGTATCAGAGGGAACCCTAGACTCCAGGGCGCCCTCCCAGCACCCACTGCTTGTGCCAGAGCAAAGGAAGCCCCCGAGGGGGCTCTCAGGGGCCGCGTGTGGCTCCTTCCCCACGCCCTGCTTCCCTGGGGGCGCTGCAGTTCACTCAGAACACCCTTCCGCCTGGCAGTGGCTCAGCCACGTCACACTGAAGGGGAGGAGGGAGGAAATTTTGCAGAAGGGCAGGAATGATTTTTACATATCGGAATATGTGGAAATGACTACGTGTTTCAAATAAGGTATCAGAAATATTGATCAATAGCTGTGCTGAACAAAAAACAATTTTTTTACAGTGTGTTGTAATTTTACTGATGCTTCATTTCCCAAATGGTTACCCTTAAGCAAAGTACTGAATGAAAGCTTTAAAAACCATAATTGGTTTTTTGTTTCAAATAATTTGTTTTCGGCTGTTCTGGGTCTTCGCTGCTGCGCAGGCTGTTCTCTAGTTTTGCGATGGAGGCGACTCTCCAGGTGCAGCGCGTGGGCTTCTCCCCGCTGCGGCTTCTCCTGTTCAGAGCGCGGGGGCTCCAGAGCGCAGGCTCGGCAGCTGTGGTGCACGGCCCTAGTTGCTCCGCAGCTCGTGGGATCTTACCCGGCCGGGGATCAAACCCACGTCCCCTGCATTGGCAGGCGGATTCTCTACCACTGAACCACCAGGGAAGCCCCATAACTGGTGTTTTAAGCTGGCACTTATAAGTAATTTATCTTTATATGTAAAATTCAGAATATGCTTAAAGAGGCTTTTCAAGAAAGTTGCCTCATTAACAAAAAACATGACCTTTGTTTTAGCTCGGAAAAGAGCTACTTTACATAATTTTTTTTAAAAAAGTGTCAGGTACAGGTTATTTTTGCATACTTTGAAATTTAAATCTTTTTATTCATTTGATCAGTCTAAATCATTCTATAAGAATATTTAAATGAGACACTGGCACAAATAATATTTGGAAGTACATCAGTTTTCACAAATACTTCTCTAGTTCTGATAATTAGGTAATCCATGCTAAGTTATATGAGAATATTTTACTTTATTTCTTAAGGAAGTTTTGACTACTCCAGGACTTAGCTGTGGCAGGCAGGATCTAGTTCCCCGACCAGGGATCACACCTGGGCCTCCTGCCTGGGGATTGAGGCAGCACTGGACCACGAGGGGAGTCCCAAGAATCTTTTACTTTACAATGTAGGAGGGTATCTAATAATATTAAATATAATCTCTAACCATACCATTATTTATTGAAGTTAATATTAATCACCTCAGACACTATTAGGAACATTTGATTTTCCTTCCTGAAAACGGTTTTAGGAAGTTTGATACGCCCATCACATATAATATGAGTTGACCACCTTCCTTCACTCAAAGTTGCCATGTAAGAGTCGATCTTTAAACTTTGAATGTTTCATTTTTGTTTAAAAAAATATATATAAGCAGGTCCTTTGTTCACTTATGCTTCTGAAGCGACACTGGGGACTCGCTCCCCTAAGACAAATCCAAAGCGGTGCCCTACATTTCACTCATCCTCTGGGATCCTGTGAAACCATTAACTTTCTGTAAGATGCTTCTGTAAGTTTTCAGAAGACGCTGAGTGATCTTCAGCTGCGGGCACAAGCCATCGCGTCACCCCGTAAGGATTCTGTGTGGGAAGGCTTTCTCCCCTCCCACCGCCCCCCAAGTCAGTCACTGGTGACACTTTGGCCTCCGCATCAAATCAGCCTCCTCGCTTTGTATAAACATCTAAAGCTTCCACAGCCAGTGTGTGTTGATGCATTAGACCCACTTTGGGGGCTGCAGTGTGTCCTTGGCTTGATGGAAACGGGGTGTGTCCAGGAAGCGGATGCATCACAATTGGTCTCAGAGGGACGGGGATGGGGTCAGAGAGCAGCAGTGCCTGGAGCCGGCCTGCATTCCTGTCGGGAGTTGTGTCCCGACCCAGGGCCAGGCTGCTGTACCGCGCGCTCGTCTTCGCCTGGACGCAGCTGATCTCCCGACAGCGGGGCCGTCGGGACTCCCCTTGTAATATCTGGTACCAGTGTATGCTGCTAAGTTGCTTCAGTCGTGTCCGACTCTGTGTGACCCCATAGACGGCAGCCCACCAGGCTCCTCCGTCGCTGGGATTCTCCAGGCAAGAATACTGGAGTGGGTTGCCATTTCCTTCTCCAGTGCATGAAAGTGAAAAGTGAAAGTGAAGTCGCTCAGTCGTGTCCGACTCCCAGCAACCCCATGGACTGCAGCCCACCAGGCTCCTCTGTCCATGGGATTCTCCAGGCAAGAGTACTGGAGTGGGGTGCCATTGCCTTCTCCGGTACCAGTGTATATGCTTTGGTATTTCTTTACAAACATATCCATCAGACTATATTAGCATTTTCTATTTTTTATTGAAAATATTCATTTATTTCCATATGACTTATGACTTCATAATTCTTTAGAAATGTCAGAGCATTCATTTTATTTTTACTTTATGTGACTTTTCTCATTTAAATTTTGCGTTGCTTTTTAAATTTCACTTAATCATCTGAATTAAAGTTTTTTCTTCTGATTTTGTAAAGACTCCTACAAATTCAGACCTTTATTTTTTACCTTATTTTTAGCTTGTTCTATAAAACAGTTTAAAAACAACACAAAGTACGTGTTTTTATAAACGTGTAAAGTAATGCAAATTCAACAGTTTTCTTGAGATAATGTAAACTATGAAATGTCCTTACTTACATGAAATGTTTTACTTATTCCTATTTTTATTAATCTAATATCCACTGATTTGGGAATTACTTCTACAAAGTAATAAACGGGAAGTTAATTCCCTCCATTCAAACATAGAATTTCTTTGAGCAAGTGATTACCTGACAATATTATGAGAAATTAAAGCCTGACATGTAGGAATATATATAACATTTTTAAAAGTAATTATATATAAAAAAGTAAAAGTAATTATATGTCTTTGTTAACCATACTTAATAATGTGGTACTTTGAATCATGTCAAAAGGTTGGATAGTCGTTCAGGATTTTTAAAGTAATTTTTTGCAGAGGTTTGCAGGAAGATACATTTTTTTTTTTTAAATAAGACTAACAGAGAGCTCAGATGATTAATCCTTTTTGATTATGTAATGTCTGTCTAATACAACATTTAGAGGCTTTTTTTTTTTTTTGATTCATCTTGTCACCGTGTAAATTCCTAACCTGGTATAAAAAAATGGTTCCATGTGAAAATTCAAGTACATTTTCTCTGGAGGTAGTCAGTGTCACTTTAATGAATGAGGTCACTCACATAAGGCCCTTGTCTTAATGTTGGGCAGAGCCCTAGAGAAGATTTTTTGGTCTGTTTTTAGATGGGAGCTGGCTGTGAACCGTGAGGGCGACCCATTCACTTTAGGAACCAGATGAACCAGCGTCAGAGTTGGCATCTTCTGAGAGTCGGACCACCTGTTGTTGCTCAGTCTCTCGTTCACGTCCTACTCTTTGTGACCCTGTGGACTGCAGCATGCCAGGCTTCCTGGGCCTCCACTGTTGCCCGGAGCTTGCTCAGGCTCGTGTCCACTGAGTCCATGATGCCATCCTACCTGCGCCTGTTAGAAGGTCACCCACCTTTGTGTGCAGGTGGCTGTGTGGAGGCCTGCAGAGCAGGTGGGGGTTTCCCTGGGGTAGGAGAGCAGTAGTTTTAAAAGCCAGGTGTCTAGAGCCAGGACGCTTCAGTTCCCATCTGGGCTGGGCTCCTTACCACCTCTGTGACCTTGGGATGTCGCCCCCTGCATGCCACCCTCCAGAGAGCTTCTGAGCTGGATCCAGTTGTGAGAAAGGGCAGAACTAAATCAGCAACAGCTTTCAGGAAATGGTCCTCTCTCTGCTCTGGCACCGGAAGCAACTTCAAAGCCCCAGAGTTACCTCGTGACACATGGAGATGCCTTTTATCTGAACATGTTCAGGAGATGGGGTTCCAGTTGTCCCCTGGAAACTTAGAAATAACTGCCAATTCCTAGGAGCACCTCCATCTCCGCAGTGTAGCCTCCAGACTGTCGCCGGCTGCAGAAAGTGCACCCAGAGCACTGAGTGAGGCAGCCAGCCACGTTTAGCTGTTTAACAGTTAAAGGCTGGGGGCTGTCAAGCAAAGGGAAGAGTTTTTCCTCATTCTCTAATTAATGACTGCTTAACCCCAACTGCCATCTCTCAATGCCATTCCTATATTCTGCTGTGTGGGCGACTGTTTTATCCTTGTCTCCATCATGTCAGAAGCACACGTAAGTCTACCATGTCACAGAGATACTGTCCTTTTGTATACATTAAAAGAAGGGTGAGACGTGACCTTGCGGAACTTAAAACTGTTACTTGGTGTGACAAGAGACTATGCCTGGATCCATGGGAATTTTGCATTTTTAAAAAATTATTAAAGGCATAAAACTTGGCCCATGGCCGTTTGAAACATAAAAGTAGTTATTTGTTATGTGTTTTTCCCCATTTCCTTTGCCAAAAGGCTATTGAAACTGGCTCCCCCCGCCCCCGGCCCCTGCTGGGCTAACATGTCTACTGAAATGTATCTTTAGAATCACCAATAGTTATCAAATATCAGAGAAACATCCCTCAAACTAAGAAGCCGGGCCTCGGTTAATCTCCCATAACATGCTTACAGTTCACCTTTTTTCAGGAAGGATTTGAGCTGACTTACAATAGAAGACACAGGCTAGCAGTTATTAATACAGAAACAGAAGTCAAGTTCAGAACCAAGAGGAGAAGAGCACGTAAACACACCTTCCCTCTCGGCCAGCAGACCGGATGCAGCATGTCTGCCTGGTTTCGAAGGAAACAAGCAGATCATGTTTTTAAGAACGAAAGTGTACCTTCTCTGTCCCTCAAAGAAGATGGAGTTTTCTCCTGCTGAATTATGATGGGGATATCACCTGTGAGGGTCTGTGAGTAATATACCTGGCGTTGGCTTATCCCAGGTTACTAGGATGACGGGGCTTCCCTGCTGGCTCAGCAGTTACGAACCCGCCTGCCGGTGCAGGAGACGCAGGTTCGATCCCTGGGTCTGGAAGATCCCCTGGAGGAGGAAATGTCAACCCGCTCCAGTATTCTTGCCTGGGAAATCCCATGGACAGAGGAGCCTGGCGGGCTGCAGTCCACGGTGGGGCACAGAGTCAGACACAACTGAGTTGACCAAACGGCAGCATAAGGATGAACTATATTTCTTATTGAGTCTTCCCTAAATTCCCGTGCTCTTAGCATGTTTGACAGGAGCTATGTATCGTACCCTGTCCGATCTCTCCACCATGACCCACCCATCCTGGGTTGCCCCACGGGCATGGCTTAGTTTCATTGAGTTAGACAAGGCTGTGGTGTGGTCGGACAGAGTGTGGTCCGCTGGAGAAGGGAATGGCAAACCACTTAAGTATTCCTGCCTTGAGAACCCCATGAACAGTATGAAAAGGCAAAATGATAGGATACTGAAAGAGAAACTCCCCAGGTCAGTAGGGGCCCAGTATGCTACTGGAGATCAGTGGAGAAATAACTCCAGAAATAATGAAGGGATGGAACCAAAGCAAAAAGAATACCCAGCTGTGGATGTGTCTGGTGATAGAAGCAAAGTCCGATGCTGTAAACAGCAATATTGCATAGGAACCTGGAATGTCAGGTCCATGAATCAAGGTAAATTGGAAGTGGTCAAACGAGATGGCAAGAGTGAATGTCGACATTCTAGGAATCAGCGAACTAAAATGGACTGGAATGGGTGAATTTAACTCAGATGACCATTATATCTACTACTGCGGGCAGGAATCCCTCAGAAGAAATGGAGTGGCCATCATGGTCAACAAGAGAGTCCGAAATGCAGTACTTGGGTGCAATCTCAAAAACGACAGAATGATCTCTCTTCGTTTCCAAGGAAAACCATTCAGTGTCACAGTAATCCAAGTCTATGCCCCAACCAGTAACGCTGAAGAAGCTGAAGTTGAACGGTTCTATGAAGACCTACAAGACCTTTTAGAACTAACACCCAAAAAAGATGTCCTTTTCATTATAGGAGACTGGAATGCAAAAGTAGGAAGTCAAGAAACACCTGGAGTAACAGGCAAATTTGGCCTTGGAATACGGAATGAAGCAGGGCAAAGACTAATAGACTTTTGCTAAGAAAATGCACTGGTCATAACAAACACCCTCTTCCAATAACACAAGAGAAGACTCTACACATGGACATGACCAGATGGTCAACACCGAAATCAGATTGATTATATTCTTTGCAGCCAAAGATGGAGAAGCTCTATACAATCAGCAAAAACAAGACCAGGAGCTGACTGTGGCTCAGACCATGAACTCCTTATTGCCAAATTCAGACTTAAATTGAAGAAAGTAGGGAAAACCACTAGACCATTCAGGTATGACCTAAATCAAATCCCTTATGATTATACAGTGGAAGTGAGAAATAGATTTGAGGGCCTAGATCTGATAGATAGAGTGCCTGATGAACTATGGAATGAGGTTCATGACATTGTACAGGAGACAGGGATCAAGACCATCCCCATGGAAAAGAAATGCAAAAAAGCAAAATGGCTGTCTGGGGAGGTCTTACAAATAGCTGTGAAAAGAAGAGAAGCGAAAAGCAAAGGAGAAAAGGAAAGATATAAGCATCTGAATGCAGAGTTCCAAAGAATAGCAAGAAGAGATAAGAAAGCCTTTTTCAGCGATCAATGCAAAGAAATAGAGGGAAACAACAGAATGGGCAAGACTAGGGATCTCTCAAGAAAATCAGAGATACCAAAGGAACATTTCATGCAATGATGGGCTCGATAAAGGACAGAAATGGTATGGACCTAACAGAAGCAGAAGATATTAAGAAGAGGTGGCAAGAATACACAGAAGAAATATACAAAACGATCTTCACGACCCAGATAATCATGATGGTGTGATCACTGACCTAGAGCCAGACATCCTGGAATGTGAAGTCAAGTGGGCCTTAGAAAGCATCACTACGAACAAAGCTAGTGGAGGTGATGGAATTCCAGTGGAGCTATTCCAAATCCTGAAAGATGATGCTGTGAAAGTGTTGCAGTCAATATGCCAGCACATTTGGAAAACTCAGCAGTGGCCACAAGATTGAAAAAGGTCAGTTTTCATCCCATTCCCAAAGAAAGGCAATGCCAAAGAATACTCAAACTACCGCACAATTGCACTCATCTCACACGCTAGTAAAGTAATGCTCAAAATTCTCCAAGCCAGGCTTCAGCAATATGTGAACCATGAACTTCCTGATGTTCAAGCTGGTTTTAGAAAAGGCAGAGGAACCAGAGATCAAATTGCCAACATCCGAAGGTAATGGCACCCCACTCCAGTACTCCTGCCAGGAAAATCCCATGGGTGGAGGAGCCTGGTGGGCTGCAGTCCATGGGGTCGCTGAGGGTCGGACACAACTGAGCAACCTCACTTTCACTTTTCACTTTCATGCATTGGAGAAGGAAATGGCAACCCACTCCAGTGTTCTTGCCTGGAGAATCCCAGGGATGGGGGAGCCTGGTGGGCTGCCATCTATGGGGTCACACAGAGTCGGACACGACTGAAGTGACTTAGCAGCAGCAGCAGCTGGATCATCGAAAAATCAAGAGAGTTCCAGAAAAACATCTATTTCTGCTTTATTGACTATGCCAAAGCCTTTGACTGTGTAGATCACAATAAACTGTGGAAATTCTGAAAGAGATGGGAATACCAGACCACCTGATCTGCCTCTTGAGAAATCTGTATGCAGGTCAGGAAGCAACAGTTAGAACTGGACATGGAACAACAGACTGGTTCCAAATAGGAAAAGGAGTACATCAGCTGTATATTGTCACCCTGTTTATTTAACTTATATGCAGAGTACATCATGAGAAACGCTGGACTGGAAGAAACACAAGTTGGAATCAAGATTGCCGGGAGAGGGGAGGAGCTAAGATGGCGGACGAGTAAGATGGGGAGAATACTTTCTCCTCCACAAATCCATTAAAAGAACATTTGAATGCTGAATAAACTCGATAAAACAACTTCTGAATGCCGGCAGAGGACATCAGGCACTTAGAAAGACAGCTCATTGTCTTCAAAACGAGAAAACGAGCCCTGCGGTAACTCCTTTTGCGGAGAAGTGGCGCGGACACCAGCATTTGCTATTGGCAAGCGGGGGCTGGGCTAGGAGGAGCGGTGAGGCCTGCATTGCTTTGAGAAAGGATTTGGCCTGGCTACCTCGGGCGCTGTCTGAGCGAAATAACCAGACTGTCGGTTATCTACTACATCAAAAGCCAGCCCTAACTTAAGACACCACTAGGACTACCTACGGAACAAAGGGCTGCACAGAGTTGGCCGGCTGCAGGCCGTCCCACTCCCGTGACAGGCAGCCAGGGCCAGAGGCGGGCAATTATAGCCCTAGAGAGACACTGTCTAACGGAACTGTGAGTAGGTTTCTGTGCTGACTCACGCTTCTTGGGGCTCTGGATGGTCAACATCTGCCTGAGAAAGTGTGCTGTTTGTATACCCAGAAAACTGAGCGGCGGGGAGGCGATAAGTCGCAGCAGCTGCGCTCGCTGAACATTTCATCACCTGCGCTACTCGGATCTGGGAAGGGCATAAAACGCAGACTCAACCAAGTCTGTGCTTCTGAGGATTATCTGAGTGCCTGAACCTGGCCGGTTTAGATTTGGGTGTTCATCTCCGCCCCCTCTGTAACAAGGCAGAGATCAGATATTGACAAGACCTGCAAACCACCTCAATAAAGAGAATTCAACAAACTACCAGAATATAGTAAGGACACTCTAAATTTGGCAATTTTAACAAAATGAAGAGACAAAAGAATACCCAGCAGCTAAAGGAACAGGATAGATGCCCACCAAACCAAACCAAAGAGGAAGAGATAGGGAATCTACCTGATAAAGAATTCCGAATAATGATAGCGAAATTAATTCAAAATCTCAAAATCAAAATAGAATCACAGTTAAAGAGTCTGGAGACAAGAATTGAGATGCAAGAAAGGTTTAACAAGGACCTAGAAGAAATAAAAAAGAGTCAACACATAATGAATAATGCAATAAATGAGATCCAAAACACCCTGGAGGCAACAAATAGTAGAATAACAGAGGCAGAAGATAGGATTAGTGAACTAGAAGATAGAATCCTAGAAATAAATGAATCAGACGAGAAAAAAGAAAAACGTATCAAAAGAAATAAGGACAATTTCAGAAACCTCCAGGATAATATCAAACGCTACAACATTCGAATCATAGGAGTTCCAGAAGAAGAAGATAAAAAGAAAGATCATGAGGAAATACTTGAGGAGATAATAGTTGAAAACTTCCCTAAAATGGAGAAGGAAATAACCACTCAAGTTCAAGAAATCCAGAGAGTCCCTAACAGGATAAACCCAAGGCGAAACACCCCAAGACATATATTAATCAAATTAACAAAGATTAAATATAAAGAACAAATATTAAAAGCAGCAAGGGAAAAACATCAAATAACTCACAAGGGAATTCCCATAAGGATAACAGCTGATCTTTCAATAGAAACTCTCCAAGCCAGGAGGGAATGGCAAGACGTAATTAAAGTGATGAAGGAAAATAACTTACAGCCTAGATTATTGTATCCAGCAAGGATCTCATTCAAATATGAAGGAGAAATCAAAAGCTTCACAGATAAGCAAAAGTTGAGAGAATTTTGCACCACTAAACCATTTCTCCAACAAAAACTAAAGGACATTCTCTAGAGCAATACAATAATAGTGGGAGACTTTAATACCCCACTCATATAATCTGGCTGTAATAGACAAAGTAAAGAGGAAAACATATTTACTTATGAGCCTCAAAAAATTCAGTTCACTCAGGAGAGTTTAAAAAAAAAAAAAAAAAAAAAAGACTTATTTGTTTACTCTGTGGAGGTTTATTGACTATTTTGTGGGTTTGGTACCACTTTGGGTAGTAGGGAGGAAGAGGTGACAAATGTGATCCTGTCCTAAATAATTTATTGTGGTAAAGATAGACTTACCAATACAAAATACCAAGATGTGCCTAAAGATGAGGACACCCAAACTGGACTTTTTGTTTCCTGAACTTTTCATTTCGAGAACAAACCTCCTAATATAAGATGAATTCACCATGATTTTTTTTAAGTGTTTTTTGTGATTAAAAACAGAAAGCCGTTGGTTAAGAAATTACATATACTCCTCCCCACCATCACTCCCCTTCAAAAAAAAAAAAAAAAAAGATTGCCGGGAGAAATATCAACAACCTCAGATATGCAGATAACACCACCCTTATGGCAGAAAGTGAAGAGGAACTCAAAAGTCGCTTGATGACAGTGAACGTGGAGAGTGAAAAAGGTTGGCTTAAAGCTCAACATTCAGAAAACGAAGATCATGGCATCTGGTCCCATCACTTCATGGGAAATAGATGGGCAAACAGTGGAAACAGTGTCAGACTTTATTTTTCTGGGCTCCAAAATCACTGCAGATGGTGACTGCAGCCATGAAATTAAAAGACGCTTACTCCTTGGAAGGAAAGTTATGACCAACCTAGATAGCATATTCAAAAGCAGAGACATTACTTTGCCAACAAAGGTTCGCCTAGTCAAGGCTATGGTCTTTCCTGTGGTCATGTATGGATGTGAGAGCTGGGCTGTGAAGAAGGCTGAGCACTGAAGAATTGATGCTTTTGAACTCTGGTGCTGGAGAAGACTCTTGAGGGTCCCTTGGACTGCAAGGAGATCCAACCAGTCCATTCTGAAGGAGATCAGCCCTGGGATTTCTTTGGAAGGAATGATGCTAAAGCTGAAACTCCAGTACTTTGGCCACCTCATGCGAAGAGTTGACTCATTGGAAAGGACTCATGCTGGGAGGGATTGGGGGCAGGAGGAGAAGGGGACGACAGAGGATGAGATGGCTGGATGGCATCACTGACTCGATGGATGAATGTGAGTCTGAGTGACCTCCGGGAGTTGGTGATGGACAGGGAGGCCTGGCGTGCTGCGATTCATGGGGTCGCAAAGAGTCGGACACGACTGAGCGACTGATCTGATGTATCATACCTCTCAATACTTTTCAGATTCACATTTTTGAATATTCACACCTTTGAATATTCACTCCACCATTGTCTATCTCTTGACAAGGACCTGGTGATAGGTTCTGTTCTGCTGATTCAAACAGCAAGGTAGGCTGACACCTTTGATCGAAGCTGAAGCATCTCACCATTCTGCTCATCTGCTGGAAGTCAGACCAGCCTCCAAGTACCTGCGTGAAGTTCCTGAGATGTTAGTGTCTCCCCTCTGGGTAAACACTTCTCATCCCCCAGTATCTACCGTTTTCTCTCAGAACCCAGAAACTCATCTCTTAAGTGGAACTCAGATACACCTTAACCCAGTGGCATCCCTTTCAGGTATTCACGATTTGAAATTAAAGAGTGATTGTAATCTTGGCTGCTTTCTCCTCATGGCAGAAACAAGTGAGGGCCGAGCATCTGCTACAGTCGATTGGAAAGTAAACCCTGTTCCAAATTATTAGGCAGGAAAAGTAAGGTTTCTTGACCAGCCTGAAGGGTGTGGCACTTTTATTCAGTCAAAAAATGGCTATTGGATCTGCTTGGATCCTGGTTACATAGAATGAGCGTGGGCACCAGTTACCCTTTCTGCTCCTTTTATCATTTTTATCTCTGAACAGAATTTCTGACTGCTAGGTAACCTGTTGGAAAACATTGTCTTTTTATATATAAGTTTCAGTGTAAATACTTTTCCTCCTGTGTTCTATTGTGTGTACAACTGAATGTATGTTTTTATTTTAATGGGTAAAATGCCAACAGTGTCTTTCTGATTGAGACGACTGTAACACAAAGACTTGTGTGCGCCATACCCCTTCAGGATGTTGAATGCTGTCCCCTGTGCCACTGCAGAGAACAGACTATGACATCCTTGGACCCTCCCAGTAGGCCTGCTGTTATCATCGGCATCTTTGAACTCCCAGAAGTGAAGCTGACTTATGAAGCTTCATTCTGATAGAATCACATCACCTGAGGGTTAGCGCTGGAAGAATCCTTACAGGTCATCTACTCCAGCCTCTGTCCTGAATTGATGAAGAAACAAACCTCTCCTGACTGTGCCTAGAGCCAGCAGGCATCCACGGGCTCCTCCCTTTCCATCCCCTGGGGGCCTCCTTACACACACCTTCTCTCCAGCTGCCTCTTCTCACTGGCAGTGGGCTTCTCTGCTGTTAACACACTCAGCCCACAGATTTTAGCGTTAGTTTCTTTTTCCTCCAGATGAAAAAACCTTCTTGGTGGAAGTTGAAAACTCTGTAATTTGATAATTTAAATTATCAAACTTTAATTTGATAATTTAACTATGTGCCACTATGGGGAGAAAGAGTAATCCAAGTTTTCAGACTTCTGAGTAATTTACAAAGACATACTTAAACGCTAGGGCTTCCCTGGTGGCTCAGATGGTAGAAGAATCCACCTGCCAATGCAGGAGACCAGGGTTCAATCCCTGGGTCGGGAAGACCCCCTGGAGGAGGGCATGGCAACCCACTCCAGTGTTCTTGCCTGGAGGATCCCATGGACAGAGGAGCCTGGCGGTCTACAGTCCATGGGGTTGCAAAGATTTGGACAGGACTGAGCGACTGAGGAGTCTGGTCCTTCCTCTTGATTTGGCTTGTCCTGTGAAAGACCAGATTGTGAAGACATGTGGTTCCATGAATCACAGCAATTAGAATTCAGAATGAAGCTCCCTACTCTTCAGTCATTGGCTCTTGGGTCAGGTCAGATGGAAGGATATTTTCTTAATTTATTGAAATATACTTTTTTCTGTGACATAAATAAGTAAACCTCAGTCCTCTCATCTATAACATGAGGACATAAGTGCAGCTTTATACAGTTGAGAGAGCACTCACTATTTGTTACTTACCTTGCTTATAATTTATTATTCTTAGTTTGAAGGAATGCTTTTACTATAATAAAAAACATTTGTATAAATTCAGATACACAATAAGCTGGTTATTAAAATTTAAACTTACAATGAATGTTGTTGTAGTAAATTCTAGAACAATGTGTAGAGATCTATAGTCATTAATAACTTGGAGACATGGAGTGTAAAACTTCCTGTCTCCCGTGACTGCCATCCTCTGATCAGACTTTTCTGAAAGATAATCAGGGCACCAGAAAGCCACTAGATGGTGGAGAACACTTGGCTTGACCCCAACAGTCACCAGTGAATAAATATGCTTCTTAGAGCCTTCAACTAACTAAAGTCACTTGGAGTGGTCACACATATATCCAGCCAAATATTTAGCAGCACACATGCATTCCTGGTAAACCCAGAGCTGTGCAAAGCGTGTTCCTGTACCTCACCGCCGGGAGTGGTTCTTGAAGCACGTTGTGTTTTCTTATCCGCAGCTGCGACAGCTGGTGAACATGTGCATCAACCCAGACCCGGAGAAGCGGCCGGACATCACCTATGTGTACGACGTGGCGAAGCGGATGCACGCCTGCACCGCCAGTGCCTGAGCGCGGGCGGCGGAGCGCGCAGCTCGAGTGTTCTTGAGCAAAGCGCACCTCCTCCTCCTGGGTGTTAAGAGAGTCCTACTTCAGAGCTAACGTGCTTTGAATCCTTAACCAGTTTTCATCTAAGCTTCATTTTGTACCAGTTTAAGTCACCTTCCCGCAAACCCCAATGACTTTGAAGTAATCAGATTGCATGTTAGGAGAGCAGACAGAACACAGTGGTTCTTAATGGCGAAAGAATCTGTAGAATGATTTCTCGTTTTTGTGCTCATCAGTCGTGTCCAGGTAAACTCTCAGTGCCAAACACCGGCGACCCGGCTTGGCCCGTCGGGACGAAGCCCGAGGACGGTATCTGAGCGCGCGCCTGTGCGCTTTCCGGTCACGTGTGGACATCTGAGGTGAACACAGTTGTGAACTTCTGGGACTATTTTTAGAGGTTTGAAGTATGTGTTTTAGTTCTTAGCATTGTAACTTTCAAATAGGATTCTTAAAGCTAAATATACACGTGAACTGTATTTTTGTTCATCAACTATTTGAGAAGTTTAAAATCCTTAGCTTATACATTCAAAATGCGACTATTAAATGTGAAAAGATTTGGGGACAAAAATGTGAGTCAGACACTGTAGAGTTTTTTGCTTTTAGTATCTTTGATACTCTCCTTGCATTAAAACGGTATAAATGAATCCATTTAAAAAGTGGTTAAGGATTTGTTTGGCTGGTGTGATAGTAATTTTCAAAGTTGCACCTTGCCCAAGGCTTTTTTGTGTGTTCTTGCTATTTGTACATTTGAAGACTATTATTTGAATAATCCTGCAGTACTTTACTTCAGTTCCTTTATGAATTTAAATGCTCTACTTATGATCGTGCACTATAGTATATAGCATATGTTTTTATTCATAGAGTTTATTGAAATTCTGATTGGTCCCCTTCTGAAAGTTTTCTTTTATATTCAAGTTACTTTCCTATTTATATTGTACATGAGTTTTATCCACTAATGTTTCAGATGTTCTGACAACATTATAGCCTTAAAAGAATATTTGGTATGCCAATACTTTTCCTGGAAGGAAAACAGTTTTTTAACTTTTTAAAATTCGGGCTACCCCGTGTGTGTGTACCCTGTCTTGTTAGAAAGGAAGAGGGCTTTGTGTTGTCCCGTGCCTGTGAACACTGATGCCGTTTCGGTTCATCCGACAAGGTTGCAGTTTTAGGATATGTTTAAAGAAGTGAAAACTAGCCACTACCGCAGCCGGAAGTTTTATGAGCTAAACATTTCTGTTGAGAAGCTTTTAGCCAAGTACTGTGTTCGTGCCCGAAGCTGCCCGAGGCGGTGTAGTTTACTGGAGCGGGCAGAGTTCAGTACCTGCCCTCCTGGAGACATTTGCCCTGGACGCCTGTGCGTTAGCGGTGACTCACTCCCACACGGCCACGTGGCTGTCACCACCTAAGGACCCTGTGCTGCCATGGAACCTGCCCAGTAACCCTGCCAGCGGGAACCCCTCTTGCTCAGAGAGCGCCTGCCCTCGGCCCATATAGCTGCTGGTTTTGTTTTTTCCATAGAAGTATTTTTCTTACAATCATTTGAATACTTTCATTTGTAAACATTTAAAATGTACAGAGTGTAGATGTCTTGTTTTTCTAAATTTAATCAGCTACAGTATCAGTTGTGAATTCGGGTGATTGATCCCAGTGCAGGCGGGGGAGAGCTGGTGGCTCTGCGTCCCAGGCTGCAGGGACGCCCCGGGCCCCTGGCGCCCCACGCGCGCCTCCAGAGTAGAACTGTCTGTTGACCCTTGTGTCCTGTTCATTTTAATGGAGTATGACTGATGGAGGTGAGATGTCCTCTACTGGGAACAAATCTGCTCCTTTTTCTTGCAATCTTTAAAAATACATCCATCTAAAAGCCATTAGCTGGACCCCGTCACAGGACTTCTAAGCAGAGATTTAAACTTTCAAGTGAACCTATCTGCTAGAAGGAAATTGGGAAGAATTTAATGATCAGGGGAATCTATTATTGTTTTCTACATGTGGAAACTTTCTGTCTTGGATATTTTATCTTTTTTATCTCAGTGTTCACATTTTTCTGGAAGAAACCACTGTGCACAAAACAAATTTTAATTCTGAATATTTCAAAGAATTGTGAAGATGAGAAGTTTTAATGCTTTATGATCACCTCTGAAATGTTCTCTTTGTATTTCTGTTTATAAGTAAATTCTGTATTGATTAAATAAAATATTTGACTTGAAATGACGAACGGTAAAATGAAAGGTACATCTGATTTCTAACTCTTACTCAGACTTTGGTACCAGTTCCCCAGGGCACACGGTGGGGTGACCTTGGTCCACGTGCCGAGGCCTAGGAATGGTGGCCGAAGGGTGTCCCTGTATACATAAAGTGCTCAGCAGTGTGCACTGATGTGAGTTCGGTGAGCTGTGACGGCCACTCCGTGACCGCTTACCATCCTGCATAGTCTCCATTACAAAACACCACGCTTGTGTCCATATACACTGCAGGTGTCGCTGTTAACATTTGCATATTTATTTTAACCAAAATGTTATTCATATTAAATGTTTTTCTTTAAAATGAATGTATTATGTTTATATCCCACCAATGAATAATTATCTTATGCCTCATACTTCAATAGTACTGTAATATGAACTTTTGTGAAATACTTTTATTTTGTTATGCTTCAAATACACATACTAAAAGACTCTGTTGTTAGCTTTGAAAATTGTATAATATCCTAATATAAATAAAAATATAAAACTAAAAATAAGCATAAGTTTTTCACGTATCTGTGATTCCCACCCCTCCACCCCCACTAAATTCTACCGCTGTTTATTTCACTCAACAGTCAACCTACAGAAACAGTTCTTAATTCGTTTCCATGAATTATTTCTTTATCCTTTTGGAGATGGCTAAATATTGAAACAGGGGCTGACCGTGGAGGGCCGACAGACCCTAAGAGGGAAGTCTTTAAATGTGCGTTAAACTAAGGCACAGCTTCACAGACCCCTCTTCTCTTTCATACGTCATTTGCTGTCTTTGAATAAGAAAAATTTCTTAAAACTCCAAAGTGTCTAAAATTCAGGCAACAGATTCTATTCCTGTCACTGTAATACACCCCTACTGATGGTACAGATGGTTGGAATGTTCTTTTCACATAGTGACAGTTGCTGCCATGCCTGGAAACTCTGAGGCTGAAAGATCTTAATGGGATACAGTCTGCTGGGCTGGTGGTAGAGTGATCCTTACACAGCAGGATCACATTCCAAACGGGTGAAGAAGAGCTGGCTTGAGAACCTAGGACCTTTAGTGAGGAACTTGTGGTCCCGCTGTATGTGTATGCATGATCATAAGTCACAGGAAATTTTAGGTTCAAGATAGTGTGGGACTAGTTGAGGTTTTATTTCAAAGTTATTTCAAAGTTATTTCAAAGTACGTTAACTAGAAAAGCCAGTACCAGCTGTAGATGTTTAAATGCGTCATTAGTTGGTATAGCTATCTTTACCAAACTGATACAGTAACTTTCAAGTCAAAATGATGACATAGAGACAAAGAGTGCCATCACAAAACCTTATCAGAACATACCCACAGGGTGGGCTTCCCCGGTGGTCCAGGGATTAGGCACCCGCCTGCCAGTGCAGTGGACACAGGTTCTTCACGTGGGCCGGGAAGACTCCGCCCCTCAGGACAGCTGAGCCCCTGCGCCACCACTAAGGAACCCAGGTGCTGCAGCTGCTGCAGTCCGTGCGCCCAGAGCCTGTGCTCCCCAACAAGAGACGCTCACGGGCAACCCCCCTCGCCGCAACGAGAGAAAGCCTGTGCAGCAGCGCTAACCTAGCACAGCCAAAAACGAATATAGTTACGTAAGGAAAAGTCCACGGGGCCTTCCCTGGTTAAGACTCTTTGTGTTGGTCAGAGAATACGGTCCCACGTGACACAGCTGAAGACCCCACATGTGGCAACAAAGATCTGGCGCAGTGAGACTTTCAAAAATATCCACAGTTGTTGCATTATCTGTTTCTAACTACATGTGAATTCCTGGTACAATTAATGGTGAATTAAACTCCTGGAATGATTTTTCAGAAAAAGATATGAACGTCTGTAAAGTTTATTTTTAATTGAGAGGTTTATCTGAGCTTCTTTTCGGTCTTCTTACACACCCATTTCACTCTTCACCCGAGTCTCTAAATCTACTTTTAATCCTTAAGAGAAAAATGAAGAAGGTGAAAGTTCACGTTTGTAACCAGGGGTTTTTAAGTAAATTACTTTCACTGCGAGTATTACAATGTCTAGAAAGTAATTTCTTTTTTATTCTTTCCAGAAGCACAATCCTATTCATACATTATTTCTCTAATCCTCACTTTCTCAAGTATAAAGTAGGGATATAAATTCCTAGTTCTACAAGAGAGTTAAATTGCAGTGTGTTTAACGAGGGGCTGAGCGCAGTGCCTGGTACCTAGTGATCCCTGCTAAAAGGAGCTGTTGTTACACCATATACATCTTTTCTGGCTCCAGTCTTCACCTATTTTTGCCAATTCTCTCTCTCCTAGGCCTATGGGACTGGTGTTCCAAGGGTCTCAAGTTCTCTCTCACCTTCAGGCCAGTGCAGCTTAAAAGCTCTTCCCTCTTACCAGAAGGAAACCCAGTAATCGGCCACGGTAGTCACTCAGTCATGTCTGGTGTCTGACTCTGCTACCCCACAGACTGTAGCCCACCAGGCTCCTCTGTCCATGGAATTCTCCAGACAAGAATGCTAGAGTGGGTTGCCATTCCCTTCTCCAGGGAATCTTCGTGACCCAGGGATCAAACCTGAGTCTCCTGCATTAGAGGCGGATTCTATCATCTGAGCCCCAGGGAAGCCCACACTTCCTGTTTCCACCTGGAGATGCTCTCATGGCACCCTACACTCTGCTTTGGTGCTGACCCCACTGCCCCCAGATGGTTACTTGTGTGACTTGTTTACTTGCAGTCTCCTGCTGGACCCCGAGCTTGAGGAGGACAGATATTCCTGTGTTGTTCAGGGTGGTGCTATGCCCTCCAGGAGAGTCCCCCTGCCATGGTGTATAGTGAAGTGAAAGTCGCTCAGTCGTGTCCAACTCTTTGCGACCCGTGGACTTGTATAGTCCATGGAATTCTCCAGGCCAGAACACGAATGGGTAGCCTTTCCCTTCTCCAGGAGACCTTCCCAACCCAGGGATTGAAACCAGGTCTCCCTCATCGCAGGTGGATTCTTTACTGTCCGAGCCACCAGGGAAGCCCAAGAATACTGGAGTGGGTAGCCTACCCTTTCTCCAGGGGATCTTCCTGACCCAGGAATCAAACCAGGGTCTCCTGCATTGCAGGTGGATTCATTAACAGCTGAGGAAGCAGGGAAGCCCTATGAATTAATAGCCCATGGCAAAAGAGATCAGTCAATACACATGAAAAATGATAACATCAGGTGCCGGAGAATATGCAGAAAATGCACTCTTCTGCTTGTTGGCAGTGTGAATTATGATCATTTAAAAAAGTTGGACTGCAAAGAGATCCAACCAGTCCATCCTAAAGGAGATCAGTCCTGGGTGTCCATTGGAAGGACTGATGCTGAAGCTGAAACTCCAATACTTTGGCCACCTGATGTGAAGAGCTGACTCATTTGAAAAGACCCTCATGCTGGGAAAGATTGAGGGCAGGAGAAGAAGGGGATGACAGAGGATGAAATGGTTGGATGGCATCACTGACTCAATGGACATGGGTTTGGGTAGACTCCGGGAGTTGGTGATGGACAGGGAGGCCTGGCGTGCTGTGGTTCATGGGGTTGCAAAGAGTCAGACATGACCGAGCCACTGAACTGAACTGAACTGGATATAGATGGCAGAATAGAAGGACCTTGAGCTCACCTCCTCATTGCAAGATCACACCTAACTCTAAACAAACAAAAGATCAGAACCTACCAAAAAAGATCCTCTATAACCAAAGACAATGAAGGAACCACAAGCCTTCCCACTGGCTTGACTGCAGGAGCTTCACAGGACAGGGGAAACAGACTCCACTCTTAAAAGGGGTACTGGGACCCAGGGCAAAGCAGTGACTTCATAGGCGTCTGCTCCAAACACATCTGCGGGTGTCGGAGGGTCTCCTAGGGAGGCAGAGGGAAGCTGTGGCTCTCCCTGGGGTCCCAAAAGCTGGGTGGACATAGAAGGGAGGGTTTATCTACTCAAACTCATACTGGAGGCAGACATTTTGCCTGAGTCCAAAGCAACAAGATCTGGTCCCACCCAACAGCCAGGGACCAGGCTCTGAAACCACCTCACCCATGAGGGGCAGACACCAGAAACAAGAAACCTTGTTGAGTTTGGGGTTAGCAGATGCAAACTCTTACCAGAATGGGAAGGAGGAGGTCGAGCTGTAAAGCACAGGGAAATGTATTCAATGCTCTGTGATAAACCATAATGGAAAAGGAAATGAGAAGAATGGATAGACAAACAGATGTGTAACGGAATCACGTTGCTACAGAGCAAAAGTAACACAACTTTGCAAATGAGCTATATGTCATTTAGATCAATAAAAAATAAATCCCTAGAGACAAATGAAAACAAAAACACAGGGACCCAAAACCTACGGGATGCAGCAAAAGCTGTTCTGAGAGAGAAGTTTTTCAGTGATACAAGCTAAGGAGAAGAATCTCAAACAACCTAACCTTAGACCTAGTGTAACTAAAGAAAAATTTACAAACAAAACCCAAAGGTAGAAGAAGGAAAGAAATGATAATGATCAGAATAGAAATAAATAGTAATCCTTGGCCAGGCTTACAGGGAAAAAAGGGAGAGGGCCCAAATCAAATGTTCAAATTGGACACCACTGACACCATGAAAATACAAAGGAGCCTAAGAGACCACCACGAGCAACTATTTGCCAATAAAATGGACAATCTAGAGAAAACGAATGTTTACAATGGTAAAATCTCCTAAAACTGAACCAGGAAAAAGTGGAACATGTGAACTGGCCGAATACAATTTCTGAAAGTGAATCAGTCATTTGAAAAGTTTCAAAAAACGAAAATCCAGGACTACATGGCTTCACAGGGAATTTCTACCATACATTTAGAGAACAGCTAACACCTATCCCTCTGCAAATCCTTCAGAAAGCTGCAGAGTAAGGAGCACTTCCATTCTGCGAGGCCACCAGTCAGTGCCCTGATACCAAAACCCAAAAGGATCACACACAAAGAAGAAAACTACAGACCCACATCACTGGGGAATATAGATGCCAAAATCATTAACCCAGTATTAGCAACAGACTCCAACAACGCATTAGAAGGATCATACACCATGATCAAGTGGGATTTACTAAGTAGGATTTGTCTCAGGGATGCCAGGAGTTTTCAATATGCACCAATCAGTGTGATACACACATTAACAAACTGAAGAATAAAAACCATATGATCCGCTCATTAGATGAAAGTTTTTGACGAAATTCAATACCAATTTATAATGAAACTTTTTTTCACTCTCATCAACAGGTTCTTAAACTCGACACTGGCTTAAAACTCACCATTCAAAAAATGAAGATCATGGGATCCAGTCCCATCACTTCATTGTAAATAGATGGGGAAAAAAAGGGGAAAAGGTGACAGATTTTACTTTATTGGGGCCCTAGATCACTGCAGATGGTGACTGCAGCCATGAAATTAAAAGACTCTTACTCCTTGGAAGAAAAGCTGTGACAAACCTAGACAGCCTAGACAAGCCTCAGTTCAGTTCAGTTGCTCAGTCGTGTCCGACTCTTTGCAACCCCATGAATCGCAGCACGCCAGTCCTCCCTGTCCATTAACAACTCCCGGAGTTCACCCAAACTCATGTCCATCAAGTCAGTGATGCCATCCAGCCATCTCATCCTCTGTCGTCCCCTTCTCCTTCTGCCCCCAATCCCTCCCAGCATCAGAGTCTTTTCCAATGAGTCAACTCTTTGCATGAGGGAGCCAAAATACTGGAGTTCAGCTTTAGCATCATTCCTTCCAAAGAAATCCCAGGGCTGATCTCCTTCAGAATGGACTGGTTGGATCTCCTTGCAGTCCAAGGGACTCTCAAGAGTCTTCTCCAACACCACAGTTCAAAAGCATCAATTCTTCAGCACTCAGCCTTCTTCACAGTCCAACTCTCACATCCATACATGACCACAGGAAAAACCATAGCCTTGACTAGACGGACCTTTGTTGGCAAAGTAATGTCTCTGCTTTTCAATATGCTATCTAGGTTGGACATAACTTTCCTTCCAAGGAGTAAGCGTCTGTTAATTTCATGGCTACAGTCAGCATTTGCAGTGATTTTGGAGCCCCCAAAATAAAGTCTGACACTGTCTCCACTGTTTGCCCATCTCTTTCCCATGAAGTGATGGGACCAGATGCCATGATCTTCATTTTCTGAATGTTGAGCTTTAAGCTAACTTTTTCACTCTCCACTTTCACTTTCATCAAGAGGGTTTTTAGTTCCTCTTCACTTTCTGCCACAAGGGTGGTATCATCTGCATATCTGAGGTTATTGATATTTCTCCCAGCAATCTTGATTCCAGCTTGTGCTTCTTTCAGTCCAGCGTTTCTCATGATGTACTCTGCATGTAAGTTAAATAAGCAGGGTGACAATATACAGCCTTGATGTACTCCTTTTCCTATTTGGAACCAGTCTGTTGTTCCATGTCTAGTTCTGACCTGCATACAAATTTCTCAAGAGGCAGGTCAGGTGGTCTGGTATTCCCGTCTCTTTCAGAATTGTCCACAATTTATTGTGATCCACACAGTCAAAGGTTTTGGCATAGTCAATAAAGCGGAAATAGATGTTTTTCTGGAACTCTCTTGCTTTTTCCATGATCCAGCGGATATTGGCAATTTGATCTCTGGTTCCTCTGCCTTTTCTAAAACCAGCTTGAACATCAGACGTTCACATATTGCTGAAGCCTGGCTTGGAGAATTTTGAGCATTACTTTACTAGCGTGTGAGATGAGTGCAACTGTGCGGTAGTTTGAGCATTCTTTAATGTTTAGCAAATACTGACTGAAAGCCCACATTCCTAGGGAAATTATCATTCAAGTAAAGAAGATGACAGAAGTCCCTGGCTTGAGCCTTCTCTGACACCATTACTCTATATGAGTATAAAACCTGCTCAGTGTGTTTTCTTCTATTAACCCAAACTGTTGCACTGCAATACTTGCTAGAGGACCTGTCTGCATAATTCCATCTTTCTCTGATACATTATCACCAGCAGAACAGGTGAGGGAGAGAATTTCACCAAGCTTTACCAGTACAAAGTGTTACTCATGGAAGCTAAACTCAGTGATAACTTTCTGCTTCTTTACCTATAAAGTTGTGCTGACAGTACCTGGAGAAATTGGTCCTTTTACAGGAATGGCCATGCATTTGGCTGACCTCCAAGAGTATATGGAAGAGGCAATTATGAAGCCCCTTGACCATTAAGTATCTGGGTCTGGACATGCCATATTTTGCAGACATTGTAAGCACAACAGAAAATGTAGACATTTATACCTGGGGAAACCTCCAGAAATTTCTTCCCGTGGGAGTTCTTGATAAAGTAAAAGTGTATGAAACCAACAATAATATTGTAGTCTACAAAAGAAAATAGCTTTGGAGATTAATCCTATAGAAGGATTTCATTTCTACCCATACTTGAAGAAGATCTTTATCCCCTTGAATAATTAAGAAGCCCTAACATGACTGTCGCACCTCTACACTGTGATCTGAAATCATTGAGTGAGACCAGTTCTAAAATCTGTAATGTATTCTGAGTACCATTTAAAGAGTCTTCCATCTAGATTAAAATCATTTAAGCAAAATGTTTTGGTGTAGAATCATTTGAAAGCAAAAGAAATCTGTTTTTGTTTTTCCATTATCTCATTTTTAGTATTCATTTTTTTTCTTGGTATAATGTAAATGGCAAAAATGTTTATAAGACTTACAGTAGGTGAATGTTATAAAAATAAAATACCGGTGACCACAAAGTCTGGAAACATAGACAACCTAGTGTCTCGTAGTAGACGGGGCTCCCTTGATCACTTCTCGGATATGCCAAAGGTGCAAATTATTCAGGGAAAATTAGACACACAAATCATACGAAACAATGCACTGTAAATGGAGGTACAAGGGCCAATGGGAGTGCTGTTTTAGCGTGCATTGTTCATTGCACATTTGCTGGTTGAATTATGAACTGCTAGTGAGGAATGCGGCTGCGACCGGCGCACTGAGCGGCTCAGCGGCTGCGACGGGCGCACTAAGCATGGCCAAGAGCAGCTACCCCACGACTGAGGTCAAGAAGGGCGGCGGTGAGGAGATACCCCTCCTCCAAGGTCAGGAAGGGTGGCGGTGAGGAGAAACCCTCGTCCAAGGTAAGGTGCGATGGCTGTGCTTTGCTGGAGCAGCCGGGAAGAGATACCCCATGACCAAGGTAAGAGGAACCCAAGTAAGATGGTAGGTGTTGCAAGAGGGCATCAGAGGGCAAACACACTGAAACCATACTCACAGAAAACTAGTCAATCTAATCACAGTAGGACCACAGCCTTATCTAACTTAATGAAACTAAGCCATGTCCGTGGGGCAACCCAGGATGGGCGGGTCATGGTGGAGAGATCGGACAGGGAGTGGTCCGCTGGAGAAGGGAATGGCAAACCACTTCAGTATTCTTGCCTTGAGAACCCAATGAACAGTATGAAAAGGCAAAATGATAGGATACTGAAAGAGAAACTCCCCAGGTCAGTAGGTGCCCAATATGCTACTGGAGATCAGTGGAGAAATAACTCCAGAAAGAATGAAGGGATGGAGCCAAAGCAAAAACAATACCCAGTTGTGGATATGACTGGTGACAGAAGCAAGGTCCAATGCTGTAAAGAGCAATATTGCATAGGAACCTGGGATGTCAGGTCCATGAATCAAGGCAAATTGGAAATGGTCAAACAGGAGATGGCAAGAGTGAATGTTGACATTCTAGGAATCAGCGAACTAAAATGGACTGGAATGGGTGAATTTAACTCAGATGACCATTATATCTACTACTGCAGGCAGGAATCCCTCAGAAGAAATGGAGTGGCCATCATGGTCAACAAAAGAGTCCGAAATGCAGTACTTGGGTGCAATCTCAAAAACGACAGAATGATCTCTGTTCGTTTCCAAGGCAAACCATTCAATGTCACAGTAATCCAAGTCTATGCCCCAACCAGTAATGCTGAAGAAGCTGAAGCTGAACGGTTCTATGAAGACCTACAAGACCTTTTAGAACTAACACCCAAAAAAGATGTCCTTTTCATTATAGGGGCCTGGAATGCAAAAGTAGGAAGTCAAGAAACACCTGGAGTAACAGGCAAATTTGGCCTTGGAATACGGAATGAAGCAGGGCAAAGACTAATAGAGTTTTGCCAAGAAAATGCACTGGTCATACCAAACACCCTCTTCCAACGACACAAGAGAAGACTGTACACATGGACATCACCAGATGGTCAACACCAAAATCAGATTGATTATATTCTTTGCAGCCAAAGATGGAGCTCTATACAGTCAGCAAAAACAAGACCAGGAGCTGATTGTGGCTCAGATCATGAACTCCTTATTGCCAAATTCAGACTGAAATTGAAGAAAGTAGGGAAAACCACTAGACCATTCAGGTACAACCTAAATCAAATCCCTTATGATTATACAGTGAAAATGAGAAATAGATTTAAGGGGCTAAATCTGATAGAGTGCCTGATGAACTATGGACTGAGGTTCGTGACACTGTACAGGAGACAGGGATCAAGACCATCCCCATGGAAAAGAAATGAAGAAAGCAAAATGGCTGTATGGGGAGGCCTTACAAATAAGCTGTGAAAAGAAGAGAAGCGAAAAGCAAAGGAGAAAAGGAAAGATATAAACATCTAAATGCAGAGTTCCAAAGAATAGCAAGAAGAGATAAGAAAGCCTTTCTCAGTGATCAATGCAAAGAAATAGAGGAAAACAACAGAATGTGAAAGACTAGAGATCTCTTCAAGAAAATTAGAGATACCAAGGGAACACTTCATGCAAAGATGGGCTTGATAAAGGACAGAAATGGTATGGACCTAACAGAAGCAGAAGATATTAAGACAAGGTGGCAAGAATACACAGAAGAACTGTACAAAAAAGATCTTCATGACCCAGATAATCACGATGGTGTGATCACTGACCTAGAGCCAGACATCCTGGAATGTGAAGTCAAGTGGGCCTTAGAAAGCATCACTATGAATAAAGCTAGTGGAGGTGATGGAATTCCAGTTGAGCTATTCCAAATCCTGAAAGATGATGCTGTGAAAGTGCTGCACTCAATATGCCAGCACATTTGGAAAACTCAGCAGTGGCCACAGGACTGGAAAAGGTCAGTTTTCATTCCAATTCCAAAGAAAGGCAATGCCAAAGAATGCTCAAACTACCGCACAATTGTACTCATCTCACACGCTAGTAAAGTAATGCTCAAAATTCTCCAAGCCAGGCTTCAGCAATACATGAACCATGAACTTCCAGTTGTTCAAGCTGGTTTTAGAAAAGCCAAAGGAATCAGAGACCAAATTGCCAACATCTGCTGGATCATCGAAAAAGCAAGAGAGTTTCAGAAAAAACATCTATTTCTGCTTTATTGACTATGCAGATCACAATAAACTGTGGACAATTCTGAAAGAGATGGGAATACCAGACCACCTGACCTGCCTCTTGAGAAATTTGTATGCAGGTCAGGAAGCAACAGTCAGAACTGGACATGGAACAACAGACTGGTTCCAAATAGGAAAAGGAGTACGTCAAGGCTGTATATTGTCACCCTGCTTATTTAACACATATGCAGAGTACATCATTAGAAATGCTGGGCTGGAAGAAGCACAAGCTGGAATCAAGATTGCTGGGAGAAATATCAATAACCTCAGATATGCAGATGACACCACCCTATGGCAGAAAGTGAAGAGGAACTTTTTAAAAAGCCTCTTGATGAAAGTGAAAGAGGAAAGTGAAAAAGTTGGCTTAAAACTCAACATTCAGAAAACGAAGATCATGGCATCCAGCCCTATCACTTCATGGGAAATAGATGGGGAAACAGTGGAAACAGTGTCAGACTTTATTTTGGGGGGCTCTAAAATCACTGCAGATGGTGACTGCAGCCATGAAATTAAAAGACGCTTACTCCTTGGAAAGAAAGTTATGTCCAACCTGGATAGCATATTCAAAATCAGAGACATTACTTTGCCAACAAAGGTCCGTCTAGTCAAGGCTATGGTTTTTCCTGTGGTCATGTATGGGTGTGAGAGTTGGACTGTGAAGAAGGCTGAGTGCCGAAGAATTGATGCTTTTGAACTGTGGGGTTGGAGAAGACTCTTGAGAGTCCCTTGGACTGCAAGGAGATCCAACCAGTCCATTCTGAAGGAGATCAGCCCTGGGATTTCTTTGGAAGGAATGATGCTAAAGCTGAAACTCCAGTATTTTGGCCACCTCATGCGAAGAGTTGACTCATTGGAAAAGACTCTGATGCTGGGAGGGATTGGGGGCAAGAGAAGAAGGGGACGACAGAGGATGAGATGGCTGGATGGCACCACTGACTCGATGGACTTGAGTCCGAGTGACCTCCGGAAGTTGGTGATGGACAGGGAGGCCTGGCGTGCTGTGATTCATGGGGTTGCGAAGAGTTGGACACGACTGAGTGACTGAATGGAACTGAAAGCATCTCTGATGTTCAGTTTTTCCTAGTTAATCCCATTCTGTTCTGATCATTAATTTTACCCACTTTAACTTGACAAAACAACAACAAAAAAAGAAAGCTACCCAGGAGACAAAAGCCCTCTTCTCTGAAAACCAGAGGATGCTAATGATGGAGACCGAAGCTGACACACAGATGAAAAGACAGACCATGTGCCTGGCTGGGGAGAAGCGCAGATGTGAAATGCCTGCGCTACCAGAGTGGCCAAGGCAATCCTTATCTAGTGACAAATGTCAGTGTTCATTCCACAAAACTAGAGCACAAAACATTTACATTTGTGTGGAAACACAAAAGACACCAACTAGCCAAAACAGTCTTGTGAAAGAAAAATGGAGCTGGAGGAATTGCACTCCCTGACTTCAGACTATACCTCAAAGCTGCAGTAATAACACAGCTTGGTAATGGCACAAAAACAGAAATATAGATCAGTGGAACAGGATAAAAGTCCAGAAACAAACCCACACACCTAAGGTCAATTAATCTACAACAAAGGAAGCAAGATCATATACAGCGGACAAAAAGGCAGTCTTTTCCATGAGTTGCGCTGGGGAAAATAGAACACTACCTGTAAAAGAATGAATCTGGAACAGTCTCTAGCACCACATCCCCAAATAAACTCAAAATTGGTTAAAGACCTAAAATTAAGACCAGGTAGTAAAAAAGTCTTACAGGAAAACCCAGGCAGAATACTCTTTGATATAAATCACAGCAGTATCTTTCTAGATCGTGCTCCTAGTATAATGGAAATAAAAACAAAAATAACCAGTGGGGCCTAAACAAACTTAAATGTGTTGGCACAGCAAAGGAAACCATAAACAGAAAGGAAAAACAATCTACAGGCTGGAAGAAAATATTTTTAAATAAGGCAATGGACAAAACCATAATTTCCAAGATATACAAATGGCCCATACAACTCAATGACAGAAAGACATAATGACCCAGTCAAAAAATGGGCAGAAGACCTAGGTAGGTATTTCTCTAAAGAAGATCCATAGATGTCCAATGGCTACCTAAAGAAATGTTCAACATTACTAATATTAGAAAAATGCAAATAAAAACTACAGTGAGGTACTAAGCCTCACACCGGTCAGAATGGCCGTCACTGAAAAGCCTACAAATAAATTCTGGGAGGGGTGTGGAGAGAAGGAAACCCTCCTACACTGTCGCTGGGGTGCATACTGGTTCAGCCACTGTGGAAAACAGTATGGAGGTTTCTCAAAACCTACAAACAGAACCACCACGTCATCCAGCAGTCACACTCCTGGGCATATATCCAGACAAAAACTATAACTCAAAGAGATACAAGGACACCTCTGTTCATTGCAGCTCTGTTTACAATAGCCGAGACATGGGGAAAACATGCGTTTTCATCCACCAACTGATGAATCAATAAAGCATATGTGGTGCATACATACTATGGATACTACTCAGCCATAACAAAGGATGAAATAATGCCATTTGTAGCAACATGGATAGACCTAGAAATTAGCACAGTGAAGTAAACCAGACAGACAATGACAAATACCATACAAGTTTACTTACATGTGGAATCTAAAAACATCGTACAAATCAATTCATTTCTAAAACAGAAATCAACTCACAGAGTAGAAACAAGGTTTCCAAAGGGGTAGAGGATACGACAGATAAATTAGGAGTTTAGAATTAATGTATACACTCTACCATATATAAAATAGTTAACTGAAAAGGACCTACTACTGTACTGTATGGGAAACTGTAGTCAATATTTTGCAATAACCTGTAAGGGAATGGAATCTAATATAAAGAGAGAGATTGCTGAATCCTAACCACTCGACCACCAGGGGTTGGAATCTGATTAAGAATATATATACTTAAAAATACATGTATAACTGTCTCGCTGTGCTGTATACCTGAAACATGCATTGAAAATCACCTATACTTCAATTAAAGCATAAACTCATACAATCTACCATGTGTAGCGTAAACTCTAAAAAAGAAATTTTAAAGCAACCTTTAAATTCAAATATAACAGAAATTATTAACCAACAATCAATCCATATATATATATAAGCTAACCAAAATCAGGCAAGCAGGATGAGTCATTTAAATTGGAAAATTTTCCCCATAATAGTTTCTGCAAATGTGTTCTCTCCATAATATTTCTAATATGTATGCAGAGGTCCTGCCATCAAATATTTCCCCTCAATAATCTATTCATTTAGTGCAGCAAATATCCCCAGAAAGTTGTTCCCACTTCTTAGAATATTAGTTACTCTTGTTTGTTAGTGTTCTGTTATTTTCTGTAAGGTTAACATTTCACCTCTGTGCTAATATTTATTCATCTAAGAATGTGCATCAGCCAGATCATGAAACTCCTGTTGTTATTTTCTCGAGCAGACATCCTTCTTTCTTTCTCCCACAGGTCAGGGTATGGATCTTTCTTCTTCTGCTGTCTGCAAAATTCCCTCCCCATAGGCACTTCACACCAGCACTGGAGGAAGATTGGCACAGGATGCAAATCGACTTTTCTGAAGTTATTCTGATATATATATATTTTAAAAAAAGAATACACTGCTTATAGTGATACACTATTTCACAAGCAATACATCCTAAATTAAGAAGCCGTAGTCTTTCAGGGACTTCCCTGGTGGTGCAATGATTAAGACTCCATGCTCCCAGTGCAGGGGGCTGGGGTCTGATCCTTGGTCAGGGAGCTAGAGCCTGCATGCACACAGCACAGTGTGAAGAAAAACAAAACAAAACAAGCAGTCATGGTCTTTTACAAGTGAGATTCCTATAGTGTAGGGAACCTCAGAGCAGGGAAAGGCCTCTGACCCTCACTAGCCAGAAACATACATACCAGCACATCCAACCAGCAGGGCATCAAGTTAAAGTTGTTTAAACCCAAATATTGCCTGGAAGGGGAAGCCTAGACTTTCTCTCCCGCCTCCGCCACTATCCAAGTCTGGACCACATCACCCATCACCCAAGTCTCCCTACTGATCCACCTGGCCTGCGGTTTTCCACGCAACAGTCAGCATGAACTGTTTATTACAGAACTCACAGCACTTCACTTTCTCTGCTCAAAATCTTTCAGTATCGTCCAGTCGCCCACAAAATACAATCCGAATTGCTCCGCGGCCTGGGAAGGCCTCTGAGTCTCTCTCCCACCCACTCAGCCATGGCTGCACTGAGATTCTTCTATCTGTAGAAGGTGCCTGTCCAGGCCCCCTCAGGAGCTCACAGTCTCTGCTTCGACAGAAGGTAACTTCTTCCCTTCCAGGCTTTTCTATAGTCAGCTCCTTCCCATCATTTAGGCATCAGTTCAAGGTCTCTCTTGAAGACGCTGTCACAGACCACCCTAGAGGATGTCACACCCCCTCACACGGGCATCCTGGCCTTAATAATAGTCACTTCCATTTTACCCTCTTTACGTCTTTAAAGCTTGTATCACATTCTGGGGACTTCTCTGGTGGTCCTGTGGTTAAGAATCTACCTTGCAATGCAGGGGACAAGGGCTTGATCCCTGACTGGGGAACAAAGATCCCACGTGTCTCGGAGCAACTGGAGCATACGCGAGTGGTGAGCCACAACTAGAAAGGCCGCCTGCTGCAGCTGAAATATCCCGCATAACACAGCGAAGGTCCCACGTGCCGCGACTAAGGCCCGGCACAACCAAATTTAACATTAAAAAACAATGTAACACGTTCTGGAATCATCTCACAATCTTCCTTGCTTGTTGTGATGCAAGTGAGTACACGCCTTAGCCTGGGAGTGCCCCAGGAGCTGTTAGAGACAGCCCCCCTTAGACACAGGAGACTTTTTCTGGGAGATGATCAGATGGAACAAGACCGAGAGACTAGAAAGGCTGCAGGAAGAGAGGAGGAGCAGACAACACAGTGTTCCCTCCAGCTCATCCCCACCGAGACATTCTGGGCCAGAGAACGCGTCCCTGGAATCGCCCTCCTGGGTAGCGGCAGAGGGTTTGGGCCCTGGCCTGCAACATCAGGGAGAAGGCAATGGCACCCCACTCCAGTCCTCTTGCCTGGAAAATCCCATGGATGGAGGAGCCTGGTAGGCTGCAGTCCATGGGGTCGCTAAGAGTCGGACACGACTAAGCAATCTCACTTTCATTTTTCACTTTCATGCATTGGAGAAGGAAATGGCAACCCACTCCACTATTCTTGCCAGGAGAATCCCAGGGACAGGGGAGCCTGGTGGGCTGCCATCTATGGGGTCGCACAGAGTTAGACACGACTGAAGTGACTTAGCAGTAGCAGCTGCAACGTCAGCTCCCTCACTTTCCAGCCATGCACGCTTGGGGACCAGGCAGATTCTCCCAGGCCTCCTTCCCTCTCATGGGAGAGGCATGCACGACAGGCAGTGAGAATCAAACATGAATGCTGAGACCGCACGCTGGAGAAACTGGCCGGCCAGCGGCGGCTGAGCCGGTAGCCGGGATGTTAGAGTGTCCAGCGCAGAGGGCTCACCAGAGGACTTTTTTCCTTGCTAAAGCTTCACTGTTACTGTGGGATGAGGGGTTTCATGTTACTAATAAAAAGGATTTGGCTAAGTGGAATTCTTCACTGATGAGGGGTTTTCATTTTACTAATAAAAAGGATTTGGCTAAGTGGAATTCTTCACTGAAAAGTACAATGTGAGGGCTGAGGAAGGGTGGTGACCCATCCACAGAAGACACGATGGAACAGAAGGGGTCAGGGGAAAGTACAAGGAAAAATGCCTCTTTGCAGTTTTGCTGAAAGCTGGGATTGTTGTTGTTCAGTCACTGAGTCATGTCTGACGCTGTGGTCCCATGGACTGTAGCCAGCCAGGCTCCTCTGTCCATGGGATTTCCCAACAGGAATACTGGAGTGGCTGCCATTCCCTTCTCCAGAGGATCTTCCCAACCCAGGGATCGAACCTGGGTTTCCCATATTGCAGGCGATTCTTTACCGACTGAGCCATCAGGGAAGCCAAAACGTAAGTCATTTGTTGTATTCTCTATTGTTCCTTGTGGTTTGCTGATGGGGATTCTCAGCAGAAACAACTTGAGGAAAGTCTGTTAGCGTGCATGTTGGATGCAGCCCTTGGTGAATGAATGAATGACCTGGAAATGGAGAAAAAGGGGCCTTAGCAGCACCCAAGGGTGAGGGAGAGGTTGACAAGAAAGCCCACAAAGCCCTCCTTCGGCATCCGGGAAGATGTCTGTTCATTGTGGTCCAGGAGATAGGAGATGGAGGTACTTACATTTAATTTGTATTCAATAGGGGACATTCTAAGTTCCAGACATGATGCTTAGATATATCCCCTATATTTGTTTCTTTCTTTTTGCAAGTTGCCATCATTACTTCATTAAGCGGCTGCTAATATCATCTCCTGCTATAGCTCAGATGGTAAAGAATCCACCTGCAATGTAGGAGACCCAGGTTTGATGCCTGGGTCGGGAAGATCCGCTGGAGAAGGATACGATAACCCCCTCCAGTGTTGCTGCCTGGGAAATTCCATGGGCAGAGGAGCCTGGCGGGCCACAGTCCATGGGGTTGCAAAGAGCTGGACGTGACTTGGTGATTAACACACTGCGCTTTTCAATCTATCTCCATTTTAAACAAGATTAGACAAATTAATCTCAAATGTTGACTTGTTCAAGGTCACACAGCCCAGAAGTAGTGGAAGAAAATAACCTCCTGTCCGCAATATACTCAAAAATTTGTGTGAAAAAAATCAGTAAATGAGAAAAATGCTGGACAAGAAAAAAAAAAAAAGGGATTTGGGAAAGAATATTGAGATGTTGACAAAACTCAAGGGAAGTGGTTCATTTAAAAGAATCATGGCTGAAAAGTATTGATTCTGCCTGAAAGCTGACTTACAAATTGGATGATCATCAGTTTCAATTCACATCCTACTCCAGTAAGATTGTGAAAACAAGTGCAATTCTCTACTTTCCTACCTATTACAGCAGTGTCGTTTCAAAGTTTTTTGGGTTTGTTTTGTGAGTCGTCAAGTATCTAGGGAAGGACTGATTTATCCTAATGCTTAAAAACAAGCATAATGTATTTTTAAAAAATCAAATACAAACGGGCTATGGTGTAGAAATCTAGAAGTATCTATGAATGCTACGTGACATAATCACCTGAATGCCGCAATTTCAGGCTGCACTGTGTTCACGCTTCTGGAGAAGGAAATGGCAACCCACTCCAGTATCCTTGCCTGGAGAATCCCATGGATGGAGGAGCCTGGCGGGCTGCAGTCCATGGTGGGGTCGCAGAGAGTCAGACACGACTGAGCATGCACGCACGTGTTCACGTTTCAGAGTAATCGCGCCTTAATCTTAACCTTAGCATTTAGAAACACACCTTGAAAAGGACACAACTGCCTCATAATTTCACTAGCCAACACAAAGGCAGTTCAGGGAAATTCAGAGAAGTAAGAGGTATGACAGGAATATTCTGGGTTCGGGCTTTCACATCCATTTCCCTCCTAATCCTCAATCGTGCGCCAGATACCGCATTTGGGACGGGCATCCTGCTGCGCACGCCCCATCATAACGAGGCAGTAACGAGACAAATTAGGTGCAAATTTCATCAGTGGGGTTTTCCCTGCTTCTCTTGATTAGTCAAAACACTTTCTCGTGGAAAGGCACCAACGGAAACAACCATTTTCCCCTCTGTGACCGAGACAGCACGCTTTGGGCTGGGTTGCTGGCCCACAGAGCCCCAAAATCCCTTGACTATAAAGCCCTTGGCAATTCTCCTGTAGTTCTGAGAGCCGATCTCTTTCTACCCCGTTTCACTCTGTGCTCCACGCCAGGCTCTCTTCCAGTTAAGGATTGAAAGGGCGCTCTTATGTACACAAAAATCAGGTTTGTATCTTTGTACCGGAAAATGAAGCAATTATTTCGCCTTCCAATAGATCCCGCGTCCTCGGCATTGGCACTGGTGCTACCCACCGTTGTCAGCAAGGCGGGGACGCCGGCGGAAGGTTCATTAAACAGAGCCCCGCTGACACCGACCATTGATCCAGCAGCCAGCACAGGTGCTTCCGGCCTCAGCGCTTCCCCCTGCCCCTCACCCCGCTCCAGGGACAACCAATCAGAGGCAACGGCCCTCGTGCCAGCGCTTTGAGAGGCAGAGAGCAGTTTGATTTCAATTGCCAACCTGTCCACCAGCTTGGGAAATCAGATTTCAATCTCCTGAGGGCAAAAAGGACGTGTCACCTGCGTGCATGTGTGTGTGTGTGTTTGTGTGTGGTGACTTCTCATAGGCTAAACCACAGGAATTCACCTGATAACTTACAAATGAGGAATTCAGAAAGTACTCACTCTGAAGATGCTTTAGTCTTCTTTAGACATACCTTTATACCCTGGGACCTAGGATTACACATCAATGCCAGGGTTGTAAAGTGAGTGTGCTTAAATTTGATCCGAGTCCTTACAGAAAACCGTGTTCCTCTTTTTGTGTGTGCCTTTGGTGACAAAGTTTGATTTTTTTAAAACCTCCTTCTGCTAGATCGTCGACCTAGGATGCTTATTGCTTTCCATAAGATTTTTGATGAATGCCATTTTCTCCACCTTGATGCTGTGAGACTCCGGAAGTGATTAGAAATCTAGAAACCAATCTTACTGTGGTATATCCAGGACACTCTTGCTCCCTCTGCCTTCTACACTGTATGGTTTTCTCTTAAATACATCTTCTGCCAATTAGCTAATGATGCGCCTTTTGGTTCCACAGGTGTGACCACTTTAAAAACAGTGACGTGCCAGCTCCCCAGCTTCAGCAGGTGGACCCTCTGCTGTGTGTCTGTAGAGAATTGAACTGATGGTATGATGAGACTTTCCATGTTCAGGGTATATTATTCCACAGTTAAAGGACAGACTCTTTCAATTCACCCACCCTCTCCTTCCCCGCTGTGTCCACAATACATTCTCTACGTCTCCCTCTCTGTTCCTGCCTGCAAATAGGCTCATCTGTGCTATTTAATTTTCCTTTGTCCATGGAACTCTCCAGGCAAGAATGCTGGAATGAATGGGTTGCTATTCCTTTCTCCAGGGGACTGTCTCAACCCAGGAGTCGTCAAGCCCGGGTCTCCCGCACCACAGGCAGATCCTTCACTGTGAGCTACCAGGGACGCCTCCTAGATCCCATATATACGAGTTACTACATGATGCTCGTTTTTCTCTGACTTAACGTCACTCTGTACGATAGACTGTGGGTTCATCCACATCATTACAAGTGACCCAATTTCATTCCTTTTCATGGTAGGATGAACTGAGAGAGAAACACACATACACTCTACTGCGTGTAAAACAGACAGCTAGTGGGAAGCTCCTGTGCAGTGCGGGGAGCTCAGCTCAGCACGCGGTGATGACGTGGGGGGTGGGCTGCGGGGGTAGGGGAAGTGTGTGTGTGTGTGTGTAGCTGATTCACATTGGTTTACACAAGAAACATGCAACATTGTAAAGCAATTATATTAAAAAAAGAAAACAAAGACTCTAGTAATTCTTTAACACTATTCATTTTAAAACACCAAGCATGCATTACTGTTCAAAACCCTTGTCTCTCTGTGTTGTAAATAAACCCAAAGTCACTCTAATTATAGAAGGAATAGCAGCGGTATATAACACAGGGAACTATACTCAATATTTTGTAAAAAACCTATAAAGGAAAAGACCCAAAAAAGAATATACGTGTATAACTGAATCACTTTGCTGTACACTTGAAACACACGACTGCAAATTAACTATACTTCAATTTATAAAAGAAATGACACATAATTCAGCAGTGCTTTGAGGAATTCTTTTCCTTCCCCACCAGCACCCCACCTCCGCTGCCACATACTGGTTCCTCCGTGGGCACTAAGCATTTTTTAAATCCAAACTAATGAAAACATGGACTTGTATGTATCTAACCTTTTATGTGATGTTGTACATCCTATCTCCCACGCAATTTGAGTCATTCACCTATTTCATGAGAAGAGATTAAACCTTGTCATTTCTCTAACTCTGCACCTGCTACTAAGTCACTTCAGTCGTGTCCGATTCTGTGCGACCCCATAGATGGTTTCTCCAGGCAAGAACACTGGAGTGGGTTGCCATTTCCTTCTCCAATGCATGAAAGTGAAAAGTGAAAGTGAAGTCATTCAGTCATGTCCGACTCTTAGCAACCCCATGGACTGCAGCCCATCAGGCTCCTCCGTCCATGGGATTTTCCAGGCAAGAGTACTGGAGTGGGGTGCCATTGCCTTCTCCAACTCTGCACCTACTTTTCAGTGATTATTAAAGTCCTCACTCTTGATAATATACACACTATTTAAATAATTCTTGGCCTTCTATTAAGACGTTTATATTTTAAGTCATAAATGATTATCCTTTAATTAAACTAGAACAGGGTCTATAAAATGACTTGGGAGAGTGGCCGACAGAATATTGTGGTTTTTCTTAGAAGTTCTCAGTGTCTATATAAAGTTTTATTTTAGTGCTGGCTATATTCACTTTCATGCATTGGAGAAGGAAATGGCAACCCACTCCAGTGTTCTTGCCTGGAGAATCCCAGGGACAGGGGAGCCTGGTAAGCTTCCGTCTATGGGGTCGCACAGAGTCGGACACCACTGAAGCGACTTAGCAGCAGCAGCAGCATGAAGATGAAATATCTTGATTGCTGCAATGAAAGAGGGGTCCATGCTGTATCAATACTCAATGCATTACACAGTTCACCCTGAGAAAATTCCTGTGTCCTGCTAACAGAAGACCAGATTAATAACAGGAAGCACAATCAAGAATTACAGGGTGACTTCATGCCTCCAAAGTTATTCTTTTCTGTGACTTTAGTTTAATCACTTAGACTGAGGACTCTCAACCAGGAAGATTTTGTCCCCTTACCCCCAGGGCACTGTCAATGTCTGGACACATTGCCTAGGAGTAATGGTGAGTGGGAGGAGGATGCTGCAGACACCCAGTGGATGACATCCAGAGACACTGCTCATGTTACAAGGCATAGGTCAGCCGCAGATGTCAGTAACACAGAGGTCGAGAGATCTCAGGAACACTGGAGAGATACCATGAAACGGGAAACTTCGAACTATTGACTTCCTACATGAAGACCGTGGCCATGAAAATTATCAGACTGAGAGCTGTTAGTTATATGATATAGAATCAGATCAGATCAAATCAGTCGCTCAGTCGTGTCCGACTCTTTGCGACCCCATGAACCGCAGCACGCCAGGCCTCCCTGTCCATCACCAGCTCCCGGAGGTCACTCAGACTCGCATCCATCGAGTCAGTGATGCCATCCAGCCATCTCATCCTCTGTCGTTCCCTTCTCCTCCTGCCCTCAATCCCTCCCAGCATCAGAGTCTTCTCCAATGAGTCAACTCTTCGCATGAGGTGGCCAAAATACTGGAGTTTCAGCTTTAGCATCATTCCTTCTAAAGAAATTCCAGGATTGATCTCCTTCAGAATGGACTGGTTGGATCTTCTTGCAGTCCAAGGGACTCTCAAGAGTCTTCTCCAACACCACAGTTCAAAAGCATCAATTCTTCGGCGCTCAGCCTTCTTCACAGTCCAGCTCTCACATCCATACATGACCACAGGAAAGACCATAGCCTTGACTAGGCGAACCTTTGTTGGCAAAGTAATGTCTCTGCTTTTGAATATGCTTTCTAGGTTGGTCATAACTTTCCTTCCAAGGAGCAAGCGTCTTTTAATTTCATGACTACAGTCACCATCTGCAGTGATTTTGGAGCCCAGAAAAACAAAGTCTGACACTGTTTCCACTGTTTCCCCATCTATTTCCCATGCAGTGATGGGACCAGATGCCATGATCTTCATTTTCTGAATGTTGAGCTTTAAGCCAACCTTTTCACTCTCCACTTTCACTCTCATCAAGAGGCTTTTTAGCCCCTCTTCACTTTCTGCCATAAGAGTGATGTCATCTGCATATCTGAGGTTATTGATATTTCTCCCGGTAATCTTGATTCCAACTTGTGTTTCTTCCAGTCCAGCATTTCTCATGATGTACTCTGCATATAAGTTAAATAAACATGGGGACAATATGCAGCCCTGACGTACTCCTTTTCCTATTTGGAACCAGTCTGTTGTTCCATGACCAGTTCTAACTGTTGCTTCCTGACCTGCATACAGATTTCTCAAGAGGCAGATCAGGTGGTCTGGTATTCCCATCTCTTTCAGAATTTTCCATAGTTTATTGTGATCCACACAGTCAAAGGCTTTGGCATAGTCAATAAAGCAGAAATAGATGTTTTTCTGGAACTCTCTTGCTTTTTCCATGATCCAGCGGATGTTGGCAATTTGATCTCTGGTTCCTCTGCCTTTTCTAAAACCAGCTTAAACATCAGGAAGTTCACGGTTCACATATTGCTGAAGCCTGGCTTGGAGAATTTTGAGCATTACTTTACTAGCGTGTGAGATGAGTGCAATTGATATAGAATAATTGTCCTTAAAAGTGTTATTTTACTAAAGTCAAATAGAAGGCTTATTCTCTAAGTCTACCATGTATAAGGACCCCTCAGTTCAGTCACTCAGTCATGTCTGACTCTTTGCGACCTCGTGAATCGCAGCACGCCAGGCTTCCCTGTCCATCATCAACTCCCGGAATTCACTCAGACTCACATCTACTCCCTTCCTAATTCACCATGTAGATTAGGATGCATTTCTACAAGGAGACATGGTGTAGTTGAGAATGCAAAAGGAAAAATAATATATGATATAGTTGAGAATGCAAAAATAAAATTTTTTTTTTTTTTTGGTCTTCCAAGCTAAGTCAATAGCATAAGCAATAATAGCTTTGCCCCCTTGTAACTTGCCTTTCATTCCTGTGAGAGATTGGTGACAACCAAAGATAAGCATATCTCATTTCTTCGGAAATGGCACCCCTTTAATAACTTATACATGTTAAGTTCAAATACAAAATATAATTTTGAAGTCAAATAATAAAAATGTGCTTCATTTCTTGAGATGTTTGTGACCTGCAAATCCATTAGTCAACATATTATAAGTTTCTATGCAGCTACACTTCTGTGTAGTACTGACACTGAGCAGGACTCTGTGGTCTTTGCCCTCGTGCCCTTTGTCTCTGGAAAAGCTTTGTGCGCTTGTGCTCAGGTGCATCTGATGCTTGGCAACCCCACGGACTGTAGCCAGCCAGGCTCCTCTGTCTGTGGGATTTCCCAAGCACGAGTACTGGAGTGGGTTGCCATTTCCTCCTGCAGGGAACCTTCCTGACCCAGGGATTGAACCCACGTCTCCCTCATCTCCTGCATTGGCAGGCTTCTTTATTACTGAGCCACCTGGGAAGCCCCAGAAAAACTTTAGCCAAAGGATAAGTTTAATCAGAGAAGTGAGAAAATGCAGAAACAAAGGTAAACAGTCAAAGGAGACCAACTAATAATATAGTCATTAAGCAAAATCAAGGACCTTTAGTTCCTTCTCGAGGGCTACAGAAAATCTTCTGAGCCATATCCTGTGAGCTGGCTTATAAACACTAAAACTCCACCAGGTGGAGGAAGTTAACTACGTAATGACAGACTGGAGCCATGACCTTAGCTGCTACAATTCTGAGACATGGCCTCAAGAAATGGGAAAAAAAAAAAAACAAACCTTGGAACTGAAAACCAAGTGTACCTGAAGCAATCAAGATGACACTGGTCAGACCTTCTATGACCAATATGAGCAGGACTGTCAGAGCTGACGCTCTGCTGTGTCTGCATGTAACCTCCTCCTCCTGTCTCTAAAAGCTGTTGCCCACTGGGGCGGGTGGGTGGGAGGAGGGGGTTGTCAGCCTTTGGCATCCACCCTCCCCCACCCCCCACCCCCGCCAGTTGCCAACATCCTAAATAAAGCAAACTTTCCACCAACCTGGCCCCTTTAGTGGCTTCTGAGCAGACAGCAGCCAGACCCCACTTTCGGTTACAGTAGTTCATGAATAACCCATTTTATGCAACTAGACAAAAGTATTTAATTCCTTCTGTATTTAATTCCAGAGTCACTTGTTCTTATTACCTTCTCCAAGTTACTTGTTGGATATTCATCCCCTCTGTCGGTTTTTGCTAATATTGTAGAGCTGCTTGCCCCTTTTCAAAAGTACTTTCTGGGTGCTCCTCCATCTCAATAGTCAGAAGTTACTTACACATATACGTTATATTTCTATCGAGCACATGTTTTCATTAGAAAAACTGGTTTACAAACTGCTTCTTCTGATTCACAGTATGGTTTGCAGAGTTAATATAGTAGATGGTGACTGGCTGTAACAAGACCTCTTATTATCTTATACTTGTTCTATAAATTTCAGCTGGTTGAAGATTCTAGACCCTAGTTTGTAAGTAAGCCTCATTAGGGCAGAAATTAGGTTTACTTTGTACACTGTTGTAGCTTTAATATTTAGCTCAGTGCTGGCCCAAGATGGGACTCTATAAATATTTATATTCATGAATTGTTCCTCCTGGGTTTCCCCGGTGGCTCAGTGGTAAGGAGTCCGCCTGCCCAGCAGGAGATGCAGGTTTGATCCCTGGGTCAGGAAGATCCCCTGGAGAAGAAAATGGCAATCCACTGCTGTATCCTTGCCTGGAAAATCCTGTGGACAGAGGGGCCTGGCAGGCTACAGTCCATGGGGTCATGAAGGGAGAGACACGGCTAAACAACTGAGCATGCGTGCAGGCATTGTTGCTGCTAGAACAAATTCCCTCAAATTGGATGACTTAAATACAAAAGCATTACCTTACAGTCTTGTAGGTTGGAAGCCAGTCCTGCATGAGTCTAGTTGATTGAACATCAAGTCTGGGCAGGGCTGAGTTCCTTCTGGAGGCTCTGGGGAAAACCCTCCTGGACTTTCCTGCTTCTAGGACCCCCACAAGCCCCCTTTTCTGAAGCATAAATCCAGCCAGGCACGAGACGTCTGTCTCACACCACCCTCTCTCTGCAACCCACAAGGGCTCTCTGCTTTTAAAGCCTCATGTGATTAGATTGTGTCCACCTGGATAAGCCAGGCAGCTCCCTCATCCCAAGATCCTGGATCTTAATCGTACCTGCAGTTTTTTTTGCGGACTCTTTACCACTGAGGCACCTGGGAAGTCCCCTCTTTTGCTAAATAAAGTAATATATCCACAGGCTCCTAGGATGAGGGTATGGACATCGTTGGAAACCTACCACAATATCTGTTAAATAAAAAGGACTTCTAGGACCATCTCATTACTTTTCAGTTCCAAATCCACTCATCTAATTCTAAGCCTGTGTTGAGCCCTGCCAGCACCTCACTAGGCATGGCCCTTTCCAGCGGGCACTGAGGCCATCCCCCCAAGAGTCCTGGCTGACCTGGCTCCTTCTCCCCCTGGGTCCTCCTGCTCTCTGTTCTTATCTCGTCACCGGGTCTCAGGGCTACCAGCCGTCATCATCATCCCCAGTGGACGGGAACGAAGAAGCATCTTCCCAGGCGACCCAAGGAGAAGTGGAGGAAGAGACACCAAGGGAAAGCAAAGCCTCTCTGCCCTGAGCTGTGCCCAACGCGGGCACACCATAGCCGGCTCGCTGGCATCCACCGCATGCTGCTGTCAACATTTATTCACGGCCCAGTGGAGCCCTGGCAAGACCGAGTGCTGCATCAGGGTCAGAATCAGGTTTCAAACACAAAAAGGTGTTTCAAGCTTAATAAAGAGATCCTCTTGGGTTTGATTCATCCTTTCCTGACACTGTATTTGGTTTTCCTGAACCGAGCAAATCATAAGCAACAGATTTTGCTGTTTGGTGCTGGAAGCAAGTACAATGGCAAAAGCAAGGAATGATAGTTTACCTGGCCTTTCTAAAACGTTGAATGGACACCGGTGTGTTTTAAGTTCTGCTTCAGGTGCTGAGGATATGGAAGTAAAAAGAAACCCAGAGACACTTCTAAGATTTCTTTTTAATATGGAGCATTTTTAAAGTCTTTATGGAGTCTGTTACAATATTGCTTCTGTTTTATAGTGTATTTTTTTTTTTTTTTTTGCCACTGCACATATGGGATCTTAACTCCCCTACCAGGGATCAAACCCACAGCCCCTGCACTGGAAGGCAAAGTCCTAACCACTGGACTGCCAGGAAAGTCCTCTCAAAGGCACAGGGACTAATGGTCTGGCTTATTAGAAAGAAGTAAAGTCTGCAGAAAGCAGGTAGCAAAATGCCGAGAGCATACCCACGAGACAAGGTTGGCGAGCTGGCGGTTGGGGGTGTCCTCTGGGTCCGTTACAGCACTGTGTATTGTCGTCAAGGAAAAGTGATCTTTATTCTACGTACTGTTTCTCAGTAATAGGAAAGCACATATTCTGAGCAGTGCATTAGCCACCTGGAACTGTCCTAGGCACTTGTATTTCTCACAACGACACCACAAGGTTGTTACTATTATTATCATTTTACACGTGGGAGAAGGGTTTACAGAAAGGTTAAATGTCACACCTCCCAGGGACAGATGGGGCGTGGCAGAGACAGGGTTTAGAACCCAGACATTCTGGGGCTACAGTCTACACCCAAAATGTGCACTATGTTTCCAAAAATGTCACCTGATGTGGTTAGAATAAAAAAGGGACATCATTACTTTCTGATGATTCATAGACCTATGTATCCCTAGGGTGTATGCTTTTCTGTAGATATTAACAGTGAGCTTCAATTTTTAAAAGATGAATATCATGGTGTCTCAAAGGCCACTTCTAAATTCTCTGTAAATTTTATAGAAAAATGTATTTTCCTGTTGGTCCTATTGGTCTATATTTATAGATAAATGGGGCAGAAACAGGGGAAAGCACAGAAAGAGGTTGTTGGTGTCTGTGAGGAAGAGGTGGGAGCTTCCAGGAGGAAAGAGACCCCATAGGAATTATGCTCTTTTATTTATTTTCCATGTTTCTGATGCTTTGACATCTGGGGTCTGGCTGACCCTGGAGAGACAGCCCCTCCCAGGTTCAGACAGTTCCTAGAGACACCACATGACTTCCCTGCTGGCAACACTTTCATATGCAAAGTAACCAACCCAGCACCCACCCCCAGTTGCTTCTTTATCTGGGTCTTCCAGAATGCATGCTCAATCCTGTCTGACTCTTTATGACGCCATGGACCATAGGCGGACAGGCTCCTCTGTCCGTGGGCTTTCCCAGGCAAGAATACTGGAGTGGGATGCCATTCCCTACTCCAGAGGGGAATGAACTTGTGTCTATTGCATCTTCTGCATTGGCAGGCAGATTCTTTACCACTGAGCCACCAGGGATTGCTGGAGCCCTACACCCCAGAGTTCACTGACATTATTCTGATTTAATCCTGCTTAGGGCTTCCCAGGTAGCACTAGTAAAGAATCTGCCTGCCAATGTAGGAGACACATCCCCTGGAGTAGGAAATGGTAACCCACTCCAGTATTCTTGTCTGGAAAATCCCATGGACAGAGGCTGGCAGGCTACAGTCCATGGAGTTGCAAAGAGGTGGACACGACTGAGTGACTGAGCATGCACGCATGCGCGTGTGCGCACGCACACACACACACACACACACACACACTCACAATCCTGCTCAACTGCTCACCGTACCTCTTTTCTTTCCTGAAAGTGAAGGTCACTCAGTTGTGTGTGACTCTTTGCGACCCCATGGACTATTAAGTCCATGGAATTCTCCAGGCCAGAATACCAGAGTGGGTAGCCTTTCACTTCTCCAGGGGATCGTCCCATCCCAGGGATCAAACCCAGGTCTCCCAAATTGCAGGCGGATTCTTTACCAGCTGAGCCACCAGGGAACCCCAAGAATACTAGAGTGGATAGCCTATCCCTTCTCCAGCGGATCTTCCCGACCCAGGTATTGAACTGGGGTCTCCTGCATTACAGGCAGATTCTTTACCAACTTAGTTCCTGAAAGAGCTACAATAAAGGTTCTTGGCCAGGATCGCCCCCTGGTTGACTCCAGGGATCTCCTTGTGGTTCCTGTGTGGCGTGGTTTGACCCCTTCACATGGGAACTGTAAGCAACAAACCATCCCTCCAATGATAGCTGTGTCTTGATCTGTCTGTCTCACCCTACTTGAATAAGGATAGAACTCACGTTTTAAAGCATACCCTCTTCTGAAGAGGAAAAAAAAAGGGGGCTGGGAGGAAACTTACCCTCTGTTCACTATTTCCACCACATATTTTGCTAACTTGTGATACACTAGAGTGAGTAAGTTTCCTATAAAACTACATTTAACATCTTTTGAAGACCCATTATGGACAAGTCAGTTCTAGACACTATGGACATTCCAAAAATGGATAAGTCACGGCTTTTGTTGGTAGAGACTCTTTTTCAACCGTGAGTGATAACATCATACACTGATAATATACACTGGGCTTCTCTGATAGCCCAGTTGGTGAAGAATCTGCCTGCAATGCAGGAGACCCCGGATCAATTCCTGGGTCAGGAAGATCCCTGGAGAAGAGATAGGCTACCCACTCCAGTATTCTTGGGATTCCCTTGTGGCTCAGCTGGTAAATACACTACAAGAAATAAAATGTGTGCTATTAAAGGGGATCAAACGAAAGACTCTGGAAGCTTAGAAGGAAGTAAATGACAACTGAAACTTGTTAGGAAGGTCAAGAAAGATGTTGCGAAAGAGAGCGCTTCATGGGTTATGGGCTAAACTCTCCTGCACTGAGGAATGAAATGAAAGGGGAATAAGGGCACATGTAATATATATTTAATACTGAATATAAGGGCAGGTGTTTTTTGGCAGGAAGTGTCCTGTATTTGCACCCAAGAAGCACGCTCGCCTCTGCCTACAGTTTACTGGTACAGAACTGTGGTCCCCCTGACCCCAGTTTTAGTAGAAAATTAACTTTAAGGGTAAACTCAAGTATTGGTTGGCCAAAACATTCATTTGGGTTTTCCATAACATCTTATAGAAAAACCGAAACAAATGTTTTGGGCAACTGTGTGGATCACAACAAACCGTGGGAAATTCTGAAAGAGATGGGAATACCAGACCACCTGACCTGCCTCTTGAGAAACCTATATGCAGGTCAGGAAGCAACAGTTAGAACTGGACATGGAACAACAGACTGGTTCCAAATAGGAAAAGGAGTACGTCAAGGCTGTATATTGTCACCCTGCTTATTTAACTTCTATGCAGAATACATCATGAGGAACGCTGGGCTGGAAGAAGCACAAGCTGAAATCAAGATTGCTGAGAGAAATATCAATAACCTCAGATATGCAGATGACACCACTCATGGCAGAAAGTGAAGAAGAACTAAACAGTCTCTTGATGAACGTAAAAGAGGAGAGTGAAAAAGTTGGCTTAAAGCTCAACATTCAGAAAACTAAGATCATGAAATCTGGCCCCATCACTTCATGGCAAATAGATGGGGAAACAGTGGAAACAGTGGCTGACTTTATTTTCTTGGGCTCCAAAATCACTGCAGAGGTCCAGTCCCGGCTGATCCAGGGAGTGCAAAGCGGGGACAGCATCCACGAGGATCAGGAAACAATTGCTTAATTGAATATTAATTAAATATATAAAGAATAATAGAACGAGGATAGCTCAGTAGGAAAATTCAGTGGAGAAAAGAGGCTGAGTAGCTTGGTTTACGCGGGAAACCAATAAAACTTCAAGACAAGAAGTTTGCACCACTTACGTAGGCCACAGGCATTCTTCCCTTTTCCCGAAGGAAAGGAGACACTGAGGCCTCCCCGGTCGGATCTTAGAAGCCCAGGCATAATTAGTAAGCATGGTGGGTTCCACGCTCCAGATGGAGACTCAACCAGAGTTTGAGAGAGAGGGCGACATGGGGAGACCAGTCTTTCAAGGAACTGATCCCAATTCTTTATTTTCCATGGTCTACTTTTATACACTGAGATGTTATACAAAAGTCATGTGGGGTCAGCAGTCCTGACTTTTATCAAAGTCAGGTGCTTCATACAAATGTATACAGAGGTCTTAAGGGTGATACATCATCTTCTGGTCAGGGGGCCTGCTGACAATTTATGACCCTCTCCTTGTGACAGCGGTCAGTCAACACTTATTTCTCCAGGGGTGATTATTCTGAAAACAGACTCCACCTAAATAAAGTTACATTCCTATAGGGTGAGGGTATTGTGGGTTTTAATTAAGGAATGAATTTACTTAGCCTAAGGTCTAACATGATTAATATCAAAGGTTAATACCTATTTATTCTATATATTCATTAATGTGTATAAGGGCAGGCGATGTGGAGACTTAGCAGCAAACATTGGCTCAACAAATGAAAAACCTTTCACCAATACAATTTCTAATCAGCCCACTATACTTATACTAATAGTTTCTCTAAAGAACCTGTTTTTAGAAGGTTAAGCATCTCGTGCCTCTCATGGTTGGGAGGCTGTGAGCAATCACATGTGGCTGGACAAGCCTGTCAGGTAGTCTAGAGAACCTTCAGAGGAGTTTGTAGGTTAACACACTCCTGTCATGCCCAGGAATTATTATTAACTGGAGCTCTAAGTTAACTCCTTCTCTGAAAGAGGTGGTGGGGGACAGCCCCCCGTAAAGTCAGAGGTGTAGGTGAGAGCACAAAGTAGTAAAGTAGGCAGGCTATGGTTTATGGGGGTAGATGCTTGAGGATTTCCAGGAGGGTTCCTGAGGCTCGATCCCCGCTTGGCGTATGTCAAGCCTCCTTCCTCATGACCTTTGCCTCAGGCGGAGGTCCTCTCGCAGGCTCCCGGCAGTGACTGCAGCCGTGAAATTAAAAGACGCTTGCTCCTTGGAAGAAAAGTTATGACCAACCTAGACAGCATATATTTAAAAGCAGAGACATTACTTTGCCAACAAAGAAAGGTTCATCTAGTCAAAGCTATGGTTTTTCCTGTGGTCATGTATGGATGTGAGAGCTGGACTGTGAAGAAGGCTGAGCACCGAAGAACTGATGCTTTTGAACTGTGGTGTTGGAGAAGACTCTTGAGAGTCCCTTGGACTGCAAGGAGATCCAATCAGTCCATTCTGAAGGAGATCAGCCCTGGGATTTCTTTGGAAGGAATGATGCTAAAGCTGAAACTCCAGTATTTTGGCCACCTCATGCGAAGAGTTGACTCATTGAAGAAGACTCTGATGCTGGGAGGGATTGGGGGCAAGAGGAGAAGGGGACGACAGAGGATGAGATGGCTGGATGGCATCACTGACTCGATGGATGCGAGTCTGAGTGACCTCCGGGAGCTGGTGATGGACAGGGAGGCCTGGCGTGCTGCGGTTCATGGGGTCGCAAAGAGTCGGACACGACTGAGCGACTGATATGATCTGATCTGATCTGAATATAAGTTTTAAAAGGACCCTTTCTTGATCTACAGAACAATTTCTTGACTTCAGCCCCCTTTTAGCTGCCTGTAGCAAGTAGTTACTCATTGAAGCATCGTCCTTCTATCGCAAAGTTTTTCTAAATATCTTCATATTTTGTTTTATCCTTGACTCTACATTTGCTCCTTGGAAGAAAAGCTAAGACCAACCTAGACAGCATATTAAAAAGCAGAGACATTACTTTGCCAAAAAAGGTCCATCTAGTGAAGGCTATGGCTTTTCCAGTGGTCATGTATGGATGCGAGAGTTGGATCATAAAAAAAGCTGAGAGCTGAAGAATTGATGCTTTTGAACTGTGGTGTTGGAGAAGACTCTCGAGAGTCCCTTGGACTGCAAGGAGATCCAACCAATCCATCCTAAAGGAAGTCAGTCCTGAATATTCATTGGAAGGACTGATGCTGAAGCTGAAACTCCAATCCTTTGGCCACCTGATGGGAAGAACTGACCCATCTGAAAAGACCCTGATGCTGGGAAAGATTGAAGGCACGAAGAGAAGAGGCAACAGAGGATGAGAAGATTGGATGGCATCACTGACTCGAATGACATGAGTTTGAGCAAGCTTCAGGAGTTGGTGATGGACAGGGAGGTCTGGCGTGCTGCAGTCCATGGGGTCACAAAGAGCCGGACACGACTGAGCACTGAACTGAACTCCCCGGTCCACTGGCACACAAGATTGCATTTGTATTTCTAACTTCACTGCTTCTTGGGTTGCTGAACATTCAGGAATGAAGCATTCCTAAGGTACTGTTATGTTGGATAACTTTTTATTTGTTGGGAGAGATGAGACCACTCTTTAATAGGCAGTAGTCTTCGGAGGGAGAAGATGTTTGTTTGCAACCACAAAGGAAAGTCTGATTTAGCAAACTCTTAAATGTGGCTAGGGTACTTGCTTCAAATCAAAAAACCCCCAAAACAAATAAAATAACTCTCCCCCAAACCCCTGTGCACACACATGTACCAAACACAAAAATCAATGATGAAAATTCACACTATGTGTATATAATGAGACTGTAGGAATGGGAAGGGTAGACTATTCAGGAAGAATAGATATTTTTTGATGTTTAAGAATTCTGTGCAGTGTAGAATCACAAAAGAGCAGGGAGAGAAGAGAGAATTCCCAAAAGAAAGTCTATCTTATTGACTGACAGACAAATCAATGGTGAATAGATTCTTTAAACTTTTTGAGTTTTTCAGTCAAAGATGAAAATTAAGTACAAACAGCCTAATTTGTACCATTCTTAGATTTTGAAGACACCAGGAAAAGGACTTAACAAGGAGGTGCTCACCTGTCAAATGTCTTTAATGTGATTATATTAATAATGCCTTTTAGTTTGAAATGAGACTTTTAAAGTCTAATTTGTCAAGAGACGAGCAAAAGCTATACCAAATAAGTGGGTATCTTATGCAGCTAAACTAATGGAACAGTTTGTATCAGTCTTCAATTAAAAGAATAACTAACTCAGCACTCCATATAAGTCTTTTAGTTGAGGTTAATGTCTTAGCCTTTATACTATTCAGAATTGTCTCATTTTTGTTTCCAGTAGGTATTACCCTCAAAGCTCACAGCTGCACAGGGTATCTTAAATTCGACATGTAAGATATTCTTGCTGTTTGTCAGCTTTCGTTTTCAACTCATTTTTTTTTTTACTTCATTGCTTACAATAATACCATACAAACACTAATTTTTATAGGACCATCTGTTCCTTTTTAACATATGAAAAATGTGGTTTTCTAAACTATATACCTGATAACTGCATTTCTGCATGAGAACAAATAATCATATACATATATATATAATAAGGAATATATATATATAAAATAAGGAATATCAGAGTGATATATATGTGTATGTGTGTGTAAACAAGGAAGACTATTATAAAATAAGACTTCTATAAAATAGAAGACCAGAGCTTTAAAGAAAATGAAAAGCAGTCCAAATTGGTATCACAAGTCACAATACCTTGAATATTTTTTCACCTTATTCAAGGAATGGTTTTGCTGAGAGTCCCCAACCATCAAACATTTAACAGGTTAGAGTTCTTTTCCAAGAGCTGTAGGAACTTGATCCAGAGAAATACCTCCTCGTTAGGGATGCAACAAGGGCCTCCCTGAAGAAGCAATGTGATGCTACCAATATCTGCCCTCTCTCCTCCAAGGCACGCTAATCCCCAACGCTGGGGAGCTTTTCGAGACATCAGGTTCACAGAAGTGAATGTGCATCTGATTTAGGTCAGAATTCCCAAATAACTGAAACAGCCCAGCAGGGACACTAGCCCAAGTAGCACCTTTGTCTAAATCAGAAAAGCAGAATCCCTGCCCTCGGAGCATTTTATTTTCATCTGCTCAGAAACTGTAATAGACTAATTGATTTAGAACTAGACTCTCTACTGCCGCCTGCTGGGAGAATATTATAATAAATAAGAGAATCTAAAGGGCACACGGGCTTGTGGGGACTTGAATTGAGGCAAAAAAAAAAAAATTGAAAACAATTTTTTTTTCAGTTTTGATTTTAATAAACTTTATTTTTAAGAAATGTAATACCTTAATGTGAGGAACTTAACGAAAGCCAAGACCTTGGTTTTTGTGTTAGTCTTGGTGCAGAAGGTACTCTGTTGATGGAGCTCAATATTCCATAATAATTAGAAGTCTTAGATTTGCTTTTACTGTTTTAGGATTAAAAAACCCAAAAGCCTCGGATGAGTATCTAAATAAGGCTTAGTTTTAAACATGTGTAAGGACGAAATCATCAGACTTGATTTGCCATTACAAGACCCATCTTTGTATGACTCATGTACCCCGGGGTAGATCCAAGTTTGGGTGGACCTGAAGCTTATATGCTTTTGGAAAACTTAAAGAGAAATGTACAGAATTATCAATACAGAGTTTAATACAAAAGCATGTAGGTATCCAGAATGAGGGAAGAAAATACAAGAAATAAAAAATTGTTAAATCCTGACGAATACCATGCAGGCACGGGTGCTTGCTCAGTCACTTCAGATGACTCTCTGTCGACCCCAGGGACTGTAGCCCACCAGCCTTCTCTGTGCAGCGGATTCTTCCTCCTCCAGGGGATCTTCCTGACCCAGGGGATCAAACTCACGTCTCCTACGTGTCCTGCGTTGGCAGGTGGGTTCTTTACCACTGTGTCACTGGGAAGCCCAGACAAGTAGCAGTATTTCTTATCAATTAGCTGCTTGCTTCTCTTGCTCTTGCCAGCAAAGTCAGGCTCTCTGTTAAGGAAGCACCTCCCTCCCTGCCCGCCCCGCACTTGATCTGAGCCCTAGGGCGGTGACTGTCCTTGATTTCTGCCATTCCTATGGCTTTTTTTTTTAGAATTCTCTTCTTGCCAGCCAGTCCCTCTTTACTCCCATCGACTTCCCCAGTCAATAATTCTGTGCATTAAGTTTTCCCACCTAAAATGACCGCAGCACTCATCTCCTGCTGTGATCCAGGCTGATATTCCAGATCAAATGTACCCCCATCTCAACTGCCCCTCAGCTGTATGTATCCTAGCTTCTCTGCATGCGTTAACAAAAGGGAAAACGAGGGTGAGCCGGAGTAGGAGATGACCAAAATCTTAAGCCTATTGTATTTAAAATAGTCAAACTTTTCAAATTTTTCAAACTTATAATCCCCCATGAGGACATTTCTGGGTCATCACCCCAGACGTCAGAAGAGCCCAGGCCATGAAGGGGCCACGTCTTGAGCTTCGTGGTAAATCTGGAGCTGTGTACATACCTGTCGTCTCCAGTGGGTTTTGCCCCGGAAAGTGTGTAATTTTAGTTTTCATAGATCTTCCATCTCGGCCTCATCCTGCTCCCCCATTCTTCTCCTCTGTGTACAGAATTGGATTGATCGTTCTCCACATTCTGAGCTAAACTAGCAGCTTGATATAAGACGGTGCCAACTGGTACCCCCATTAACTGCCATCACAGAACTTGGGGACATTTTACCAAATTCCATAAGAAAGCAAGAATTCCCCTTCCTGCGGTTCACCCACCACCTCCACCACTGTTTAGCTGTTTCTCAGTTTTTTTTTTTTTCTGGCTCTCTCCCAGTGAAAAAAACAGAAGTTCTGAAAATTCTCTAGCCTCAATATTTTTCCCCTAAGAAACGGATCTTACTCTCGAGGTTTGTGTGCTACAGGGAATTTTCCTGATAGCAGAGTATTCCGTCTACTGCTGCAAGGCAGTTGTCATGATGTCAAATCTCTCTTGGGTTGGAAACATGCCAGTTAATGATTTAAAGCTAGATTGCCGTTAATGGCTTACATGTTTTCTTTGTTAAAATGGTTACTATTAATTAATACATGTTTATATTTGAGCATGAATTTATGTAAAATAAAATTTTGCCTCCTAAAAGGCTTATTACTCCTGAGTAGAGGAATTTGGCACCCCACTCCAGTACTTCTGCCTGGAAAATCCCATGGGTGGAGGGAGCCTGGAAGGCTGCAGTCCATGGGGTCACTGAGGATTGGACACAACTCAGCGACTTCACTTTCACTTTTCACTTTCATGCATTGGAGAAGGAAATGGCAACCCACTCCAGTGTTCTTGCCTGGAGGATCCCAGGGACAGGTGAGCCTGGTGGGCTGCCGTCTATGGGGTCGCACAGAGTCGGACACGACTGAAGTGACTTAGCAGCAGAGGAATTTATTAAACATGGAGCATTTAGTGGGAATTGATCCCACCCCGTGTTGAAATCTGTGGCTTCTCTCCTTTCTGCCCGCTCCCACATACTCTCTATTCATCCTTGAGCGGAAGGACCTAGAGCGGAAGGACCTTGAGTTCCAACCTTCCATCAAACTGTGTCTGAATTCAGCCACATTCCCTCTCCACCTGCTTCATCAAGTTCAAACAGTCCTGACTTCACATCTTTTACTCCCTAAACTTGACATTAGAAAATGAAAAAAGAAGTTACTTTGGGTAATGTTTATTAGCAACCAAAAACACATCAGTGTTGATAGCAGCGTTTATGAGAAGTATCCTTATAATTGTGTTCAAAGAATGTTTGAACACTGTGCAAACATCCAAATACAGTAAAATATAAAGTATTGGGATTTGGGGGGCAAATTTTAAAATCATTTAAGAATTTACTTTGCAGGGAGTGTAGACTTTCTGCCTTCTCATTTCTTTTGTGTATTATGGAGCCATAGATACTTTGAGAACAACTCAAAAGCAAGCCTTTGAAAAAGGAATTTATGTTTAGCTTGGTTGATTACATGCTGTCTCAGCCTTTACTCCCAACCAAATTTCAAGAGGCTTTGCTGTCAAAGATTTCAGAAGCTGAGAACAGATCAGTGGTGGAAAATGAGAAATGCTACCTCCTTATACAGTGAAGCCATGTCAGATGCATGAACACAAGGGAAAATGATCTATTTTGTCATAGTGTTTAGGATCTGGTTCCTGTTACCTTGCAGTTTAGAAAACACTGCATTGATTTGACCAAAGTAAATCTATCAGTGAAAACTGGAGTGGGAGCTGAAGGAGATGGAGACCTTTGAATTTAGGACTGTGTAGAAGGTTCAGGTTCTGAATAATTCCCTTCCCCATCCCCCACCTAGAAGTGAAAACCACAGCCTGTGCGCATGGACATGACTGTAAGATCTGCCTGCTCCACTCAGGAAAATGATCTGTGCAGGGACCCGGGTTTCATCTGGGTCAGCAAGATCCCCTGGAGAAGGAAACGGCAACCCATCCAGGTTTTTGCCTGGAGAATCCCATGGACAGAGGAGCCTGACGGGTTACAGTCCATGGGGTTGCAAGAGTCAGACATGATTGAGTGACTGACACTTTCACCTAAGTATGTTTTCTGTAATAACCACAGAAATCCTGAACTGGAATAGGAGAGATAAATATTAAACATTAAGAAAATGTTTTCACAAGTAAATTTATCCTAATGTACTCAGAGGGGTTAAGAAATTCTTAATCTTTTTCAAGTTTTCTTTTTTTTTTTTTTTTTAACTGAGGTGGGCCATTTTTAAAGTCTTTATTGAATCTTTTGCAACATTGCTTCTGTTTCACGTTTTTGGTTCTTTGACCGGGAGGCATGTGGGGTCTCATCCTGTGACCAGGGATCAGACCCACACCCCCTGCTCTGGAGAGTGAAGCCTTATCCACGAGACAGCCAGGGAAGTCTCAGAAACTCTTGTTCTTCTGTATCTTGCATAGTCGTTGAGAGCATTAGAAATAATATATACAGCACGCAGTAGCAGCTCAATAAAATCACTGCTGATAAAGTATTAAGTAAGAGGATGAAGGTTGCAGAAAGAAGTAAAGTTCGGGTGATATTAGAGTGAATGAAATAATCCTGTGACTCTTGAATATGTGATAGTCAATTTCTGAGCATGTTAGGAAAAGTCTGGTTGTGCCATGGGGCTGCTTTTATTGGTCCTAAAGTGAAGTCGCTCAGTCATGTCTGACCCTTTGCGACCCCATGAACTGTAGCCTACCAGGCTGCTCCATCCATGGGATTTTCCAGGCAAGAGTACTGGAGTGGGTTGCCACTTGCGTCTCCAGGGGATCTTCCTGACCCAGGGATTGAAATCAGGTCTCCTGCATTGCGGGCAGACGCTTTACCGTCTGAGCCACAAGGGAAGTACCCAAGGAAAGAAATACTATATGCATGGTGAGACAGGATTCTTGCAAGAAAGGTAAAAGCCTGATTCTTGAGCTCCTGAATGAACTTGGACTGCATTCTGTCCTACCCCTGCCTGCCCACCAGTAGAAGGTGATGGCTCCGCCAGACCACAGGCCCCGCATTTTCCCGATGGAAATCTGACCTACTCTTGGATGTTTCTGGGTTCCTAGTAGTCTTTGAAAGGGATGTTTGCACTCATGTTCCAGTGGATCAAAGATCTGTGTTTTCAAAAATTTTTGGTCTTTGTGCTAGATTTCTTAGTGATGGATTAGATGATTTCTTCAGCATGAAAACTTTAAAAATATTTTCATGCTGTTTTCTATTTGATTCTGCAGAACATCAATTTTAATCACTGGAGCATATTTATTATGTTCAGAAATCAAGTTGTTACAACCGAAAAAAAAAAATCCTCAGTGTCAATGTGAGGTATTAACTTTACAGGACACACTCTACACTAGACGGTAAGGAGGAGGAGGAGAAAAACCAAATATACAGTTATGGGCTTTCTTTCCTCTCCAGAGTATGCCCTGGAGCTCACCTACCTCCAGGAAATAGAAATCTATGCTCCAGCAACTGCAGTCTCTGTGGTCAAATGTGGGACACACTGCTTTATGGAATCCCCTTGTGGGAGGTTCACAGTGTATGCACTGGCCGATATATGAGTCACTCTGAGTAAATCTGCAGTAAAAAGGGGAATCAGTTCACAGTTAAACATATCAGTTTATTTGTTTGGGACTTTTTTCTTTTGCTTGGATCATTCATTCCTGTGGGATCATACTTCCCATAGGACATTCTTACCTGGACCTGTTTTGGAAAGTGGTGAGCTAGGGCCGCATGTGGGAGAGATCAGATGTCAGTAATGAGCGTCATCCCTGTGGATGTCTAAGAGCGTACCTTGAGGATGATGAAGAGGAGAAGGGCTTGTCTCTAGTCTAATGCAGACCTAATAAATAAGATGGAAACTTCCAGTAGAGAATGAGGCTAATATACATCAGTTCAGTTCAGTTCAGTCACTCAGTCGTGTCCGACTTTTTGCAACCCTATGAATTGCAGCACGCCGGGCCTCCCTGTCCATCACCAACTCCTGGAGTTCACCCAGACTCACGTCCATCGAGTCAGTGATACCATCCAGCCATCTCGTCTTCTGTCGTCCCCTTCTCCTCCTGCCCCCAATCCCTCCCAGCATCAGAGTCTTCTCCAATGAGTCAACTCTTGGCATGAGGTGACCAAAGTACTGGAGCTTCAGCTTTAGCATCATTCCTTCCAAAGAAATCCCAGGGCTGATCTCCTTCAGAATGGACTGGTTGGATCTCCTTGCAGTCCAAGGGACTCTCAAGAGTCTTCTCCAACACCACAGTTCAAAAGCATCAATTCTTCGGCACTCAGCCTTCTTCACGGTCCAGCTCTCACACCCATACATGACCACAGGAAAGACCATAGCCTTGACTAGACGAATCTTTGTTGGCAAAGTAATGTCTCTGCTTTTGAATATGCTATCTAGGTTGGTCATAACTTTCCTTCCAAGGAGTAAGCGTCTTTTAATTTCATGGCTGCAGTCACCATCTGCCGTGATTTGGGAGCCCATAAAAAGAAAGTCTGACACTGTTTCCACTGTTTCCCCATCTATTTCCCATGAAGTGATGGGACCAGATGCCATGATCTTCGTTTTCTGAATGTTGAGCTTTAAGCCAACCTTTTCACTCTCCACTTTCACCTTCATCAAGAGGCTTTTGAGTTCCTCTTCACTTTCTGCCATAAGGGTGGTGTCATAAGCATATCTGAGGTTATTGATATTTCTCCCGGCAATCTTGATTCTAGCTTGTGTTTCTTCCAGTCCAGTGTTTCTCATGATGCACTCTGCATATAAGTTAAATAAGCAGGGTGACAATATACAGCCTTGACGAACTCCTTTTCCTATTTGGAGCCAGTCTGTTGTTCCATGTCCAGTTCTAACTGTTGCTTCCTGACCTGCATACAAATTTCTCAAGAGGCAGATCAGGTGTGGTACATATATACAATTAAATTTTACTCAGCCATAAAAAGGAATGAAATTGGGTCATTTGTAGAGATGTAGATGGACCTATAGACCGTCATACAGAATGAATTAAGTCAGAAAGAGAACAATCAAATAGTGTATGTTAATGCATATATATTGAATCTGAAAAATTTGTTATAGACGATCTTATTTACAAAGCAGAAGTAGAGATACAGACAGAGAACAAACGTATGGACACCGAGTAGGGGGATGGGGGGATGGACTGAATTGAGAGATTGGGATTGACACAGATACACTATTGATACTTTGTATAAAATAGATAACTAATGAGAACTTCCCATGATAGAACAGGGGGACTCTTCTCAATGCTCTGGGGTGACCTAAATGGGAAGGAAATCCAAAAAAGAAGGGATCTAAGTTTACATGCAGCTGATTCACTCTGCTGTATGGCAGAAACGAACAGAACATCATAAAGCAACCATACTCCAATAAACTTGTTTTTAATGCTAGCTTTGGAACTCATTTGATGCTTATCATGAACCAATTCTCCTAGTACTTTAATGATGAGATTTCCTTCCTGTACTTAGGAGAATAATTATCCATTTTCTAATTAAGAGCAAGGGCTTGAGCCAGATGGCCTGGGTTGGCTCTTAGTTCCAAGGTTTATGAGTCACGTGACCTCAAACAAATTTCTTGAACTTCAATCTACTCATCTGAGTAGTGCCACCTCCACATGTTGTTTCAAGGATTAAATAAACTCATCCAACTCAGGAATTTATCCCAGCACTTGGAACACGGAAAGAAGTCAATATAGTTTCCAGATGTGATCTATAGGTCAAATATTTCTATATGTACCTGAAGGTATTTATTTAACTGAAAACTAACCTACTCTGAGTTGATTATTGTTCTATGTGCTTTACAAATCATTTGATCTTTATCAAAGCCCCATGGAGTAGATACTTTTCCCCACTTGGTGACTCATGGAACTGACACAAAAAAGGTATAAGCCACTTGCTGAAAGTGACACGTATGCCAAGCACAGAGGGACCCAGCCTTGCCCACCAGGCTTTATCTCATCTAGGATGAGGTAGGTCCCTGGGGCGACTGAGGATGAGGTGGTTGGATGGCATCACCGACTCAATGGACATGAGTTTGGGCAAGCTCAGGGCTAGTGAAGGACAGGGAAGCCTGGCGTGCTGCAGTCTGTGGGGTCCCAGAGTCAACACGACTCAGTGACTGAACAACAACAAGGTCCCTGGACGGAACAGCGGAGACCCGGGGGGTCCTCAGTTTCCAGCATCACATGAATTTTGGCGTCTTTATGCTTCTGCTCGAGGCTTAACATGCAGTTTTCTGTCTGGTGTCCTGAAATCAGGGAGGGAAGTTGCACTCCGATGTTAACAGTGAAGGGGTTTATTGTTACAGATCCACAGTTTTGATCAAGCTTTGGGTTCAGGCCGTTTTACTGCCTGTCATTTGATGTTCTGAAGGCCAGTTTAACCTTATCCCTCTCCTCCACCTTCATGACATGAATTCTTTTCTACTGTCCATGCAAACTTGACTATGCATTTCCAAGTTTTTCCTTCTTCATGGATGTAACATGCGTCTTTGATTGTAGTCCATAAAATTGCAGGGCTGTACAAACAGTGTCCTCTCTTTCATGAAAATATACCAGATACTTTTTTCTTTTCTAAAAAGAGGTTTTTGGAGACATCTGAATTATTCTAATCTTACAAATTCTTTTTTAAAAAGTGTGATTTCAGGGGCACATTGTAGCGTGAGAAGCTGTCAGCTTTGTAAGCAGAGAGACTGAGGGTAAGAACTGGGCCCCTTATTTCTCTTTGTAGCTGTGAGATTTGGGACAAATTACTAATCTTTTAAAGCTTCCATTTCCTTCTAGAGCTCCTCAATAAGACAGCCCATGAAAATCACTTAGCATGTGCCAAACACATAGTAAATATTCAAAAAATATTTATATATTTAAAGCAATTATATACTTTAATAACAATGAAATCATGTTCTCTGCCCTGGAGACCTGCTCATCTGAGTTTCTTCTTCAGTTCCATGTGAGAACTGCACAGAACACATGGCTGAGGGTAACATTATTTTTTTCCTTCGCCGAGACTTTAAATAATTGTTTTGCTTTTGAAGAGGTGCTAATTCTCTTTCTGACCTCTGCGTTGATTCTATAAGACCACTGACAGATCAGACGGAGGCAGAGCCTTGCAATCAGAGCATTTACAGGGCACGACCCTCCTTGTCCTCAGAGAAGTGATCTGTGCTTCCAAGTCCTTGCTGAATAATTTATTTGTGTACAGAGGCTTTGGAAAATTGAGCAGACAAATGTTTCACTCACATTATATTGCTGCGGTCAATCAAACTCTTCACGCATGAGTGTGTGTGTGCTTCTAGCTTTCTTCTGATCAAAATCATAAGGAGACTGAAACTTTTTCCCCTTTCTTTATGGAAGTATAGTTGATTTACAATGTTGTGTTATTTTGTGTGTACACTTGGTGTACAGCCAAGTGAATCTGTTATACATTTACATGTATCCATTCTTTTCGATTCTTTTCCCTCATAGGTTATTACAGAGTGTTGAGTAGAGTTCCCTGTGCTATGCAATACGTCCTTGTTGATTACTTTATATCTAGTAGTGTGTATCTCGGAGAAGGCAATGGCACCCCACTCCAGTACTCTTGCCTGGAAAATTCCATGGACGGAGGAGCCTGGTAGGCTGCAGTCTATGGGGTCGCTAAAAGTCGGACACGACTGAGCAACTTCACTTTCACTTTTCTCTGTCATGCATTGGGGAAGGAAATGGCAACCCACTCCAGTGTTCTTGCCTGGAGAATCCCAGGGACGGGGGAGTCTGGTGAGCTGCCGTCTCTGGGGTTGCACAGAGTCGGACACTACTGAAGTGATTTAGCAGGAGCAGTGTGTACCTGTTGTTTAAAATAATCATTATTGGGACTTCCCTGGTGGTCGAACGATTAAGACTCTAGGCTTCCACTGTAGGGGACCCAGGTTTGAACCCTGGTTGGGGAACTAAGATCCTGTGCTGCCAAAAAAAAAAGGAGTAAGAAAGGAATATGAAATAATGATCATCAATTGCAGCTTCCCAAGTGCCTGTATAGGAACAACAAGCATAACCACGATCCATAGCGAACTATTGCCAGGCAGAGCGATCATGACTTTAGTCCTCACTTCTTATTTCCCCAGTTTTGCAGATGAGAAAATGGAAGTTCAGAGTCTGAGGGACTTGAGTAAGTCTCTAGAACCGGCAGGAGCCAGAACCAGTATGCAGCATCCTGATTCTCGGCCCACAGCCGATGTCTGTGGTCAGGCTGCTCCGTGACCGCTTCTTCCATTTTGTCCTGCTGCTCACAGCACAGACTGCTTGGCAGACACCCCGAGAAGGCTCCGCTCGGTGCCCCAGCGTTTTCATGGTTCTATATAAAAAGTCTGCCAGTCACATTTTCACATGTCTGCCTTTGACTGGTGGTGGTGGTTTAGTCACCGAGTCATTCCCAACTCTTTGCGACCCCGTGGACTGTAGCCCACCAGGCTCGTCCGTCCATGGGATTCTCCAGGCAAGAGTACTGGAGTGGGTTGCCATGCCCTCCTCCAGGGGATCTTCCCGACCCAGGGATTGAACCCGGGTCTCCTGTATTGGCAGGCGGATTCTTTACCACAGAGCCACCAGGGAAGCCTGCCTTTGACTCTCCCACAGTCCTTAAGGCTATTTTACAGACAAAACTGATGAGTGACAAATGCGGTCCAGTAAAGGACGGAGGCAGTCGAAGGAGAAAGAAGGAGCAGATGTGGTGGTGACGGTGCGGTGGCGGAAAGTCTCTCACTAACCCAGAGGTTCAAACGTCCGTGGATTCCACTCTACACATTACCCTACTATAGGAGCTGAGCTGTGGCCCATTAATGGTTTGGCCATTAATTTCTCCCTAAATTAATTCCTGGAGAAATCATAGGCAAGTAGCACCTGCCCTTCAGCGCTTTTTTTTTTTTTTTAATGCTGTAAGATAAGGATTAAGAAACCCCGTGGCCCAGTAAGAAACCCATTTAGCAGTCTCTTTGTACTGATAAAATTTCTTCTGGCTCTGAACTCCCGCTGTCAAAAATACTATAACATTTTACTAGTTTGCAAAAGATGAAAATGTTAACAGATGTTAAATTCAAGGAGCAAGTTAACAGCTTCTGTTTTCAAATAGGCAGGTTTCTATCTTAAAAAAGAAATAATAATAATAAAAAAAGGACTTCATTTGCCAGCCACAGCATCAAAAAAGTCGAGTCATTTCTGACTTGATTTTGTAATGACTTAGTCTCACAGGATCGAGCTTTTAAATAATGGGCTATGTGCTAATTATTTTAATTCCCAGCAGGCCTTCTAAAGGTTTTTTTTGAACCCAAAAGGCATAGGTTTTTCAGAACAAAGTAATTAAATAACTTTTACCCAGTGGCATTATGGCCATACAGAGAACCTGCCTGAATGCAGGAACTCTCACCATTGTTCGTGTGTTACATCGCTACATATTTTTTGCTCTGCCATGGCGATATCCCTCCCGCCCTGGCGTGGCTCCTTCGCGTAAAAGGTTTATGGAAATGAAAGCATTTCAGGGGTCGCTTGCTCACCTGGCTCATTAATCAGGGCTGGGCTTGTTACCTAGTCCTTCTTGACTCCACGTGGGTCAGACGAGTGGGAAGGCGAGAACAGGAGATGTGAACGCCCGTGTGCAGTCAGTGTGGGCCTGTGTTTTTGTTAGTCTTTGGATGGTTTGCACCGGGTACTTGGGAGACGCATGCATATAGCATTTTTCATCTGTATCCCAGAAGGATTTTTTCAATGTTTCACCTTAGGGTCTTCAAAGAATAATTCTTCAGTTCAGTAATAGCTATAGAAACCTTCTCCTTTGATACCCAAGGGTGGTGAGGAACTCTCCTTTTGATTAAGGAACGCTCAAGCAATTGAAGAACACTATAATAGATGAAATAGGGGCGGATGTCAGTCATGTCCCATTAAGTCAGGCTTATTAAAGGCAAAATTGAGCCTCTCGTAGAATATTTGACTCCACATTTAAAGACAGGCAGCGTCAGACTCCTGCCTCCTGTAATGTTTCCTTTTCTGTTCCTTCCTGGAATGTGCTAATCATTTCAACCCTTTTTCTGAATATGGTTGGTGATGACAAAGTGGTCTTCTGAGTGGCAACGTGATAGCCGTGGTTCGAATGCAGTGTGGGGCCTTCGGTTGTCAGTTGTGAACATTTCAGCTTGCCCCTGTGTTAAGTCACTTTAGCTGTGTCCAACTCTTCGCCACCCTGTGGACTGTAGCCCTCCAGGCTCCTCTGTCCGTGGGATTCTCCAGGCAAGAACACTGGAGTGGGTCACATGCCCTCGTCCAGGGGCTCTCCCGACCCAGGGATGGAACCCGCGTCTGGTGTGTCTCCTGCCTTGCAAGCAGATTTGTTACCACTAACGCCACCTGGGAGTTCTTAGACAGTGCCTGTTAGAACGCCTTTAGTTTTCCCGATGTTTACAACTCACCGTTTGAAATGGGACAGGGAAGTGTGTTACTGGAGCCATGAAATAAAGGTCAGTAATTTCCTACCACACTTTCAGGATGCTTTGAAATTAAGAAGAATCACATTTCAGTTACAAAGACTTCCTTCAGAATTAATCATGTAGTTGCAACTTCCCTGGAAATAGACAGAAGCATATATGAAAAGTGCCCGTTAGCCGGGGAGCAATTTGTTGGTGTTTAAAATCTGTACAGAGGTTGAGAAGGCAAAGCTGCATGTGCACAAGGTCACTGATGCAATAATGTGCACATTGAATTCGGGTTCTGTGCGAACGATTCTATTTGCAGAGCCGCGCACTTCCCTCCTGGACTGTAGGCCCACAAGCACAAACGGCCGCTTCGCTATTCCGCCCTGCTTCCCCCCCACTTCCTTTCTCCCCTAAATTAAATAGAACATTTACTTCGTACCAAGCATCCTTTTGCTTAGTCGCTAAGTCCTACCTGACTCCTTGCGACCCCAGGGACTGTAGCCCTCCAGGCTTCTTTGTCCGTGGGATTCTCCAGGCTAGAATCCTGGAGTGGAATGCCATGCCCTTCTCCAGGGGATCTTCCCTAACCAGGGATCGAACTCCCGTCTCCTGCAATTTCTGCGTTGGCATGCAGGTTCTTTACCACAGAGCCACCTGGGAAATCATCAAACATCACGCTGTGACCTATATGACTTCCATGAAATGTCAAACCTAAAGGAAGGCATCAGATCAAATCAGTCGCTCAGTCGTGTCCGACTCTTTGCGACCCCATGAACTGCCGCACGCCAGGCCTCCCTATCCATCACCAGCTCTCAGAGGTCACTCAGACTCACATCCATCGAGTCAGTGATGCCATCCAGCCATCTCATCCTCTGTCGTCCCCTTCTCCTCCTGCCCCCAATCCCTCCCAGCATCAGAGTCTTCTCCAATGAGTCAACTCTTCACATGAGGTGGCCAAAATACTGGAGTTTCAGCTTTAGCATCATTCCTTCCAAAGAAATCCCAGGGCTGATCTCCTTCAGAATGGACCGGTTGGATCTCCTTGCAGTCCAAGGGACTCTCAAGAGTCTTCTCCAACACCACAGTTCAAAAGCATCAATTCTTTGGTGCTCAGCCTTCTTCACAGTCCAGCTCTCACATCCATACATGACCACAGGAAAGACCATAGCCTTGACTAGGCGAACCCTTGTTGGCAAAGTGATGTCTCTGCTTTTGAATATGCTATCTAGGTTGGTCATAACTTTCCTTCCAAGGAGTAAGCGTCTTTTAATTTCATGGCTGCAGTCACCATCTGCAGTGATTTTGGAGCCCAGAAAAATAAAGTCTGACACTGTTTCCACTGTTTACCCATCTATTTCCCATGTAGTGATGGGACCAGATGCCATGATCTTCGTTTTCTGAATGTTGAGCTTTAAGCCAACCTTTTCACTCTCCACTTTCATTTTCATCAAGAGGCTTTTGAGTTCCTCTTCACTTTCTGCCATAAGGGTGGTATCATCTGCATATCTGAGGTTATTGATATTTCTCCCGGCAATCTTGATTCCAGCTTGTGTTTCTTCCAGTCCAGCATTTCTCATGATGTACTCTGCATATAAGTTAAATAAACACGGTGACAATATACAGCCTTGATGTACTCTTTTTCCTATTTGGAACCAGTCTGTTGTTCCATGACCAGTTCTAACTGTGGCTTCCTGACCTGCATACAGATTTCTTAAGAGGCAGATCAGGTGGTCTGGTATTCCCATCTCTTTCAGAATTTTCCACAGTTTATTGTGATCTACACAGTCAAAGGCTTTGGCATAGTCAATAAAGCAGAAATAGATGTTTTTCTGGAACTCTCTTGCTTTTTCCATGATCCAACGGATGTTGGCAATTTGATCTCTGGTTCCTCTGCCTTTTCTAAATCCAGCTTGAACATCAGGAAGTTCACGGTTCACATATTGCTGAAGCCTGGCTTGGAGAATTTTGAGCATTACTTTACTAGCGTGTGAGATGAGTGCAATTGTTCGGTAGTTTGAGCATTCTTTGGTATTGCCTTTCTTTGGGATTGGGATGAAAACTGACCTTTTCCAATCTTGTGGCCACTGCTGAGTTTTCCAAATTTGCTGGCATATTGAGTGCAGCACTTTCACAGCATCATCTTTCAGGATTTGGAATAGCTCCACTGGAATTCCATCACCTCCACTAGCTTTGTTCGTAGTGATGCTTTCTAAGGCCCACTTGACTTCACATTCCAGGATGTCTGGCTCTAGGTCAGTGATCACACCATCGTGATTATCTGGGTCATGAAGCTCTTTTTTGTACAGTTCTTCTGTGTATTCTTGCCACCTCTTCTTAATATCTTCTGCTTCCGTTAGGTCCATACCATATCTGTCCTTTATCGAGCCCATTTTTGCATGAAATGTTCCTTTGGTATCTCTGATTTTCTTGAATAGATCCTTAGTCTTTCCCATTCTGTTGTTTTCCTCTATTTCTTTGCATTGATCGCTGAAAAAGGCTTTCTTATCTCTTCTTGCTATTCTTTGGAACTCTGCATTCAGATGTTTATATCTTTCCTTTTCTCCTTTGCTTTTCGCTTCTCTTCTTTTCGCAGCTATTTGTAAGGCCTCCCCAGCCAGCCATTTTGCTTTTTTGCATTTCTTTTCCATGGGGATGGTCTTGATCCCTGTCTCCTGTACAATATCACGAACCTCATTCCATAGTTCATCAGGCACTCTATCCATCAGATCTAGGCCCTTAAATCTATTTCTCACTTCCACTGTATAATCATAAGGGATTTGATTTAGGTCATACCTAAATGGTCTAGTGGTTTTCCCTACTTTCTTCAGTTTCAGTCTGAGTTTGGCAATAAGGAGTTCATGGTCTGAGCCACAGTCAGCTTCTGGTCTTGTTTTTGCTGATTGTATAGAGCTTTTCCATCTTTGGCTGCAAAGAATATAATCGATCTGATTTCATACTAAAGATATAATCTCATGACTATTACCTACGTCCTTACAACAGATGATTTTCTGGGAGGATTAGAGACCCTGATCCTCCCGTGACCTTTCTTCTCTCATGAAAGGGACCCCCATCCTCTGAATCATACCAGCAGGGCTCTCTCCTCTCTCCTTGACATGGAGCCTCTAAACAAGCGACGTCCATCACACCCCATAGTCCCTGCTGACTGCTCCCTCCTGTTCATCCTCCTCTTCCTGACCATGGGGGTCTCGTCTCTCACCTGCATTTCATTCCCTGTAAAACCAGTCACGTCTCCCCTCCAGTATGGTCTTGACATTCGTTTTTTGAGACCATATATGTACCGAAGGCGTGATATGTCACCGCGCTGGTCACTGTGTTAGGTTTGTTTCAGCACATATATCTGACCTTGTCTCTCCTCTTTCTCAGGCTTAGAAACCTCTGCTGACCTCAACATCTGAGGCCAAGGTCAAGCTCTTCACCGTGGTATGTCTGGTCTTTAGACTGAGCCCCACCTTTTTCCTGTCTCTCTCCACCCTCTTTGCTCCTTCCCTCCCTTCTTTCCTTCTTCCTCTATTTCTTTCTTTCTTTTTCTTTCTCCCTTTCTTCCTCGCACTTTTCCGCATTTCTCTCCAGCCTCCGCCTATGCTTCCCTTACCAAACCTATCCGTGCCTCTAGATCTCTTCAAAGGCCGGTCTCTGTGCTTCTCCTTTATTCTCCGACACAGTTCTACCAACCTTTTAAGACCCAGTTCTGCTTCTTCCATGTGGGAGTCTCTCCTGACTGCCCACCTGGTTTACGCCTCTGTTTTGCACAATTGTGCTGTATTTACACTTGGCCTCTGGCATTAGGCATCAAGCTCTTTGGGCATGAGACTCTTTCTCGTTTATTTTTGTGTCCTGACGCCGATCTGTGGGGAAATAGCCCAAGATGGCATCAGTCAGGCTCTCTCACCCTACAGCTGGTAAACAGTGACTGCCTGGCTATGTAAGAGCTGGGATCACATACAGCAATGTGCATGCATGTCACATCGTCCCTGCTTAGCCACAGCTTTTGTTCTGTAAAGGTGTACAAGCCCCACCTGAGAAACCCTTTTTGCTGCTGTGCCAGCCTGGAGAGAATAAACATGTCTGCAGTTTCTATGGCTCCTGAGATTTCTTCCAGCTTCCCTGCTTGCGCCTTGCTTACCTTGGATTCAGTGGACAGTGAGACACTATTTCACTGCTGGCACATAGTAGATGCCAAATAAAACCCGAACATATGGCCCACTGACTTAATGAACGGACATGTGGTTTGTTTTCACTCATCAATCAGTTGCCAAATGTTTTTTCACAGCTTCACTAGGAAGAAGATTATTTTGTGGTTGATTTTTGAATATCCTAGGAGAGTGGAAATGTCTAGCCAGTGTCCCACAAAGACTCTGAGACAATGGAGGTTTATCTGGGGAGGTGTTCCCTGCCCGTCCCCATCCTGCTTGGAGGGCTGAGCGGCTAGTGAGCATCTGATGTGTCTGGGAGCCGGAGGATGAGGCAGACTGAGGGGAAGAAGCTTTGCTTACAGAGATTTCCCAGGTGGCTCAGGGTAAAGAATCCGCCGGTCAGTGCAGGAGACACAGGAGATGAGGTTCGTTCCCAGAGTCCGGAAGATCCCCTGGAGGAGGAAATGGCAACCCACTCTAGTATTCTTGCCTGAGAAATCCCATAGATGGAGGAGCCTGGTGGGCCACAGTCCATGGGGTCACAAAAGAGTCGGACACGACTAAGTAACTGAGCACGCATGCAGCTTTATTTGCAGGGCTAAGTGAGGACAAGATGGTCTGCTGCTGCTGCTGCTAAGTCGCTTCAGTTGTGTCCGACTCTGTGCGACCCTATAGACGCCAGCCCACCAGGCTCCCCTGTCCCTGGGATTCTCCAGACAAGAACACTGGAGTGGGTTGCCATTTCCTTCCCCAGTGCGTGAAAGTGAAATCGCTCAGTCATATCTGACCCTTAGTGACCCCAAGGACTGCAGCCCACCAGGCTCCTCCGTCCATGGGATTTTCCAGGCAAGAGTACTGGAGTAGGGTGCCATTGCCTTCTCCACAAGATGGTCTCTGGGTACACAAATCTTACAACTCATATTTCCTTCCCAGCATGAGTGCCTTCTGAAACTCACCTGGTTTTCCCTTCAAAATCTGGCCCTGTGAGACAGATTATCCCACCACAGTTTACAGACTAAGAGGCCCTGGGGGGCACAGTTTTCTGTGCTGTTCCCCTCTATCAGGCCTTTCATTTGTGTTGTATTTCTGGAGCTCGCAGGCACTGCACCTAGAGGTTGCTGCTGCTGCTAAGTCGCTTCAGTCGTGTCCGACTCTGTGCGACCCCATAGACGGCAGCCCACCAGGCTCCCCTGTCCCTGGGATTCTCCAGGCAAGAACACTGGAGTGGGTTGCCATTTCCTTCTCCAATGCATGAAAGTGAAAAGTGAAGGTGAAGTCTCTCAGTCATGTCCGACTCTTGGCGACCCCATGGACTGTAGCCTACCAGGCTCCTCTGTCCATGGGATTTTCCAGGCGAGAGTACTGGAGTGGGGTGCCATTGCCTTCTCCGGCACCTGGAGGTTTGGTGAGCCTAACTCACTTCCTGAGATGTGACGGGCATGAACACCTGAGCGCCTGCCTCTGCTTCTGGGTCAGGAGGCAGGATGGCCCCACGTCTACTCCTCAAGCTGCATGGCAGAGACTTAGTGCCTGCAGGAGAGAAAAGCCCCTTCCCACCCCCCAAGCTTAGCCTCCCACAAGGTGATGCATTTTCATTGGTCTATGTGAGCAGTTTCTGTCTTCTGTTGTCTTCTCACTTGACAATTGAAAATTCCAGTTAATTTGTGTTTTAGAACAAGAGGTTCAATTAATTCATTAAATGATAAATGTAGGAAAGGTTGGGTACTGTTATTACTGCTCAGATCCACCTGTTCCACCCCCCCACCCCCACCTCCACTGTGAACAGCCAGGCTGGTGCCCCTTAGCATCTTGTTCTCCCAAAGTGAGATGACTGGTGAGGATTAGGATAAATCTGTGGCCGAAGCACAGACACTCAGGCCAGGAACACTTTCTCTGTCCGGCAGGACGGCCCTGTAAGGTCAATATTGCATGTGAAAGCAGCTTCCCTTTGAATAGGGCTTCCCTGGTGACTCAGATGGTAAAGAATCTGCCTGCAATGTGAGGAGACCTGGGTTCAATCCCTGGGTCAGGAAGATCCCTTCGAGGAGGACATGGCAACCTACTCAAGTATTCCTGCCTGGAGAATCCCATGGACAGAAGAGCCTGCTAGGCTATAGTCCATGGGGTTGCAAAGATTTGGACATGACTGAGTGACTAACACTTTCTCTTTCAGACTTCGCTTTGAATATGACAAATACATTATGCAGAAGACCACAGGGAACCCGTGGGTTCCTGGAATAAGTACTAAGAACTGAAGCAGTCATCTTTCCCGCAACTGCAAATTTGACAACTGAACTGTCTGACTAATACCGAGCACACATAGTGACCTGCGGAGGTCAATAGCTGGGCTTCGTTAAGCTCTGTACTGACCGCTTACATTTTCTAAATGAGGAAGAAATGGCCAGATGGGAAAATTCAATTGCACCTGGACCAAATTGTTTTATTTTTTAAAGGATGATTTAATTGCATATGGTCAATGAAGACTCTCTTTTTGAAAATTTGGTTTTAGGTTAATTTCATTCACTAGAATTATTCCTATGGAGATCAATGTTTTTTTAGGGAAATTAGGGTGACAAATGGAGAAGGCAATGGCACCCCACTCCAGTACTCTGGCCTGGAAAATCCCATGGATGGAGGAGCCTGGTGGGCTACAGTCCATGGGGTCACTAAGAGTCAGACACGACTGAGCGACTTCACTTGGACTTTTCACTTTTATGCATTGGAGGAAATGGCAACCCACTCCAGTGTTCTTGCCTGGAGAATCCCAGGGACAGGAGAGCCTGGTGGGCTGATGTCTATGGGGTCACACAGAGTCGGACACAACTGAAGTGATTTAGCAGCAGCAGCAGCAGGGTGACATAGACATTTTCATTCATCTGTAATTCTTGGGCTAAGTTGTTTTTAGGAAGTAGAGATAGTGCAGAGAAATGGGAGAGTCTGTAGACCATAACCCGCCAGGCTCCTCTGTCCATGGGATTCTCCAGGCCAGAATACTGGAGTGGGTTGCCTTGCCCTCCTCCAGGGGATCTTCCCAACCCAGGGATCGAACCCACATCCCTTGCATCTCCTGCCTTGGCAGGTGGGTTCTTTACCACTAGACCCACCTGGGAAGCTCTACCTGTCATGCCTATAATGTAGTCCACGGGGTCGCAAGGAGTCGGACACGACTGAGTGCCTGAATTGAACTGATAATGTATTATCTAGAATTCCAGTGTTCACTTGCGTAAAGTGGGGATAGTAAGTCATGAAAGAAACTCAGTCAAGTGCCGCTTGATATATGTTATAGTTTCTCTCCATTTTTTTACATTGGTCACATCTACACTTAATAGTAACTTATTTTAGCAACTCGCCATTTTCAAATCTTTCTTAAAAATAACAGGTCTCTTCTTGTGCTTGTATTTTCCTATTTAATCAGGTTGCATCATGACAGTAACCAGTACAACAGGCAATGCGCATACGTGTGGTGGAACACGGCTGCTTCTTGTCAAGCACACGCCCTGTGGGAGCGGAAGGGCCCCCTCCAGAACAGGGCTGCTGCCCAGCTGCACACGTGAGCTCCTTATGTAATTCAAAATTGTCTAGAGACCGAATTAGAAAGGGAAGAGAAAGGGGTGAAATCAATTTTAATACTGTAGTATGTTTAACTCAGTACATCACTTCATTGGCTACATTGATTAGTCACAAAAATGAGATCCTTTTTTCTTTTTACTTTTATCTTGCTTTTTAAAAAAATTTGTTGGAGCATAGTTGCTTTACAATATGTGTTAGTTTCTGCTGTACAACAAAGTGAATCAGCCACAGCATATATATATATCCCCTCTTTTGGGGATTTCCTTCCCATTTAGGTCAGCACAGAGCCCTGAGTAGTGTTCCCTGTACTGTACAGTAGATTCTCATTAGTTATCTATTTTATACGTAGTGTATATACGTAGTGGTGTATATATGAATAGTATCAGTGGTGTATACATGAATGACTGAGATTTTTCATTCTTTTTCTTTCATATGATATCTTCAAATCTGGTGTATATCTCATACTTGCACCCCATCTCAATTCAGACTCCAATTAAACTCCCTGCAAGTTATTTAACTTATATGCAGAGTATATCATGCAAATGTCCAGTATCCACATGGGCTTCGTGTCCACCGTACTGGAGAATGCAGCCTAAGGCTTAGCCCATTACTCACAGGTGGTCAGCACGCCATGGGTCTTGGTCCTTATTGTGAAAGAGGAGTGGGCAGCTGTGGTCCATCCAGTGAGGCAGGGAAGGGGGTGGTCTGCTGAGGCAGGTGGTTCCAGGCCTGAGGCATAAGGACGGTCCTATTGAGAATCTGCTCCAGGTGGCCATGACATTTTGTGACATCCCATAAACCACCTCACTTGATCCTCGAGACAGTACCTGAAGGAAAGTGCTGGAAACCAGAAGCAGGGACGCAAAGTGACTTGTTGGTCGTCACAAGGCAACTGAACAGTGCAGCCATTTAAAAGCTACATTTTACAGAAAGGAATGAAACTGTGTCGTTTGTAGCGATGCAGATGGACCTAGAGCCTGTCTGTCATGCAGAATGAAGAAATGTAGAAAGAGAAAAACATATACATTAATGCATGTCTGTAGGATCTAGAAACATGGTAAAGATGAGCCTGTTTGCAGGGCAGGAGTAGAGGCACAGAGGCAGAGGACGGACCTGTAGACGCAGCAGGGGAAGGAGAGGGTGGGGTGAATCGAGAGGGCAGCACGGACATATGTGCATCAACTTGTGCAAAATAGACAGCTAGTGGGGACCTGCTGTGGAGCCCCAGGTGCTCAGCTTGGAGCTCTGTGATCCCCTAGAGGGGTGGGCTAGGGGTTGGGAGGGAGGCTCAAGACGGAGGGGATATATGTATACAGGTAGCTGACTCACTTTGTTGTACAGCAGAAATTAACAATGTTGAAAAGCAATTGTACTCCAATTAAACTCCCTGCAAGTTATTTAACTTATATGCAGAGTATATCATGCAAGATCCCAGACTGGATGCAGCACAAGCTGGAATCAAGATTGCCGGGAGAAACACCAATAATCTCAGATATGTAGATGATACCACCCTATGGAAGAAAGTGAAGAGGAACTAAAGAGCCTCTTGATGAAGGTGAAAAAAGCTGACCTAAAATTCAACGTTCAACAAACTAAGATCATGGCATCCAGTCCCACTTCATGGTAAATAGATGGGGAAAAAATGGAAACACTGAAAGACTTTATTTTCTTGGGCTCCAAAATCACTGTGGACAGTGACTGCAGCCATGAAACTAAAAGATGCTTGTTTCTTGGAAGAAAATCTATGACAAACCTAGACAGTGTATTAAAAAGCAGAGACATTAACTTACCAACAAAGGTCTGTATAGTCCAAGCTATGATTTTTTCAGTAGTCATGTATGGATGTGAGAGTTGGACCATAAAAATGCCTGAGTGCTGAAGAATTGATGTTTTTGAACTGTGATGCTGAAGAAGACTCTTGAGAATCCCTTGGACAGGAAGGAGCTCAAACCAGTTGATCCTAAAGGAAATCAACTCTGAATCTTCATTGGAAGGACTGATACTGAAGCTGAAACTCCAATCCTTTGGCCACCTGATGTGAAGAGCCAAGTCATTGGAAAAGACTCTGATGTTGGCACAGATTGAAGGCAGGAGGAGAAGGGGACGACAGAGGATGAATGGTTGGATGGCGTCACAGATTTGATGGACATGAGTTTGAGCTAATTCCAGGAGACAGTGAAGGACAGAGAAGCCTGGAGTGCTGCCGTCCACGGGCTCACACAGAGGCGGACTGAACAACAACTCGGTGGCTCGAAAGAGCAGAAATAAACCTCTTCTGCTTCTGGAAGCCAGAGATGGGCTGAGTCAAGGTGTGGGCACGCTGTTTACGCTCAGGAGCGGGAGTCTGCTCCCCTGCCTCTTGGAACTTGTGACAGCTGCTGGCACTTCTCTGCGTGTGGCCACACTGCTCCAATTCTGCTCCTTGGGTCTCGTGACTGGCTCCTTTTTGATCTGTCCTCAAATCGCCTGTGGCCTCCCGTTTTATAAGAACGCTGGTATTTACACTGAGTGTCCATCCAGACATTCCAGGTAATGGTCCCATCTGAAGGTCTGTAACGTCACCCCAGACACAAAGTCCCTTTCATCATGTATCGTGACAGCCACAGGTCCCAGGATTAGACCTGGACACCTTCAGGGGCTGTTACTCAGTTCACCACATGCATTTTGAAGGAAGGGATGATACTTAACCCTTTTAAAAATCATCTTACACCTGAGTGAGTGTTATACTTAAATAAGTAAGACTTACATACTTCGCGGGACTTCCCTGGTGGTCCAAGGGCTAAGACTCTGCTTCCGTGCTTCTACTGCAAGAGGTAAGGGTTCAATCCCTGTCTAGGAACTAAGAGCTCACTTGCCCTGCATGGTGTGGCTGAAACAAACAAAAACACATCTCTGATTAGACTGGGTTTACACAAAAATAAAGACATAATTAATTAACCTCACTTAAAAATAAATGCTTTGTCAGTTTTACTATGGGGCTCTAATGATAAGGTTTCTGTGTAGTAAAGAGCATAACCAGGCTTGGCTTATTTGTAGGCAAAGTTACAGTTGGTGCAGAAACGTGTAAGATGAGTCAGTTTAGGAAAGAAATTAACTTCTAATCCCAAAGAGCCTTGAGTTATTTATATATTTATTTTGCTTCGACTATATTCATATTCTTATTGGTGTATTGTTGATTTATAACGTTTTGGATGTACAGTAAAGTGACTCATTTTAGTTTAGTGATTCTTTTTCAGCTTCTTTTTCATTACAGTTTATTACAAGGTATTGAGTACAGTTCTACAGTACCTACTCTACCGTAGGTCCTTGTTTATTTTATATGTAGTCACGTGTATGTTAACACCAAATTCCACAAAGGAATCTAGCTGAGCAGCTGTATGAAGGAAAGGTAGAAATCTCTCTGGCAAAGCCCACAGCAAGAGAGGGAAAGCTGGCAGAAGAGGGTCCAGGCAGAGGTGACGAAGGCTGAGAATTTGCTAGAACTAAGGGAAAAGAGTAAGCCATTGGTGCCAGAAATGAGGTTATGAGGGTGAGATAGGAATGCGGACCTTACACTTAAAGTTTTTAACACAAAGCTTCACATAGAACAAGAAGAAACACACCACTTAATTAATGAATAAATCAATGATGAAAATCAGTGAGCAGAGGATACGTGGTATGTTTCGATATTGATATTTCTGGATTTTTTCCAAAAGTTTCTGTACATGTGGATGATGTATTTATACACAGCTCTCATCGAGGTAAAACCGATTTTGAAGGAATGAGAAGTATCTCTGTGGCCCCACGCTGCACAAAGTGATCTGTGCCTACTCAGATCTCGGTCTGTGACTCGTCTGCTGCACAGACTCATCACTATAGTCACATTTGTGGGTTGAGGGATGTGCCCACCCTTGGCGACAGAGATTCTGGGCTGATAAGAGTCCTGGGTGATGGTTTACCATCTTCTTCCTTTTCTCCATTTACTTACATTTTACTTCAGTATCCAGATGAAGGACTGCCCTAGAATTGGGAGGAATTCTCAGAATCCACTTCTAAATGCAAAGCACAACAAATAAATAAATAAATAAATACGACAAATAAAGAAGGTGGGCTCAGGGGCTGGTTTTGATCTGTTCTCCGGCGCGGCAGTAGCTGATTTTGTTGGGCTCTCAGGGGACGCAGGATGGGGGGCACATGAAAGCTGGCTTTTAAAATTTTTCCTTAAAGGAGCCTCTGCAACCAGATGAAATTGCTTCAGAAGAGAAGGGCTCTCTTCCTAAAGCATGAAAAAGGTAAAAGGCGACGAAATCAAAGTAAGGAAGAGGGGAAAACATTAGAATAAAAGGCTCACATGTAAGGGAATGTCACTCGGGCTGAGGGAATAGACGGTGAGTGAAGTGGAGAAATACTGGAGACCACAGAAAACAAAAGGCCTTTGAAGGGACTGGCATCATGAAAAGAAGGAGGCTGTTTGCTTAACAAGAAGGATTTGCGTTCAGTCTAAACTAGATGAGACGAAGCAGGAAAATAAAGAATGAGCTTCCACTCTGTTTCGTGTCTATGGACTGTAGCATTACCTCTAAATCTCTCTGTACGTCGGCTGTGCAGAAGAGGCTCAGCCTTGAACTTGGGTTGAAAAGGCCTCATATGAACAAGCAGTATTGGATTCAAATTCTAGAACTGCCTTTCTGAGAGACCTTAGGTGAGTCACAGTGATTTTCTCCCATTTCAAATTCGCCCCCTCCTGTGGCAACAGGGACCTGTATGGAGGCGTGACTTTAAAACTGAGTTGGGGAAAAACGGGAATATCTGTAAACACCGTCAGTGGGAATTGGAATATACTTCTGGCTTTAGTTCTACCAAGACCATGTTCAGTTCGCCATGTGGCCCTGTGGAAATGTTGAAGGCGGTGACAAAGAGAATTCAAATTGTGTATATACTATGGCTATGGCCAAGAGAAAAAGAGGAAATAACTGATATGGTAGAGACAATGACTATTTTTTCTTTGTGTCATTTTAACATCATTTATGCAATCTTTTGAGTGTTAGAGAAAAAGATACGTCAACACACAGCTGCTAGGATGTAGAAGTGGTGTTTTCTTCCTTCAGTTTGTCAAGTCCTCACTCCACATACAGTTAGAAAATATTTAAGTGACCGATTTCTGGTACTCACCTTATGTCAGAGGGAACCTTGCCCTGACACAGGAGAGATGAGATTCTTTGAGGAGAAACTGGTGGCAAAGCCATGTATTACCATGATTTATCCCTCTTGTTTATAACACTTATATCTGTTAACAGACCCTCCCTGACCCCAATTTCTGTGCAAAATCAAAGCCCAGATCCTGTGCAGGGGATCCCCTTAGGAGGGTTTCTTGAGTAGCTCCAGGAAGGTGCATTCCTAAATTATCTCCTTTCTTGAGGAGCTATTCCTTTGTCTTAAGAATTCCCTTTCTTGGGGCTTTCCTGGCAGACCAGCGGCTAAGACTCTGCTCTCCCAATGTAGGGGCAAGGGTTCAAGCTTGCTTGGTGAACTAGATCCCACATGCAGCAACTAAGAATTCACACGCCACGATTAAAGATTCTGGTGCAGCAGCTAAGACCCAGTGCAGCCTTCCCTTTCTTCAAGATTTTCTTTGAAAATGTGAATAATCCTGAAAACAGTAATGTAGAAAATCACCAAATCTGACCTTAACATTCTGCATCTTGCTATTTTAACTCTGCGCCCTTTTCCCAGACCACTTGACTGCCTGATTCTAGCTTTCCACTTTCCAAACTCTCTTCTCCTATGGTTCCAGTTCTCTTTCTAAATTCAGATTAAATGTATTCTTCACATTCTAACACCCATTGCCTGAGGCAGATTTTCTTTCAAATTGAGGTTACGGTCCATTTGGTGGGTTATAACAGACCTTCACAAAATGAAAGAAGGTTAAATAGGATTGAAATATCAGTATTTTCACAAACTGAAGGGTTACATTTTGTTATGCAAAACTTTTATTTATTGCATGTACATTTTGCACCTCAATACACATAGAAAGCATTTCCTGCTACATTGTGGTTGGAAATTGAAACCCACTGGCCTAGGGGCCTCCCTTGTGGTCCAGGGGCTAAGACTCCAGGCTCCTGCTGCAGGGGGACTGGGATCAATCCCTGGACAGGGAACTAGACCCCACATGCCACAACTGAAGATCCTGCATGCGGCATCTAAGACAAGCGCAGCCAAATAAATAAATTTTTAAAAGGAGAGAATATATCTCAAAAAAAGAAAAACAAAAGAAAAAACAGAAACACCCTATTACAAGAAAAAAAAAAAAAAAAGAAAGCCACTGGCCGGCAGGATGCAGTGGATACTCGGGGCGTTTGGGCTCTTTCCCAGGTGGGCTCCTCCCTGCGTTTCCAGCCGTGCCTCTCCTCCCCATCCTTTAAAACATGGGCTCTAACCGAGTGGCGCCCTCTCTGGGCTCTTTGAACATATCGCGCGTCTTGGTGCCGCCGCTCCCGTTTCTCTGCTCCATGAACCTGGAAGGGCTGGTTCACGTATCCCCTCCTCCACGTTCCTCGCCGGCAGAATCAGGCACTTCCTGTCGCCTTTTGGCGCGCACGCGCTCTCTTTCTCAGCGCACATACCACATCCGGTTCTATTTTGTGCGTCCTCTCTCTGCCACGAGAGACTCCTCCGAGAACAGCCCTCTGTGAGAACCTTCCACTCTCTATGTCCACGAGGAAGCGAGGCAGAAACGCAAGGGACATCATCAGTTCAGTTCAGTCGCTCAGTCGTGTCCGACTCGTTGCGACGCCATGAACCGCAGCACGCCAGGCCTCCCTGTCCATCACCAACTCCCGGAGTTCACTCAGACTCACCTCCATTGAGTCAGTGATGCCATCCAGCCATCTCATCCTCTGTCGTCCCCTTCTCCTCCTGCCCCCAATCCCTCCCAGCATCAGAGTCTTTTCCAGTGAGTCAACTCTTCACATCAGGTGGCCAAAGTACTGGAGTTTCAGCTTCAGCATCAGTCCTTCCAAAGAACACCCAGGGTTGATCTCCTTTATAATAGACTGGTTGGATCTCCTTGCAGTCCAAGGGACTCTCAAGAGTCTTCTCCAACACCACAGTTCAAAAGCATCAATTCTTCTGCGCTCAGCTTTCTTCACAGTCCAGCTCTCACATGCATACATGACCACAGGAAAAACCATAGCCTTGACTAGACGAACCTTTGTTGGCAAAGTAATGTCTCTGCTTTTGAATATGCTATCCAGGTTGGTCATAACTTTCCTTCCAAGGAGTAAGTGTCTTTTAATTTCATGGCTGTAGTCACCATCTGCAGTGATTTTGGAGGCCCCCAAAATAAAGTCTGACACTGTTTCCACTATTTCCCCATCTATTTCCCATGAAGTGATGGGAGCAGATGCCATGATGTTAGTTTTCTGAATGTTGAGCTTTAGGGAAATCATGACTTGTATAAGGGAAATCATAACTTGTATAAAATATAGAAAAATACATTGGTTTCATAATTATGGGATTTTGAGGAAACCTTGAGGAAAGCAATAGGATTAAGGCCGTGGATGGGAAGGACATTTCTACCCAACTGACAGTGGTTGAGAATTCCATAAGAAAGATGTGAGGAAGGTAAATCACAGAAGGTCAGCTTAAAAAAAAAAAAGAGCTGTTTAACTTGTTTATTTTGTATTTGTTTATTTGGCCGTGTGGGGACTTAGCTGTGGCACACAGGATCTTTCATTGCAGTGCACAGACTCTCTTCTTGTGGCCTGAGGGCTCAGTAGTCACTCATCGGCTTGTGAGGTCATAGTTCCCCAACCAAGGACTGAACCCGCATCTCCTGCCTTGCAAAGCGGATGCTTAACCACTGGACCACAAGGGAAGTTCCCAGAGAGTTAGTTGGGTGCGTGAAAAATTTTTACATAAACTTCTCATTCTTTATATTCCAAGTCAAGGATATTTGTTATTTTCAATATTTTCACTGAGCATATTTAATGAAATGTCTGTGGCATAAAGTACCTGGTAATGATTTCTGATAGACTAGAGATTACTCCATGAGTTGGGAAGGTCCCCTGGAGAAGGAAATGACAACCCACTCCAGTATTCTTACCTGGAGAATCCTGTGGACAGAGGAACCTGATGGGCTGCAGTCTATGGGGTCTTGAAGAATCGGACATGACTGAGCGCACACACACACACAGATTACCCAATGCATCTTGATATCTCAAGTATTTTGTCCTTTTCCTTAAGTTACAAATGTTATTTTTGTTTACCTTCTTTCCAATTTGCATTGTTATGGGTATAAAATTAATTTTATTTAAACAATGTAAATAATTTCTAAATTTCACAGTTAATTTCTTGTGAGAAGAAAAACGAACACAAGGTTAACCAATAACCATTTCTGCACCTGACAAACTTAATCCAGATCAGAGCTCTGGTTTCCTAATATCCGCACTGATGCTCGTTAGCACAGTTCACTAGAGATTTGTGTGTTTGGGTGTTTTCACTTCTGCCATTGAAATGGGTTATTCTTTTCAGTCCTTACTTATCAGTAATCATCAAGCCTATGGCTTATCTAATTTGAGACGAATGAAGCAGAACTAGATTAATTCCAGAGGGGATTAGAAGTAATAAGGACAAAAACCTTGTGTTCAAATTTTATATTTAATAAAAGCCCAAAACAAATTAAAATATAGATACTGTATATTGCTCCATTCAAATCATTTTAAGGAGAAAAACAACCTCAGATCTTTGGTAGCAAAATCTCTCTTTCCCTGTCTTGACATTATAAAATGTTTATAAAATATGGTGGCACTTTTGTTCTTAATTTTCTCCTGCATTTTCCATCACTGTGGCTCCCTACCCCACCCCTCACGCCCGCCCCCCTGCCCCCCGACACACAGACACCACCTTTTGCTGTGGTGGCTTTTCAGTTTTTCCTTATTTCTGTCTCTTCCTTTTTGTTTATCTCCAATTTTCCCCTCTTCCTCCCCCTCCCTCCGTTTTCTCTCTCTTCCCACCTTGCAGTGTTGTTTAAGCATGCTGTAAACTTATTCATTCCCCAAAGGCAAAACCAGCTATCTGAGCAACACTTTGTCAGCATAATACATTTACAGAATGCATATTTATGAACCTTTGAGCTTTTATTGTTCCACAGGGCAAATAAAAAACATGAAAAGTAGCAATATAGTGTTTCAAAGGTCCCTCAAGGAAAACAAAGTAGCTGGAAATAAATTTGGAAAGAGATTCTTCTGTACAAACAGATCCTTGAATTGGTTCTTACAAAAGGCTGAAGAGTAGGACCGTTTTTGTTTTTCCCCCTACTAAGACTTAGGAAATTTTAAACTTTTTAATAGGTCTAGCCGCTTACAATTTGGAAAAGAAAATAATTTTAAAAGAGGATTGGACATAAATGTTTACAATCTAGAGAATCTTAAAACAGCATGTTGCATTTGGCTATAATAAAGAGGAGAAAGATGGGGGCCGAAATTGAAAAGCCCATCTTGCCTCCAAATTGCCTTCCAGCATGGAGTCAAACTAAATGAGCCAGATTAAAGAGCTAGGGAGTAGAAATGAAAATCTTATAAAATGTCTTTTGAGAGTCTTATTTTCATTGATCTTAGCAGAGTAATCGAATTCTCATCATGTTCCCCAACTCCCCAAAATGAACAGATTATTAATATTTAATGCTTGGTGGGGAAGTGGCCACAGGACCCACCCACTGTGTTCAGACAGAGTGAGATAAACCTAGGAAGGTGAGACGCCTGGAGGTGAGAATTCTGAAGAATTCTAATGGGGACTCCAAGCCCCAGTTCTGATTTAGATATCAAGGTGGGGGTGTATGCTCTTTTCGGAATCATCTCTGTCCTTCAGTACACTCCATTTATGGATGCCATGTACTTCAAACTCTCAACAGACTGAATGGCATATATCCAAAAGTTGTGTCTAAGAAGCATCAAAGTGGAGCCTTTGGTTTTGAACCTGCAATTCTGAGGCTCTTGCAGTTTGAACAGTTAGTAATGCCAGACCCTACAACAATGAGCCCAAAGTCAGTCTTTAATCACTGGGCAAACAGGTCTTGGCAATGGGCTGTACCGAAATAAGGAACTGAATTCCAGAGAACAGAGTGAAACTAGGTTCTAAGTTGGGCTTCCCAGGTAGCTCAGTGGGTGAAGAATCTGCCTACAATGCTAGGGCCTCAGCAGACACAGGTTTGATCCCTGTGTTGGAAAGATACCATGGGGAAGGAAATGGCAACACACTCCAGTATTCTTGCCTGGGAAATCTCATGGACAAAGGAGCCTGGTGGGCTACAGTCCATGGGGTCTCAAAGAATTGAACATGAGTGGGCACAAGAACAGGTTCTAAGTTCCACGTGAAGTGGGAAGAATCGTAGGCTCCTTGGATTCAGAATGTTCCAGGATTTAATTTCCACTGGAGAATGAGTGCCAGGGAAGAACACAACCCTGAGGACTGCGTTCATCTCCCCATCATGTCTCCCCCATATGTTTAAGCCCCTGAAAGCACTCAGAGAGAGACATTTTCTAAGGAGGACAGAGGAGGAGGCCTGACCCCAGCCTGACTCCACAGTCTTCACTAACAGTTGTCTTGGCTCCACCTCCTTCATTTCAAGTGGTTTCCTTCCTAACTCTAGACAGGGGCTTCCCTGGTGGCTCAGAGGGTAAAGCGTCTGCCCGCACTGTGGGAGACCCGGGTTCGATCCTTGGGTTGGGAAGATCCCCTGGAGAAGAAAAAGGCAACACACTCCGGTACTCTTGCCTGAAAAATCGCATGGATGGAGAAGCCTCGTGGGCTACAGCCCATGTGGTCACAAAGAGGAGAAGCCTGGTGGGCTACAGCCCATGCGGTCACAAAGAGTGGGACACAACTGAGCTACTTCACTGACTCTAGACAAAGAAGACCCCCAAGTAGTGACCACGGTGAGTCCTAACAACATCCCTGCCAAGCCAAGATGAGGGAGACCTGGTGTTCACACGTAGGTTCCCTGGGGAAAGTGCCATCCCTTAACGCTTACTTTATTAGTAAGAAAACGAGGTCCAGGTGATGATTACAAGTTTCTCATCGTCCGGGAGAAGGCTGGTGAGCACCACGGGAGCAGACCAAGTGAAGCCTCTGCGTGGCCGTATAGCCCGTGTCCAAGGCTCCTGGGACACAGTCGGTAGACAACGAATGTGGACGGGCTTGTGTTAGTCAACCTGAGTTAAGTTTGGCCTCTGTGCCTTACCCTCCTGATTATCACTCAACTAATTCTGATCGCTCATATCATGTTTATCCTTCGGGGCGATTAAACGGCTGTCTCTGTATTTCACTGCACAGAACAAAGGAATTGGTTTTTATGCCTTTGGCATGAAGGCATGTCACTTTTCCTTCTTGTCTCTAGTTTATCTGCTTCTTCCCCTTTCTCTACCTCTGTGGCACAGTTCTATGTGGGACATTAATAATCCTAACAACTGCCTCCAGGAAAACCCACACACAAGGCCACGGGGCATAAATAACCACAGTGTCCCCATCACCTAAAACTCAGGTTTATAAAAAAAAATTTAAGCAGTAATTAAATAATAACTGTTAGCATTCAGAACCATTTAACATGCTGCCTGTAGTATTCATTGAAGGAGATGCTAAGACTGATGGTGCTCAGGAAAAAGAAAGAAGCCACAGTCCTTAAGGAATGCCTCCTAGTAACCAGGAGGTGCCTCTCCTGCTGGGGCGTCTGCCTGTGCTTAGTCACCCAGTCGTGTCCGACTCTTTGTGACCCCGTGGACTGTAGCCTGCCAGGCCCCTCTGTCCAGGGGTTTCTCCAGGTAAGAATACGCAGTGGGTAGCCTATCCCTTCTCCAGCAGATCTTCCTGACCCAGGAATCGAAGCAGGGTCTCCTGCACTGCAGGCAGATTCTTTACCAGTTGAGCTACCAGGGAAGCCCAGGGCATCTGCTTACCTACAGTTTTAAAATATAAAGTCCTGGAACTTCCCTGGTGGTCCAATGGTTAAGACTTCACCTTCCAATGCAGGGGCTCTGGGTTCAGTCCCTGGTCAAGGAGTTAAGATCACACATACTTCATGGCCAAAAACCCAGAATGTAAACAACAGGAGCAATATTGTAACAAGCTGAATAAAAACTTTAAAAGTGGTCTGCTTCAAAAAATAAAATAAAAAATGCAATGTCCTAAAATGATGTATGAAGTCCTGCTTTGTCTCTAGCCTTGACATCTGTTGATTTCCTGAAAAGCAAAACTGTTGGTTGTCTAGTCATGTCTGACTCTTTGGGACCCCATGGACTGTAGCCTGCCAGGCTTCTCTGTTCATGGGATTCTCTAGGCAAGAATACTGGGTAACCATTCCCTTCTCCATGGGATCTTCACAACCCAGGGATTGAACCCAGGTCTCCTGCATTGCAGGCGGATTCTTTACCAGCTGAGCCACCAGAAAAGCCCTCATTTATTTCCTAGACGTCCTCTGTTCTTTGTCCATGCTGAACTACTTTCAACTTTCCAAGTTTAAAATTCCTCTTTCCCCGCGATATTGTGTGAGTTCCATGTACGCAGCAAACTCCTGCTCCTCCCTCAAATGACTGGCTCATGTCCTCCCTCAGAATTTGATCCGACACCAGGGCCCTGCAGAGGTGGAGGAGGCAGCAGCTCTACTGGTCTCTGTTACATCGCCCCTGAACTCGTGTTGTAACTCCAGAACCATGAGTCTCTGGAAAGAAAGGACCACGTGTTGCTCATTTTTACATCACTTGGGTGGGGCACAGCCTGGGTCACATAAAAGGTACTTAGAATGTGTGTTGAATTCATGGCTGGCTGGCTGGATGAAAGATTAAAGTTGTAGTGGGAGACGGCTACTAGTGTGAGCGAGCTCAGAGAAGAAGATGATGATGATGATTTATAGAAAAAGCAGAGATTGGGGTGATAGGGGAGCGCTGTCACCTCCTCCAGCATCAGCTGCTCCCCATGATGTATTTCCAGGCTTCCCAGGAGGTGCTAGTGGTAAAGAACTAGCCCACCAGTCTCCATGATCTGTGAGATCTCCTAGGCAAGAATACTGGAGTAGGTTGCCATTTCCTTCTCCATGGGATCTTCCCAACCCAGGGATCGACCCTGCATCTCTTGAGGCTCCTGCATTATAGGCAAATTGTTCATGCACTGGGCTACCTGGGAGTCATAAGAGACACAGATTTGAGCCTTGGGTGGGGAAGATCCCCTGGAGGAGGAAATGGCAACCCACTCCTGTATTCTTGCCTGGAGAATTTCATGGACAGAGGAGCCTGGGGGGCTACAGTCCATGGGGTCGCAAAGAGTCGAACACAACTTAGTGACTGAGCAGCAACAACAAACAGTTGTGGTTTGAACCACTGAGTTTGAAGGTGGTTTGTTACACAGCAGCAGGTCATGGGAACTTGCAAAAGCCCATTTGTGATTCATTAAATCAACCTTAAGATGATGCCCCAAATGACATATTCTTCAGCAATGATCTGCTAGGATTGATACATGTAAAGCATTGATTACAACTTTCAGAGACCTTTGCATAGACACATTCATCTCTCTTCAAACCACTCTCTTGAGCTTCCCTTGTGGCTCAGCTGATAAAGAATCTGCCTGCAATGCAGGAGACTCTGTTTCGATTCCTGGGTTGGGAAGATCCCCCAGAGAAGGGATGGCTACCTAGACAGCTACCCTCTCCAGTGTTCTTGCCTGGAGAGTCCCCATGAACAGAGGAGCCTGGCGGACTGCTGTCCATGGGGTCACAGAGTTGGACATGACTGAGCAACCAAGCACACTCATGGCTCACTCTTGCCTGCCTGTGGGTGTGTTCTTTATTCTTCTAGCGCTCTGCACACCGGCTCCCTTTTAAGCTACATCTGTGCTTCAAGAGGAATATGTGTTTTTCTGGAATTTACAGCAATAACACTTTGACCTTGGCTGATCCCTGGTATCTAAGGTGTTAGAAAGGGGCTTTTTAATGTTTATCTTGTAATTGGCTCCAAAAAGCAGGCATAGCCTTATGTCGTTTTCAGTGTATAAATTTTGAGAAGAGCTGCTGCTGCTAAGTCGCTTCAGTCGTGTTTGACTCAGTGTGACCCCATAGATGGCAGCCCAATAGGCTCCTCTGTCCCTGGGATTCTCCAGGCAAGAATACTGGAGTGGGTTGCTGCCGGAGTCCAGCCCTGGTGGATCCAGGGAATTCGAAGTGGGGATGGCATTGGCGACGATCAGGAAACCAATTGCTTAATTAAATATGAATTAAAGATATAAAGAATAATAGAATGAGGATAGCTCAGTAGGAAAATTTAGTGGAGAAAGGAGGCTGAATAATTCAGCCAGAAGGTAAGAGAAAGAATGACATGGGTTCACCAAGCTTTGGTGAACAAGGCCCTGCACTTTATTTTTCAAAGTAGTTTTATTATGCATAGAGGATAATGGGGGGAGGGGTGGAGTCATGCAGGGACAGCAGTCTCTGAGCCAGGCTTTCAAACTTATACACAAAAGTTTAGGTGAGTTACATCATCTTCTGGCCCGGAGGCCTGTTAACATTTTAAGAAATTTATTTTTCTCTAAAGGTGATTATTCTAAAGTCAGGCGCCACCCTCCAAAAGCATTGGAGTTGCATTTCTATAGGGCAAAGGTGTGGTGGGTTGTAACAAGAAAAAGAATTAACTCAAGGGTCCAAGGTTACAAACGTTAAAGCTACTACTTACATTTCTATAAACCAATTATATCAATCAATACACTGCCAAGGACACAGTAGGTAAGGGATATGGAGACTTAGCAGCAAACATTGGCCCAAAAAGTGAAAAACCCTTCACCAATACAATTTCTAATCGATCTTTTAACTGCTCAAAGGAATCTGTATTTAGACAGTTTAGAACATCTCATGCCTCTCACAGTTGGGAGGCTCTGAACAATCACATGTGACCAGAAAAACCTATTCAGGCAGGCTAGAGGATTTCCAAAAGAGTTTGTAGGTTGAAACACTGTCAAACCCAGGAATTATTAACTGGAGCTGTAAAAAAAAAAAAAAGTTAATCTTTTTTCAGAGAGAGGTAGTGGGGGACAGCCCCCCGTAAAGTCAGAGGTGTAGGCGAGAGCACAAAGCAGAAAGTAGGCAGACTCTGGTTTTGGGGGTAGATGCTCAAGAATTTCCAGGGGGACTCCTGAGGCTTGATCCTGCCTTTGCATATGCCGAGCCTCCTTCCTCATGACCTTTGTCATGGGCGGAGCTCGCTCCCAGCAGGTTGCCATTTCCTTCTCCAATGCATGAAAATGAAAAGTGAAAGTGAAGTCGCTCAGTTGTGCCCGACCCTCAGCGACCCCATGGACTGCAGCCCACCAGGCTCCTCCGTCCATGGGATTTTCAAGGCAAGAGTACTGGAGTGGGTTGCCATCGAGAAGAGCAGCGTCTGACAACTCGTGGGAACAACTTGGTTCATAGAATCACCCGTCCACATGCTACTCGATTTTTCGACGATGTTTCAGGCATGTTAAGTTGGAAATTTTGGTGAAGGAGAAATTGAAATTGATAAGATTCTCCAAAGGAAGAATACAGCATCCTTCTAAAGAACAGGGTTTAAAAAATGGCTTCACAGAAATAAATATTGAGTATTAATGCGTGTGTATGGAGTCTAGAGAAACGATACAGATTCACCTATTTGCAGGGCATAGACATAGACGTAGAGAAGGGACTTGTGGACACAGTGAGGAGGGAGAGGGTGAGGCGAATTGAGCAGGTAGCTCCGTATGTACACTACGTGTGTAAAATGGGTTACTAGAGGGAAACTCGGAGAAGGCAATGGCACCCCACTCCAGTACTCTTGCTTGGAAAATCCCATGGACGGAGGAGCCTGTTAAGCTGCAATCCATGGGGTCGCTAAGAGTCGGACACAACTGAGCAACTTCACTTTCACTTTTCTCTTTCATGCACTGGAGAAGGAAATGGCAACCCACTCCAGTGTTCTTGCCTGGAGGATCCCAGGGATGGGGGAGCCTGGTGGGCTGCCATCTATGGGGTCGCACAGAGTCCGACATGACTGAAGTGACTTAGCACAGCATAGAGGGAAACTGCTGTACAGCCCAGCGGGTGCTCTGTGATGACCCAGAGCATGGGATGCTGGGCGGAAGAAAGGCTGAGAGGCCTGTATGTTTGCATATAGCTGATCCACGTCACTGCCCGGCAGAAACTAGCACAACACTGTAAAGCATTTATACTCCAATTTAAAAAAAACAAAATTAAAAAAAGGTTAACTAAGGAAAAAAAAAAGGCTTCACAACTCTTGGCCCATATCCTTGCCAGGGGGATAAAAGGCCCTGGGGGATGAAAATATTTTTTAACGGGAACTTGTTTGGAGGGAACTGAGCTGTGAGGTCTCTGGCGAAGGAGACGATGGGATGAGCAGGAAACACTCTCCTTGTCCACCAAGCTTCACAAGGGGGCCTGGTGGACCCCTTGGAGCACGTGTGCCCTGCGCGCACGGGGCATGGGGCACGTGACTGCTGTCAAGGACCTATGACCACGGGGTGAGGGCTGCACGGGGCGGGAGGCACGGAAGCTAAATATCAAGGGCTAGACGAGGAATTCTCTTCTCTTCTGTTTGTTTTTATATACAAATTTAAACAAAAATTTTTAAATTGGAATCTAGGGATTTTTTTTTGCCTTTATTCAAAATTTTTTATTTTAGTAGCAAAACATTTTGTTTAAAAAAATACTGGTGTGAAAAAATAACTATAAAATGCAATTTGTTATTGCCGTTTAGTTGCTAAGTCCTATCCAACTCTTTGTGACCCCATGGACTGTGGCCTGCCAGGCTCCTCTGTCCACGGGATTTCCTAGGCAAGAATACGGGAGTGAGTTACCATTTCCTTCTCCAGGGTATCAGAGTATAGTTGCTTTATAAAGTGTTAATTTCTACTGTACAGCAAAGTATATCAGATATATGCGTAGACATGTATCGCCTCTTTCTCCTTGGATGTCCTTTCCATTTAAGTCACCATTTGCAGAGATGTGGATGTACCTAATGATGGTCATGCAGAGTGAAGGGAGTCAGAAGGAGAAAAATACATGTCATATATTAACATATATATGTGTTACCCAGAAAAATGGCACAGACGAACCTATTTGCAAAGTGGAAATAGAGACACAGACATAGAGGACAAATACACAGACGGGTAACCCTTAACCTGGCCACGGGTCTCTGTGGAAGGGGTCCTGCTCCGAAGGGAGGTCCTGGTGCCAGCATGTCCGGGGTGGAGCAGAACAGATGGCAGGAGCAGCCAATCAAGGGAGCCCCTGCACCCTCTCTGCCCCAGGGCTCATACCCCGAGGAAGGAGGGACCTCGAGAGAGTCACTTCCTGCCACCCCAGGAACACCAGGGGTGGTTTCTGACAGCTGCAGTCAGGTCAGAGCTTCCTATGTCCCCTCTTCTTCTCCTCCCCTTTTCTCTGCCCCTGGCTGGGTCAGAAACATCTTTGAGCAAGAATGATCCCAGAACAAAGAGGGCCCTGCCTTCCCCACAGTCATGGCAAGCCCACAGCAGGACCCAGCTGAAGAGGGAAATTTCCCTTTAAATCAGGTGTGACGTTTTGACTATGACTTGAGCTTGGACACTTTTGCCTGATTTCAGACTGTGCTTTCGACTTTCAGTTACGATATGACGCTGTCTTATCCAAGTGTGGACCAGTCAAGTCATGAGAATAAGTCAGAGACAAGATGATTTGCACAGAATACAATTTAAAGGGGACCAGGGAAATGACAGAGGAGCCCGGTAGGGTACGGTCCGTGGGGTCCCAGGGAGTCGGACATGCTGAGCGACTCAGCACACACACCGGGAAACAAAGTTGCACTGTGATTCAGTTCAGTTCAGGCGCTCAGTCGTGTCCGACTGTTTGGGACCCATGGTCTGCAGCACGCCAGGCCTCCCTGTCCACGTCTGTCTCCTGGAGCTTGCTCAAACTCATGTCCATCAAGTCGGTGGTGCCATCCAGCCATCTCATCCTCTGTTGTCCCCTTCTCCTCTCACCTTCAATCTTTCCCAGCATTAGGGTCTTTTCCAGTGAGTCAGCTCTTTGCATCAGGTGGCCAAAGTATTGGAGTTTAAGCTTCAGCATCAGTCCTTCCAATGAATATTCAGAACTGACTTCCTTTAGGATGGACTGGTTGGATCTCCTTGCAGTCCAAGGGGCTCTCAAGAATCTCTTCTAACACCACAATTCAAAAGCATCAATTCTTTGGTGCTCAGCTTTTTTTATGGTCTAACTCTCACATCCATACACAACTACTGGAAAAATCATAGTTTGACGAGACAGACCTTTGTCAGTAATGTCTCTGTTTTTAATGTGCTGTCTCTGTTGGTCATAGCTTTTTAACCAAGGAGAAAGAGTCTTTTAATTTCATGGCTATAGTCACCACCTGCGGTGATTTTGGAGCCCAAGAAAATAAAGTCTCTCACTGTTTCCGTTGTCTCCCCATCTATTTGCCATGAAGTGATGGGACTGGACACCATGATCTTCGTTTTCTGAATGTTGAGTTTTAAGCCAGCTTTCTCACCCTCCTCCTTCACTTTCATCAAGAGGCTCTTTAATTACTCTCCTTTTCTGCCATAAGGGTGGTGTCATCTGCGTATCTGGGTTTGTTGATGTCTTTCTCAGCGGTCTTGGCTCCAGCTTCTATACTGTGATTCCACAGAATCAGAGAGGCTGTCACTCAATGCATTGTTTGTTATCAACCAGTGGGGTCTTTTTTTTTTTTTTTTTTTTTAAAGAAATGCTAGTTCAAAGCATTTGCGATCTAATTAAAATCTATTCTTACATTCTTTCACAACAATAAGATATCATTTATTCCCCATATCTTTGATTTTCAAAAAAGTGAGTGATAAATTAAATACAGGGAATAGGACACTTTGGAATTGTTTGAACAATAAGGATCTTTCAAAACCAACTATTGCTTATTGATACTAAAATGATATACTGACATTTTTTTGTTTTTCCTGAGCTAAGCTTGGTCAAAAATCTGTCATGATCACACATCTTACAAATTGTTGTACTTACTCTATTGATATATAATCGCTGGTGATATGGCGTGCTTTTATGCATTTTGTGTCATAATGTGGTAAATAGGATTCAGCGCACATAGGCAAAAGAAATTTGTTGTCTTTTCAAAAAATGTAGTTGGAGTTGTTGATTTTGAATATGACTGTCACCACGAGGGGCTTCCCTGCTGGCTCAGCTGGTAAAGAACCTGCCCGTGCAGGAGACCTAAGAGGTGTGGGTTTGATTCCTGGCTTGGAAAGATCCCCTGGAGGAGGAAATGGCAGCCCACTCGGGTATTCTTGCCTGGGAGCTCTCATGGACAGAGGAGCCCGGAGGGCCCCGGTCCTTGGTTTCCCGAAGGGACAGCCTTCACTGACAGCACACACACACACAGGTCACCCTGAGAGTGACTCTTCACAAACACACGTTTTCTCAACAAACATGGCATCGTATAATCCACGGTGTGACTGTCGGATAAAATACTCTTCAATAATAATATCTCCCAGGATTTCTAAGTTCTCTTACAAGGTATATTATTTTTATTCGTGTGAAGGAGAAAAGAATTTCAGCAAGGTTAGCCTTAATTCAGCAAAGTTAAAATGACTCGCCCAAGGTTATATACCAAGCTATGAAAGGAGACACAGAGTCCCCACCCGGAAAGGACTTCTCTGGTGATCCGGTGGCTAAGACTCTGCACTCTCAATTGAACCCAGGTGCAATCCCTGCCCAGGGAACTAGATCTCACACGTCACAGCTAAGACCCAGTGCAGCCAAATTAATGAAAAAATAGCTTAGAAAAAGAAGTCCCTACCTGGAAGCCTCAAACCACCAGACTAAGTAGAAGGTCTGGATAAAACATGGGAACAGCACAGCTTCTATGGAAAATGGGGAGGCAGGCGGGTACCCCTTGGACGAGACTCTTGTTTCTTGTATTTCAGCTTGTTTGAGTCTTTGTGGAGTTCTAAGAACAGATACATCTGCTATGTATTTAACAGAACAGTCCCTGGAAACACACCGTGACCTGCCGTGCTTATTTACACTGTCTGTAAGTGAGCACAAGGACCTGTCCTGAACTCTGCCAACAGAAGCAAAAAGGAGGGCAAAACTCTTGCTAGTAAAACACAGATTTATTTCATACAGAGGAAGTTTTAAAATAAATGGAGAAAAATGGAAGTTGTGAGGAAAGTAGTTCTTGAAAGATAGTTGTAAAAACATCACCAGCAGAGTTGTGTGTGTTGAAGCAGAAAAACACACTGGGGTCCAGTCCTGGTCCTGACGTGTTCTTCATTCACTCTAAGACCTAGGGACTTAAAGAATGTTTATGGCCTTATCATTTCCTCCAGTTAGGAGTCCTCATGAATATTAGCTGAGGTCTTGTTTCCAAGGTCTTGCCCAAAGCTGCGATTGAGTAGATGTGGCCTGTGCCCTTATCTGAAATAAGCTGTGCATTCATTTATGAGTTCATCTGAATTCTCATTCAGAATTTTCAGAAAGCAACCTTTAAGTCAAGATACAACCCTGACTTAGGAGGCCTTGCAAATTTATCCTGTAATTTCTATTACCTGCCTTATCAACTACCTTTTGCTTTCCTACAAGGCAGGGGACTTGCCCAGTCTTTCAATTTGATGCACAAGAATAACCCGAACTGAACTGACGCTGCTTTTTTCCTCTCTGCTTGTTACTGCTGTGGCTTAAACTTTTCCAAGTTCAGGAGAGAGAATATTTTGGCTTTGAGTAACTGATGAACTGCAAATTACTTGCAGAAATCCAAGTTAAAAATGAAAAGTGCTAGCAGTAGAGAAGTTACTTAATTACACCAGTACGAACTTGGAAGCATCAAATTCACATTTAAAATCACATAAGCAGAAAATTTATTTCTCCAATGTGATTCTATTGTATTTGACATGTGTGTATGTGTGTGTTCTTACATATATTTAGGACGGTTTCTGCCCATGTCATCCAAGCATTTTTAGAAATTAAAATTGGATCAGAATATTATGTCCATGGCTGTGTGATCGATAAATTGTATACACAGCATGTTTTCCAGCTGTTTTCAAATTGCTTTAATTTATTTACCCCTCTTCACACAGAAAGTTCATATATCATAGATCACAAGGGTGTTTCAGGGCACGACAGACCCTCATTCCTGAACAGAATGGTCTCTCATGCATAACTTTCTTTGATCAAAAACTCAAGCCAAATGAGTTTAGGGTGAAAAGAACATGGAACATATTTAAGCTGGGAAGAAAATAGCACACAGACTGTCGTTTAGTGTAAGAAGTATCTGTTGTTAGCTTGGTGTTTTGTTTTGACTCTTTATGAAAACAACAGACAGATTTCTCAACAGGACACATCTAATAGATTTTAAATATTGAGATATTTAGTCATTCTTTTTTCAGCTAGTAAAAATAAACTTTCAAACTGATTTTTAAAAAGATAAATTTAAAGGCTCTGAATTGTTTCTTGATGTAGTTCTTGGAAAATTAATCAAACTAGTATCCATCTGTAATTCTGAGTTAAAAGGTGAAGGTTTTTTGGAAGGGACCACCTATGGTAGGATAAGAGAATTAGCTATCCACAGATATATTCTTGGCTGGAGATACTACAAAATCGACTTTTATAAAAATATTATGGATAATTTAATCCTTGGATGCTTAGAAGAAATTCTATACTTGTACATTGAGATAAAGAGAGTGATTGACTACTGTAATGTTGATTAGAATATAATTCCAGAAACTAGATGCAGCTCTATAATAAATTTAAATGTTTTAGGTTGATCTGATTTTTTAATGCTTTTGAGAAGAGGTTGATTTTTATTTCATCCCAGCATACATAATCCTTATGATTTATACAATATTAGGGGAGTCTTTTTTGCTAGTGAAATTAGTTGATGTAATGCTTACAAAATTCTCATTAGCCTAAAACCCAAATGGCATGTTCTGTATGTTTAATACGAGTTTTGGCCAGAATTTTATTGAAATGTCTACAGTTTGATAATATATTGACATGATAAAACAGATATAATTTGAGTACATGTTCTTCATTTAAAGAAATCACCTAGTTATGTAATTACATGGAGAGTTTTGAGTCATTGCAAACTCTCAGACAAGTAATATAGTATATATGTTTAAGAAAGATGGAAGGGCTAATTACACATTCCTCAGAGATGCATTATGTGATTTCCAATAATATGTTTGAGCATTTTAGATAAAATGATTTTTGTAAATTGATGATAATCTTAACGCAAATCATTATTAAATTTTAATACTTTATTTGATTAAAAGTTTCAAATAAAGACTACATCATTCCAGAAAAGTTAAAATTAATTCTCTTATAAATAGAAAACCATGATTTAATCCACTTGAAAGTTTTGTTGCTCTAATACATTACAATTCCAAAAATATTTTCAATTCTTCATTGTTATGAAACTAATTCTTTAGTTTTAGTCATGAATTCCATTGAAGAACAAAACCTCTTTGGCTATAGTTTTCATGTTCTAATAAATATGTTCATATTTAAGTGTATTTATACTTTTTGATCAACACATGTCTGAATTATGACATAGTTAGTTTTAAAATATTTTATGTGTCTACAGAAGCAGAATTTTATTACCAGGGAGATTTGTTTACCTCATGGCGATTTCTGAATGTTCTTATGCTTAAATTTTCACCAATCTAAAATTTTCACCAAACTACTGCAAGATAATATGTAGAAACTGATTTTTCGAGTTAGGAATTAGTCCGCTTTCTTTGGTACAACTCCTCATCTCTCTCTTTAAAATAATTTACTCGTTTGTTTCATTCCTTAAGTTGTGCTAGGTCTTTGCTGCTGCGTGCGGGCTTTCTCTAGCTGCGGTGAGCCGAGGTTCCAATGCCTTGTGGTGCTCGGGCTTCAGGAGCCGCAGTGCTCAGCCTCAGTAGTTGCGGCCCTCGGGTTCTAGAGCGTGGGCTCAGTACTTGGGGTGCACGGGCCTAGTTGCTCCATGGTGCGTGGAATCTTCCCTGGACCAGGGACCGAACCCATATCCCCTGCACTGGCAGGTGGTGTCTCATCCACTGCACCACCAGGGGAGTCCTCCTCATCTCCTCCGGGGATGGCTTTTAGCTCTGTGTTCATCCATGGATCCATCTGTCCCTTCGTTCCGTCGCTCATTCTGCAATATTTGTCTTGGCCCTCCTAGGCATTGTGCCATGCTGTGGTGCCCTGGGCAGACACAACCGCTGTTACAGTTCTTTCTTCTAGACGCAGACGAAAGTAGTCATCAAATAGCTATTTAATCTGCATTGGGGTAGAAGGGCTCTGACAGCATTTGGTGGGAGGAGCTGACTGGCCTGGAGACAGTGTAGGGGTGCAGTCAGGAGAGCAGCCCAGAAGCCTCGCCTGGATGGTCAGACCTGAGGGGTGAGAGTCGCTGGCCCCGAGGAGGCGGATGATGGGCTTGTGGACGAGCATTCCTGGCCGAGGGAATGGTGTGTGCAAAGGGACAGAAATGGGAAGGGGACTGGCCCTCCCTGTGCAGGAAACATGGATGAAAGAGTAGCTGGGTGGACGGAGGACGCAGCGTGGCAGTGGCTTCAAGGTTGGTGGTGTTTCTCACAGAGGCTCTGTCAGAAGGTTTAGCGGAGAGAGAGGAAAGGAAGGAAGTCTCCTTAGGTCAGTCTTCTGCTAAGAGCTTCCATCAAGGTAGAGACAACTGTTCTGGAACTGCTCTTGTGGCAATGAATTTCTAACCCCTCCAGTCTAACTCTCTTCCTGCCCACTTCACTGTCTTGTGAGAATGTCTCTATTAAACGGAAGAAAAGGCAAGGAAGATGGTTTTGGGCAGTTAGCTCTATGAAATACATAGAACATATAGAAGACCTTTTTGGCGGCATTGAAATCACAGCTGCCTGGACAAACAGACCCCACGCCGTGGCCTTGTCCTGGCCTGCCTTGGTAGGAGAGAAGATAGCTATTATCCCTGAAATGGGGGCTGGTAAGGTATGAAGCTCACTAGACTAGTTAACCACATGAAATGTGGTCAGTGGCCCTGGGAAAAGGGTTTGCAGAGTCAGCTTGGTATTTGAGATGGGTTTACTGTTGGAGAAGAGAAAGGCTTCCCACTCCAGTATTCTGGCCTGGAGAATTCTATGGACTGTATAGTCCATGGAGTCGCATGGAGTCGCAAAGAGTCGGATAGGACTGAGCAACTTTCACTTACTTAACTTACTTACTGCTAGGTGGATGACCTTAGCCTTCATATGTCCTTGAAAAAGAAGATTTTTTAAAAATTAAAACAAATATATGGTTTTATTGGTTTTGAATGGGCTTTCCTGGTGGCTTTGATGGTAAAGAATCCGCTTACAATGCAGGAGACCTGTATTCAATTCCTGGGTCGGGAAGATCCCTTGGAGAAGGAAATGGCAACCCACGGCAGTATTCTTGCCTGAAGAATCCCACGGACTGAGGAGACTGGTGGGCTAAATCCATGGGGTCGCAAAAGTCAAACACAGTCTGAGCAACTAACACTTTCACTTCCATGTCAATTCTTTTCAGGAGAAGCCCCGGGGGACTGGGACCCTTAGTACTGCTCACTCGTCTGCTGCTCACTTCACGGTCAGTGTCCTAAAGGGAGAAACGGCCCTGCTCTCCTCTCTGTCTCTGCCCCTGAGCCTGACACACACAGCCTGCAATAACATCCACTGGACTTGTGGACACCATCACCCCCAGTCTAGAGCAGATCTGGCTGAGGTGGGAAAGTTGAAAACACACTTGGCTGGCCTTCAGGAAGACTTGGATTCTGAGCCCACCTGCAACACCTCCTAGGCGTATGTCCCCATTCAAACTCTCAGAGACTTGGTCCTTTCTGACACGAGGTGGGGGATGTTGATGTCAACTCACAGGGTTGGGATAACTATCAGAGACCATATGGATTCATATAAAGGACCTGGGACCTCAAAGAGGCTCAATCAGTGGAAAATTTCCCAGGGCCACGAGGTGTGAGACAGAGAAATATCCTGTTACTGTGTAATTATTGAAAACGCACCTCGGGTCCCTGCTCAGCCCTGATTCCTCTGCCCGCTTCTCCCTCGCCATGTCCCATGGAGGGCTACTTTGTTTAAATCAGTCATTATGGCCTCCTCTCGAAACGTTGGTTTGCGGTGGGATATATGCATACGTAAGTCGGAAGGAAGGCGCAGACTTGGAGCGGCAAAGTGATGATTAAACCCTCGGAGATGACAGAACCCTGAGGGGCCCTTTCTGTCCGAGGCGTGATCCTCATCACAGCCACCCCCCTGCCTGCCCTGGCTTTGGATCTCCAAGGGACCCCAGACTCATGTCAATTTTATGAACAGCTGAATCGAGAGTGACCTTTTACTGCAGCAGAAACATTAAAAGGAGATTACAGGACCAAACCCGCAGCGCAGCCACACTCTAAAATCCCCCTTCTTGAAAATGGCAAAGCTGCTGGAATTTTGCCAGGAGAACCCCACCGAAGCAAGGGGAATGAATAAATAATCATTCGGGGCATCTTGTCTTCCTTTGTTTGAGCTCTTAAGGCCAAGACAGCAACCACTGATTAGAAAAGATTTTGTGCTTCTTTTTACTGTTCAAAATAACGCTGTTCTTTGCTGTTTAGCCCTTTCCAGCCTCCTTCCTTTCACAGGGGGCCCCGTCCTCGGTCTTTTTCTGGCTCTGCTGCTTTTCATCTTGCCGTTTTCATCCTTGCCACTCATTTTCTCCCCTTCAGACCTTTCCCTTTTGGTCCGGAGTAGATGTTCATTCCGAGTAGCAAGGCGTCCCCCACTTTACCTTAGTCGTCACCCGCTTCTGTGTGTGTTGCCACAGACTTCCTTCCGTTGCCTGTTTTTCTCCACCCCACCTACAATTCCCTCTCCTCACCCACCCCCTTCCTCTAATTTTCCATCTGATATTGCTTTGGAGAAGACCTCTTCAGTGTACACCCCTCCCTTATGTCGGGTCCTGCTCAGGAAAGTAAAAGTGAAGTTGCTCAGTCATGTCCGACTCTTTGCCACCCCATGGACTGTAGCCCACCATGCTCCTCCGTCCATGGCATTTTCCAGGCAGGAGTACTGGAGTGGGGTGCCATTGCCTTCTCCATGAATCGCCCCCCTAATGCAGTGGGAAGCATTGATTCAGCTGCCAGGAGAGTCACATAAGTTTGCATATTAAGAGTGAAACTAGCCTCAGGTACACGGAGACCCCATAAATATCCAAATATGACATGATTCCGGGTGGCCTGACATGCCTGTGTGTGGCTCTGTGACCAGACGTGTTCCTTGTGCTTGGGACTCAGGCGATGTGTCATCTAACTCCTTATGGTCTTCTCAACGTTTTAAAAGTAAGAGTGTGCGATTTTCTTAAAATCCTGTCACACTTGTGTCACCGCTTTTCTTTCCCGTTCACAGGGCAGACAGAAGCTCTGTCCACTAATGATGAGACAGACCTTGTCCTCGGATGAGGCTTCCAAGTACCGAGGGTGCCCTGGGAGAGGCTGGTGTTTACTGCCTTGTTCCCAATTAACCTTGGATTCTGTGACATTCCTCATGCCTGCCAAGCAGATTACGGCTTAGCGGTGGTGAGAAACTCTGCCAGTGCCAACGTTTTGCATAACAGACTTGTGTTGGCTTAGTGGGGGGAGCCCCCTCCCCAGCAGACAACATATTTTAGCCGAGCATGTGTGCCTGAGTGTATGGACTTGAGTGCACACACATACACGCACACACTCACACACATATGAGCGCGTGCACACACACACACACGGCTTTTCCTCTGCACAATTTGCTCACGATGATCAGAAAACTCTGTTCACTTAGGGGTAATTCGGTCTGATGTTGAGGCTTGAGTGAGTGAATAAGAGGATCTTTTGCTTAGCTGAGCATTTACAAATACCCACCGAGTTGGGCAGGCATTCACAGAGACCTCAGCATGAAGAGCACTGGCCAGAACAGCGGAGTGCACTTTGAGCCTGGAATCCCAGGATGGCAGAGAGGTTGAGGGGTCACCCTCATTAACGCCTGCCTGATGCTCACAGACCCTCTCCCTGCCAGGCCCCCACGAAGCCCCCACGATGCTGTGGACGCTGCCAGCTACTGGGAGCTCACGGCACTGCGGTGTGAACAGAATTTCAGTCCACTAGCTGGTTCTGGTTCTTTTCATGGTAGCAGTTCTTATTCTGACCAGACTCTTTCAGGAAAGAGCAAAGAGGTCTCTAGAATACTTGACTGTTTCTCCTGCTCCTCCTCCATGTCCCTCAGGACACCGAGAGCGTGGTGACGAGGGCAAGAAGAGAGTCAGTTCTCTGGTGCAGCCATTGAGGACCACAGTACGGAGGAGCTTCAAAAAGTTAAAACTGGAAGTAACATACGATCATGCAATCCAATTTTGGGTATTTATCCAAAGGAAGCAAAAACACAAAAACCCATCTGCGTCCCTTGCTCCTTGTTGCATCGTTCACAACAGCCAAGACATGGAAACAGCCTGGTGCTCACTGAGGCATGAATGCATTAAGAAGATACACGTGTGCGTATATACCAACGGAAGGTGATTAAGCTGTAAAAAACAACGAAATCCTACCATTTTTAAGCACCTAATGAATGAAACAGTAGAGCAGGTGGAGACAGAGACCCCTTAGGAGTGACTAGACTGTCAGGATGACTTTCAGAGAAAGGACATTGCAGGAAATTGAACTTGACCTACTCAAAATGCCACTCCAGTGCTGAAAAGTCTTTCATTCTAGACCTCAAAACTAGGAATAGAAGAGGGAAGGAGGAGCTCTACCTAGGTGGAAAGAGAAGCAGCAAAATCATTGAGAAGCACAGCTGTCAAGTTGACGCTGGGCAACCGCACTTGGTAACTTCTGTTTTCCTGAAGGACCAGGAATATATCCACACCTATTCCCGTGGAACCGCATGGCAGTGCTTGCTAGCTGGGCTCTTCATGTCTGGGTCACAACTGGTGCACTAGGACAAGGATTCCCTTCCCATGTATTATTCTTGAGTATCAACTCATTTAGGGAGAGGTACTTTTTTTTTTTTTTTTAATTTCCCACTGTCATGAAAGTTTTAAAGGCTCAGAGAATGTTTGCTGAATGAAATTGGGTTGAGTGGGATCTGGCCAGCAAGTCTATCAGAGAAGACAAATCAACATGTTCATCCTTGGCCTTTGAAATGTGGAAGGAGGTTTAGGTGGAAAATCAGAAGGACACAGATTGTTCTTCACCTTGTTCCACTGAACAATGTTTTCCTGAGGATATTCAACTGACCTTGTTGTTTCAGTAACCCTTAAGAACCCTGAAAGAAGGTGGCGGACATGTCCGGAGATGTTCTGGAGGAGGGGGGCAGCTGTTCTCTGCAGTAGCCCTCCCGCGATCTGAGAAAATGATTTCCACCCAGATGGGTCAGAGACAGCTGTTCTCCGCCTGATCCGGGGCCCTCTCCTCTCTGTTTCCTAAGCTTTCTTTCCCTTTGAGTCATGTAAAATTTCTGGGACTCACCCAGGACCAGCCATGCTTAGAAAAGTGGTAAAAACTCATTGTATTTAATATCCTGTGATAAACCATAATGGAATAGAATATATATACATATATATACGGAAAGAAAAAAATATATATGAATCACTTTGCTATACAGCAGAAATTAATACAACATTGTAAATCAACTATACTTCAATAAAATAAAATTAAAAGTGGCAAAACTTACTGTATTCAATATCCTGTTATAAACCATAGTGGAAAAGAATAGGGAAAAATCATGTTGGGTTGGCCAAGAATTTCATTCCATAGCATCTCTCTCTCTCTATGTATATCTATATATGAATATAGATAGATATACATATGCATGAGTGCATGCTAAGCTGCTTCAGTCCTATTTGGCTCTGCAATCCTATGAACTATAGCCCACAGGGTCCTCTGTCCAGGAAGGAAAAGAAGAAAAAAGAAAGGCAAAACTCCCCTCTCCAAATACCAAATATCTGAGTCATGAAAACCCCTTGCATTTATATCCTAGAAGTTTCTTACAAGGCTTCTGTTTCAACGCTGGACTCTGGGGCTGGAGTGATAGTAAACGAGATGATTGGCATTACACCTTCAGATCTTTATTTATAAGGGACTCTGGAATCGCTGCGTCTGCCCAAGCAGGGTGGACACACAGCATCCTCCCGGTCCTTTATTGCCACCCACGGGCTGGACCGCAGACGCTGAGCCGGGCTCTGTCAGTGCCAGGGACCAGAGCCCACTCCCAGACCCCCAGATCCGGCGGGCCCACCGGCTGGGGGGCCGCCCACCCGGGGGGCCGGGGTGTTTGCTGTGCCCGGAATGTCTCCCAGTCACCCCCATCTTATTAATGCTTCAGTGTAGCATAAAGCCTCATTCATTATTCATAATAATCCAGTCAGAGGGCACCCGGAGACCTGATAAATTCTCACCTAAGTGACAACGGCTGACAGGGCCTGGGGTTTTATAGCCCTCCTCCTGCCTCGGCAAGGTGCGCTGGGCAAAGGTCCACCGCCATCCGCCGCTAATGACCAGGCTGATATACGAGCCGCTGCTGATTTCCTGACATCAAGGCCCGTCGGCTGAGGCCCCCACCTGCAAGCCGGGGGCAGAGATGAGTATCTGTCAGGCTGGAAAAGGCAGAAACAGGCCAGTGCACGGGCAGGAACGGGTTAACTCAAAGCAGGGAGCAGGAGCCTATGACTGGGAAGAAACCACTGGCAGAGAAGCCACCCGCCCAGACCCCACCGTAGGACTGGGGTAGATTTGGGATTGTGTCCACAGGGCTCGAAGGAGCGGGGTCCTCAGTTCTGCAGACTCTATCCTTGTCGGCACCCCCAAGGGCTGAGTGATGCTGATTTTTAAGATCTGGTGAACTGGCTTATAAACATCAATAATAAGATTTTGAAGAACATGAATTGCAGTCTCCATAAAGGGGCAGACACTTTGGAATATTGGGTTAGTTTTCAAAGTTTTTGCTGTCACAGGATATGAAGGGAAAGCTATTTGCTTTTGTCCAAATTGAACCAACTTTTTTTTTTTTTTTTAATATTTTTTTAGCATTTAATGAAGGCAGAGTTTCAGTTTAGAAAGGTGAAAAATTCAGGAGCTGGATAATGGTGAGAGTTGTACCATGTGAAGGCACTTAATGCCACTGAACTGTACGCTTAAATATGATTAAAATAGTATGTTTCATACTATGTGACTTTTATCACAATAAAAAATTTAAAAATTTTAAGTTGAAGTATACTTGATTTACAATATCATGTTAGTATCAGGTATACAACACAGTGATTCAGCTCTATCTCTATATATACATGTATATAACTTTTCTTTTTCAGATTTTTTTCCCTTATAAGTTATTACAAAATATTGACTAGAGTTCCCCATGGGACCTACTTTCTTAAAAGCACATTTATCTTCTGTTTAACTGTTGCAAATCCAATCACGTGTAGGTACAGTTGTTAGCGTTTTCCCTTGGTCTTTGTATCAAGAGTGCTGACCACTATGAAGATTTTCTTGATTCACAATTTTTCTTATCATTTTCACATGGTGTGTGTGTGTGTGTGTGTGTGTGTGTGTGTGTGTGTGTTTAGCTGTCTTGATTTTCAACCTTCTGGAGATTTTTCTGGACTTAGAAATTGGATGCAAGAAGGTGAGATATAGCAGACAAGGTAGAGTTCTAGGAAGAAACTATTCCATTCCGGCTGGTCAGGATGCATCTGTATTTCTAATAGTAACAGGGGCTTCCCTCATGGCTCAGTCAGTAAAGAATCGGCCTGCAATATAGGAGATTACCTGCAGTGGAGGAGATCCGGGTTTGAGTCCTGGGTCAGGAAGATCCCCATGAGTAGGAAATGGCAACCCACTCCAGTGTTATTGTCTGGGAAATCCCATGGACAGAGGAGCCTGGTGGGCAGCAGTACATGGGGTCAAGAGTCAGACTCAACTTAGCGACTAAAGCAACCAATACTAATATATTTTATCTTAATATTTAATTAAGTATGTATATTTAAAAGGAGCTGTTCATGGAGACAATTCATCTCCACTCATCAGATTTCCTTAAGACGGTAATTTTTCTAAAAATCCTTGACTTTTTGCCCTACCCTGTCATTCACTTCTCCCTGGAGAAGGCAAAGTGAATTGACTGTTAATTTAGGAGGAGGAGGAGGCAGGCATGTGACCCTCAGTCCTGTTTTCTGCTCTCCTCCCAGGAGCCTGCCTTTCTCAGCAAGCTGCGGTCTGGTCAGGTCTTCCATGCAGAAGAGCTTGCAGGGGGCAAGTCAAGCACCTAAGAGAGGCCTGATCCTGGGCATAAGCAGGTTCTGTACTGGGAAGCCCTTGATGGCACAACAAAGCAACATGTTCCAACTCAAATTTCCATCTATAAGAAAGCTGATATTTTAATTTCTTTGTGCATTACTTTTTGTTTACTGTTGGGCTTGGAATTCAAATGGTGAAAACAGTAGTATTATTTACTAGCTATTCTCAAAATCCCAACAGCATCTGTATTATGAATGGCCATTTACAGGGAATAAGGCAGCACCCCGGGGATATAATTCTGTCCATTTAGTTGATGAGTTACCACTGAAGACGTGTCTTTCTGATAACTAGTAGACATGTGCATTTGGATTTAAATGTTACTTAAATTGGGGTAACGAACTCACCAGGAAAGCAACTGAAGAGCAAAAAGTTCTCAGCTGAAGACTAAGATCAGATCAGTCGCTCAGTCGTGTCCGACTCTTTGCAACCCCATGAACTGCAGCACGCCAGGCCTCCCTGTCCATCACCAGCTCCCGGAGGTCACCCAGACTCGCATCCATCGAGTCAGTGATGCCATCCAGCCATCTCATCCTCTGTCGTCCCCGTCTCCTCCTGCCCTCAATCCCTCCCAGCATCAGAGTCTTCTCCAATGAGTCAGCTGAAGACTAAAGTCTCTCTATAATCCTCCAGGTAGCATTCTGCAGGCCAATGTTTTTTCTACTTGCTTATAATCCTCATGTGCCAGACATGATTTCTGTTATATTCTTGATTCTACTTGAGGAGTAAAGGGTTATTTTTGATCATTTTAATACTGTATCTTATTTGGACGTAAGAATCTGTGTGAAAAATACTCCAGGACCACAAAAACCAACAAAATGGTTGAAAGCTCTGAACCCTGGCACCAAGCAATAGATTTCTTTTTGCCCCCTGTGGTTAGTATATTACTGAGCACACAGAAAACCTCTTACAAGTAAAAGTTGGTTTTTATATTCACAGGTCAATATACAAGGAAGGATCTATAATCTATCTGCTTTTTCTGATTAGGATGATCTCAAAAAAAAAAAAGCCACTATCTCTTCCTTTGCTCTGCTCTGCTAAGGAAGGTGTGGAATCTATTTCCTCTCTCTTCGAGTCTGGAAGGGCTTTGGGTCTTTCTTTGACCATCAGATGTTGTCAGTGTAAGTTTGTGCCAGCCAGCTCTGGGACTGGCCTTAAAGAAGCTTTGTTGGACATTATTACCTACAAAAGTGAGTTACTTTTCTATGTGTTCGAGTTTTAAACCACCAACTAGGTTACACACCTATCAAAGGTGAGGACTATTCCTCTTTGTGCATCCTCAAAGCCTAGTTAGGAGCTTGTGAATTGCTGGGACATCCCTGGCGGTGCAGTGCTTAAGAATCTGTCTTGCAATGCAGGGACATGAGTTCCACCCCTGGTCAGGGAACTAAGAACCCATATGCGCCGAAACTGCTGAGCCCACATGTGCTGGAGCCCAAGGACTACAACTAGAGTCCCGTGCAGCTCGACAAAAGACCCCACATGATGCAACGGAGCTACAACTAAGACTGGATGCAGCCAAGTAAGTAAATAAGTAAATACTTTAAAAAGAGTTTGTGAATTGTAAGCATTCAGTAAATCTGACTGTTAGTCATCAGTTACTCAAAAGTATTTAATATTTTTTTCATCTTAAAAGTGTATCAACAACTGCTTATCAAAATCATTGATAAGAAATTTGAGAATAAGAAATCTAGCTCATATCTTCTCCCAGTATCCTAATCAGCTGAGATATTAATGCATTCAGTGAAAAATAGTTTTAAGCATATTCAAATCTCAGTCTTAATACTCACGAGTCCTTAACCATTTTCAAAGATTTTCATCTTAGACTTTTATTTCTGCTTGTTGTTTTATTTTTATAACAACAACAACAAAAAAGACAAAACCTTGAGTGCTCTGGAGAGAAGAGATACTATTGAAAGCGTAAGGGAGTATTCTTTGCTTTTAAAGTTTTTATTTGTTTTTACACTTTTAAAATTTATTTATTTTTATCAAAGTCTAGTTGCTTTGCAATGCTGTGTTAGTTTCTGCTGTACAACAAACTGAATCAGCTATGTGTATACAACATATTCCCTCTTTTCTGAATTTCCTTCCAATTTAGGATACCACACTGAGTAGAGCGCCCTATGCTGTGCAGAAGGTTCTCTTCAGTTACCTATTTTATACATGGTGTGTATATAAGGGAGTCTTCTTGACAAGGTTATTTTACTGCTAAAAACAAGTTAGGTAACCGATCAGACACTCCAATGGAGGAATCACTGATTGTTTCTGATAGATGCTCTGTAGGTAAATGTTTTGTACAGAATTCTGGAGGCTTCTGGCCCTTTGGTGGAGAAAGGAGACAACACATTACTGGTACACATGTGTTTTAATTCCCTTCAGAATTTTTATAGCACCTCTGTTCCCTCAGGGCCTGAATAAACACATTAAACAAGGATAATTCTCTTTCTCATTCCACCCTTTCCCTCATTTACTAGGCTAATTAATTTATTTTAATCAGGAAAACTGCATTCTCTTTCAGTTGGGGCCCCAGGCCCTCTGGAAATTCTTTTTTTTTTTTTTTCGAATTCTTGTTTTCAACTGTTTCCTTGAGATTTTCTGGCCTCACAGTAGCTTCTTTGGCCTTTTTTTCTGAGTGCAGGGGAAACATGTCTTATGTGGGGAAATTCTATTCCTTCAGAATGTCAGTAGGAAAAAAAAAAATCCTCCTGTTGTGGAAATAATGGCTAAAAGCGTTTGAGGAAAAGTTTTTACTGGGAATTTCCTAGAGAGAAGTGCGTGGTCTTTCTGCCTGGGGGTTGTCCTTGTGCCGAGGGCATTGCTGCACTCTGGACAGAAAACTGTTGAGCTGAAGTGAGAAGTCCGAAGCAACGTTGGTTGGGCTTCGGCAGAACTCAGGCTTTAGTAATCACACAGGGGGATCCCAACAAGACAGACTGACACACACTGGAGCGGCCAGGGGCGGCTTTCTGGACATCCACCCCAGATAAACGGTGCACTGGGAGGTCCTCACCCTGGAGAAAGGGCTGGAATGTGCCGGTCCTCACAAGGCACCTTTGCTTTGCTGTGCTTCCTCTTCTTGTTTATTACGACCCGCCTCTCCCAGCTCATCCTTGATGGCAGAAGTTCATCTTCTGTGAGTGGACCCAGACTTTCATTTCAAATCCCACAACACAGAGAGATAGAATGAATAGAAATATTTCTTTTTCAAAGTCCCCGGCCCTGCCCGCAGGTGTAGAGGGGACTGGTTTCATTTTCCTTCATCAAATCAACGGCAATGTCTGAACATAAATCCACACCCAGGTTCCTTTCATGGCAGGTCCTAAGTACAGTTGTTCACACTCTGTGTTCGGAGGTGGGGGTCACTTTCTCAGAAAAGTCTCATTTTCCCAGTCCTTGCCTTGGGCTAATAGTTAGTTGCAAAGCTCAATCTCCAAGATGTCAAACCTAATGAAAAGAAAGAGAAATCATAAAAGAGAAAGATGGCCGCAGTTACCATTCTGGGTCCCTCTCGCTCAGGCTCTGCAGATCCATCAACCAGTTAGGAGGCCAGGCAACCGCCTCTGCAGCTCTGGGTGCCATCAGCTGCTTGCATCACTGGGGTGCCATCCGTCAAAGAGCACTTTTGGAAGCGCAGTATCGCAGGGCCCGGCTGCTGATGGCGAAGGAAATCGACCCGTGTTTCCACATTCCTCGTCTATTCACTGCAGCATTTATGTCAATCAGGAACGTTAAAGGCTATGAAGTTTTAATTTATGGAGCAGAGGGCCTTTTTTCTCCATCTTTGCCTGGAATCCCAGGCTGGGATACTTGGATATAAAGGAAGTCGAATGTGATAGGATGTGGAGAAAGGTTGTAGGAGGCTGCTGGAGTTTTAGGCAAACACACAACTGTTCTAAGCCAGATTCTGCTATGGGGAGGAGGCTGATACCAGAGAAAGAATCCACTAGAGCAGATCTCTGGGATTAAAAAAAAAATCAGTGATAGTTGTCCAGACCAGAAGCAATGAGGGCAAGATTCTTCTTGCCCTCCCTGCTTTTGTCCCTCTCTCCTGACCCCTCCCTCCCTTCCTCCTTCTCACCTTCCTTCCCTCCCTCCGTTCCTCCTGATATATATTTCCTGAACATCTGCTATATACCCAGCACTGTGCTATGCTCCTGGTTTACACAGTGAGCAAAATAAGCACAGAGCCCTCACAGAGCTTACATTTAGTTCAGTTCAGTTCAGTTGCTCAGTCGTGTCCGACTCTTTACGACCCCATGGCCTGCAGAACGCCAGGCCTCCCTGTCCATCACCAACTCCCAGCGTTTACTCAAACTCATGTCCATTGAGTCAGTGATGCCATCCAACCATCTCATCCTCTGTCGTCCCCTTCTCCTCCAACCTTCAATCTTTCCCAGCATCAGGGTCTTTTCCAATGAGTCAGTTCTTCCCATCAGGTGGCCAAAGGATTGGAGTTTCAGCTTCAGCGTCAGTCCTTCCAATGAACATTCAGGACTGATTTCCTTTAGGACGGACTGGTTGGATCTCCTTGCAGTCCAAGGGACTCTCAAGAGTCTTCTCCAACACCACAGTTCAGAAGCATCAATTCTTTGGTGCTCAGCCTTCTTTATAGTCCAGCTCTCACACTAGCTACTGGGCCACCAGGGAAGCCCCAGCCTCATGGAATCTTGACTTCTTTCCTGCCTCACATTTTGTCCCTAATCACAATCTGTTTTGAAACAAATGGCGTTAAAAAAAATTTCATCCCCGGAGGCCATGCTCTCTGAGACAATATAACTGGAAGATAATAATTATCTGGTAAGTGTAACCAAGCAGTAAAGAACAGACATCATTGGCAGAGGTTAAACATAACTTTAAATGACAACAAAATAGTGGCTTGGAAGACCTTGATGTATCTAGCTAATCTCAGTTTTCTTTTCTATTTCTGGCTAAATAGACACAATCCCAAAAGGCTGTTGGTGACTTAGGAAGTCTATTAGTCATTCTTAAAAATTCAGGTTCAGAGAGGAAAGATAGAAAAGCGTCCTCCTATGACCACCGTGGTGAAGCCTTACCCAAATCTGCTCCAGCTGCTGGCGGTCAGCATGCGTCCCTAGAGGCCCAGTGTGGACGGGACAGGCCCAGGGCATCTGCCACACTCCCAGGAGTTGGTAAGCAGCCCTTTGCAAGGTTTTATTAGTTCATTTAGCAAATTACTGAGCACCTTGTGTGTGCCAAGCTCACTTCCAGAGTCTGAAAACAGAGCCATGAACAAAGCAGATGGATGCCCTGCGCTTGGGCAGTTATCTTCTAGTTAGACAGCAAACAGGATCAATAATAAAATCTATACTCCATTAAATGTTGATTCTTGGGAATCAGTGCTTTGTAAGAGTTTTCCATTTCTGCATATCAAGGCTCTTCTAGCAGAAATTCCTGGCAACCTGGCTTAATGAGCGATGGGGTAGAAAACAACAGAACCTTGTAAAGCAGCTATACTCCAATAAAAATTAATTAAAAGTGGTGGGTATTTGGAAATTCAATGTACTGCGATCTCTAATTTTGTGTGTTTTAAATTTGCCATAATGAAAGTCTGAAAATACACAGAAGATGGCGTCTATCTATGTATGTTTCTACTTACCTGTCTGTTTAACAATTATAAGTTAAAGAACAATAACATCCATGAGGAGTTTAAACTGGTAAGAGTTAATAAAGCAATGATACCCAAGGTTGGTGAGTATGTGGCAAAGCGAGCCTGTTCTCTTTTGCTGCTGGTATAAGCTTAAATCTAATCGTGACAAGCAAACATTTCTGGAAAGCAATTGGGAAGTACAAGTCTTAAAAAATGCTTTCCCACTGTCTGACTAAACGTTAATACAAACTTTTACCCATTTTTACTTCGTTAGCTCCATTTAGTTCTGCACAGGGATGGAGAGGCACTTCACTGAATCAAATCCCATCCACGTAAAATCTGCAGTGTCTCAAACACACGAGGCTCAACTGAACTTCTCCTCTGCCTGCGTAGGTTTAATAAATTAACCTGTGGTTTAAATAAGATGACAGAGCTTATTTAATTTTAAAGACAAATCAGCTTAAACAAGCTGTTTCCTTTTTTAAAAAGTTAAAATGTTCACATCAAATGAGCCTCTCCTGTTTATGCACTCAGAATTTAATACTATAGTGTGAGCCATTCTTTTTTTCTCTTGGAATAAATGCATTTGTTGCCAGGGGAATTTTATTTTTCACTTTGTTTATATCTTTTCAAACATTCTGTAATGCACGATTACAAGCAATGTCATTTTTTTTTTAAAGAAAATTTGCTTATCTTAAGGGGGGATTATTCATTACATGTGTCCAGTATTCTGTATTTTTTTTTTAATCTGGCATTCTGGTCCTCAGATTCGATTATTCTCTAACTAGAGTTTTATTTTAGAAATGAGGCAGAGAGGAGAAAGCTATATTGCATGTATTTCCCAAATTGCAATAAGAAGCAACGATGCTGCTCGGTGGCATCGTTAAGAGAATCCTCACCGCCCTCAGCCTACAGTGGCATAAACAGGGAGCTTTATTTACTCTGCATTGTGATTTGAATTCTATGTTGCGGCCATGTTAAGGTCTCTTTATTACAGCTGGATTTTGAATCTCTTTCTCCACGCTCGGTGTTTTCTTCTTTCTCTTCCTTACCTTACACTTTTCTCTGTGGCATCAGGAGACAAGCTAGTCTGTTCATTAAGCAACTTTAACAAGGCAAAGAGAAAAAGTTTTCTTTATGTTTCAGTCAAGAGAATTTCACTCTGCCTTGGGTAAATAAAAAATTGAATCCCATCACCTTGTTTTGTGCTTGACATTTAAAGCTTTGAGTAGATTTCAAAAAAGGACTCCTTTTCCTAATTTTTGAGGGCTATAGAATTAGAAATAAGTATTTCTTACACCCACAATATTCTTAAGAAACATTTCCCCTCTGGGGGGCAGTCAGGAAGTTCTCATGGGTTGAGTGCGTCACCCTCCTACTTACAGTATTTTTGAAAAGGTTTATGAAGAGACAACACATAATTCATACATCTTCTCCAGAAAGAGATTTCTGTAGAGAGAAAATTGTTGCTTTTCCTTAAGGCCTAGAAACAACATTAAACTTGGATTATGCTCTGGCTGAGGCCTGCAGAATGAAAAGGAGACAAGCAGGCCCTCTTACTGGTGGCAGCCGCTAGCAAGGTCACCGCGTTTGTTGAGACACAGCAAAGCTGCTGGGTCCGCATGTCCAATTCGCTGCCTCCTACAGGCACTCTGAACTTCCCGAGACCTTTTTGCATGTATTTTCACAAACATTTTCCCTTCAGCATCCTTTTTGGAAACTAAGCCTGAAGGAAGTAGGTCTCTGAGATTGACCGTGCGAATGTCTCGAGGGCCAGGAGAGAAGCAAACCTGCTCTGAAATCTCAGCCACGAGACGGTGAGGTGAGACTCACGAATCTGACAGTCAGACTGGGGATCTCTTGTTTTGGGGCCTTCAGACAAACTTAGAAACCCAAGACCCGGAACAACACTGATCCAGGGTCTGTCTCCCAACTCCAAATTTTGAAAAGGAAAAAAGACTTAGTATCAATAAATGTGATCTCCAGTGTTTGCAAAGAAATTAAGCAGGTAAAGTTTTGACTTGGTGACTGCTCACTCCCACACGAAGCCCCCACCCATGGAGACCGCCCTCCCGGCTCCTGGCCTAGTACCCTCGACGTCCTGCCCTGCCCACCCCCTCACCCCCTGCCTGAATTCTTTTTTTTGCAAACGGTACTTACCAGGCTTCTTGGAATTTTTCCAGGGTGCAGGTTAACCTAAAAATGAGTCAGTGAGAACAAAATCCTGCTTCAGAAACCTTCCTTTTTTGATGGAATTATCACCCCACCCTAGTACTTTTGCCTGGAAAATCCCATGGACGGAGGAGCCTGGTAGGCTCCAGTCCATGGGGTCGCTAGGAGTCTGAAACGACTGAGCGACTTCACTTTCACTTTTCCCTTTCATGCATTGGAGAAGGAAATGGCAACCCACTCCAGTGTTCTTGCCTGGAGAATCCCAGGGACGGGGGAGCCTGGTGAGCTTCCGCCTGTGGGGTCGCACAGAGTCGGACACGACTGAAGCGACTTAGCAGCAGTAGCAGTAGCAGCAGAAAAGGAAAAATGCTTTAGATGCTCTGTTTCCATGTTTAGGTACTTGGGTAGATAAATTGGAGAAATATAGACTAAATGATTATGGAGTCACTTAAATTCACTATTTGTTGAACTCTGTACTGAAAAGATTGCTGACGAACAGATTTCTATTCCCTTGATCGAGTTTTCCTAATAGTATAGAAACTCCGCACGCATTTAGTCGTTCTTTTTATTAACGACTTGAATGAGGTTAGCATTACCACCTGCCAGATGTGGGCTCTGCTCTGAAGCTTGATATCTTTTTTTGGGTCTGGATATTTCATTTTATGTTTAAATTCATTTTTATTGGAGTCTAGTTGCTCTACAATGTTGTGTTACTTTCTGCTGTACAGCAAATGAATCGGCCGTATGTGTACATGTGTCCCCTCTTCTCTGGATTTCCTCCCCGTGGAGGTCACCTGTGCTGCACGCTGGGTCCTCATTAGTCATCTGCTTTATGCATTGCATCAACAGTGTGTACATGTCCACCCCAATCTCCCAGTTCCTCCCGCCACCACCCCCGTCCCCCACTGGTATCCATACATTTGTTCTCTGCACCTCTGTCTCCATTTCTGCTTTGCCCATAAGACCATCTACACCATGTTTCCGGATCCCACCTGGGTACATTAATACTCGATGTTTGTTTTTCTCTTCCTGTCGTCCTTCACTCTGTTTGACTGTCTCCAGTTGATATCTTTTAACTCATTTAATCCTCATTTGGCCCTGAGGGTTAGTATTATTTTTAGAGGTTATTATTCTGTCCAGGTACAGATAAATTCTACCCATCTGTAGATGCTGTTAACCACTAATGAATGAGGCGTCCTGTGGAACTAGGATTCTCCACCGCAAGAAAGAGAAATAACCAGGAGCAGGTGCTGTTGCTCCGTGAGCGTTGGGACTCAGCAGACTCGGTGGAGGCTTTCCTCCCTGAGGGCTTAGATGCCAAAGAATCTGCCTGCAATGCAGGAGACCTGGATCAGACCCCTGGATCTGATCAGAGAAGGGCATGGCTGCCCACACCAGTATTCTTGCCTGGAGAACTCCATGGACAGACGAGCCTGGCGGTCTATGGTCCACGAGGTCACAAAGAGTAGGACACGAGTGAGTGACTGACACTCACTTCCTCCCTGACTCTAAGAGACAGCTCACCTGGCCATCTACCCACTGAATGGTTTCTCTCTCTCCTGACTCCACATGTGTCTCTAGAAACCACACGCATGATTGAAGTGTGGAATCCTAGTTCTATGAAATAGCACCAAAGCAGTCTGCAGGCAGGCTACAGTCCTTGGGGTCACAAGAGTCAGACACGACTTAGCGACTAAACCACCACCAATCTGCAATAAGGCTCAGCAGGGTCTGCTTTTACCGTAGGAAAAGAGAACGCTACCAGGGCAGACAGCTTCAGTGCTGCGTCAGACAGCAACGGGGGAACTGGACATTTATCCGGTGCTGACATCTGGTTTGAAGACAGTCTTTCTATGTAGAGGCTGAGCTGGGACTACATAGGGACCATAACATAATAGCTTATGACTAGTGGGCGTAGCTAGAGTAGGACTTTGAGGTAAGGGTTTAAAGAGTTTGGGGACAGACATAGAAAGCAAACATATGGTTACCAAAGGGGAATGGAATAGGGGAAGGGGTAAATTAGGAGGTGGGGAGGCACATGTACACACTACTATATATAAAATAGATAAGAAGCCCACTGTATAGCACAGGGAAGTATACTCCATATTTTGTAATAACCTATAAGGGAAAAGAATCTGAAGAAGAAATATATATATACATGTATATATGTGCATAACTGAATCCCTTTGCTGTACATCTGAAATTTACATGACATTGTCAACCAACTGTACTCCAATAAAAAGGTAAAGTCATTACAGAATTTAAAAAAGGGTTCGGGGACATAAACTGTCATTTGATCTTTTTTATGGAAAAGTTGATGAATCCTTAGGAAGCTTGTGGAATGGGCAGTGGAGTTATTTGCAACTTACCTTTCTGAGTAAGAGCTCCCTGGAGATTTCAAGTTAGGACGATGCAGGATACCTCATGTCTTGCCCCCATCAACGGTAATTTGTGTAGACAGTCTTCATTCTCAGGTTCAACTTCCCAAGACATAGCAAATGAAGGGATGGAGATATTTTAAAACATTCGTAGTCTTTAAAGTGAAATGTAACCAGTCAAACATAAACCGAAGTAAGCCACACAAGTACAAGATGAAATAGACTGAATGCTAAACTCACTCGTCAAGGTTGCAGAGGGGGAGCCCATGTCAACATCTTGATGCTTCACTCGACTTGCATCAGAAAGGCAGCTCAGCGTGGTGGCTCCAGAGAGACCTGATGCATTTTGGGTGGGGCTTGCTCTATTTTAGAGCAAGCAAATTAACAGCCCAGCTCTTGACACTGAGTCTAGCTCACATTAATTCAGGCATCCACCCACTGATCCAACCATCGATCATCCATCCAATAATTAACTAATTTGATTAATAATTTGAGCAAACTGTGTTTCTTTGGAACAAGACATGAACAAAGGGAGAAGCCAAGCTAATTCAGGCCCTCAGCTCCTCAAACAAGCCATCTCACCCTGTCATTTGCCAAAAGTTTAGGCAGCTAAACCCAGTTGTAGATAACTGCTTGAAGCTTATATTTATGTTCAACTTTAGCCAAAAGGATGACTTTCTTTCTCACCTGGGGAAACAATTTCACATGATTACTTAATGTAGGCCAGAAAGGTCATATGATGATGATGGGAAATTAAAAAGAAAAAAATACTAAGTCAGGCACATTTTTATGTTTGATAGTCATTGACAATCGTTTCACTAAAAATGCAAGATTTGGGTCTTGCCTTCAATTAAACCGTGAGTTCCTTGGGGACAAAGGCTGTGTCTCGTTCATTGCGGTCTGATCATATCCTGTGCAGGCCAAACCATTTCTCAGGTGGCCAATAAATAGTTGACTGAAAGTGTGCCATTCGCTGCAGTTATCATGGTAAGCTGAGCACAATCCTTCTGAATCGAAGTATTTTATGGAGACATTTGTAAAGGGCAATGTCATATTGTGATGTGGTCATAGGGTGATAGAGGAGGCTGAATGCACGATGCAGGTAATAGGAAGCCGATGGGTCTGCTTCAAGATGGGAAGAGCTTGACATGGCAAAAGGCATGGCTGGGATTCAGCACAGGCTCCCCCAAGATCGGGGACATCCTAAGGTGAAGGTGTGTAGGAAGCAGGAGGAGCAGGAAGGGCGCTCTGACTGGCCTCGCCCTCCCCTTCTTCCCTGAGAAAGGTCACGAAACTCCCACGTGGAAGATGCGGTCCCTGCGCCAGGAGGGGGCTCACTCTCACCTGCAGAGCCGGGGAGTCTGGGGGCTGAGAAATCGGTGTCAATAAACCTCGTTAGACTCACCCTCGTCTCCCCTGTTACTCCTCCCACCATTTGCTCCCCTTTGCCCAATCCCCTTACCTACTTAGCAGTTCTTCACAAATTTCTTGTCTGTTGTCTTCCTGTTCAGGTCATTTCTTGGGGTCTTTATGCTGTGGTGAAAGCTACATCACAGTAAAAATGCATTCAAATTTGTACACTTTTCTCCTCTCAACCTGTCTTTGTCAGTTTAATTTTCAGGCTTAGCCAGGAACCATAGGAGAATCAGGGGAGATGTTTTCTTCTCCTATAGGATCTTTCAGACAAAGAATCAGAGCAACACCAGAGGGAAAGGCATAGCATTAAAAAAGCATCGCTTTGCAGGGCGGAAATGGAGATGCAGACGTAAAGAAAGGACCTACGGACACAGGCAGGGAAGGGAAGGGAAGGGAGCGATGAGCTGAGACAGCAGCACTGACGTATACACGACCACGGGTAAAGCAGACGGCTAGTGGGGACCTGCTGTGTGATACAGGGGGCTCAGCTCGGTGCTCTGCGCGGACCTGGGGGACGGGGTTGGGGGAGGTTGGTGGGAGGCTCCAGAGAGAGGCGATGCACCTGTACACACAGATGATGTACGTGGGTGTAGGGCAGAAACTAACACAGCATTGTGAAGCAAGTATACTCCAGTTAAAAGAAAAACAGCATCCTTTGTGCAAATCTCAGCCCCTGGTTCAACTGGAGCCTAGGCTGTCTGGAGCAGGGCAGCTGGGAGCACAGGGTTGAGTTAGGATGCGGCTTGGCAGGGGCCGGGGATATCACAGGAAGGAGTCTGAACCTGATCCATAGGCCCTACGGACACTGTTTAAGCGGAAGAGTTTAAAGCTAATTCTTCAAAAAGGGTAAAATCATGACTCTAATACAGGTATAAAAGCAAGGACATGTTAAGGATTTATTTAACTTGTGGGGGAATCAGACAGATGTTAGAACTGACTCCTAAAAGAAGGCAAGAAATACAAACTTATCTGGAGTAAAGGAATGTTGAAATGAGTGCGTAACAGAGAGAAAACTGGCCTCCCAGAGCTGGACAAGGCAGGCCGATTGAATCATTATCCGTCAGGCCAGAAACGTGCGTATCTGTCAGTAACACAAAACTTAATCGCTTATAAGTAATTCAGAAATAATGAAGAAGGCCTCCTTGGTGGTCCAGTGGACTCTGTGGTCTCATAGCCAGGGACCGGGTTCAATGCCTGGTCGGGTAAAAAGAAAAGAAGTTATCTCCACCCTGACATGGCACTTGTTTTTGTTGGTTTGCTTGATGTTGCTCTCTGAAGCGAAAATGAAAGTCGCTCAGTCGTATCCGACTCTCTGCGACCATATGAACTATGCAGTCCATGGAATTCTCCAGGCCACAATACTGGAGTGGGTAGGGTCCCTTCTCCAAGGAATCTTCTCAACCCAGGGGTCAAGCCCAGGTCTCCCGCATTGCAGGCAGATTCTTTACCAGCTGAGCCACCAAGGAAGCCCTGATGTTGGTCTCTACTGGAATGCAATCACATGAGATCAGGTTTTTAATTTTATTTACAGCTATGTCCTGGCACACGGGGCCTTGATAACTATTTGTTAAATTAAATAATGTGGCAGATTTTAGTAACACCAAGGGCTCTGTCTGACCTGCTTTTCTGGAGGTAGTTTCAATGGGCAAGTCAGGGGACCCCACCTGCCCTAGCGCCACGAATTACTGGAGTTTTATCAGGGGAGGTGTGAAATTACAGAGGGTGACCCTCTTTAATGGGGGGAAAATACTTTCAGAAGTGTTTGCTATTTAACATGAAAAACTAAAATGAAAAACTCAAAGTGTAGAATAGGATCATATCTTTAACTGTGAAACTTCAAAAACTGCAACCTGTTATTACAGGATAAAATATTTTTTATTCTATGTCTACCAAGGGAAAGAAAGTATCACTTGTTTGTTTCTGTTGTCGTTTAGTCCCTAAGTCGTGTCTGACCCTTGCGACACTCCTCTGTTCATGGGAGTCTCCAGACAAGAATACTGGAGTGGGTTGCCGTTTCCTCTTCCAGGGGAATCTTCCCAACTTAGGGATCGAACCCAGGTCTCCTGCTTGGCTGGCAGATTCTTAACCACTGAACATTTGTTTACCTTAGTATTAACAGTATTAATAATCCCAAGTATTAATACTGTTAATACTAAGTCTTAATTTACTTAGTATTAATAGTATTAATTTGCTTGCCTTAGTATTAATGGTATTACCTTAGTGTAAATAAATGTCTTCTTGAACATTCAGAATAAAGGCCCCCAGAAAATAATGAGTGTACCATGAAATAATTACTGGATATCATCTGTCACATTCATATTCAGTTCCATTTTTCTCAGGAAACTTCTGTAACTACTCCAGCACAGTACAAGGCATTTTTTCTAATCTATATTTCTAAAGCTTAATTTCATTGAGATAACATGGCACTAAATTAAATTCATTAATTTAAAAATAATCCAAAGTCTCATCTTCTTACGTAAACCTAATAGTTTATCTATTACATATAGATAATGGTTTATCTATTTACATATTTTCAGTGCTGTTTATTTATTTAGTTTTTTTTTTTTTAAGTGAAGAACCATGTCTCATATTATTCTGGTTCTTAAACCTTAAATCTGGCTACAGCATAATCGATGCTTAATACAGAATACTAGTAATAACAAGCACCATTACTGACACTGTTTAAAAGGCTATAAATTAACTTTTCATGACCATCTTATACATAAGTTCTGAAGTGAAGTGAAGTCACTCAGTCGTGTCCGACTCTTTGCGACCCCATGGGCTGTAGCCTACGAGGTTCCTCCGTCCATGGGATTTTCCAGGCAAGCATACTGGAGTGGGGTGCCATTTCCTTCTCCAGGAGATCTTCCTGACCCAGGGATAGAACCCAGGTCTCCCACATTGTAGGCAGATGCTTTACTGTCTGAGCCACCAAGGAAGATCTTTACATAAGTTCTATGGTTACTGAAATATATGCATAGGGGGTCTGGCTGCTCACCGCTCAAAAGCCGTAAACAGGCCCGGTTGGTGGAAAGGGAAGTTTGCTTTACTTCAGATGCTGGTAACTTGGGGGAGGGCAGTGGACATGTGTCCAAAGGCCGACTCCTCCCCCACCACACACACAAGCCAAGCAGGGAGTGAGAGCTTTTATGGTCAGAGTGTGCGGGGTTACATGCAGAAAGAGCACAGCCATCTCTAACAGTCATCTTCAGTTGGTCATCAGTGGTCTGACTAGCATCATCTTGGTTGTTTTAGGTACAGTCAATCTTCACCTCCAGGGTGCACTTATTCCCATTTCTCTGCGGTCAATTCTTGGAATTGGGGCAGCTCATGTCCTGGGTACAGTCTGGTCATCGTGTGGTTAACTTCCCAACCTGGGGTTTTAGTATCGATAAGGCAGCTCACAGGCTCAGAATATTACCTACAGCCCTCGAGAAAGAGCTAACCGTCCTCGATTCTGCTTAATGCCTGCTGCTGCTGCTAAGTCACTTCAGTCGTGTCCGACTCTGTGTGACCCCATAGACGGCAGCCCACCAGGCTCCCCCGTCCCTGGGATTCTCCAGGCAAGAATACTGGAGTGGGTTGCCATTTCCTTCTCCAATGCATGAAAATGAAAAGTGAACATGAAGTCGCTCAGTCACCTCTGACTCTTAGCGATCCCAGGGACTGCAGCCTACCAGGCTCCTCCATCCATGGGATTTTCCAGGCAAGAGTACTGGAGTGGGGTGCCATTGCCAATGCCTACATTACTATTATTTAGTCTCCTTAGACTGTTTTCCTCTGTTTCAGCATTTCTCACTGCTCTAATTAAACTTATTCTTTGACTGAAGCTTCCCGCAGGCAAAAGACAGGCAGAGGGCATGGTGGAGGGGCAAGGACCATGGGTATTACTCCTCATTTTAAAAATAAGGAAACTGGGCTGGAGAATTTAGGTAAGATGAGCTGAGGCTGGACATTGCATTCTCATCTAACTTGTTGATTCATTTCAGGATATTTGATGTAAGTCAAACGACAATGATTTGTTCAGAGAATGCGCCTGTCCCCTTTCTCCTAACGTGCCCACTCCAGTATTCTTGCCTGGGAAATCCCATGGCAAAGGAGCCATGGACTCACGAGTTGGACATGACCAAGCAACTGAACAGCAGCAGGAACAGAGGGTCACACGGTGTTTACAAGCTCTGAAGCCAATCTCTGTTCATTCGTGACACTCAGAATGATGTGGCTCTTCCCCAACTACTGTCTTCACTTTATTTCGATAGGTGCAATTGCTTTTGATGTTTTTCTAAAACACACATGCGTTTTGGAATACCTCCTGGTTATGTTGGAGAGAAGAAATATTCTTTTCTGAGTTTGAGCCCCATTCGCTGAGCATGTTATAATAATTCATTCTTGAGTAACATTTGTATTCTCCAAGTAATTAGTACTGTAGCTACCTCACCTCCTTTTGAAATGGATTAAAGTGGCTGATTGATTAATTCACAACTCACGATGAATGTTCTTACTAAAAAATAAGACAGTTCAGAGAGAAAGCACATGCCTAGAGGCTTTGAAGAACCATTGTGGACAGTTTGCCTCTAAGATTCTTAGAAACTAAAGTGGAAAATCCACAGTCATTTGATTTTCGTATTTGAACAACAGAACAAAAGTACATGGAAAAGTTTGTAAAAATGGTTATTTTCCTCTCTTGGCTTAAATGTCCCTCCTGTGAAATACAGACAGTAGGCTAGGTGATCGCTTAGATTCCTTCTTGCTCTATTACTTTACAACCTTCAACTACAATATGGTAAAAATCAAATGAAAAGGCATTCCTTAATGTAATCGTCTGCAAAGGCACAGAACGGGGGAATGACGATCTTTCTCTGACAGAATAATGTAAGTCAGTCCACATGCTTTGCTTTTATTATTATTATAATTGTTACTGTTATCTTTTGCTGTGCTGGGTCTCTGTTGTGGTACGTGGGCTTCTCCAGCTGTGGTGCACAGGTCCTGCAGCACGTGGGGTCTAGCTCCCTGACCAGGGACTGAACCCACGTGCTTTGCCCTGGAAGGTGAATTCTGAACTACTGGACCACCAGGGAGGTCCCTTCCCCCTGCTTTGAGTTTTAAATGTCTCTCAATTAATACAGGCTTGAACATTGTAAACGGTGGTTTTAATAAGTTCAACTAATGCTATGCTATGCTAAGTCACTTCAGTCGTGTCCGACTCTGTGCGACCCCATAGACGGCAGCCCACCAGGCTCCCCCGTCCCTGGGACTCTCCAGGCAAGAACACTGGAGTGGGTTGCCATTTCCTTCTCCAATGCATAAAAGTGAAAGTGAAAGTTCAACTAAGGCTTTCATTAAAAAGAATGATTACTTAAAAACAACCAGTAATTTGACAAATATTTTTACTAAAGGTTGGTTGTATGTACCGTATATACAGAGATAGCTGGATTCGATTATTATGGAAGGCAAAGTTTTGGCTTTCTATTTAGTTTTTTCTGTCTTTTTGAGTCTGGACTTCTGTTTATTTACTTATTTTTTTTTAAATTGAAGGATAATTGCTTTACAGAGTGTTGTGGTTTTCTGTTGTGCATCACCAAGAATCAGCCACAGGCACACGCATGTCCCCTCCCTCCCATCGCCCTCCCCACCCCACCCTTCAGCCTGTGGCGGAGCCCCTGTGTGAGTTCCCATTGGCTGTCTGTCTGGTATTGTAAGTTTCTGTTACTCTCTCCATACGTCTCCCCTTCCTCCTCCCCCTCCTCCCACTGTGTCCATAGGTCTGGTCCCTGTGTCTGTTTCTCCACTGCTGCCCTGAGAATAAACCCACCAGTGCCGTCTCTCAGATTCCATATGTGTGTGTCAGTATACGATACTTATCTTTCTCTTTCTGACTCTCTTCACTCTGTATAATAGGCTCTAGTTTTGTCCACCTCATTAGAACAGATCCAAACGCATTCCTCTTTATGGCTGAGTAATATTCCATTGTATACGTGTACCACAGCTTCTTCATCCATTCATCTGCTGATGGACGTCTACGTCGCTTCCACGTTCTAGCTGTTGTAAATAGTGCTTCAGCGAACACTGAGGTACATGTGTCTTCTTCAGTTTTTATTTCCTCAGGGTATATGCCTAGGAGTGGGATTGTTGGGTCGTACGCTGGTTTTTCCCCCCAGCTTTTTAAGGAGTCTCCATACCTTCTTCCATAGTGCCTGTATCAGTTTACATTCCCACCAACAGTGCAAGAGCGTTCCCTTTTCTCCACACCCTCTCCAGCATTTATTGTTTGTAGACTTTTTGATGATGGCCATTCTGACTGGGTGAGGTGGTATCTTGTTGTAGTTTTGACTTGCATTTCTCTAATAATGAGTGATGTTGATCTTCTTTTCATATGTTTGTTAGCCATCTGTATGTGTTCTTTGGAGAAATGTCTCTTCAGGTCCCTTTCCCACTTTTTGAATGGGTTGTTTGCTTTTCTGGTATTGAGTTATATGAGCTGCTTGTATATTTTAGAAATTAATTCTTTATCAGTTGTTTCCTTTGCTATATTTTCTCCCATTCTGAGGGTTGTCTTTTCACCTAGCTTAGAGTTTCCTTTGCTGTGCAAAAGCTTTTAAGTTTAATCAGGTCCCACTTGCTTATTTTGGTTTTATTTCCATTACTCTAGGAGGTGGGTCGTAGAGGATCTTGCTTTGATTTATGTCATTGAGTGTTCTGACTATGTTTTCCTCTAAGAGTTTTATAGTTTTTGGTCTTACATTTATGTCTTTAAGCCATTTTGAGTTTATCTTTATGTGTGGCATTAGGTAGTGATCTAATTTCATTCTTTTACACATAGCTGTCCAGTTTTCCCAGCATCACTTATTGAAGAGGCTGTCTTTGACCCATTAAATATTCTTGCCTCCTCTGTCCAAAGTAAGCTACCCACAGGTGCATAGGTTTATCTCTGGGTTCTCCATCTTGTTCCATTGATCTATATTTCTGTTTTTGCACCATACTATCTTGATGACTGTAGCTTTGCAGTATAGTCTGAAGTCAGGAAGGTTGATTCCTCCAGCTCCATTCTTCTTTCTCAAGACTGCTTTAGCTATACAGGGTCTTTTGTGTCTCCATATTCTATTTAATTTTTTCTGTCTTTTTATGAGTCTGGATTTCTGTTTATTTTTAAAGAGTAATTAAAGAAAATGTGTCGGTGAAGAATACATTTTCCTTCCCTTGCTCCCCTGATCCTTAGCTCAAGAACTTCTGCCCTCAGCAACCTCTCAACAATCGCTTACTTACCATCTGCTCTGAGTCGGGTCCTGAGCCAGGAGAAGGGGTGATTCTCATGTCTGTACCTGAGACACCAGCTCTGACCTGGAGCGGCTTTGGTTCCCAGATGAATCTTACAGCAACTTGCCAGGGAACTTCACTTGGCTGTGCTGCTTTCATCTCAAATTCGACATCTCCCCCACCCCCTGCCTGTGCCAATTGAACCCTTCCTAATTCTTCCTCTGAAATGTGCCCCCGGATCCTAGTTTCCTATCATGGGCAATCCATTAAGTCATTCAACACGTATTGGTTTAGCTCCTCTACATGATAGGCACGTGGCCCAGTGCTGAGGACTGGGAGGAGAACAGGAATGGCAGAGTTCCTGTTGGTGTGTAGTCTTCAGACAAGGACTAAGCAAGTCATTGTATAAAATACATAAAGAATTGACACTGCCGTCTGTTCTCAGAAGAGGCCCCTTTTGCTATTGGAAGATGCCTCTCTGAGACCTGAAAAGTGATGACGACCCTCACTCTCTGACCTGTGAGCTCATCCTTACACTGCCGTTCTATATTTGTTCATTCATTCACCCATCCACATGTGTTTCATAAGTGTTTGTTAAATGCCCACTGACTAAAGACCCAAGCACCGTGAAGATGCAGAGGTGAATACAACACACCCCGTGCTCTCTCTTGGGCTTTTCTGGTGGCTCAGATGGTAAAGAATCTGCTTGTAATGCAGGAGACCTGGGTTCAATCCCTGGGTTGGGAAGATCCCCTGGAGAAGGGCATGGCAACCCACTCCAGTATTCTTGCCTGGAGAATGCTATGGACAGAGGAGCCTGACGGGCTACAGTCCACGGGGTCACAACTGACGAGTGACACTTTCACTTTCTGCTCTCCCTGGATGTTGCAGGCTAAAGTGAAGAGGCGGATCACTAAGCAAATACAGTCAACAAAGCGTGTCGTTATTTTGATAGATAACGACAGGGGTAGGTAGGTCTTGGTAAGGGTGGGCATGAGGAAGGAGCTTTCTAGAGTATGAGCTTAAGGACATAAATTATATTTTATTCCTCTCAATATCCCCAGCATGGAGCCTGGAAATAGGCACTGGGAGGAATACAATGTGAGGATATATGAGCGACATCACACTGCCACCGATGTCGGAGCTTAGATGCAGGACCGTCCTACTGGTTTGCTTTCTTCATCCACAATTGTATCATCCCAGACGTGGTGGGTTTCTCTCAATATCCATCTACAAGGATTTCATGATTCACAATTCCATACCAGGAATTTTTAAACTCTCTTTTTTCTCTGGAGGTTCATTTGCACACAAGTTCCTTCATGAAAAGGGTTTATAGCGACACCTCTGAAGCAATTCCTAAACACCCTCCCCACCCCAGATACTATACCAGCCAGTGTCCAACACAGGGAACCCCAGTTTCCTGACGCTGGTTCTGATGTTTGCTCCAGAACTCCGCAAAGGGCATGCTGCCTCTGGAGAAGGTTTTACTTTTCATCCAGGATGAATGATGGCTTCTTGAAGAAGAGAAAATATTATATGGTTTCTCAAAACAACAACAACAACAAAAACAAAACCCCACAAAAACCAACCTTGCTCCTCCCCAAACCCTAATGAAACGTTAACTGTTTGATGGCTGTGTCATGGACCCTGGCACATGTATTATCAGATTTATTACTCACAGCAACCTACAGACATAGGTAGTCCCATTTCTCAGATGAAGAAACTGAGCCTCAAAGAAATCAAGTGGCTTCCTCGAATCACAAGACTCACAAATGACACAGAGAGTGATGGATGCTCCAGGCCTTGACGTAGACTAACAGACGATGCTTTCCTGTCCACGTCTGATGTTCTGCAGAAAAGGAAAAGCCTGGTTGAAACCTCCTTTCAACCTTGTAAAATCTAATACCGTTTATCACTCACAAGTTCATGATTGCTTTTAATTTTGCTCCTAGTTGCTAAGTGTAACCGGAAGAGGTTTCATCTTCCCCCGGCTTTGCTCTATTGAAAGAATAACAGATGAGCCTTCATTTCTAAGAGCTTTTCACAGGTGGAAGATAAATTTGTCCTCCAAATGTCTCTTCATCCAGGTAAGAATCCTTTCTTGATATTTTGGTTTATTTATTATTTTTTTTAGCTGTGTCTTTTGTTTTGAAGAAAGTTAATTATTTCTTGTTGAGACAAAGGATCTCTCTCTTAAATCCTGTGCTGGAAACATGGTTTCAAACAGAAATCATGGTGGTTGTGAATTGTCCTCAGCGTGTTCTGATTTGGTGGAAATTACTTATACTGTTCCCTGCAAAATTATAACTGATGACATTTATATTTTTACTTAAAACTTGATTTTTATAAAGACCTGAAAATCCAGTTGATTTAGAGTGTGTAAAACCATATGAACATTGAAGGCAGTGCTTTTTTTTAACTTTAAAAATTCTTCTTTTTAATTGCACAGGTTCCTATATTCACCATTTTTATTCAAATGGTGACACTGGAGTATGTTTTATACCTCTTTGAAAATTACAAGGCAGTGCATTATGTAATCCATCTAAGTGTGTCCTATAACCCCTCAGTTGTTTTTTTTTCTCGGAATGTACTATATTTCCCTGATGTATTTTATCTTCTAGGACAGTCATCTAATATGGAACTGATAGTCTTTAAAAAAAAATGTATTAAAAAAAATTCAGACATCTGTTTGATTTATAATTTTCACTCTAGACTGAGTAAATTTGATGGTTAGGGGAACCAAGTACCCTGCCAGAAATCTCAACACTTCCATAGATGAGGATATTTTTTAACAGGGTTTGTGAACAAGAAAATTTGCTTGATGGCCTGAAGTTCATAATGGTGATTGGAAATCTTGATATTCTAAATACAGCCTGTCACAGTTGGCAACTGAGAACTCAGGTGCATGTTAAACGTGCCTCTTGAGGGGCAAAAAGACACTCGTGCCGAACTGAAGCCCAGAAAACAGTGCAGGATCCGTTCTTTTTGTGTGTGTCACTTTTTAAACTCTGAGATAACAGAATCTGAGAGCAAGTCAGCATCCTAATGATACTCGTTATGAGACAGTGTTGCTGGAAGGAGAGGGAGATAGCAAATTGGAACTAATGACGGAGGAAAAGTTCCAGTCCGAGTGGTCCGGGAGAGGAGGGTGCCAACCTCAGCATCAGCCCTGGCGCCGCGAGCAGGCGCAGACGGTGCCTGAGCTCTGGGGGCCTCTGGGATAAATCCTTGGTGATAATAACACAGCCCGCAACAGGGCCACTTTTATATTTATAGTTTATTCTCCACTATTGCCAGAGGCCTCAAATCCCACATAGTCAAAAACCTCCATTCACTGTTGCCTGCTGGGCATTTAACAAGGGCTCTTGTAACAGGACCCAGAACAAGTCTGTGTGTGAATAGGAAGTGCAGGGGCCAGGCAGGCACCGCAGGCTGCCAGGCGCCCAAAAGGAGGCATCGAGAGAGACGCAGAGAAAGCACACAAGTGACCCCGAGTGCCTCAAGGCACGGCTTCAAAAGGTGTCAACACCAATTAAATTGTAAAAGCTCTGTCAGCCTCTGAAAAGTCCTCCAGATGGGGACAAGACAGTACATAATCAAAGGCCTGGGACGCGATTCTGTAGGGTCCACCCTGTACCTGGGACACGCGTGCACGCCTGGCAATTCGTGATCCGTCCGGAGCCTTCACGTTCCGGCTGTGCCCCAAGGTGTAAACACCCTTCTGCCGGGAGCTCTCTGGGTGTACCGCTGGGGAACCTGGAAAGCCTTTATTAGCGGGTAGAGACTGGTGGCTCCTACAGGTAAATTGCCCCGAATGCAGCTCTAACTAAAACGTGTACCACTGCTGATGCCCTCAGATGATGAGCTGAAGGATAATTGCCCAGTGTCTCAGTCTGAGCTGAAGAGTGCCACGTGGGTTTCTGTAACAAACAACCCTGCAGAGAGCCCTTCTTTGTCAGCCAAAGGCCCAGTGGAATCTACCCTTTCTGGCAACAGGACATTCTGATGGTAATAAATTTGCAGGGGGCTTGTTTGAAATATTTCTGCCCATAAGGAGATGACTATGTGTTTCCTATTTGGCCTTGGAGAGTGTTAATGTGTGTCTTTAAAGAATTTATTAGATCTGGGCAAAGGTACCCTAATCTCAATTCATGAACCGATGTCTCTCTCTCTTTCTGTGTCTCTCTGTTTTCCTCTCTTTTTTGCCTACGGGTAACTGTGATAGGTATGACCAATTTACTGGATGGTTTTCAAAGTGACAGCAGAGTTGGGGAGGAGAAGAAATGCGTTTCATAGCCAGGGGAAAAAGATTGGGAGAACTGTCAAAGTATTTCTCACATATTTTATTGCTAAGGCATTTTCTTGGTCTACAGAACTTTTCTCCCTCACCAGATCAAGCGAAATGCCTGGGGTTTGAGGTAGGTGAATTCATGCTGAAGAGTAGGCTAGAATTACACTGAAGTTCCAAGCACGGTCATCCTTTTTCGGACAGAATAACTCAAAAAGATTACTCTTATCTACTGTCTTTATTTTTGAGAAAGAACCTTATACTTAACATAAAGATTTAGAATGTAATTGTTTTTCTTTTTGACTCAAACTATTGGTATTTGACTGCTCTTAAAAACCGAAATTGGAATAAAGTTGAAATTACTCCTTTATTTCGAAGGAAAGATTAACCAGATGTAAAATAATGCAGCAGATTATTGAGAACCGGCTTGCAGCTATCATCTGTTAGATTATCTATTAGATAACTTCTTCTAAAATAGAACAGTAGAAAATGAGTTCAGTCATCAGACATCCTGCGTTAGTCAAGTTGGTCTAAGTCACGCTATAGTAACAAAGAAAGAAATCTAAATGGCCTAAGACAGAATCGGTTTCTCAAGTACAAGGGCTGAGAAGACAACAGCACAGTGTTCCTCCACTTGATTTGTGTACGGCAGTCTCTTTACCAACACGAGCTTCCAAAATGATCATGAAGTGCCTGCCAGGAAATGCATCTACCCAGAAGTGACATCATTTCTGTTCACATCAAATTAGCCAAAGCAGGTCACGGGGCTGCCCGCGAGCTCCCAGGAGGGTGAACACCATTGTCTGTGAGTCTGAAAGGAGAAGGAATTGATATCAGTTAACAGTCATGGATCTGGCCGTAGCAACCACTCTTCCCATAACCAAATATCCTTTCCTCTCGTTCTCAATCCACAGTCAAGGAAAACAACCCCCAAACTCCCATCCAGCACAAAGTCCAGGATCTCAGATAAGAATGAGGCTCCTTTTGGTACAGATGTAACTGAAAGTGGGGTCTGGCTGTTCGCTGCTCAGAAGCCAACAGAGGCCAGGTTGGTGGAAAGGAAAGTTTGCTTTATTTTGGATGCCAGCAGTGGAGCAAGAGGGTGGACATCTGTCCAAAGTCCAACTCCCTCCCACCCCCCGACGATCAAGGGGCTAGAGGTTTCATAGGCTGAGGGAGAGGAAGAAACACAAACAGCACAGTCAGCTCTAACCGTCATCTTGAAACTGGTCATCGGTGGTCTGACCAGCGTCATCTTGACTGTTTAAGTACAGTCAGTCTGCAGTTCCATGGGTGGTTTGTTTCCATTTCTCTGAGGCCGGTTCTCGGAATTGTGGCAGCTTATGTCATGGGTACAGTCTGCTCATCCTGTACTGTACTTCTCCAGCTGGTGGGGGTTTCGGTTTCTGTAAGACAGCTCACAGGATATGGCGCAGAGTATGATCTACAGCCCTTGAGGAGGGATGAAGTGACCTGGACTATGCTGAATGACTGAACTGTTATGATTTGGTCTCCTTTGACCGTTTTCCTTTGTTTTTGCATTTTCTCCCTTCTCAGATTAAACTTATTCATTGGTTAAAGCTCTTCCCCCAACAAAAGGCAGGCTAGGACATGGCTGTGTGGGGTAAGGACCATAGGGTCCTACTCCATTTCACAGAGAAAGACGAACTTAAAAGAAGGGTTATTTCCTCCCCACCCACCATGATCCATAGACTATAAAAAAATGAAGCCAGTTTTGAAACTCGCAGTTGCTGTGAGGACTACCCACAATGTTCCGGATGGAACCCCACTTTGTTCCCCGGGAAGAGATGCCCGGCTGCTGTTGCTCTCGGTGATTCTCAGCTCCCCACTCTGGAAGGAGAATTATTCCTCTATTTTCCTTTGTCACATCTGGAATGCATTCTGGGGAAATCTTCTCCCTGAGGAGTAAGCAAACTTCTTAGTCCATTCCTTGCCTGAGAAGGGTTGTGATTTTAAGTCACAAAAGCCAGTCTTTTTGAGTGCAGGCTCAAGCTTCCTTTGGGATGAAATCCTCTCCAAAGTTTCATAGGTTTCTTATCTGTGTGGTTCTGTACAGCTCCATGGACCGAATGCACACCCACAAGGTTTGCTTAGGTTTGGTTCCTGGAATATTTAACTTCCTTATTTTCTCCTCTCTCTTCCTTCCTTTTCCTCCTTCTCTTCATCTCCTTCTCTAATAATATTAAAGATCCAAGAATGGACATCCTTAAAAAGAAACAAACTCAAAAAGATTACTCTTGTATACTGCTTTTTTTTTTTTTTTTTAAAGAGACCCTCCCTTCAATATTTGCAGTTGCTTTTCCCTTAAATCTATTGAGATGTGTGTGAGAGTCACACACTGTCTCTTTGCTATTTTTGTCCAGCTGAAAGGATGAGTGAGGTGTCTCACTTTTAATTATATCTTTATCTGGAGATGACTTAATCCATTGCCAGACTTCAGTGTGGTGTGGTAGCAACACCTTTGATTCAATGCCTGCTTTAATGCTTAGATTTCACTTTCCCATCTTGCACAAAGTTGTCTCTCGCAACTGAAAAGTCATGTCTGACTTTTTGTGACCCCGCGGACTGTAGCCCACCAGGCTCCTCTGCCTATGGGATTCTCCAGGCAAGAATACTGGAGTAGGCTGCCATTTCCTCCTCCAGGGGATTTTCCCCACCCAGGGATCGAACTTGCATCTCCTGCATAGGCAGGCAGATTCTTTTACTGCTGAACCTTCTGGTCTCCAAATGTTTGTATTCTTTTGTTTTGGTTTATTCCTGATTGCAAACCATTCTGTCCTTCCTGAGTTCGCCTCTTTTTCTTTTCCATGCTGCCTTTCCAAATGCGGCTGACATCAACCGGCAGACGCTCTGATTTTCTAGTTAGTCTTTCTTCTAGAGTGACAAGTTTATTTCTATCTCATAAATTATCATAGGTGGTAATATTGCCAAATGATTTGGCCCTGCCTTGATTGATTGCCACCTTCCCACTTCCATGGGAGGTAGCCATGCATAGCCGCCACCCCCCATCAGATCGACACTAAGTCTTGCCACATATTTTGGAGTTTTTGTCATGGCAACCTATAATCCTAGCATCAATATAAACAGCTGTTGTAGTCAGTGTGGATTAGGTTAGGCTGGACTAACAAACAACCCCAGTTTTCAGTAGCTTGCAGCACAAAGATTTATTTCTGTCTCACGCAAAGTCCACCAGAAGCCCAGAGAACTCTCAGGACAGCTGAGCTGTCTCTACATGATAGCTCAGCATTGTCCTTCCCCAGACATGTGGTTTTCCAGTAGCCATGCCTGAGGAAAAGTCAGGTACAGAGTTGAGCGCCAGTAATCAGAATGCTTCTTCATGAAAGTGACATGTATAATTTCTACCACTCTTACCTTCTCAGAGACCAGGATGTGTATTTCTCTTCTGCTTCCAGAAGACCAGGAGAACTGGGCGCCAGGGGCCAGAGGGCACCTCAACTAAACCTGCAGAGTCTGTGATGGTGAATGAGACCTTAAGTAGTGGGTCCTGAGATCCTAGGACTGTACACACTTTATTAGTACAATTTTAGAATCACTGGTATAACCTGAACTGGCAAACTTTGTGTACTTATTATCAATAACTTTTAAAAATATTTAAGAGTTGTCTTAAATATTAAATGTTAAAATATTTAAGCCTCTTAAGTAGAGGCTTTAATACAACTTTTGTCAAAGACTTATAACTTCTGCTTATTCATATTCCAATTTACTTTCCAAATGGCTGCTGTAAACTGCTACTCATAGTTTCCCAGCTGTAACAGTCAGGTATGGTGTGGGAGCACTCAGGGCCTGTCTTCACTGACAAATATTCAGGCATCAGCATCTGCAGTGGCTTGAAGGGTGGTTCTCCCCAAAGACAAGTCCCTGCCCTGAAAACTGTGAATATGACCTCATTTGCAGCAACTCTCTTTGCAGAGGTAATTAAGTTCAAGCTCTTGAGCTAAGGAGGCCATAATGGGTCCAAATCCCATAGTGAGTGTCCTTATAAAAGAGAGGGGAGCAGACACGCAGAGCAGGGCTGCGTGAGGACAAGCCAGGTGCGAAGGCAGGTGCCCCAGGAGCGGGCAGGGGTGAGAGGGGCTGTCCTTGGCGACTTCAGGGGGTGCGGCTCGACTCTGGGCTCCAGAGGAGGGAGAGAACGAACTGGGGCAGTTTAAGCCACCAAGTTTGAGGTCATGTGTTACCACCACCCTAAGAAATGAATATACTGCTACTGCTAAGTCGCTTCAGTCGTGTCCGACTCTGTGCAACCCCGTAGACGGAAGCCCACCAGGCTCCCCCATCCCTGGGATTCTCCAGGCAAGAACACTGGAGTGGGTTGCCATTTCCTTTCCCAATGCATGAAAGTGAAAAGTCAAAGTGAAGTCGCTCAGTCGTGTCCGACTCTTAGCGACCCCATTCCAGGCAAAAGTACTGGGGTGGGGTGCCATTGCCTTCCCCGAGAAATGAATATAGTATACATCTAAGTTCTAGGCTCTTAAGAATAATGGATACAATGAGTACATATTTTTAAATACTATGTTTCTGAGCTAAAAGAACAATGGAGAGTGAATTAGACACTACCATAACAAAGTCCATGATTTAGTACAAACAGTCCTGAGTTTGAATTCAGATTACTTGAATTTCAAGTTTAACATTTTGAAGAGGTTATGTCTATTATGAATTTAAAAAAATCATTTCCTCACCCATAAAAAACAAAATTATAATAAACTCCGCCCTGCCAACCTGGGAGGCTGCTTTATGCATTACAGGAGGATATTGATGTGGAGAATCAATAATAATCTAATAAAAGAGAATTTTGTTATGATGATTGTGAACATCAAGCCAATGACAAGTATAAACCCTAAATCAGGTATTATAATTTCTAAACACTGTCCATTGAAGCTGGACTTTATGTACTGAGTTTCTTAGATTTGCAGCAAAAGAACAAAATGGCCAAAAAATGAGACAAATAAAAGCCTTGTCCCCTTGTGAAAAAAGCCCGTTTAACGTCAAACCTTTAATTTCTATTCATTGTTGTAAACTGCATCTGAAGACTGAAAAAGAATTAGAAAAAACCCACATTTTGGTCAGGACTCAAGTAATGTTTAAATAAAGTTCTATGAAAAAAGTCTTAAAGGTTGATTGAAAATATCTTTTTACATTTCAACTCATACAAGTTATTCCTAGAAAATGACCATCACACTACAATATATTCTAGAAATAATAAGACTTTATTTCTAGGAATTCCCTTCTGTAACTAATTTTTAATATACGAATGAATATGAACTCATAAATTCTCATCTTCATTCACAGACATGGTTTCCATCTTACAGATGACTCAGGGGAAAGCTGCAAATTACAGAGCTGCTGCTGCTGCTGCTACTGCTGTTAAGTCATTTCAGTCGTGTCCGACTCTGTGCGACTCCAGAGACGGCAGCCCACCAGGCTCCCCTGTCCCTGGGATTATGCAGGCAAGAACTAGAGTGGGTTGCCATTTCCTTCTCTAATGCATGAAAGTGAAAAGTGAAAGTGAAGTCGCTCAGTTGTGCGGACTCCAGTGACCCCATGGACCGCACCCTACCAGGCTCCTCCATCCATGGGATTTTCCAGGCAAGAGTACTGGAGTAGGGTGCCATTGCCTTCTCCAATTACAGAGCTAGTTGAGACTAAAACGTCGGGACACAACTTTGAAGTAATGGCAGCATTGTATGTGTGTGTCTTGGAAGGTATTGCTTTTTGTTCCTGTAAATGGAAGCAAAAAAAGTTAAAAAGAGTGGAACGTGGATCTTGAAAGCAGAATTCCCTCCTTGTTCAGTTGCTTCTCCGTTTCCTGTGGCTGAAAGGCTATGGTGGTACTTGATGTTAGTCTTTGTCCCTGATGAGCTTGGATGGCTGGGTCATACCTTGCCTTTTGAGCAAAGATTTTTGCTTGCCTCATCACCTGGGGGTTTGTGCCAACCCTGGAAATCTAATTTCACTCTTGTTTCTCTAGTCCTGTCACGAAATATCCCTCCATTCCTTTGGTAGAAATCTTATCTCTGTGGCTTTAGTATTAAAACCATGCATTAGCTGTGTCATCAGGCTCTTCTCCCAGAAAAGGGCTAAGGAGGATTTTCATGCTGCTGCTGCTGCAGTACAGGCTTTCTGGGGGCTCTAGATGCCTTAAAGGAGACAGAGGAAATTGGATGACTGGTGATGCTTTAATATTACATCTGAAAACCCTTGCGAGGATTTAAAATCAATGCTATCAACTTGAGTCAGAACAAACCAGGACAGAATGTATATTATGAATTCAGGGAATTTGAGGAAAGTAAAGAAATTGCCATTATAAGATGCCAGAAGCTCATGTCAGCTGCGACCAAGTTATAACGACCTGCTAGATATTGATGCGGTTAGACTTCTTGTTTTCAAGAGCTCATCTAACATCTCCTGCTCCTGGGTGAGCCTCATGCCTCACTTCTCTGTGCTCAGAAGCTCAACAGTATCTTGTTGTTGTTCAGTCACTAAGTCATGTCTGACTTTTTTGCAACCCCACGGACTGTAGCACACCAGACTCCCCTGTCCTTCACTATCTCCCAGAGTTTGCTCAAACTCATGTCCATTGGATCGGTGATGCCGTCCAACCACCTCATCCTCTGTCACCCCCTTCTCCTCCTGCTGTCAGTCTTTCCCTGCTGCTGCTGCTAAGTCACTTCAGTCATGTCCGACTCTGTGTGACCCCCATGGACGGCAGCCCACCAGGCTTCTCCGTCCATGGGATTCTCCAGGCAAGAGTACTGGAGTGGGGTGCCATTGCCTTCTCCACAGTCTTTCCCAGCATCAGGATATTTTCCAATGAGTCAGCTCTCTGCATCAGGTGACCAAAGTAGGTACCTACTGATCCATTATAACACAAGCTATCAACCCCCTCCTCCCCAATCTAACCAATCCCCTCACTTGCCCTTCCTCCTCCCCAAATCTTCTGGAACTCCAGCTCTATGATTAGCAACCCCACCCCATCCCATCAACTTCTTCCTGGAATATTCCCGCCACTTGCTATCCAAACTTGGCAGCCTTCTGAGCACCCTCTTCCCTGGAACATCTCTCAAGGAGAGGCTGAATTTCCTCTTCCACCTCTTTATTTCAAGGTCAGGCAGTGGGATGGCCATGGCCTTGGCCTTGTTTCCCATTGTTGTTTTGTAGCCACCTCCTTCCTCTCTCAAAGTCCTAGCTGGAGGTCTTGATGCTAATTACCCAAGTAAGATGTCTGCTTCCAGCAAGAGTTCAAGTGCAGGGACTCTCCCTGATGTTTCTGCCACCAGCTTTTATGACCCCAGAGAGACCCACAGCCCCCACCTCACCCCCCCGACCTCCCCAAGAGACCCTCCAAGACCAGCAGATAAAAGTAGAGGATGATGAACTCTGCCTGTTGTTTTAGTATCTTACAGGAAATATCCTGACCATACTCACCTGTGAGTGGCTGTGGGAAGGAAGAAATGAACACATCTCCTCTAGAGACTGGCCAGAGCCTGGAAATACTTGCAACAACTTATGACCTTTTGGGGGGGCGGGGTGGGGGTGGGGGAGCTTCTCTGGGGGCTCAGAAGGTAAAGAATCTACCTACAACGCAGGAGACGTGGGTTCAGTCCCTGGGTCAAGAAGATCCCCTGGAGGAGGGCATGGCAACCCACTCCCGTATTCTTGCCTGGAGAATCCCATGCACGGACGAACCTGGCGGGCTGCAGTCCGTGGACCCTCAAGGAGTCTGACACGACTGAGCGGCTTCACTTTCACTACCCTTTTTCACCTTGCCTCCTCACCTCCCCCTCTAGTCCTATACAAGAATTTAGCATTCGAACCTGGGCAGGACGGTTCTTTGGGATACTTGTCCACCATCTTCTCCGTCTGCTGGTTTTCTGAGTAAAGTCGCTGTTCCTTGCCCCTCCACTCAAGGAAAAAAACCCCAGTCTTCTGAAGGTCACGCTGTTCCCCTTTAGCACCTCTTCTCCTTGTTTCCAGCTGCAAACCATGGCTCACTGCTCCCTCCTCCTAACACCCCCAGGCTCTCCCCCATTGCCTTACTCTGCAGTTCTGCTACTCTCATCATTCCCAGAGGTCAACCTCTATACAGCTCATCCATTTATCTACATTTTCAATTCCTTAATTTCACCTTGAACACTCTTTTTCTCATCTCCACTTCAGTTTGGGCTTTGTCATCAGTAATTGTTCCTCCTCCAAAACTTCTAGTTTCAAGTATCCTGTCCTTTGATTGCCAGCTCCTGGTCCACTCACTCATGAGACAGCTAAAGAGGGTGGGAATTTGGGAACGGAGTCCCTGTGTACCAAGCCAGGACCAAATCTAGAAATGATCTCTGATGCTTGAGCACAGGGAAGCCTCATTTGTGTTTCTGAGTGTCTTCCGCAAGTTCTCCGTGCAAGAGATTTGAAATGGACCATTTCCTGGGAGGAAGGACTTTCTCCTTTTCTGCTTTTTGTCTTTTTTCTTTTTCTTTCTGCCTCTAGGGTCTACCGCCCCACTGGATAGAAAAGCAACCAACAATGCCTGAGGAAAAATATGACAACATTTTTTTATAAGCCCTTTCCTGTCTTCTACGTATGTTTTGAAAGATGTGAAAGTGATAGTCTCTCAGTCGCGTCTGACTCTTTACTCACCCATAGACTGTGGCCCACCAGGCTCCTCTGTCCTTGGGATTTCCCAGGCAAAAAAACTGGAGTGGGTTGCCATTTCCTTCTCCAGGGGATCTTTCTGACCCAGGGATCGAACCTGTGTCTCCTGCATCGCAGGCAGATGTTTTACTCTTCTCGATTCAAAACCCTGATATTATAATAGAAATATAATAGCATATGTGAAGTCATCCTTTTGTTGCTATTGTTGTGGGTTCCATTTAAAAGTAAACTGGTGCCATGTTACAATACAGTTTTTTGTTTGAAAGCAATGTTTCCTATACTGAGAACAACCAGGGAATTAAATTACGTGTAATGAATGGAACCCCACTGTTCCCACGGTCAAAAAGCACTGACCTTGGAATGTTAAAAAGGTAGCACTTAAAAATTCCCTTTAAATTTTACCAAGTGAAATTCCATACCAATGTCTGTGAAAGAACAGGATAATAAGATTTGAAGTCCTCATAGGAAGAAAATCGCGAGTTCCAACAGGTTCACTGCCTATCATTCTACTTCCTTGGGTTCATTTTCTGTTGCTTCCCCTTCCTCTTCTGCTCCTCCTCCTCTTCCTCACTTTCTGTTGTTTCCTCCTCCTTACCCTGTTTTTGATTTTACCTTATCTGTGTTTTTTTTTTTTAAATATGCATAGTGCACAGCCAGATGAGGACCAAATTAACATCATGCAAATGTAGAGAAAATGCTCTAACTTGTTTATTATAAAGAAGATGTGAGTGTTGATATGCTGTTGCCCAGATGGCCAGATACTTGTAATAAGGCTTTTGTGTTTTGCATTGACTGAGTTTATATTTTTAAGAATTTTCTAGCTCAAAACTAACATAAACACATACATACATACATACATTTAAAATAATGTAGACCAGTTTTGTTAAGGGAAGCACACTGATTGAAACCGCCCACCCTGGCCAGGCACCATAGTAACCATTTGCATGAGTTGTTTTATGACAGGAGATCCTGATAAGGAATACGGAACTAATAAGCCGCCACCAACCGGAAGAGTTAGGGAAAGGTCGAAAGGAGACACCGCGTGTCCGTCCACTTCCCAGAATCCCTCTCGCTAGCATCCATCTTGGCTGAGCCATGCGTGCGCCACCAGGAAAGACTGAATTAGAATGATTGGCCAAAGACCACCTGGAAACTAATCCCATCGCCATGAAACCCGAGACTTTGAGCCACGAGGCAGAGCATTTCTCCTGGGTTCCCTTACCCTACTGCTCTCCACCCGGGCGCCCTTTCCCAATAAAATCTCTTGCTTTGTCAGCAGATGTGTCTCCTTGGACAATTCATTTCTGAGTGTTAGACAAGAGCCCAGTTTCGGGCCCTGGAAGGGGTCCCCTTTCCTGCAACAGTTTGGCAAGTTATTAAATAAAACCTAAATAACTCACAATTTTTTTGTATGTCCTCTAAAATTCTTATTGGCTAATATCTTCATAAATCTACCAAACTCTACTCACCTCTTTATGATTATCCATGCCTTAAGTTCAGAAGATATATGCATGTGTTAGAAAAAGTCTATATTGGTTTTTGACCTAATTATCAGAGTTATTTTGTCTTTTCTTCTCCCCTAGCCCTCTGTGTTTTGAATATAAACACCAGCTTGCATTCAAAGGCCTGTTTCAGTTGCAAGTGATAGCAAACCAATTCAGGTATTTGTTAGCAGAAATAGTAATTTATCACATCCTGTAATCACAAAGTACAAGGATAGATTCAGATGTGGTTTGATTCAGGAGCTCAAACAACATAACCATCTCTTTCTCTTTTTCTTTTCATCCTCCATCTCTCTCTAGGCTTGCTCTTGCTCCCTTATTAATCTTCTCTTTGGCATTATCCAGGTCTGGTTGCCTGGATATTGCCATTTGAAATGGTCAAAAGTTATACTAGTCCCCATTCCAGGAATTTCATTATAACATCAATGGGGCAAAATAGAGTAGATATTTTTTCCAAGTTATATTTCTTTGAACTTTCAACTTAATATATAGCATAGATGGTCTTGCTGTGTTTATTCAGTGACTTTTGGTTTCACTGGACAATTTTTTAAAGGTTGGTTCTTTTTCAGTACTCTAAGAAAATTATGTTGGAGCACCATAAAAAAAATTAAATGTTGGAAGTGTTTAAGCCAAATATTTATTATGTGATGAAACCTAATCATGAAAAAAGCTAATATCCAATAGTACTCTATTCTGTGATTTAAATAATAAGTAATTTTGAGTCAAAAACAAATACCTGTTTCAAGAAAAGAAATGCTCTTTGGCTTCATTCATGGTTCCTTCTGTGTGTGGCAGCAAGGAGTTTCAAAGTTCTAGGCTTATGTCATCTTTTTAAAATAAATTTGTCTTTCATTGGAGGATAATTGCTTTATAATATGGTGTTGGTTTCTGCCATGTATCACCATGAATCAGCCACAGGTACATGTATGGCCCCTCCCTCCTGAACCTCCCTCCCACCTCCCACCCCCTCCCTCCCCTCTAGGTGGTCACAGAGCGCTGGTCTGCGCTCCCTGTGTAACACAGCAAGTCCCCACTGGCTGTCTGTTTCACACACGGCAGTGTGTGTGTTTCCATGCTGCTCTCTCCAGTCTTCGATTTCTCTCCTCCCACACTGTGTCCGTGAGGCTGTTCCCTACATCTGCATCTCCACTGCTGCCCTGCCAATAAGCACATCAGTACCGTTTTTCTAGATACCATATACATGCATTAATATATGATCTTTGCTTTTCTCTTTCTGACTTACTTCACTCTGTATACTAGCCTTTTGTTTCATCCACTTCATTGGAACTGACTCAAAATAATTCCTTTTTACGATTGAGTAATATTCCATTATATATATGTACCATGGCTTTTTTATCCATTCATCTGTCGATGGAGACTTAGGGTGCTCCCATGTCCTAGCTACTGTGAACAGTGCTTCGATGAGCATTGGGGTGCATGCATCTTTTTCAGTGATGATTTTCTCAGGGTCTGTGCCCACTAGTGGGATTGTTGGGTCACCTTGAGGCTGGCAATCTGGTTAGGAAGTTTTATTAAGTTTCTGAATAATTAACAGAAGTCTTAGGATTGATTTTGATTCATAGGCTCTGAGTCACATGCTTACCCATGAACCAACCAGTGTGGCCAGGACAGAATACTCTTCAATTAAGCCTGGGTTACAGATTCATCGGGTTTTTCCTGTGGTCATGTATGGATGTGAGAGTTGGACTGTGAAGAAGGCTGAGCGCCGAAGAATTGATGCTTTTGAACTGTGGTGTTGGAGAAGACTCTTGAGAGTCCCTTGGACTGCAAGGAGATCCAACCAGTCCATTCTGAAGGAGATCAGCCCTGGGATTTCTTTGGAAGGAATAATGCTAAAGCTGAAACTCCAGTACTTTGGCCACCTCATGCAGAGTTGACTCATTGGAGAAGACTCTGATGCTGGGAGGGATTGGGGGCAAGAGGAGAAGGGGACGACAGAGGATGAGATGGCTGGATGGCATCACTGACTTGATGGACGTGAGTCTCAGTAAACTCCAGGAGTTGGTGATGGACAGGGAGGCCTGGCATGCTGCGATTCATGGGGTCGCAAAGAGTCGGACATGACTGAGCCACTGATCTGATCTCTAGAGATTCATCTCTGGAGCCAAAGGGTGAAGAGTCACATAGACCAATATGGAAGATAGGAGTTTGCTGATGGCCAATCTCTCTGCAGTGATTAAAGAGAAGAGGTTAGGGCAGGCAGAGAGCAATGCTGTGTATCAGGGAACTCCTCTGCAGTCAATGGCAGAGTTGTCACAGGCGTATAGCTCTGTACCTTACACATGCTTGATTGGGTCCCATTTTCCTGAGCTTTCAATAGTTGTGGAAGCTGCACAGTTGCTTAGTACAAGTACTGCATTCAGATGGTCATCAGTTTTGTTAACAAAAGTTCAGTTTCCAATCAAGTAGGAAGATCGGAGGTGGAAAAAAAGGGACAGACTTCAAATTCATTGGGTTTTGTTGGAGAATAGAAATAGACTGGGTCAGAAACAGGATGCTTTCTGAGAAACTCTGAGCACCTAAGCATTGACATTTCCTTTTTCCCCCTACTCCCAAATCCTTGAGAATTTTGTGTAGACAGTGTTAATATAAAGGGGAATTGGAAGGAGAGATAGTGACGTCTACATACATCTTTTGAGCTGCTGCCTGGTTTTCTGAAACTGATATTCATTAGCCTGCCTTGATGTCTTTCAGTTCTTGTGAGCGTAAGAGAGTGTTTATTTTAATGACCACTGAAGACATGCTTGTTTTTGAAGCCAGTAATAGTTTTAAATCATTTTAGCTGAATCTCATGTCTTCTCTGAAACGACTAGACGATTTTCTTAGCTCGGTTTGCCATTTGCTGTTTGTATGAACTTGAGGATTATGAAGACACTTAGAAATAACAAACTAAAGTGAAAAGTTTTTCCATGAGCCAGATCCCTTCCTTCATGCAAAAGAACAATTATTCAGCATAAACAGTACATTTTCAACGCATAATGACTGATTTCACAAACTTTATATTGAATGAGAATTTATGTGACAAACATCCTAGGTATAGCTGGATACTTTCATGAGATAAAAATAATCATTATTATTTTGTCGAAGGCATGCCTAAATGTTTTACAAAGAGATTTAGTCTTGTCTGCCTGCAAAGCCTTTTAGTTTATATGAACACATTGAACACGCAAATCTAGGATTTTAAAAAGAATCCCAGTGCTTACTATTGAACTGGGACATTGGATATAACCAAAATACATTTGGGTGGGTTTTTTTTTTTTTTTCAGTTTCAATTTGTACTGGGGTAGAGCTGACTAACAGTGCTGGCATGCTGCTGCTACTGCTGCTGCTAAGTCGCTTCAGTCGTGTCCGACTCTGTGCGACCCCATAGACGGCAGCCCACCAGGCTCCCCCATCCCTGGGATTCTCCAGGCAAGAACACTGGAGTGGGTTGCCATTGCCTTCTCCAATGCATGAAAGTGAAAAGTCAAAGTGAAGTCGCTCAGTTGTGTCCGACTCTTAGCGACCTCATGGACTGCAGCCTACCAGGCTCCTCCATCCATGGGGTTTTCCAGGCAAGAGTACTGGAGTGGGGTGCCATTGCCTTCTCCAAGTGCTGGCATAGTTCTAGGTAAAGAGCAGAAGGTCTGAGCCACACATATGCATATACCCATCCTGCCCTGAACTCCCCTCCCATCCAGGCTGCCATGTAGCACTGAGCTGAGTTCCCTGAGCTGTACACTAGGTCCTCGTTGGTGATCCATTTAAAATCTAACAGTGTGCTATGCCGGAGATGCAGACTCGATCCCGGGTTGGGGAAGATCCCACCTGCCGAGGAGCCACTAAGCCCTACGTGCGGGGACCATCAGCCCGTGTTCTAGAGCCCAGGAACCGCAGCTACTGGGCCATGTCCCCTAGAGCCGTGCTCCGCAAACAGAGGAGTCAGCGTGACGCGCACCACAGCTAGAGAGCAGGCCCTGCTTGCACACAGATAACATCATACAAACAATAAATTAGTAGTGTGTACAGATCCATTCCAAACTCTTTAACTGTCCCCCGCCCCCATCTTTTCAGAATACATCTGTTGAATGAAGATATTTTGGGTAGAGTCCTGTTGAGTGCTATTGTGCGGTTACAGTCAAGATGCAATCCAAGTGGCCCAATGAAAGAGGGAGAAGGTTTGGTTCCAGGTGCTTGAGGAATAAACTGGAAGGAGATTGGAGTAGCATGTGCGTCCACTGGGCAAGGAGAGGGAAGAGAAGGGAAGGCCAGGGCTGTCAGGGAGAAGGAGTATCACAGAGACAAGGAGCTGAGTAACAGAGTGGCCTGAGACGCTCTGAGAGCCTCTGAAGTCCCAGCCACAGCGCTGGGCAGTGGAGGCGGAAGCCTGGGACCCGCGGCAGTCTGGGACCCGCTGAAGCTGGAGCTGCAGCCAGCGGGACTCACTCCACCATGCTGTGACCCGTTTTTTGTTTTTCTTAACAAAGATTAATAACAAAGGAGCTGTGCTGACTATCCACGTCTGAATTACCTGATGGTATGGCATTCCTCGGAGAAGACAATGGCACCCCACTCCAGTACTCTTGCCTGGAAAATCCCATGGATGGAGGAGCCTGGTAGGCTGCAGTCCATGGGGTCCCAAAGAGTCGGGCACGACTGAGGGATTTCACTTTCACTTTTCACTTTCATGCACTGGAGAAGGAAATGGCAACCCACTCCAGTGTTTGTTCTTGCCTGGAGAATCCCAGGGGCAGGGAAGTCTGGTGGGCTGCCATCTATGGGGTCGCACAGAGTCGGACATGACTGAAGCGACTTAGCAGCAGCAGCATGGCATCGCTCCTTTCTAAACGTCTTCATTGGTGCCTCCTTTTTTGGACAGAATGAAATCTAATCCTTTAGCTGAAAGGGAATAAATACTTCCTGCCTCCACCGTGTCCCCCAGGCAGGCAGGACTCCTGGAGCCTCTATGTCCGAGTGGAGCAGTTTGTCTGTCATGCCGTGTTCTCTGCCTAGAATTCCCTCTTCCCCTTTCAGCTGTCAGAGCCATAAGCCCTTTTAATGACAACTCAAATGCCACTGTCTCCATAAACGTTTGGCTCATGCCAACTGCTTCTCTGTCTTGCTCCCAAGGAAAGTGTCTTTCTCCGTCATGGTTTTTTATTTTTATTTTAAATTTTTTAAGCCTCAAAGCTTGTGGGATCTTGGGTCCCCAAACGGGGATCAAACCTGAGCCGTCAGCAGTGAAAGCTTGGAGTCCTAACCACTGAACGGCCTGGGAATTCCCAGTCAGCCAGGGTTTTAAAAGCTTCCTTTTTCCTGTCTTTCTCATAGCACTTCTCACTGCTCTCTTGAATTTTTTGAATATTATATGTATATATTCATATATGCCCATAATACATAATAAATGTATGCAGGCACATATGTGAGTCTCATTACTAAATTTTAGGATTGCTGACAACAGGGCTTGCCTACTTATATATTTTATTATTTCTTCTAGGAGGACTTAGTGCTCTAGTTGACAGAAAGGAAAAGGGTGGGCACTATATCATCTAGAGAGTGGATAGGCAAATACTATTTGTAGACAGGTTTTTTTCCTGGGAGCTCATCAACTTAAAAGAACCATTTTACGCTTTTCAGCAGGACGTGTGACATGTGAAATCAATCAATTAATAAGGCGATTTCTAGTTACCACTGAGTCGTGGTCAGAACAAAACTGTGGAACTTCATAAACCACTTTTCAAATCGTCGACCCTTAAAAGTTAACTTGGGTGAGAATTTGGCCAGATGTGGTGGAAAAAGTCTACAATTGACTTAATGACTTTCAGGAACTCTTCCCCAACCTTTGAAAATCTTGATGAATCTAGCATGAAGGTTTCTGGATGAATTCATAAAATTCAATCTACTCCAATGTCTATCCATCTCAAATTTTATGACACGTTGCCCACATTGTCTTAGATGACTGAAGTTCATCCTATATTTTATTTTTTGAGCCTATAGGTGTACTTCACTCTCTCTCCTGGTGCCAGGAGAGAAGACTCTTTGGCAGTAATGTCCAGTGGAAAATCCATTCTGGGATGTGCGAGGTGGCAGCCAGTACCCAGGGCACGTGTGAATTTAACAGACAGATTTAGTGAGTCGTTCAGCAGCAGAGCGCTTAGGAAGCTGAACTCAGTAGTTTCCTAGACGCTGACGTTATTCAACTTCTGGTAAAAAGCATTGCATATGTTAAAAGTCTGGACCGGGTTTAACCATGTGCAGTAATTGAGGCGCTTGCGGTTTCAGCAGTTCTGTATAATCACAACCATATTCTCTGAATCCTTGGAAAACTTGATCAGAAGAAAAACATGATCCAATCTGTGTAGCTGTTTTCACCTTACCAAACAATACTGTAAATTCTGTGGATTGCAATCTGAAAGAGAGCCCAACATTTGCCATTTTAGTTTTTAAACAGTTGGTTTCACTTTGAGCTGATTTTTGGAAAGAGGTGATTCCACACCAGTCTTGGAGACAAATGCTTGCAGTGCTATGTCATCTCTGAGTGACCACCCTGGTCCCTTGATTGGCAGTGTCCCAGGACACACCATCTCTCCCCTCTGCTTTCTCTGCCTTCTCTCCATCTTTTGAGGCTAAGATCCTTTCTCAGTGAACTCATCTTTCTCCTCTGATTTTACAATTCTGGCTTGAATAAATGACATCTGATCATCCTGAATATTAATTCTATCGGAAATATTGAAAAGCAAAGCAGTTGTTTTGACATTTGAATCTTTTTTCCTTCCTCCGTTTCCTTCTCTGTTTCTTTTCTTCCTTCTTTATTTGAGGAAGTCTGTGATATTCTTTAGAGTTTGACCGCTTTAGGTTTTCAGGTAGTGTACTATAGTCAAACATTGATGGGATCTTTTTGTAGGTCTTTTTGAGCAAGCAAATTCAACTTATTCTAATTGTTATTGAGTACACAGACAAATTTATATTGTAATATGATTCATAACTAAGTTTTGAAATTAAATTTTTCTTGGAGTGTAGTTGATTTACAATGTTGTGTTAGTTTCAGATGTGTAGCAAAGTGAATCAGTTATACATACACACATATCCACTCTTTTTTCCAGAGTGGAACCAAATGGTAAATTTATTTGATGGTTATTGAGCTGTGAACATGTGAGTCGATCTCTGTGCATTGATTCAGATGTTCAGATTAGGTAGCTTTTGGCACACAGCCCCTACCACTAGACAAGAGAGCTATCCAATCTTAACAGATGTATGGGCAAAATGATGATAGCTGAGAAAAATGGAACAAGAGAGAATTCTAATAGAAAAGCACGTTAAATGATAATATATTGTTTTCTACACAGAATGTAAATGGTAGGATTTCTTCTGAAATTTTATGTGTTTATTTATTGGCCACACTGGGTCTTTCTTGCTGCCAAGGAGCCGCTCTAGCTCTGGCGAGCAGTGGCTACTCTGTGTTTCAGGGTGCGGGCTTCTCGTTGCAGGGGCTCCTCTTGTTGAGGAGCTCAGGCTCTAGGGCGTGCAGCTTCAGGAGGTGTGGCACATGGGCTTAGTTGATCCATGGTATGTGGGATCCTCCCGGACCAGGGATCGAACCCATGGCCCCTGCCTTGGCAGGTGGATTCTTAACCACTGTTACCACCAGAAAAGTCCAAAATGATAGGATTTTGATTTTGATGTGGTGGGTTTTCTGACCAAATTTTCCTGACTGAATGGAGTATAAAAATCTAGCAAATAATTCTCCTAACATAGTAGGACAAAAAGAAATAAAACATGCATTTAAAGATATTATTTTTCAAATACACAATTTTTATATTGGCTTGTAATAAAATATCTACCTTTCTTAAGGGCCACTTTGCCTATTTTAGCTTGACTAGTGAAAATTTTTTTTTTCTTTTTAGACACTGAGGCATCCAAAGTAGTAGCATCTTAGAGGGTAGAATTGCTCCCCTGCCCCCCACCCCCAAAAGACCAGTGTTCTACTGTGAAATAGTGTCCGAGGCACAGTATGTATGAGTAACACGAGATGCTGTGATCTGCACGAAGGTGAAGCTTTATCTCACCATAATAGCCTGGGTTAAGAATCCCGCACATCCTCAGGTGGGTGGTGAGGCAGAGGCCAGACCTGGTGAGAGGGTATGGGTGACGGAGCCTGCAAGGCATGGACTTTTCGTGCTATTTGTTGACTCGTGAGTCAGACCTCTGAGTCAGCTCATGACAAGGGCGTGTGGAATCCAGGGAGAAGGGCCAGAGCTCGGCTTCAGCCTTGGAGGCGTTTGTTGATGACAGGGTGCTGTGCCTGGAGCTTCAGTCCCAGTTCTAGCCCTGAAGCCGAAGAGCGGATGGTCAGTCCACCTCTCTGACTGCTTCTCTCTGTCAAGTGAGAAGAGTAAACTCCCCCAAATGGAGCTCTTATGCTTCTGCCCTTTGTGGGTCTGGGACTCACTGTGGAGAATCTGAAAGGCCACGTGCAGCAGGAAAACCAAACCAGAATGCCTGTGATGGGACACCAGCAAGCCTCTGGGGACTATCAAGTTATCCTAAAAGTGTTAATAACCATTGTTTCTGGCTGATTTCTTCTCTCTCTCATGTAGTAGGGACGCAGTCATAAAGTAGAGGATTGAAGGCAATTAGGTCTTCAGAGCTCAGGACCTGTTCTGTCTCCTTTTCATCATCTTAAATCTGTTACATAAAGTGGTCCATGCTTGCAGAATTTCTCTTCTCTTTCACTTTCTGCAGTAAAAGGTAGACGCGCGCTAAAAAGGATCTGCCTGTGAATATTCATGATGGAAAATGGATGAGAGTCATTTAAAATATCCAATCATTTCATTGTTTGTTTTAAAAATAGTTCTCATTTTAGTGCGTTTAGACCATGAGATTTTTGCACCTTGTTTTATACCCCTGGGTATGTTCCAGTATCTCCTGGTTTACAGTCTACATGAACTTGAATAGAATGTTTATCCCACCGTTGTGTGAAAATTCTAAAAGCTTAATCACTTTATACCTGTTTCCAGCGCTTTCATGTCTACTATAGCCTTCTACTTTTCTGTCTATTCATTCTATTAATTTTTGAGAGTTTGATATTGAAACTCTAACTAAAAATCTTAATTTATCTACTTAAAAAATAATCATAACATTTGGTGGAGCTATATGTAACCTTATTCTGTATTTTTCAAGTCACTTGTAGATGTGTTATCATACTTTTTAAAAGAAAATAGTTCATAATTCCCATGAACTCAGTCAATATTTCAAACCTGTACAATTTTTATGGCGCATTGATTCTTAGTGTGCCTATTTTAAAATGTGAAATATTTTTCTGTGCAATTCAGCATTTCTACAGGTTTGGTATTGGCATTAGAAATTTGATACATATTATGCTTGGGAAGAATACCTGTAAAAGGACACGTGACTATGGACCAACAGCTAGTTCCCTCCATTATGCCTTAAATACCATAGACCGCAAAAAGGCAACATTTTAGAACAGAACTCTTCTTGCTATTAAACAAGAAAGATTCTTACTCTTGCAGCAAACTTCTATTAGGTATAGAAACATTTCAGAGAAAAATGGCTGATTCAAGTTGAGGCTTGACAGAAAACAATAAAATTCTGTAAACCAACTATCCTTCAATTAAAAAATAAATAAATTTAAACAATAAAATTAAGTTTGAGATTCTTAGGACATAATCTTTTCTATAGTTAAACTAAAGTCAATATTAATTAGCAAGTTAGATTTACTGAAGCCAGATTTGTGAAACTTGAGAAAGGAATCTGTTTTCTGGAAAATTCTTGTGGAAAATTTTGGAGTTGAGGAGTTATTAAGAAAGAATGTTCAAATAAATGCAGAATTAAAAGTGGTTTTATGGATGATGACTGCTGCTTGCATATTAAGGGGGACAGTCTTTTGGAATTAAAATGTGTTTCTTCACTCAACTTAAACCTTAGAGGAAAATTCCTAATATTTGGAAGCTGGGCCAAAGGAAAGAGTGACGATAGAATAATACAACTGATTTTATCCCGCTGTCTTTTCAGTGAATTCTTCTCATAGTAGAAATCATTCTGAAGTAATAGTTAAGGAATTCACTGCGGCTTGGTTTACATCCTGCTCTGCTCCCATGGTTGAAAGGAGACCGGCTAGCTCATGAGATTAGGAGCTCCCGTCAGACTCCGAGAACTTCCTGGCTTTATGCTAGCCAGAAATAACAGCATGGAGTGTTTTTACAATAATCCTGTTTTGGGGTAAAAACAGGAAAGGGAGAGGCATGTTAAAATTAAATATTTTATAAGATGAGAAGAACCAAAAGAAAACAGAGCTGTTTCAGTTTGGGGGAAAGTTAAAATCGAATCTGATCATCCGAATTATTTACTTGCCTATTTTTGAATAAAAAATGTATCCTGATATGCCCTTAAAAGACTGTAAAGCTTCTGTTCACATCTTGCTCTGAATCCAGGCTCCCAAACTAAGGTGACAATATTGAATTCCCCACTCTGCCCTACTTAGAACACTCACTCTGTTGGAAAGATGTACCAGTGCTTGCTGACACCAGTTCCCAAGATCAGATCCAATTTACTGTGTACTTGGAGGATTTTTTTCCAATATTTCATAGAATCGAAATAGATTGTTAATACCTCATTTTATTGTATTGTATCTTGTCATCAGCAATCAACAAATAGATATTATTTAGTGCTAATTTCATATGTTATTCCAAAGTCCTATCTGTAATATTTTCTAAATGATTTTATAAAAAGGCCCTATTGTTAATGGACACAGTGTTACTTCACAGATTCTGAAGGGGGAAGCATTATTATCTAAATGGACTCCTGGGAAATCTCAGGTGATCTTTTGGCTTCTTTGTGTTTCCCTTTGGGTGTCTGTTCTTGGGCAGACAATAAATATCTCTCCCGTCTCTGACTATCCTGGTATTTTCCTCTGTTCCTTTTGAAATGGCATCAGTTTTTCCTCTGATATGACTGTTATTCTTTCCATCATAGCAAAGCTTGGGCTCACAGCACACATCAGGAAATGCTATCCTTTTTTCTTTAAGGCTTTTCTAATTTTTAATTAAAAAGAAAAGCTTGGCTCTCGCTGATCACCTACAGGAGTGTGACTCTCCATGGTTACCTGTCACTCAAAGAGCTCCCGCTCCGAGGAATGCTAATTAGCCCCACTAAAGCTCCGTAATTGAACTGGAGAGAGGCTGCCAGAGGTGCGTGTCGGCCTTCGCTGGGCACAGCCTCGCCATCTGAATGGAGGGGGCAGTCCGTCCACAAGGCAAGGAACAAAGGAAGCTGGGGACCGAACGGGAAACAACAACATTCCATCTGCCATTTCTTATTCCCAGTTGTAAAGTGATTTTCAAGATGTAGCCTGGATACCATGTCGATATTTTTTTAAAAAAAGAAAAAAGTTGTCTTTTGGCAGAAGAGAATGCGCCACAGCATCCTCCAGACGACGATCTCAGGGATGGCGAACACATCGGAGCTGTAGATAAGCATAATGGTGCTAACAGGTGCGTGTTTGGGGGAAATAGTCTTTTATGTAGATGAAGGTGGTGTCTGAACCCAGACAAGCCACCTCACAGGAAAGCTTCTTGGTCATTCTCTGGAGAATAAAGGAGAAAGTTCTTGGCACTGCGATGCCCTCTCCCCAGATGCAGACAAACATGAACACTGGCATTTAGACAATTTAAAGGAGAGTAAGAAATTCAGTGGATAAAATCTTAGACCATCATTTATAACAGAGGAAGAACACTAAGGTGACTGTGCTTTAATTTATTTCAATGGGGATTCATCTTCTCTTCAACGTGGTTCAAAGTGTTAATGTTGGAAAAAGAAAACACAGCTGATGTGGTAGGCCCCTAAACTCATGTTAAGGAGTGACATGGCTCTTAAATGCAAGCTTTTTTTAAAAAAATCCTTTATTGTAAAATTATCCAGTTCAAACCAAGCGTTGCATTTTTAAAAAATTATTTTGGCTATATAGCTTGTGGGATCTTAGTTCCCCAACCAGGGACTGAACCTGCACCCCTGGCATTGGAAGTTCTGACTCTTAACCCCTGGACTGCCCGGAAAGTCCCAATGGCAGGCTTTCTAACCTCAGATTTTTTAATACTGAAGGTACTGTTTAATCATGGAATCATAGTGTTTTGGAGCTGCTGGGACCTTGGGTAGAGCATGTACACCTTGGAAAGTTCGGGAGAAGCTGTCTTGCTCTAAAACCACACAGTGAAGGATGGGCTAAGCTGGAAATAGAGCCTCAGTCCCTGGATCCCAAGGCTCTCATCTAGAATAAAGCCTACAAAGCAATAGATAAAGTGTTCGCTGATTCTAAGGTAGGTGCTATGTCCTGCCCTTTGCTACCACCAGGGTCTGCAGCACTGGTGACCCCCCTGGTGTTTGCTGAATGAATAGATGATGCATTCTTATATAATTTGAATATTTCAATTGACTTTCAAGTATTTGAAATGCTGGGCCACCTAAGAAGTTAATTCTGTTCCTTTTTCTTTCTTTCTCATGTTGAGCTTATCTCAGTCCAAAGGTTTCATCGGGTGTGGTGACTGACACATATTAATAATGAGGAATCTCTGTTGTCCTAACTTACTGTATGATGGAGGAGTTACTTTTTACTTCAGAGTAGCAAGGGCTTCCCTGGTGGCTCAGCTGGTAAAGAATCCACCTGCAATGCGGGAGACCTGGGTTTGATCCCTGGCTTGGGAAGATTCCCTGGAGAAGGGAAAGGCTACCCACTCCAGTGTTCTGGGCTGGACAATTCCATGGACTATTTTACAGGCTTACTGAGTCTGTGAGCAGCATAAAAACAATCATTCTTTAGTTCTTCATTGTAGAACTGAGACATTTCTATAAAATGCACAGCTGTAACAGTTGATCAGGAGTAAGTATGGAGTAGTATTTCTACAGTGAAAAATATGGGGGCTTTTCTTATTATATGGACACACAGAAAATCTATTACTCTGTATAATGAGGGAGGGAAAAGAAGCCTTGTTTCTACAAAGCTGAAATATGTAGCAGTATTTGTTAACTCAAGGCATGACCTCTGTCACAAAATGCGTTAGATCTGAAAAGCATACTTTGGCTATAGCAGACACTAAGAATTAAAACTCTTATCAGTGGAACAAAAATGAATGGGCAGCACTTTCTCTGTTTGAAATGGGACCAGTATACAATTAATACATTCAAATTTATACATTCCCTAAGACTGTTTTGGGGAAGGTAATGGCACCCCACCCCAGTACTTTTGCCTGGAAAATCCCATGGACGGAGGATCCTGGTAGGCTCCAGTCCGTGGGGTCGCTGAGAGTCAGACACGACTGAGCGACTTCACTTTCACTTTCCACTTTCATGCATTGGAGAACGAAATGGCAACCCACTCCAGTGTTCTTGCCTGGAGAATCCCAGGGACGGGGGAGACTGGTGAGCTTCCGTCTATGGGGTCGCACAGAGTCGGACACGACTGAAGCGACTTAGCAGTAGCAGCATACACTCTATGGGGTCACAAAGAGTCGGACACAACTGAGCGACTTTCACTTGCAGATAAGCAATGGCAACAGACTTACGCAATGTTCAGAGAAAGCCCAACATATGAGAATTTTTTTAAAAACCTGAAAATTTAAAAAAGAAAAAAAAACTAGCCTAAGTAATACTCTATTCTGCATACATAAGTTTATGCAATTTTTACAGCAAATCCACACTTTTGACATTCTATATACATTTTATTGATGAGGAAACTGAGTTTCAGGATGTGTTAAGTAATTTCCTCAAAGTTTAAAGCCAGTTAGTAAAAGAGCTAGGATTTAATCCCAGTTTTACTCCAGAATTTGATCTTTCCTCAACATTGTGCATCACAACTTCTAACCGCAATCTCCTAGTCTCTTTAACATGAAAATCCACATGCTTAAAAATCAGTTCTCTTCAGCATTCTGATGGAATTCCAACAATTTGTATCACTGCGTGAACAACTTATACCTTAGGGTGAGTCTCTCAATGCTTGGCCCTTCTGCTTTGGTTGCGGTAGTCAAGGAAGACTTCCTGATGGGGGTGACCTTATTGCTGAGACACAAAGAAAGAAAATGGGCCAAGAAGGCTGCCAGCTTGGATGAAAGGTAGAAGGAACAGATTCCAAAGCCCCATGAAAAAAACAAGCTTGGTGTGTGTGAGAATTTTACGGAGGGTCCAGGTACCTGGAGTGAACTGAATGGGATAAGGCGAGGAGAGAAGATGTGGTAGGAAGGGAGGAATCGGTCAGCCCTTGTAGGATCTGGTAGGCAGAGTGAGGCACGAAGGTTTTATTCCAGCGGTAGTGGGCAGCAGCTACAGAGATGTAAGCAGGGATCGACTATGACACCACGGATGCTTTAAACCACTCAGTCCAGCACAGGGACTCTACCCCATCTTCTGTGGCAGCCTGGGCGGGAGGGGAGTTAGAGGAGATACATGTGTATAAGGCTGAGCCCCTTTGCAGTTCACCTGAACCTATCACAACACTGTTAATCAGCTATACTCCAGTAAGAAGTTTTAAAAAAGGTAATAGCAACAACAAAGGTCACTGAGAGGCTAATAGGTTGTACGGAATTCTGTAAAGCAATTATCCTTCAATAAAAAATAAATTAATTAAAAAAAATAGGTTGTAGGGAGGAAGAAGGAGACTGTGGCACACACCTGGTCAGAGCTTGAGCCACGGACGGCGGAGAGTCAGCAGGCTCAGAACACACGCTGCAAGCTGTGCCCAGCTGACGGTGGGCGACCGGAAGTGGGCGACCGGAAGTGGGGGGCACGCCGGAAGTCCATTCACCCCGAGGGCGAGTGGATGGTATTGACCTGGTGGAAATGAAGTAGGACCAATTTGAGGGACATATTGGTGGTGCTTTTTGCATAGAATATTCTCAATACACTTTTTTTTTTTTAATAAAAAGAGTAAAGGGTGGTTGGAGACTTAGGTTGCTTGATTTAATACCTCCCTGTGTCAAAGCAATGACATGACCTAATGTGAAACAAGGCTACTATTTATTTCATCTCATTTCTTTTTATTCTGTTATCTTATTCTGCTCTATTTTATTCTATTCTTTTTATTTTATTTTTTGTGGCTATTATTTTAAACAACAACAAAAAAACAGCCCAGAGTCATAATGAATGATAAGGTATATATCATTGTACCATTCAAGAAGCAACATATATTTTGAAAAGAAACAAGTTAAATGGCCGTGAAATTCCTTCTTAGGATCATTTGGATAGGCTTCAGGGGAAAAAAATTAAACAAACAAAAGAAAAAGGAAAACCGTAATTAAAAACACGTCAAATGAACCTCTTGTCATACGTTTTCCCACCTGGTAAGTAAGGAGGCACATCTCGTCAGACCTGGTAGTTGTGTGCCTGGAATGCTGTAGGGAGACTCGCCCTTCCCCATGCCCTCAACGTTTTCTCCTCCACTCCAGAGTAAAAATGCATAGAACGTGCTGCAATTCATGGGGTCGCAAAGAGTCGGACACGACTGAGCGACTGAACTGAGCTGAAAAAGAAACTGGTCGCAGCACAAGACCCTGAAAGATAATCATTATTAAAAATTCTCTGATTTTTGAAAATAATACTTTGATGTTTCTGCCTCCTATTTAAAATTCATGTGTGAGAGAGAGTGTGCTGTGTGTGTGTGAAGGTTTTTTCTTGCCTGCTGGTCATGGTTGCCATTATTTTTATTAAACACAGGATTGTTAACCTCTTTATTGAACACAAGCATAACACATATGATGGTTGATTAACAGCCAAAAATACCAGCACTTGAAATTTGTTCCCCAATTGGTGAAAAGTCCTCTGTTGAGTTTGCATATTGAGACTGTTTTGTTAGCACTGAAGTTTCTCTGCTGATCTCGACTGCAGCCTGTGCTTCATCCACCCGGCATTTCACATGCTGTACTCTGCATAGAAGTTAAATACGCAAGGTAACAGTATTCTATCCGTATATTTTGCAGAGAATTGTGTAGCTGTCACCCACATTTATTCCTCTTGGCTAACTCATTGTTTTTTCTTTCCTCTTGCCTTTAAAACTTAAATCCATAGTTTCCACTGTGTTCATTTTTCCTTTCTAATACTTGGCCTGTAAGTATTCTTTACATGTATTTTATCTGTTTGTTTCAAGCCTCCTTAAATCTCCTCAAGTTCAGAAATGTATCAGGGCACATATATGAGGGCATGTAGGAAGAGCTATCTCTGGTAGAGTAGAGATGAGTAAACGCTGCCTGTGCGTGCCTGCCTTCTCTTCTCTTATCACTCTGGTGTTGAGACGAGACTTCAACCTGGGTGATGCAGATCCTCAGGTTTTGGTCATTTCTTCAGGACTGAGTATGGACCGAGTATCAGATTGTCCCACCTTCAAGATTGCCCAGTGGACATTCCATCATTTCTTTTATTTATTTACATGTTGAATATGTCAAGTCCCTTCCCTATCATATTCCCATGAACTCTTTTATCTGATTTTTCACTATTATAAAGAAATGGTAGCCAGTGAAGGAACAGACACTCTTATGGATGGAAAGGCTGAGAGTCACACAGGACACTAAGTAACTAACCCAAAGCTGTTGAGAGAAATGGGGCAACAATTTCTGAATTCTGAAATCAACATTTAATCTAACCACTTGTTGTCTCCATGCATTCCATCCCTATTGTGTTTGAAATAAAGAAAAGGTAAATAATTAACCAAATAAGATATTTGGAAATCTGTTGATTTTGCCTGCCATTTATCTTTTGGCATTGAAAATGGCAGGAATGCTGAGTGGCAGACACTGGTTGTCCCCAGTATCGTGTGTTGTAATAGAAAGATTGCACTTCCAGCTTCCCATATGAGTCCAGTGACAATGTGGCTAAGCTCTGGTCAAAGAGATGCAGACAGACACGATGTGTAAGAGCAGGTGTGGCGTTCTTCTTTACCCCTCCTGCTGGCAGGGATGTGGACCTGCTCCTGGGCCATCTTGCACCGTGTGAATGGAGCCAACACCCCAGAGACAGCAGAACATCACGAGAGGAAAGCAACTGAGCATCTAATGATTTAATGGGACAGAACCGTCCCTAAAGTCACCCAGACTCCAATGAGGGGTAAAGGATCCACCCAGCATCTTTGTCACACACTAATCAACCTACAGTCCAACTAATTCAGGCTTATAACTATAATATCAGTGGGAGGGAGGCTCAGGAGGGAGGGAATCTATGTACACTTGTAGCTGATTCACGTTGCTGTGTAGCAGAAACCAACACAGCATTGTAAAGCAACAATAGTCCAAGTAAAAATAAATTATATATATATATATATATATATCAAAATATCCTATTGAAACAGTGTAAAATTTAGACAAATCAATTTTGAAAATTAGGTTTAGAAAACTATAAAATATTCAATTCAGTTCAGTTGCTCAGTGGTGTCTGGCTCTTTGCGACCCCATGGACTGCAGCACGCCAGGCCTCCCTGTCCATCACCAACTCCCGGAATTTACTCAAACTCATGTCCATCAAGTAAGTGATGCTATCCAACCATCTCATCCTCTGTCATCCCCTTCTCCTCCTGCCTTCAATCTTTCCCAGCATCAGGGTCTTTTCCAATGAGTCAGTTCTTCACATCAGGCGGTCAAGGATTGGAGCTTCAGCATCAGTCCTTCCAACGTATATCCAGGCCTGATTTCCTTTAGGATGGACTGGTTGGATCTCCTTGAAGTCCAATGGACTTGCAAGAGTTTTCTCTAACACCACAGTTCAAAAGCATCAATTCTTTAGCTTTCAGCTTTCTTCATGGTCCAACTCTCATATCCATATATGACTACTGGAAAAACCATAGCTTTGACTAGATGAACCGTTGTCAGCAAAGTAATGTCTCTGCTTTTTAATATGCTGTCTAGGTTGGTCATAAGTTTTCTTCCAAGGAGCAAGGGTCTTTTGATTTCATGGCTGCAGTCACCATCTGCAGTGATTTTGGAGCCCCAAACCAAATGAGAAATTATTAGATTCAGTGTTATTGATTTGTGTGAGTGGTTCCAGCTTAAGCTACATTGACTGTCTTATTCATGAGAGATACATTTCTCTTTAGATGAATGAGAAATACCTTATCTTAGCTATCAGTTCAGTTCAGTTCAGTCACTCAGTCGTGTCTGACTCTTTGCGACCCCATGAATAGCAGCATGCCAGGCCTCCCTGTCCATCACCAACTCCTGGAGTTCCCTCAAACTCACGTCCATCGAGTTGGTGATGTCATCCAGCCATCTCATCCTCTGTTGTCCCCTTCTCCTCCTGCCCCCAATCCCTCCCAGCATCAGAGTCTTTTCCAATGAGTCAACTCTTTGCATGAAGTGGCCAAAGTACTAGAGTTTCAGCTTTAGCATCAGTCCTTCCAAAGAAATCCCAGGGCTGATCTCCTTCGAACGGACTGGTTGGATCTCCTTGCAGTCCAAGGGACTCTCAAGAGTCTTCTCCAACACCACAGTTCAAAAGCATCAATTCTTCGGCACTCAGCTTTCTTCACAGTCCAACTCCCACATCCCTACATGACCACTGGAAGAACCATAGCCTTGACTAGACAGACAGTTATGGCTAAATTTACATCCTGCATCATAGAATTAGAGCTATACTGAAATCAATACATTAAAACCAAAACAAAATGGTTCTAGGTGACAACATTCATATTAGTCAATACAGAAATCAGAGGTGTTTTTGAAACAGTGACTTTGTAGTGCCTCATAAAAAGTTCCTCACCTTTTGGAAGAAGAAATAGAGTGGACATTTGATATTGCTAAGGAATATGCCCCAGACCTTCCCGAATTTCCTAATTTAAGGATATAATTTCTACATGAGCACGCGACAAGAACAGTCACAAACAGGAAGTCGTCTTTTTGGACCCTGAGTAAGAATAGATGTGTCCACAAGAATAGATGTGTCCAGGAGAGGGCCTCGAAGCCGGGAGTTGACAGGGGGTGCTCAGGCTAGTAAGTGCTCTGTCCCCAGCACCATTCCCAGACAGCACGGAGGGAGCAGACCTGTGCCGTAGAAAAACACACGCTGCCTCATGTCAGTGACTACGGAGGTTTCTTTCTCTTTTTTTAAAAAAATTAGTTTTAATTGAGGGATAATTGCTTTCCAAAGTTGTGTCGGTTTCTGCCGTACATCAGCATGAATCAGCTCTGAGTATACGTATATCCCCTCTCTCTTGAGCCGCCCTCCTGCCCCAACCGCCCCCCTCCCAACCCCCACCCCCTGCCCCGCTCCAGGTCATCACAGAGCGCAGAGCTGGGCTCCCTGCCCCCACAGCAGCTTCCCTCCAGCTGTGCGTTTTGCACGTGATAAGGACCGTGTTTCAGCGCTACCCTCTCTACTCATCCCGTTCCCCTACTGTGTCCACCGGCCCATTCTCCATGTTTGCCTCTCTACTCCTGCCCTGAAAACAGACTCATCTGCACCATTTGCTAATATACAATATTTGTCTTCCTCTCTCTGACCTCCTTCACTCTGTATGACAGCCTCTAGGTTCACCCACCTCAGTTCAACCGGCTCAGATTCATTTTGGAGGTTTCTTGAGGGGTAAAACCTCAGATCTCAGATTTGTGAACGCCGAGGGTCGTGTCCCCAGTGTCTTGTGCTTTGGTCTGATGGACTCTCTGGGGAAGGCTTCATGGCAGATGTTCCTTAACGACCCCTTTAGAGATGAAGCCAGGAAACACTCTAGACTGGAAACACCTTGGTTAATACAACAAGAGACACCTATGAAAGTAGCTGATTGTAAGGACTGGGCTTACCCATAGCAACTGTGTGATTTCTTGCTTTGTTGCTCACACCTTTAAAAGGTACTGCTTAGAAAGCATTAAGTGCTAAAGGCTTAATCACATAAAATTGAAAGGCTCTAGGTAAACATTGAGCTTACAAATAGAACATCTTAAGTAATTCTGGCAATGCACTCACTAGTTGTAGCTGCTAATTGAAATTCTCAGATATTGGCCAGAAAATCAGAATGGATAAGGATCATTCAAGAACAATAATAGCAGAAACTCAAGCTAAACTCTATGCTAATCAAAGAACTCCCAGAAGAATTTTTGGGTGAAAGAAGTCTTTCTGGGGGACTGGCATAAGTCTCCTCATGTAGCTTTATTATTTTTTAAATTTTTTTGGCCACTCCACATGGCACGTGGGATCCCAGTTTCCCACCCAGGGATTGAGCCTGCAACCCCTACATTCGAAGCATGGAGTCCTAACCGCTGGACCGCTGTTGAAGTCTTATGACGATTATATATTGAGTACTTACCCAGGTTTAAAAATGTGCTGAGTACTTTGTACGGTATATATCCCTGGGTCTTCAGTGTAAGTCTGTGAAATAGTTAGCACTATTGATTTTAAAAGGAAACAGATTTAGAGAGCTTAAGTACGTTGTCCCAGAACACTTACTGAATATCTGACAGCACAAAGATGCAAACCCAGATTTGTCTTAGTCCAAAACTCATGCTCTTACTATGAAGTATCAATCTATTCATTAACAGAACAAATAACGACATTCTATTTATTATAAGAAATTGAGTCAATGTCACACAGACTTAGAAAACAGGCCTGTGGTTGCTGGGGGGAAAGGACAGACAGGAGTCTGGAATGCTCATGTACACGTGGCTATGTTTAAAGTGGGTAACCAACAAGATCCTACTGTACAGCGCAGGGATCTCTGCTCACTGTTATCTGGCAGCCTGGATGGGAGCAGGGCTTTGGAGGAGAATGGATACATGTAAATGCATGGCTGAGTCCCTTTGCTGTTCACCGAAAACTATCACAATGCTGTTAATCAGCTATACTCCAATACAAAATTATAAGGTTTTAAAAATTTTTTTAAATAAAGGAAGATTTTCATATACCAAAAAAATTGAGTCAATGTGATATACCTCTTTTAATGACAAAGCAGATCATTATCTTGTATGGCAAAAGTCTTTTCCATGAGCAGTTAGCAAGCTTTATTTTTCAAAGGCTCTACTTGTGTTATAGAAACTTCTGGAAAATGCACTTGGTCTCCCAAACACATGGATCAGTATCACAATGTGCTTTACAGTTCCCATATTCAGACATTTGTCTTAGGGCTCCTCTACGCAGGCGGAGAGTCTTGAGAGTCCCTTGGACTGCAAGGAGATCAAACTAGTCAGTCCTAGAGAAAATCAACCTTGAATATTCATTGGAAGGACTGATGCTGAAGCTGAAGGTCCAATACTTTGGCTACCTGATGAGACGAGCCAGCTCATAGGAAAAGACTCTGATGCTGGGAAAGATTGAAGGCGAAAGGTAAAGGGGACAGCAGAGGATGAGATGGTTAGGTAACATCACTGACTCAATGGACATGAATTTGAGCAAACTCTGGGAGACAGGGCAGTCCTGGCGTGCTGCAGTCCATGAGGTTGTAAAGAACAGGGCACGACTTGATGATTGAACAACAACAGCAAAGCCCTGCAGGACTCTCTGAACCCTTGGGCAGATTTGTGATATTATGGTGTGCCTGCAGCTGTCTAGAAGAGAAGAAAATGCAACTGGTTTCATCGTATCCCCTAACTGGACCAACAAATGATTAGAAGTTACGTCCATATTCGAGAAATATAATTTGGAATGGAGATCTTATCTCTGGAAGTTGAAATAATGTAGCAAAATCCATGTTTAAGATATGATGTGTTTGTGCGTTGGAAGGCTTAGAAAAGAAAGTTAGAGAAAATGAAGAGGAGCCTTCACTTTATAGGATGTTATGGCACGTATAGATTATTTTGGAAACAGATAAAAAAGATTTGACATTTTGAATTTCCCTGAGGAGCTTCCTACTGACAACAAACCATGTAAAATACAGTCTAAATGGTGTTGATGAATCATATTGTTGTCTCGCTCAACCGTTTCTAAGAAATCTAAGCTTTGTATGGTGGATTCTAACACTTTTCATTCAAAAATGATAGTTTGAAACATTTTAGGGTTGATTGCTCAGAGAAATTGTAAAGGGAATTAAGAGAATACGTATGAAATTAATTGAATTAACCAAAGAAAAATCAAATGAAGTTAAAATAAGTCATATCCAGTTATTAAAAATATTCCATTGGGAATTCCCTGGTGGTCCAGTGGTTAAAACTTGGTGCTTTTACTGCCAATGGCCTGGGTTCAATCCCTGGTAGGGGAATTAAGATTCTAAAAGCTGGGTGATGTGCAGGTATATATATCTTATAACAATTGGTATATAAAGTTTTTAATATTTATCCATGACGCATTTATCTGAAGCATCATTTAGTACTTGACAATTTCAGAAAAACAACAACAAAAAGCTGGACATGCCACGTTTATTGTAGTGACTTGGGGGCCTGCATTTGGTCTCTTCCGGCTACTGTTCTGGGGAAAATCTGTCATCCTGGTGTATTGAGATGAAGCAGTTTTTCCATCCTCTCCCACATTCTCTCCACCAAAGCCGACAATCACACTTCAGGGAATAGAAGCTCTTCTTCCAACATGGACGTGGTCTGTGGTGAGTTTTCAAATACCACAAAAACAAAAATCTCTGGGGAAAAACCACTAGAGACTTTAGAAATAAGGCACATAATTATTATCTTACTAGCTGATAACATATTTAGTCAGAATTCAACATCATGTGTGTCCTGCTGAATGGGCACAGCAGAGATTATGTCAGCTAAGTAGATAAAGAAATGGATACTCAAAAGCCTGCTTTGTTTTGTTTTGTTTTTTTTCCTACAGGATTTTCTGTGTTGAAATGAACTGAGCGCATCATTGTGTGGCATGGAGACGGAGCAGGCTACTCTGGTCCTTCTCCTGGGTCCTCTGCCTGTCTTCTGTCTGCGGAAAAACATTAGCCAAAAAAGTAAGTTTAATTAGAGAAGCGAGAACAGGCAGAAGCAAAGGAAAGCAGTCAAAGGAGGCCAAATAATGATCTTTCGGTCATTAAGAAAAGTCAAGGACCTTCAGTTCCTCCTCAAGGGCTACAGATAATATTCTGAGCCACACCCTGTGAGCTGTCTTATAGATACTGGATCTCCCATCAGGTGGAAGAAGTTAACTCCCTGATGACCAGATTGTAGCCATGACTTACGCGGCCACAGTTCTGAGAACCGGCCTCAAGGAAATAGAGAAACGTGGACCCTGGAACTGAAGATTAACTGTACCTGAAACAATCAAGATGATGCTGGTCAGACATCATGTAGCCCCCTCCCTCGTCTATAAAGCTCCTGCCGCCTGATTGTCAGTGAGGGGAGTCGGCCTTTGGACAGATGTCCACCCTCCCCTCACCTGGTGCTGGCATCCAAAAGAAAGCCAACTTCCCTTTCCACCAACCTGGCTTCTTTATTGTCTTTGGAGCACTGAGCCACCGGATCCCACTTTTGGTTACAGGGTGAGAAAGAAAAATCTGCTTAGTTAATAAGATTCTTTCCTGTATGATAAAGGCATTGCTTTATAGATGAACGACTTTGATTGTTTAAAAATGGAAAACAAACTGTCTTTTTAAACAATTGGCTACATTCACTGAAAGGAATGATGCTGAAACTGAATCTCCAATACTTTGGCCACCCGATGTGAAGAACTGACTCACTGGAAAAGACCCTGATTCTGGGAAAGATTGAAGGTGGGAGGAGAAGGGGACAACAGAGGATGAGATGGTTGGATGGCATCACCGACTCAATGGACATGGGTTTGAGTAAACTCCAGGAGTTGTCGATGGACGGGGAGCCCTGGCGGTCCACGGGGTTGCAAAGAGTCAGACATGACTGAGCAACTGAACTGAACTGAACTGAACTATACTGAGTCATAATTTCTCTAGCAACTGTATCTAATAATTGAATGATGTCCACCAACTTCAACTATTTAGAAATCTGGAATAATAGTGCCCTTGCTTTTGAAATATTGTTTAGGATTTTTATTTCACCCAGCACAATATTATTGACTTTATTTAGTATTCAGTTTTGGAATATGATCTAGGAAATTCAGAGGGGTATAGAGGCTTTACACTGTTGTTAGTTTCTGCTATACAGCAACATGAATCAGCTACATGCATACACAGGTCGTCTGCCTGGTGGATGTTCCTCCCAGCTGCACGCCCCGCCCCAACACCAGAGGGGGGACGTCCTCACCGAGCACTGAGTCGGCTCCCTGCGCTATACAGTGCCTTCCCATTAGCTATCTGTTTTCCACAAGTGCTGTGCTTAGTCACTCAATCATGTCCGACTCTCTGTGACCCCGTGGACTGCAGCCCGCCAGGCTCCTCTGTCCATGGGATTCTCCAGGCAAGAGTACTGGAGTGGGGTGCCATGCCCTCCTCCAGGGGATCTTTTCGACCTAGGGATCGAACCCAGGTCTCCCACAATGCAGGCGGATTCTTTATCCTCTGAGCCACCAGGGAAGCCCAAGAATACTGGAATGGGTAGCCTATCCCTTCTCTATGGGATCTTCCCAACCCAGAATCGAACCGAGTATTTCAGGGGGATTCTTAACCAGCCGAGCTACACGTGGTAGTGTGTGTGTGTGTGAGTCCCAATCTCCCCCCACTCCACGTCCACACATCTGTCTCTAAAGGATACAGCTCATCCTGGAACTTTTACTTTCCTGGAGAAGGCTCACGATACATGCACATATATGCATCAAAATACAGAAATAAATAAAAATAAAACCCTCATCTTTATTATTCATCTTAAAAATTGTATACAATTATATTAATGTATTACAGATAATAAGTATTGATTTTCTAAAGCAAAAACAAATCTTACTTCTGAATAGCAATGATGCTATTTTAAAACTGATATAATTTTACCTTAATGTGACGATCATTCTAAGAATTATTTAAAATTTTTTCTTTATCAAATTACAATGCTATTATCATTTTGGGGGTACATAATTAACCTAGCCATAGAATTGATTCAGTTGTAGTTATGATTATCAATGTCAAGAGTGGATTCAAGTTGAGAAGGAGCGGGTTTGGACTAAGCATCAGCCCTGGGGGCCAGCCACATGGACCTAGGACTCCAGTCAGCCCCCTGCCCTGAGCAGCATCTGTGCCTGGGCCAGCAGAGTTGAGAGGATGCTGAGATCATGGCCTGTAGGTGGGCTCCAAATTCAGAGGTCCCACCTGAATACCCATCAGGGTAGGGACACGTGCAAGCAGCACCACCTGAGTAAATAGCCAGGAAACTGTCGGCTGAGCCAAGATGGTGGAGCCAGTTGTGAGGTCAGCAGAGTGAAAAGAGCATGGTAGACATTTATGTCTCCCAGCACGTGGTAGACGTCAGGGGCATTTGAACTGCCGCATTCTCATACGGAAAAGGCGGTGGAGGGGAGCAGCAAAGGAAAAGTGAGGAGAGGAAATAACTTCTATGGGATGGGGAAAGATGTGATAAATGTTGGTGGATGACATTGGCTTTGTTCTCTGGAAATTGTCATCCTGACTCCACCTTGAAGGTTTAGAATATTTTGGTTATGCATCACACTTGCAATGAATCATCTTTCTTTGTTCACGTAGCTTTCATAGTTGCCATAGTGATTATTTAACTTTTGTGCTGCTGTTTAGCTTTTCATCATTGGTGCTGCTTTGCCTATTTGATTGGCTTCTTAATGTCAAGGGATTAAGACAGATTCACAAGCATTTCACACATGTATTAAAAACCATTATAAAGTGACTCTGCAAATTTAAAAATTGCTTGCTCATATGTAGTAGGTGCTCTATGAACACTTCAAAAAAAAAAAAAAAAAAGGAATGGATGAATGGGTTAGTTTCAAAAGTCTTAAATAAATGACCCTCAAATATAAGGCTTTGGCTTATGAGTGAAAATTGACTCAGTTTAAAATGTTTGTGTCAGTGGACATAGGATAGAAGCTGTTGGATAGTGATTATTTTTATTAAGTACTTGATAAAATAGGATATGACAGTCTTCCTGGTGGCTCAGATGATAAAGAATCCACCTGCAATGTGAGAGACCTGGGTTCGATCCCTAGGTCAGGAAGATACCCTGGGGGAGGGAGGGCATGGCAAGCCGCTCTAGTATTCTTGCCTGGAGAATCCCATGGGCAGAGGAGCCTGGTGGGCTACAGTCCATGGAGTCACAGGGAGCTGGACATGACTGAGTGACTAAGCAAGCACAATTATATACAGGGGAATAATACATAGGCAGTCATCACAATAATACCATAAAAGAATATTTATTAGTATTAGTGAATTTAGGAAGTATTACTAAGGGGAAATGATTATAAGATATTAATTAATAATGTAAAATGTGGACATTATACTCCCATTCATAACATGTCTCCACCTGTCAAGAATAATATTTAAAAAAGGAACAATTTATTACACACTAAAATGCAGCAATTCATCCTGGATGGTGCTTTCCAAATTGTGCAAAGTTTCTACAATGAACACTTGTCTGTCTGTTAATAGAAAGATTTTACAGAACTTAAAATAAAATTTCCTAAGCTGGGAGGCCCCTGGGGTCCAGTGGTTAGGGCTCCGTGTTTCCACACTGGTGCCCACGCCAGTCCCTGGTCAGGGAACTAAGATCCCGAAAGCTGCGTGATGCAGCCAAAAATTTTTTTTCCCTAAGTTAGTAATAAGATGAGATAGTGGAGAGAAAATCCATCTTTGCTTGGAAGAAACAAGGATTTTGTGAGACCAGTCTGGGACTAAGCAGGTGGCTTGGTTTGGCTAGGAAATTGGTTTTCTACAGAAGGGGTTGAGCAAATAGGTAAATATATATTAAGTCTTTCTAGTAATTATATTCAATTTTGAGTCTTTGGCAGAAATGGAACAGAAATGATGTCGAGTTCTCATTGCATTCCATCTGGGGACTCACAGCTTTAGTTCCTTTCATTAATGGTGATGTTAACTTTGATCACTTGATTAAAGTGAGTCTTTCAGGCTTCTTCACAGTAAAGCTTAATCTCCTCTTTGTAACTAACATGGCATTCATGGGCAATACTTTCAGTTCAGTTCAGTTGCTCTGTCATGTCCAACTCTTTGTGACCCCATGAATCGCAGCACACCAGGCCTCCCTGTCCATCACCAACTCCCAGAGTTTACTCCTACTTACGTCCATTGAGTCAGTGATGCCATCCAACCATCTCTTCCTCTGTCGTCCCCTTCTCCTCCTGCCTTCAGTCTTTCCCAGCATCAGGGGCTTTTCTAATGAGTCAGTTCTTCGCATCAGGTGGCCAAAGGATTGGAGTTTCAGCTTCAACATCAGTCCTTCCAATGAATATTCAGGATTGATTTCCTTTAGGATGGACTGGTTGGATCTTCTTGCAGTCCAAGGGACTCTCAAGAGTCTTCTCCAACACCACAGTTCAAAAGCATCAATTCTTTGTAGCTCAGCTTTCTTTATAGTCCAACTCTCACATCCATATATGACTACTGGAAAAACCATAGCTTTGACTTTGAAACTCTGTAAATATCTTTTTCTTTATTAATCAATCTTTTCCTTATCAATCAATCTTCCCATATTGATATGAATTAATCAACTCTATTGATATTAATTAATCAGTGTGAGTTCATGAATTCTTATTTTGTGCAATGGGTTGAATTATATATTACCATCATGTCCTTCAATAACCTCAGATATGTAGATGACACCATCATCATGGCAAAAAGTGAAGAGGACCTGATAGCCTCTTAATGAAAGTAAAAAAGGAGAGTGAAAAAGCTGGCTTGAAACTCAACATTCAAAAAACTAAGACCATGGCTCCTTTTCCATCACTTCATGGCAAATAGATGGGGAAACAATGGAAACAGTGAGAAACTTTATTCTCTTGGGTTCCAAAATCACTGCAGATGGTGACTGCAGCCATGAAATTAAAAGACACTTGCTCCTTGAAAGAAAAGCTATGACCAACCTAGACAGCATATTAAAAAGCAGAGACATTACTTTGCCAACAAAAGTCTGTCTAGTCAAAGCTATTGTTCTTCCAGTAGTTACGTATGGATGTGAGAGTTGGACCATAGAGAAAGTTGGGCGCTGAAGAACTGATGCTTTTGAACTGTGGTGTTGGAGAAGACTCTTGAGATTCCCTTGGACTGCAAGGAGATCCAACCAGTCAGTCCTAAAGGAAATCAGTCCTGAATATTCATTGGAAGGACTGATGCTGAAGCTGAAACTCCAATCCTTTGGCCACCTGATGCAAAGAACTGACTCATTTGAAAAGACCCTTATGTTGGGAAAGATTGAGGGCAGGAGAAGAAGGGGATGACAGAGGATGAGATGGGCTGGATGGCCTCGCCGACTCAATGAACATGAGTTTGAGTTAACTCTGGAAGTTGGTGATGGACAGGGAAGCCTGCTGTGCTGCAGTCCATGGAGTCACAAAGAGTCGGACACGACTGAGTGACTAAACTGAAATAGTCATGTCCTTATGATCAGATTGTCTCTGATTTTTTTCCCAGTGAGATTTCTTGGAGCAGATCCCTGTGTTCTTAGAGCATCATCTCCATCATTCTTTGAGTACTTGCTTACTTTCTGGCCAAACAAGAGGTTCATCCTCATCTGTGACTTTCTTGCCCCAACCCTGGGTTAAGCCATTTCTGCGGAGAGAGTGGGAGGAGTGTGGCATCTAGAAACCAAGATCTGGTGTCACCCATGCTCGACTCCACTGCTTCCACTGTCATCTTGGTGGACAAAGTGAGGGGATGTATCTATGTGGGTATATAGGTATATATACAGACATTTGTACATCTTCACATTTTTATATCTGTACAAACGTTTCCATCTAGCTACGTATCCTAAAAACCCATGAGTTCACACCAGTATTTCCAGTTTCAACTTGACACCATGTTGTGTATCCCTTTATTTTCCTTTTCCCTATTTCTAACTCCCCCAACATCATCCCCTTTACTCTTAATATGTTTAGCCGTCTAATCAAGTTCTTTTGTGTAACCAGTCTCCTGTGGACAGCCGTCAGCTGGGCATGGACACCCTCCTACTTAGTTTGAGTCTGGAATGCAGAGAGATTTATCAGATATATGATTTGCAAATATTTACCCCCTTCTGTAGGTTGCCTTTTCATTTTGTTGATGGTTTCCATATAAATGTACTCTGTGAATTCATATTCAAATCAATATTCTTTAAACTGTAAGCCACGATGTGAAATTCGTGAGTCTCAGAATTTAATAAATGAATGAGAATTACACCAGAAATGACAGATGAGCGGTTGCACAAAGGAAGCCTGTATATCACTTTGTGTAATTTCTGCTTCAGTTAAATGAATGTGTGAGCCTGTGTGAGAGTGGATCACTACACAAAATGTTTTGTACCATCGCTCACAGTCAAAATAATTCAAAGCCACTGATTGAAAATATGATTTCTATTAAACCATCTTAGATGAGACTTCCCAGTGTATAAGCAGATGAATAACTACCACGTAGGTGGACAAATCTAACATCACAAATGTACCAAGAGCTACAAGCAAAGGTAGTTGAACTTGATCCTCAGGGTTAATGAACTTGTACTGAGCCTTGCCTATTAGGTATCGCTGGAAATAAATGCTCTTTTCCTCAACTGCTGACTCAGGCACATGTCACATTTCTGCCCCTGGACTGGCGCCCTTGTGGTGTTTCTCATTGCCAGCGCAAGCTGCGGAGTGAGCAAAAAGAATCTAAAGCAAACCAGTTGTTTTCTGCAATAATAAAACTGCCTCTAGATGAACAGTCCCAATTCAGTTGTCCCTCATGAGGAACAAGGGTGCAGAACAGAACTCAGAAGACCTGGGTTTGGTGCTGCTTCTGCAGGCCCACCAGGCTGGGCATCTCCCAGAGGCCATTGACCTGGCCCGTGATGTACAGAGAATACGTCTAGCAACACAGGCTTGAGGCTCCTGTCTTCTGTCGCGCCTGCAAGGGTCCTGAGGCTTCACTTTCTCGCCTGGGAGTGGAGTGGGCATCCTGCTCACGGTGACTATACTTAGTAATGGGCCATGTCAGCTTCTGAAGAAGAAGGAATCCCTCTGGTTACCTGCTCAATTCTACCTGCCCTCTAGCTCCCTAAAGGAGCCCTCTGTGTGTGTGTAGTAAGGACTTAGGGTGGTATCCTTGGTTGTTCATGTTCTATGAAGATTTTGGAGAACGTAAACACCTCCTGTGAATTCCACCGGTGTGCTGTGAACCACTCCGCCAAGGCAAACAGGAGGATTGAGGTTCACATCTGTGAGCAACACAACGTGTCTCTAGTTCTCTCCTGTGTCCACTGATCGTGGGTGGACAATGGCTCTTTTCCTTCAGTTATTTAATCACTACTTTACTTTATGTGGATACAGTACATAGCCTCATAGTGTGTAGGTATTCTCTTTAAAAAATTAAGTAGAGTTGATTCACATACGTATGTATTTTTGAAGCCGGAGCCCAGGTCCATTTTCTCCCCTTGGTTTCCTCCCTACGTTCCACCCTTCTCTTCTTCCTTCCATCCTTTTTTAAATTCCTTTTAGGGGGTAGGTGGGGTGGGCTGCCGTCTGTGGGGTCGCACGGAGTCGGACACGACTGAAGCGACTTAGCAGCAGCAGCAGAAGGAGAGAATGTTACCATGTTCACAAATAGCTTTTGAAAAGATAAGGCGTTTGTTTTATTCAAAATGACAATGTGTGACTCCGATTTTTAAATTTATCTTTTTAGAGTAGTTCTATATTTACAGAAAAATTGCAAAAATAGTACAGAGAGTTCTTAAACATCCCACACCCCGTAGCTCTTATTGTGTGCCGTGCTTAGGTGCTCAGGCGTGTCTGACTCTTTGCGGCCCCAGCCACTGTAGACCACCAGGCCCCTCTGTCCGTGGGATTCTCCAGGCAAGAATACTGGAGTGGGTTGCCATGCCCTCCGCCAGGGGAGCTTCCCCGACCCAGGGATCGCACCCAGGTCTCCTGCATTGCAGGCAGATTCTTCACCGTGAGCCACCTCCTATGGGATACATTGATCACAGTCAGCGAACCACCTGCCCTGTTCAGGGAGGCCTACACGCTCTTCACATTTCCTTGACTTTACCCTCCCATCCTTTCCATGCGCCAGCCCCCCACCTAGGACAGCATGTTAGTCTTAGCTGCCGTGTCTCCTGAGGGTCCTCTTGGCTGGGACGGTGTCCTTGTTTCTGATGACCATGACAATTTTGAGGCATCCTGGTTGGTCGGACCTTTTGTACGACACTCTTCACTTGGGATTTGTCTGATAGCATGATGAGAATAGAGCTCCGGGTCCTGGGGAGGAAGGCCCAAGCGATAAAAAGGCATCCACGAGGCTTAGACTGCTGGCCTGGGCCACCTGGCCGGGGTGCATTCTGCCGGCTTCTCTGCAGTGAAGTTCCCCTTCTTCCCTGGTTTCTGCTCTGTGCTGCTGGAAGGGGCCTTGCTCAGACCTCAGTGTGAGGTGGGCAGTTTACCGCTGCCTCCTGAAGGTGGGGGAGTTTCTGCATAAACCACTTGGACAGAAGATCTGTCTTACCTTCCCCACTTGCCTATTTATTCAATTGTTTATTGATATGAATGAGGACTCACAGATATTTATCTTATACTTGGGGCATCACAGATTTTTTAGCTTGTGCAAATCCATCTGGTTTAACTCGAGCCCCATCTTACCAGCTCAACACCTGCGATGCCGTCCCACAAAACTGTAGTCACAGGGAACCCCTGTGGGTCCTCACACCTCTCTCCCCCTCACACACCTGCTTCCTCACCCGAAGGTCCTTGTCCACATGTCATAGTGGAATGCAGGTCAGCCGTTTTAAAAGTAATTTTGCTTATGTAATATTTATTATTTATTTGGCTGCACCAGATCTTAGTTGTAGCAAGCTGGATCTTTAGCTGTAGCATGCGAGCTCTTAATTGCGGCACATGAGATTTAGTTCCCTAACCAAGAATCGAACCCTGGGGCCCCGCTGCCGTGGGAGCACAGAGTCTTAGCCGCTGGACCACCAGGGAAGCCCCTCAGCTCAGGTATCAAGACTGCCTGGACATTGAGAGTAGCCAGGGAAGCCCCTCAGCTCAGGTATCGAGACTGCCTGGACATTGAGAGTAGCTCTCTGCTTCCTTGGAAGTTCTCTGTGTCTACCCTGGTGTTTGTCATGTCATCAGATATCTGTTTGCCTGTTTGTCTCCCTGGTGAGGTTTCGAGGCCAATGCGACCCCGGCCGTTTCTTTCTCTCTTCTCCATCCTGGGGCACCAGGTTCCTGCCTGGCAGAGAGGAGGTTCTTAACAACACAGCTGAAAAGACTAGGCAAGGAACGGGCTTCCCGGTGGCTCAGCGGTAAAGAATCCTCCTGCCAACGCGGGAGACAGGAGACGCGGGTTTGATCCCTGGGATGAGAAGATCCCCTGGAGAAGGAAACGGCTACTTGCTCCAGTATTCTGGCCTGAAAAATCCCATGGACAGAGGAGCCTGGCGGGCTGCAGCCCATGGGGTCACACGGACACGACTGAGTGAGTGCACAGACAGAAGGCCGCTTGGCGAGCTGATGAGATTCTGGAAGCACTCCCTGAGTCCTTTCTGGAGGAAAATGGCATCACAGATCTGCGGTTCTGAGGATATACGTTTTGAGTCGTTTTCACCTGCTTGTAATGATGGTCTGCATTTCGGCATGCGGTCACCTGTGATGCTCAGGCACTGGTGAGATGGCTGGTCAGAGTGGGGGGCCCGATTCGTGGCCAAGGAGCGGCCCTAGACTCCGCGAGGGTGGAGACCGGTGATCTCTGTCTCATCAGCAGGAGCCCTGACCCTCCGAGCTCAGCTAACGTGCAGACCCAGACGCTCACGCACCTAAAACCCGGCCTGTATTGACACACACAAACTAGCTTGACTGTTTTGACTGTCAAGTAGTCGAGAAAATATTTAAGTCAGTCAGAAAGCAGTCGAGTTAGCCAAAAAAGCGCGTCTGACTTTCCCCCCCACCCCCGACTAGACTTTGTGGATTTGACTGGTCTGCTGCTGCTAAGTCGCTTCCGTCGAGTCCGACTCTGTGCGACCCCGTAGACGGAAGCCCACCAGGCTCCCCCGTCCCTGCGCTGTTTGCAAAAACACAGTCACATTTTCCTTGCCAAAAGAGGATGCTTTTTTTTTCCCCCACTGAAACTTAATGAGATAACTGTTACATCATATAAATTCATTTCCTCAAGAATATGTGTCAGACTATCAAATCAGTTAGGGAAAATTCTCATCTTTTTTTCTCTTTGAAGTTAAGAGGGAGTTTGGTTCCAAGTTAAGTGAGTTCATAGCGCCATCTAGTGCTTCAAAACGGAATGTCGGCACAGCGGTGGAGAAATTTTAAATCTGGTGTTTTCCTGTGAACACAACATCCTCAAAACCTCTTGCCTGATTCAGACTAGAGTTCTCCAGTTTTAGGATAATTATTCACAACTGACTGGGGATTGACATTTTGTCACAGTTTCTAGTGAGTAATCAGTGATTAAGGTTCAGCTTGAAAAGAATCTCCCATAAATAACCAAACACAACCAGTGATCCAAAATCACTGCAGATGGTGACTGCAGCCATGAAATTAAAAGACTCTTACTCCTTGGAAGGAAAGTTATGACAAACCTAGACAGTGTATTAAAAAGCAGAGACATTACTTTGCCAACAAAGGTCCATCTAGTCAAAGCTGTGGTCTTTCCAGTGGTCATGTGAGAGTTGGACTATAAAGAAAGCTGAGCTCCAAAGAGTTGATGCTTTTGAACTGTGGTGTTGCAGAAGACTCTTGAGAGTCCCTTGGACTGCAAGGAGATCCAACCAGTCCGTCCTAAAGGAAATCAGTCCTGAATATTCATTGGAAGGACTAACCAGTCTATCCTAAAGGAAATCAGTCCAGAAGGACTGATGCTGAAGCTGAAACTCCAATCCTTTGGCCACCTGATTCGAAGAACTGAGTCATTTGAAAAGACCCTTATGTTGGGAAAGATTGAGGGCAGGAGGAGAAGGGGACGACAGAGGAGGAGATGGTTGGATGGCTCCGCCGACTCAATGAACATGAGTTTGGGTAAGCTCTGGGAGTTGGTGATGGACAGGGAGGCCTGGTGTGCTGCTGTCCATGAGGTCCCAAAGAGTCGGACACGACTGAGTGACTGAACTGAACTCATATATAACCAGAGATCTAGGTCCCTTTTCTTTCCTGAATATTAGGGCATGAGATGGGCTTCCCAGGGGACTCAGATGGTAAAGAATTCGCCTGCAATGCAGGAGACCTGGGTTCGATCCCTGGGGTGGGAAAATCCTCTGGAGAAGGGACTGGCAACCCACTCCAGTATTCTTGCCTGGAGAATCCAATGGACAGAGGAGCCTGGTGAGCTACAGTCCATGGGGTCACAAAGAATCGAACATGACTGAGTGACTAACACACACACACACACACACACAAGCACGAGATGAATGCACAAGTCAAACCCCGCGGTGATGCACCAGACACATGATGAAAACTGCAACCTTAAAATAAGTCTCCTCCCCTGCCCCCCAACCGAGTGAACTAAAACAGACGGATCTGGGGACAGGTGTCATTTTATGCCATACACTTCTGACACTATATATTCTCTGAATGCCATTGGCGCTAAAACACAGAAAGGAAGAAATTCACTGGAGAGGAGAAGCAAATTACTTTTCTCGGCTTCAGGGAGCCCAGTAAACCTCTACTCAGCAAATGATTTCTGCCTGCGCTCCCTTCCCTTCCTACAAAAACCGTGTGAGTTTTGAAGACACTTTGAATCATTTCTGATCAAGGCACAAACGTGACCTATGTGCATATAATATTTCTTGTTCTTCTGCATGTGATGGTTCTAGAGGCACCTGGGCGTGTTATTGCCTGAGCAGCCCTATGTTGGGTGACCCGCGGGGCTGGCGAGCTAAGCCTGGTGCCCCAAAGCCTGGTGCCCCAAAGCCTGGCGCCCCAACTCCTACAGCTGCACCCACCTTAGTCCCCTTTGCTTAGTGGGATTTGAAATGGGATGAAACTAAGAAAAGGAAGGAAGAATCAAGGGCGCCGGACCTGCTGTCGTTCAGTCACCAAGTCACGTCTGACTCTGCGACACCATGCGATGTGCCCCGCCAGGCTCCTCTGCCCGTGGAATTCCCAGGCAAGAACACTGGATGGGTTACCATTTCCTTCTCCAGGGAGCCTGCAGGCAAGAGACACAGGCTGGGCAAGGACATGCAGTACTGTATACAAAGCTTTGTAACCCATAAGTTATACTTTTTTTTTTTTCCTGTAGTTTGGGGGAAAAGAGAGTATTTAATAGCTTTTTCAAATAACTGTGGCTATTCTTCTTTGATGCAGTACCCAAACCCAACAAATAGTCCTTTCTTAAAGGTTTGTTGCAATATGGGATTTGAAAATACATCTGTGAACTTTTCGTATAGGGTTACATTAAAATTATTGTATGCAATTTTTTTTTATTAATTTGTATTAGAGTGCAGCTGCCTTACGATGTTGTGTTAGCTTTACCGTACAGCAAAGTGAACCAGCTACATGCAGACACATATCTCCGCATTTTTGGTTCCTTCTCACTTAGGTGACCACATAGCACTGAGTAGAGTTCCCTGAGGCACACAGTGGGGGGTTTCCTTCATAGCTCAGTGGGTAAAGAGTCTGCCTGCAATGCAGGAGACCCAGGTTCAGTTCCTGGATTGGGAAGATCCCCCGGAGAAGGAAATGGAAGCCCACTCCAGAATTCTGGCCTGGAGAATTCCATGGACAGAGAAGCCTGGCAGGCTATAGTCTATAAGGTTGTAAGAGTTGGACACAACTGAGCGGCCAAGCGCAACAACAGCTATATATATACATCAGTCCAAATCTCCCAATTTAATCAAGTCGTACCTTTTAAAGAATGGGAAAATAATTATAAATATTGTAAGCACTTCCCACTGTGATGACATATTCCCACGTAGAAGTTTAAATCATGACCAAACACTTGATGAAAATTGCTGATGTAAAGAATGGATGAAAATTCACTCAGGAGTTCGCTCAGCACAGTGACCATCATCCTATCCATGCCAGCTACTTACACACAACCAACGTGTTTCTTTGTTTTTTTTTTTTTTTTTTGCTTGTTTGTATCCATTCTGATTCATTTTGGATCATTCACTTTGGAGTGTTAATATTGCTAGAGCAGCAAGGTTGCCTTTTGCAAATAATTTGCAGTTAAACATGTTTAAAACTTAATTTTTAAAATGTGATGATAAAGCTTTATTTTCAGTCGTGCTTCGTGGACCTACCGCCTGTCATATAACGTGAAGTATCTCAGAAGGAGAAAAACAAATGTCGTGTGTTAACGCATCTATGAGGAATGTGGAAGAACAGTACGGGTGAGCCCTGGTTTCCAGGACAGGAATGGAGACACAGATGCAGAGACTGGACACGTGGCTGGGGTCGGGGAAGGGAGGGTGGGGGAAACTGGGAGATCGGGACCCACATATACACAGTGTGTAAGAGAGACAGCCAGCAGGGCACTGCCGCAGAGCACAGGAGCTCAGCTCGGTGTTCTGGGGGGACTAGAGGGTGGGTGTGGATGGAGGGGGCCCACGAGGAAGGGGATGGACGTGTGCATAGCGTGAGTTGATTCTCACAGCTGTGCAGCAGAAACTAATGCACACTGTCAAGCAATTGGACTTCAATTAAAAAAAGGAAGAAAAGCTTTTTAAAAAACGAGTTTTCTTAGTCTCAGGAATGCTCCAATTGTGGCCCCCCGCCTCCTCCCCCACCTTCAAACTCCCCATCTAGGAGAAAACCCATGCCCCCTGCAGGACTGTCCCTGTGGATGGAGGAGAGGCTTCCCTACTGAAATATTGATGACTTCGGCGCCTGCATTACTGGCTCATCCCCGCTCAGTGTGAGGACTCACCCTGCCCCTGGGCTGGAAGCGGCAGGAACCAGGCTGAGAGCCGCTGGCCTCCCCTAGCAACTTCAGCGCTCCTCGCCCTCGGCCAAGAACGGCACCAGGGAACGAGGAAACATATTGCTGCGAAGCAGTGAAATGTACCCAGGGTGCCAGTCTGTGTACTTCTCTGCAGGCCCCGAGATCCAGGGAGCTGTGGGCACCACTGTGAGCTCTGTCTGCCTCCCTGGCTTTGAAGGAAAGTGTTTGATTCCAGGCTATTCTCTCGGGGAGGCTGCGGGGTGGTCCCGTAGGCATTTGGAGGAAGACTGGGGAAAGAAGGATGTTTTGTTTTACCTTTTTTTTTCTTTAAAAAAAAAAATAACCAACAAATCAACAATTGATTTATCCCACATACATGGACACAAAGGAAAAAGCCTTTGGGAATCAGCTCTGAAAGGAGCTGGCAGCTAGGTGGGAGAGACAGACAGTCACAGACCGTGAGGAGAGACAGTCATGGACCGTGAGGAGGACACGCTTGTGGGGCTGCACTGACCTTTGTCATCCTCCCCGAAAACCATCCTTTGACTGCACTGTTGTGTTTGGTGGCACAAACTGAGGCTGTCCACCCGGCCCTCCTGCCCCGAGCGTGGCCTTGGCCGTGACCTTGACCTTGGCCGTGGTGCAAACTCACCTTCACTAGCCCGGGCCACAGTGCCTTGGCTGTACTGGCAGAAAAAGTGAGTTGATTCCAAGTAGTTCCAGCCACAAAAAAACTAGACAGAACCTCCAATTCAGAAAGAATGAACACGAGAATAATTTCCATATGCCTCTGGTGGAGAGAAAAGCTGAGTCATTTTAAGTTGTATTTGCCTGCTTTCCTAAAAACATCAGCCTTCTGCCTTGTCTAAGCTTTTACCTGTGCTTTACTGAAAACCAGTACTGGCACTGAACACTTAAAAAAAAAATTTTAATTAATTAAATTCAATTAATTTTTTGAATTGGAGTATAGTTACTGGAGTATAGATGGCTGGATGGCATCACTGACTCAATGGACGTGAGTTTGAGCAAGCTCCTGGAGTCGGTGATGGACAGGGAAGCCCGGTGTGCTGCAGTCCACGGGGTCACAAAGAATCAGACACGACTGAGCGACTGAACTGAGCTGAACTGAGAGTTGCTTTACACTGCTGTGTCAGTTTCTGCCGTATGGCAAAGTGAATCGATCAAATATCTGTGTGTGTGTGTATATATATATGTCCTCTTTTTGGATTTCCTTCCCATTTAGGTCACCACAGAACCAACTGAGTTCCCTGTGGCACTGAAAGTTATAAACTGGATTATATTTTTGTCCTTCTGGCCTCTGTGGGTAGATTCTGGAAATGCTTCTTCGTATCAGCTAGAGGGGAGCACAGATCCTCACATGCAATGTCTACTGAATAGCTCTTTGTTGAATGAGTGAATTTACAAAATACCCTAGCGATATCATGAAGAGACTTCCTGAAGTTAAATGAAGGTGAAGACAGTGAAGGATCATGTTATATACTGATCAAATATATTTTTTAAGTATCAGAGACCACATAGGTAAATACATGATTTGTGGAAGTATTAACATGAATGCCCAACAAAGTTTTATTTCCTGTCAGGCTATCTCTTCTTCCTTAATTATGTTTTAGTTTTTCTGTAAACCATCCAAAATGGTCAACTCTCTATGCTTTAAAAATAGTTTTTTATTGTTTCCCTTCTATAGAATAAAAATCTATTTCTAAAATAGATAAAATAATTTTTTCAAAGGAAATTGAAAATTAGCATTCATTCTGATCTAACTATATTTCAGAAAATTTTGTGTGAGCTTGTGTTGCTTATATATAAATGGTTGTGTATTGATTAAACAGCAAATTCAAGTGAATTAATACAACCTGCTTTAATTATAGCTGCTGTAGGTATAAGAATTGGTGAATAATATAAAACAGGAAATTGTGTTTTACCCCTTCCTTAACCTCCCTCCTTCCTTTCTAATTTCTCTCTCTCTCTAGTTTTGTACTAAGAGATTTATGGGGAAAGCATTAACCCAGAAGTTGTTCTTTTCCTATTAAAATTCGTGGCTGTATATAAAATTCTGTTTAAATAGTAGAATGTGAAAAAATAATTCTAAATGTCTGTTTGTAAGACTGGGCTATATTTTCAGGTTCTCACAAATGCACAGATCTATGCAGTAGATCTAGAAAAGCAAAAATGAAAAGCTCAAGTTATGAAAATACCATAGCTGAAGAGCATGGCTAATTGCTGGCTGTAAGATTGACAGCATTTTGTAATGGGTGCATCTAAGCAGAGAAGGCAAAGTGTCCCACTGAGATGAAACAAGGTGTTTAGCACAAAACACAGAAGAACAGAATGCATGTGTCATTGCTCACACACACATACACACACACACACACACACACACACACACACACACAGAGGTGACGAAAAGAGGAAGTGGGCAGGAAGACCAAAACATTTTGCTTAAATACATCTGGCTAAGAAGTGCTTCACTTCGCTGAGGAAGGGTTGGGGTGTCTAAGGTGAACACTACAACGTGATTGTATCCAAGCAGTTCTTTAGAAAACAGTTCCTTTTTAGTTGGCATGCAGACATATACTTAGACTACCATGTATAAACATTTTACTCTGTGAATTAAGTTGTTCTAGACAAAACCGTTATAAAGTTTTTAAACTTATCAGACAACAAAAACTTAGAGGCTAGGTATAATGTTAAGAAAGGGCTCGCATCCCAGTCGGACCCAACTGATAATTTAAGACAAAATTCGTACAATCCACAAGGGAAGCCAGTTAACCAGCGCCACCCAGTGGTTCCACAGGGGTACTTGCAACGCAGTGTCTGCCTTGATGCTCATCATCCGCATTTCTTTCTTTTTTTTTTTAATTTGGCTTCACTGTGTCTTCATTGCAATAGGTGGGCTCTCTAGTTTCTGCTCTTGGGCTTACTTGTTCCATTGCACATGGGACCTTAGTTCTTAGTTCACTAACCAGGGGTTGAACCTATGGCCCCTGCATTGGAAGGCAGACTCTTAACCACTGGACCGCCAGGGAAGCCCCTCATGGCCATTTCTTCCGTCTTTGCCTTCTTTCTATTTCCTTCTTATCTGCATCTGCCCTCTCTCTCCATCATTATCTTCTGTTTCCAACCTTTGCCCTGCCTTGACTAGGCTTTCTCATCGTTCATGTATTACCAACATGAGGCAAATTACTCAAAGTTTGAGGAGCTATGTTCCCCAGCATCCACGTTATACTTACTTTCCTTTCTCCCATTCTTTCATAGTGTCCCATATTTTTTTAAAAAAAGGATTATTGAAGTCTGGATGATTTATAGCGCTGTGTTACTTTCTGCTGCACAGCACAGTGACTCCGTTTTACACATTTATGTAGTCTTCCTTCATTCTCTTTCCACCATGACTTATCACAAGATATTGACTATGCTCACCGTGCCATACACTAGGGCCCCGTGGCTTCTCCGTTCTGTGTGGAGCAGCCTGCATCTGCTCGCCCCGCACCCCCTCCTCCCTTCCTCATGACCACCGTGCGTCTGCTCTTCCGTCTGTGCGTCTGAGTCTGCTCTGTCATGCCAGATGTGTTCATTCACATCACTTTCTAGATTGCACGTACAAGTGACGACTTTGTGGAGTATCTCTTCTCTCCATCGTGCCAGGGCCTCTCTTAGCCACCTTACTATTTCTTCCACAGACATTCAAGTCTTTCAGAGAAGGAGGAGCAACGCCAGCTTTGATGGTAGAAAGACATAATTTGGGAGGATAACTTATTCCCCACTAGTTGTGAAGCCGTGATACGGGTTCCTTGCTTTTCTCATCCATAAAATGAGGAATCCTGTAATCTGGTTTCAAAATTAAATCAGGAAGCATATGACGTAGTTGTCCAGAACTGGTGTCTAATAGAAAGTTCCAGGTCAAGACTAGTTCCTTTCTTCCAAAATTGCCCCATTGGATGATATTTTGTCAACTCTCTGAGCCAAGTTAGTTGTACGAATACCATTCATTATTCATTGAAATCCAATAACTGGTAGGGAGAAAAAAACCAGCAAGAGTGTGGATTGTGGACTTTGCGGGTGGACATTCTCGGTTACAAAAATAAAGAAGCACTTTAGATCAGCTCCGATAGGAGAGTTTAGAGGAATATGGTAGTTAGGGAAGGAGTAGGGAATCCTTGTAAATGGTGAATTACCCTGGGTATAGGAAAAATTGCAACTAAGTATACAGATTCAGGAGAGAATTAGTGAATATATATGTAGATGGTCTTCATCATGGTTCCAGCACAGAGCTCCCAAGACTCTTAGAATTTCCTAAGGGATAAGGGTAATAAGGCCATTTTTGTTATGGTAATGAAGTAACTTGTGGAAGAGCCCTGGATCTTTAAGGATGGGGTATGGAGAAGGCAATGGCATCCCACTCCAGTACTCTTGCTTAGAAAATCCCATGGATGGAGGAGCCTGGTAGGGGGTAGTCCATGGGGTCGGACACGACTGAGAGACTTCACTTTCCCTTTTCACTTTCATGCATTGGAGAAGGAAACGGCAACCCACTCCAGTGTTCTTGCCTGGAGAATCCCAGGGATGGCAGAGCCTGGCGGGCTGCCGACTGTGGGGTCCCACAGAGTCGGACACGACTCAAGCAACTTAGCAGTAGCGGCATGATCACCAGGGGAGCTAGCCCTGTGATTAGAGGGCTGGAAACTTCAGTCCTCACCTCTCACCCCTACTTCTGGGGAGGGGGAAACAGGTTGGAGATTGGATCAAATGACCAGTGATTGAATCAATCACTCCTATGTAATGACACCCCATAAAACCCCCCAAAGGACAGATTCTGAGAGTTCCCAGGGTGGTGCAGGGAGGGTAAAGCATAAGGACAGCATGGAAGCCCCATGCTCTGTCCCTACTTCTCCCCCCGGGCATCTCTGCTTCCTAGCTCTTCCTGTTGCTGTTCAGTTGCTAAGTTGTGTTCAACTCTTTGCAACACTATGGACTGCAGCATGCCAGCCTTCCCTGTCCTTCACCTTCTCCCGGAGTTCACTCAAACTCATGTCCATTGAGTCCGTGATGCCACTCAACCATCTCATCCTCTGTTGTCCGCTTCTCCTCCTGCCCTCAATCTTTCCCAGCATCAGGGTCTTTTCCAATGAGCCAGCTCTTTGCACCAGGTGGCCAAAGTGTTAGAGCTTCAGCTTCAGCATCAGTCCTTCCAGTGAATATTCAGGGTTGATTTGCTTTAGGATGGACTGGTTGGATCTCCTTGCAGTCCAAAGACTCTCAAGAGTCTTCTCCAACACCACAGTTCAAAAGCTTCAATTCTTCAGTGCTCAACTTTCTTTACAGTCCAACTCTCACATCCATACATGACTACTGGAAAAACCATAGCTTTGACTAGATGGACCTCTGTCGGCAAAGTAAAGTCTCTGCTTTTTAATATGCCGTCTAGGTTTATCATAGCTCTTCTTCCAAGGAGCAAGCATCTTTTAATTTTGTGGCTGCAGTCACCATTTGCACTGAGCTCTTCCTGAGTTATATCCTTTTATAATAAACTGAATCTAGTGAAGAAATTGCTTCTCTGAGTGCCATGACCTGCTCTAGCAAATTAATGGAACTCAAGGAGAGGGAGGCGGAACTCTCCAGTCTATAGTGAGCAGCTCAGAAGCACAAGTGACCTTCTGGACTGGGGACTGAGCCTGAAGTGGAGGCTAGGGGAGGGTGTTGGAAGAGGAGGAGGAAAAGGACCCTCATTGGTTTGCAGAGGTTGAGGTCATGTCAGACGACAAACTCATCTCTAATTGCTTTTGGTTAAACATAAAGTATTCTCAGTAGGAATCTGAAGATGTTACATGAAATGATGTCTCTTACATCTGTGTAACATTCGGTAGAACATGATGATAATGTGATTAGAAAATTACTCTCTTTAAATATTAAAATGTACATTGCTACCTACTGAAATATTTAAAGGACCTAGATATTTCCAGTGAATGAGCTGACCTATAGAAAAAAAGCCCTCCCAGAAATAAAACCTAAACTTACAGTGTGATTTGAGTCCCTTGCAGCAATCCCTGTCTTGTGTAGATCTTTCCCATATTTCCCAAGGTGTGGACTGTCTCTACTATGAGTCTGAATTTAACCCAGGGCTTTAAATGTATGTAAGAGTTTGAATCAGGAATCCCCAGGTGGTCTCACTGAGGAGAGCGTGGGTTCAATCCCTAGCCAGGGAACTAAGATCCTGCAAGCAATATGGTACAGGCAAAAAAAGAAAAGAAAAGAAAAAAACAAAACACCTTACAATCTAATTGTGTGCACACACACTTGCAATTTAATGGCATATAGTTGAATAAGTTGCCAACATGACTCCAGGACATGTGTGGGTACAGCACTTGATTTACTCAGACATAAATTCATATTGACATGAATTCATGCGATCAAAGCATCATTCTGATGGAGCATCCCCTTCCTGGTCTCCCTGTTCTGTGGACTAGACTCTGGGCTAAAATCGTGATGAGTGAGGCCCGTGTATTCTGGGTGTGCCTGCATGCTCAGCTGTGTCTGACTCATTGCAACCCTGTGGGCTGCAGCCTGCCAAGCTCCTCTGTCCATGGGATTCTCCAGACAAGAGAACAGGAGTGGGTTGCCATGCCCTCCTCCTGAGGATCTTCCCGACTCAGAGATCAAACCCTCATCTTCTGTGTCTGCCGCATTGTAGGTGGATTCCTTACTGCTGAGTCACTGGGGAAGTCTCTCTATTTCAGGCATGGAGCACTTAACATAAAGACAATCCAAAATATTAGTTAGGAGTCCCATATTGTGAACTCAAATTCATAGAGCTTACCAAGTAGCTAATTTAGACAACAAATAAATGTATACAACAAACAAATGTACCCAACAAATAAATGTACACAGCTCTGGTTCAGGGACACTTTCTCTACCCTAATAATAGTCCAAGAACTTCCTTTAGATCTCTGATTAGGATTCTCATTCTAGACTATTTCACCTCCTACGCCTCATGGATCACAGTACGATGTCATGGTTTAGACCAGGGACACAGGAGCTGGGCAACTGGGTTTTGAACAGGCCTCTAAACTCACTTCTTAGCTGCGAATCTGTGGACAAGTTGCTAGGTCTGTGCAGGCTGCAGTTTTGTTCTGCAGAATGGAGAAGCTTGTATCATACTACTGCTGTGGGATGAGTGAGGGTCTCCTAAAAGATAAATTCACACCCTAGTCTCTGGAACCAATGAATGTTAACTTAAGCTGAAAGTGGATCCTTATGGGTGCCATTTGCTTAAGGACTCTGAGATAAGATCCTTCTGGATGGGGCTCTAAATCCAATGACAAGTGCTTAAAAGAAACAGAAGGGAAAGGGATGTGAAGCAGGAGGCAGAGGAAAAAGGCGGCTACAAGCTGAGGAGGCTTCTGTACCCCACAGGCTGCCCCTGGCCAGGATCGTTGTCTTCTCCCCGCCCGCCACCTCCAGCCAGGCTGAAACCCTGATCTCAGCCGTCTGGGCTCCAGAGCTGTGAGAGGATGCGTTTCTGTTCACGTTGGTTTGTGGCTGTTTGTGTCAAGAATCCACCTGCGATTTGAGGCCGCTTGGGAGACCAGTGCGAGGGCCTGCATCTGAAACCTGGGAGGATGCAAATTCACTGGTCCAGATCTGAGCTGGAGCATCACCCTTCACGCCTCTGACTTCTTAACCTTGACCTTCCTTGGGGGAACTCCTGACTTTTTAATCTTGAATGCTTGATACCTGGGCACAAAATGATTGATAACAGTTCATCCAGGTGTCCGAAAGGGGCCGTTTCATTTTCTCCTGACGTCAGGCCTGAGATGTCCCTTCTCTTGGTCTTTTATTCCAGCTCGTGGGCTATACTGTAGCTGTTTTTATTCTGAAGTTATACTTGTGTGCAGTATGCAGTAAGTCCCCTGTATACAAACGAGTTCTGCTCCAAGAGCTCATTTGTAAGTCCACTGTGTCCGTCAGTCCAACAAAGTTCCCTAGGTATCCAGCTAACACAATCAGCTATATGGTACTCAACTGTGAAAGGTTTGTAATACTTTTCACACAAATAGTACATGAAAATCAAACACAGAAAATAAAGAAAACACTTTGCAGCGTACAGTACAGGACCTTGAAGAGTACAATGGAACAGAGCAACAGCTGTCACACAGGGGCTGGCATCGAGCAGGCAGACAAGAAGAGCCCCCGACTGGCGGAGGGAGAGGGGGAGGGAGACGGGGGAGCTGAAGCGTCGCTGACGACCGGAGGCGGAGGGCAGGCTGCGATGTCACTCGTGCCTGACGTGGACAGAATGCAGTTGGCATTTCGAGAGCTGGCCTCTTAAAGGTTTGTGTGTAGGGGACTTACTGTATAGGTAATCTCTGGAAAGTACTTCAACAGTTCCCAGCACAGGCTAAGAGCTAAAGAAAAATAAGATCCATTAGCGTGACTTCCGATCTCACGCTCCAATTTTGAGTCTTGTTTGGTCATTTCTTGTTGGATATTTTCACCTACTTATTTTGAGATATTTCACTCTCAGTATGCGTAAAATAAAACTGTTTTATCTTCCTCAAAAGTTCTATTTTAAAATTCCCCTTTCACTGATCATTACATTATTTTCTTACTCAAGCTTCTTCTTAGTCATCTTTAACTTCTTTTTCTGTTTGTTTGTTTGCAGTGCTTTATTTAACTACACTGCTTTGTTTGTGGGCTTCCCAGGTGGTTCGATGGTAAAGACTCTATCTGCCAAGCAGGAGACCCAGGTACCATCTCTGGGTTGGGAAGATCCCCTGGAGAAGGAATTGGTAACCCACTCCAGTATTCTTGCCTGGGAAATCCCATGGACAGAGGAGCCTGGCGGGATACACTCCATGGGGTTGCAAAAGAGTCAGACACAACTTAATGACTGAACAACAAAGAACAAAGCTAAAATACCTTGTTTGATATAAGCCTTCCTTGTATATTTCCTTGACTTTCTCAGCACTAATACCTGTTGATGCCCACATGGTAATATGCATATCTTTTTTTTTTTTCATTGAGTTATAGCTTTTGTGTTTATTTGTTTTGTGGCTTGTGGGTTCTTAGTTCCCTGGCCAGGGATTGATTGAACCCGTGTTCCCTGCAGTGGAAGCTTGAAGAGTTAAACCACCAAACCATCAAGAATATTCCTAAATAGAGGTGTAGTTGATTTACAATATTGTATTGGTTTCAGATGATCTTTAACTTATCTGTATCATGACTAATGACCTATTAAAGCCATGTAATATTATTCAAAATTCCTCAATTTGCCCTCCAAACCCAGCCTAGTTCTGATTCACAATTGTGTATACTAAGAGTATTAAGACAAGTATTACCTGAATGTAAAATTTTTCTCCACTCTGTATTTAGAGTTCATACATCTGAAGATAAATATTTCTTAAATAATGTTTTTATTCATATTATCTTTCCACTAAAAATTACAACCGCACTTAACCCAACAATAGAAAGTGACAAAATCCCACAAAGCACACATAAAATAATTGTCAAAATTATGGTACAAATTAGAAACAGTTTCAACTTTGTGCAATTCTAATATCTTTGAATTCCTGCTCCAGTGTTTTATTTTAGCTTTAATACTTGTTGTCAAATTCAAAGAAACTATTATTAAATGATAAACACTAGAAAGGCTTTCATATTCAATTTCTGTTTTCTAATATGCAGCCTATTTAAAAGATTAGCTTATCAAAAATTACTATATTATCACTTATAATTGTCACAGAATAATATTGGTTTTGGGGGATCATGTTTATTTGCATCTTTGCAACTCGACACAGTATCGAGAAATATTTGGGATGAGATAGAAAACCAAGGAATTTTTACTCTAAAATGACCTTATTAGAAAAGAATTTCTCTTGAAAATAGTAAATATCACTTTTAACGGGAAAAAGTTCAGTTTCCCCCTTCTACCCTCTATACTGTTATCCTTTCTCCTTTTCTTTCTTTCTAGCATTAGGACAACACCAGGAGACTCTGGAGAGCCCCTGGACTGCAAGGAGATCCAGCCAGTCCATTCTGAAGGAGATCAGCCTTGGGTTGATTCTTTGGAGGGAATGATGCTAAAGCTGAAACTCCAGTACTTTGGCCGCCTCATGCGAAGAGTTGACTCATTGGAGAAGACTCTGATGCTGGGAGGGATTGGGGGCAGGAGGAGAAGGGGACGACAGAGGATGAGATGGCTGGATGGTATCACTGACTCGGACGTGAGTCTGAGTGACCTCCGGGAGTTGGTGATGGACAGGGAGGCCTGGTGTGCTGCGATTCGTGGGGTCGCAGAGTTGGACACGACTGAGCGACTGAACTAACTAACTAAAAGTTTCTATATTGATGAGTCATGAATCTTGGTTCAGATTTTCTTGGTTCTTCCTCCTTTCTGTGCCGGCCGGGTCCTGAGGGATACTGGGTAATTGACAGGAAGGAGGAGAGAGCCTGTGGATGGTGGAGAATCGTGGGCAGACAGAGCTCGGCTGAGACCAAGGCCCCAGCAGGAAGGCAGGGTCTGTAAGCTCGGAGGAGCATTTCAACAGCCCTTATTCTGGACTGCAGAGCCCAGGCAGCCAGCCAGTTCCTCTTTAGACTGCAAAATCCCAAGACTGAGAAAATTCAGCGGTGCTGGTGCCGGTGGCGTCGCTCAGTGGTGTCCGACTCTTTGCGACCCTGTGGACTGTAGCCCGCCAGGCTCCTCTGTCTGTGGGATTCTCCAGGCAAGGATACTGGAGTGGGTCATCATTTCCTCCTCCAGGGGGTCATCCTGACTTAGGGACTGAACCTGTGTCTCCTGTATCGCAGGTGGATTCTTCACCCCTGAGCCATGGGGGAAACCCTAAAACCCATTCACATACAGCTATTATCAGTTATAACGTAAGGATGTGGATGGACATTTGGCAGCTGGGGTGCAGGTCTGAGAATGTAGATTTATCACTGTCTGGCGCATGTGGGGACCCTGGAGCGAAAGTACTGAGCGGAAAGAAGTCTGGAAAAGAGCGGAAGGATCTGGAATAACTCCCTGAGGGGTCCAGTGGTTCGGGCTCTGTGCTTCCACTGGGGAGGTCTGAGTTCAATCCTCGGTGGGGAAGCTAAGATCCCAAAAGCCTCCGGGGGAAAAACAGAGAGAGAGGAGGAAGGAGCAAGGGCCCAGGGGAAGCACTGGTGCAGAGCCCAGTAGCTGACTGTAGGTGAGATTCCAGGAGAAAAAGGAAGGACTCTGCTGGGACTAGGAGTGGGGCAGGTTGTTGTCGTGGGTTGCTGCGTGGACCTGAAGCTCAGACATCACAGGGTTTCCCTGGTAACTCAGTCAGTTAAAAAAAAAAAAAAGAATCCGCCTGCAATGCAGGAGAGGTGGATTTGATCCCGGGGTTGGGAAGACTCCCTGGAGGAGGGCATGGCAACCCACTTCAGTACCTTTGCCTGGAAAAATCCTATGGACAGAGGAGCCTGGGGGGCTGCAGTCCAGGGGGCCGTAAAGAGTCAGACACGACTGACGGACACCACCGCCGGCCGGGCGCCCCCGAGTCGGTGGTCAGAGCGACAGCGTCACCTTGACCTTGACGGTGAAGAGGAGGCATCTCCCCATAACGCATTAGCACAAGGGGACTTCAGAAGCAGCTGTGCCCTCGGGGAGCTCCGGGATGAAAGGGTCTGAGAGAAACACTGGAGCAGATCCTACCCCGATGGCGGCGGCGCGGGAGCTCCGGGGCCTGTCGTGGGGACGCAGCGCGGGAAGAAGGGGCTTTGTGCGCTGAGCGCGGAAAGTGATGCCGAATTCTGACTGGGGTGGGAAAACAGAGACAGAAGCAGACCCAGTGGCGCAGGGTAAATAAGAGGCTGTTCCTGAGAACGGCGGGGGCGAGCTCTCCGGAGGGCCCTTCAGGAGAGCTGGCTTTTGTCCCAGGCCCGGCCGCGAGCGCACGGGCGGCATCGGCCTTCCAGGGCTGAAGGCTGCGGAGAGGAGCCGGCGGGGACCACGGGCCTCTGCGGGGACCCGCCGGGGAGCAGGGGGCGCGGGGCGCCGCCCACAGCCGGAGCGCGTCCTGCCTAAGAAGTGGGAAGGACACGCGTCTTCCAAGAATTGGACCTAACGTTTTACAGATACGGAGCTAGGGCCGCTGAAAGGAGAAATAGAATCGAAGATACTTTGGAAGAGGGCAACCAGCGATACAGCCTCTGAAATTCCGAAAGCAAAAAACTGTGATCTTAATAGAGTATCAGTCAAAAGGCTGCTACAAGCAGTAAGATTTATGCTAAACTGAGGTCTTAATTAGGGATTTCTAAGGGGCCAAAAGACAGATATTAAGGAATGTTTAGGTTGAACCACTGCACAACAATGAAACGATATTTCAGAGCATTTTGAATAAAACATTAAAGTGACATGTTCGGATTAAAGGAAGACTCCACACGGCAGATATCCGGAAGAGATACTGACCATCAGTTTTATAAAGCAAGGCTGCAACTGATTCTTCTTACCAAAGAGAAAGGGGGTCGTGGAACTGATGGTTCATAATAGTGGAAGAGTCTTTCTCTCCTAAAATTAACCTTTCAAAAGGCTGAAATCCTGGCAGACATCTGTGCAAGATGAGGAAAAAGTTAAAAAGGGAAGAGATCAGGAATTAATGATCTTGAGACAAGACGTCTTCCTAAGAAAGCAGGGAGGAGTCACACGCAATTCTATACTGTGAAATAGGAATGTAGAGTGCGTTCTAGAAAAGATGGAACTTAATGATTAAAGAGCCAAATAAACATGAATAGCTACTGAAGGGACTATAGAAGGCACTGGTTTAAACTCATTTCATGCATATACCTAAAAAGGTCCATATAGTCCAAGCTATGGTTTTTCCAGCAGTCATATATGGGTGTGAGAGTTGGAGCATAAGGAAGGCCGAGTGCCAAAGAACTGTTTTCCAAAACAGAAGGAGACTCACAGACATAGAAAACAAACTTAAGGTTACCAAAGGGAAATGGGGAAAGGGAGGGATAAATTAGGAGTTTGGGATTAAAATATACACACCACTATATATAAAATAAATAACTAACAAGGACCTACTGTATAGCATAGGGAACTATACTTGATATTTTGTAATAACCTGCAAGGGAAAAGAAAGAAAAAAGAATATCTGAATCACTGTACTGTAATCTGAAGCTAACCTGATACTGTAACTCAACTATGAGCTCGTGAGCTAAGTCCGTTCAGTCGTGTCCAAAGCTCTTTGTGACCTTGTGGACTGTAGCCGGCTAGACTCCTCTGTCCATGGGATTCTCCAGGCAAGAATACTGGAGTGGGTTGCCATGCCCTCCTCCAGGGGATCTTCCTGACTCAGGGGATCAAACCTGCATCTCTTTGCATCTCCTGCACTGGCAGATGGGTTCTTTACCACTGGCACCACCTGGAAATCCCAGATCAACTATACTTCAGTTTTTAAAAAAGGAATATGTTGCTTGAAAACAAAAAGAAAAGGAATCTGACCATTGGTCTGAACTGGGTAGATGGATGACCTCTAGGATAAGGTGAAGGACACACCTCCTTGTGCCGCAGACTCCTTAGGAGGCTCCTGAGATCAGCTCCTTCTTTGCTGTGCTCAGCGCAGCTGGAGCTCCGGGTCTGAAGCATTTGCACCAGGGGCACTGGGTTATGAGACCAATAGACATGTGTTTAAGTTCCTGCTCTGCAGATTGAACAATTATGTAACCTTGTACGGGATATTTAATCTTCCCGAGCCTCAATTTTTTTCACCTGTAAAATAGAATAATAACTTTCTGAATAAAAGATAGCATTTCTTCCACAAAAACAGGAGATGAGGAACAAACATGTAAAGCTGTCAAGGGGAATAAAATTTAATAAAAGTATAAAACTGACATGAATGATGAAAAATGAAAATATAAAGTTATGCTTGGTCATTAAAGTTATCTATTACACTATTATAGCAGTCAAAACGAGGAGAAATAGAAGTAGGATCCTGCTGGTCATATCAATGGAGGCTTTTAGTGAGACTGCTCAAATTAGAGAGGAATAGGTGCAAAAGGAAATTAGAAAATTAAGGGAAGACTCTATTACTTCTGTAACAAAGATTTAAGAAAAATATCAGGTGAATACAGTAAAAGAAAAGGCAGAAATAAAAAGAAAAGAAGATGAACCAAACAACAGAGAATTTCATTTATCCTTAGAAAACATAACAAGTGCTCTCTCTTTTTTTTTTTTAAGAAAATTTCCCTGCACATTTCTTTGTAGCTGGCTTCTGCTATTGTTCCATATGGTGTAATTTTGGGGACACGTTCGTGGCCCAGCAGGGCACACCCATGGCAGGGAGGCCGAGCATGACTAACATACAATCGCTTTTCAGTATAATGGGATTCATCTCTAAGAAAACAGCAGATCCCAACAACCCAGGGTCAAATTTTGCATTCCATTTCTTACATAATCTGACCAGCAGAAATAGAATACCCTGCTCAGAAGAAAGGATGTTTTGAAAAGAAAAGGGCACTCGGCGACCCAGGAAAAGGACATGGCAAAGCAGATGGCCGAGCGGAGGATGAAAGTCAACACCTGGAGAAAGGAAGACCTGGCTTGCTACGGAGGACCACCAAGGAGCGTGATGCTGAAAAATAAGATGCAGGTAGGACTCAAGGATGAGAACACTCAGAAGAGCTCTGAAAGGTTTGCAGAAATAGAACCCGGAGAAGGCAGAAATGTCATGTGGGATGTCCGTCATCAGCTGCTGGTTAGAACCAGCAGAGCACCCGGGTAGGGCAGGGACTGGTGACCACCCCCCGCCCCCCTACAAAATAAGGGAAGACCAATGGAAGTCATCTCTCCCTGGAGCTTTTACTGTGAATCAGGTTCTGCAGGAGGCTGTTTATTCCCTTTGCATCTTAATGTTTACAGCAAATTTGTGACTTAGGCATCTGTGACTTTTTTTTAAGGCATTTTCCTCTCTAATATTTCTTTTTTTAAAACAATTTTATTTATTTATTTGGCTGTGCTGGGTCTTAGTTGCAATGTGCCAACTCTTTGTTGCAGTATGTGGGATTTAGTGCCCTGCCCAGGGATTGAACCTGAGCCCCTTGAGCTGGAAGCATGGCGTCTCAGCCACTAGACCACCAGGCATCTCAGCCACTAGACCACCAGGGAAGTCTCATATTCTTTTCTTAAGATGAGCCAACTTGAGCCAGCTGGGTCTTGGAGAACTTGCCGTGGGCTAACCTGGCAGGACACAGCTGGGTTTCAATTAAGAGGTGTCTAACTTGAGTGTCTACTTTGCCGTCTGGGCCTCTGTCACGCCTTGTTAGAGACCACAGCAAAGGTGTCTGGAGCCACTGAGAAAGAAAAGGAAAACTGTGACCAGTGTATCACAAGGAAAGGAGATAAAGGATCTGTGAAGGAGGGGCACGAGGAAGACCGAGGGTGTTAGGAGGGAAGGAATGACAGGACCTCCCTGATGGTCCAGTGGTTAAGACTGCCTGCCAACGCAGGGGCCCAGGTTCAATCCCTGACCCAGGGAGATTCCACATGCCTCGGGCGGCTCAGCCCCAGGCCGCGATGACAGAAGCCTGGGCGATGAGGGCCTGGTGCAGCCAAAAACAATTAATCAAACATTTAAAAAGAGAAATGGCAAAAAAGAAAAGAAAAGAAAATAAATACACTTATACGCCCGCATACAAATGAATAATACTCCAAAGAATAAAGACTTACGAATGTGTGCTAAGCCTCCTTGGGCAAGACTGTTAACATCTGGTCTTCACCCTGTTTATTTAACTTCTATGCAGAGTACATCATGAGAAACGCTGGACTGAAAGAAACACAAGTTGGAATCAAGATTGCCGGGAGAAATATCAATAACCTCAGATATGCAGATGATACCACCCTTATGGCAGAAAGTGAAGAGGAACTCAAAAGCCTCTTGATGAAAGTGAAAGTGGAGAGTGAAAAAGTTGGCTTAAAGCTCAACATTCAGAAAACGAAGATCATGGCATCTGGTCCCATCACTTCATGGGAAATAGATGGGGAAACAGTGGAAACAGTGTCAGACTTTCTTTTTCTGGGCTCCAAAATCACTGCAGATGGTGACTGTAGCCATGAAATTAAAAGACACTTACTCCTTGGAAGGAAAGTTATGACCAACCTAGATAGCATATTCAAAAGCAGAGACATTACTTTGCCAACAAAGGTTCGTCTAGTCAAGGCTATGGTTTTTCCAGTGGTCATGTATGGATGTGAGAGTTGGACTGTGAAGAAGGCTGAGCACTGAAGAATTGATGCTTTTGAACTGTGGTGTTGGAGAACACTCTTGAGAGTCCCTTGGACTGCAAGAAGATCCAACCAGTCCATTCTGAAGGAGATCAGCCCTGGGATTTCTTTGGAAGGAATGATGCTAAAGCTGAAACTCCAATACTTTGGCCACCTCATGCGAAAAGTTGACTCATTGGAAAAGACTCTGATGCTGGGAGGGATTGGGGGCAGGAGGAGAAGGGGACGACAGAGGATGAGATGGCTGGATGGCATCACTGACTCGATGGAACTGAGTCTGAGTGAACTCTGAGAGTTGGTGATGGACAGGGAGGCCTGGCGTGCTGTGATTCATGGGGTCGCAGAGTCAGACACGACTGAGCAACTGATCTGATCTGATCTTCCCTTTGTCCCCAAGCGCTGTTTCTTCCCGGCATCCACAGTCTTTGCTATCTCTGGCATTTCTCCTTATTTATTTATTTTTTTAGCATCCCATCATGTTTTCTTTCCAATTTCCATCCAGTTTGCAGGTAAGTTCTGCCTGTTTATCATCCCTTGCTCTCTCTCTTGTCTCTGTGCCTGCCATAGAAAAGGACCCACTTATCACCCACTTGGACTCCAGCAATAGCTTCCCTACAGATGCCGTGGTCCCCAGCTCAGTCCCACTCTCTGGCCGCTGGGGGCACACTGATCGCTGCGTGTGCAAGTCTCATTACTCTCCTGCGTACAGCTTCTCGGAGGCTCCTGATCCATTTCAGACAAAGAGCAAATGTCTTCCCGTGGTTTAGGACGCCCTTCACAAGCTACCCTTCTACCCTCTCCAACAGCAATTTAAGCCTTCTTCTCACAGACGCAGTCTTCCGGCTTTCTACATCTCATCCTTTGGGCATGCTCCTTTTCAGCTGTACCATCCCCCACTCTCCCACAGTCACCAGGCTACCTCCTAATCAACCTTGTGCTTGGGCTTTGTTTCATCCTTCTGGCAGAACAATAGGAAATTCTAAGAAAAGTTCAAAATTCTAATTATGCGAAATTCCAGTGGCAGTGTTCAGGAGAAGCTATTCTCTGAGTTTGGCTTTAGGAGATGAAGATTTGCAAGACACAGCTTTTGCCCTAGAGGAATCACAGTTGGGAGGGTGGTGGGGTGGGAGGGACCAATAGACTATGCCCTATACAACATTCAGCTCAGGTCAGTTCAGTTCAATTCAGTCACTCAGTCCTGTCGGACTTTTGCGACCCTATGGAGTCGCAAAGGCTTCCCTGTCCATCACCAACTCCCGGAGCTTGCTCGAACTCATGTTCATTGAGTCAGTGATGCCATCCAACCATCTCATCCTCTGTCGTCCCCTTCTCCTCTTGCCTTCAATCTTTCCCAGCATCAGGGTCTTTTCAAATGAGTCAACTCTTCACATCAGGTGGCCAAAGTATTGGAGTTTTAGCTTCAGCATCAGTCCTTCCAATGAATATTCAGGACTGATTTCCTTTAGGATGGACTGCTTTGATCTCCTTGCAGTCTTCTCCAACTCTAGAGTCTTCTCCAATACCACAGTTCAAAAGCATCAATTCTTCAGTGCTCAGCTTTCTTTACAGTCTAACTCTCACATCTATACATGACTACTGGAAAAACCATAGCTTTGACTAGATGGACCTTTGTTAGGCAAAATAATGTTTCTGCTTTTTAATGTGCTGTCTAGGTTGGTCATCGCTTTTCTTCCAAGGAGCAAGTGTCTTTAATTTCATGGCTGCAGTCACCATCTGCAGTGATTTTGGAGCCCTAAAAATAAAGTTTGACACTGCACTGTTTCCCCGTCTATTTGCCATGAAGTGATGGGACCAGATGCCATGATCTTAGTTTTCTGAATGTTGAGCTTTAAGCCAACTTTTTCACCCTCCTCTTTCACTTTCATCGAGAGGCTCTTTAGGTCTTCTTCACTTTCTGCCATAAGGGTGGTGTCATCTGTGTATCTGAGCTTATTGGTGTTTCTCCTGGCAATCTTGATTCCAGCTTGTGCTTCATCCAGCCCAGCGTTTCTTATGATGTACTCTGCATATAAGTTAAATAAACAGGGTGACAATATACAGCCTTGATGTACTCCTTTCCCAATTTGGAACCAGTCTGTTGTTCCATGTCCAGTTCTAACTGTTGCTTCTTGACCTGCATACAGGTTTCTCAAGAGGCAGGTCAGGTGGTCTGACATTTCCATCTTTTGAGGAATTTTCCAGTTTGTTGTAATCCACACAGTCAAAGGCTTTGGCATAGTCAATAAAGCAGAAGTAGATTTTTTTTCTGGAATCTTCTTGCTTTTTCTGTGATTCAACAGATGTTGGCAATTTGATCTCTGGTTCCTCTGTCTTTCCTAAATCCAGCTTGAATCTCTGGAATTTCACAGCTCATGTACTGTTGAACATGGTAAGTGCTATAATCAAGCTTTAAAATCACTATGGGGTGATGGCCTCCTTTCGTAAAGGAGTCGGGTGCTGTGCTTTAGTCCCTCAGTCCTGTCTGACTCTTTGCGACCCCATGGACTGTAGCCCACCAGGCTGCTCTGTCCGTGGGGATTCTCTAGACAAGAATACTGGAGTGGGTTGCCTTGCCTCTCCTCCAAGGGATCTTCCAAACCCAGGGATAGAACCTAGGTCTCCTGCATTACAAGTAGATTCTTTGCCGAGCCACCAGGGAAGCCCAGGAAAGACTTCACAAATGAGATAAACCTTTAACCCCAGTGAAACAGACCAGAACTCTGTGGGGCTCCTGGGCACAGAGGCCTTTCTGTTCCCCTTTTTCTTGTTATAGGGACTAGCCCCCAGCCTCCAAGACCTTCCCTGAGTCCAAACAGTTGCTAATCAAGAGAGGGGCAGCCAAGAGACCACCTGAGGCAAGATTTAAAGTGTAAGATGCTCACCAAAAAGGTTAACTGAGAGACTTCCCTGGTGGCCAGTGGCTAAGGCTCTAGGCTCCAATGCGGGGGACCTGGGTTCGATTCCTGTTCCGGGAACTAGGAGCTTCCCAGGCGTTGCTAGTGTGAAGAACCCACCTGCCAATGCAGAAGACATAAGAGATGCCGGTTTGATCCCTGAGTCGGGAAGGCCACTGGAGCAGGGCATGACAACCCACTCCAGTCATTTTTGCCTGGAGAATCCCATGGACAGAGGAGCCTGCCCGAGTCAGACATGAGTGAAGTGACTTAGCATGCATACAGGCCCTGCACACACCCTAATCTTATCAGCAAGCCCAACCTTGAACTGTTGCTCTTTTCTGCTTCACTCCAAAGTCTGTCTCTGAGATTTAATTCTACACCAGTTTGGAGAGGCCCAGCTTTCGGCATCTCTACCTTGAAGAACCAGTAAAATTTGCCAGATACAGAAACTGTAGGCAAAGAGAATGGCAAGTTATTATAACCGACCTTAATATTTTTCACTTGCTAATACTACTTCTAAGACTGTTGTTGTGACTTTCTTGCCTTTAGCAAGTCCTTGACTTGGGTGAAAGAGAGTGGTATTAGTTATTTTATGTACCACGTGTGTACATACTCGGTCCTGTCCAAGCTTTTGCGACCCCGTGGACTCTAGCCCACCAGGTTCCTCTGTCCATGGGATTTCCCAGGCGAGAATACTGGCGTGGGTTGTCATTCCCTTCCCCAGAGGATCTTCCTGACCCAGGAATCGAACCTCTGTCTCTGGCATCTACTGTATTGGCAGATGGATTGTTGATGGCTGAGCTCCCTGGGAAGCCCATTAGTTGTCCTGACTAGAGTCAATTACTCATTTCACAGCTGGGAAGAGGACGGGTATTGTGTTGGTGGATATTTGTTGCCTGAGAGTTTCTCCTTCCCTTCAGTGTGGTCATGGGAATTTTGAAAGTCCTTTCAAGACTGTCCAATGTTCCACCAGCAACATTACAGCTCTTTCAAACCTTGCTGACGCCAGTAGTCACCAGGGGGAACGTCTTGCCTCTTGTGCAGACATATGTACCTCACATTGGGGGCTGGTGGTTTTATTCAAGGCGTTTGGGCATACTTACATTTTTGCTTAGGAAAAAATCTATCTGAATGGTGACTATAAACTGTTAGGAAACAGGTCTTTAGAATATTGGCAAGGTTGTCACAGTCACTGTAAGCTCTATTTCAATATCTCTGGGGTTGGTCTGTGGAACATGTATGTTCTTATTAATTGACTGCACATTAATAAGAATGATAAGTTAATACTGGCAGATGCTTTTTTGATGGAAGTGATAGCATGATAAAACAGGCTCTGTTAAACTTCTGTTGTGTTAGATTTTACTTCTCCAAACATAAACAGTTTACTTTAAAAATGAGGTAATTTCATAATGGTCTGTTTAAACTGGCTGCAAACATAAATCACATTGGTTTTCTGCCATTCCCCACCTCACCATCCCCTACCATACTTATTCCTCTCTTAAATTAGTGTATTTGGCTTAGTTCTTTTCCAGCTGTAATAATGATAATAATTGTCATTATTATTAGAAGCTCATATATCACACATAATGTGCCTGGTAACATTCCGAGAGTTTTCTGGGAATCTAGCTATTTAATATTCATCATAACTCTTTGTAGTAACAGCATCACTCTTGTTCTAGGGATGAGGAAGCTATAACACAGAGAGGTTAGTGACATGTTCAAAGTCAGTCAGTCACTGATGGTGCCGGCCGTGAGTCCAGACTGCCTAATTGCAGGGCTGGTATGACATGAACTCTAGCCAGGGTGATAGTCAACATGCTTCTCTTCCTAGAGGCATCAGATCAGATCAGATCAGTCGCTCAGTCGTGTCCGACTCTTTGCGACCCCATGAACCGCAGCACGCCAGGCCTCCCTGTCCATCACCAGCTCCCGGAGGTCACTCAGACTCGCATCCATCGAGTCAGTGATGCCATCCAGCCATCTCATCCTCTGTCGTCCCCTTCTCCTCCTGCCCTCAATCCCTCCCAGCATCAGAGTCTTCTCCAATGAGTCATCTCTTCGCATGAGGTGGCCAAAATACTGGAGTTTCAGCTTTAGCATCATTCCCTCCAAAGAAATTCCAGGATTGATCTCCTTCAGAATGGACTGGTTGGATCTCCTTGCAGTCCAAGGGACTCTCAAGAGCCTTCTCCAACACCACAGTTCAAAAGCATCAATTCTTCGGCGCTCAGCCTTCTTCACAGTCCAGCTCTCACATCCATACATGACCACAGGAAAGACCATAGCCTTGACTAGGCAAAACTTTGTTGGTAAAGTAATGTCTCTGCTTTTGAATATGCTATCTAGGTTGGTCATAACTTTCCTTCCAAGGAGTAAGCGTCTTTTAATTTCATGGCTGCAGTCACCATCTGCAGTGATTTTGGAGCCCAGAAAAACAAAGTCTGACACTGTTTCCACTGTTTCCCCATCTATTTCCCATGCAGTGATGGGACCAGATGCCATGATCTTCGTTTTCTGAATGTTGAGCTTTAAGCCAACCCTTTCACTCTCCACTTTCACTTTCATCAAGAGGCTTTTTAGCCCCTCTTTAATTGATTTCAGAACACAGAGAACCCCATGCCTTCAAAACATGGCCTTTTACACTGGAGGCAGGAGGAGCAGAAACATGGACATGGCAGCTACCGTCCTGGCTGAGTCTGTATTTCCCATCTCAGATGTGTGATTCAACAGGATTCAGCAATCTTGGTTGACTAAATGAATGGGTGGGTGATCTGCAGTTACGTGACTGGTGGGTGTCCTTCAGATGGCTCTGGGAGAGGACGTAAGATCTGCAGTTACGTGACTGGTGAGTGTCCTTCAGGCGGCTCTGAGAGGTGAGTGAAGCGGCTCTCTGTGCCAGTGACTCCTCGAAAGGCCAGCATCACACCGACTGGGGAGGATGGAGAAGAGGAAGAGGACCACCAGTTAGAAACAGCAGCCATGATGCCCCCTCTCATTCTCTCACTGATAAAACAGAGCTATAAGGCTTTCAACAACCTCTGGATTCCTATTTTTAGATAATTTCCTGGTGGTCCAGTCGGGGTTTCCCTGAAAACTCAGTTGAAAAAGAATCTGCCTGCAATGTAGGAGATCCCAGTTCAATTCCTGGGTTGGGAAGATCTGCTGGGGAAGGGATAGGCTACCCAAACTCCAGTATTCTTGGGCTTCCCTTGTGCCTCAGCTGGTAAAGGGTCTGCCTGCAATGCGGGAGACCTGGGTTTGATCCCTGGGTTGGGAAGATCCCCTGGAGAAGGGAAGTATTCTCCACTCCAGTATTCTGGCCCGGAGAATTCTATGGACTGTATAGTCCATGGAATTGCAGAGTTGGACATGACTGAAGTGACTTAGCAGCAGCGGGGCTTCCGTCATAGCTCAGTTGGTAAAGAATCCGCCTGCAGTGCAGGAGACCCCAGTTCAATTCCTGGGTTGGGAAGATCTGCTGGGGAAGGGATTGGCTACCCACTCCAGTATTCTTGGACTTCCCTTGTGGCTCAGCTGGGAAAGAATCCGCCTGCAATGCAGGACACCTGGGTTTGATCCCTGGGTTGGGAAGATCCCCTGGAGAAAGGAAAGCCTACCCACTCCAGCATTACGGCTTGGAGAATTCCATGGACTGTATAGTCCATGGGGTGGCAGAGAGTCGGACACGACCGAACGACTCTCACCTCACTTTCACTTTCAGGGCCGTGATAGCCATTTTGAGGAGAATTATCTCAGGGCAACTTTTGAGCTGAAGGAAGCAGGACAGGAGAGCAGATCTCAGGTCTTGGATGGTGAGTCTTGAGGTGGAACCAGGCCACCTGCCCCCCTCTCCCCCGACCCACTCCTGAATCCCACCATCACCAGAGGAAAGCACACCCCTGGCATCATCTCATTCCAAAAGGATGACGCTGCATCTCATTTGGACACTCAACACTGCTTGGTAATCCTGTGACACGTCCCTAGCACAGCCATCTTCTTACTTCCTAAAATGACCATTTCTCCCCTTGTTTTGTCTTGATAAGTCTCCCAAAATTTCTCACTCAGCTAATCATTTTCCTCATATTCATTAAGACACAAACAACAACAGCAATAAATGAGACATGAAATTTGTCGTCTGAGCACTAAACCTACCTACCCACTTGTGTATGATTCCACTGTCATCTTCCAGTTCATACAAGAGGCCCTGCTTTTATCGAAGGTCAACTCCTGTTCTAATGAGAATCCTATGCTGCTTTTCCCCACAGGGATATGGCTTCTGTCATAGTTTTCTTCTACTCTGCATTGCAATCCTTGCTTCTTTAGTGGAATCCCAGTTGTTGTGGAAGATCGACTGCCTTGATCTCCTTGCAGTCCAAGGGACTCTCAAGAAGTCTTCTCCAACACCACAGTTCAAAAGCATCCATTTTTTCAGCCTTCAACCTCCGTTATGGTCCAACTCTCACATCCATACATGACTACTGGAAAAACCATTGTATAGCTTTGATTGTGTGCCTTTGACTATACAGATCTTCGTTGGCAAAGTAATATTTCTGCTTTTTAATACACTGTCTAGGTCTATCATAGCTTTTCTTCCAAGGAGCAAGTGTCTTTTAATTTCGTAGCTGCAGCCATGATTCTGGAGCCCAAGAAAATACAATTTGTCACTGCTTCCACTATTTCCCTATCTGTTTGCCATGAAGTGACGGGACTGGATGCCATGATCTTGGTTTTTATAATGTTGAGTTTTAAGACAGCTTTTTTACTCTCCTCTTCCACACTCATCAAGAAGCTCTCTAGTTCCTCTTCACTTTCTGCCATTAGAATGGTACCATCTGCATATCTGAGGCTGTTGATATTTCTCCCTGCAATCTTGATTTTAGCTAGTGATTCATCCAGCCCAACATTTTGCATGACAAGTTAAATTAAACAAGGTGACAATAAATAACCTTGCCATATGCTTTTCCCAATTTTGAACCAGCCCATTGTTCCATGTAAGATTCTGTTGCTTCTTGACCTGCATACAGGTTTCTCAGGAGACAAGGTGGTCTGGTATTCCCATCTCTTCAAGAATTTTCCACAGTTTCTTGTGATCCACGCAGTCAAATGGTTTAGTGTAGTTCATGAAGCAGAAGTAGATGTTTTTCTGGAATTCTATTTATTTCTCTAGGATCCAAGGAATGTTGGCAATTTGGTCTCTGCTTCCTTTGCCTTTTCTAAACCCAGATTATATATCTTATACTGCTGAAGCCTAGATTGAAGGATTTTGAGCATAACCTTACTAGCATCCAAGATGAATGAAATTGTATGGTAGTTTGAACATTCTTTGGCATTGGAATGAAAACTGACTTTTTCCAGTCCTGTGGCCACTGCTGAGTTTCCCAAATTTGCTGATATATTGAGTGCAGCACTTAACAGCATCATCATTTAGGATTTGAAATAGCTCAGCTTGAATTCCATCACCTCCACTTGCTTTGTAGTGATGCTTCTTAGGGCCCACTTGACTTCACCCTCCAGGATGTCTGGCTCTCGGTGAGTGATCACACCATCATAGTTATCCCAGTCATTAAGACATTTTTTGTACAGTTCTTCAGTGTATTCTTGCCACCTCTTCTTAATATCTTCTGCTTCTGTTAGGTCCTTACCATTTCTGACCTTTATTGTGCCCATCTTTGTATGAAATGTTCCCTTGATATCTCCAATTTTCTTGAAGAGATCCCTAGTCTTTCCCATTCTGTTTTCCTCTACTTCTTTGCATTGTTCATTTAAGAAGGTTTTTCTTATCTCTTCTGGCTATTCTCTGGAACTCTGCATTCAGTTGGATAACTTTCCCTTTCTCCCTTGTTTTTCTCTTCTCAACTTTTGTTAGCTATTTTTAAAGCCTCTTCAGACAACCATTTTACTTGCTTGTATTTCTTTTTCTTGGGAATGGTTTTGATAACTGCCTCCTGTCCAGTGTTACAAACCTCTGTCCATAGTTCTTCAGACGTTCTGTTTACCAGATCTAATCCCTTGAATCTATTTGTCCCCTCCATTGTATAATCATAAGGAATTTGATTTAGGTCATACTTGGATGGTCTAGTGGTTTTCGCTACTTTCTTTAATTTAAGCCTGAAGTTTACAATAAGGAGCTGATGGATGATCTGGACCATAGTCAGCTCCAGGTCTTGTTTTTGCTGACTGTATAGAGCTTCTCCATCTTCAGATGCAAACACTATAATCAATCTGATTTCACTATTGACTTTTTGGTGATGTCCACTTGTAAAGTCATCTTTTATGTTGTTGGAAAAGGGTGTTTGCTATGACCAGTGTGTTCTCATGACAAAATTTTGTTAGCCCCTTTGCCCTGCTTTATTCTGTACTCCAAGGCCAAACTTGCCTGTTGCTCCAAGTATCTCTTGACTTCCTACTTTTGCATTCCAATCCCCTGTTATGTAAAAGACATATTTTATTGGTGTTAATTCTAGAAGATCTTATAGGTCTTCATAGAACTGGTCAATTTCATCTTCTTTGGCATCAGTGTTTGGTGCACAGATTTGGATTACTCTGATGCTGAATGGTTTGCAGTGGTAACGAACTGAGATCATTCTATCATTTTTGAGATTGCACCCAAGCACTGCATTTTGTACTCTTTTGTTGACTGTCTATCAAGGCTATTCCATTTCTTCCAAGGGATTCTTGTCCACAGTGGTAGGTACAATGGTCATCTGAATCAAATTCACCTATTCCTGTCCATTTTAGTTAACTGATTCCTAAGATGTCCATGTTCACTCTTGCCATCTCCTGTTTGACCACATCTAAATTCCCCTGATTCATAGACCTAACATTCCAGGTTCCTATGCAATACTGTTCTTTTCAGCATCAGACTTTACTTTCACCACCAGACACATCTACAACTGAGCATCATTTCCACTTTGGCCCAGTTGCTTCATCCTTTATGGAGGGAGCTCTTGGTAATTGCCCTCTGCTCTTCCGTAGTACCATATCAGACACCTTCTGACCTGGAGGCTCATCTCCCGGTGTCCTATCTTTTTGCCTTTTCATACTGTTCATGGGGTTCTCATGACAAGGATATTGAAGTGCTTTGCCATCCGCTCCTCCAGCGGACCATGTCCATCTTTGGGGGCTCTGAATGCCATGGCTCATAGCTTCACTGAGTTATGCAAGCCCCTTCATCAGGACACGGCTGTGATCCATGAAGGGGTGGGTGGTTTATATGGTCTCTTCTTTTCTCATTCAAGTGTGATGGTCAACGGCAAGTAATGTGGTTCTGCTGATCTAGGCTGGGTTCTTACATGCTGTGATAACTTTGGTTCTAGAATGGCTTTCAATTCAGTTCAGTTGCTCATTTGTGCCTGACTCTTTGCAACCCCATGAGTTGCAGCACGCCAGGCCTCCCTGTCCATCACCAACACCCGGAGGTCACTTAAACTCATGTCCATTGAGTTGGTGATGCCAACCAGTCATCTCATCCTCTGTTGTCCCCTTCTCCTCCTGCCCCCAATCCCTCCCAGCATCAGAGTCTTTTCCAATGAGTCAACTCTTCGCATGAGGTGGCCAAAGTACTGAAGTTTCAGCTTTAGCATCAGTCCTTCCAAAGAACACCCAGGACTGATCTGCTTTAGAATGGACTGGTTGGATCTCCTTGCAGTCCAAGGGACTCTCAAGAGTCTTCTCCAACACCACAGTTCAAAAGCATCAAATCTTTGGTGCTCAGCCTTCTTCACAGTCCAGCTCTCACATCCATACATGACCACTGCAACAACCATAGCCTTGACTAGATGGACTTTGGTTGGCAAAGTAATGTCTCTGCTTTTGAATATGCTGTCTAGGTTGGTCATAATTTTCCTTCCAAGGAGTAAGCGCCTTTTAATTTCATGGCTGCAATCATCATCTGCAGTGATTTTGGAGCCCAGAAAAATAAAGTCAGCCACTGTTTCCACTGTGTCCCCATCTATTTCCCATGAAGTGATGGGACCAGATGCCATGATCTTTGTTTTCTGAATGTTGAGCTTTAAGCCAACTTTTTCACTCTCCACTTTCACTTTCATCAAGAGGCTTTTGAGTTCCTCTTCACTTTGTGCCATAAGAGTGGTGTAATCTGTATATCTGAGGTTATTGATATTTCTCCCAGCAATATTGATTCCAGCTTGTGCTTCTTCCAGTCCAGCGTTTCTCATGATGTACTCTGCACAGAAGTTAAATAAGCAGGGTGACAGTATACAGCCCTAATGGACTCCTTTTCCTATTTGGAGCCAGTCTGTTGTTCCATGTTTAGCTGCAATATTTCAACTTTGGCGTCTTGTCACACTCTGGCCAGCTCTACTCCAGGTCAGTCTATTTGGAAGGTTAATAAGGTTGATTTTCTGGTGACAATTATTGATTGTGTTTTGTGTGTGTGTGTGTGTGTGTGTGTGTGTGCACACTAGCATAGAGGCAAAAAAGTCTGAAATCTTTTTATCCCTCTCCATTTCTGCAAATGGCATGGTTTTGTTTTCAGATAGATTGGAAATGATCAAGAACTTAATAGAGTCATTGTTCATGTTAGAAAGAATGAAAACAAAAATAGAGGAGGATTCTAAGTGCCCTTCTGTGTGAAGACGTGTGGGGACAGATGAAGCCTACAGGATGAGGACATGTGCAGAAAGGTCAACATTTTTGTGACTAGGGAAGCTGGCAGAAATAAGTGAGTTATCTCCGAAATATGTAAAACCTTCTCATATGTAAATAGAGTAAACTCTGGTGACTCTGCCATCTGTGAGAGTGTAAGAGTTCTTGGAAAATGACTCATTCAGTTAAGCAAAGACATGAAACCAAATTTGAATAGTAAAACTATGTGAGTTGCAGAGAATCCAGAATGCTGGGTGTCAGCACATACTCCTGCTAACACAGTGTTTCCGGTAGTTGTGGGGTCATGGAAAAATTAACAGATGCTACACAAGTGGATGAGAAAAGGGCTCATAGTGGGAACCACTCTTTGAAATTGACTTGATTAATTGGTGGGACTAAATGTGGAAGGCCTGCTGTTGTTGTTATTCAGTAGCTCAGTTGTATCTGACTCTTTGTGACCCTATGGACTGCAACACACCATGCTTCCCTGTCCTTCACTATCTCCAGGAGTGTGCTCAATTCATGTCCATTGGTTCAGTGATGCTATCTAACCATTACATCCTCTGCCACCCCTTTCTCCTTTTGCCTTCAGTCTTTCCCAGCATCAGAAACTTTTCCAGTGAGTCAGCTCTTTGCATCAGGTGGCTAAAGTATTGGAGCTTTATCAGCTTCAGACTTTACTTTCACCACCAGACACATCTACAAGTGAGCATCGTTTCCACTTTGGCCCAGCAGCTTCCTCCTTTCTGGAGCTGTTAGTAGCCGCCCTCTGCTCTTCCCCACTAGCATACTAGGTACCTTCTGAGCTGGGAGTCTCACCTTCTGGTGTCACATCTTTTTGCCTCTTCATACCATTCACCGGGTGTCACAGAAGGAATACCGGAGTGGTCTGCACTCCCTCCTCCAGTGGGCCATGTTTGGTCAGGTCTCTCCACTATGACCCGTCCGTCTTGGGTGGCCCTGCAGGGCAAGGCTCATAGGTTCACTGAGTCAGGCAAGCCTCTGCCACATCAAGGCTGTGATCCACGAAGGAGTGAAGACCTGTAAGGATCACTTAGTTCAACAGCATTTTGTCGATTAAGCCATTAAAGAAAGAATCCAACTTGAGAATGCACTTCCGATTGCCAGGTGGAAGGATGGGGGAAGGGATAGTTAGGGGGTTGGGATGGACATGTACACACTGCTCGGTTTAAAATGGATAACCAACAAGGACCTACTGGATAGCACAGGAAACTCTGCTCAGTGTTATAAGGCAGCTTGGATGGAGGGGAGTTTGGGGTGGTGAATGGATATGTGTATACATATGGCTGAGTCCTCTTTCTGTCCACCTGAAATGACCACAACATTGTTAACTGGCTGTGCTTCAGTGCAAAATAAAAAGTTTAAAAAAAAAAAGAATCTGAGGCCCAGAGAGACTGAGTTACCAGCAGGACACAGAGAACTTGAGGCAATGCTGGGACCAGATGCAATCTTCACGGCTGCCTTCCGGACGTGGGAGCTGATTCCTGCCGAGAAGAACCCTGTGCTGACTTTAGTGTTTCCACAGTGCTTAAGGCTTAAAATAATCATCCTATCTCCTCTGCAAGCTCAGGAATTTATCAGGTTGGGTGTTCTGGACACTCTATCTGAGGTTTTTACATCCAGAAAATTGACAGCTTGATGGTTTTCATGGGATAAATTATTTAAGATATTTTTCATGAGATTAGATACTCAAGGCAAATCCCAAGGCTGTGTTTTTCCAAGTGATCTTCTCACATGACGACTTTTCGCATGTGCTGCTCTATGCATTGTTTGACATGTCTTGAGCTGTAGGAGAGAGTAATGACTTCTCCAAATCTGTGTTGAGATGGAAATTCTGCCCTCGTTTTATGGAGATGCCTTTGTTTGATGTCCTCAGCTTCTCCTACAACCCTCTCCTCCCTCTGAAAAAGTGAGGGACAGTGTCCTAGGAAAGTTGATACCTTTCTGATCATTAATTGGGGAATCAGTTGTCTTTCCAGTAAATGGAGAAATTTACAACATAAAACCAGTAAACAAATCTGTTTTGTTTTCATTGTTTCCAAAGTTGGGAAAGTAGAGAAACAAATGGAATTCAAAGTGTCTTCTGTTTATCTGCTGCTGCTGCTGCTGCTGCTGCTGCTGCTAAGTCGCTTCAGTCGTGTCCAACTCTGTGCGACCCCATAGACGGGAGCCCACCAGGCTTCCCCGTCCCTGGGATTCTCCAGGCAAGAACACTGGAGTGGGTTGCCATTTCCTTCTCCAATGCATGAAAGTGAAAAGTGAAAGTGAAGTCGTTCAGTCATGTCTGACTCTTAGCGACCCCACGGACTGCAGCCCACCAGGCTCCTCTGTCCACGGGATTTTCCAGGCAAAAGTACTGGGGTGGGGTGCCATTGCCTCCCCCTAATGTGAATGTAAAATTGTATTTCTGAGATCTAAAACTGTGCTAAAATTTTTAACTTTTGTCTGCTAAAAGGAGACAGTGGTGCTGGTAATGTAACTGAAAGTTGCTAAGTCCTGTCCGACTCTTTGTGACCCCATGGACTACACTTTCCATGGAATTCTCCAGGCCCGAATACTGGAGTGGGTAGCTCTTCCCTTTTCCAAGGGATCCCCTCAACGCAAGGATTGAACCCAGGTTTCCCACATTGCAAGTAGATTCTTTACCAGCTGAGCCACCAGGGAAGCCCAAGAATACTGGAGTGGGTAGCATATCCTTTCTTCAGGGGATCTTCCTGACCCAGGAATCGAATCAGAGTCTCCTGCATTGCAGGCAGATTCTTTACCAGCATTCTACGAGGGAGTCTAAAAAGAATGATCAGTTAGAATCATTTCAATTTGTGTTTGGAATTGAGCATATGCGTAGTTTGGTAAAAATGAAAATTTCCTAATTAAATTTTGTTTGGATTGGAATGAAAATTTGTCCTTCTATAAATGGCATCACCGATCCAATGGACATGAACTTAGGCAAACTCCAGGAGATGGTGAGGGACAGGGAGATGTGGCATGCCACGGTCCATGGGGTTGCAAAGATTTGGACATGACTTTGCAACTAAACAACAACAGCAACACAAACTATTGGAGAATCAGAGTGCCTCGAACCTTACTGGTATAAATATAGAAACTTTTCAGGGAGCCAGCAGAGTAAGTATGGAAGCATGAAGACATTGGAGTCGTATTTCTAGATTGAAGCCTTGAATTGCCCATAGTTCTCAAGCGACTCTAGGCAAATTTCTTGATCTTATTTCCTATCATGTTCAGTGGGGATGCTCATAATACACACCACAACAGAATCAAGATAATTTATACATGGCACTTAAAGTACTTGGTACTTAAGACTCTTGAGAATCGCTTAGGCTTAGGGAGTCCCTTAACTAGGAGATCAAACCAGTCAATTCTAAAGGAACTCAACCTTGAATATTCGTTGGCAGGACTGATGCTGAAGCTCTAATATTTTGGCCACCTGATGCGAAGAGAAAGCTCATTAGAAAGACACTGATGCTGGGAAAGATTGAGGGCAGGAGAAGGGGGTGACAGAGGATGAGAGGGTTGCATGGCATCAGTGACACGATGACATGAATTTGAGCAAACTCCAGGAGATAGTGGAGGACAGGGGAGCCTGACATGCTGCAATCCATGGAGTTGCGAAGAGTCAGACATGACTTAGTGACTGAACAACGTCAACAACTTAAGAAGTTAGCTACGACTCTCTGGGCAACTGGGCTAAATGGCACACTTAGTCCCTTAAGGGTGGGAGTGGGGGCTCCTATTACAAAGTGCCATAGACCGGGTGGCTTATGGATAACAGAAATTTACCTTCCACAGTCCTGGAGACTGGAAGTCTCAGATGAAGGGGGCAGCATGACCAGGTTCAGCGAGGGTCCTCTTCCAGGCTGCAGACAGAGGGCTTCTGGTAGCCTTACATGCAGAAAGTGGGTGACAGCCTCCAGGCCTCTTTTATTTCATTAGTTTTGGCTCTGCTGCATCTGTGTTGCTGTGTTGTGGTGCAAGTGCTTCTCATTGCGATGGCTTCTCTGGTTGAGAAGCACAGGCTTTTGGGTTCACAGGGTCAGGAGTTGCAGCAAGCAGGCTTAGATGCTCTGCGGCACGTGGAATCTTCCCGGACCAGGGATCGAACCTTGTTCCCTGCACTGGCTGGTGGATTCTCATCCACTGAACCACCAAGGAAGTCCTGGTCTCTTTTAATAATGCCACCAATCCCTCTCACAAGAGTGCCACCCTCATGACTTGATTATCTCCCAAGGGTCTACCTCCAAATGCCATGACGATGGGGATTAGATTTCTGCATATGGATTTGGGGGTGGGGAATACAAACATTCAGGTCATCACACACCCTAACCTCCTATTTCTCCTTTGAGGTTTTATTGTTGATGTTGTTCTGTTGTTTGATTTTTTTGTTTTGTTTTTAGCCTAAACATGTGTGCTAGCAACTCATCTGTCATTTTTTTTAAAAAAATTTCTTCTTGAAAGAGAAGAATATTTGCCTAGTTGAGATTAGGCAGAGAGGATAGTTATATAGCCTGTTTCTCTTTATGCATGTATACGTGTATGTGTGTGTGTGTGTGTGTGTGTGCGTCTATCATCTCTCTTTCTATCTATGAAGGTCTTATTCTTTGAACTAGTGATAACATCTTACTGGTTTCCTCACTGATTAATGAGTTAAATAAAATCCTTAACATGTAATAATTTTATACCAATATCAGAGTCATGATTCTATCTCCCTTAAAAATGACCTTTTAACAACCACAACTAAGAACACATTTTCTAAACTGATAAAGAGGGGAAGAAATTAGGAAAAAAAAAAAACCCACACCCACTAAAAATGGCCAAATCCATGCTTTTGCTCATGTGTTAAAAAATATGTTAACTCTGCATTCTTGGCTTAGTCCAAATTAGAAGAGAAAGTCACACCTGTTACCAGGAACACTATGACAACTTTTTTGTTGGTTTGCTTTTAAATTCAGTATTCGTGTGTGAATTATGTCACATGAAAATCTGTAGAAGTGTAGTAAATTTAAGATGTACATTTCAAATCTCTTAATACAAACAGGAAGCCATAAACAACCAGGGGGCATGAAAACACTATTTATTGAACAATCAGATGCACATTTAGCCGGTGATTCTGTAGTTCACATGGATTTCTGGTTTCACGTCACAGACGATGCTTAAAAGCTCACTGATCACACTTTCCATGGACACGCTGTAGCTTGCGTTCAGTTCTTTTATCTTCCCTAGTGTTTGCACTTCGATTTCTTCTAGGACATTACTCTGAGAGCCCATTATCTATCAAAATAAAACAGAATTCACTACACTGTACATCATATTCAAATTTACTTGTTTTGTAAGTTAAATTCAGTTTGAATTATCAATTTGCATTATGCATTATTTTTACAGAATTTTTTCAGAGAATGGATAAAATCACCAATGCTGTGAGTGGGATGGATAAACTTTTCTTAAAAAAATATAATCTGCAAAAAAGGTCAAAGCTGAATCACTCTGCTGTACAACTGAAGCTATATTGTGAATCAACTATTAAAAAAAAAAAAGGAAGCTGGCCACAGCAGGTGACTTCTAAGTTGACCTTCACACAGTACAAATTGAGGGCAAGTTCACAATCATTATATTAATATGATGCTCAGAAGTTTTTTTTTCGTGTATTTACGATAGTTTCCACAGAGTTCCTGTGTCTTACTTTCTGAATTAAAAGTCTGGCAAATAAAGTTGAAAGACATCATTAAACCCATTATTGCTGGTCTTTAAAGAGCAAATAACTGGTTTGTGAATTTTTAAAATAAATTATCTGGACTCTTTAAATCTGTCTTTTTAGAAATATACAGCCACAGTATGCCCCATAAGATACCTTCACAAGCCCAGATATATTGTTTATTGTGTGTGTTCAGGCACTCAGTCGTGTCCAACTCTCTGCGATGCTATGGAGCATAGCCTACGAGATTCTTCAGTTCATGGGATTCTCCTGACAAGGATACTGGAGTTGGTTGCCGTTTCCTCCTCCAGGAGATCTTGCTGACGCAGAGACTGAACCCATGTCTCCTGCACTGACGTCAGATTTTTTTTTTTTAACAGTGAGCCACCTGGGAAGCCCATGGCTATATTCAATGCTTTTTTGACTTCAGTAGTTTCAACCTGCCGTGGGTTGACCAGAAATTAACCCCAGTGTGAGTTGAAGAAGACCTGGACTTGCTGATTGTGTCCCGTTACAGTTTTAGACTCAGTGTCACTTATCTTTCTGATTGTTTTTCATTAACAGTGATCACCAGTATTTCCTATCATCTCCTCTCTCTCTTAGCTTCTTTGTCAAGTAATTACTTGACAGAGTAATATAATTTCCATGAACAGTATGAAAAAGCAAAAAGATAATTTTACCCGAGGAGTGACCAATTTAAAGACATTCTGCGGTGAAACCCTTTTTAAGATTATCCTTTGCTAAAGCCAACAGTCAGCTCCTAATTGGTCTCCTCTGTAAACGCAGCCTTTCTTGAACAGGGAGTTGTGAAGGCAATACAGCTGGTTTTTGTTTGTTTGTTTTCCTCTTCCCTGAGTGTTTGGGGAAAGCATGCATTTAATTTAGCAGGAGACTCCACTAACGATTGGCTTCTACTTCAAGGTTGTTAGACTGTTCTAAATTCTAGAATCCGAATGATCTTTCTGGGTCCCAAACTTGAAATCAAATGTCACTGAGGCATCAGGTTCAAGTTCTTTTCTGTTTATAGTTCAGGCAACTGGGTCTTTCTAGTTCAAACAAAATCATTTTGAAGTGATATAGCTTCTAAGACATCAAATAGCTTTTATAAAATAACATTTTGATAAGTGAGTACAGAAAAAGCACAGACATGTGGATGAAATTTTCCTTGCTACAAAGATGTTGAAAAATAATAGAAAACTATTTACCAAAGTAGTTCTATTAAAATTAAAAATTTCCTCTACATCCAATATTGGATTTTATACCAAACTCAAAAAAAAATTACCATTACTAAATTCAATGTCTTAAGTAGTGAAAAATTTTAAAGACTCACTGTTATGAAACTATAATATTACCTACTTTTCTTTGGAGAAGTGTTAAAAATAGTTATTATTAGGCTGGATTACTGCAGCTATCCTATTGGACTCTGGAAATTTTTATCTCAGCCTTAGGATCTTTATTTTTTAAATGAGGGTAACATCACCTATTTGATGGGTTTGTTGTAAAAAGTCAACCAGATTTATGAATGCAAAGCATGCAGAATTGTAATAGCCTCAAAGTGAGCCATAGATGTAATTTAAAATTTTCCAGAATTGTATTCAAAATATTGGAAACATGAGCTTGAACAATATTTGTATTTAGCCCAATATAGCCATGCTATTATTTGTAGCATGGCTACAAATAATAATTTTATATAATGGCTAATAATTTTACATTAAATAGCCATGCTATTTAATGTAAAATTATTGCATTATTGTTTGTCATGACAAACCTAGGCAATGTATTAAAAAGCAAAGCCATCGCTTTGCTGACAGAGGTCCATCTAGTCAAAGCTATGGTTTTTCCAGTAGTCATGCATGGATGTGAGAGTTGGACCATAAAGAAGGCTGAGTGCCAAAGAATTCATACTTTCAAATTGTTGGGCTGGAGAAGACTCTTGAGAGTTTGTTGGACAGCAAGGAGATCCAACCAAGTTAATCCTAGAGGAAATCAGTCCTGAATACTCATTAGAAAGACTGATGCTGAAGCTGCAGCTCTAATCCTTTGGCCACGCGATGTGAAGAGCTGACTCATTGGAAAAGACCCTGATGCTGGGAAAGATTAAAGGCAGGAGGAGAAGGGGACGACAGAGGATGAGAGAGATGGCATCACCGATTCAATGGACATGAATTTCAGCAAACTTTGGGAGATAGTGAAGGACAGGGAAGACTGAGGTGCTGCAGTCCATGACTGAATGAAGAACAAGTTCCTGTAGCCCGGGGTGTATTTTGTTTATAGAATATCTTCATCTGGACCAGTTGCACTTCAAGTGCTTGGTAGCTACATGAGAACGAACGTCTTTTTCGACAGTGTAAGTACAGGACGACAGATGACAGCTACTGGCATGAGGTGTATTCTTAATGTGCTTTGTTAAGACAACATGATAATTTTCTGAAGATGTTTATTATGAAGGTGCTGTTTAGCACAGAAGCTTAGCACTGAGCAAGTAATCAGTCAGTCAGTTCAGTTGCTCAGTTGTGTCCGGCTCTTTGCGACCCCATGAACCGCAGCATGCCAGGCCTCCCTGTCCATCACCAACTCCCGGAGTTCACTCAAATCCATGTGCATTGAGTCGGTGATGCCATCCAACCATCTCATCCTCTGTCGTCCCCTTCTCCTCCTGCCTTCAATCTTTCCCAACATCAGGGTCTTTTCAAATGAGTCAGCTCTTCGCATCAGGTGGCCAAAGAATTGGAGTTTCAGCTTCAACATCAGTCCTTCCAATGAACACCCAGGACTGATTTCCTTTAGGATGGACAGTAAACGTTAGTAATAATTATTATAATTTATCACTGTGTTGCTTGCACTTTAAAATTTGTATAATCCATCTTAAACTTTCAGAAATGTTGGGACACCCTTTTAATAACCCAAACTCCTGTATTTCATCCTGGCTGAAATACTTATTAGTAAAGTATGATTTACTTTACTACTAATAATAGTAAAGCATATTATTTCTAAGTTTATTTGATCCACAATAATTTGAGTTTCTGCAGTATTTCCTGGACAATGTGATACCTTGACTCACTACAGACCACTTTATTTTATTTTTTTTAAGATTTTTTTTATAGTTTTTTAAATTTTATTTTTAATTGGAGGATAATTACGTTACAGTATTGTGATGGTTTCTGCCATACATCAGCATGAATTTAATGTGGACAATTTTAAAAGTCTTTATTGACTTATCACAGCATTGCTTCTGTTTTATGTTTGTTTGTTTGTTTTTGCCACGAGGCATGTGGGATCTTAGATCCCCAACCAGAGATTGTACCTGATTCCCCTGCATTGGAAGGTGAAGTCTCAAGCACTGGGCCCCCAGGGAAGTTCCCATAGACCATTTGAAATGGTCTTCCTTGGGAAGAATTCCATTTGTATCTGAAGACAGTGGTGATTGAAGCCACACAGGAGTTACCTGAAAGAATGCAAGCTCTGCAAGGACCAGGGTAAGGGCTATCTCAGCCGCTGACGAGCTGAAGTGCCTCCAATGCTGTCAGGCACACAATAGATGCTCGATATGGAAGTTGAGCAGAAGTCAGTGAGTGGATCGGCAGGCATTATAGAAGACTTATCACCTGTGCTCCATCGCTCTTGCTGGTCAAGGCCTGCTGTTTGAATGGTTGGGATGCTACATAAAAGAGAAGTGGGTAACTATGTGATACATAGCAGTGCATTGGGTCAAAGGCTACCATTGGAGGACTTCTCCATGTGAATTGGCAAGCCTTCAGTGTTGCCACTGATGTGCATAGCTTTACAGCTTAACGACCAACAGTGCTGATGAAGTCTTTCCACATTAATACAGGTCTTTGTAAGCTGTGTTTCAGTTTAAGGGCAACAGAGGCTCAGTTCTCCACACAGTTTTGCATTCTCAATTTGTAGCTGCTTCAAGGAAACAAAAATACTTTCATGACATGAATTTAGGAACATTAAAGATATACACATCTTCAGTGTGACCAGGGCACTCACTTTTAGGTCTTTTGTTGAGTTGCATGGTCAGCCCACATTTTACTGGCATTAACAGTATTTCATATTTCCATGGTAACAATCTACTGTTTTCCTCATTAGAAGATGCTATTTTGTAGAACTTTTCCAAGGTCCTCCAGGAAGGCTGAAGTAACTGTATCACTAGAGATTTGTCTTTTGAGTATATAGTATAAATGGAATAGAGTATATATTTTGTGTCCATCTAAAATCATAGAGTATAAATGATGGCTCACTTCCTTGTGGCTCAGAGGGCTTCCCCGGTGGCTCAGATGGTGAAGAATCCACCTGCAAGGCAGGAGACCTGGGTTCAGTCCCTGGATTGGGACGATCCCCTGGAGACAGGAACGGCTACCCACTCCAACATCCTGGCCTGGAGAGGAGAGGAGCCTGGCGGGCTACAGTCCCTGGGATCACAAAGAGACGGACACGACTGAGCGACTTGCATCTTCACTTCTCTCTCTCACTGTAGCATCTTTCTAGAACCATCCAAGCTGTTGAATGTTTTACTAGTTTGGTCCTTCTCCTTGCTGAGTGGTATGAAATTTTAGCAAGTGATAAAGTCAACCAAGGAATAAGAAAATAGCAAAGGATCAGTAAATCTTTGTTATAAAGGTATTCGTTGATATACAGCCCACACTGGGGTACTTGTTTCTCTTGATGAGTCAGGGGAATTGGAAAATACATTAACAAGAGCTAAAAAGCAACCCCCAAAAGGAGCAGCAAGGTGCAACCCCAGCGGCAGGCGGAGAGCTGGTTTCTTGGGTCTCCTCCCAGACCTCCTACATGCCCTGGGTTAATGATGATGAGCTTTAATGGACTAGCTCTCTGTCTGACATAGGGGGGGTCATGCCAGGAGAGAAGATCCGTGTTTGTGGTTTGCAATATACCTGAGGTAACAGAGGTCTAAACATGTTGACCTTTCTATGTGAGCTTTTGATCAACTAGCTGTAAAATTGGCTTAGAGCTCTAATTATGAGAGCCATGAGGAGTTTTAATGACTCTCTGATGCAGAGAATAAATATCCTGAGCCAGATTTACACTGTAGGAGATTCTTTTGGAGAAATAATATTTCAAGGGAGCAAACCTAGCTACTTTCTAAAATGATGGTCAATTTTGTAATTACTTAAAAAAATAGTAATGCATATGTTAGAAATATCTCACATAGGATCAGAAAAGCTGATTGGCATCAAGAATGGTTATTTTTTTGGGGGGTGGGTGTCCTAATATGTCATGGGCTTCCCAGGTAGCACAGAGGTGAAGAATCTGCCAGCCAATGCAGAAGGTGCAGATTCAATCTGTGGGTCAGGAAGATCCCTTGGAGAGGGAAATGGCAACCCACTGCAGTATTCTTGCTGAGAACGTTCCATTGACAGAGGAGCCTGGTGGGCTACAGTTCATGACGCCGCAGAGAGTCAGATGTGACTGAGCATATACAGATGCATGACAGAACTCAAAAAGAAAAAGATGCCCATGGGAGAGATGCTTACTTATTCATTCATACAGTGAATACTTGTTGGATACTTATAGAGGAGCAGACGCTATTCCAATATCAAAGGCAACAGAGAACAAAGCAAAGAGCCATCACTTTGATGCTCACAGTCCAGAAGGAAAGAAAAACAATAAGCAAAAACAATTTTTTAATATATAATATATCCATAGTGATAAATGCTCTGACTATAATGGATATATATATATATATATATATATTTTTTTTTACCAGAGACATTATTTTAGACAAGGTGATCAGTAAGAAGAGCTAACACCTAAACAGAGATCAAGGAGAGGTGAATGTGTGTTAAAGAAGAACCACGGAATGGACATAGCATATGCAAAGGCCCCGTGGCAGCTGCTCTCTACTTAGTTCTTCTGGGGAAAAATGAGGAGACATATGGCTAGACCAGGGCAAGTAGAGACAAAAAAAGTTACAAATGGCCAAAGTAGATATTGTTGTCTATTGCTAACAAGCCTTCTGGTATTTCCTTATGATTTCTTTTTCAACTAGCTGGCTTCGCTCCATAAATCCTTCTTGAAAATATAAAGCAATGCTGTTTCTTACTCTAGCATTTGATGAATATCTGCAGTTCAGAGTAAAAAGCAAGTGCATACCATTTTCAGAGCTGATGTTGGGAAGATTCCCAGGGGCCAGTCATGGAGGGCATGTATGCATCTGTATTCTCGGAATCTTATGAGTTTTTTTTCCAAATATTCATAAGAAGGAGTTGCTTTTGCTAAGCTGCCCACTTTATTCTAGAAAGGACATTTTATTTTAAGAAATAGCCCCTTGGAAAAGTTTTTCCTACTGTGGGATCTAATGTACCTAATCCTACAGGAGTTCTGTACCAACTGCCACTAAAATCAAAGCTGTAAACAGAGAGATTTACAAACTGCTTGTAGTTCATCTTGCAATGTCCAGCTTCTACACAGAGCTTTATTTATAATTTTGCTGAGGCAAAAAGAAAACATACAAACTTTAGTTATGGCACATGGGACTTAATCGTTTCTTTTAGTCTGTGCTGCAGTTGGCTCAGAAAAATTCATGCACTTATATTTTTTACTATAAACTGCAAGTATTTTAAAAATACTAGTGTATGAAAAAGCACTTCTTAATATTTTAATAAAAGATTTGTTGAATGAAGTCAGCCAGTTGAAAAGGAAATCATAAGGAAAAACCAGAGGACTTTTTAGCAATTTACAACATCTACATGGATCATTTGTAAATCTTGAGTTCACCAAAGGAAATTTGGCCTAACAAGCTCGCTGTAAGCACTGTGCAACACTTTTTATTGATTCTACTAATAAACGTTAATAGACAGCAACAAGAAAAAAAAAAGTTCTCTGATTTTTTTTCTTACTTAAATGCATTAGTCGATAATCTACAGCAGGAATGATACTTAAAGCAATTCCATTCACTTGTATCTTTGAGAACATGATTTTTAACCTATACTGTGATAGATAATAACTACTGATTGATACTTTCTCTGACAAGTCAAAATGTCTTGGAAGTGAAAATGTAAAATCAGTAATTTTGTAACATTTGTTGGAGGGACTTTCTGGAGATCAAGTGATGAGGATTCTGTATTCCAATGCGGGGGTGGGGGGTATGGATTTGATCCCTGGCTGGGGAGCTAAGATCCTATATGGCTCAGGGCCAAAAGCCCAAAACATCAAACAGAAGCAATATTGTAACAAATTCAATAAAGACTTTAAAAATGGATGGCATCACCACTCAATGGACTTGAGTCTGAGTGAACTCCGGGAGTTGGTGATGGACAGGGAGGCCTGGTGTGCTGCAATTCAGGGTGTCTCAAAGAGTCCGACATGACTGAGCGACTGAACTGAACTGAACTGATCCATATCAAAAAGTCTTAAAAAAAAAAAAAAGGACATTTAATTTGATATTCAGCCTTGAAGTGAAGTATAAGTTGATCAGTTGTGTCCAACTCTTTGCGATTCATTCCATGTCCATGGGATTGTCCAGGCCAGAATACTGGAGTGGGTGGTCTTTCCCTTTTCCAGGGGATCTTTCTAACCCAGGTCTCCAGCATTGCAGGCAGATTCTTTATCAGCTGAGCCACCAGGGAAGCCCAAGAATACGGAGTGGGTAGCTTATCCCTTCTCCAGCAGATCTTGCTGACCCAGGAATCAAAGGAGGGTTTCCCGCATTGCAGGCAGATTCTTTACCAGATGAGCCACCAGGGAAGCCCAATCTTTAGCCTTGAGTGAACTCTATTTGCTGCGTCCCGTGTATTTTCCTATCCTGGTATCATGCATGATGGACTTCCCTGGTGGCTCAGCAATGACAAATCCACTTGCCAGTGCAGGAGATTCAGGTTCGATCCCTGGGTGGGGAAGATCCCCTGGAGGAGGAAATGGCAACCCACTCCAGTATTCTTGCCTGGGAAATCCCATGGACAGAGGAGCCTGGAGGGCTACAGTCCATGGGGTGGCAAAAGAGCTAGACACGGCTTAGCAATTAAATGACCACAACGTTGTGTGTGACACTTAGGAGGATCAATATCTTATTATTAATGAATATATTCATGCCTTAGAGTCTACACTGCAAAAACCCTGGTGCTGACTCTCGTACCCACCTTCGCCTGTTTCTGTCGAAACTCCTCATCTCGCTGCATTCTGTACTGATCAGTCTCTGCCATTGCTTCCTCCTTGGCTTGGCGCAGTCGCTTGACTTTTCCTGAAAATTAACAGGGGCACGGAAGGAGTGATATTTCTTTTCAACACATCTGGAATTTTCAAGGTGACTTTTAAAAATGTGGATGTGGTCTTACATTTTCTTTAAGCTTTTTTATTTTTTTTTCTTTCTAGGATGACATCCTTTGTTAAAAAAATGATAGATATTGGAAAATCCCTGATTTTTTTCAATTGTATTCTTTAGAACATGGACATGACAACATTCTTTCACACGTCCATGTTTCAATAAAATACCTGCCCATTTACTCACAGCAGTACCAGCCAGGGAACAGACTTTAGTTGTCACTGACTCGAGCAGACATTATTTGGTCAGATTTTCTGCCCTGATTTGCTGCCAGGAATCCTTCAGTCCATACCAACTGGATTCTATTTAATACTGGCAGATCTCCAAGTGCACAAACATGCTACTCAGACTCTATCAAACCAACTCACAATTTTTTTTTTAAGTATTTTATTGGATTTTTCTCTTCCTGTTTGTTGACTCTAGAAAGTCTGATTAAGCCCCACAACACATCAAAGTAGATATTTTTTGTAGCAGCTTTCTCTGAGGGAGACTTGAAAGTGATTGTAAAACCAATTGTTTTTAATGGTGAGGAGATTTAGTTAAGTAGCTCTCTTTTCTTTTATTAAGAGCAAAGGTGTAAGCCTTAAGCCAGCAGACAGCAACTAACATCAAAGTTTCAGATAAGCATGGAGCTGTGGAGATCATTAGGTAAGCCCATGACTTTGTTTGACAGCCAGAGGAAGTTTGGGGGTTACAGAGAAACAGTTACCTCTGCTAGTTGCTCACCACCCACCACCTTCAGATATTCATGCTTCGTGAGCTTTAATACTTTCAAGAAATCCTGAACTGCATTACAGTTAATTTTTTGCCAAATCTGTTGCCTATTTCAGTTACATCAGATCAGATCAGATCAGTCGCTCAGTCGTGTCCGACTCTTTGCAACCCCATGAATCGCAGCACGCCAGGCCTCCCTGTCCATCACCAACTCCCGGAGGTCACTCAGACTCACATCCATCGAGTCAGTGATGCCATCCAGCCATCTCATCCCCTGTTGTCCCCTTCTCCTCCTGCCCCCAGTCCCTCCCAGCATCAGAGTCTTCTCCGATGAGTCAGCTCTTCACATGAGGTGGCCAAAATATTGGAGTTTCATCCTTTTGCACATCTAACAGCATATTTCCTTTTCTCTGGTAATGGCTCTTAAGCTTTTGTTGATGGTTTTTGTCAAGGGTTTGTTTATGGTGTGGTGCGTGCCTGCGAAGTCGCTTCAGTCGTATCTGACTCTTTGTGACCGTGTGGACTGTAAGCCCGCCAGGATCCTCTGTTCATGGATTTTTCCTGGCAAGGATACTGGGGTGGGATCCTCCTCCAGGGGGTCTTCCGTACCCAGGGATGGAAGCCATGCCTCTTACACCTCCTGCTTTGGCCGGTTCTTTACCCCTAGTGCCACCTGGGAAGCCCTCTATGGTGTAGACTTTGAACTAAATAAGTGAATTCTCAGACATAGAAAACAAACTTATGTTTACCAAAGGGGCCAGTGGGGGAGAGGGGTAAGTTAGGAGTTTTGGACTAACATATATGCACCACTAAATATGGGCTTCCCAGGCGGTTCGGTGGTAAAGAATCCGCCTGCAATGCAGGAGACATGGGTTTGATCTCTGGGTGGGGAAGATCCCCTGGAGAAGGAAATGGCAACCCACTCCAGTATTCTTGCCTGGAAATCCTATGGACAGCAGAGCCTGGTGGGCTACAGTCCACGGGGTCGCAGAGTCAGACACAAGTTAGGAACTAAACAACAGCAACATATATAAATATACAAATATATAAATATATTAATATAAACAACAAGGGCTGTATAGCATAAGAAACTATATTCAATATTTTCTAATAACATATCAGGGAAAATCATCTGAAAAACTATATATATGTATATAGATCTGTACACAGATATACATGTGTGTGTATATATTTTGATTGTTTGTCAAAGTCGCTCAGTCATGTCAGATTCTTTTTGACCTCATGGACTATATAGTCTAAGGAATTCTCCAGGCCAGAATACTGGAGTGGGTAGCCTTTCCCTTCTCCAGGGGATCTTCCCAACCCAGGGATCGAACCCAGATCTCCCGCACTGCAGGAGGATTCTTTACCAGCTGAGCCACCAGGGAACCCATGTGTACACATGTATACATATATAGGTGTGTATCTATGTATATATATGTATATACATATATGTATATACTGAAACTAACACAACATTGTAAGTCAATGATACTTCAAAAGAAGTAAGTTAATAAACATGTTCTCATTAAGTAGCATAAAAGAATTTTTATGTTATTTTATTTTTCAAACATTTTATTAAAAGAAAATCTTAACATAAACTTTTCTCTCTCATCTAGGTACATGCTTTACTTGGCTTTATGTACTTTGGTGTATTTGAGTATAAATGGTTTGTAAATTTCTCTTCCCATTATATACAAGCTGTTTTGGTAGCCACTGTATACAGATGGGATAAAGAGAGTCTCTGAGTTATAAATTGAGATGTGTCTGACTATTTCACTTGAGTGGGACCGAGCAGACCTCCTTCAGAACAAATACTTCCCTCTAGATTCTCTGTAAAAGCCAAGGTCCGGTGAACATGACTGCTCTTCCAAGGCTTGAGACTTCCTGGAACACTCACAGCAGTGCTTAATTAACACTCCTCCCCATTTTGCCTCTACAGACTTTTTCAGTTCTCTGTAGTTGTAGCCACTTGGTGGCAATTGGACATGGATCATCCATAGAACAAATAGATGATATGTGGGCAGGGTAGGCTCTTCCGGGACCCCCAGCCCACTTTCTTATCACTGCTCATGACTGACGTTAGGAGAAAAATGTATTTAAGATGTAGCAACATTTTCTTAGGATAGATTGCAGGATACATAATGATGGGTTGCAGGATCCGGTTTTATCCAATCGAGCACATGAAACATCATGACTCTCCATCTTAATTGTTCTTAGGTAAAAATACTGGTCTCAGAGTCATGACTCTAGCACATAGAAATGATGCTAGTAAGAAGCTCTCCAAGCACCCTGCCCCCAGAAGCATCCAGGACTCCACTTAAGAGGCCGCACACTAGCTCCATCCCACAGCGACAAGCCAGAGTGCGTCTGATTCCCCCGTGTGGCACCGGTCACCCGCTGGTTCTCATTCAATTAAAGAGGAGAGCCTCGGGGAGATGGCTGCTTGCACAGCAGTTTTCTGAAAGGACTGGGCAGCTGCTGCCGGGAGAGCCCGCATATGTTCTGCCCGATTGCATCCAGGGCAAGAAGCGGGGAGCCGCAGGCCGGCTGTCTCATCAGAGGTGAAGCAAAATGAGCGCCTCAAATCTGCTCCTGTTAACCTCTTGCTGGGGTCTCTGTGTAGGAGGTTTCCCAGTTTTAAAATTACACCACCTTCAGAAAGACAAATAGCCGAAGATATCACTTAAACGCAGAATCTAAAAAAAATGATACTAGTGAACTTATTTACAAAACAGGAACACTCACAGACTTAGAGAACTAATTTAGGGTTACCAGGAGCAAAGGGTGGGAGGAAGAGATTGGGAGAATGGGATGGACATGTCCACACTGCTGTATTTGAAATGATACCCAAGGACCTGCTGTACTGCACAGGGAACTCTGCTCAATGTCATGTGACAGCCTGCAGGGAGGGGAGTTTGGGGGAGAATGGATACACGTATATATGGATGGCTGAGTCTCTTCACTATTCACTTGGGAACTATTGTGTTGTTAATTTGCTATACCCCAATTAAAAATAAAAAGTTAAAAAAAATATTCTGTAATCATCTAAATGGGAAAAGAATTTGAAAAAGAATGGATGCTTGTGTAGGTATAATTGAATCGCTTTGCTTTATACCTGAAGCTAGCACAGCATTGTTAATCAACTATACTCCAATATAAAATAAAAATGAAAAATAAACAAAAAACAAACAAAACCAACAAGGTGGCCAGCACACGTTCCCTGGAGTGGAATAAGAGGTATTTAGCCACCAGTACTGCTGTCTGTCCTCTATGTTGCCCACTCTTCTGGGTCTTGTTGATACAGCAGCAAAAGCCACAAACAGATCTGTGTAATGTAGTAGGGGGAGGCAGAAATAGAAAAGAGACAGAGGATACAATACAGCAAAGATGATGAGTCCCATGCAGGAAAGCAAAGGCACCTAAGGGTCAGAGAGAGGGGTGGGTGCTAACACAGACAAGGCAAGCCTCTCAGAGGATGAGATACATGAGCAGGGACCTCAAGAAATACTATTGGCCATGCAAATACCTGAACGGGAAGAGCATTCCAGGCGGAGGGTATAGTAGACACGAAGCCCCTGAGCGGGAACTCTACTTGACCTGTTGAAGGAACAGTAAAGGCATCCTCATGGTGGGTCCCAGGTCAGAGAGAGCAGAACAGTTGAGTGTTAGATGACATAAAAGAGGCAGCAGAAGCCAGGGCACAGAACGCTCACGAGGAGGGTAAAGATTTGGGTCCTTGAGATGCTAAAGCCGCAAAGGGTTTTTAGCCAAGATGTGGCATTCTACTACTTCTGGTTTACACAAATTTCTTTAGCTGGTGTGATGAAAACAGATTGTAGGGGCAAGGGAGAAGCAGGAAGATGGGTCTGAAACTTACTGCAATGGTTCAGACAAATGTTTACGATGAGCGGAAATAGCAAAGCAGCCGTGAAATTAATTAGCAAGGAGTTACATATCCTTTGAAGAGAGTTGAGGGATAAACCGGAGGGACATGTGAGCCCATGCTGGCTCCAACATTTTATTCTGCCACAGAGTCAAGAGGGCAGTGTAACTGTGATGCCCAGTAAACATCTAGCAGAGATCGGGAGAAGGCTGATGTTTATATAAATCTGGAGATCAGGGAAACGGGCCGGGCTGGAGACGTAAAGTTTGAGAATTATCAGCATGGAGTCAAGATTTAAAGTCACAGAATTAGATGCAATCTCTTAGGAAGCGTCTGTGGATACGGAAGAGGACACATCCCAGGTGGGGCCCCCACTCTAGAGACTGGCAAGATGACAGAAATTCAAGCCTGAGAGCAGGGTTGCAGAGGTCAGTAAAGGGAGGGTTTCAGAGATGAAAGAAGAATTCAGCTATGACTGAGATTGTTCATTAATTGGGTTTAGCAACTTTGCTGGTCTTGACAAGAGGGAACTTTGACGGAGCTGGAGGGACAAAGTTCTGATTAGAGCTTCCGGAGCAAAGGAGATTTTTAAAATGTAGAGTCAAGGCATACAGAAGTTTGAGGCATACAAAACCAGACAAAGAAGATAAGGACACAGGACTGTCAACTGAATTTGACAACCAGCAGATGTTAGATTGTGTTTATACATCTCCAAAGTCTGTTTACATTTGGTACCTGTGAATGTGACCTCTCTTGGAAGGAAGGGTTTTGTAGATGTAATCAAGTTGAGATGAGGTCATGCTGGATTAAGATGGGCCCTCTATCTGAGGACTGGCATCCTTACAAGAAGAGGGAGAGACTTCCCTGGTGGTCCAGTGGTTAGGACTCTGCCTTCCAATGCACGGGGTGCAGGTTCGATCCCTAGTCGGGGCGCTCAGATCTCACATGCCTCGTGCCGCACCCCCTCAAAAAAAGACAACAGAAATCAAACTGTAACAAACTCAGTAAAGACTTAAAAAGGGCTCCTATCAAAAACAAAACCTAGAAAACAAGAAAGGAGAGGGAGTTTGGACACAGAGGCGTAGGGGTACAGAGCAGACACACAGCGACGGCCGCCTGATTGCAGAGGCATGTTAGAAGGACGCGGCTCCAGGCCAAGGGAAGGCAAGGGCTGCTGACCATCAGCAGAAGCTGGGAGACAAGCAGGGCAAAGGTCCTCCCCGAGACCCTTGAGAAAGGACCACCCTCACCCCCAGCAGCTTGTGTCTGGACTCTGGCCTCCAGACCTGGAGGTTAACACATTTCTGTTGCTGTCAGACACCCTGTGTGGGGTGCCTGATTACAGGAGTCCTGGGAAGCTAAGGCTCGGAGAAACAAGTTTGCTGAGCAGTGGAAGCAAAGTTAGGTAGTTGAGTGTGGTAGAAAGACTAAGTATCCAAATGAAAAAAAAATAAACAGAGCTGGGGTCACCTTGATTTGGTATAAACAGAAAGGGCACTTTGGGAGTGTTTGGAGATTTCTATCTGTTACTACTAACATTTTTATTCTGTTTCACCACGTGTGTGTGTGTGTGCACGTGCACATACACACAACTATTTGTGACCCCATGGACTGTAGCCCACCAGGTTCCTCTGTCCATGGGCTTTCCCAGGGAAGAATACTGGGGTGGGTTGCCATTTCCTTCTCTCAGAAATCAAACCTGCATTGGCAGGCAGATTCTTTACCACCGTGCCACCTGGGAAGCTCTACCACATAGGAGAGAAAAAAAAAATTTCTCCTAGCTTTGAGAGGGTTGTTAATATTATGATATAACCATGCTGGTTCAAAGAACACTCTGATTCTGCTCATCTACCGCAAACGGTAGTAAATAACCCAGAAATCAAAGCAGCATTTCTCTACTGGGGCCTGTGACCGCTAGAGCCCTGCTTCTCTGCTGGTCCTCACGTCTCCTTTCATTCCTCTGCCTGCTTGTAATTCCTTTCCTTTTCCTTTAACTTGTTCTTTCCTTGTTTATATATATATATATATTTTATATGTAGTTTTATGTAGATCCTAGATTGAATATAACCAAATGTTTTTAACAGACGAAAATGTTGTATGGTTATTATTTTAACACAACCCACTCGAAGATATCAAAGTCCAATATACCCACAAATACCCCATTAGTCTGTGGACTATAAAGTAAAAGGAAGCATTTACAAGCTTACAAAACATGCAAAACAGGGCCATGAATTTCTACTGCAACATTTTTTGTTTTATTAGTTAAGTAGAATTCATGTCTCCCTAAATCGGAACACTCACTTGCATCATGAAAAAAATGATTAAGTCAAGATGCTTATTGAAATAAATTTGGAATATCTGTATACTGAGAAAACAAATAAGCGATTACAAAAAAGCTCATGGCAAGCCATCCGAACAAGTCTATATTATTGTACTTACTAATGTGTTATCTAAGCAAGAAGTAGAAATATTTAAATTCTTTATTTTGCGAAAGTATCATTCCCCTGGAGGAGGGCATCACAACCCACTCCAGTATTCTTGTCTGGAGAATCCCATGGGCAGAGGAGCCTGGTGGGCTACAGTCCATGGGATCTTTAAGAGTCAGACACGACTGAGCAGTCACATACTTGTAAAGTGTAATTCAGTGGGACTTCATGGAACTTGGACCTGCCCAGCACCATCCTACCAGCCCAAGGCTCAGCCCACACTGTCTGGTTACCATCCTTACAGGTGTCTCCATCTCTGAGTCTACAATGCGTGCAAGTGAGATAAAGAGTGCTCTTATAAAACCTCAAGCTTAAAGTAAAAAAATCATATTTCCAAAGACACAAGTCCTTATTCCTCCTGTTGATAATAGTACCTTGAATTTTTTATTCTAATTCTGATCAAAGATGAAATTGAACTGAATAAATAAATGAATGAAATAAAAGAACAGTGAAATACAAGAGAAGCTACCCAGGGTACCTTGGCCTCCCTGTGAAGGGAGTACGATGCTCAGTTATAGCTGAGCAGGAAAACCGGCCTTATCCAGTGAAAACGGTCCTCAGGGCCCATGCTTTCTGAGGAAGAGGACAGACACCCCGTATAAAGCAGGGGGCAGGGACTGCCCTGATGGTCCAGGGGCTGACTCTGTGCTCTCAATGCAGGGGCCCAGCTTCGATCCTGGTCAGGACGCTAGAGGTAACTTGCTGCCACGAACATGGGAGGTCCCGGGTGCCATGGCCAACCCCTGCTGCAGCCAAACAAACAAACAAATATTTGCTTAAAAAACTGAGTGCACAAACAGCCTCTGTATCAGCCTAGAGGGGTATGGTGGGGAGGGAGATGGCAGGGAGGTTCAAAAGGGAGGGAATATTATGTACACCTGTGGCTGATTCATGTTGAGGTTTGACAGAAAACAACAAAATTCTGTAAAGCGTTTATCCTTCAATCAAAAAATAAGTAAATTAAAAAAAAAAGTGTGTGTGTGTGTGTGCAGAGTGCAGAGGTTATTGGTTGAAATAACATTCACAAACATATTTTCCAAAATGGTTTTTAAGGTTGAAGTATTTACTATTACTGACTGATATTTGCTTGACTACTTCTGAACAAAGACTGAGAAAAAAAAAGTACACAAATACTTTAAGTGACTGGTAAACAAAATCAACATTTTGCATAAGAAAAATACGGTATGGATTTTCCAGTACTGACTTCTGAGGGATGATTGCCCAAAGGCAGCATGTTTACTAGAGGAAAGGAAAAGAGGTTTGGCTTTTATCTTTATTATGAAATCTGAGGTTAGATCCTTTAGAGTGGTTCCCACCTCCAAACAACTTGCATGAGTCATTAGGCTTCTCTAATGACACTGAAAAATGAGAAATAATTGGTAAAAAAACATTTGGATCCTATGATGATATTCTTTATTTTATTTTTTGATTTGTGACTTTTTTTAATTGACGTATAGTTGATTTACAATGTTGTATTGATTTCTGCTGTACAGGAAGTGATTCAGTTATACACACATATGTATTCTTTTTTAAAATATTCTTTTCCATTATGTTTATTACAGGGTACTGAATATAGATTTCTGTGCTATACAGTAGGATCTTATTGTTTATTGATAATATTGTTTGTGTCTTTGATTATTGTTTTGTTTCTTCTATAAGGGAAAGCAAAAGTAACATAACTATTAAGTCTTAAATAAGCTGGTTTTCTGTTCTGGAAAGTTTAAATGTGGTAAGGAAACTTGAATAAAAGATAAGCAGATTTTCTACACTGTTTCAGCCAGCAAGTCCTGGGCGACTCTGTTTTCCATACAGTTGCTCTGCATTTATACTATTTTGCTATCCTTGGTCATGTTTTTAAAAATTTTATTTTTAATTAAACTTTTTTTTTTTTTTAAAGAATTTCATTTTTGGTTCTCTGACCAAGGCTGGAACCCATACCCCCTGCACTGGAAGTGTGGCATCCTAACCCCATACCAGCAGGCCAGTCCTGGCTGGGTCTCCTGCAGAAACAGGAGAGGAGAGGTGGTCCTCACTCACTCTCAGCCTCCTTTCCTCTTCCAGTTCCTCCACGGGGCTCTTTCTCTTTTTGTTGTTGGTGCCCACATGGCTGAGTGCTCAGGAAATCAATTTATCTTAAGAAAGGAAAATGATTTTACCTGCAGTCGAAAACCCCGGGGACTGAGGGGTGCCTGACCTTGCTTCCCTCTCTCTCCCTCTCTCTCTCTCTCTCCCCTCCCTCCCTCCCTCTCGCTTTCTGTCTCTCTCTCCCCTCTCTGTCTCTCTGTATCCCTCCCCCCTCCTCTCTCTCTCTCTCTCCATCTCTCTCTGTTTCTCTCTCCCTCTCTGTCTCTGTCTCCCTCCCTCCCTCTTTCTCTCCATCTCTCTCTCTCTCCCTCTCTCTCTCTCTCCCTCTCTCTCTCTCCCTCTCTCTCTGTCTCCCTCCCTCCCCCTCTCTCTCTCTTTCTCTCTCTGTCTCCCTCTCTCTCTCTCTCTCCCCCCATCTCTCTCTCTCTCGCTGTCTCTCTGTGTCTCTCTCTTTGTCTCTGTCTCCCTCCTTCTCTCTCTGTCTCTCTCTCTCATTGCAGTGTCCTGAAGAAGGCTGAGCGCCGAAGAATTGATGCTTTTGAACTGTGGTGTTGGAGAAGACTCTTGAGAGTCCCTGGACTGCAAGGACATCCAACCAGTCCATTCTGAAGGAGATCAGCCCTGGGATTTCTTTGGAGGGAATGAGGCTAAAGCTGAAACTCCAGTACTCTGGCCACCTCATGTGAAGAGTTGACTCATTGGAGAAGACTCTGATGCTGGGAGGGATTGGGGGCAGGAGGAGAAGGGGACAACAGAGGATGAGATGGCTGGATGGCATCACTGACTCGATGGATGTGAGTCTGAGTGACCTCCGGGAGCTGGTGATGGACAGGGAGGCCTGGCGTGCTGCCGTTCATGGGGTCGCAAAGAGTCGGACACGACTGAGCGACTGATCTGATCTGTGCCTGCCTTTCATTCAGCATATTGGCCGACCCACCCTCTTCCTATCACTTCATGTATAAGCAATGGTTTAAGACACATCCTATCTGCAGGATAGACTGTAATTCCGCACGGGCGTGTAATTAGGAGGAAGGTAATGACCCTCTCTGTGAGAGATTAAGTGGGATGTGATAGGAAATGGAGGAGTGCGAAAAAGAGATCAGAGAACCTGAGTGGGTCAGAGATCTTCAATGTTAGTTCATTCATTATAAAAATCAAGTATATTTTGTACAGTGCAGACTGTGCCTGGGGACTCAGACCCCATCCAAGTCTGTCTCTACAATTTATCCTCTGTGACCTTGAGCAACCAGCAGGATTTCTCTCAGGGTCATGTTCGCCTTTTTGCAAAATAGGTTGGTGTGAGGAGTAAACAAGATATGCTTTGATCGCGGTACCTGGATGAATTTTTCTATTTTTTAAAAAATATTATGGCAAATTATGGACTCTCAGTTTCCACATACATGAAATGGAAATAATAGTAAAACTAATTCATACGGTTGTTGTGAATAGCAAAGAGAAGAGGAGGGAGATACATGCTTAATGAGGATCTCCTACATGTGATTAAGTAGACGCATGACTAAGTAGCAAGAACGTTAGCAAATGGGAATTAAATGAAGATATTTTTAAAGATGTCTCAGTGGTAAAGACTCCACCTGACAATGCAAGAGAAGCAAAAGACCCAGAGACCCAATGCAGGTTTGATCCCTAGGTCAGAAAGATTCCCCCTGGAGAAAGGAATGGCAACCCACTGCAGTGTCCTTGCCTGGAGAATCCCATGGACAGAGGAGCCTGGCAGGTTACGGTCCATGGGGTCACAAAGAGTCAGATATGACTGAAGTGACTAAACAACAAACAGAAAATTTTGAACATTGGAAATGAAAAGCCATCCAGAGAGGGAGGAGAATGAGCCATGAGCTGTTACGATCACAATTTTACAGGAACAGAAACCGAAGCTTACAGAGGATAAGTCACGTGCGGAAACTCACCCCCTATCAAGTAGATTCAGTCTGGAAGTCGTCCTTGTTTTCTTTTTCTTCTTGGTCATGCCCCAGAACTCATGAGATCTTAGTTCCCCAACCAAGGACTGGGCCCTGGGATGGCCAGGGGTTTCCCGGTTGTCCGTCCCGGAACCATGGCACGGTATCGAGACTCTGAGCTGTAGCACCATGGAGGAAGCTCAGAGGCAAAGCTTGAGCCTCTGTGACTTCAGTGCCCTTAACCATCTCCCTTAGCTCGTGACCGGTCCTAGAGATCTGAGCCGAGAAGCCCATCCCCACTGCAGTGATGGGACACAGACATGTGGGTAGTTTCTGGGAAGCGGCCAGCCTCTCCCAGGGAGCGTGGTGGGACCAGGATTTCATTGGCATCTCCCCTGCCCCCGAGATCTGTGCCCACCCTGCTGCACTCCCCTCATCCCATTTTGTGACAGAGAAGGTGCGTGCTCAGTCGCGTCTCTCTGCGACCCCGTGAACTGGAGCCCACCAGGCTCCTCTGTCCATGGGATTCTCCAGCTGAGAATACTGGAGTGGGTTGCTGTTACTCCCAGGGATCTTCCCAACCCAGGGATCGAACCTGTGTCTCTTTCCCAGGACATATCAGATGCAATGAAAGAGACTTACTCTTCTTGGCTTCCTCGAGCTTGTCCTTGGCCCTCTTCTCTGCCTGAAGGAGCTGGTGGATCCCCTGTGACTGGCTGGTCATGGCAGCGGCTCTAGGTCAGGCAGCTTCTGCGACTCTGGGAAGGGATGGCTCTGTGCTTAGAGAAATCAGCTCAGAGCTCACACTGTTGTGTCAACAGTGAGTTTCAAGCACAGCTGTTGCTTCCAAAGTGACCTGAGGTGTGGGCTACTGGACTCCAAGGAGAGCCCAAGGGTGGAATCCAGAAAAGCAAGTTAAGGAAGCTGAGAACATAGTTTTGTCAACTTTAGTTCTTTTCTGTGAATTAAGAACACTTTCAAGGGGGTGCTGTGTTCACTTACAAAGAATGAATAAAGTATCTGTAGGGAGATCAGCGTCCCTCTCTTTCCAAGGAATATTGACTTATTTATGGCATTTTTCTTCCAGCTTAAAACAAGATTCTTCTTTGTTCTTTGTCCCTGTGGTTCCCGTTTTAGGCCTTTTCCTTGATTGTTTCTAATGATCCAAGTATCTGCTTGGGACAAATTCATCCTCCTTCCCCTCAGTCCCCAGCAACCACAGCTCTGTTCTCCATCCCTGTTTCTATTTCATAGATAAGTTCATTGCGTCCTATTTTAGATTCCACGTGTAAGTGATGACATATGGTATTTGTCTTTCTCTTTCTGACTGACTTAGTGTGATAATCTCTAGGTCTATTCATGTTGCTACAAATGGCATTATTTCATTCTTCGTTATGGCAGAGTAAGATTCCATTGTATATACGTACTGCATCTTTTTTATTCATTCCTCTGTTGATGGACTTAGGTTACTTCTAGGCCTTGGACATTGTACATACTGCTTCTCTAAACATAGGGGTGAATGTACCTTTTGAATTATAGTTTTGTCTGGATATATGTCCAGGAGTGGGATTGTTGGATCATATGGCAACTGCATTTTGTAGTAATGACTTCTTTTTCTTTAAGATTTTTTTTATTTTGAAATGGATCATTTTTAAAGTCTTCATTGAATTTGTTATTAGGTTGGTACAGATGTATTAATTTTAAATCATTATCAGATCAGATCAGATCAGATCAGTCGCTCAGTCGTGTCCGACTCTTTGCGACCCCATGAACCGCAGCACGCCAGGCCTCCCTGTCCATCACCAGCTCCCGGAGGTCACTCAGACTCACACCCATCAAGTCAGTGATGCCATCCAGCCATCTCATCCTCTGTCGTCCCCTTCTCCTCCTGCCCTCAATCCCTCCCAGCATCAGAGTCTTCTCCAATGAGTCAACTCTTCGCATGAGGTGGCCAAAATACTGGAGTTTCAGCTTTAGCATCATTCCTTCCAAAGAGATTCCAGGATTGATCTCCTCCAGAATGGACTGGTTGGATCTTCTTGCAGTCCAAGGGACTCTCAAGAGTCTTCTCCAACACCACAGTTCAAAAGCATCAATTCTTTGGCGCTCAGCCTTCTTCACAGTCCAGCTCTCACATCCATACATGACCACAGGAAAGACCATAGCCTTGACTAGGCGAACCTTTGTTGGCAAAGTAATGTCTCTGCTTTTGAATATGCTATCTAGGTTGGTCATAACTTTCCTTCCAAGGAGTAAGCGTCTTTTAATTTCATGGCTGCAGTCACCATCTGCAGTGATTTTGGAGCCCAGAAAAATAAAGTCTGACACTGTTTCCACTGTGTCTCCATCTATTTCTCATGTAGTGATGGGACCAGATGCCATAATCTTCGTTTTCTGAATGTTGAGCTTTAAGCCAACCTTTTCACTCTCCACTTTTACTTTCATCAAGAGGCTTTTTAGCCCCTCTTCACTTTCTGCCATAAGAGTGGTGTCATCTGCATCTTTATTAATCAAAATAAGAACCATTATAATCAACACATTTTTGCCAATGAGATATAAGATTGTTTATTTCTGTGGCATAAAAATCCATGCTTTGGGATTCAACAGCCTCTTGGAAAGCATTTTTTTGCCTCTTACTGGTTGTGGACGCCATTTTCCCTGCAAAAAGTTTTTGAGATGTTTGAAGAACTGGTAGTCTATTGGCGAGAGGTCAGGTGAATATGGTGAATGAGGCAAAACATCTTAATCCAATTTGTTCAACTTCTGAAGCATTGGTTATGTGACGTGCAGTTGGGCGTTGTGGAGAAGAGTTGGGCCCTTTCTGCTGACAGGTGCTGGCTGCAGGTGCTGCAGTTTTCGGTGCATTTCATGTGTTTGGTGAGCATCTTCCTTGGCTGTAATGGTCTTCCCACGATCCAGAAAGCAGTGGTGGGTCAGACCGGCAGCAGACCACCAAAGGGTGACCATGATCTCATATAAAATCCCAGTTTTTGTCTCACATCCCAGTCCGATCAAGAAATGGTTCATTGTTGTGTAGAATAAGAGAAGCTGACACTTCAAAATGACAATTTTTCTGATTTGTGGTCAGCTCTTGAGACACCCACTTAACGAGCTTTTGCTCCTTTCCTATTTGCTCCAAATGCTGAACGCCCATAGAATGGTGAGTGCTGAGTTCTCGGGCAACTTCTCACATGGTTGTAAGAGGATCAGCTTCAATGACCCTCTCCATTGGTCATCAACACCTTCCGATGGCCGGTCGCTACGCTTTTCATCTTCAAGTCTGTCTCTCCTTTGTAAAGCTCCTTGAGGCACCACTGCACTCCCCATTTCTTAGCAGTTCCTGGCCAAATGTGTTGCTGATGATGTGAGTTGTCTCTGCTGCTTTCTGATCCATTTTGAACTTGAGTAAGAAAATTGCTTGACTTTGCTTTTTGTCTAACATCATTTTTATAGTCTAAAATAAATATAAAATAAGCAACAATAGGTCATTGGCCAAAAAAAAAAAAAAAGACGAAGTGAGATGTGTGCATTGAAATGAAGTAAAACCACACTTATTTAAGAAAGTATTGCAATATCAAATGGCAAAGTTCAACAAGGCAAACCAGGATTACTTTTGCACTGATCTCATGCAACGCAGCTTCTGTTTAATGTTTTGAGCTTTTGACTGTGAGGCATGTGGGATCTTAGCTCTCTGACTGGGGTTCGAACTCATACCCCCTGCGTTGGAAGGCTAAATCTTAATCCCTGGACCACCAAGGAAGTCCATACAGCAATGACAATTTTTGATACCTACATGTTGAATCAGAACAGAGGAAAATTCATTCTTAGTTGCTGCTAGCACAATAATATTGTCAGGCAATTTCAAAATATCCATAGTTTGCAGTGAACATGTCAATTACAGAAAATTTTAATCAATTTCCTTTAATATCTCACACATAATTTCAAATTTTATGACAAAAGTTTGCCTTCTCTTTATTTAATTAATAGAGGAGTCTTTTCCAGGGCCCCAAATATCCATGGGATGTTACATGACCCTTCTTGACAAAAGATGCAAAGTAGAATCCTGGGAGAGGCATCCGCTCACACAGAAAAGGGCTTTGAGCGTAACTCAAGGTAGGAAGTTAGACTGATTCGATCTTGTCTTCACCTGATTCTCGAAGGGTCACCTTCCTAGTAACGAGGAGGGATAGAAAAACCCACCCAAAAGCAGAGAAAAATCTCCTCTCAGCCAGGGCTCTGGGAGGAAAGGAAATAACTATAGGCCTACCCATGGGTGAGTTGGAAAGTGTATTCACAGGATCTTCTGTAGAGACAAAACCACACTGGGCTGGAGTTGACAATCTAAACTGCAAGACAAATGGGAAGGTCAAGTCCAGGGGAGGTGGGGAGTGAGGAAGTTGGTGGGGCCAGGAGCCTGGAGGGGGGGATCTGAACTGTATCATAAGAGGAGGGGTTGTTTCAACCACGCTAAAGGGTCACTTGGGCTTCCCTGGTGGCTCAGATGATAAAGAACCTGCCCACAATATGGAAGACCTGAATTTGATCCCTGGGTTGAGAAGATCCCCTGGAGAACAGAATAAGTACTCACTCCATTACTCTTGCCTGGAGAATTCCATGGACAGAGGAGCCTGGCAGACTACATTCCATAGAGTCACAAAAAATCGGACATGATTGAGCAACTAAAGGCTTCGCTTTTTTCGAAAGGTTACTTACTATAACTGAGTTAAGGCCCTTTTAAAATCGAAGCTAATATTTTGAGAATAATCATACACTGAAAGTTTTAGGTAGGGAGTTTGGGATGTATATGTACACACTGTGATATTTAAAATGCATAAGCAACAAGGTCCTACTCTATAGCACAGGGAATTGGCTCAATGTAATGTGGCAGCCTAGTCAAGGCTATGGTCTTTCCTGTGGTCATGTATGGATGTGAGAGTTGGACTGTGAAGAAGGCTGAGCGCCGAAGAATTGATGCTTTTGAACTGTGGTGTTGGAGAAGACTCTTGAGAGTCCCTTGGACTGCAAGGAGATCCAACCGGTCCATTCTGAAGGAGATCAGCCCTGGGATTTCTTTGGAAGGAATGATGCTAAAGCTGAAACTCCAGTACTTTGGCCACCTCATGTGAAGAGTTGACTCATTGGAGAAGACTCTGATGCTGGGAGGGATTGGGGGCAGGAGGAGAAGGGGACGACAGAGGATGAGATGGCTGGATGGCATCACTGACTCAATGAATGTGAGTCTGAGTGACCTCCGAGAGCTGGTGATGGACAGGGAGGCCTGGCGTGCTGCGGTTCATGGGGTTGCAAAGAGTTAGACACGACTGAGCGACTGATCTGATCTGATCTGATCTGAATGTGGCAGCCTGGATGGGAGAGGAGTTTGGGGGAGAATGGATACATGTATATATAGGGTTGAGTCCCTTTGCTGTCCACCTGAAACTGTCACAACATCATCAATTGGTTATACTCCATTATAAAATCAGTTCAGTTCAGTTGCTCAGATCAGATCAGATCAGATCAGATCAGTCGCTCAGTAGTGTCCGACTCTTTGCGACCCCATGAACTGCAGCACGCCAGGCCTCCCTATCCATCACCAGCTCTCGGAGGTCACTCAGACTCACATTCATCGAGTCAGTGATGCCATCCAGCCATCTCATCCTCTGTCGTCCCCTTCTCCTCCTGCCCTCAATCCCTCCCAGCATCAGAGTGTTCTCCAATGCGCAACTCTTTGTGACCCCATGGACTGCAGCATGCCAGGCTTCCCTGTCCATCGCCAACTCCCAGAACTTGCTTGAACTCATGTCCATTGAGTCAGTGACACCCTCCAACCATCTCATCCTCTGTCATCACCTTCTCCTCCTGCCTTCAATCTTGACCAGCATTAGAGTCTTTTCCAATGAGTCAGTTCTTTGCATCAGGTGGCCGAAGGACTGAAACTTCAGCTTCAGCATCAGTCCTTCCAATGAATGTTCAGGACTGATCTCCTTCAGAATGGACCGGTTGGATCTCCTTGCAGTCCAAGGGACTCTCAAGAGTCTTCTCTAACACCACAATTCAAAAGCATCAGTTCTTTGGCGCTCAGCTTTCTTTATGGTCCAACTCTCACATCCATACATGACTACTGGAAAAACCATACCTTTGACTAGACAGACCTTTCTTGGTAATGTCTCTGCTTTTTAATATGCTGTCTAGGTTGGTCATAACTTTCCTTCCAAGGAGCAAGCATCTTTTAATTTTATGGCTGCAATCGCCATCTGCAGTGATGTTGGAGCCCTCCAAAATAAAGTCTCTTACTGTTTCCATTGTTCCCCCATCTATTTGCCATGAAGTGATGGCAATGTCATGATTTTCATTTTTTGAATGTTGTGTTTTAAGCCAACTTTTTCACTCTCCTCTTTCACTTTCATCAAGAGGCTCTTTAGTTCCTCTTCACTTTCTGCCATAAGGGTGCTGTCATCTGCATATCTGAGGTTATTGATATTTCTCCCGGCAATCTTGATTCCAGCTTGTGCTTCAGCCAGCCCAGCCTTTCTCATGATAAACTTTGCATAGAAGTTAAATAATCAGGGTGACAATACATAGCCTTGAATTACTCCTTTCATGATTTGGAACCAGTCTGTAGTTCCATGACCGGTTCTAATTGTTGTTTCTTGCTGCTGCTGCTGCTAAGTCGCTTCAGTCATGTCTGACTCTGTGCGACCCCATAGATGGCAGCCCACCAGGCTGCCCTGTCTCTGGGATTCTCCAAGCAAGAACACTGGAGTGGGTTGCCATTTCCTTCTCCAATGCATGAGTGTGAAAAGTGAAAGTGAAGTCGCTCAGTCATGTCTGACTCTTCGCGGCCCCATGGACTGCAGCCTACAAGGCTTCTCCATCCATGGGATTTTCCAGGCAAGAGTACTGGAGTGGGGTGCCATTGCCTTTCCTGGTTGCTTCTTGACCTATATAGAGATTTCTCAGGAGAAAGGGCAGTTGGTCTGGTATTTCCAACTCTCAGAATTTCCCACAGTGTTGTGATCCACACAGTCAGTGGCTTTGGCATAGTCAATAAAGTGGAAGGAGATATTTTTCTGGAACTCTCTTGCTTTTCCAATCCTGTGGCCACTGCTGAGTTTTCCAAATTTGCTGGCCTATTGAGTGCAGCACTTTCACAGCATCCTCTTTTAGGATTTGAAATAGCTCAACTGGAATTCCATCACCTCCACTAGCTTTGTGTGTAGTAATGCTTCCTAAGGCCTCCTTGACTTCACATTCCAGGATGTCTGGCTCTAGGTTAGTGATCACACCGTCTGCATCATGAAGATCTTTTTTGTTTAGTTCTTCTGTGTATTCCTGCCACCTCTTCTTAATATCTTCTGCTTCTGTTAGGTCCATGTTGTTTCTGTCCTTTATTATCCCCATCTTTGCATGAAATGCTCCCTTGGTATCTCTAACTTTCTTGAAGAGATTTCTAGTCTTTCCCATTCTATTGTTTTCCTCTATTTCTTTGCATTGATCACTGAGAAAGGCTTTCTTATCTCTCCTTGCTATTCTTCGGAACTCTGCATTCAGATGGGTATATCTTTCCTTTTCTCCTTTGCCTTTAGCGTTTCTTCTTTTCTCAATGATTGTAAGGCCTCCTTAGACAATCATTTTGCTTTTTGCATTTCTTTTTCCTGGGGATGGTCTTGATCACGGTCTTCTGTAAAATGTCATGAACCTCTGTCCATAGTTCCACTCTGTACATCAGATCTAATCCCCTGAATCTATTTCTCACTTCCACTGAAAAATTGTAAGGGATTCAATTTAGGTCTTACCTGAATGGTCTAGTGGTTTCCTTACTTTCTTCAATTTAAGTCTGAATTTGGCAATAAGGAGTTCATGATCTGAGCCACAGTCAGCTCCCAGTCTTGTTTTTGCTGACTGTGTAGAGATTCTCCATCTTTGGCTGCAAAGAATAGAAACAACCTGATTTTGGTGTTGACCATCTGGTGATGTCCATTTTAGAGTTGTCTCTTGTGTTGTTGGAAGCAGGTGTTTGCCATGACCTATGCACTATGCACTATGACCCGTGCGTTCTCTTGGCAAAACTCTATTAGCCTTTGCCCTGCTTCATTTTGTGCTCTAAGGCCAGACTTGCCTGTTACTCCAGGTATCTCTTGACTTCCTAGTTTTGCATTCCAATCCCCTATGATGAAAAGGACATCTATTTTTGGTATTAGTTCTAGAAGGTCTTGTCGGTCTTCACAGAGCCCTGCAACTTCAGCTTCTTCAGCATTAGTGGTTGGGACACAGAGTTGGATTATTGTGATATTGAATGGTTTGTCTTGGAAATGAACAGAGATCATTCTATCATTTTTGAGATTGCACCCAAGTTCTGCATTTCGGACTTTTGTTGACTATGATGGCTACTCCATTTCTTCTAAGGGATTCTTGCTCACAAAAGTAGATATAATGGTCATCTGAATGAAATTCACCCATTCCCATCCATTTTAGTTCACTGATTGCTAAAATGTCGATGTTCACTCTTGCCATCTCCTGTTTGACCACTTCCAATTTGCCTTGATTCATGGACCTGGCATTCCAGATTCCTATGCAGTGTTGCTCTTTACAGCATTGGACTTTACTGCCATCGCCAGTCACAGCCACAACAGGGCATTTTTTTCACTTCGGCTCTGTCCCTTCATTCTTTCTGGAGTTATTTCTCCACTGATCTCCTGTAGTATATTGGGCACCTACTGACCTGGGGAGTTCCTCTTTCAGTGTCCTATCATTTTGGCTTTTCATACTGTTCATGGGGTTCTCAAGGCAAGAATACTGAAGTGGTTTGCCATTCCCTTCTCCAGCGGACCACATTTTGTCAGAACTCTCCACCACGATCCATCCATCTTGGGTGACCTTAAAACTATCACAGCATTGTTAATTATTTATTTTCTATTAGAAAATAAAAAGTTTAAAAAATTATATATGTTAATAACCCAGGTTTTTAGTTTGTTTTTCAAATATTTTGTATTGTTCAGGTGCTAATTGACAAGAAATTTTTTATCTGTTTGCTAACAAAATGCCAACAAAACTGGGTCTACTTCACAACTACAAGGCATATTTCCTGCTGCTGCTGCTGAGTCACTTCAGTCGTGTCCGACTCTGTGTGACCCCATAGATGGCAGCCCACCAGGCTCTTCTGTCCCTGGGATTCCCCAGGCAAGAACACTGGAGTGGGTTGCCATTTCCTTCTCCAATGCATGAGTGTGAAAAGCGAAAGTGAAGTTGCTCAGTCATGTCTGACTCTTCGCAGCCCCATGGACTGCAGCCCACCAGGCTCCTCCATCTACGGGATTTTCCAGGCAGGAGTACTGGAGTGGGGTGCCATACAGTCACCCATTTGATTCTCACACTAGCCCTGGGAATGGGTGTTGTTGTCACATGACATATCAATTTCATCAGTAAAGATGTTAAGATGTTAGAGTGTGTATAAAATAAGAAGACTAGACCCAGGAAACTGTGTCTCAGAAAACCTGAGGGGCAGCCCCGAGGTCAGGGGCTCCTCAGTGGAAGAACTGAGCTGATCTCAAGGTCAACCAAGTCCTTCCCTCTCTCCAACCCAAATCATCTCTCTTCCCAGAAATATCTCTTTTTCCTTCCATATTTCTCTTTTCCTCATGAAAAAGATGAACAGGAAAAACAAGCAATATCAATTGGCCTTTTCCTCTGCATAAAACACAGTTAAAGTATGGATCAAATAAAATGCTAGGTGATCAATTAAAAAAAAAATCAAAGCAAAGTGAGATTTGGCTTAACTTAGGTCTCCTTGATCACTGAAAATTCCTTCTCAGAAATGCTTGTTTTAGGCCAATACAAATCTTTAAAGTTTTTTTTTTTTTATGTGAACCATTTTTATTTTTTATTGAATTTGCTACAATATTGCCACTGTTGTTCATGTTTTGTTTTTTTTTGCTGGGAGGCCTCTGGGATCATAGCTCCCTGAACAGGAATCAGACCTGCATCCTCGGCTTTGGAAGGAGAAATCTTAACCCTGGCCCGCCAGGGAAATCCCTAGAATTCTTCCTGTTCTACTTATTTGGAATCACTTGTTTTCATCTTCCTGTTTATTCTATTCCTATTTTATCCTTTTCTTTTGTATTTAGAAATTAAACTAAATAACACAATTTTCTTTCATTTGAGTGGCATAAACCATGGTTTATGTGTTTCTGTGTTTCTGTTGGTTTCTGTGTTAATGTTGATGATTTTAACACGGAACCATGTAAGCCACATGATTTACTGATACTATTGATTGCTATATGTATATTATATAATTTTTATTTATTATTATTTTCAACAATAAATTGAATATTTAAGTTATGTATTTTTATACACATTGCAAAGAGTAGGTGAGATTTGAATTCTCAGATGAGGTAGAAAAAGAACTCGTATCACTCACTCATTGTAACTTTGTAAAAAGGAAGTGTAAGACTCGGCATAGTATAGATTTAGGTCTTTGTTCTTTGATTCTCTTTTCTAAATACTTTCATATTTCTTTTTCATTAGTGAAAAATGAAAGAAATTACCAAAAAAAATAGCAAAATCTTACAGAAAAAACCTGTGCTTTTTGGAAGTATATCACTGTTGAAGGATTCCGGTCAATGCTTCCTGGCTCTCCTTGTACATAACTTGAGAGAAGTGTAACACTGAAAGTTTTGAATTGCTAAAATTATACGTTTAGCAAGCATTTAGTCTGTAATTTGTAGTTTCTCTTGCTTGAAGTTTCATTTTTGCTCAGACTTCCTCTTCTTGCCTGTCCCATCCCCTCCCCTGCATATTTCTGCTAATTGTGTGACCCTTCCTCCTTCTGCCCATGTAGGTTCAGTCCTTGAGTCTGAACACTAGTTAAAAAGTAGATGGATTCCTCGTTTCCTGAAGGCCTGGAGCTTTCAGGTGTTTCAGAACTGTGAACTGCAATTTTTAGGCCAAAGGCTAAGGCTTGGTCTGCAGCACAGAACGATTATTCCCATCACTTCTTCATGACAGCTGAGCAATGGCACATGAGACATGCATGCGTCCGAGCTGACCATCCTCTCTGTGCGCCCACTGCTAGGCAGGGAAGCTGCCCTCCCGACTCCTGTCCCCTCCTCGGACCCTCTTCTTCCTCCCCCTCTTTCACCCCACTGCTCATCAACTCTTCCACCCCAGAAACATCGCTCCATGTCTTTATTCAGCCTTTCCCTTCTGGTGAATTGAGAGAGCAGCATTGATATCTACACTCCCATGTGCAAAATCGGGCTTCCCTGGTGGCTCAGCTGGTAAAGAATCCACCTGCCATGTGGGAGACCTGGGTTCAATCCCTGGGTTGGGAAGATCCCCTGGAGGAGGGCATGGCAACGGACTCCAGTATTCTTTCCTGGAGAATCCCATGGACAGAGGAGCCTGAGGGGCTACAGTCCACTGGGTGGTAAAGAGTCAGGCATGACTGAGTGACTAAGCGCTGCACAGCACATGTGTAAACGACCGCTAATGGGAAGCTGCTGCAGAGCAAAAGCTCAGCTCGGTGCCCTGTGAGGGCCTAGAGAGTGGGGGAGGGGAGGGGAGGGAGGCACCAGAGGGAGGGGTTGATTTCATGTCGTCCTACAGCAGAAACCGACGTGATGGACATGCGTTTGAGCAAGCTCCGGGAGTTGGTGATGGACAGGGAAGCCTGGCGTGCTGCGGTCCATGGGGTCGCAGAGTCGGACACGACTGAGCAACTGAACTGACAGCAGAAACCAACACAACGTAGTGAAGCAGTTATCCTCCGATTAAAAGAAAAAAAAAAAAGACGCTTCCTTTTGCCTGGAGGAGCTTTCTTGTATTTGCCTGGAAAACAAGGCCTGTGAAGCCCATTTCCAATGTCAGCTTGAAGAAACCAAACTCGTTGGATCCTCCAAGACCCCAGTGATCCCTTCTCCACCTTATGAGACTTTGTACTGACCTGTCAGAGGACATTTGTCAAGCTTCACTTGCCCTTTTTAACTTTCTTTCTCTCTCTCTCTCTCTCTCTCTCTCTATATATATATATATATATATACTTTTTTTACATTGACACTTTTCAGCTGAAGTACAACAAATAACCCTATTTCCTGTGAGAAGCTTGCAGAGCTGTCACCTCGGGTCTTTATGTGTCTTTCACAGTATTTAATGGCTTCCCAATCCCCCGTGAAGCTGACGTCTCAGGGGCACATTCTGTAGACAATCTGAGGGTTCCAGTCTAAGGAACTTGACTTGAGATTGTCATATAGTCCTCTACCATCCCCTCGGCCCCCTGTTCTGAAGGCTCCCTGTTGTCCCTGAAGGGTCTGTGTGTTCATTCTAAAGGATGGAGGAGCCAGCCCCAACCCCAGGTTGCTTTGAAGGTAGGTTGTGGGCATCTCTGGCCCTTCCTCCTGGCTGAATCCCTTGAAAGCCACCCTCCACGTGAAGGACACCCCAAATCCTTCCACTTCTCTGGCTGCTCCCTTTCCGTCTATTTCTCTGGTTCCTCCCATTTTCTTACAAGTTTTTGAGTTTCCCAGGATTCAGTTTTGGGACCATTTCCTTTTTTTATCTATATTCCCTCCCAGGGTGATTTCATTCTGGCTCACATGCTTAAATGCCATCTACATGCTGATGAGTCACAGACAAAATCTGTACTTTGCACCAGCAGCATCACATTCACTTGGCTGTCTAAAAGGCACCTTGCCTTTCGCAAGTCCAAATCTGAGTTCCTGGACCCTAGTGAACTTGCTTCTCCTATATTCCCCCTCGCTGAAGAAAATGGTTGTTCCGTTCACATATTTCATCAAGACAGAGTCATTCTTTCTTTCTTTACCCAGATCAAGTTCTTCAGCAAATCTGTTGACTTTTTTTTTCAAATTAAATTCAGAATCTGATTTCTCACCAGCTCCTTAATATCACCCTGGTTAAAACCACCATCATCACTTGAGTCGTGGATTGGCCTTATTCTACGAACTGCTCTTCTTTATTTTAAACAATATTTTATTTATTTATTTGGCTGTATCGGGTCTTAGTTGTGGCACATGGATGGCTGCAGTGCGCAGCTCTCTGGTTGTGGTGTGTGGACTCAGCACTTATGGCACATGAGCTTAGCTGTTCCCTGGCATGTGGGATCTTAGTTCCCTAAACAGAGATCGAATCTGCATTCTCTAAGTTGCAAGGAGGATTCTTAATCCCTGGACCAACTGGGAAGTCCCTACTGACTGCTTTCTCTTCCTGTTTTGGCTCCACTTAAATCTGTTTTCAGGACAGCAGTGAGAGTTATCCTATTAAAACAGCCAGAACAATGTCAGTGCTCTGTTGAGAGCCTCATGGTGACTGCCCAGCCCGATCAGGGTAAAAATCAGATCCTTTGCCAAGGCATCTGAAGGCGCCCGCCGTGGATGCCCTTCAAGATATTCTGGCCTCTTTATCTGGGAGGCCACCTGCTGCCTCTGAATTCTTGCCTTTCCCTTTTGCCCTGACGGCAGTGCTTTGCCCTAGAAATCCACTGCCAACTCAGCCTATGAGCTGTGTCCTGAAGCCCTTGCTCCAGAGCTGTGGTCCACAACAAGAGAAGCCACCACAGTGAGAAGCCTGCTCGTCCAAAGTAGGAGTAGCCCCCACTCGCCGTGACTAGAGAAAGCCTGTGTGCGGCAACGAAGAACCAGCACAGCCAGAAAGAAGGAGTTTTTTTTTTTTTTTTTCAGTGCTTGGGAAGTTTGGGGCTTTTTAGGGCATGAGCCACCCATCTCCTGGCATGGCCTTACATTAAACCTTTCTCTGTTCTAAGCTCTGACATTTCAGTTTGTTTAGCTTCACTGTGGGTTGGGTGCACAAACTTGCATTAGCAGGATTTATTCCTTGAGAGGATATTCAACGAGGTTTAATCTAAACTCTGTACGGTATACATAGCCCCCTGGTGGTCTGGAGGCTAGGATTCAGTGCTTTCACCACCACGACCTAGGTTCGATTCCCAGTCAAGAAAGATGTATTTTTTGAGGCTTCCCAGAGGACACTAGTGATAAAAAAAAACCCGCGTGCCCATGCAGGAGACTTAAGAGACATGAGTTGTTCAGTCCCTGGGTCAGGAAGACCCCCTGGAGGAGGAAGCAACAACCCACTCCAGTATCCTTGCTGGAAAATCCCACAGACAGAGGAGCCTGGTGGGCTACAGTTCATAGGGCCACAAAGTGCTGGACACGACTGAAGGTACAGTGTTTCCCAAAATTGTTGGCTGAGGCATTAAGTGAATATGTTTTAGTTTCCATGTCCTGCTGTCTAGTTAGGAGTAGGCATGCCCACAGGAGTATAGCACAAAGTTGGGTAACAGGAGACTCGGGAGCAGAGAGCTTAGTCTGGGTCCCAGCTCAGCCTTCCCTTTCACTGCACCCTGGAGAAGGAGAGCCAAACCAGTACCTGCCTAACAGGAGTGTCGTGAGATTACACTAGCTAATATTTATAAAGCACTTAGAGAAGTGTCTAGCACACGTTAATGGCACATTTAAAAAATATAATTAAATAAAAAGTGTTTGAAACCTTCTGTATTCCTGTTATCTCATCAGCCTCACAGCTCATGTCCTTACAATTTTCTGTCTGCCCAAGAGAACTCACTTCTCTACCCTGACAAAGTGAAAGTGAAGTCGCTCAGTCCTGTCAGACTCTTAGCAACCCCATGGACTGTAGCCCACCAAGCTCCTCCCTCCATGGGATTCTCCAGGCAAGAATACTGGAGTGGGGTGCCATTGCCTTCTCCAGGGGTTCTTCCCGACCCAGGGATTGAACCCAGGTCTCCCGCATTCCAGGCAGATGCTTTAACCTCTGAGCCACCAGGGAAGCCCTACCCTGACAGATCCTACTTTACTCATTTTTTCATCAAATTTATTATTTCAAGTAGACATTTTGTTTGCAAGACGAATTCCTATGGCTAAAAGGAATTGCCTGTGGCATAGTGATTTAGAAAAAATGCTTCATTTTGTGACTTATTCTAACATAACAAAAACTTTCTTTCTGTCTAATTTTCTGTTACAGTCTCTATCGATTTCTAATTATGAGAAATTAGGGTTTGGGAACTTCCCTGTAGTTCGGGGGTTAAGACTCCACCTTCCAGTGCAAGGACTGTGGGTTTCCTCCCTGGTCAAGGAACTAAGATCCCAGGTGCCTTGTGACCAAAAAATAAAAACACAAATAGAATAGCAAAAAGAGTAGTAAGTCATTTAAAAAGAAACGAGGAAAGTTAGGGTTTGGATTAGCTACAATACATTGGTGAACTGTGTTATTGAGAATTCTCGCTATCAGACAATTTAGGGATAAGGTAAAAGGATTTAAACAGGAATCCAGAGAGGGGATGAAAGAAAAGCAAGACACTTCTTTTTCCCTGCACTAAATATAAAGTGTTTTTTTTTTTTTTAAGGTGTAACATAGGTGAAATTATTTAAGTCAATAAATTTTTAAGGAATTTCACATACTTTGATTTGTTCCAATTACATTAGTTCCTCCAAAGTCATAATCTTCAAGATGAGACGCTTGCATGCTCAGCTGCTCACTTGTGTCCCCACCGGCTGTAGCCCACCAGCCTCCTCGGTCCATTCAGGCAGGAGTGCTGGAGAGGATCACCACTTCCTCCTCCAGGGGATCTTCCCGACCCCGGGACTGAACCTGAGTCTCCTCTGTCTCCAGCGTTGGCAGGCAGATTCCTTAACGCTGAGCCAGCTGGGAGCCCTCAAGATGAGACTGTTGTTGTTGCTCAGTTGCTGAGTCGTGTCTGACTCTTTGCAACCCCATGGACTGCAGCACACCAGGCTTGCCTGTTCCTTACTATCTCCCAGAGTTTTCTCAAGCTCGTCAGTGTTGCTATCCAAGTCCTTTCAAAAAGAAGTTTTGCTCAGTCCCCAGCTGTCATATCAGCAAGGTGCTTTATTTCCTAGTCCTCAATGTTTGAAATGTATACCGAGGGTAGATTTCAGGGAAGTTCTTTGTTCAATGATATACTTCATGCTTTGCGCTTCAGAATTTCTTTGAACAAATTTGCAACTGAAAGTCAGTACCCCTGAACAACAAAAACCAGAGGATCATTAGACTTCTGTATTTCAGATGCCATTTCTCCCAAAGATTGATCCCCTGGCAGCTGGGCCCTAGCTTCTTAGGGTGTAGGGTAGCTCAGTAATGGTAACCAAAGCCCCAAGACACTGGGGCTACACCCTTGTCCCTGATAAGATGGGTGATCTTGGGCAGGTTACTCAGCCTCATCCATGAAACATTGTAGATAAATCAGTTCTTGAGTCATGAGTATATCTTGAAAACTAAATTGGATCAAGAGTGAGAAATACCTGCATGGAGAAAGTGCTTCCTGAGTGTTACTGATGTTAGCCTTTGGATAAAGCAGAGATCATAGCAAAAATAACGAGTAACCTTCCTGCCTTTTACATGGCCTGGGTTATCGCAGCGAGTCTGTCTAGCAGACTTCTGAACTGGACATCACGACCGTGGTACATCCTAGTGCAAAGAGCTATTTGCATGGGATACACCTCAGGCTTGAGTTTTGACCACATTGTTCTCTAGGCAGGGGACCTCAGGGTGTTGCTCTCCTTAGCTGAAACCTCTGTTTTTTCTTCTGTAAATGGTGATAGTTACAGCCATCTTTTTCTGTGGTATGGATCAGAGGTAATCAACAAGAGATGCCTATTGTTATGAGTGGCATAGGTACTTCCTGGTGAGTGTTAGTTATCAGTTTCAGCTGTTGGAGTGCTCAGCTCAAGGAAACAGCAGTGGCAAGAGTAGGTGGTCTTCCTGGGTGTCCTGGGGTCGATCTGTAGTTTATAAAGCCATTTTAGGTCCTGAAGTCTATGGCTGGCCCATGTTAAGATACACGAATGAACACCTTTGAAGTTCTATAAAGTTTGATTTACTTGAATTTGCTTAGGAGAAACACGACTGCGCGGGTTCCCTGGTGGTTAAAACTCTGTGCTCCCAGGGCAGGGGGGTTTGCTCCTCGGTCAGGGAACTAAGATCTTACACGGTGCACTGTGGGACCAAAAGTCACACACACAGAAGGCAAAATAGTAACAGTAGTGATAACAAAACAAAACAGTTCATCGTAATTCCTTGAATTCCAAAGTTTGGAGACTACTGACATAGGATGAAGGAAAGAATGAAAGGAAGGAGTTAAACGGAACGGGACCACACGGTCCTTGCCCCCCCACCCCCACCCCACCATGCCTTCTGCCTGCCTTTTGCCTGCGGGAAGCTTTGGTCAAAGACTAAGTTTAGAGAAGTGAGAAATGCTGAAACAGAGGAAAACAGTCTAAGGAGACTAAACAATAGTACTGTAGGCATTGAGCACAGTCGAGGACCGTTAGCTCTTTCTCAAGTGCTGTAGATAATATTCTGAGCCATATCCTGTGAGCTGCCTTATAGATACTAATACCTCAGGTTGGGAAATTAACCACACGATGGCCAGACTGCACCCAGGACATGCACGATGACCAGACTGTACCCAGGACATGAGCTGCCACAACTCCAAGAATTGACTGCAAAGAAATGGGAATAAGTGCACCCTGGAGGTAAAGATTAACTATTTTAGGGGACTGGAATGCAAAAGTAGGAAGTCAAGAAACACCTGGAGTAACAGGCAAATTTCGCCTTGGAATATGGAATGAAGCAGGGCAAAGACTAATAGAGTTTTGCCAAGAAAATGCACTGGTCATAGCAAATACCCTCTTCCAAAAACACAAGAGAAGACTCTATACTTGGACATCACCAGATGGTCAACACCAAAATCAGACTGATTATATTCTTTGCAGCCAAAGATGGAGAAGCTCTATACAGTCAGCAAAAACAAGACCAGGAGCTGACTGTGGCTCAGACCATGAACTCCTTATTGCCAAATTCAGACTGAAATTGAAGAAAGTAGGGAAAACCACTAGACCATTCAGGTATGACCTAAATCAAATCCCTTATGATTATACAGTGGAAGTGAGAAATAGATTTAAGGGCCTAGATCTGATAGAGTGCCTGATGAACTATGGAATGAGGTTCATGACATTGTACAGGAGACAGGGATCAAGACCATCCCCATGGAAAAGAAATACAAAAAAGCAAAATGGCTATCTGGGGAGGCCTTACAAATAGCTGTGAAAAGAAGAGAAGCGAAAAGCAAAGGAGAAAAGGAAAGATATAAACATCTGACTGCAGAGTTCCAAAGAATAGCAAGAAGAGATAAGAAAGCCTTCTTCAGTGATCAATGAGAAGAAATAGAGGAAAACAACAGAATGGGAAAGACTAGAGATCTCTTCAAGAAAATCAGAGATACCAAAGAAACATTTCATGCAAAGATGGGCTCGATAAAGGACAGAAATGGTATGGATCTAACAGAAGCAGAAGATATTAAGAAGAGATGGCAAGAATACACAGAAGAACTGTACAAAAAAGATCTTCACGACCCAGATAAACACGATGGTGTGATCACTCACCTAGAGCCAGACATCCTGGAATGTGAAGTCAAGTGGGCCTTAGAAAGCATCACTATGAACAAAGCTAGTGGAGGTTATGGAATTCCAGTTGAGCTATTCCAAATCCTGAAAGACGATGCTGTTAAAGTGCTTCACTCAATATGCCAGCAAATTTGGAAAACTCAGCAGTGGTCTCAGGACTGGAAAAGGTCAGTTTTCATTCCAATCCCAAAGAAAGGCAATGCCAAAGAATGCTCAAACTGCCACACAATTGTACTCATCTCACACGCTAGTGAAGTAATGCTCAAAATTCTCCAAGCCAAGCTTCAGCAATATGTGAACTGTGAACTTCCTGATGTTCAAGCTGGTTTTAGAAAAGGCAGAGGAACCAGAGATCAAATTGCCAAGATCCACTGGATCATGGAAAAAGCAAGAAAGTTCCAGAAAAACATCTATTTCTGCTTTATTGACTATGCCAAAGCCTTTAACTGTGCCGATCACAATAAACTGTGGAAAATTCTGAAAGAGATGGGAATACCAGACCACCTGATCTGCCTCTTGAGAAATTTGTATGCGGGTCAGGAAGCAACAGTTAGAACTGGACATGGAACAACAGACTGGTTCCAAATAGGAAAAGGAGTTCATCAAGGCTGTATATTGTCACCCTGCTTATTTAACTTATATGCAGAGTACATGATGAGAAACGCTAGACTGGAAGAAGCACAAGTTGGAATCAAGATTGCTGGGCGAAATATCAATAACCTCGGATATGCAGATGACACAACCCTTATGGCAGAAAGTGAAGAGGAACTCAAAAGCCTCTTGATGAAAGTGAAAGAGGAGAGTGAAAAAGTTGGCTTAAAGCTCAACATTCAGAAAACTAAGATCATGGCATCTAGTCCCATCACTTCATGGGAAATAGATGGAGAAACAGTGGAAACAGTGTCAGACTTTCTTTTTCGGGGCTCCAAAATCACTGCAGATGGTGACTGCAGCCATGAATTTAAAAGACGCTTGCTCCTTGGAAGGAAAGTTATGACCAACCTAGATAGCATATTCAAAAGCAGAGACATTACTTTGCCAACAAAGGTCTGTCTATGGTTTTCCCTGTGGTCATTTATGGATGTGAGAGTTGGACTGTGAAGAAAGCTGAAGGCCGAAGAATTGATGCTTTTGAACTGTGGTGTTGGAGAAGACTCGAGAGTCCCTTGGACTGCAAGGAGATCCAACCAGTCCATTCTAAAGGAGATCAGCCCTGGGATTTCTTTGGAAGGAATGATGCTAAAGCTGAAAGTCCAGTACTTTGGCCACCTCATGCCAAGAGTTGACTCATTGGAAAAGACTCTGATGCTGGGAGGGATTGGGGGCAGAAAGAGAAGGGGACGACAGAGGATGAGATGGCTGGATGGCATCACTGACTCGATGGATGTGAGTCTGAGTGACCTCCGGGAGTTGGTGATGGACAGGGAGGCCTGGCGTGCTGCGATTCATGGGTTTGCAAGGAGTTGGACACGACTGAGCGACTGAACTGATACTGAAAACTACCAAGATGATGCTGGTCAGACCACTGAAGACCAGTTTGAAGATGACTGTTAGAGATAACTGTGCTGTTTCTGCGTGTAGCATCCCCCCTTCCCCACGCACGCCCCCTCCCCTGCTTTCTCTGTATAAAAGCTCTTGCCCCATGGTCGCCAGTAGAAGGGGAGTTGCCTTTGGACAGGTTTCCGTGACCCACCCCCGCCCAGCTAGCATCTGAAAGTAAACTTTCCTTTCCATCAGCTTGGCCTGTTTATTGGCTTTGAGCAGTGAGCAGCCTGATCCCACATGCTCTTTCAGTAACAAGAAGATCTGGGTTTTCCAGTTTTTCCAGCTTTCAGACAAATATCAAATGCTTAATGGTGAGTGGTGGTGAATTAGACAACTGGGGACTGTTTCTAACTGGCTGAAACATTGGTTGTACTCTGTTTTACTATTAATCTATAACCATAACATATACCATTAGACATGCTTGGTTTTGTGAAGGTTAAACAAAATAATGGAGGAGAAATTCACTCAGAGATAGATTTTAATGTCAATGTAATAGACTCATGTTGAGACTTTACCCTTCATCTTCCAGAGGTACCTCTTTGTCAAAGGAAAATAAATTCTATGAAATGCATTGTTTTATTCGACATACTCAGATATGCAGATGACATCACCCTTATGGCAGAAAGTAAAGAGGAACTAAAAAGCCTCTTGATGAAAGTGAAAGAGGAGAGTGAAAAAGTTGGCTTTAAGCTCAACATTCAGAAAACGAAGATCATGGCATCTAGTCCCATCACTTCATGGGAAATAGATGGGAAAACAGTGGAAACAGTGTCAGACTTTCTTTTTCGGGGCTCCAAAATCACTGCAGATGGTGATTGCAGCCATGAAATTAAAAGACGCTTACTCCTTGGAAGGAAAGTTATGGCCAACCTAGATAGCATATTCAAAAGCAGAGACATTACTTTGCCAATAAAGTTCTGTCTATGGTTTTTCCTGTGGTCATTTATGGATGTGAGAGTTGGACTGTGAAGAAAGCTGAAGGCCGAAGAATTGATGCTTTTGAACTGTGGTGTTGGAGAAGACTCTTGAGAGTCCCTTGGACTGCAAGGAGATCCAACCAGTCCATTCTGAAGGAGATCAGTCCTGGGTGTTCTTTGGCAGGAATGATGCTAAAGCTTTCCAGTACTTTGGCCACCTCATGCCAAGAGTTGACTCATTGGAAAATACCCTGATGCTGGGAGCGATTGGGGGCAGGAGGAGAAGGGGATGACAGAGGATAAGATGGCTGGATGGCATCACCGAGTCGGTGGACATGAGTTTGAGTGAACTCCAGGAGTTGGTGATGGACAGGGAGGCCTGGCGTGCTGCAATTCATGGAGTCGCAAAGAGTCGGACATGACTGAGCGACTGAACTGAACTGAAATGAACTGAAATCAGTCTAGTGGTTATAGGTTCTGAAAAATCAGTCTTCCATTGTACATTTTGTGATACAAATTAGTTGACTTGAACTCCATAAATTTCATGGTGCTGCTGAAACCATGTAACCATGTAACAAGATTTGGGACTTGAACCCAAATCTTTTTTAACTGGTCCTTTAACTGAGGTTACACATCTGGTTTCGGGATATAACAAAGCCCAAGTTCTTGATGTTTCATCACAGAAAGAATTCAGTGAGAGACAGAGTGATAGGTTAAGAACAGGATTTATTTAGAGACAAAAGTATATAGTCCATCTCAGAACGCAAGAATAGCCCTTGAAATATGGCATAGTTTTCATGCACTGAGTAATTTCATAGGCTAATGAGTGGGAGGATTATTCCAGTTACTTCAGGGAAGGGGCAAGGATTTCCAGGAATTGGGCCACCACCCACTTTTTGATCTCTGATGGTTGGTCTCGTAATGGTCATGGCACTGGTGGATGTATCAGTTAGCCAGCTGATGTGTTACAGTGAATGTATACAGAGGCTTACGGTCTTGCGGAGGTCGGCTGCCCACCGTCTCGGACCTGCTTGCTCCCAATCACTTTATGCGATGCCCTCAGGCTGTCTCAGTCTTTTAAAGGCTGTGACCTGCCCCCTTCCCTCCTCTCTCACTATTGGCAAGTGCACTGGTCTCTGCCGCAGAAGGAGACTCACACTCATGTGAAGCTTGTATTGCCTTCTTTGAATCTTACCATGCCCATGTCAACAGGGCACGCATTACTTTGCCCATTTTATGGATGTAGAAACTGAGAGACAGGGAACTCAAGTGGCTGGTCCTCGTTATCTGGCTCCTTAAAGGTCAGGTGAGGATCAGGAGTTGACACTGACTTCAACTTTTCTTATTCTTTCTACTTAATTTGTTGTTTTACACGTAAGAGGTTTAGGAATAAAACATGCATAAATTTGCATGGAAAAGACAGGCTATTCTGCAGACAAGTTGGGTTGTTTGTACACAGGACTGAAACCGTTTATCTCAGATTAGGACGTGAACCCACAGGGTCGGGACTTGAACCCAGCCAAAACCCTTGGTCTTCCAACTGAGATCACAGACCTGGCTTCAGAACCAAATGAAGCTCAGGTTCTTGATGTCTCATCACAGAAAGAATTCAGTGAGAGACAAAGTGATAGGTAAGCAGTGGATTTAGTCAGAAAGACAGAGTGTGGACCATCACAGAGGGTGAGGGCAGCCTCGAAATGTGGTGTGGTTAGCTATTATGGGCTGGGTGATTTCATAGGCTAATGAGTGGGAGGATTTGTCCAACTATTTCAGGGCAAGGGGCAGGGATTTCCAGGGTTAGGCTGCTGCCCACTTTTTTGGTCTTTGATGGTCCAACTGGGAACCGTTATGACAGCTCTGGGTGTGTCATTTAGCTTACTCTGTGTTATAATGAGTGTACATTGAAGATCAAGGACTAGTCACGTTGACTTGTCTGCCGTCTTGGGCCCATTTGGTTCTAACCAGTTTGTGCTGTGCCCTTGAGTGGATGTCATTCTTTCAAAGGTTGTGTGCCCTGCACCCTTCCCTTCTGCTTTAGCACGAGGTGGTTGGAGGTGGGCACGGTAGACAAAATTTTGTAGACATTCATTGTTGACAGCCACTGGACCTGTCCTCTCCCTATGCCTCTTGCCTGCCTCTAAAGAAGCAGTGAAGGAGCTTGAGACAGAATCTGAAGATGCAGAGCCTCGGAGGCGGTTCCTTCAGTTAAAATGGAGTTGAGCCACTCCTGGGCTAGGGGTTCACGGGTGGCTCCGTGGTAAAGAATCCGCCTGCCAATGCAGGTTCGATCCCTGGTTCGGGAAGATGCCCTGGAGGAGGAACTGGCAACGCACTCCAGTATCTTGCCTGGGAAATCTCATGGACAGAGAAGCCTAGCAGACTACAGTCCATGGGGTTGCACAGAGTCGGACACGATTTAGCAACTAAACAACAATAACACCCCACCCCACCCCACTCCCCAGGCTGGAATCAATTGTTAAGGAACCGTTGAGGCAGTACTTGGGGACCCTGTTGTCTCTGCTGGGTAGAAATTGCTCTTGGGTGACTTAGGACATTACAAGATTGGGGCAATGAGGGTGTTCCCAGCTTGTGTAGAGAGCTGAGACTTCCCACCGTCATTTGCCCATGAGGTCCCACCAGGAACTCTCCACAGGGAGGCAAAGGAGGGCGGGCTTCCTCTTTCCCCTCACCCCCCCCTGTGCTGCTCTTCCATGAGTATTTTTATCTTTTAGGACTGCCTAAGAGCTCCTTTGACCCAGTTCAATACGGGAGAGGGAAGTGAGGAATGCCCACATAGCTACCCACTGGTGATCCTGAAGAATGTTCAGGAGCATCAGTAACAGCAGGTAAAGCATTGGGGATAAAGTACACAGGGGTAATCCTTTTATAGTGGAATTATTACCAGAAGAAACACTGACAAAACCAAACTGGTATTTGATGTGAATCCATAGGAGTTCAAGCAATCATGTTAAAATAAAGGTTAACATTATTAAACCTTAATATGTTTTAAAATAGCTTTAAAAAAGTGCTCAGTAGCAGTCATACAGAAAGTGTTGTCTGGCATAGCTGTCCCCCTGGAATAGGTCCTGTCCCCCTGAGTGCCATCTGGGTCCTGGAACACTCCCAGTTCTGCAACTTTGGCTCCCAGGACACTGTGTCCTCTTTGACCAGAGAAGCACCTGATCACAGCAGATGGGAAACAGCATTAAGCGGAGGACTTCCCATCACTTTATGGAAAATAGATGGGGAAAAAGTGGAAATAGTGACAGACTTTATTTTCTTGGGCTCCAAAATCACTGCAGATCATGACTGCAGCCATGGAATTAAAAGATGCTTCCTCCTTGGAAGAAAAGCTATGACAAACCGAGATAGCATATTAAAAAGCAGAGACATCACTTTGCCAACAAAGGTCTGTATAGTTGAAGCTATGGTTTTTCCAGTAGTCAGGTATGGATGTGAGCTGGACCATAAAGAAGGCTGAGTGCCAAAGAATTGATGCTTTTGAACTGTGGTGCTGGAGAAAACCCTTGAGAGTCCCTTGGACTGCAAGGAAATCCAACCAGTCCATCCTAAAGGAAATCGATCCTGAATATTCATTGGAAGGACTGATGCTGAAGCTAAAACTCCAATACTTTGGCCACCTGATGCAAAGAACTGACTCATTGGAAAAGACCCTGATGCTGGGAAAGATTGAAGATATAACAGAGGGTGAGATGGTTGGATGGCATCACCAACTCGATGGAAATGAGTTTGAGCAAACTGCAGGAGACAGTGAAAGGGAAGCCTACTGTGCTGCAATCTATGGAGTCACACAGAGTTAGATAATGATTTAGCAACTAAACAATGAAAAACCTCTTTGGAGCTTTAAGAAGACCTTCTGCATTGGGAACACACACAAAGAAAGAAGGGTCCATTGGAAGAGGAGTCTGGGGCAGAAAGAGCTTCACACCCAGCAGAAGGAAATGGGCAGATGCAGGGGATGGAGGAGGGGGAGGGGGATGGGGGGGAAGGACAGTGAGGGACCAGGAAGGAGGGGGAGGGGCGGGGAGGGAGGGGGAGGGGGTGGAGGAGGGAGAGGACACCTGCTGCTATGCAGTGGAGCTGAGCACCTGGCGGGGGTGGGAACGTCTGCGTGAAGTAAGTTCCTATTCTTGTAAATGGTAGGCGGTACTTACAACTCAGCTGTGGGCCCTCGGCAGCTTCTGAAGTCCAGACAGACATAAAGTGCTTGTATTGTTATCTAGAACTGACGCATATACATATAAGTTAAATCCACTAACCCAATGGAAATGTTCTTCATTTTCCAAGGTTCATCGTTTGACACTGTTATTGATTGATGTTAAACATCAAAAGCAAAACAAAATGCCCAGACTCTAGAACTGTCTTGCACACAATGGTAGCCACTTGCTATACCCATGCACAGAAACCACGTATGTGACTGGCTGGTCCACAAGGAGATGCGCTATATATGCAAATACCTACTGGACTTTGTGGTGTGCATAAAAGAATGGAAAAATATCTCTTTTTAAAATTAATTGCATGTTGAAATAATATTAGGTTGGCCAAAAGAGTTCATAAAACACAAACTTTCTGGCCAATCCAATATTTTGGGTGAAATACAATGTGTGAGAATTCATTTAATGGCTCTTGACTACTTTTGATGTGACTGCTAGAAAGCTTAGAATTACAGATGAGGTTCATATTGCATTTGTATTGGGCAGTGCTGCTTTTGAACCCAGTCCCACCATTTACATGCTACGTATCCTTCGGAAAGTTAGTTAACTTCTCTGTACCTTCAATTTCTCAACTATAAAGTAGCTGAGTTGTGAAGATAAAATGACTTGATGTTTGAAAAGCACTTAGAAAAATATTTGGGACCTATAAAATTGAGCTATGATCTATCTATGTGCTATAACAGATAGCATGTGTATGTAGGTACAGCACCAGAGTGAAATGCAAAAGCAGTAATACTACAAAGTGCTTCTATTACAGTTTTTTCTTCTCTGCCTTCCTTCCTTTCCTCCCTTCCTCCTTACACCCTTTTTTCTTTTTTTTTAGTAAAAGAGTTTGAGCTCCAGTTGCAAATCACAGGTGAACCCACAGAAAATGATGTTGTTCAGTTGCTCAGCTGTGTCCAACTCTTTGCGACTCCATGGACTGCAGCACACCAGGCCTCCCTGTCCTTCACTATCTCCTGGAGCTTGCTCAAACTCATGTCCATTGAGTAGGTCATGCCATCCAACCATCTCATCCTCTGTCGTCCCCCTCTCCTGCCTTCAATCTTTCCCAGCATCAGATCTTTTCCAATGAGTTGGCTCTTCCCATCAGGAGGCCAAACTATTGGAGCTTCAGCTTCAGCATCAGTCCTTTCAGTGAATATTCAGGGTTGATTTTCTTTAGGACTGACTGATTTGATCTCTTTCTATTCAACCATCTTCTGTGGGTACAGTATGAAAAGACAAAAAGACATGACACTTAACCCATAGAAAACGGTTGACTAGAAATGCATTTCTGTATTTCCAGCCAACCAGCTGAACAGCAGCGTACTTTTGTTGAAGCTATGGAAACATCTGAATTATTTTGATGATAGCTGTAATAATGATATTTCAATTATTTTTCAAAATTGTTTAACAATCTTTTAAAAACGTGAACTCCCGTAGCTGTTTTCTTGTTTTATAACTGCAACGACAGTAAACGCACAAGTCAGGGCCTCACAGGTAGGGCATGCGTTGTAGCATAAACAGACAAATGTATTTTGGTTTTTACTGTCAATAAAAATAAAACTTCATAGGAATTAGTGAGTTGTTTCATTAGAATCTGCAACTTATTCATATGTGTGTTTTCTTTTGCTAGTTTCTTCTCCTAAACTACTTTTAATTTGCTTAGAAGTGAGCCTAAAAGCTATATAACACGTGGACACTTCTAAAGACGGAATATCCGAAAGCTCTGGTTGGATTGGAGGAGGGTGATTAAAAGGAAAAGGGGAAATGGAAAGATTGCAGTTGGTGTAATTTAAGGGACTTGATCGGACATCAAGAATATGACATGTCATTCCAGAATTGCTTGCACACATAGAAATCAACCCCTCACACCCTGGGATATATAAACAGGAGTAGACTCACGGGAAGGCTTCTCTTTTATGTGATATGTATCATTGCTCCAGTGTTTTTTAGTGGGGGCTGATTCTAATTTTTGGCTCCATGATTTACAATGAATGTAATATATATAGAGAGAAAAACAGCAACAATGATGAAAGGATTAGCAAATGAAATACCTGAAAACAAAGCATGTTAGCACTGAGCTTTTAACCCTTTAGAGTGAAAGCCCAGAGTTTTTAAACCAGGAGAAGGATGACGGGCAATTTACCAAAACTGGAAATGATAAGGCCGAGGCTAAGAACGTGGACATTGTCCTATGACCGTCTTGGTGCACGAGAATCCAGCTGAGTGCTTTCAGCCTGGGCCTTCTTTTTTATTTTTTAAAAATTTGGCCACACTGTGCAGCAGGCAGGACCTTAGCTTCCCGACCAGGGATCAAAGCTGTGCCTCCTGCATCTGGAGCACAGAGTCTTAGCCGCTGGGCTGCCAGCGAAGTCCCACTCTGGGCTTCTTAGTTCTTCTCACGTGTCTGCCATTTTGGGGGGAAGCTGGGCTCAGATCTAATACCCTGTACCTCTCTCCCTTCTGTGTTGTGGTTTCCCACTTTTGTGTAGATCTCTCCAGATCTCTAAGCACAGGAACTCAGGTCTTCCTGGTCCATTTTCCCAGAACCTGGTGATGTCTTTGGCACATAGCAGGAGACACTGACCTATCTCTTGCCTAAGTGCATGAATAGGCACAGGAATGCTTAATTTTCTTGAAAGGCTAATTTAGAATAACTTGAGGTAACTAGTTTGTTGCCGTTAGGCTGGTTATAAATAGTTCCTTAATAATTGATTTCAAGACTAAGGGTGGGATGAGTTGATGGTGTGTTGTTACAGGAGTTTTAGAATCAAACAGCTCTTTTTCTAGGTTGGGCAAGTTGTTTAACCTTTCTGAGGCTCACCTTCTTATCTGTGAAATGAGGACAGTAAGACCCAATGCCCTGTAAGGTCATTGCAAGTTTGTAATTGAAATGCAATGATGTGTAAAAAGTAGTTAAGTGTCTTTGATAATGTAAGCAATTCATTCAGTAACTATCTATTACTACATGATAGACGCTGTTGCGCATGTGAAGAATATTATAGGTGGGGACTTCCCTGGTGATCCAGTTTAAAGACTCTGAGCTTCCCCTGCAAGGGGGCATGGGTTCCATCCCCAGAAGGCCGTTACTGGGGCCGCTGTGATGAACAGTACACCTGGCCTAACACAGGATGTTAGTAACATGGGGACCCTGTCCACCTGTAATGTGCAGTTGAAGGATTCATGAGAACAGCTTGGGCTCAAGACTGACTTGCAGATCTGGGTCCCTGCTTTCGAATTCTCCCTGTTGACCCTCAGCTTCCTGTGTTGAAAAGCCCACCTGAGTCCAAAGACCTTCCAACTATTCTGCCTGAGATTACTTGCGTTAGATCTGGCAATGAAACACTCAGAAACATGTCCCTTAGCCCTGCCTGTAACCTACTATGGCTTTTGAGAATCCAGATTTACTAAAGAAAGTTAAATATTGGTGAAAGGAAAGCAGACTTCTGGTCTGGCATGTACATTGAAGGTTTCGTTTTCACAACCCTAGTTCCTTCACAACTACTTGCTGAGTCTGTTGCCAGAAGGGACCTCAATTTCTTTTTCCTCTTCTGTGTGTTCACTGAGGTTGCAGTAAGGATGAGGAGGACACACAAACACTTGATACCTCTCATCACTCAACCTGGAAAAGGCAGTGACAAAACCAAATCCCCAAAGAAAGCGGAGCATCCTCTAAACCAGCAAGTCAGAAAAGGTAGCAAATCCAAAGCCCGGGTGATTATCCACTTAGCTAATTTGGATGTCCCTCCGTGATCTCTTATTCAGATGAGTTCATCTGGAGGGATATTTCTGAGAGTATCTTGTCTGGCAGAGACTCTCCGTTCTTAATTTAGGGAAAAGACATGTTGGAGAAAGAAATGATCACTGTTAAAGAAAAGAGAGAGGGTTTACTTTAAAAAGTATTTATTGTCAAAGGCAGAGGCTGATTTTTTGGGGTCAGTAAGAACAGTTGATCCCTTCGGAAGCCTGTTGATGTCTACATGAAGTGGTAGAAATGATTTTATTTTGTCAGAGAGGTCTGTGTCTCTATGGGTTAATGATTTCATTCCATGTGTAAGAGAGAGTTACCAGGGATCCAGAAGGCGAATAGTAGCAGTGATTTTTAAATTAAATTTACCTTTTTAGTATCTTGGCTGTGCTGGGTCTTTGTTGCGGCTCGTGGGCTTCCTCTAGGGTGCTTGCACGTGGGGACATCTCTAGCTGTGGCTCGTGGCTTTTTCATGCTGCAGAGCACGGACTTTAAAGCGCTCAGGCTCTCTAGTTGCAGCCCATGGACTTCATTTCCCCAAGGCATGTGCGATCTTACCTCCCTGACCAGGAATCAAACCTGTGTCCCCTCCTTTGGAAGGTGGATTCCTAACCACTGGATTACCAGGGAAGTCCCAGAGTGATTTTTTTTTTCTTTGCCTCTTCTCTAAGGATCCAACTAGTTCCATTTTCTTTCTCTTATTTCTCCTTCTCCTTCCTCCCCTTTCTCTCCCTCCGCTTCCCCCTCCCTCCCTTGCTCCCCGCACTCCTCATCCTCCTTTTTTTGGGGGGGATTCTGTTCCAGGCTGGGAGTGATCCCGGAGGTGCCATTGGGTTTGGCTTGTGAAGAACAGAGACAGTTGTGACCCAACAAGATCAGGTTGATTCTAGAACCAGTTGGGTGTCTGAATCCACCCTGAGTTGGCCTTAATCAGTCCCAGGAAGTTCAGCTTCTGCTGAAGAGTGGCCCACCCATGACAATTCTCATCTGAATTCTTAGGCAGGACAGTATTTCTGTCTCAAGAACATTCAGCCCTGGGGTGTGCTCCTTGGGTTCCAGACATGCTACCATCACAGCTGGTTCCTGATGGAGGAAGAGACGGTTGGGCCCCATGGAAGGTGCAGACGGATGGAAATGACTGCATGGTTGCCGGTCTCTGTGCTGGGAGCTGTTTGGAGCACCAACTCCTTGAAGCTTCACAGCAACTGGGTTAGGTGATGAGAACCCCATTTTTCATTAAGGGAATTCGTGTTCAAATACTTAATTTTCCAAAGGCTGAATAGTTAAAATGGCCCTAGGGGAATCTGGACACAGGCTACCTGAGTCGGTCGCTAAGTCGTGCCTGCCTCTGGGATCCCATGGACTCTAGCCTACCAGGCTCCTCTGTCCATGGGATTCTCCAAGCAAGAACACTGGAATGGGTTGCCATTTCCTTCTCCAGGGGATCTCCCTGACCCAGGGATCGAACCCAGGTCTCCTGCATTGCAGGCAGAGTCTTTACCAACTGAGTCACCAGTGAAGCCCCAAGAGTGGGTACTGGAGTGGGTAGCCATTGATGGCTCAGACAGTAAAGGATCTGCCTGCAATGCAGGAGACCTGGGTTCAATTCCTGGGTCAGGAAGATCCCCTGGAGAAGGAAATGGCAACTCACTCCAGTGTTCTTGCCTGGAGAACTCCATGGACAGAGGTGGCAGGCTAGAGTCCATGGGGTCCCAGGGTCAGACACGACTTAGCGACCGACTCAGATAACCTGTGTCCAGATTCCTCTAGGGGCATTTTAACTATCCAATCTCTAGAAAATTAAGTATTTGAGCACTAATTCCCATAATGAAAAGTGGGGTTCTCATCACCTAACCTAGTTGCTGTGAAGCTTCAGGAATCGGCGCTCCACACAGCTCCTGGCACAGAGGCCGGCAACCATGCAGTCACCTCCATCCCTCTTGCCTTCCATGGGGCCTGACCGTCTGTTCATACATATAGCTAAATCACTTTTAGAAACACAACATGGTAAAGCACATATACTCCAGTGAAATTAATGAAAAAAAAAAAAGAAACAAGCCAATCCCCACAGAAACATGCAGAGATGCTCTGGGTGTGGTTGCCTGTGTTAACGGTATTTCCGGCTTCATGTCATCTTAAGAAAAAGGAAGTTCAGGAGTGTGCGCGTGTGTGTGTGTGCGTGTGTGTGCCCACGCCGGCGTGTGAGTTTCTCATTGGTGTGTGAGTTTTCCCGTGTGTTTCCGGGTGAGCGAGCCGAGGCTGGCTGCAGGGTGGAGGCCGCAGGAAGTCCAGTCCCTGTGGGGTGTGTGTCCACCTCAGAGTCAGCCTGGGTGCCCAGGGTCCGTCTCCATTTCCTGGGGTCTGGGAATGATCCTTTTTAATTACCTCTTTGGTTTGACTCTCGTGTTTCTGGGCCACTACATCTGCTTTTTATTGTCTCTGAATTACATAAGCGATATATATACGCAATGAAGAAAACTTGGAAAATATAGAATACAGGAAAAAATCACACTGACTCCTAAAAGCCAGCCTGCAGGAACTCTTCACATTTGCTCGTGTATCCTGCCAGGCATTTAGTTTTACAAAACTGGGATGATGCCTACCTATCACTTTACTGTTTTCATTTGCCACGCCTGCGACGTGCAGTAGCTTGGTTCCCTGACCAGGGATCGAACCCCTGACCCTTGCATCCGCAGCATTGGCAGGCGGATTCTTAACCACTGGGCCACCAAGAAAGTGCCTGTGCTCTATTTTTATGTGGCAAAGCCTCGCATGCTCTGGACGCTTCAGCGTCTCACCGGGCGGGGTTCTCCACCCTCCTGCAGAACCATCCATCAACTTTAGGCTGTGCTTTCTTCCATCTGATTTTGACTCTCTGCTCCTTCCATTAAATCACTTTTTGGCTTATACATTCAAATCCCTTTTTGTAATCACCTGGTAAAGCCTTGACTGCAAACAAAAACAAAAACAGTTCTATTGCTTCTATTCCACGTGAGACGTTGCTGGAGAAAAATACATATCTGAGCTGACTCCACAAGATGCTATTCCACAAACATGACATCCGTCTAATAAAATGTGCTCTTTTTTTGTGGGCCTCTGAGTGTCCCCTTGCTCAGAAATCTCTTTCCTGTCTTCTGTGGCTTATTCCTTTAAGGTCAGAAATTCCTACCCTTAAATGTCAGCTCTAAACTCAGAAAAAACTATCACTGGCCTCCTTGCACTGAATTGAAGTGATTGAATCATTTGTCTTTATTAGCCCGGTGGCTCCTTGAAGATAAGAAACATATCTCGGGACTTCTATGGTGGTCCAGTGGTTAGGGCTCCACGTTTCTACTGCAGGAGGTGTGGGCTTGCGGCCTGGTTGGGGTGCTGAGATCCCACAAGCCACGTGGTGCAGCCCCAAAAGAACCATACCTGGTGGACTTTAGTCACATAGTAAACGCTCAATAAGTGTCTGCTAACTGTAAGGATAAATGCACTTTTAAAATCTGCCTTTCCTTCCAGTTACACAGGGCTTCTACCTACATGATCATATTTGATTCTTTTTACAAATCTCTGTGATATCTGTTGGTGACAGCATTTTGGTCATTTAATGTCTATTTTGAGCAGGACTTGGCCAGTTCATACCACTCACAGGGGGAAAAAAGCAGAAGCTTGCCGTGACTCTTGCTCTGACTTACTTCTTACACTTTCCCACCATGTAGTCCTAACAGCAGAAAAAGCTGTCAGCTCTGGACACCACTGAAGCTGAGTGTGTCTGGGCACATCCTGCCAAAGCCGGACACGTCTATGAAGCCTCTAAAACTTGTTTATCTTAAAATTACCCTAAAATTTGTATGAATTTAGCGTATTACTTCATCTAGTGTATTGCTTCAATATTATCTTTAAATAACTGACCACTTCCTTTTATTTTTTAATTTGTATCTTACATTGGAATATACTTTATTTATAATGTTGTGTGAATTTCAGGTATACAGCAAAATGACTGAGTTATCCATGTACATGTATCTATTCGTTTTCAGATTCTCTTCCTATGTAAGTTATTACAGACTGCTGAGTAGGGTTTCCTGTGCTGTATAGCAGGTCTTTGTTGCTTATCTATTTTATACATAGTGGTGTGTATCTGTTAATCCCAAATGCCTAATTTAATCCTCCCCCCAAGTTTCTTCTTTGATAGCCAGGCTCGTTTTCTACGTCTGTGTGTCTCTTCCTATTTTGCAAATAAGTTTGCTTTTATCATTTTTTAAGATTCCACATAGAGATATCATATGGTATTTGTCCTTCTCTTTCTGACTTATTTCACTCGGTATGGTAATCTCCAGGACCATCCATGTTGCTGCAGTGGCCCTGTTTCACTCTTTGTTCTGGCTCAGTAATATTCCACTGTGCATATTTACTGCATCTTTGTCCATTCGTCTATTGCACACTCAGGGTGCTTCCATGTCTTGGCTACTGTAAGTAGTGCCACAGTGAACACTGAGAGTATATGTATCTTTTCAAATTTTCTCCAGATATATGCCCAGGAGAGGGAATTTTACTTTAATGTCATTGACTCTCCCTCTCTACCTCCCTCAAGTAAAGCTGCCACTCCAGAAAAGGCTTCAGATCCATCCTCTTCCCAGCCGCTCTTGTCTGTATCCCCTCACTGTCTGCAGAGGGATGTGTAGACCTGATCTGAGAAGCGGGGGCTGGACCACACAGCCTTTCCCGCTTGTGGGTTGAAGGCAGGTCTTGGTCGTGTTGCTGTCTGTACCTCAGGGAGGGAATGAGAAGCACCAACTCGATCAAGCAGCACAGGTTTCCAGTGCATATGCTGTCTGAGCACCAGCGCGGCTCCCAGAGCTTCATAACATCCGGACATGCTTTTAAGCCATTGAAACTCCTCCCACCTCTCCAGACACATCGCTCTCCCCTCATCTGAACAACGAATGCACTTCCTGTGGACGATTTGGACATTTATTGCATATATTTGGAAGGCATAATGTTCTCTCAGGAGAAAAAAATTAATAAACACTTACGTGTCCGGAATGAGGACAAGTAAGTAGAGGAGATGAAGTATCATGTTACTTGACTCCCAGATACACCTGCTCAGCCTTTCAGAGGCTGGAGTCTTAATAAAAGGCTAAAAAAGGCAATATGAGAAGTACCAATGCGCATTTTGATTGTATCACTGAGGGATTTGCATTTTATATAACAGAAAAAGGAAACACTCTGTTATTTTTGGCAGATTATTTATAGCTTCCTGCTTTGTAAAGTTATCTGCAAATGTAATAATCATACATACATTCTCTACTTCTTATTGTTACTCATAATGGCCTTTTTGAGAATATTTCCTTCTATAACCAAAATAATCTAAATAACCTGTTTCAATTTATTTGCTGGAAAATCATTATAAAATAGCAAAAATACTGTGCATTCTTGTGAGGACAAAAAAATACAAATATGTGGCAAGAAAGTGAAGTCTCAAGGCAGAGCTCAGAAACTACATACTTGAATTCCCTTTGATATTCGTCTTAGTTTTAACTGTCTTTTGTTTCCTTGGATTTTTATATCTGAAAGCCAGATTTCTCTCTGGAGGAAGCATCATACATACATCCAAGTTATAAGAATGTACAGAACTCCAAAAGTGCATAAAACAAAAAAATTTAAAATCAGCAAGCCAAATACTCCAAATTTAGTAAATCAGGACTTCCCTTGCGGTCCAGTGGTTGAGACTCCACGCTTGCCTTGCAAGGATACAGCGGACATGGGTTCGGTCCCTGGTTGGGGAATTGACATCCCACATGCTGTGTGGTGTGGCCAAAAAGATAAATTAAAAATAATGAAATTTAATAAATCACTCTTCAGGTCTTTACCCTTTGCGCTTAGGATGTACACATGGGATGGTTCAAGATTGCAAGCAAGAGCTTCATATCAGAATTGTCCTCTCTAGATCCAAGTCGCATTCTAAGAGTTCTGACTGGGGGAAATCTAAATGTATAGCTTTCTCTTAAAATGCTGATTGTTAGCAAGGTATACAAATACACAGACTCCAGGGAGGCAAACGGCATTCCCCCTCTCTCCGTCCCATATCAGCTCCGTCTCCCTCACTCTGCTCCTGTGGCTGCGAGCCAATTCCCATGGCAAGGCATTTAAAACAACCTTGCGGCTCCATATTGATTGGCGACGCGAAATTTGGCTCCATGAAGTCTGGAGAACGATGCTGTTACCTGCCTGGCTTCAATGTATCTTTGTTTGCTTCCCACAGGAAAAACAGTTTAATCACAGGCAGTTTACAGCCTTGATTAGAGTGGGCTGGGGAGGTTCAGAACCAGAAGCGCTGGCAAAACTCAGCCAACAGATTCGTGGTTTTATTTATTTGTATTTTATAAAGTCAGCTTTTAATGGCCCATGGGTGATTGAATCCAGAATGGCACAGTCTGTACTGTTGACCTTGTTACGGCCGGGAGCCCTCGATTTTGCCAAGACTCTCTGGCTGTGCCTATAAGATTCCACCAAGATCACACGGAAAGAGCAACCTACTAAGCATTTGGTCCCAGTGACAATTCTGATGTTTCGACCAATATAACACATTTAGGGAGGAGGGAGCATAGACTTTACATATGAGTGGAATTTTGCTTTGTGGTGTATGCCCTGGTAAGTGAGGATTTTTATACAGATTCTACTGGGAAAAATTAGTTGTTTGTGTTAACATGTAACCTGCACAGCAGAGTAGGATTCATCTCACTTACTTGAAACCCAAATATTACATTTAGTTGGAATAAGAAAGTTTATGAATGATCATTGTAAGACAGGTCATGATAACTGAAAATAGCAATTTAAATTTGGCATTGAGTGTCGGGCTTTTCCTACTGCCTTGGGTTATTTTTATTTACGTTCATATGTTTCTATTAAATCCAGGCTGCAGCTGACTGTCCTCTTGTGACAATGGTAATAGGGAGAAATATTGGCTTTAATTTTGGGAGGATTTTGTAAGAAATCAGGACCATCCATTACTTTATTTTATTCTTTTTAAAGAATTTTTTTGATGTGGACCATTTTTTTTAAGCCTTTATTGAATTTGGTACAATACTGCTTCCGTTGTTTATGTTCTATTTTTTTGGCCATGATGTATGTGGGATCTTAGTTCCCTGACCAAGGATTGAACCTGCGCTCACCTCTAACTCCCCAACACCACCACCTCCCAAGCCCTCGTTGGAGGGCAAAGTCCCAACCACTGGGCTGCCGGGGAAGTCCCCATCGACTTATTTCAATCCATTTTATTTCTGCAGCTTGATACTTTCTCATCCTAGTCAAAAGAGATAACAGCTGTTTCTGACTCAGTGAAAAACAAATGATCTTATTTGTAGCAGGATTTAGGAGCATTTATGACACCATAATAGAAAATAAAATAAAAGCAAAACATAAAATACAGGGACTTTCAAAACCGGACTCCTCAGTCTCCAAGTGTTTCATTTCCCAGCCTTGCCCACCTCTCCCCTGCACCTCCATGAATCACCCAGCTTGTCTGGCTTTCTGCCATGTCCTCCTTTCTTTCACACCAGTAGCACCTACGTGTTAACATAAACTTCTGGAACTGCTTACAATTTTCTGTCTTTTAAATGCCTTTTCATATTAAAAAAGACAAAATAGAAAAAAAGAAAAATGGTTGAGAGAGAGCCAATGATCTTCTGTCTTTTTCTCCCTTCTCCCCCTCCTCCTCTTCCTCCTTCCAGAAAAAGCCAGCTTCAGATGCTGGGGATTGACATGCATTTTTAAAAATGACTACTTTCTTTCATGAATAAGTTGAATTTATTTTCAGATGGGTTATTTTTAACTTCCACTTTAGAAATAATTTTTATTGGGGTATAGTTGATTTACGGTGTTGTGCTTCAGGTAAGCAAAGCTTATCAGTTACACATACACATACATCCACTTTCTTAGATTCATTTCCCATATAGACCATTACGGAGGGCTGAGTGGGGTTCCTTCTGCTATATAAGGGGTCCCTATCAGTTACAGTAAGGTGTTTCCCAATCTCCCAGTTTATTCCTCCACCTCCTTCCCCCGGCCGAAGGTTTGTTTTCTATGCCTATGGCTCTGTTTCTGCTTTGTAAACAGGTTCATTCATACCATTTTTAAAGATCCTACATATAAGTGATATCATTTGGGGTCTGTCTTCGCTGATTTAGTTCACTCAGTATGACAATCTCTAGGTCCATCCGTGTTGCATTTTAACCTAAATGTGATTCTGATTTTTCTCCTCTGATTTAAGAAAATGATTTAACATCACTGCCTCATTCAAGATCCAAGGAGGAAAGCTTTTAATATTTCTCCATGAAAATAAAGCTGGCTGTTTTTTTTAAAAAAATAAGTTTAATGAAATTTCCTTTTATTCCTAGTTTAGGAAAGTAATTTTGAATAGATGTTGAACTCTATCAAATACCTTTTCTGTTTTTATTGAAACGATTACATAATTGTTTTTCCTTTATTCCATTAATGTGAATTCCTTTGGTCTTAAAGGGTAAACGCCTACCTGCAATAAATATCTATAGTGATGATTTAGTTTTTATTCCTGGCATTAGTTATTTTCACCTTTCTTAAAAAAATGCCAGTCAGCATGGATTTATGACTTTTATAAGTCCTTTTAAAGACCACAGCATTTGGTCTTGTTAATTTGTTCTACAGTCTGTCTTTCTTTTTACTTTTATATGTATTTCCTTTCTTTCACTTTCTTTGCTCTTTCCAAGTGTCTAAAAAATGGATACTTAGATCAATAAAAATCGTTCATTATATGTACTTTTACCTTTTCTAATATTCATCAATGCTACACACCTCTCAGTTCTTTGATAGGCCGTATTTTAATTCTCATTGATATTATCTACATTTCAGTTAATTATTTGAGCCACGCGTTGTTTAGAAAAATATTGTCTAATTTCTCAACATCTAGGTATTCTCTAGTTATCTTTCTGCTACGAATTTCTAGCTTGTCATTGTAAGAGAACATACTCTGTCTAATTTTTTAAAAAGTTCTTGGCTGCACCAGGCAGCGTGGAGATCTTAGTTCCCTAGCCAGGGATTGAACCTGTTCTCCCTGTGGTGAAAGTGGGGAGTCTTAACCATTAGACCACCAGGGAAGCTCCTGTCTGATTTTAAATTTTTTTTAGTTGAAGTATAATTGATTTACAATGTTGTATTAGTTTCAAGTGTACAACAAAGTGATTCAGTTTTATATATATATATATATTCAGATTATTTTCCCTTATAGATTATTACTAAATATTGAGTATATTTTTTTCTTGTGCTATATAGTAGATCCTTGTTGATTATCTATTTTATATATAGTAGTGATTATATGTTAACCCCAACCTCTTAATTTATCCCTCTCTCCTCCCACTGTGTCTAATTTAAACCCTTTACAATGTGCCCAACTTTTCTACCTGGTCCCTGTGGGAGGTGGCACTATAACCCCCTCTGTCTTATTATAGAAGCAAAATCACCATTGTATTTTATCTGCATTTTCTTCACTACTAGTGCAGTTTTTCATTTTTTTGTCTTCTGTTCAGAAATTTGAAATGTTGACTCAGTGTGATATAACATATTTTTCTTTATAATTTGCATCTTTTATTTCATGTTTCAAAAAATTATTTCTGATTTGGGTATGCTAAATATGTTCTAAGACAATCTATGCCAGTAAAAGAACACATTAACCATATTAGTTACCAAGACAACATGCATAACGAGGTCTGGTCTAAGCAAGTGATAAACACTGTCACCCTACAAAGACCTGCTATAGGGCATGGGAATTCTGCTTGCTGTTATCTGGCAGCCCGGGTGGGATGGGAGTTTGGGAGAGAGTGAATACATTGTGTATGTATGGCTGAGTCTCTCTGCTCTGCACCTGAAATGGTCACAACACTGTTAATCAGCTATATTCCAACATAAAATAAAAAGCTTAAAAATATACTGTCACCCCATCCAAGACCCATGAAAGTCTTAGTTGCTCAGTCACGTCCGACTCTTAGAGACCCCATCGATCGTAGCCTTTGCCCATGGAATTCTGCAGGCAAGAAATACCTGGAGTGGGTTGCCATTCCCTTCTCCAGGGCACCTTCCCAACCCAGGGATCAAACTTGGGTCTCCCATGTTGCAGGCAGATTCTTTACCGTATGAGCTACCAAGACCCATATAGATGCTTTATTCTCTTACTTTACCTTATCTATCCAAATGAATCAGGGTCTCCTAATAACAGTAGCTCACAGTTCTCACTGATTATATGTTGGAATGATGCTAAATGCTTTACAGGCACGTTTCAGTTAATCTCTCACATCAGCCCTGCGAGGGAGCTAGACATTATCCCTGGTTTGCAAATGAGAGGTGTCAGCATCAGAGAAAGGCGTCTGGTGGGCAGGAGAATGCACGTAGGCGCTCGGGCGGCCTCTTCCAGGGCCCGACTCTGCATCTCTGCGGGTGCCGAGGAGGTGGTGCTGTGTGCTAAGTCGCTTCCGCCGTGCCCGACGTCACCAGCACATAAAGGATGCCAGTCACCATGCCCCCTCTCCTTTGGGATTTCTCTTGGTTCCGCCTCTTTTCTTCACTCTAGCATTCCTTCCTTCCTTCCTTTGATTTTTACTTGGATTCCAACTTTCAGGTTTATGCTCTTTGAATTGGAGGCTCTGCTTTAATGATCTGCCCAGCTCTGGTTTAGAGCTAACTTTTTTTTTTGCTACTGGCTATATTTGGCTCCAGCTACAAACCTTTGAGTTTCCTCTCCACCCAGTGCTCAGGGCTGAGTCTACTGATTGCCTAACAGAGAATATTGAATGAGAAATGTGTTGCTCTCTTCCAATAGCTCTAATAGCAACTTCTCCTTTAAATATCATTTGTTCATATTTATCCATTCATTTAATCAAGTTTTCCCTTGCTGCCTTCCTTTCTCTTTCTTTCTTCCTTTCTTTCTTTCATTCATTCTGGAATTTTTCAGACATTTATCAACAATGAGCTGATCTGTTGTAAGCAGTGGGCATGTGGAGGTGAATTACAAAACAAAGCTGTGTGCAGAACTCATATTCCAGCAGAGAAGATAAGATTTTAAACCTGTGGATAACAGTCTGTGACATAGTTGTGTATAAATATTCCAGATTAACCACGAATGTTTTCACTAAAGAGGCTGTAAGTCAGCTGAACCTTCAAAGATAAGCTTGTCAGATGGAGTGCAGAAAGTGTTTAGTTGCTAAGTTGTGTCCGACTCTTTGTGGCTCCATGGACTGTAGCCCGCCAGGCTCCTCTGTCCATGGAATTCTCCAGGCAAGAATGCCAGAGTGGATTGCCATGCCCTTCTCCAGGGGATCTTCCCAACCCAGGGATCGAACCTGGGTCTCCCTCATTGCAGGCTAATTCTTTACCCTCTGAGCTACCTGGGAAATGCCTTAGAAGTGATTAAATTAAATATTAAATAGCTCTGTTAAACTATGTTTTATAAGAAAAGATAAAGAGTTACCCACATTTCACTAAATTTTGAAGCACAAAGCAGTTTAAGACTAGTTCTGGCTTGGGTCTCTAAATTAAACTCTTTTTTGCAAAACCAGAAGACTGCCTTCCTCTCTAAAAGAAAGAGTAACTTTCTTTCCTTGGGATAACCTGGGATAACAATGAATTGTTAAAAATAATAAACTCAGAGATAAAAGGGAAAAAAAAGAACAACTTAGAGCTCACTTAGAACAAAGTACCAACCCAGTTTTGGAATGTCTCCTAAATATCAATGATAGTTATGCAGACCATTGAATATATATAGTTTAGTACACAGCAGTCAATAGAAATTTTTCAGCATTTACCTTTGATTTCTAAATGTTATTTATTTATAAATTACATACATTTTCAAATGTAATCAAATAAACATTAAAAAATAAAAAGATGAGGTAAAGAACAAGTGATCAATAATTTATAATACATTTTATTTGTGAACGAGCCAAAATATTTTAATTTCTCTGAAATCTTATTAATATGTGAAGTTAAATATCAAAACTGTTTTGGTTTCACAAAGAAGATGTATAAGAACATTTTCATACATGAAAAATATGGAAATACTTCACAATTGTCAAAAACCTTTATGATAGAGCGATTCTGACATTTGGTTATAATAGTTGTCATGACTAAAAAATATATGAAAATCTAAATCCAAAAATATGTGTACGTAATCACTGCAATTGATGAAGATTAATTTGTTCTTCGTTATGAAATGTTCGTTATTGAATATCCTGACATGCTAGGGCCTAAGAAGCTTTGTGGTATATGACAGCAAAGTTAACAGAAAAGTGAGTTTGGGATGTTGAAGATCCAGATGTCCTATGTCACCAGAAGCAGAGGTACTAGGTGGAGTTGAGTGAGTCGATTAAGGTCAGAAAACAACAGTGGTGAGCTGGACAGACAGGATGTGGCTCTGGACTCCTGGTCAGAGAAAACCTCCCCCACTGACCACACAAAATTCTCTTAGCAGGTTAGCCCGCTAAGGCATCCACAGGCCCCCAGGAAAAGCGCAGCCTTGGCGCACAGCTTGCTGCCTGAGGCTTTGGAACTTGTGTTCACTTTCAAACCAGCTCCCAAAATGCACTTGAGGCACTGGAGAAACTCACCTTCCAAGGGCTTTTCCGATCATCCTGGAGAATGCACCCTGACACGCTGCAGTCGTCTTAGCTGTGAGTTGGAGGAAAGAAAAAAAAAAAAAAAGCTCTGTTAAAGTGAAATCATCTTCGAAGGACAGCTATTTATTCTATGTCACAGATTGGGAGACTAAGAAAAATGGGCTGTTGAGACATGCTAAAAAGATTTAGGACCCCAGTAAAAAGAAGTTCCTGAAGTTATTAATATGGTAAAGCACGATTGAAAACCATTAGTCAAAAAAAAAAAAAAAAAAGAAGAAGCAAAAGAGGTTCCATTTTGTGTAAATGCTTCCGGAAGTCCAGTAGCTAGCCTGCCCCTGCCAGCTGCCAGGCTAGAGGTGGAGGTACAGTCAGATTTACGGTCTTCTGACCTGTGTGGTCACACCTCGTCCAGCACTTAGAATGGCTCCTTGGTTGAATGCTCTGGGGTACTGTTTTGCGATGTTTAACAATTTTGAACAAGAAGTCCCACATGTTCACTTACTTGGCAGTAAGTCCCGGAAATTATGTAGCTTGTCCTGGATGGAGGTGAGAATTTTGGTCAGGGCTGTGGTTTGTGGCCAGAACACAGAGGTTTCCTAAATAATGTATTCTCTGCAGCTGTGACAGTGTCTACAGGGCTTCCTATTAGTCAGTGGGAGCAACTGTCCGCCAAGCCAGACCCAGGCTTCAGACCTTCATCCTCATCTCTTCCTCCCTCCAATCAGCTGCTAAGACCTGTGGTTTTTCATCTCCTATGTCTATTTAGACTCGGTTCCCTCTTCTCTGTTGCCTGGGCTAAGGGCTTCCTTCAAGTCTCTGCATTCCTTGCCTGCTCAGTTTTTCTAACCATCTCCCTGAAACATCAGACCCCAGTTTTTGTCTTATTATCTCCAATTCATCCTCACTGGCAGAATCAGATACTGCCTACTACCATTGCCTGTCTCTGTGAATAAACTTTTAATAGAATATAGCCACGCCCATCAACATACCCACCCTCTAAAGCGACTTTTGCCCGAGAGCAGCAGTGTGGGGAAAACTCTCTGACCTACTAACGCCTACAGTCATAGCCTTCTTCTTCTCCTTTTTTTTTTTTTTGGTTTAAATTCATTTCTAAAGTTCTTGAAAAAATTGTCTGAATGAACTGCCAACAATTCCAAAGCATTCATTCACAACCCCTTTACCACCTGCCTGCTTCCCCGCCTCTCTGGTGGAACAGCCGTCTCACAGGTCAATGTCAGTAAGTTAGAAAGAGGATAACAAGTATCGTGCATCAACGCATATATGCAGAATCCAGAAAAATGGTACAGGTGAACCTACTTGCAAAGCAGAAATAGAGACACGAGGTAGAGAACAAATGGATGGACCCCAAGAGGGAGGAGGGGGTGAGATGGATCGGGAGATTGGGGTTGACAGATGCACACTCTTGATTTTGCGCATCAAGCAGGTAACTGTGAGAACCCGCTGTGTAGCACAGAGAGCTCCACTCAGGGCTCTGTGGTGACAGAGGGGATACACGTGTTCAAGCAGCGGATTCTACAATACAGCAGAAACTAACACAACCTCGCAAAGCAACAAAACAAGAAAAAAAAAGTCAACGTTAACTAGACTTACTGTGATAATCATTTCACAGTACGGACAAATATCAAATTATTACACTGTACACCTGAAAGAAATATACTGTTCTATGTCAATTATATCTAAAAGAAATGCAACACAAACTCATCGAGTCCAGTGGGACTGTCTTACAGTTGAGCTGCTTTCACAGGGCTGCAATATTTGATAATATATATATTTTAAATACATTTTCTCTTTTAGCTTCTGTGACCCCGTCTTTTCCTGCTTTCACCTCCTCTCTGTACTGCTTCTCAATCGTCTTGTCTGTTAAGCTCAGATGTCCCCCCAGGGTTCCGTACTATCTCTGAGCCTTTTCACCTGTTTCCACAGCTTCAGTTATCAGAGGACTTGTTGCATTTCTGAGTCACGGGACTCTTTTAGCATCCGACCAGAGCTCTGAACCACCCCCCGCCCACTGCATCACCACCAACCACACTTTAACATAAAAATATAACAGCGTTCATTTACTGAGCACTGACCACTCAGTCTATTAAATCTTCTCAACAATTTCATGTGACTGGAGAAGGAAACTTGCCAAAGATCCACCCGTACCAAACTAACGCGGCTGGGAGTCAAACCTCAGCAGTTTGACTATGAATACGCAGCATTCACGTTCTGCATGCGTTGCTACCAGAATCATTGAATTCCTTCCAAGAGAGTCCTGAACTATCGCCATCAAGATAATGGCTACAACACCTCTCTCTAGGTACAGCCTGAATTCCCACTTTTCTGTCAAAAACATATTTTATAAAGCTGTGAAAACACTTTTGTGTGAGTCAGTATGAAGCAGATTGGTTAGAACACAAAAAATACATATAATTTTTTAAAACAATGTCAAAGGGTTTGCAAAGTGGCTGTACCATTTTGTTTCCATTCTTGATGTATAAGAATTAGAGCTGCTAAGACTTCCCTCGGGGAAGGCAATGGCACCTCACCCCAGTACTTTTGCCTGGAAAATCCCGTGGACAGAGGAACCTGGTAGGCTCCATCCAGTCCATGGGGTCGCTAAGAGTCGGACATGACTGAGCGACTTCACTTTCACTTTTCACTTTCATGCATTGGAGAAGGAAATGGCAACCCACTCCAGTGTTCTTGGCTGGAGAATCCCAGGGACGGGGGAGCCTGGTGAGCTTCCGTCTGTGGGGTCGCACAGAGTCGGACACGACTGAAGCGACTTAGCAGCAGCAGCAGCAGCAGCAAGAACTCCCTGGTGGTCCAGTCGCTGACTCCATGCTCCCAGTGCAGGGGGCCTGGGTTCGATCCCTGGTCAGGAAGCTACGTCCTATGTGCCACAACTACGACCTGCCACAGCCAAATAAACAAATAAGTATTTAAAAAAAAAAAAAAGAATTAGAGCTTCTCCTCACTGTTGCCAATAGTATGGTCAGTATTTTTAATTTTTGCCTTTCTAAGAGGGATATACAGGTCTCCTGTGGGGTTTTTTTGTTCTTTTTTTTTTTTTATTTTAATAAATATGAGGCTTTAAGGACATTTTAACAATTGAAGTTTATTTTATTTTTTACAATTTTGTTATTTTTTGGCTGCTCTGTGCAGCATGTGAGCTCTTAGTTACCCAACCAGGGATTGAACTCAAGCCCCCTGCATTGGAAGTCCAGAGTCTTAACCACTAGACCACCAGGGAATTTCCTGCCTTGCAGTTTTAATTTGAATTTTCCTAATGACTAATAGAACTGAGCATCTGTTCGTGTGCACTTCCTTTTTATCCACATATACTTTTTGTTGAAATGGTTCCTTGAATTTTTTTTTTCCGTTTAAAAAAATGGACTTTCCCCCCTTATTATTGACATTTTAGAGTTCTTTATGTATTTAGAATACAAATTTCTTGTTATATTTCTCATTTGCCAATATTTTCTCCTAGGCTGACTTTTCATGATCTCAACAGTCTTTTGAAGATCACAAGTTTTAAACTTTGATGAAATCCAATTAATCTTTTTTTTTTTTTAATATTTTTTGGTGTTGTAGCAAAGAAATTTTTGCCTAACACACAAGATAACAAAGATATTCTCCTGTTCTTTTTTTTCAGAAATATTAGAGTTTTAGTTTAGCATTTACATCTAGAATCACTTTTTACTTAACCTTTGTACATGGTATGAGGTGTGACTCAAAGTCTATATTCTGAATATGCTTATCCAATTGTTTGATCATCATATAAAAATGTCAACTAAAGACTGTGTTTGAACACCATTTGCATCAAAGACTCTTTTCTCCACAGATTCGATTTTTCATCTTTGCCAAGCAGTGGTCCATCTACGTATGGGCCTGCGATTCTGTCCCACAGATCGATTTTCTGCCTTTACACCAACACCACACTTTATTACTTTAGCCTTATAGCTAGTCTTGAAATCAGTTAAAGTTACTCCTCCTGGTTCTTCTCTTTCCAAATTGTCTTGACTTTTCTAGGTTCCTTGAATTTCTATGCAGATTTTCAAATCACACTATTATTTTATATAGAAAAGCACACAGGATTTTTATTGGGATTATACTGAATCTATAGCTCAATTTGAGGAAAATCAATATCGAATTGTCTTGTTTTCTGAGCTATAAACTGGGAACATCTATTTAAAGTTTTAAAACTTTCAGTTATGTTCTGTAATTTTCAGTTTTATGTAGTATGCTCATCTTTTATCAGATTCACCTTAAAGTAGTTGATTATTTAAAGACTACTACAAATAGTATTTTTTTTAAACTTTCAGTTCAAATTATTCTTTGTTGATACAGAGAAATACACTTTTTGTTTTTGTAGGTTGATCTTTTATTCTATAACCTCTCTAAATGAACTTTTCCCCAGTGGTAGGTGATGTCTACCAGATTTCTTATGAAGACGATCATGTTGTCTTCAGATAGAGACACTGGTACTTTTTTCTTAGCAACTAGGGTGGCTTTGGTCTAGCTATTCTTGCCTTAGTGGCTCGAACCTTTCATACAATGAACGGAAGTGGGGAGGGTGGACACCCTATCTTGTTTCTAATCTCGAGGGGAAAGCATTCAGTTTTCACCTTTAAGAACGCGCTGGCTGTAGGGTTGTCCTGTACACCAGAGGCACCCCCCGGGCCTGGTGGCCTGCTCCTGTCTGGCCCCCAGAGCGGTAGCTTCAGGGGTGCTCCCTGGGTGGGCTGGCTGCACTCTTCTGCTGTCCTGGGGGTCCACTGGTAGGCGGTGCCCGGTCCTGGCCTAGCTGGCTGTGAGCCCACCCTCAGGGGATGGCTGGGAGCACAGGGAAGGTGGGGTCAGCTTCCCAGGCAGGTGGCTGCGAAGCCAAGGGGGGCATAGGAGCCCCTGGCCTGCTGGGGGGCAGGGCTGGGCCCCCAGAGTTAACAGACCAGAGGAAAGGTGCCAAAGTGATGCTTGTCTGCGCTCATGTTACCCTGTAGAACGAGCTCCCCGAATGCCTGCCGCCATCACCTCCTTCCCCAGGGGGAGTCTCAGGTCCCACCTGCCTCTCCAGGAGGCTCCCCAACATCAGCAAATGCGCCTGAGCCAGCCTCCTCTCCAAGTCCTGCCTCTGCCCCTGGGATCCGGAGCATGTGGGATTTCGTGTGTGCCCTGCAAGAGTGGAGTCTGTGTTCCCTACAATCACCTGGGTCTTCCGGGTGTGAAACCTGCTGGTTTTCAAAGCCAGGTGTTCTGGGGCCTCGTCTTGCCTATGCAGGACCCCCAGGCTCCCTGGGGGGAACCTCTGCAATTGTGATTACCCCCATTTGTTTGTTACTACCTGAGACTAGGGTTCTGACTTTACTACGTCTCTGCTCCTCTTGCTCGTCTCATTGTGGTCCCCTCTTTGTGTTTTTAATCGTGGAAAATCTTTTCAGCTCATCTCAGATTGTTCTCATAGGTAACTGCTCTACTGTGCTAAGTCGCTTCAGTCATGTCCGACTCTTGGCAACCCAAGGACTGCAGGTCTCCAGGCTCCTCTGTCCATGAGATTCTCCAGGCAAGAATACTGGAGTGGGTTGCCATGCCCTCTTCCAAGGGATATTCCCAAACCAGGGATCGAGCCTGAATCTCTTAGGTCTCCTGCGTTGGCAGGCTGCTTCTTTCCTGGGAAGCCCAGCTTCTCTGTGCTGTGCTTTGTTGATCAGTCATGTCTGACACTTTGCGGCCCCGTGGACTATAGCCTGCCAGGCTTCTCTGTGCATGGCGATTCTCCAGGCAAGAATACTGGAGTGGGTTGTTAAGCCATCCTCCGGGGGATCTTCCCAACCCAGGGATCCAACCCAGACCTCCCACTGCAGGCGAACTCTTTACCATCTGAGCCAGCAGGGAAGCCCCAAGTGCTTTATAAGTGGTTGTAATTCTGGGTTACATGCGGGGAGAAGAGTTTGTTTATGTTTAGTTGTTAAGTCCTGTCTGACTCTTTTGTGACCCCATGGACTATAGCCCACCAGTCTCCTTGTCCATAGATTTCCCAGGTAAGAATACCGTAGTGGGTTGCCATTTCTTATTCCAGGGGATCTTCCTGGCCCGGGAATCGAACTGGAATCTCTTGCATCTCCTGCATTGGCTGTCGGATTCTTTACTACTCTACTCTTAATATCCAAAATATCTACAGATTCTGTAGTAATGTCAACTCTTTTATTCCTGATGTTGAAGTTTTGTGCTTTATTAATTTTACTGATCTTCTTAAAGAATGAGCTCCTTGGTTTCATTGTTTCACTCTTATTTTGTCATTTTTCTATTTCAGTAATTTATATTCTGATCTTCATTAATTTGTTCTGCTTTTGAGTTTAAGTTGCTGTTCCTTTTTTTTCAATTTTCTTAATCAGTTCAGTTCCGTTCAGTCACTCAGTCCTGTCTGACTCTTTGTTACCCCATGGACTGCAGCACCACAGGCCTCCCTTTCCATCAGCAACTGCCAGAGTTTACTCAAACTCATGTCCATTGAGTCAGTGATGCCATCCAACCATCTCATCCCCTGTCGTCCCCTTCTCCTCCTGTCCCCAATCCCTCCCAGCATCAGAGTCTTTTCCAATGAGTCAACTCTTCGCATGAGGTGGCCAAAGGATTAGAGTTTCTGCTTTAGCATCAGTCCTTCCAATGAATATTCCAGACTAATTTCCTTTAGGATGGACTGGTTGGATCTCCTTGCAGTCCAAGGGACTCTCAAGAGTCTTCTCCAACACCACAGTTTAAAAGCATCAATTCTTAGGTGCTCAGCTTTCTTTATAGTCCAACTCTCACATTCATACATGACTACTGGAAAAACCATACCTTTGACTAGATGGACGTTTGTTGGCAAAGTAACGTCTCTGCTTTTTAATACTCTGTCTAGATCGGAGAAGGAAATGGCACCCCACTCCAGTACTCTTGCCTGGAAAATCCCATGGACGGAGGAGCCTGGTGGGCTGCAGTCCATGGGGTCGCACGAAGTTGGACACAACTGAGCGACTTCACTTTGACTTTTCACTTTCATGCATTGGAGAAGGAAACGGCAACCCACTCCAGTGTTCTTGCTTGGAGAATCCCAGGGACCGGGCAGCCTGGTGGGCTGCCGTCTATGGGGTCGCACAGAGTCGGACACGACTGAAGCGACTTAGCAGCAGCAGGTTGGTCATAACTTTTCTCCCAAGGAGCAAGAATCTTTTAATTTCATGGCTGCAGTTACCATCTGCAGTGATGTTGGAGCACTCCCAACATCTCTCCCTGTTTCCACTGTTTCCCCATCTATTTCCCATGAAGTGCTGGGACCAGATGCCATGATCTCAGTTTTCTGAATGTTGAGTTTCAAGCCAACTTTTTCACTCTTCTCTTTCACTTTCATCAAGAGGCTTTTTAGTTCCTCTTCACTTTCTGCCATAAGGGTGGTGTCATATGCATATCTGAGTTACTGATATTTCTCCCAGCAGTCTTGATCCCAGCTTGTGCTTCTTCCACCCCAGCGTTTATCATGATGTACTCTGCACAGAAGTTAAATAAGCAGGGTGACAATATACAGCCTTGACATACTCCTTTTCTGATTTGGAACCAGTCTGTTGTTCCATGTCCAGTTCTAACTGTTGCTTCCTGGCCTGCATACAGATTTCTCAGGAGGCGGGTCAGGTGGTCTGGTATTCCCATCTCTTTCAGAATTTTCCACAGTTTATTGTGATCCACACTATCCAAGGCTTTGACATAGTCAATAAAGCAGAAATAGATGTTTTTCTGGAACTCTCTTGCTTTTTCAGTGATCCAACAGATGTTGGCAATTCCACCTCTGGTTCCTTTGCCTTTTCTAAATCTACCTTGAACATGTGGAAGTTCACTGTTCACATACTGTTGAAGCCTGGCTTGGAGAATTTTGAGCATCACTTTACTAGCGTGTGAGATGAGTGCAATTGTGTGGTAGTTTGAGCATTCTTTGACATTGCCTTTCTTTGAGATTGGAATGAAAACTGACCTTTTCCAGTCCTGTGGCCACTGCTGAGTTTTATTCAATTTTCTTAAATATTAAGATTTTTTTAAAAATATATCTATTTAATGTTATGAACTACCTTACATGTAGCTTTTGAAGAATCCCTAAATTTTTAATTTTTACTCAAATGCATAACAATCCATTTTCATTTCAAAATATTTTCTAATTTTCCTCTTCTTTTGTGAACTGTAAATTATTTATAAGTGTATTATTTAGTTCCCAATATATGGGGATTTTCCAAAAAGATTTCTGCTATTAATTCTAACTCAATCCTACTGTTATCAGGATCCTGATATACTATTATATATATTGACTTGTATATGAATACTGTTTTATGTATTGACTTTTTTGAATTTGTCAACAATTGTTTCATTGCTTGGAATATGGTTTATTTTGATGTGTCCGACGCACACTTGAAAAATTTTTGTAATCTGTGGCCACAAGATTGGAAAAGGTCAGTTTTCATCCCAATTCCAAAGAAAGGCAATGCCAAAGAATGCTCAAACTACCACACAATTGCACTCATCTCACACGCTAGTAAAGTAATGCTCAAAATTCTCCAAGCCAGGCTTCAGCAATATGTGAACCGTGAACTTCCTGATGTTCAAGCTGGTTTTAGAAAAGACAGAGGAACCAGAGATCAAATTGCCAACATCCGCTGGATCATGGAAAAAGCAAGAGAGTTCCAGGAAAAACATCTATTTCTGCTTTATTGACTATGCCAAAGCCTTTAACTGTGTAGATCACTATAAACTGTGGAAAATTCTGAAAGAGATGGGAATACCAGACCACCTGATCTGCCTCTTGAGAAATCTGTATGCAGGTCAGGAAGCAACAGTTAGAACTGGACATGGAACAACAGACTGGTTCCAAATAGGAAAAGGAGTACGTCAAGGCTGCATATTGTCACCATGTTTATTTAACTTATATGCAGAGTACATCATGAGAAATGCTGGACTGGAAGAAACACAAGTTGGAATCAAGATTGCCAGGAGAAATATCAATAACCTCAGATATGCAGATGACACCACCCTTATGGCAGAAAGTGAAGAGGAACTCAAAAGCCTCTTGATGAGAGTGAAAGTGGAGAGTGAAAAGGTTGACTTAAAGCTCAACATTCAGAAAACAAAGATCATGGCATCCGGTCCCATCACTACATGGGAAATAGATGGGGAAACAGTGGAAACAGTGTCAGACTTTGTTTTTCTGGGCTCCAAAATCACTGCAGATGGTGACTGCAGCCATGAAATTAAAAGACGCTTACTCCTTGGAAGGAAAGTTATGACCAACCTAGATAGCATATTGAAAAGCAGAGACATTACTTTGCCAACAAAGGTTCGCCTAGTCAAGGCTGTGGTCTTTCCTGTGGTCATGTATGGATGTGAGAGCTGGACTGTGAAGAAGGCTGAGCGCCGAAGAATTGATGCTTTTGAACTGTGGTGTTGGAGAAGACTCTTGAAAGTCCCTTGGACTGCAAGGAGATCCCACCAGTCCATTCTGAAGGAGATCAGCCCTGGGATTTCTTTGGAAGGAATGATGCTAAAGCTGAAACTCCAGTATTTTGGCCACCTCATGCGAAGAGTTGACTCATTGGAGAAGACTCTGATGCTGGGAGGGATTAGGGACAGGAGGAGAAGGGGACGACAGAGGATGAGATGGCTGGATGGCATCACTGACTCGATGGATGTGGGTCTGCGTGACCTCCGGGAGCTGGTGATGGACAGGGAGGCCTGGCGTGCTGCAGTTCATGGGGTCGCAAAGAGTCGGACACGACTGAGCGACTGATCTGATCTGATTGTTGAATGGAGTATGAACTAGGTCAGTTTAGTTAATGGCTTTGTTGTCTAAGTATTTTATACATGTAACAGTTTCTCTCCTTGTTCTATCAGCTGTTTACAGAGGAGTATCGAAATCTTTAACTCCAGTTGTGCTGTAGATTTGTCTTTTTCTCATTGTAATCCCATCAATTTTTGCGGTATGAATTTGCAGCTCTGTAATAAAATGCATATTTAGGATTGTAGTGCTCTCTTGAATAATTCACACATTCAGAATTGTAAAATGATCATTTTTACCTCCAACATTTCTTATTCTGAAATCAAGTTTGTCCGATCTTAACGTAGCCACTTCAACTTTCCTTCAATTTGTATCATGATGTTATATTCTCTTCCATTCCATTATTTTGAAACTGTGTCAACTTAAACATCAGTCCTTGCATGTATAGGTCTTGTTTATACATCCAGTATGACTGTCCTTGCTTTTTAAGTGGTTTATTTAGAATAATTGCTTTTCATGTGGTAGTTAATATAGTTAGATTATAATCTATCATTTTGCTATTTGCTTTCTATTTGTTTCATTTTTTCTTAATTCTCCTTTGTCTCTCTTTGTTTTGGATTGGGTATTTTTTATTTTTGTTATATTTTTATTGACATTAGCTATCACACTTTTGCACATAATTGCTTAGGGTTACTGGTATACCTATTTGAGTTGTTAGTTTACTTTCAAATGATATTATAGCACCTGACACGTGGTATATGGAGAAGGCAATGGCACTCCACTCCAGTACTCTTGCCTGGAAAATCCCATGGATGGAGGAGCCTGATGAGCTGCAGTCCGTGGGGTCGCTAAGAGTCGGACACGACTGAGCGACTTCACTTTCACTTTTCACTTTTATGCATTGGAGAAGGAAATGGCATCCCACTCCAGTGTTCTTGCCTGGAGAATCCCAGGGACGGGGGAGCCTGGTGGGCTGCCGTCTCTGGGGTCACACAGAGTTGGACACGACTGAAGCGACTTAGCAGCAGCAGCATGCGTGGTATAAGAGCTTAAAATAGTATGTTTTCATTTACCCTCTCCTGTCCTTGGTGGTTTTGTTATGTACGTTTGTTTTACTTTTACATATGTCAAGAATCCCACCAGATCTCTTTATTTTTTTGTTCAATACTCAATTATCTTCTAGATAAACTTAGATAAATAATAAGGAAAATTGTATACATCCGCTCACCCAGTTACCATTGCTCATGATTTCATTCTTTTGTGTAGATTAATATTTTCACTCAATACCATTTTCTTTCTTCTCAAGCACATTCTTTAACTTTGTTTTGTTTCTTGGTAGCACAGATCTGCTAGAGATCAGATCAATTCATCAACTTTTGTATTTCTGAAAGAGTCTTTGCTTGATTTTTGAAATATGTTTCCTATGTATGGAATTCTAGACAATCTTTTTTACATTTCAACATGTTAATGGTGCTTTTTCTCTTTTATTGGCTTCAGTGAAGTATCTGTTATCCTCTTTATCTCTGGTCTTCTGTAGGTAACGTGCTTTTTTTTCTCTTGATGTTTTCAATATTTTCATCTGTTATTGGTTTTGAGAAATTCAATTATGATGCTCCTTACTATAGTTTTCTTCACACTTTGTGCATGAGGTTTTTTTTTTTAAACGTCTTTTATATATGCGGGTTTATCATTTTCATCAAGCTAGAAAAGTGTTCATCCATGGTTTCCTTACATCTTTTTCCTCACTCATCCCTTTCTGGGGACCCCAATGTAATACATGCTAAGGAGTGATGTCACCAAAATGACAGAGTAGATGACTCTAGCCACTGTTCCCCAACATAAATCAACCATTAGACAGCGATCCATGAGCAAAAACTCCAGGAGAGCTCAGGAGCTCACATAGAAACCTCAGCAGCACAGTGAAACAGAAAGCCTGGGGATAAACCACACAGAAAGGGAAGGAAGTGATAGCTTCATGTTGCTCACATCGTCCCCTCCTCCTGGTCAGTGCCAAGAGGGAATTCCCCAGCTCAGAAGAGTGCCCCTTGCCAGGAAAGGCAAAGGAGTGTGCCTGACCAGCTTCCCCAGCCTCCGGGGGCACTTCCTGGAGGACCCTCTTTGGACTCACCCCACCCAGAGACCCAGCGAGGCTGAGATGAATAGCAGACAGTTGGGAACAGGAAAAGGGCAGTGGCAACCAGTAAGAGCCACGTGGTGGGAGTGACCATGGTGCGCAGGGGCATCCTATACAGGGTGTCCCAGTGGGTTCTGCAGCTCAAGAAACCAAAGGCAGCACAGCCACCACGGATGCCCCCCACCCCACCTGCAGACTTCCTCACGGATGCTTCCTTCCTATCGGTTTCATCTTTGCAGACACCAGCAGCTTGAGTATCTCCCTCCTCCCTCATCCCTCCTCCCCACCCTCCAGCTCCCCCTGGAGCACAGGATCCACACTGGCAGTCAACCGTGAGGTCTGCAGCAGCACGGGGGGCAAGACACACCGTAGATTGCTGCAGCAGACCCCATTGCCCTGTACACCCAGTGGGCCCGCACCTCCCACTGTGCACCTGCACACCGCTGGCCTGAGCCTTATCACATGCCGCCGCCATGTGTGTGCCTGTGATGAGAGCCTGCAATCACAGTAGAGTAGGCTGCTGCTGCTACTGCTGCTAAGTTGCTTCAGTCATGTCCGACTCTGTGCGACCCCACAGACAGAAGCCAACCAGGCTCCCCTGTCCCTGGGATTCTCCAGGCAAGAATACTGGAGTGGGTTGCCATTGCCTTCTCCAACATATGAAAGTGAAAAGCGAAAGTGAAGTCGCTCAGTCATGTCCGACTCTTAGCAACCCCATGGACTGGAGCCTACCAGGCTCCTCCGTCCATGGGATTTTCCAGGCAAAAGTACTGGGGTGGGGTGCCATTGCCTAGACAGCCTCAAACCCCTTCCCACAGACCACTTGTGGACCCAGAACCAGCCTTCTCTCCTGACACTGGCATGCACTGTTGGGCTCCCCTGCAGCTAACCCATCTATCCGTGTGTTCGCATCTCCTTGACCTTGCTCCCGAGTGCGCCAGTGGGAATGCCCAGCAGTCACGGGAAAGCCTGTTGACAGCAAGGGTCCCCACAGCTGTGGAGCCTGTGCATTTGCCCAGAGCCACTGCTGTGGGCCCTCAGTCTATATGAGTGTCTGCAGCCTGGCCTCTTCGCTACACAGGCAGCTGCAGCCAGCCCTGCCGCTCAGCATGTGTGCACCGCCCTGAAGGCCACTCTGGCTGGCCTGCCCTGCTCCCTAACTGGTGGACACAGAAGTGTTTCCAAGGACCCCACCAGCTCCTGAAGCCTCTGCAGGCCCCTTCAGCAGTCTAAGAATGCTGAGAACTGTGTGAGTGTCATGGTCCCCATCAGCCTGAGCTTTCCAGACCTCAGAAACCCCAGACCCAGAGCCACCACGTACTCTTGCATTTAGAGCCCTGCAGTCTTAGACCCAGGGACACAGCAAGCTCTAGTGGATCCCTCTCCACAAATGGTCTTCATACTGAAGTCAGTCTGTAGAGACTGAAAGAGGTGACCGCTGCTTCAAATGTGCAGATACCTACACAAGGCTACAGGGATCACAAAGCATCAAGGGAAACGTGACATCAGCAAAGAACTCAGTAAACCTTCATAACTGGAGTGTTGTTGTTCGGTTGCCAAGTTGTGTCCGACTCTTTGCGGTGCCATGAGCTGCAGCATGCTAGGCTTCCTGATCCTTCTCTATCTCCCAAAGTTTGCTCAAATTCATGTCTAATGAGTCGGTGATGCTATTTAACCGTTTCATCCTCTCCAGCCCCCTTCTCCTGCCCTCAGTCTTTCCCAGCATCAGAGTCTTCCAGTTTGCATCAGGAGGCCAAAGGACTGGAGCTTCAACTTCAGCATCAGTCCTTCCAATGAATATTCAGGGTTGATTTCCTTTTGGATTGACTGATTTGATCTCTTTGCTTTCCAAAGGACTATCAAGAGTCTTCTCTAGCACCACAATTCAAAAGTGTCAATTCTTCGGCACTCAGATTTCTTTATGGTCCAACTCTCACATCCATACATGACTACTGGAAAAACCATAGCTTTGACTATATAGACCTTGTCGGCAAAGTGATGCCTTTGCTTTTTAATACACTGTCTAGGTTTGTTACAGTTTTCCTTTCAAGGAGCAAGCATCTTTTAATTTCATGGCTGCAGTCACTGTCTGCAGTGATTTTAGAGCCCAAGAAAATAAAATCTGTCTACTTTGTCCTCTTCTATTTGCCATGAAGTGATGAGACCTGATGTCATGGTGTTAGTAATTTGAATGTTGAGTGTTAAGCCAGCTTTTTCACTCTTTCACCCTCAACAAGAGGCTTTTAGTTCCTCTTTGCTTTCTGCCATTAGGGTGGTGTCATCTGCATATCTGAGGCTGTTGATATTTCTCCCAGTAATCTCAATTCCAGCTTATGAATCATCCAGGCCTGCATGATGTACTCTGCATATAAGTCAAACAAACAGGGTGACATTATGAAGCCTTTCCCAATTTTTAACCAGTCAGTTGTTCCATGTAAAGTTCTAACTGTTGCTTCTTGACCTGCATGAGGGTTTCTCAGGAGCCAGGTAAATAAAATCTAGTACAGGTAATCTAAAATCCCACTAGATAGCTATTGGGAACCTGCTGTATAGTTCAGGGAGCTCAGCTCTAAGCTCCGTGATAACCGAGGGGGGTGGGATGAGGGGGTGGGAGGCAGGTCCAAGAGGGAGGGGATGTATGTACACATGTAGCTGGTTCACTCTGTTGTGTCACAGACACTAATGCAAGGGAGTGATGCAACTATACACCCCAAAAAACAAAAATAAAAGGTGCAAAATATGGCATCAAAACCAAAACATCTACAGGGGAGTGAAAAAACAGACTTTTCATATGCAATTGAAATTAATACGTAATCAGTTTTAAACTTAATATATAATCACCTCCCTGGTGGCTTAGATGGTAAAGAGTTTGCCTGCGGTGCGGGAGACCTGGGTTTGATCCCTGGGTCAGGAAGATCCCCTGGAAAAGGAAATGGCAACCCACTCTAATATTCTTGCATAGAAAATCCCATGGATGGAGGAGCCTGATAGCCTATAGCCCGTGGGGTTGCAAAGAGTCAGACATGACTGAACAACTTCTCTTTCACTTTAATTTTCAGTTTTAAATAGACTGTAGTGAGCTTCCCTGGTGGCTCAGCAGTAAAGAATTCACCTGCAATGCAAGAGATTCAGGTTTGATCTCTGAGTCAGGAAGACCCCCTGGAGAAAGAAATGGCAATCCACTCCAGCATTCTTGTTTGGGAAATCCCATGGCCAGAGGGGCCTGGGCGACTACAGTCCACGGGGTCACAAAGAGTTGGACATGACTTACAACCAACAACCATATGTTTATATAATGATTTATGTATAGGGCAATAACAGAACAAAAAATCCATAGTAAATACTAGAGAAAGCAAAGGGAATCAAAGTATACCATTCTGAAAAAGCATCTATTTGTAAAGGAAAACAGTGAGAGGAAGAAAGGAACCTCAAAATAGTCAGAAAACAACAAGATGTCAGTAGTAAGTACTTACCTATTAATTATGTTACATATAAATGGATTAAATGCAATAACAATGCAAAAGGCACAGAGCGGTTGAATTGCTCACAAAACAAGAACTGATGACATGCTTCCTACAAGAGACTCACTTTAGCTTTCAGGACACACATAGGCTCAAAGTGAAGTAATAGGAAAAAATGGAAAATCATTCCTTTGGAGAAAATGATTACTCTTGCCTGGAAAATCCCATGGACTGAGGAGCCTGGTGGGCTGCCGTCTATGGGGTCGCACAGAGTCGGACACAACTGAAGTGACTTAGCAGCAGCAGCAGCCATTTCCTTCTCCAAAGGATCTTCACGACCCAAGGATAGAACCCACGTCTCCTATATTGACAGGCTAATTCTTTATCACTGAGCAACCTGGGGAGCCCAAAATATATGTGCACCCAACATCAAAACATCTAAATATATTAAGGAAATACTAACAGATTTGAAGAAGAAGGAGACAAAATATAATAACAATAGGGGACTTCAATACCATGCTTTCAATAATGAATAGGTCATCCAGACAGAAAATTAGTAAGGAAACATATAGACCTTAGACCAAATGGATATGTACAAACATATACAGAACATTCTATCAAACAGCAGCACAATAAATGCCCTTCTCAAATGCATTTCAGGTTGTGTTTATCCCCCAGCACTCTTAGTTCTATCTCCTCAAGAGAGGAAATGTTCTAGGCTACACCTGATCTTCTGTCCTGATCTCATGAACTGGAGTCTCATCCAAGTCAGTCAGTTCAATTAAGTTCAGTTGCTCAGTCGTGTCCGACTCTTTGCAACCTCATGGACTGCAGCACTCCAGGCCTCCCTGTCCATCACCAATTCCTGGAGTTTATTCAAATTCATGTCCACCGAGTCAGTGATGCCATCCAACCATCTCATCCTCTGTCGTCCCCTTCTCCTCCTGCCTTTGATCTTTCCCAGCATCAGGGTCTTTTCCAATGAGTCAGCTTGTCACATCAGGTGGCCAAAGTATTGGAGTTTCTGCTTCAGCATCAGTCCTTCCAATGAATATTCAGGACTGATTTCCTTTAGGATTGACTGGTTGGATCTTCTTGCAGTCCAAGGGACTCTCAAGAGTATTCTCCCACATCACAGTTCAAAAGCATCAATTCTTCGGTGCTCAGCTTTCTTTATAGTCCAACTCACATCCATACATGACCACTGGAAAAACCATAGCTTCGACTAGACAGACTTGTTGGCAAAGTAATGTTTCTGCTTTTTATATGCTGTCTAGGTTGGTCATAACTTTTCTTCCAAGGAGCAAGAATATTTTAATTACATGGCTGCAGTCACCATCTGTGTTGATTTTGGAGCCGCCCCCCCCCCCCACCCCCCAAAAAAAAAAGTGTGTCTCTGTTTCCACTGTTTCCCCATCTATTTCCCATGAAGTGACGGGACTAGATGCCATGATCTTCGTTTTCTGAATGTTGAGCTTTAAGCCAACTTTTTCATTCTCTTCTTTCACTTTCATTAAGAGACTCTTTAGTTCTTCTTCACTTTCTTCCATATGGGTGGTGTCATCTGCATATCTGAGGTTACTGATATTTCTCCCAGCAATCTTGATCCCAGCTTGTGCTTCATCTGGCCCAGCATTTCTCATGATGTACTCTGCATAGAAGTTAAATAAGCAGGGTGACAATATACAGCCTTGACGCACTCCCTTCCTGATTTGGAACCAGTCTGTTGTTCCATGTCCAGTTCTAACTGTTGCTTCTTGACCTCCATACAGATTTCTCAAGAGGCAGGTCAGGTGGTCTGGTAGTCCCATCTCTTGAAGAATTTTCCATAGTTTGTTGTGTTCCACATAGTCAAAAGCATAGTCAACGAAGCAGAAGTAGATGTTTTTCTGGAACTCTCTTGCTTTTTCGATGATCCAGCGGATGTTGGCAATTCAATCTCTGGTTCCTTTGCTTTTTCTAAATCCAGCTTGAACATCTGTGAGTTCATGGTTCACATACTGTTGAAGCCTGGCTTGGAGAATTTTGAGCATCACTTCATTAGCGTGTGAGATGAGTGCAATTGTGTGGTAGTTTGAGCATTCTTTGGTGTTGCCTTTCTTTGGGATTGGAATGAAAACTGACCTTTTCCTGTGGCCACTGCTGAGTTTTCCAAATTTGCTGGCATACTGAGTGCAGCACTTTCACAGTATCATCCTTTAGGATTTGAAATAACTCAACTGGAATTCCATCACCTCCATGAGCTTTGTTCGTAGTGATGCTTCCTAAGGCCCACTTGACTTCACATTCCAGGATGTCTGGCTCTAGGTAAGTGAGCATGCCATCATGATTATCTGGGTTGTGAAGATCTTTTTTGTACAGTTCTTCTGTGTATTCTTGCCACTTCTTAATATCTTCTGCTTCTGTTTCTGCCCTTTGTCGAGCCCATCTTTGCATGAAATGTTCCCTTGGTATCTCTAATTTTCTAGGAGAGATCTCTAGTCTTTTCCATTCTATTGTTTTTGTTTTTTTCTTTGGATGATCACTGAGGAAGGCTTTCTTATCTCTCCCTGCTATTCTTTGAAACTCTGCATTCAAATGGATATATCTTTCCTTTTCTATTTGCTTCTCTTCTTTTCACAGCTATTTATAAGGCTTCCTCAGACAACAATTTGCCTTTTTGCATTACTTTTTTTTAGAGATGGTCTTGATTTCTGCCTCCTGTACAGTGTCATGAACCTCTGTCCATAGTTCTTCAGGCACTCTGTCTATCAGATCTAATCCCTTGATTCTATTTCTGACTTCCAGTGTATAATCATAAGGGATTTGATTTAGGTCATACCTGAATGGTCTAGTGGTTTTCCCTACTTTCTTCAATTTAAGTCTGAATTTGGCAATAAGGAGTTCATGATCTGAGCCACAGTCAGCTCCCAGTCTTGTTTTGGCTGACTATAGAGAGCTTCTCAGTCTTTGGCTGCAAAGAATATGATCAATCTGATTTCAGTATTGACCATCTGGTGAAGTCCTTGTGTAGAGTCTTCTCTAGTGTTGTTGGAAGAGGGTGTTTGCTATGACCATTGCATTCTCTTGGTAAAACTCTATTAACTTTTGCCCTGCTTCATTCTGTACTCCAAGGCCAAGTTTGCGTGTTACTCCAGGTGTTTCTTGACGTCTTACTTTTGCATTACAGTCCCCTATAATGAAAAACTGATAAGAACAGATACTACACTTGATCTTAGCCAAAGCAGATGATACCACCCTTATGGCAGAAAGTGAAGAAGAACTAAAAAGCCTCTTGATGAAAGTGAAAGTGGAGAGTGAAAAGGTTGGCTTAAAGCTCAACATTCAGAAAACGAAGATCCTGGCATCTGGTCCCATCACTACATGGGAAATGGATGGAGAAACAGTGGAAACAGTGTCAGACTTTGTTTTTCTGGGCTCCAAAATCACTGCAGATGGTGACTGCAGCCATGAAATTAAAAGACGCTTACTCCTTGGAAGGAAAGTTATGACCAACCTAGATAGCATATTGAAAAGCAGAGACATCACTTTGCCAACAAAGGTTCGCCTAGTCAAGGCTATGGTCTTGCCTGTGGTCATGTATGGATGTGAGAGCTGGACTGTGAAGAAGGCTGAGTGCCGAAGAAGTGATGCTTTTGAACTGTGGTGTTGGAGAAGACTCTTGAGAGTCCCTTGGACTGCAAGAAGATCCAACCAGTCCATTCTGAAGGAGATCAGCCCTGGGATTTCTTTGGAAGGAATGATGCTAAAGCTGAAACTCCAGTATTTTGGCCACCTCATGCGAAGAGTTGACTCATTGGAGAAGACTCTGATGCTGGGAGGGATTGGGGGCAGGAGGAGAAGGGGACGACAGAGGATGAGATGGCTGCATGGCATCACTGACTCGATGGATGTGAGTCTGAGTGACCTCCGAGAGCTGGTGATGGACCAGGAGGCCTGGTGTGCTGCAGTTCATGGGATCGCAAAGAGTCGGACACGACTGAGCGACTGATCTGATCTGATCTGATCTGATAATGAAAAAGATATCTTTTTCAGGTGTTAGTTTTAGAAGCTTTTGTAGGTCTTCATAGAACCGTTCACCTTCAGCTTCTTCAGCGTTACTGGTTGAGGCATAGACTTGGATTACTGTAATATTGAATGGTTTGCCTTGAAACAAGATGATTCTGTTGTTTCTGCTGCTACTGCTAAGTCGCTTCAGTTGTGTCCAACTCTGTGCGACCGCATAGACTGCAGCCCACCAGGCTCCCCCATCCCTGGGATTCTCCAGGCAAGAACACTGGAGCGGGTTGCCGTTTCCTTCTCCAATGCATGAAAGTGAAAAGTTAAAGTGAAGTCGCTCAGTTGTGTCCAATTCTTAGCGACCCCATGGACTGCAGCCCACCAGGTTCCTCCATCCATGGGATTTTCCAGGCAAGAGTACTGGAGTGGGGTGCCATTGCCTTCTCCGTCTGTTTCTGAGATTGACCCAAATATTGCATTTCGGTCTCTTTTGTTGACTCTGATGAGTACTCCATTTCTTCTAAGGCTACTCCATGTCTTTTTCTGCTCTTCTTGCCCAGAGTAGTAGATATAATGGCCATCTGAGTTAAATTCACCCATTCCAGTCCATTTTAATTAGTTGATTCCTAAAATGTCGACCTTCACTCTTGCCATCTCCTGTTTGACTGCTTCCAATTTGCCTTGATTCATGGACCTGATATTCCAGATTCCTATGCAGTATTTCTCTTCACAGCATCAGACTTTACATCCACCACCAGTCACATCCACAGCTGGGTGTTGTTTTTGCTTTGGCTCCATTAGTTCCTTCATTCTGGAGTTAGTTCTCCACTGATCTCCAGTAGTATGTTGGGCACCTACAAACCTGGGGAGTTCATCTTTCAGTGTCCTATCTTTTTGCCTTTTCAAACTCTTCATGGGGTTTTCAAGGGAAGAATGCTGAAGTGGTTTGCCATTCTCTTCTCCAGTGGATCACGTTTGTCAGAACTCTTCACCATGACCCATCCGTTTTGGGTGGCTCTACACAGCATGGCTCATAGTTTCATTGAGTTAGACAAGGCTGTGGTCCATGTGATCAGATTGGTTAGTTTTCTGTGATTGTGGTTTTCAGTGTCTGTCCTCAGAAGGAGAAGGATAAGAGGCTTATGGAAGCTTCCTGATAGGAGAGACTGAGGGGGAAACTGGGCCTTGTTCTGATGGGCAGGACCATGCTCAGTTCAGTTCAGTTCAGTTCAGTCGCTCAGTCCTGTCCAACTCGTTGCGACCCCACGAATTGCAGCACGCCAGGCTTCCTTGTCCATCACCAACTCCCGGAGTTTACCCAGACTTACGTCCATCGAGTCAGTGATGCCATCCAGCCATCTCATCCTCTGTCGTCCCCTTCTCCTCCTGCTCCCAATCCCTCCCAGCATCAGAGTCTTTTCCAATGAGTCAACTCTTTGCATGAGGTGGCCAAAATACTGGAGTTTCAGCTTTAGCATCAGTCCTTCCAAAGAAATCCCAGGGCTGATTTCCTTCAGAATGGACTGGTTGGATCTCCTTGCAGTCCAAGGGACTCTCAAGAGTCTTCTCCAACACCACAGTTCAAAAGCATCAATTCTTTGGTGCACAGCCTTCTTAACCGTCCAACTCTCGTATCCATACATGACCACTGGAAAAACCATAGCCTCGACTAGCCAGACCTTTGTTGGCAAAGTAATGTCTCTGCTTTTCAATATGCTATCTAGGTTGGTCATAACTTTCCTTCCAAGGAGTAAGCGTCTTTTAATTTCATGGCTGCAATCACCATCTGCAGTGATTTTGGAGCCCAGAAAATTAAAGTCTGACACTGTTTCCACTGTTTCTCCATCTATTTCCCATGAAGTGATGGAACCGGATGCCGTGATCTTCGTTTTCTCAATGTTGAGCTTTAAGCCAACCTTTTCACTCTCCTCTTTCACCTTCATCAAGAGGCTTTGAGTTCCTCTTCACTTTCTGCCATAAGGGTGGTGTCATCTGAATATCTGAGGTTATTGATATTTCTCCCAGCAATCTTGATTCCAGCTTGTGCTTCTTCCAGTCCAGCGTGTCTCATGATGTGCTCTGCATATAAGTTAAATAAGCAGGGTGACAATATACAGCCTTGATGAACTCCTTTTCCTATTTGGATCCAGCCTGTTGTTTCATATCCAGTTCTAACTGTTGCTTCCTGACCTGCATATAAGTTTCTCAAGAGGCAGATCAGGTGGTCTGGTATTCCCATCTCTTTCAGAATTTTCCACAGCTTATTGTGATCCACACAGTCAAAGGCTTTGGCATAGTCAATAAATGATGTTTTTCTGGAACTCTCTTGCTTTTTCCATGATCCAGCGGATGTTGGCCATTTGATCTCTGGTTCCTCTGCCTTTTGTAAAACCAGCTTGAACATCAGGAAGTTCACGGTTCATGTATTGCTGAAGCCTGGCTTGGAGAATTTTGAGCATTACTTTACTAGCATGTGAGATGAGTGCAATTGTGTGGTAGTTTGAGCATTCTTTGGCATTGCCTTTCTTTGGGATTGGAATGAAAACTGACCTTTTCCAGTCCTGTGGCCACTGCTGAGTTTTCCAAATGTGCTGGCATATTGAGTGCAGCACTTTCACAGCATCACCTTTCAGGATTTGAAATAGCTCAACTGGAATTCCATCACCGTCACTAGCTTTGTTCATAGTGATGCTTTCTAAGGCCCACTTGACTTCACATTCCAGGATGTCTGGCTCTAGGTCAGTGATCACGCCATCGTGATTATCTGGGTCGTGAAGATCTTTTTTGTACAGTTCTTCTGTGTATTCTTGCCATCTCTTCTTAATATCTTCTGCTTCTGTTAGGTCCATGCCAGTTCTGTCCTTTATCGAGCCCATCTTTGCATGAATGTTCCCTTGGTATCTCTAATTTTCTTGAAGAGATCTCTAGTCTTTCCCATTCTGTTGTTTTCCTCTATTTCTTTGCATTGGTCACTGAAGAAGGCTTTCTTATCTCTTCTGGCTATTCTTTGGAACTCTGCATTCAGATGCTTATATCTTTCCTTTTCTCCTTTGCTTTTCACTTCTCTTCTTTTCACAGCTATTTGTAAGGCCTCCCCAGACAGCCATTTTGCTTTTTTGCATTTCTTTTCCATGGGGATGGTCTTGATCCCTGTCTCCTGTACAATGTCACGAACCTCATTCCATAGTTCATCAGGCACTCTATCAGATCTAGGCCCTTAAGTCTATTTCTCACTTCCACTGTATAATCATAAGGGATTTGATTTAGGTCATAACTGAATGGTCTAGTGGTTTTCCCTACTTTCTTCAATTTAAGTCTGAATTTGGCAATAAGGAGTTCATGGTCTGAGCCACAGTCAGCTCCTGGTCTTGTTTTTGCTGACTGTATAGAGCTTCTCCATCTTTGGCTGCAAAGAATATAATCAATCTGATTTTGGTGTTGACCATCTGGTGATGTCCATGTGTAGAGTCTTCTCTTGTGTTGTTGGAAGAGGGTGTTTGTTATGACCAGTGCATTTTCTTGGCAAAACTCTATTAGTCTTTGCCCTGCTTCATTCCGTATTCCAAGGCCAAATTTGCCTGTTTTGCCAGGTGTTTCTTGACTTCCTACTTTTGCATTCCAGTCCCCTATAATGAAAAAGACATCTTTTTTGGGTGTTAGTTCTAAAAGGTCTTGGAGGTCTTCATAGAACCGTTCAACTTCAGCTTCTTCAGTGCTCCTGGTTGGGGCATAGACTTGGATTACTGTGATATTGAATGGTTTGCCTTGGAAATGAACAGAGATCATTCTGTCGTTTTTGAGATTGCATCCAAGTACTGCATTTCGGACTCTTTTGTTGACCATGATGGCTACTCCATTTCTTCTGAGGGATTCCTGCCCTCAGTAGTAGATATAATGCTCATCTGAGTTAAATTCACCCATTCCAGTCCATTTCAGTTTCTGATTCCTAGAATGTCGACGTTCACTCTTGCCATCTCCTGTTTGACCACTTCCAGTTTGCCTTGATTCATGGACCTGACATTCCAGGTTCCTATGCAATATTGCTCTTTACAGCATTGGACCTTGCTTCTATCACCAGTCACATCCACAGCTGGGTATTCTTTTTGCTTTGGCTCCATCCCTTCATTCTTTCTGGAGTTATTTCTCCACTCATCTCCGATAGCATATTAGGCCCCTACTGACCTGGGGAGTTTCTCTTTCAGTATCCTATCATTTTGCCTTTTCATACTGTTCATGGGGTTCTCAAGGCAGGAATACTGAAGTGGTTTGCCATTCCCTTCTCCAGTGGACCACATTCTGTCAGACCTCTCCACCATGACCTGCCTGTCTTGGGATGTCCCATGGGCATGGCTTAGTTTCATTGAGTTAGACAAGGCTGTGGTCCTAGTGTGATTAGATTGACTAGTTTTCTGTGAGTATGGTTTCAGTGTGTCTGCCCTCTGATGCCCTCTTGGTGCAGGAGGGACTAGAGGAGCTGTCCCATGTTCAAAGTCAGGAAGCATGTCAGTGAGGTGATACCCATCATCCAAGATAAGGAGCAGCAGCTGCACTTTGCTTGAGCAGCAGTGAAGAGATACCCCACCCCCAAGGTAAGAGAAACCCAAGTAAGACGGTAGGGGCATGCTCAGTAAATCTTTAATCCAAATTTCTGTTGATGGGTGGAGCTGTGTTCCCTCCCTGTTATTTACCTGGGTCCAAACTATAGTGGAGGTGATGAAGATAATCGCTCTCTCCTTCAAAAGGTCCCATGCAAGCACTGCTACATTCAGTGCCCCCAGCCTTGCAGCAGGCCACGGCCAGCCCATGCCTCTGAGAGACTCCTGGATACTCACGGGCAAGTCTGGGTCAGTCTCTTGTGGGGTCAGTGCTCCTTTCTCCTGGGTCCTGATGCCACCAAGGTCCTCTTTGTGCCCTCCCAGAGTCTGTTTCCCAGTCCTGTGTAAGTTCTGGAGGCTCTATTGGTGGGGTTAATGGCGACCTCCTCCAAGAGGGCTTATGCCATACCCAGGTCTGCTGTATCCAGAGCCCCTGCCCCTGCGGCAGTCCACTGCCCACCCGTACATCCTCCAGAGGTGCTCAAACACACTTCTCTCTCAGTCTCTGGGTCCTGGTACGCAGAAGGTTTGTTTGAGCCCTCTGAGTGTCTCTGGTGGGAGTGAGTTTGATTCTAAACATGATTTCACCCCTCCTACTGTCCTGCTGTGGTCCTAGTGTGATCAGATTGGCTAGTTTTCTGTGATTATGGTTTCAGCGTGTCTGCCCTCTGATGCCCTCTGGCAACACCTACCATCTTACTTGGGTTTCTCTTGTCTTGGATGTGGGGTATCTCCTCATGGCTGCCCCAGCAAAGCACAGCCGCTGCTCCTTACCTTGGATGAGTCGCCCCTCCTGACCTTGAACATGGAGTAGCTCCTCTCGGCCCTGGACAGCCACCGCTCCTTGGACGTGGGGTTGCTCCTCTCGTCCGCCACCCCTGACCTCGGGCGTGGGGTAGCTCCTCTCGGCCGCTCCTGCACTGTCTCAGCCTGGAGCTCTAGGTCACTGCCCCTGACCTTGGGTGTGGGGTAGCCCCTCTCGGCCGTGCTTCCTGCATGGTCTGTCACAGCTGCCACGCTACCATAATCACAGAAAACTAGCTAATCTGATCACACCGACCACAGCCTTGTCTAACTCAATGAAACTAAACCATGCCGTGTGGAGCCACTCAAGACAGACGGGTCTTGGTGGAGAGGTCTGACAGAATGTGGTCCACTGGAGAAGGGAATGGCAAACCACTTCAGTATTCCTGCCTTGAGAACCCCATGAACAGTATGAAAAGGCAAAATGATAGGATACTGAAAGAGAAACTCCCCAGGTCAGTAGGGGCCTAATATGCTATCGGAGATGAGTGGAGAAATAACTCCAGAAAGAATGAAGGGATGGAGCCAAAGCAAAAAGAATACCCAGCTGTGGATGTGACTGGTGATAGAAGCAAGGTCCAATGCTGTAAAGAGCAATATTGCATAGGAACCTGGAATGTCAGGTCCATGAATCAAGGCAAACTGGAAGTGGTCAAACAGGAGATGGCAAGAGTGAACGTCGACATTCTAGGAATCAGAAACTGAAATGGACTGGAATGGGTGAATTTAACTCAGATGAGCATTATATCTACTACTGAGGGCAGGAATCCCTCAGAAGAAATGGAGTAGCCATCATGGTCAACAAAAGAGTCCGAAATGCAGTACTTGGATGCAATCTCAAAAACGACAGAATGATCTCTGTTCATTTCCAAGGCAAACCATTCAATATCACAGTAATCCAAGTCTATGCCCCAACCAGGAGCACTGAAGAAGCTGAAGTTGAACGGTTCTATGAAGACCTCCAAGACCTTTTAGAACTAACACCCAAAAAAGATGTCTTTTTCATTATAGGGGACTGGAATGCAAAAGTAGGAAGTCAAGAAACACCTGGCAAAACAGGCAAATTTGGCCTTGGAATACGGAATGAAGCAGGGCAAAGACTAATAGAGTTTTGCCAAGAAAATGCACTGGTCATAACAAACACCCTCTTCCAACAACACAAGAGAAGACTCTACACATGGACATCACCAGATGGTCAACACCAAAATCAGATTGATTATATTCTTTGCAGCCAAAGATGGAGAAGCTCTATACAGTCAGCAAAAACAAGACCAGGAGCTGACTGTGGCTCAGACCATGAACTCCTTATTGCCAAATTCAGACTTAAATTGAAGAAAGTAGGGAAAACCACTAGACCATTCAGTTATGACCTAAATCAAATCCCTTATGATTATACAGTGGAAGTGAGAAATAGACTTAAGGGCCTAGATCTGATAGAGTGCCTGATGAACTATGGAATGAGGTTCGTGACATTGTACAGGAGACAGGGATCAAGACCATCCCCATGGAAAAGAAATGCAAAAAAGCAAAATGGCTGTCTGGGGAGGCCTTACAAATAGCTGTGAAAAGAAGAGAAGTGAAAAGCAAAGGAGAAAAGGAAAGATATAAGCATCTGAATGCAGAGTTCCAAAGAATAGCCAGAAGAGATAAGAAAGCCTTCTTCAGTGACCAATGCAAAGAAATAGAGGAAAACAACAGAATGGGAAAGACTAGAGATCTCTTCAAGAAAATTAGAGATACCAAGGGAACATTCATGCAAAGATGGGCTCGATAAAGGACAGAACTGGCATGGACCTAACAGAAGCAGAAGATATTAAGAAGAGATGGCAAGAATACACAGAAGAACTGTACAAAAAAGATCTTCACGACCCAGATAATCACGATGGCGTGATCACTGACCTAGAGCCAGACATCCTGGAATGTGAAGTCAAGTGGGCCTTAGAAAGCATCACTATGAACAAAGCTAGTGACGGTGATGGAATTCCAGTTGAGCTATTTCAAATCCTGAAAGGTGATGCTGTGAAAGTGCTGCACTCAATATGCCAGCACATTTGGAAAACTCAGCAGTGGCCACAGGACTGGAAAAGGTCAGTTTTCATTCCAATCCCAAAGAAAGGCAATGCCAAAGAATGCTCAAACTACCACACAATTGCACTCATCTCACATGCTAGTAAAGTAATGCTCAAAATTCTCCAAGCCAGGCTTCAGCAATACATGAACCGTGAACTTCCTGATGTTCAAGCTGGTTTTACAAAAGGCAGAGGAACCAGAGATCAAATGGCCAACATCTGCTGGATCATGGAAAAAGCAGGAGAGTTCCAGAAAAACATCTATTTCTGCTTTATTGACTATGCCAAAGCCTTTGACTGTGTGGATCACAATAAACTGTGGAAAATTCTGAAAGAGATGGGAATACTAGACCACCTGATCTGCCTCTTGAGAAACTTATATGCAGGTCAGGAAGCAACAGTTAGAACTGGACATGGAACAACAGGCTGGTTCCAAATAGGAAAAGGAGTTCGTCAAGGCTGTACATTTTCACCCTGCTTATTTAACTTATATGCAGAGCACATCATGAGACACGCTGGACTGGAAGAAGCACAAGCTGGAATCAAGATTGCTGGGAGAAATATCAATAACCTCAGATATTCAGATGACACCACCCTTATGGCAGAAATGAAGAGGGACTCAAAAGCCTCTTGATGAAGGTGAAAGAGGAAAGTGAAAAAATTGGCTTGAAACTCAACATTCAGAAAACGAAGATCATGGCATCCGGTCTCATCACTTCATGGGAAATAGATGGGGAAACAGTGAAAACAGTGTCAGATTTTATTTTGGGGAGGCTCCAAATAACTGCAGTTAGTGATTGCAGCCATGAAATTAAAAAACGCTTACTCCTTGGAAGGAAAGTTATGATCAACCTAGATAGCATATTGAAAAGCAGAGACATTACTTTGCCAACAAAGGTCTGGCTAGTTGAGGCAATGGTTTTTCCAGTGGACATGTATGGATATGAGAGTTGGACAGTGAAGAAAGCTGAGTGCCGAAGAATTGATGCTTTTGAACTGTGGTGTTGGAGAAGACTCTTGAGAGTCCCTTGGACTGCAAAGAGATCCAACCAGTCCATTCTAAAGGAGATCAGTCCTGGGTGTTCATTGGAAGGACTGATGCTAAAGCTGAAACTCCAATACTTTGGCCACCTCATGTGAAGAGTTGACTCATTGGAAAAGACTGATGCTGGGAGGGATTGGGGGCAGGAGGAGAAGCGGATGACAGAGGATGAGATGGCTGGATGGCATCACCGATCGATGAACATGAGTTTGGGTAAACTCCGGGAGTTGGTAATGGACAGGGAGGCCTGCCGTGCTGTGATTCATCGGGTCACAAAGAGTCAGACACGACTGAGTGACTGAACTGAACTGTCCTGTTGGGTCTCCTCCTTTACCCTTGGGTGTGGGTTATCTCCTCACAGTTTCTCCAGTGCCACGCAGCTGGTAGTCAGTAGTCTGAGGCACTGGCATACCTGACTTTGTTTGTCTTCTATCTTCCAGGGTTTTTTCCTTATTACCTGATGTCTAACTTCTTGAAAATCACCGCTTTATATATTTTTTTGTTCTGGATTTTGGCGACTGTGAAGAAAAACAGCACAATGCAAAGGAGAGAAGGATCAACAGGGAATAGATTATAGAGCTGGAAAGACAGCTCTGGACTTTCTGCGAGTGATAACTTGAAGAAACAATAAAGGCACTGAAGAAGTGAGCTTGAGGCCTTCTTGGAGAAGAACATTTGAGGAGAGAAATAGGCAAATTTAAGAAGACAGGAACATGATTATAATAGCCAGGATGTAAATATCTAAATATCCATCAACAGGATTGGATAAAGTAGATTTGGTCCATATATAGAATGGAATAACACTCAGCCATAAATGGAAACAAAATTGTTCCCTTTATGGAGATGTGGATAGATCTAGAGACTGTCATATAGGGTGAAGTAAATCTTAAAGAGAAAAAATATATAGGGTATTAATACATATATGTGGAATCTAGTAAAATGGAGTAGATGATCTTATTTGGAAAGTACAAATGGAGACATAAATGTAGAGAATAGACATATGGGTACCGAAGGGGAATGGGGGTGAATGGGATGGATTGGGAGATTTGCATTGATGAGGATATGTGTATATACATACACACACACATATATATATACTATTGATGCTATGCATAAAAAAGTCCAAGTTCGATGCATGATACTGGATGCTTGGGGCTGGTGTGCTGGGACGACCCAGAGGGATGGTATGGGGAGGGAGGAGGGCGGAGGGTTCAGGGTGGGGAACACATGTATACCTGTGGCAGATTCATTTTGATATATGGCACAACTAATACAATATTGTAAAGTTAAATAAAATAAAATTAAAAGAAAAATAGATAAGCAGTGACAACCTTCTGTATAGATCAGGGAATTCTACTGACTACTTTGTGGTGACCTAAATGGGAAGGCAATCCAAAAAAGGGGGGGTATATGTCTACCAACAACTAATTCACTTTGTTGTACAGAAGAATCACCCTGTGAAGCAATTATACTGCAATAAAAAAAATAGACAAATGAACAGTGATGCATGATTGGCCCCCTCCTCAGTGAACACGTGCAGGTCAGGGGGCCTGAGTCAGTTAAGGGGCCACGAAGACGAGCCTGGAGAGAGAGCCAGGCGCTCCAATCACAGGAGACTCGTAGGGAGGAAGCACTTTGGATTTCATTCTCTGTGCGATGAGACGTTATTGTAGGGTTTTTAGCAAGGGTGTACGTTTGGAAGCAGGAAATTTAACATTTTAAAAGCTCACACTAGTTGCTAAGTAGAAAACTGATCATAAGGGGTCAACAGTGGATTCCAATTTGGTAAGGGTAATAGCACTGGAGGTGATAATAAATAATTCAATTCTAGAATATTTTAAAGGGCATGCTGATAAGATTTGATAGAGAGAATGTGGGGTATGAGGCCAAGAAAGGAGTAAAGACGTATTCCTGAGATTTTGACCTCAGTGGTGGTCTCATTTCCTAAAAGAGAGAAGAATGTTGTCAGAGAGAATTAAATTACGTAATTTTGCGATGCAAGTTGAAATGTCAGGTTGGCAGTTGGAAATTCAAGTCTGGAGTTCACCAAGAGGTTAGAGATATTCTAGAATCATCAGTGTACATGGGGTATTGTGCAGGGGGCTCACTAGGAAGTGTGAGGCTTGGAGAAGTTCAAGTACTGAATGGTGGTGCATCTTCAACTTTAGAGGCTGGAGAATTGAGCTGAATCAGCAAGAGACCAAAATAGGAGCGCCCAGTAAAAATGAAAAGCCTGACACCCTGGAAGTCAAGCATAGAAAGCCTTCCAAGAAGTAGGGAGGGACTGGGACTTCCCTGGTGGTCCAGGGGTTAAGAATCGCCTTGTAATGCAGGGGACACCAGTTCCATCCCTGGTTGGGGAACCAAGACACATCCCATGGGTCCTCTAAGCTTGCACTCCAAAACAAAGATCCTGCCTGATGCGATAAAGATCCCGAGGCAGACAAATATAAAGAAAACAGAAAGAAGCAGGGAGGGAACAACCCTATTGAGTGTTACAGAGAAAGATAAAAACCGAGAATTGATATTAGATTATTCAATATGAAGGTCTTCAGGAATAGCTCATTTCTTATCTCACCAGCCTCAAATATTAAGGGTATTGCATTTATTAAATTAAATTCTGATGAGACTGAAGGTCTGTGATGTGCCCACGTTCTCTCTTCCTGAGTTTGGTTGAAAATTTTACTTATTTGTTTTTGTCTAAGTCAACAGGTAGCCTGTGCTTTCCATTCCCCCCTCACTGGCTTCTGGAAGGTCAGTGTGGAATTATGGGGGCCCTACCATCTGAGGGGTGACAAGAGACGTTCCTAGAAGGGCTGACCTAGTGGGGGGTGGGCTTGCCCTGTGCTCAGGGAATTATTGTCTATTGACCAAGACCTAAGAAGCCATTCAAAGTTTCTTTCTTTATTTTGGAATATCATCATACTCTATCACATCAGATCAGTCACTCAGTCGTGTCCGACTCCTTGCGACCCCATGAACTGCAGCACGCCAGGCCTCCCTGTCCATCACCAACTCCCGGAGGTCACCCAGACTCACATCCATCGAGTCAGTGATGCCATCCAGCCATCTCATCCTCTGTCGTCCCCTTCTCCTCCCGCCCCCAATCCCTCCCAGCATCAGAGTCTTTTCCAATGAGTCAACTCTTCGCATGAGGTGGCCAGAGTACTGGAGTTTCAGCTTTAGCATCATTCCTTCCAAAGAAATCCCAGGGCTGATCTCCTTCAGAATGGACTGGTGGGATCTCCTTGCCATCCAAGGGACTCTCAAGAGTCTTCTCCAACACCACAGTTCAAAAGCATCAATTCTTTGGCGCTCAGCCTTCTTCACAGTCCAGCTCTCACATCCATACATGACCACAGGAAAGACCACAGCCTTGACTAGATGAACCTTTGTTGGCAAAGTAATGTCTCTGCTTTTGAATATGCTATCTAGGTTGATCATAACTTTCCTTCCAAGGAGTAAGCTTCTTTTAATTTCATGGCTGCAGTCACCATCTGCAGTGATTTTGGAGCCCAGAAAAAGAAAGTCTGACACTGTTTCCACTGTTTCTCCATCTATTTCCCATGTAGTGATGGGACCAGATGCCATGATCTTTGTTTTCTGAATGTTGAGCTTTAAGCCAACCTTTTCACTCTCCACTTTCACTTTCATCAAGAGGCTTTTTAGTTCTTCTTCACTTTCTGCCATAAGGGTGGTGTCATCTGCATATCTGAGGTTATTGATATTTCTCCTGGCAATCTTGATTCCAACTTGTGTTTCTTCCAGTCCAGCATTTCTCATGATGTACTCTGCATATAAGTTAAATAAACATGGTGACAATATACAGCCTTGACATACTCCTTTTCCTATTTGGAACCAGTCTGTTGTTCCATGACCAGTTCTAACTGTTGCTTCCTGACCTGCATACAGATTTCTCAAGAGGCAGATCAGGTGGTCTGGTATTCCCATCTCTTTCAGAATTTTCCACAGTTTATTGTGATCTACACAGTCAAAGGCTTTGGCATAGTCAATAAAGCAGAAATAGATGTTTTTCTGGAACTCTTGCTTTTTCCATGATCCAGCAGATGTTGGCAATTTGATCTCTGGTTCCTCTGCCTTTTCTAAAACCAGCTTGAACATCAGGAAGTTCACGGTTCACATATTGCTGAAGCCTGGCTTGAAGAATTTTGAGCATTACTTTACTAGCATGTGAGATGAGTGCAATTGTGTGGTAGTTTGAGCATTCTTTGGCATTGCCTTTCTTTGGGATTGAGATGAAAACTGACCTTTTCCAATCTTGTGGCCACTGCTGAGTTTTCCAAATGTGCTGGCATATTGAGTGTAGCACTTTCACAGCATCATCTTTCAGGATTTGGAATAGCTCCACTGGAATTCCATCACCTCCACTAGCTTTGTTCATAGTGATGCTTTCTAAGGCCCACTTGACTTCACATTCCAGGATGTCTGGCTCTAGGTCAGTGACCACACCATCATGATTATCTGGGTCGTGAAGGTCTTTTTTGTACAGTTCTTCTGTGTATTCTTGCCACCTCTTCTTAATATCTTCTGCTTCTGTTAGGTCCATACCATTTCTGTCCTTTATCGAGCCCATCTTTGCATGAAATGTTCCTGAAAACCACTAGACCACTCAGGTATGACCTAAATCAAATCCCTTATGATTATACAGTGGAAGTGAGAAATAGATTTAAGGGCCTAGATCTGATAGATAAGAGTGCCTGATGAACTATGGAATGAGGTTCGTGACATTGTACAGGAGACAGGGATCAAGACCATCCCCCTGGAAAAGAAATGCAAAAAAGCAAAATGGCTGTCTGGGGAGGCCTTACAAATAGCTGTGAAGAGAAGAGAAGTGAAAAGCAAAGGAGAAAAGGAAAGATATAAACATCTGACTGCAGAGTTCCAAAGAATGGCAAGAGGAGATAAGAAAGCCTTCCTCAGCGATCAATGCAAAGAAATAGAGGAAAACAACAGAATGGGAAAGACTAGGGATCATACTCTATACGTATCCCCAAAGGCGCTAGGAATGCACAAGAACTAAAAGATACAGCTTGATAAAGAACATTCTCCTTTTCACTCCGTAAAAATACTACAGTCCATTCGTGACTAAAAACAGTAAGAAGGGGCTCCCCTTGTGCTCCAGTGGTTAGGATACCGAGCTTCCACTGTAGAGGACAGGGGTTTGATCCCTGGTGGAGGAACTAAATCACACATGCTGTGGGGAGCAAAGCAAAACAAGAAACCAGCAAGAAAAGAATTCAAAATAAAATAACTATCAAACCTGTGGTCTTGCTGTGCTTTTCTTTTTAACCTTAGATTAATTTTTATTTAACCACTGGAAAGGAATTTCAAGAGAAATGTTTCCTAAGAAGTTCATGGATATATTCAATGTTTTACACACACGGTTCAACATGTTGGTTTGATTTTAACTTTACACATGCAGTTGCCTCATTTAAGCTGCAGTCCATGGGGTTGCAGAGTCGGACACGACTGTGCGACGGAACAACAGCATTAAAGCTACCACATTCTTTGTGCCTGAGTTGACTTCTCGCAGCGCATCTTTTTTTCCCATCATTATCTAGGTGCCATCTCGGATGGCTTAAATAACCCATAAGTGATATAGTTTCTAAATGAAGCAAGCTTTGTTTTTCAGATATGGTAGCTTTGGAGAAAAAGTACTGTGAGAGCTTTGAAGGGTCAGAAAATGTGGGTGCTTGGTATAAATGTGCATTCCATCGGGTGTCAAGGGCCCAGCCCGTGGAGTTCTTCAACCACACGCACAGCTCCTAACCCATTAGAGGTGCAGGGAGCTAGCTGACCCACTTGAATGTCCTTCCTCCCAAACTTACAAAGAAAACACTCCAATTATCTGACTTGAAAGTGAATAAAGAAAGAAATGAGGAAGAAAAGTCAGTTGCTTTTCCACCGTATGACTTTGTAAGTTTGAAATCGATAGTACTGAAGAGATGGCAGGAGCCACGCTTTAAAGGACAGCTCTCAGCTTCTCTCAGATAAGAGGCAAGGGCCTAAGTCCAGAAAGAACCTCTCCCCTGCTTTATTAGGGCTCTGATTCTTTGTTCTTGTTTAGCCTCTAAGTTGTTTCCAACTCTTGTTACCCCATGGACTGTAGCCAACCAGGCCCCTCTGCCCTTGGGATTCCCCAGGCAAGAATACTGGAGTGGGTTGCCATGCCCTCCGCCAGGGGATCTTCCTGACTCAGGGATCAAACCCACGCTCTTGCATTGGCAGGCAGGTTCTTTACCACTGAGTCTCTGGTGGCTCAGATGGTAAAGAATCTGCCTACAATACAGGAGATCCAGGTTCCATCCCTGGGTGGGGAAGATCCCCTGGAGAAGGGAATGGCAACCCACTCCAGTATTCTTTCCTGGGGAATTCCATAGAGGAGCCTGGTGGGCTACAGTCCATGGGGTCGCCAAGAGCTGGACATGACCAAGCCACTGACATTTCACTTCTTCATTTGATTCTTAGCCTTGTTTTATGTTCCTCTTGGTGACGGCCAGTTTTATGTGTCAACTCGACGAGCCTTGGGGTGCCAGAGGAAATACGATTTCTGGGTGTGTCCGGGAGGATGACAGCTAACATTAGCACTGAGTGGGTATCTCAGTAAAGTTGATGCCCTGCCCCAGCATGTGTGTGCGAGGCTCATCAGTCCTGAGGGCCTGAGGGCCGAATAGAACGACGGACAGAGGAAATGGGAGTGCTCCCCTTGAACTGGGGCATCTCTTCTGCCCCCGGGCTGGGGTTTCCATTATGGGATTTTCCCTGGTTCCCAAGCCTGTGGGCTCAGACTGGATTGCACCACTCACTCTCCTGGGCCTCCAGCTTGCAGATGGCAGGTCACGGGGACTTCTCAGACTCTGCGATGGTGTAAGCCAATTTCTCTCTCTCTCTCATCCCTCCCTCCCTCCCTCTATTGCTCTCTCTCTCCCCACTTCCTCTCTCCACCCCCTCCCCCTCCTCTTCCCCTCTCCACCCCTCCCCCTCCTCTTCCCCCTCTCTCCTTCCCTTTCTCTGTCTGTGGGTTGTAAGTGCAATCATATGATATTTGCCTTTCTGACTTTTTTCACTTAGCATAATACTCTCAAGGTCCATCCATGTTGTCCCAAATGGTGGGATTGTATTTTTTTATGGCTAAGTAGCATTCAGTTGCATACATACACCTCATCTTCTCATCCATTCATCCATCCATGGACACTTAGGTTGTTTACATATTTTGACTGCTGTAAATAATGCTCTATGAACATTGGGCTGCATATAGCTTTTCAAATAAGTATTTTCACGAACCTGGTGCTAATTCAAGTTGGCCATGAACCCATATTGCTACCAAATAAAGCTGCTGTTTCATATGTTGCAAAACAGAGACATTGAAAAAGGTACATTTTTTTTCTTTCTTTAGAATCCTAATATACCCTTCCTTTGGGTCCTTGTCTTTTTCTGGGCTCCAAAATCACCGCAGATGGTGACTGCAGCCATGAAATTAAAAGACGCTTACTCCTTGGAAGGAAAGTTATGACCAACCTAGATAGCATATTCAAAAGCAGAGACATTACTTTGCCAACAAAGGTCCGACTAGTCAAGGCTATGGTCCTTCCTGTGGTCATGTATGGATGTGAGAGCTGGACTGTGAAGAAGGCTGAATGCTGAAGAATTGATGCTTTTGAACCGTGGTGTTGGAGAAGACTCTTGAGAGTCCCTTGGACTGCAGGGAGATCCAACCAGTCCATTCTGAAGGAGATCAGCCCTGGGATTTCTTTGGAAGGAATGATGCTAAAGCTGAAACTCCAGTATTTTGGCCACCTCATGCGAAGAGTTGACTCATTGGAGAAGACTCTGATGCTGGGAGGGATTGGGGGCAGAAGGAGAAGGGGACGACAGAGGATGAGATGGCTGGATGGCATCACTGACTCGATGGATGTGAGTCTGGGTGACCTCCGGGAGTTGGTGATGGACAGGGAGGCCTGGTGTGCTGTGGTTCATGGGGTTGCAAAGAGTCGGACACAACTGAGCGACTGATCTGATCTGATCTGATCTTGGGTCCTTGAGCATAACACATCAAATACAAGATGCTAAAATATCTCCAAATGTGCTGGTTCCTCCAACTGGACCTTCAGAAATGTACTTTGTTATTGGAGAATTTGAATTCAGTAGGGGCGCTTTGGGCTTCCCTGGTGGCTCAGACAGTGAAGAATTTGCCCTCAATGCAAGAGACGTGGGTTCGATCCCTGGGTTGGGAGGATCCCCTTGAGAAGGAAATGGCAATCCACTCCAGTGTTCTTACCTGGAAACTCCCATGGACAGTGGGGCCTGGTGGGCTACAGTCCATGGGGTGGCAAAGAGTCAGACACGACTGAGTGACTGAGCACATAAGGGATCTTCAGTGAGCTCTCCTGAGATAACTAGTCTGGATCTGCAGATCTGAGTGCTTTAATCAAGGGTAGAGAGCTTCCTTTCATGAAGGTTTTCATCTGGGTAAGGTAAGCTAGGCAGTGGGTACCAACAGCCTCAATGTCACAGAGACAGAAGAACCAAGTTTGCTTCTTGCTCCTACTGCAAGGGTTGGCAGGGGGTCTTTCTCCGCAATTGCAGTCTACTCAGCGATTAGATATGGTTCTGTCTCCAGGATCGCCTGCCACGGGAAAGGAAACTCAATGAACCATACCCCGGATCTTAATGCTGCCACTCAGAAGTCACACGTTACTGGTGCTCAAAGTTTATAGGGACAAGCAAGCAAGAGGGAAAAGCTACTCAGAGCAACAAAAAGCATGTGGTGGTTCCCAAGGCTTCTGGCTGGGTCACCGCACCATGGTTAGAGACAGAGCTGCCAGGGTCTGGGGCTGTAACAGCTCCAGGGTTAATGATCCAAGGCCAGGAACGCAAGTCAGGAAGTGCTCCAACAAGGGGGACCCAAGGTGAGGCTTAGCTGGGTAAGTGCAAACTTCTGAGCCATAACAAAAAGATTAGCTAGACAGAGAGCCAGGCTTTCTCGAGTCTCTAGAATGGATACCTAGAGCTTTCCTTCTCTGTCTGACATTTATTTGAATGTTAATTCCAATGGACACAGAATGCCTAGTTCTTTCTGTGTGTGCTTAGTTTCTCAGTCTTGTTTGACTTTTGTGACCTCATGTAAGGTAGCCCACCAGGCTCCTCTGTCCCTGGGATTTCCCAGGCACGAATACTGGAGTGGGTGGCCATGTCCTCCTCCAGATGATCTTCCCAGCCCAGAGATCGAACCTGCGTATCCTGTGTCTCATTCGTTGCAGGAGGATTCTTTGCGCACAGGAGCCACCTGGGAAGCCCCTGGTTCTCTAGAGCCTCCTCATTTTAACGTTCAGTTCCTGACCTCAAAGATCTTCAAACCAGGGAGATTCCAACACTTCCAAGTTGTTTCATCATCTTATAGAAATGGACACTTGATTTTACTGTGTATTTCATTTCCACCAGACATTTTATATGAAAGCAGTTTAGCTCTGTTATCGATCTAGAGGTGAGGTGTTGGGTATTCTTTGAAAACTTTCTCTCTGCTAGACATTTAATACATGCATTATGCTATGCTATGCTAAGTCACTTCAGTCATGTCCGACTATGTGACCCCATGGACGGCAGCCACCAGGCTCCCCAGTCCCTGGGATTCTCCAGGCAAGAATCACGTCAAGCCTGTGGATTTGTCATGAGAAATTTGATGCTTGGAGACTGTTTACCAACAGCTCACCGCACTCAAAGCTCATGCATCACATGTTGTACCTAGGTGCTCTCACTTCATTCTCACAACCACCTTCCCTGGTGGCTCAGTTGGTAAAGAATCCACCTGCAATGCAGGAGACCCCGGTTCGATTCCTGGGTTGGGAAGAGTCCCGGAGAAGGGAAAGGCTACCTACTCCAGTATTCTGGCCTGGAGAACTCCACGAACTGTATAGTCATGGGGTCACAAAGACACAAAGAGTCGGACACAACCACCCTAGGTAACTATAAAAAGGTTAGTAACTTTGCCAACAGTCACAAAGCTAAAATAGAGAGGAGTGGATTTTGGACTGAGTTTGTGTTTGGAGACCCATTCCATTATGCCAAGCTGCTGCTGCTGCTGCTGCTAAGTCGCTTCAGTCGTGTCCGACTCTGTGCGACCCCATAGACGGAAGCTCACCAGGCTCCCCGTCCCTGGGATTCTCCAGGCGATACTGGAGTGGGTTGCCATTTCCTCTCCAATGCATGAAAGTGAAAGGGAAAGTGAAGTCGCTCAGTCGTGTCCGACTCTTGCGACCAATGGACTGGAGCCTACCAGGCTCCTCCGTCCATAGGTTTTCCAGGCAAAAGTACTGGGGTGGGGTGCCATTGCCTTCCCCATTATGCCAAGCTATTGTTTGTTAAAAAGAGATTCTAAACTAAGAACAACTTTTAAAAAAAAAAAAAAATCTAGTTTAACATATCACATGCTGTTGATTAAGATTTCAGTTAAGTTGGACTCATACAACTATATCCATGGCTAACCTGCCCTCCACTTACTATTATTCTTTTTTAGCCTAAATTGACACTTGAATGTACTACCCGCTACCAGCAAGGATTAATTTATGATAGAAAATCCTACGCACTGTCATTTCAAGCATGAAGGTATTTATTGCTTTCTTAACAAGAAGATTGGAGTTGATTTATCAAAATCCTGGATTGGTATTTTGTAATTCTGTGGGGCTTCTTAATGCTGCCACCTAGAAATGATGCTTCATATTCATCATGTTTTATGGACCCAGGCAAGGGTCATGGCAAGCTTCCCAAGTGGTGCTAGTGGTAAAGAATCTGCCTGCAACGTGGGAGGTGTAATGAGATGCGGGTTTGATCCCTGAGTCGGGAAGATCCCCTGGAGGAGGGCATGGCAACCCACTCCAGTATTCTTGCCTGGAGAATCCCAAGGACAGAGGAGCCTGGTGGGCTACAGTCCTTGGGGTCGCAAAGAGTCAGACACGACTGAAGTGACTTAGCACACACGCAAGACTCATGGCAGCTTGAGTAGAGACAATGAGACACATCACTAAAGCTGATGATTCCTGGCTCACACGTCAGAGGGCATGGGTGGAAGGCAAGGGGGGATTTAAGGAAGAGCAGAGGAAAGAGGGAGGCAGAGAGGCAAGAAGCATGTTTTCTGGGAGCCTACCCAGCAGGAGGGTGATTCCTAAATCCACATTGCAATCCCTGCATCTGAGGGAGCTTGAAGGATGGAAGTACCTGTTTGTTTCAAAATGTATCGGGGGTGGTAATTGTCTAGAATTTGTTGTGGGTGATGAAAAAGAGAGAAGTTAGCTTAACCAACTCTGATTATCCCCGTCATCCTAGCCACAGTCCAATGATTCCAAATCATTTTATTTCTATTCAGCCCTGAAATTCATCCTGTTACCTGGTTTCAATATCACATCTATCCTTTAATTCAAAATTTAAAACTCCTGTCATCCCTTTTACCAATGAATTCTTCTGGTTTGGTTCCTGCATTAAAGTGCCATGAATTAGACTTCTAATTTTTTTTTTTTTTTTACAAACATTCCAAATTTGAACCTTTCGACCTTTACCTCTCACTCCCACGCCATGCCCACCACCACAGTCAAGGCGAGGACGTCAAGTCTACACTGCGTTTGCAGCCTGCCCCTTCCCCCCGCCTCACTCTGACAGCCCTTATTTTCAGGCACCATCCTTTCTCATGTTGCCCACAGCAACGGCATCCGACTGTTTCTTTCACTTTCATTCTAGATTCCCTACAAGACACTGTCTGCAGAGTCCTGGGAGATTTAAAAAGTGTAAATCAGATTATGTCGCTGTCTGCCTAAAACTCTTAATGACCTTCCTGTTGTTCTGCTCTCAAATCCCTCCTCAGGGACCATACCTCGCCAGACTGCGAACTTCTCAAGGAAAGGGGCTGGAGCTTTGTTCACATCTTACATAGCAAGCCAGGGCCGTGCCTCCTATATTGTATGTGTTTGTGTGCAGGTGCGTATATTAGACGAACGCATGGATGACAGTACTTCAAGTAATTGTCAGCAGAATATATAAACTGTCTGTAGTAAACATTCTCTTGAACGAGTTCTTCCCTTTCATGGAAAGGCTATTCCAAGGGCCTCTTTGCAATAGTATGCGGATAACAGGGGCTTCCCAGGTGGCACTAGTGGTAGAGAAGTGGCCTGCCAATGCCGGAGATGTAGGAGACATGGGTTCGATCCCTGGGTCAGGAAGAGCCACTGGATGAGGACTTGGCAACCCACTCCAGTAGTCATGCCTGGAGAATCCCCTGGACAGAGGAGCCTGGCGGGCTATGGTCCATAAGGTCACAAAGAGTCGATGCAACTGAAGTGACTTGGCATGTGGATAACAGGATAGTGTAGCAATGAGACAAGATAGTATTGCTTGACCTAATTCACATTCGTACTGAGATAATGAGTTTATGAACACATGTCCAACTAATAGGCTAATTTCAGTTCTGCTGTTTTACAGGGTCTTCAACTGCAAGCATCAAAATTTTGTCAAAAGCTGTTACTCAGATCCATCATTTTACCATCTTGAGATGATGCTTCGAACCTATTCTTCAAACATTCGAAGACATAAAGCTAATACCACAACTAGTCGGGCAGAAAGAAGCCTCGACTATGAGATAATACACCCAGTTTACTAAACAGTTTAACCTGCTCATAAACATAACTACTGTGTACAAGGGCTGTGCTGTGTGCTTAGTTGCTCAGTGGTGTCCGACTTCTGCAGCCCCATAGACTGTAGCCCGCCAAGCACCTCTGTCCGTGGGATTCTCCAGGCAAGAATACCAGAGTGGGTAGCCATTTCCTTCTCCAGGGGATCTTCCCAACCCAGGGATGGAACCCAGGTCTCCTGCATTGCAGTCAGACTCTTTACCGACTAAGCTATGAGGGAAGCCCACTATCTACAAATAGTATGAAAATTTAACAGCAATGTTTTCCTGTATTAGTTTCCATTTATTCTCACCTGATTATGACTGAGAATTGTAGTTAGGAGCAATTGGTGCAATTTTCTTGCTCCGGACTCTTCTGACGATTGTCTTCTGTTGACACTCTCTGCCCATCTTCTGCTCTTACTCTGAGCTATACCCCGTGTGAAGCCCAAACAATTCACCTGGGTGGTAATTTACCTCAGAATTGCTGCACTAATTAGAGATGATCCCCGTCTCTCCACACTCACTCCAAAGTCAATCTTTTTCAGTTCAGTGTTTTAATTGATCGTCAATCCCACTGTTAAAGTTCTGCAGTTTCTGTTCATGTTTGGAACCTCACAGATCCAGGCAATAAAATCCCTCCAGTCGCTGTGGCCGGTTACATAATGCCTGCAAGCAAAAACTTGCTTTCCTTTCTAAATCTGCACAGCAAGAGAGGTTTTGCAGAGACAGACATTCATTTCTGACTGCTATCCTGAAGAGTCTCTCCAGTACTACTCAGTACTGAGAAATTCATCTTACTTTGTTTCACCTTATGCACCACTAAATTCATATTCTGCACCCCACCTCTGCTCCTACTAACAATTAATCAATAATATATAAATAATTAAACACTATCTGCTTGTTGTTCACTGGGATCTTATTACTTTTTTTATACTCTATTGTGATTTATCATGTATAATGGCTTCTTCCCTGGTAGCTCAATGGTAAAGAATCTGCCTTCAATGTAGGAAACGTGGGTTTGATCCCTGGGTCAGGAAGATCCTCTGGAGTAAGAAATGGCAACCCATTCCAGTGTTCTTGCCTGGAAAATTGCATGGACAGAGGAACCTGATGGACTGCAGTCCTGGTGGTCGCAAAGAGTTGGACACGACTTAGCAACTGAACACACTGTACAATGATAACAGTATCCTGTAAAATGCAATGATTAATGCAAAAATATCACTGCATTTTTAAGCATAACTATGTCTTTTGATTCTTTATTTGTCCATCTTTGTGATTATTTTACTTGTCCCATATCAAGTCCTCTTCTTTCCACCAGAGTTCTCCTTGTATATTCTAGCAAATGGCCCTTATTTAAAGTTCATGTGTCAAGGATCAAGCTAAAATGCAACGGGCAAACTCTATTTTAATTGCTTACTTGAAAAAAAATCAGAGTACTCAGTTGCAATTATAGCTATAGTTTTAATTTATTTTTTTATTTATAGTTTTCATAAAATTAAAATGCACTTACTTAAAAACATTTCTTAAAATATACCTTGTGTACTACTGGAATAAAGACCACATGAATTGATTTAATTTTGAAGAGCTCTATGTGGTGTAACTTGTTGGTTGTTGGCCTGGCAATATTTCCTTACTAAAATCCTAAGCCCCTCAGATCCCTGTTATTTAGTCACAAGTGAATGATTGAAAATGGGTTCACCTTATCTCACAGCCCAGATTCCCTGGAACATGTGGCAGCACAGAGGATCTGGACTTGGTCAGGAAAAATGGGAAGGTGTCATGAAGGGAGCAGCAGGCAAGTGCTAGAGAGAAAATCGCATTCTTCTCGACTATGAAAAAAATCCACTTACCCTGAAAACACTCATGAAAAATGAAACACCCTGGCTTCTGACTGAACAGGTTTCTCTCCATTTCATCTCTATCAAGATATTTGGCAAAATTTAAAAAAATTAAGTATATGAGTCTTCCTTTCCTAGAGAAAATGGCAAAATCTATGACACTTGTCTTTGAAAAACCGATGATCAGTAAAATCGAAATCTTTAAAAAAAAGGGAGGAACGTTTTCTTTTGGAAAACAGCAAAGCCATCTGATTCTGTGCCCATGGTTTCTCGTAGTAAATGTTCAGTAGTCTTACAATTCCCGAACATAATAAAATGACAAACAGTTACTCCCTGTAACATTAAATCAATGGTTCTAATCAAGGGGTTGGAGAAGCAAATGGCAACTCACTCCAGTGTTCTTGCCTGGAGAATCCCATGGACAGAGGAGTCTGGCGGGCTACATACAGTCCATGGGGTCACAACGAATCAGACCTGACTTAGCGACTGAACAATCAGGGGCTAATACTACCTCCAGGGAACACTTGGCAACGTCTGGAGACGTTCTTGGTTGTCATGCCAAGAGTGGTAGTTGCTGTAACACCCAGTGAGTAAAGCCCAGGGCTTGTGCTGAACACCCAGACCCCCCAGGAAAGACCCCACGGCCAAGAGTTAGCCCACCACCAAAACGTAAATAAGAAGAGCCCCGTCAGCTTGAGCACAGTCTACGGTGTGAAGCAAGTCAGGCCACCGTGACGCATCTGCAGAAAAGGTTCAGTCTTTCTCAGAGCTCAGTCTTTCTTTTTCAGAGCTATCTAAATTTCCTGCGGTCAGCGTCCAGATGAAAAGCTGCTCAGACTGACTAAAAGCCTGATAAATAGGAAATAACGTGGCGGCGGGGACAGGGCAGGGGGTATTGTGGAGACTTGGGTAAGAAAGCAGCCCTCTGAGCTGCCTTTTGAAGGAGGAAAAAAAGGAAAACCTGCCTCTGGCGCTCTGTTTGCTGCTCATTAGCTTCCCCAGTGGCCTCCGCGCTCTTTACAAGAGCAGCTTCCTCTGGGGGGCCGCGGGGCGGCGAGGGGGCGCTCCCGGGAGGGGAGCGGGCGGGCGGTTTGCAAGTCTGAGGAATACAAATCTTTGAGGTGACTAAATTAAAACCATGCTATGAAGCCATAAACTCACTACCGAATCTGTGGCCTCGGGTCAGGATCGCTGCAGGAGACCCCCGTCCTCAGTGTGCGCGCTTGTTAACATTTTCTGTAAGGACGAGCGGCCCCGGGCGAAGCCCGCTCCGAGCAGGACCCCCAAGCCCACATCAAAAATGACCACAGGCGGGCCGGGGCCACGGGCCTGGTGGGAGGGTCACCCGGCGCGGGGGTCCGGTCCCGCACACCCCGGGGGAGCGGCCCCGACCCATGTAAATGTGCGCTTTCATTGAAAATCACTTCGGGTTAGACAAAGCCCATTCTTCCGCACTTGAAAAGCTTCCCGGTTTCTGCAATTCATTTTGTGTGCGAGATGGAGATTTTCCACGGACCCCAGAAGAGCCCGGTGGAGACAATTCCTGTGCGGGTTTCACCCGCACCGCGCGGCCCGGGAGATGCAGGAGTCCCTCGGCCCCCTGCCCTGACACAGCATCCTTCCGCGCCCCTGCGCCCCTCGGGGGACCACGCTTCCGCGCTGCGGGAGCAGAGGAGAAAGCCCTCCATCCTTGGCTGAGACGAGTTCAAAGCGGTTTTAAGCCGATGCTAGGTAAAAGAGAGTCTTCTGTTTCTTCTGTATTTTATTTACTTTCTACAATTCCTAACACCCAATCCAGTGGTTGTTGTCAACTGGGTCCTAGTTTGCCCCCTCCATCTGCCCACCTCCTACACCCAGAACATTTGGAGACATTCTTGGTTGTTGCAACTGGGAAGTCTTGCTGGCATCCAGTGTTAAGAGGCCACGAATTCGGCTGAACATGGTGCCGTGCTCAGGAAAGGCCCTCATGACGAAGAACCACCCAAGCATAAGACCAATACTGTCAAGACTAAGGAACCTGGCCTGATCCGATGCCAAGAACTTAACGCCAAGGGACGTCCTTGGCGGTCCAGTGGTTAAGACTTCTGCGCCTTCAATGCAGGGGAGGTAGGTGCCATCCCTGATCAGGGAACTCTGATCCAACATGACATGTGGCACAGATAAGAAAATAAGAAAAAAAAGAAAAAGAAGAAGACATAGGTGGGATCCAACACTTGTCTTTATTGAACTATTAATGTGTCAAGTAAATTGTCCATCTACTCAAGGAAACTCAGCGATTATACTGAGAGTCAAAAGATTTTGCTTCCAACCTTTTGAGCTTTCAAAGATAATAATAGATCTTGAATATGAAATGAGTCCAACTGAAACCTACTCAGACACACCCCTTTAAAAATACCTCTTTGCTCAAAATAGAAAATCAGCTTTATTATAGTAAAGCTATGTAATAAGTAATAAAATAAAACCCTAGAATAAATAATAATTTATTATTTAATAAATTATTAAATTTATTAAGTTAAAGTAATAAAACCTAAGTAATGAATAAAACCCTAGAATACCAATCTCATTCTATAAACAGCGTGATCGCAGGAGCTTATAAATGAAAGTTATCTTGTGTAAAGCAGATATGGCTGTTTTAACTATAATGTCAGAAGGTCACATTTAAATCCCTTTATATCATAAACATTGTGTTAGACTTAAAAGTCTCAAAGGCTTCAAATAACCCTAGATAATGATAACTTTAGGACACCTAGTTAAAACCTCAAAATCTCATTTATTATTGCTTGAAACTATAAGTGAATAGCATATGAGTTTGTTTTTGTTGTTTTCTTTTTTTTAAAAATCATCTGCCTCCATTTTCATATTGCAAGACCAAGCATAAGAAAGCAAAAATGTCGAAATGAAAATTACTTAGGAAGAGACATATTCTAAATCATTTTGTGTTAAGTTCTGTAAAGTGTTTCTTGGGCCAAACTGAGGGTCTTGACCCTATGAAATGTTAAGCTCGGCCTCTGTGACTGGGCTCACGGTGAACTATTATGTAAGTGCAACATTTTGCTATCACTGAGGTGGTCCGCATTAGCTATGGGACGTACTGTTCAAAATGTGTATTTTGTGTAATTCATCCCACTTTTGGCATTTTCTTACATTTAAGCGTTTACATTTTCTATTTGGAAGTGCGAAAGTAAACGAGGCACATTTGGGGGGCACAGCTTCTTTTTCACCAAATAAATAAAATCTTTGTGCTAACGGGAAATGTACTTGGCCGTTTTCAGGTCTCTGCAGGTAGACGCACGTTACTCAATACAGTATTTAAAATCCTCAGAGCTGTCAAATCAACGCTGGCCACATTGCGTAAAATAGACGTCACCTGTTGTGAGAGCTGAAGAACCTTGTTCGTACTAATCGACTTGTTATCACAGACTTTTAAGACACATTGTGCCGTTCAGTGGATTTAGGGGCAGTCTCTGAATCTTGATAACCGGCTGTTTTCATATACCAGATCAGCACTGTGAACACCTCCACACCAAGTGCTGTCATCCATGAAGAGACAAGAGCCATTCCAACCAAGTCGGATTAAATGAAAAAGAGAATTCTAAACTTTTTGTTTCAGGTGGTTCCTAGAAATGGCACTCCAGAAGTGTGAGTCAGCTTCTAGATCAGATGATAGTTGTTGTTCAGTCGCTACATCTTGTCCAACTCTTCACGACCCCATGGACTGCAGCACGCCAGGCTTCCCTGTCCTTCACTGTCTCCCAGAGTTTGCTCAGATTCATGTCCATTGAGTTGGCAATGCCACCCAACCGTCTCATTCTCTGCCACCTTCTTCTCCTCCTACCTTCAGTCTTTCCCAATATCAGGGTCTTTTCCAATGAGTCAGCTCTTCACATTAGATGGCCAAAGTATTGGAGCTTCAGCTTCATCCTCAGTCTTTTCAATTAATTTTCACTGTTGATTTCCTTTAGAGTGGACTGGCTAGATCTCCTTGCAGTCCAAGGGACTCTCAAGAGTCTTCTCCAGCACCAAATCTGAAAGTATCAGTTCTTTGGCACTCAGCCTTCTTTATGGTCCAACTCTCACATCCATACATGATTACTGGAAAAACCATAGGTTTGACTAGACGGACCTTTGATGGTAAAATGATGTCTCTGCTTTTGAACATGCTGTCTAGGTTTGCTGTAGTTTTTCTTCCAAGGAGGAAGTGCTTTTTAATTTCATGGCTTCGGTCACTATCTACAGTGATTTTGGAGCCCAAGTAAATAAAATCTCTCTCTGTTAGCCCTCAGTCATGAGCTTGTGGAGATCAGGCCTGGGCTCCAGTGGCCTCTGTGTACAATGAAAAGCGCTGCCAACTCATCTCCTTACACATTTGCCTTAGAAATTTCATCCTTTGAAAATAAGATGACCATTTGGAAGAATTATCTCAAATTTGGTGGAATTACTGCCATTGTTTCTGTTGTTATATATCCACACAGTTGATGTCTAGCAGATGATCACAAAACTTAAAACTCTTATAATGGTTAGTTTAAGAAAATGTTAATATTTGAAGTTTTTGGACTTCTGTTGTTTAGGACTTTCTCCCTATTTATGTTTTTGAACAAGAATTCTTACAGTTATTATTTTATAATATCATGAATTCATAATGAATTACCTGGTATTATCAAACAGAGCGCTGCTGCTTGAAAATCACTGGATGCTATTCCATGGTAATGAGGAAATAAAGACAAATAAACCCCAAAAACACAAATTAAAAAAAAAAAAAGAGAGAGAGAGAGAGAGAGACCCTGAGGAGGTTTCAGCCTGGTTGAAGAGAGCCCCTACTGAAACAAGTAGTGAAATTTGTTGAATCACCAAAGTTCTTTTATGAACACAACAGCATGGTAAATCAAGCGCGTGGTTTACAGAGGCCTCGCTCATTACCCATCACACACCCCCCACCATCCCAAGAGGAACTGGCGGCTGGCCTGACTGTGGCCCCGCCGGCTCCAGGGGACCCAGCCCCCATTTTTGTTTTGGACCACTGCCTATTTTCATCACTCATTGGAATTCAAGGTGGAAGACTGGAGTAGGCCCATGCTCTTTACCTACCAGAGCCTGAAAAATTACTGGATAAGGATAGCCTCCATCTCCTGTCACCCTGTTTTTTCAGCTTCTGTGGCACATATACTTTGTGCAGGGCAAGGAAAATCTTGGAGGGAATTCCTATGAAGAACAGACAAGGCTAAGGTTCTAACCTTCGAAGGTCAATTGGTGAAGCTGCTATGGAGAACAGTATGTAGGCTCCTTAAAAAATGAAAAAAAGAGCTTCCATACGATCTAGCAATCCCACTGCTGTGCATGTATCTAGATAAAATTATAATTGGAAAAGATACATGGACCCTATGTTCACAGCAGCACAATGGTGACAAATAGCCAAGATGTGGAAGCAGCCTAAATGTCCATCAACAGATAAATGGATAAAGAAGGTATGGTATGTATAAACAACGGAATATTACTCAACCATAAAAAAGACTGAAATAATGTCATTTGCAGCGACATGGATGGAGCTAGAGATTATCAGCTAAGCAAAGTAAGTCAAAAAAGAAAGACAGGTACCATATGACATCACTTTTATGTGGAATGTAAACTACGACAGAAATGAACTTTGAAATAGAACAGACTCATAGACTCATAGACACAGAGAGTAGACTGGTTGCCAAGGGGAGGGACGGACTGGGAGTTTGGAACCAGCAGATGTTGGTGCTGCTGTTGTTCAGTCGCTCAGTCATATCCGACTCTTTGCAACCCCATGGACTGCAGCACACCGGGCTTCCCTGTCCTTCACCACCTCTCAGAGCATGCGCAAACCCACGTCCATGGATACCATTCAGCCATCTCATCCTCTGTCGTCCCCTTCTCCTCCTGCCCTCAGTCTTTGTCAACATCAGGGTCTTTTCTAATGAGTTGGCTCTTCACATCTGGTGGCCAGAGTATTGGAGCTTCAGCTTCAGCATCGGTCCTTCCAATGTATACTCAGGGTTGATTTCCTTTAGGATGGACTGCTTTGGTCTCTTTGCTGTCCAAGGGACTCTCAAGAGTCTTCTTCAGTGCTACAGTTCTATATTATATACAGAATAAATAAGCAATAAGGTTCTACTGGGAGTTATAGCCAATATCCTTAATAAAACATAATGAAAAAAAAAATATTCTGGTCACCTTCAGCAACCTCACAGTAAGTCTGCAAAGCTTAAGGCCTCCTGAGGGTGGGTGGAGGCCGAGTCACTGCTCTCCTGTCATCTCTGAGGCTCCCAAATCCATTCCTTTCTAGTCTCTGAGTCCAGATTCTGCTCATTCCTCCACCTTCAGTAAAGCCCCACCCAACACAAAGGAGGAGGCCGTGAGCGCAGGGCCCTCGGGGATTCTGGTGGGCGCAGGACGTGCCTTTTCACTCTGCTGCTGATACTTGTCCTGGCTGCTCTTCCTGTGTCTCTGCATCCCCCAACCCACCTGGGGTTGTGCTCACTGAACTTTCCTCTTATTTTAATTCAGAGTCTTTTAGAAACAAGGATGTTGGAGAAGGGTTTTCATTATCTTCCGCTGCATAGACTCACATTTTTATAATAATATGAAAAAATGGCCCAGAAGTAGTGATTTTTTTCATTTTTGCTGGAATACTTTTAGTATATAGGAGAAAAAATTTCACCTGCACTTTCATAATTGAAAGTCCTGAACTCCTAAAAATATTCTGTTGAAAGAAAGTACAATTGTAATGATCACATTATTTTCTTTTCAGCTGGTGCTATTTAAATGTGTGAAATAAATTATGTGTAAGAAAAGCAGATGTATTGGAGAACTGTTTTCTGACAGGCTTTCAGTTGGATGTCAAGAATTTAGGTCATTTGGGTAGCTGAATTTCTTATTACTTGGCAGGGAATTTTTTTAAAAAATTATTTTCCCCTAAGAAAATGTGGTGGCTATTTTTGGAAAGTGCCTACTTTCTTTTGAAAACCCTGTCTTGGGAACATACATAAATTCACAGTTAGTCTTCCAACCTTTTTTTGCTCCTGTTTTATTTCTCTGCTTCCTCTCACAGCAAGAGCTTACAGGTTTCATGATTTGGTGGGTCCTCTTTATCAAAAAGAATACAGAAACTTCTTACTTTTGCCAATTTTATAAACATATATGACCATGTAAACACCTTCTTAGGTCCTTGCAAGGGGCCCTTTAAGCCAGAGGCCCTGAAGCTCCCACCCAGTAGCTTCAAGTTACCGTCACTTCTGCTTTCTTCCTTCCTTTCTTTTTTTAAGATTTTTTTTTTTTTTAATGAGAGTCATTTTTCAAGTTTTTATTGAATTTGTCACAATAATGCTTCTGCTTTATGTTCCGGACTTTTGGCCATGAAGCATGTGGGATCTAGCTTCCCAACCAGGGATCAAACATGCACCCCTTGCATAGGAAGGCAAAGTCTTAACCACTGGGCTACCAAGAAGTCCCCAGTGTATTCACTTCTGCTTTCCTTCTTTCTGAACTCTGGATCACTGGGCTTTAATACCTCCCTTTATTTCTTCTATGTGAGAGAGTGTTCACATGGAGGACACTTACCCGGCTCCAGAAAGGTACTGGGAGATAAACAAATAATTCTGATGTCAGGAATGTGCTTCCTGGGGTCCAGGCTCAAGACTTAGCTCTCTCCATCTCCTTTCCCCTCCTAGCACAATCCACGTCTAGGTAGTGATTCACTCAGTTGGCGGGGACCAGACATCAGAGAAGTCTAGCTACAAAGATGAGGTTCTTTATCTTGGAATATGCTTTAAAGTCTCAGGAGGGTCAGTGCTAGATTCAACCCTACTGTGCATTTGGCAAATATAAATAAGAACAAAATCATCTTCGAATTCAGAAGCCCTCTCCACAAAGTTCGTAGGGAACAAAAGCACTTCTGTTCTTGAATAAGCCTTCATTCAGATCCATGGACCACAGGTAATCTACTAAGAGATTGAAAAGACAAAAGGAAAGGAAAAAAAACCCTTATGGATTGATATAGTCAGGTGGATACAATCCATTATATACATATTTTCCAGACTTGAAATAAAGAATAACTAGCCTTCAAGTAAGAAAACTCGACTGCTGCTGCTAAGTTGCTTCAGTCGTGTTCAACTCTGTGCGACCTCACAGACGGCAACCCACCAGGCTCCCCTGTCCCTGGGATTCTCCAGGCAAGAACACTGGAGTGGGTTGCCATTTGACAGTCACTCATAATTCATCCAAACTTTACTTTGGAAATTGGTGTCACCATCTATGTTAGCTTATTGGCTTTATCCAGAGAAGAAACAAATACTTAAAATTTTTATGATGGAGTGGCTCAGACTGTAAAGACTCTGCCTGCAATGCAAGAGGCCGGGGTTCAGTCCCTGGGTCAGGAAGATTCCCTGGAGAAGGGAATGGCAACCCACTCCAGTGTTCTTGCCCGGAGAATTCCATGGACAGAGGAGCCTGGCGGGCTAGAGTCTATGGGATCTCAAAGAGTTGACAACTAAGAGACTTTTATTTTCAGTTTTCAATTTTGAACCTGGAGCAAGGTATCCACTGCAGTTGGATTTCTGCCTTTCCATGGACACTGGGAGATGGGGCGCTCCCTCCCATGAAGTTACATTTCAAAAACTCTCCCAAGTGCTTGGGAGCCCAGTCCTGGTCACAAAGCTGACAAAAGCTTTCTATCTTGTTTCCAAAAGGATGTGTGCACACATGTTAAAGAGAGGAGAACGCACTTAAAATTACAAATTTTCCAAGGTCAATGCTTTAAGAAAAATGAGGGGAGAGAAATCTTTCCCCTTACTTTCAACAGGGAGAATTAAACTTCTTATTTTTAATTTTTCCTCCCATAAAGTCATAGATGGAAACTTCAGGTCACTGAAGGAATTTTTGTTACAACTGTCTAATGAATTGTCTTTGTGTGACGACTTGTCTTAATGAGTTTGCCTTGACTGGATAAAATGTTGTTTATCTTGAATTTTTTTTTTTCATACAATCTCTTTACAGTAGTATTTTGATGTTGAAAACCAAGTTAATTATTATTATTTTCTGCCATTTGTGATGATCTTTCTTGATTGGCCCCATCCTGTGCCTGTAACTTTCTAGCTATGGAAAAAAAGGACCCAGGAGCCAAGTGTCACTCAGGCTGACGAAGTCCGTGCTTTCTACCCCTGCTTTGACTTTCCTCTGCTGTGTAAGATTCTGCAAGATGTTTTTCTGCACAGAGTTCCCTATCCACTCGAGAAAGGCATAAAACCCATTTAATTTTAAAACTGTTGCCATTAGGCTCCTGCCTTTAGAAATACAGGGCTTCTGTTGTGGCTCAGACAGAAAGAATCTGCCTGCAATGCCCGAGACCTGGGTTTGATCCCTGGGTCAGAAAGATCCCCTGGAGAAGGGAATGGCTACCCACACCAGTGTTCTTGCCTGTAGAATTCCAAGGACAGAGGAGCCTGGTGGGCCACAGTCCTGGGGCTTGCAAAGAGTTGCATACGACTAAGTGACTAACACTTTCACTTTTAGAAATACAATTATTATGTGATTAAAAAGTGCATTGCCTATTTCTTAAACTATGCATTTTAAACCTCTCTATAACAATTCAATATCTTTGGTCATCATTTCCTCTTTAAACTCGACTGGTAGCATGGAAAGGAGTCTTGGGAATGCTTAGTGCACGCTTCTTGCCTTGCAGTTGAGGAAGCAGTGGCCACAGAAGCAGAAAGACTCGTCCTTAGGGAGGATCTAGACACAGCTAGTCTGGTTCTCCTCTCACTTCTCCGTCTCCTCCAGAAGCTGCTCTGTACTTGGCAAGAAGTGTGCATCAGGCAAGCTTTGCTTTTGCTTTTATATGTGTCCTTCTTTTCACCTAATGGCTCATAGAATCAACCCTATATGAGAAGGAAGACCGTGAATTTAAGGGCAATATAGCCTGGATTTGAATCTTTGCTCTTTTACCTCCTATCAACATGTAAACATGTTACACTGATCTTAAACCATTTAAAGGGTTTATGAACCCCAAATGCTGTTAGAGATGAAAAAGGTGATATAAATGAGTAAAGTTAGTGGTGAAGGACAGTAGTGGACATCGAAAATCAAAGACCTAAGCGTTCATCTCAAGAAACTACAAATAGAGTAGCAAATCAAACCGAAGTAACACCTAAGAAAGGAAGAAATAAATATAAGAGCAAAATCATCAATTAAATAAAAAATAAATATAAGTGAGAAAATTAACAAAATTTTCAAATTGGTTCTTTGAAAAGATTAGTATATATTTAGCAGAAGTAATTAGGACAGGAGAGAAACAAAGATAAAATACTGACACCAGTAAGTTTTAAAAATGATATCACTATTGAACTTGTGAATATTAAAATTTGTGTCCAGTTTTATTGAGGTGTAATTAACATAGAGCATTGAATTAGTTTAAGATGCACAGCATAATGATTTTACACACACACACACACACACACACACTTTTCTTTATTCGTGCATCTAGTGAGGGGTACTTAGGGTTCTACTCCTTGGGGATGGTAAATAAGCGAAGTAAACACTGCTTTTCAGTGGCTGCACCAGTCAGATCTTATAAACTTTAAAAAAAATAGCAAAAGAACATTAAGAACAACTTTATATTAAGAAAGTTGTCAATTTAGACTAAATAAACGCATTTCTTGAGAATACTTATCCAAACTGCCTAGACAAGAATTAGCAAAACTGCTTTCTTTTTTAACCTAAAAACTGATTCCATAACTAATGATTCTATTCCTTCTCCTCTCAACCTTCCAGACCCAGATAGCTTTCATAAGAAGTAACTCTAGTCTTCTATTAACTCTCCCAAAGAATGAACAAAAGGAAATATCTTCCATTTTGTTTTAAGAAGGCAGCGCAGTCTTGTTATTGAAAGTTTACACTGGCATTACAAGGAAAGTATGAAAGAAAGCAAAAATGTTACAAAATATTAGCACATATAAAGAATAATATGCTTCACAACATTACTCCAAGAATGCAAAGAAAGTTTAGCGTTCAAAAAGCAATGTATTCTACCATGTAATTGGGAGAGAAAGAAAGAAATGGAGGCAGAGATAAAGACAGAGACAGACAGACAGTAATCCTGTAATTATCTCCTCAGATCCAAGAACAAAAGAAATAAACGGAGTCATAAAAAAACTCAGTGAACTGGGAAGAGAGAGCCACTTCCTTAATCTAAAAAAAGGAGCTTCTATTTAAAACAAAACAAAACAAAACCCTACAGCAGATGCCATAGTTAATCGTATAATATTGAAGGCTTCCCCCTGAGTTTGGGGTTGAGAAACTGTTTCTCAGTATCCTCACAGCTTTTAAACCGGGTACCAGAGGGCCATCCTAGTACAAGAAGGCAGGAAAGAGGGTAAAGACATAACTAGGAATGAAGGAAATATGGTCAAGTGTGTAGAAGATCCAAATGAATCTATAAATTACTAAAATACACAAGTGAATTTAATAACACTGAAAATACATTTGCTGGATGTGAAGTCATTATGTGAAAACCAGTTACATTTCTACGTATCAAGAGCAATTAGAAAGTGAAAGCAAAGACATAGCACAATTTACAGTAGTATCAAAAACGTCCAATTTTTAGAGATAAATCTAGTAAAATTTGCAAGACACCTATAGTTAAGGCAGCAGAATGTTTCTGAGAAAAACTGATTATCTAAATAAATGGAAGATTATATACCACATTCATGGTTCAGAAGACAAATAATGTAAAGATACACATTTTCTCAAAATTGAAGTATATAACCTAATCTTAGTCAACATCTCAGAAGATATTTTCAGAAAACTGCCAAACTCTTTTTAAAGTTTATGTGGACTGGCGATCTGTTTCACATATGATAATATACATGTGGATCGCCAGTCCAGGTTCGATGCATGAGACAGGGTGCTCGGGGCTGGTACACTGGGATGACCCAGAGGGATGGGATGGGGTGGGAGGTGGGAGGGGGGTTCAGGATGGGGGACACATGTACACCCATGGCGGATTCATGTCAATGTATGGCAAAACCATTACAATACTGTAATTAGCCTCCAATTAAAAAATAAAATTTATGTGGAAATGCAATGGACCAAGCCTAGTCAAAGCAATCTTGTAGAACAATGCTGAAGGGCTTACAATGTTAGATGTCATTTTTTGATAAAGGTATGGTAATTAAGACAGGAGAAGGCAATGGCACCCCACTCCAGTACTCTTGCCTGGAAAACCCCTGGTAGGCTGCAGTCTATGGAGTTGCTAAGAGTCAGACAGGACTGAGCAACTTCACTTTCACTTTTCACTTTCATGCATTGGAGAAGGAAATGGCAACCCACTCCAGTGTTCTTGCCTGGAGAATCCCAGGGACGGGGGAGCCTGGTGGGCTGCCGTCACTGGGGTCGCACAGAGTCGGACATGACTTAGCAGCAGCAGCAGTATCGGTATAAGAATGAACTGCCCAAAAAGCTCAAAAGAGTCCAGAAAACATCCCAAACACTGATTGTGTAACAGTTTATGACAAAGCTGCCACTCTAGTGATGGGATGTTTTTTTTTTTTTTCAATAAATTGTTCTGGGTCAGTTGTATATCCATGCAGAAAAAAATATCCTGACCCATACATCAACACCATGGACAAAGAACAACTTCAGATGGATTATAGATCTGAATGTCAGAAGTTAAATTATTAACAAATAGTCCATAAGAAAGCAGCAGAATATCTTTATGAACTTCAGACAGGCAGCGATTTTGTAAACTGGACGTGAAAATTTATAGAAGTAAAAGTACAAAATGAATGAAAGCATGAAATGCATAAAAAATGAAAGGAACCGGACCGCCCTGGCTGTGAAGCAGATAAGAATCCGCCTGCCAGTGCAGGGGGCAAGGGTTCAGTCTCTGGTCCTGGAAGATTCTGCATACCTCGAAGCAGCTAAAGCTGGGCACCACAACTGCTGAGCCCGTGTACCTAGAGAATGTGCTCTGCAACAAGAGAGACCACTGCAATGAGAAGCCTGCTTTCTGCAACTATAGAAAGCCTGGGTGCAGCAATGAACACCCCATACAATTAAAAAAAAAATTTAGTGAATGAATGAAATGAAAAAAATGGCAAATTGGATTACAGTAGAAAGGAAAATTTTTGTTTACTAATTGAAAGTCACAGTCATATCCAGCTCTTTGTGACCCCATGGACTGTAGCCCACCAGGATCCTCTGTCCGTGGGATTCTCCAGGCAAGAATACTGGAGTGGGTTGCCATACCCTCCTCTAGGGGATCTTCCCAATCCAGGGATCAAACCCAGGTCTCCGTATGGTAGGCAAATGCTTTACCATTTGAGCCACCAGGGAAGCCCCCTTCAAAAAAAAGGAAAATTTTTGTTCACTAAAAAACACTGTTAAGGAATAAAAATTAAGCTACATAGTAGGAGAAAAGGATTTGTAATACATACATCTCACAAAGTTTTATATCTCAAACATAAAAGATTTTCTACTAATAAACTAAGGGAAGGACAGCTCAAAAAAGAATGGGTAAAAGACTGACATGCACTTTACGAAAGAGAATTGTCAACAGATGTATGGACAGTACTCAATTTCATTCGCCATCAGGGAAATGCCAATTAGAAGCATGATGGGATACTCTTATACTCCTGTTGGAAGAAGGAAAATGGAAAGAAAAGGTAAAAGGGGGAAGATGAGAACTGGGAGTAATGAACAATCCCAGGGATAGGGGAGCCTGGTGGGCTGCCGTCTATGGGGTCGCACAGAGTTGGACACGAATGAATTGACTTAGCAGCAGCAGCAGCACAGAACTCATACCCTTCTGAGGAGAGTGTAAATTGGCACAGTCACTTTGGAAATATTTTTGACAATAACTTTAGCTGAACTTCCCAGGTGGCTCAATGGTAGAGAATCCACCTGACAATTCAGGACCCTCAGGAGACTCGAGTTTGATCCCTGGGTTGGTAAGATCCCCTGGAGGCAGAAATGGCAACCCACTCCAGTACTCTTGCTGGGATAACCCACGGACAGTGGAGCCTGACCGGCTCCCATTCATGGGGTTGCAAAGAGTGTCTAAGCATGCATGCTGGAATTAAACCATGCATACCATGTGATCCAGCGATTCTACTCTTTGGCTAATTCTCTTAAGGAAAATGCAGGTATGTTCACCAGAAAATGTGCACCAGGATGTCACAGCAGCATTATTTGCAATAGCCGAAAACTAGGAAAAAGAGCAGGATGTCTATCAACTGTGGAATGGCTAAACAAAATTGACGTATTTGTGAATGGAATTAGAATTCACAACCAGAATGAACAAGCTGCAGATCATCAGTACAACATGAATGAATCTCAAAAATACAATGATGTGTGGTAGAAGGCACACACAAAATTAACTGTATATGATTCATGTAAAATTCAGAAACAATTGAAAATAACCTAAGTGCTAGAACAAGGTAGTAATGACCTTGGATGGGCGTGGGCGGGGGAGAGTACGAGGGTGAGGGTGTTGCTAATGATCCGTTTTCTGCTGTGGGCACTTCTTTGTGAAAATGAACTTCTTATTAATGTTGTGAAAATTTATCAAGTTAAATTGCTTGCATTTTTCAAAAGATACGTTAGTGAATGCCTGATGCCTTCTTTGGAAGGAATGATGCTAAAGCTGAAACTCCAGAACTTTGGCCACCTCATGCGAAGAGTTGACTCATTGGAGAAGACTCTGATGCTGGGAGGGATTGGGGGCAGGAGGAGAAGGGGACGACAGAGGATGAGATGGCTGGATGGCATCACTGACTCAATGGATGTGAGTCTAAGTGACCTCCGGGAGTTGATGATGGACAGGGAGGCCTGGCGTGCTGCAGTTCATGGGGTCGCAAAGAGTCGGACACGACTGAGCGACTGATCTGATCTGATCTGATCTGATGCCTTGTTTAGAGCTGACATCCATGATTCAGCTTCATCGTGTTATTATTATGGAAAACGTGAAGCCCTAGTGTAGCACGCAATCTTCTAGTTTCTCGAGAGAAATTAAAAATGTGAATGTGGCAGTAAATCCTTCTCATGTTTAAACGGTAACAGTTAATGCAGATTAAAACGACCACAAACACAATACAAACACCCCCTCAAAAAAGAACTGCTGCAAAGTTTTTAAGCTGGCTTTGAAATCCACCTCCCAGCTGTGAAAGAGAGATACTTCTCTGCTCAACATTGGTTTCAACAATTAAAAGTTTTCCAAAAGTGCCTGGTGTGCAGCAAGTGACTGGCAAACGGTGGCTCTTGATCTGTTGCTACGGTTTTATTTATTTGTTTTTGGTTGCCCTGGGTCTTCGTTGTGGCTGCCCGGCTTTCTCTAGTTGCAGCGAGCTTCGGGGCACCGGCTTCTCGCTGGTGGCTTCTCTTGTCTCAGGCTGCAGCAGTCTCAGCTCCCGGACGCTGGAGCACAAGCTCAGTGGTTGTGGTGCATCGGCTTGTTGCTCTGCGACAAGTGGGATCTTCAGGGACCAGGGCTCGAACCCGTGTCTCCTGCATTGGCAGGTGGATTCTTTGCCACTGAGCCATCAGGGAAGCCTCGTGGCTATTGCTTTCATTAGTGTTGTTTGGAATCATAACCTGTCTCTTAAGATGTATCTTATTCTTTATTTTGAGGGCTATTTCACCCGAATCGCACACTTTTACTATAATAGCATCACATCTAAGCAATACAGGATGGGTGTTCAATACAAATTTGTGGCTTAAATATATTTGATTAATTTGGTGGGTTAGCGATGACCTCTGTGTGCGTGCTCAGCTGCTTCAGTCATGTCCAACTCTTTGCAACCCCATGGACTGTAGCACACCAGACTCCTCTGTCCATGGGGTTTTCCCAGCAAGAATATTGGAGTGGGTTGCTTTGCCCTCCTCCAAGGGATTTTCCTGACCCAAGACTCAGGGATCAAACGTGCGTCTCCCCCGCATCTCCTGCAGAGCAGGGAGGTTCTTTACCTGCTGACTTATCAGGGAAGCCCAGTAGTGACCTACATCTATGTACTTAAAAGCCTTTGACATATTATTCAGTAGCATGTACTATATCATGGAATATTGTATTAGTGTTAGGATTCTGGAAATTATGGAAAATGTTGAGGCTAATTATAGATGATTTAGACTAGCCAGAGAGGATTTTCAGGCAGCTGAGTCAAATAGTATGTTGTTAAAATAGATGTAAAATGTGTTTCCTAGGCAGATGGCAAGAGGAAGTTCACAATATCCTTCTGCCATTTGTGGACTCTGGCCTTTTCAGCATCCCTTTCCAGTAGTCTCAGCATCGTCTGCGGGGCAGGAGAGGGTCGTCTCACACGTGCTGCCTCTGACTCATCCTCTGAGCTTCCCTCACCGTCTATGGTTCTCCTCTTTTTCAGCTCTGGGGTCATCCCTCCTTCTCCAGTCCTGGCTGAAAGGTGCTCCTGGTCCCTGCCATTGCAGATGAAATCCGTGGGCACACCCACCGAGTCGATGACGTGCCCTGTTGAGGATGTTACTGTCCGAGTCAGGGGCATCTTATCACAGCAGAAACAATCGCCACTGTATCCTATGCTGGAGAAACAGCGATGCTCTGATGCTTTGTTACCAAAGCCACTTTCAGATTTCAGTTGTACATTTAGTTGTAATCCTCTTACCATTTATAGGAATCCTAGGGAGTTACACCGGAGCTAGCTCTAAGCATCAACCTATGATGCTATTCAGACAAGGGGGAAGTGGCCAGGGGGAGACATGGGGAGAGAAAAACACAACAGCCCCAGAGACAAAGAGGGATGGACAAGCCTCATTAGCTGCAGGGAGAAGTGGCTTCAAAAGGGAGTTGATCTCACTGATGTGCTGATTTCAGGCTACACACTGCATCTGACACAAACAAGCACAGACACGGGATCATTGAAGGGAAACTCAGAACTCTGTTGCTTGGACGCTGGTATGGGAGAGGCTGACAGCATGAGGGAAACTGACGTATCCACTGGGGCCAGTGCAGCTCTAGAACCTGGCTGTGTTGACACGGTCCTTCTGTTTCACCTTCCTCCCTTCAAGGGAGATTAGAGACGGTGTTTTCCAGATTTGAACATCAGTGCATTAGGACCTTAAAGACACCCAGTCCAAACCATTTGTTCTCCCAGTTGCAAAATCAATAGATCAGTTAAGTAATTTGTAGAAATCACTTAACTAGTTAATAGCAGAAATAAGACTGCTGCTGCTGCTGCTAAGTCGCTTCAGTCGTGTCTGACTCTGTGCGACCCCATAGACTGCAGCCCAATAGGCTCCTCTGTCCCTGGAATTCTCCAGGTAAGAACACTGGAATGGGTTGCCATTTCCTTCTCCAATGCATGAAAGTGAAAAGTGAAGTGAAATTGCTCAGTCATGTCCGACTCTTAGCGACCCCATGGACTGTAGCCCACCAGGCTCCTCTGTCCATGGGATCTAGATTATATTAATAGATCTTTGATGTTTTTAGTTGAGGACTCCATCCACTACATCACTGTTAGGGAATTTTTCTGATCCTTACTTCAGAAAGAGTTTGCTCAGAAGGATGAATGAAGCAAACCAGAAAGAAAGACACTAACAATTGTGTCGTGTTACAATTTCCTACTTTTTCATGAGCTACCCTGAGTACATCAGCATGAATAGCAGTGATTATGTTTTAATCCACTAAAGAAGAGGGTAAGAAAATTATTCTTGTCCTGCTTGTTGCATGTTGCTAGGTTTTAAGAATTTATTGTTTATATTAATTGGAGGATAATTACTTTACAATATTGTGAAAGCTTCTGCCATATATATTGCTAGTTTTTGAAATATTTAAATTAACCACTTTGTAAGCGGGAGCCACCTGAAGCCATGGTGAACATCCAATAAATATGGCTGAAGATGTTAAAAATTAAGAATAAGTTTCATCATCGTAATAAACATGATGAGGAAAAGTATACACTATATTACAATGTATTTTGAGCTTAATTCATTTCATAATTATGTATAACGATATGAAAACAAAGTGTGTGCAATCCACTTATAAGATATACCATGAGATAAGAAAGCTAAAAGGCAGGTCTGTGCAGATCTGCCTTTATGACAATGCTCTAAGTGAGTAAAAAGAGACTCACTGAAAATCTAACAGTCAGTTTGACTTACTCTTCTTATGGTTTGGCCTGCCTACAGCACATGAATAATTCTTTCCTAAGGTACAGAGGAAAATACAGTGCTGAAGGGCGTTATTTATTTAGAATTTCTAATTCTTTGAAATACAAACCACAAACTCAAATGCTATCCTAAGTGGAAAAGAAAGAGAAATATGGGTTTAAGTACAAGGTGAAAACAGTTCGATGCTTTTGCATGTTTCCTGAGAAAGTCAATTTCATGCCTAGGTACTGTGTGTATAGAATGCTTCTGGTTAACAAGAACAGATTAAATAGGATGGGATTAAAGACAAAATGACTACGTGCTTTCTTACACTTTTGTGTTTTAAGATGATATAACACTCATTGTAAAGAACCAAGCAAAATTAACACATATAAAGAAGAGGGTAATGTCACCTGACAATCCAGAACTCAGAGATAATCCTCGTTTGCCTCTTGGCAAATAGTCATATCTGCCTATGATGTGTGTACACACACACACACACACACACACACACACACACACACACACTCTTTACATCAGTAGAATCTTGCAAAGTGTGATTTTCAGAACCTACTTTTATATTCATCAATAAAATGCACCCCTTTTAGAGGAAGATGGGTAAGTTCACCCCTGAATGTGTGCGTCTTTTAAGCTTTTTATTTTATACTGGAGTATAGACAATTAACAGTGTTGTGACAGTTTCAGATGCACAGCAGAGGGGCTCAGCCATGCATGTGGAGCATCCATTCTCTCTCCAAGCTCCCCTCCCGTCCAGGCTTCCATATAACATTGAATAACCCTGAGCAGAGCTCCCTGGGCCCGTGAACGTGTATTTGTAGCATCCTTTTAAAACTGAGCTTCACTTGTACATGCTTTCAATGTAGTAGCAAGGTGAATACTACTGAGTAGTATGATACTGAATTTTAGAATATTTTTAGATATTTTAGATGGTGAGTATCAAAGAGCTATGACTAGATACTGTTAACTGCAAGGTAAATTTGCATGTTTGTTACATATATTCTTTTTCAATTTTGTATTATGCAAATTAAATAAAAATACTTATATGGTGATCACCTGCATACTACACCTGCTGCTGCTGCTGCTGCTGCTGCTGCTAAGTCACTTCAGTTGTGTCCGACTCTGTGCGACCCCAGAGACAGCAGCCCACCAGGCTTCCCCGTCCCTGGGATTCTCCAGGCAAGAACACTGGAGTGGGTTGCCATTTCCTTCTCCAATGCATGAAAGTGAAAAGTGAAAGTGAAGTTGCTCAGTCGTGTCTGACTCTTACAAACCCCATGGACTGCAGCCCACCAGGCTCCTCCATCCATGGGATTTTCCAGGCAAGAGTACTGGAGTGGGGTGCCATTGCCTTCTCCACATACTACACCTAGACTCATCAATTTTTAAAATTTGGCTTTATTTTTTTTGTCTGTCTATTATCTATCAATCTCTAAATTTAATCTCTTTGATGTTTTATTCTGAAGCATTATAAAAACAACATGACACTTTGCTATTAAAGACTTCAGCCAGGGTGTATGAAAATTATTAACAGTCTCCTGCACTCACACTTGCATCATCGGGTACCACTACCACATACCTAGCAAAATGACCATACAATCCTGAATATCATCTAATATTGAGAATTGACTTTTTCTAAAAGTCAATTTTCAAAAGCTAGTAAAAAAAAAAAAAAAAAAAAAACCCTTCTAATTGCAAATGGACACACAACTGTTTAGAAAAAAAATCCTCATTTAATTACAAATGGACAGACAACTGTGTATAGATTGGCACATTCTCCTTTGCATTCGATTTGTTGTGGATGTCTAGTATTTACAGTGTGTCAATGTTTGTGAGCTTGAGCTATTTCTACCATTGGTACAGAAGCCCAGCCTGTTTTTGGGATTCACCTCTTTATTCAGAAACCCAAGATTCATGTACATCCTTTAAAGCACTACCCCAGACCACAAGGTAGAGCATCGCTATATTCATACACAGTACAATATGGACCTGGTTCCTGTATTTCAAAAACACAAAAAGTCATAGTAAACGTCGAAGAAAAGCTGGCTTATTCATTTGGATCTTATTCATTTGGAACTGTGGGCATCAAGAGCATAAACCCTACAGAATGAATTGGGTTCCTTCAGCAGTCTTTAATCAGGTGACTAGGATTAGAATATATACTCTCCTTCATCATATGCTTTATACAATAAGTCATTTCGCTACTGGCATTGACCTGTTCAATCTCCAGCCCCTTCTTTCTTTGCGGGCATCACTTTTCATGGAGGGGACTCTGGGCGCCATGGTAACAGGTGAGCGGCTCTCTCCTCCCTTGTAGTTTCTGGGCGTAGCAGACATTTCAGTCCACTCGAGGAGCCCTCAAAGCATAGCTTCTTATTTAAATGAGGAAGGATCCCTTTCAGAGGTAGGCTGTGTGTGTCAGCTAAGGGCACGGATGGGTGTGAGCCCCAGAGGTGTGTCAGGGGGCTGCCTGGGGTGTCTGCCCAGCCCCGCTCCCCTCCACGGGCCACTGGAGCGCACCCCCAGGTGGGCAGGGCTGCGGCCCTCTGGGTCCTCTGGGTCCAGGCAGCCAGAGAGGCGGGGCTTCGGTCGGCCCTGTGGACAGGGAACCTGTGAGCATCTCACCTGCTCTTCATCTCAGGCAAAGTGCTCGTAGGGCCTGGAGGGGCTGCTCCAAGGAGCTCTGAGCTGTGGGTGTGCAAGGCCCCCTGCAGGGAGACCCAGGGCCACTTTTCCATTGTTCACGCCCCCCGGCCTCCGCCTCTCTCTGCTTCTAACTCAGCGGCAAAGTCGTCACGGCTCTGTGGCCCCAATGTTCACAGCACATGCTTTGCAGCTGCACCGCTGCGGAGGGGGAGGAGGGGAGGGGAGAAGGGAGGGGGAAGGGGGGAAGGGAGGAGGAGGGGGGAGGGAAAACAGGGGGAGCTTTGCAGACTGAGCTCACTTCCGCCCACATCAGAGGCAGCAAGGAGGCTGTGGGGAGCTGCACTTGAGCCCTCCATTAGCTCTTTCACATCTTCTAGACCGAAATGCCACTTCCTACGCCATGTGCTGCGGGGGCCACGTGGACGCGGTGCGGAGAGACCTGCCCTGAAAGTGCTCAGGCGGTGGGGAGCCGTCCTTGCTCACCCCGGCCTTCCCAGGGACCTTCTGCAGCAAACAAACTCAGACCCTCTATCTGTCCTGGGATGTCATGGCCCTGGACCTGTTCCACAGGCTTGGAGGAAGAAACAGTAAAGGAAAGACCAAGAAATAAGAGAAAGAAAAGAGAGAGAGAGCATATGTCAACCAAAGGCTTGTTAGGGAGGCGATGACATAAAGAACATAAAAAGCAAACAATAAAAAAGGGAAGTTACCAAATTGTACATTCTTGAGGGAAAATGGAAATGAGTTGGTAGCAGAAAGGAAGAAAAAAGGAAGCATGTATAAGACAAAACAGAAGCTGGGATTGAAGGCCAATGGGGAGATGATTTCAGTTACCCACATGTGCCCGATGGCCTGCTCGTCTGGCTGGAGTAAGCCTGGGAGCAGCCTGGGAGTAGCCTGGGAATTTTCCATGTCACCCCCTCCTGTTGACAGTCTCTGATGCATTGAGGAAGCATCCTGAGAAGCTTTGGCTGCTGGTTCCCACCCTCATCCCGGCAGCCTTGCCTTGGTCCAGGCTCTCATCCTGGTGACATGAGGCTTGTCCCCCAGCCTAAGTATTGACAGACCAGTTTACCAAAAGGAAATGTTAGAAGGCTCTGAGGATCTTTCACTGCCCACGGGCTGAACTCCAAACCGCTGGTGTCACATCCAGAACCTTTCGTTACCCGAGAAGGTCCCATCTCTCCAAACCCCCTCCCTGCACACAGCGGCTCTGTGACCTGGAGACCTCTGCAGGTCTTCAGACAAGGAGCTTTGCTGAGAACTGGGGACAGGGCGGGAGTTCCTGCCGCCGCTCCCCCGCCCAGCTCCCTCTCTGCTCAGGGCACCTTCTGCTGTCAACTCAGGCATGGTTATCACTTCCTCCTTCAGGCTGCCGTCTTGCTCCCCTGTTATCATACTACGTTTGAATTATTTGTTATTTCATGTGTTTTTGCTACTAAATGGTAAGCCGCTGGTGGCGGTGGGCTTTGTGCCTGCCTGTTTTTGCGTTCTTATGGCCTGTCACCGATGCCTGGAATATCCTTGATGTAATTCTGAAAGTATTGCTCAAAGGGTAAATAAATGAATATTCCACTGCCGGAAAGGCTTTTCCCATGTTGTGTCTCAGGGCACCTTCTGTTGCAACTGTCAAAAAAATTGGACTTTAATTAAGGCAAAGAGGGAATTTGGGAGCTAACATAAGATAGAACACTCAGGAATGTTATTTTGGCTTTGCTGGGTCTTCCTTTGTGCATGGGCTTTTTTCTAGTTGTGGCGAACGGGGGCTCCTCTCTAGTTGCAGCGTGCAGACATATCGCACTGGCTTCTCTTGTGGAGCACGGCTCTAGGGCGCGTGGGCTCAACAGTTGCGATGTCTGGGCTCTAGAGCACAGGCTCAGTACTTGGGACACTTGGGCTTAGTTGTTCTATGGCATGGCGAAATCTTCCCGGCTCAGGGGTCGAACCCGTGTCTCCCACATTAGCAGGCAGATTCTTTACCCCTGACCACCACGGAAACCCCTGCATGGCTTTACATGTGATGTTTAAATGGAAACTGCTCATTTTGATAATAGAGTTGTATCTACAGCACCAAGAAAACTACTTACTTTGATCAATACGATCAAAACTGTTGACTCACGGGGCTCAAGGGAAAGGGATATCTGTGAAGACAGGCTACTGAGATGGTCTCCAAGTTTTCAAAAATGTTCAATGTCGCTTGTCTTTGTTATGAGTCATCCCAGTTAATCTGTTGCTGCTTAAGGAATGATTCCCAAAATTAGGGCTTAAAATGATTTATTATTATCATATCTCATGCTCTAGGAACCAAGAACTTGGCAAGAGCACAGCCAGATGACTCATCTTGCCCTGATAACTGGGGCCTCATCTGGGCTAACACACATGTCAAGGACTGGGGCAGTTGAGGGCTGGATGAGCACCTTTTTCTCTCTCCAGTACAGTCTTGCAGCCTGTTGTGTCATGAACTAAGAATGCCCATGAACTAAGCAAGGTTTTAAAATGTATTAACATTTTAAAAAGAATCTGAAGAAGAATAAAGCCCCATGAGAAAGTTATATGAGATTCAAATTCGTAGCCATAAATAAAGTTTCATTCACACAGCAACACACACTTGTTTACATGTTGTCTACTCTGTGCAACTCTATATCCTGAAAAATTTGCTGGTGAATGCCCTCCATGTGTGGCTAACATGGGCTCAAGGCTTCAAGGGTGAGCGTTCAAGAGACGGGTGGAAGCTGGTATTTTCCCAAAGTATCTCCTCTTGTTCAAAGCTTGCCAAGGATAGTGTGACCTCCGTCATCTCTCTCACTTGACCTACAGCCTTTTCCCAAAAGAGGAGATTTTTGGAAGGTAGAGGACATTTGCTGAATTATTTTTCCCTAAGTCAGTGAACATGTTTGCAATTGCACTCCAGTTGTTAAACGGAAGACAATCTCTTTGCCTTGATATCAAACTTGAGGAGGATAAAGCTCATTCCATCTTACTTCATCTTCAGTTTGGAAATGAGGATCCAAAGGAGAAGTGGAGATTTTCGAATTCTAATTGCTCTCGGTGTTGGGACCCCATCTAATTAACCTGAGAGCTTTGTGTTTCTGGTCTTACCATGGAGCACGTTCACGATTCACCCCGTTATTCCCAACAAGGGTGACTGACTCCTCTTTGATGGAGAAGTCGCTGACGATTACATAAGTCCCCTCAACTCCTGCTGCGTGCCAAATCACGGTGAGATGGGGTTGGAGTTTTATTACCTGGTCACCCTTTCATGTGTTCAGAGTGGAGGATGGAGTCTCATTGTGGGTCTAGAAAGTGCGAAGGTCACTTCCTTGGGTGGTTTTCCCAAAACACAATACTTCTCCCCAAAGAAACAAAGGTCAAAACCCCACAACTGTCTGTCCATCTGAGCCAACTGATTACATATGAAAGTGAAGTCCATTGACTTCAAGTCACAAGTGCCCCCGGCAGGCCTGGTGGCGGATTCCTTCAGATTAGTGATTCTCAAACACTTGAACTGTCTTATTAAATTGTTCGTAAGAGATCAAACACTTGAACTGGCTTATTAAATTGTTAGTAAGAGATTAGAAAAGATGTGTTTGCAGATTTTTGAAACTCATGTTTACACAGTTACAGCTTATTTTGGAAATCGGACTAAAATCTCATTTGGAAAAAGTATTTTCGTTTTTGCCACTATTGTGTGTGTTAGTTGCTCTGTCGTGTCAACTCTTCGTGACCCTGTGGACGGTCGCCCGCCAGGCTCCTCTGTCCGTGGGATTCTCCAGGCAAGGATACTGGAGTGGGTTGCCAGATCCAGGGGATCTTCCCAACCCAGGAATCAAACCCGAGTCTCCCATATTGCAGGCAGATTCTCTACCATCTGAGCTACCAGGGAAACCCTTGCAACTATTAAGGTTCATTAAAAACTACATTAAACTTTTCCCAAATGGCATGATGATGGATTTAAGCCTTTAAATTAGAGCTGAAGGCAATTTGTTATTATCTTATCACATTATCTACAGAAGCTAATATGTGACAGATAATATTATGGGTAGAAAATGATGGAGTATTGCCCTTAAGTAAAAAATAATAGAGTGGTTAACTGAGAGCAAGTAAGTGGGAAGCTCAAGAATAGAAACAAGTTCTCTGACTCCAGGATCAATGTAGATCCCAGGCTGTGTTCTCCAAGGAACTGACATTTCATACACAGGCCATGGTGCCAGATCCTCAACATTTATTTCATTTAGTTCATGTTTCAATTCAGTAAAGTAGTGTCTACCATTTTATACTGAGAAAGCTGTGCTTAGAAAATGCACCATTACGTGTAGATAGCAAAGTAACTTTTACACAAAGATCTCCAAACTTGCTGGCAGCTATTATGTTTTTAGGAAAGAAAGCTTACTCCAAAGTGCAAGATGTCAATATATTATGCTGTGTCTCTAACAAAATTACATATGTTAAGGTTTCCTCACATGGGAAAAATAAACGCGCATCTTCCACTTACTCATTTAATCTCTTCTTGGTCATGTATACCACCAACCACCACGCCCTCCTTCACGGACATGAACTGCACACTTTCCAGAAGACAGGCACTAGGCTTTCCTGGAGGGCCAGTGTTGAGATTCTGCACCTCCAATGCAGGAGATGTGGGTTCGATCCCAGTTGGGTATCTAGGGACCCTCACGCCTGCGGTGAGGCCAGAAAAAAAAAAGAACAGGTGCTGTGCCTGGCACCAGTGATTCAGTGGTGGGCAAAGTGAGCAGACCACCGCCCTTATGGGGTTTACATCCAAGTGGGGAACATGGATGAAAGTCTAGGAAATAAGTAGACAAATCGAAATATCCCAATTATTGAAAGACGTTACAAAGGGAAAGACGGAGGGGCTGAAATAGAGGAGAGAAGCAGACTTGGGGTCTTCTTTAGGAAGGATGGTTTGGGAAGGCCGTTCTGATAGTCAAGCCATCATGTGAAAAGGAGGAATGTAATGGTCGATGAACGAGTTGGAAAAGAAGTTCCAGACGTGAGGCAGAATGAGAGAAGAGAGTTTATTAGAGTGGGAGACGCTGTTAGAGCAGCAGCAGGCTCAAGGGGGAGCTGAGCCCTTTAGTGGGCTAGCAGCCAATTCTTAAACAGCCTCAAGACACAGAAGAATTGATGTTTTTGAACTATGTTGGTGTTAGAGAAGACTCTTGAGAGTCCCTTGGATTACAAGGAGATCAAACCAGTCAACCCCAAAGGAAATCAGTCCTGAATATTCATTGGAAGGACTGATGCTGAAGCTGAAGCTCCAATACTTTGGCCACCTAATTCGAAGAACTGACTCATTGGAAAAGACTCTGATGCTGGGAAAGATTGAAGGCAGGAGGAGAAAGGGACGACAGAGGATGAGATGGCTGGATGGCATCACTGACTTGATGGCCATGAGTCTGAGCAAGCTCTGGGACTGGTGATGGACAGGGAAGCCTGGCGTGCTGCAGTCCATGGGGTCACAAAGAGTCGGACACCACTGAGCGACTGAACTGACTAACTGATCAAGAAGATACAGAAAATTCCTAGTGGAAGGGTGGCATTAAGTGATTGATTGGGATGTCATAGGGTGGGTAATAGGTGGATATTTTACGTGATATGTGGTCATAGAACTGACCGATTTAGATTCTGAGGCTCATGGAAACAGTCACTATGGGGCTTGGTCAGTTCCAGAGATTTTTTTTATCTTCTGACCTTGGTACAGGGTTCCAGAAGAAAGATTTGGTGATGGGAAGTAGGAGGGAAGGAGTGTAGTTCAAGTTAACCACATACGTCATGGCCAACATAAGGGGAGAACAAACACAGAAGCGTGAACAAACAGTCCACGGGATTAAGTGTGAGACCCAGGCTGGAATTTACAGGACTCTGTGGGCTCTCCTAAGGGGTTTGAATTTTATTTCAATTGCAAACAGGACCTTTAAGCAGATTGTATGCAAGGACCTATCGAGGGCTTATTTACATTTTAAGAGCTTCTCTTGCTGCCCTTGTGGAGGATGAGTTTGAGCAAAGGAGAGAGGAAGCTGAGAGCTGGGTTAGGAGACCTTGCAGGTTCTCCACGAGAAAACTGGTGTCATACGACATGGTAGTGGCGCCAGTGGGAAGAAGGACATGAAAGGGATGCACATTTTAGATCCAGGATTGAGAAAATTTACTTCTGGACTGGACTTGGCCATTTGAAATGAGCATGGGAAGTGAGGCTGATCTCCAGGTACCTGGCCTGAGTAGCTGGGTAGGTTGCAGTGCCCTTCACTGGGGCAGGGCTGTCCATGGGGCAGGAGGGTGGGATGTGGGGGGCACGTGGAGAGTTCAGGGTCCACATTTCTGTTGGTGGAGCACAATCCTGTCATATTAGGCAGTAGGAAATGGGCACAGAGGTAAAGTTTGGGCCTCGAGTAGAAAATACGGATGAAGATTTGAATCAGTGGAAGTCCACTGCATTTTAATTCACAGGAGTCAATCAGACTGTCTTGGGAGAAAGTGTGGTGGAGGAGCAGGGCCATGAACTGCAATGTTCAGAAGGTGGATAGACCAGATTGGACATCAAACCCCTGAAAAATTGCCTTATATACGTGTTTGCACTGTTTACTACTTCTGAGAGACACGAAGGTAGGTTTGATTGGAAACGTTTCCTGATTCTGGGATTTTTCCATTTGAGTTGCACAGAAATATATGAGCTTGCAAATAAAATCTTTTAGTGTAGAATTGTGGACGATTGGGTGGGGTTCAAGTGCTTCAGGACTTGGGTTCAAATTTAAGTTCTGTCTCTTACAGTGTTAATAAACTAGGGGAAGTTTCTTTACTAATCTGAGCCTGAGAATGTGCTGACATATACTACTTGCCTGGTGCTCTGACCCTGTGAGAAAATTCATGTTAATGTGAGAACAGTTTTTGATGAATATATTACAACTGCTACTACTGCTGTTACTGCTGTCAGTGTGCTAAGAGAAAACGTAACGAATTAAAGATGACTCTCCCCTCTTCGCTCTTTAAACACAATCTTGATCCATAAAATCGTCCAGGTTCATGGTATTTTCCCATTTTCACTCCAGTTCATTCCCTGCTGTGCTGCCTTTCTTATCTTGCTTAATTTACAATGATTTTTTTTTTTTTTTTGCTGTGAAAATTTATTACCTTTCATAATAAAGTGAAGGTCACTCTGTTGTGTCCAACTGTTTGGGACCCGATGGACTGTAGCCTGCCAGGCTCCTCTGTCCATGAAATTCTCTAAGGCAAGAATACTAAAGTGGGTTACCACTCCCTTCTTCAAGGGATCATCTCAGCCCAGGGATCAAACTCAGGTATCCCACATTCTAGTCAGATTCTTTATCATCTGAGCCACCAAGGAAGTCCAAGAACACTGGAGTGGGTTGCCTATTCCTTCTCTAGGGGATCTTCCCAACCCTGGAATCAGTCCGGGGTCTTCTGCATTACAGGCTGATTCTTTACCAGTTGAGCCACCAGGGAAGCCCCCTACATAGTAAATATACCTTCAATTCATGAAAAAAGAAATATAGTGTCCAGGTTATCTGACAGGTGATAAGGGTTCCAAATTCTATGCTTCTCCTATTGGAGTATAGCTACATGGGAAATAGATGGAGAAACAGTGGAAACAGTGTCAGACTTTATTTTTCTGGGCTCCAAAATCACTGCAGATGGTGACTGCAGCCATGAAATTAAAAGACGCTTACTCCTTGGAAGGAAAGTTATGACCAACCTAGATAGCACATTCAAAAGCAGAGACATCACTTTGTCAACAAAGATTCGCCTAGTCAAGGCTATGGTCTTTCCTGTGGTCATGTATGGATGTGAGAGCTGGACTGTGAAGAAGGCTGAGCGCCGAAGAATTGATGCTTTTGAACTGTGGTGTTGGAGAAGACTCTTGAGAGTCCCTTGGACTGCAAGGAGATCCAACCAGTCCATTCTGAAGGAGATCAGCCCTGGGATTTCTTTGGAAGGAATGATGCTAAAGCTGAAACTCCAGTATTTTGGCCACCTCATGTGAAGAGTTGACTCATTGGAGAAGACTCTGATGCTCGGAGGGATTGAGGGCAGGAGGAGAAGGGGACGACAGAGGATGAGATGGCTAGATGGCATCACTGACTCGATGAATGTGAGTCTGAGTGACCTCCAGGAGCTGGTGATGGACAGGGAGGCCTGGTGTGCTGCAGTTCGTGGGTCGCAAAGAGTCGGACACGACTGAGCGCCTGATCTGATCTGATCTGATAGCTGCTTTACAGTGTGTTAGATTCTGCTGTGTTGCAAAGTGAATCAGCTATAAGTATACATATATCACCTAGTTTTTGAGTTTCCTTCCTTTATAGGACATCACGGAGCACTGAGTGGAATTCCCTATGCTGTATGGTAGGTTCTCCTTAGTTAGCTAATAAATAACTTTTTACAGATGATATACCTTTGGCAGCCACAAAACCCAATGCTTGACAATCATCTGAAGAAAATAAAGATAATTCTTAAGATCTAAGCATGTCCTGAAGATTTGAAAAGTCTTAAATTCATCAAAATCACTCCAAAATCACTGCAGATGGTGACTGCAGCCATGAAATTAAAAGACGCTTATTCCTTGGAAGGAAAGTTATGACCAACCTAGATAGCATATTCAAAAAGCAGAGACATCACTTTGCCAACAAAAGTTCGCCTAGTCAAGGCTATGCTCTTTCCTGTGGTCATGTATGGATGTGAGAGCTGGACTGTGAAGAAGGCTGAGCACCGAAGAATTGATGCTTTTGAACTGTGGTGTTGGAGAAGACTCTTGAGAGTCTCTTGGACTGCAAAGAGATCCCACCAGTCCATTCTGAAGGAGATCAGCCCTGGGATTTGTTTGGAAGAAATGATGCTAAAGCTGAAACTCCAGTACTTTGGCCACCTCATGCTAAGAGTTGACTCATTGGAGTAGACTCTGATGCTGGGAGGGATTGGGGGCAGGAGGAGAAGGGGACGACAGAGGATGAGATGGCTGGATGGCATCACTGACTCGATGGATGTGAGTCTGGGTGACCTCCGGGAGTTGGTGATGGACAGGGAGGCCTGGCGTGCTGCAGTTCATAGGGTTGCAAAGAGTCGGACACGACTGAGCGACTGATCTGATCTGATCTGAAATTCATCAAAAAAAAAACAATCAAACGCACACATGTGTACACACATGTATGTTTGTTCACGTTTATGTTGCAAAGCATCTTATGTTGGATCCTGTGCATTTGTCCTCCGTGGCTGGAACTCCTGTGGTGTTTAGCTTCAAAGTGTGTCAGTTGCTCAGCCGTGTCTGACTCTTGGCAGCCCCATGAACTGTAGCCCACCAGGCTCCTCTGTCCATGGGATTTTCCAGGCAAGAATACTAGAGTGGGTTGCCATGCCCTTCTCCAGGTGATCTTCCTGACCCAGGGATTGAACCTGGGTCTCCTGCATTGCCGGCAGATTCTTTACCACCCAAGCCACCAGGGGAGCCCAAACTCCTCTAGGGGGTGGATAGCGTCTTACTCACTTTTATTTGCACTGTACTCTACACATAGCAGTATTTTTTATTTTTTCCAGCACTCTCTTGTTTCTACTTCCAAGTTCTCCTGAACATTTTTTTCCCTTATCTAAATCTAAGGTATTTTTGGAAAAACTCTAGCTGTCCTCCCAAACTTACATGTGCTCTCTTTTCCATAGTATAGAATTGCTGCCTGCAGTTGGAGACTACATTTTCCCATTGCGCTTCCCCAACCGTATCTGGCTCTGACAATGTTACAAATCATGGTCAACGTGGAGTGGGTGGCAAAGTGTGATTTCCAGGCCAAGGCCTCAAAGCGCTGTGTATGACGTATCCACGCTGTGTTTACCCTTCTGCCACTGAACGCCGGCAACTCCAAGGCCAGGGAAATGTGAAGCCGCAAGACGGAAAGGATCTAGTCCCTGAATCACTGTGTGTGGGGACGATCGACTTCCAGCCTGGGGACACTGGACTTGAACCATCTTGTGAGGCAGAAATAAGCTTTCACCGTGTTTGAAAAAGCCTTTATAGATTTGAGGATCTCTTTGATCCAGCAGGAAGAATTAACCCTAACTAATGGAGTGCTAGTGGCCTCAGATGGTAAAGCGTCTGTCTGCAATGCAGGAGACCCGGGTTCGATTCCTGGGTTGGAGAGATCCCCTGAAAGAAGGAAATGGCAGCCCACTCTAGTATTCTTGCCTGGAAAATCCCATGGACCACGGAGGCTGTTAGGCTACTGTCCATGGGGTCGCAAAGAGTTGGACACGACTGAGCAAGACTTCACTTTCACTTTAATGGAGTGCTTATTACTGTTAAAAGGACTTCCGTCAAAACACAGCTACAACTTTTGGAAGATGATTTTGGTTTTACATGCTCTTTTGTTTCTTCCTGGATACAGAGCATAAAATGAACTTGTCTTGGTAAACAGGAAGAATAAGGGTGCCCTACTCAGCAAGCACAGATCTTCCTCCACTTGTGATGGGGTTACGTCCTGATAAGCTCACTGTAAGTTGAAAATTTCACAAGTCAAAATGCATTTCGTACATCAAACCTACTGAACATGATAGCTTAGACTAGCCTGCCTCCGCTGTGCTCAGAACACTTGCATTCTGGCCTGCAGCTGGACAAGGTGATCTAACACAAAACGTAGTTTATAGTGAGGTGTTGAACATCTCATGTAATTGACTGAATACTGTTCTGAAAGTGAAGAGCAGAATGGTTGTGAATGTACGTCTTGTTTACCTTCGTGATCTCATGGCTGAATTGGAGCTAAGGTTGCCACAGCCCAGCCTTCAGAGAGAGTATTGTATACTGTATCGTTGGCCTGGGAAAAGATCAAAATTCAATATCTGAAGTATGATTTCTAATGAATGCATATCATTTTTGCACCATCATTAGATCAAAAAAATGGTCAAGTCAAACCATCATCAGTTGGGGACTGTCTGTACAGCAGATATGATTCTGTGACTTTAATTCAGGTATCCTCAGGTTGTCACACTTCTTTATTTTTCCGTAACTTAAATCTAACCTGCTACCCACTTTATACCGGGAAGGGTGGAAACTTGAATCCTCACCTCAGGGCTGCACTAAAGTCCTGAGAGTCTTAGGCCATCCAGAAACATGAGGAAAGACTTCTGCTTATTCATTCATTTAACAACTAGTGAGCGTTCACCTCTGCCCACGCGCTGAGGGTGCAGACCTCACGGAACATTTGGCTTGGTGGTGGAGAAAGAAATTAACCAAACAATTACCCAAACAATGTGACTGTGAAGATGAAATAAACGCTGGGAGGGTAATGGTAGGTTATTCGGTCTAATCAGAGTCGTAAAGGAATGCTCCCCAAGATAGGGGTGCTTGGTCCTACCTGTAGGATTCAAAGAGTGTCGACAAGTGGAGAAGAGGACATTAGATGTAAAATCTCTTACCTGCGTGAAACTATGGTAAACAGGAAGGTGTGAGCCAGTGTCTGTACTACTGGGGTGAAGAGATGGTGAAAAATTGGGTTGTAGAAGAAGCAGAAATTTGGGTCATGCAAAGCCACTGAAGGTCCTCTTAAGCATTTTTCTTTTAACCCTAAATTCTGTGAAAAATATTGACAGGATGGAGGGCAGGTGCCTAAGATATAATTTCATTTCGAAAAGACCTCGCTGATTACAGAGTGGAGAATGAACTGGGGAGTAGGAAATGTTAGAGCAGAAATAGGCAGAGCCATGAAGAGCTCATCTTAATTGCATCTTCAGGAGGTGGAGGTCCCCTGGCTGGTGAGGTTGATGGAGAGAAATGGAAGATACACTTAGAAGATCACATGGAGAGGAGTTAGTGATGGACTGAAGGAAGTGAGTTTCAAGAATGACACCGAGGTTTCTATTTTCACAGCAGGATGGCTGGGAGTGCCACGAACCTAGGTAGGAAGCTCTAGCACAGAAGAGCGTTTCGGGGAGAACCGTTGTGAGTTTGCTGTCTGCTGTCTCCCGCAGATGATTCCCAATGATCCACTCGGTCAGTTTTCTGAGCCTGTCAGGCGCCTTACTATACTGGCGGGCTATCCTGCAGAGTCCTCATTATTCTGCTGGGATCTCTCAGTGGCATGTTGGGACACAGCCCTGTTCCAATGACATGGGTGAGCATAAAGCAGACGGAAGTCAGAGGAAGGGATCGACCAAGGCCAGCTCGCAGGGGAAGCTGGCCTGGGTCTCTTACACACCAGCTCACAAAGTCACACCGCCCACCCTTGTCTCTCCTTTGTCCGCAGAGAAAGCTGGCTTCTCAGAAATCACGTTTGCACTAGAAAGTAGCCTGCACAACTCAGTGACCCAAGTGGCAGATTTTCTCACCCTTCTAGTTCTCAGAAGCAGCACCTGCGAGGCTTCGAGTTAGGCAGACTTGCAGCCACCTAGCTTTCAGTTCATCAGTTTGCAAGAAACATGTGGGGTTGAGGTATCTGCAGCGCTGCCCTGGTTCCTCCCGAGCAACGCGCCCCGGAGGACACTTGGCGTGAAGCAGTCCAGGCGCTGGTGTTACACGAGTGTGCTAGTGCTGCAGGGCTGTGGGGAAAGGGCTGGACCAGAGGGCTCTTCGGAGGAGGCGGCCTCAGGCGTCTTCACCACTGGGCCTTATTCGAGCAAATAAAATGTTTTATGAAAAATTATGCTTTCCAAATTAAAAAAAATAATCATACAGGAGTTCATCACCCTCAAAGCAGAATGCAATGAGATGTGCCTGGCTGTCCAATGGTTAAGAGTCTGTGCTTCTACTGCAGAGGGCACAGGTTTGATTCCTGGTTATGAAACTAAGATCCCCAATGCTGGACAACTCGGCCAAAAAAAAAAAAAAAAAAAAAACGTGTTATATCTCACATTATCAACCTAAGGGCATCTTTGAAATCATGTCCAATTGAAACCAGCACAATCAAAGCTTACATGTCAAATTTACACAAATCAGAATGGAGAATGAATCGTTTTTAATTAATTAATTTTTATTAGCGTTTAGCTGATATACAATGTTGTGTTAGTTTCAGGTATGTAGCAAAGTGATTCAAGTATACATATGTGTGTGTGTGTGTGTGTGCGTGTGTGTGTGCTTGCTTAGTTGTGTCCAACTCTTTGTGCCCCCATGGATTGTAGCCCGCCAGGCTCCTCTATCCATGGGATTTCCCAGGCCAAAATTCCCTTCTCCAGCAGATCTTCTTGACCCAAGGATCCAGCCCCTATCTTCTGTGTGTCCTCTGTTGACAGGCAGATTCTTTACCACTGTGCCTCCTGGGAAGACTGTATATATACAGCTAGATATATAGTCTTTGTCAGACTCTTTTCCCCTCCAGGTTATTGCAATACACTAAGTACAGTTTCCTGCGGTATTCCTTGTTGTTTTCTTCTATAATGTGTTTTACAAGTTGGCCAAAGCAACATGCAATGGCTTTATGATGCCAAGGGCATGCTAAAGTTGAGACTTCCGGGAGACTGAAGTCCTAGGAGCACATTACATCAAGTGTGCACTTTCTCTCACGTTCTTGGCCTTGGTTCTATGTAATTTAGCTTCACGGGGTCCAATCCATCACCACTCTAACCCTATTTCCCTTGTGATTCTGTGTGACAAGCTTGGAACATTGGCATGTCCATATTTTTGACATTTTGAGATTTACTGTGAACTTTTTGACGGAACTTTTTTGTTTTTAATCACTGATTATTTATGTGGACTAATTTAATGCTGGATTCATAGATTTTGAAATGTGTTTTTGCAACACTTATAGCACTGTCTACAGATTTATTTTTTGATGCTATCCTATTGCTCCACAGGGCTGTCAGACCACTGTGTGATGAAAATATGGACTTTAAAAAAATTTTCCATCTTATGTTGGAGTATAGTTGATTAATAATATTGTGTTAATTTCAAGTGATTCAGTTAATTTCATGTTAATTCAGTTAAATTCAAGTTAATTTCAGTAATTTCAAGTGATTCATACAAGTATCCATTCTTTTTCAAATTCTTTTCCCCTTTAAGTATTACAGAATGTTGAACCAAATTCCTTGTGCTATACAGTAGGTGCTTGCTGGTAATCTATTTTAAATGCAGCATGAACATCTAGAAATTTTTTTGTGAAAATGTAAGTAAAATGCAGATGACTATTTAACAATATTTTCAAACTATAAGAGCTACTAAGCTATTAAGCTGGTGATAAGAAGTTTGAGCATGGTACGACATGGGATGGGGAAAGTCCTACAAAGGAAGACCGTGGGTGCCGGGGGGGGGGCAGGACCCCAGCTGTGGGGATACGGTATGAGGGGGCGTCAGGACCCCAGCTGTGGGGATATGGTATGAGGGGGGCGTCAGTGGCAGCTCAGATGGAGCCAAGCATGCAGCATCTCTTGTTCTTTTATTTTCTATCTTGTTGAAAAAGTCATAACACTTAAGGTTGTGAAAACTGTGCGTTAGTCACTCAGCCATGTCCGACTCTTTGTGACCCCACCAGGCTCCTCCATGGGATTCTCCAGGCAAGAATACTGGGGTGGGTTGCCATTTCCTTCTCATGGGGATCTTCCTGACCCAAGGGTGGAACCCGAGTCTCCTGGTTTGCAGGCAGACTCTTTACTGTCTGAGCCTCTAGGAAACTAAATCAGTCGAGGCAGCATTCAGTACAAGGCTTGAGTGAACATGTCAGGTTACAGGTGAGGTGTACACAGTAGGGTGTGCAGAGTCCTCCCTTCCACACCATCATGATTCCAACATTCTACTCCTCATGCATTTGGAAGCCAATCCATCTCCTCTACTACGTTTGCTGGGTGTTGTATTATGCATCTAGCTGGGTAATTGGAATAGGCCAGAAAAGGAAGCCATCCGTTGCCAGGAGCTGGTGCAGTAAGAGATGGAGAGAGACAGACAGACAGACACACAGATAGAGAGAAATAGCATCCTGAAGCCTTGAAGGGAACCAACCAATGTTAAACGCGGCTTGTCATCAGTCATCTTACTGAAGCGGAGTGCTCATGCCCAGGCTCAGACCTTATAGGATAAGGACAATGTGGGATCCATAGACCACCTGGACAGAGTGGAATATCCTCTGAATTTGTGAAAAGCTACAAGACCTTCTTATTGAGGTAGATTTGGAAACCTGTCAGAACTCACTGCCTGGATCGTATTTTTATTTTTTAATACATTACTGGTTTACTAAACAGTCTGAGCTTGTTAAAATAATTGTATACCCCTCCTGCCATGGGTTATCCCTTTCAGTGTATTTCATTGATTCTGAGACACATATCTTATAAAGCACTTTGATCTGGCTGAAATCAGAATGCATCTTGTCATTGGTTCTTTAAACCAATTAAAGAAAGCGTATTGAATCTTCATTATCCATCTCTTAACATTATATAGGGAAGGTACCCCAACTGCCTAGCTACATTGGGGTAAAAAAGAGGTCCATCCATCTGAGCCGAACGATTGAACCTCAGTCAGTGTAGCTCTTTCACCTCCTCTCCTGCGTCCATAGGACGTTGTCAGGAGGAGGTGTAGAAGGTTCTGGAGAGGTGAGGTCCTCAGGGTGTTCCCGCTCCCTCCTCTGGGGCTCTCCTCTTTCTGTTGGGGCTGGAAGGAGGGACAGGATGCATGTTCTATTGTGTATGCTTTTAAGTGTAACCTCGTGTGTTCACACCATTAATGGAATGCTTGTTTCATTAATTCAGTTCTCACAGCAACACTAAGGTAGAATTACTAGCTCCACAGTAAGGAGATCAAGTTGTTGCTTGAACTAGGAGTTTACCCTGTTTCAAGGCAACTAGGCAGAATCTTTTTTTTTTTGCATATCAGTATTGAATGTTTTGCATCAGTTGGCAGTGATGTTTGCGGATCCATGGGCCAGGTTACCGAGAATCTCCAGGAGAATTAGGGTTCCGAGGTCCAGGAAGAGTGAAGCAGGCCTGGCCTGAGCTTGTCCTGTGTCAGGGACAGGAAGGACCTCTCATGACAGCTGCTACAGATGGGCTAGTGAGGGTCAGGGAATGTGTTTCGGAAGCTGGCCGGAGACAAGGGTTGGCGGAGGGGCTAACAGCTCACTGCTGCTGTGTCACGTGAGATGAGGACAGGGAAGTGAGTGCAGGGATCAGGTCTTGGATGCAGGGATCATCAGCAAGGAGGCTTGGGAACAGTTCACACACCCCAACAGCTCCTGTGTCTCTAAAGATGAAGTGATAAATGGCTTAGAACCTACGAGGTTTGGCAGGATTTGACTATCACCTCCTTCTGAGCCAGATAGTTTTTTTCTTTTTCATGTCTGGCTTAAAAATTTTTTTAATTAATATTAAAAAATAAAACTTTTGGCATGGCATGTGGGATCTTAGTTCTCTGATGAGGTACTGAACTTGTGTCCCCAGCAATGGATGGCAGAGTCTTACCTCTGGACCACCAGGGACGTCGCTGAGAGCACTCGAACTGTATACTCTGTACCCAGTGCTATCTTTTCCATATGAGGCCCTATTTCTTTATACCTTTCTAGTATCCCTTATCGGAGAAGGCAGTGGCACCCCACTCCAGTACTCTCACCTGGAAAATCCCCTGGATGGAGGAGCCTGGTGGGCTGCAGTCCATGGGGTCGCTGAGAGTCGGACACGACTGAGCGACTTCACTTTCACTTTTCCGCTTTCATGCATTGGAGAAGGAAATGGCAACCCACTCCAGTGTTCTTGCCTGGAGAATCCCAGGGGCAGGAGAGCCTGGTGGGCTGACGTCTATGGGGTCATGCAGAGTCGGACACTACTGAAGTGACTTAGCAGCAGCAGCAGCAGTATCCCTTATTGGAGAAGGCAATGGCACCCACTCCAGTACTCTTGCCTGGAAAATCCCATGGACGGAAGAGCCTGGTAGGCTGCAGTCCTTGGGGTCACTAAGGATTGGACACGACTGAGCAACTTCACTTTCACTTTTCACTTTCATGCATTGGAGAAGGAAATGGCAACCCACTCCAGTGTTCTTGCCTGGAGAATCCCAGGGACAGGGGAGCCTGGTGGGCTGCTGTCTATGGGGTCGCACAGAGTCGGACACGACTGATGACTTAGCAGCAGCAGCAGTATCCCTTATACATTTTGCTACCCCAAAGTCTACTGTTTCTTGTTGACACTAAACTCAATTTTAACACTTTAAAATAAAAACACCATCCAACTCATTTGTTTCTAATTAACCTCAGTGTTGCTTGGGTGGACTCTCTCTGCCCACTTGCCTGAAATGAAATTAAATCTCCGCATTTCTTGCTATTCCTTTCAAAGTTGTAATCTGCAAAGCCCTTTTAAAAATATCTCTGAAAGGTTTCTAATCTCCCTCTCTTCAGTTTATTCCAAGTATATTGTCCTAACTCCCTTTTAAACGGCATGTCACACAGTTTTTTCGTGGCTTTTAGTTTACCAAATATCCTACCATAAGAGTGAGCTAACAGAACACAGATATTTGCTTAAAGATACTCACAGCTAATCCCCAGATAGATTTCCATTGCAAATGTGTTTTAAGAAACAGGTTGAGGTGAGAAGAACTAAAATTTGTGACCTCTGACACAGATCAATGTTTACTTTAGGCCTAACTCTAAACAATAGAGTTGACGTGCACAGACGCTTAATTTAAAAACACATTTGTAAAAAGAGAATAGTATCATCTGTATGCCGTCAAGTTCTATCTTTATGAGATTAAAAATTAGAAAAGTACAAAGTAAAAAAGATTGGAGAAGGAGATGAGAAAATGGAAAAAAAAAATAGTAAAGCAAATAAGGAGAGTAAGATGAAACTTGAGGTTGGGTTCAAAACGTAGCTTGCTTACGTCCCAGCTGTGAGACTTCAGACAAATCACCTAACCCCTCTGAACTTTACAGGTAAGATGAAGAATTATGTATCTCTTTATCTCCAAGTTTGTTGTACAATTGTATTATATGATTAAAGGGCTAAGCATTTTCCTGGATGTGCTAAGAGTACAGTAGTGTTAGCTACTATAACAACCATCATTTAAAATCATAATAATAACAAGAATCTCATTAGAATGTTACTTACTAATCAGAAATTAAGGGGTGGAATTATTTTCATTTGTACCAAGTTGTGGGGGGCGGGGGTTTGTGCAAATTGGGTTCTGTAGTTCCTAGCAGCTAAAGTAAGAGAAAAACAAATAAGTATGCAAACATCAAAAGGTTTATACATGACAACATAGGAATCCTGCTCTAGCACTTCCTAGCCAGATCCTTGCAAGGGCTCTGTCTGCAAGTCCCTTCTGCCTGATCTGTAGTTCAGAGCACGATGACTGGTCTCTGTGTGCAGTAGGGGTTTTTATTAATGCATGCCTACAGGTACTGTGATGATGAGACCAGTTCACTCCACTGTATTGCTGACTTCTTAAAAAATGTCTGTTATTCATCGGTTTAGCTGACTTTGCCCAGGCCTCATTGCAGCACAGGGGTTCTTTTGTTGCAGAGTGAAGGATGTTTCAGTTGCAGCACATGGGGTCTAGTTCCCTGACCAGGGATTGAACACGGGCCCCCTGCATTGGGAGCTCGGACGGAGTCTTAGCCACTGGACCATCAGGGCAGTCCTGTACTGCTGATGTCATAGAGGCTTCCTTCTCGCACGCGTTTTCCTAATTAATGGACTAACGGAGAACACCATCAAAATCACAAAGGATGTTGTGTACTTACTTGCAGCTGTTTAATCAGAAAGGTTGAGACAGTGTGGCTGAGGGGGAATAAAAGGATAACTTTTGTAAAAAACAACTCTTGATTGAATGTCTCTTCTTTGCCTCATCAGCAACACCAAGAATATCTCAGGTCACAGAGGCACTCCTTTATTGAATTTACTGCAGGAGAAGTGAGTTTCTGATTCCATTCCCAGCCCTGCAAGAATATCTGTGAAAGATTTGGGGCAAGCCTATTAAGCTTTCTGAAAGTGCTTTGCATAGAGAATGGCTGGATACTCGAACTGTTGTATTGCTGGGTTCTGAATGCCCTAATGGTACAAGATTCTGGTTGTCAAAAATAACCAGAGAGGTAGTGGCTTTTTCATTCATTTGGTCATTTTAAGACAAATACAGTTTTTTTTTTTCTTCATTAATTCAATTAGCATATCACCTTGCCAGTCCTAATTTTTGTTATACCCATGCTGACTGTTATATCATCATTTAGGTAAGAATGTTATGGATTTTTTAGGGTGGGGCATGTCTTTTTCTAGTTATCATGAATACTGCACTGGAGTATTGTTTGGATATGAAAAACACATCTTTCTTGAGGGAAAATCTTTTGAGAGGCCTAGTAACTCAGTCTAATTACTTGAATTAAGGAAGTAAGAGGCCTTGGCAGTGACTTTGAACAACTTTCTTGACTTCCTGCAAAGAGGACCCTTTGCAGCCCTTTTGGAGAAGTTAGTAAAACCGAATCTGACATCACTGCCTCGCAGCAAGTGGTTTGTTCTCAGGGCAGCAGGAGGAAATCGCCCCTGTCTGATAAGACACCAGTTCAAGAGTACGCATTCACTTCTTTCCTTCTTGATTCGGCCTTACAGAGAAACATTGGTTCGGAGATAACCATTATTTTGCCTTTCAGAAGGACGCATGCTGTCTCTCGGGAGTTTGGCTGATTTCCAGATATGACCATGTATCTGTGGCTTAAACTTCTGGCGTTTGGCTTTGCCTTCCTGGACATCACGGTGTTTGTTGCAGGTAAGCACAAGGAAATTCATATTTCCTTAGTTATTGTGTGTGTGTGTGTGTGTGTGTGTGTGTGTGTAAGGACATTGGTTTGAAATAGACGTAAAAGCAAGTGAAATGTTGGTGACTGGAGGTGAGGAAGCCTGCTGTAAAACGGTCAAGGTCATCGTCCCTCAAAGAGACATGGCTCCCTGGGGCACAGAACACATTGTTTCTGTTTAAAAAGGCATACATATTTGGCCCCGAAAATCACGATTCCAAAGGCAAACATTGTCTATCTGTGTCTTGGTTTACAAACTGTTCAAGGATATTACAACAGCAGTGTTGAAGTCTAAAGATATCTGAATGACCAAAAAACTAAATTTTGGTCTTTTTAACAAAAACTGCATTTGTAAAAATCATAATATGGCTTTGTTTGCACACAAACTACTCCTTTTTTTTGGACCGGGGTTTGCTTCCTCAAATTTTGATTATGGCCAAAATATTTTATTGAATACTTAATTGTATGGTACTTAAAAAAAAAAAAAAAAAAAGCAAATTTGGATATGGAATTAAAGAGTAACTTTTTGCAAAATTTTTATCACAAAATGTATTTTAAATCAAGGTTTTTGTTCCTTACAATCCTTTGAATGATTATTTCCTCTGAATACTCTTGCGGGGCCACCGCCCTTCCTGGGTGCTGGGTAAATCTTACAGCCTTGACGAGATAAAAATACTTATACTCTTAAGAATCATGCAAATGATGCATTCTATAGGAAAATGTAACTGACTGGAGCTCCTGCATCTGTTAGCTTTAAGATCTTTGCACACTTCTGGCCCACTTAGTGGACATTTCTCCAACGGTTCCAGTGTGGGTCATGAGTACATTTTGGTTGATATTTAGTATGAGTTCTTACAGTGGAGGATCGAAAAACTTTATTTAAAAATTGTTATTGAAAGGATATTTGAAAAGGTATTTTTGCAGATTTCTAAATAAGTTAAAAAATGGGAAACATTTTTAAAAATCTTGGTAATCTTGTAAATCTTATTGTAATTCACTTTGAAATGCCTTTTAAAAATTTTCCACCACTCTCCTTTTCTCTAAAAGACAGGACAGAAGTTCTCTTCTGAACATGTTACACTGTTAATTTAGATTCTGTGAAACCATAGACGGTAGAAAGCAGTGTGTATATATATAAATATTTTTTCTTTAACTTCAGAAATGGATTAAATATTTTTTATGTAGGTATATTATTTTGCCTTAGTACAGAAAATGTTTATTAAGATACCATTCCTATGAAGCTGGTTATCACAATTAAAGTATTATAAGAAATAATAATTTTTATCAGGTAATATGTGTATTATCAAGTCAGAGTAAATTTCCATTAAAATTCTCACTCAGAAACGGTTGCACAACTTTCTAAATGAGATATTTTGTAGGCCATAGAGCAAACTACCATAAAATTTTCAACTTTGCCTACTAAGGCTTTTTACTCTAAGAAACATCTTTGAATTTATATTCAACATGAGAGTATAAAATGATCTAGAAACCTTTAAACCAATTTTGCTGAATAGTTTGTACCATAGATAAAAGGATAGGTATACAAAGATTTATTTTGAAAGACCAAATTTAACCTGAACTGCTCAGAGAAACCCTGAAGGCAAATGTTTTTATAGTCTTCCTATAACATATACTCATTTTTGGGGAAAAAAAATATAGATACAATTATCTAGGTGTACAAATCTTGTTTATCATACTTTGAAGTCCCAGGAGAGATTTAATGATTCACTGCATAATTTGGGAAATTATTAGTTTTTTCAATGATATATTTTCTTTTATTAGCAAGCTGTGAGCTGGAGTATATGTTTTATTTGAAGGTGTTAAATTGAGTTTAATGTTTATAAGAAATATTAGACATCAAATTTATATTGTGCATTCTAAACACATAAAGAAATAGAGCCAAATGGAGAGAGACATCAATGGATAAATGGATGCACAACTTGGATATGTTATTTAATCTCTAAAATACAAATGTTGGCTAAGTTCAGTTTTCCCAGAGCAGTCACAATGCTGGGTTGAGTTTTACATAAAAGTCAGTAATCTCTTTGCTCTGTGCCTCTTGGCTGAGATAACAAGAAACCAACATTTTGTTTAAATTTTCTAAATAATTTGCGGGGAGAGAGATGGTTTCAAGAATGCAGGTAGGGATGAATGATCTCTTGCTTGAACAAAGAATGGCTAGCTTACAGCTTTGTACTGTCACAGCTATGAATGCAGGAGTTATGTGAGTTGTGAGTCAAAATGGTTAAGAGTTGTTTCCTGGACATAGTTTTTCATTTTTCCATCAACAAAAAATAAATCGCTTATGTTACAAATGTGTACTTTGCCTTGCACACTTGCGGGAGTTCAGTCTAACTGTGAACGGAATTGGATCGGCAATCTTATTAAGGTCTAAATACAATGTAGAGATTTGGGGGTGTGGGGATGAAGATGTACTGATTTTTTGGGAAGTATTTTTCCTAATACACATCTGCCTGGGATCCTTATTATTGCTAGAATTTGAAACGCGTTTGGTGAGGGAAAGGTAAGGTGAGGTCAGGGGTCTGCTTTCCTTTTGGACCCTTGCCCCACAGAACTGAGTACAGGGTCAGTGCCCTCAATACTGAGCTAGGTCTTTGCTATGTCCTGCGTTACGTGGTGTCCTTTGGATAGTTAACCTCTGTAAGAATATAGATGCTTCTACATGCTCATACACACACACACACATGAACAGGCTAGTTACATGTGTGTGGGCTATATATGCAATATGTGTTAGTTATTTCATTACACATACAAACACATATATGAGAATATATTGGTTTCTCATCCGTCTGCTGGTTCTCCGTATTTGTCTACTTTTAAACATTGTGGTTCTACAGGCCTCACTCTTCGGCCAGTTTTATTCTCATTTCTAAACTCAGAGTTCCTTATCATCACCTACTATGTACTAAAGGTCTTTATTCTCTGTCTCCAGATTCACCCCTTACACGGGTGAACCTACCTCCTTGCCTAAATGGAATCTTGTTTCATTGCCTTGAGTTTTTGCAAAAGAGAAAGTCTGAAATATGTATATTTAAATGGTCCCCAAGTCCTATCATTTTACTTTATAAAGATCTCTAAAATCTTTCCCCTCTTCATCTCCATTGCCATCCCTTTAATTCATGTCTTTATCACGTTTCACACTCAGTATTTTAACGATCTCCTCATCTGTCCATTTCTTTTCATAACCTACAGCTTTAAAAATATAAAATGAAAGAGGAAAACACCCTCCGACATCTTCTCATTGCCTTGGTTTACATTCTAAACTCACTTCCGGGGGCACTCCTCAGGGAGATGCGAGCTGGGAAGGGATATTTTTTCCTTTTAAGATGGACTAAAATAGAGCAAACAGGAGGCCGTTTCAACACCCTGCTTCTCTCCACTTGCTCCAGGCCTTTAAGGTGCTGTGCAAATCCTATTTCCTCTCTCAAGTTCTCTGTCATCACTCCTGCCACAAAATAGCTCCACCACGATTCTATACATTTTATACATTTCCTTGTATAAAAAATGAAGCAATGTTTCACATACTATTTCAGTTTGTTGCTCTTGGCATTACTGTTTACCAATCAGAGCGCGCTTGCCAGTGTAACCCACAGGAAAGCAGGAACCATCCTTTTTGTATTAACTGTGCTTGATTTCTTCCCAGGTGCTGAAAAAGTAATGGGTGTTTTTGTTTTTGTTTTTTGTGGGGGAGGGCATACCTGCAGATTATAATAACAGAGAAATGAGGCGGGGGTCGGGGGAGGAGATGAGAAAAAAGTAAAGACAGAAAGAGGAAAAATATAAGATGAAAAAACTAGCCAGAGGCCAAGTGGAAGGATGGAGGCTGTTTGATAAAATGAACAATTTTATCAAGATTAGACAAAATCATTTTAGATCTAACTCTTTATAGGCATTGCGCGCCCCCCCCCAACCCCACAATTTCCTTCTTTCATATCATTTTACCTTTTATCTGGAAAGAGCCTCTGATTTCTTAAAAATCCAATGTTCAAGAATATTGTTGCTACATTTTTCTTGACTTGCTCTTTTGGACATTCTTGTTAGAGCCATTTTGTGTGATGGATCAGTTTTGTTCTTCAAATCCAGATGTCCTTGGGGCAAAAAGTAAGAACTAGGCAGGGAGGGACTCCTGCGGCAGAGGTACAAGACACCTGGGGTCTTGTCCAGCCTTTCCGCGGACCCCCATGGGCGGCGCTTGAGCTAGATCCCTGGGGCTGTTTCCAAGGGCAGATGGAAGACAGCTCACCCTGTCAGTCTCACCGTCTGTGCGCAGCAAGCCTGGAGGAGTCTGAACATCCCTCCTTCCTAGATAATGTGACACTGAATTTCAGTCTGAGCAGGTGAAGAGCAGAGATTTGTAGTCAAGTTGATTAAACTTGTTACTGAAAGTCCAGCGTGAACATTGCAAGGTTCTGTTTTCAGACCCTGTGTACGTAAGGCAATGGTGCAGAGAAAGAAATTCGTCTTCAGGGCAGTTCTCTGGTCGTTTTCAGTCATCTTCTACGTTTATGAGAATTGTTAGGAGAGAAGACAATGGAATTTAACTTAACCTCAGTTTAAACTTAATTTTAATCTTGTCTAAATAGTTTTTTTCATTATAAGGCACCCAACCACATCAAAGCTGCCTAACACTAAAGAATTAATACTGTGACGTTTACAAGCATAAAGATATTCGTAGTAGTCTTATAAGCAATGAGGATTTACTATATAGCACAGGGTACTGCATTCAATATTTTGTAATAACTTATAATGGAAAATAATCTGAGAAAAATCACTGAATCGCTTTGCTGTACACCTGAAACTAAAACAATATTATAAATCAATTGTACTTCAATTAAAAAAAGATAGTAGTCTTATGGAAGGATAAAGAAAAAATATTGCAGGCTATTCATTTAAAAATACCACGTGATATCTATTTCTACATAGTTCTGAAATACATGGAAGTAAATATAGAAATTATTAGATTTTTTGTACACAGCTAACCCAACCAATATTTAGATTAGAAAAGGTTTAATTATTTCCCCAAATCTTTAATATGCATTCCTTTAACCGTTAACTATATACATCAATATATTACTTAAATTTCAGTCTCTCAAGAGTTTGGGGAATGGCTCTTGTAAGCAGAATATTATGTGTTCAGATATAACAACAGTAAAAAGGAAAAATAAAAAAATGAAAAGCTTCCTACTCTTTCAGCTGGGACAAACACAAGTCAACAGAAAGTCAGTGAAGTACTCGAGAATTGTTCATGTCCCATCACTGTATCTTCCGCTGATTCATTTTTGAAAAGATAACCAGGAAGATTATCAATGCTTTTATTAGGTTCTTTACTGATGACCCAAACTGAAGCAAACTTTAACATCTTTTATGGTGTGTAGCTATACAGTGTTGAAGAGTAAACATTCACTTCCTGTTAAAAATGAGACACACGCATCTGAAGTGAACAAAATTTGCCTTACTAAAACTTCAGTTTCTCCTGTAAGTGTATTGCAGGTGTGATAAAGTTGTAACTACGGGTCCTGATATCTAAATGAAAATAATTGTCATTCATATATTAAAAAATTTACTTTCAAACAAACTGTGATTGACTGGAGGAAATTCATCAAAAGTGATCTCCTGGAGCAGAGCCTAAGGGCTGAGAGCACCTCAATGTCCTGCTCTGATGTAGTGTTAGGAAATGAGCAGCTGGCAAAGTGCACTTAGCAAAAATCCCTGATGGATAAGAAGAATCTCTGTATTGTCAGTTAAAAAAATGTCCCGGCGGTCATGAAAAGGGATTAGAGACACATGTATAAGTAATAGTGTTAAGAGATGTTATCAAAGGGACAGTATCAAGGGAATAAAGTGTGGTCACTGTATTTTAAATGTATCTGCTTAAAGGAAAAAAAAATCCTACATTTACTGATAAAAGAGACATATTAAGCATCATAGGAAGTGAGTCAGGACCGATTCCAAGTTGGAGAAGACCGTGGCAGGTGGAATGAGAGATACATTGGAAATCAAATTCTATGAATTGTACCATCTGGGTCCAATAATTTTCCACTTTTGGTCCACAGTTTCCTCATCTATAAACTGTCACTGGCATGAAAAGTGACAATCTTGTCAAAATGCTTTGAAAACTATGAGAGACTCTGCAAAGTTGAAAATTCCATGCAATCAGCACACAGCTCTTCCCCATTGAAACATGGGTCCCAGTCACACCTCTTCCTTGGAGAGTCTGAGTAGATTAAGCTGGAGTCTGTGTGGCAGAGGAATAAACCCTTAGGAATCTTTGAATGTTTTAAATTTCATATCCCCTGTTTTAGAGGTTTGCAAACTCCTCTGGATTCTATTTCTTAAAGGGTTTATAGATCCATCCTGTATCACAACTCTGCTCCAGAGTCTTATTTCTGACTGTAACCCTAGTCTGGAACCTTGCTTCTCCTCAGACCCCACTGGGACTATCTTTGTAAAAGGAAACTCACCTTTGCTCACCCCTTTTTCATTGCCTATCCTCCCAGGGGGATAGAAACATATGGATCCCATGATGTTGATCTCAGGAGTGTTTTGACTCAACATTTATGAATATAAACATTAAATTAGAATATACCAACATTTTTGAGTTTTCCTTGAAAATAGATTTCACACAAAAATCTCCCTCCATTAAGCCAATTTAATTCTGGGAGTATTTTTTATATAACTTAATTGAATCATTACCAGTCTTTCCATTTTTATTTTACTGAACTACAGTTCAACAGCATCAGTTTTCATGTAGCTTTTACAATTGTTATTAAATTCATGAATTGATTTTTATTCACATCACATTTACTGATTATGCCTTGGGAATTTTTCCTGTATGGCTATTGTTTTTCTAAGTGTAATTTTTCTTGTCAAGCAATGCTTAGTCGCTCAGTTGTATCTGACTCTTTGCGACCCCACGGACTGTAGGGGTCACCAGGCTCCCCTGTCCATGGGGTTCTCCAGGCAAGAATACTGGAATAGGTTGCCATGCCCTCCTCCAGGGGATCTTCCCAACCCAGGGATAGAACCCAGGTCTTCTGCATTGCAGGAGGATTCTTTACCATCTGAGCCAGCAGGGAGGCCCAATTATTTTTCCAAGTGTAATTTTTCCTGTCAAGCAATACAGATCTAAATTCCCCCAAAAGGCTTTAATTTTTCTATGTAGCCAGAAACAACATTTCCTGTGTGCAGTTTTAGACCTGTTGATTTCTTTCTTTCTTTTTTTTTTTTCACATTTCAAAGTCACATAAAATGTAATTTATGTGATATAATTTCTCACTGTTGTCAAATTTTAGATTGGGCAGTACTAGCCATTATCAGATCTATTTTGTGTTGATACTTCTATTAGTAACACCCATTTTGTGATTGAGAGCTCTTTCAGCAAGTTTCCTTTGAGATTTTGAGTTTTCGTTATTTCTCAGGTAGCCAATGGAAACTTTAGAAACACTTACTGGACTGTTGTACCGCCTAGCATTATTATATTTTAGTTCTCATTTGTTTGTGCCAAATTCTTACTAACTGGTGGAGCAAAAGATAAATAGAACAATCAACAGAAGTTTAAAATATTCTCAAAACACAATGGCAAGTGAAGTAACAGAATAAAGTGTCTAATGGGCTTCCCTGGTGGCTCAGATGGTAAAGTATCAGCCTGTAATGAGGGAGACCAGGGATCAGTCCCTGAGTCCGGAAGATCCCCTGGAGAAGGAAGTGGCACCCGACTCCAGTATCCTTGCCTGGAGAATCCCATGGACAGAGGAGCCTGGCGGGCTGCAGTCCACAGGCTCACAGAGTTGGACACGCCTGAGCGACTGGCACACAAGCACCCTCCTCTGTTCTCTGTGCGTTTAGTGAAAACAAAAGCAGTCAGCACAGCACGCGTGGCTCTAGGGGAACCCTCTAGATTTCTCCAGCTGTATCTGGAGCCACTTTGTGACATGTACTGTATACTCTCGTCACTTCCACTTCCCTAAAATACAGTGTTTTCCTGCCTGCAAGCTGTTCCAACTCTCCCCGACTGTGCTTTCTTCCCTCGGTACTGTTTTTAAATTGGGCAAAGTATAATTGCTCTTCAAAATTTAGTTCCAAGGTCACTTCCTCCGGGCAGCGCTCCTGTACTTGCCCTGGCCTTCTGCTCCTTTCACACTTGGGTACGCCCTCTTCTGACCTGGAGGTCTGTTTCTCACCACTGCTGCTGAGCTCCATAGGTTTTCAGCAGGTATCTACTCATTTACCAGAGAGTTGAATGGTCCACCCCAACTCTGTCCTTGGAAAGTACTTAAGTCATGGAAATGATTCGAATTGTCCTTTTGTTGTTCCTTAAGTGAATTATTCACAGTAAAATTTCTATGTGATAGAAAATTTCAAGAAATAGACAAAAGAAAAAAAAAATTCTTAAACTCCTTGCTAATATTTTTTCTTTCTTTCCTGCTGTTCCTCTCTTTCAGTCACATGCTGTGTATAAAACTGCATATCTCATTTTTTCCACAAATGAACCACGATTATTCTAGACAGCTCGAGAAATGCAGAAATCAATACGTGAGGAAATAAAAACCAGTTACCAATACCCATCACCTAAACACTTCATGAGTATTTCATTTTCCCAGACTAGTGAACCCTATTTATCTATTCATGTATTCATTAATCAATATTCTGTGAGTGTTTTCCCTGTGTTGTGAGTTGGGAATACCGTATTCCGTGGCTTTCCTTGTGTAGTGTGTGATCTCCATGTGGCAGTGCAGCTTAGAGATAAGGTTTTACATCTTGCCAATTCTTTTTTTTTTTTTTTTTTGGTTCTACCTTGTGGCTTTCGAGATCTTGTTTCCTGGGTGAGGGATTGAACCCAAGCCACCGTGCAAGCGTGGAGCCCACTGGACCACCAAGGAAGTCCCCAAATCTTCCAAATTCTTCATAAGCTGTCTCCTTAAAGTGATAGCATAACTTGCAACAGATAATTATTTGTGTTCTCAATCTTTTACAAATGATAAATTATTCCTTTAAAATCTACATATAGTACATTATTTAAAAAAAAACTCTATTCTTGCCAGGCTACATTTAGGCCCCCATTCCAATCAGATTTCTTCAGCAGGCTTTTGGTTATGGAAATTTTGGGGCTGCCACTGAGTTGTAGAGGTTATTATTAGATATTTCATCAGTCAAGGTGGTAGATGCACGGAGTAGCTAGCCAACACTATCAATTTGTTTCAGTTTGTTTATGATTTAAACTGAAAATAAAATATTTACTTGGAGAGGAATTTAAAACACACACACACACACAAATCCTCTGCTGTTTTTGGTGATCTTTCACAGTAATTTTCTAAGGTCACCCCCTCATAAAGAATGGGAGTTGGGGGGATAAGCGTTGCGATTTCTTTTTTCAAATTTTTATTATTTTTTTTTAGCCATGCCACGTGGCATGTGGGAATCTTATTTCCCTGACCAGGTGTTGAACCTGCACCCCCCGCACTGAGAGCACGGAGTCTTCCCACTGGACCACCCGGGAGATCCAGGGTTGTGATTTCAGACTGAGTCTCTCTGATTCTGCTGCTGCTGCTGCTAAGTCGCTTCAGTCGTGTCTGACTCTGTGCGACCCCATAGACAGAAGCTCACCAGGCTCCCCCGTCCCTGGGATTCTCCAGGCAAGAATACTGGAGTGGGTTGCCATATTCTAGGTTTATTTTTTCAGCCTTCCTAATGGTCAGCTTAAAAGCAGGGAAACTTGCGCATGGCTGCCTGGTGATGGGCAACTTACACCAAGACTGAGGGGAAGGAAACTCCTTAGAGGTGATTCGTGTGAGACGCGCGTGAATCCACACCCACCTGATTCAGCTGCACGAGTGAGCCCGTGTACCTTGAGCCACTTCCGTCTCTTTAGCGAGATCGAGGACTATCTCTTGTGAAAAGCAAAAGACATCTTTGATTAATTGGTCTTTACTATGAATATCGATTCCATGTTAATAATGCAAAAGTGACGTATTACCATTGTCTTAAAAGGTGGTTAACAAAAGCGTAGCACCAATTCTGACTTGAGCTGAGTGATAGGATGGAAACACTGGATTTTCCCTGTACCTAATTTGGTTTTGATATTATATAAAGTGAAAGCTATTAAATAATTTACCGAAGTATATAGATTTTTTTTTTTTTTTTTTTTGCTTTTGAAGTTTGAAGCAAGGGAAGTAACTTGACCTTTGCTAAACACTTTGATCATGGAAAACATATGAGGTTCTCATCTCATCCCAGAAAGTGTAGACACCAGATTGTCTTTTCGTAGTCATCCCAGAGGCATAGTAAATGAACCAGGTAGAGCATTCTTACAGTTTGCTACTCCAGGAATAAGTTGATGATAACTTAAAGGAAAGTAAAGGAAAAAACATATCTATTGTTTGGTTGCCACAATGAATGTGAGCTGCCAATCAGATAATTCAGGCCAAATATTGTACTCTGACTTCTCAGACTTTGGTTTCTAAACCCCTTTTGGGTTACTAAACCAAGACCTTAGCTTTCCCTAATAAGCCCTGTCTTTCTGCTTTTCAGTGGTCCATGGTTTTATTTTCTTAATTTGCTTATTGATTCTTCAGGTGTGATCAAGATTTATACTCACTAAAAAAGCATAAAGAAAGTGGAAGACACCAGTTGAGAGTTTTGACTGTGAGAGGAAGTGATGATATGAAGGAGGTAGATGAGGACAAGAAAAGGGTCAGGAAGTTGACAGAAGTAATTTAAAGAGATGATACTGGACATTATCAATACATGCTTCAAAATTTATGAGTTCTCAAACCCCCTCTCGTCACCACTTTGCATTTCATTCTTTTACATTTCTGCCAAGTTTATAGGGGCAATTCCCCCCACCCCCATATTTCTTTCTTTTAATATTTACTTTTCTTGTTCACTAGTAAATTTCATCTTTACTAGTAACTAACAGTTAAACTTCATCTTTGAAGGCCATTTATATTTGCCCATATACATTGCCATGGCCACCTTTTTCCCTGTTGATTTTGAAGAACTCCTTGAATAGTGCAGATAGATGAACATGCTTACTACTAGTTAAAAAAGAGATGATACGAAAAATGTTGGATTCAGGCAAGTTCTACTTTTAAAGTGTTGAAGAAATTAACCTTTGACATCTTGCCTAGATTTCATTCTGAGCTTTCCAACTACGAAACACGAGGGAAATTACCTCCTAAATTCTCAGCTTCATTAGCTGTACAATGGGAATCATGGCAGCAGTTCTTAAATAAGACAATTTACTCAATGATTTAATTGTTTTTAGAACACCAACTATGTGCCAGGAACTGTTCCAAGTGCCGACATAGAGGTAAATACACCAGGAATAAAAATAGTGGTAATACAACTTTCTTGAAGCCTGCTAAGCTGCTAAGTCACTTCAGTCGTGTCCAACTCTGTGCAACCCCATAGACGGCAGCCCACCAGGCTCCCCCGTCCCTGGGATTCTCCAGGCAAGAGCACTGGAGTGGGTTGCCATTTCCTTCTCCAATGCATGAAAGTAAAAAGTGAAAGTGAAGTCGCTCAGTTGTGTCCGACTCTCAGCGACCCCATGGACTGCAGCCTACCAGGCTCCTCCATCCATGGGATTTGCGAGGCAAGAGTACTAGAGTGGGGTGCCATTGCCTTCTCAGTCTTGAAGCCTACATCTTAGCAAGAAAGATAACAGAAAACCAAATACATAATTGAGAATATGCAGATGTTGATGAGTGTTGGGAAGTGAAGCAGTGTGATATGACCTCCATCAGGCGGCAGTGAATGGACCTTCAGACAGAGTGATCAAGGAAGGCTTCTTTGAGGAAGTGTTGTCAAGCTCCTTGTCAGCCGCCAAGAATATAAAGATTCATGTGAAGAGCAACTGACAGGTGCAAAGACCCTTTGGAAAAAGCAAACAATGGATGGGTTCACAGCCCAGAAAGGAGGTGAGAAGCTTGCAGTATGGCAGGTACAGACGGAGTCCTCAGGTGTGCTGAAGAGGGAGAGAGCAGCAGAAGGGGCAGGTTCCCTGCACCTCTGGGAGGTGGAAAGAGTGTGGACTCACCCTAAGTGCAATGAGAAGAAGCCATTTGGAATTTTCACACAGAGAATGACCTAGCCTCTTTTCCCTCTTCAGAAACTATCCTGGTGCTGTGGGCAGAGCAGGCTGGAGATGAGACAAGCCTGGGGACTAGTTAGCACCAGGCAAGATGGCAGAAGGGAGAATCTGGACTGAGTGTTGATGGTAACAGAAAGGACAGATCTGCACAGGGTCTGGAGAAGTTGTGGCGTGGAAAGGAAGCAAGACATTGTGCAGAATGACTCATTTTTTCCCCATGAGCAACGAAGACAGGAAACATCCCAGGAGGAGGCAGACAATCCAGGGTCTATTTTGTCCATGCTTGAATTCTCATTAGACATCCATGTAGAGATGGGAGATGTCAGCTGGAGTTAAATGAAGCGTGAGGGGGTCTCCTTGTTTAGTGGGATTGACATATGCACCCTGCTGATACTATGTGACCAGTGAGAACCTACTGTCTGACACGGGGAGCTCTGTCACTGCTGGTGACCTAAACGGGAAGGGAGCTCAGAAAGAGGAGACACAGATGTGGGGGCTGCCTCGGTGGCTCAGATGGTGAAGGATCTACCTTCAATTCAGGAGGCCCAGGTTTGGTCCCTGAGTTGGGAAGAGCCCTTGGAGAAGGGAATGACCACCCACTCCAGTATTCTTGTCTGGAGAATTCCATGGACAGAGGAGCCTGGTGGGCTGCAGTCCATGGGATCACAAAGAATTGGACATGACTAACACACACACACACACGGATATATATGTATATACATGCATATATACATTATAAAAAAGTATATATATATTTGGTTCACTTTGCTGTATCACAGAAACTAACAAATACTACAAAGCAACTATATTCCAATAATTTTTTTCTTTTTTAAGACTAAGGGGCTCATTAGGTCTTGATCGGAGCCATAACTTTGGGATTACTGTGTGCAGATGAATTTAGAGCTGAGGGACTGATTCTGAGACACCTGGAAGAATGTTCAGATGGAGAAGGACCAGGGACTTGAAGCTGAGGCCTGGTGCACCGTTTTGAAGGGGTTGGCAGGAGGGTTTAAGAGAAGAATATGAGAAGGGGTAGCTAGTGGGAAAATGGAGAATGTTTTGCTTTGGATGTTGAAAAAAGAAGTGATGATTGTGAAAGGCTTAACATGTTTGCTGGCCTATAATAAGAACCCAGTAAATCCCATTAAAAATTCCAGTTCATGACTCCATTTGAAAGGTTATTGATCAGAGATTATGAATTTACTAATTATTGTCAAATATCCCCATTTGACTTGAATATTATCACAAAATAAGTATGGATTAAGTTATAATAATATTTAGAAGCATGGTATATCAAATATCACATATATGTGTTATATGTGATATATCAAATATCAAGTATCTTACATATCATATGTATAGCTTGCTGGCTTAGCTATTAAAAAAGAAAGGTACAGTAATTTTTAAACACAAACTGTGTAAAATATATTGAGAACCTAATGAATTAGGAATTTAACTCAAAAAATGATGCCCTGTTGAGTCTATTGTGGGGACCTTGTTTTGATGCTTACTGATAAAAAAATCCTTTAAATACTATTTAAGGCAATACTTGGACAGGCTGTGGTGGGTTGTTGAGAGTGAATTTGTTCCATTAAAGGCTTATTTCTTTTTTTGAAATATAGTTTATTTATATTGTTGTGTTAGTTTCAGGTGTATAGTAAAGTGACCCAGTTATATATATTTTATTTTCCACTATAGGTTATTATAAGATATTGCATATTATTCCCTGAGTTACACCATAAATCCTAGTTGCATATCTATTTTATGCATAGTAGTGTGTATCTGTCGATCCTATGATTTATCCTTCCTCCTTCCCTTTCGTTTTGGTAAGCATAAGTATGTTTTCTATGTCTATTAGTCTATTTCTGTTTTGTAAGATTCATTTGTATTTTTTTTTTTTTTTTATATTCCACATGGAGGTGATATCATATAGCATTTGTCTTCCTCTGTAAGAGGCTTATTTCTAAATCAAATTTTAAATCTTCCATTTCCTTGAGAAAAGTGAAAACTACTGGTTATCCCATAGGCTTGTACTAGGTGGAGCTAACAGCCTTGATAACTCTGCAGCTTACACATGGGGATTTGTCCTTTCGAGATCACACACAAATAAGATCTTAATTTCAGGCTTAGAGGTTTTCTTAGAGGTAAATCTTCAGAGGAGCTTGTTTTTGTACTCGCTGGTAGTTAACTAGCAAGAAAAGTAGTGCTGACCAAATACTACTCTCAACATTTTATAAAGGTGATCTCATGTAACTTAGGTACGCAACCATTATCAAGTCTGGCTCATACTTGTGTTTGTTCATTTGTTTCCCGATATTTATCGTAAAAGCTACTGGTTATCTTGTACTAAGAGGGAATAGGTAGATTCCCCCTTCGCTGTTGTTCTGGTTTTAAGTACAGAGCCTGAGGAGGAAGGAGTCTAGGGCCCCTCCCGTGTGTCCGGCGCGTGGCAGGGTGAGCCACCTGCCCACGTTGCTCCGTCTCTTTCTACCTTTTCTGTATACAGACTATCAAATAAATGCTCCGACAAGCCTCGGTCTCTCGTCTTAATAGAGGACAGCGGAATTATTAATAAAATTAAACCTAAAGAGTAAGCAATATTAATATTATCACATTTAGTTTTGTGGGATGGCGTTTCACTTAAGTTGAAAGATAGGCACGTCGAATGTTTGGGTCATTTACTGTGATCCCAATAATGAAATCATACCAAAAATGCTCAGCACAGGAGACGGTTGTAGGACCTTCTCTTCCGGCCCTGCTGTATCTTAGAGCATAGTTTAGGCACAACTGCTTCATCACACGTGCACGCAAGGTTGGGGTTGGGGAGAGGGAATGAGAGAAAGAGGACCGTGTACTGTAAGCAGCCTCTTCCTGCAGGGAAGTAGATGATCATGCTTGTGACAATTGCATCAGTGAATCAGAAGGCCTCGCTGCTGTAAGACCGACCGTCCACCTGTGTGTAAGGAGTAGGCTTGGCCTGGTACAACCAAGTAATCCATTTTCAGAGGTGTTAGCTCAGTGATGGAGCAAGTACGACTTTATTTGCCCATTGTTTCAAGGATAAAAGTTTGAATGAAGGGAATGACTTTCCATCTAAATAAAAGAGAACTCAAAACAGCTTTCCATGTGAGCAGCTGCGATGCTGGTTTGCTCACTGGTAACTTGAGAACAAATGGAACCCACAAGTCTACAGATTTGAGAGAGGGAGGTTCTTACAGACAGGAAGACCATTTTCAGGGTGACTTACAACACAAACTCACCAAAGCCTTTGCAATACAAGAGGATCCCTGTTCTCAGAATAGAAGGCGATGCTCCACTGAGGGCGTCTAGAAGGCACTGATGAAAGAACCATCGGGAATGGCCAGTGCGAGGTCAAAGGCGTGCAGAACCTCAGCGTTCTGGACGTGGAACAGTCAGATACAGTATGAGCAGAACTTCAAAGCAGAGGAAATAAGAATCACAGAAATGCCTTTAGTTGTCAAATGTAAAATTTGTGCCAGTTTTGTCACCTTCTATTTTTCAGGAGAGCTATAAAACTAAAGATGTTGTCTATTAACATCAATTTAACTTTACATGTTTTTCCCATCTCGCTTAGTCAGTTTTCAAAACAAAAAAAGTGCATTAGGTTCAAGGAATCCAAAATGACTTTTGTGATCCTCAACAGAATGCCTTCTCTTAAACTAAATGTCAAAATGTACTTTCTAAGTATGGGGTGGTTACAGAGAATGAACGAGAAAGCACTTCATAAAGTGCAATGAAATGAAGTCATACAAGGAATTCTTTAAGAATTTGGAAAGCCGCGAGGGAGTGTGAAGTTCTGTCATTACTGTAATCATTAGCTGTCTTTTGGTTTTTCACTTTATGAATTGGAATAAAAGTTGAAATCTTGATTTTAAAAAACAAGAAATGTTCTCATATTAATCTATAAATCAAATGGAAATGTGGAATATTCAGCCACTGTCAATGTGTACTCCTATTTTGTGATCAAAGTATCCTACAAATATCTGTATTTGCCAAAGACCGATGGACTAAAGAAAAGAAAAAAATCAGTGCAACCCACAAAGCCTTGGTTTTGTGGAGTATTTGCTCTGATATCTGTTTTGTCAGTTTTTGAAAGAAAATTCTTATCATGGATCTACTTTTTTTGTTTTTTTGCTCTAAGAGTAATCTTTATATTTTAAACTGAAGTGTTTATATAATGTTATTTCTGGAAAATAGCTCCTGTGTCTTTTAATTCACCCTGTATTCCATTCCACATCGAATGTAGAAAATATTGTTACAATTCTTTTAAAACTAAAGCTTAATTCATTTAAAAATCTAATTTGGCTTTCCTTGCCCATGAATTTTATCAGAAGTAACACTTCTTAAGGGTATCTGATACCATAGCCCGCCTCTCTTTCTAGGCTTCCATTTTATGGGCTGAACATCTGGATTTGATGGGCAGGCAAATATTTCCTTCCGCTGACTTTTTACATAATCCTTTCTTACAGATGCACATGCCTCATGTTTGTTAATAAAATGGACATGACTTTCATATCTATTGTTTTAACACAAACTGAATTATGGAATTTTCAATGACTTCTTTAAAACTAAATACATTTAAAATTCCTTATAAAAACAATATTAAGAGCCACTCTAAAAAGTATTAGGACCGCAGGTGTTTTCCTTTAGAGTGTTAATTGATTTAAGATTCATCAAAATGTTGTTAAAACATCCAGAGGTCAATGATAATGATAGCACATGGGTCAGATTAAAATTCTTTTTGTCCAAAAAAAGAGAGAGAAATGGTAGCTCATTTAATTCTGATTAAAAAATTAACTAGTGGGAAAATTAATAGCAGTCTGACATCTAAAAATGCTATTTGCTTTTTTTTTTTTTTTAATAAAGAAAGAGGATTTAAAATTAGGACTTAAAAGTTACATGGTAACTCTCCCCCCACACAAAAAAGTTATGTATACAGGTTACAGGTAATAGTTTTGTTTTTAGTGAACAGAGGAGAACTATACATTTTTTAATTAATTCCTTGTCCTCTTTTACAATTGTAGCAATTAACTTACTGAAAGTTTTAGTCTTCAAAATAGAGCACATAACAAGCAAGGTTAATCCCACTTTTGCTCTAAATGCATGAGTATGAGAATTAAAACACTGATTAATTTTTCTTATCTATATTATCAAAGTTATTGATAATTAAGATCAGTGAAGGTTTTGGGGGACTTTTATCTCAGGAAATATATCATGGATTTTATCTGTCAAGCAAATTCCATTAATTGGGTAGCAACATCTTGCTGAGTACATGACTGATTTTCTTGTGTTTTCCTAGTATTTATATTGCCTGTTTATGCTCAAAATAAGTTAATATGTACATAGGATAGGAAAGGACCAGAAAAACGTGCTTTCCTACTAAAATCATAGACATTGAGGATGCCTTTATTCCTTTCACTTTATTTTTAGATAACATATTTGAATCTTATTGCACTCTTCACTTGGAGAAGGAAATGGCAACCCACTCTAGTATTCTTGCCTGAGAAATCCGTGGACAGAGGAGCCTGGTGGGCTACAGTCTGTGGGGTCCCAAGAGTCAGACACGACTTAACAACTAAACCTCGACCACCATGCTCTTCACTGTTTACTGAGAGTCAAGAATTTGTTAGGTGCTGTTTTGTTTTGTTTAAATTAGCAGCAATATTTTCTGCTTCTTTTGGGGGTTAGGATTCCCAGAGATGTTTAGAGAGAAAGATGAAGGGAATTTGGAGACAATTATAATGTAAGGCATCACTATTTATATAATTATAGAATTTTAGAGTAAAGAAATCCTAAAAAGGACTTTAGAAATCATCTATTTTAGCTCATCTACTTTATGAGTGAAATAGACTGAAACTCAAGATCGTTTAAGACTTGCCCTGTGTTTTATGCCCTAAAATGAGGAACTCCAGTCCAGAAGTCCTCTTGTACACCCCACGGTTCATAGCGATTTGCCTGACAGAATGAAATGAGTACGAAATTAGACGTTTAGGGATGAGCTTTGAACCTTGACCCCGTCACCAGTTTCTGTTGCTTGGACTCTCTCAGACTCTCCTGGGTGGTGTTGGGTCAGTCACTGATGTCCTCGGAGCTCAGTTCCCTAAAGTGAAACGAACTCAGTCTGAGTGTGATGGACGTCTTGGGCTGGATAACTGGGCTGCCTTATTCATTGTACCATGTTCATCAGCATCCCTGGTCTTTACAAATTAGACATCGTAGCCTCCCTTGCCCCCTTCTCCCCTCCACCACAGTCAATACCACCCAAAAAGTCTTTAGGCATTGCCAATGGTCTGAGAGCAAACTCTCAGACCCTCATCGCCTTCCTTGGGAACTAGTGGTTCAGCTGAAATGACTTCTTGAGGACTCCCCTGGCAGTACCGTTGTGCAATTTGGGAAGGACATAACCCTTGGATGCTTCCAAGAAGGACATGCAAAGCATTGTTCAGCAGGAAGTTCGATGGGTTACTGTTTAAAGTGACCAAAGGGGACATTGATTTTTTTGTTGTTGTTTAGAAACTTAAAAGATCAGAAATATCCACAAGTTTGAGAATTTTATTATAGCCGCAAGACAGTAAATAGTAAAAAGGTTTAAGAAGGCTTAACGGAACAATATAAAAACGTCTTCACTGTAAGGGCATCATTTTTTTTTTTCCGTGTAGGAATGATCTGTGTATTTGCCAGTTGTCCCGGAGGCAAAACAATTCAGTTCCTATTTCATCGATGAATAGAGACCCACTTCTAATCTTGGGGGGCCCCAAGGCATGTCCCTCTCTAAGACCACTTCAACTGTGTCAGGCAGTTGTCTCTGATAAGATGTGCTAGAACCAACCTTAAGCGTTTCCTGGTGAAAAGGGTCACAGATGTGTTTGCATTGTTTGCACAGGGAAGAAAGAGATATCTACCATCCTCAGGTTTAAAACTAAGAGATATTGTTGCTTTCCTTTCTTTCTCTTCTTAGTCCTCAATGTTCCGCAGCCCACCCCCACCCCCCCGCCCCGCCCCTGCATTGAACCCAACACCTGCCAGGAGAATAGGAGAGGCTAATTCAGAACAGGGTGTGCTCAGGAGCTACCAAAGGGATCTCAGAAACTTGTTGAGCAATTGGTGCAGCTCGGCCGGGCGCCGTGGGTTTAGACTGTGTGTTGTGCATTGCTGTGAGTTCCCCGAACAAGTGCACTGACTTAAGGTTTTATAGGAAATATGCGTCATGGAGTTCGTGGGGGGCCGGGAACCCAAGGAACATTTAGTTGCTATAAAGTCAGAGCTGAGAACTTAAACAGGTTGGTTATGTTCTGCCAGATGGAGATAAAAATTGAGGCAGCCACATCCTGTGACACGAAACTGTGAAAGCAGACACAGGCAGCCTTCTAGCAGGGAGTCGTAGCAAAGTGCACGAGACAAGGAGATTCAATTAGAGAGGAAAACCAATTTTGTGTCAACTAGAAGATGTGTTTCTTGGGTTTATGGAACATTTAAAATGCAGCATAGCATGGAATTAAGATCATTTTACACCAGTAGGTGTAAATAGTAAATAATAGTATAAAAATACAATATTTACATGTATATGAATATTTAGACTAAAGACTTTGATTTCCTACAGTAAAGTTTGGGCTGATATATATAGAAAAAAACATTTGGTTATTACAGCAGAGAAAGTTACCTGTGTCTTTTCTCTAATCATAGTGTTGATAATTAACTGTTTCAGAAAATTAAGTTTTTCCAAGTTTGCTAATGGAGAAAAGAAGCTTTTCTGATCCTGAATGCTCACCAATATGGTGCTTTAATATTTTTTTTTCATTAAAGAAATTCAAATTTTGTAACTAATTCCATTTTATGTATTTATTGAAATCAAACAGTGAAGACATTATTTCTTCCCAAGCTAAGGTAGAGAATGTCAAGAATAAACAATGTTTCTCTCAAAATAAAAATAGATTCATTAGGGATATTTATTTGCCTATAATCTCAAACATATCTGAATGAAGTAGACTGAGTTTTGTGGATAAAAAAACAATTGTCATTTTAAAAAAATAAACAGTGCTTTCATTTCTATCTATCTTGCTTCCTCCGGTTTCTGAATGAGTCCGGAAGCAGAAGTGGCAAAACTCTGTGAGAAAACTTTGGCTCTATTTTTTTTCAATCTCCACCCAGATGGAGATACCAGAAGTCTGAGAGGAAAGTCCATTCTTGCTAAATATGCATTTTAGGGCTGCGTCTCCACCACAGCGCTTGGGTATCCTCAGTTCAATTCAGTTGATCAGTTGTGTCGGACTCTTTGCGACCTCGTGAACCACAGCACGCCAGGCCTCCCTGTCACCTGTCACCAACTCTCGGAGTTCACCCAAACCCATGTCCACCGAGTCGATGATGCCATCCAACCATCTCATCCTCTGTCGTCCCCTTCTCCTTCTGCCCTCAATCTTTCCCAGCATCAGGGTCTTTTCCAATGAGTCAGCTCTTTACATCAGGTGGCCTAAGTATTGGAGTTTCAGCTTCACCATCAGTCCTTCCAATGAACACTTAGGACTGATCTTTAGGATGGACTGGTTGGATCACCTTGCAGTCCAAGGGACTCTCAAGAGTCTCCTCCAACACCACAGTACGTCTACACATTCAAAATTTCTGCTCATGTACTAACATCCATGCTTTCATCTTGAACAAGTTCTTGTAGGTTTCTTGTTGCCACGGGCTTCCTCCAGGCCCCCTAAAAATCAGTGAGCATTGGTAGCATCTCTTCCATAATTATACAGACTAGTCTAATTACGTTTAGATATTGAACTGTAGCCTGGTAACCAGCTCCATGGCCTAGCCCAGTTTGTTTTTTTTTTCTTTCTATATTCACATTTTTAGGAAAGAGGTTGATGTGCCTGTAGGTTGCAGCCTTCCACATCCCCACAGGGACGTCTTCTGACCTGTCTCATGGGAATGCTCTTCCCTTGACATTTTAGTTTTTCTCAGAAATATTGTAGGGCTTCCCAGGTGGCGCTAGAGGTAAAGAACCCATCCGCCAATGCAGGAGACACAAGAGATGCTGGTTCAATTCCTGGGTTGGGAAGATTCCCAACCTTCCTTGGAGGAAGGTACAGCAACCCACTCCAGTATTCCTGCCTGGAGAATCGCATGGACAGAAGAGCCTGGAGGGCTACAGCCCACGGGGTTGCACATAGTCAGATACGACTGAACAAGTAAACTCAGCACAGCACATAATCCTGTGAGTCCCTGCAGGGATTGACTTTTCCTTGTTTGCTTTTATATCCTCAGGTGCAAATGCTTTCGCATTAGAGAGCAGTCTTTCAACACATCTTTGCTGGATTCATAAGAAAGGAATGAATGAACCCTTAGAACTCTGAGGTTCCTTGTGAACACAGGAACATTTTGGACTGTTTTGTATAGAGACCTGATACTGATGGCTGCTATTCTGAGAGAAAAATGGCAAACCACTGGGTCTGAGTAGGATGGTATTATGTTACTTCCTTGTATCAGGAGGGCATGGACCCAAGCAGTATGCACCATGAATAAATGAACTAGTGCAGGAAACATGGAACGTTAGTGCTTTGTGTCCTCCGGAATTGGAGGACATGGAGACAGAAAGACACGGAGAGGCTAGGATGGTCCTCGTGACTGGCCAGTCTCTAGTGCGTGAGAAAAACATTTCCTCCACGTGAAGTGGTTTGGGTTGTAGAGCCTTTTTACTTGGTCTTTTACAGACTAAGGTAATGAGTTTTCTGTGCCTCTCCCCCCTTTCCTGTCCCTCTCACCCAAAAAAAAGCTGGTTAACACTTCAGCATTTGTAACCTGGGAATAGTAAATGAAGCACATCTGTCACACACACATGCACACACAAACACGCAGATGATAAAGTGATGAAATGGCTCTTTTGTTCTGATGCTAGTTTCCGGAAAACCCTACTCATTCGGTCCCCTACAATGACTTGAGAACACGGCACAGTTGTTGGAAGCTTTTCACAATGATCAGAGAAGACATCTTCCCTTGGGAGTAAGTCTCCAGAAGCAAAGACATTTGTTAATGAGACTTGAGACAGTCAAGTTGAAAAAGCAACGTGGTCCTACCTCATACAGCGGGTAGCAAATGTCTCCCCCGGCAGGCAGTGCTCTGCCTCTGCAGTGGTGAATGAGAAAGGCCATTTTCTACACAGGCATGGTTTTTATAACAATTTTTTTTTTTTCTAAGTCTTAATGGTGAACTTAAAATTAGGGACCAAGTGATTTCAACTAAAATAAACACATTCAGAGAAGTGAGATTCTATTTCCTTAAGATTGGAAACCCAACATGGATCAGTGGAGGTGGCCATTCCTAAGGTGCCCAGTCCTAAGGGGCAGTCCACAGGAGTCCCGAGTCTCTGGCGATCAGGTACCACATCCTCACACTTTGATCTCCATCTTGTGCTCCTGCCTGTGGTCACTGGACACATACAGCGTCACAGCAATTACTTGCTTATTTCCTACAAGGACTCAACAGATGTACGCATCACTCTGAGCCAAGGGACGGAAGACACAGCGGTGGTGGGAAGTGTCTGGCCCCTCCCTACATGGAACCTCCTGTGTGGTCCCCATGGATGTAGAGGGGAGCAAAGCTTCCGGCAACAGCAGGTGGGGGGCTGTCTCAAGAATCGGACAGTGTGCGTTTGATGACCAAGCCGATTTGGTCCTGAGGGTTGGGTGTCTTACTTTTTCCCATGTAACTAATTCTTTAGTTTGTTGTCAAAGAAGAATGCTTTGGCAGTTTCTCCTTAAAATGCATATCATTATACAGAAACCCTTGACCATAGATACGTGACTATTTTAGACAGAGTCCCCGATCTGGAATTTCTATGTCGAAGACCAGGAATGGTTTGAGTCTCCCCATGTAAAGGCACAAAGAACTTTTCAGAAAGATTTTCTTGCCGAGGCTCTTCCTGACAAGGTGCATGCAAGTCTCTCACGTACATTTGCCGGGGTTTACTTGCATCATTTTCAAACGTGTTAATTTTATAGGGGCAACTGGTACTCCTTAAAGTGCCTATTTTGCATTTAGCTTGATACTTACTGTGTTTTTTTTTTTTTTTCCATTTGCTTATCATCTTTTGCATTTCCTCTGTGAACTGCATTCTCCTAGTTTGCACATTTATCTTGGGTGCAGCTGTGTTTAAATTTTGATATAAAACTGAGTGGAAGAAAAGAGAGACATATATGTATATAACTCAGGGAGATGGTGAAGGACAGGGACGTCTAATGTGCTGCCGTTCATGGGGTTGCCAAGAGCCAGACATGACTTAGTGCCTGGACAACAACAAATATGTGTAAATGTTAGATACAAATGTTGATACCAGCAGTAGAACCAGAGCAATGAGTCTGCTGAGTCAAGACTTACAAGTTACTGGAGGTGATATAGTCTAGAGGAGGAATCATATCTGCTCTGACCAATTTTCCTCTTCATATGACTCTTAACCATTAGTTTCTGGAATGTTCAGGGGAGACTTGTGGGGCCATTAGGAAAATCAGCCTTTATCCTTCTAGTTCAGTTCAGTTCAGTCACTCAGTCGTGTCCAACTCTGTGACCCCCGTGGACTGCAGCATGCCAGACCTCCCTGCCCATCACCAACTCCCAAAATTTACTCAAACTCATTTCCATTGAGTCAGTGATGCAATCTAACCATCTCATCCTCTGTTGTCCCCTTCTCCTCCTGTCCTCAATCTTTTCAGCATCAGGGTCTTTTCCAACAAATCAGTTCTTCGCATCAGGTGGCCAAAGTATTGGAGTTTCAGCTTCAGCATCAGTCCTTCCAATGAATATTCAGGACTGATTTCCTTTAGGATTGACTGGTTTGATCCCCTTGCAGTCCAAGGGACTCTCAAGAGTATTCTCCAACACCACAGTTCAGAAGCATCAATTCTTTGGCACTCAGCTTTCTTTATAGTCCAACTCTCACATCCAACTACTGGGAAAACCATAGCTTTGACTAGACAGAGGTCCTTAAGAAATGTAGGTGACTTGGGTTGTGAACCCAGAGCCTCTTCTCAGAGAATCTACCTCAGGCACAGAGGTCAGAGTGCATGTCCCTTGCTTGGGGAGAACTCTTCTCTTTCTGCTTCACCCCAAACTTCCACCTTTCACCAGAGGGGCCAATCTGACCCCTCTTCCAGCAGCCTCATGAGAACAGTATCTCAGCCGACTCTCTTTCGTTTCCTTTCTCAAGGGAATTGCACAATCTGAATTGAAACAAATTTTAGAGGCCATTAATATCAATGTATCCATTTACCACATACCCTTCCTGTAGAGGGGATTTCCCTGGTGGCCCAAGTGGTAAAGAACCCACCTGCTGATGTAAGGGATATGGGTTCAGTCCCCAGGTTGGGAAGATTCCCTGGAGAAGGAAATGGCAACCCACTCCAGTCTTCTTGCCTGGAGAATCCCATGGTTGGGGAAGCCTGGTGGGCTGCAGTCCGTGGGGTCCCAAAGAGTCAGACATGACTTAGCAAGTAAACAACAACTATAAAAGGAAAGTCTACTTTGGTGGTGAGCAGGTCAAATTATTTGAAATTGGTAGTTTCAACGCCTCTCCATTATGACTGGACCTCAGACATTTCAGTTCTAGTGCACCTTCTTGAACATTTTTTAAAGTAAACTCCATTCTTCAGCATCGTTATGAACTTTGAAGAGTTTTCATTATGTGGGTCATATCTCTACTGACCATAATGAAAGAGAAAACTGAGACTGTGTAGTATTTATTTACTATTAATTTAATAATAAAAACATAGGTGTGACTATAAACAGTATTTATAATAATATTTATTTAAAATAATAAATGTTTATTATGTTTTTATTTATTTTAAATAATCACATATTACAAAACAAGAATTTAGTAAGGCTAATGGCAATGTTTTATATTTTTATAAATCTTTTTAATGTCTGTCTTAGTAGAAATACTTGGATTCTCATATCTGCTTTTACTTTTCTCTTTTTTTTGCCACCCCACATGGCTTGTGGAATTTTAGTTCCCTGACCAGGGATTGAACCCAGGCCCTTGGCAGTGAGAGTGCCGAGTCCTAACCACTAGATGGCCAGGAATTTCCTGCTTTTGCATTTTGACTGTTGTTATATCATATGCCATGTAGCCTCTGGGAATATCAATTTCCTCTAATGAGTGGGAAAAAAGGAAAAAAAATAGGCATTTTGTGAAAACAGTTTTGGCCTTGAAGACACCTTGACAGATTCTTGGGGACCCTGTGAGTCTCCAGAACACATCTGGAGACCTACTGACTTAAACCAATTTGGTAAATTTCCTTCTCTTACATTGGCATAAAATAGGATGATACCTTCTTCCATATAATATTTCAAGTATTTGGATGTATTTCTTATATCCTCACCAACACTGTTTTATCTTAGAAAAAAATATTCTACATTTTCTTAAATTTCTATGCTTGGCACTTGTATTTCATCCTCTGCTCCCTGAACGATTGGGTTAACCTCTTTTGAATACTCCAGGATTTCAATTCCATTCTCAGTGTGGTGTCTGGGCTGGATCCAGCTCTTCAGACACCTAGGATCTTGACTCAGCAAACATGTGTCTTTCTAAGAATGACTATCAAGAAGTGACTGTGTCCAATTAATAGGCTAACTTTTCACATTAAACCCTGGTGATCTTGGAGTCCACGTAACTGGGTTCCCATGACATATTTCTTCCTGCTATATTGGCTTCTAAATAATAACATCAACAGGAATAATCATTAAAATGACTGACACTATTCAGCACTTGAAATGTGCTATGTTGAATGCAATATTCATTCGCTCACCTAATTCTTACAGCAGTCCTATGGCGTACATACATTTGTCATCCCTATTTGATAGATAAAGAATGAAAAGTGTCAGGAAATTGGGTAAGTTGTTTGAAGTTACATGGCTCATAGGAAGCAGGGTGAAGATGTGATCTGAAACCTTTTGACTCTGGTTCATTTTGAACCAAAGGAACCAGGAATGTTCTGGAGGCTGTGTGTTTAGATAAATATATAAAAATACAGTATAAGCCTGTATTACTATAAACATAAATATCAATGCTTTTTTTTTTTTTTTAAAAAAATTTTGACTGTGCTGGGTCTGTTGCAGCACCCCGGCTTCTCTAGTTGGGGCACTCGGGCTTACTTGCCTCTGGGCGTGTGGGGTCTTAGTTCCATGATCAGGGATCGAACCTGCATTCTCTACATTGGAAGGTGATTCTTAACCTCTGGACCACCAGGGAAGTCCCTCAGTATATATTTTAGTCCAGAGCATCACAGGTGGGAGTAGTTTATTTGGTAGCAATGAGAGGGATAAAGTAGGATGACGAGAGAGAGAGAGAGAAGAAAGGAAAAAGTATTTAGGAAGACTGGAAAAAATCTCAAGCTTTGTCCTCCCCTTGTGCCGGAGACCCCTGCTTTAAATCTACCCAGTGACCTTCCACACACAGACCAGGTTCACTCGCCGCTTTTCCAGGACAGCCTTACAGATGCTACAGATAGCCGGCTCCCGGACAGGGATGTTTCTGTTCTCTGAACTTGCCTGCCGGTGTTTTCATAAGAATTATGAAAATGATGATTTCTCCTTTAGCTCTGAGGTCTTCATTTCAGGCCCTTGTTCTTTCTCTCTTAAGGATCTGATAATTATTTGGTTTAACAGGAATTTAATTGCCAGGTGTCGATGAGGAAAACAAACGCTGGGCGTGATTTAGGGTGGAGAATAAGGGTGAGGTGACAGCCTCAGGAGAGGTCACTATTCGGGGAGAAGGAGGGAACCTGGCGAAGTAAACGTGACATTTCTTAATGGAAAATGCAGACTGTAAAACTCCACCTGCGATATTAGGGTAAAAAAAATATTGAATACATTCATGAACAGACCAAAGGGTGATGTGGATTTTAAACAAAGCAATTGAGGATATGAGTATGAGTAATTTTTTTTTGTTTTCAGTTATTTCAATATTATCTGAAATGAAGTATTAAAAAAGAAAGGAAAGAAACTTTATATATTAAAGATCAAGACACGGGGAAGCCAGATACCCCACAAGTAGAGCAAATAAGATATAGAACACTATTTTGTGGAAATGAAAAAACTGCGTGTATCTTTTATGTGTGTGTGCCCAGTCACTCAGTCGTGTCCAACTCTTTTGCTACCCCACAGACTGTGGCCTGTCCTCTGTCTATGGGACTTTTCAGGCAAAAATACTGGCATGGGTTGCCATTTTTAGGGGATCTTCTCCCCCCAGGGATCGAACCCACATCTCCTGCATCTCCTGCTTGGCAGGCAGTCCTTTACCACCACCCCACCTGGGAAGCCCGTATCTTTTCAAGCAGTCTTTAACCGCTGGTCGGTCAAGCTCTGGTTCTGGACTAACCCATCCATTTGTGCAGTTGCTGTAACAATGCGACATGTCCCAGTGTGGGGGCGAGGGGCTGAACTGCCATGGTCCCCAGCCAGGGCACAAACCACCTGCCACAGGAGAAGGGGAGCCTCTGTGTCCTACTTCCTGGGGACCACCACAGCCTCCCTAGTCTGTGACCACGCTCCTGGGGAGTAGAGACGCTCTCCCGCACAATTACCCCGCAGGCAAGATGCCCTGGATCACGACTCCGCTATGTACTTCTGAATTCCGCAGACCTGAGTCCTGCTGGGGACACCTGCTCCCCTCGGCACCTTGCTGAATTTTATTCTTTTCAGTCCATTTACGGAGCAGAGCCAAGCTGGGAGTGCTCGTAATCTGAATAATAATGGTCTTGAACTTTTTATCTTTCTTTAAAAACAGCATTCTGAAGAGTGCTTGAAGCTATACGGTTCCTTTATCTAATTAAATAAGCCCCAACCCCTTGTGAAGTGTAGAGGGGCTCAGGTGGGTTTGTGGAAATAGAAGGAAAAAACCCTGAGTCTGGATAAGTGGAGGCACTGGTGTGCTTCTGGAAGCATGGAAAGAGGCTTCAGTTCTAAGGGGATGCCATGGGCCATGCCCTGATCAGGTCACTGCAGATCCGTAGCCTCCTCTGCATCCGGAGCGGACCTGGTGGCCTGGAGACACATTCTCAGTTATAGGATAGTCTTTCCATTGGTTAAGATTGGGGACTTGACTAACTAGACTTCCTGGATTTAAATCACAGCCCCTCCACGTACTGGATTTCTTTGGGAAAGTTGCTTAATTGCCCTGTGCCTCCATTTCTTCATCTGTAAATGGGGAGATTTTGAGCATCTACCTCCCAAGTCCTAAAGAATAAACGATTAGCCCAGAGAAAGCATGAAATATACGTGAGCATATATTAGCTAGCATTTATGATGATCGTGGGCTTCCCAGGTGGCTGCTAGAGGTAAAGAGCCTGTCAATGCAGGAGACTCGGGAGACCTGCGGTTGCTCGGTCCCCGAGTCAGCAAGATCCGCTGGAATAGGAAAGGGCAATCCACTCCAGTATCGTTGCCCAGAGAACTGCATGGACAGAGGAGCCTGGCGGATTACAGTCCATGGTGTTGCAAAGGGACAGACACGACTGAAGCAACAGAGCATGCACACTGCCATGGCCATACTATTATTTGTATTATTATTTCTTCATGTCTGACATCACCTTCCCTGCCTTTGAGCAGAGTAGAACGCAAACAGAGGAGCTTTTCTCTGTTAACAATAACAACGGGGACCCTGGCAACCCAGTTGGATAAGACTTCGAGTTTCCAATGCAGGGGAACTAAGGGGAACTAACTTGATCCCTGATCGGGGAACCTACAGGCTGTGCAGTGTGGCCGAAAAGTAAAAAAAAAAAAAATAAAAATAGCAACAAGCACTTTCAGTGTTTCAGAACTACACTGCTTTCTTCTGCATGCCCATAAGTCATCTAGGAACCAGTACATCACATAGTGAGACTGTGTGGAGGCGAGGAGGGGAAGAGGAATTATACTATTTGGGGCAGTGTTGCTCTGATTTTCATGCATCCATATAAGCCTGTGTGTTCTCAGAAAACTGATTTCTGTTTAACTGAGGTGAGAGTGTGGTGTTCCTTCTGTCTCCTTCAGCATCTGTGACTGGTTGTGAGAAATAAGGAACAGACCATCTTCCCACATTTGAAAGGTTCACAAAAACGGGAAAGTATTTGCTCAAAATGGCTGGTTTGAATTCTGCTGCAACTGTGAAGGGTGTTAATGGCAAATACACTATTTGGTTGGTGAGAAGAGATTTAAAGATGCTTTGTGTGTAAGAAAACCAAGTGCCCACCTGTCTTCCTGAAAACAGGCTGCAGAGGGCATGGTGTTTTTCAGACCCTTAGGGCCGTTGTCTTGGGGCCCAATGTAGACACTATTTCCCTGTAGAAAGCTGGGCTTTCTAGTCAACTCATAAATTTTTTTAGGAAAAACACTGAAGCCTGGATTCTGCTCTTCCTGTCTTTATTTGTTTACTTGGCTGTGTCAGGTCTTAGCTGCAGCACACGGGATCTAGTTCCCTGACCGGGGATCGAACCCAGACGCCCTGCACTGGGAGCCAGGAGTCTTAGTCCCTGGACCATCAAGGAAGTCCCCATAATTTTCATTAGTCATGTTACTTGATAACAAGGTCAAGTAGAGGGACTCTTAATGGTATTTAATGAATGCTTTTTAGAAATTTGGAAAATTCCAGCTTCCAGATGCCAAGACTTGCTCTGATGTTTATGGCTCATGAGTGTGAAACTCTGACTGAGAAAGAAGACAAGGATCTCCTCTTTGAGGCTGCTTAGGACCCCAAGAAGCACTGGGTTGCAAGTTGCTGCTGCTGTTGCTAAGTCGCTTCAGTCGTGTCCGACTCTGTGCGACCCCATAGACGGCAGCCCACCAGGCTCCCACGTCCCTGGGATTCTCCAGGCAAGAACACTGGAGTGGGTTGCCATTGCCTTCTCCAATGCATGAAAGTGAAAAGGGAAAGTGAAGTCACTCAGTCGTGTCCGACTCTTAGCGACCCCATGGACTGCAGCCTACCAGGCTCCTCCATCCATGGGGTTTTCCAGGCAAAAGTACTGGGGTGGGATGCCATTGCCTTCCCCAGGGTTGCAAGTTAAGGACTAGTTTTCCCACTGGGCCTCCTCCTTTTAACTCCTATAGATTCTAACACCTGAAGAAGCAAGTGGACAGCTGCTTTCTTTTGACTTTGTGATACTCTCATATCAACAGTAGTCAATGCTATCTTTAGCCCTTGAAGGCTGACACCTGGAAGCCCATGAATAAAAACTCAGGTCTTCCAATTTAGAGAGGGTCTTGAATCTGAGTGGGTTTGGGTCCAACAAAAGGGGAGTGATTTTGGAAGATTTCCACAGCCTTTTATAACAGTTCAATAGATCATTTGGATATCCTATTTTGTAGGGGAATACATGTTGTTACTTATTATAATTTTGATGGATGTGTTTTGACATTAAAATGGGCCAGAGAAATCAAGTTAGGCACCGGGGCAGTGAAGCAGGCTGGAGGCAAAGCCAGTGAGGCAGCAGAAAGGTCAGCCCCCAGAGCATCTGACATTCTCATTCTGATTTCTCGACACATTTGTGTGTCTCCAAGAACAGATATCAGGCTTCCCTGAAAGCTCAGTTGGTAAAGAAACCTCCTGCAATGCAGGAGACCCCGGTTTGATTCTTGGGTGGGGAAGATCCGCTGGAGAAGGGATAGGCTACCCACTCCAGTATTCTTGGGCTTCCTTGGTGGCTCAACCGGTAAAGAATCCACCTGCAATATGGGAGACCTGGGTTTGATCCTTGGGTTGGGAAGATCCCCCTGGAGAAGGGAAAGGCTCCCCACTCCAGTATTCTGGCCTGGAGAATCCCATGGATTATATAGCCCACTGGGTTGCAAAGAGTCGGACATGACTGAGCGACTTTCACTTCACTTCAAGAACAGATAACTCTGAACTCAGTATAGGGTCCTCTTGGTTCCCTACCATCTGGCTGGTAACACAACACAAACATTCAAGCTTGTTCCTCAGGGTTCATGGCAAGAAAGACCAAATGAAGAGTTTCTTTGGCAAACTGTTGAAGTATAGGCAGATTAATTCTAATCGGCACATTCAGGATAAAAAGAGAATATGGAGACATTTGAGTGAATCTCTTCCTGATCCTGAAAAGACAGCTCATGCCGGATTCACGTTGGCATTCATGTGTCGTGACCTACAAAGGGAGCTCACTGTCTTTTAATTGACTCACATCTTCACATTTAAAGATGCAGGTAGAGCTGTGGACATTGACTTATAGAGGTTTGAATGGTGGAAATGGCAAACTTATGTGTCTGGAAAAGTGTGTTTTTTCACTTAGAGAAGAAGGAGAGGCAGAAACAAGGGTGAGATTCCCTTGGTGATTGTAGATTTAGTAGATGTGGTGATCTCTGGATTTAATAGATTTTTTTTTTCTAGGCCAAAAACTTTTAGAAACACTTGTTGAGGTGAGGTTGCTCTATCTTAGAAAGAAAAGGCAAAGATGAAAGGCCATTTGCTGTCTGGAAGCTGAAGTACATGTAAAACTGAAAAGTCTAATAGTCTATTAACTGAGTTGAAGAGAAGGACTCACAGCAGTCTTTAAGATGCACAGGGCTGGAGCAGAGATGGCATGAACAGATTTTATCCAGCCTTGTTCAGACCAGACACAGAATTCATGGGCATACAGGACTCCATGAGCAAAGCGATCTTAAGAGAACACAATTTTCAAGGTACACTATGAGTACTTCCATCATAAACACAGTAGATTTATTTTTAATTAATTTAATTTATTTATTTAAATAATTTTTATTTTAAATAATATTCATTTAAATAATTTAATTTATTTAAACCACCTTTAAACATAGTAGATTTATTTCCATTTGTCTTTAAAAGTAAAATCTGACCTCGCTTGCATGTAGATAACTATAAGAAACTTCAGCAATGATCCTGCAGCTTTACTGTATCAGTCAGCTTGGTATTCAGCTAGCAAACAAAGTAAAGTAATTCAAACAAATTAAAACGACACAGCTAGGGATCTAGAGGAGTTTAATCCATGCCCAGCACAGCGGCACTGGAATGGCTAAATTGATGCTCCTCTTTTCATGTGTCTGATCTAATTCTGTTAAGATTTTAGAGGCTTTTGTCCTCCAGCTGGCCATCTCGTGTCTCTTAAAGGCTGCTGTGCATCCATTCTTTTCATCTGCATCCCAAGAAGGAAGAAAGGGAAGGGCAAAGTAGCAGGAGATTTTTTTTTTTTTAATGAGCTTTTGCCTTTTGTTTAAGAGCTGGAAACCTTTCCCAGAGGCTTTGTCTTCACTTACTGGCCAGACAAATTATCATGGGGCACCCACTGAAATTCGGGATAGGGAGGAGGCAAGGAGAAATAAAACATTTTCGCCTTCCAGCCCCTGTGGTAGACTAGGACAAGGAAGAAGAGGGTTAGGAAGAGCTTTTGAGGACTCACGGTGTCTGCTCGTTGCCAGAGCTGTGCTCATTGCCTCTGATTAAAACTGTGTTAGGCCATTTTATCCGACAAGCTTCCCAGGGTGCAAAGATCAAAGAAAAATGGTGAGCTGACCTCAGATGGGCCTGATTCTATCATACAGTTAGTGGTGATGTAAGAGGCCAGCCTCTTTAGCCAAATGAGTCTTGGAAGAGAAGGTTTGGGCTTAGTTCCTTTACAAGAGCAGGGCCCTTCATTCACCAGGTGCTGGGGTCACTGGGGTCATTCCAGCCATGGTATCCAATCCTTATTATCTGAGAGCAATGCTCTCAACAGTGGTCAGAACACAGAAAGGAAAAAGTCGTGATCTTTGCCTCAGAAACTCGTTTCCTCTGTTTGCAGACATGCACACACATGTCTGCAAACCAGCAATTCACAAGGCGCCATAGAAATGTGCTGAACAGGTAACAACACATTGAATGTCTAGAGAAATATTGAAGCAGTTGATAGAATTTAAATCCTAAGATTTGGATACATTGTCGCTGTGTCACAGGTGTCCTGGGCAGCACACAGCATAAGAAAGTATAGTCATAAAAATACAGTGGCAGGGACTTTCCTGATGGCCCAGAGGTTAAGACTTTGCCTTCCAGGCAGGGGATGTGGGTTTGATCCCTGGTCAAGGAGCTCAGATCCCACAAGCCTCACAGCCCGAAAACCAAAACTTAAAACAGGAAAAATAGTGCAATATAAAGACTTAAAACATGGCCTCCATAAGAAAAAAAAATCTAAAAAACAACAACAACACAGGCAGAGTGAGGGAGTGTTAGAATATTGCTCAGGGATTCAGCGTGTAGCTGACCCTGGAAGCAGAAGTCAGAGTTAAAATGTGCTCTCATACCAGTGGAATAGAGACTGTTATAGGGGTCAGGGCAGTCTCACAGAAAGTGACTTCAGAGGAAGAGCAGAAGTGGTGAGCATTACCACATACCTACGTGGGAGAGCATTCCACCTACTCAAATCAGAAGATACAGTGAAGAAACAGTGTGATGATTTTATATAAGCATAGACAGAGAGTGACAGGGTAGCAAAAAGTGCTATCAGCTAAGGTGGGGCTTTAAAGATCCTACAGGAGTTGAGGAGGTGCAGCGCACACAGACACATTCAGACATCTGGGCTACAAACCTGCCTGCAAAGAGACAGCTTTAATCTAGCCGAGCATCTCCCATACCGACACTCAGCACAGATAGTATGCAGGAGAATGAAATAAGAGCCTTCCTTGAAGTTGGCAGGTCAGTGCCAAATGAGCATAATCATTCCAGTTGCATGGTTTGGAGGAAAAACCACTAATCAGGATTCAGGTGAGAATGGGGGTTAAGTCATGAATTGCTTATATCAAGGGAGATGGTTTGAAAGGAAGCGGGGAATATGGCGGTAGCTAAAGTGTTTTTCCAGGAACAAGCAAAGATTTTTTTTTCAGATGAGGTGAGACAGGGATGTGAGAGCAAAGGTAAAGGAACAGAGGAGACTAAGAGTATACATTCTAGAGGAGATAAATGCAGAGTCACAGAGATTTCAGGCTCTGAAAGGCGTAGGCAGATGTTTTAGCCTTTCAGATTGGGAACATCCATTTACACCTATGGAAGAACTAGAGTTCTTTGGTGAACAGATACATATTTAAGGGAGATTAACGTTGTTTAACAAAGACCTTCCTTCCACCCACGTAGCAAGACCACCGAGGCCATGATGCATTTGGCTAGAAATTATTTTCGCATGTACAGTAGGTGACATGGGACGGACAGGCTGAGACACGGGCACTGTCGGCTCTCAGAAGGAACCACTTTCTGGGATCCAGCTTAATGGCAGTCATTGCAAAGGAGTGACTTTTGTGCAAATAACATGGTTGAAGTGGCGCCCACAGCTAACACACTGGGTCAGAATTTACAAAGAAGTCGCTCCTTGGTTGCATAGTAACCGCAAGAAATGGACACATTTTCAGAATTCACATTGTGGTGGTCGATGTGAGTGTGTTTGAAAATGACTAATTCTTAGTGTCATTTCCTCTGCTGGCAGGTTCTTGCACAGGGCTCCGCTCTGCCTCTCTGACTGGCCGTGCTCCTGCGGGCTCTCTGCCCGCTTTGCTGGGGCTCACACCCACCCACCTGCTCACCCTGCATTCCCCTGTGATGCCCTGTGTGCCCTCCCTCCCGCTTCGGCCGCAAAACAAGATCTGGTTTCGTTTCTTCTGCTAGGTCTGTCTGCTCGTGGGATGTTAGCTCCCCAAGTAGGGAGCGAACCCACACCCTCTGCAGTGAAAGTCCCAAGTCCTAACCACTGGATCGTCAAGGGATTCCTGAAAGATTTTTTTAAACCTTGAGAATCGTCATTCTTTACCTTCACTGGTCTTTAATATTACCTTTAACCAATTGTTAATGAACCGCTGTGTTTAGCAGATGAGGATTTTGTGTGCCTGTGGGTTTGTGTGTATTTATGGCAAAAAGGACAGCATATTTGTAACTGACTTTAACTAGAGCTATTCTAGGCTTGCTGCTGCTGCTGCTAAGTCGCTTTAGTTGTGCCCGACTCTGTGCGACCCCATAGACGGCAGCCCACCAGGCTCCCCCATCCCTGGGAATCTCCAGGCAAGAACACTGGAGTGGGTTGCCATTTCCTTCTCCAATGCATGAAAGTGAAAAGTGAAAGTGAAGTCTCTCAGTCGTGTCTGATTCTTCACGACTCCATGGACTGCAGCCCACCAGGCTCCTCCATCCATGGGATTTTCCAGGCAAGAGTACTGGAGTGGGGTGCCATCGCCTTCTCCAATTCTAGGCTTAGGGGGAAAAAATTAACTTCTTTGTTTCACTCAAAAATCATCTGATGATTTAGCAGGTATACTAGTAGGCGTCATCTGTGCAGGGGGTTAATTGATTTGTTTGATCAAGAGTTTTTCAAGTTATAAAGGCTGAGACGTATATTGACTCACTTCTTTATAGAAGATAGAATTGGATTTAAACGTTAAATATTTCTTTTAAAATATTTTCCTTTGCTTTTCAAGTTTTCACATTATTGCTATTTCCTCAGCACTTTTAAGGAAAGACACGGACTTAAAATTCACGGTAACTATGTCAGATTCTGAAAAACACTGGAAGCCAAAATTCATGATAACTGATTAATGTCATATAGCCCTATTAAGCGTAAAAGCTGTATTTAACTTCCTAAATATGAAACCTAAGCAGTTTGAGGCTTAAAGATTTGCAATATAAGGAAAAACCATTGAAGAAACACACAGAAAAAACAACACAAGATAGCTTTAGACACATTCATCACTTACATTTAAAAACAAAGGTTTATAAGCCAAAATTTTTCCTAATAGATTTAGTACATAATACATCCCAGAGATAATTACATTACATTTTTTTTAAGCTTTCTGCCATACAGGCTCCAGAACAATTTGTCAATGTGATCATCAAAACACAATTTTGGGAGAAGTAATTGCAATGAAAGTGTAATTAACAAATAAGAAGTCCCCTCTCTCCACTCTGCGTCTCTGCAAGTCTTTCTTCTCTAGCTCTTTGGTCTCCTTCACAGGCTTTGTAAAGATTTTTTCCAACCTCACAGTCAACACCCTCGCTTCCCATTCATCAACCCGCCTACCACTTTCTCACTCCTTCTCCTCTTACACCTACTCACATTCACACACCAACATCACCTGCACCCCATCTTCCAGTTTCTAAGGAATTAAATCCCATGGACCAAGCTTGAACATCTATTTCACTCCACCTCTCCCAGATGTTTGGTTTTCTTCTTTTTGAATCTCTTTCCTCTCCTAGTTTCCAGGAAACATGAAACCACCTTCTCCAGGCTTTCTTCCTTATCTCAGTCCTCTGGCTCCTCTTTCTCTGCTGGCTCCTTAATTACTGGTGTTGGTATCTTTCTGGGAGTGATCACTCACTCCCAGGCTTCTAGGTCTGTGTCTCCAGCTTTGCTGTCTCCTCTGTTTTAAAGACCTAAGTTGTCCAGCTCTACACCAGATACCTAGAACCCATATCCCAGGCATCTCAGAACAGCCTTACCGAAACTCGACTCAAAACCTTCTTCCGTTAACCTGCTCTGCTCTTGCAGTCCCTGAACCAGGGAATTCTATCAGTTTTCACACAGTTGGTTTGGAAGGCAGAAACTTAGAACCTATTCTGAATGTCTCCATTCCCCTTACTCAGCCTTCACGTATAAAATATTCCCAAGTCGACGGTCTTTATATCTCTTGAAATATTCACTCCTGTCCACTTCGGTTGCCACAGCTCCGATGCAGCCCACCTGGCTTCCTACAGTAGAGCCCTCTGAGACTGCTCAGTGTCACGTGGCAGCCTGGATGGGAGGGGAGTCTGGGGGAGAATGGACACACATACATGTATGACCGAGTTCCTTCGCTGTTCGCCTGCAACCATCACAGTATTGTTCATCAGCCATGCTTGTGTGAGCACCGAGTCTCTTCAGTCGCGTCTGACTGTCTTGCCACCCCATGGACTGTAGCCCAGCAGGCTCCTCTGTCCATGGAATTGCCCAGGCGAGCATACTGGACTGGGTTGCCAAGCCTTCCTCCAGGGGATCTTCCAACCCAGGGACTGAAACCAGGTCTCACGCCTCTTGCGTTGGCAGGCGGGTTGTTTACTGCTAACTAGCACCACCTGGGAAGCCCATTAATGGGTTGTACCCCAGTACAAAATAAAAAGTTTTTTTTTAAAGAGAAACATCTGAGTTTGTAACCCCCACACCTCTGTGTTTTTCTTGCTAGGGAGAACTTTTTAGAAACAGAAGTGGGTTTTGCATTCTTATGTTTATTCATCTGTTTATGCCTTTCTGAACGATAAAGTTTGGTTAGACCTGGCTGCTTCGGGGCGAAGGCACCTGATGGGTCAGAGTAGCTTGTGACGCACATTCTCCCTTTAACAGGGGTGTGATTTAGATCCATGAGACATCAAGTGGGCTTGGGGAGACTCTGTCCTCAGGTTTAAAAAGAAGTAAAGGGACAGCGAGGCACCCTTCCTGTCTCTGGTCGATATTTTTTGAGACTGTGGCATCTAGTCATTTTGAGACCTTGAGGGCAGGGAGGTCAACACCCTGTGAATGTCAGAGAATCTACGGAAGGAACCTGGGCTCTGATACCATTGTGGACCCACTGAATTAATCCTTTGGGGGAAAACAATAAATTCCTTGGTGTTTATTCTGTTTGAGGGTTTCTCCCCCCACCGCCACTAGTTGCAGCGGAAGGTATTTTAACAGCATTTTGAGAGCACCTGGCAGGCTCCCAGCCCGTGCCCTTGTCTTGCCTGAACTCCACTCTGAATCCACACATGGGCCACCCACCCGCTGAAAGCGCCCGCTCGGGTATGGGTGCCCGAGGAGAAGAGTGTGTAATGGGCGGTCCTTCCACCAGCAGAGCGGTTTCGCTCCCAGGTTCGAGCCCTTTCTACGTTTCCTCTTGCTTTCACTTTTTGAAATGTGCTAGGTTCTCCACTCGGGGCCTCATTCTCTGAAAGACTTATCTTTCCTCCCTGGCCAGCTCCAGCCTGTCCTTCTCAGCTTAGATTCCTGCTGTTTCCAGGGCATCTTCCAGGATCAGGTTAGGCGTTGCCTGTCAGTTGCTGTGGTCAGCTGTGCTTGGCTCCACTAAAGCACTTAGCATGATGCTGTGTGGTTACAGCCCAGTGATGAAGAGAGCTGACTTCAAGCCCTGCTGTCTGCACTCAAATCCCATCTCTGCTGCTCACGAGCTGAATAAGCCTGGACAAATTATTCATGGTACCTTATTGTGCCTTCTCCACCTCCAAAGTCGGGGTGGTAGTTATATACACGCCACATGATTGCAGTGAACGAGGAAGCTAATACGTAGGGCACATTCACACAGACACTGGAGATGTGGTGAGAGTGCCCGGCACATGCCAGGGGCTGTGCATGTGCCAGTGTTATGAGGACCACATGTCGACTAGGCTGGAAGTCGCCCGACACCAAAGGTTGCGTTTCCCTGGTGTCAGAGACACGGCGTCTTGTATACAACAGGGATTTGACTTACATGTATTGAGTGAATTAACAGTGAAACATTGGATTTTATTAAACAAGAAGACCCTGTTTGGGCTGTTTCTTTTATAGGGGCAAAGTCCCAGTCTCTCAGTTTGTTATTTAGAAAATGAAAGAGTTCATGTTTATCTCTCTTCTGTGATAGTAAGGAATACAGTCTCTCATTAAAAATTAACAGCGTATGATGAAAGACTACAGAACAATATGTTCTCAGAGTGAAACAGAATTGCTCCACAAATAAATCTTTTGGTTTGTGATATCTATCTGTCTGTCCATCTGTCTATCTATCTATCCATATAGGGTTGCCTACTGGCTCAGACAGTAAAGAATCCTTCTGCAAAGTGGGAGACCTGGGTTCTATCCCTGGGTCAGGAAGATTCCCCTGGAGGAGGAAATGGCAACCTGCTCCAGTATTCTTGCCTGGAGAATCCCGTGGACAGAGGAGCCTGGCGGCCTACAGGCCATGGGATCACAAAGAGTCAAACATGAGTCAGCAACTAACACTTCACTTTGCTTCACATATGTATTGACTTTGCTGATATTTTTTAAAAAGCAAACCCAAATTTAAGAAATTTGTAGTTAGGAGATTTCATGATATACTTCTCTCCAAACATTGCTTTAATTAAATGACTTTTGTGCCATGGTGAATTATGTAAACATATGAGATAGCTGGGTGGCATCACTGACTCAATGGGCGTGAGTCTGAGTGACCTCCGGGAGTTGGTGATGGACAGGGAGGCCTGGCGTGCTGCGATTCATGGGGTCGCAAAGAATCGGACATGACTGAGTGACTGAACTGAACTAAACTGATAGGGGCTAAAAACTCTAAAAAATAAGTTATTTATAAGCTCTATTGGTAAGCTCATACGTTCATTTGGTATACTATAAAGTAGCAATCAAAAACCACTTTGAAAAAAATTATATTTACACATTTTCAACACCATCCAGATTTATCTTCTTAAGCCAAAGGCTTCATTTCCCCGCATTTGCTTATTCCTGCAATAGAAATGACACTGCCTCTTTGGCCTAAAGCCCATGTCCTTTTCTCATGGGAACCTGGAGCAATTATCTCAAGCCCTCCATCACTTCTCTTAGGTGGTGGATGCTGCGTCCACATCTACAAAAAGCTGTGAGTACGTTTTCTATAAAGACATTTAAGAGTGAGCTCACACACAGTGTGCAGGAATTTTCTAAAGCAGTTTCATGTTAAGTAGGTGATTAAGTACACTTTATTGTATCTTTCAATCCTGAAATTTTATGATTCCTAAAACAGGGCACAGTATCCAATGCGGCCTTTTTCCCAGTGGCTATTTACAGCATCTGCATTGCAATTCCATGAAGACAGAGCCACAACAGCAAACGTTTACCAGATGTGCCACAAAAGTTCCTCTGAATCTCAAAAGCAATTCTATGTAAGAGTGCAAGACAATCTTTATGTTTCTCAGAAGCATGAAAATAAAACTCTTTTAAAAATAACCTTTAATTGGGGAATAATTTTAGATTCACAGAAAAGTTGCAAAGAGAGTTCCCATCTACTTTTCACTCAGCTTCCTCAAATTTTAACCTTTTACGTAACCACGGTCCATTTGTCAAAACTGAGAACTAGACGTTGAGATTTCACCAGTCTTTAACACCAGTGTCCTTCTTCCGCTGCAGCATCCAGTCTGGAACACCACAGTAATTATTCACCAAGCCTCTCCAGTCTCCTCGGACCTGTGACTGCTCTCAACTTCTTCCCTTGTTTTTCATGATCTTGAAACTTTTGAAGAGTTACTGGTCAGGTGTCTTGTAGAATGAATTTGGACTGGGGTTTGTCTGATGGACCAACTGAACTGTGATGCTCTCTCTTGAGCATAGATACTAATTATAAGTAATTTTCAAGAGGATTTTATTATTAAACTAGCTTCCTTTAGGATGGAGTAACTTAGAACTAATTATAAGTAATTTTCAAGGGGATTTTATTATTAAACTAGCTTCCTTTAGGACGGAGTAACTTAGCACTAATTATAAGTAATTTTCAAGGGGATTTTATTATTAAACTAGCTTCCTTTAGGACGGAGTAACAGCACTATCACTCACAATATGCTGTCTACTTCTCACAGCGATGCTGAAGCCCGGGGTTCACTGGGGCTCACTGGGTTCTCTGACTCCTGATGGCAGGCGTGCCACTCTGCAGCTAGGCTGTTACCGCAGTGACTTGTCCTCATCAACGTGGCATTGACCTCCCCGCTGAAATTCAGGGAGTGCCTCCATCACAGACGCCCTCACACAAGTGCCAGTGGATACAGATTTCCTTATGGAAACTTCCACCGGCTCTTTACTATGACCTTTCTGTAGCTGGCCCTTTCCTGCTTCACGTTGGCATCCCTGGCAACAAAAGCAGCTGCCTGTGACTTGGAAAGCTTACTCGGCCTCTGAGTCTTTACAGATCCCTCATCTTCACCACACCACGGCCAGATGGGTCTTATCCACCCAGTGTTAAAATAAGAAGGCAAACCTTACTCTCGGGACCTAAATCCATGGGTGGAAGGCAGAGCCTCTGAGCCCCCCGCCCTCTTAGCCCGGGCCATGGGGCCAGGCACTTCGTCTGCATGGTGGTCCAGTCCACGGTAATTCTATGATGCCACCTAGCACCCCATGGGACGTATATTAAAGACATAATGGTCTTGAGGTCTAGTGGCTTTGCTATTACCTGGAGGAGCAGTGAGGGAGGGAGGTCATCATTATGAGTCAAGACGGAGCAGACTGTCAGGATGCCACCCAAGGGAAGACCATCTGTCTAAGCTCCCCAGTGTCGTACTAGAAGTTGCTGTTGTTCAGTTGCTCAGTTGTGTCCGACTCTTTGCGACCCCATAGACTGTAGCCCGCCAGGCTCCTCTGTCCATGGGATTGTCCAGGCAAGGATACTGGAGTGAGTAGCCATTCCCTTCACCAGCGGATCTTCTCAAATCAGAGATCAAACTCGTGTCTCCTACACTGGCAGGTGGATTTTTTACCACTCAACCTCCAGGGAAGCCCATCATACTAGCAGCTGCTGCTGCTGCTGCTAAGTCGCTTCAGTCATGTCCAACTCTATGCGATCCCACAGATGGCAGCTCACCAGGCGCCCCCATCCCTGGGATTCTCCAGGCAAGAACACTGGAGTGGGTTGCCATTTCCTTCTCCAATGCGTGAAAGTGAAGTCGCTCAGTTGTGTCCGACTCTCAGCGACCCCATTGACTGGAGCCCACCAGGCTCCTTCGTCCATGGGATTTCCCAGGCAGGAGTACTGGTGTGGGGTGCCACCGCCTTCTCCATCATACCAGCAGAGCAAGGGCTTAACGATCAGCATTAACGCGCATTGTCATCTTCATCATCATTATTGGTGCTGTCATGTCTACATTTAGAGGGATGCTCCAAGCCTTTTCAAATATTTCCCCATTTTTCTAATTCTATTTTATATTCTCCATTTTCAAAAGATATGGCTACATGTTCTAAGATTCACAGTGGGTCCATTGTTCTGATTTATTATAACTGTCAGAGCAGCTTTTAAGAATCCACAAGTTGAGGATATTATATAATGTGATCCTTAACTTCTGAAAGTATAGCTATGTTCTGTTTCATAGTCTTTCAATCATTGTCTCAAAACCAATTAGCAGAAAATATGGAGATTAAATGTAGCTTTAAATGAACTTCTTAGCACACAGTCAATATTAATTTTCTAATTACAAATATAATATATTCACAATAACAATGTAGACACAGAAATATGTGAATAGATGGATAATAAGGTAAGCAGTTAATAATATTTATTAGTTAATATAACGATACATACACATCTAAATTCCCTTCCCCATGCATATACCAAAGTGACTCTATTTAATTTACCAAAAACTTTAATTGTACCATATGCTGCAAAACCACTCTACCAGAATCCCCACTCCATTTTTGGAGACTCTGCAGTGCCCCCACTAATTTGCATAATTCTTTAAAATAATCTATTAACAGTTATATAGCATGTGAATTTCATTTAACTATTTCTGTAATCTGAAAGCCTGATTTCAGTTATAACAAAATTTTTCCAGTCATCCTAAGAAAACTTTAAATATTACTCAATTCTACTCACTGTAAGATTGTAGTAACTGTAGTTTTTTGATGTGTAATTTTTGTAAGAAAGTGAAAGCCTCTCAGTCATGTCCGACCCTTTGCAACCCCATGGACTATACAGTCCCTGGAATTCTCCAGGCCAGAATACTGGAGTGGGGAGCTTTTCCCTTCTCCAGGGGATCTTCCCAACCCAGGGATTGAACCCAGGCCTCCCACATTGCAGCTGGATTCTCTACCAGCTGAGCCTCAAGGGAAGCCCAAGAATACTGGAGTTACGGGTAGCCTATCCCTTCTCCAGTGGATCTTCCCAACCCAGGAATCAAACCAGGGTCTCCTGCATTACAGGTGGATTCTTTACCAACTAAGCTATCAGGGACAAAATCTAAATTTTAAACAAAAAGTAATTTTGTTGAGATAGGTGAAAGACTATGAAATAAGAAAGTGTAATAGGAAAAAAACAAAACAAAACAAAAAACAAACCCAGTGCTTTCTCACTAAATATGCTCAAATCTACCTTTATCTCATTCACATGTAACTTTCATTCTTTAAAAAAACATGTAACATTGATAATATCTCATTAATAGTAGTAATTTACTTAATTTTGGCCTCATATTCCTCCTCATTAGGGTCAACTGGAATAGATTCTCATAAAGAGACAAATGATGTGAAAAAATTAAATCTATGGAATTCTCATGAAATTATCTCAGCCAAGTATAATTTGTTGTTCTATGATATGAAATGAAATACTAGGCCAGGAACCAGATTTCCTTTATTATAGATCAGGCATACATATGATTTTTCGATTTCTGTAAATTAGGTATGCTGCTGCTGCTTCTAAGTCACTTTAGTCGTGTCCGGCTCTGTGCGACCCCATAGACGGCAGCCCACCAGGCTCTGCCATCCCTGGGATTCTCCAGGCAAAATTAGGTATAAGTTATGCAAATATGTTAATGAACTGGTAATTCAAACCCATGTGGTTTGTTTTCCTTGGATCAGTTTATCACTTATAAAAGGAAGGAGGGTATCTCATCCATTTCATTTTATTTTACACACACACACAGGTTTTTGGGTAGCACCTCACAGCTGTCAGGACCCTAGTTCCCTGGCCAGGGGTTGAACCCGTGCCTTATGAAGTGGCGCACGGAGTCTTACCCAGTGGACCACCAGAGGCCCTCTCAGGCTCCCCGACCCCGAATGCCCCTTTATCTGACCGGTGGCCCCGTTCCTGGATCTGAAATGGGTGGGCCAATTTCTGTTGTCACTGCTGACTTCACTTTCAAGAATGACCAAGCCTGTGAAAAGCACCATTCCAGAGCTCTGCCTGCCCAGAGTTTGTGCCTGTCTCAGGATTGAGGACCACACCTCAAACCCGAGGGTGTGCGTGCTCTGTGAGATGAAAATGGCACCTTCATGTGAAAAGTAAGTAAAGATGCAGTTGCAGCGAGAAATAGACGCATGATGAGGCATTGATTGTATTTTGGCCACCGCACATCCACTCTCCAGTATTGTAATGCTGTTGTGTTTTTTAATACCTAGATTCAGTCAAACCAGTTTCAACTCAGTACACAGAGTTGACATGCTGTCTGGGCCCCCAAGCTGGCACTGGCCACTTGACTCAGGTCTAAGGAAGCCATGTCTGGAGGTTTTAAAAGAGTGACAACCTTAGCATAGCTTGCAGGAAAGCCTCTGGTATGCTTTCGACTTTGGGCAATGCCTCGGCCAGTCAGTAAGGAGGACAGTGAACTGGACGTGAGGCTGAAAAGAAGGCACGCCTGTCTCCATCCGGCAAACTGCTATTATTATCTTTTGGTGTGCATACAGTTTATTTACGGAGTTGCTATATTAACTCTACAAAGGACAGAGACACACAGACGGAAGCTTGAGCTGTGTAGCACTCCCATAGTTCTTTAGGACCACTTAGTATTTCAGTGCTGCGTCAGCCTCTGATATCCTAGAACTGTAAGTCAGAGGCAGGAAGAAGAGTTTTTCATGGGCTATCACTACGGTCAAACTTGAGATCTGTGTCAGTGGGTAAGGGGTTCTGGGGTAGTGTTCTGGGCGATGGCCAGAAGGCTGGGTCCCAGACCGCATGGCGCTGGTGTCTGAGCACCTCTGGGAAGGGAGGCCTGGGGCTCAGCAGCCATGGGCCCCAGCCATTTCCATTGCTTGCCTGAGACAGCAATCACAGCCGATGGGTCATTAAGAAACCACATGTTTTTGAGGGCTGGTATCTTTACTTTCACTTATAAGCCCTTCTTTGATAAAATTTCTTCAAAGCCCTCAAGGGGATGTTGTTATTCAGTTGCTAAGTCATGTCCGATTCTTTGTGGCCCCATGGAGTACAGCCCACCAAGCTCCTCTGTCCTCCACTATCTCCTGGAGTTTGTGCAGACTTATGTGCATTGAGTCGGTAATGCCATCCAATCGTCTCACCCTTTGCCACTTTCTCCTTTTGCCTTCAACCTTTCCCAGCATCAGGATCTTTTCCAATGAGCTGGCTCTTTGCTTCACGTGGCCAAAGTATTGGAGCTTCAGCAACAGTCCTTCATCCAAGGGATGGGGAGCATGCAAAAGAAATATAGAAGACACAGCACTGAATATAAAAAGCATGTCCATACTAAGGGCACGTGACACATTCTGAATGTGCAGCTCAGAGTCTTTCCGTTCTTTCCCAGCACAAGTTGCATTAACTGCACAAAAGATCTGCAAAAATTGAGAATTCAAGATGGTAGGCATGTATAGATTCTTACTCAACTCATAATGAAAAATAAAACGAGATTTTGAGTGCCAATTAAATAGATGACTCAGCCCTGAGAGCCTCTTAAAATGGTAATTTTAACTACCCCTGAATTCCTGACTCTTTTTTTTGAAAATTAGGACTACTGAGGGTCACCAAGTGAAAAAAGCAGAGTGATGGATGGGTGTTACTGGAATGAACACTGATTCAACACCACTTGTGTGCCTGCTGTCTGTTTTGTGAACCCTCCACAAATATTACTCAATCCAATCCTCCTTTGTACTTACATGTACATGACAGAGCGGTGATTCTGTCTCCACACACAAGGAGAACAAAGCTCACACGTATAATTCAGTCTGCTCAGGGTCGGTGGCTAGAATTCAACACCAGGTCATTGTGAATGCAATGCAAAGCTCCGTGTGCTGTGGGTACAGGTTTGCATTTTGTTCTGCATTGCAGGACATAAATAGAGATGTGCAGGAAAATGTGAAAGCACACAAAAATGACAGGAGGAACCACAGTGCTGTCTTATGAAATGAGAAATTACGCATCCCATATCTTACAATGAGTTTCAGAATTGTATTGCTCAATGTTGTGTTCATGTACGAACTGCATGAAGACTAAAACCCAAGATATTTATTATTTACCTTCCATAAATAGTCACTGTGTAACATGCGAGGCCTGATGATTCACCAGCAACTTTTAAGAAACACACATAGGGTTAACAAGTCAGATTCCCAAAGGTGATGATCATGGTGTTCATGAGAAAAACAGTGGTCGTTCTCCATTTCAGTTCCTGAGGAAGGGCTCAGTGATTACTTAGGGCCTAAGTGCACTCGTTAAGTGCTTCACATTGCCTTGCCTAACAGACATACAGCCCTATGACTAGATATTATAGATTAACTGGAGAACTGATGTTCAGAGACGGTATGTCACTTTTCCAAGGTCACACAGCTGGACAGTGGAGATGGAGGGATTCAAGCCATCCTGTGCTGTTCCAAACAGCTATGACCTTAACTGGAACATTCCAGGGAAAGAGATAACTAAATAGATAAGTTTATTTATGATATGTATCCCCTTGAGTGCCATACATCATTATTATTCTAAACGCTGGAAGACCTTGGTGACCTGAGGGGACCAGGAAAATTGTCATGAGGTTGGATTTTGAATCAAGTCTTGGATGGCCATGACTCAGGGTCATTAAAAGAAGGAAAGATATTCCAGGTTAGGGTAAAATAAAACTGAAAGGGAAGTGGGGAAGTATGCTGAAACCCTATTTGGTTGCAATAAATTGCAATTAAACTGAATTTGAAGTTGAATAAGTAATTTCATTTAAGCATACCGATAATGGCATTGGAAAGGCAATTTGGAGATAGATTGGGAAGGGCTTTCAATAATAACAGTAAAGATTCTGGAATCTTCTACTAAGTTATTTTTAACAAGAATAAAGCATATCAGTACATTGTAAAAGTGGACTCCTTGTGGCTGTATCTAAAATGCATGGGGAAGTGGGGGGGGGGTGGGGGGTCACAGTTTAGGCCCGAGTGTAAAGGTTGGTGAAACAGGACGAGGTCAGAGTCAGACTAGGGGAAAGAAGCTCGGAGCCCAGGTATTAGATATTCACGGAGCATGAGCCAAAGCTCAAGGGTAACGCGAAATGGGTGCTCTGAATCCTGCAGTGCCAGGGGGTAGCCTTATGTGGTTGATAAAAAATACCAGCTCTTTGCTGTCTGGTAGAGGTGGGACTGAGTTTTTGCACTGTTAATTTACTCACTCTGTGTGTTCATTTAATTCAATTTATTCAAACTGTCAGCATCCTTGTTTTCTCATTTATGAAGCAAGAGTTCTAACACCCCACAGAGATATTCCAAAGAGAGTAGGCATTCCAAAAACGCTCCTTTTTACCTAAGAGAGAGGAAAATTTCCTGACACACAAAGGCCCAAGAAACTGACCCAATATGAATCTTCCTGTAAACATTCAATAAAAATGATCTCATGACCTTTTCCACGATTGATAATTTATGGGTGTTCATATGCTCTTTTAATATTTTATATATCATTAACTATCTTCAGCTAAGACCTAAGGCAGTTGGAAAGATTGAAGGTGGAAAGAGAAGGGGGCAGCAGAGGATGAGATGGTTGGCTGGCATCACGGACTCAATGGACATGCGCTTGAGCAAACTCTGGGCGGCAGTGAAAGCCAGGGAGGCCTGGAGTGCTGGAGTCCACGGGTCTCAAAGGGTTGGACACGACTTAGCAGGTGAACAACAACATCAGGGCAATTGGTAGAAACACTCGGCATAGAAAATGGTTACTAACGGGCTGAAGCCGGTTGGTAATGTGGCTGAGGGACCAAAACGCATCTATACATTTCTGGGTTCTCAGGCGTGACCTTTCAGGAGACTTCAAGTGTGATATTAAGGAAGTTGCTGAACATATTTAGCTCAGAACATTTGCTTGCAAAGGGTGTGATGTGGTATGTCGTAGCGGGAGACTAACATTCGCAGGTGATAAAGAACTCTGCCCTTGGTGAAATATCTTCACCTCTGCTCTCTTTGGTCATTTCATCACCTTAAGGTTAAAGGAGTGTGAATTCTATTTAAAAATAAGCACATCTGTCTTACTTTTTTCCTTTGGAACCTGTTTTCTCTAAGCTACATTATGTAACTCATGAATCCAATTTCACTGCAGGCCCAAGAGAGGGTGACTTTTTACTTTATTGAAGAGGAGCTTGGATTTAACTTTTTTTTTTTTTTCTCTCATTAAAATATGATCTGGAAAGGCCTTTCCAAACGGAGTGCTTCCAAGGGGGACAAACCACCCTACTAATTCTCAGCCTTCTCCTTGAAACACCTTTTCATTGAAACAAAAACAAGCTCTGAAACTCAGGGCTGCAGAGCGAGCTCATTGTCTTATCAGCCGGCTTCGCCATCAACTAGAGAAGTTGTGGTTTAACCCCGGGCTGGGGCCGCTGCCGACGCTGCCATGGCAACGCGCTGCACCATTTGCAAAGGCTTGCGCGCTTAACCGCACGGCTACACCTCTTCCTTTCCTATAAAGACTCAGAATCAGAAAAACAGAAGTACCCTGGAGGAGGAGAAACCACAAGAGCAGAAAAGCCACCAAGGCTGCTCTTCGCTGTGCAAACAGCCTTCTGATGAGAAGAGCGTGTTGAGAACCTCTTCTGTTTGAAAGGGGAGCTTTTCCCATTAGGCTGGGTTCCTTTAATGATTTTGAAAGTCAATCAAGTGTTTCTGTTCGGAGTTTTCAGCAAGGGGAAATGAGAAGTTAGTAGCGCGTGTTATCAGACTCTGCTTTTATTTCCCTTCCCTTCTGGGCAGCCTCCGCAGACCTAGGGATCCTGTTTGCCAGAGGGGGACAGGTTGGTTAGGCAAACTCGCTGCAACCTAGGGTCCTTCTCCTGTTTATTATTGTCTAGTGTTTAGTTCACTAGAAGATAGTATTGGGTTGGCCAAAAAGTTCATTTGGGTTTTTCCATAACCTCTTGGCCAACAACCCACTATAATTTAGATTTCACTCTTAGTTCCTTTTTTAAAAAAGTCTGTGGATGCTAAGTCATGGACCTTGACCCAGACCTGGATCAGTGCCCAGTCCTGCAGCCAGCTGTCAACCCCTGGCCCCAGGAAGCCCACCCACCACCCTCTCTCTCCCACATCCCACTTTTAGGAGATGTAGGTTTGATCACAGACTTTTTTGCTTGTTTGTTTAGTTTTAAAGCATGTCCATAATAAGAGTAAACCATTTTCAGGAATGTTTTATTTTTCCTTCCTCAAAGCTTTGTGTATAAATACTGAAGAATAAGGGATTCCCTGGTGGTTCAGTGGTAAAGAATCTGCCTTCAATGCAGGAGACATGGGTTCGATCTCTGGGTCAGGAAGATCCCCTGGATAAGGAAATGCCAACCCACTCTACTATTCTTGCCTAGGAAATCCCACAAACAGAGGAGCCTGATAGGCTACAGTGCATAGGGTCACAAACAGTCAGACAGTACACACGCATACACACTGAAGGATAAGGTCTCAGCTTGGTTTTATTTATTTATTTTGATTTTAAAGATTGCATTTTTTATGTGGACCGTTTTTAAAGCTTTTAATGAATTTTACAATATGGCTTCTGTTGTATGTTTTGGTTGACTGTGAGGCATGTGGGATCTTTAGCTCCCTGATGGGGGATGGAACCCACACGCCCTAGAAGGTGAGGTCATAACCGCTGGACCACCAGGGATGTCCCTCAGCTTGGTTTTGGTTCTGTTAGTTCATCACAGTTCTGTTCACACCCTTCCTTGCCTTCCATGCGCCCCCACTTTTTTTGTTGTTTGTTTGTTTCTAAGTAAGAAGCCAGACAAGGCAATGGCACCTCACTCCAGTACTCTTGCCTGGAAAATCCCATGGACGGAGGAGCCTGGTGGGCTGCAGTCCATGGGGTTGCTAAGAGTAGGACACGACTGAGCGACTTCACTTTCACTTTTCACTTTCATGCATTGGAGAAGGAAATGGCAACCCACTCCAGTGTTCTTGGCTGGAGAATCCCAGGGACGGGGGAGCCTGGTGGGCTGCCGTCTATGGGGTTGCAGAGTCGGACACGACTGAAGAGACTTAGCAGCAGCAGCAGCAGCAAGTAAGAAGCTACCTCTTTTATAGCGATCATTCAGCAATTTGTGCTTTTAAAAAATAAATTTCTGGTTCACACATGGTATTTTACTCATCGTGGGTCTCTTTAGAGTAACTACTGGATTGAGCATTAAATATGTTTCCCTTATGGCAGTGTGTAGTTGAATAAGCCTGGGACATTTTAGAATCATGCTGCTGCTGCTGCTAAGTCTCTTCAGTCGTGTCCAACTCTGCAACCCCATAGATGGCAGCCCACCAGGCTCCCCTGTCCCTGGGATTCTCCAGCCAAGAACACTGGAGTGGGTTGCCATTTCCTTCTCCAAGGCATGAAAGTGAAAAGTGAAAGTGAAGTCGCTCAGTCATGTCTGACTCTTAGCGACCCCATGGACTGCAGCCTACCAGGCTCCTCCGTCCATGGGATTTTCCAGGCAAGAGTACTGGAGTGGCGTGCCATTGCCTTCTCTGTTTAGAATCATATCTGAATTTAAAACCAAACTCCTTGTGCTAGGAGCTCTTTAGCCTTGCATGTATTTATTTATTGAGACCTCCTCTGTTAAAAGAGGACAATGCCACCTACTCTCTGGGGTTTCTGATGAGATGGGACTGGAGATCTATAGTAAGACCAGGCCACGGCCCTCCACCTGTTAGAATCCTCCGGCTTTCCAGAAGAAAACACAAGCACGGAGCTACTTGCCCATCTTTAACGGCTATTTTCTGTTGTCCTGCTGTTTGTTTTCCTGAAGATTTTAGCCAGTGTCTCTTGACCTCCTTTCTTGTTCTTGAAATGTTGCTTTTTAGTGCTCCTTTTTCTGTTCGTGGATACAATACTGTCTCATTTCTGAGATGAATTATAGTTTTCAGAGGTCTGCTCCTTGCACGCTCTTGTTTCTCCTTCTTTCTTCTGTTTATTTTGGTCTCTGTCCTTCCTAAAGATTTCAGTCTGTGTTTCTTGGAAGCCCATTGTATCTAAGAATGAGGCTTCCCAAAAGGGATGTTGAAATTCTGTGGTAATTGATGGAGCTTATAAATCATGTTGCTGTTGTTCAGTTGCTAAGTCATGTCTTATTCTTTTGTGGCTCCATATGGACTGTAGTCCACCGGACTCCTCTGTCTAAGCGATTTCCCAGGTAAGAATACTGGAGTGGGTTGCCACTTCCTTCTCCATGGGATCTTCCTGACCCAGGGAGCGAACCCATGTCTCCTACGTTGGCAGGTGGATTCTTTACCACTGAGTCACCAATAAATCTCCGAGTCTTTCTAAATTGCATGAAATCAGAAAGGCCTTAAAACCCACTGAGCCGTAGTTTCCTTACCTGTCAAAAGAGCTCCATGTCAGTAGATATTAAAGTCCTATGGTCCTTTACCAGTTGAAATATCTGAAATGATTTTCTGGTGGTAAGCAGCAACTGTTTTATTCATGGGACTTTAGACACTTAAAAAATGTAAGCAATGTTTTAATACAAATTCTGCATAAAAAATAGGAGAACTAGTATCAGCCAGCCTTCTTTACGTCTGCCACTTGCTCGGTGTGCAGCCGAATAATTTACAAAGCTCCTGGCAGTATCAGTTTCATTCCCTATAAAGTAGGAAAAATAATTGCTGACTCATCGACTTGTTGGGATGCTTAAGGGCAAAAACATGTGAAGAGGCTTGCAGAGTGTCTAATACACAGCTTTTTGGCAAATTGTTGCTCTAATTATTATATTTACTGAAGGAGGGAAGGAGAGACTACTTCCTATAATTTTCTGAAGTCTAATCAATGCTTTGTCACTTGCATAAAGACCTATTCCATAGATACGTAGTACTTGGATATATTTGTTGCATTTGCTGTTTGTTGATCATACATTGAAAGAATAAGTTAAGGTAGAATCCTTTTATATTTGTTATTCTGTTTTATTATTATCATGCCTTAGCTAGCAAGAAAAACCATACATATCTGTTTTACTTGACCTGTATTTTTTTTTTTTTTTGGGGGGGGGTCTTGATTTGCCTTTTCCATTTTTATATTGCTTTTATGTTTACAGAGGTCAGATGTGCATTTTTCACCTTCAAAACATACAAGCATTCATTGGAGGCTGGATCCTGAAAACCAGCACTTATTTCATTTCTTCTGCTTCACCCCTCTGTCCTTGTACCTTTCCCAGGTTTGCCGAACGAGACGGATTTAGATCCCTTTGGAAAGGGCGCTCCACTCCTTTTGAGGGAGTAGGGGGTTGGGGCAGTGGTGGTGATACGAATAGTTGGTATTTAAAGCTCAAGTATGTCTTTTGAAATGTCATTTTCACTCAATTGATTCCTAGTTTTTGCTGAAATCTCTGGTGGGGGACTTAGGGGTGTGACTTCAAGGTAACTTTGATTTGCAATCAGTTAAACATTTTGAGTTGTAAAAGAAACATATTGGGAAAGGTAAATTCAGTAACAAGACATGTGTTAGAGTAACACAGCTTTGAAGATCAAGTGGCCTGTTATCTCCATTTTCATCTGTTTAATGTACCTCGTCAGTTCCATGGCTGATTCACCGCAGCAGGATGGGAATGCTAGGAGAGGTTCTGCAGATTTTTGGTGCTCTTGTGCCACCTACTGGAATACTTCTAAATAGTCCTTTGTCTAAACAGTGAAAACTAGTTCTTACCATATATATATATTTTTTAAAGGGTAGGAAATGTTATTCCCAGAAGAGAAAAAGTCAAATTACAACATACAGAAACACTTGATATCTAACGGTGCTCTATGTTATTGTATTTATTGGATATGATGTGTGTGTGGAACCCAAGAGACCGTTCAATGCAAAAAAAAAAAAAAATTGAAAAATCTTGATACCTTCCCTTGACTGTCACATCCTAAGCATCAGATCAGATCAGATCAGATCAGTCGCTCAGTAGTGTCCGACTCTTTGCGACCCCATGAATCGCAGCACGCCAGGCCTCCCTGTCCATCACCAACTCCCGACTCAGACTCATGTCCATCGAGTCAGTGATGCCATCCAGCCATCTCATCCTCTGTCGTCTCCTTCTCCTCCTGCCCCCAATCCCTCCCAGCATCAGGGTCTTTTCCAATGAGTCAACTCTTCGCATGAGGTGGCCAAAGTACTGGACTTTCAGCTTTAGCATCATTCCTTCCAAAGAAATCCCAGGGCTGATCTCCTTCAGAATGGACTGGTTGGATCTCCTTGCAGTCCAAGGGACTCTCAAGAGTCTTCTCCAACACCACAGTTCAAAAGCATCAATTCTTTGGCGCTCAGCCTTCTTCACAGTCCAACTCTCACATCCATACATGACCACAGGAAAGACCATAGCCTTGACTAGGCGAACCTTTGTTGGCAAAGTGATGTCTCTGCTTTTGAATATGCTATCTAGGTTGGTCATAACTTTCCTTCCAAGGAGTAAGTGTCTTTTAGTTTTATGGCTGCAGTCACCATCTGCAGTGATTTTGGAGCCCCCCAAAATAAAGTCTGACACTGTTTCCACTGTTTCCCCATCTATTTCCCATGAAGTGACAGGACTGGATGCCACGATCTTCATTTTCTGAATGTTGAGCTTTAAGCCAACTTTTTCACTCTCCACTTTCACTTTCATCAAGAGGCTTTTGAGTTCCTCTTCACTTTCTGCCATAAGGGTGGTGTCATCTGCATATCTGAGATTGTTGATATTTCTCCCAGCAATCTTGATTCCAGCTTGTGTTTCTTCCAGCCCAGCGTTTCTCATAATGTACTCTGCATATAAGTTAAATAAGCAGGGTGACAATATACAGCCTTGATGAACTCCTTTTCCTATTTGGAACCAGTCTGTTGTTCCATGTCCAGTTCTAACTGTTGCTTCCTGACCTGCATACAAATTTCTCAAGAGGCAGGTCAGGTGGTCTGGTATTCCCATCTCTTTCAGAATTTTCCACAGTTTATTGTGATCCACACAGTCAAAGGCTTTGGCATAGTAAATAAAGCAGAAATAGATGCTTTTCTGGAACTCTCTTGCTTTTTCCATGATCCAGTGGATGTTGGCAATTTGATCTCTGGTTCCTCTGCCTTTTCTAAAACCAGCTTGAACATCAGGAAGTTCACGGTTCAATACTGCTGAAGCCTGGCTTGGAGAATTTTCAGCATTACTTCACTAGTGTGTGAGATGAGTGCAATTGTGCGGTAGTTTGAGCATTCTTTGGCATTGCCTTTCTTTGGGATTGGAATAAAAACTGACCTTTTCCAGTCCTGTGGCCACTGCTGAGTTTTCCAAATTTGCTGGCATATTGAGTGCAGCACTTTCACAGCATCATCTTCCAGGATTTGGAATAGCTCCACTAGAATTCCATCACTTCCACTAGCTCTGTTCGTAGTGATGCTTTCCAAGGCCCACTTGACTTCACATTCCAGGATGTCTGGCTCTAGGTCAGTGATCACACCATTGTGACATCTGGGTCATGAGGCTCTTTTTTGTACAGTTCTTCTGTGTATCCTAAGCATATACCCTCGTAATTCCTACTGCCATTTCACACATTTTTCTTCACCTGTTTTCCAGACCTTCTCCGTAGTGTTCATATAAGTTTGACACCTCTTGTAATGCTATTTGTATTAGCACAACCTCCTAATATTCAATAGCTTTCTAGGGAGCTCAATGGTGAAGAATTCTTGCATTCCTGCCAATGCAGGAGATGCAAGAGATGCAGGTCAATCCCTGGGTCGGGAAGATCCCCTGGGGGAGGAAATGGCAACATTCTCCAGTGTTATTGCCTGGAGAATCCCATGGACAGTGGAGCCTGGCGGGCTATAGTCCATAAGGCCACAAAGAGTTGGACACAACTGAATGGGCCCATACATACAGTATTAAATAGATACCTGTCATACATAAGTTATTAAGTGCTTTAGGCAGATATTTTATTTGCTTTTCCGGGTCTGTGTGATTCCACTAACAGTATGTGGTTGCTTCCTAATCATACACGAACTTGGGTATAAAGAGAGCTGCCTGCCTATTTTACACAACACAGGCAACTGCACTAGCTTCATTGGCCAGTCAGACCCCTCAGTGACCAAACGCACTGACCAGATGGCTAAATGGTGACATAGTTGAATATCTCACACCACCCTTCTCATCAGGTCTTACTGTTTAGTGAAAAGGATTCAGCAGAGTCCCTTCAGCCTGTGACTTTGCTCCTGTTCTGATGCATGAAATGCATCAGACACTTGAAATCACTGCTTGTATAATTTTGGAAGAATTGCCAGTTAGGATGGGACGTCAACAAATGATACAGACATTTGGGAGTTTAGTCTCTTCTCAATATTGACATAATTTCAACCTTCCTCTACTTTATCATGTTTTTGTTTGTGGTAGTTTTTGTTTGTTTGTTTGTTTTTGACTTCACCTCAGGGCTTATGGGATCTTAACTCCTCCCGGCCAGGGATTGAGCCCTCAGCAGTGAAAGCGTGGAGTCTTAACCACTGGACCACCAGGGAATTTCTATCCTCTCTTTATCTCACGTGGGGAGATAACCTCCACACAAGTATCTGTTGTGTACATTTATAGAACAGTCATCAGAGGACTTTTGAGCGTGGATATATCCTTTAGAGGGGCTTCCCTGGTGGCTCCGTGGTAAAGAATCCACCTGCAATGCAGGAGACCTGGGTTTGATCCCTGGGTCCAAAAGATCCCGTGGAGGAGGGCATGGCAACCCACTCCAGTGCTCTTGCCTGCAGAATCCTATGGACAGAGGAGCCTGGGTGATTCCAGTTCATGGGGTCGCAAATAGACACAACACATACTCACATGTCCTTTACATATTACTTAGATTTTTGACTAGTCTATTTCATGTAGATTGTCTTTATATGTGTTCCTACTTTGCAAATTATAGCTAAATTCTAAAAATGAATGGAAATATTTTAAAAAATAATTGTAGTCTAGTGGATATGGCTTATGGAAATCAAAGTGTCTTTTCCAGTTATACTGCTGTAGTGCCTGAATATTTTCTTAAATATTTATGTATAATGAATATTATGTATATGAAAGTGAAAAGTGTTAGTTTTTCAGTTGCGTTGGACTCTTTGAGACTCCATGGACTATAGCTTGCCAGGCTCCTCTGTCCATGGGATTCTGCAGGCCAAGAAGAATACTGGAGTGGATTGCCATTTCCTCCTCCAGGGATCTTCTGAACCCAGGGATCGAACCTGGGTCTTCTGCATTGCAGGCAGATTCTTTACCATCTGAGTCACCAGGGAAGCTCATATTATATAAATAATGTACAGTATATATGTGTGTGTGTATCTATAAAATCAGTTCAGTTTAGTTGCTCAGTCATGTCCGACTCTTTGCAACCCCATGGACTGCAACATAACAGGCTTCCCTGTCCATCACCATCTCCTGGAGCTTCTTTAAACTCATGTCTGTCGAGTTGGTGATGCCATCCAACCATCTCATCCTCTGTCATCCCCTTCTCCTCCTGCCTTCAATCTTTCCCAGCATCAGGAGCTTTTCCAATGAGTCAGTTCTTCGTATCAGGTGGCCAAAGTACTGGAGCTTCAGCATCCGTCCTTCCAAGGAATATTCAGGACTGATTTCCTTTAGGATGGACTGGTTTGATCTCCTAATACAAGAACATGTTTTATTTTGAAGAGCAAACCAGGGAATGTAATTGAAGGACCCTCCTCGCTGATACACCTTTGATGGTGTTTCTGAGGGGAGAGGGTTTTTTTCAGATCTGTTTGTCCTCAGAAAATAAAATCTCGAGGCAGGAGGTAGTTTAAATACCGGCTCATCCATTATGCTACCCTGTCACAAGGTCAGCTGCCTGTCTTTTGGGGGAGAACTGACAGGATCTTTTTATTCAATAGTTGTTTACTGAGATGGCAGATGGCTCCACGCCTTGCTCCATGGGCTGGAATCCAGTTCTCATCACGCCAGTATGGTAGCTGACCGTAATCCCTGAGCTCACAGGCTAAATGTACCAAGAAATGCTCTGCAACACCTGTTCCACCTGCCAGCCACCAACACTGGGAATCTGCATTAGGTGATCCTCATATTCTTCTCTCGGAGAAGACTATGGCACCCCACTCCAGTACTCAACACTGGGAGTCTGCATTAGGTGATCCTCATATTCTTCTCTCGGAGAAGACAATGGCACCCCACTCCAGTACTCTTGCCTGGGAAATCCCATGGACGGAGGAGCCTGATGGGCTGCAGTCCATGGGGTCGCGAAGAGTCGGACACGACTGAGCGACTTCACTTTCACTTTTCACTTTCATGCCTTGGAGAAGGAAATGGCAACCCACTCCAGTGTTCTTGCCTGGAGAATCCCAGGGACTGGGGAGCCTGGTGGGCTGCTGTCTATGGGGTCGCACAGAGCCGGATACGACTGAAACGACATAGCAGCAGCAGCAGCATATTATTTTCTATGTCATATTTCCTCTCGTCCGTCATCACACTGTATGGCTTTTCTCTTTCTTTTTCTTTTTTGTCTATATCTCACATTGGAGTAAGTTCATTGAGGGCAGAGAATTTCTTTATCTTGATCATATTTTATTCTAGAATGTGGCATAATGTACAGAACAATCAATACTTATCATCTCAATAAAGGAATTCGTTTGGGAAAAACTTTCCAAAAGTCCTTTAAAACTTTTTTTGCAGACTTGAAATTAATTCCAACAGTTCTCCTCTAGTCTATTATTTTTATTTTACCTGAGAATTCAAAAACTAATATTAATAGTGTAATTTTGACATACTTGGGCTTTATAAACATGACGTTAAGAGAAGAGCTATGGTTTCACCGGGAGAAAGGTACTGAAAATTGTGACTGTGTGAATGTGAATTAACACAGAGATGCTATATATGTATGTGTATATTTACATATGTATGTGTGAAATTTGAAACTTTCTAAGAGATGTTTGTTTTCCTTTTTTCAGGAAACTTTACCCAGACTTCCACTCAAGGTATTTACATTTTACTTATTTTACTTTTTGTTGCTAACTTTGTATATTTAATGTTGATAAAATTTTCTATGACATTCTAGTGAAATTGTTTTGTACAGACAAGCCTTATAATCATGAATGGCCCTTGACATTCTCTTGTTCTTAATATTCCTACTTGTAAGTAAGATATAAAATTTGATAACTATCTGAACATATTATTATTTGTAGATGAATTATTGTGTATAAATTATAGCTTAATCTTGACAGTAAACCATATGGCAAGTTTTCAATCTTTTTTTAAATTTTATCACTATAAAGAAATCAATTTATTTTGGTCAGACTGCAGAGCTTCATAGTTAGGAAACTATATGATAAATTAGAATTCTAAACATAATTATATATATATATATATGTATGTATAAATTCCTGCAACAGAAAAGTTTTGACAGTATTGAGATATTTTAAATAATCATTTCCAAGTTGTATTGTCACATCCGAACTGTTTTAACAAGTGTCCTAATCCTGAGGTAAATTAAATTTAAGCAATGAAGATGCTGACAATTAGTTCATATATTTCACATGTCAAAGGAGAGAGAAAAATTAGGTTACATCTGGTTAAAAATAAATTACACTGGTTAAATGTTATTGTTATTGAAAATATGTTATAGGTACCCTGATTAATCATTAAGAAGATAGGTAATGTCCCTAAGATAACTCTGGTTTAACAGTTATGGAGCACAGCTCTAATGAGGCACATTTGAAATCTCCTCAGAATTGTTTGTTACTTTTAAAAAAAGAATTTTAATTTGGAGGATAATCACTTTACAATATTGTGATGATTTTTGCCGTCCTTCAACATGAATGGGCCACAGGTATACATGTGTCTGCTCCCTAAAGAAACTTTAGCCCATGGCAGAGAGGTCTTATAAATATATGAAAGTCATTGAAGCATAACAGGTTGTGATCAGTTTATTCCACCTACTGACATACCCACCTTTTACAGAAAAGTAAGTTCGTCTCAACCACAGAAACTGGTTACTTTTGCCGGAGGGAATGGGAAGGGGGTGGAAAGGAGAGGGAGCATTTAAAACAGTAGGTGATCCTCACCTTATTGAGAGTTTCCATGCTCTCTGCACGGAGCCATCACAACAAGCCTCCAAACGGTGAACGCGGTAAGTGCAAATAGTGGCCCCCGAAGCAAGCCAGAATATTCTCTCCCAAGTACGAGAATACGATCAGTGGGAACCAGGCTCTTTTCCTGAAAGCAGAAGGGCTCGTTGGAACCTTGCAGACACCAACGTTGGTTTAACCTAAAAACAAGATACGGGTCAAGTCTACAGTGATGGATGTGGATTAATGTCATTGGGCAGAATCTTCAGCTCCTCCCTCCCTTCTTTTTTCTCCCCACCCCCGTCCTCCTCCAGTCTCCCCCCGCCCCACGCCCCTCCCGTCACTCGACATTTGGCAATGAGAGACCCCAAAGTTTTTAGATTTAGCACTTGATGCTGAAAACAGGAAGGTGCCCCTTATTACTCAGTTGGACGTCTTGGCGTGTCATTGTGGATGAAAGTTTGTTATTTAAACTCCTTATTTGTGACGTCCCAGGTTATGAAATTTTTGGCATAGGGACCTTTCTTTGGCAAAGACCACGTGGAGCAACTGCACTGTCTCTTTCCGTAATCACAGACTAGTTCTGTGATCTTTCGGGCGCTCTGGCCTCGGGGCAATTCCATGTGACTCAGGCAGATTTCACGGATATTTGGTGAAAAATGGATTTCACGTCACCTTCAACATGGATGACTGAAGCTGTGAATTCCTTCCGTCGTTGCTGTTTCTGTTTTCTTAATCCTCTGCTCGGATCTTCCATTTCTGTTCTTAGTTCTGTCCTGGTGGTCGCCGCCCTCTCCCCCTGCCAGTCTCTCCTTTTTCTAATATTTTTGTGCTTGTCTTACTTGTCTAATCCTGTTGAACTGAATGACTCAGAATGCTGGTGTGATAGAACTCAATTTTTCATGAATTGGATATTGCATAACATGAAATTTGCTATTCGTAGAAGTAAATACAGGTTAAACAGAAAATTCAGAAAAAAATGGATCTCTATAATCCCAATAGTCAGAGATCACCATGTTGTTTTATTTTTTAAACAACGGGTGTACTTCCGCGTCCTCTGAGAAGAAGAAACCTGCTCGCCGAGGAAGAGTGCACACGTGCCGCGGCCCCGGCACACAGCGCCTGCTCGCCCTGCCTGCGGCCTCTTCCGCTGCGCGCTCAGCTCGGCGCTGCACCGGTCTACTCCACCGCCCCCTCGCCACATTTTTCTTTTTTCTGAAGTGAACTGAAACTGGGGGAAATGTTACCTCAGCATCTCAGATTGATGTTTCATTTGTTATCATGAAAAAAATTATTTTTGGAGACTTAGATCATTTATATATTTGTGAACTTTGTTTTCCAGTCTTTTACTCACTCTTTGAATTTCTTTTTTCCATTTTATTAATTTTTTAAAACTTTTTGTTTTGTATTGGAGTATAACTGGTTAAAAATACCGTGATGGATTACAGGTAGACAGGAAAGGGACTCAGCCATACATATACATGTATCCATTCTCCCCTAAATTCCTCACATCCTGGCTACCACATGGCACTGTGCTTTGTTTGAATCTGATTGATTTAAAAAATCAGTGTATGCATCTAGAACGTTTGTCTTTCATTTTTTATCTCCTGGTACCCTAGCCCTCCTAATGAACCCCTTCCAACTTTATTTTTCTTTATCCTTTTCCTTGATCAGTCTTTATAGTTTCTTTTAATCATCTTCACATGTTGTGTTTCATCCTTCTGAGCCTGAGTGCTTCGGACAGAATCCACCAGGGAAGTAAGAGGCGGGGAGGGGGTCACTGCTTTTGATTCCGTTTCCCTGTTTTCGCCTTTAGCCCCGGTTTTGTAGCTTGCTTTGCATATGTCTGCATATTCTACCTATTCCTCTGCATACATCTTTATTTGTATATATGCATGTGCACATATGTATGCACACACACACCCCATATACACATATATACCATGGCTCCTGGCAGTATGGTGTGTGTATATATGTATGTATATGCGTGTATGTTTATGTACACACAGTAATGGGCGGGGGAGTTGGCAGGCTCAGACGGTATGATCTGGGGTATGACTCACGTGTTTCTTTTCTCCTTCCCGCATCACCTGTGAACATGACGGAACACAGCAGAAAAGCCCTCTTCTCCGGCTCCAGGTGGCCCCTTACCTGCTGGCACCACTGCACCCTCACCCACAGACATCTCTGAAGGAAGAAAAGACTCCTCAGAGATCTCGCCTCCTGCGAGTCCAGACAGTCTCACCACGAAAGCACCCCCGACCTCTTGGGGAATTGATAGTACTGCTGTGACAGGTTGGCAGAGATCTTAACTGACTTGGGATTAGGAAAACTCGTCTCTCTCGCTCTCTCTTTAATTTTAAAGTTATCAGGACAATTTGCCTTTAAATTCTGTGTTCAGTGTCTGTGTATGTGATTTCGCTCAAGTGTGTAAAGTGTAGACCCTCTAGGTTTTAGTGGAATGTTGGTGGACTAAAGTCACGAAGCCTGTGGTTGGGGAGAAGGGGAGAGAGGGAAGCCCCCTAGGTAGTATCGGGGTCTGCATAGATGTGGGGGGTGGGTTCTGAGTGTCCTCTGGCTCACGTACAGCCTCATTTTCCTGGATCCTGCTCACCAAGACTTTCTGTAGCTCTCCAAGAGTCAGAACGTCACCTTTCAGGTTGTCAGTCTTAACGCTTCCTGGCTTTTACCCCAAAGTAGAGCTTTTCTTGGTTTAATCCCAGGTTCTCAGTATCAGAAAATCACTGGAGACAGATCTTTGATTTTTTTTTTTTTAAATCACACTGAGGGTTAATAATGTAGCTTTCTTTGTTCTTGGATTCCTTCCAGACCTTTGATTTTTTTTTTTTTTTAATCACACTGAGGGTTAATAATACAGCTTTGTTCTTGGATTCTTTTTTTTATTTTTTTAAATTATTTAATTAGGGCCCGGAGTCCTAACAGTAGAATTTAAGATAACAGGGCCATGTTGGTAGCAAAGTGACAGAGTGCGTGGGAGGTGTTTCTGCCGGGGAAAATCTCTGAGGTTCCTAGAATCCAGGGACACCAATGAGCTGCTGGTTCTCTGTTTAATGTTAGGTTTGCAAGTGTATCTGCCACATAAACTGACCATCCTGAGGATTGTTCCTGCTTTTTGCCTTAATAATGTGCTGGGTGCCACTTTCTGAGGCAAACTGCTTAATAGACCTGCTCTGATTAAAGAGAAGAAGAAATTTATTTGTTCAGTTAGGTCATCAGTCTTAGCTTGAAACAGAAGCATGAGTAGCGCTGTCACAGACCCGTGGTCTACGGCACACACAGAGTTTTGAGTACCATCCCAGTGAAGGTTATTGGTTGTGGTAAGCAGTTATATCAATTGCAGTCATTTATATTTAATCTTTATCCCATTTTCCCCTGCAACCACAGGGCAGGCATGGTAGCTGGGACCTCCCTAAACATGGCAAGTGCTCAAATTCCCTTTAACAAAAGGAATGTGAGGGTGAGGGAGCTGATGTCTAGTTTGATGCTAAACTTTTTTACTGACCGAGCGATAGCACAGCGCCCAGTTTTCTATTTCAGAGATTCCCCACTTTATCTAACACACACCCACAACAGTACTACTTGTTTATTTCCACAATTTCCCCCCAAAATCATTAACCCCAAGGATTTACATATGAAGCAAAGCTTGATAAAAAAAGGTTTAAAGGAAATGGATTGGATGTAAAGATGAATTCTTTACAAATACTAACTTGCGCAGGCACAGTAATACTAACGGTTAAATTAGCATGGAAATCTTCATATGCGTTCAAACAAAACACATTTTCTTTTCTGAAAAATAATCTTGGCAATAATCAAATTATTATTTTGAAGTATTAAAACCATTCCTTTGGGATAAAAATTATGACAGGCAACCCATGAGCTTTAAACGCCTACCCCATTTCACTAACTCCAGCTGCCGTGGAAACTTTTCCAGGAGAGAATACTGGAAAGGGTTGCCATTTCCTTCTGCAGGGGATCTTCCCGACTGAGGGACTGAACCCGTGTATCTTGCGCCTCCTGCCTTGGGAGGATTCTCCACCACTGAGCCACCTATTGTGGTTCGGTTGCTAAGCTGTGTTGGACTCTTTGTGACTCCATGGAGCCACCGGGAAAGCCCTAAAAAGATCTGGAGATTTAGCAAACCCACAGATTCAAAGTTGTGGATGGAAGGACTTTTTCTGAGATGCTTCCCATCCATGAATGAAGGCAGGGGTGATTGTCACACAGACTTGTCTGCTTTGTCCCATCAGGGACTTCTGTCCCGGTGGCTACGCCCACTAATGAAGCATCTGTTAGGATCAATTAACGTCATTAAATTGTGATCGCCACTCCTGTGCCATCTCTGAGATCACTCCACCAGGAAGAGTGGGTTCCCTTGAAGAGGGAAGGTCATGGATGTCTGGACCAGGAAGACTGAGGGCTCTCAGAACACCCTGAGGACTAGGGACCCTTGGGAGGGACAGAGAGAATGAGCTAGTGAGTGGAGGAGGAGAAAAGGGTGTGCAAGAAGCCTCAAGTCAAGCCTGACTGATTTCAGAAGGGCCAGTGGTGTGCCTGCCGGTTTTTTGAAGGCTTAAAAACAAACAAATAAACCAAGTTTCCACTCTTTTCCTGGTTCTGTGGGAAGCTTCTTCTGAGGATCTGGAACTGAAGAACGGATGTTTACGTTCTCCATTCTGGAGCGGCTTTAGTTAAATTTGGGGGTTAAGGGGCTTCTGGAGCCTGAGCTGAGAACTCAGACCCAGAATCTGGGAAAGATGCTTGTTCATTTCTGGCAGGCATGGATATGCATGATAGGAGGGAGCCTGCGTGCTCACGTCAGAGCCATCGGGGGACGTGCATGTGCGTGTCACACACTGACACACCCAGCATCTAACTGCAGAAGCGCAGCCAACCTCATACCCTTGAGCCAGTGACCCCAGTGGTCAGGGCAGTGAAGTCACCACACAAGTCCAACCAGGAGCTAGCCCATATTTTGTTTCTGCCAGGACAAGGAAGCATCTAGTTAGCACTGAGTGAATACACGTTGCTCCCCTGTGCTGTGATTCTGGGTGAAGTGTGTGTGTGTGTGTGTGAGTGTGAGTGAGTGTGTCTGGGGGTGGGGGATGTGTGACACACGGTGGGTGCTTTGAACCTTGACAATGAGACATCTTAAGGAAGTACACGGTGGGCTTTCCTCGGCGGCCATCCTTGAATCTACACCCATGAGCCCGTCTGTGATTGGAAACCCAGGGGGCTGCTGTCCGTGTAGCATGACGTTCTTGGGCTCAAAACCTGCCCACTTTCCCCTGGCAAGGGCAGCCGCCATCCTGAAGGGAACATCGTGACCCTCAGCTGGAAGAAAAAAGCACCCAGTTCCCACAAAGGTGCAGGCAAGATCCCCCGCAGCTCTGTTTTCAGAAAATCAGGAGGGAGCTCCCGCACCTCGGGCTTCCTCTGCCCCGAGGCTCCAGGCAGGGCTGGGGGGCAGGTCCTCCTTGGGGGCCTCACCGCAAGGAGGAAGGCTCTGAGCTTCCACCCTCAGAGCTCACTTCCACCTCTGCGGCCTCTGCCCCGCCAGCAGCACCCACTCTGCATTTTCAGTGTCACCCACGGTACCCCCCAACCCCGCCAGGAAGCGAGGCCTCCCTGGGTGGGAGGGCAGATCCAGACTTTCTCTCCAGGTCCCAGATGCCTCATTTATTCCCGCTGCTGCGTCTTTGCTGCTGCACGCGGGCTTCGTCCGGCTGTGGAGAGCCCAGGGCTCCTCTCTAGATGGGGACTTCTCCTTGCAATGGCTCCTCTTGTTGCAGAGCAAAGGCTCTAGGGCGTGGGGGCTTCCGTAGTTGCAACTCTGGGCGCTAGAGCGCAGGCTCAGTAGTTGGGGTGCGTGGGCCTGGTTGCTCCTTGGCGTGTGGAGTGTTTGTAGAGCAGGGATGGAGCCCAGTGTCCCCTGCAGTGGAAGGAGGATTCGTTACCACTGAGCCACCAGGGTAGCTCCCGCCTGCCCCGCCCCGCCCCCCGGTGCTTTTACAATGTGAGTTGTGATGCCCTTCAAGTCATCTCTCCCGCGTGCCGTGCTGGTTTTCATCTGGGGTTGCAGACGGGTAGGTTGTGATACTGCAGGAGTGCTTGAGTATTTGCTGCCGGGCCTTAGCTTGATCAGTAGGCGATGCCTCCGCCGGCCGCGTGGCCCTGCGCTTGCCGGGCAGAAATGCTGATGGCCTTTATGATTGCAGGTGCCCCAGGCAAAGGGACCATGGCCACCTTGCCTGCAGACCCTGCTGCCCCACCAGCCACCTCCCGCAGCCCTGCACTCAGCAGCACTGCTGCCTCACCGCCACTCACCTCCAACCCGACCACCCGAGATACAGCCTCACCTCCACTCACCTCCAACTCGACCACCCGAGATGCAGCCTCACCTCCCCCCCCCACCTCCACTCACCTCCAACTCGACCACCCGAGATACAGCCTCACCTCCACTCACCTCCAACTCGACCACCCGAGATACAGCCTCACCTCCACTCACCTCCAACCCGACCACCCAGGATAACGCCTCAGGTTTGACTGTGATGCCTTAGGCATGTTAGATGCTGGATCAGGAAATGGAAACTTGAGACCTTCAGGCAGCCGTTTTATTTCACACCCAGCAGGGCTCAGTGGGTTTCCTGTTTTACAAATTTTCACACATTGATACTAAATTAGGCAACAAAACCTTACCAGTAAGCTTCCTCTGGGCATGTTTTATTTTATTATTTATTTTATTAAAGTTCATGGCAAAGAAGAAAGGGAACAAGCTTTCAGTCCCATAGCCCTGAGATCAAATCCAGCCTCTTCAACTTTCTAGTTGACTTCAGGAAAGTCACTCCTACTTTCTCTGTGTCTGGTTTTCACTTGTAAAAAGGGGTATAATAATACTCATTTCATAAGATTGATATGAGTGTGGGATATGTAAAAAGCCTGGTATGAGAAGAATAATACAAAAAAGGTAACCGGGATCCTTGTTAGTGTAATAATTGGAATAAGGAGAGTTGTAACAGAATGAGAAGCAATTGGAGGGAGACTGCACACCTCAGAATTATACCAAGAAAGGGTTTTTTCTCAGCATATACAGTGTTTGGTTCCAGTGGTATGAACTCTTAGTTATCTTAAAGGGCCACGTGTAGATAAATCTTTAACTCACTTTTTTTATTTTAGAAACAAGCAAGCATCCATTCAAATGAGGAGGAAGCCTCTAGCAAAGATTCCTTTAAGAAATGATCTTTGCTGAGGCATTTTCCCCTCGCCCTTCAATAGGACAAGCTCATTAACTGTGACCCTCTGTTCATTTCCTTGCAGATGGGCAGACCACGACCCCTGCACTGACCACTGCATCCAACGTTAGCCTTGCAACCGCTCCCTCAACCATAGGTGACAACCTGACCCCCAGTCATGCAGTCACCCCACCACCACGCACTTGGGACACGCTCCCTGAAGGCACTGTGTTGGCCGCATCTACCTCAGGCTCTTTCTTCAAGATGTTCACTTGAGTGTCCTAATCCTGGGGCCGTGGAGGGGCAGTTAGTCCAAAGCACTGACCCGTGTCTGCAGTGCGAGAGCCGCTGAGATCTGGGCCGGTGTCACTGTGATAACCTATTGCGTCCCGGTCGTAGCATTCCCCTCGGGTGTGAACTTGATGAATATGAGTAGAGATGACCAGCTAGCTATACCAGGACTTTTAAGAGTGGATTTCGGTCTTGGTATGAAACAGAACAGTTCTCTCAGTGGGAGGCTCCGTATCAAGAAGTCAGTGGCAGGGGAGCCTCAGCATTCGGGGGCGGGGGTTATGGGGACAGAGGTGAGGGGGCCTCCATCGGGGAGTGAACCCCCAGGAGTTGGCAGAGTCTGAGATAGGTCAGCCAATCAGAACCTGCCGGGGCGCTGTTCCTGCCTCTTTTTCTCCATCTCGAAGACCAGACTAGCAGGGATCTCATAGCTTCCACAAGCCACATTTTCGTCCTGTTCGCCAATTAAATATATACGCTCACACAAGACTTGTCTCAGTGGATGGACAGATTTTTTACCCTGAGTCTAGTATATGGGCACGGAGAAGGCAATGGCACCCCACTCCAGTACTCTTGCCTGGAACATCCCATGGATGGAAGGGCCTGGTGGGCTGCAGTCCATGGGGTCGCTAGAAGTTGGACACGACTGAGCGACTTCACTTTCACTTTTCACTTTCATGCATTGGAGAAGGAAATGGCAACCCACTCCAGTGTTCTTGCATAGAGAATCCCAGGGTTGGGGGAACCTGGTGGGCTGCCATCTATGGGGTCGCACAGAGTTGGACACGACTGAAGCGACTTGGCAGTATATGGGTAAAGAGCTTACAAAAGTGAAACCAGAGCGTGGAGCAGCCCTTACCTCTTTTCCGATATTCTTTGCAAATGAAGTGAAGTCACTCAGTCATGTCCAACTCTTCGAGACCCCATGGGCTGTAGCCCAGCAGGCTCCTCCATCCATGGAAGTTTCCAGGCCAGAGTACTAGAGTGGGTTGCCTTTTCCTTCTCCCAGGGATCTTCCTGACACAGGGATAGAACCTGGGTCTCCCGCATTGCGGGCAGATGCTTTACCATCTGAGCCACCAGGGAAGACACTCTTTGCAAACAGAGATGCAAACTGAACTCGCTAGGGGTTATAATTATATAAACCTCTTTTGAAATTTAGGGATAAAGACTTTAAAAGGGGATAAAGACTTTAAAAATGCCTCTGGCTGCTTGAATAGTCAGCCACATCACCATTCCATAATCAGACATGTGTCAAAAAGTCTTAATATTGTATTATCATGATTGGGCTTATTAGGTAAATTCATGAAAATGTTTTATGGGGCTAGCTCCTTGGTTTACAACCTTTGACGTTTTGAGATCCAAACATGGGACTAAGCACTGCAAACTCTTGTCTTTTCTGTTAAACCTAATTTGGTAGATTCTACAGTTTACGAAGATGAAACATTGTAAACCTCTCTTCCCCAAAATGACTAAGGGCAGAGATATCCTAAAAGTTGATTTTAATCATCTGCTTTCCCTTTTTTCTTTCAGCTCCTACCACTACACCTAAGCCATCATGTGGTAAGTTTGTCTACCTAGAGGCAACATATATTACTTTAATGATTTCACTCTTTATTTCAAGTTTCCAAGACCTCTGCTCCCCCACCCCAGCAAAATAAACTCAGTGGCTCTAATTTCTAACCAATGATTAGCTCCAGCTCTTAAGAGCCAGAGTCCTTCAGGGTGAGAAGTTTGATGTCATGTTCAGACCTGGATTTGAGGATCAGGATCAATCATTACTAGCTAAACACCTCTGGTGGAGCCACTTACCCTTACCTTGGGTGTTTAAAGTAGGGTGACAGCAAGCTTGTTTTGGGGTTGGGGGAGGATTCCGTGTAATGATAAATGTGGAATGTGAATAGCATTCCTTCAAGGCTGATCAAGAAGAAAAAGTCTCCTCTGTCTCTCTATCTCGATAGGGTTCTCCTCAAAGCAGATGCTTGTGAACAGTTTGTATCTGTCCTTCTCCTATCTTCTTCCTCTGTTCTCAGTGAAAGCAGAGTCCTTCACGACCAGGGTCACGCACTCCACATGTTTCTAAATATCACCACGGGAGTCCATGCTGTCCGTAGCTCTTCATATATTCAGTGCAAACACCAGCCTTCATATGTTTGCTTAATTAATATGATCCTTCATGATCAGATTCCTCTTGCATTATTACTTTTTTTTTTACTTTTTTCACTTAAGTAACACGGAAATACTCATTGTTGTATTTCTTAACCTTTTATTTTGTTTTAGAGTACAGCTGATAGTGATAGTTTCAGGTGGACAGCAAAGGGATCCAGCCATCCATATACATGTATCCATTTTCCCCCACACTCTCCCCCATCCAGGCTGCCACCTCACCTTGAGCAGCGTTCCCTGCGCTGTATAATAGGCCCTGGCTCTTATCCGTTATAGCAGTGTGTCCCTGTCCTTCCCAAACTCCCTAACTATCCCTTCCCCTCGTCCTTCCCCCTATAAGTTTGTTCTCTAGAGACTGAGCTAGAGATTGTCTTACCAAGTGAAGTAAGTTAGAGAAAGGGAGATACTATATGGTATCCCTTATATTTGGAATCTGAAAAGAAGTGATACCAACGAATATATTTACAAAATAGAAACAGACTGACAGACTTAGGGAGCTGCTTCTAGGTTTCTGAGCACGTTTCTTCCTGCTTCTGTGCTCACCCAGGTTCTTTCCCTACATTTGGAGTTCCATGTCATCCTCGCCCGCCTCCCCCTCCCCCATCGCTTTTTCTATGTCTTGCTCCTATTTTAAACTGCAAACTGAGTCGAGTGCTCTAGAGAGCCTCTCCCGGTTCTCTATCCACAGCAGGCTCCTCTGCTTCTTTATTCCCGTGTTGTTTTGTGCATCGTCTTGTTTTGGTGTTTTTCCTGTCCTCTCTAGCCCATTCCTGTGCCCATCTCCATGTTAGAGACCCCAAAGTGGAACATTTGTGTTCCTGTTGTTTGGGACAGTGTTTTAAAACAAGTGCATCATAATTTTTGTAGACTAATGAGTGAATACATCAGTGTGTACTGAGAAGGTGTTTTTGTGAGTCAATGGAATCTATTCGAATGAAGGGGAGAGTGTGAGTTGACACTCGAGAAAGCTTGAGGAGGAGCTGTTGTCCATAACTTTTCATAAGCAGAGGCATAGTGAGGCCTCTGCTCTCAAATAATTAATGTTCTCCATGTCAGGAGAAAGAGAGAATCAAGTACTGCAGTTTAGAAAGCAAGGGAAAGAAAGAGCTAGAATAAGGAATTTTTTCGATGTGTCACTCTTTTTTGCATAATTCAACCATTTTTGAGACCCTACTAATGACAGGTTTTATATAAGGATCTGAATTTATTGTGATGATCAAAATAGATTTTGCTCTTATGGAATTTACAGTCCCACTGGGAAGACACATGAGTCCAATAATCCTCCAATTGCAGACTCGTGAGCTGGGTCTTTGATGGGACAGCGACGTAAAGACAGTCACGAAGGAATAACATGTAGGCGCTGATGTGGTCCTTCTCCGTTTCATGTTCCTGGGGCTATTTGTGTTGATGTTTGGATATTAAAAAAAAATATGCTAAGGGGTTTGTAGTTTATGTAGGTTTGTTTGTTCTGAAAAATCAAAGATAATCCTGGCTGTCTTATTTTCTTTCAGAGGAAAAATACAACGGTGTGTCTGTGAGCTACTCTTTCAACTATGACAATAACACATTTAATGCAACACTTGATGTTAAGGGAAAAGAATGTGAACCTCCTGGATGTGAAAAGCAGCACCATGGCCTGTCTGCATGTGAAACTAGGAATATCAGTATGTCACACCCTTCATGTCAGCCTCCATTTCAATATCCCTTAAAGGTACCACCAGGTAAATGCCAGTTGCTTTCTATTTGTGTGTTTGCAACAACAGTGTGGCTTTGTGTGCAGATTTTCGGGAGCCGGGGGGCGGGGAAGCTGGCGGGCGTGCTGCTCTCCTGACCCAGTGCAAGTGGTGACCTCGGAGCAGCCTTCTGTCTTCAGCCCTTACTCGCCTCCCTGCTCCTCTTTTACTGCGTGGTTTGTGTCGACCAGATACAATCTACTCTTCTGAGCGATTATTCACGAGCTTCTTTCCTCTCCTCAACTGAATTCAAGTCATTTAATATATATATATATTTATACATTATATATACACATTATATGTGTATACGTATATGCATACATTATACGTATATACACATCAATACACATATGTATACATTAATTGACAATAATATTAATATACACAGATAATGTATTAATGTTTATATATATTAATCCTTCTAAATGCAAGTGTGTCTGGAATAAAAGTTTCCCAGGTGGCTCAGTGGTGAAAGAGCCTTTCTGCTGCTGCAGCAGCCGTGAGTTCAGTCCCTGGGTCTGGAAGATCCCCTGGGGAAGGGCATGGCAGCCCGCTCCAGTATCCTTGCCTGGAGAATCCCATGGACGGAGGAGCCTGGGGGACTACTATCCATGGGGTCGCAGAGTCAGACACAACTGAGCGCCCATGTGCATATCTAGAATATCTTGGAAAGATACAAAGTCAAAGATTTGATGTTTGTGGGGAAAAAAAAAGTACTTTCTCCCCCCTCAAAAAAAAAAAGAGAGTTATAGTCACGTTAGGGGGATCCAGCTGGTTTTGGTGCCTCAGCAACTGCTGGGAAAGAGAAGGGACTAAGGTACTATGTGGACTTCAGGGACGCTACCGTCACTAAATGTGTTTTCAAAACGGGACTTGGGAGCCATGTAAGTCTGTTAAATCTCTTACATCTTTTATTAATTCAAGATCATTGATTTACTTATTAACATTTATGTAGGTAAATGTCTGATGTTTATGGAAAAAAGAAACTTATTTAACCTACTCATTTTTAAAAAATATTACTGAAATAAATGATCAAATAAAAACAGAAAGTGACAATTTTTAAAAAAATGCATTACCCAGAGGAAATCACACATGCTCTGTGTAATGACCATTCAGTGAAAATAATCAAAGAGTAAATGAAAAACTGAAAATATAAGTAAGAATACAAAATGAAGCCAGTCTTTTAAAATGCGCAAAAAATGCAATTTTATCTAGATTTTTGCTTGAGTTCTAGTTTTTAAAAGTAGTGTAAATTCTAAATGAATTAGCATTACATCTATTGGTAGTATTTCATTTAGAATTTACGCTACTTTTGAAAAATAGAACCCAAACAAAAATCTAAAACAAAGAATAAAGACTTAAGAAATGCAAAACCCTGAGAATTATTCAACTTTTCAAAAGTAATCTAAATTCTTGCCAGATTCTGTATCATGAATATAATTTGAATAACTGTCACGGAGCATTATGGCACGGATTATGAAATATTAATCATCCATTTTTGTATCTTTATTCTGACAGATCCTAATCAGTTTGAGCTGAAAGACTGTGTGGAAGATAAAGAAGCAGATACTTCCCTTTGTTTACAGTGGGCACGCAATTTTTCCCTTAATGAACCATTCACATGTGATGAAAATGAAATTGAATACAAATTTAAATGTGGTAAGAATTTAACATTGATCAGAGGAGGGTTTTTTTTTCCTATAGTGGGAAGTTTCTCTAAATATCTAATGATTCCTTCCTCCCTCCTTTCATCCACTTTATTTCAATCTCTGTCCCTCTCTCTCTTGCACAGTCCATGATATGTTTGGAATCAAACACTTGCATTCTTTATACCACTCAAACTCACAAAAGACACAGATACTTCACTGGAAGAATAATTTTTGAAATAGCAGTATCATTTTATTTATAAGAATTTTCTTGGCAACAGTTACACAGGAGGCATTGCTGAAGAGATTATCAGAGAAGAGTTTAAAAAGTTAAGATACACATACTCTTAGCATGAGTGGGAAAGCAAGCAACTGCATGTGATTCCATGAGTTCCTTTGTCAGCCCTCCATCAACAACACTCATAAAAAATTGCCAGAAGTCTTTTACAAAGGAAAGTAGGAAAAGAAACATCAGTGCTGAAAGGGATATGAGTTGGTGTTCATGGAAGGGGGAATACTTGAGTTAGATTTCTTTTTAATAATTAATGATTTAATACCCTTTAATTTCTCTTCATTTGAGTTTATTGGGATGAAATCTCCCTCCCTTGGCATAAAGCCACTTGCTAGTCTGTATTTGGCAAGACAGACAGACGAAAACACACACTCACAGAGGGTGGAGTGTGGGACAGGTTATAGACAGCATGTTCTGGGGAAGCTGTACAGCTTGGACATGAGCAGGATGAGGAAAGCAAGAGCAGACGCACGGCAGACTGACGGCACAGCCACGATCTCAGATTTCTGCGGGATAAAGGCTGACGCAGACGCAGGCTCAGAGCTCAGCAGAGCGCGATGAACTCACACCTCGTTTCTTCAGTTAAATTAGAGACACTCTCAAGCTCACATCTACTTACCAGTGCTTTCTTTAAAAACGAGTGTAGCAAAGTCACGCGTTATTGCAGCAGATCTCTGGATCTTTTACTTATTGTTTTGACCATTTGTATAGGTTTTTAATCTAATAGATATTAACTATAGATATAAAACCAAAGTGAAATTTAAGTGTGATATATTACATTGATATACTCATATGCAATCCTTATTTTTTTTAGATGGCCATTCTCAAAGTGATAAAAAAGACACATTTAAAGTGAGGAACCTTACATCCAGAACTACTTACACTTGTAGTTCACAAGTACTATATAATCAACAGCTTCTTATTAGCGAAAATAAAACTATTGAAACAGATTTTGGAGGTGAGTATATTGCTTACATTTGTATGTTAAATTTCTTTTCTTTTTATAGTCTTATGATTCTTTGAGAATCATAGAAAAAGATATTATGAATTTGGAGAAAGGGTTTCACAAAAAAAGGCATTGTGTCCATTTTAAAGTGAGAATTTAGAAATAAATGACAGAGAATCCAAACCTCCATGACATTTTTGCAAACTCTAGGCTGCTGTGAGGTCCAGGCGGAAATGAGACTGTGAGGTAAGTGACAGGCTTGTTCACACAGTTCCCACTGCGTCCCCTCGTTCCTGTAGCAGCCTCCTCCTTTTGGTGTCTCCTGCCTCCTCTGGGCCACTTCCAAATCTCGCCTCTCACGGGGAGTAAGGTGAGCACAGAAGCTAATGAGAAGCAGTGATAAAGCGAATTGTTGATAGCAGAATAATAGTCATTACTACTGAGAAGCCAGCAACATAAATAATAACAAGATTATTATAACTAGGCAATGGCACCCCACTCCAGTACTCTTGCCTGGTAAATACCATGGATGGAGGAGCCTGGTGGGCTGCAGTCCATGGGGTCGCTAAGAGTCGGACACGACTGAGCGACTTCACTTTCACTTTTCACTTTCATGCATTGGAGAAGGAAATGGCAACCCACTCCAGTGTTCTTGCCTGGAGAATCCCAGGGACGGGGGAGCCTGGTGGGCTGCCGTCTATGGGGTCGCACAGAGTCAGACACGACTGAAGTGACTTAGCAGTAGCAACAGCAATTGAAAAATAAAATTCTGGAAAATAACAGCATCTGGAAGATGGTAGGGAGAAGGAATCGAAAAGTGCTAAAACTTCAGTCATATTTAATGGAAGTAAAGAGATTAGAAATAAAGCCTGTCAATGAAGGTGAAATGGAGAATGAAAAAGCTGACTTAAGACTAAGATCATGGTATCTGTTCCCATCACTTCATGGCAAATAGATGGGGAAAAAAATGGAAACAGTGACAGAGTTTATTTTCCTGAGCTCCAAAATCACTTCAGATAATGACTGCAGCCATGAGATTAAAAGATGCTTGATCCTTGGAAGAAAAGCTATGATGAGCCGAGACAGTGAATTAAAAAGCAGAGACATCACTTTGCTGACAAAGGTCCATATAGTCGAAGGGATGGTTTTTCCAGGAGTCATGCACAGATGTGAGAGTTGGACCATAAAGAAGACTGAGCACCAAAGAATTAATACTTTCGAAATGTGGTGTTGGAGAAGACTCTTGACAGTCCCTTGGACTGCAAGGAAATGAAGCCAGTCAATTCTAAAGGAAATCAACCCTGACTATTCATTGGAAGGACTGATGCTGAAGCTGAAGCTCCAATACTTTGGTCACCTGATGTGAAGAGCCGACTCATTGAAATAAACCCTGATGCTGGGAAAGATTGAGGGCAGGAGGAGAAGGGGATGACAGAGGATGAGATGGTTGGATGGCATCACTGACTCGAGGGACATGAGTTTGAGCAAGCTTCCCTGTCCATCACCAACTACCAGAACTTGAGAGTGAAGGACAGAGAAACCTCACATGCTGCAGTCCAAAGAGTTGAACACGACTGAGTGACTAAACGACCAAAAGAGACTCCAGTTGACTTTAGAAATTTACCAGGAAAATATGTTCATCGTGAGGCAATTTATGAACAACCATTAAAAATACGAAGGACAGATAAATACATGACATTGTGTATAATCAGTAGAAGACAGTTATGGAATAAAAGATGTTCTACATGTTAAAGGAGGAAAAGGAGAAAGGAGGAGGAGGGGGAGGAGGATGAGGAGGAGAAGAGGAAAAATGGGGAAGGGGAGGGGAAGGAAGAGGAAAAATGTGGTAGAGAGGGAGAGAGAAGAGGCTAAGTAGTAGACAGTAGGTAGAAGAGCAGAAACGTCAGAGTATATCAAAAGTCGGACTTCCCTCATAGCTCACTTGGTGAAGAACCTGCCTGCAGTGCAGGAGACCTGGGTTCGATTCCTGGGTTGGGAAGATCCCCTGGAGAAGGGAAAGGCAACCCACTCCAGTGTTCTACGGAAATTCTGGGAAATCCCATGGCCAAAGATCCCTGATGGGCTGCAGTCCATGGGGTCGCCAGAGTCAGACATGATTTAGCGACTAAACAAACCACCGTATCAAAAGTTAGTATAAATAAAATGGTTTAAATTTACCTTTTGAAGCAAAGGCATTCAGACTCGAAAAAAGTAAAGTCATATTTGAGGGGAATTTGTACCTTAAGGAAGATCAAGTGATAATGTATGGAAACTTTTATTGCTTAGCTCCTATTGAATGAAATCAATGGAATGTGCTTGGGAAAGAACCAGAAAAAAACACAAACAGATATTAGAAAGGAGAAAATAACAAAGCCTGGAGTACAGATTATTGAAAGAAGAAACAAGCAAAAATATCAGGAATTTACTAATCAGTTTGAAGGCTTGGTTTTGAAAAGAATAATAAAATAGACCTCTAGCAAAACAACCTTCCCCCATGTATTAACAAAAGGACATTAAAAATACAGTAGAAATTTCATGGAGAAGGCAGTGGCAACCCACTCCAGTACTCTTGCCCGGAAAATCCCATGGACACAGGAGCCTGGTAGGCTACAGTCCATGGGGTTGCAAAGAGTTGGACACGACTGAGTGACTTCACTTTCACTTTTCACTTTCATGCATTGGAGAAGGAAATGGCAACCCGCTCCAGTGTTCTTGCCTGGAGAATCCCAGGGACGGGAGAGCCTGGTGGGCTGCCGTTTATGGGGTCACACAGAGTCGGACACGACTGAAGCAACTTAGCAGCAGCAGCAGCAGAAATTTCACAGATTATAAAGAATCTCATATCCAATGTGAAAAGTTAGATAAAATGAATAATTTTCTAGAACATACAAATTATGAGCATTTGCCTAGGGGAAGAGTTAGAAAATTAGACTTAAAATTACAATCTAATACCTCTTCACTCACTTCACACTCCCTGTCTGCTTACTTCACCTACCCTTTAAAAAAGAAAAACCAGAAAGGTAAGCTTAGTTTCTGTGCTATCCAAACTACCCCACAGTATAGAAAACATGTAAATCTATCAACTCACTTTGATTATTGTTAGGGTTTGGAATAGGCTTAGGGATACTGTTATGTGGATGCCAAACATGTGCAAAGATGAGGCCACTGTAAGCCAGTCTCTTCCATGAACGTAGGTACTGAATAGTAAATGAATTATTAACAAAGTCAGTCCTCTAGTACATTATAAAACATGTAGTTACAAAAGAAGATATGCAGAAGTGTTGTATGCTCAGTTGTGTCCGATTCTTTACAACCCCATGGGCTGTAAACTGCCAGGTGGCTCTCTCTGTGAGATTCTCCAGGCAAGAATACTGCAGTGGGTTGCCATCCCCTTCTCCAGGGGATCTTCCCAACCCAGGGATTGAACCCAGGTCTGCTGCATTGCAGGCAGATTCTTTACTTTTTGAGCCAAATGATCTCTAAAGAAAATGTAACAAGAGCAGGTATCTTTCTTACAATTTCATCTTTGATTCATAGCTAATCAAATTATGACTATTAACAATGCATGCTAATAATATGAAAAATGGTTTCTCTATGTCTTGTTTTTTTTTTTCATATTTTATCTTCTTATTCTCTCAACAGAACCAGAAGCACCTCAGAATTTTGGTTGTTCTGCTATAAGTGCGACTGAAGGAATGTGTACCTGGACAGCACCTCAAAGTTATTCTGATAGAGTCTCTCTTTGCTATTGGATTACTCCAGGTAACTTGTAGAAAATTTAATTCCGTATCAGGAAAGATAAATCTAAAATTGGAAAACACTAGATATATGGAAGAAGTGAGTGAGCCACAGAGCTTTCTACACAGCAGCCGTGATGGGCATCCTGTATGTCTCCACTCACTATGGACTCCCCAGCCTCTGAGATGACTGAAGCTCAGAACATCCCCAATATTGCTTGTCTTTCTTGACCTTCTTACTTATAATCTTTACACTCTAAAGCCTAGAGAAAGAAAATCTCTGGACGATAATACTCAGCTGTCTTTCACATATTATGTAAGTGAGCTGCACTGGTTTGAACTTATTGTTCTGGACGACAAACAAACCGCTTCTATAGCTTGATCCAACTGGCGCACACACAAAATTGGGTGAATAAAAATGAACATATTCCTATTTAGTCATGGAGGGCACTTTACTGGCCAGTGGAATCTTAGAACGTAGTTCTAGTTAGCATTAAACTTCTGCAGAAGTCCAGCCACTGGGCTCGCGCTTCCTTTGGAGGGACTATTTAAGAGAATAGACCTCTCCCGGATGATGCAAAGTATCTAAAATGCCTTTAGAAGAGAGTGGGGACTGTGGACCATCTCAGAATATTCTCAGCCCTTGGGATATCCCTCTTGACAGTCCTTGCCCTATAGTTTAAAGTAGTTTTGAGTTGAACATCTCATAGAATTCCATCTCTTTGGTGGGTAGGTGAAATTTTCAGATTGCAAGAGGCAGAAAGCCACTTCTCTTCAGCGTGTTATTGTATATTTTGATAACATATGCCTTTTGCTGGTTGAGTCATAATTATCAAACTACTAAAGCAAAGCTCCACGCACACATAGTTTTCCAGTTAGCATAAGAGGACTCATATGGAGTCTTCTCATATGGAGAAGAAATGTTTGCCATGTATTTGAGCTTATTGTACTTTGAAAAGTTATGTCTATGAGAAAAGAAAAGTGGAAATTATAGGAAGATAAAACAGCAGGACGGTCAGATAGTCTGCCTTGCTGGACCCCTCTCCTGTGAGCTCTCTTTGCTTGGTTTCTGTGTGAGCACATTGGTTTTCTTTTTCTGAATCTCCTTCTCACTTTCCCTTGCTGTATTCCTCACTTTTTATATTCTCTCTCCACCATGGAGTTCTTTCAATGCCAGAGTATATGGAGGGAATTTATGGAACAATGTTTATTGTTCCTTTGTATTCTATACAGTTTAAAAAAGCATTTGAATAATAGGCTTAGAAGGAGATAATGCATTGGTTATTATGGCCAGACAAGTTTTTGCTTATTTTTTGCAACGAGTACAGATCCTTCTTATTCATTGCTATCCAAATTTATGACTGCCCTGTTATAATCCCTGAACAGAATGTGTGGCAAGGGATGGGCAGGGAGGGATACAACATCAAGCTTTGTGTGCCCTTTTCTCAGAAACTGGGTTGGTAACTGGCTGAATCCTGCCTCCACGGTGGATCACACACTGATTCTGCTCAAAGGGTCCTTTGGAACCAGCTCACCCGCAGTCCCCGGTCTCTTGCATCCTTCAGACTCCTCTACTTTCCCTCATCGTCTCAATTCCTATAGTGCTCAGAGAAGTAGGACAAGGAGATGGAGTTATTGGTGATCAAATGGATTCTGCATCTGAAGTCCATAACAGTAGCTCATACCAAAGTTCAAAGTTTGGAGGTTATCAGAAAAAGTTTCACTAAAATATTGGAAAAAAGACTTTTGTAATATCCACCATGGGCTGTGCTTTCTCAGAAAGAAAGTAGACCATCTTCACTGATACGCTTGGACTCATTTATTAATATGTTATGTACCAAATTAACTATGAAACCATTAGTTTGGAATATTTGAGTTTATTTGGAGTAATTACATCCATTCAAAACATTTGCTGATAAGGCAATGGCACCCCCCCCAGTACTTTTGCCTGGAAAATCCCATGGACGGAGGATCCTGGTAGGCTCCAGTCCATGGGGTCGCTAGGAGTCAAACACGACTGAGCAACTTCACTTTCACTTTTCACTTTCATGCATTGGAGAAGGAAATGGCAACCCACTCCAGTATTCTTGCCTGGAGAATCCCAGGGACGGGGGAGCCTGGTGAGCTTCCGTCTGTGGGGTCGCACAGAGTCGGACATGACTGAAGTGACTTAGCAGCAACAGCAGCAGCAGCAGCAGCATGTACTTCTGAGCACAGACGATATTTTTGTATTTCAGTCACTCAGTTTGGAGTGGGCTCGGAATGATTTAATGTACAGACCAAGTTAAATATGTGGTAATCCTGACTTTTGATGACTTAATAAATGTTTCTGTTTTTCCCTCTGAGGTGGACCAAATTGCACCCCTCTGGATAAAACCAAGAACGGAACAGATTTGTCCCATTTGACACCTTACACAAACTATACGGTGGTGTTACAAGCCTGGGTCACAGGAAAAATAAATCGCAGTAGAAATGCGACCCATACATTTCAGACAAATCCAAAAAGTAAGTTATGAACTTTATTGCTTTTTTCTATGAATGGTGAGAAGCAAAGTCTAAACTGTTTAAACAGCAAGTTCACATGTATTCTTCATTTGGGAAGCACGTTGACTTGGCACATTTGTTAATATCTAGGGTTTATAATAATTTAAAAAACAACAATTTAAAAGCTCTCATTTGACGTTTTCTCTGTGTCCTGGAGGATCCCAGAGATGGTGGAGCCTGGTGGGCTGCCGTCTATGGAGTCACACAGAGTCAGACATGACTGAAGCGACTTAGCATACCATACTGTGTCCTTCAGATATAATCACAGAATTCTAAGAATGAAGCCCGAGAACATATGAGCTGGTACAGTGTGTAAGAATTCAGGCAATTAAGTACCTAACCAACTTAGAGAAAAATGAATTACCTATTGTTTTCTTTATTGTCTGGAAATTTCGCCTGCTATCAGATACATGAGAATCCCACACTCACAAACCATTCACTTGCTGACTTTTGCTTGCATGACAAGCACTTCATAAACCGTAATACTTTGTCAGCATTTTCTTCTCATTACAATGAACTGCCTACTGTTTTAAGTCACATTTTACATTCATTTGACTCTTGCCACCAGTGGGAAGTGCCATAGATTCCAGGTGCAAAGCTCCATCTGTCTCTGGGGTGACTGTGAACTCCATCAGGGTCATGGGACAGAAGAAACAGCCCTGTGTAGATCAGCAGCCAGGGCTCCAGAGATCGTCCCTGGGGCTGGGCTCACAGAAGACAGGTGTTCTTCTCGGGGCTGGGTATAAAATGCTCCTAATGTCATTTAAGTTCATGCTTCAAAAGTCCAAGTCCTCAAACTTTACACTTTGGTTATTTTCCTGAATTCCTATGCTACCACGGACACAAAGACGATTTGTTGCTGAGGAAGAATTCAGCCAGGTATCCCCAGGGCCGTGTAAGTGCTTCCAAAAGGAGGGCCTGAGCCATCTGCAGGTCTTCGAGGTTTCCCCATCACTATCTCTTCCCTCCCTGCCCCTTCTCTTCATTTCTTCTGTTTTCTACTTATACACATCCTCTGTGACAAAACTAGACAGCGTATTAAAAAGCAGAGACATCACTTTGCCAGCACGGGTCCATATGGTCAAAGCTGTGTTTTTCCAGTAGTGGTGTACAGCTGTGAGGATTGTACCATAAAGAGGGCTGAGTGCCGAACAACTGATGCTTTCAGTCTGTGGTGCTAGAGAAGACTCGAGAGTCCCTTGGACTGCAAGGAGATCCAACCAGTCCATCCTCAAGGAAATCAATCTTGAATATTCATTGGAAGGACTGATGCTGAAGGTGAAGCTCCAATAATTTGGCCACAAGATATGAAGAGCCAACTCACTGGAAAAGGCCCTGATTCTGGGAAACATTGAGAGCAGGAGGAGAAAGGGGCGGCAGGGGATGAGATGGTTGGATGGTATCATTGACTCAATGACATGAGTTTGAGGAAACTCCAGGAGACAGTGAAGGCCAGGAAGTCTGGGGTGCTGCAGTCTTTGGGGTTGCAAAATGTTGGACACACGGAGTGACTGAAGAGCAAACACAGCACACTCTCTTTGGGAGAATCGCAGAAATCTCATAAGTTGTTCAAGTACAACTTATGTGCTCGTATTCATTGAAAGATGTGTAATTTATTTTCAGATGTTTTCTTAAACAGCTTTTTTATGTACATTATCTCCTAATTTCCCCATCCCCAAATAAGCACTTAGAATGGTTTATATTGTTCACATATATTATCCAGTAATTTAAATATTCATTTAACAAATGGTTAAAGTAACTGCTGTTTTGTTTTCTTTTTTCTTTTTCATTTTGATAGAGCCAGGCAAGGTCAAAGGTTTAACTGCTTCACGGAAGTCAGAAAATACTATAGTTGTGAAGTGTAGACTTCCTGACCAGCTTAATGGCCCCAAAGGGGCATTCCATTTGAAAGTAACAACTGGAAATACCGTGGTTAGAGAAGATTCAGGATCAGAATGCATATTCTTGGTAGAAGATCTTCAATATTTAACAGAGTATAATTTTGTGGTAAGATTACAATTTCTATAATCACTCCAGAACTGATATATATTATAGTTATTATTCTGCAGTACTTAAATAATACTAGGACTAGTGCTCACACAAGCTTGAGAAGCTCTGATGTCTAAAGGAATCACACTTTATAAGTCTTAAAACTTTGACTCCATACTTTTCATCTATAGTACTAAATAGAGGGATTTATGGCAGGTATTTGGTTGGAATATTTTTGACCTTCAGCATGACTGCTGCTGCTGCTAAGTAACTTTAATCGTGTCCGACTCTGTGTGACCCCTTAGACATCAGCCCACCAGGCTCTCCTGCCCCTGGGATTCTCCAGGCAAGAACAATGATGTGGGTTGCCGTTCGTGCACCTTTTCAGATCATGTTTTTCTCTGGATTTATGCCTAAGAGTGGGATTGCTGTGCCGTATGATAGCTGTAATTTTAGCTTTTTAAGGAACTTCCCTACTATTCTCCATCGCGGCCACACCAATTTACATTCCTACCCACAGTACAGGAGGGTTTGAATGAGCGCACTTCTTTTATTTCCCCAAGCAAATGCACTGTTACTACCTATCATTGTCCGTTTTACCTCATCTTCCTCAGCACCCAGGAAGCTCCAGGCACACTGCTTTCTTTCTGTTTCTCAAAACACTTAGGTTTTACTCTCTTTAGGAACCTAGTACTCTTCTCTCTTTCTGGAGTTTTCTTCTCCCATGTGTCAATCGTGATAACTTATTCTGGAAAAATATAGCTCAACACCATATTCAAGTGCAGTCTTAAAATTCAAACTAAGAGACAGTTTAGCTTTCCATTCTCTTCCTCACTCTTCAAAAGACTATTGTTTTCTTCTCTGCAGTTCCCATAACTTGCTTTTATGTTTATTTCAGAACCCGCTGCTGCATTTATACCTTCATGAAGGAGTAACGTTCCAGCTTTGCACATCAGTCTTATCCCTGGTTAATAAATCAATACAATTGTTTTTATAGTTGTTAATGTATTACTTTCCATTATTGTAGTTTATTTTGATGTTCTACTAGTTTGGGAACTGAAAGTGATTTTTGACTATTTATTTCTCCTTTTCTTTTTTATTAACTAAGAAAAAGTTTTAAACTTATCGATTATCCTTTGCTAAAATTTTCACTCTATCCCATGTCTTTTATCCCTAATCTCTCAATGACTGACATAAAATTGAATGAATGGATTTTTAAAGTAGATTGTTCTAATTATTGATAATTCCCATAGAGTATGTAATTGTAATTTGGAAGCATTTTTAATTAATTTTTTTAAAGAAAATGTTTGCACATTTCTAGTTCCTGCATTTTTGTATTATACTTATTATTTTTAAAAGATAACTAGGCTTTTACAATTTCTGCCCTTTGAAATTTACACTATTTTTTACAGCTCAATGTGAGCTAAATATTTATAAACATTCTGTGAGTACTGGGGAGATTGTATATCCTCCACAGGGTAAAAGCTTAGGTATGTTTTTTTTTACAGATCTATCCTATTTATCATTCAGCTCAGTTCAGTCGCTTAGTCATGTCCGACTCTTTGTGACCCCATGGACTGCAGCACGCCAGGCCTCCCTATCCATCACCAAGGCCTGGAGTCTACTCAAACTCGTGTCCATTGAGTCGGTGATGCCATCCAACAATCTCATCCTCTGTTGTCCCCTTCTCCTCCCGCCTTCAATCTTTCCCAGCATCAGGGTCTTTTCCAGTGACTCAGTCCTTCACGTCAGATTGCCAAAGTATATTTATCATTAATCTCTTGTAATTATACTGTTCAAATCTATTTTTACCTCAATTGTTTTGTTTTGTTTTTTTGACTGAAGATTCTTAATGCTTCTTGGTCTATGCAGTTTCCCTTGTGTATCTAAATTGTTTTTGCTTGATCATGTTTAATATTTTGAACTCCTTACGTCTAAACTGTAGATGTTGCCATGTCATCGATTTGTATCATTTTAACCCTTATGAACTAAAATGACTTTAATATAAATAGTGTGATTCTTACATTAAACTGTTTCCACTTAGTCTTAAAATTTTTTTGTACAGAGTATGAGTAGGTGTAACTCTAGTAAGCAGTATACCCCAGAATTTCCTTTTTAAAGAAATGTGAAGATATTAGTCTATTTATAGTGAATTTTAACTTTGAATAATGAACACGTTGGTGCGTTGGATTTTATTCCTTTGTGTCCACTTAGTTCTTGCTGACCATAACTATCAGTATTATTATTATTATTGCTAAATGGGATAAGATTTCTTTATATCGTTTCACTGGTAAATATTTAAGAAATTTGATAATAGACTATTGCCATAGTCTTGAAGTTTCAAGTTATCCAGTATACATTTTAATGAAAATAAACAGCAATATATGACAGATAGGAATGTGTTATATTGTGATTCACAAATTTAATTTAGAAAACCTTCTTCTCTCTCGTTTCTGAAACCCAGGTCTATTATAACAATACGAAACATGCTGGTCCTTGGGAGACTGTTATAGAATCAACATCTTGTAAGTCTTCTCTTGGCTATTTATTCTGTTTCCATGGGATATGTGTTCACGCTTCCAATGATTTATTATTTTACATTGATACTCATATTTAATTATTAAATTTTCAAATTATATATTTCCATAAACATTACATTTTAAGTTGTGTGAGCAAATATATGTGCAGGTGAACATTGTATTGAAATAAGGCCTTGCACTTGGGCAGGCTCGGGGCCGCCCTGCATGCTGCGGGGCCCCTTCTCCTGTCCGCACGCACCTGGCCACTCCACGATACTCAATAAATGTCATAGTGGAATATTTTGTCCTGTTGGCATTTATCCGAAAACTTGAAAGAAAGGCTCGGCCCTTGTCTTCAGTCGCCGGTCTTCTGACATCAGCATGTTTGGATGTAAAGGAAGCTGAGGGGCGGTCTGCTATCTTCAGGCGTCTTATCACCGTGGGGCATGTGTGTGTTTGCTGTTTGTATTTTTTTTTTCAGACAAATGCTTTGTGTGTTTGCTGGGTTGATCAGTGCCTCTGACTCTTTGCAGCCCCATGGACTTGTAGCCTGCCAGGCTCCTCTGTCCATGGGATTTCCCAGGCAAGAATACTGGAGTGGGTTGCCATTTCCTCCTCCAGGGGGTCTTCCTACGCAGAGATCGAACCAGTCAACCTTACCTCCCATGACCAAAAACGAGGCTTAGTTAGCCAAAGCTGTTTATTTATCATAAGCAGGATTTTGGTCATTCTGGACATTGCTTTTCAGTCAACTGAATGTATCCAACCTGAGGTTTCCTGAAAAAGAAAATAATATCTTAAGTTCAGTTTAGGAAATTCAATTCTTAAAAGTTGGTTGGTTTCATAAAATAATTCATGAAGAATTTATCTACATAGACTCCTATTATGATTCTGTTTATGATGTTTCTTCCTGTTAGGAACCAGCACATTTGTTTTGTGTTCCGTGTTAGAAATCATTTGTGTACTGTGTTAGAAATTACCTTTTTTTGAACTTACTTTTTATTGCTGTGTAGTTGAATTGTTGATTACAATCTTGTGTTAATTACTACTGTACAGTGAAGCATGTCACTGCTGCTAAGTCGCTTCAGTCGTGTCTGACTCTGTGCGACCCCATAGACAGCAGCCCACCAGGCTCCCCCGTCCCTGGGATTCTCCAGGCAAGAACCCTGGAGTGGGTTGCCATTTCCTTATCCCATGCAGGAAAGTGAAAAGTGAAAGGGAAGTTGCTCAGTCATGTCTGACTGTCTGCGACCCCATGGACTGCAGCCTACCAGGCTCCTCTGTCCATGGGGTTTTCCAGGCAAGAGTACTGGAGTGGGTTGCCATTGCCTTCTCCATACGTCTAAAAACACTCTGTTTTTCTATTCTTTTCCATTATGGTTTATCCAGGATATTGAATATAGCTCCCAGTGCTGTACAGTGTGACCTTGTAGTTTATCCATTATAATGTATTCAGTATGCACACCAGTTTGCATCTGCTCATCCCAGACTCCCCCCAAATATGGGGTGTTTCATGAATTTCTGTGTCATCTTTACACAGGAGTGGCACTAAAATTCTCTATATTGTTTCAGTCTTAGTATATGTGCTGCAGAAGCCAGCACTCTTCTTTTTTTTCCTGTCCCTCAACTGTATGCTTGGCAGAAGCAGGTGTTACTACAAATCTATGCTGATTTACCCAACTAAGCTAGGATAAACAGTCCCTAAAAGCTTCCCCAGCGGCTCAGTGGTAAAGAATCCACCTGCCAATGCAGGAGACCTGGGTTTGATCCCTGGAGAAGCAAATGGCAACCTACTCTAGTATTCTTGCCTGGAGAGAGGAGCCTGGTGGGCTACAGTCCATGGGATCACAACAAGTCTGACGTGACTGAGTACACAAGCAAAAATACTTTAATCAAAATAGAGCTGTGTGTAGGAAAAATCCCTGAAATTAAATGTCATTGTAACAGTGAGGTAACAGCTGGATGTCACCACTCCCCTCTGCTTGTTCTGCTCACCAGAATGCCCAATTTTCACTATTTCTGCTTTCAGTTCTTCTTATAGTTCCTCCATGTCTAAAAACAATATCATCTGCTGCTCTTTCGAGAGTTGCTTATTGGTCTGAGCCTGTGGAGGAAGAAGACCTAGTACTGTTTAAATTTTCTCTGCTTGTTAGCTTTGTAAATTAAGTTAAATTCAGACCTCCAAGTGCAGTGTTACCAAGCATAACTGGTTTTTATTTTTATTTTTTTAAGATTTGTTTGATGTAGACCATTTTTAGAGCCTTTATTGTGTTTGTTAAAATATCACTCCCATTTTATGTTTCGGTTATTCTGGCTGTGAGGCATGTGGGATCTTGAGTCCCTGACCAGGTGTCGAACCTGCGGCCCCTGCATCGGAAGGTAAAGTCTTGAACACTGGACCGCCAGGGAAGTCCCTACACAGCTGTTGCTGATGGCATCTCACCAGCGCCCATATGCACATGCACGTTCACTAATGCTTTATTACCCCCAAGTCTTTCCAAAGAGGGAATATATAAAAACATCTTATTTTCCAAACTTGCTTGACTAGGTTCTATACAAAGTTTTAGTTCTTTCTGCTCAGATATTTTAAACGAAGGCTCCTGATGTGAAATGCCATACACATTCAGCCAGCTCTCTTGAACTTTATTTCCATGCACTTTTCTTTTCTAAGCTCTTACAATACCAACAGCTTCGTTGAGTTTTTCTGATTATGTGAACAGTTCATAGTGGCAGCACTTACTCTTGGGGGTCATAGATTCCACTGGATATTTCACACACCCATCTTTATAAGCCCAGCTTGGCACCACTTCACTCAGAGAAACGCAGAGCAGGAAACACAGTCAGAAGTGGCGTCTGGCCAAGGAATTCCTGGTAGCATTGCCCACCGAAGTCCGAGGACCATGAACGATTCAACCCTCTGGACTCCACTGAGAAGAGTGAGGCCATGTGTGGCAGAGCATCCCAGCTTAGAAGCTTCATGTCAAGAAAGGAACTGATACATCATGTAACAGTTCCGTGGGCACAGCTGCCAAAGGGGCCGACAGGGGTGAGCCCAGTAACATGATGTGCGCTGGGTGCGTGCACTCAGGGAAGCCAAGGTCAGCACTTCTCACCAGGACGGTGGTTCATCCACAGCCGTCCTGGCCCAGACGCCATGTAGAACTCAGGGATTGTGTTGACGCCCGCCGTGTCGCCAAGTAACACAGCTGCTAGTCCATTTTTATCATATTTTACCTTCAGTGGATATCTTACCTCATCCTCCTTTTCTCCATAAGGCAGAAAAAGTATCAACTCTTTCTAACAACAGATTCTCGTAAGAGGTAAATCGTGTTGTCCCCTTTTAATAGTGACATCTGCTCAAGGGCGGGCTGGCTCTTGAGTTGCGAGTTGCAGAAGCACAGCTACTCAGAATGTATTTTACTCAGTTTTCCTGGTGTCACACTCTACCACCTGTATTTTAACAACATTTGGGCCCTTTTCTTCTGAAGCTCTCTAAGGGTACAGCCCCAATGCCATTAGAAAATTTCCCTTCATCGGTTTCCCGTTTTAGAATTGCTGCGTTTGAATCTCATGTATTTTTACAATTTTACTTTTTTTTTTGTTTAATCTGGTACAGTAAGAAGGAAATATTCCAATTTTGCATGCATTAAGATATCTTTATAATGGCGCTTGATCAATATGTTACCCTGGGATGGAATGTAAGCTTAAAAATCTAGACTTTGAACAAATTTCTGTGGACATCCCTGGTGGTGCAGCGGTTAGGTCTTCCGCTTCTTGCAGGGTGTTGTGGGTTCGATCCTTGCTCAAGGAGCTAAGATTCCGCATGCTGCATGGTGTGGCAAATAAACAAATACACGCAAGCTCTGCAGAAGAACTTTTTGCAGTCTGTTTGTCCCCGTGTCCCGTGTGACTTCTGGCTGCTTTTTCTTTTCCTGTGTCCCCTTGCTTTATTTTCTCCCGGGAACGCTTCGGCTTTCCTCTTTATTCTTGGTCATCTGCGGGTCTTTTGCACTTATTTTCCTGGATGCTACTGGCCTTTGTGACCTGGAGACTACTATCTGTGGAAAATTATCTTTGGTTCACTTTCTTTTTGCTGGCCTTCTGGAGTCTGAGTCACATTTTGGAGTCGAAAGTTGATTATTGTCTTGGCATCCATCTTTCGTGAGAGGGTTTCCTTGAGGGTGTGGTTCTCATCGGCACTTTCACCCTAGTTACAGTGACACACTGGGAGAAGGTGCTTAGAAGTTCTGTCGTCCTTAAGGGGCCGTGTGGGCCGCAGAGATTCCCGGTGTTGTTACTGATACATTTTCTCCAGCATCATCCATTGTCTCCAGACACGCAGTTCGGGCAGCCCTTGGCCTGGCAGAGTCACTCCATGCTTCCAGCTGTAAAAGAAATGTCTCGTGTTCAGGAAATCTTCCACGGATCATGTAGAAAATAGGTTTCTCTTATTTTCATACTTCTCTACCTTTTCCCCCTTAAATCCAAGGAAAATATATAATCGTTTTACTGGCTTATTTACCTGTCTAGCCTTTGTTTCCCCCAGAGAGAAGGAAGATTCCCTCCGAACTGGTGCCTTTTAATGCTGTGTTTTCTGTCCTGTCCCCAGAGACCATCATGGTTGTAGGAAGCATAGCATTTGCTCGGTCAGTGTGGGATGAGTGAGGGGTATTGATCAGTTAAGACAGTGGTGGATGCCGTAACAGATAGATCCCCAAATCGCTGTAGCGTAACTGAGTAGACACTGCTTATCTTCTTAATCATTTTTAAAAATTGGAGTATAGTTGCTTCACAGTTGCTGGGTTAGTTTCTGCTGTACAGTGGAGTGACTTAGCTACGTGCATACGTACATCTCCGTCCTCTTGGACCTGCACCCCCAGCCCACCCTCTAGGTCGTCGCAGAGCGCTGAGCTGAGCTGAGCTGAGCTGAGCTGAGCTGAGCTGGGCAGGCTTTGCTGTCCAGCCCCAGCTCCCGCGGACAGCAGCTTCCCGCGGGTAGCGTGCGTGTCTCGGTGCTCGGCCCTCAGTTCGTACCCGCTCCTTGGTGCCCGCCTGTCTGCCCTCACCGCTGCATCTGCACTCCTGCCCTGCGAAGAGCTTCGTCGGTACCATTTCTCTAGAGTCCACATACTGACATTAATACGCATTATTTGTTTTCCTCTTTCTGACTTACTTCACTCTGTCTGATGGGCTCTAGGTCCGTTTCTCCTCCAACTGGGGATGTTCATGTCCTTGTCGAGGGCAGAGTCCAGCTCCACACACTCATTCAAAGCTCCACGCGGACCTAGGGGCTGCCCTCTCCAGAGGTGGCTCCTGAATTTGGGATGACAACCAAACTCCAGCCAGCACTCTGGACAAGAGAATGGAGGGTCTTTCCTGGGGTGGAAAATACCAGACCCAGCTGTGATCGATATGCCTGCTACCCTTATCTCAATTACCTGGACACACTTAACATCAAGAGAGAGAAAATAAGTCTGCTTAAGAGTTAGCCAGGGCCAGCCACCGGCAGAGGAGGGGAGCAGGGCAGGGGAGGAGGCCGGTCGTTCCCCTCAACCCCACGGACTTTCTCCAGCCGAAAGCACACAGGACAGGTGGCTGTGTGTTCGTTTTCTCTTGCTGTCTAACGGGTTAAACCAGTGGCTTCACACCACACCCATTGATTTATTAGCTCACAATTCCATAGTCAGAGTTCCGGCTCCATGTGACTGGGTCTTCTGAAACCTCGATGTCGGCCAGGATGAGTTTTTATCTGGAGAATATGCATACAAATGCTTCCAGGGTTGATCCAGGTTGGCGGAGTCCTGTTTCTTGCTGTGCTGGGACCGCTGACCTGATTTCCTTGGGGTCCCGGGGCCAGGGCTTGCAGTCAGCTTCCAGAAGCCCCTTGTGTTCTTTCCACCTGACCTGCTCCAGACAGCCTGGGGAGCCCTTCCAGCACCTCAAATCACTGACTTTGGCTTTTTTAAAGGACTCGTGGTTAGGTCATGCTCACCCAGAACAGTCTCGGTATCTTCCAGAGGGAAAGTCCCCGCTGACTTGAGGCTGGAGTTCGCGCTGCAGTTTCTTTGCCGTAGTGCCTACATTAGTGGTTGATGAGATAACAAAGACCTGGAAACCTTGGCACCATCTGGAAATTCTCCTCACCACCCATCTCCGTCAAAGCACCCAGGCTTCTCAGCCCACCCCCACCTCAAATGTAGAATTTCTGTATTGCCTTAGAAACATGATTTAGGAGGGTTGACTTTGTTTCCTCACCTACAAGAGAAGAACGCTAGGTCTCTGCCCATCTTCATGAAGCACAGTGACCGCAGCAGCGGTAGTGAATCCGGATGTAGATGAAGGTCCTCCACTCCCACCATCAGTTCAGCTCAGTCCCTCAGTCGCATCTAACTCTTTGTGACCCCGTGGACTGCAGCACGCCAAGCTTCCCTGTCCGTCACCAACTCCCAGAGCTTGCTCAAACTCATGTCCACCAAGTCCATGATGCCATCCAGCCATCTCCTACTCTGTCGTCCCCTTCTCCTGCCTTCAGTCTTTCCCAGCATCAGGGCCTTTTCCAGTGAGTCAGTTCTTCGCATCAGGTGGCCAAAGGATTGGAGTTTCAGCTTCAGCATCAGTCCTTCCAATGAATACTCAGGACTGATTTCCTTTAGGGCTCCCACCATGCATGTCAATTTGTAATCCATCACCATAATCTCTCTCTTGCCATTACTCTGGAATCCCTTGATCCTGGAAACAACATCCATGACTAAAAGCTTTCTTCTTTTTCTCCTGGGTCATCATTTCCCTCCTCTGCTGGATAGGTCTCGTCAGCATGCAGGTTTTAAAAGCAAACAAGCAGGAGCAGCCACAGTATCTCTTTTGACCCTGTTTCCTCTTCAGCTGCCACCCTAGTTCTTCACCCACACACCTGTCAACAGCAAAGCTCCTTTCATCCTGCTTCTCTTGAGAGTCGCTTTGCCGGCTGCATCTTTTCCTCCTACTTTTTAACCCTGCGTGTCTCAGGACTGAGTCCTGGGACTTCTATCCACTTTTAATTTCCGGGTTAATCATTCATTCTTCACAGCTTTAAGCCACAGCTGTATGTTGGAGACCCTCTGTCCAGTCTCAGATCCTTTCTAGCCAGCTTCCTACTTGGCACCTCCACTTGGGTTGTCTACTTGTCCTTTCAGACTCTCAAATCCCAAACTGAGCTTCTGTTTCCCTCTGAGGGCAGCTCCGCACAGCCTTCATGGTGGTGCTTCATTGATGGTGGTGCTGGATGACTTCTTTCTCCTAACACCTGCGCTGCCAGCCTCATCTGAGGCACTGTCGTATTTTGCCTGATGATAGTACTTTCAACAAGGGGGTTATAAAATGTATAATGCCCAAGTCACAGATTATTACTCCTCTACTCAAAATCCTGCAGATGGTACAGATTTAAGTCAAACACCAAGGTAAGCGGGCATTCCCTGGAGGCCTGTAGCTCACGCTCTGTGCTCTCTCTGGAGGATGTAGGTTCCAACCCTGACTGGGGAGCTAAGATCTTACAAATGTAGTGGTACAGCAAAACAACAAACAAGCAAACAGACACACACACACACACACACACACACACACACACACCACACACACACCCCCCAGTGTGACCTTAAATGCTTCACAAGCCCCTCCAATCTTACCCTTGCCCTCTGCTGACTCCCAGCCACATTCTCAGCTGGCATCTCCTGATGCCCATCCCTCTCCCCTACTCCAGCCTCAGGGGATTCCTGCTGCTCCTTAGATGCTAGGTGTGTTCTGCCTCTAGGCTCTCAGCTAAATCCACCTGTGCCTGAACAAGCATCCCCCAGATACCTGTCCAGCTAACTCCTCAGCTTCTCAGTTCAGTTCAGTCTCTCAGTCGCATCCAGCTCTTTGTGACCCCATGGACTGCAGCATGCCAGGCCTCCCTGTCCATCACCAACTCCCAGAGCTTGCTCAAACTCATGTCCATTGAGTTGGTGATGCCATCCAACCATCTCATCCTCTGTTGCCCTCTTCTCCTCCTGCCTTCAATGTTTCCCAGCATCAGGGTCTTTTCCAAAGTGTCAGTTCTTCACATCAGTGGCCGAAGGTTTGGAGTTTCAGCCTCAGCATCAGTCCTTCCAATGAATACTCAGGACAGATCTCCTTTAGGATGGACTGGTTTGATCTCCTTGCAGTCCAAGGGACTCTCAGGAGTCTCCACCAACACCACAGTTCAAAAGCATCAATTCTTCAGTGCTCAGCTTTCTTCACAGTACAACTCTCCCATCCATACGTGACCACTAGAAAAACCATAGCTTTGACTAGATGGACCTTTGTCGGCAAAGTAATGTCTCTGTTTTTTAATATGCTGTCTAGATTGGTCATAACTTTTCTTCCAAGGAGTAAGCGTCTTTGAATTTCATGGCTGCAGTCATTATCTGCAGTTATTTTGGAGCCCAAGAAAATAAAGTGTGTCTCTATTTCCACTGTTTCCCCATCTATTTGCCATAAAGTGATGGGACCAGATGCCATGATCTTAGTTTTCTGAATGTTGAGGGTTTTTGTTTGTTTGTTTCAAAGCAGTTTATTTAGGGGTTCCATTTTCACTCCTCAATGGATTTTATGTATTTCTCACATGCTTCTTGCCTCATTAGTTCATCTAGTTCTGAAGGGTTACTGAATGTCATCTTGATCAGCCAACCATCTTCATAACAAGACTTGTTGACAAGTCCTGGATTTTCTGCTAGAGCTTTATTAATGTCAGCTACTTCTCCTGATAGAGGAGAATAGAGTTAACCAGCAGCTTTCACACTTTCCAAAGCACCAAACTCCCCTTGTTTGTTCAACTTTGTCCCAACTTCAGGCAGACTACAGTAAACAACATCTCCCAAAGCTTCCTGTGCCAAATTGCTGATTCCCACTGTTTCGACACCATTTCCTGTTGTTACCCATTCTTGTTTTTCTGTGAATTTCCGCACCGACAGTAGAGCAGGGCCGGTGCGCAGCGCCCAGATGGCACCCGCCCGCAGTCCCCAGGGCCGCGGCGAGCAGGGCGCGCTGAGTGCTAGATGGCATGCAGGCTGCCGACCGCGGCCTGCACGCTCCGCACCGCGGGCAGCGCCCTGTTCGCACGAGTGCAGAGAGCCTCCGCACCGCACCTAGAGCACCCCGGCCCGCGGGGGCGGGGCGGGATCCGACGGCCCCGGGCCGGAGCGAGCCTGAGCGAGCTGGCTGGAGGGGGCGCGGGGTCGGGCAGAATGCTGAGTTTTAAGCCAACTTTTTCAGTCTCCTCTTTCACTTTTATCAAGAGGCTCTTTAGTTCTTCTTTGCTTTCTGCCATAAGGATGGTGGGAGGGATTGGGGGCAAGAGGAGAAGGGGACAACAGAGGATGAGATGGCTGGATGGCATCACTGACTCGATGGATGTGAGTCTCGGTGAACTCCGGGAGTTGGTGATGGGCAGGGAGGCCTGGCGTGCTGCGATTCATGGGGTTGCAGAGTCGGACACAACTGAGCGACTGATCTGATCTGATCTGATAAGGATGGTGTCATCTGCATATCTGAGGTTATTGATATTTCTCCCAGCAATCTTGATTCCAGCTTGTGCTTCTTCCAGCCCAGCATTTCTCATGATGTACTCTGCACAGAAGTTAAATAAGCAGGGTGACAATATACAGCCTTGACATACACCTTTTCCTATTTGGAACCAGTCTGTTGTTCCATGTCCAGTTCTAACTGTTGCTTCCTGACCTGCATACAGGTTTCTCAAGAGGCAGGTCAGGTGGTGTGGTATTCCCATCTCTTGAAGAATTTTCCACAGTTTATTGTGATCCACACAGTCAAAGGCTTCGGCATAGTTCATAAAGCAGAAGCAGATGTTTTTCTGGAACTCTCTTGCTTTTTCCATGATCTAATGGATATTGGCAAGTTTATCTCTGGTTCCTCTGACTTTTCTAAAACCAGCTTAAACATATGGAAGTTCATGGTTTACGTACTGTTGAAGCCTTGCTTGGAGATTTTGAGCATTTTTACTAGCGTGTGAGATGAGTGCAATTTTGTGGTAGTTTGAGCATTTTTTGGTATTGCCTTTCTTTGGGATTGGAATGAAAACTGACCTTTTCCTGTCCTGTGGCCACCGCTGAATTTTCCAAATTTGCTGGCATATTGAGTGCAGCACTTTCACAGCATCATCTTTTAGAATTTGGAATAGCTCCACTGGAATTCCATCACCTCCACTAGCTTTGTTTGTAGTGATGGTTCCTAAGGCCCACTTGACTTCACATTCCAGGTTGTCTGGCTCTAGGAGTGATAACACCATCGTGATTATCTGCATCATTAAGATCTTTTTGTACAGTTCTTCTGTGTATTCTTGCCACCTCTTCTTAATATCTTCTGCTTCTGTTAGGTCCATACCATTTCTGTCCTTTAATGAGCCCATTTTTGCATGAAATGGTCCCTTGGTATCTCTAATTTTCTTGAAGAGATCTTTAGCCTTTCAATTCCATTGTTTTCCTCTATTTCTTTGCATTGATCACTGAGGAAGGATTTCTTTTCTCTCCTTGCTATTCTTTGGAACTCTGCATTCAAATGAGTGAATCTTTCTTTTTCTCCTTTGCTTTTCACTTCTCTTCTTTTTGCAGCTATTTGTAAGCCCTCCTCAGACAAGCATTTTGCCTTTTTGCATTTCTTTTTCTTGGGGATGGTCTTGATCCCTGCCTCTTGTACAGTGTCACGAACCTCCATCCATAGTTCTTCAGGCACTCTGTCTGTCAGATATAATCCCATGAGTCTATTTGTCACTTCCACTGTATAATCATAGGGATTTGATTTAGGTCATACCTGAAGGGTCTAGTGATTTTCCCTACTTTCTTCAGTTTAAGTCTGAATTTGGCAATAAGGAATTCATGATCTGAACCACAGTCAGCTCCTGGTCTTGTTTTTGCTGACTGTATAGAGCTTCTCTGTTTTTGGCTGCAGAGAATATAATCAATCTGATTTCAGTATTGACCATCTGGTGATGTCCATGTGTAGAATCTTCTCTTGTGTTGTTGGAAGAGGGTGTTTGCTATGACCAGTACACTCTCTTGGTAAAACTCTATTATCCTTTCTCCTGCTTCATTCTGTACTCCAAGGCCAAATTTGCCTGTTACTCCAGGTATTTCTTGACTTCCTACTTTTGCATTCCAGTCCCCTATAATGAAAAGGACATCTTTTTTGGGTGTTAGTTCTAGAAGTTCTTGTAGGTCTTCATAGAACCGTTCAGCTTCAGCTTCTTCAACATTACTGGTTGGGGCATAGACTTGGATTACTGTGATATTGAATAGTTTGCTTTGGAAATGAACAGAGATCATTGTCATTTTTGAGACTGCATCCACGTATTGGGTTTTGGACTCTTTTATTGACTACTGTTTTGATTGCTACTCCATTTCTTCTAAGGGATTCCTGCCCACAGTGGTAGATATAATGGTCATCTGAGTTAAATTCATCCATTCCAGTCCATTTTAGTTCACTGAATCCTAAAATGTTGATGTACACTCTTGCCATCTCCTGTTTGACCACTTCCAATTTGCCTTGAATCATGGACCTGACATTCCAGGTTCCTATGCAATATTGCTCTTTACAGCTTCAAACTTCCATCACCAGTCACATCCGCAGCTGGACATTGTTTTTGCTTTGGCTCCATCCCTTCATTCTTTCTGGTGTTATTTCTCCACTGATGTCCAGTAGCATATTGGGCACCTACCCACTTGGGGAGTTCATCTTTCAGTGTCTTATCTTTTTGCCTTTTCACACTGTTCATGGGGTTATCAAGGCAAGAATACTGAAATGGTTTGCCATTCCCTTCTCCAGTGGACCACGTTTTGTCAGAACTCTCCACCATGACCCATCTGTCTTGGGTGGCCCCACACGGCATGTCTCATAGTTTCATTGAGTTAGACAAGGCTGTGGTCCATGTGATCAGATTGGATAGTTTTCTGTGATTGTGGTTTTCAGCCTGCCCTTTGATGGAAAAGGATAAGAGGCTTACTGGAGCTTCCTGGTGGAGAGACTGACTGAGGGGGAAACTGGGTCTTGTTCTGATAGGTTGGACCATGCTCAGTAAATCTTTAATCCAATTTTCTGTTGATGGGTGGGGCTGTGTTCCCTCTGTTATTTACCTGGGACTTATATATGGATCCTGTGGTCATGTATGGATGTCAGAGTTGGACTGTGAAGAAGGCTAAGTGCCAAAGAATTGATGCTTTTGAACTGTGGTGTTGGAGAAGACTCTTGAGAGTCCCTTGGACTGCAAGGAGATCCAACCAGTCCATTCTGAAGGAGATCAGCCCTGGGATTTCTTTGGAGGGAATGATGCTGAAGCTGAACCTCCAGTACTTTGGCCACCTCATGCAAAGAGTTGACTCATTGGAAAAGACTGATGCTGGGAGGGATTGAGGGCAGGAGGAGAAGGGGACGACAGAGGATGAGATGGCTGGATGGCATCACTGACTCGATGGACATGAGTGTGAGTGACCTCCGGGAGTTGGTGATGGACAGGGAGGCCTGGCGTCCTGTGATTCATGGGGTTGCAAAGAGTCAGACACGACTAAGCTGAACTGAACTAACTCTGGTGGAGGTAATGAAGACAATGGCAACCTCCTTCCAACGGTCCCATGCATACACTGCTACATTCAGTGCCCCCAACCCTTGCAGCAGGCCACTGGCAACCCATGCCTTTGCTGGTGACTCCTGAACACTCACAGGCAAGTCTGGGTCAGTGTCTTGTGGGGTCACGGCTCCTTTCTCCTGGGTCCTGATGTGCAGAAGGTTCTGTTTGTGCCCTCCCAGAGTCTGTTTACTATCTGAGCCACCAAGGAAGTCAACATCAAAAACAGATTGATTATATTCTTTGAAGCCAAAGATGGAGAAGCTCTATACAGTCCACAAAAACAAGACCCGAAGCTGACTATGGCTCAGATCGTGAACTCCTTGTTGCCAAATTCAGACTTAAATTGAAGAAAGTAGGGAAAACCACTAGACCATTCAGATATGACCTTAATCAAATCCCTTATGATTATACAGTGGAAGTGAGAAATAGATTTAAGAGACTAGATCTGATAGACAGAGTGCCTGATGAACTATGGATGGAGGTTTCTGACATTGTACAGGAAACAGGGATCAAGACCATCCCCGTGGAAAAGAAATGCAAAAAAGCAAAATGCCTGTCTGAGGAGGCCTTACAAATAGTTGTGAAAAGAAGAGAAGCAAAAAGCAAAGGAGAAAAGGAAAGATATAAGCATCTGAATGCAGAGTTCCAAAGAATAGCAAGGAGAGATAAGAAAGCCTTCCTCAGTGATCAATGCAAAGAAATAGAGGAAAACAAGAGAATGGAAAAGACTAGAGATCTCTTCAAGAAAATCTGAGATACCAAGGGAAAATTTCATGCAAAGATGGGCTCGATAAAGGACAGAAGTGGTATGGACCTAACATAAGCAGAAGATATTACGAAGATGTGGTAAGAATACACAGGAAAGCTTTAAAAAAAAAGATCTTCACGATGATGTGATCACTCACCTAGAACCAGACATCCTGGAATGTGAAGTCAAGTGGGCCTTAGAAACCATCACTACGAACAAAGCTAGTAGAGGTGTTGGAATTCCAGTGGAGCTATTTCAAATCCTAAAAGATGATGCTGTGAAAGTGCTGCACTCAATATGCCAGCAAATTTGGAAAACTCAGTGGTGGCCACAGGACAGGAAAAGATCAGTTTTAATTCCAATCCCAAAGAAAGGCAATGCCAAAGAATGCTCAAACTACCGCACAATTGCACTCATCTCACACGCTAGTAAAGTAATGCTCAAAATTCTCCAAGCCAGGCTTCAGCAATACGTGAACCATGAACCTCCAGATGTTCAAGCTAGTTTTAGAAAAGGCAAAGGAACCAGAGGTCAAATTGCCAATATCTGCTGGATCATGGAAAAAGCAAGAGAGTTCCAGAAAAACATCTATTTCTGCTTTATTGACTATGCCAAAGCCTTTGACTGTGTGGACCACAATAAACTGTGGAAAATTCTGAAGGAGATGGAAATACCAGACCACCTGACCTGCCTCTTGAGAAACCTGTATGCAGGTCAGGAAGCAACAGTTAGAACTGGTCATGGAACAACAGACTGGTTCCAAATAGGAAAAGGAGTAAGTCAAGGCTGTATATTGTCACCCTGCTTATTTAACTTCTGTGCAGAGTACATCATGAGAAATGCTGGGCTGGAAGAAGCACAAGCTGGAATCAAGATTGCTGGGAGAAATATCAATAACCTCAGATATGCAGATGACACCACCCTTATGGCACAAAGTGAAGAGGAACTAAAAAGCCTCTTGATGAAAATGAAAAAGGAGAGTGAAAAAGTTGGCTTAAAGCTCAACATTCAGAAAACAAAGATCATAGCATCTGGTCCCATCACTTCATGGGAAATAGATGGGGAAACAGTGGAAACAGTGTGAGACTTTATTTTGGGGGGCTCCAAAATCACTGCAGATGGTGACTGCAGCCATGAAATTAAAAGACGCTTACTCCTTGGAAGGAAAGTTATGACCAACCTAGATAGCGTATTCAAAAGCAGAGACATTACTTTGCTAACAAAGGTCCATCTAGTCAAGGCTATGGTTTTTCCAGTGGTCACGTATGGATGTGAGAGTTGGAGTGTGAAGAAATCTGAACGCCAAAGAATTGATGCTTTTGAACTGTGGTGTTGGAGAAGACTCTTGAGAGTCCCTTGGACTGCAAGGAGATCCATTTTAAAGGAGATCAGGCCTGGATGTTCATTGGAAGGACTGATGCTGAAGCAGAAACTCCAATACTTTGGCCACCTCATGCGAAGAGTTGACTCATTGGAAAAGACCCTGATGCTGGGAGGGATTGGGGGCAGAAGGAGAAGGGGACAACAGAGGATGAGATGGCTGGATGGCATCACCGACTTGATGGACATGAGTTTGAGTGAACTCTGGGAATTGGTGATGGACAGGGAGGCCTGGCGTGCTGTAATTCATGGGGTCACAAAGAGTCAGACAGGACTGAGCGACTGAACTGAACTGAACTGAGAGTCTGTTTCCCCAGTCCTCTGTATGATCTGGAGGCTCTATGGTGGGTAATGGCGACCTCCTCCAAGAGGGCTTATGCCATGCCCAGGTCTGCTGCACCCAGAGCCCCTGCCCCCGCAGCAGTTCACTGCTGATCCATACCTCCTAGGAGGTGTTCAAACACAGCTCTGTCTCAGTCTCTGTGGGGTCTCTGAGACCTGGTGTGCACAAGATTTGTTTGAGCCCTCTGAGTGTCACTGGCGGGAATGGGGTTTGATTCTAAACATGATTTTGCCCCTCCTACCATCTTGCTGGGGCTTGTCTGCCCTTGGATGTGGGGTATCTCCTCACAGTTGCTCCAGCGCTGTGCAGTCTTCATCATCTTTCAACCTATTTCACTGTTCTCTTGTTTACAGTATACATTGTTAACTGTCTTTCTTTCCAGAATGTCAGTCCCATGAATACAAGGATCTTTGTCTCGTTCTCTGAGACATCTTAAATACTTAAATCAGTGACACACTAAGACCCAAAATATTTTGGGTGACTAGTGAATAATTAGTAGTATGTCCCGACACTATGCTAAATGTCTACTGTGGATCAAACTTAGCCTCAGTTTACTAATTAGGGATGGAAGTACAAAGATAATAAGGGTTGTTGCCAAGGTCCTAATCAGGAAGTGGTGGATCTAGGCTGGGAACCCAAGAAGTCTGTATCCAGTACTGAGACCCTGATGTCTCCACATTATTTCACTGGACTTTCACCGTAGATGAACAGTCTTACCTACTTGTTCAGGACAAGAGATATTTCCATTAAGCTCTCTTTTCTCTAACCTTTCTCCAAGAAAGAATGTGATTTCACATTAAACCTTTGTGAAAATTCATGTCAGGATAAGTCTAATATCAAGTGTAGTTAAAATAATTTTGTTTTGTGGTTAATTGATTTTATACCTCAATAAGCAGGTTTATTTCATATAGGGCAGTGACCTTTCTGATCCCCTTAAGGAGATAGCTAGTTCTGCACATAAACTATAGGAGGTTATCTCTGAGAATCATAAATAGATTACCTATTTGATCCCTTTCTAATGGAGTGACCAAAAAAAAAGATAATTAAATCTAAATGATAGTGTCTCATAAATGGACATTATTTAGTATAAAGGTAGCGAATTGCTCTTCTATACTCTATTAATTCTTAAAATATGAAATATTTTATTGGTTCTGAACCAATAAATGGGCAAGATATGGGCAAGACTTTACAAAATCCAAAACATCCTGTCTTTGGTCTCATTCTAAAAATTATATTTTTTTAAAACTTCAAAAGAAATGAAAGTGTTAAAATGTAAGTACTTTAAAAGTGATTTCTCAAAGAATCCAGCAACGTATTTAACATAGTAAGCTCTCTTCCTGTGTTCTTTTTCATTTCTAGATAATTCTAAAGCAGTCATCATATTTTTGGTATTTCTGATTATTGTGACATCAATAGCCCTGCTCATTGTTCTCTATAAAATCTATGATCTGCATAAGAAAAGATCCAGGTAAGAGTTGATTTCAAAATGAAAAGATAATAATAATAGTTATAATGATGAAAGTCCCATTTATGAGGCCAACTTGGAACCAATTAAGTGGAATTCAGAGATGACAGTAAGAAGTCTAGGACATCACTAACCTTTGATGAAAGACTTTCCTATGGTCTTATTGGTTTATATTAAATGTTATTTTTTTCTCTGTTCACTAATAATGGGATAGATTTCCTTCAGTAATAACCAATGAAAAGAATGTACCTGTTCTTTTTGTACAAAGTGGGTCATAAGTATCTAGAAGTGACAATGGAGAGAAATATATCGGGAAGCATATACATTCCTCTGGCCACGAACAACTACACTTTATGAAAATCAAGAAGTTCCAAATTAAAAAAATGCAGTCACTTCTCTGAGACTGACCAACCTCCCATGGTTGGTTCCCCTCCCCACCTTTCTTTCCCTTACCCCCACTTTATGCCTTCTTACCCCTTCCCCTCTTCCCTTTCATCCTCCCCATCTCTACTTCCTCCTTCCCTTAAGATGTTCATTAAATATAAATTGCTTGCCAACTGAATTCTGTTTCTTAAGAGTATGCAAACTTACATTTCTTATCTTTACAGCAATTTAGATGAGCAGCAGGAACTAGTTGAAAGGGGTAAGTGTGCACGTTTTTTTAACTGGCAAATATCTCCCTTGTTTTATATAATAATTCAACATTTTTTAAATCTAACCTGGACTTCTTCTGTGATACAATTTAAATTCATTGATGTGTTTATTTAACCAGCAAGGATCTGTACTTTCTCAGAGTGTGCCTGAAACTATGGCAGTGACAGGTCACAGACTCTGCATTTAGATGTCTTTGAACTGTGGTGTTGGAGAAGACTCTTGAGAGTCCCTTGTACTGCAAAGAGATCCAACCAGTCCATTCTGAAGGAGATCAGCCCTGGGATTTCTTTGGAGGGAATGATGCTGAAGCTGAAACTCCAGTACTTTGGCCACCTCATGCGAAGAATTGACTCATTGGAAAAGACTCTGATGCTGGGAGGGATTGGGGGCAGGAGGAGAAGGGGACAACAGAGGATGAGATGGCTGGATGGCATCACTGACTCGATGGACTTGAGTCTGAGTGAACTCCGGGAGTTGGTGATGGACAGGGAGGCCTGGCGTGCTGCAGTCCACAGGGTCACAAAGAGTCGGACACAACTGAACTGAACTGAACTGAGAGGAAGACAGATGCAGACAACTATGACAGAATTTGCTAGGTGCCATAGGCATGGGTTGTGTATGGTGCTATAGAAAGACGGAAGATAGAAAGCTGTCTATGCAGAAGGCAAGAAGCTAGGTCTTCTAAGGTGGTGGGGAATCATTAGACTTAACAAAGGAGAGTGATGGAAGAGCAGATGGAAGGTCACACAGGCAGGGAGGTGGCAAGTGTGTCCACGTCCTGCAAGGGTGGGCCGGGGGCTGTTCCCACTAAAGGCACATTGACAGACACGACAAAAGATCACACCCTGACTTTGGAAATGAAAGCACATTTCATCTTTTCTCTCTCTTTTTTTTTTCCAACTTTTACTGTACTTTTTTTCAATTCTCTTTAAAAATGTGTTTTTTGATCCAGTAAAATGGGGATGGGTTAAAGAAGTCGAAACTTTGTTTTTAATAAAGAAAATGATTTGGTTTTGCATACTTAAGATGGGAAACATTTCAGCACTCCTCTCTTTGGTTTTCACTTGTCTCGGAAAGGGTCAAGGAGCATTTATCTCAAAGTTGCCACAGATTGCCCCTTGGAGTGGTTAGAACTTACCCAAATCCCATAAAACCTCCAAGGTGGCCCTAGGTCAGAATGAATGAATGCTGGGGAGCTCTAACCATCCACAGGAACAAGTGCACATGGGCCGTTTGATAGTTGGAGAGAAGATTTCCACAGTCAAAAAGCTAAATATAACCCTAATGAACATTTTTTTCGTCTAATAAATAGGGGACATTAACATGGATACTGAAAGAAATGCTACTAGATGTACATGGATAGGAGCAGGAACATAACTCTCAACACATGTGGCAGCGTATATTTTCTTAAGATTCTGAAACTGTTGTTTGTCAGTGTCCATATGCAATTATAGCTCTTTACTTTAATAAGTTTTGTTCTTTAGAAAGTTATTTCGCAACTCTGGTATATAATGAGTTTCATGCTCTGGTGGCGTAAAAAATGAACGCAGTCTGTTTATGGTCAAGTATAGAGATTATCACATTAAGATGAGTCCCGGGTGTCAGGGCAGTCATCAAATTCTCTTATTTATATGTTTACAATATTTCACAATAACTTAAAATAGATACAATTTAAAAGTACAATATAGGTAAGTATAGTTCAGTTAAGTTGCTCAGTTGTGTCCGACTCTTTGCAACCCTGTGGACTGTAGCACACCAGGCCTCCCTGTCCATCACCAACTCCCGGAGGTCACTCAGACTCACGTCCATCGAGTCAGTGATGCCATCCAGCCATCTCATCCTCTGTCGTCCCCTTCTCCTCCTGCCCCCAATCCCTCCCAGCATCAGAGTCTTTTCCAATGAGTCAACTCTTCCCATGAGGTGGCCAAAGTACTGGAGTTTCAGCTTCAGCATCATTCCCTCCAAAGAAATCCCAGGGCTGATCTCCTTCAGAATGGACTGGTTGGATCTCCTTGCAGTCCAAGGGACTCTCAAGAGTCTTCTCCAACACCACAGTTCAAAAGCATCAATTCTTCGGGGCTCAGCCTTCTTCACAGTCCAACTCTCACATCCATACATGATCACTGGAAATGCATATAATGGAACAAAGAAATGTAGCCCTAGATCTCCTTATAGTGGTGATACTTGGCCTGAAATCTGTTAGTGCAGATAGACAGTGAGGAGGGACATTCTCTGCAGAGAGAACAGTGTGAATGGAGGCATGGGGAGAACCTCTGTGATGTACTTGGTGAGTATTTGTGCCTAAGATATAGAACAAGAGTATAGGAAACTGTGGTTGAGATGTCATGTGAAATTATAAAATGTGCTCATATATCACATTAAACATTGAAACTTTAACCTGTAGACTGTGGAGCACAAACAGTAGTGTGAGCTTTTTTTGTCAGCAAGCAGAGTTGCATGCTCATATTTGTGGATCAGAAGATGAATTTGTGGAGTTTAAAAAGTTAGTCAGGGTGGGTACAGACTGGAGGCAGGGAGAGGGATCGTCATGTGGATGAGGAGGGGTCCCATGAGGAGGGGTCCCATGAGGAGGGGTCCCAAGGTCATGGGCAGAAAGGGAGGTACACGGTGACCTGTTGGATGTAAGGACAGAGGGAGAAATTGTGGGGCACTTGGAAGTTTGCTTGTTAGCTGACTTTGGGAATGGTGGTCCCGTTTGCTGAGATTTTAGATGCTAGAATAAAGGGGAGATGTCTTTGAACATCTTGAATTTGGGGTCCTTCTGGAATAACTGGGTGGAAGGCCTGAGAATCAGTGGGAAAGATTAATCCATAAAAGACCAGAAGAGTATTAGAGCCCTAAATTTAGATGTCATAGGTTTACAGGTGAATCTCTATATGTGAGTGAGATGTTCCGGGTGGACTGTGTGTGAGAAGGAAAAAACATTCAGGGCCTAACCCAAGATTTGCTTCTAATGAAATGTGTATGAATGTGGGAAAAAGAGACGTGATACTAGCCATGAACCTTTAATGTGTTTAAAGATGATGAGAAGCAGCTGATGCACGTGGAGCCCATCCATGCGGATGTTTTGCTGGAGACTTACAAGCGGAAGATGGCTGACGAGGGGAGGCTCTTCCTGGCTGAATTTCAGGTGGGTGCTCCTCTTGCCATAGGACGAGAAAGTTCTCTTCATCACCAACATGATCCGTCTTAAATGTGTTGTGTAGCTGTTGTCCTTGATAGTTTATCCCACCTAATAGTGCAGCGGAGTCAAAGCAGCTATTATTACCAGGTATTTGCAGACCAGCAGAGAAATTCATAGTTGTAAAACTAGTCAACATTTCAAGATAATGCTGCTTCAGTGAATGAGTCCTAGTTACAAAGTCAGGTCCAGAAACACATTTGGCTGATGTGTCCTGGTGCTCTAGATAATTATCCAAGTGTGTTTTTCAATGAATTTGAAAGTGGCAGAGCAATTACTGCTAAATTTGCTCTCATGGGATTTATTCTTCAAGTAGTCCATCATTCATTTTCTTAAAGAGGGCTTTTTGCATAATTCCTAATAACGTTCATTTCAATTACCATATGCAGCTTGTTCAACAGGGTAAAGGAAATACGCACCAGGCTGGGTCTCACTTGTTCACAACGATAAGTGGTGAGGGGAAGTGGTTTTTCTACAATCTGCTCTGACCCAAAGGATCTTTGTGTCTTTCAGAGCATTCCACGGGTATTCAGCAAGTTTTCCATCAAGGATGCTCGAAAGTCCTTTAACCAGAACAAAAATCGCTATGTTGATATCCTTCCCTGTAAGTTGTTCATTGAGAATTGGATTCCCATACATTTAGGCTACTTGATTATTCATTATTTCACTTATGTAATATTTCTTTTCATTGAGCAGATGACTACAACCGTGTTGAACTCTCTGACATAAATGGAGATGCAGGATCAAACTATATAAATGCCAGCTATATTGATGTGAGTAAAAAATGCCTCGTGGCCAGGTTTTACAGCTTCACCATTCTGTCACTGACCATTTTCATTTTTCTTGTGTCTATACATTCTATTCCGGAGAAGGCAATGGCACCCCACTCCAGTACTCTTGCCTGGAGAATCCCAGGGACGGAGGAGCCTGGTGGGCTGCAGTCCATGGGGTCGCTAAGAGTCGGACACGACTGAGCGACTTCCCTTTCACTTTTCACTTTCATGCATTGGAAAAGGAAATGGCAACCCACTCCAGTATTCTTGCCTGGAGAACCCCAGGGACGGAGGGGCCTGGTGGGCTGCCGTCTATGGGGTTGCACAGAATCGGACACAACTGACACGACTTAGCAGCAGCAGCATACATTCTATTCAGCTCCATCTTTGTCATGGCAAATTTTTATGTTTTTAAAGAGTTTATTGCATTGTAGTTGATTAATAATGCTGTGTTAGTTTCAGGGGTACAGCAAGGTAAGTCAGTTATCCATATGTCCACTCATGGCAAGTTTTTAGAAATGTTATTTGAAATCATTTGAAGGAAGCCCATCAATGTCACTGGTGTAAACAACATCACTAATATTTGCGAGGACAGTTATTTATTATTTACTATCATTACTATTATTATTTACTATCATCACCTATTATTTACTAGGTAATATAGGATTCTTGTCTCCCAACAAAATGATAATAAGAATTAAAATACTCTGGTGCCTGTCCTGTGTTGTATATTATCTGTATGTGTATTTTCTCTTAAGAGCCCTGCCTTTGCACCTCACCATAGAGGTGAGGACTGGAAGGCACTGGTTAATTTGTTACTTTGCCCTTGTTCAGTTAGTAAATGTCTGAGGATATTGTATATGGTTAATTTATCTAAAATATTGTAAAATTGTAATTTATTATACCATTTCTAATGAAGTAATGCATCCACAAAATAAAAAAAAATAAGCAGTATGAAAATACAGAGAAGCTCTTACGGAGTACATAGCATGCCCTTATTGGTTAGCTACTTTATATATAGTAATGTATGTATGTTAATACTAAACTTCAGTTTTTATCATAGATTATTCTTGAATCTGCCTGCAGCAGAGGAGACCTGGGTTCTATCCCTGGTTGGGAAGATCCTCTGGAGAAGGGAATGGCCACCCCCTCCAGTGTTCTTGCCTGGAGAATCCCATGGACAGAGGAGCCCAGCGGGCTGCAGTCTGTGGGGTCACAGGAGTGGGACACGACTTAGTGACTGAACCCCCACATCATGTTTCCTCTTTATCCACTGAGAGTTTCTTTATACATAAACCAGGAAACAGCAATGTTTGTTACCCCCACTTATCCAAAAATGTTACCATGATATTCACACTGTTCTGTATGATATTTAATTTACCTAAAATATATATCTCGGATACAAAAAAAATGCCACTCTATGAAAGAAGAGATTGGCAGGCTTCTCTGTAAGGGCCCAGATAGCAACTTTGGAGGTTTTACAGGATACACCACCTCTATCACAGCTACTCAACTCTGAAACCCCTGGCTACACTTCTATAGATAACACATAATGCAGCTGATACTAGGCCATCAGTGGTATATCCCAACACTAGATAAAAGGTAGAAGTTTGAGGCTAATCTCAGGATGAGTTATTGAAAGAAATTGAGTAAAAATCCCCAAAGTTACTCTATGGCTGGTAAGGAGGATTAAATTGTGGCAGACGGTGCTTTAAAGCTTGACAGGATATAAAATTTAGGAATGCCTGATTAGTCTTATAAATTGCTGCATCGTCCCAGATGGAGCTAAAACCTATGTACTTTTCAGCTTTGTTTAGGGTATATCACAAAGACACATGAAGTCATGGATGTTGTTTGTAAATGTTAATATGTTTGGCACAGTTAAATGACTGATCATGAGTTAATAAACTCCTTCTTATAATTTGAAACTGCTCAGGAAGATACACACCCAAGAAATGACCGATTTGAAGTAACTTCCTTACTTCACACTTTTGCATGTAAATGAATAATTGAACGTTCAGTAAATGATATTTCTTTTTGTTTGTCTTGAACAGGGTTTCAAAGAACCCAGGAAATACATTGCAGCACAAGGTAATTTCTCTGGTAGTCTGATATTCTTTTTGAAAAATTGCTTTTTAGCACTTTAAAAAGGGTATTTCTTACCAGTTTTTATTTGTTTATCCCCTAGGTCCCAGGGATGAGACTGTTGATGATTTCTGGAGGATGATCTGGGAGCAGAAAGCCACGGTTATTGTCATGGTCACTCGATGTGAAGAAGGGAACAAGGTAGGAACCCAGAAGGTTCTCAGGGTGAAGGACTCACAGGTGGAGGTTGGATGTTAGGAAAAGAGAGGGCTGGATTGCATTTCAAAAAGTCACATCTGTATGTGCTTGATGACAAAACAGACAGTCCTCTCTTTGAACATTTGATTTAAAGTTTCATACCTATAGAAGGATAAAATATGTACATATATAAATATACATCCCTGGAGAAGGAAATGGCAACCCGCTCCAGTATTCTTGCCTGGAAAATTCCATGGACAGAGGAGCCTGGCAGATTGCAGCCCGCGTGGTCACTAAAGAGTCAGGCACGACTTCACAACTGAGCATACAAATCTACGTATTTAAGAATAAAATTTAAATGTTTCTGCTTAATTGCTGGACTCCTATGGGATTCCTATTTTGTTACAGTCTTATTTTAAGTTCAGTACGCTTCTGTGAGCTGGTTTCACAAGTACTTGTGACTGCTTGAAACACATTGACCTTCACTCTGACCTTGGGCAGATAGATGGTAATTTATGTAACGTGACTTTAGGAAGCCTGAAAACCTTCACATGCCCCAGCCTGAAATTAACCACATGCAACCATATAATTTCTTGCTCATCACCAAGCATATCCCCATTTAATACGCAGCTAAACCTGGGAAGATCATCCGCTGGGTAGAATGAAGGAAATCCTTCTGGCCACTTCTTGGGAAATGGAATACTTTTCAAGCATCCCAGTGAAAAGGAATAGAAACACGTTTTGAGACATTCAAACAACACATTTCTTGTTGGTTTTGTTTTACAAAGAGTGTTTAATGAACAAGTTCATTTAAATGAAAAACTTAAATGCTTAATGGTTTTTTCAACATAGAACAAGTGTGCAGAGTACTGGCCGTCAATGGACGAGGGAAGCCGGGTTTATGGAGATGTGATTGTGGAGATCACCGAGCACAAAAGATGCCCAGATTACATCATTCAGAAGCTGACTGTTGGAAACGTGAGTTCGGTTTTGATAGAATTTTAATTTTCATACTGTTAGTCTAAAATGTGACTATGGAATAGTCAATGCAAGACATTGAAATATACCTGGAAATTTTATTTTTCATGAGCTACGTGGGGGAAGAGTTGGTTAAAACAATAAGCCACTAAGGTCAAGTCAATCACAGATGATCTTTGTCCACATCGCTTTCAGGTGTTTATAACGTTGTGACCCTCGAAGTAGAAAGAGCTCATTAATTGTGTTAAATGCATGACCGAATTATTGAATGAGTGATAAAAATGGTCCTTTGTCTCAATAGGTTTATTACCATTATGGAAAGAATATTTATACAATGGCATGGAGACTACTGTAAGAAGTCTAAAGTTCTAACCCTGTAGGAGAGATAAAATGTTTAGGTCAGAAAAAAAAATTTTGTCAGTGTGGCCTGTTAAAATGGTGGTCTTCCCATATATTATTATATGATTCTGCTCATATGAAAAGTCTAGAACAGTCACACTTACAGAGACAGAAGGTTGGTTAGTGATTGTTTGGTACTGAGGTGGGTGAGGCAAGAATAGAGCTGACTGCTAATCTGTACGGGGTTTTTTGGAGGGTCATGAAAATACCTTATAATTAGTGGTAATGACTTCACAACTCTGTGAATATAATAAAAACTTTTACTCTTTAAAGGAATGTGAAAATATCTTAATAAAGGTATTTAAAATGGAGGTCCTTATACTGAGATTCAATGCCTGGGTTGGGAAGATCCCCTGGAGAAGGGAATGGCAACCCACTCTAGTATTCTTGCTTGGAGAACATCATGGACAGAGGAGCCTGGCGGGCTTCCCTCCATGGGGTCGCAAAGAGTCAGACATGACTGAGCGACTAACACACACCCATACACATATAGATAAGTTTGATTGTTTCTCTCAATTCCACTTATTGGAAGTTTTCTCAGTAATCTGAATTGTATTTCCATATGATCCAGATACATTTTGTGCAGGGGGAAAAAAAAATACCAATTGCCTATTTCTCCTGTGGCCTTCTAAACTCTTACGGCATCACCAACAGCTAGTAAGTAATGCTCAAAATTCTCCAAGCCAGGCTTCAGCAATATGTGAACCATGAACTTCCTGATGTTCAAGCTGGTTTTAGAAAAGGCAGAGGAACCAGAGATCAAATTGCCAACATCTGCTGGATCATGGAAAAAGCAAGAGAGTTCCAGAAAAACATCTATTTCTGCTTTATTGACTATGCCAAAGCCTTTGACTGTGTGGATCACAATAAACTGTGGAAAATTCTTCAAGAGATGGGAATACCAGACCACCTGACCTGCCTTTTGAGAAATTTGTATGCAGGTCAGGAAGCAATGGTTAGAACTGGACATGGAACAACAGACTGGTTCCAAATAGGAAAAGGAGTATGTCAAGGCTGTATATTGTCACCCTGCTTATTTAACTTATATGCAGAGTACATCATGAGAGATGCTGGGCTGGAAGAAGTGTTAACTGAAATCAAGATTGCCGGGAGAAATATCAATAACCTCAGATATGCAGATGACACCACCCTTATGGCACAAAGTGAAGAGGAACTAAAAAACCTCTTGATGAAAGTGAAAGAGGAGAGTGAAAAAGTTGGCCTAAAGCTCAACATTCAGAAAACGAAGATAATGGCATCTGGTCCCATCACTTCATGGGAAATAGATGGGGAAAGAGTGGAAACAGTGTCGGACTTTATTTTTCTGGGCTCCAAAATCACTGCAGATGGTGACTGCAGCCATGAAATTAAAAGACGCTTACTCCTTGGAAGGAAAGTTATGACCAACCTAGATAGCATATTCAAAAGCAGAGACATTACTTTGCCAACAAAGGTCCATCTAGTCAAGGCTATGGTTTTTCCAGTGGTCATGTATGGATATGAGAGTTGGAGTGTGAAGAAAGCTGAACACCAAAGAATTGATGCTTTTGAACTGTGGTGTTGGAGAAGACTCTTGAGAGTCCCTTGGACTGCAAGGAGATCCAGCCAGTCCATTCTAAAGGAGATCAGTCCTGGGTGTTCATTGGAAGGACTGATGCTGAAGCTGAAACTCCAATACTTTGGCCACCTCATGTGAAGAGCTGACTCATTGGAAAAGACCCTGATGCTGGGAGGGATTAGGGGCAGAAGGAGAAGGGGACAACAGAGGATGAGATGGCTGGATGGCATCACCGACTTGATGGACATGAGTTTGAGTGAACTCCGGGAGTTGGTGATGGACAGGGAAACCTGGCGTGCTGCAATTCATGGGGTCGCAAAGAGTTGGACACGACTGAGCGACTGAACTGAATTGAACTGAACAACTAACAACTATGACCTTGGAGGGCTGTGAAACCAGTGGTTCATGGCTGAATATATGATACACTGGAGCCAAGAAGGACCAGTCATAGATCGGGGTGACGTGTAGAGGCCGACGCCAATCTGGTTACATTGATTAGTCTGACGTTACTCTTCTTCACTAGCTCAGTTACTTCTGATCTGAAAATGACAACCAACCAAGCTGGTAGTTCCTCTTCATACTTGGTTAGAGATTATGAATTATGCGTCTTCTAGTGCTTGCCTTGAAATTGGGGCAAACATGAGCTGTAATCTGGAGCTGACTTTCCCCAGTTCTCTCTCTACTGTCTGAACTGACATTTCTAATTTGAGAAATACAGCATTAGTCAAATAATTAATCAGACTTTCTTCCTGTGATGATAGTCCTGTTTGTCTGCCTACCCAAGAAGAAGTATTTCAAACCATTGTGAGAGTAGCTTTTACTTTATTTCTGTTCCATCCCATCCACCAGCCCCCGGTTTTGTGTGTGTGTTCTTGTGTTTTTACTTTGTTTGTCTTGTTTTTGGCTTGGCAGCATAAAAATTCTTAGCAGTTTCAGCTACACTTGTCATACATTACTTACCTTCCTGGTAAGTAATTGCTTACCGGTTAGTGCATGCCATCCCTGCATGATGTCTCGATTCCTAGTTATTCATTGGAGAGGAAAATGCAATCATGAATGAAAAAAAAAAACTTGCATGAGAAGTGTTTTGTACTGGCCCTCCCTTCCACCTATTTACTTTCCATAGTTTAAAAAATATATATCATCTAAAAGAAATATTATCTCCTGACTAGAGAAAAGAAAAGGCAAGTGGAAGAGCAGTGACTCACATTCAGTTCACCAGCTGGCCAGACCACGGGGTCCCCGAAGACCCTCACCTGCTCCTCAAGCTGCGCAGGAGGGTAAACGCTTTCAGCAACTTCTTCAGCGGCCCCATCGTGGTGCACTGCAGGTACGTGAAGACCGCCCCCCACAGCACCGCGGCTGTTCACACCCGCGCCCGTGGGGCTGTCGGGGCCACCCTCCCCTTCGGCAGCTGTTGCTTCCAGAAAGTCTATGAGAAGAAAATTACAGTGTTTCCCCTGCTTAACCCCCTTCTGGGCTTTTATTTTTTAAATTAATTCATTTTTGTATTGAAGGATGATTGATTTATAGAATTTTGCTGTTGATAGTATTAGTGTTTGTTCAACACAAATACCGTATTCTAACACATATATATGAAATCTAGATAAGTGGTACTGAGGATTTATTTACAGGGCAACAATGGAGAAATAGAGAGAATAGATTTATGGACATGGGAAAGGGGAGGAGGGGGGAGATGTAAGGAAAGAGTCACGTGGAATCTTACATTACCATATGCCAAATAGATAGCAAGGGGAATTTGCTGTGTGGCTCAGGAAACTCTAACGGGGCCTCTGGATCAGCCTGGGGGGTGGGCGGCGCTCTGGGCCTTTCTGTGCATTGTCCTGCCTTCGTGTGCTTTGCCAGTGCTGGTGTTGGGCGCACGGGCACCTACATCGGCATCGATGCCATGCTGGAAGGCCTGGAGGCGGAGAACAAAGTGGACGTCTACGGCTACGTCGTCAAGCTCCGGCGACAGAGGTGCCTGATGGTGCAGGTGGAGGTATGTTCCGGGCATGATCCTCACTTTCAGCTTCCGGCTTAAACCTTTTTTCACGGTGGGAGTAGTAACCTTAAAGGAAATCCAAATTGTTCTCAATCTCGAACAGCTTCTTTCCGTTTCCTGAAAACTAAAGCACCGATCACAGTTGGAAGCATTTTGCATTGGTGACTGAGAGCACCTGTGGAATAAGGATGACTATAAAGTATATGTTAGAAAATAATGAAATACCATTTACACATACGAGGTTGGGAAACAATTAATGCCAAAACCAAGTTTGTCAGCATTTCATAAAATTAAAACTAGGAAGACCTAATAGTATAGTACAGTGGTTAAGAGTCTAGTTTTTGGAACTAGATTTAGAAGTTTCAAATAGTGATAGTTATTCTTAATACCATGCCCTCTTCTTGTGCTTCAGTGAAGTCATCCAAATGGAGATAATAAGAGTATTTACCTTACAGAGTTAAGACACTAAAAGGTTATCCAAGTAAAGCACTTACACAAATCCCTGGAACATACACATAGTCAGTAATTGTAATCGATAAACGTTATTATTGAGAATGTCTGCACTTGACCCAGAAATTCTATATATTGTATGTACCCAAGAGAAGCGTTTCCAAATCTGCACAACTAGACACACATTCAAGAGTGTTCACTGAATTCAACATTGCCAGGATAACAAAAAATGGAAATCTTTAAATATATAGCAGCATGGGAATAGGCCAGCAGAACGTGGGCGGGTGGACTCTGGACACCGTGTTCCGCTGCAGTTGGCAGGATTAATCAGTCTGTAGCTCTCAGTGTGGGCAGGTGCTCAGATGAGAGCAGTGAGCAAATACAGTCACCAGATGAAACATATACAGGACAATGTATGCAACTGTTAAGAAAGGACACAGAAATATGGTGTTTATAAATACATACGTGTTATTGTAAGAGTCTTAAAATGGATCGTCCACCAGATAAAAAGGAACTGTTTCCTGTGGAAAAATAACATAGAATGGAAGGATACAGTCGAACTAGAGGTGGTGTTAAAGAATCTTGAACTTTATCAGAAATATGTCATTTGTTTAAAAACAGTAAATTCAAATATGATAAAAGTTTAAGAATAGTTAAATCTGGGTTTGGTATTTTATGCTTTCTCATAGGTGTGTTAGTTGCTCAGTCGTGTCCAGCTCTTTGTGACCCCATGGACTATAGCCTGTCAGGCTCTGCTGTCCATGGGATTCTCTGGGCAAGAATACTGGAGTGGGTTGCCATTCCTTTCTCCAGGGGATCTTCCTAACTCAGTGATTGAACCTGGGTCTCCTGCATTGCAGGCAGATTCTTTACCATCTAAGCCACCAGAGAAGCCCCAAGAATACTAGAGTGGGTAGCCATTCCCTTCTCTGCAGGCTCGACCCAACCTAGGGATTGAACCTGGGTCTCCCACAAATCAGGCAGATTCTTTCGTATAATCTCTATTTTAAAAAGTGCTAGAAAACTTTTTAAAAGTGTGTTCTATGGAACATCACCTTGTTTTTTTTCCCTTTCAGATGCAGTGTGGAACTTTATAGTTTTATGTCTTAGTAATTTAACTTACTAACTCAACATTAGTCCCGGGAGGAAATAACAGATAGTGTTTTTTAACTGTTAGGAATAAAATAGAAGCTATAAGATGCCTAATCTATTTGTGAAGCTATTTGTTTTTTCCTGGCAAAATAATCCGAGATGGAATTTACTCATTTCCCAGAGAACTATAAGTGCCAACTTCCAGATTATTTAAATGTGGCAGATACCAGAGTTCTCTTCCATACACTGTCTCCAGATGAACCAAATGTGGGGGATGTGTACTTTATTTAAATGTAATTCATAGGACTGTAAATGACAAATTAACTGTCTCTGTCCTTCCTTGAAATTACAGGCACAGTACATCTTGATTCACCAGGCCTTGGTGGAGTACAATCAGTTTGGGGAAACAGAAGTGAGCCTGTCTGAGTTACACCCATACCTGTCTAACATGAAGAAAAGAGACCCGCCCAGTGAGCCCTCCCCACTGGAGGCTGAGTTCCAGGTAACAGCAGCCACTTGAACCTCTGTCTGCATCCCAGGCTGTCCTGTGCACGTGGGCTGGCTCTTGTATTTGGGCTTTGCCATAAAATGGATACCGATGAGGGAGCTAAGACACAGAGAGTTTAAGAGAAATGCCTGAAAGCACAAAACTATTACGTAGGAAACTTGTTTAAATCTAGAAATCTGACTCTGTGGCCAACATGTTAACCATTCCTCGTTAACCTGGTGTAAAATAAAGTGTCAAAATAATAGTATAGAGCCACAAAATCGGCCCGCCAAAGGCAGCATAACATCTCACCTTTAACAACTGCATCTGGTTTTGGTTTGTAAAGGAAATAATTATAGGAGTTTATGATGACTTAGGAACGGGAACTGGCTGGAGCTGGTAGACAGAAACTGAAGGATAAATACGTGTGTCCTAACCTATTTATTAGGCAGTTACTCTAAAACTACCCTAGGGTGTGGCTCACTGTGATTTCAGAAAGTCGGTGTAGCTGTCTCCAGGTTGTTCAGCTGTCACAAAGGTTTTGTTACCTCTATATTTCACTTGTAATTTTCAGTTTATCGAATCTTTGTGTGAACTACCAAACTGGTCAGTTCAGATGTTATCACAAGACCAGGAACGTGCTTTTAATCACATGCAGAGTCATTTAATGTTTTGGATCAGAGTGGGACTGGGGTAGGACTTGAGATAGTCACCAAGTAACATGATCCAACCTGAAGACTGTACTATGATGGAAAAACCAGCAGACTACCAGCTTGGTTTTCAATAAGGGGTGTTTTCTTATTCTTGCTCTTTCCACTGCATTTAATTCACTATATTCCATATACACAGACACTGTTTGAAATAAAAATTCATATGTAAAGTCACTAAAAGAAAGGGTAGATTCTTTGACTGAGCAAATATGATTGAGCCTGTGCATCTAAGCACAAGAGTCAAAGTGATTTGTATGCGGAAGTGGCTAGTGAGCGTGATCCATACAGGTAGTAACCACAGCTCTGATAGAAACAGTGAAATTATTCCAGCTAAGCAGAAAGAGAGACAGAAAATGAGGGTGGAGATGGAGATTGGCTGGTGGATTAGTGATGGGACATTGAGGCAGTTCCTGTCTAATTGCCTCGTCTTTCTTAAGAGCATATGAAGTCAGATCGTTGGTTGAGAGTTTGGGGGTGGAGCAGAAGTGAGTCGCAAAGAAGAGTTCATGCTCAAGAAAGAGAAAATGATTTGAAATGGTCCTATCAGAGAAGGAAAGCAGTCTCCCAGGTGAAGGAGGTGGGGTGGCCAGAAATTACTGTTGGATCTTTCGAAATTTATGGTCATGGATTTTCCAAGAGAGTCAACCAGTTGGTTTTTTGTTTTTGTTTCCTGCAGTAACGTTGAGGTTGGAGGCTGTGTGCAGTTGGGTTAACCACATCTAGGATATTTTAAAGTGACCAGTCGAAAGGTGGGAGAAGGAGCTGAGGGTGCTTACAAGTGAATAATTTAGGGTGGTCAATAAAGAGCCTGTGAGCCACAGAAAGACATGCGGTACAATGAGAAAGTCATAAGAGCAGCATGCTAAAGGTTCTGATAGGATTGCAGATTACTGAACTGGAGGTGCTAGAGTAAATGGCTAGGAACAATGGAGCAACTTTCCATAGCGGGTATGGTGGCAATCATGACTTTTAAAGTGATGCAATTTTTGGAATGAAACCTGTCTACAAAAGTGGAGTGGAGACTGTGGATGGCTGAAGATTGGAGGAAAATTATAGCTGAAGACATGAGTGTGGTTTGGAACAAAGTGCTGTATTGACTTTGAAAGAAGACACCATAGTCTTTCTAAATGTGTTCATAAAAAATACATATATACACGTGTACATACATGTGCACACACATCTCTCTATTGTTGTTGTCCAGTCTCTCAGTCATGTCCAGCTCTTTGTACCTCCGTGGACTGTAGCACACCAGGCTTCTCTGACCTTTACCCACTCTCAGAGCTTGCCCAAACTCATGTCCTTCAGTCGGTGATGCCAGCCAGCCGTCTCATCCTCTGTCGTCCCCTTCTCCTCCTGCCTTCAAACTTTCCCAGCGTCAGGATCTTTTCCAATGAGAGTGTATATCTGTGTGTATAATGGTACTCATCTCCTGCCCTCAATCTTTCCCATCATCAGGGTCTTTTCCACTGAGTGTGTATAACTGTATAACTGAGTGTGTGTAACTGTGTGTATAATGATATTCAACTGTGCATGTTGCGCTGCCTCAGTTCAGGCTGTTTATCCACTTGAAAGATATTTGTTTAAGTTATTTATTAGGAAGAAAAGGCTGCAGGCAGGGAGATCTTCTAGTACAAACTGACCTTTGAACAGATATCTGAAGGGCAAGTAGAAGTTAGCAGAGTGACAAAAAGGGACATGGGTAGTCCAGGCAGAAAACACACCTGTGAGTCTCCCGAGAATTAAAGGACAGCTTGGCCCCATCCAAAGGTGAAGGAGTTGGTTTGGCTGCAGTGCAGAGGGCCCTGCAGGAGGTGAGGCTGTAGACGGTCGGGGCCGCCTCCCGGGAGGCTTCCTGAGCTGTGCAGATAGATGTTGGGTGCTTCCTGACAAGGACGGGAAGCTGCCAGAAACCTGAGAGGAGCGAGCCCTGTTGTGTTCTAGAAGGATTAGAGCAAGTGAGATTGAAGGTAAAGAGGCCAGCAAAGAGACTGTTGATGTTTTCAAGTGAGAAATGAAAGTGATTGTCCTAAGCAGGAGGAGAGAAAGGCAGAAGGATTTGAGAGCTTCACCCGGAGATATGACAGCTTTTGTCAACTGATTAGCTACCAGAAGGGAGAGGGGAAGAGTCTGGAGGGCTTAAAGAAATGAAATGTTGATTATGCAAAGCATGAGCCGAGTCATCTGTGCACGCTTTATCCTGGAGGAGAATTGACTTTGGGTCATTTAAAATAATTTAACATTGTTTTTGCCATATGGAGAATGGCCAATATCTGTACAGTGCTTTTAACTTATAAAAGATCAAACCATACTTTTTTACTATCTAGCACCTCTTCACTGGGAAACATATTCTGTTATATAATTGTATATGTTCAAATTCACCATGTCAAAGTACTTAAGTCCTGAATAGTTAAAAAAAAAAATCAGGGACAAACTTAAAAATTGGGACCTTAGGGAATGTATGCAAATTTCACAAAACTTAATGAAATTCTTTTCTTTAGAGAACATCTTATGCTGCAGTAATAAACTAAACCAGTCATTACATTTTAAAAGGTGTTTCCTTTCTATTTCTTTCTTTCAGAGACTTCCTTCTTATAGGAGCTGGAGGACACAGCATATTGGGAACCAAGAAGAAAATAAGAGTAAAAACAGGAATTCTAACATCATTCCATGTATGCAGTTTTTTTTAATCTTTTGTATCATAGTGAAGTTCTTTGAATTTGTTTAATGTGAAACATCGACGCAAACCTTTGGGAAGCGACTTTTCAACATTTGCTTGACAGCAGAGAATAGTTATAGGTTATTTAAATTTTAGTTGTAGCAAATACACTGAACCCCAGACATTCACAATGGAATTTGGAAGACAGACGGTATTCAGTGTTTTCTTTTTATTAAGTAGTTCAGAAATAAGTTTTCAGAGAGACGTAACCTTTGAAGCTGGGGAAAGGCCAACTTCTCTTTACAGGTTTTCTCTCATTGTTAGTTTATTGCAGTTATTTACTCCAGGGTAATTGCCAAGTAGCAAAGTTACATCTTTTTGTTCCCTTTATGTTTTCTATTTATTCTGTCTTTACCTCAGGGAGGTTAAAAGTAGGCAGGAAATATACTATAAACTCTTGATCATCACGTTTAATAGAATAAAATATGCATCTTTTGCTATTTAAGTATATTGATAGGACCATACCTATACAACTATAATTTTATTCAGTTGCTAAATAAATATTCATACACTAAAACTAACATGGAGAAAATATAACCCAAGATAGATGACCTTATAAATTGGATCAATGCAGGGTTGACCTAGTTAATTTCTGAAGTGGTCCTTATGAATACAGCTTAAAATATGGAATTGATGGTGATATAACTAATCAGATCCTTTGATGAGGTTATTCTAAATTTAAGAAATTGAGTAACAGCTAGAAATTATGGACTAAATACTTTCCTTGATGAAATAATTATTTATTTGAGATACTCATTTAATTAAGATTGCTAATTTACTGTTAGTAAGATATAATTGAAAAATTAGGTTTTACCTAAGGTATGTATTTTATTAACTTACAGATGTATTTTTAAAACTTTTATCCATCAGATTGATGCTATTTCATGGAAAACTAAAGTATATGTATCAAATATTGAATAATCATATGGAACATTATGACATAGAGTTATGTCCTGTGTTTTTTCCTGGGACTTTCTTGGGATCGATTGCCTTTCTATTAGAGTTTAAAAAAATAATTTGTTAATCAATGAAAATGGAACAGGATCTCATTCCACGTGGATCAATAAGTATACATACTGCAATCTGTCACCTCTAAATGACTTTCTAGTTTCCACGTGACAGTCAAGCAGAGATTTATTTATTTTTTTAATCAAAATTAAATTTTATTTTTATTTTGCACAGATGACTTTAACAGAGTGGCACTGAAACATGAGCTGGAAACAAGCAAGGAGAGTGAGCAAGACTCAGATGAGTCCTCTGATGATGACAGTGACGTGGAGGAGATGAGCAGGTACATCAACGCCTCCTTTGTCATGGTAAGTCCTCACCATCCCAGCCCGAGGCGCCTCTGAAACATACATGCGTGTTCTTATGGCCAAGTCCTCACCATCCCAAACCCGAGGTCCGCCTCTAAAAAATATGCGCATGTTCTTATGGCCATGCACTAAGTGATTTTGTAAAAGAAGGATGAGCTTGACCATATCTATGTATTCATTGATGTGAAAGTTTCCATTTTTAATACTATATCTTAACTTATTGCAATACTTAGACATTAAAACCTAGTGAGTTGATACAAAACAATACTATTAGTTACAATTTGTGGCAAATATGACTATAATATAATTTGAAAAATAATGAAATTCAGCAAAAACAAATATTTGAAAATGTTTATATATATTCAGATGCCCATATTGCAAGCAGATCCAAGTTTGCTTATTTGTATAGTTAAAAACTTTTCATTCAGATTTTCTGAATATTTAAGTGAGTCTGTGTCACATACCATTTTTTTTTTAGTATACTGAGAATTCAAGCAAGGAACTTTACATAATTCAGTAAATACTTCTTACATATTCACTGAGTTTATTTCTTTTCCCAATTTTCTTAAAATACATACTCATAGACTATTAGTTATAAGATAGCAGAAGAATGCTGTCTGAGCTAAGTTGCTCAGTCATGTCTGTCTCTTTGCAACCCCATGGACTGTAGCCCTCCAGGTTCCTCTGTCCATGGGGATTCCCCAGGCAAGAACACTGGAGTGGGTTGCCATGCCCTCCTCCAGGGGATCTTCCCTGACCCAGGAATTGAACATAGGTTTCCTGCCTCGTAGGCTAATTCTTAGCTACCAGGAAGCTCAAGAATCCTGGAGTGGGTAACCTATCCCTTCTCCGGGGGATCTTCCCAACCTAGGAATCGATTTGGAGTCTCCTGCACTGCAGGCCAGCAGATTCTTTACCAGCTGAGCTACCAGGGGTTCCTAGCAGAAGAATATATAAACATAAATTTGAGACATGATGAAGACAATTTTCAAATGCTTATGCTTTTTTAAAAAATAATCACATTAAGCTTTTCAAAGGAAACAATGGTATTTTTGGAGGCAAAAATTTGTTAGATTTCTAAAATAATATCTTCTAAACTTGATTGTACGTTAGTAGCCAAGTGTTATCATTAACTAATATCTTTTATAGAGACATCACATTGTTTTTTGGACCTAAGAATCTGTTTGTCACTGTTTTAAAAAACTGAAATATAGTTGCTTTACAATGTTGTGTTAATTTCTGCTGTACAGCAAAGTGATTCAATTATACATACATATATATATACACACTTTCTTTATTCTGTTCTTTTCCATTATGGTTCATCACAGGATGGGACCTAAGAATCTTACTATTTTTATGTAACAGCATTGAAATCAAATTAAGTGACTGTCTTTCCACGTGGTTAAGAATCCCCTATTCCCTCACCAGCAGCAGTAACCGGGTCTCAATTTTTTCTTTGTTGAAAGAGTTACTGGAAACCTGAAGTGATGATTGCAGCCCAGGGACCGCTGAAGGAGACCGTTGGTGACTTCTGGCAGATGGTCTTCCAAAGAAAAGTCAGGGTGATCGTTATGCTGACAGAACTGAAGAGCGGAGACAAGGTTTGTGCGTTTGAGACTCTCTTCTTTCGGGTCTTTCTGTCATAAAATCTGATCCTCCCTTCCTGGATCACTTACTGGATGGATCTCTGTATCCCAGTCCCTTTGATCCCCCGTCACAGGGTTCCATTTGTTCATTCTCCCCGTTTTCCATCCAAGCGCTGGCCTCCAGAGTTTTCACCTGGGTTCTCACCGTTCCTCCTATTTGCCTCCTCCAGCTCTGCACACTGTTCACAGATCGATTGTCTAATAATGCACAGCAACCCAGAGTCTCCCTCTGCTAAACGCAGCGGACCGTGTAAGCAGGGGGCTGCTCAGAACCTGCTGTATAGCACAGGGGGAAAAAAGAAGGTGTAGTTTGTTCGTAGGACGTGCATTGAGTCAAACTTAAAAATGCATTCCAGTGTGCAGTGAGAGTGTCTGACTCCTTGCAACCCCATGGACTTTGGCCCGCCAGTCTCCAGTCCATGGAGTTCCCAGGCAAGAATACTGGAGTGGGTGGCCATTCCCTTCTCCAGGGGATCTTCTCGATCCAGGGATCAAACCCGGGTCTCCCGCATTGCAGGCGGATTCTTTACTGTCAGAGTCACCAGGGAAGGATGCAGTAGGTGCAGACAAACACTGCTTGATGCCGCTTATACGAGGCACCTCGAATAGTCACATTCATAGAGTCAGAAAGCATGTTGGTCGGTGCCAGGGGCTGGGGTGGGTGGGGAGGGGAGTGGAGACTTAGTGTTCAATGGGGGCAGAGTTTCAGTTTAGGAAAGTGAAAAGTTGGGGAGATGGATGACGGGGAGATGGATGATGGTGAGAGCTGCCCAACAAGTTGAACTGTGCAGTTAGATATGGTTAGGATACTATGTTTTATTTTATGTGACTTTTACCACACATGCACACAACAGCCACATCTTTATTCTATTTTTTTTTTTTTTTTTTGCAGGATAGAAACCCACTTCTTTGGTCTGACATTTAAGACCATCAGTAATCAGGCCCAGTGTATCTTGCCATATCCTCAGCTTTTACTCTTTCTACACTTTCCACTCTGGACAAGTAGAGTTACTGACGGAATCTTAACACAGCATCTGTGCTGTCCTCAGTGAGCTTTAATTTTCTGACATCCCACGTATCTAGATGTGCCCTCTCTTCCCATTTTTATCCTGTTCTTCTAGAGAGACAAAATTCCTGAAAACCATATCTAAATCCCGTCTTCTTTATATCTATGTAAGAGTTACTGTCATAAAATTCTATGGTTGGAGGTGAACCTCGGACCTAATTTGATCTCCTGCCTAGTGCCTGTTACATATATGTGAGCCTTTTCTTAACACCACAAGTTATCAAGATTTTCCTGGCAGTACATCTTACTTTTTACCACCTAAAACTTTATCTGACATATGTTAAAGCTTATTTAATGAATGTTCTCACCAGTATGCAGTTATCCTATATGTATTCTTTTTCTCTCTCTTTTCCCTTCTCCCCTACCCTCATGCATAGAAAATAGGGTTTTTTTTCTTTACTTTTATGTTTTTCTTTTTTTCATTTTCCATTTGTTTCTTTTCAAAAACTTTAGCTGGAGGAGAATTGCTTTACAATGTTGCGTTCGTTTCTGCTCTGCGACGTGCATCAGCTGTAAGGACACACGTGTCCTCTTGCTGAGCCTCCATGCCCACCCACTGTCCCCCGTGTCGGTCAATACAGGGCACCGAGCTGAGCTCCTTGGGTTATACAGCAGCTCCCCACTAGCTATTTCATGGGTTGTTTTCTTTTCTTTTTTTAAAGGCATGGGATTCTAGTAATCTTTTCCTTCACCTAAATTGGGAAAGCCAGGGAATGGAACAGGACATCAGACAGGAATGCCTAACGTGGTCAGCAACTGTGGATCTGTAGTTAGTGGAAATCATTTGAGGAAGGAGCAAGTACTTCTGTGATCCATGTGTTCGTCAGTCTGACCTTTTCCTCAGATAGCCAGCTGACACAGACAAGATAGAGATGAAGCTTCTAAAGGTGCTGTCTCTTTCCCGCGGAACCCTGGGAGGGACAGGGAGACCTAAGTTCTTGGAGGGGTGATGACAACATCAGCCCAGTCCATCCTTTTTGAAAAGGTGGTGGTGAGGCATGGAAAGGTGGGAAAAGAAAGCCGAGACCTTGCCTGGGTGGCAGAGCTGTGCCCGTGGTGTGCTGGGCACCTTGGCTCTCCCTGGGTTCCTTGCAGGAGGCAACACCATGTACCCGTTGGATGGATGTCCAGAATACTTCCAATAGGTTTTAGATTTTTATGAAGAGGACTCAGTTTGACAGCACAGTTAGTCATTTCACATTCAACAGAGCAGAGTGAAGACGAGAGGGAAAGAGGACAGAGTCAGAGTCGAGATGAGAGCGGTGGCTCTCTGAGCGCGTTGACAGGTGAACAGAGCCTTTGGGCGGCTGATGCTGAACCATGTTCTTTCTCATCTAGGAAGCCTGTGCTCAGTACTGGGAGGAAGGAAAGCAAGCCTACGGAGATGTGGAAGTGCGCATGAAGGACACCAACAAATCTTCAGCGTATACCGTCCGTGCGTTTGAACTGAGACATTCCAAGGTACACACTTGATTTCAGGAGTATGCATCTTTGGTGTAATTGATCTGGTTGAAAAATTAAGGTGCATTGCTCTGTGAGAGCGAAGCAGTTCTCTATATGTTGAACTTTTTTAATGATTTAAATGAAAGTAACTGGGAGGGAAAAGTAACAATCAACTTATCGAATGGGCTGAGTTTCTCCCTTGAATTCATGTTCCTTCCCCTGGTTTTAGAGGAAAGATCCCCGAACAGTGTACCAGTACCAATTTAATAACTGGAATGGGGAAGAGCTGCCCGCAGAACCCAAAGAACTGGTCTTGATGATCCAGAATCTCAAACAAAAACTTCCCAAGAAGAATTCTGCCGAAGGGAATAAATATCACAGGAATGTGCCTCTTCTCGTCCACTGCAGGTCGGTGGGGTTTCACGGGATATGTTCTAAAACCCAGCGTCCTGCTTGACCTCTTGGCTCACACCTCCTGTTAAAGGCGATTTCTCCTAATAGTTAAAAATGCATGACTGCAGTGGAACACGTCTCTCCCACGTGTTCCAGCAGCGCAACTATTGTGGAAATGCAGTAGAAATAACTCTATTTTAGTGCAAGAATATTAGGTTATGAGTCCCTTAATATCAGGGGTATGTAATCCCTGACTCAGTGCTGATGCTGAACCCAGAACGTCACCTGTCCTGAATGAATGGAAGCATCCGTGAACAGGTGGATGGACAGATGTTACATTTTATTTCTGCCTTTACAAGTGCATTGAGCCACTCTATTAGTTGTCAGTAGAATCCAGAGGACTGAATGTTTTGCCTCCAATACACATATCTTATTTATTAACCAAAATCTCATGCTTAGCAACTTTGATTTGAAACCCATCACTTGACTCCCTAAATAGAGCCCCAAAGGCGAAGATTTTAATAATATACATGATAATACTTGATTTTATTTAATTTATGTTATGCAGACCCTTAAGTTTCATCTGTGATAGGTCTCCCCCTTAAATAAGAGGTTGGAAAGAAGGATGCATGATATAAACTATTTATTTAAAATGTTACACTAAATTAGAAATTAAAATAAGTAAGATGAGAAATGTAAATCTAGCGAAGTGCTTAAAAGAAATGAGACTTTTTGAGAAAGCCTCATTATTATTATTAGAATTGCATACACTACAACCAAGCCCTTAAACAAATACTACTTTTTGGCATTTATTTGAGTTTTCAAAGGTAAAATTTACATGGAAATAAAATTAAAGAAAGAAAGTTTAGTATTTAAAACTGTATGTGTTTCTTAGTGGACAGATGAATACCTACTGTACATTCCTTGGTTATTTACATCAAAAACCTTCCAATAATATTCTTTAAATTGAACTTTTATTGTAATGCAACATGCCTCTCACAGTTTGATAAGTGATTTGGCTGCCCTCTCCTTAGTGAGTAATTTCACTAGGTATCCTTTTTCTATTGGTGCAGAATTGTTAACATTTGTGAGGAAAAAAAAAAAAAAAGCACTAGAGGGGCAGCAGAGAGGAGAGAAAGTACGTGCTTTAGTAATTTACAGGACAGCAGGTCCAGTTTTTCCGGATTTATCAGTTTCTAGCCATGCCTTTATCTTCCCTAAATTTCAGTATTTTCATCTATCAAATTGGCTTTATGATATGTGTCTTAACAACTTCATATATAAATTAAAGTGCATGGTAATTAGTAAAGTACTAAACAGGAGAAAGTATATTTTTAAAGTGTAAGTTTTTAAACTAAAGAACTATTACATTCCCAGGTTGAGAAAGTTTGCATAAAACGTGAATTTGGCAGAAACGTTCTGCTCTTAAGAGACGGGAATGAAACAATTACAGTAAGCCTGAAGCCAAGAATGTATTCCTCTCTCTGTCTTTTGATTTTTGTCCCAATATCACTTTCTCTATAAACTGTGGAATTCTTTTTAGTCTTTTCTTTCTTTTACAGAGATGGATCTCAGCAAACAGGAATATTTTGCGCGTTGTTCAACCTCTTGGAAAGCGCTGACACAGAAGAAGTGATAGACGTGTTTCAAGCTGTGAAGTCGCTGCGCAGAGCTCGGCCAGGAATGATCCCCACCTTCGTAAGTGTGCCGCATCAGTGCTTTTAACATGTTTTCCCCTTTTTACTTCTTCTCTCTCCTTCCACCTCCTCTCCCTCCTCTCATCCTCTCCTTTCTGTTCCTTCTCTTCTATTTACTTTTCTAGTCTTCTCTTTTAAAATAACGTTTTACATGATGGTTCACATTGGATTGTTATCAGTATAAATAAGAGACCTAACCGGAGTTTGCCAGCGATGCGTGGTGGTGGTTCATGAAGAACACTTTTTAAAGCTCATGAATCCCCGCCTCCCTCCACTTCCAATCCTGTATCAGTTGGTGTTGCTGTGCTACAAACCGCCCAGCGTTTAGAGCCTGAAGAAAGGTGACATTTATTATAGTTCAATCATCTGTTAGGTCAGTTGAATCGTCCTGCTGCTCACACCAGGCTCAGCCAGCCTGGACCAGGCTCCCTCGTGTGTCTGCTGTCGCTGGTGTGTCCACTGGGAGTTGGGTTATCCAAAGGGACCTTGAGCACCTCTGGGCTCGCAGTTGGCTGGCATTTAGCTGTGGCAACAGGGCTGCGTGGATCACGTGTCTCTTCTGGTCCAGACGTGTTCCTGTAAAGGCAGTGGAGTTCCTGCAGAGTGAGACCCCTGGGGCCCAGGCTTGGAACTGGGATGTGTTTTCCTCTGCATTTTGTTACCTGAACGGGCCACAAGGCCAGCTCAGGGGTAGGGTGGAATAGACTCGCCTTTTGTCCAAAGGGCCTGCAAAGTCAGTTTCCCGAGAGGTGTGGACGCAACCGAAAAAGGGGTCTGGCGGCTCGCCGCTCAGATGCAATAAAGAGGCTGGGCTGGTAGGAAGGAAAGTGCTTTATCTTGGATGCTGGCACCTGGAGCAGTGGGGAGGTGGACACCTGTCCAAAGCCGACTCCCCTACCCCACTGACAGTCAGTGGGCAACAGCTGTTATAGACTAAGGGTGGGGACCACATGCAGACACAGCACAGTCAGCTCTCACAGTCATCTTCAGATTGGTCATTGGTGGTCTGACCAGCATCGTCTTGATTGTTTTAAGTGCAGTGAGTCTTCAGTTCCATGGTTGGTTTCTTCCCGTTTCTCTGAGGCCAGTTCTCAGAATTGTGGCAGCTTTTGTTATGGCTACAGTCTGGTTATCCTGTAGTTAACTTCTCCACCTGGTGGGGCTTTCACTCTCTATAAGACAGCTCACAGGATACGGCTCGGAGTATGATCTACAGTCCTTGAAGAGGAACTGCAGGTCCCTGACTGTGCTTAATGACTAAACTGTTGCTATTTCGTCTCCTTTGGCCGTTCTCCTTTGTTTCTCTCTTCTCTGATTGAACTTCTTCTTTGACTAAGGTTTTTCCACAGACCGAGGGCGAGCAGAGGACCGGGGTCGGGGGATGAGGACCACAGGCTCCTGGTCTGTTTCATGGGTACAGAGAGGCTGTTGAATGAGCATTGTCCTAATCAACCCAGGTTGTGTCCTAAGTGCAGTGACCACAGCTGAAGGTCTGGGAGTCAGTCACTCATCACAATGCAGACTTAACCACTCATTCAAACACTGGCAGCTCTTACTTGTGCATGACCTTGACCTTGCATGTATTGATGTTAAAAGTGTACTGAGTGCCTGCTATGTACTTTTGCCAATAAGAGACTCACTGTTCAGTGTGAGAAAAAGGCAGACCTATACTAAGCAATGCCATAAGTGAAAGGACAGAGACATTATTAGGTGGCGCGGTGGTAGAGTCCGCCTGCCAGTGCAGGAGATGCGGGAGACCTGGGCTTGATCCCTGGGTCAGGAAGATCCCCTGGAGAAAGACATGGCTGCCCATTTCTTCTCCATTCCTGCTTAGAAAGTTCTGTGGACCGATGAGGCTGGTGGGCTACAGTCCATGGGGTCGCAAAGAGTCGGACACAATTGACTGAACACATGAGTGAAATGATGGAGAGATCACTAGAACACGAATGAGGGCACTGAATTTAACCTGAGGGGCTCAGACTGGCTTCCTGCAGACTCTGGATCGGATGCCAAGTGATATGTAGGCATGAACCAAGAAAATGGGCATCCAAGATGGGTTCCTTTGCAAAAGCTTAGGAACGAGATACCCCCTTATGGCCTGAGAGTGGACCAAACACCGATTTGGCTTGGCTACAAGGTCAGTCCTGAAGACTGCCTTGCAGTCAGTCCTTTAGAACCCTAAGGAGAGTGAGTCATTTAAAACAATCTTTTTATGAAAACACACAGGAATAGTTTTCTGTTACCCAGAGTCTTCCACAAGTAAATGATTAAGTCTTATTCATTTTCATCTGATGTTAACAAAAAAAAAAAAAAAAAAAGAAAGAAAAAAAGGACATAAACCTCTTTTGTGTAATCCCTGGCTTTTTCCCTTTGCTAGGAGCAATACCAATTCTTGTATGACGTCATTGCTAGCACCTATCCTGCCCAGAATGGACAAGTAAAGAAAAGCAAGCATCCAGAAGATAAGGTTGAGATTGATAACGAGGTGGACAAAGCTAAACCAGATGCTAACTGCACAATCCCCCCGGAGGCCCTGGAGAAGACTCCCGAAGGAGACAAAGAGGCTGGAGGCACCAAACCCATGGAAGGTGCTGAGGGGCCGGAGCACTCCGCCAACGGTCCCGCGAATCCAGTTTTAACTCAGAGTGCGTAGGAAAGACAGACGTGGGCAGCTCCGAACCTCGGATTCAAGGCTGTTTCTACTTTTCTAGACTTAGAGAGGCAAAATAGATACACAGTGGATTTATGTAGGGCATGGACTGGGGTTTGTGGGAGGCTTTTGTTTTACAACTGTAGAAAAATATTTAAGACAGTTTTGCTGAAACCTTTTTGTACAGTCTTATGCTTATTTTAAGTTTTATCCATCTCTATTATCCAGCAAGAAGTGAGAAACTTTGCCATTTTGGTTTTGAAGAAAAATGACAGTATTTTATACTAGAAATATTAACTTTGCTCAAAGGTTCTATTTTTTTAAATCATAAATTGTGTGTGTGCTGCCAGTAAAAAGGATACGTACATTTCTAGAATGACCTCAAGATGGCCTCCTTGTCCTGTTGAAATACATCTTATGATTTCCTATTTTACTTGCAGAAATAGACATAAAAATAAAATATGTGTACTACAGGAAGGTTAACTAAATTAACGTTTGGAAATCTTATATTACATATGTTAGCATTTAGTCCAATATTTCAGGCTTATTTAATCTAATTTAAAATTTCAAGAAAGCCTATCTTGTTATCTTCATATGGTGTTTATAATTTTGAAGCATGGATTATTCTCTGTATAGTATGTGAAATTCATTGCTTGATACTTTTGACCTAAAACTATGTGTTTGCTACAATTGAACTTTAAATAACATCTTTAAATAAATGTAATGTGTGTTCAATCCTTAGGACAAAAGTAGAGTTATTAGAATGCATTTGTGCTAAATATTTACATATGAAGCCTGCTGTTGCTAAGTCACTTCAGTCGTGTCCAACTCTGTGTGACCCCATAGACGGCAGCCTCTTCTGTCCATGGGATTTTCCAGGCAAGAGTACTGGAGTGGGGCTGCCATTGCCTTCTCCGTTATGAAGCCTAACATATCTATTTTTATGGAATAAGACATTGATAGGAGGTATATAATATTGCACGTGCGTATTTTTCATGGTTAAGTTTGTTCTTGTCTTTCACTGAAATGCATTTACTTTGAATTTTTCAAATATTTAGACTACTTTTTACCATGAATTGGTAACAGCAACCACAATAAAATTCAACTAATATCTTTTCTTGTATATAATGTATTGTGTCACATGTTCACATAGGAACTATGTAAGCATGTATTAAAATATAGGCTTTTTGCAGTTAACATTTGTGTAGCAACTTTATAGGTCTCATTTTATAAAAGATCCATAGTCTAATAAGTGTTTGGGATCTGAAAAAATGCAAGAAAAGGTAACAAACAAAAGCCTTTTTATTGAATTCCACATCAGTTTATTACATTAGTCACAAACTGCCTCTGAGTTGGCGTGGTTTTCTACATTTTCACTCTTGACTAAGCTTAAGTGTCTCAACTATGCATATTCAATTGTTTTCCATTCAACTCACATTTGTCTTACGTTCAGCCTTCTATTTCTTTTATTACTATACACACAAAATTAGCAAGAAATATTTATCTTATTTTGCAGTACTGTGCCATTAACTTATGAGAAGTGAATTTTAGAATGAAGCAAGTTTCTAATTTACATTGTTTAGTTACTAATGAAAAAAGAGGTTTTAGGAGTCAGTAGCTATGAGCTCCAGAAAGAAAGAAAACTGGCCTTCACTTCTTTCATTCAAACTCTGTACTTCAGTTTCTTTAATAGAAACTTGATCAGTTGCCATTTATGGTATAGTTAAAATTTAGAGTTTTTTTTTATTTTTAGAGATTTCAGCTGCAAGTGACATCTTCAAAATGTGAACGTTGTGTGTTTAAATGTGTATTTTCCACTTGAGTCCATCCTGTTGAGAAGACACAAAATAAATTCTTAAATAATAGAGCAATAGTAATTTATCTTATCAATAGTTTAACAGAAGCAAACTAGAAACATGTTTTTCTTCTGCATGAGAGAAGTTGCAGTAAAGGATGAGCTAGGGAGTGGTCAGACAGAAGGTTCATTACTCCTAAGACGTTAACATTTTACTATGAAAAATGAATCTTTGCAGACAAGAAATATACATTTTAACATCTTTAAGCAAAGATAAAACTGTGTGAAATATTAGCTGAATGTCTTTGCAATGATAATTTTTTACATGTAAGCTTTTAACTTTTACTCAAAAGTGTAATACTTAACAGGGCTTCACCAGTGGCTCAGACAGTAAAGAATCTGCCTGCATTGTGGGAGATCTAGATGGCTTTTAGAACTCTAATACTTACACAGTGATACTTTCATATCTATTTTTGTTCTTGCTAAAACATTGCATATGAAGCTTGTTATTTCTTATAACTAATTAGAACTGATCTTTTTAATTTAGTTTTTAATTTACTCTGGAGATTTTTATAAAATGTTCTTATAGCACTCTATTAGGTCCAAGAAAGTGGGTGGTAATTGCCCTGGCTAATTGCAACAAATCTCTTGATATAAAGACCTTCAAAATGCACAACTTCAATGGAAAAGACTATCTGTTAAAATGAGTAGAAAAAGCTATGCTTTCATTCTCTTACACAAATTTTACATTGGAAGGGTCTAAAGGTTCTCCAAAAGATATGCTCAAATTTGTGATTTTTTTTCATTTCCTATTTCAGGTGAAAAGATTTATTCTGCTAAAAGTCCATTTTCTACAGACCTTCTTTTGTAAAGCGTTGGTTGCTCAGTCATGCCTGACTTTTTGTGACCCCATGGACTATAGCTCTCCAGGGTCTTCTGTTCACGGATTTCCCCAGGCAAGAATACTGCAGTGGGTAGCCATTCCGTTCTCCAGAGGATCTTCCCCACCCAGGGATCAAACCCAGGTCTTTTGCTTTGCAAGTGGATTCTTTACCATCTGAGTCAACAGGGAAGACCCTTCTTTTGCAAACCTCTTTACATTTTCTTGGATCAATACTAATCAAGGGGGTATACATCCTGTATCATTTCTTAATAAATAGAAATATTATTACTATAATAACATTTACTGAGGTATAATTCATGCCAGGCATTTTATTTATTTTATCTACATCTGTTTCTCTAGATAAATTTTATGCCGCAGATGCTCGTAATATCTCTATTTTATAGGTGAGGAGTTGAGTCTTAGAGAAGGTAGGTGCCTGGCCTGTTATTTGGCAAATGGTAGACTCAGGGTTTAACCAGCTCTTCCTGGCATCATAGTCTGTGTTCTGCCCTTCTGTCTTCCCGGGTATTAACTTTGTTCATGTGTTTTGAAAAATCAGTGGAAAAAACAGCCTAAACTTATTTGCTGTCTTTATCCCATGATAAAAACAAAAGCAAAATCACGTGAAGTATATGGCTTTCTCAATAGCACTGTACAGTGTCGTAAGCTTAGCTGAACTCATAACACTGAAATTATTATCCCAAAACAAACACACTCTTAAACATCCCTGAGAAAGGATTGTCCTCATAACGCATATAAACAAAGATCACCTCATCCCCGGAGTGAGTACCAGGAAATAAAAGCCAACAGTACATCTCAAATGTCATCGCTCCGTTGTCTCTGTTTGGTAAGCAGAACAAGTTCTTACTGTTTAGATCACATTTCAGTGTGTTTGTCAGACGACCCATCAATCAGTATTTGAAACACGTTAACAGAGCACCATAAAATGCAAACCACATTTGTGGAGATTGTGACTCATTCCCCATCTCTGGTGAGCGAGTCCAAGGGAGCTTGGTTCTTCTGACCTGTTGTTGCTCACTCACTAAGTTGTGTCCGTCTCTGTGACCCCATGGACTGTAGCACATCAGGTGTCTCTGTCCTTCACTGTCTCCCAGAGTTTGCTTAAATTCATACGCATTGAGTTGGTGATACCATCCAACCATCTCATCCTCTGCCACTCCCTTCTCCTCCTGCCCTAATCTTTTCTAGCATCAGGGTCTTTTCCAAAGACCATTTGATCCATCAGGGAAGCCCTGCCAATGACCTAGCTGTCCCCAAACTTAGGATGCCAGGGATCTGGAAGTAGGCTTCCTGTGTAAAAGAACACAGAAATTCCCCTCTAGAAAAACCAGGGCTTTCTTGATTCATATGTTCCTTTCAACCATAGTATAAGTGGGACCTCTAGGATGTTATATTTAATTTCCCTTGGACGGAGAACTTGTTGGACTCGATAGAACTTTTTAGGTATAACAAACCCCACCAGGAGAGGCTGATGACGTGTCAAAGAATAAAAATATCCTCTTGAATTTTTATGGATTGCATGATGTTACCATGCTCACTCTGTAAGGTGGGGAGAAGGTTAGGCAGTAGGGAGGGAAAGAGTCTGTGCCCTGCCAATATTTCGGATGAAAGATGGGATGGAGTTGAGTTGTTCACAGAACTTGCCCCCATTTGTTAACATGGGCTCAAAGAAGGGGTTTCCTCAAGGTGTGCTTAGTTAACTGTGGATTGAGAATTTTTCCTGGCAATTCATAATTTACATTTTTCATTAGTTCAGACTAAATCATCCCTCATGAATTATGTTGCATGACTTTTGTCACATGTTATGAGTTATAAAACAGAAGGCGGAGAATTGAATTAGTACATTTATAAGAAATTGACACGTAGTAAATCCCTTTATGAGAGAAGGCAATGGCACCCCACTCCAGTACTCTTGCCTGGAAAATCCCATGGATGGAGGAGCCTGGTGGGCTGCGGTCCATGGGATCGCTAGGAGTCGGACACGACTGAGCGACTTCACTTTCACTTTTCACTTTCATGCATTGGAGAAGGAAATGGCAACCCACTCCAGTGTTCTTGGCTGGAGAATCCCAGGGATGGGGGAGCCTGGTGGGCTGCCGTCTCTGGGGTCGCACAGAGTTGGACACGACTGAAGCGACTTAGCAGCAGCAGCAAATCCCTTTATAAGGGGGTCTCCATTTATATTTAATCATTTGTTCTCATTGCATGGACATTCTAAAGACAGGAATAGAAAACAGGATATGCAGAAGATTTAAAGCTAAAAGTTGGGTATTTGTCATAATTTGGGGGTAGCGGTGGTATGAATTGGGAGATTGGGGTTGGTGTATAAAATAGATAACTAGTAAAAATGAAATAGCTAACTAAGGTGCACCTACTATATAGGACAAGGGGCTCCACTCAATTCCGGGGGTAGGAAGGAAATCTAAAACAGAGGGAATATATGTGTATGTGTAGCTGATTTACTTGCCATGCAGTATAAACCAATACAACATTGTAAAACAGCTAAAGTCCAATAAAAAAATTATACAAAAATAAATGTGTAAAAACAAAAAAAACTTACTCAACAGCTGTCTGGTATCTGCTCTGAGTTACTCTGGATTGATTCAGCAGATACTCTCCCACTTTTTCTTGGGCATTGCAGTGGGTATTCATGGACAATAGCAAAGAACAGTTAGCTAGCTATATAAGGTAATGCTCTGCCAAACATCTTAGCAATGGTTATTTTTACAACATTTTTTAAAACATGTGTTTTTCTCCCTCTTACACTCTTGTGTCCCTGAGGATGCACTCTGATTAGGTTACACATCTTCAATAATCCATTAGCTCTTTGTCCTAGAAGCTTCATGATGACGTTCCTCCCACACTATTTTGGCATGTCTGATAATCCTAAAGAACTCCCTCTTGGAGGACACCACCACCACCACACACGACCACAGTCAGTTCAACATCCAAGAAATACTTTGTCTCAACAGCGCGCGTCATGTGAATTATGAGAGAAAATACATATCAATGATATAAAAGCAGTGCACTTTCATCTGGATTTTTCAGTGTGTGTGCAAGTGTGTGGGTTTCCCTTAATATAGTCTAACATTTCTCATCTGAGCTCACAGTTGGTTTTAGTTTTATAAAATGACTTCTTAAATGAAACAAGTTATTTCTGTAAATAAAACAGGCTTTGGCAGTATTCTCTTTGTTTAGAGTAGCATTAAATCATGGAAGTCAAATTTCTCTTTGATGAGAGTCTGGTAAATAAACTCTATTTGTTCTTGCAAGTAGCAAAATATTTATTCACAATTTAAATACAGGAAGTTAAAAAAGGTCAAAATCAGTGACAAGTTTGGTCAAATTACTAAAATCCACTCTTTGTCTCTACAGATTTTTACAGTGTATTTTAATCCAATGCCCTATAGTCATTCAGAGAACATGTGAATTTCAGAAATAAAATCAACTCTAAATTTATACACTGTTAAAGGAAGAGATTAATTTTATTTAGCATTGCAAGATGACATACTTTGTAAATAATTCATTATTTAATGTTGTTCTACATTTATGTATTTTTCATGTGGAGATTTACATATAAGATATCTTTCTAGGAATATTATCTGAGATTTGTGTTTTATGTAGCAGCTAAAATTATTACAAGTGCAAGACATGTTTTGATATGAATTTTTACAAGAGGAAAAAAAAAAAGAACTGGGAATGGTCTGGAATTTCCATGAAGAGCTCTGGTCTTCCTTCTCCTCTCTGTGCGTTCACTTCACATGCTTGTCCAAAGCCTCACCAGTTCCTGCCACCGCCTTGGCCACCAGACCTCCTACCCTCAGTTCAGTTCAGTTCAGTTCAGTTGCTCAGTAGTCTCTGACTCTTTGGCACCCCATGGACTGCAACACACCAGGCTTCCCTGTCCATCACCAACTACCAGAACTTGCTCAAACTCATGTCCATCAAGTCAATGATGCCATCCAACCATCTCATCCTCTGTCATCCCCTTCTCCTCCTGCCCTCAATCTTTCCCAGCATCAGGGTCTTTTTCCAAGGAATCAGTTCTTCACATCAGGTGGCCAAAGTATTGGAGTTTCAGCTTCAGCATCAGTCCTTCCAATGAATATTCAGGACTGATTTCTTTTAGGATGGATTGATTGGATCTCCTTGCAGTCCAAGGGACTCTCAAGAGTCTTCTCCAACACCACAGTTCAAAAGCATCAATTCTTTGGCACTCGGCTTTCATTATTGTCTAACTCTCACATCCAGGAATACGTGACTATTGGAAAAACCACAGCTTTGACTAGACGGACCCTTGTTGGTACACTGATGTCCCTCCTTTTTAATATGCTGGCTAGGTTGGTCATAGCTTTTCTCCCAAGGAGCAAGTGTCTTTTAATTTCAGACTTCCTACCCTACTGGCAATTAACTCTGAATTGGTCCAATTTCTCCTATCTCTGTTCCCACTTCTATTCTTGCAACTTCTCAGCTTAGAACTACTATTACTTTTAAAAGCTTATCATCAACAGTGTAGGAGGGCTCCCTTTTTCTCCACCCTCTTCAGTATTTATTATTTGTAGACTTTTTGATGAAGGCCATTCTGATGGGTGTGAGGTGGCACTTCATTGTGGTTTGATTTCCATTTCTCCAGTGGTTAGAGAGGTAAATTGGTGCAGCCGCTGTAGAGAGCAGCGTGGAGCTTTCTTAAAAAGTTAAAACCAGAGTTCCCATGTGATCCTGCAATCTCACTCCTGGCCATATGTCCAGAGAAAACCATGCTTCAAAAAGATACACACACACTGGTGTTCATTGCAGCATTATTTACAATAGCCAAGACATGGAAGCGACAACCTGAACAACCATGGACAGAGGAATGGACAAGAAAGATGCAGTTCAGGGCTTCCCTGGTGGCTTGGGGTAAAGACTCTGGCTGGCAATGCAGGAGGCATGGATTCAATCCCTGATCGGGAAGATCTCACACGCCATGGAGCAACGAAGCCTATTCACCACAACCCCTGAGACTGTGCTCCAGAGCCCAGGAGGTGCAGCTTCGGAACCCACAGACGGGAAGCCCATAGAGCCCAGGCTCTCCAGCAAGAGAAGCCACTGCAGGAGGAGCCGGCACAGCACAGCTGGAGAGCAGCCCCCAGTGGCCACAACCAGAGAAAAGCTCGTGAGGCAGTGAAGACCCAGCACAGCCAAAAATTAACAAAACTTAAATTTGAAAAAAGAAGAGATGTGGTACCTAGACATAGACAATGGAATACTACTCAGCCATCTGAAGAGAATGAAATAAAGATTATCATACTAAGTGAAGTCAGTCAGACAAATACCTATGACATCATTTAAATGTGGAACCTAAAAAAATAATACAAATGTACTTATATACAAAGCAGAAAATAGACCCACGGACATAGAAAACAAACTTATGGTTACAAAAGGGGAAAGGTGGAGGATAAATTAGGAGTTTGGGATTAATATATATGAACTAATACATACCAAGTAGGTAACCAACAAGAACCTACCTACTGCGCAAGGAGCTATACTCAAAACCCTGTAGTAACTTATAAAGGAAAACAATCTGAAGGATACTTTCCATTATAAGTTATCCAGTGAGATCTATCTCAACATCATTTATCAACGCAACAGTCCTTTCCCCATTGTATATTCTTGGTACATTTGTCATAGATTGTTGTTCAGCCATGAAGTCCTGTCTGACTCTGCCACCCCGTGGACTACAGCATGTGAGGCTCCTCTGTCCTTCACCATCTCCTGGAGTCTACTCAAACTCCTGTCCATTGAGTCAGTGATGCCCTCCAACCATCTCATCTTCTGCCATCCCCTTCTCCTCCCGCCCTCAATATTTCCCCGCATGAGGGTCTTTTCCAATCATTCAGCTGTTCTCATAAAGTGGCCAGAGGAGTGGAGCCTTAGCTTCAGCATCAGTCCTTCCAATGAATATTCAGGATTGTCATAGATTAATTGACTGTATAGGAGGGGGTTTATTTCAGGGCTCTCTGCACTTCTACCTTTTATATTTAGATTTTACTTTTTCATGATTTTTTTTCATGCACTGTGTCTTTGAATTTCTCTTCCATACATTTGATTTCTTTTGGGGACATTTTCTCAAATTTCTACATCTGTTAGATTCCTTCTGATTTTTAAAAGCATTTCTCTTTCATTTCCAGCATTGGCTGTTACTTCTGGGAAGTCTAATGCTACTGATTTCTGATACCTGTTTTTGGAGGTTTCTTGTTTTCCTTCCTCAGATATTTTAGGATCTATTATTCACCATAAGGTGTTGTTTTGTTTGTTTTCTTTTTAATGTTACTCTTTTAGTCACTTGTGAGGCCTCTTCATGTGGAAACAAATATTTTTCAGTTTGGGGAAATTTCCCTAAATCATGTCTCTGATGGTTTCTTTCCTCATTTAATTCTCAGTCTCTAGATCGCTCTCTCTCTTTTCTTCCCCCATCTCATTTTCTTCTTTATATGTGTGTGAGGGAAGGTGAAGATTACATTTGTTCTTATATTGAATTTCTTAATTCTCAAATTTTCTTTTATTTATTTTGCTTAAAATAAAACATTATATTTTTGGTCTCCTCTCTGAGTCTTCAACTTCATTTTCTACCTTACATTGATTATTCCTTCTAAAATATAATTGTATTAATAAGAATTTTTATTAATTGGTTAATTAATTTATTCTCAGGATTTCCATTTTTAATCATCTCATGTTGACACTTTATGATGGGAAACATGATCTGAGCCTATTAATTACCATTTTGTCCTATCCCTTACATTGTCTATGCTTAGTCTTTACAATATTGTAAAGTATTTAGCCTCCAATTAAAATAAATAAATTTATAATAAAAAAAAAGCTAAAAAAAAATAAAAGTAAGGACTTTTGTCCTTTCTTGGTGACCTAGTAAGTTCTTATCACAGACTAGTGAACTTCTATGCCTTTAAGATGCATCCCAAATATCACGAAATCTCTAAGTATCTTCTTACTACTTCAGTTAGACTTCATCACCCCTTCACCTTTCTCTCCTTGCATAGTTTTTAGAACTCCACTGTGGTTTTCGTCGATGTCATATTCCATGATGACTATTACCCAAGTGTCTCAGGAAACTCAGCTGCTCAAAATCAAGAACTATGTCAGAATTTATTTGTGTATCCTTTCTGGAGCAACTTCTCATAGCACGAACATTGGAGGGTCACTAAACGTGTTTGAATGCGGTCAGTCACCTCTCAGGTTTGTTCTGCACAGACATACTTTTATTACCCTTTGCTTTATCGCACTTTACAAATGCTTCGTTGTTTACACGCTGAAGGTTAGCGGCAAACCTGGCTCGTCAGGTGATGGCTTTCTTATTAAATTAATAAGGCATTTTTACTTAAGAAATTTACACTTTTAAAGACATAATGATTTGCACACTTAGTAGGCTATAGTACAGTATAAACAAGCTTTCATATGCACTGGGAAACCGAAAGAAAATGAACGTGACTCCCTTCACTAAGACATTCACTTTATGGCAGTGGTCTGGACCTGAAACTATGATATCTCCAAGATCTGCCCATGTAAATATATACTGTGCTGCATGTGCTAGGTTGCTTCTGCTACTGCTAAGTCGCTTCAGTCCTGTCCGACTCTATATGACCCCAGAGACGGCAGCCCACCAGGCTCCCCCGTCCCTGGGATTCTCCAGGCAAGAACACTGGAGTGGGTTGCCATTTCCTTCTCCAATGTGTGAAAGTGAAAAGTGAAAGTGAAGTCGCTCAGTCCTGTCCGACTCTTAGTGACCCCATGGACTGCAGCCCACCAGTTGTCCCCAACTCTGCAGCCCCATGGACTGTGGGCCACCAGGCTCCTCTGTCCATGGGATTCTCCAGGAAAGAATCCTGGAGTGAGTTGCCATATCCTTCTCCAGGGGATCTTCCCAACCCAGGGATCAAACCCACGTCTCTTTTGCTTTCTGCATTGGCAGGTGGGTTCTTTACCACTAGTGCCACCTGGGAAGCCACCTCAAGTAAAATATTGATTTGACGATGATGATAAAACAGATGATCCTTAACTTTATCACCCTGTTTTCTCATCCAAGTCACCCACCTTGAAGAACAAAAGTTGTGCTGTTCTCCCCAGCATCGGGCACTTGCCCCCGCCTGGGCGATAGCCACCAATCTCTTTGCGGTGTCCCTTTGCTTCTGTGTCTCCACATCATCAGGACTCACCTTGACAGGGCTCATGCCCCAGCGAGTTTGTCACTTGTCTTTCGAGCGCCTGATACACGGTAGGCTCCGTGCTGTGCTGTGCTTACTTGTGCAGTGGTGTCTGACTCTTTGCAACCCCGTGGACTGTAGCCCACCAAGCTCCTCTGTCCATGGGATTCTCCAGGCAAGAATATTGGAGTGGGTTCCCATGCCCTTCTCCAGGGGATCTTCCAGACCCAGGAACTGAACCAGTGTTTCCTGCATTGCAGGCAGATTTTTTTACCAGCTGAGCTACCAGGGAAGCCCATGGTAGGCTCTGGGGACATCCTAATGAAAGTGCTATTAACTGGAAGGAAGCAAATTTGTGGGTGCCTTTGTGGTCGGCCACAAACCCCTGCAGAGAGTGGAGCTAACTGCTCATGCTACACTGAGCCTGCAGCCTGGGGAGGTCTTCCTGCCATCAAACAGGAAGGTGAGGTTTCCCTGGGGCAAACTCAGAGAGGCACTCGGGTAGGAGGGAACAGCAGGAATCTCAAGGATACTCAGCATCGCCCTTGGAGGCTCTTGGGTAGACATTGTAGTCTTGGAGAGAAACGTTTGGGTCTAAGACCTGTCTCCCTGATTTTCTTACTTCACCTAAAATTAACTTCACACTCTACCTGCTGTGTTTTAAGATAAGAAGTGGGGTTGCTTTGAAGCAGCTAATAAAAAACAGTGACCCAGAAGAATTAATGGGAGGGGTGTTTTTCCCATCAGACTTGTGCAAAAATGAACACGTGATTAAATTTCATTTGAGTGCGTGTTTAGCAATTCCACTTTATCTGACTAAACAGCTATTATCCTTGTAGTACGATATAGAAGCCAAATCATTCAATGCATCATGAATTTTACAGGGTCTCTGTGAAGTGATTTTATTACTGAACAGGCATTTAAAACATGGGTGACTTCTTTTTCCACGAGAATCTGTGTTTTTAATAAATGAAGCATTAATGCATGTGAAATAGTTCATTTTTATACAAATGCAAATAACCTTCCAAATAAGTAAAATTTACCAATGAAGAGCATTTTGGGGGGATATTATTACAAAAGAGAGGTTTTTACCTTTTTTTCCATTGTGTGTAACTCCTCAGCACTGGGCTTATTACAGAGAGCTAAGCAAATATTCTATTCCAATTTCAGTAAAACAGTCATAGTTCAGTGATCAAAATAGTCATATTTCAACAATAATTCTTAATGAATGACTGACTCAAAGAGTATCATTAATTTGTTAATTTGTAAGTAAAACTGGTGTTTATATCTTTAAAAATCATACCATCATTAAAGAAAATATAAAGATTACCAAAGACATACAGCTGTGGGTTCATAATAAATGAAATGTGGAAATTCTTCATTTTTTATAATTCACTTGATAAAAATTGTCTTCAAAAATATTTTAAAAATTAAGATTTAAAATTCTTAGACTTAAATAGTTCTGACCTCAATCAACTGTGACCTAAAGTATCAGAAGAAATACATCCCTATACACCCTCCTGGGAAGTGCAGCTCCTCTCAGCTGGCAGCCTGGGTCTCAGTCCAATCTGCCGTTCTAGCCCTTGCTTTGTAAGATCTAGAAAATGTTTTGATAAAGCTTATTTAAAATAGAAAACCAGCAAAGACATACAGCATATCACAGGCAACTCTGCTCAATACTTGGTAATAACCTAAATGGAAAAATAATTTAAAAAATAGATCATATATGTGTGTAACTGAAACACTTTGTTGTATACCTGAAACATTGTTAATCAACTACGCTCCAATATGAAATAAAATTAAAATCTAAAAACCAAATACCAATAAGCAAAACTTTTGCCAGATTGGGACTTTCCTGGTCATCCAGTGGTTGAGATTTCTCCCTCCAATTCAGGGAGTGTAGGTTTGATCCCGGGTCAGGGAGCAAAGATCTCACATGCCTCACAGCCAAAAAATCCAAAAACATCAAAAAGAAGCAAAATTGTAACACATTCAATAAAGACTTTAAAAATGGTCCACATTAAAAAGAAAAAAAAAAAAAAAAAAGCTTAAAACAACAACATAAAAAGCTCTTGTCAACCAGATAAACATGAAAAAAGAGACATCATGTAATGCTAAAAAATAAATAAATAAATAAAATCCCTTATAAACAAATGCAATATATATGAATTCAGTGGGATTTCTATGCTAGGGTGAGAAAACCAGACAAATAAGGCATGCAACTACTCTATATGTTTTTTTAATCACTCTAAGAGGAATGTTAATTTATTAGTAAAACAAAATATCAAAATATTCAGTGTTTAAATTTGGACTTCCCCAGACCTTTTTTTTTAAAATCATTAACTTATTTTTAAGCTCCAACTTATTTCTTTGGTGAAGACTAAATTACTACTTTAAAAGTAATTTTAAAAATTAATTCTACAGAAATAATTACTTCTCTGAGTAAAAGAAAAAAAAAGTCTGTGGAGACTCCATTTTCAATTAGGATACTTTTTCAACCAAAATATATATTTCTTTTCTGAGTGAGTGGTGAATAAAAACAAATTTAATAAAATATATGCTTTGTTTTTACTGATTTGTGCTCATATTTTCTTATTAGCTAATGCTGAACGTTAAATCTCATGGGAATGATTTGTCTTCTGGATATTTTTTGACACTGGAGTGTTTTTGCATGGATGTGCTTGAATGCTTTTCCTCACTTTTTTGTGCCAAGTAGAAAGACCAGCTGCTGCTGCTAAGTCTTTGCAGTCGTGTCCGACTCTGTGCAACTCCATAGACGGAAGCCCATCAGGCTCCCCAGTCCCTGGGATTCTCCAGCCAAGAACACTGGAGTGGGTTGCCATTTCCTTCTCCAATGCATGAAAATGAAAAGTGAAAGTGAAGTCACTCAGTTGTGCCCGACCCTTAGCAACCCCATGGACTGCAGCCCACCAGGCTCCTCCGTCCATGGGATTTTTCCAGGCAAGAAAGAGTACTGGAGTGGGGTGCCATTGCCTTCTCCCAGAATGGCCAGCAGGTTGTGCTAAAACCTTTGCAATGGTCTTACTCTGCTTGCGACTAGGGCGGAGAGGGGTGGACAGCTTCTAAATGCTATAACTTTATATGGGCTTCCCTGGTGGCTTGGATGGTAAAGAATCTGCTTGCAATGAGGTCCCTGGGGTCTGGAAGATCCCCTGGAGAAGGGACTGGTAATCTACTCCAGTAGTCTTGCTTGGAGAATCCCATGGACAGAGGAGCTTGGTGGGTTACAGATCATGAGATTACAGAGTCAGACACGACCGAGCGATTGACACACTTCGGTGTTATGTCAGTAAATGCAGTGGCGTATTCAGACAGGCCTGCTCTCCAAGTTTTCACGTGCATGCTGGCATTGTGTTGGTAGGCTCACTCATTCTTAGGAATAGTACTGATGGGTCAGTCATCATATTCTTTCTGTGGAGAAGGGTATTTTTCTAGACCGTGTTCCAAACAATCTTTCCAAAGTGGTCCAGCCTGATGTCTCCACTCAACCCTTTCAGAAACCTACTGGTCTCTTACTTCAGATATCAAGAACCCCTGGGAAGGGGTTCGCTTTGGGATCAGAGCTTCCAGAAGCAGATCCCAAGCCTCTAATCTTTGCAGCATCTTCCTCTATCTAAAACACATGGACACCAGCTCCTCCTGGGCAGAAAACATAAAAGGAGGCCCGGGTTGGTCAGTTTTCTTTGCTACAAATTCGAACAATGTTGTAAAGACCCTGTCTCTGAATCTCAGTTACAGAAACACTCGCACAGAAGCCCTTCTGTGCAATGCTTTTGGGCTCCTTGGAAGACAGAGGAAGGTCTTTTCTGCGGACCTCAGTGACTCCTTCATTAGACCTTTGCTGCTAAGTCGCTTCAGTCGTGTCTGACTCTGTGCCCCCCCCCCCCGCCCCCAAGGACGGCAGCCCACCAGGCTCCTCCGTCCCTGGGATTCTCCAGGCAAGAATACTGGAGTGGGTTGCAATTTCCTTCTCGTTAGACCTTTATCAGGTGGTAAATTAAATGCAAGTAAGTTTAGGTACTTCAATATACTCCTTGATCATCTTTGGAAACAAAAGAATTTGTAATTGAGCCAAAGTAAGTAATCTGCGCGTCCCAGGTGGCACTAGTGTTAAAGAACTCTCCTGCCAATGCAGAGACACAGGAGAGAGAGGAGTTCAGTCCCTGGGTCAGGAAGATTCCCTGGAGGAGGAAACGGCAACCCTCTCCCGTATTCTCGTCTAGAGAATCCCATGGACAGAGCAGCCTGGCAGGCTACAGTCCATGGGGTCACAAAGAGTCGGACACAACTGAGCACACACGCGCGCACGCACACACACACACACACACATAATATGATGGCAAGCAAGCAACATGTTTCATAAAGATAATTTAGAAAGTACAGTTTCTATTTTTTTTTAATTGGGGTAAAGTTGCTTTACACTGTTGGCTTCTGCTGTACAAAAAAGTCATCAGCTGTATGTATACACATGCCCCCTCCCTCTTGGACCCCCCCGCCCACCTCCCCCTCCCACTCCTCCAGATCATCAGAGAACGCTGGGCTGAGCTCTCTGTGCTACACAGCAGCTTCCCACTATTTTACACATAAAAGTTAAAGTGTTGGTCACTCAGTTGTGTCCAAATCTTTGTGACCCTATGGAGTGTAGCCCACCAGGCTCCTCTGTCCATGGGATTTCCCAGGCAAATATACTGGAGTGGGTGGCCATTCCCTTCAGGGATCTTCCTGACCCAGGGATCGAACCCGGGTCTCCCCCGCGGCAGGCAGCTTCCTTACTTCCTGAGCCGCCGGGGAGGCCCGTTTTGCGCAGGGCAGTGTCCATGGGTCAGTGACCCTCTCCAGTCTGTCCCAGCCTCTCCTTCCCCATGTGTCTGTAAGTCCACCTGCATCTGTTTCTACCCAGAAAATTGGTTCATCTGTACCATTCTTCCAGGTTACACATATATGTTGTTTTCAGAAAAACATGGGTGCATAAACCTGTTTATTTTAATCATAAAAAGTCTGAAATGCTATGGAAGCTCTTAGAACAGTATTTCCTTCCCGGGAATGGTTTTTGTCTCCTCAGTTGTGGTCTTGATTTCGTACATTCCTTCCCTTGGGCCCGAGCTTATCTCTGCAGGTCTGATCATCTTTGGAGGTTATGCCTCTAAAAACGCTGGCCTCGAGATCTTCCCAGAACTGCTCAAGAGCTGGAGTCTGCAAAGTCACATACCTTCAGAGGTTAGGAAAATAACAAGAAGGAATGGAAAAGCTTGATAAAATATTAAGGGTGGCAGCTTCAAAAACATGGAAAATGCATACCCCTAAAAGCACTCACATTCAATTATTTTTAGAGTGTGGCTCTGGCCTGAGTAAACACGCCGGCAGCCTGAGCCTGACGACACCCCAGTGCTCAGTTCACCGGTCCTGTCTCCGTCCCAGAGAACTGCTGCGACCCATCTGCAAGGGCACTCTTCACTTCATCTTCTGTTTCTTCACATTTATATACTGTAATTTCACCGCTGAAGAGGAAGAGGAGGAGGAAGACCTAGAGGAGGAGGAGAAGAGGGGCAAGGAGTCTTTGTTCTACTCAGGGAAACAACAGCCTCTTTCCCCCTGCTGCACTTTACACTTGAAGCGCTGCCCTGCTCTCCGCTGGGCTCAGTTCCTGCGCACGATCATCTTCAGGGCTCTTACTGAATTCTGACGTGTGTTCTCACCCACTGCTTTCACTCTGTGGTCACCAGCCTCGAAGGGTGACCATCTCAGAAGATCACAAAGCATCCCTTAAAGGCAAAGCTCCCCAACCAGCTGAGCCGGACACCTAGGCATGCCTCCCACTGTCCTCACGGGGTCCTCAAGCCACACAGCCTTGAAGCTGGCTGCCCGTGACGGGGCAGCCTCCCGTGTGGGTGACAATGTCTTCGGTTTACTAGCTGTCCCAGACACCCTCTCACACTTTCATTCACTCTGGACTCACGAGATGAACACCCCGGGAAGCACGGCCCGGCCAGGGACGTCCTCAGTCACGGCGTCACTTATCATGTGGGTCGAGGGTCTGTGGTCTGCCGAGCATCTTCACAGCATCCAACCTTCTGTCCTAGTGACCTGTGCTCACTTCAGATTCACGGTGGCACATCTGTGGCCTCAGATGTATGGATACCAAGGAGGCAGACCCTGTGTTTTTCAGCATCTGGCCTCCTCCTCCGTGTTCTGAGTAAACGACCCTCAAACCTGGTGGGAGGAGGTTGCCTCCGGGAGGACCATGCCCCTGAGAGGGAGCCCGTTGTCCCAAATGGTCTATTTTCTTCTTTGGCCAGCATCCTCCCTGATGACCTTGCTTTTTCTGTGTGCCAGGTCGCTTCAGCCATGTTCAACTCTTTAGGACCCCATGGACTGTAGTCTGCCAGGCTCCTCTGTCCGTGGGATTCTCCAGGCAAGAATGCTGGAATGCGTTGCCGTGCCCCTCCTCCGGGGGATCTTTCTGACCCAGGGATCGCACCTGTGTCTCTTACATCTCCTGTACCGGCAGGCGGGTTCTTTACTGCTAGCGTCACCCGGGATGGGTGTTTTTTTACACAGTTTCTTTTCTCTTTTTTAACTGCTGCTTTTCTAGGAGAAGGGAGTTCTTTTAACCAAACGTTAAGTACTGTGAGTTTTCCTTGATGTTCTTTTCATGACCGCCACTTGGGGCCCACTGGTTTCCCAGCTTGAATTTTGGACCCTTCACTGTCTCTGCATTTGTAACCCTGAATGTAGGGTTGCATTTGCCCACCTGAATCGTCCCTGCTTTCCACTCAGATAACTGTCCACTGCCTTTGTATTGATCATACACGTTAACATTTCACGGTTTAGACCTCCAACTGTCTTTCGTCCTCAGTTCTTGCTTTAAGGTTTTACTCTTGCCTTGGCTCCCTGGGGTGTCCCACTCTGGCCTATGTGACACTATCTTACAGAGCAGTCCCTGCTCCTCTCCGGTTTTCCAGGAAGTCTCAACATCTGCCTTGAACTCGACTTAGGTCCTTCCAAAAATTTATTCCCAGAGTATTTCAATAAGCGCCTATAGAGGATGTCTGCTTGGTCTCCAGTGTGAATTCTCTCCTGAGAAACTGCACTGTGTCTAAATGTAAAGTGTCAAACCCAGCTTTCATTTCCAGCCAACTCCCTCCCCACCTCAAGTGTTAGGAACCAGGAGTAGCTTGACTCCTGCATACCCTTTTGTCTCTGCAGGGAGTTTTGCAGGGCTAAGGAGCATCTCCCTGCTTATTGAGTGTCATTTATATTAATAACAGGCTTCCCAGGTGGCGCAAGTGATAAAAAACACTCCTACCAATGCAGGAGGCACATGAGATGTGGGTTCAATCCCTGGGTTGGGAAGATCCCCTGGAGGTGGAAATGGCAACCTACTCTGGTATTCTTTCTTGGAAAATTCCATGGACAGAGAGCCTGGTGGGGCCACAGAGAGTCTAATACGACTGAGTCCATTTATATTAATGTACCTTGTGGTGGGGAATCAGGCAAGAGGCATGAAATTCATTGTCATGTAAAGTATAAGAGGATTCTACCTTATTATAGGTATGCATTTTAAGAGAGGGCCAAAAGATTCAGTTTCCTTCCAAAAGTATTGTATAGGGAAAAAAAATGGAGGCAAAGTATCTTACATGTTTCATTATAGATTTTTTATTAATTACTCTATTGACTTTTTCCTCTTACGTGTTCAAGTCTTCTCTATCTGTATTACTGCTGTGCACAGCTGTTGATTCCTAGGGCAATTGTTGACTTTACCTCTCACCTTTGGCTAAAAATATAAATAAATGAAGCATTGCTTAAGTCCTCAGATAGATCTTTCTTTTATCTTAAGTAGTGCATTAACTTGCTTTTTCCCCCAAAAGAAACCCAGCAAAGAGAACCAGAAGAGGTGAAAATAAGCCCATTGTTTTCTTCTGCTTTCAGAACGCAAAGTAATTAATTAGATTAAATCAAGCTCTACATATTAATCTAACAAATGAAATATACTGTGTGCAGCAGAGGCTTAGACATCTGCCCTGCACAAAGTTTATTTAAGGTTCTTTGGCAGCAAATCACCCTGGACGAGGCAGCTTCTTGGATGCTGTCTACTTGCAATTTGACACCTAATGGTTTTCCTCTTGGCTGAGAAACTCCATAAACAGAAGTGAGCTGGAGACCACGTGACCCCAGCAGCTCCGCTTCCTGGGAGGGAGGGGCAGGCAGGGCGGTGGACGGAGGCTGCGCTTGGCTGCTGCCCTAAGATGTGTCTAGCGAGGAAAACATCCTCTCTGTGAAGCCTGGGGCCACGTCCTCAAGAGCCCGGGCATCAGCCTGCCCTCTGAGGGCAGGGCGCGCCTTCCACTCCATCCTGGGTGAGGAGGCTACTTTCAGATAGCCCTTTTTGTGCCAAGGCAGGATGCAGGGCTAGTAAAGCCTTTAGAGCAGAGTGTCTGAGCTTTGTTCTGTCAACATGGCTTTTAGCTTCCATTTTTTTCATCTCTAAAATTGGAATAATATTTTTAAATGACTGTTTATTTAAGGCAATAACACAAGCACTGTGCTAAGTATATTGTGCTCACTCACTTCAGTGTGTCTGACTCTTTGCGACCTCATGGACTGTAGCCCACCAGGCTCCTCTGTCCATGGGGTTCTCCAGGCAAGAATACTGGAGTGGGTGGCCATTTCCTTCTCCAGGGATCTTCCTGATCCAGGGATTGAAAAATCCACGCCTCTTACATCTCCTGCATTGACAGGTGGGTTCTTTATGACTAGCGCCACTTGGGAAGTCTGCTAAGCGTACTAGGTTTTCTCACTTAATCCTAAATGAAAGGCAAACTAGCATTAGAGTTTGATGGTGGGTCCGTGTTCTGACCTCTCTCAGCCCCAGTTTTCTCATCTGTAACCCGCAAATCATGAGAGTTCTTATCTCCTGAAGGTCGTTGGGAAGATTACTCAAGATGATGTGCAAGAAAATTGCTAGAGTGACTGACACATCATCAGAACTCAGTGGAAGATGACTATTAACCATTTTCAAAAGGTAGCTATTATCCTCTTTACAGATGTGGAAACTGGTACCAATAACAGTTGCTAGCCAGCAGAGCTGCAATTCACACTTAGGTCAACTGACTTCGAAAACCTAGCTCAAACCACCCAGCTAGGAAAAATTGCTGTTGCCTGAACTGGCTCATCCCTTTTGCCTCTCTGCATGCCCTTGCCTTCACTGTCCTACCCCCCGATGTCTATGAATCATCTTAACACTCAGCTCTGTTCTCCTGGTTCCCAGACTGATCCTGACTTGAGGGAGGAAGTTCCAAACCAGACTCAGCCTCTCCATCCTTTGAGGCTAAAGACTGAGTCACTCTTCCTGTTACTGTGAATTCAGGACAAAGCGTCCCAGTGCTAACCACAGAGTCCGGTCTACTCACTAAGGAAACCCCCGCAGTGGTCTCACAAGGAGAGGAAGGCCTGCGGTGCTGACTGAGGCCTTCGTCCCACTCCCTGGCTGGTCTCCCCACCTTTCTGTCCAGCCCTGCCCCCTCCGAAGCTCACAAAACCAGGCTCAGCTTGCTGTTGACCTAAGAACACTGTGATCGCCACTTTAAACACAACCCCTCTAATATACATTATATTCTCCAAGGTAGCTATTTGTATTTCAAATTTAAATTGAGGAAATAAACTTACAATGTTTACATAGTGTACCCAGGGTCACACTACCATTAGCATCTATAAAAGTCACAATTGTTTGTATTTTTTTCTTTACTGATATATCTAACCCACCTAGAGCATGGTTTCTGCCCCTCAGTGCTAGTCTATGTTCTCGTGCAAAGTGGGAAGAGAGAAAGAGATTGCTATTGCCTTTTTTTTGCCTTTGTGTGTCTCTTTATTTTTAAAAATTTATATTGGAGTATAGCAGCTTTATAATGTGCTAGTCTCTACTGTACAGAAAAGTGAATCAGCTGTACACACACACACACATATATCCCCTCCTTCCTGGATTTCCTCTCCATTCAGGTCACCGCAGAGCACTGAGTAGATCTCCCTGCGCTACGCAGTAGGTTCTCACTGCTCATCTATTTTATGCATAATGTTCTGTTGTTGTTCTGTTGCCCAGTTCTGTCCGACTCTTTGCGGGCCCATGGACTGCAGCACCCCAGGCCTCCCTGGACAGGTTCTTATCCATTGCGTTGGTAATGGCATCCAGTCATCTCATCCTCTGATGTCCTCTTCTCCTTCTGCCCTCAATTTTCCCCCTCACCAGGGACTTTTCCAATGAGTAAGCTGCTCTCATCAGATGACCAAAATACAGGAGTTTCAGTTTCAGCATCAGTCCTTCGGAGGAATATATCAGTAGTATATATGTATCAATCCCAATTTCCCAATTCATCCCCCATTTTCCCTTGCTATTCATAGGTTTGTCTCTACCTCTGTGTCTCTATTTCTTCTTTGTAAATAAGATCTATACCAGCTTTTTTTTCAGATTACATATATATGCATTAATACACACTATTTTTTTTTCTCTTTTTGACTTCAATCTGTGTGACAGTCTCTAGGTGTGTCTACATCTCTACAAATGACCCAACAGCATTCCTTTTAACGGCATAACACAGAAGTAGCACCCATCTGCTGCCAGCATCTCATTGTCTCCTCTCTCATCCCATCAGGCAGAACTTAGCTATATGGCCACATCTAGCTTCAAGGAAGCCTGGGATGTGTGGTCTGTCTTTTGTGCCCACGTAAAAATCAGGGCTTGTGATGGTTCATTTTATGTGTCAACTTAACCAGGCTAAGGGGCACCCGGACAGCTGGCAGCACATAATGTCTAGGGGTGTCTATGAGGGTGTTTCTACAAGAGATGGGCCATTGGTTCGGTAGACTGAAGCTTCCCTCACCTGTGGGCTCTTCTCTCACCAACGTGGATGGCGTCACCCAATGCATGGAGGCCCACATAGAACCAAAAGTGAAGGAAGGGTGACTTCTTTCCTCTCCTTAAGCTGGGAGGTCCATCTTTTCCTGCCCTCAGATATCAGGACTCCTTGACTCAGACCCAGTTACACTAGCAGCCTTCCTGGGTCACCAGCCTGCAGACGGCAGACTGTAGGGCATCCTGGGCTCCGAAACACTGTGAAGCAGTTCCTCCAATAAATCTCATCTTATATCTCTCTGTGTATCCGATTGGTTCCGTTTCTCTGGAGTAATACAGTAACCCTGACTAATACAGGAATTCTATTGTTGTAGAAAAACCAAAATAGACACTGGGAACCACTAGCAATTTCCACCACAGCACTTTAGAGTTTTGTCATGAGTCTCAAGGGCTGTGTAAATGGGAGAGTGTTTGGTGAACCCTAAAGGGGAAGAAAAACCCACGCTGGGCTAAGCCTGGCTGCAGACTTCTTCTAAAGAAACTCTTACGCCACAAATCCTACAATTCTTACCAACTCATAAGTCAGGAAGATGGCGCAATCCCACCTCAAGTTTCCCCATGACGGGGGCTCGAGGTAGGGCTGGGGTTGTGTTTGGGGTTTGGGTTAAGGTTAAGGTGAGGGTTATTGTTGGGTTAGGTTTAGAGACAGGGTTAGGGTTAGGGTTAGGGTAGAGACAGGGTTCAGTTTAGGGGCTAGAGATAGAGTTAGCTTGGTTTCAGTGGGGAGTCACAGCTGAGGCCTGAGTGCAGGCACAATGATGACTAGGATTCAGAACATCCGAGGCTTCACCATTAGCTGGACAGCAGGTCATTTGATTTTCACACATGCTGTCTTTCCTAGGACGGGCTCAGAAGGCCCCTCATGTCCTTGCGTGTCCCACCAGACAAGTGAGTCTGCTGATGGCCCAGTTGACATCAAAGCACCTCGGACGTGGGCACTGGGACAGTCTTGTGTTGCCGCATCTGCCCATCTGCTCTTGACTTTTCTTATCTCCGAAAGAAGGAGAGAGACCTCCAGGATCTCCAGCATTCCATCGAAGCAAGATCTCGCTGTAAGTCTGGGGTTCCAGAGTCTCTGAAGAAGACCGTTGGGGATGGGAGCAGTGCCCACGGCTCCCTCTGTGGTTCTGAATGGTGCCCCATGACTCTGCTCCCAGTCACCGCCCGGCTGGCGCTCCGGTTCAGCCGAGGTCCGGGTGTGGCAGGCCAGCCCGCTGCCCTGACCGAGGTATACCCAGGGAGACGCGGGTGCTGTTTACACAGGCCGGGAGCTGGGGCCTGCCTCGCCCTGGCCCGAGCCTCTTACTGCTCTGCGAACTGGAATTCCCCAAATTTTCCCCCAAATTAAAAGAACTAACAAACTGTATTGCAAAAACAAACAGAGTTTGTTTTTCTTTTAACAAATAAAAACTAATTTATGCTCCAGCTTTGTTGCCTTGAATCAACCCGACCGCACAATTTCGCTGCCAATAACTTTTCTGTATTAACTTCTCAAGTTCGTCAAGCTTAGCCCTTGCTGGAAAAAGTATAGGGTTTGCAAGCCACTAATTGGCCTAAAATGCTCCTCTATTTTATATAAACACACAGCATAGTATCAAAAATAGAGTTGCATTCATTAGCCTAAAATCCAGCTTCCCACGTGGAAGCTTCTTTTTTTATGCCCCTCAAGATTTAGGTCTGCGTCTGGAGTTAAAGGGAAACTTGTTTTTCAAACATGTACTCTGTAATTTCACATTAAAAAAAAAAAAGATGGCTTTGATTTCTATTTTTGCCTATTAATGTATTTTATAAGCAGTGAAGCTGAAAACGAAAATCTTTCCCTCAGCTCTTTGGGGCTGATATTATTAGGAGAGTAAATCTGAAACTATGCAAAAAACAAAGTAATAACAAGACAACAACAATGACAATAAGAAAAGAGAAATAGACGGGATCCTGTGGATCCTGCCACAGATGGGTGATTAAATCCCGTCGCCTTCTGCAAGCCCTGGTCTGCAATCCTCTGTGATTCTCCCGCTCCACGCCTCACCAGCCTCCGCAGAAAACGCTTCCTTCGTCTTCAGGAAGAGCAAGACGAGCCTGTGCGTCCCCTTGGCCAGCTTCTCCTGCACCCAGGGTGCCTGTGTGTCTTCCTCTGGGCCTCCTTCGTCCTTTGCATCTGCTGCTTCTCCCTCTTCTTTTGCAGGAACCCCGTCTGCGCCCGTCTGTGTTCTCGGTTCCACAGCCTCACACTCCCTCCTCAATCACCAGCCTCTACTTCAAATTCTTTGTTTATTTTACCTGTTTCTCTTTGGCTGGGTCTCTGTTGCTGCACACGGACTTTCTCCGGGCTTCTCACTTCTCTTGCGGTGGAGCGCGGGCTCTCGGGCGCGCCGGCTTCTCACTTCTCTTGCGGTGGAGCGCGGGCGCGCGGGCGCGCGGGCTTCAGCAGGTGCCGCCCTCAGGCTCTGTAGTCGCGGCTCGTGGACGCTAGAGCACAGGCTTATGACCCATGGGCTTAGCTTCCCACGGCATGTGGGCTCTTCCCGGACCAGGGATTGAACCCATGTCCCCTGCATTGGCAGCTGGATTCTTTACCATTGAACCACCAGAGAAATCCTGCTTCAAATTCTTCTGTTGATCATTCTGATTAACAAATACATTTCCCCCATTCTAAAAGCAATGGTCTATTTTGCCATTCCCCCAGGTGGTCCCATCATAGCTGCCTCTGCATTAACTTCGAATTCTCAAGAGTTGTGTACATCATCTTTCGCACTGCCTCAGTCCACGCTCAGTTTTCAAATCTTTGACGTGTAATGTTTATTCTCAAACAGATACCTAGTCTTTTCAAATTTAGTGATAAACTCTGCATCATCCAATTTAGCGATTCCTTCCAGTCCTCACGAGACTTGACTTCTGTAGTAGGTGATGCTACCCACACTGGCCATCTCAGTCGTCCACTAAGCTGGGACCACAGATGTGGTCAGCCCACTGCCCCTTCCTCAGTATCCTGCCCTGGCATCGACCCTCGGATCGAGGACACTAATTTCCCCAAAAGGTTCTGTTCTGTTAGGTCTGTTTCTAATTATAGGATAATGACTCCATTTTTTACCACATTCAGTCATAGAGTGAATTTCTCCTTAGCTTCCTGTACAATATAGTTTTACTCAGCACCATATATTTTGGTGAACAGAAGTTCTTACTTTTTTATTTATTTGCTTATTTTTTATTTTATATCGGAGTACAGTCGATTAACAATGTTGTGATGGTTTCAGGTGTACAGCAGTGAGTCAGCCATACCTATGAAGAAATGCATGCATTTTTCCTTTGTGGATGGTGCTATTCATGTCTTGTTTATATAGCTAGATACTAGACCAAAAACAGATGGCATCAGTGCCTCCTTGGAGGGGCCAAACTCACATTTTAATTCACTCCTGGAAACTCTCATCGGGTCCCCATAAATGAAACTGAAAATCGCCCAGGGTCCTGGGATCAAGGCTTCTGGGTTGCCTTTGATCCCTTCTTGGGGCCTGTGATCACACAGACTGATTGATTCTGTTTTCCAGGGGGCCTGGCAAGTGTCCATTATTTTGATACCTGAGGCCAAGGCCTTGGTGGAAGCCCTTCCCACCTCTTGACCAGATTATTTTAATGCAACCTCAGAGTCTCCCAGACTCCAGTGCTCTCATCTTTGGTTTATCCAACACCCTGCTGTCAAATCACTTTCTTGTAATACATCTCCGGTGGCAGCACTGGCTTTCTGGGACCCTCCATGCCTCTCAAGGAAAGGTCAGCCTCCCTTGCTGGCCTGAGACCTCGCTCAGCCCTGTCACCTGCAGGCTGCCCTACGCAGGAGCTGCCCCGCGTAACGCCCTGTGCTCCCTGCCGGCCACTCTTCTGCCCCTGGAGCCTAGTTTAGCTCCTCCTGCTTGGGAGGCCTTGACCCTGGAGGTGGCGCTGCAGCAGCTTGCTGCCCTGTTGAGTCTCAACTCAAATGCTATCCACTCTGAGAATCGCTTCTGTGTCCCTGTTTTCCTCCTCCTTTTGGGTTTATCCCTCTTGGAAGGATTTCTTTCTCAACTTACACCTCACTCAAGATTTTATCTTCCAGCTCAGTTATTTGAGAGGCAAGTTTCTTTGGGAGGCAAGTGAGTTCTTTATATCTAGAATAAAATAATGGAATGATAAGAATAAATTAATGGAATAAAGAGGGGAAAGAACTGCGGGGGGGGGGGTGGGGAGGAAGAAAAGAGGAAATAAGACGTGGGGAGGAGGAGAGATGAGAGGACTGTGGGGAGAAGGACCACAGCAATGGAGGGATCAGCAGAGACACCAGGACCCAGAACCTCTGATACACCGTTAAACTTGGGTTAACCTCGGGTTAACCTCTGATAACCGTCTCACATCCCAACCTTCTCATATCCTCAATTTGACAGAGTATAGCAGCACACCCAGAACAGACCAATAGAACTTGTGGGCACGCAGGGAACAAAATTCAAGGTGGTCCTGGCAATGCAGACCAGGGGGAAAGAATAAAGAGGCAGCAGATGAGCAATAAGGGGAAAAGAATGAAATCCCATTTCCATCTCAAGTCATACACACACGCTAGTTCCCCTAAGTTTAGGGATTTAAAAGTTAAAGGAAAAAACTTAAATGTTTAAAGAAATAGGACAGTGATTTTCCTATGAAAGAGGAGGATTCTGTCAACCAGATACAAATAGCAGCACCCATAAAGGAAAAAAAAAATCATACATTTCATTACTTTAAAAGTAAGAATGCCTGTTCACTGAAATATACTGTGTTAAGAGTGAAAAGACAAGTCACAAACTTGGAGTGTATACCTGTAACATATATGAACAATGTAGAATTAATATGAAAATACACACACTTACAAACACACCTGATTCATACATTCTATAAAAAAAATAATTAAAAAGTTGGACAGGTTGTATTTAGTAGTGAATAGAAAACAGATGGCTGGTAAACATGGGAAGAGATATTTAGCGCCCTGAAAGCAGCATGGAGCCCTGCTTGGATGAAGCACTCCCACCTGTCTGGGTTAGAAGGTCCTTCAGTCCCTTGCTGACTCACCCTGCTCCACCCAGTTCTCTCCCTTTGGAAAACTTGCCTCATCAGGGATTCCTTTGCTCTGAAGTATCCTTGGCTCTGGTTCTCACTCCCAGCATCTCCATCTAGGGTACCAGGGACAGCAAATGGCATGACAGATGGTCATCTGACAGTTGTCAGGACAGAGCGTGATGGTGCTGCCTGGGTTTCAAGCTCAGCCCCCGTCACCAGCCTCACTCGGTCACTTTTAGATAGTAACTCACCTCTCTAGGTCTGAGTCATCTCATTTGTAAAACATCAATAATAAACAAACTTAGTTTTATGTGTGGTATGAGGATTGAGTTAATACATATATAGAGCCCACAGCACAGGATCTGGCACATTGTAAGCTTTCAACGTCCTACATGTCTGCTAAGTCGTTTCAGTCATGTGTGACTCTTGGGACCCCACGGACTGTAGCCCACCAGGCTCCTCTGTCCATGGAATTCTCCAGGCAAGAGTACTGGAGTGGGTTGCCATGCCCTCCTCCAGGGGATCTTCCTGATCCCGGGACCGAACCTGAGTCTTTTATGTTTCCTGCACTGACAGGTGTTTTCCTTACCGCTAGTGCCACCTGGAAAGCCCAAGCTTTCAAGAAATGTGAGCTATTAATCTTATTTTCCTTATTAGACATTGGAGCAGAACTAGAACACTAGTAATAAGACTAAAGCAAAAACAAACAACAAAAAACTTGCCCTCATGGCTAAAGAGATTATTCATTTTATTATTCAATCAAGATTTTTCTTTTTCTTTGACATGCAAGATTTCGACCTCTTCTGGATCCATGTAATCTGAATTGGAATGTCACTGCAACGTGCTAGCAGCCTTCTGGTTATCTGCAGAGAATTTCCCATTCAGTTTATTTCCTTATTGTATGTAACTGATTTACCTTCTGAACTGAATCTTCAGAAGCCTGCCCTGTTAATTATCAAGCCTGGGAATGGCCTATTTGAATGGCCCTGCCTCTCTGTGTTTTTGCCCCTCACATCCCTACAGCCTGCACTTTCATTGGAGTAGGTTTTATGTTAATAACCAGTTCAGTTCAGTTTAGTCACTCAGTCGTGTCCAACCCCATGGACTGCAGGACACCAGGCTTCTCTGTCCATCACCACTCCCAAAGCTTGCTCAAACTCATGTCCATCACGTCAGTGATGACATCCAACCATGTCATCCTCTGTTGCCCCTTATCCCACCTTCAGTCTTTTCCAGCATCAGGGTCTATTCAGATGAGTCAGTTCTTTGCATCAGGTGGCCAAAGTATTGGAATTTCAGTTTCAGCATCAATCCTTCCAATGAATATTCAGGACTGATTTCCTTTAGGATGGACTGGTTGGATCTCCTTGCTATCCAAGAGTCTCTCAAGAATCTCCTCCAACACCACAGTCCAAAAACATAAATTCTTCAGCAGTTAGCTTTCTTTATAGTCCAACTCTCACATTCATACATGATTACTGGAAAAACCATAGCTTTGACTAGACGTACCTTTGGTGGCTAAGTAATGTCTCTGCTTTTTAATATGCTGTGTAGGTTGGTCATAGCTTTTCTTCCAAGAGCAAGCGTCTTTTAATTTCATGGCTGAAGTCACCATCTGCAGTGATTTTGGAGCCCCCCAAAATAAAGTCTCTTACATATTAATACTATCCTGCCTTTTTCATGGAGGAATCGATACGCCCTTGAGGTAGACACCAAGATGTGGTGACACTAAGCTTGTAGCACTATGAAACCCCACTTTCTCTCCCTGTAGCTCCAGGTGTTGGTTTTCACCTTTGCCAAGTGGAGTAAAACCCTATAGGAACCGTGGAGGGGAAGCCCTTTTCCTGCCATGGGCGGCATGGGGCCTGGAGGGCGGCTAACTTTAGGAAAGGAGCAACGTTGGGACCGTGCTTAGAATTTTCTCAGCAAGGGAGGAAAGTGCCTTCTAGACTGAAGGTCGCCAGGATGGCCCGCCCCTCTTGGTAGCCGTGGCCTCCCTCTGGTTGCCTGGGAGATGTGGTCAAGGCCCCCACAAGTCTGGCCCTGCTCCACCTAAGGAAACTGGACTGACCTCGTCACTGGCGAGACGAAAGTAAGCCTTGTAACGTTTCAAGCTTGTCACAAAGGAAACTGCTCTCACAAAAGTGTATAGGGGTTAACGGGCCCTCCCCATTCCGACAGCTGTCACTGTGTGTCTTAGTCCAGCAGCCCCTGTCCCCCAGAGACAATCAAAGCAACCCTACCCCCCGATGGCTGGGCCTGTCTCCCCCTGTAAGTGCAGAGGACAGAGTAAACCCCCGTCAACCCTAGCTCCCTCTTCTGGGGATTTCACTTAGCAATGTCCTGGGAGACATAAAACCATACAGTAGAAGTCATTTTTGGTCTTTATTGAGTTCTTCTATCTCACGTCATTGTTATACCTTTAATCCCTTACAACACACATATGAATGTGATATTATGATCCCCTGTATGGGAGAGGGCTTCCAGTGAAGAGATCTTCAAATACAACCAATGCAGTGTATTCAGATAGACACATTCAGTGTGTAAACAGAGTGAACCGCTTTGGACACCTGGCTTACAAGGAAACGTTTCAAACGTGTATCCCGGGTCCAGCCCGTGCGTCTCATCTCTGCCTGGTTTCCTGAAAGGATCCAGCCTTTTTCAATGTGTTCTGCAGAGCCCTCTTGGAATACCCCTCCCCACACAGGGCCTCCTGGGGGCAAGGCAGTGGGTAGGGGGAAGCCAGGCAGAAACCAGGACTCCATCAATGACAAAAGTGAGTCTGTAAAGACAGATGGAAACTGAACGCTGGAATCCTCTGTGTACCATGTGAAGGAATTTAGATTCCAGCTGCCCCGCCCAGTGCTCCTGCCTGGAGAATCCTGTGGACAGAGGGGCCTGACTCCTCTACGGAGGACTGTAGTCCAACAGGTCTCAAAGAGTCACACTACTGAGCGACTGACACTTTCAGTGTCCCCACTAAGCAGAATGTTTTCTGAAGGCGACATAAAGCTCATGTTTTATCATGATTTTCAGGTACGCAATCAGATCTGTATCAGGACTCTCAGCCCTCTTCCAGAGCAATCAGACTGAGTTGCACTTATCCTGTACCTCTGGATAAAAGCTTGTTCAGCTAAGCCTTTGCTCTGTCACTTTTCAAGCCATTTACCATCCTAGCGTCCAGGTGGTTGCTGTTGTCCCATCTCTCAGTTGTGTCTAGCTCTTTGTGACCCCATGGACTGCAGCACACCAGGCTTACCTGTCCTTCACATACCAGGTATGTGATTTTTAAAATAATAATAGATAATGTAAGACAAATACTGTGAACATTGCTAGGAAAGCCAAAACATAATACTATGAAAAAACAGATCTCAAAGAAATACGTATTCAAGAAAGTATTATGTATTTATTTTATCATAATTTCTTTTTAGGGCTTCCCTCATAGCTCAGTTGGTAAAGAATCTGCCTGCAATGCAAGAGACCTGGGTTCAATTACTGGGTCAGTAAGATCCACTGGAGAAGGGATAGGCTACCCACTCCATTATTCTTGGGCTTCCCTTGTGGCTCAGTTGGTAAAGAATCCACCTGCACTGCAGGAGACCTGGGTTCAGTCCCGGGGTTGGGAAGACCCCCTGGAGAAGGGAAAGGCTACTTACTCCAGTATTCTGGCCTGGAGAATTCCATGGACTCAGTCCATGGGGTCACAAAGAGTCGGACACAACTGAGTGGCTTTTACTCCACTTCAATCTCTTTTAAGGATTAGAATAGAATATTTTCAAGACTAGACTCCAAACTTGTGTTTCTCATTTTAAATCACCATCCACTCTGTTCACCAGCCTTGGGGATTTTGGCTCATCTGCTATCCCAGGGCTTCTGTAACTTTGCGATGAATACAGATCATCCAGTCGACTTTTTCTAACACCAAATTCTGGCTCCTCCCTTCCCCCTGCCTTTTCTCAATCCCAGAGATTCTGACTGAGGAAGTTTGGGGAGGGTGCTGAGTCTCCAGGTGACCATGGACCAAACTTTGAGTAGCCCTGCGGGACCCTATTTCCTACAAACCATCTCCCCTTCCAATTTACTATGAGTGCCAGGGAGTCTGCCCCAAATTTCTCTCTAAAACCTGTTCTCTCCTTTTTTCTTCTTTCCTTTTACACTTGGCCTGTTCATAGCTTCTATTATCTGTTCCTTCAAACCCATTCTTCAGACAGCTGTTAGAGTGGCTTTGAAAACCAACCCACCAACCAGCCAGCCAACCAACCCACAGAAACATGGTTTATCTGTGGTTTTCCCATTTCAAAGCACTTAGTGTATTAAGGGAGAAGGCGATGGCACCCCAGTCCAGTACTCTTGCCTGGAAAATCCCATGGATGGGGGAGCCTGGTAGGCTGCAGTCCATGGGGTCGCTAAGAGTTGAACACGACTGAGCGACTTCACTTTCACCTTTCACTTTCATGCATTGGAGAAGCAAATGGCAACCCACTCCAGTGTTCTTGCCTGGAGAATCCCAGGGATGGCGGGGCCTGGTGGGCTGCCATCTATGGGGTCGCACAGAGTTGGACATGACTGAAGTGACTTAGCAGCAGCAGCATATTAAGGGAGAAGGCAATGGCACCCCACTCCAGTACTCGTGCCTGGAAAATCCCATGGATGGAGGAGCCTGGTGGGCTGCAGTCCATGGGGTCACAAAGAGTCGGACAGGACTGAGCGACTTCACTTTCGCTTTTCACTTTCATGCATTGGAGAAGGAAATGGCAACCCACTCCAGTGTTCTTGCCTGGAGAGTCCCAGGGACGGGGGAGCCTGGTGGGCTGCCATCTCTGTGGTCACACAGAGTCGGATATGACTGAAGCAACTTAGCAGTAGCAGCAGCAGCAGCATATTAAGTTCTAAATATCTCCCCTTTTAAATTAGGGCCTCCCAGATGGTGCTAGTGGTAAAGAACCTGTGGGCCAATGCAGGAGAGTTCGATGCCTGGGTGGGGACGATCCCCTGGAGAAGGAAAGGTCAGTCCACTCCAATACTCTTGCCTGGAGAATCCCATGGATGGAGGAGCCTGGCAGGCTACAGTCTATAGGGTGCAGAGTCGGACATGACTGAAGTGACTTAGCACAGCACTTCGTTAGTTTATTTTTCCTTACACAGGAGAACCCTTTCCTTAATGATGATTTGTGAGTGTGTGACGCTCATCTCTGGCTGAACTCTGAGTGGGGACTGGATCCTGGACCTTGGTGACCTCTCTCCCGAGCCAGTCCCTGGTGGATCTCCTGGTGAATCCTATGCTTCCAGAGGTTTGCAAGTGATTTCATTCGATGGAGTCTCAGTGTTTAGAGTATGACATTGATGACTTGTCATCCTCCAGTTTGGGTGTTCCATTTCCTGTCTTGACTCTTCCTTTCTGTGAGTATGAGTCCATCATGGAGCCATCTGGCTGCTTACAGTGAATTCCCAGGTCACCAGGCGTATCCCTTCCTTTCCTTAGGATTCCCTGGATACACCGCCAAGCCCAGCACCTCTATCCTTTTGGGAAAGCTCACCCAGGCTTTCATCCCAGGACCCTCAGCACCCCAAGACCAAGACAGTCACTGTCTCTTAATCTCCATTTGCTTCCCAGTCACAATTGCCTTCTCTCTGTTCTAGGACTGAACTCTAGGAAAGTAAGTCCATGCCCTTCCAATACGCTTGTACATCATCATTTTTAATGTAGAACATGGGCACGTATGTCTGCAATAAGTCTCTGTGCTGTCCTAGAACGGGTTAGGATGGTTGCATGTTCATGCTCAGTCACTCAGTCCTGCCACACTCTCTGTGACCCCATGGACTGTAACCCACCAGGTTCCTCTGTCCATGGGCTTCCCAGGCAAGAATACTGGAGTAGGTTGCCATTTCCTACCCCAGGGGATCTTCCCGAGCCAGAGATGGAACCCAGATCTCCTGCATTGACAGGCAGATTCTTTACCACTATGCTGCTTAGGAAGCCCCGTTAGGGTGATAAAGTGAAAGTTGCTCATTCACGTCCGACTCTATGTGACCCCATGGGCTATACAGTCCATGGACTCCTCCACGCCAGGATACTGGAGTTAGGATGATTAGCCATCATGAGGCCTGTATGATATAATTTATGATCATTATAAGAAATAATGATCTACCACAAAGAAACTGAGTACCTTGCAGCAGTCACATATGTCCAGGTCTTTTTTTATTATAAATAAGACGAAAGATAAATTTGTTGTACTGGTCATTTAAGATCATTTGGCTATCCAATCCTTCTGATTGGAAATCTGTGCCTTCAAAGGGAACTCAGTTGCAATTTATTTTACCCATGATATGTGAGGCATTATCTCCACCACAGTCTCAACGAACAGGACTCTGGAGGAAACACTCCCATTCTACGTATTTCTTGAGTGTGATCGAGTTATTTTGCCATAGTCACGTATATGTGTAATTCTCTTTCAATCTCATTGGACACCACTGATTCCTCCGTGACCACCGCTAGCAGAAAATGGTTGAGGAATTAAGAAATATTCTGTGCTGGAAGTAAATATATTTTCCCCCTTAATTAGGAACAACATGCCCTACTTCAGTGCCAGAATTTTTAGCATATTGCCATTATGTCCTAGCTAGAGAAAGTAATGGAGAAGGTGATGGCACCCCACTCCAGCACTCTTGCCTGGAAAATCCCATGGGTGGAGGAGCCTGGAAGGCTGCAGTCTATGGGGTCGCTAAGAGTCAGACACGACTGAGCGACTTCACTTTCACTTTTCACTTTCATGCATTGGAGAAGGAAATGGCAACCCACTCCAGTGTTCTTGCCTGGAGAATCCCAGGGACAGAGGAGCTTGGTGGGCTGCTGTCTATGGGGTTGCACAGAGTCGGACATGGCTGAAGCGACTTAGCAGCAGCAGCAGAGAAGGTAAATGGCACAGACCGGATATATCATCTCCAAGAAAGCTGGGAGTTAATTCAAAACAGGAGTAACCTCTTTCCCAATATATATAAACCTGCTGCCATCCTGAAGCTCTCACTCCCACTTGGATTATTAATTTCCAGTATCACGAGTAGGAGTTGTACACACCTATGAAGAAACAGGCTCCCTAAATGTGAAGGACCCATTCTGTTCAGTATGTCTTGTGATTAAAATGTACCACACTTTAATGTGTTCCTGCCTGGTTATGGATGTAAAGCCATTTTGAAATTACTTTAATGCACTTCATATCACATTAAATGCATCGTTTTAAACACGTGGCAGGACCTGCATTGTTTTCTTCAGGCTTCCAAACATGTGGGAACGTTTATGCTGTTCATAGCAAAGCTCTTTGCTCAGGAGAAGTGTTTATGATACTTGGTCAAGTTTTGTCTCTTTAAATTTTGCAGTGGTTGCCAGTACCAAGCTGGTGCACTCGAAGCTATAACTTTCCATCCACTGATCCAAAAGCATTCTTTCTCCCTTTTGAAAATCATGGCTGATTAAAACTCTAATGCAACAGCTGTTAGTGATCATGTGATTGATATGTTTTAAAAGACAGATGTTGAGTATTAAGAGCAGAGTCCTGTAGATTCCTCTGCAGTCAATGAATATTTTTGAATGGCTGCTACTTTTTTTCCCTGCTTTTTCCACCTGGATTATTCTTAATTTTTTTCCCCTGTCCTTGTCTTGTCCTTCTTTCTCTTTTTACTGGTTGAGTAGAAATAATTTTAATAAAATAAGTTATTTAGAAATATATGTAATGCCCTCCATGCTCGAGAGCAAGTACTAGAGTAAAATCTATCTTTCATGGAAAAGGTTTTGTAAACTCGAAAGAAATCATGAAAATATCTTTAGGTTCTGACTAAGAAAACAGGTACAGTGAAATTAGGAAACACACAGTTCCCTTAGTCGGGGTATTTCTGTTATAGGGGGCCCTATAACAGAACATTGGAGAAGGCAATGGCACCCCACTCCAGTACTCCTGCCTGGAGGGTCCCATGGGCGGAGGAGCCTGGTAGGCTGCAGTCCATGGGGTCGCGAGGAGTTGGACGTGACTGAGCGACTTCACTTTCACTTTTCGCTTTCATGCACTGGAGAAGGAAATAGCAACCCACTCCAGTGTTCTTGCCTCGAGAATCCTAGGGACGGGGGGCCTGGTGGGCTGCCGTCTATGGGGTTGCACAGAGTCGAACACGACTGAAGTGACTTAGCATAACAGAACATGCTCTCATTGGAATACATGTTTCGAAATACAGTTTTCATTGTTATGGTTTTCTTAATGTGTTCGTTCACAAATTAACTCTCATGTTAGAAAAATTTTTAAAAGACATCACAAAAAATAGATATCTGTATATGTATAAGTGAATCATCTTGCTGTACACCTGAAATTAACAGAATGTTGCAAGTCAACTCTACTTCTATAAAAAATAAAATAAAAGGAAACTAAACGCACAAATGCATTCTCTTAACTCTTGGAGCATTTAAAACCCTGTGCTCTCCTGTTTTGGCACATCCCTCTGGCAGCACCATCCTGTGGAGTCCATCCTGATGTTTTGGGCCTGAATTTATGACAAGAGGGTGAATTTATATCACGATGCTGATGGTGTCCTGGAAGGCGACTCACCTGGTACATTCCCTGGAAGGAAGAAACTGCTCTGAGGAAGAGAAGCAAGGTTCCACACAGAGAATCACGGCACTTCTGAACTGCAAAGAGCACTGAAGTCACTTCAGAAAGAGAGTGTTTAAAAGCTTTGGAATGAGGGGTGATTCAATACAAGCCTGGGGGCCCGTAGACGGATTCTAGGCCAGTGCATTCACCGCGGTGATGGAACCTTTTCGAGTATTCCAGTTTGGGTGGTCTTGTAGGATCCTGCACACTCTAAGACCTTATCCTGCGAGAACAGAAAAACCATTAGCTAAGCCCAGATGAAATCACCATGAAAGTTATAGGACCAGTCTTGTGATAAATACCATGTATTCATATAGTAACTTTCACCCCTGAATTGTCTGGGGAAAGCCACAATATTATTTCCAGTTTAGTACAGAGAAAGAAACAGCAATTTATCAAAGTTCCTGAGTAATAACTTTTCTGTGAATAAATATATATATATATATATAACTAAAAGGCAAGTTATCAAACAAAAGATGAACACTTTTCTACAAAATATGACAGATCCTTTGTCTTCCTCAGCATTTGATATTTTTCTTTTATGATTGGAAATAAGTACTGAGGCTTGAATTAAAATATATTGCACATAAAAAAGGCAAGGTATCAATTTATCTCAATCCTTAACAGCTTCTTAAAGGAGCGGCGGGGGCGGACCCGTTCAGCCCAGGGGAGGAGCATCCGTGCCTCTAGCTTTCTTCTCATCAGCAGTCCTGAGCTGTGTGTCATTCACATGGTTTTCATGTCTCCACTCACGTCATTACTCTTATGCTCAGCATCAAAATCAGTTTTCATTCAGTCTGCATGAATTTAGAGCAGTTTTCAAAAACTCCCACAGCCTTTTCAAGTCCACTGGCTTTGTTTTGACATGGGCAATATTTGGTCTGGGACTAATAACTCAATGGTGCTTTCAAGTTATACGCAGTAGTAATCATCAATAACACCCTTTTCACCCGCAAACGCTGATGGAGCAGGACAGCGCGCTAGGCACGTTGTCAAAGGATGTGCTCAGAGAGGCCTATATCCAGGGCCCAAAGTTTGCAAGAAACCATTTCCAACCTGACCAATGAGTAGACTTTAATTTAAGCATTGGCTAATTTATATCAATTTCCTGGCACTTTCTAATGATGGCATGGGCCCTTAAAGCATATTAGCTGGGAAATCAAATGCGTAAGAATATCATTTATATTTAAAGATCATACTAAAGCACACAAACCTCTGATTTTTCTGAAATTTTAGGTGTGCACGTGCTCAGTTGTGTCTGGCTCTTTACTCTGCCACAGTCTGTAGCCTGCCAGGCTCCTCTGTCCCTGGGGTTTTCCAGGCAAGGATACTGGAGTGGGGAGACATTCCCTCCTCCAGGGGATCTTCCCAATCCAGGGACTGAACCTGGGTCTCCTGGTTCCCTGCACTGGCAGGCAGACTTTTTACCACTGTAGCACCTGGGAAACTTAGCTAAATACAATACTAAGCCGTGACACCTTGACAACAACTAATATACTATGTTATTATTCCTACTGATAGGCTTGTTTGATCTTGCAAAAAATTAATAAACAGAAACCCCAGGAGTCCAGAATGGGGAGGGCACTCTCCTTATGACCACAGTAGGGCCCAATAGGAAGATAGACCCCTCTTACTTCCTGTGAGGACTCAGACAGCGAAAAGCTACTGTCTCTTTGTTCCATAACCCTCACCACTTTCGTCTTCTCTATAAAAGGGGTTTTCTTCCCTCGCCGTGTGGGACGTGTACATGGCTTGACCCATTTGCAGGCCCCGAGTTGCAATTCTCTGCTGATCCCAAACACATCCATCTTTGCTGGAGAAATATCTGGTAGTCTATTGACTTTAGGTCAACAATTTCAATCCAGGAAGATTCCAAAATACCTCTCCTCTGTGTAGTAGCTGACAATGTTTTCAATCACCAGCAAATGAGCCATAGAAATATCTTTCTAAGAAACAACTTTATTTATATGTGAATAGGTTTATCTCAATGATTAAAAGTAATAATAATTAAAAAATAGTCTTCCAACTACTATTGAAATCGCTGGTGGCTCAGACACAGTAAAGAATCTGCCTGAAATGCAGGAGATGAAGTTCAATCCCTTGTTGGGGAAGATCCCCTGAAGGAGGAAATGGCTACTCACTCAAGTCTTTTTGCCTGCGGAGCATTCCATGGACAGAGGAGCCTGGCGGGCCAGAGTCCTTGTGGCTGCAGAGAGTCGACCCGACTGAGTGATGGAGCATGCGTGAATCGTGCGTCTGCACTGTCAAGTTCTGACTGAAGCATGGGTTTCCACAGTGAAGGACATGACCTTAATTTCAGTCATTGTATCAGTAATTACAGGAAGCAGTTGCCCCTGAATTTCTTCACAGGTAGATTGCTTCAGGAATGGTCACTGATGGATTTTAGATTATCAAATTAAATCTCAGGTATTTTTGTTTGTGGTTTAAATTTTAGGGCAGAATTATAAAGAAATGCACAATAACTTCTGGAAGAAAGACTTACTGCAGGACCAAGCAAGGAGAACAGGCAGTTCAGGCTCAAAAGACCCAAACTCCAATTTTTCGTGACTTAATGTATATATATGGACTTCCCAGGTAGCACTAGTGGTAGGTAAAGAACCTGCCTACCAATGCAGATGCAAAGACATTCGAGTTTGATCTCTGGGTCAGGAAGATCCCCTGGAGGGGCGCCTGGTACCCTACTCCAGTATTCTTGCCTGCAGAATCCCATGAGCAAAGAAGCCTGATGGGCTATAGTCCATGGGATCCCAAATAGTCAGACATGATTGAAGTGACTTAGAACATATACATGTACATATATACTAGAAACCTCATAATCTGTAAATCTCAGTAAAGAAAACCAAATTACAACAGTCTGATAAATTTAAGGAAATGTTGTAATAAGTAGACAAACTAATTTTTTCTAATAATTGATATCTAGTATTCATTTGATTTCAATGTGGTTTTAGTTTTATTATCCTTTCCTTGAAATATTTCACACTTCAAATATTATTATTTTCATGAAATAAAAAAAAATCTTATATTTTCATTAAATCAAAAGTTAATAAACACCAATGTTTTCATGTTTCATTCCACAGTACGACAAAATCCATTTGATTTGTTTGCCGGAATGAAGCTTGTATACAAAGAGCTTTTTGCTTTCTTCAAATTCTCCAACAGCAAATGCATGTGAGCATAAAATAAAATACAGCTCTTTTAAAATTTAAATTCACGCAGCTACTTTGCTGGAAGTCAGTGAATTCTGGGCAGGGTCTAAGAAATCTGGATATTATTACTTAACGCAAAATTTATCTCAATTTTTCCACTTATGAAATGGTAAAGTTCTCTGCGTTGAAGATGTTTACAGAGAATAATGTAATTGTTGTGATCTGTGAGCCATGCTTCCAACTCTTTCAAAGGCAAGCACTAGTCCCTGTTTTCCTTTCATATTTTTCCACATCAAGAGAATATATACCAAACAGCTCTCTACACGGTTGAAACTACCTGCTTCATAAATGCCCGTCAACAGCTATAAGAATTTTAATCAGTTCAAAGATGTCAACATGCTTGTGTTTCTTTAAAGTTGGCACAGTGCTAAAACATAGCCGTATATTTCTTATTTCATAAGTTTAGATTGGTTAAAGAGGCTTGATTTTTACAGTCTAGAACAACTATAGAGAAACCAGGTATGGGTTATATTCACAAAGCAAACAGTACTTGATCTGCTCACTTAAAATTGCTGGCTGTTGCCAGGCTGCCTTTCTAACGGCTGCGTTAATTCCCAGTTTTGGAGCAGTGCCCTCAGGCTAATCATGTTCAAGTTGGAATACAGTAAGGTGGCTCAAAAAAAAAAAAAAAAAGATGGCTCAGAGAGACTCTTGGCATTCTTGACTGCAGATGGTGACTGCAGCCATGAAATTTTAATTTAAGACGTTTGCTCAGTGGAAGAAAACCTATGACAAATCTAGACAGCCTATTAAAAAGCAGAGACATTACTTTGTTGACAAAGGTCTGTATAGTCAAAGTTATGGTTTTTCCAGTAGTCATGTACAGATGTCAGGGTTGGACCATAAAGAAGGCTGAACACCAAAGAACTGATGCTTTTGAACTGTGATGTGGGAAAAGAGTTTTGAGAGTCCCTTGGACTGCAAGGAGATCCAATCAGTCCATCCTAAAAGAAATCAGTCCTGAATATTCATTGGAAGGACTGATGCTGAGGATGAAGCATCAATACTTTGGCCACTTGATGGGAAGAGCCAACTCATTGGAAAAGACCGTGATTCTGGGAAAGATGGAGGGCAGGAGGAGAAGGAGGTCCAGATGAAATGGTTGGATAGCATCACTGACTCAATGGACATGAATCTGAGCAAATTCTGGGAGACAGTGCAGGATAGAGAAGCCTGGAGTGTTGCAGCCCATGACTTAGTGACTGAACAACAACAAAATACATTGATTGATCTCATTATTTTCTTAATTGAAGTGTGGTGGATTTATACTATTGTGTTACTTTCAGGTGTATAGCATAGTGATTTGAATGTTTTTTTGGCCTTTTTTTTTTTTTTTGCAGATTATATTCTGTTATAGACTATTACAAGATACTGAGTACAATTCCCCATGCTATACAGTAAATTCTTGTTTATCTACTCTATATATAGTCATTTGTATCAATTAATCCCATACCCCTAAAGTGTCCCTCCCATCCCCTTCGCCCCTGTGGTACCCATAAAGTTGTTCTCTTTATCTGTGAGTCTGTTTTGTACACACGCTCATTTGTTTCATTTTCAGACTCCATGTTTATCTGATATCATATAGTATTTTGTCTTTCTCTAACTTATGTCACTAAGCATTATATTCTCTCGGTTCATCCATGTTGCTGCAAATGGCAACATTTTATCCTTTTATAATGACTCTGGTAAATCCCATTGCACACTATATCTGTTGTCTATCTATCTGTCTATCTATTAATACCACATCTTCTTAAGTCGATTGTTGATGCACAGTTGGGTTCCTTCCATGTCTTAGCTATTATAAATTATTATATAATTATTATTATATTTATTATAATAAAAATTATTATATAACTTAGCTATTATAAATAGTGCTGCATATATGTTCATGTTTTATTAATTACACACATACTTATATATTTTATTGGAGGAGGGCATGCATTCCACTGCGGTATTTTTGCCTGGAGAATCCAATGGACAAAGGGGCCTGGCGGGCCACAGTACATGGGTTCACACCGAGGTGGACACTACGGCAGTGACCTAGCATGCATGCATATATTTTATATATCGTGTTTTAAAACACAGTCATGGTGTTGTGGGCTTACCGTGGTGCCCTGATGGAGCTGAGTAAATACTTGCACAACATCTGATGTCTCCAGGTTGCTCTCTGCCTTGCTCACCATCCTGCACTGTGAGTCCTCCCTTGAGTGTCTACAACCAGCTCTCAGCCAAGTTCCTGTTTTCAGATATCTAGATCCACTAATTCCAGTCTCATCAGCCCTACACTGAGCTCAGCCTCTGTCAGCAGAATGGCTTGCTGCTCTCTGCTGGGTCTCCACCTCTTTGCACTGGTCTATGGAAAATCCTCGGAGAAGGCAATGGCACCCCACTCCAGGACTCTTGCCTGGAAAATCCCATGGATGGACGAGCCTGGTGGGCTGCAGTCCATGGGGTCGCTAAGAGTCGGACACGACTTCACTTTCACTTTCACTTTTTCGCTTTCATGCATTGGAGAAGGAAATGGCAACCCACTCCAGTTTTCTTGCCTGGAGAATCCCAGGGGCAGGAGAGCCTGGTGGGCTGACGTCTATGGGGTCACGCGGAGTCGGACACTACTGAAGTAACTTAGCAGCAGCAGCATGGAAAATCCTGGGGCTTATTTTATGTGTTTTCTGCACTCAAGGAATCATACCCTGTGCTTTCTGTTGTCTAGTCCCTTCATATTTATTCTGTTTTAAGATTATTTTCTGTGGCAAAAGTGAAAGGGCAGTTGCATACAATACTGGTGTTCCATCAGGAATGGAGAGGAAGCACATTTGCTGTTGAACATTATGGCTGATATCATGGGTGGCTATAATTCCGGGTTACTGGAAAATCTCAACCAGAATTTATCTAAAGAAGCTACCTGCCCTCTCCCCCTACTTTTTGCTTTTTGGTCAGAACCTTAGTCTTATTTCTTTTGAAAATGAGAGCCACGTTGATACTACCATATCTTGCCAAGTGACAAAGAGCTATGCGTGTGCATGCCTTCTCTTTGTTCCATTTCATTCAATTTGATCTTTTCTTGTTTATTTGAAATGATAACTGAGTATGGCCTTTGAGCATAAAAATAGCAAGGACAAAGCACACAAATAAATGCAAATTCAAGAAAAGAAAGAGGTCTGACTCTTTAAAAACAAAATTACATAACCTCTACACAACCAGTGGAAGCAGAATACAGAGCTGCAATAAGACTTCAAAGAGAATTCTGGTTTCTTTTTGAGTTAACCTTCAGTCTGACATGCTTATAATGCCTGCAAAAGGCAACAGATGGTATTAGAATGGTAAATTACATCAAAAGATGCTTTCCAACCTGGGTACTATATTTATTAAGTTATTTAGTCACAAGTTCAGTTTAAAAATAAACTCAGCTCTGCAGGTGTAACCTAAGGATAGATTCAGAAAGTTGCAAGTCTATTTCAGATTTTAGGAAAGTGGATCCCACATTAGGACTGATGAAACGGAAACAACCTTCCATGAAATGTAGCTTTTTTTAGCCATGAGTTGTTTCTACCCAAGGATAATAGTAGCCTTTGGATAAGGAAATAAGAAGGCTACCAAGTTGCCTTTAGTAGCACATACATCTTCATCTGCTTCCCAGAATTAAAGACAGATTGAGGGAGAAGGCAATGGCACCCCACTCCAGTACTCTTGCCTGGGGGAGCCCATGGACGGAGGAGCCTGGTGGGCTGCAGTCAATGGGGTCGCTAGGACACGACTGAGCGACTTCACTTTCACTTTTCACTTTCATGCATTGGAGAAGGCAATGGCAACCCACTCCAGTGTTCTTGCCTGGAGAATCCCAGGGACAGAGGAGCCTGGTGGGCTGCCGTCTATGGGGTCGCACAGAGTCGGACACAACTAAAGTGACTTAGCAGCAGCAGCAGAGTGAATTCATCCCTACTTGTCAAGGAATCTTGATGAATCTAAGGACTTAATCTAGGATCACGGAACCCGTCTACCAACCTAGGGGGCTCATCTTCTGGAGTCATATCTTTTTGCCTTTTCATACTTTCTTGGGTTTCTCCAAGCAAGGATACTGAAGTGATTTGCCATTTCCATCTCCAGTGGACCACATTAGTAAAAGCCTCGGTTTTTCCAGTAGTCATGTACGGATGTGAGCGTTGGACCATAAAGAAGGCTGAGTGTCAAAGAACTGATCCTTTTGAACTGTGGTGCTGGAGAAGACTCTTGAGAGTCCTTTGGACTGCAAGGTGATCAAACTAATCAATCCTAAAGGAAATCAACCCGAAATACTCATTGGAAGGACTGATGCTGAAGGTGAAGCTCCAATACTTTGGACACCTGATGCGAAGAGCCAACTCATTGGAAAAGACCCTGATGCTGGGAAAGATTCAGGGCAAGAGGAGGAGGAGAAGGGAACGATAGAGGAGGAGATTGTTGGATGGCATCACCAACTCAATGGACATGAACTTGAGCAGACTCCAGGAGACAGTAAAGGACAGGGAAGACCGGCATGGTGCAGTCCGTGGGTTAGCAAAGCGTCAGACATGACTTAGAGACGGAACGACAACATGGAATACAAAAGGCCTTGGCTCACAGTGTAGTAAATATACTCTTCCGGACTCGGTGCCTGCGTGTGCGCTCAGTCACTCCGTCGGGTCTGATTCTCTGTGAACCCACGGACTATAGTCTGCCAGGCTCCTTTGTCTATGGAAATTCCCAGGCAAGAATACTTGAGTGGTGTGCCATTTCCTCCTCCAAGGGATCTCCCCCACCTAGGGATCTAGCCTGGTTCTTCTGCAGCTCCTGTACTGGCAGATGGATTCTTTACCGCTGAGTCACCTTAGTGTAATTAGACACAGGACGTTACTAAGCTAACTAACTACAGAGATGCTATAACCAATGCTTATATGAAAGAGAAATCTTCCAGAAAGTCAGAACAATGGATGGCCATATCTTAGGTGATCATGTAGTCAAGGATCTTAGGTTCCTAGGAGACTCTTACACATCTCCTTCTTCAAGAAATGCTTTTTCCTAGCTAGATGGTCTTCAGCATATGAATATCTCCATTGAGAGGGAAGTTACTGCTACTTAACAATCCACTGAAGTTTTTAGACATTTAGAAACAGCTCCTTACGGTAGGCTACATGGTTTAGGAACAAAAGCATAGAGTTTAGAAATGACTGAATTTAATTAAAATTTTGTTGCTTCCTACTTCTCTCAGCTGTCAAATGAATTTAACCATGTGTGGCTATTAAAATTATTTGTCATATTTTTGAGAAGCTAAGGAAGTCTTATGACTTCCTCAAATGTAGGAGATAAATACTATTGTTATTTTCAGAAAAAGCAAAGAAACTAAAGTTCAGAGAGATTAAAAGAATCGCTCAGTGTCTCCCAGGTAGAGAGGCTGGGATTGTCCCTGTTCTAATCCACCCTTCATACCCTCCCCCTCCTCTTGGTTGCTATTTAGAAAGTGCTTGGAAAGTGCATGGAGGAAGTTCCCCACTTGGAGTAAGCCCTATTGTTATTTCTTCTTTGAAAGCAGTTGGCCTTTGTCCTACTCAGACCCCTTCACACATGGCTTACTGTTAGGGCAAAGTGGGACAAACAGGACATTTCAGCATTTCCTCTTTAAGACCAAGGTCCTCATTAACGGAAGTTCATGCCCCCGATTGCTATACAGCATAGCAGTTGGTCTCAGTGCTTTGGTGCTAAAAGCTTGAGTTCAAGTCCAAAGTCTCCTACTCACGGAGGACGGCAACTTTGGAAAGTTACTTAAGCTCCCTTTTTTTTTTTCCTTCTGGTTTTAGGTGGGGATGGTTTTATTTAATTCTCCATTTACAGTGTGGTTCTATAGTCTGGGTGACTGGAAACAATTGGAACAGAGTAAGGATTTGATAAATGCTGGTAATCTTTTCCATTTCCCTGCACCATACACAAAAAAGCAAGAGAGTTCCAGAAAAATATCTACTTCTGCTTTATTGACTATGCCAAAGCCTTTGACTGTGTGGATCACAATAAACTGTGGAAAGTTCTGAAAGAGATGGGAATACCAGACCACCTGACCTGCCTCCTGAGAAATCTGTATGCAGGTCAGGAAGCAACAGTTAGAACTGGACATGGAAAAACAGACTGGTTCCAAATTGGGAAAGGGGTACATCAAGGCTGTATATTGTCACCCTGCTTATTTAACTTATATGCAGAATATATCATGAGAAATTCTGGGCTGGAGGGAGCACAAGCTGGAATCAAGATTGCTGGGAGAATGCAGATGGCACCACCCTTATGGCAGAAAGTGAAGAAGAACTAAAGAGCCTCTTGATGAAAGTGAAAGAGCAAAGTGAAAAAGTTGACTTAAAACTCAACATTCAGAAAACTAAGATCATGGCATCTGGTCCCATCACTTCATGGCAAATAGATGGGGAAACAGTGGAAACAGAGACACACTTTAATTTGGGGGGCTCCAAAATCACTGCAGATAATGACTGCCGCCATGAAATTAAAAGACGCTTGCTCCTTGGAAGAAAAGCTATGGCCTACCTAGACGGCATATTAAAAAGCAGAGACATTATTTTGCCAACAAAGGTCCGTATAGTCAAAGCTATGGTTTTCCTGGTAGTCATGTATAAATGGCAACTCACTCCAGTGTTCTTGCCTGGAGAATCCCAGGGACGGGGGAGCCTGGTGGGCTGCCGTCTATGGGGTCACACAAAGTCGGACACAACTGAAGTGACTTAGCAGCAGCAGCATGTATAAATGTGAGAGCTGGACTATACAGAAAGCTGAGCACCGAAGAATTAATGCTTTTGAACTGTGGTGTTGGAGAAGACTCTTGAGAGTCCCTGGGGCTGCAAGGAGATCCAACCAGTCCATCCTAAAGGAAATTAGCCCTGAATATTCATTGGAAGGACTGATGTTGAAGCTGAAACTCCAATACTTTGGCCACCTGATGTGAAGAACTGACTCACTGGAAAAGACCCTGCTGCTGGGAAAGACTAAAGGCGGGAGGAGAAGGGGACGACAGAGGATGAGAAGGTTGGATGGCATCACTGACTCAATGGACATAACTTTAAGCAAGGTCCAGGAGTTGGTGAGGGACAGGGAGGCCTGGCGAGCTGCAGTCCATGGGGTCGCAAAGAGTCAGACACAACTGAGGGACTGAACTGAACTGATGCACAAAACAGGGAAGGGCATTGTCAGGTGGTGTCCAAATTGTAAAACAGGAAGATGTGCTGATAGGTGTTCTTCTTTATAATGAATGGCTCTTCTTGCTTCTGTGTGACCTTATATGAGAACAGTGCCCACTTGCCTGGTGCCAAGAAGGCTCAAGGCAATAAAGTTACAACTCATGAAAAGACAGTTTTGTCCCCAAACCCCTGAAGAATCCAGCCCTGCTGGTTAGTGTATACTGTTTCCTGATTTCTGAGACTTAAATGAGCAGAGCTAAGAAACTTTCAGACACAGCATAATTAATCCATTAAACACACTTACATGCACTGACAGATTCACGACCTTCGTGAATAATTTTTCCTAGAAGATGTGTGTTCCGACTGATACTGAAGACCCTGACGATGTCATCCTACATATGACTGTGGTGATTTCAGCACATAGTCATTCATTAGCCACATTCGTTTTTAATATATTATATTCATAGTTTCATGTTCCTCCAGAAAGATGAATGATTTCTGATCACAGCCTGGAACACATGTCTCTAATAACAGCTCTTGCTGTGCCTCTTTTTTTTTTCTTTTTTACATAAAGATACATGAGTTGTGGAGTAGCTTAGATACTCAAAGATTAAACTGATGAGATCAGGCAAGCCCGACTGCTTTGTTTTCTAGAAGTCAAAGCGACTGCAAATTTACAGAATGTAAGTAGTTCAGTTAGACATTGAGGCACCACTGAGGAGACGGATGTGTATTAAGTTCATGGATTAATGGAGAGGCAGCGTGTACAGTATCGCTCCAAGTGCTGAAACTTCCAGCTGTATGATTTGGACACTGCAGTTGTGGTTGCTGGGACGGGCTGTGGACTGACACAAATAGAGCCAGCTCTGGGCAGTTAATAAAAACTCTACTAATGACTTTTGGGGTTGGTTTGCTTGTTGATGGTTTTCTGTATATAAAATTTTAAAAAAAAGTTCATCAGTGCTTTCAGAGTAAGCTTGGCATCATGGGAAAAAATGATTTAAACGTGATTTGAAAGTGAAAAGTGAAGCTTTGAATTAATCGTGGAGAAAGATGGTGATAATGTTACGGCCAGCATTAGCTTTTTCTCTCATTCTTAGATTACTGATTGTAATAAACTTTTTTATTTTTAAGGTTTCAGGAAATTAGCCTTAAAAAAAAAAACCAAAAAACACTCAAGACACGGGATAAATGACTTGTCTCTCCAGTCCTTTCTTCCTTTCTCTTTTCTTATCCTGTTGCTGTGTTGTTCTTGTCAGTTGTGTCCGACTCTTGGCGACCCCATGGACTGCAGCACGCCAGGCCTCCCTGTCCCTCACCAACTCCCAGGGTTCACTCAAACTCATGCTCATTGAGTCGGTGATGCCATCCAACCATCTTATCCTGTCGTCCCCTTCTTCTTCTGCCTTCAATCTTTCCCAGCAACAGGGTCTTTTCTAATGAATCAGCTCTTTGCATCAGGTGGCCAAAGTATTGGAGCTTCAGCTTCAGCATTCGTCTTTCCAATGAATATTCAGGACTGATTTCCTTTAGGGTGGACTGGTTGGATCTCCCCAGGGACTCTCAAGAGTCTTCTCCAGCACCACAGTTCAAAAGCATCAATTCTTCTGCGCTCAGCCTTCTTTATCGTCCATCTCTCACATCCATACATGACTGCTGAAAAAACCATAGCTCTGACTATACGGCCCTTTGTTGGCAAAGTAATGTCTCTTCTTTTCAATATGCTGTCTAGGTTTGTCATAGCTTTAACTTTTATTTTCCTCTTTTTTCTCTATTTTGACTTTGATTTTTTCATCTTTATTCCCATTCCTTGTTTTGCCAAATATTTGCCACCCATTCCCCCTGTTACCAGGAAAAAGGTATTCAGTCTCTTTGCAATATACCCTGCCAGGGCTTCTCTGTCCATGGAATTCTCCAGGCAAGAGTATTGGAGGGGGTTGCCATTCCCTTCTCCAGGGGATCTTCCCAACCCAGGGAATGAACCTGGGTCTCCCATGTCTGTTGAATTACAGGTGAATTCTTTACCCACTGAGCCATCAGGGAAGCCTAGAATAAATCGCATTTTATTGGAAATGAAAAAAAATATGAACCTGATGGGGTTCCCAGGCAGCTCGGGGGTGAAGAATTTGCCCGCCAGCACAGGAGATGCAGGAGACGCAGGTTTGATCCCTGTGTCAGGAAGATGACCAGAGAGGTTTGGATCTATGTGTAACCTTAACAAGAGAGACATCCCCAAGTTAATACAGTGAAGTCATCACCCACTAGAATCTCAAAATATGCCTGTAGTCGAGATAGAGTCTTTTAAGAGGTGATTATCATGGCATCCGGTCCCATCACTTCATGGGAAATAGATGGGGAAACAGTGGAAACAGTGTCAGACTTTGTTTTTCTGGGCTCCAAAATCACTACAGACGGTGACTGCAGCCATGAAATTAAAAGATGCTTGCCCCTTGGAAGGAAGGTTATGACCAACCTAGACAGCATATTCAAAAGCAGAGACATTACTTTGCCAACAAAGTTTCGTCTAGTCAAGGCTATGGTTTTTCCTGTGGTCATGTATGGATGTGAGAGTTGGACTGTGAAGAAGGCTGAACGCTGAAGAATTGCTGCTTTTGAACTGTGGTGTTGGAGAAAACTCTTGAGAGTCCCTTGGACTGCCAGGAGATCCAACCAGTCCATTCTGAAGGAGATCAGCCCTGGGATTTCTTTGGAAGGAATGACGCTAAAGCTGAAACTCCAGTACTTTTGGCCACCTAATGCGAAGAGTCGACTCATTGGAGAAGACTCTGATGCTGGGAGGGAGGACGACAGAGGATGAGATGGCTGGATGACATCACTGACTTGATGGATATGAGTCTCAGTGAGCTCCCGGAGTTGGTGATGGACAGGGAGGCCTGGTGTGCTGCGATTCATGGGGTCGCAAAGAGTCGGACACGACTGAGCGACTGATCTGATCTGATTTGATCTATGTTTAAAATGAGGGATATTTTAGGGTAGATCCTCTCCAATATGACTGGTGTCCTTATAAGAAGAGGTGAGGACACAGACGCAGAGGGAAGAAAGGTCATGTGAATACAGGAAGAGGAGATGGACACCCATGAGTCCAGGACACAGCCTCAGAAGAAGCCAGTGCTGCAGACACCTTGGTCTCAGATGTTTAGCCTCCAGACTGTGAGAAAACATATTTCTGTTGTTTAAGCCACCGAGTCTTGTGTAGTCTGTTAAGCAGCCCTACCAAACTAATACAGCTGGTTGAATCACATCTCCATTCCTTCACAAGACACAAGACTGCAAGGATAAAAGAATATCATTTTGTTATTCGTTAGTCAACAGTTATCAAGATATATCTCATCACAATGACCAAGACAGGAAGCCAGAGATTTCTACCCTCATGGAACTTACCAAAATATAGCATGCAAAAGTGTTTGGTAAATAAAATTGTTAAATGCATTTATCAGATTATTGGAAATTTTTCTATTTTCAAAAGCAGTAATGGAAAGACTTGCCTTCACAGAGGAGTCAAATTCCAAAGCTCGAGATTTTTCATGTGTATTTATCTCCATGGTGATAGTTAACATTGAGTGAACAGTTTTACTATGTCCCAGGCACTATTTCAAGTGCTTTATTTGCAACAGTTTATTTTCATAATGACCCACATAGGTAGATGCTCGTCTTTTTCTCATTATACAAATAGGAAAGCTGGGGCACAGGAATTTGAATAACTGGCCCAAGATCACACAGCTGAAAATAGAAGCAAGTGACAGATCAGTATGTGAAATTGAAAGCAAAATCACGGCACAATGAAGTCAGCACCTAATAGACTGATTGGAAGAAACAGTTGGGGAGGTTTGACGGGGAGGAGTTTGCAGTGAGTCAGTCTCTGATCTTGGCCTCACGGTCGGCATACGTCAAACACCAAAAACATGGTAAATGAAAAGAAGATGAGTCAATTGGAAAGAGGGGGAGATATATTCTGTCTGCTGATAATTTTCAAAATATGTCTGCAGAAGGGTTGATGCATAAAGAGGGTGAGAAAAGAGTCAGGAAAGAAAAAATGGGGCTATAATCATCTAATCATTAGCAAGTTTGGTCAGTGAGGTGTGCCCCCACCCCCCGCCCCGTTAAGAAATCTTGTTAATTGGGCTTTTTTTAATGTCAGGTGGCTGAAAGGAGACAGGAAAAACTATTTAATGGTGGTCTCTAATCCTATCTTGTCTAGAGAACTGCTCTATAGAAATGCTTCATTTCTGATCAGCTCCAATTTTTACTTGGCCAATTAAAGGGTATTATAATTTATATGGATTATGGATTAAATATATTTAGACTTTGTATCTATAAATAAAAGAATACTAAATAGCCCTGTTAAGATTGTCTTCTGGAGTGCATGTATAAAGTTTCTTCCTGTTTAGAAAACCAAACAAAGCAATAATAAACATTGAAAAGCAATTATTGGTTGCTTTTTAACATGTAGCAAAACTCATTCTCCTTGAGACCAATTTTTCTCTTGTTATACAACTAAATAACGTCAGTCTTAGAAGTTTATAAAGCTAAAGTGCCCTAAAGTGTTGTAATCTAATTATTATAGGTGTGATACCAAAGGTGATCTTAAATGTTGAAATACTTAAATGTGGAAAACCACTGCGTTATACACGCAAAGCAAATTATACATTTTCCCATCTGCAGAAGTGTTAGCCTTCCTATGGCAGCTGGTTTGTTATTGCTTTGTAACAAGCCAAGTTCATGTGGATTTACAAAACTTACAAAAGCTGTGAAACTCTGAGTTTTAAAAACTGTGGCCATAATGCAAATATGAAAAGAACAGGTAAGAGTGAACGGAATGAGGTGCGGGCATGGCAGTGAGGCTGAAGAGCGAAGGACAATCCCATGAGCAGGATGTGGTCATTCTCCACTAAGCCAGCGTTGGGAAGATCGCTGTACTAAAGGACAGGGAATCCTCTGTCCTCGCTCTGTGTAAAGGAAGTCAACCGGAAATGGCAGTTGCACATCTTTTATTTAGGAGGTTGGCAGTCAAGTATCCTTACTTTCCTGTAGGATCACTACGTTCCATCCAGTTTTCATAAAAATGTGCCTGTAGTCGATTGCATTTTTGTCCCTAATTGCTTGCTTCTCTCTTTGCAAGATGGGCATCCTTCTTTCTCCCCTGAATTCAGACTCAGCTGCGTACTCTGCTTTGGCCAGTAAGACCGGAGTGGAAGGGAAACGTGATGCTGCTCAGGAGCAATTTTAAAGGCTCTCGTCGTTTCATCACCGTCCGTTGCTTTTGACTTAAGGGTGGCACATCTTGGGACTTCCTGGGGGATCCCCAGGAAGAATCCAGCTTGTAATGCAGCGGGGGTGGGTTTGATTCCTGGTTGGGGAACTGAGATTCTCCCTGCCACAGAGCAACCAAGCCTGTAAGCCTGCACCCTGCAACAGGAGTCCCGCAACAGGAGTCCTTCTGTGAGCTGCCACAGAAGACCCCACGTGCTGCAACTAAGACCCGATGCAGCCAAAAATAAATATTTAATATAAGCAAAGAAAAAAAAAGTTGGAAGCCATTAAGAAAGAAAAAAAAAAAAGAATGGCACATCCTTGGGACTTTGGGAGAGGCTGTTCCTTAAGCCTGGGCCCAGGAATAAAGGAAATCAGAAGCAGAGCCAGAACCAATCCATGCTGGAGGTGTAATTTAAATGTAAAACAGCTTTTGTTGGTGGTGGTGTATGCCATGGATAACTGTGGCCACTTATTACTGCAGCTTCCCTGGTGGCTCAGATGGTAAAGAATCCACTTGCAATTCAAGAGATCCAGCTTCTATTCCTGGGTGGAGAAATTCCCTGGAGAAGGGAATGGCAACCCACTTCAGTACTCTTGCCTAGAGAATCCCATGGACAGAGGAGCCAGGCGGGCTATAGTTCATGCGGTCAAAAAGAGTTAGACATAACTGAACAACTGAAGTCGCTCAGTCACGTCCGACTCGTAGCGACCCCATGGACTGCAGCCTACCAGGCTCCTCCATCCATGGGATTTTCTAGGCAAGAGTACTGGAGTGGCTTGCTGTTGCCTTCTCCAACACACACATTACTTCAACATAATCTAGCTTAAGCCGGTTGGTACAGAATCTAAATGAAGTTTTTTCTTTGGCCAAAGCACAGCTGCGATCCTAGACTGAGTCACGTGGTGTGAAGCCCAGTGTCCGCTCTGTTTCTCCTTGATGTCTTCTCTCTGGTCCTCTCAGCTTCTTTCTGCGAACAGCTCAGAAGTGATAACCACTGTGTTGCTATTTTATAATCACTGAGCTTATCTAAATTAAATAGGGGTCCCCACACATACAAGATAAACCATGAAAACATGATTATAGATAATCGAATCCAATGGTCTCATTGCACGTAGGCCTGTAATTTGAAGTCCAGAGACACAGGTTGGCTCGTCCAAGCTCACGCAGTGCGGGAGTGACAGAGTGAACGGCAGAGCTAATCTCGGGGCTTCTGGAGAGCAGTTTCCACGAGGAGCCCCAGGCTCCCCAAGGAATTTCAAGATGCTACAATGAGCTCTGACACAATATTTTTCTCTTCTAAACATTTGGAAAATGACTCATATATATAACAGACACAGCAGGGAAACAGGCACGAAGCAGTCAGGATCAGAATGATAACTTGTCAGTCTGTTTCTAGGAGCCGAGGGGAGGCACAGGAGGGGCAGGAGTGCAGTCAGCATTGGCCGCTTCCTTCTGTTGGATCCAACAGTAGGGCTTCTCAGAACAAACCAAGGGGAGCTCACGGACACATGCCTCTCCCTGGATAGTTAGTTTTCTGCCACAAAAGAAAAAGAGGCAACATGAATGCGCAGTGAAAGGCCACTTTCTGGTTTCACTTCATTAGGAGAACGAAGCCTCTCTCCTTGCGATTGTTACAATAAAGGTGTCCGCACCGTTATTTTTCAGTGCTTCTCCTCATTCATCATAAAATAACATGATGTTCTGTGCTTAGTCACTCAGTTGCGTCCAACTCTTTGAGACCCCACGGACTGCAGCCTGCCACGTCGGCTCCTCTGTCCATGGGGATTCGCCAGGCAAGAATGCCAGAGTGGGTTGCCACGCCCTTCTTCAGGATGTCTTCCCAACCCAGGGATCGAACCCCGGTCTGCCGCATTGTGGGCAGATTCTTTACCATCTGAACCACCACGGAGAGGCCCTTAAATTTCATTTCTTCTTCCAGAGAATCAGAACATGAGATCAAAAACCTTCCAACAAACAGAAGTCCAGAACTCTACCAAAATTTTAAAAAACTACCAAAATTCTAAAAAACAATTAATACCAAATCCTTCTCAAATTCTTCCAAAAAACAGAAGGGGGAGGGGTGCTCTTCCAAACACATTTTACCTGATTTACATTACCCTGATACCAAACCAGACAAAGATGCCATAAAAAGAAAATTATAGGCTAACACCCCTGATGCACGAAGAGGTAAAAATTCTCAACCAAATATTGGCAAGCCAAATTGAACAATACATTAAAAAACAGCACATATCATGGTCAAATGGGATTTATTCCATGGATACAAGGATGATTCAACATTTGCAAGTCAATCAATGTGATACACCACGTTAACAAAATGAAGAGTAAAATTTATACGATCATCACAATAGATGCACAAAAAATGTTTGACGAAACTCCACACCCATTAGTGATAGAAACTCTCTAGAAAGGGTGTCTGCTGGTGTCATGTTCAATGAAAACTTTTGCTCTAGGATCTGGAACAAGGCAGGCATGTCCATTCCTGCCACTTTTTTCAACATAGTTTTGGAAGTCCTAGTATAGCAACGAGGCAAGAAGAAAACATAAAATCATCCAGATTTGAAAGAAAGAAGCAAAACTGTCATTATTTGCAGATGACATGCTACCATATATAGAAAACCCAAAGACTGTCAAAAAACTATTAGAACTAAGAAAGAAATACACTAGAGGATACAAAGTCAATACACAAAATCTGTTGCATTTTATACACTGATAATTAACTATTATAAAGAAACTGAGGAAACACGTTTATTCACAGTTGTATCAAAAGAATAAGGACCAAGGAGTTCAAAAAGACCTGTACATTGAAAACTACAAGACTTGTATATTGAAGACATTAATGGAATACATTGAAGGATACATAAAATGTAGAAATATTCCATGCTTATAGATTGGAAGGAATCATATTGCTAAAATGCACACATTATGCAAAGCAATCTACCTATTCAATGCAGTTCCTATTAAGGTTCCAGGGGTATTTTTCACGGAAAGAGAATAAAAAATCTTAAAGTTTGTATGGAACCACAAAAGACCCTGAATAGTCAAAATAACCTTAAGAGCAAAGAATAACACTGGAAGTCATAGACTTTCAGACTACACTCAGAGCTGTACTGCTATAGCATACTAGACTACACTGCTATGCTCTGCTACAGATTTCAGGCTGCACCACAAGGCTCCAGGAATCACAGCATCGTGATATTGGCATAAAAAAGGGACACACGGACTGATGGAAATGGAACAGAATAGAGAACCCCCAAATAAACTCAAATGTATATGTCAATTAATTTATCAAAAAGGAGCTAATAATGAACAATGGGGAAATGATAGCCTGTTTATTAAGTTGTTCTGGGAAAATAAAGCAGTCACTTTCAAAAGAAAAAAAAATTGAGCCACTATCTTACACCATACATATACGTTAATTAAAATGAATTAAAGACCTGAAGATAAGACTTGAGGCCATAAAACTCCTAGAAGAAAACATATGCAGTAATCTCCTTGGCATATATCTTAGCAATGATTTTTTAAAAATCTTACATCAAAAGCAAAAATAAAAAATTGAGATTATCCAAAGGAAATGAAAATACTATTTCAAAAGATATATGCACTGCTGTGTTCCTTGCAGCCTGATTCACAGTAGCCAAGCTATGGGGACGATTTAAGCGTCCATCAATGGATGAATGGATCAAGATACAGAATGGATATAGATAATGGATAAAGATACAGAAAGGATAAAGATAATGCAATATTATTCACGCATAAAAAGAATGAAATCTTGTCATTTGTGAAAATACAGATGGACCTCGAGGGTACATGAAATAAGTCAGAGAAGGACAAATGGATCTGGTCTCTCTTACAGGTGGAAACTAAAAAATTACAGAAAAAAATGAAAAGAACAGGAAGATCAGATGTGGTAGGCAAGGAAGCATCCACACCTGACCCCTGTTTTTCTGGCTTCAGAAGCTGGGCATTAGTGGTGCTTGTTAAGTGAGAGGCGTGGAGATTGAAAGCAGAGACGCCTTGGAACGTGACGGGGGAGACCCAGGGTTCAGATGTGGGCACGTTAAGGTAAGCTCTGCTCTAGATGTAAGACTGGGTCAAGGAGGCAGTTGGATAAACGAGACTGACGCTCAGAGAAGGGGTTTGGGCTTGAGTTAAAAAACATTTCATGAGAATCACCGTGACAGGTTTATGGAGTCCACGGCTGGGTCTTTCAAATGCTGTTAGTGAAAGGAACTTCTCTGGCTCATCCCAGGTCCCATTGCCTTCTTTTTCAAGGTCCCAAGGAGGTAAAAATAAGAATTAATATCTCTTTCAGAGGCTGCCTCAGTCACCAACCTAATTCTCCACGAGGACCTTGGCTCATGCTCTCTCCCTCCTTAATCTGTGCCTTGTGAGGATACATGTTCAAATTTTACAAGGAACGCAGGCTGGGTTTTATTACCCAAATGAAAAATCCATTTTATTGAAGTCCAGTATAAGATGAGGTAAGGCAGACAAAAATATTTCAAAGCTAGTAATAGCTAAAACTCAACAGACTTTAATATTTAGGAGTGTTATGAAGCGCATGCTTTTCCTTTGTAAAGTGTGATTCCAGCGTGCCATCTCGCATACCCAAACTGCTAACGGCCCTGCTGCCTTTGATAATAAACACACCCTCTGGCATCCTGGGCTCTCTCCAGCAAGGCCTATCTGATTTTTATACATCTCTAGTTTCTCAGGTTAGAAGCTTTGTGTTTTTCTCTCACAAGCCTGGTGGTTTCTCTTCCTATAAGTCCTATATTTGCAATTTCTATCTCTGAAAGAACTAAATAATCTACTCCTTTTTTTTTTTAATACTCACTTGTGTTACACAGTTACATCATTCCAATTCCTCATCTAGACTCTGGAAATAACCTCCTCACCACACCATGTCTTGTCCCCTTACAATACACCCCCAATATGCAAACTTGTTGTTCAGTCGCTCAGTCGTGTCTGACTCTTTGTGACCCCGTGGCCTGCAGCACTCCAAGCTTCCCTGTCCATCACCAACTCCCAGAGCTTGCTCAAATTCATGTCCATCGCATCGGTGATGCCATCCAACCATCTCGTCCTCTGTTGTCCCCTTCTCCTCCTTTTCACATACAGCTTCCCTCTTGTCAGCCTTCTGGTAAACCATTGGTTATTCCCTAGAGATGGTGGCAAACTCCTACATGTGGTCTCCAAGTACCTCTTTCTCAACTCACAGTTTTATTTTCCTTCTTTGCCCTAAGCTCCAGTTGCACTGGACAACTTTCGGATCTTGAAATAGGCTCTTCCACTCCATGGCTTCCAAATGTCATTTTCTTTGGCTGGAATGTTTCTTCCATCGATTTCCCCATATTCATCCTACTTGTCCCAATTTCCTCCAGGTATCTCTGGCCAAATGCTTCACCCAACAGAACCTCATGCTTTCCCATAGCATTTATTACACACTCAGAAGCATGTGTTTAATTGTGTGGAAAGGGAGGTACCCATCCTTTGCCTGATGTGTCTCCAGCCGATCGCAAAATGCCTGCGATGTAATAGCCGCTTGGAAGTGTATTTGGTGTGTTCTTATGGTCTGAAATTGTCACCATCTTCCTCAGGTTTCGTTATAAAGATATCTTTGAAGGAAGGCTTTGTAAAAAGATAACTAGATGAGGGTGTTGTGGGGGTGGGAAGGAAAATTAGAGGGCTGGGGGATTTGTAGTCATGAGATGCTAGAGAAAGAACATGACAAAGTCCAGTGAAAGATGTACTCAGGGTAAGTAAACCTCAAAGAAGAGGAGGAAATGCAAAAAAGGGTTATTGATTCAGCAAGTGGCAGTGATGGAATCTAAAGAAAACCCTTGACAGACAGAGTTAATTGACCTGAGTGGCTCTTGCTTGCTCTGAGAAATCTGAGAAATAGTCAGAAGTCAGTCTACAAAGAGATGCAGTGTTTCAGACCACTCAGTGGAGCTTCCAGGGATTTATGTGTCTGCTGTTTCCCCACACCCCAGGCTGGAAAGACAGTCAGAGAAGCCCGGCCTGCTCTGCAGTTCACCAGGCATAAAATGTCTGATGGCTCTCTGGGGAGCTCCATGTAGACAAGGAAACAACACAGCTTGTCAGATATCATCATCTCTCGCTGGGTCAGCACTGCCGCTATCCAGCCCTGTGCTATTCCCTGGGGTACTGGACATCTAGACCAGGGATTTGAGTCCCCACCGTGTTTTAACTTGGTGATCTCACATCTTTCAGTAGAGGGGACATCTCTGTAGTGCATTGGAAGACAGAAAATCCTGCTTTCTGAAATCTGTACACAGAAAATTCCTATTAGCTGCCAACATCTATCTCAGCTATAGAATACCATCTTGTGTGTGAGAAGGAAGTGAACACAAATGGGAATGTATTTATTATATATATTATGTAACACGTTCACATTACAGTAAAGTACTTGTGCCCAATGCTGATGATGCACTAGATTTGATTCCACTTTTATCTCAATACTGGATATTTAAAACAAGCTTGAAAAGAACAAAACAAGAGGACTCACACTTCCAATTAAGGAGTTTAGGATGGACATGTACACACTGCTACATTTAAAATGATAACCAATAAGGACCTAGTGTATCGCACAGGGAACTCTGTCCAATGCTATACGGCGGCACGGATGGGAGGGGAGTTTGGGGGAGGATGGATACACGCAGGGGCTTCCCCAGTGGCTCAGAGGTAAAGAATCCACTCGCAATGCAGGAGCCACAGGAGATGCGGGTTTGATCCCTGGGTCAAGAAGGTCCCCTGGAGAAGGGAATGGCAACCCACTCCAGTATTCTTGCCTGGAGAATTCCATGGACAGAAGAGCCTGGCAGGCTACAGTCCTAGGGGTCACAAAGAGTTGGACATGACTGGATGACTAACACTTGTCTATCTAATCTATCTATATATCTCTCTCCCTGTCTGCCTTCTGTCATCTTTCTATCTCTAAACATTGATCTAGCCTATATCTATTTTTATCATCTGTCCATCATTTGTTATCTATCTTTTGTTTATCCACATCATATACCAATTTGGGACTTTCCTGGTAGCTTACATGGTAAACAATCTGTCTGCAAGGAGGGAGACCGAGGTTTGATCCTTGGGTTGGGAGGATCCCCTGGAGGAGGGCATGGCAACCCACTCCAGTACTCTTGCCTGGAGAATCCCATGGACAGAGGGGCCTGGTGGGCTATGCAGTCCTTGGGGTGGCAAAGATCGGACACAGTTGAGCAACTAACAAACACATGTGCACACACACATACTGATTTAGCTCAGCGCCTACTCCAACTGGTCCTTTCATGAGCACCGCACAGAAAGCTATTCTATGTCAAATCCAAGCGCATCTCTGCTCTTTTCAAGTTGGGGTATCCTCTAAGCAGAGGACTGAACCCAGCCTGGTCCTGCTGCCTGAGGGAACGTGTTTGTTGAGCTGAACAGTCTAAGAGGACTATAGAAAGTAGGGCAACCAGCTGATTAATACTCCTAAAACATTTGAAATTAATCCAAAGACCAAAAAGATGGTCTCCACATGTTTTCAATTTCAATTTTCTCTTCTGCCTAATCATTTTAATATCATTATCCTGAGGTCAAAATCATCGTAATTAGCCTTAATTCATTTTATTATAGTTCTGGCATTATGCCTAAGCAAAATGGATAGAATGGTGATTTCTTTCAGTAAATAACATATGCTGAGAGGATTAACTTTATTAATGGTTCACAGGGTTCTGTAGTACAAAAGTATATATTTTTTCAGCTACAACAAACACTGTTTCCACTGGTACCTTATTTATGTCTGATAGGCACATCAAGCCCAGTAAATTGCTGCTCTACCCTCCCATTAAGAGTGAAAAGAAAGGTTAATCGGTTAAATAGACAAAGGTTAGATGCTTGGATAATACGCTGCATTTCATAAGTAATTTTCAAAATGCTGGAAAAGGATTCACCCAGATAATCACAAATGCGCTGACTCTTGGGGTGAGCAAAGTTGAGCATGTCCGTGCTCTGTGCGGAAGCATTCTGGGAAATCAGGGGCCTCAGATGAAGAAAAAGAAACCGTGGGTAAGATAACTGGACATTTTTTTAAACAAAGAATACATATAAAGCATCTGTTAGTGTCCTGTGTTCTTATGAATTTTTTCAAAAAAAGAAAATCTGTTAGAGATGTAAGCTCTCTTATATGATGAAAATAAATGACTTCCTAGTACTAGGTATTGGGGCATACTTAACACAGAATGCTTTCCTGGAGAGGCTTGGAGGGGTGGCTGTTGTTATCTAATCAGCTTCCCAGGTGGCTCAGTGGTAAAGAATCCGCTTGCCAATGCAGAAGATGCTAGATATGTGGGTTTAATCCCTGGGTCCGGAATATCTCCTGGAGGAGGAAATGGCAGCCCATTCCAGTATTCTCGCCTAGAGAATCCCATGGACAGAGGAGCCTGGCGGGCTACAGTTCATGGGATCAAAAGGGTTGGACAAGACTGCTTGACTGAGAGCAAATGAGTGAATCAGCACTTAAAAGCTTCTCAAAATGACGCCTTAGTTACTAATTTTTTTCTTTCCTACTCAGGGATCAAACCCATGTCTCCTGCATTGCAGAGAGATTCTTTACCAGCTGAGCCACAAGGGAAGCCCATATAATTTATAAATCACATTATTTAGAGAAAGCCCCCTGGAGAAGGAAATGGCAATCCACTCCAGTATCCTTGCCTGGAAAAAATCCCATGGACGGTGGAGCCTGGTGGGCTACAGTCCACGGGGTCGCAAGAGTCGGACATGACTTAGCGACTAAACCACCACCACCATATTCGATTTATTTTTGCTGTTTTAAAAATTGAAGTATAATTTGTTCACAATGTTTTATTAGTTTCAGGTGTATAGCAAAGTGATGTATCTGTATATCTGCCAATCTATCTATATATACATATATTCTGATTCTTTTCCCTTATGTCGGGGACTCAAGGATCGAATGCTTAATGTAATAATAGAAATAAAGAGCACAGTAAATGCAGCGCACTTGAGTCATCCCCAAATCACCCCCCATCCCCAGGTCCATGGAAAAATTATTTTCCACAAAACTGGTTCCTGGGGCCAAAAAGGTTGGGGACCACTGCCTTATAGTTTATTTTAAAATATTGAGTATCAGTTCAGTTCAGTTCAGTCACTCAGTCGTGTCCGACTCTTTGTGACCCCATGAATGGCAGCACGCCAGGCCTCCCTGTCCATCACCAACTCCCGGAGGTCACTCAGACTCACTTCCATCGAGTCAGTGATGCCATCCAGCCATCTCATCCTCTGTCGTCCCCTTCTCCTCCTGCCCCCAATCCCTCCCAGCATCAGAGTCTTCTCCAATGAGTCAACTCTTTGCATGAGGTGGCCAAAGTACTGGAGTTTCAGCTTTAGCATCATTCCTTCCAAAGAAATTCCAGGGCTGATCTCCTTCAGATCAGAATATTGAGTATAGTTCCCCGTATTATACAGTAGTTCTTTGTTGGTTATTTATTTTGTATATGCTAATCTCAAGCTCCTAATTTATCTTTCCCCCAATATTTATTGGGCTTCCTTGGCAACGCAGCTGGTAAAGAATTCACCTGCAGTACAGGAGACCCCAGTTTGACTCTCGGGTTGTGAAGATCCACTGAAGAAGGGATGGGCTACCCACTGCAGCATTCTTGAACTTCCCTGGTGGCTCAGACAGTGAAGAATCTGCCAACAATGTGAAAGATCTGGGTTTGATTCCTGGGTTGCGAAGATCCCCTGGAGAACAGAAAGGCTACCCACTCTAGTATTCTGGCCTGGAGAATCCCAAGGACAGAGGAACCTGGTGGGCTACAGTCCATGGGGTCACAAAGAGTAGGACATAACTGAGTGACTTTTGCTTTCGATTTTCACATTGTTCGTTAATGCTAGTGTAAAAATGGGCTTCCCAGGTGGAGCAGTGGTAAAGAATCCACCTACCAGTGCAGGAGATGCAGGAGACTGGTGTTCTATCCCTGGATCAAGATCTCCTGGATAAGGAAATGGCAGCCACTCCAGTATTCTTGTCTGGAAATTTCCATGGATGGAGTAGCATGGTGGGCTACACTTTCTGGAGTCACATAGAGTCAGACACGACTCAGCAACTGAGCACAAAAATGGAACTAATCTCCCATGAAAATCAAAAAGCTAAAGTTTTCAGATAAACAGAAAGTTAAAGCCTTGGCTGCTGATGGTCATGAATTCAAATCACAGATAGATAGTATTATTTTCCAGAACCATAGTACTGAATGATACTTGTTAGCCTGTGTTTGCAGACTGAGGGCTCCAGGTTATAGAGTGTTTTACTGTGGGTCTTCTTTGGCAGGTGGAGGGGGTGAGGGAGCCCTTGGCCTGCAGTTTTTTCTCTGATCCTGCCGGGCCTTCGCGGTTGCTATAGATGGAAATCAGAACTAGAAGAAAGTTATCCTTTGGTGCCTGAACATCACCTTGTTGCTGTTTAGCCGCTAAGTCTTGTCCAACTCTTTTGCGACCCCATGCACTGTAGCCCAACAGGCTCCTCTGTCTATGGGATTTCCTGGGTGAGAATACTGGAGTGTGTTGCCATTTCCACCTCCAGGGGATCTTCCCAGCCCAGGGATTGAACCCACATCTCCTGCATTGGCAGGCAGATCCTGTACCTCTGAGCCATGTGGGAAGCCCCTGAGCTCTATACCTATCCCGTGAAGGTGTTCCTGCATCAGTTCAGTTCAGTTCAGTCTCTCAGTGGTGTCTGACTCTTTGTGACCCCATGAATCACAGCACACCAGGCCTCCCTGTCCATCACCAACTCCCAGAGTTCACTCAAATTCACATCCATAGAGTCGGTGATGCCATCCAGCCATCTCATCCTGCATAGGGCACCTGTATTATAGACTCTTCCCACTAGATACTATATTCTTTAACTTTTACCTGAGCTTTTCAATCTCACTCTGCTTCTTGTCATGACTATTTTTCAAGTCTCTCCAAATGCAAATTCAATTCCCCATGTTTCCCTATTGTTCAAATTCCTTAAGAAGGTAGTTGAATTTATTCAGGGCTCTAAGCACCTGTGTGGAGAAGGCAATGGCACCCCACTCCAGTACTCTTGCCTGGAAAATCCCATGGATGGAGGAGCCTGGTAGGCTGCAGTCCATGGGGTCACTAAGAGTCGGACATGACTGAGCGACTTCCCTTTCACTTTTCACTTTCATGCATTGGAGAAGGAAATGGCATCCCACTCCAGTGTTCTTGCCTGGAGAATCCCAGGGACGGGGAAGCCTGGTGGGCTGCCGTCTATGGGGTCACACAGAGTCGTACACAACTGAAGTGACTTAGCAGCAGCAGCATAAGCGCCTGTGTCCCCTCACCTCCCCACCTACATGCATCTGGTCCTCACACGCATCTTCATTTCATTCAGGTCCACTGGTTGTTCTCCTTTCAGTCTTTGTGCTCTGCTGCTGCTGCTGCTAAGTTGCTTCAGTCCTGTCTGACTCTGTGCAACCCCATAGACGGCAGCCCACCAGGCTCCCCTGTCCCTGGGATTCTCCAGGCAAGAACACTGGAGTGGGTTGCCATTTCCTTCTCCAATGCATGTAAGTGAAAAGTGAAAGGGAAGTTGCTCAGTCGTGTCTGACTCTTAGTGACCCTAAGGACTGCAGCCTACCAGGCTCCTCCGTCCATGAGATTTTCCAGGTAAGAGCACTGGAGTGGAGTGCCATTGCCTTCCCGCTTTGTGCTTTAAACATTGTCTATTGTTCTCTTTCATGGGAACACATATCCTCCCTGATCTTTTTACTGAATTAAAAATTCAAGATCAAATCAAATATAAATCCAATGTCAGTTTCCTATTGTTTTTGAAACAAATTTCTGCCAAATCAGCACCCTAAAATGATATGCTATATTGTTTTAAAGTCCTGAAGGTCAGAAGGCCACAATACCTCTTACTGGGCTAAAATCAAGGTGTCGACAGGCTACATTTCTGGAGGCTCCAAGGGAACAATCTGTTTCCTTGTTTTCCCCAGCTTCTAGAGACTGCCTGCTTTCCTTGGCTCTGGGAATGGATGGATCCCTTTCATGCTTTTAATCATTTTTTTTAATTGAAGGATAATTGTTTTACAATATTGTGTTGGCCTCTGCCATCACCATGAATCAGCTGCAGGTGTCGCATTGTGCTACAACGTTGTCTTCATTTCTGCTGCACAGCAAAGTGAGTCGGCTGTGTGTGTCCATCCACCCCCTCTTGTTCTGGACGCCATTCCCCTTCAGGTACCTACAGGGCACGGAACAGAGTTCCCTGCGCTCTCCAGTGGCTTCTCACCAGCCGTCTATTCTATCCACAGTATCGTTAGGGTCATGTGTCAATCCCAAGCTCCCAGCGCCCCCCGCCCCTTTTCTCTTGGTGTCCGTAAGTTTGTTCTCTACGTCTGCGTCTCTGCTTCTCCTTTACAAATAAGATCATCTATACATCATCTTATTCCACACACATTCATTATATGTGATATGTTTTCCTCTTTCTGATTTATTCCACTCTGTATGGTGGTCTCTAGGTCCATCCATAACTTTACAAATGACCCAACTGCATTCATTTTTTATGGCTAAGCAAGATTCTATTGTGTATATGTACTGCTTCTTCTTTACCACATTCCTCTGTTGATGGGCATCTAGGCTACTTCCATGTCCTGGCTGTTGTAAATAGAGCTGCAATGAAGTCTTGTTGAATTCTGGTTTTTTTTTTTTCTGAGTATATTTCTGGTAGTGGGATTTCTGGGCCACCTGGTAGTGTTTGAAAAGTGAGTCCATCCTTTCTTTCTGGGTGCTCTTGTCCTCATTAGGGATAATCTTCACCTGGATGGGCAAAGATGGGGAAAATCCAGTTTTCCAACAAACAGACCACCATCACCTTTTATATTTCCTCAGACTGTTCAGAGGAGACACAAGAGATCAAGAAATTAGGAGCTAAAGTCTCTATCGTTCCTTCTACCAAAACTTTACATTTAAACTCACTTTCTGTTTTTGTAAATAATGATGGTCATGTTTCCCTTCCAACACCACTGGGCTGCAGTAAGTATGTCATGTAAGAACATACTAAGAGATTTAAAAGTGCTGTATAGGTGATAAGACATTATTGACTTCTCAGAATTGTTTACAAAGTACCTCTTAGAGATTAACAGGTCATTTTACATGAACGCACCCATAGTTGCTCTACTCTGAGAGACAGAGAGTGAGCAGTGACCCTCCCTGCCAGGTGCTGTGAGCGGCTCTGGGAGAGCAGCACATTGCTCAGTTCCAATCATGCATCTTGAGTCATAATAATAACGGTAGAAAAGCTTTATAATCTCATTTATGCTTGCAAGGTTTTAAAGAAATGTTGCTGCTGCTGCTGCTAAGTCGCTTCAGTCGTGTCCGACTCTTTGTGACCCCATAGATGGCAGCCCACCAGGCTCCTCCCATGGGATTTTCCAGGCAAGAGTACTGGAGTGGGTTGCCATTGCCTTCTCCAAAAGAAATGTTAATGACAAGCAAAATAATAATTCTCAATTCACAGAGAAGTCAGTTAATCATTATACTGACATGGTATAAATGCTGTTACACGCTCCATATTACACAAGAGGAAATCCCCCGTCCCTGGGATTCTCCAGGCAAGAACACTGGAGTGGGTTGCCATTTCTTCCCCCAATGCATGAAAGTGAAAAGTGAAAGTGAAGCCTCTCAGTCGTGTCGGACTCTGAGCAAACCCCTGGACTGCAGCCCACCGAGCTCCTCCCATGGGATTTTCCAGGCAAGAGTACTGGAGTGGGTTGCCATTGCCTTCTCCAAAAGAAATGTTAATGACAAGCAAAATAATAATTCTCAGTGAGAAGTCAGTTAATCATACTGACTTATGGTATAAATGCTGTTGCTGCTGCTGCTGCTAAGTCGCTTCAGTCGTGTCTGACTCTATGCGACCCCAAAGATGGCAGCCCACCAGGCTCCCCCATCCCTGGGATTCTCCAGGTAAAAGTACTGGAGTGAGATGCCATTGCCTTCTCCATAAATGCTGTTACATGCTTCATATTACACAGCAGGAAACTGAGACACAGAGGTGTTCAGAAACTTGAATAAAGTCACAGAGCTAAAAAGAATTAAAGGCAAGATGATCTGCTGAACATCTGGCTCTGGAGCTTGAGCTATTGATCAGCAAGAGTGATAGAGGTGCGTTCCTTTCACAACATCAGAAAGCAAGGTTTAGTGTTAATTGTTGATTGAGGAAGCATGTAAATATGTCCTGTGTTTCTTTGAAGTTCTCTGAATCAGTACTCACAGGAATAGGTTCACTCAAATCTCTGGTCTATTAACTGGCTAGGGATCTGACTTAACTGAGTTCCCAAAGTGTCTTGAGTATCATGGTCTTTACACATCAGAGACAATAAGAACTGCTAAAATAGATATTTATGGGCTAATAGGCCTTGAGATTTGTGGAAATAATCTATGTCTATTCTGTTCCCAAGAACCCAGGGTAGAATCCATTAGTCACGAAATGCCTGACCTTCAGACTCTTAGCTTCTTATCCATCAAATAGATATAATGGTACCCAACTCACAGGATTATTGGGAGTTAGATAAGATAAAAATATAATGCATAAAAAATATATAGCATAGTTTCTGATATATGGAAAATTCTTAGTGAGTTGGATAAATGGTAGCAAACTTTTCTATGGAAATAAGGAAATTCTTATAACGTATGTTGTCAAACTGATTGGGTTGGAATTGTTTCTTTTTAACCAGTGAAGTGGAAAAATAACCACAAATACACAACAGGAGGCTGCCTATAGAATAAAACTCTGTTTTCAAAATAAATCCCAATACAGCAAGTATATGTCAGCCATTAACACTCTTCCCAAACATGTAATACAAAGTGATGTAATCAAATCATCTGCAGGCGTGTGTTGTTCATGAGTGTTTATGAATTGATTCTGAAAGGAATCCCCAGTCTGAGTAAGAATCTCAATGTGTCACTCAACATTTACACATCTGACTGGATACAAGGAAGCTATTTTAAATACTCTGGAATATAATCAAGTAATCAACATCAGGTACCAGCTTAGTAGACTATGTCAAGTGTAGGAAGGATATGCAGCATTCTCAAAATGCAATAAACAAATTACACTAAGTTATAGCTATCCTCAGATAGTACTGATTTTTTTGTCAGGGGACTTTTTGGTTGAATTAGTTGAAGGAGTCCAAATGTTGGGGCTCTAAACATTAAAACACACACACACACACACACATTCTTATGCACATCCAAACTAAAAATAGAAACTCTGCAATCAGAAAGTAATTTTACATTTAGGTATGCAAGGATGAGGGGCTTCCCTGGGGGCTCAGTGATAAAGAATCCACCTGCAATTCAGTAGACACAGGTTCAATTCCTGGGCTGGTAAGATCCCCTGGAGGAGAGCATGGCAACCTACTCCAGTATTCTTGCCTGGAGAATCCAATGGACAGAGGAACCTGGTGGGCTGCAGTCTGTAGGTTTTCAAGGAGTTGGACACAACTGAAGTGAGTTTAGCATACGCACACATGCGAGGGTGCAGAAGGAGTCTACCCGGAACTTTTCATGGTTCATGCAAATGGAGCTGTCATAGTGAAGAGTGAGTTCTGACAGTGAGCCCGAGTAAATCTACTGTACCGATTAGGGATCTGGGCAAAGGTTAAGGCAGGTGAAGCTTCTCATCAAGACGTCTCTATTTTTTGTTTATAGTGCTTCTGCATTTTGTAGCACTTGTCTCTAGGTATATAAAGTTTCTAGTTAGATGGATCTAGGCACTTACATAACCTCTTTAAGTGTTTATTCAGTACCTGGAAATGATGATTAGTAACAGCTGCCTCTGAAAGTTGTGAGACATCTGACAGAGTGTGTCTCAATTACCTGGCTCAGTATCAGATCAGTCACTCAGTCGTGTCCGACTCTGTGCGACCCCATAGACGGAAGCTCACCAGGCTCCCCTGTCCAGTATAGGCATTCAAAAACAGCACTTCCTATCAGACACGCTACCGCCTGCGTGGCCAGGACTTACAACTTGGTCCTATTTTCCTGACACTGGATGTTCCTGAAGGACACAGATGTACACTCACACACACACACACACATATGAATATACACACACACACACAGAAACACATATAAGTTACCTAAAATAGGGTCTGGCTTCTTGTGGCTCAAAAACCAGTACTCGAGACACAGGTTGGTGGAAAGGGCAGTTTGCTTTATTTCAGAGGCTGGCAACCAGAGGAGAAAGTGGACTTAGTCCAACTGCCGACTCCTCACAGTGGGTGTGTGTGTATGTGTGGGTGTGCGTGTGTGTGTGTGTGTGTGTGTGAATGCTTGGTTGATTAGTCATGTCCAACTCCTTGTAACCAATTGAACTGTAGCCCACCAGGCTTCTCTGTCCATGGGATTTTTCAGGCAAAAATACCGGAGTGGGTTGCCATTTCCTTCTCCAGGGCATCTTCCCAACCTAGGGATTGAACCCATGTCTCCTGCCTTGGCATGTGGATTCTGTAACGCCACTCCACTTAGGAAGTACCCCGTGTCACAGTGGGCAAGAACTATTAAATGCAGGGCTTCCAGGGTGCACGGGGGGCAGGGGAGTGGAGGGGCTACAAACAGCACAGCCAGGTCTGACAGCTGTGCTGACTGGTCATCAGCGTCTGACCAGCATTATCTGGACTGTTTTAAGTACAGTCAGCGTGTTCCCATTTCTTTGAGGCCAGTTTTCAGAATCATGGCTACAGTATGGTTATCACGTAGTTAATTCTTCCACCTGGTGGGAGTTTCAGTATCTATGAGACGGCTCACAGGATATGGCCCAGAAAATTGTCTGTAGCCCTTGAGAAGGAACTAAAGGTCCTTGGCTTTGTTTAATGACTAAGCTATTATTACTTGGTCTTATTTGACTATTTTCCTTTGCTCCTGCATTTTCTCACGTTTCTGCTTGAGTTTATTCTTTGACTAAAATTTTTCTACAGACAAAGGCAGGCTGAGGTCTTGACGGGGTGGGAGTCTGGGCTGGGAAGTCTCCACTGCTGTTTCGTATATACAAACGTTAGGCAGTGGGCTTTATCAGACATTGCAGAACCGTGTGGTGAAGGGCATGGCGACCCGTCTGGACCCTCTGGTGTGGTTAAGACTCCATGCCTCCAAAGTCAGGGAACTAAGATCCTACATGCTATGTGCTGCCCCCCAAAACACAAAAGACACAATACAAGGTTTAATGATCCCCACCACCCAAACTCATATTCCTTTAGAAATGAAGTCTTTTATTTTTTGAACTCAAAAAACATATGTTTATCATCCCACTGTCTAACTCAGTGAAACTATGAGTCAGACTGTGTAGGGCCACCCAAGACGGACGGGTCGTGGTGGAGAGTTCTGACAAAACGTGGTCCATTGAAGAAGGGAATGCCAAAACACTTCAGTATTCTTGCCTTGAGAACCCCATGAATAGTATGAAAAAGCAAAAAGATAAGACACTAAAAGATGAACTCCCCATGTCAGTAGGTGCCCAATATGCTACTGGAGATCAGTGGAGAAATAACTCCAGAAAGAATGAAGGGGTGGAGCCAAAGCAAAAACAAGCTCTGGGAGCAGGTGATGGACAGGGAAGCCTGGTGTGCTGCAGTCCATGGGGTTGCAAAGAGTTGGAGAAAACTAAGCAACTAAACTCAGTTTATGAAGGTCAGGAAAAAGCTAAGTTCTTTTTTTAAATGCTTTTTGATTGTGGTATGGTAAAAGTCACACAATATAAAATACACTATTTTAACCATTTTTATCTGTACAGTTCAGCGGCACTAAACACATTCACATTGTTGTATAACTCTCACCATCATCCATCTCCTGAATTTTTCACTTTCCTAAACTTAAACTTCATCCCGTGTAAACACTAGCTCCCCAATCGCCCCTTCCTCTCTCCACCCCAGCTCCTGACATCTACCAGTGTGCTTTCTGACTCTATGAATTTGACTAGTCTAGGTACCTTGTGTAAGTGGAATCAAACAGTATTTGTATGCACCTAAAGTTGCAGGCTACAAAATTAATGCCCAGAAACCTCATGCATTCCTGTACACTAGCAAAGAAAGATCAGAGAGAAAAAGAAACAATCCTATTCAGCATTGCAACAAAAATGATACAACACTAGGAATAAACCTGCCTAAGGAGGCAAAAGACCTGGACTCAGAAAACTATACGATATTGATGAAAGAATTCAAAGACAACACAAACAGACGGAGAGAGTTCTTGGACTGGATGAATGAACATTGTGAAAATGACTACACTGCTCAAAGCAATCTACAGATTCAGTGCAGTACCTATCGAAAGGAAGCTGCTTAGCTCGGTGGTGATGACTTGGAGGTTTCTGAGTTGGCCATCACGATGTCAGCTGGAGCTGCATTCATCTGCGGCTGGAAGAGCCTCTTGCACAGCCACTCACATGACTGCGGACTGGACAGGTCACTCCCTCACTATATGGGTTCTTCCCACAGGCTGCACAAGTACCCAGGTCTTACCTTCCCACTGGCCGCAAATCTATTTTTAATTTTGTATATGAATCAAATGAAAGATAATCTGGAGCCACTCTCACACTACACAGAATATCCTGATCTCAGGACAGCGTGGTGTGTCCATCGCTGGTGACAAGTTCCAATCGCCATTGACTGGCCGTGCTTTGGTAGCACTCTATTTATTAAAAAAAAAAAAAAAATTCTGAATCCTCTTTTGGGCTCATCCAAAATGAAGTGTTGAGTTTAATTATCAGGCTCCCCCACAGTTGTTACAGGCAGAAAGACAGCTCAGAGACTGCCTGCAAAGAAATTCTCTCTTCTGTCTTAGATTATCGACTTTGGACATTTGAGAGTTGATGCCATTTATATAACTCAAAGCCACCAGAAGGCTGAAGGGGGTTCCCTAACATAAAATAAGTTCTACACATTTTAGCAATTTTTATGGTGAGCCAAGAATGATAATTCGACTGAATAATATTCCTCCAGAGTCTTAGGCATTGTATAGAACTGCTTAATTGTAAAACAGAAAAATCATTTTATGAGTTTCAATGTCATGTTTGCATAAGAACCAGTGTATTCAGTAGCAATAAGCGGGTATCTCACTTTCTATTATAGAGGAAACTGTCAAGTTTAAGCCCCTTTTCTCACTTCTTTAGCATGAAGAAGATTATCAACCTAGACAACATGTTAAAAAGCAGAGACATTACTTTGCCAACAAAGGTCTGTGTAGTCAAAGCTATGGTCTTTCCAGTAGTCATGCATGGATGTGAGAGTTGGACCATAAAGAAAGCTAAGTGCCAAAGAATTGATGTTTTTGAACTGTGGTGTTGGAGAAGACTCTTGAGAGTCCCTTGGACTGCAAGGAGAGCCAACCAGTACATCATAAAGGAAATCAGTCCTGAATATTCATTGAAAGGACTGATGCTGAAGCTGAAACTCCAATGCTTTGGCCACCTGGTGCGAAGAACTGACTTCACGGAAAACACCCTGATGCTGGGAAAGATTGAGGGCAGGAGGAGAAGGGGATGACAGAGGATGAGATGGTTGGATGTCATCACCAACTCGATGGATATGAGTTTGAGTAAAATCTGGGAGCTGGTGATGGACAGGAAAGCCTGGTGTGCTGCAGTCCATGGGGTCACAGAGTCAGACATGACTGAGCAACTGAACTGAACTGGGCTTAGATTTATGCCTCTGCAGGTGCAGCTCAGATCAGAAGCTGTCTCTGGGAAGGGCTGCTTCCACTTACCGCTTCCATTACCCTCTCCTGTGTACCATTTCTACATGAAACCTGCGAGCTCAAACCCCTCCTTCCACATTCCCGGTATCTTTGTGGAGACTTGCTGTTGTATTCTAATAGGCAAGTCCTTTCATCAGCATCAGAACAGGACACCCATCCACTAGGACCATAACAGCAGAGACTTCCTGAAAAGTTAGAAATTTCACAATCACCCTGAAAATCGTGTGAAACTGTGACCAAAGATGGTGGAACCACAGGTGGATAGTTCTTGGAACTGCTCAAACAGTAAATAAAAACATTTAAAAATACCAGAAACTTACACAACATTGTTAGTTAACTATACTCCAACATAAGTTTTTATAAAATCTCAAAACCTTCCAAAACAAAATACCTGAAAGGAAGGGACAGAAACCTTTTTAAATAACTGCTACAAAGCTATAAAATGCAAACACATTCAGTTTGAAGACTTTTCATGTTGAAGAAGTGAGAAAAAGGGCTTAAACTGAACAGTTTCCTCTACAATAGAAATACAGACTCTGCTGCTGCTGCTGCTGCTAAGTCGCTTCAGTCGTGTCCGACTCTGTGCGACCCCATAGACAGAAGCTCACCAGGCTCCCCTGTACCTGGGATTCTCCAGGCAAGAACACTGGAGTGAGTTGCCATTTCCTTCTCCAATGTATGAAAGTGAAAAGTGAAAATGAAGTCGCTCAGTCGTGTCCAACTCTCAGCGACCCCATGGACTGGAGCCCACCAGGCTCCTCCATCCATGGGATTCTCCAGGCAAAAGTACTGGGGTGGTCTGGTGGTGACTTTTTCCCTTCATCTCATCCCTGTCTCTTCGTCTTTCTATTATCTTGTTTCTGCTTGCCAGCTGGACTGTGCTTCAGTGTCTATAAGAGAGAATGGGAAGTGGAGTTAAAAAAATAAACACAAAAAACAGCCATTTCTTTTAAAGCCTGAGTTATAGCAGGGTCTAGAGGATCTTTGGCAACCCACTCCAGTACTCTTGCCTGGAAAACCCCATGGACGGAGGAGCCTGGTGGGCTACAGTCCATGGGGTCGCTAGGAGTCGGACACGACTGAGCAACTTCACTTTCACTTTTCATTTTCATGCATTGGAGAAGGAAATGGCAACCCACTCCAGTACTCTTGCCTGGAGAATCCCAGGGACAGAGGAGCCTGGTAGGCTGCCGTCTATGGGGTCCCACAGAGTCGGACATGACTGAAGTGACTTAGCAGTAGTAGCAGCAGAGGATCTTGACATTTCAAAGGGCGTCAGATATTCAGGATTTTTCTGATCATCCCCATCTTCCTGGCCTCCAAACTGACCAGTTGTCATGAGTTAAGGGTTTCCTGGAGAATTGGCTGAAGGCATCAGAAAAGCTAGATAGCATCAGAAACTCAATGGACATAAGTTTGAGCAAATTCTGGGAGACAGTGAAGGACAGGGAAGCCTGGTGTGTTTCAGTTCACAAAGAGTGGAACACGACTGAGCAACTGAGCAACAATAAAATCAAAAAAGCTAGCATTACCTAAAATGCGTGGACTGGAGACCCTTCCTCCTGTATGTAAGCTGTCCCACACTTCCTCATGTCAACCCCCTCCTTACTCTGCGAAGTGAGACACAGCATTGCTGAGCTCCAGAGGGAGACAAGGGGGCAAGAGACAGAGTCCAGGTCTGCAGGGATTACAACTGCATTCTCAGCTTCCTCCCCCTCCAGGTCAGCACCTCCCGGCAGCAAATCTGAGGCAGTGGTCTCCATTAGCCTAACATTGGGTTTGTGGATCTCTGGAACCCTTTAGCCCTGAGTTAGCCTCAGAATCAGAGTTTATTTTCCCCATCCTTAGGATGGTGTCTTCATACATTATTTAAAATATGTGTTTTCTGGTGGGTCCAGAAAACAACCTTGATAGCAAGCTTCTGTTCTCCAGATAATTCCTTCCCCTTCATGGGCTCATCAGACAACCTGCAGAAGGAGGCTGCGGTGTTCTTCCAGTTTGAGTTTAAGGGGTGCACCTGGGCCTCTCACAAAAGTAGGCCTTTGGTTGAGTTATAATTCACTAGTTTCATCAACTGTAGCATATTAAAATCCCCTACTTTACCTATTGGGAACAAAGCTGCTATGAACGCTCTTGTATAAGTGGTTTTTTTTTTTTGAAAACTTACATTATCATTTCTCTTGGGTAAAAATACGTAGGAGTGGAGTCACTGGGTCATAGGTAGGTTTATTTTTAAGTAGACAAAAACTTGAAGTGAAAGTCACGCAGAAAAGAAGGTGTTTTTAATTTTTTTCAAGTTATGATATGGTTATGAAAAACTTGAAATCATAACTTAAGAACATCTTTTTGACATCAGCGTTATTTTCACTTCTCTTTCCCTGGGAAGAGAACATTAACACAACATCCTTCTCTGGGTTCTCTGCCCTTTCCTCTCTTCCAAGGTGAGACGATCACAGCATACTTTACATACTGGGAGCCTGAGATGGACGTGTACACATTGCAATATTTAAAACAGATAACCAACAAGGACCTATTGTACAGCACAGGGACCTCTGCTCAATACTCAGTGATAACCTACATCAGAAAGGAATTTGAAAAAGCACAGATTCCTAGAGATGCATAACTGAGTTGTTTAGCTGTGCACGTGAAACTAACACAGCATGGTTAATCAATTACACTCCAATATAAAATAAAAAATGTACAAAAATGACTAAGTATATTTAATAAAGACAATAGTCAAATTCAAAAGCAGAGAGTAGCATGGTGGTTATCAGGGGCCTGGAGGAAGGGGAAATGGAGACTTGTTATTGGATGTGGCTTCAGTTCTACATGATCTGGGTCTCTCAGGATTGCCACGAAAGGAAACGGACAGACGCAAGATGCTGTCTTCTCTCTACAACAGAGGGTTCCTTTCTCACCTCATCACATCTTTCTTTCTCTCTAAATATTTATTTATTTGGCTGTGCTGGGTCTTTATTTCAGCAAGAGGGACCTAGCTCCCTGACCAGGGATCGAACTTGGGTTCCCTGTATTAGCAGCGAGGAGTCTCAGCTGCTGGACCACGGTAAATCCCATCACCACCACGGATTCCTACCCAAGAGACTTCCCAGCCCCTGGAGCAAACCAGCTCTTGCCGAGAAGCCTGTCCACCATTCACCAATGTGTCTGAAACGCTACAAAGAATGTGGACTCTGCCGGTTCTGGAACCGCCTACATAAAGGAGCTTGCAAATCATTCTCTCCCCGGTGTACACAGACATAGCGTCCTCTAATCCCAGCCTGGAAGTGCTTTTCCAGTTTTATTGGTCAGATTTGCAATGCCCTCTTTCACTTCTGGTTTATATGGTTGAGGTCAGAGTGTTAAGTTTTATGGGTTAAATATAAAAGCCTCACTGTTCCTTCTTGTTTTGCTTGTCATAAAGAGTACAGTGCCAGAGTGGCAGGCCTTAATGAATCAAGTCTTCAGACTGACTCCCACGCCGCACCTGCTGGCAGCTGGAAGTGGCCTCGCTAGAAACCTCCTCCCCCTCGGTCGCCCGTGTTCACACTGGGGCCTGTGAACTCACTATCCTTTAACCCGTGATAAACGTCCTTGTTTAAAAATGAGGTGTTTCGGGTCAAAATCTTCTTTTCCACATATTGAGTCCTTCCATGCTATCAGTGCTAAATATCTGTAACAATAGAAAAGTGAAGGTGAATTGCATTTTTTTTTTTTTGGTGGGTCTTTTTGTGGTCGCTCCAAGACTGTTCATCTTTGACATGGTCTGTCCATATTACATTAATACCTAAAATAAACTTGGGAATTTGATTCCTGCTTGAAAGTCTTGCATATGCTATGGAGAGCAGCCATGTTTCCAGCTGGGAAACCAAAGTTCTGTAGTTATGACTGGTCATAGTCTTCCAAGCAACTCAAGGAAAGGGTGGTTATGATAATTCCTATGACTGGACAAGCATTGGTGATCACAAGAACTGAGGAACTGAAAAGCTGGCTTGACTTTAAGAGTCTCCTTTTAGCTGCAAAATGTGAAATTATTTTCTTTGTTAGCTTTGTTAGCTCACTAATGAAATACTGGTAAGAAATGTGTGACAGTTACTTTTTAAAAATTTTCAAAATAAAATGTGAGGATATTTCTAGAGACACTCTTTTAAATAAGTTTAGATAAAGATAGCCTGCAAGACAGCTAAGAAGATGTTCTACATATTCCCAGGCAGAAAAATTACAGTACAGCCAATCTTGTTTTGAGAAAATGCTATGAAAAACTTCTTATAATAATAAAAAATGTTATTGTCATGCAAACAAGCATGGAATTTGATAAACAAAAATGCCTCACATTAAGTTTTGTTGTTGCTATGCAATCATTTTCAGGATGCATATAGAACATTACGTAGGAATGTCTATCCACGTGCTTATGAATGGATTTGGTGATCCAATAACCTCAGAATTTACTCTGAGCAGATTGCTTAAGAATAGTAACGTTTGATTGGTATTTTCTCCATGTCAGACACTGTGGTAGGTGTTGTGGGACAAAAGCACTTCAACATATGCATTTATTTATTCATTCACTTGTTCAGTTAGTCAGCCAAAGCTTTGTTCATCATCCACTCTGTACTCAGCGCTGCTTGGGGTAATTGTGCGCACGTGTCTGTGTGTGCGTAGTCTCTCGGTCGCGTCTGACTCTTGCAGCTTTGTGAACTGTAGCCCTTCAGGCTCCTCTGTCCACGGGATTCTTCAGGCAAGCATACTGGAGCGGGCTGAAATGCCCTCCTCCAGGGAATCTTCCTGACTCAGGGATCGAACCCAGGTCCCTTAGGTCGCCTGCATCAGGAGGTAGGGTTTTCACCACTAGAGCCATCTGGGAGGCCCTTTGGGTAGTTGATACATCACTGAAGAAGCGAACCTCTCTGCAGTCAAGGAGCTTACATTCCACTGTGGAAGACAGAAGAGAGGCCACCCAATTCACCTCACTGTACAGCAGAAATCAACACAACATTGTAATTCCACTGGACTCTAATAAAATTAATTTTTTAAAAGGCTAGGGCACGGGTCAGGGCCACCCTCTCTGTGTGTAAATTGCTGTGATGGTCTCTTACCTCGTCTCCCTGCCTCCCCTTGTCCACCTACCAGAGAGAGGGATTGGGACTGACATACATACGCTTCTATGCACAGAACGGATGAACAAGCAGAACCTGCTGTGCACACAGGGGATGCGACTCAGTGCTCCATAACGACCCATGCAGGAAAATAAACCAGGAAAAAGAGATATATGTATATGATTCACTTTTTCTGTACAGCAGAAACCAGCAAAAAATTGTAAATCAACTACACTCCAGTAAATTTTTTTTTTTTTTAAATAGAAAGTATGGTGATCACAAAGTCAATTGAATACCCTGAATAATATTATTTATCTCAACTTGTGGCTCAAAATGTTTAGCATTTTGATTAACTTTCATAGAACTAGCAAGTGGTAGAAACTGGACTTAAAACCAACCCTTCTGACCTCAAATCTGGGTTGTTTACTCCAAATATTGAAGGCCTAGATGAGAAGCAATCGTTGTTGTAACTGTAATTAAGGCTCCAAACATGAATACAAGAGAGGGCATTTTCTTGCAACAAGAAATGTTGACCAAGTTTGACCCAGAGAAACAAGAGTAATCTGCTGAGTTTTGAATGATTCATTGATGATATGAACACATTTGTGATCTTATCGTATTTTAAAACGGTTTCTTGATAGTGGTTTACTGATAATCTCTTTCCATTTAATTAAGACATTTTTAAGAGTGTATATTAAGGAGATTTAAAGAAGGCAAAATACACAGATGAGAACAGAAGAGGCAAAAAGCTGTAGTAACCACTTTCCATGGTTAGGGTGCGTCAGCTGTGCTTAGCTTTGCGGGAAGTAGGTGCTCAGCTGAAGTACGTGTCTAAAAACAGAAAGGGCCTGGGGAAGGCTTTTGTCCAGAAGTTATGTAACCGCCCTAGGGAACTGCAAAGGAACCAAGGGGGAGGAGATCTGGACTTTCAGGATTCTATCATTTCTTCTATATTTTAATCAAGAAGTAGCCCTCATATCTGTTTCATACGCATGGCTTCCAGATAGGTTTTATTTGACTAAACAGTCTCACAAACAATTGAGCAAAAAAACAAACAGAAAACTGAGGATCCAAGGTGTCTGTTGGGCTTCCCAGATGGTGCTAGTGGTAAAGGACCTGCCTGCCAATGCAGGAGCAAAAGAGATCTGGGTTCTAACCCTGGGTGGGGAAATCCCCTGGAAGAGGGCATGGCAACCCACTCCAGTATGCTTGTCTGGAGCATCCCATGGACAGAGGAATCTGGCAGGCTACAGCCCATGGGGTCGCAAAGAGTCGGACATGACTGAAGTGACTTAGCACGCACAAGAGGACTCTGAGTGGTGTGGGATGATAGCTATTAATGCTTGAGCTGCTCAGATCATAATTTAACAACCCCAAATCTAATGTATGGGTCTGTATTTCTCCATGTAATATTGTTATTCCATAAAGGAGGAGGAAGGGAGTCCCACACTTTTTGTTTTCTTTCAAAAAGATATATATAAAATTCTCATGCCAAACTGGCTAAGTAACAGCCATGTCCAGATTTAAGTTCAAAGAAGTTAGTAAGTAAACTCAGGGGAGAAATTATACCCAAATTATACAAAGCTGACCTGTGCACTGTGCTGTTTAATAAGGCATCACACCCACAGCGGGACAAAATTGTCAAAATTCCATTTCAAAAGCCATATGTGAAGCTTTGGACCTAAACCAATTCTGCAGTCACAAGGGTTGTCGCAGTGATGCTATCCCAGGCTTAAACATGCCCACTGGTGCCTCTCAGACTCTTGAACTTCCTCCCCTCCATTTTCCTTTCTCCATTGCTTCTAGAAGCTCACAGCTTCGGAGGGTCTAGCCTTCTCCCTAGGAGTAATAGCTAGCATGAATACTTTTCAAGTCTTAGTATATGCTCAGCACCACACAACTCCATGAGGCTTTTAAAACCATCTGTAGCTTAGAAGTTAAGGAAGCTATAGCAGAGTGTGAAGGAACTTGCCCAAATTCACTAGCATTCAAGCCCGATGCCTGAACTCGAAAGCCTGACATTAAACCACCAGGTGTGTGCGGAAACACGAGCGGACCCGTTCCTTCAGAGCCTCACCATATGCCTCGTGTTTCCTGAGTCTTAATTTCTAAGGTGAATGGTTTCACTTTTGCATAAGACTGTATACTTTGTTTTGTATTTTCCCTAAGCATTGCATCATGAAAATAGGCATACAAAATCTCTTCCTGTGTAACTCAAGCCATCAGGGCTTTCCTTGACTATTCAGCTAATTTAAGAATCTAATTTGAGGGAAGTTATTAAAGTTCCTGACGGGATAGCTTATAATTCTCCTACTTTGCACTCATCCTCTCTGTGTGTGCTCAGTCACTCAGTCACGTCTGACTCTTTGAGACCCCGTGAGCAGTGGTATGCCAGGCTTCTCTCTCCATGGGATTTCTCAGGCAAGAATACTCGAGTGGGCTACCATTTCTTCCTCTGGGGGATCTTCCCGAGCCAGGGATTGAATCCACATCTCCTGTTTCCCCGGAATTGACAGGCGGATTCACCACTGCGCTCACATTTGAAAGAAGCTTACCCGAACCGAACACTAAATAGCTGTGGAAAATTTGGGCTTCATAATAGGGTTGAGAATCCATGCAGTTTTGACTTTGCTGATCTCAAATTACACCATGGGGACAAACTTCTCTGCTCTCTGTGAAGGTGGGTACATACTGAAAGCACTTGATTTTTAAACCACTCAACTTACATCCACCAAGAGGAGTTCCATGACCTTGTTCCTGGGCTGCTTCTTGTGCCCGGATGCTCTTCTACTCTCAGTTCTAACACCACACCCTCCCATTCATTCTTCTGAAGAATAATCCTTCCTACACTTTTTTCTAGAGTTTTTGTGTGTGTGTGTGTGTGTGTGTGTGTGTGCCCTGTTTTTTTTGTCTTTATTTAATTTGTTACAACAGTGTTTCTATCTATGTTTTGGTATTTTGGCTGTGAGGCACGTGGGCTGTTAGCTCCCTGACCAGGGATAGAACTCACGTCCCCTGCATTGGAAGGTGAGGACTGAACCACTGGGCCACCAGGGAAGGCCCTTCCTCCTGCACTCTCTACAAGATTTCCGTTAGAAGAATCACGGGTTTACAGAACTCTGCCTCCTCAACCAATCAGGTGGTGATCGTCGACCGGTCAACGTTGCCTGAGCGAACCAGAATGCTGTTCTGAGATCTGGGAATGTGAGTCTGTGAGTCCTTCTCAGTTTCCTCCAGGGCTGGGGAACCATGCGTTTAGACAGCTGTGAGGCCCTAACACCTACTGCCTAGAGAATTTGAGTCTTAAAATATAAAACGAATCTGAAAAGAGAGTCTAAACTGAAGGAACTAGTAGATCCGGACAGCTTGCAAATGCGTGAGGCCAGCTGTGTCCTTTGTTGTTATTTTTCGTGGCTCAGTCGTGTCTGACTCTGCGACCCCATGGACTGCAGCACACCAGACTCCTCTGTCCTCCAGGATCTCCTTGAGCTTGCTCAAACTCATGTCCATTGAATCACTGATGCTAACAATCTCATCCTCTGTCGCCCCGTTCTCCTCCCGCCTTCAGTCTTTCCCAAGATCAGGGTCTTTCCTAATGAGTCAGTTCTTCTCATCAGATGGCCAAAGGATTGGAACTTCAGCCTCCACCATACCTTTGCTGTCCTGTAGGCTGGAAGCAGGATGTACTGGGACAGTTCCCCGCTGGACCCTTAGATATCTCCCTGAGCTTCATAAGAGGAAAGGCTGTCGGCAGAAGCCAAAGGAATTTTCTTTTTACAAAAACCCCCAACCCTCTGGAACTTTGAGTTGTGAGTGTGGGAGGGTGGCAAAGAGGAGCAGCCACCCCACTGGCTCCTGAGAACCATATGGCTTCTGTTTAGCACCAATTTGTCAAGTCAGACTTGTGTGTATTTGGCAATGGCGGTATTGAAAAGGACACCAGAACTTCCGTTGTGGATATTGACCTCAGGGGGCAGAGAAAATGTCATTATCAATGGAATCATGTGAAATACCTCAGAGGCTCCCAGAAATCAGTTTGTGAAGTTTCGGAATAAAGAGGAGTTGGGTAGCTGGATAAGTTGTTCTATTTAATATGAAAATTGCCTTACAAACGTGAATTATCAAAACTGTTACACACTAGTTTCCATTGAGAATCAGTAAAATACAGCCTACACTAGAGCCATTTTATTCTATAATATTAAAAAATTTTTTTCTTAAAATTACATCAATCATAGTTCAAAAAGATTGTATCGTAGAGTGGTGTCTGTAAATAAAACCGTATTCTTCAGTTTCACTTAGAAATCATTTTTTTGTCTTATGTATATTCTTAATGATATATTTATCAATATTTATATTTATTTATCCATTTCTCACTATGATTTTCCCTACCTCTTCTACACACTTTCAGTATATGGCTCTTCTGTTGGTAATGTTTCAGTGTTAATTTATTGAAACTACTGCTTCTCCCATCATTATTGGCAGGTTGTTACCAATCTCCACATCTTCAAATGATACAAAAGTCTCTAAATCTCTACTCTCAGCCTCTTTTATCCTTCTTATCTTCTGGAAGGTTTGTTGCCACTGTAATATCAAGAATGGTATTTATAACATATGATTTTTGTCTGGAACCCCACGTGAATCTTACATGCATTGTCCAAAAGTGAAAATAATTCTGCAATATTGTGAATACACCCATGTTGTTTGTATTGGAAGCCGGCAGTGTAACGGGCTGCAAGGCTCTCGTGTCCGACCTTCCCGCTCCACTGTGTTTTCTGAGGGAAACAGTCACATGGCTTCTCCTTTCCTATATTCCAGATTCTAATATATTCTGGTTCCAAACTGGGAAAGGAGTCCGTCAAGGCTGTATATTGTCACCCTACTTATTTAACTTCTATGCAGAGTACATCATGAGAAATGCTGAGCTGGATGAAGCACAAGCTGGAATCCAGATTTCCAGGAGAAATATCAATAACCTCAGATACACAGATGACAACATGCTTATGGCAGAAAGCAAAGACGAACTGAACAGCCTTTTGATGAAAGGGGAAGAGGAGAGTGAGGAGGTTGGCTTAAAACTCAACATTTAAAAACCAAAGATCATGGCATCTGGCCCCATCACTTCATGGCAAATAGATGGGGAAACAATGGAAACAGTGAGAGACTTTACTTTTTTGGGCCCCAAAATCAGTGCAGATTGTGACTGTAGCCATGAAATTAAAAGATGCTTGCTCCTTGGAAGAAAAGTTATGACCAACCTAGACAGAATATTAAAGAGCAGAGACATTACTTTGCCAACAAATATCCGTCTAGTTAAGGCTATGGTTTTTCTAGTAGTCAGGTATGGATGTGAGAGTTGGGCTATAAAGAAAGCTGAGTGCTGAAAAATTGATGCATTTGAACTGTGGTGTTGGAGAAGACTCTTGAGAGTCCCTTGGACTGCAAGGAGACCAAACCAGTCCATCCTAAAGAAATCAGCCCTGAATATTCATTGGAAGGACTGATGTTGAAACTGATGCTCCATTACTTTGGCCATATGATGGGAAGAAGTGACTCACTGGAAAAGACCCTGATGCTGAGAAAGGTTGAAGGCAGGAGGCTTCGAAGGAGATGACAGAGGATGAGATGGTTGAAGGTCATCATTGACTCAATGGACATAAGTTTAAGCCAGCTCTGGGAATTGGTGATGACAGGGAGACTTGTGGTGCTGCAATCCTGGGGTCGCAAAGAGCTGGACATGACTGAACAACTAAACTGGACTTCTTATATTCTGCCACTTGTTCAAAATAATGTGTGTGTGTGTGTGTGTGTGTGTGTGTGTGTGTGTGTGTGTGTGTTTGCTGCTCAGTTGTGTCCAATAGTTTGCAACCCCAGGACTGTAACCCACCAGGCTCTTCTGTCCGTGGAATTCTCCAGGCAAGAATACTGGAGTGGATAGCCATTCCCTTCTCCAGGGAATCTTACCAACCCAGTGATCAAACCTGGGTCTCTTGCATTGCAGGCAGATTCTTAACTGACTGAGATCTGGAGACATTTATTGCTTTTTTATTCTTGCCATTGTCACTATTGTTATTAACAGAAGGACACGGAAAGGTTGAGGATGACTTTTCTTTGATGTTGGGTGGAATTAGTTTGAGGTCAAGTGGTTTCTTTTGCCTTGATTCAGATAATTCTGGCCATGATTCTCCAGGAATCTATTGTATGAAAAATTGGGAGGCTTTCACACACAAAAAATGATTTTTTGTCTGAGTTTAGTCCTAAAAGCACCTTTGCAAGGTACTTGACACGGAGATGCTTCTGTTGGCTCCATTTATGTGTTTATGCTTGATTCTCTGAATTAGACAGAAAGAAATGCTCCATGGAGGCTTTATATTTGGAGAAAGTGCAGTTCGTTGGTACCATTTTATCAGAGTATTACATTGAAGGATGAAAGAAAGTTGCTCTGAGTCCTCCACACGGGCAGCTCTGGGGGTCTGAGTCAGTGCTCCAAGGGCATCGTGGTACCCAGAAGAGGCAGGGCCTGGCAGCCAGATTGCTGTCATCCCATGAGATTGCTCTGTCAGCAGGAGGAAGTGGTCCCTGCTGAGTGTGACAGCAAGCAGCCAAAACAGCAGTGATGCAGGACCCCGTGGACAAGGTTTTCATGGAAACAAGTTCATCTTCTCTATATGCCGACCATTCATTCTTGTTTTATAGTACTCAAATATCATCAATGAGATACCAAGAGTCCTTTCTTCTATTATTATGTAATTACATCAAAAATCTGAAGACTGTCATTTCTACTTAATAAGTACTACCATGGTTTTTACCAAAAATTGCTAAAATTAACAAAGCAGAAAAGATAAAGATACTTTAATACTTGGATTTCATCTATTGTGTGAAATTTATCAAAGTAAAATACCTCCTAATTTTATAATAGAGTTGGATTTATAAAGACATCTCATCTCTATTCAGTTATTCTTTTATCAACCTCTGAACCATTAAAACTAAAAAAATATAATTTTTCTATTATATCTATCTGTACACTGACTCCTGTAAAACATAACATATTAAGAAAAGATTTAGTAAGGGAAGTGAAAAAGTCTAAGACAGTGGAGAAGTGTGGTGGTGCATCCAGAGATTAAAAAATAAAAATAGAAGAGTGACATAAGGAGGGCTAACTGTTCATTTATCCTGCACATTTTCTGCATTGCTCACCTATTGCTAATCACCCCAACCCTCAGCAGCTTAAAAGAATGAAGACTTACTACCTCACGCTGCGGTCGGGAATCTGATGTGGCTTGGCTGGGTCCCTCCTGGCTCAGCATTGCCGTAGGCTGTGGTCAAGGTGTTGGTCCAGCTTCAGTCATATCCCGATCAAACTCCAACGGGATCCACCTGCCAGTTCACTCAAGCAGCTGTGGCTTCCACCCGTCTTTGCGGACAACATTCCACCAAGATTGTTTCATGACGGGAGAGGTGGTTCACCCCATGGAGACTGACCCGGGAGAAAGCAGAGGAGAATCGTCAAAGGAGAGGACACGTCTGCTGGTGACCTAATAGTGGAAATGACTCCCTCACCCCTCCACCCCAATTCCACTGGTTAGAATGAAGTCGATGGGTCCAGCCCATGCTCGGGAACTGGAGAGCACACCAGAGTATAAATACCTGCCAATGAGGATCACTGGGGCTCATTTCACAGGCTGCCAAACATAGCCTCTAACATGGAAACTTGGGGTCAAGGCTTAAGTGTTATGTTCATCAATTATCCAGCAGTTTGCATTTTGGATGCCCTAATTATTTCCCCTCACACAATCACTCTTTTTCATTATAAAAAATCACCCACATTTATTGGAAACTTCTGTTTCGAATTCCTTCATCTCTCTCTGGACAATGATAATTGCTTCCTCAGTGGTGTGCTGTGCTATGCTTAGTTGCTCAGCCACGTCCAACTCTTTGTGATCCCATGAACTATAGACCGCCAGGCTCCTCTGACCATGGGGATTCTCCAGGCGAGAATATGGGAGTGCGTTGCCATGCCCACCTCTAGGGGAGCTTCTTAACCCAGGGATCAAACCCAGGTCTCCCATATTGCACGTAGATTCTTTACCAGCTGAGCCAGTGGGGAAGCCCAAGCATCTATTAAAGCCTCAGGTCAGTAAGCAAAGCTTTACACAGTCAGTTCAGTAGCTCAGTTGTATCTGACCCTTTGCGACCCCATGGACTGCAGCACACCAGGCTTCCCTGTCCATCACCAACTCAGGAGTTTACTCAAACTCATGTCCATCGCATCGGTGATGCCATCTCATCCTCTGTCGTCCCTTTCTTCTCCTGCCTTTCCCAGCATCAGGGTCTTTTACAAGAAATCAGTTATTTGCATCAGGTGGCCAAAGTATTGGAGTTTCAGCTTCAGCATCAGTCCTTCCAATGAATATTCAGGACTGATCTCCTTCAGGATGGACTGGTTGGATCTCCTTGCAGTCCAGGGGACTCTCAAGAGTCTTCTCCAACACCACAGTTCAAAAGCATCAATTCTTCTGTGCTCAGCTTTCTTTGTAGTTCAACTCTCACATCCATACATAACTACTGGAAAAACCATAGCTTTGACTAGATGGACCTTTATTGGCAAAGTAATGTCTCTGCTTTTTAATATACTGTCTAGGTTGGTCATAACTTTCCTTCCAAGGAGCAAGCATCTTAATTTCATGGCTGCAGTCACCATCTGCAGTGATTTTGGAGCCCACAAAAGTAAAGTCTCTCACTGTTTCCATTGTTTCCCCATCTATTTGCCAAGAAGTGATGGGACCAGATACCATGATCTTCAGTTTTTGAATGTTGAGCTTTAAGCCAGCTTTCTCACTCTCCTCTTTCACTTTCATCAAGGGGCTCTTTAGTTCCTCTTCACTTTCTGCCATAAGCGTGGTGTCATCTGCAAGTCTGAGGTTGTTGGTATTTCTCCTGGCAATCTTGAGTCCAGCTTGTGCTTGTGGTTCACACAGTAACCAGAGTGATTTTTTTTTTTTAATTCAATGAGATCATCTACTGCCCTTCAAATCCCACCTGTACCTTTTGTTTTAAAATCCTTTGGTGGATTTCTATTTTCCTTCAGACAGTAGTAAAATTATTTTTTTATTGGTGAATAACTGCTTTACAATGTCATGTTAGTTTCTGCCATACAACAACATGCCTGAGCTCTAAGTATACACATTATGCCACCTTCCCCTCCTGTGCCCACGTATCCATCTCTATGCCCATCTCTGTGCCCATCTCTATGTTTCTGTCTCTATTCCTGCCCTGTAAATCAGTTCATCTGTACCGTTTTTCTAGATTTCATATGTGTGCATTAATATACGATACTTTTCTCTTTCTGACTCACTTCACTTTATATGACAGACTCTAGGTGCATCCACATCACTACAAATGATCCAGTCTCATTCATTTTTATGGCTGAGTAATATTCCATTGTACATTATGGCCTGGCCATAGGCCACCTTCTCAACCTCGAGTGACAGCAGTTGCACAGACTCTGTTTCATCCGTACCGTGGTGGCCTCTGTCGGTCCCTGTAACAGCCCTTCCGATGCCACGGTGGTGCCCATGTGTGTTATTCTCGCCGCATGGAGTGCTCTGTCTCTTTTCCTTGACTCCATATCCTCAGCTCCTTGACCTTCCACATCTGCAAATGGAAACTTTTCTACTAGAGAGGAACTTGCCTGGAAGATATCAAAACTAAATTTCATGACAACTAGATCTAACCATCGGAAAAGACTGTGATGATGGGAAAGATAAAAGGCAGGAGGAGAAGGGAGAACAGAGGATGAGATGGCGTTTGAGCCAACTCCGAGAGATGGTGAAGAACAGGGAAAGCAGGCATGCTGAAGTCCATGGGGTTACAACCGGACACACCTGAGCGACAGAACAACAACAAGCTCTAACCAGATGAAACTAGTAGAAGACCGCGAACTTGCAGTGACCTTGGTATAGCAAACCCTTCCTGGACCTAGCTGAAAACACTTCACTGGTGGATAATTAACTTTGAGGTTTGTTTTACCCAACCATTGGCAGAACTTGAATTCAATTATCATCATCCCCAGAGAGCTAGATTTCAACCCTGACTTATCACATGACCATGAATACTCTTCTGTGTCATCAGGACCCCATAACATTCTCCCATCTGTCAAAGACCTAGTGACGTTCTCCACTGGTTTTCATTCCTTTGCTTTGCAAGCTAGGAAGACTCAACCTTGATCTTTTTTTAAATGCTGGTGGTCTACATTTTATTCTCTAGCCCTTTACTGTAGAGCCTTCTAAATAGTAAACTTTGTGCTGTATATCTTTCTCTGCCACTCGACTTTAAGGTATCACTCACTGTTCAACAAAATGCCAGGAAAAAATAGGCTCCAAGCACATGTCTACTGAATCAATTCAGTTCAGTTGCTCAGTCGTGTCACGCCAGGCCTCCCTGTCCATCACCGACTCCCGGAGTCCACCCAAACCCATGTCCATTGTTTCAGTGATGCCATCCAACCATCTCATCCCCTTCTCCTCCTGCCCTCAATCTTTCCCAGCATCAGGGTCTTTTCAAATGAGTCAGCTCTTCACATTAGAAGAGTACTAAACTTTGCATTTTATGCCCTTGCATTCTAAACCAAGAAACTATATATCATTGGCCGTATTCCTTCATAATGGATTTAGGTCTTAATTTTCAGGCACAGCTGTCATTTTTTTTTTTTTTAATCAAGCTTCATCTATCTTTACTGCTTGTTAGTTTGTGTTTACCAGTTGCAAAAGGCATTTACTGATCTGAAGGAGGTGATCTCCCCTCCCCTCCCTTCTGACATGCCCAGTAATGTGCTCGGCCAGCTGTGCAGTGCTGTCGTGTATACAGAAATTCTTTTCTGAAAAGCACAGGTGATCAGGTTACACCCTGAAGCCTGAGATCTGATTACTCTTATTATAGTGGCCTGAAAAGTTACACATGTCATTAGGAGGCCTTAAATTACTCTCCTTGGCTCTCTAAAAGGAGCTCTGGTATTTGACTCAGCGATCTCCCATGGCTGTAAATTCCACATTTTGAACACGCATTTTCATGGAGCTGCTTATTCTTTGACAGATTCTGTGTGTTAGCGCTCTGAAAATGACTCTTAGTAATGAAAGTAGAAGCTGAACCCAAGGATTCTAATGGGAATTTATGGAAATTCAAGTCTTGGAATCAAGTGTGTGAGTACTGGCATGACCAAATTGTCTTCTCCACTCCTTGCACTACCCTCTTCTTTTTTGCTGTGTTCAAGCAATTTAATTCTGCATCTAATTTTAATCTGTAAACCGTATCCCCTCCTGCAGCTGTAAAGCATGTGTTAGCACTTACCCAGCAGGAGGGGGTTGCCTAAGGTAAGAGGGTTGATAGCATAGAACAGGCATCTTAAAAATGGCTTTGTGTGATTTGGCGCCACTAGCTAAGGCTTTATGTGCCCGAGCCCGAGCTGCCTGTCTAGGGCTTAGAGAGAGGCAGGCGGGGAATCTAGAAAAATTTGCATGGGGAGGGGTGCTTTAAAGGACTCTGTAGGTACTCACAGAGGGAGCAGAAAGAACGAGTGAATTTTTCTCGGGAGGATGGGGGACTGATTTGGAAAATGTGATTAAGACCTCTTAAAATTATATTGAATTGTGATGGCGTCGTGGAAGGTGAAAGAAAGGATTTTTTAAAAATACAAATTTGGCTGCTAGACAAATGCTAGCTCTCCTTACTAGCTATAATTTATAGGCTTAGAAATTGTAAAAAAATCTGTTTATACATAGAGTTATTCTTACCTTAAGGTCTAGGGGAAAGTTGGATTTCACGTCAGCATCTCTAGGATAAACATGATGTACAACTTGAACAACTCTTGGAAATCCTTGAGAACACTCAACTCCAAGCCATGCATTTCATTTGTGGCCAAAGGTGGGGGAAAAATTAAAACCATTCCTCCAAATTTTCCATCATTTTTTTCTTACTTGCGTTACATTTTCAGGTTTGTGTCTATTGTTTAAAAGAAGGACTACCACCTGGTGAATTTCGGGGAATAAACACTCTATTTCATCACCTCTAAGATGCATCTGTTTTGTCCTTTAACATCTCTTAAATTGAGAAGTGTCTTATCATTGATGGCATTTCAAAATCATAATGATCAGAGTTCTTTTTTTTTTTCTCCTTCCATCCTTCCATTTCTTTCTTCTTTCTCTTACTACTTACAATGATGGTTTGTCTGACCATTATTGCTCTGATCGGAAGAGATATTGTGGTTAAATTCATATATTTTATATATAAGTGAATGTTAGGAATCCACTCTAGAGGCTAGAAGTAAATGCCACTGTTCCACACTTACTTTCCTAAATAAACTACATTTTAACCAAGACTCAGCTTTGATTCAAGAGCATCTGGCCTAAAGCATCAAGTCATGTGAGTCTCGGCTTGTCGTGGAGCTGTGTTTATGACTCATTCATTCACCTAATGTTGTTGAACTCTCACCATATCTTTGACACAGCTCTTGGTGCCAGCCTGGAGCAGCAACCACAGCAAGTAATTTTCTCTGATGAACAAGAAAAACCAGGTCTCACATCCCTTAAATTATAGACTATCCTTCCAAATATGGAGTCTGGGAGGATACACCTCGGTCTTAGACCATGTCTTTAGATTTCAGTTACGTTCCAGGGAAACTTAATTTGGATCGAACTGTTGTTTTGAAAGAAATATCATATTTTTTTCTTTTCTTAAAGCTGTTCATTAATGGTTGGATTCTTAAAACTTGAGTAGAAACTAGATGGTAGAGTTGAGAGTCATCACTCAGCAAGTCATGACAGCAGCACATGACTTATGGTCTTGTCCCCATATTCAAAATCACATTTCCTTCCTAAGATGGTTCCTGTGAGGATTAAAGGAGACAGTATACCTAGATCCTGTTATCAGTTCAATAAAGTAAACAATAATACCATTTAACTTTATTTCTTTTTGCCGTTGACCAAAAGTTAAGCATAATCTATGGTGTGATTTCTTGAACTAAGGCCTAAAGTCTTTCAGGATAATCAAGAGGTATATGTTAAAAGAGCTTAAAACAAATCAAAGAAAAACAAAGCCAAAGAAAAAGAAATAAAAGGAAAAAAAATATAATTCATAGAAAAAATAACCAAGATTCCAGCACTAAGAGTTAAATGAGAAGAATAATTTTACATAATAAGATTTTATCATTCATAGGATAGAATCTACTACTGTTGAGGATTAAGTGTCAGGTATGGAACAAAAGTAATTATGCAAATTATTTCATTTCTCCTAAAAAGTTATCAGATAAGAAATATTATACCAATTATATGGTTAAGAAAATTGAGATTAGGAAGGTTAATAAATTTCACCATAACTTTTCCTTTAGTAAATTGGGGTTTAATCCTCAGTCTGAGTTTTACTTAATTATAAGCAGGCTCTCCGCTCATGAAAACATCTTGTTTATTGTTCTTTTTTCTCATATTCCTGTCAAAATCCACTGTCCCATTACCCACGGTCAGACTTACATTTTGCTGCCATCATTATATTTTTAAAATTAATGTTGCTTTAAATATCTTCGTACATACATACATTAAAGAGAATCCTAGAGTGAGATTGACTGATTCAAAGTCTATAAACACTTAAAAATTCTTAATAAATAAAAGTTTTCTTCCATAAATTTTACATCCATTCATATTCTCACAAGCATTGTATGGTTCTAAAGACACAGAATAGATACTGGTCTCAGCTAACAAGTAAACTAGAGTTAATTTCAAGACATCAATCATCTGCTGGATGTGTAAAAGTTATCAAAAAGCATGGCAAAGACAGTTGGGATACTGGTCTTAACTAACAAATGAACTAGGGTTAATTTTAAGACATCAATCATCTGGTAGATGTGTTCAGTTCAGTTCAGGTGTTCAGTTCAGTCGTTCAGTCGTGTCCGACTCTTTGCGACTCCATAAATTGCAGCATGCCGGGCTTCCCTGTCCATCACCAACTCCAGGAGCTCACCCAAACTCATGTCCATTGAGTCCGTGATGCCATCAAAGCATCTCATCCTCTGTCCTCCCCTTCTTCCCCTGCCTTCAATCTTTCCCAGCATCAGGATCTTTTCCAACGACTCAGCTCGTCACATCAGGTGGCCAAAGAATTGGAGCTTCAGTTTCAGCATCAGTCCTTCCGATTAATATTCAAGACTGATCTCCTTTAGGATGGACTGATTGGATATGCCTGCAGTTCAAGGGACTCTCAAGAGTCTTCTCCAACACCACAGTTCAAAAGCATCAATTCTTCAGGGCTCAGCTTTCTTTAGAGTCCAACTCTCATATCCATACATGGCTACTGGAAAAATCATAGCCTTGACTAGATGGACCTTTATTGGCAAAGTAACGTCTCTGCTTTTTAATATGCTGTCAACGTTGGTCATAACTTTTCTCCCAAGGAGCAAGCGTCTTTTAATTTCATGGCTGCAATCACCACATGCAGTGATTTTGGAGTCCCCCCAAATAAAGTCTGACACTGTTTCCACTGTTTCCCCATCTATTTCCCATGAAGTGATGGGACCAGATGCCATGATCTTCATTTTTCTGAATGTTGAGCTTTAAGCCAGCTTTCTCACTCTCCTCTTTCACTTTCATCAAGAGGCTCTTTAGTTCTTCACTTTCTGCCATAAGGGTGGTATCATCTGCATATCTGAGGTTATTGATATTTCTCCTGGCAATCTTAATTCCATCTTGTGCTTCTTCCAGCCCAGCATTTGTCATAATGTACTCTGCATAGAAGTTAAATAAGCAGGGTGACAATATACAGCCTTGATGTACTCCTTTTCCTATTTGGAACCAGTCTGTTGTTCCATATCCAGTTCTAACTGTTGCTTCCTGACCTGCATATAGGTTCCTCAAGAGGCACGTCAGGCGGTCTGGTATTCCTAGATGTGTAAAAGTCATCAAAAAGCATAGCAAAGACAGTTGGTTGGACTTGGAGTTTTGTGGGCAAAAGCTGCTCCATCCATTTTTCATGGAATTGCTGTTCTTCACTAACCACCCTCTACTTCTGATCTACCAACAAATAAGTAGAGTAAAATGGAATCTACCCCGTATCTTCATGACATTATAGATATTGTACACACTTACTACCTCCTGACTGATTTAAAGGATTTTAGCTCAAGTTCCCAGGGAAAAAATACGAAAGTCTCTTCCAGACTTATGGACTCATTCCTCTTGGGACAAGCATGTGCCCTTGGTCCAATCAGCCATCACTAGGGAGATTAAATGTCCAAAAAAGGCAGATTAAGCATAAAAATGAGTGTTAGCAAAAAACAAAAATAATCATACATCGTACAGTATGAGGACATTCCTTTCCACGTTAGTGGCTTCTGAGTGTTTTTCTTCATCCGTTAACTTTACTAAAGATGGATGGCATCTCAGTTTTACACTTGAGTTTTCACAAGTGAAGCTGCATCCTGCAGTGTGGGTGTGAACTTTACCTCTCCCGCGTGTATCTCGTTTGTGAATTCTCTGTTCAGATGCATTGTTCATTTCTCTTTTGAGGTGTTAATTTCTCCTTATTAAACTTTCTATATTGACCCTGATGCTGGGAAAGATTGAGGGCAGGACGAGAAGTGGGCAACAGAGGATGAGATGGTTGGATCGCAGCGCGGACTCAATGGGTGGACTCCGGGAGTTGGCAACAGACAGGGAGGCCTGGCGTGCTGCAGTCCATGGGGTCACAAAGAGTCAGACATGACTGAGGGACTGCACTGAACTGAATATATATTTTAAAATTTTACATATTAATCAGAGTAATAATATCACTCATATTCTTTGTCATTAGTCAATCTGCCTTCTTACTGCATTTTTTGACATGCTAAAGGTTAAGTTCAAGTAGTCAAATCTTCCCACTATTTTGTTTTCTTTTATCTTTCTTCTTTTGTTGTGTTTAATATTTTAAAAGTTCTTCATCTTTTCAAGATGAATATGTCATCAACCTCACTTACTTTAGAAAAAAATTTAAATTGCAATCAGTTCCTTAATATACTGAAATAAAACTTGAGAGATTCTGTGACGTTTCAGGTGAAATTTCATTTTTTCGCACTTGGCTATATTCACATTTCCCACTAGAACAATACATCTATTAAACATATTAGGGCATTTTATTCAGAGCACATGAAAGCATTCCATAACAAGATTAAAGTTTTTAAAAGATTTTTAAAAATATAGGTAAAATATATTGACCAGATGGCTGATTGTAGACAGAAAGTTAGTTAGATGACCACTGGAATAGTCCAAGTAAGACGTACAAGTTTCTGAATGATACAGGAGAAGTACAGAGGAAAAAAATGTGATCTTAGGAGGATAGCAATAAGTGGAAGTCTTTAGGACTTTGTGGTTATACATGCAGGAAAGAACATAAGGCAAAAGTCAGAACAATGGGATGATGTCCAGATTTCTGGCTTTGGTTGCCCAGGAGATAAAGGTTGTTATCCTTTGGGGGAAAGATGATAAAGTTGTTGCAGTCGTGTATGGACAATGGTTTATGGGAAGAGCAGAGGCGGGTCTGCAGATTTGGGATATCTCATCTGGAGACAAAGACAGTATCAGCAACATCTAGGCAGCCATGAACACTGTACGGGGTCTGAGATCCCTTCAGAGATTGTGAAGTGCGGGAAGGGAAGTAATTCTGAAAAGCAAAGATGTGTCTCACAAACACACTAGTTGTGCTGGGTAAGGCGGATGAAGATGGGCCTCTAAACAATAGGATGCCGCTGTTCCAAAGACGGAAAGCAAGCCCAGTGAGAATAGGCTCAGCGGGGACTGGAGCTTAAAATAAGAACAAACGCCAGTGGTGACAGACAATAGGGGTGTTCAAGTGGGATGACGACAGTGAAGTGTGGTTTGTGTTTGGTGCTAGGGAGCTCGCTGGGGATTTGATCCAGAACAGCTTCCACAAGACAAAGTTATGTGTGTGCGAGAGAGAAGGATGTTACAAGCAGCCAAATCACAGATAATCGATGTCAAATAGGCAGTCCTCACATACAGACAGCACTGTGCCTCCTGCATCCTATTTCTGAAGACCCAGCTTGAAGCAGAGGAAAGAAACGGGATGATTATTTCAAGCATGCAGCAAGTATGGAGATCTTTCCGAATTTTCTTTTATTTCTGTTGAAAAAGAGAGAAAACTGACTTTTCAGTTCAGTCACTCAGTCGTGTCCTACTCTTTGTAACCCTATGGACCACAGCACACCAGGCCTCCCTGTCCATCACCAACTCCTGGAGTTTACCCAAACTCATGTCCATTGAGTCAGTGATGCCATCCAACCATTTCATCCTCTGTCATCCTGTTAAATGAAAACAGTGAGTTTGAGTAAACTTTGGGAGTTGGTGATGGACAGGGAGGCCTGGCGTGCTGCAGTCCACAGGGGTCGCAAGGAGTCAGACACGACTGAGCAACTGAACTGAACTGAGCTGAAATGAGAACCGGTATGGTGACAAAGGAGAGGGATATTGTGGAGGAAGACCTGTCCTGACAAGGAGGGAGGCAGGAACGGCGCCACAGGGAGGAAGCCACGCCGTCAGAGACTACGAGTGAAGAAATGGAAGGACAGCCAGAGAGACTAAATCTTCTCCACAGAGACCACAGGTGAGTTCACCTGCTGTAAACCAGAGAGAGGAGAGGAGCAGCTGAGGAACAAGGAGAAGGCTTGGGATAATTCCTGGGGAGGGGCTGGGAGGATGCAAGGTCAGAGTTGAGGGACCAAGAAATTTGGAAGCCCATGAACACGTCTAAACACAAAATCATACAATTGTGTGATTTCTTGTTTTTTCCCCAGCAACACTGCAGCAGAATAGACAGTTGTTTGGGGGATAAAATAATGAGAAACTAGAAAAGTAGGACGTGTGTAGGTAGAGAGCGGACCCTCACGGTTTAGGTATGGATGTTGGAGAAGGCACTGGCACCCCACTCCAGTACTCTCGCCTGGAAAATCTCAGGGACAGGAGAGCCTGGTGGTCTGCACTCAATGGGGTTGCACAGAGTCGGATACGACTGAAGCAACTTAGCAGCAGCAGCAGCAGTACTGAAACATGTGATGGTCATGATGAGCTGTAGAGCAGGGGCTCAAGAATGCGCTACTGCAGTGGGGGATAAACGGAATTGAAAAAGGCGAGAAGTGGGAAGAATAATATATTTAACAGAGTTTAAAAAGTAAACACTGAAGCCTTCCAGATACTCCAAACATAGACGCTCCATAAGTATTTTTATTGTTATTCCTATAGCTAATAATAGAATGATGATCATCATCAAAAATGATAACTTTAAAACTGTTTTAATCAAATTCAAAGACACTTGGACTACATAAGAACATTGCACCAGACTAATTAAGAAACCCAAACCATAATGTAATAGGAGGCAATTCATAAGCTGTTGTCATAAGTCTAATGATAGATAAGGTTCCTGGAAGGGAAAACAAAAAATGTGGGTAAAATTTCCTCTTCAAGTTGGATTTAATTATGGAAATCAATCTGCTCTATGACTCTCAGAAGTGTCCTGAGAGTTCTATAGTTATTTATATATATTTTCTTCCCTCTTTAGCAAATTCTTTGACAAGAGTAAGTATTATTTTAGTCAGAGCAGCAGAAAGATACAATTACTTGCTGATTAAGCTAGTGGTAAAGAGCCTGCCTGCCAATGCCAGAGACATAAGAGCTCGGGTTTGATCCCTGGGTCGGGAAGATCCCCTGGAGGAGGAAATGGCAACCCACTCCAGTAATCTTGCCTGGAGAATCCCATGGACAGAGGAGCCTGGTGGCCTATAGTCCATGGGGTGCCAAAGAGTCGGACACAACTGAAGAGATTTGGCACATTATGTTCCAATTTGACCAGGAAATCTAACAAAAGATGCAGGGAACAGATATTTTTAAGTGTTGTACTGCTTTAAGGGCATGGGTAACCAAAGGCAAGGATGCTGATAAACTTCTTCATGCTTTCTTTTTTCACCCCTAAATGAAGATGGGCAAACTTAGTTGTGTTATAGATTTCATGGGCAAAACAGATTAACTCTCTCAAAAAGTGCTCTATGCATAACATACAGAATGCAGAAAAGCATTGTTTATCTAGTGCCTTTTCCATTGAGATCTGGTCGTATGGACTCTGCCGATTGGAAGGTTGATGTAAAGAACCATCTTACTACTTTCAGTAACATCTTTCAAGGGTGGAATACTCTCGGTCATGCTCGCACAATGCGGGGCCACAGTTGCATTCATTGTTCAGTGAGCTTGTCCACACAGTTCAACCCACCGACAGCAATGAATGTTGATTGTGACCTTTTAAGAAAGAACCTCTGCCCAAGGAAAAGAAGGTCCCGGTGTCCTGCTGTGGCTTCCTGTCTTCAGCAATTTCTGGAGCCACGGGTGGAGATGGTGGTTGGCCATAGGGTACAATCAACGGTCGATGGTTTTGATTTTTAATTCCAAACTCACCGACAGCGTTGAATGTTCACTGAAGCCACCTCGGGGCTCAGATTCTGCTGACTTTACAATATCTGCCAGGATCTGGAGGGGGCGGGAGAGAGAGATGACAGAGTAGCTGTAGTCATACACTTTATGCATTTTAAGCCATTTCTGAAGAACAAGAAAGAAGAAGCGTGATTCCTCCAGCCGAGAGTTTGGCAGACCTCCACGTCACATTGTGTGAGAGAGAAGGATCTGTTTCATTGAATTAAAAAAAAAAAAAAAGGCCTCTCTTGGCTTAGTGCCAGGGATGAATTTATCTCACTGTTAATGACACGGAGAATTTGTTATTCAAAGTAGCTTGAGGTATCAAATCAAAACAGTATCTCATAATTTAAATATGGTTACACTTATGGTAGGTAAACATGATGTATTTGGATTACATAAATTAAATAGAATTTTCTTACATTACCTAAAATCATATTACTGTTAGTCAATGTTATCCTTTTATATTTAATAGATTTCCCTTTTTCTAAAAGAGGGTTTTAAAATTAGTACCATTTCAAAACTACTGAAAAAAAAATGAAACCAACTCAATACATTTCTCTTAGCTTATGGTACAAAGATTTCACTGATACTGTGAAAGGTACAATCTAGTTGTGCTACAAAGCTATTCACTTCCAAGGTTTTGGAATGAAAATCCTAACCCTTGTTTTGTTTGTTTATTTGTTTCTGCTCGTTTCATATCCCCTTTCTCCAAGAGGGCTTTGTGACTTAGACTTTAAATTACTGTGAACTCCAGTGAATTTATTTCCAGGCCCACTTTTGAAAATTTTCTGTCATTGATTTTTAAAAAATGTCATTTTTCACGTATCAAAATCACAGCAGAAAGTCCCTATTTCATACATTCAAACTGGCACCCAACATGGTTATGATTATCCATGGGTGACCCAAACCACAACAATTTGCCCTCCTAGTTTGAAGGTGATCACAGTCTATTCAATTAAGACCATCACTCTTGGAATATAAGTGGAACAGGTCCTCTCAACCTGTGTATAATCCAATATCTTACTCAGTCAGAATATTTCAAAGCCACCAATTGCTTCATACCTTCCAGACAATTTTTTTTTTTTCAAGGCAGAGAGTTTAGTGATCTATTGGGAGTTCATACTGAGGTGCCACATAATCATAGATTATAAAACAGTGGCTAATCTGAACTTCGTCATGTTGCATTCTTTTGAAGTAAGTACATTCTCCCTACAGAATAAAGCTCCTGAGGAGGGTGTGTGTGCTCAGGAGGTATGGGAGACGGAAAGACTACTATCCTGGGACTGGGAGCTCACTTGTTTCCATGATCAATTACAAAGGAAAGCGTATCCCTCGCGCTCGGTTGCCTGAACATGGTTATATTAGTGTCAGGTCAATATGCAACCATTTTCAATCATGACTATTCATCTCTGGGTACATCTGCTAACATTTGTATAATAGGGATGCTCTGGGAAAAAAAAAAGGCTCTAAATTGTGTATTTTGCATGAACATAAAACACGCATTGGCCTACTAATAAGCAAAGCTCTAGGGCCGTTGGAATTAATTTCAACACATAACTTTGTTTTTCTTCACTTTGCAGCATATTTTCCTAGAAGTCCTTAGCAGAATATAATTAACTTAAAATTCTTAAATATAAAAATGATTCACTTCTAACAAAAAGAAATTCGGCTAAATTTCATTTACACATAAAATAGCAGTGGTAAATTCAGTAATTAATTCTTTCTTCTTCCATGGACTAAATGGGATGCGTGATTAGTTATACTTTGTTGAGGATGGTGCCTCCTCTCAGAGCAGTGTACATTTCCACCACTGGAAAATAGGATCTTGTTCTTGCTTGCAGGTACCCTCGTACCAGAAAAGAAAATAAACTTTTGAGGCCTACATTCCCCCATGATTTTGCTCCGTACTTTGCTTTACTTGCTGATTCAGCTTAGTTTTTCCTTGCTTCAAGCATGGCTTTCAATTTCTAGTATCTTCTAATCCTATGTTTTCTACGTCTTTATTTTCACGACTTAATCTTGGCTGTAAAATATTTATCTTTAACGCACTGAGATTTGACAGTACCAAGGTTTTACATTTTCTGCAAGAAAGCGTATAGTGTCACTTTGGGGGAACACAGTGTCACAATTCCAGAATTCTAAGCAGATGGCAGCAATCTGAATTTTTGCATAGTTTTCCTTGAATGAAAAAGAGCCACAAGACATAGGCCATTTATGGACAAATATCTTCTTCTCCACTTTCCCATCATTTTGGAGGGTCGTGTGGGGAGAATACAAACAATTTGTATCAAAGCCAGATTTATTTTAGCTCTTATTTCTCCATCCCTAAGCTTGTGAAAACATTAAGTATTTCAGTTTTCCTTAAGGTTAGTAGGTCATAAATAAACCAAAGCCATTTCTTTGCTTTGAGCAAGAGGGTCACAGGATACATGAAATATCACTTTTAAACACAGCCAGCCCTAACATGAACTGACAGAGTGACATGGGGAGGCAGCGTTATGAGCCCCGGTAAAAGGCCACGGGGATTTGGAATGCTCGAGTTGTCTGCTTTAGGAATAGATTATATATCTTGTCTGATGACCTGTGCTTAATTTAAGTGACTGCCTCCGCCAGTCCTTCCAGAGGGCAAGTGTGTGAAATAGAGCATCCCAATGTCATCCTGTGGTCCTTCCCCCCGCCTGACGCCTTGACCTACATTGAGCACCAGGCTCTGAGCTGGACCAGCGACATGGAAGCAGGCTTTCCTGCCGCACGGGTCTGCTCCTTCATGCTACTTCATCTCGACACTTTAGGGGCAGCTTCTGTTCATGCATATTTATGGTTTAATCAGCTTTATTTTCTGTTCGTGGAAATGCATCTTTTCAAAATAGGAAGAGCGCAAAATGTTGCCTTAGAAAACAGCCACTGCCGTCTCCTCCCCTCATCTGACCTGCTCTGAAACCTGCAATCCTTGGGATGCCCCTCACCTGGTGTTTGGGGCCCCCAACCCTTTCCTTAAGTCCATTTCCATTCTCTCAGAGGATTTCTTTCTCTCTTTCAGATATGAAATCTCCTGAAGTGTTTCAACACTGGCACTTTCACCTTACCAATTATACCGCCTATTACGGATGCTCATTCTGGGGGCAATTATCATTTTAATTGTTGGGGCTTCTGGCTACTTCAATAGAAAGAGTGGAAGCTTCAAAGCGTCAGCACCTGAGTCAATGCAGAGAGAGCCAAGCTGAATACTTGGACATGGTTCTTCACTGGGGAAGCAGAAAAAGCAGGGCAAGTCATGCCAAAGCTTGGCTCCGATTAGACAAGCTTTTACTATTGAAACTCTGACACCCGGGAGGGGCCTATAATTTTGTTTTCCAACAGCCTCGTAATTACCGATAACCCTTCCTCCTGCTGACGGCAAAGGGCCTGAAACATTCCTGGTTTTTCTCCCCCAATAAACTATGGAAATGATCCCATACTACTCACTTTGTAAAATGTCCTTATGAATTTTTTTTTTTTTTTTGGAGAAGAGATTCATTTCTAGCACAACCTTTGTACTATTTGGCAAAGTTACCAGTAATGAGAAAAAAATGATTGATGCTTAATGTGTATATGAATCGAATTTTTACATATGAAACCCATATTGTATGTATCAGGGGTCCCCAACCTCAGATCAAATGCCTAACGGCCTGAAGTGGAGCCGATATAATAATAGAAATAAAGTGCACAGTAAATGTTATGCACTTGAATCATCCCAAAACCATTTCCCCCAACTCCTGATGCATGGAAAAGTTGTATTCCATGAAACTGGTCTCTGGTGCCAAAAAGGTTGTGGACTGCTGATATATATGTTCCAAAATATACTGTAAGTCACTGAAAAACATTTTTCCACAGGCAAATCAGCAGTCCAATGGACACGTATGGAGTCTTTATCATTTTAAAAGAGATTTGTATTCTCTGGAAAGATTTGTGATGTCTGTTTTGGGTAGTATTCACAGATACATTCATGGGTCACCTGTTTAAAAACCATATACTACCTCAAATATTTACAGAGTTTTAATATAGTAGAGAAGGTTAAGGAAGAAAGAACTAGCATAACCCCCAAACAAACATCACTTTTAATAAAAACCTAGACTGACTGATTTTTTTGTGCTTATCTTACTTTCCTTATATTAACCATTTATCATCACAGGTTGGATTAAAAATGTTTTTTATGCAAACTATGTGTATAAGTCTGAAAGTTTTCTCTGCATGTGAACTTCAGCAATTTAAAAGATGCACCTCATTGGGAAACACAACAGAATAAGTAGAAAGTAAAAGAGTTGGGCCTTTGTTCTGGGATCTGCCACGCATCACCACGGTTACACAAAACCACTAGTTCACATCCACTAGTTCACTTTATTGCTAAACAATCCTTTATAACAGATATTTTGCAAGGGCAGATGCGACGCTCATTATTTAAGGGATAGAGATTTAAACATGTCTCCTAGGATTTTAATGCTTCACAAACTGCTGCTTTCCTACTTCCAAGACTGAAAAAAGAAAAATGCTAGATTTTTTTCTAAGTCGCCTCCAAATATATCATTCTTTAAAGACCAGCACAGTGACGTTCCCAGGAAGGTCAGCCCTCTGCTGTGCTGCTTTCTTACCTGGTAGGTGGTACTGACTGGCTCTTCCAAGACAGGTTGTTCTCAAAAGGATGGGGGTTGATTTAAAAGTTATCCTTCATCTCAAACACTCCTACATCATTACCCTAATGCATCTTTATCTTCATCGTCAATTAACACGGCCAAGATGGCTTTTCCTGATCACCTTTCAAAATCGTTTCTTGTCCTTGAGCCGCTGTCAGAAATCATTTTCAATCAAGTATGTCCTGGGTTTTACATATAATTAGACCTGTGTTTCAGTATTGTTGTATATTTAAACAGTTATCAAATCTTCTTTTTTTTTGATGTTTCAAAGTTTGTCTGCTGGTAAAAATATGTCAGTGTTTCTTGGCTCTGAAACTTAGACTTCTTCCTGAAGCAAAGAAAGGAAAGAAGATATATACAATACCACATTTTTCCAAAAATCACTTTGTAGTTATACTGAGCTATCAAAACTATTCCTTTATGAACAATTAATTATTTAAAGAAGCAATGAACAAGTACATTTTTAAAACGAGAATAAAACCTTTTTGATAGGAAAAGACACAAGGATGGTGTTGAGTTTGGAGTGAATGGAATACAGTGAAAAGATTCAAATCATGGTTGAAACTAGGTTTGTTTTTTTTTTCATAATGCTGAACCATCATGTCAATAGTATAGCCATCGTGACTTTGACAAACTGTGCCAAGGCCACGTTCAGCAGTGTTTATTTTTAACAAAGAAATATAATGCTTGTGTTCTGAGACTTTGCAGGAATGGTTAATGCACCCTTCAGTTTGGAAAGGAGAAATACATTGACCATTTGGAAAGGAGAAATACATCGACCATTATTCAAAATAATTAAAAAATTAATCCCTACAGAACACTGCCATGATAGTAGCTCAACTTGTCTTATCCTGGTTTATTGTTAATCCCATAAATTAATCTTAGAAAATTAAGAGCAATGTTATCCTACAGAAAATAAGTATTTTGCTAGGAAACCATCTAGTTTTTGAAAAGAGGTAGACCTCTTGCTTAGATATGTTTAAAACTTGTCAGTGGAAGGGACCAGACATGCAAAATCCCAAATAACACATGGAGACCAGACATGCAGAATCCCAAATAACACATGCTAGGTTTTTTTTTCATTTAAAACAATCAAATACTACTTTACAATTACATTGTTAAATCATAAATTTGGTGATTACAACCAGACATTTAGAATACGGATAAAATCTTTCAAACCGTCCATGCTTCATCCAAAATATAGTCTACAACCTCGACTCTCCCAAGCTTTTGACTTCATTCCTTATGCACTGTGTTATTAGAATGCCTTACTATTTTTGGAAGATATTGTGAATGTATTTCTGGCTTCATAAATTATACAAGCATCTGTTCTGTTCTTTCATTCAACAGGATACCAAATGGTTTTTACATCAACCTGTGTGAAACAATGTATATAATACAATTTTACTTCCCATGACTTTTTAGTAAGCACTAACTCTGTGGTAAAAAACAAACAACGAAAAACTTTGAATGGTTAGGGAGGTAAAGGGAAATGAAAATAGAAAACAAAAACGATCCATGGGAATTATAAAACAGAATTTATGATGTAAAAGTAGTGTATAATAGTTTTCTAGGGGTCATTCAACAGAGAAATTTTAAAATAGATGAGGTCAGCAGAACTCGATAACTTTTAAGTACAAGCTGTATCTCTATTAAAAGATTACTTCTTGTGGCTGTAATAAATAGTATATAAAATACTATATTCAGAAAATATGGCAGTTTATAAAGGTTTTTCATATGAAGTTCCATTATGCATTACAACAGCTTTTGGGTTACTACATCAAAACCACTTTTTTTGAGGGGGAGAGAGGTGGCAAGTACTACCCTCTGGATTGTCAGGCAGTTCTCTAAAATCACTTTTATACGAATTTATCCTTAAGAAAGAAAAATCTAAAGGAGACGTGGACATGCAAGAACCTTTCCTAATAATGACCAGCAGGTTTTCTCTACAGGTGACTTGTGGGCCAAGAAGGGATTCTAACCAGAAGTCAAGTCCATTAACTATCACATCACTCAATAAATGTTACGAAAATGAAATACTTTAGCACAATTGTTCCTCAAATAGATGCCGTATGACGCGTTTGGATTAATTGTCTAAAGAATTATTTTAATGACCTCTTTCTAGACATGATATTCTATGGTTTTATATTTTTATTCTTTTTTATTTCCATCAAAAAGAATACATTTATGGGCCTTAATATTTCCTCCATTCTACATTTTAAGAGAATAAATAGGCAAACCCCCAATATTTAGTTAACAATTCACAGTACTTTTTAAAGAAATATTAATAGATCAGCTTGTTCCTTGAACAATAGGACCATGTGGCAACTCGATTCATTGAAATCATAATTGAGGAGAGAAAAGACAAAAGACTTCATTCAGATATTACTTTATGTTTGTACCATTCTAAGAATGTTCCTTATTAAATATGTAGCAATAATCCAGATATTTTAACAATTTTAAACTACTCATTATATTCTTTATAACTTTTTCCTCAAAAATAGTTACACCAAAATTATTATATATTAAAATGTTTCCAGAGAGAGACAGAGACAAAAGAAAGAAGAAAGAAAAAAGTTTCCTTTCATCCAAAGTTTAAAATCTTGACTGTTGAGTTGCTTCCCTTTCATATTAGTATATCCTACAAAAAGAAATCAAATGACTTAAATATTCAAAAAGGACCATATGATAATTCAGAGTCTATATGAGATGGAGTTAAACCATCTTTAATGGTAGTAGATAATGGTAGAAAATTATGATTTAAATGATCTTTATGACATCACTATTGACAAACCTGTAAGGACACCTCACCACTGCTAATCAATCCAGGGAGTGAACAGCTAGCTTCTGGCAAAGATATGCGATAACTTTATCATATTTTTCAGTTATTCCTTTTGGACTTAATTAACAAGCAGCCTCTCTCCTGTATTACTCATAAATGGTTATTAGAGATTAATGCAGAAGGAAACTGACAAAAACACATTTGTAGAACTATTTTCAACAACTGGTTATTTACTCTTCATGATAGAGTGGCTCTAGAGTTAACAGTTTTTAATCAGTGAGGGTATTAACCTGATAATCTCGGATCAAAGTCAATGGTGGTGCTTTTTTTTTTTATATCCTCTCTGAAACTCCAATTAAATACAACACTCTTCCTGGTTTCCTGTCTTAAAACTAGTTTTTAGTGTTGCCTGGAGGCTGGTGAGCAGCTGCAGCATTCCAGCCGTGAAGCTGATGCTTTTTCTGCGATGAGAGAAGTACACAAATGCAAATACTGTTACATTTCTTCTGGAAAAGGAGCTACAAATGCAGATGTGGGGACGGGGGCGGCTTAGCCATCAATGATTTCAGGCATAAAAGTACAGACATGCCCATGAGTACTTTAAAGCTTTATGGAAAAGATGACATTGTACAAATAAACCCATCATATAGCCACAGGATAGTCAAAGCTATGGTCTTCCCAGTGGTCGTGCAGGGATGTGAGAGTTGGACCACAAAGAAAGCTAAAGAAAAGAAAAATGTGAAAGTGAAAGTCGTTTAGTCATGTCTGACTCTTTGTGACCCCATGGACTATGCGGTCTGTGGAATTCTCCAGGCCAGAATACCAGACTGGGTAGCCTATCCCTTCTCCAGCAGATCTTCCCGAACCAGGAATCGAACCAGGGTTTCATGAATTGTAGGCAGATTCTATAGTCAAGAAGGCTGAGTGCTGAAGAATTGATGCTTTGGAACTGTGGTGCTGGATAAGACTCTTGAGAGTCCCTTGGCCTTCAAGGAGATCAAACCAGTCAATCCTAAAGAAAATCAACCCTGAATATTCATTGGAAGGACTGATGCTGAAGCTCCAATATTTTGCCAACCTGATGCGAAGAGTTGACTCATTGTGGGGGAAAAAAACCCTGATACTGTGAAAGATTGAGGGCAGGAGGAGAAGAGGGTGGCAGAGAATGACCAACTCAATGGCATGACCGACTCAAAGGACATAAGTTTGAGCAAGCTCCAGGAGATAGTGAAGCACAGGGAAGCCTGTGCTGCAGTTCAGATCAGATCAGATCAGTCGCTCAGTCATGTCCGACTCTTCACGACCCCATGAACCGCAGCACGCCAGGCCTCCCTGTCCATCACCAGCTCCCGGAGGTCACTCAGACTCACATCCATCGAGTCAGTGATGCCATCCAGCCATCTCATCCTCTGTCGTCCCCTTCTCCTCCTGCCCCCAATCCCTCCCAGCATCAGAGTCTTCTCCAATGAGCCAACACTTCACATGAGGTGGCCAAAATACTGGAGTTTCAGCTTTAGCATCATTCCTTCCAAAGAAATCCCAGGGCTGATCTCCTTCAGAATGGACTGGTTGGATCTCCTTGCAGTCCAAGGGACTCTCAAGAGTCTTCTCCAACACCACAGTTCAAAAGCATCAATTCTTCGGCACTCAGCCTTCTTCACAGTCCAGCTCTCACATCCATACATGACCACAGGAAAGACCATAGCCTTGACTAGGCGAACCTTTGTTGACAAAGTGATGTGTCTGCTTTTGAATATGCTATCTAGGTTGGTCATAACTTTCCTTCCAAGGAGTAAGCGTCTTTTAATTTCATGGCTGCAGTCATCATCTGCAGTGATCTTGGAGCCCAGAAAAATAAATTCTGACACTGTTTCCACTGTTTCTCCATCTATTTCCCATGAAGTGATGGGACCAGATGCCATGATCTTCGTTTTCTGAATGTTGAGCTTTAAGCCAACCTTTTCACTCTCCACTTTCACTTTCATCAAGAGGCTTTTTAGCTGCAGTTCATGGGGTCACAAAGAGTTGGATATTAATTACTAAACAACAACAACATAGTCGTAGGGTGGAGACAGATAATCATTCTCCAAGAGCATTAAATGTTATGCTCCATTGTCAGACTCAGAAACACAGAATAATTGGGGATGAGTTATCAGTGATTGAATTCTCCCTACTCCAACCCCTTTTCATCACTGTATGTATACAATATATAAGCTCCTGTTTTAGTACCTTTTTGTTACCAAATTATTAGCTAAGGAGTTTCAAAATCAAAATTGCACAAGAAGACAAGATAAATGATTCTGATATATATTCTGAGACTTAAAGGCCATTTGATATTTCCCACTGGACTTTCAAACGAGAGAATAAGGAAGTGTCATAAGGTAAGTACACCAAGAGATGTGAAATTCTCGTGTCTATATTGAATCTTTTTCTGTGTGACATGACCTTCAAAAATAAAAAAATAGATACACCAGCCATTGTGTGAAGGTACATTGCATATGCCTCTCTTCCTTCGGCTGTCTTGCCGCTAGACAGTGAGACTCTTGAGGTCCAAGACTATTTCTCGAACATCCATGGAGCTTGGGGACCTGACATATTCCTTGAACACAGTAAGTACACAATGTGTGCATGTGTCTACCTTAATTCTCAGGCACAGTCTGTACCCAGCTGTCCCCCAGACACAGTCAACACCCCCTCCACGCTGCATTTACCTGGCTTGATGTAAAAGAGGGTGAAGGGAGCAGCTAATGTCCCCATGGAGGCCTCACACGTCGGGATGCTCTAGAATCTAAATTCGGAGTCATAGAAGCTAAACATCCTCCCAAATTTTAACACAGAATCCTTAGAATAGGTTTTGACTCATCAGAGATCTTGGCCACCAGAATCGCTGATACCAAGGAACGCCAAGGGCCAATTTTTAGACAAGTAATTCTTGTTTTCTCTTTATTAAAGTGTTTCATTAAATTAGGAATTTTGACTCTTGCATGCAACGGACCATATATTTTCTCCTGACCATATGCTAACAACATTTAAGCAACTAAGCAGCAACATAGCCATGAGGATGTTTCTAGCCATTAAATGAACTTTTTTGAGTGACTTAACACTTCTTCCAATAATATTCTTATTTTTGAAAGCATTTCTGTTATCTTTGTTTTCCAGGCGAGAGTATTATGGAAAGAATAATAATGCGGGGCCCATTCTTTAGCTGCTCCAAGCTTAATTTAATGAAAAACTGTATGGGGGAGAGCAGAAAAGGAGGTGATGTCTTCTGGTTAGACAAAAGTGTCCCTTGGAAATGAAATGACTTTTTCTACTTCTGTTCTTGTCAAAATATACCTTTGGTAGTGAGTTTTGTGCCCCCACCCTCTCTGGAATCTAAATATTGTAATCACACATTGTTTTCCCAGTGAGGAAAGATCTGGTAAAAATAAAAATAAGATAATCTTATTCTATCCACCACAATGACCTTTAGAGGTATTTCATTAAGTACAGGTGAAAATTTGCATTGATCTTTTCATTCCAGTCCTTGTGAATCAATCAACTGTTACAGGCACCAAACTTTGTAACATTAAGGATGTTTCAACTCTTTTGAAAATTGAATTACTAGAGGAAAGTTGTCATCTTTCAATATCTTTAAAAGGTAAGGTTAAAAAGTAAGTGAGGTTGGATTTAGACAATTCCAAAAAGTGATCAGGATAAGATTTCCTGGCTTATAGTTTCATCTTCTAAAACGATTAATTCTGAAGTGGAATTTGGATTACATATTGCTGCTGCTGCTGCTAAGTTGCTTCAGTCGTGTCCGACTCTGTGTGACCCCACAGACAGCAGCCCACCAGGCCCCGCTGTCCCTGGGATTCTCCAGGCAAGAACATTGGAGTGGGTTGCCATTTCCTTCTCCAATGCATGACAGGGAAAAAAGAAAGTGAAGTCACTCAGTCGTGTCCGACTCCCAGCGACCCCATGGACTGCAGCCCACCAGGCCCCTCCATCCATGGAATTTTCCAGGCAAGAGGACTGGAGTGGGGTGCCATTGCCTTCTCTGGGATTACATATTAGGATTCGTTTATCCAAAAATCAGTCACATTAACAAAATTGACATTTATAAAAAGTCTCAGCAAATGGAAAATTTTTTCCACAAAAGAAACACAAAGGCTTACTTCCTAATGGTTAAGATGCTATCAGTTACCAAGCTCTCAAGGGAAATGTTCCAGACTTCTTAGATGTGTCTTCTTTATTAACATCATGGTAGCTAGAAGATATTTTCCCCAAAAGATAATGTTAGAAAGAGCTTTAAAAATACTGTAAGAAAGTTTACTCGAGTCTTCCCGCACCCCCCCCCCCCCAACCCCCACCCAGTGTTTCTTTTGCTCTTTTAGATTCAGTTCCTGCTGCTGCTAAGTCACTTCAGTCGTGTCCGACTCTGTGCGACCCCATAGACGGAAGCCCACCAGGCTCCCCCATCCCTGGGATTTCTATCCACGTCCAAAAAGTCGATAATCACACCACTGTCAAAGCTTTCTCGCTGAGATGCCAGTTCACACTGTGGTCATCATTTTACGTCTAATGTTGCATTTTTAAATTTTTCTTTGGATTTCTGCTTATTGCTCACAAGAAGAAATTCTGAACAGAAGATAATAAATTGTATTACATAGTTACGTAAAAGGCTAAAGCATTCCCCAAATAGTTTCAAACATGTTGACTAATTTGAGCAATCCAATGAGTTTCTCCCCATACCTCATCTTTGATATCACAGGAAAGGCATACTTTACATAAGATATTTACAGAGAAAAATCTGTTATTTGGAAAGAAATCTATAAATAGTATGCTTCAGTCTACTTTCAGCTTTTACTGAATGGCTAAAAAAAGAAAAATAATTTTGTCAATAACTTGTCAAAAAATTCTCTCAATTCTTTTTGCTATTTTAGGGTAGCAAAAATGGTTTACTAAATGGTGTTTTTGACCTAAATTATCCCTTAAAAATAGTTTCTTTCACATTTTCAATTCAATACTCTGTCCAGTTATGTTAAGATCATCTCAAAGATACAAAATGTTGCTAACTTATACTGACTTCAAAGAAACTGTAAAAAGTTCAATTCTATGTACCCAAACTATATGACTGTAATTCTAATTAACAAAATTAACTCCATGAAAGACCTTTCAATGAGAACTTTTAAGTTACCAGTTTCCCCATACCATACTGAAAACATGTGAGGGCACTGCAGAGAAATATTATCGTTTCCTGGGATAAAAAGTTGGTATAAAAAAGCTAAAAATGTCCCTTGGAGGCAAAAGATATGAAAGAGTACGTTTCCTTTCTGTTATGGGAAATAGCTCGTGGCATATGGCAGAAAGAATGGAGCAGGGCTCAGTTTTCCTGCTGCCGTTAAATATAACTTTTTACTTTAGCTAAAACCAATCATATTGAAAGTACAATTTTTGCAAACCTCTGTGGTTACTAAATATACACTATTGAAGTGGACAGTAAAATTTTAAAATTAGCTGTACATCCATTATCACGAATCTGGAATATTTTGGGAGAAATAGTGGAATAAAAATATACACAGTATACCGAGAAATTCAAAACAGATGTCCCCTAAAATTCAGTATATTTACATACTTGTAAATAGTATCTCTTTCCAAAACATGACATTTCTCCTTTAGGACAGTTTGTGTGTGTCCATGGGATGGTGGGGGTGGGAGAAGAAGAATAAATTTAATCCAAACTTCTACACTTGACGTTAGTGCCCAAGATTGAGCTCTTATAGCTATTCCAAGAGCAACAGAATGTTTCTATTTGAAGAAACATCCGAGTGACTAAAGATTGGTGATTTGCTCTAAGTCGACTTATTTTCATGCTTTTGCACATGTCTTGGGGAATATTTGCTCAACACCCCCCTTGTGTGTGTGTGTGTGTGTGTGTGTTAATATAGTTTTAAAGATGTCAGAGATTGGCACATAAAAATGAAAGCCAGGGTTATTTTCCAATGTCTTTCAGCAGGAAGATGACTGAATGTGGAGGCTGCACCCATCTTCTGACTCTATGGCTCCCTAGCTTGCTTTGCGGGTCTCAGCAGAGTATCGTCAGGTAGTCCTCACAAAGCCTTGGAAACATACACAAGCTCTTTAGGGATCTGAAGTTAAAATTCCAAACAGGATCAACCCATCTTTCCTCCCTTAGATTTAGAAGCAAACATGAAAACCGAATGACTTCTATTGCTAATTTAGCAATTGCACATCAAAGCCCCAAATATAAATCAAGAAAAGATTTTTCCATCTAAAACTACCTATGCTTAAAATTGTTTTCTTAGTAGAATAACACTAAAGAAAGGAAAGGAAGGATGGATGAGGGAGGGAAGAAGGGATGGAGGGAGGAAAAAGGAAAGATTTCTAAATGGGCATGGTATCCTTCTACCAGCAGGATTATCTTAAAAAAAAAAAAGAAAAACAAACAAACAAAAACACAAAAAACTCTACATTATTTTATCTTTGTTTTTCTTTGTGAAACTTAAAATTATGAAAGCCTATGGCTTCATTACAGAGAATATCAATGTGAAGAGTGGATACCAAATAGAATACATATTATACTATAAGTAAAGAGAGAGCTCTGCACTGCTTCTTTGAATATAGATTATTGGCTAAAAATGAGCATAAATTGGGATCATTCTCAATGTAGCTAAAAACACTCACATAAACTCTTAAATGGGCTTCCCTGGTGGCTCAGATGGTAAAGAATCCACCTACAAGTGTGGGAGATTTGGGTTTGATACCTGGATTGGGAAGATCCATTGAAGGGGGAATGGTAAGCCACTCCTGCATTCTTGCCTGGAGAATTCCATGCATGGAAGAGCCTTGCACAAAGAGCAGCTAACACTTTCACTTTTCACACTCTCTCATGAGAAGTCTTAAGAAATAACCCTAAAATCACTGATGACTTCATGGAGTGATGCTGACAAATGATTGAAGCTCATTCTATTTCTTTTATTATAAAGACTATTTGAAGATTACATTTCCTATCAAAATAGATGAGTCAAACTTTCCACTCTTCGGACTTTTTCTTCACGTAGTTTCATCACATCATTTCATCTCATAAAAGAGGAAATGACTGCTTAGAAAATCTAAGTAACTTTGTCTGAAATCCAATAAAACGACAGAGCCAGAGCCAGGAGTCAGTCTCCAGTCCTGACCGGGGACCATGTCTTCTCATCGTTTCCTCCTCTCAGGTGCTCCGAGAAGCTCATGAGCTCCACATACGGTCATTATTGCTCAACTCCTTGCTCTATTTTTTGATTTATTATATGAGTTTATTTTTTTATCTTGTTTCAGCCAAAAGGTAGCCCCTAGAGTTCCATAATCTTTAATTATAACATCATTCATCTTCCATTTGAATTGTTTTTAATCTCCTTTAATTTTTGTTTTTGAAAAACACATTTAAGAACCTCAAACATGGCTGTACCTTCCCATCCGTGCCATCACACTGTTGCCGTGGGGACAGCCAACCTCTCATCCTCCCCCAGCAACCCCTGGCCTGTCTCCCCAAAGCCACTGGCAAATATATCTGATCTCAAAATGTCATCAAACATCAACTTCCATTCATTTTGCTTTTGAAGGGCAAGGAGGCTTAATGAATTTTTTTTTCTTTGCTATTTTTCCCTGCAAAAGGAGTGGAATGCTTTGTTTTGCAATAAATAAAAATCTTGTAATCTAACTCGTAAATCCCTGAATACTTGTTCTTCCTTATTCCTCTGCTCCTCCCCCCACCACCCTTTTCTCCTTCCCTTTTCCTTCCTTTTTTTCCCCTCCTCCTCCTTCTTCTCCAAAAATAGCTACCTTATTTTTCACTACTAGAAAGGAAAAGGGGAAACAATTTGGAAACAGAACAAAGCATTACCTGCAGGATTATACATTTGACCTTAAAATTACATTTTTTCAATTTATTTTACCATATTGAATTGATATTCAAAAAGTTAAAAGCTCATGTTCTATCTGATCCATGTGAGAGATACCCAACAATACATTGGGAGAGATATTTATCAACATTTGTTATTAATATAGATGTTTAGGCTATGGGGTAACTACTACACAACTTTGAATTTTGCTCTTTATGGTTTCCCTCTTGCCTTTTGAAGTGAATTGAAGTGAAGTCACTCAGTCGTGTCCGACTCTTTGCAACCTGATGGACTGTAGCCCACCAGGCTCCATCCATGGGATTTTCCAGGCAAGAATACTGGAGTGGGTTGCCATTTCCTTCTCCAGGGGATCTTTCCGACCCAGGGATCGAACCCGGGTCTCCCGCATTGTCCCTGTTTGGGCGCCACCTGCTGGGGACCAGCCCCAGCTGATCCAGGGACTTCGAAGCAAGGACGGCATTGGTGGGGGTCAGGACACGATAGTTATAATTAGAGATATAAAGAATAATAGAACGAGGATAGCTCAGTAGGAAAATTCAGTGGAGAAAAGAGGCTGAGTAGCTTGGTTTACGTGGGGGACCAATAAAACTTCAAGACAAGAAGTTTGCACCACTTACGTAGGCCGCAGGCGTCTTTCCGTTCTCCCGAAGGAGAGGAGACACTGAGGCCTCCCCGGTCCGATCTTAGAAGCCCAGGCATAATTAGTAAGCATGGTGGGTCCCACGCTCCAGATGGAGACTCAGCCAGAATTTGAGACACAGCGCGACATGGGGAGATCAGTCTTTCGAGGAACTGATCCCAATTCTTTATTTTCCATGGTCTACTTTTATACACTGAGATGTTATACAAAAGTCACGTGGGGTCAGCAGCCCTTTTATCAAAGTCAGGTGCTTCTTACAAATGTATACAGAGGTCTTAGGGGTGTTACATCATCTTCTGGCCAGGGGGCCTGCTGACAATTTATGACCCTCTCCTTGTGACAGCAGTCAATCCAGGACATTTATTTCTCCAGGGGTGATTTTTCTTAAAACAGACTCCACCAGATAAATTTACATTCCTATAGGGTGAGGGTGGGTTTTAATTAAAGAAAGAACTTACTTAGCCTAAGGTCTAACATGATTAATATCAAAGGTTAATACCTATTTCTTCTATATATTCATTAATGTGTGTAAGGGTAGGCAATGTGGAGACTTAGCAGCAAACATTGGCTCAACAAATCAAAAACCCTTCACCAATACAATTTCTAATCAGCCCACTAATAGTTTTCTAACTTCTCTAAAGAAGCTTTTTTTAGAAGCACATGTGGCCGGACAAGCCTGTCAGGTGGGCTAGAGAATCTTCAGAGGAGTTTGTAGGTTAAGACACTCCTGTCACTCCCAGGAATTTTTATTAACTGGAGCTCTAAGTTCACTTTTTTTTTCAGAGAGAGGTAGTGGGGGACAGCCCCCCGTAAAGTCAGAGGTGTAGGTGAGAGCACAAGTAGTAAAGCAGGCAGGCTCTGGTTTTGGGGGTAGATGCTCAAGGATTTCCAGGGGGACGCCTGAGGCTCGACCCCACATTTGTGTATGTTAAGCCTCCTTCCTCATGACTTTTGTCACGGGAGGAGTGCCTCATGCCGGCCCCCAACAGGCAGATGCTTTACCATTACCTCCAAACTAATCTGTGTACATCAGTGTATAGATAACTGGATTCTTAAAATATAAAACTCTTCTAAATGTCTTGAGAAATGAAGGATGAGGATGGGAAAGTCCATAAAAATGAGAAAAAACAAATTTTTGAAGTCTTGTCTGACCAGCAGCAAAGATCATTACAACGGTCTACAGCTCTTTAGAGCAACAGTCCACAATGTATCTAGCACCAGGGAAGGGTTTCCTGGAGACAATTTTTATAAGGACTGGGGTGAGGGCTGCTCTGGGGCTGATTCAAGTACGTTACACTTATCTTACACTTTATTTCTGTTATTATTATCAACTCCACCTCAGACCATCAGGCACCAGATCCCAGAGGGTGGGAACACATTGCTGTATGGAATCTGTGCCTCCTCAACAGCTGAAGCGTCCTTGGTCCCTGTCCTCACCCATGAAGAGTCCTGGCCCATCTGGGGCCCACAACTGCCAGAAGAATCCATCAGCAAGATGATGCACTGGTTTTTTTTTTTTTGATCCTTGCTAAGAAGATTGAGGGAGTGGATTTCCCAGAAATACATTAAGTACTAGGTGACAAGAAAGCTGGTTTGTTTATTTTAATACATAATTCATTGAAAGCAATTTTCCTGCACCATTTTATGAAGTAAAAGGAAGATCCTTAGCAGAGGTCAGATAGAATACTTTTTTGTTTTTTAATTCTAAAGGAGCAATAACCAAATTAAAAATTGTTTTCCATTCATTTGAATTGAATTCATTTGAATTGAAGACAACTCAGAGCCAGTTGCAAGGGGGCGGCTGCTGAGTCTTCATGCTGCCAAGGCTGGAGCTGGCCAGGGTCCCTGAACACTGTCCCTTCACTTCAGGCTCCTGTGAGGGAGAAGCCTCAGCACTCTGGGGCTTGGCTTAGAAAGAGCAGATGTAACCTATGCCTGATGGGTGGGGTCACTTCTTTGTTTCCTTTGCTTTCTTTCTAATTGAAATAGAGTTGATTTATAATATTGTTAGTTTCAGGTTTACAGCATGGTGGCTCAGATAGTTAGAAAACATTAGAGACTCAGTGGAGATTGAATTTGAGCAAACTCTGGGAGATGGTGGAGGACAGGGAAGCCTGGTGTGCTGCCGTAGATCTATATGCATTATATAATATATATATGTATGTATGTATGTATGTATTGTATATACAATATTGCATATAACCATATTGTATATTGTATATACATATCACTTCAGTTCAGCCGCTCAGTCATATATGACTCTGCGATCCCATGAACTGCAGCACACCAGGCCTCCCTGTCCCTCACCAACTCCTAGAGTTTACCCAAACTCATGTCCATTGAGTCGGTGATGCCATCCAACCATCTCATCCTCTGTCATCCCCTTCTCCTCCTGCCGTCAATATTTCCCAGCATCAGGGTCTTTTCCAATGAGTCAGCTCTTTGTATCAGGTGGCCAATGTATTGGAGTTTCAGCTTTAGCATCAGTCCTTCCAATGAACACCCAGGACTGATCTCCTTGCAGTCCAAGGGACTCTCAAGAATCTTCTCCATCACCACAGTTCAAAAGCATCAATTCTTTGGGGCTCAGCTTTCCTTAGAGTCCAACTCTCACATCCATACATGATTACTGGAAAAAACATGGCCTTGACTAGACGGACCTTTGATGGCAAAGTAATATCTCTGCTTTTCAATATGCTATCTAGGTTGGTCATAACTTTACTTCCAAGGAGTAAGCGTCTTTTAATTTCATGGCTGCAGTCACCATCTGCAGTGATTTTGGAGCCCAGAAAAACAAAGTCTGACACTGTTTCCACTGTTTCTCCATCTATTTCCCATGTAGTGATGGGACCAGATGCCATGATCTTCGTTTTCTGAATGTTGAGCTTTAAGCCAACTTTTTCACTCTCCACTTTCACTTTCATTAAGAGGCTTTTTAGATCTTCTTCACTTTCTGCCATAAGGGTGGTGTCATCTGCATATCTGAGGTTATCGATATTTCTCCTGGCAATCTTGATTCCAGCTTGTGCTTCTTCCAACCCTGCATTTCTCATGATGTACTCTGCATATAAGTTAAATAAGCAGGGTGACAATATACAGCCTTGATGTACTCCTTTTCCTATTTGGAACCAGTCTGTTGTTCCATGTCCAGTTCTAACTGTTGCTTCCTGACCTGCATACAGATTTCTCAAGAGGCAAGTCAGGTGGTCTGGTGGTATTTCCATCTCTTTCAGATTTTTCCACAGTTTATTGTGATCCACATAGTCAAAGGCTTTGGCGTAGTCAACATATACGTATTATATATGTTCTTTTTCAGACTCTTTTTCATTGTAGGTTATTACAAGATATTGGATATAGTTCTCTTCTAGGAAATATTCCAAGGACCTCTTAGCTCTCTTTTAGGGTCCAGTGACCGCTTGCAGGTATAGGGCCGAGTGCCAGGACAAGTCGTCTGCCCCAGGGCAGCATGCAGTCCACAGTGAGGCGTTGCTCTCAAGGAGGACTCAGCACACCCACAAGGGACAGAAAGTCCCTCCCCAGGGAAGCCTGGGGGCAGCTGAATGTGATAAAGAGCCCTTGTCTGCAGGTCCTGGCTGTCTGCTGACGGTGTGAAAACAGAGTGGAAAAATGCAGCCCCACAGAAGTAACGGGGCCTGAATTGTAACACAGCGATTATGCAGGGCAGCCCCGACTCCAAGTTCTGGAGTAATGAACATGTTTTCAGGACAAAGAAGCTAAATTCATAATGTATAGCTGGCACTGTGCCCATTGCCATGCCTTTTGGGCAAAAAAAAAGAAACCTACATATTCTACCAACTCTATGTGAATTTTTTGACCAATTTCTGTAACTCTTTTTGGAATTAAATATAGCACATGCTTTTTAAACTTTTTTCTAAGATTTTTTTAATATATAGATCATTTTTAAAGTCTTTATTGAATTTGTTACAGTTTTGCTTCTGCTTTATGTTTTGGATTTTTGGCTGTGAGGCATGTGGGATCTTAGCTTCCCAACTAGGGAGCAAACCCACACACAGCCCCTGCGTTGGAAGGTCTTAACCACTGGGCCACCAGGGGAGGCCCGAGCATGTGCTTTTTAAACTTGACAAATAAAATCTGAACAACACAGGGAACTATGCTTAATATCTTGTAGTAACCTATAAGGCAAAAGAAAAAATAATTTTTTTTTAATATTTATATATGGCTTCCCTGGTGGCTGAGCAGTAACGGAACCCCCCTGCCACACCGGGGTGTGGGTTTGGTGACCTGGCAGGCTATGAGTCCTCGGGGCTGCAAAAGAGGCAGGTACAACTCAGTGACTACACAGCAACCGCCACTCGCTGTCCAGTCCGCATCCTCATCAGGGTTTATGCGAGCGATCCCTTTGCCCCACCACACTTCTCCTAACTCCATATGCTTCCGTCCCACGGCCTTCCTGCTGCTAACAGAGCCAAATACAATCGACCTCAGGGCCTTTGCAAGTGCAGTTTCTCTGTCAAGAGCAGTCGGCCTTTGGTTACCCCATGGCTCGTTTTTCTCGCTTTATTTGTGTCTTAGGGCAAAGCTTTCTGAGAGAGGGCTTCCCTCTCCACTCCTTTCCAAATTAGTAACCAAGGGACTTCCCTGGTGGTCCAGTGGTTAAGACTTTTCCGTCTAATGCAGGAGCCATGGGTTCGATCCCTGGTCAGGGAACTACGTTCCTACATGCCTCACTGCCCCAAATCCAAAATATAAAACAGAAGTAATATTGTAACAAATTTAAGAAAGGTTTCAAAAAATGGTCTGTATCAAAAAAAAAATCTTAACAAAATAATTAGTACCCAGGTTTGCAGGACTAGCGAGGAGCTGAGCTGTGTCTCAGTCTAGGTCAGTCTGAAGCCACAATCTATGCCTAACAGGCGTCAGCAAACTGCAGTCCACTGGTGAAGTCTAGCTCAATGTTTGCTTTTATAAATAAAGCTTTATTGGAATACACACATACAAAAAATAAAATAGTACCATGGTTACTTTCTCTATCAACTTACTCTATTTTGCCTAATTGTAAAAATCACCATAGGACATTATATTAGATATGAATGTAGTCGTTTAATAAATAGATCATGAACTTCTGATAGATACCAGCTGCATTTTAGAGCCTTGGGATAGAGTAGAGAATAAGACAGACAAATGTCCCTCCCTTCTTGGAGTTTATCCTTTAGTGAGGAAGCTGCAACATAAACAAGAGAAATGAGTAAAGATAGGGTGTGTTAATACCAAGGGTCAAAGATTTAAAAAAAAAAAAAAATAGGGCAGAAAAAACAGTACAGGTTGTGACAGTGCTTGACCTGGAATTTAAAGCAGGGAGCCTGTAAAGGTGGCTTTCCAATAAGAATCTTAATGCTGGGAAGGGTCTAAGCTTTGGCCCCTCCATAGAAAGAAAGCTCCAGGAAGAAGGCACAGCCTCGTTATGGGTGGAGGAAGGATATAGCCCTTTTTTTGATAAATCAGTTTATCATCTCAGTCCATGGGGTTGCAAAGAGTCGGACACGACTAAGCAACTGAACTGAACTGAATTGAGTTTATCAGCTAATTGTCTGTCCCCTAGCGCTAGAATGAACAGTCAGGAGAGCAGGACTTTTATCTGCCTGGTTCACTGATAAATCCTCAGAGCCTAGAATCAAGAGCTCCCACTAAGCATGTCTGAATGAATTAAACACATTGATGCACAGTTAACAAATGAAGACACTGAGGCACAGCAGTTTAGGAACCGCCCAAAGGATCCAGGTGCACATGGGTGGTGAACGCACACATGGACGACAGCGAACAACTCAGCTGCAGTCTGCACTCTCATCGCTGCTGTCCTCTGCTCTCCTAGGAGCCACTCGTTCTCTCTGAAGGTAAGAACCCAAGGTGCGCAGCCTGAAGACTGAACTGGGAATCAGGAAAGGGACGAAAAGAAGGAAAGAAAGGAACTCTCTGCATTATCTGTTTTAGTCCCAATTTTAAATTTAGATTCAAAAAGTCTAACACACATTCCCCAAGTTTTATTCGAAGATTATCTGAATTGAAGGCTGACGCGATCATTGCTCGGGGAAGGCAATGGCACCCCACCCTAGTACTTTTGCCTGGAAAATCCCACGGACGGAGGATCCTGGTAGGCTCCAGTCCATGGGGTCGCTAAGAGTCGGACACGACTGAGCAACTTCACTTTCACTTTTCACTTTCATGCATTGGAGAAGGAAATGGCAACCCACTCCGGTATTCTTGCCTGGAGAATCCCAGGGACAGGGGAGCCTGGTGAGCTTCCGTCTATGGGGTCACACAGAGTCGGAAACGACTGAAGCGACTTAGCAGCAGCAGCGATCATTGCTTGGCAAAGGAATGAGTGGTTGGTCTTGGCTACTTTATACCATTGCGTGATTTGGGGCCATATTTCTCTCCACGACTCAGTTTATTTTGCTGCAAATAGAAAAGGTTGGGCTGGATAATCCTGACATCCTTTCCCACTTTAATGGTCTCTTTGCTCTAAACATTACGTCCTTGAAAATAGGCTTGAAAGTTTTGAACAACTCTTGTCCATTAAAGAGATAAACAATCCAATTTAAAACTGGGTAGAAGAACTGAAGAGCCAGCTATTTTTCCAAAGAGGAAATGCCGATGGCTAACAGGTCCATGAAAAGATGTTCAGCTTCGCCACTCATCAGGGAAATGCAAATTGAAAATACAGTGAGATATCATATCACACCTATCAGAACAACTATCATCAAAATAACACAAATAACAAATCTGGGCAAAGACTTGGAGAAAAGGGAACACTTATACACTGTTTGTGGGAAGGTACATTTGTGAAGCCACCATGGAAAACAGTGTGGAAGTTTCTCAAAGAACTACCACATAACCCAGCTATTATGTTCCCGGTTAAGTACCCCCAAAACCCCACTAATTTATAAAAACATATGCGTATGCGCTCCAATGTCCTTAGAAGCATTATTTACAATAGCCAAGACCGGAGAACAATCTAAGTGTCCATCAACAGATGAATGGATAAAAAAGATGTAGTACACATATCAGATCAGATCAGATCAGATCAGTTGCTCAGTCGTGTCCGACTCTTTGCGACCCCATGAACTGCAGCACGCCAGGCCTCCCTATCCATCATCAGCTCTCGGAGATCACTCAGACTCACATCCATCTAGTCAGTGATGCCATCCAGCCATCTCATCCTCTGTCGTCCCCTTCTCCTCCTGCCCTCAATCCCTCCCAGCATCAGAGTCTTCTCCAATGAGTCAACTCTTCGCATGAGGTGGCCAAAATACTGGAGTTTCAGCTTTAGCATCATTCCTTCCAAAGAACACCCAGGGCTGGTCTCCTTCAGAATGGACTGGTTGGATCTCCTTGCAGTCCAAGGGACTCTCAAGAGTCTTCTCCAACACCACAGTTCAAAAGTATCAATTCTTTGGCGCTCAGCCTTCTTCCCAGTCCAGCTCTCACATCCATACATGACCACAGGAAAGACCATCGCCTTGGCTAGGCGAACCTTTGTTGGCAAAGTGATGTCTCTGCTTTTACAGCCATAAAAAAGAATGAAATTTTGTCATTTGCAACAACATGGATGAGAACATGATGGATGAACAATATGGATGGAGAGCTTAATGCTAAGTGAAATAAGTCAGACAGAGAAAGAGAAATCATGTATGATATAATTTATATGTGGAATCTAAAAAATACAAAAAAAATATAAAAAAAGACAAGCAAACTCACAAATTCAGAAAACAAGGGGTTACCGGTGGGGAAGAGGAGAGGGACGATACGGGGGTAGGGGATTATACAAACTATTGGGTATAAAATAAGCTTCAAGTATATATTGTAGAAAATGAGGAATGTAACCATTATTTTTATAATAACTATAAATGGAATATAACCTTTGAAAGGTTGGAATCACTGTATTGTACACCTGTAAGCTATCTAATATTGTACATCAACTACATTTCATATAAAAATAAATAAAATAAAAATGAATACATAAAGAGATGAGTAGAATTTATCCATGAAAAGAAATGGACAGAGGAGTTCCAAGGAGAAAGGTATTTTTAATAAATTTTATTTTCAGTTTTTCATTTTATATTGGAGTGCATTTTATATTAATAGTGTGTTAATTTCAGGGGTGCAGCAAGGTGCTTCAGTTCTCCCCGCGCACGTATCTATTGTTTTTCAAATTCTTCTCCCATTTAGGTTTGTACATGTCAATTCGGGCTTCCTAGGTGGCTCAGTGGCAAAGAATTCACCTACAGTGCAGGAGATGGGGGTTTGATCTCTGGGTTGGGAAGATCCCCTGGAGAAGGGCATGGCAACCCACTCCGGTATTCTTGCCTGAGAAATTCCATGAACCGAAGAACTTGGCATGCCACAGTCCATGAGGTCGCAAAAGAGTTGGACACAACTTAGCGACTGAACACCAACATGTCAATCCGAAACTTCCAATCCATCCCTCCCCCCACCGCCCCACCCCCCGCCCCCGAGAAAGGATGTTTAAGAGAAGGTATCAGGGCATAACAATGTACGTGTTAGAAAAATGGTACTCAAGTATTAGACCAGTAGCACTGGAATATATGGTGAGAAAGAGAGGCAAACTGGATGGTTGAAGATGCTAAGATTCTGAGCTCAGAAGACAGCTTTCAACAGCCTGGTAGAAAGTTTGGACCCTATCTGATAAGTAGCAGAATGTATGGACACTTTCTACAAAAACCCCACAGAGTTGTTCTATTTATTTCAAGTTTGAAACAACTTCAGCAACAATTGGTTTCTTGTCCTAAGATGCTTTCTTTAAGACAAGGTGAGAAAGAGACAGAGCTTTAAAGATTGATTAGAAGAATTACATGGATGTTAAAAAGCAACATTAGAAGAGCTTCTTTCTCCCTTCCGCTTTCTGTCCTGCACCAGAACCTTGTAGACCGGGAGGCATGTGGTCCACACTCGCGGGCAGCTCATCCACAGGTGGAAGACAGTGTTAACAGACTCAGAGTCGTATTCTCCAAGTCACTTGACAGTGTACACCGTCTAAGACTTAAAAGAGCAATTTCAATACGAAATTCTAGAATGTTCAAATTCTAGAGAGATAAAGCTAATTGTTAAAAAGAATTGCACATGTGTGTGGAATCTAAAATACTGCACACGGACTTCCTTGGTGGTCCAGTGCTTTTGGACCAGGGGTTGTGAATTCAGTCCCTGAGGAGCTGGGATCCTCAGGGCCAAAAAACAAAAAGCCCGTAAAACCCAATATTTATATCAAATTCAATCAAGACTTTAAAAATGGGCCACATAAAAAAAAATCTTAAAGGAATAAGATAAATAAAATAAAATACAACACAGAAGAACCTCTCTATGAAACAGAATCAGACTCTGACTTGGGGAACAGACCAAGGCAGAGGGGGTGTGGGGGAAGGATGGACTCGGAGTTTGGGGCTGGCAGAGGCAATACCTATTACATACGGAATGGATGGGCAACAAGGACCTCCTGTACAGCACAGGGAACTATATGCAGTGTCCTGGGATAAACCATAATGAAAAGAATATAAAATAGAATGTGTGCACTTATATAACTGAGTCACTTTGCTGTACAGCAGAAATTAACACAACATTGAAATCAACTATATTTTAACTTAAAATGTTTTTAAAAAAGAGTTGCAGAGTTCTTTGAGCGGTTGGTTCAGTGGTAAAGAAGTTAAGGAACAGTAAAAGCTGCCTACTGAGTGCCCTTCCCCACCCCATCCCCCAAGGCCTCTTATATTCCCCTGCCTGCCTCCCCCCTCCTCCCCCTCATTCCTTGTCAGGCTTTGCTGCAGCCATCTGTGTGAAAAGCTCAGAAAGCTTCTTTACAGTCCGAGATGTGCCAGTTTTTACACAGTATTGCATTTCTTGAAGACTTAGGCATCGGGTCACCCATGTGTGCCCTTCATTTTTAACTGGAGATTGTGTTCCCCTCCCCACATACTTGTGTATAATTCACGCACTCTGTAACACATTAATACTTCTACAATACAGTTTAAAAAATTAAAGTATAGTTTCTAGTAATAGTTTGTAAAATGCACTAAGAAAATTGAGTAGAAATCCATTTATGAACAAATAAGTCAAAAAGAAAAGGCTCTGGGTTTAGACCATATTTGAAGTGGACAGTTTTTATTTAATAATTCATACTCCAGAAACCAGTATGAATTCATACTTTCGAATCTAAATACATAACTCATACGAAATCCATATATTTGACTTAGGCCAAACCGAGTTACCTCTGTAAAGCAGAATGGAGAGAGTAGCATGGGGACATATACACTGCTGCTGCTGCTGCTGCTAAGTCACTTCAGTTGTGTTGAATTCTGTGTGACCCCATAGACAGCAGCCCACCAGGCTCCCCTGTCGCTGGGATTCTCCAGGCAAGAACACTGGAGTGGGTTGCCGTTTCCTTCTCCAATGCATGAAAGGGAAAAGTGAAAGGGAAGTCGCTCAGTCGTGTCCGACTCTTAGCGACCCCATGGACTGCAGCCTACCAGGCTCCTCCATCCATGGGGTTTTCCAGGCAAGAGTACTGGAGTGGGGTGCCATTGCCTTCTCCAACATATACACTACAACCCGTAAAACAGATAGCCAGTGGGAATCTGGGGACTCTGTGACAACGTAGAGGGATGGGATGGGGTGGGAGGTTCAAGAGGGAGGGGACATATGTTTACCTATGGTTGATTCATTTTAGTGTATGGTAGAAACCAACACAATATTGTAAAGCAATTACCCTTCGATTAAAGGTAAATAAATTTAAAACATAATTTTAAAATGCTAAATTTAAAAAAAAAAAAAAGAAGAATGACAAAATTCTGGAAGCGACCGCAACATCTACCATTATGTTGAATTTAGAAAAATCAAATTTGTTGTATTAGTCATTGCTTCAAAGAGGCAAAGTGATTATTGCATTGATGGTTTTGATGTATGTGTGTGTCACACATATCAACATTTAGGTAATACACATGTACATATACGACTGAAGCGACGCAGCAGCAGCAGCAGCAGCAGCATGTACATATATTTTAAAAATAGCACCATGGTCTTGCTGTAAGCAGTGAACTATTTTCGGAAGTTAATCAATTCTGCATATAAGCTTTACCTTCCCCTTCCCATTAGATCCTCTTATTTCCTGTATTTCTCATATTTAAAAATTTTTTTTGGCCTCACAGTCCATTGGATCTTAGTTCCCTGATCAGGGATTGAACCCATGCCCCCTGCAGTGGAAGTGCCAAGTCCTAACCACTGGACCATCGGGGAAGTCCCCACATCCCCTCATGTCCTCAGCAATGACACTCACACAGCTGCTGGGCTCTGCTCGGTCAGGTCCAACTCTGTGACCCCGTGGACCCCAGCAGGCTCCTCTGTCCACAGGGCTTCCCAGGCAGGAACACTGAAGAGGGTTGCCATTCCTTCTCCAGAGGATCTTCCTGACCCAGGGACTGAATCCATGTCTCCGATGTCTCTTGCATTGGCAGGTGGATTTTTTTTTTTAACCACTGTGCCACCTGGGAAGCCCAGTGACACTCAAACTCCCTTATTTTCCCCTATTGTTCTTCCCTCTGCCTTCATGACTACCATTCATATATTTTTTAAATTAAAGCCTTCTTTTACTCACCTGCCCTCATATATTTTTTAGAATATATGTCTTACCTTCAAACTGATGAAAGTTTTTAAGGACATCCTGGGTTTTACTTTGTGTATCTTTGAACAATGAATATTTGGAAATGTCTGGAAGAGCATTGTTATAAAGGAAGGACCAGTTCACAAACTTGAAAACAGGCTCTGGAGAAATATCTGCTAAGAATCAGAATGCACCCCTTTCAAACATAAATGATTATATCAGCAGTAAATGGCAGATGTTTTTTGGCAAAGTGGGTATCTGAGAGATAACTATTTCAACTTTGTAAGGGGAAAAAAAAATCTATGTGATTAATTAATCTATTGCAGCAAAAATAAATTTTATTAATTTAAAAGGGGAAAGTGAAGAAAAATAACCATTATTCCTTGGAAACGAAATTATGTTATCCTAATATGTCAGGATGCTTAGATTTTTAAACTGTGTACGTACATATTAAACTGATAAACATAGGTACGTTTCTATTTTTGTCTAGTGAGTTCTATTTTGCATGCATCTGAAAATATTTTGATAGTATTATCACCTTTATTTTACCAATAAAATATTTTTCACTTCCTTTATTTTAGGTTTAAGCAATAATTAAGCTCTGTTCTGTATTATGCTAACAAAATTGAAATGAGTGAGTGAAATCAGTTGCACAAAAGTAAGTTTACTTAATAATTCATACTCTAGGAAAGAGGGACCATATGGGTGTGGATGGGAGTCTGTTGGAGCACAGGCTTTACAGGGGGATTAGAATAGAGAGGTCTCCCAAATATACTGTCTACAAGAGACCCTCTTCAGTCCGACAGACACATACAGACAGAAAGCGAGGCATTACATGCAAAAGGAAATTAGGAGAAAGCTACAGTGATAATAATCGTATCAGACAAAACAGACTTTAAAATAAAGACTATGATAAACGTCAGGGAAGAACACTACATAATGATCAAGGGATCGACCCAAGAAGGGGATATGACAATTGTGAACATTTACGCACCCAGCATAGGAGCGTCTCGTACCCGAGGCGAACGCTAACAGCCACAAAAGGGGAAGTCGACAGTTAACACAGTAATAGCGGGCTCCTTAACACCCCACTTACACTAATGGACAGATCATCCAGACAGAAAATTCATAAGGAAACACAAGAACCTTAAGTGACACATTAGACTAGATGGATTTAATTGATATTTATAGGACATTCCATTCAAAAGTATACAGGGCTCTCTAGGTGGAAATGAATTCCCACAGCGGGAGAGGTGATAATAAATACACTTGTAATAAGAGGATATGAGTTTCCATTTTTTTTTAGCATGAACCTAGGAAAGTATGGATTTTTTCAAAGCACTTCATTTTTTTTAAAGCTGTGTATTTTAGCGTTTAATGTGCTTTTCTCCCCTTTCTTTTTGGAAGGACATTACACTACAAGGGGCAAAGATATTTTGCTGAAGTGACTAGAGGGCGAAAGTTTCAGAAATAAAAGTTTAATTAATCACGTTTGTACCTGTTCATCTGCATACGAATGCCAGGAATTAGCAGCCCAGTTCTTTGACATAAGGGTTAATCCAAAGGATAATGAGCAGGTACCTTTAGGGGATTTCCCCCTGTGTGTTGATGCACATGTGACATTTTTCTGCACTAAAATTTTCAAAGTTGGCTAAATTACAAGTATGTCTAGTGATAAGCGCTGCATTTTTCTGTGGATAAATGATTAGCATGTTGGAATCCACTAAAAAGCCCTATTATTGGGAGCTACTTATAAAGATCAGCGGAGGTGGCACCCCCTCAGGGATTCAGATCTAAAGCACCCATGCAATCTTACCTTATCAGGTCAAGACTAGCAGGTGCTGTATCTAAGCTTTAAAATATCTTTAATACTACAAAAGCATGCGTGTGCTCTAAGCTCATACTTAAGCAAACCTTGTGCAATAAACTGTCCTAAGTGTAAAGAGATTAAGGTCCAGGTGATGGAGACGTGAGTTCAAACTCAACAAATCTAAAATACGAGACTTGTTCTCCTGATAAAAGAACCACAGTACAGGGCAAGCTTCATACTTCACTTATTTTTGAAAATACACATTTGATGTAGAGAGTTCAGACTTTATCTTTCAGGGAAATACACAGTATATTAACTTCAACAAAAACCAATGACATCCATGGGCTGCACAGGTTCAAAAGGACCCAGAAGACCTGAGTTTTTGCTCTAGCGTCTATCAGCTATGAAATCTTAATCAAATGATTTAACGTCTCAAAGCTCTATTGCACCAGAGATAATGGATGGCTGCCAATTCCCCAGTAGATCTCAGGGTGTTTGGGTGAGGATTTGGTTAGCTGAGGGAGGGCAGGATCCGTCACAGTCAAAAGGACTTTGGTACCAGGGAGACCTGAGTTTGATTTTTGACTTGGCTGATTTTTTAAAAACAACTTTTTATTTTATATTTGAGTATATCACTGAGTGCACTGAACTGAACTGGTAGCCAACGTTGTGATGGTTTCAGGTGCAAGGTGAAGTAACTCAGCCATACATATGCACATATCCATTTTCCCCCAAACTCCCCTCCCATCCGGGATGCCACGTAACACTGAGCAGAGTTCCATGCTCTCTTTGCTACTTTTTAACCGAAGGATCCTGAACACTTAAACTCTCAAAATTTCAGTTTCATCTTCTGTAAAACGGGTATGAAAGGGTGGCGCTGGACTGACTGGTTATCTATCTATCTGTGTGTGTGTCTGTGCTCAGCTGCTCGGTCATGTCCGAGTCTGTGTGACCCCATGGATGCTAGCTCACCAGGATCCTCCGTCTGTGGAGTTTTCTAGGTAAGAATACTGGATTGGGTGTCCATTCCCTTCTTCTGGGTATCTTCCCAACCCAGGGATTCAACCCATGTCCCTTGCATCTCCTGCCTTGGTAATCAGATTCTGTACCACTTGTACCACCTGGGAAGCCCATCTATCTTCCCACTACTGATTTATTTATCAAGCAATCATCACATTGTGAGTTCTGGTAAATATTAATAAGGTAAAATGTTGTGAAGATTAGTATTCCACACAAGGGTGCCCTCTTATTAATAAAAGTAGTTTGAGAAAGATTGCCTTTTTAAAATGAGCCCTTCAAAGTATCAGCTTTACACCTACAGTTACAATACTCAAGCAATTTCATAATATTGAAGTTGGAGTATAGCAACTTGAATATTATATCAACATCTAATTATTATTCCTAGAAGAAATGAATACATTCAAATAAGAGAAAAAATATTGTAATATTAAAACACATAAAAGTTGATTTCCTCTATCCTTTCTTCCATTTAAAGATGTATCCTTAGAGTTTTCATTTAACACCTAGAGGAGTAGTTGCTGAGGATACTGATTCATGGGAGTTCTTAAAAATCTTCACACCTGAAGAAAACTGAAAGCAGGACCAAGTAGATGCTGGTATATTCATATACAAAGCAGCATCGCTGACAAGAATCAAATGGTGGACACAACCTACTATCCATCAACGGATTAACAAAATGCGATTCTGTACACACAACGAAGTACTATTCGGGTTTAAAGACAGGGAAAGTCGTGCCACCTCATGAATGAACCTTGAAGACACTATTCTCAGGGAAATGCGCCAGTCAGAAAAGGACACATACCTCAGTTCTACTTAAGTGCTTTGCTGCCTGCAGGCTAAGTCTCTTCAGGTGTGTCTGACTCTTTGCAACCCCACAGACTGTAGCCCGCCAGGCTCCTCTGTCCATAGGATTCTCCAGGCAGAAATCCTGGAGTGGGTTGCCATTTCCTTCTCCAAAGGATCTTCCTGACCCAGAGATCAAACCTGCATCTCTTGGGTCTCCTGCATTGGCAGGCAGAATCTTTATCACTGAGCCACCTGGAAAATTTACAGAGACGGAAAGTAGAAGGGTGGCTGCCAGCCACTGGGATGGGCGGTGGGAGGGGACAGGGAGCTTTTGTTTAATGAGTATAGAGTTTCAGTTTAGGAAGATGAAGAAGTTTTCTGAAGATGGAAGGTAGGGATAATTGCGCAACAATATGAATGTATTTGAAGCCACTGAACTATACACTTAAAGGTGCTTAATTCCATTTATGTGCATTTTACACCATAAAACATCTTGCTATCTAATAATTTTCTGCATGCTTTTCTGCCTCCTTATATCTAAAACTGTAATTGCAATCTTCAGTTTTTGGTGTGAACATTCAATATCTTTAAAAAATAATTTGAATGGCTTGAACAGGGCATGGAAAGGGGAGTAAAATAGGTCATCTTTGCCTTGGATGCGTCCTCTAATTTCAATCCTTCTTTCCTAAGTTTAAAATAAATACATTTAATCCACATTAAGATAACCAAAAGGGTTTCTGGCTTTGCTTCCTCTTGTAGCTAATGGATTTGGATAAAATGATTAATTGATTGTTTCAGCAAACCAGGAATTTCACAGAACCACCCAAATAGTTACTTATCAATGGAACTGGTGCATAGCTACAAATACTGCTTGTACAAATACTGCAAGTATCAGACTTCTGAGTCTTTTAAAGAAAGCACTATCTAGCCCAAAATAACATTCTTTGTATAAGGGCTTTAGGTTTTAATTTTCATATACGCATCCTCAATCCACGCACAAACCTTAAGACTCAGCAAGTCCTATTCTGGCACATACCTTAGAGCTCTCTTGCCCATGTGTACCACAAGACATATACGAGGATATTTACAGCCACAGCATCCATAACTGCCGAGGAAATAACAACTCAAAGTCACAGAAGTTGACACGTTCCTGCTTACGCCTATACTTCTGTAAAAATGTAACACCTCATTTTTATATCTGCAGGAATATTCTAAGTGCTGATTTTATTGTTGTCATTACATAAACATTCTATTAAAGTACACATTCAAATCAGAGCTTGTCTCTCCAGTGACATTTGAAACACACGATCTAGACTGTGTGCTACAAAAGAATCCCGGCCATGGCCCCTTTCAGTTATCTGTCATGCGTGCTAGCTTCTCTGCTGTGTCCGACTCTTTGCCACCCCATGGACTATAGTAGGCTCCTCTGCCCATGGAATTCTCCAGGCAAGAATACTGAAAGTCAAAGTGAAGTCACTTGGTCATGTCCGACTCTTTGCGACCCTGTGGACTGTAGCCTACCAGGCTCCTCTGCCCATGGAATTCTCCAGGCAAGAGTACTGAAGTGGGTTGCAATTCCATTCTCCAGGAGAATCTTACTGACCCAGGGATCAAGCCCAGGCCTCCTGCATTGCAGGCAGATTCTTTATTGAGCCACCAGGGAAGCCCTCTGTCCACTGTTATATGTTATAGTCACACTCTTATATATCAGTTTAAACGGATACAAAACACGTTGCTTGGAGAAAAAAAAAAAATTAGCTGTAGCTCATTTATGAATACACATTCTTGATTTTCATTTAATAAGTGTCTATAGTATATTCTGCACAAGAAAGATTATAACCCTAAAAACAAAAATGTGAAGAGAGATATTGCAGATAAAAAGGAAGAAAAAATTAGATAAATTGATTAAATTTTAATAATGTAAACCAACGTACACTTCTTGTCCTGTTTGATTAGGTCAACACATAAAACCAGTTTAAAAGACAATTTGCTCAACTTTTCTAGTAAAGGAGAGAAATGAGGACAAGTACAGTATGGAAGGTTTTTAAATAAAACACACTGACAGATTATAATATGGTGTCTCATCAGACGACGTGGTGTTTTGACTGCATGGCTACAGAAGGGCTATAATTTAAATGCCATTAAAGACACATAAGCTCCAGCATGGAGACAGGAATACTGTAAAATTTTTTGCTCTGCAGTCACCATGCAGATCAAATCGTCCCTTTGATCTTACAGTGCCAAAGTCCGTTGTCCAGAAGGGAAATGTCTTTGTGTTTCTGTCTTAAGCTAAGACAGGTTTCACTTTCCATCTAAGCCATTTTGTTAAGGCCACATAAAAAAATGAAGTGTATTTTATCAGCAGAGCTTAGTCTCCTTCCATTGTTATTTTAGGTTACTGTATGATTATGTACTACTCAGAAGAATGTGCCCAGAATACCCTCATCTGGGTTTAAAGTGACAAAAGTCTAACCTCGAATGTCTTCACGGGGGCAGTTCAGTGGCATTTGTGTCTGAGGAACTAAGAACACTGTAATTTTCTTCTTTTGCACACTTTTCTTCTTAAAGAAAAAGGACACATTTTGTTTATTAGACTCAGAATCACATAAACACACACATCTGACCTTTGTGAGCAACGTTAGCAGCTAATAATCTGTAATAAAATCTATGCTCCGAACACCTGCAAAGCATGGTGAATTCTTTCCTGAGCAAGTCCCTAAATTATTTAAAATCTTGTGAAATGTTAACAATTTTTTTTTGACTTTAAACTGTAACTTTATATACTATATTTTAAGGGGAATATATGGTGTGGAAAATTTTTCATAATAGATTAATTATGCTTTATTCTTTGGAAAACCATGCAAAAGGAGTTAAATCACTGTGATTTTCACTTACTCCTGATGGCTCATTGTATAAGACCTGTTTACAATTATATCAAAAACCTATATTGTTTTGGGACCATGGTACATTGATGATACTCCCCAGAATCTAGTAAACTTTAAGTCTTAGGCGTTTATATTTTGACTCTTCTATATTAAAAAATGTGGAATAATCTTTTTAAAAATATATATACTTAGTTGAAAATTCAGTATTTTGCAAGATTGAATCTAATGTTACAAACCTAATTTGTATCTATCTCTTTCTATTCCCATTATACTTAAGAAAGAACTAGTTCAAGTTTCTCTTCTGGGTGAAATTCTGGGAATGATTGAAAGAAGTATGTTTAATGGCCAAAAATAACATTTTTTTTACCCTGTCAAATGTACACTGTGAGGTGGGACAATATTGATAATAAACTACCAAAGTCAGGTTTGGAAAGCTTGAAAGCAAAGTATCTTCTGCATAAACAATGCTTCTTTGATTTTTTTCTGCCTCCATACATACTATGATATCATGGCATAAGTAAATACTACAGTCCATTTTCTAATGAATAATTCTTTGGGAAATTAAAAGTTATTTAAAAAGTGTAAGAAAAATGTTAAAAAGCTTAATCGACACTGTTTCTGGCACAAATTCTGCTCAGAGTGAAACAACTCTAATACACCGGGCATTTGGCAAAACGTCCAATCAACAAGCAAACAAACAAAATCAAAACCCAGACCTGTATCTGAGCTCCTCCTCGACAGCTGTTCCTCTCAGTATTTGAGAGACTGGTTTGACTTCAGTAGAGACGGGGTGAAGGGGGGGTCTCTGTCGAAAAGTCTTTCCTGGTGTGTACTGCTACCCACCTGGCACATTGTGAATAGACTCAGGAGTGTGACCCTCTGCTGTGCCAAGCACACACACCCTTTTGTGCGTCTCCCCCATCAGACCTGGACCAAGGGCTGAAGTCCCCACCTGCTGAATGGTGGCCCAAACCTCTCCTGCGCACATGGACCCCTGTCCATAAAAAGTGCATCGCTGTCATTTTGCCTGAATCTCTGCACAACCTAAATGCTGTGTGAAAATGCCATCAATGAAAATAATTTTGGTTTTATTGATTCTGAACATAATTCATCTATCTGTGAATGTCCAGGAACAACACAAAATGGATACAGAATGTCCTGTGACTCAGTGTCTGCTGATGAAAAGTGAGTTCTAGTGAAGACAGTAAGAACGGCAAGTGGCGTAGATGGCAACAAAAAACGATCGTAGAGAATACACTGGATATTTTGCATCTGATTCTAAGTTTTTTTTTTAATATTCATATCACCATCTTTCTTAGAAACCATAATTGTTAATGGTTACAAGTATCAGCCCCAGGCAGACTGCAGAGCAAGATTTTCTAAAGTTGTAAAGGTAAACAAGCCATTTACTATGCAAACAGATATTGTTTTTAGGGTGATTTAGACACTCACTCTACACTGGAGTATTGAAATCCTAGGAGAGGCACAGATCTTTTGATCATCACAGGAAGAGCTGGATAAAGTGGACAAAGCGCTTGAGCATATGTAGGGTCAAGAGCACAGGGAAAGTGCACCAGAAGGGGAATCAGAGATTACAGTCACCAGAATAGAAGTCATAAATATTTAGAATCAACCCTTAAATTATGAGAGACAGGATTAATTTCATCGAGTATAAAATTCCACAAGAAATAACTAAACAGAGAGAAATACTAAATTAAGTTGGAGATGAAGGCCAATACAAATACTCACTGGGAAACACTGCTATGTTTTGGAGGAAATAAAAAAATATATAAAATGCGTAAACTAAATGCAAATCATCCATCGTGGTATTTTTGCAGAGGTCTGCTCTGAATCAGAGCAGTCTTCAGTCAGGTCTGCAGCAAACCAATTCGGTTTCAAGGAGATCCCTAGTAATAATTTTGATTAATGAGGTAATTGTGGGGTGTTACTAAAATCCATTTTATTCTCAACTTGCTGAATAAAAAGCACTAATGCTCTTACAATGAAGGTAATAATTATTTGTGGCCATTTCCATGATAAATGCACAGTAAATCCATCCGGTAGTTATTCTCTTCGATTCTTTTAAAAAGATGAAAGCATTCTGAATAAACAGTATATAGATTATATCAGTTCAAAACTTCATTGCAGATATTTCGTGAAGCCAAAATATAGTCAAGCTTGCCCAGCAATAAATAATTTTGCACTTCTTTTGGAGATCTCTAGCAAATCGATAAGGATCTGAAAAGTCTCTTAATGCGGACATTATGTGAGGCTATCCAGCGCACAGTGATTCCCGCAGCACTGTGAGACTCAAGTCCTGAGCTTATATTAATTCATTTTCTTCCAACGATTTAGAGTACGACTTGAGAAAATGGCGGCAGAGTGAGGTCCTCGGGTAAACAGACCCTTGTGAGTGCAGTGTGAACAGGGCCTGCGTGAACTCTCCTAGAAAGCACTCTGCGCTTTGCATGGCTACATTTGGCTCTGGCTCACGGTGCACAGTGATGGCCATGAAGAGGAAGACAGTATCTGATACCGGTAAGTGGCTCAGGTTGCGACAAGTTACTCCTTTGTGTACGGTTCCAAAGTTAGGCTGGTACAAAAGAGTGTGCCCTCCAAGATCCAAGCTTCTTGAGCTGCCAGGAAAATCTCAAAACAATTAGGGCTCTTTGGAATGCGCGGTTAACTTCCTGCTGTAGGACAGGAACGCCAGCTGCTCCCCTAGCAGTGGGCCTCCAGACGTCAAGGCTGTGTGGATACTGAGGTAATTGCAGGAAGGAAGGGATACAATTTTGTTATCACAGATTACCATCCCCATTGAAAACCATGGCTACGGCATTAATATCAGCGCTTCAGAGGCATGCAGCGTGAACGGGAGGTCCCGGCGTTCAAGTGTGGAGGTTTGTACAGTTGCTGCTGTGCAAAAGGATGGGTCAGGATGATTAAATGTGGGAACCAAAGAGAGGGAGCCCCTCAAAGAGACAAAGAGACGGAGCCCTCCTCAAAGCTATAGGCTACCAGGCCTTATCAGTGAAAGTAGGTCTTGGAAGACCAAGAGCCAAATAACAAGGTTTAAATTTAATATAAGTGTTCTGAAACTATGGCTTGTCCATTGCATTAAGAAAAACAAAATGTTTAGACAAAAGATTAATTAATCAACAACTTCATTGAGGGCTATCTGTTAGCGCCTGAATAGGGGAAAATGGGGAGGGGGTGATTTTCCAGTGTTCATCCAAGAATAATCTCTTTCTCAATTTCTCCTGCTGTGTTATCAATAGACCACAATTATCAAAAGCTCTATAGACTTTTAAAAACTATTTGTTGGAGTACAGTTGCTACACAGTGTTGTGTTAGCTTCAGGTGCACAGTACAGTGAATCTGTCATAAATACACATATATATATGCATCTTTTAAAAATTTTTTTTCCCCATACAGCCCCTTGCAGAGTACTGAGTAGAGTTCCCTGTGCTATACACTAGGTCCTTATTAGTCAACTGTTTTATATATTGTAGTGTGTACATGCGGAGAAGTCAATGGCACCCCACTCCAGTACTCTTGCCTGGCAAATCCCATGGCTGGAGGAGCCTGGTGGGCTGCAGTCCATGGGGTCGCTGAGGGTCGGACACGACTGAGTTACTTCACTTTCACTTTCATGCACTGGAGAAGGAAATGGCAACCCACTCCAGTGTTCTTGCCTGGAGAATCCCAGGGACGGGGGAGCCAGGTGGGCTGCCATCTATGGGGTCGGACAGAGTCAGACATGACTGAAGCGACTTAGCAGTAGCAGCAGCAGTGTGTACATGTCAATCTCAACATAAACTTTTATTTCAAAGCTAGAATTAAGATGCCATATTTCTATCTGGGAATTTTAAACGACCTTCTTTTGGTATATTCCACTGGCAAAACCAGTCTATATTTATTCCCAGATTATTAAAATTAATTAAAAAGTCAATTTAACAATTTCTTGCCTTTCTGTCTAAGGATATCAATTACTTATATGCTGAATGTAGAAAATTTTTTAATTTTTTTTGACTCGTGGACCATTTTTATAGTCTTTATTGAATTTTTTCAATCTTGCTTCTGTTTTATGTTTTGTTTTTTGGGCTGCCAGGCATGTGAGATCTTAGGATCGAATCCACAGCCCCTGCATTGGAAAGCGAAGTCTTAACCACTGGACTGCCAGGGAAGGCCCACAGAATGTTTTTTTAAATGTTGCTTGTAAGTGAACAGAACAGTCGGTGCTTTGGTTCACCTATGAACATGGCAGTATCAAGGATGGGGTCTGCAAAGTGCTTGGTTCTGGAGTCATTCTACCAGCCATGAAGATAAAGTCCTTCTCATTTCCCCTCATGTCAAAAACTCTCTCCTACTAAAACACCCAGGTGTTCGTGGCTTCTGTGGACAATAGCATATTACTACTGGCTTACACTGAGCTAAGAGCAGTCAAATCACCTTTGCAATTCTTAAGCCAGGGCTTCCCAACCTGTAGAATTTTGGAGTTAGGACAAGCCTGTCTTGTTGAACCTGCTCTATTGTTTCTGACTAAGGCACAGCTGATGGCATGATTCCAGGAGACCCTTGAAAATATTTTTTGAATCCTGAATCATTTATTCAAAATATTCTATTCCCTGGAGTTTAATAACATCCTAAAAATCATAAGATCTTACCAAGTGCAGTGCATTTAAGGTACAAAACATATAAGAACAAGAGCTAACGTGTGCATTGCGAGGGGGAAGAATTTGAGGGTGAACAATGATAAATTCTTTTCTGACAAGTGGAAAAGCAATAATTAAGGGAAAATATGAACAAAATACTGACACGTAAGTGTTTGCTGGTGTAGGAAAACAAACTTTTACATTGTAGTAGGCATTTTAAAAAGTTTTTAGCGAATTTAAATCCCTATTTGAGAGTAGTGCATCTGTTTTGTTTTTATGGTTTCCTGTCTTTCAATGGTACGTGAAGACTCTTATTAAAAACATTCGCTCTCATAAGTCATTCTTTCCAGTGACAAAGATGATTTGGTCTATTGCCAATGAGTAAACCCAAATTCATACAACTCCTTTATGTCTTTATATTTATAGCCTTTGCCATTTCCAATAAAAAGTTACCAAGTCAGACTGAGAAGCTCCATCTGAGGCTGAACCCGTCTCCAGGGCAGGGCACATCCCTGGTCCTGGCTCACCTGGTAACTTGGGAGAAATGCAGGTTCTCAGGCCCTGCTGACCAACCAGAAACTGAGCATAACGCCCAGCAATTTTTATTTCAACAAGCCTTTCAACTCATCTGATGCAATGAAATTCTGAGGAACTTTGACCTAGGACATCTGTGGTAATCAAAACGTTTCTTCAGTCACTAAACAGCACTCAACAGTCTCATAGTATATAAGTAGAAGAAATGGCCATTTCTTTTACATTTCAACATATTTGCTATAAAAGTGTTTTGTTACTTTTCAAAATTCCCTTGTGTTGATAATTATCTCATATCCACACCCCCACCTTGTTTGCGTGTTATTTATTACCAGGGAGCACCTTCACTGTCATTACAAACATGTACAGACTGAAATAAACATTGTCACTCTGAGCTCTTAGATTCCTTTTAAAAAAAATTTTTTTTGAGATTCCTAGATTTTAGGTGCTGCAGAAAACACTTGCATTACAGAGCTATTCTTCACCTGATACATACCAGTTCTTTATGCAGAGTTTCTATGACAATATTGTAAAGAGACAACCTAACTCATTCTGTAGTGAGATAGGAGAAGAAATGAAACATGTTTAGACAAGTGGTTCTCCGCCAGGGACCATGTCTGCAGATAACCATGTGGTGGGGAGGGAGCTACCCCATCTGGTGAATAGAGGGCAAGGATGCTGACAAAAACCCTGCAATGCATAGGAAATCTCCCACACCCATAATTATCTGGTTCAAAATATCAATAGCACTTCTGTTGAGAAGTTTTGGCCTAGAGAAAAATGAAGTCATATTTCATTACACTAAATTAGTGATAGTCACTATAATTTTGAATTGTGGTGCTTGAGAAGACTCTTAAGAGGCCCTTGGACTGCAAGGAGATCAAACCAGTCAATTCTAAAAGAAATCAACCCTGGATATTCATTGGAAGGACTGATGCTGAAGCTGAAGCTCCAATATTTTGGCCACTTGGTACAAAGAGCTGACTCATCAGCAAAGACCCTAATGCTGGGAAATATTGAAAGCAGAAGAGGGCAGCAGAGGATGAGATGGTTGGATGGCATCATCGACTCAGTGGACATGAGTTTGAGTGAACTCTGGGAGATAGTGAAGGACAGGGAAGCCTGGCGTGCTGCAGTCCATGGGGTCGCAAAGGGTCAGACACAATTTAGCAACTGAACAACATCTATAATTTCCATGTTACTCACTTGAGAAGCCAAAGTCCTTCACCACAGCTGTACAACCCTGGAACCCTTTCTTATACTCAAAATCTCCAATTCCACACCAACCCTCAGGCCCTGAGGAGAGCTTTCCTTCTCAGCAGAGAAAGTACAGCTAATTATTACAGACCAGCATTGAATCCCCTTTTAGGAGCTCACATTTTTTTTGCATTGGCATTTTGAATTCTTGGCATGTTGCCTTGTGTGAATGTTCAGCTCTGTTGGTCAACTTCTTCTTTCTAAAAACATGTTATTTACTTGAAAGAAGACTTCATCTCGAAAAAAAAAAAAACACCATTTACTTCACTATCTATAAGTTTATTGCTCTTAACAAGATTCTTTTTACATTTCATCCTTTTCTCAATTTTCTTTATGACTGAACTCTATCAATCAGGTTGATAAAATATTAAAGCATAGCCCAGTTACTAAACAAAACATAGTTTCTACTAGCAATCATCTTTCAATGGTCCTTTCAGCAATTCCTGCGACACTTCTGAAAATGTTTTCCAAAGGCATATGATGACTTTTTCCTTTGTTAGTCAAAGGATGTTTCTAGGCTTCTGTAGCTAAAGATGCCATTCAAAATTTAGTAGAATTGTGTGACATGAAATTTAACAGTGGACAGATGTTACTATGCATATATAATTTATCTGCGGGTACAAAGCAGAAACCGGGAGCACTGTATTTCTGTGTAATCTGATTGGGATTTTCATGGAGCTACATCCTTGGACACTATCTCTAGAAAGCAAGCAGGTGACTCACAGCTGCACCCCACCGTTCCCGAGGATTGTAGGAGAGGCAATTCGAGGTAAAGCCTAATTAACTCTGCAATGTTTGATCCTGGATATCTCTAAGAAAAGCACAGTTCCCACCCACCTGCAAACTCTGATGTTAGCCATGAACTTCTTCATAGCATTAAGAAAGGGAATACTAAACCCCATTGCTACAGAATGGTATGCAGAACGGTATGCAGGAAAGGTAACCATGCACATCCTTGTGTGTGCTGATTCCTCTCACTCTTTTCCTTAGATTCACATTCTGTTACATTTCCCTGCTCTCTGTTATATAAATTACTGGGCTTCCTGGGTGTCACTAGAGGTAAAGAACCTGCCTGCCAATGCAGGTTAGATGTAAGAGATATGGGTTCGATCCCTGGGTTGGGAAGATGCCCTGGAGGAGGAAAATGGCATTCCATTTCCATACTCCAGTATTCTTGCTTGAAAAATCCCACGGACAGTGGACTCCGGCAGACTGCCATCCATAAGGTCACAGAGTCGGACATGACTGAAGCAACTTAGCACACACGCTTGTAAATTATGACAGTAATAGAGACAACTCAGATCTTTATGCTGCTTCACTGAACTTGGAGTCTCTGAAACACATATCAAGATTGAACATGAAATCAATCCCCAAACTACTGTTTAAATCTTTTGTAAAATTTTTATTTCACTTAGATGTTTAACAAAGTTTGGAGACGGAAATTTATGCCCTGAATAAGCAGTTTAATTATAGAAACTGATAACCTCCTGATTTTTACTATTTCATCAAAATGCCCACTTTTAATGGAAGAGGTGGCTGTCTTTTAAATATTTTCATCAAAATGTACTTTAAGCTGAAAAGTTAACCAGCTTGTATCTATCTATCTATCTATGAGACTTGCATGTTTAACCTTAAGACAGTGGGTCAGGCTTTTTGAAGGTCAGATCTACTCGTTTAATTTATAAAAATACGAATTTGCAGTAACATCGATGAACACATTTCCATGGGACATTTTCAAACATTAATCTGAGTAAATATTTCTTTTCTGAGTTGTCTGATATCCTAGATAAATTAGAACGCCAGTTTAGGGGGATAACTAAAAATGTAAAAGCTTTGTTTCTCAAACATATTTTGGGGTGTGCGTAATATCTTTTTAAACAAGAAGTCTACTCTGTTTTCAAGAGCAAACGGTGTTTTCTCTAGAATCACCGACCGCCTTGAATAACGGGATCTCGCTGTGTATCTGCAGTAGATCCCATCCCCTCTCCCTCTTCTGCCAGTTCTTAGGAGGATACTCAGAAGTGGCAGGTAGGGGGTTTTCTTATTCATTTTTTAGGAGCACAAGGTTAGTGATGGAAAAGAACTTCTGTATCCCCAACATCCTTGGAACAACTTACCTTCTTTTCTTCTGGGAGATCCTTTTTGTTCTGATCACAACTATGGGACTACGAGTAACAAGCAGTTGGGATACACAAAAGTCAAAAAGGGCGTTGTACTTAACACACAACATGAGTATTCATCCCTGTGCGTGATTTGCACATGGTTTACATACTTGATACAATGATTAAAGGGTGTTTTGTTCTGTGATTAATACCCCCAGGCAACTTCAATATATATTATTGCCCACTGAATGATAATGATATTTTATTGCAGATATATTTTCACGATGGTATGTCTTCTCAAACATTTTTTAACCAGTCTTTGGAAAAAATATTTTTCTTTTTCTAAAAATATGCAGACCTACAATTAAACCAATGGCACTTATACATAAGCAAAATGACTTTCTGGGCTTCATTTTCTTGGTTTCAATCTGAGAGATGTGTTACAAAATTTCTAAGATTTCTACCAACTCTATGGCTCTATTAATTCCAATGAAAATATAAAAAGAAGGCCAGATCATGGGTTGAAACACCCAGGATCACAGTGCCTCATATAACCTAGACAGATGCCTGTATCTCACCATTTTATGAGTGATCCTGTTACTATTATAATTTATTCTTCAGATCATGCCATCTACAAGCCAGATTGCCTGACATCCATATGTGCATACGTGTTCTTGAAAACCATTCCAGGGGAGAGATTCTTTCTGAAAATCTACGGCCACAGCATATTCAAAAATGAACAAGGTCAAGTGAGGACGCCTCTGAGATGCAGCGTCTTCTTTTTTTTTTTTTTTAAGTCTGTTCTTTTTTGCCTGGGAGGCCCCAGCATGGAGCAGTGGTCAGAGGCCAAGCAACTAGTGTCTTTGAAAAAAAAAAAAAAAGGTAAAAAGGGTAAAAACTGTGAGGAAGGAAAATAATACATGGAATTGTCAAAGACAGGGAGGGAATCTAAGGGAATGGGGAATGGGAAGCAGAGACAGACAGGAGCCTAGCAAGCAATCCCGACCTTGCCGAGGTCTACAGCGCTGAGTCAGGAGTGTGCCGTCAAGTCCTTCCCAGACTCTGCGCCAAGGGACTGCCTCTTTAAACTGCCTCCTCCAACAACCGATTCAGTTGCCACCACAGAAATAGAAATTACAGCTTTCACCCCTTCATTTTATCCCTCTTACCTATAATCCTCTAGTTCCAGTCTGTCTGACCACTTGACAACGTTGTTGGTTTTTTTTTTCTTTTTTAAACTAGCACGGCTTTGGGGGACCACTTAAACATGCTTTACTCACAGAAAACAGTAGATATCCCTCGAAACTCTTATGAGGAAAAAAAAAATCCTGCTGAGAACATAAAATGGCACAGAGAACTCTCAGAACGGATTCTCATAATTGAGGCTGTCGTGTGTCTTATTAAAAGCCATCCATTTACCTGGAGGTCTTTCTTTAAAACCTGTTAAGATTCTTCACAGATTCTACATAAAGATTTTTTTTTTCTTTCTAAGGCTCACTGATCTCCTTTCACGTGTGTGTTGTTTGCTGGGCCCTTCAAAGGGCTTCATGCTTTACTTTCATATTTAAAAAGAGTCACGATGAAGGCCATTCTTTGAATGCAGTGCCTTCAGAGGGACCAAGATGCTTATTATAACTGCCCTGATGAGACCATCATAGCCTCTTGTGACTCCCAGGCTCCTCTAATGTGTATTTAGGTGTCCTGCCGGATGGCTTGCCTAAGTGATGTGGCTCGGATTTGATGAAAGGATAGCAAATAACATCAATTATAAAGGACATATGTTAATGAGAAGAAGAAAAGAGAGAGGGGTCTGGGGTGGGGGGAAGAAGAAATTACCCACAATAGACAGAACAAAGCATTTCAATCGAACACAAAGCAACACTGTACCTGAATCCCGTCCTAATTTTAGGGCATGGCTATGTTCTTTAGAGGTGTATGTCTTTGGAGACGTAACATATTTCTTCAGCCTTTGTGGGACCGTCATTGAAGGTGTAGATCAAACCGCCTTCAGTTTCCCTTACGGCCTCGTTGGTAATTTTGCCATGATCCCTGTACAGAACAAAGATACTATGTAAAGCTCGGGTCGTGGAAAGCCAAATAGCTAAAATTGGTTTTTATCTTTTTACAGAAACATTTTCCAATCTGGCAATCCATAGAGATCTGCCAACTTTTCATATCCTAAATTTTCCCATCCTTAGGGTTACCAATCTAACCCAGAAAACATTGCATGCCACTCCTCCCCCATAAAATAACAAACAGAGACCCCTGAAAAGATAAAACAGATAATTTTGCCAAACTCCACTAGGCTAATTAATTATAAGGATTAGTTTTCCTTTAGATGTATTTCCCATGTGTAAAAAGATTTTAAAATATTAAATACTATTAGCTCAATTGATAAATAAATCTAGATTTCATCCCCAAACCCATTAAATATATTTGCTTTATTTTTATCATCTAATGTCTCTAAAGAGACTAATTTATCTATCTAAATAATGCTGTGCCATATCTCTATCATTCTTCTAGTCTACAATAATGGTTGAATTTTCAAAAATGGAAATATTGAATGTGATTAAGCAATGTGGTTTCTTCCTTTCAATTAAACTAAATGAAGAGAAACTAATGTGCTTCCCCCACCCCCTGTTTACTATGGAACCAGAGAAGCCTGGTATCTTGTTTTAAAAAAATACTGTAAAAGACAGTGTTGTGGGTTTGTGAGTTTGTTGATCTTCTTCAGTTAGACAGTGCATTCCCTCTTTAGTAATGTATCTCTGTTACTTTTATTTTAAAAGACTATCCATGTTCTCTGTCCAGGTAACATGTGTTTCCTTCCCACACTTCTCTTCTGTGGTCCTAGGCACTTGGGGTGAGGCTCTCGAGACAGTTCAGGGACGCAGGTGAAGGATGAAGCGGCAAGGAGGGGTGATGCACACCCCCGAGTCTCCCCTGCCACCACGAGGGGCTCCCCAGCAGAGGCTGTGGGTGTGGCATCGGGGGAAGGCACTTAGCGCAGCTCCTGTTTAAAGCCAGGGAGCGGGAAGGGGCCGGGCTGGGGACCACTCTGATTCATGGGGGCTCACCCAGCTACTCTGTGCACATCCACCTACAGAAGGCAAACCACTAACAAGTGGAGAAACAGTTCACTTAAAGAGATATGTCAGATATGCTTTAAGAAATTCAAAGTCACAGTGTCAGCTTTAACATCATGGAAGGCTGAAACACTCTGAAAAGGCCATGCATACACCCATTAACTGCTCTGAGGTGTGGTGAGCCGAGATTTTTGACTGATTTATTTTACTAAATGTACAAGGAACTTCCTGTTTCCATTCACGACACCAAATTGTTCTTCATGTGAAAGTTTTCAGACAGGACTGGAACTTAACATGCCCCCTGCCCCTATGCACACACACATGTCTGCATTTTGGAGCCCATGTGACATTCGTAGGCTTCCCTCAAACAATTTTCTGTGATGGGCAAAATTCCTCCTATAATAAATTGGGAAACTGGGGCTCAGAGGCTCACTAAAATTAGAGTGACTGAACATGGATAAAAAGTTATGTGCCCAAAGGTGTGGAGAAAAGGAAACTTCCTACACTGTTAGGGATGTACGTGGGTGCAGCCACTCTGGAGAACAGTATGGAGGTTCCTTAAAAAACTCAAAATAGAGCTGCCGTGTAATCCAGCACTCCTCTTCCTAGGCATCTACCTGTAGAGAGCTTTAGTTCAAGAAGATACATGTGCCCCTACCTTCAATGAAGCACTATTCACAATAGCCAAGACATGGAAACAGTGTAAATGTCTGACTACAGATGAATGAATGGGTACGAAGACATGATGCACATAGACAGTGGAATACTGCTCAGCCACAAAAAGGAATGAAATCATGCCATTTGCAGGAACGTGGATGGCCCTGGAGATGATCATGCGAAGTGAATGAGTCAGAAAGAAAAACTCAAATACCATATGATATCATTCATATGTGCAATCTAAAATATGCCACAAATGGGCCTGTCTATGAAGCAGATGCAGACCACAGGCCTAGAGAATAGGTCTGTGGTTGCCAAGGAGGGAGGTTTAGGGGAGGGTGGGGTGGGAGGTTGGGATCAGAAGACGTAAACTGTTACATATATAGGATGGATAACAACAAGGTCCTACCGTGCAGCACTGGGAACTATATTCAGTACCCTGTGATAAACCACAATGGAGAAGAATGTCATAAAAGGGCATATATATGTATATAACTCAGTCACTTTGCTGTACAGTGGAAATTAACAGAACCTTTTAAATCATTTTCAATAAAAAAATATTTTTAAGTTATGCTCCCAAACTCCCAAACAAGCCCTCCATCCACCTTATTCCCTTTTCATGGCAAATAAGTGGGTGCTAGGGGCAGTTAGATCATTGTTAATGCCACAAAGAAAACCTCGATGTTATGAACTCATGTTATAAATTTCCTGTATTTTGATTGGATTGGAAAGGAAAGCTAGAAAGTATACTGACTTGAATTTTTAAAAATTTACAATAAAGGGTTTGTGTGAAACATGTCAATGGTCATAGAACTTATCTAACACTCATTTTCCTCTCAGTCATCCTTTATTACACTATGCAGTTAATTTTTAGTTGCCTTTTCTCTCCAATATTCCTATTAATTAAAGAAGTATAAGAATAGCAAGAACTTGGAAGGGAGTGATAGAGGACAATAGGTCTTCTCAATTTAAAAAAAAAAATTCTGCATATTTTTAAAATTAAAACTGACAACTATTAATTACATTTTAAGCTATTAATGGTCTGACACTTTCCAGTATATTTTAAGCCCATCCCAAGTATTCCGCAAGGATTGAACCCATTTATGAAGAACAGAAAACTATTGAATGGGTTGGACTGGGGATGAAAATAGACTTAATTTGGGAGAGAAATGTTTACTAAAGGTTTCAGTGGAGTACTGGGTCAAAGCCCATGATATTTAAGTAAAACAAAATTCTACCAACTGGTTCACTTAAATCTTATAGAGTTCTCTCCTGTCTAAAGGTGGTCCCATGGTCAGTTTCCATATATGACTGAATGTGCATGGTATATGAAATGAAAAAGATGTACAGAACAGTCTTTTGGACTCTGTGGGAGAGGGCAGCGGGGGGTGATTTGAGGGAATGTCATGGAAACATGTATAATATCATGTAAGAAATGAATCGCCAGTCCAGGTTCAATGCAGGATACAGGATGCTTGGGGCTGGTGCACTGGGATGACCCAGAGGGACGGTATAGGGAGGGAGGTGGGAGGGGGGTTCAGGATGGGGAACACGTGTACACCCGTGGTGGATTCATGTTGATCTGTGGCAGAACGCATACAATATTGTAAAGTAATTAGCCTCCAATTAAAATAAATTTAAATTAAAGAAACACAAAGATGCACCAATGCTGATAGTCTAAGAAGGCAGGTGGGGGAAGCCCCCTCCCTTGCTTTAAAGGATTATGATGAACTTTGAACTTTCTCTTTTTCTCTCTCCCTCTTTCTTGCCTTCTATAGGGACTTACAACAGATTTAGAGTATCACTTGAAGATATGGTCTAAATTAGTTCCCTAATTTGTGTTGTGATTTCCTTCCCCCGCTCCCCTCACATTTCTCTTTTCAGCTCTGAAAAAATTTAGGGAGGAAGAAAAGCATGAGCTTCCATCGTAGTTGAGGATGCTCTTCTTTGTCTGCTGGTCCCAGCCTCTGCACCTACACATGCGGGGCGCAGGGCGCGGCCAGGCAGACAGCACTCACTGTGAGATGCCGAGGGACTGTGGGAGCCAGGGGCTCACAGGCTACAACTTGCATGCTTGGCAAGGCTCAGATGCCATGGCTTGAATCTCTAATAAACCACTTGCTGCCTCTCCAGTAATGATACCCTGGGGCTGCTGGGAGGGGATTCTTTTTATAGAAAACATACTCATAAGGATTTAATATTATCTCTCTGAACCCTTTGATTTAATAGAGTATTTTTTTTCTTTTTTTTTAACTTTCCCCTTTATTCTGTAGACCCTGTGAACTGAACCAGGGTTAATTCTTGATGTAGCAGTAGGATGAAATAAACGTCTCTTTACTGAGCTCAAGACTCTTTTTCCTTTTGCACCATGTGCTTAAAAAGAAAAAAAAATAAAGTATCTTGCCACTGAATGTCTTTTTACAGACTGAAAAGACTTTTTAGGTTAAACAACATTTGTTAGGTTTTTGATGCAATCAAATGCAATTTCAATCTTCTTGAAAGATCCAGCCCTGCCTCTCGAAAATTGCACATATGTGTCAGCTTTCCATTTTTCTCACTAGTGTTTTACACATGAAGTCTATTTTCACTGAGAAAATGGAATCTTTGTGTCTTTGTCTCTGCACTCGCTGCTCTCAGGCATGTTCTGGCAGCGGCTTTGACTGTCTAAGCTCGGGGGGAGGGGCCTGGCCGTCATTTGTCAGCTCCCCTTTGCATCTGTAATTTCTGGCCACTCAGCAGTATTAGGGGGTCTCAGAAAAGGGGTGAGGAGCATGGGGGGAAAGGTTTGTCTCTGATGAAAGCCAAATTCTACCTAAAGTGCCCGAATTAAAGACCAAAGAGAGAGAGGAGAGTCTGAAGAACTTTTATTGAGCTTTAATGCAAAAGGTTTTTTTTTTGGAAATGGCTAATTTACAAAATCCCACATGGTAACATTTTCAGATCTCAGCTGAGAAAGCCCCTGTCCGTATTCCGTTACAGTTTTCACTGCTTTTAGCTTGGCATTGGCTCATGAAACGATTTTAATTTTCCACCAGTGGCTTCTGGTTATTTCTGCCCTTCTTTCCTCCTAACGTAACTGACAGGTCAATTAAACATCTGCATTTTTTTTTAATCTGGATTTCCCCCCATAACTATTTTGCTTTTCTTCTAAAACTTCCAGATGTTTTGGCTCCTTTAGGATTTGAACGCATGCAAGTATATTTGCTCCTATTTCAAAGGCAGAGAGCTAGATGGACCGACCAGATGTTTCTCTAGGAAAAGCTTGGTAATACACCAGAAATCAGGTCAGTATTTTTGTTTCTTTATAGATAACTTTACACTGGAACCTCTCTTCCTGTCTTTGAGCACTTTACAATTTTGAGTTGATCTTGGAAACATTTTTGTCAGCGTTTAGAGTTCAGACTTCATGCTGTGATCCGTTAATTAATCGTCATAAAGAACGTATCCAATTCTGTTATCTCAGTGTCTAGAGATGGGAATAGAAACTGCTGTGATTTGCTTTTTTTTTTATTCTTATTATTCCTGTCTTTACCCCACCCCTCTGTGAGAGATAAGAGGTTGTAAGCTATACAAGGCAACAATGTATTTTAACTCCATTTCCGGCTTTGTACAAACATTAAAGGAATCACCAATGTCTTGCCTTGTCTGGAGGAGACTTGAAAGAGCCTCTAATGTACTTCAAGAAAACCTGCTTCCCATAATTAATAACAGGAAGCCGGGTAAACAGACATTTGCTGACACATGAAACTGAAACAGTAACATACACAGAAACCTGGGAAATGATGGTTATACAGAGGGCGGCTCAGTTGTAGATGTTTTCGAGTCCAGGGTAAGTGATCCTTCACTTTCCTTCACTTTACATTGCAAGGTGATCCCTGACCATTTAAATACATGCTCAGAATAGTCACTGCTCCCCCGGTTAGTATCTGGAACTGCTCTTCATTCTCTTTTTAAGATCTAGGCAGAAACACATTCTTTCCTGGAATATAGATTTTCCAGAAATAAATAGGAAGAAAGACAAACTTTTCTTGTTTTTCAACATGATTATGAAATTTTTGAGCCCATTTCACTTCTGGAAATGAAAACACTTCGTGGGAAAATCTTGGTGTGTGTAAGATTGCTTTATTGAGGAGGGATGTATATTCCCAAGGTCTCAGGCAAACTAAATGCACCAGTCATTAGACAGAAATAAAGATGCCTCGGCCACTTGGCCCACTTGTCGTTACAGCTCCAGACCAGCTTCCTAGGGAAGTGATGTGTCTTTATTGTCCAGCTGTATCGCAGAGAGGGGACTATCTGGGCTGAGGATTGACCTTGAACACAGCAAACTGATGTGACGTGTGGTTCCCCTGCTTCTTAGAAAACGCTGGGCTTGATTTGAATTGGGGGATTTTTGTACCGAGTCAGCCGCTCAGTGTGCAGTTAATTTTGAGGTACAAGTGACTTGGTCCTTGTAAGTGAGATTTTTTGTTGTTGCTGCTGTTAAATTTTAAAGGTCACTCTTTGAGAACAGTTCAGTGTAAAATTAAATTTCTTGAAATGTTTCTGGTTTTGTGGGATGAATAGGAGAATAAGGAATGATGGCAGAAGTGAGGAAGTGCATGTGTTTTCAGATGTTATTAGGGGATTTATTAAAGGATTAAGGATGCAAATTAAAGGGTGCATCTGACTAGTCTAGTGTAATAAAATCTACACTGTATCACACAGCCAGAGGGATGTACCTTCATGGTAAGCTCCCAGTAAGTCTCATCCTAGCACTAGACAAGTGCAGTGTCTTGGGTACCAGGATTAGATGATTTTGCATCCACCTAACCAGTCTCAAAACTGAAAGCCAAATGTCTTGTTTTCTTAGCTAATCTGCAGTAGACATAAATTTAAAGCAGAGGTGTTATACTAAGAGCCAATTAGTTCCAGTTAAAAGTAAATATAAATTGTTTCATGTTTTACATATACATGGATGAAGCAAAGTAAATAGGAAACACTTTTATCTCCAGAATCTTCTATTTGTCATGGAAACTGGAACCCATCCAATGGATATCTTAAGTTTAGAGAAACAACTGAGTTGGAGTGAGTGAAACTGCGTTAATTGCAAGTGAAAACTAAGAGATTTTGTAAGCTGCAAAATGTCAGTGAGTTTGTAAAAGAGCAAGAAAGCTATGTAATGATTTAAAGTGATTAAAATTTAAAGTGTACTTATTTGGAATTTTTATTAAGTATAGGATGGACTATATATTGACTATTGGGAGTATACTAGCTATTCAGAATAGTTTTGTAAGGAAAGCACAAGTTAATGAATTTTAAATTACAAACAAAAGTACTGTTCTCTTTGTTAGAGCCTATGGAAAGACAAGGAAAGGCCGGGTAGTAGATTTATGCCATTTGAAAATTGATGCTTTGGAAAACAAAATATTTTTTTCCAAAAATTTTATCTGAGGATCTTCTTGGAAGATTTTCAAGTATGAATTATAAACTCTTTACTGTTAACCATACATTTTAGTCTTATGGAAACAATGATGTTACATTAAAAAATAGTGATTTTCACAGGCAGACTCATTATTGTACACCCTTGTCACAATATTTAAGCTGTTCTTAGAAATGTTTCATCATAAAGATCGTGTTGATGATATGAGCTACATTGTTCAGTGAAGACCCCAGAGCCTCCAAGCTATGTTTATGCTTGTTTCTTAGGTCGGTTTGGTTGAACAGAACTAGCAAAGTCTGGTAAGAGTAATAGTTTCTCTCCTTTCCTGGACTTCATCAGAGCACAATGTCTTTACATGCACCTGAGAAAATTTGGTGTATTTATCAAGAGAACAATAAACTCACAATTGTGACAAAGTCAGTAAATCCTCTTGCTTTCGTAGGAAACTACTAACTAAAGTTTCTTAAAAATGAGATATGAAAGACAAAAAAAAGTTACAGATAGTAACCTCAGTATTATATGGGGCACAGGTCAGTATTTCAAATAAAGAGCTAAAATATATAAAGCAAACTTACAAGTTAGCCCTGCATAAATCTTCTAGGAGTAACGTCCTTTGGTTCAAGTGGCTTGTGCATGTATATGAATTTCACTCCTCTGTTCATCATATAAATGTTCTCTTGATGAGTGCTCATCCCCCTTTTCCAGCTTCTATTTGCTTTTTAGGAAACTGCCTCAGGAAAAGCTGAACATCTATTTCCTGACTTCTGCCTTTCCCTCTTCTATTTTGATGTGTGTGTATTTATGTATGTATTCAGAGTCCTTTCTCTGAAAGCTATTTCAGAGAGATAAAATATATGGATATGAATGGAAACTAGCAGAGTTATTTATTGATTATTGAGAGACGCCTGCCTTCTTAGAGCTTTAGGCCTTACTGTAGTCTATCCGGTACCCAGTAAGTCTCCATTGCAAAGCTGGGAGATTTCTTTTGTGACTGTCAGGTGTGAACTGGGCAATGTCTGTTAAGACTTGGCTAGGAAAGAGTGCAGGGTACACATATTTGGCAGAATTTGGCAGTTTCGACATGACCTTTCCTGCTCCCTCTTAAGCATCATCGCTAGGATCAAACAACTCTGAGACTCTTCCACACTTCTCAAAACAAGGAAGTGCTTCCAAACTTCAGCCAGGTTTCTGGAGAGCTTTCCGTCTTGCCTTTTTGTGTGCTTTAGTTAGCCCATCTCGGGATATTTCCTGTCATTGTCATCTTTCTAAACACTGCAGCTTGCGATGCACATTGAACCCGTTGCTGGAAAACCTATTATTTTGTTCATAATGAGCTAGCAGCAGAAATGATTAAGATTGAAGGGGGGTTTTTAAGCACGTCCTCAAGCATGAATAAGTGACGGCTGTGATAGACCGACCCTCCAATGAGGTAACAATTAAAATTGTCTTCGTAGTATAAATATAGGTCACACCTGGACAGTTGTATGGCCTATCAATATTAGGAATGCTGATTCTTCTGTAATAACAGAAAGGGCCTGTGATATAAAGATCGACCTCTTTTTATTTTATTTTTTTACTTTACACTAAGCGTGAAGAGTGAACTATCACTGCCCCTCAATTAATGCTTTTCTTTTTTCTTTCCTGACCTACCAGTTACACGTCTTCTTCATTCAAAGGAAACCAAATTGGCTTTGCTGGAGGGGAAATTATGTTTATAAATTTTAATTTTAGAAAGTAAAAGCATAAAGTGTGTCTTGGCGGTTTAACAGGTCAAGTCTATTTCATCCATGATATATTTGGAAACTGATTTAGTTCTGCTTTATAAAATCTGAGGATATTTAATGGCAAATGTAATCTTAGCGTATAAGTTACATTTTCAAATGAACATGACTATTTAAATGAAAAATTTGAATGATGGTGCCGAAAAGAATTTCTAACTTTTAAAGGAACTGTGGATTTACTTATAAGTTGTTTAGAAAATCTAAGGGCATTTTGTTGAATTTTACTGGTTTTCAGATAAAAGATTTACTGAAACTTTAAAAACATGGGTCATAAATTTTCCATAGGAGAGACCTACAGCAATGCACAAGTGACTTTGTTAAGAACTGATGCTGGTCACTTCTACCTTTCTATTCTGCATGGGGTAAAATATACCTAAAGTTTTCCGCTCACTGGTATTGAAGTGGCCTTAATAGGCAAGTCAACTGTACAGACGGAGTCAGACACGAGTGAACCCTGCCTGTCTCTGCGGATTCTTCATTCCCTGAATAGGTGTCCATTCCTGCTGTCAGCAGGGTGTGTGCCCTCCATTTGGCAGGCCCCGTAGCTTCACTGGGGTTCACATTTCACAGGATGGGAATAGAATCAGCAACCATCTATATATCTGGGAAAAATAAGTGCATTGATGAGGAAAACCATAAATTCTTTTCCTTTTTGGTATGTTTTGCACTTTCTCTAAATTCAGTGGCAACAAGCCATCCTCAAGCCAAATTTGGTACACGAGTTTAATTCATAATTTCATATAATAAAAATTCTTGCTTTAACAATGTTTACTAAGCAAACATGCAACACTGATTTTTTTTTTTATTTGGCATAAAGCACAATTAACTGCACATAATACAGCAATAATTTTTTTAATAATTAACTCCTACAAAGTTAACATTATTCAGATTGTGAAATTTCTTGTCATTATATTATACAGAAAGAACTTCTTTTTTTTTTTATATTATATGACTAAATTTCTCTGTGTAATTTCAAGAGGAATTGTTTGGTTATGGCCTTAAACTCTATGAAAAAATATGTGTAAAGTGAATTACTGGTTTCATAAACTTAGATATTTGCAATGTTTGTGGTTTCGAGTGGCAATGTACTTTTTTGTTAATAGGATTAGAAAATGTTGGACCCCGGGACCTTACAAAAGGGCCAAATAACCATTTCATTGTGCTCTTCCTTCATGTTTAATATAAGCGCTGAAAACAGAACAAGGAGAAACAGAAGACCCGGAGCACAATAGCCTCTGATTTCTCCTCTTACATAATCTGTTGAAAACAACTAAAATAAGCCATTAGGGTTGAAGCTTATCTGACTTTCAGATAATCCAATAGGCAAAAAGTGAGTCTGAAACTCAGTGACTCTGACAGGATAAATCATTTTATCCTACATCCGGGGAGTCGACACACCTCCATTCTAGCATCTTCTAAGACAGGAAGCGTCCCTTTAACATCCGTGTGGGGACCTGAAAGGTTTTCGCTGGAAGGCGCCCTGCGTGTGTGCGCTCAGCTGCTCAGTCGTGTCTGAGTCTCTGTGACCCTGTGGACTGTAGCCCGCCAGGCTCCTCTGTCATGGGATTCTCCAGGCAAGAGTCCTGGAGTGTGTTCCCATGTCCTTCTCCAGGGGACATTCCCTACCCAGGGACCAAACTCGCATCTCCTGCATCGACAGGTGGATTCTTTACCACTCTGCCACCTGGGAAGGCCCAAAGGGGCCCCAGACACCCTCTAACCGATGAGACTGTTCTTAACAAGTGTGCAGAGTCATCCTGAGCACCCTGGGTGACCGCTTTTATTTAAATAGGGGTGCTCCTTTCTGTATCTCAAAAGAACCTTGGGCCAGTAAATATGGACTGAATGAAATCCCTGACTCACTTCTGCAGATTCTCCTACTATCCAGGACTAGCAAAATGGTGAGGAACATGAAAAGAGATGACAGAACTCCTCTTTGATGAAACAAAAAATGGTTAAAAATTCCCTTTGGACACTTGGAAAAATACTCATTTTAGCACAGGGAACTCTACTTGGTGCTCTGGATGACCTAAATGGGAGGAAAATCTAAGAAAGAAGGGATATATGTATGCGTATAGCTGATTAATTATGCTGTACAGTAGAAATTAACACAACATTGTAAAGCAACTATACTGCAATGCAGGAGACTCGTTTGCTTCCTGGGTTGGGAAGATCTGATGGAGAAGGGATAGGCTACCCACTCCAGTATACTTGGACTTCCCTTGTGGCTCAACTGGTAAAGAATCCACCCGCAATGCGGGAGACCTGGGTTTGATAACTAGGTTGGGAAGATCCCCTGGAGAAGGGAAAGGCTACCCACTCCATTATCTGGCCTGGAGAATTCCATGGATTGTATAGTCCATGGGGTTGCAAAGAGCAACTTTCACCTCTCTACTTTACTTGGGAAATTAACACAACATTGTAAAGCAACTATACTCCAATCAAAATTAATTTTTAAGAAAGAAGAAATTGGTAGACTTCATCAAGTGTCATTATTTAGACCCTCAGCTGAATGGCAGGCCTTTCTTCAGATCATGTCACCTGAGGGCTTATTCAGGAGTCAGGTCTTCAGAGAACAGGAGCTGTGTCCAAGTTCTAGATTATTCTTCCTACCTCTAGGCCAAAATATGAACCACAGGACCATCCACAGATGTAGAACGCATTCCATTCAATTGGAGTTTCCAGAGGATGGGATGCGGAAGGGGAAGAAATAAATTCTTGACTTAAGAGGCTGAGAGTTTTTTCCAGGTCAGGTGTGGGTCTAGGAGAAATATGCAGGAAAAAGTCTAGTGGAGGAAAAATGACTCACAATATGTGAGGGGGAAGCCTTTTTAATGTCAATGTCCATATTTCTTGTTCAAAATATGGGTAATTGCATCATGCATTCTAAATATAATAGCAACCAAGACTCTCTAAGAACAGTTAAATTCTTATTCGAGAACAGGAAGGAAAGAATTGGTTAGAATCCTAATGTTACAATAAAAAGCACTGTCTAGCACCATACTGCTATTACAATAAAATCTATTCTTCTTGTCTCGGGCTCAGTTGTATCTAACGCTTTGCAACCCCATGGACTGTCGCCCACCAGGCTCTTCTGTCCAAGAGATGCTCCAGGCAAGAAAATACTGGAGTGGGTTGCCATGTCCTCCTCCAGGGGATTTCCCAACCCAGGGGTCAATCCCACATCTCCTGTGTCTCCTGCATTGCAGGCAGATTCCTTACCAGCTGAGCCATCAGGCCTGTGAGAGGATTGGTTAATGACTTAGAATAAACACATAGGTGATTGAAAATTTTTTCAGGATTAAAAAAAAGACATCATTGGCTAATATTTCAGAATAAATAAATATATGTATCATCAGGAATAGCAGCAAACTCACATTTGTACTCTTAGAAAAAGTTCCTTAAATGGCATTTTCAGGTAGACTTTTAATAACATTAAAAATTTAGACACATATTTCAAAACAAGGCTGCAGAGGAAATATCACTCACTGAGTGTGAGCTCCCCCACACAGTCACTTACTAGAGTTGCTCAAATATAAATTATTGCATTATTGCTTGAGGCCTATAAGAGTATTGCTAAAATTCAGTACACCAGCCTTTTGAAAATAAGATGCTTGTAATTTTTTATGAAGTTAACCATTTAGTGAATATTCAGAACTTTTCCTAATGCTAAAAAAAATACTTTACATATGGCCTTTCTGATAAAAATTCCTCTTAGGTATGCAGAAGACCACTGGCAAGACATGAGATTGAGTGGAAGGAACAGCAGCTTTGGAGCTCTGGGATCTGGCTTGCCTTCTGACACAAAACCTGTAACCCAGGTATCTCTGAGAACAGGGGTTAATCCTGACAGCTGAGGCCCCAGAGAGGAAGGTGGGGCATGATTGCCAGGATGCATTGTTATCACAGAGGCCCAGTAGAAAGGGAACTTTTCTTTCATCCACCTCTGGTAGAATCCTACTCAGTAACAGCCTAAAAGAGTGATGTGACATTGAAAGTGAAAGTGAAAATCGCTCAGTCATGTCCGACTCTTAGGGATGCCTGTGGACAATACAGTCCATGGAATTCTCCAGGCCAGAAACCTGGAGTGGATAGCCGTTCCCTTCTCCAGGGGATCTTCCCAACCCAGGAATTGAACCGGGATCTCCTGCATTGTGGGTGGATTCTTTACCAGCTGAGCTGCAATGTGACCTTGGTTCTAACAAAAAGTATCCAGCGTTCAGCCACTTTTCACCACTCCACAGCTACTGCCCTGACACCAGGACCTGCATCTCCTGCCTGGCCCCTGGCTCTACACTAAGTGCCCTATGTAAGAACAAGTTCCATTCTGAGAGAATGTTCATAAATCCATTTTTTTTTTTTTGTAAGTCCAACAAAGTTAGCTTAGGGACCCAGATAACACAATTGGCTATATAGTACTGTAGTATAACCAGTTTGCTTGGGCTTCCCTGGTGGCTCAGATGGTGAAGAATCTGCCTGCAATGTCGGAGACTTGGGTTCGATCCCTGGGTTGGAAAAATCCCTTGGGGAAGAGAATGGCAACCCACTCTGGTATTCTTGCCTGGAGAATCCCATGGACAGAGGAGCCTGGCGGGATAGTCCATGGGGTCACAAAGAGTGGGACAAGACTAAGCGACTAACACTTTCACTTTTCTTTCACTGCGACAGGTTTATAATACTTTTCACACAAATAATACATAAAAAGCAAACAAAAAATAAAGAGGACATTTCTAATCTGATAGTTCAGGACCTTGAATAGTACAGTATTAAGTATGGCAGCAGGCACACAGGGGCTGGCAGCCAGTGAACAAGCAAGAAGGGTTACTGACTGGAGGAAGGAGAGGAGGTGGGAGACGATAGAGCTGGAGGGTCATCAGTGATAGGAGACGGAGGACAAGCTGCGATGTCGCTCACGTCTGACATTGACGGAATGCGGTTTGTATCTCGGAAAGCTGGCCACCTGAAGGTTCATATGTAGGGGACTTACTGTACTGTCCTAAATGACTCCCACACTTCATCACTACTCATCACCATCAGCCTCGCCGACCCTGATCTTCACACAGAAGCCAGAGGGACCCTTCTAAACCTAGATCCGAGTCACGTTAAGTCCACTGCCCAAGCTCTCCAACAGATGCTCATCTAGCATAGAATAAAATCCCATATCTTTAACTGTGTCCTGCAAGGGCCATGCATGGTCAGCCACTGCCCCCATTCACACCGGGTCTTGCCAACCTCTGCCTGTTCACTCGGTTTTAACTATGATGGTCTCTTACTTTTCCTTAAGAACCAAGTAACCTCCATGCTTCTGGGCACTTGTACTCACTGTGCCCTGGTCTGGAAAGTTCCTCTTTGGATGTTGCTGCTATTTCCACCACCTTTTCATCTAAGGCTCAGTTCAAAGACCACCTGTTCTTGATAGCCTTGGATGCAAACTCCCACCCTGCCTCCTGGCACCTTGTTGATTTATGTGTGTTTACTGTAAGCAGGGGATTTGTTTACCATCGTCGGCTCAGCAGCAAGCAGAGTGTCAGACTTAAAATATAACTAAATATTTGTTGGAAAAGATGCTAATGCTGGGAGCAGAGGTTGAAGATTGAAGACAGGAGAAGGGGACAGCCACAGATGAGATGGTTGGATGACCACCAACTCGATGGACCTGAGTTTGAGCAAACTCTAGGAGATAGTGAAGGACAGGGAAGCCTGGCCTGCTGCAGCCCATGGGGTCACAAAGTTGGCCACAATTTAGCGACTGAACAACAACAAGATATTTGTTGAATGAGAAAGTGGGTGGAGAGCAGTTCATCTCAGAGAAGTGTAGCCGCACATCTCTCAGGGTTGCATCTATTTCCTGCATCCTATGGTCTTCTCTTCTCCTAATCTTAAAAATGGTACTTTCGTTTTATGTCATTTATTTCTCAAAGTTATTCTTTGATGAGCTCTTTATCTGTAGTTTTTAATGATTAGCACACAGGGCATTCTCCCATTCAAAGATTTTTATATTCAGCTTATAAAGAGAATTGGGACTGCTTGATTATGACAGTTTAGACAAAGAAAATTTAGTACACTTAAAAGTGTTAGAGCTGTTTCAGTTCTAGGACCTGCTCTTGGATTTCTGTGAGGGTTTTTCTCAGTTCTTATCTATTCATTCTACATCACAATGATATTCACTTTGCACCTATTTAGTGAAGAGTACTCTTTTGAGTGACTGAGATCCTACCTTCAGGGATTGTCCTTCTAAGAATGAAAAAAATAAAACAAAGTGCAGACTGCCCTGAATGGTAGAGTTAGACTCTTAGTGTTTAAGGAAGGGACTAAGTTCAACAGAGCTGGGAGAGGTGGGTTGGAGATGGTGACGTTTGAGTTAGGCTGCATTTGGACCTTCAGAGAAGAGCAGGGACAAGTAATTTCAATAGGAGGAAATAGCAGAAGCAAACCAGGGAGGTATATGGAATACAAAACAATAGGCTCACATAATCATGGGAAAGCTTGGTCCATGGCTGTTTACACACTTAATTTTTTTTCTGTGTCTAATGTACACATGGTCTAAATTTAAATGCACTTCTGTGTGCACTCGAAAAATACATTTAAAAAGATAAAAACATTCTAGAAAATTTCCCCTAATTGTGTCACATAAAGCAAAAAAGAGCTCCTCAATGATCAAGGTAGATGAGAATATTCAATGCACTACTCCAGGCAATGCACACAAATCTAAATTTGACTCCTTGCAGGAAAAAAAAATGCATAAAAATGTTAAGCATTTTCTATAGTCGATGTCTTGGGAAATGCGCCACATGCATTAGACAACATTTTAAATGTGTTAACATTGTCAGGTCTTTGCTTGCGTGGCAAGATGCTTTGCCTGAATCTGCGTGTTGGAATGCGTTTCATCACATTCGTGCTGAAATGTGTATCCAGCGAATATAAACATGGTGAACTTGCTAAGAAACCTGAGGGTAAAACTGTTCTTCCAAGTCTACTGTTGTGAGTGAGACTCAACGTTTTATTCCCCACGTGCAATTTATGACTTAACTTTCTTGATCCATCACATCACTGGCAGATACACGACACAGGAAGGGAATTTCGCTTTAGTTAGAATACCAGCTCTGTGCTTTTTTTTTTTCTCTCCCCAAAGCACCTTTCAGTTCACGCGGTTTCAGCATTCCTGTGCAAAGTGGATTTGGAGGCTTGCAGAGCAGTGATATCGGGTGTCGGGAACCAGGCCAGTGTCAACCCCTCAGGGACTAGCGCGCTCCAGAGACGAGCCACCTCAGTTGTCCCCACCGCGGGCTGCGTTTGCTGTGGAGTTTTCCAACCTCGAGACGCTACCTGGCTGGAAGCCGCACTGACGGAAGCGCATCGTCCCAAGGTGTCAGTGAGGACAGAGGCAAGGACGAAAACTAGCAGCTGCTGGGTTAGCGTTTTGTTAGCGGAACAAACACTCTGGGGAAAGCACACGTTCCACTTTATGCTGGGACCATTGTTTAGTTTTCGGCAATGACGTTGGTCCCTCATCTGGACTGAGGCCCGAGCTGTCCTTCCAAGGTGCCCCTCGGATCCTGTCCCCTGCCCCCTGCTTCGTAATCCTCAGCGGGCTGCCAGTGTGTGTAAACGGCGCTGTGTGTTGGGATGAGCTCGGTGCGATTTCCAGCATCGAGCGCTCCGAGTGTGCGGCCTGGGCTTCACTGGAGAGCCGGATGCGGTCTGTTCCTCTGTCCACCCCGGACGTTTCGTGGGAATCCCGTGGCAGACGGCTTGGCACAGCCCCTGCAGCGCCTCTCCGGCCTCCAGCCTGCCGTCTGCCCTGTGGACGGGCCCGCAGCCCCCTCACCTGTGGTAGGAGGCCTTAAACACGTCTTTCTTGCTCCTTCTCTCTCTTTTCTCTTCTTTTCTCCTTCCCTGCCCTTTCCTTCCTTTTGTCTTTCTTTCTCTCTTCTTCTTCTCCTCCCTCTTCTTTTTCCCTTCCCCTCCTCCTTCTTTTCTCTCTCTCTCTCTCTCCACAGACCACCTACTGGTATCTTTGGGAAGCCTCACTGGTCCAGGAGTGGTGGCTGTCTGAAAGATGGTTCCTTGAATACTGAGCAGCCTCTTCAGGGGTGTTTGGCTGTGAGGCTCCTTGGTAAATCCCGTCTTAGAATGATGCTAGAACTCAGATCAGATCAGATCAGTCGCTCAGTCGTGTCCGACTCTTTGCGACCCCATGAATCGCAGCACGCCAGGCCTCCCTGTCCATCACCAACTCCCGGAGGTCACTGAGACTCACATCCATCGAGTCAGTGATGCCATCCAGCCATCTCATCCTCTGTCGTCCCCTTCTCCTCCTGCCCTCAAGAACTAGGTCAGGAGAAATCCGTTTTCTGTATTGGTTTCACTTGTGCACCAGAACTATCCCGCCATGCAGGAGGGGCTGTTCCAGGCGTCACTAGAATGTCTCTAGAAAGTCTGTGCAGGAAGACAGGCGGTTTTGAAGGTTATTTCTGCTCTGTGCTCAGCCACCCTGCTGGAAGCTGCCCCCAAGGCGGAGGGTTGATCTGAGGGGGAGGGTGAAGGGCAGAAGAGGGTGCAGGAGAGACAGGAGGGAGCCCCGGGCCCCGTTGGCAGTTGCAGCAAAGTTGTCTTCAGGCCCTGCAGAAATTCATGGATACTTTGTGCTTAAACGACTTGGCTAAAGATGTTTTCTTCTCATGGTTATGATGAAAGACAAATATTTGGAGAAGACTTTTATCAAATATGAATCTCAGGCCACAAACTGTTCATTTGACAAATTATTGAGGGGGTTTTAGAAGGAGCCTTCTTAGTAGAAGTGTTGAACAGAATCCTTCATTAAAAGGACTTGGTTAACGTGATGCTGAGGGCAGAGGGGCTGGCTTGGCTGGGGAGTCAGCCTGTCCTGCCCTCTAAGGTCAGAGCCCCATCTGGAAGCCCTGGGCAGGGTGGAGGGAACTTGCCTCTGGTGCAAATCCTCAAGGGCTCTCCCTGGGGGTGGGTGACAGGGCCGCTTCAGCCTTGGGCCCCCACTTCCCTGTGGCAGATTCTCATCTTATTACCACGTGTGTCTGGGTATTTGTCAGCCACTTTTTGAATATCAGCTTAGAGAAAGATTCAAAGATGGGCTGTTTCTTTCACCTTAAAGCTACCTTTTCCTATTTTATCTATTTTATATTCTACTTTTATTTCTTTTATGTGTATCTTGCGCTTCCCCAGTGGTTCAGTGTAAAGAATCCACCGGCCAACGCAGGAGGCGCAGGTTAGATCTCTGAGTCAGGAAGATTCTCCTGGAGAAGAAAAGAGCAAACCACTCCAGGACTCTTGCCTGGGAAATCCCATGGACATAGGAGCCTGGTGGGCCACAGTCCATGGGGACAAAGAGTCAGACGCGACTTGTCAAGTAAACAACCACAGCAGTGAGGAAGACTTTCACGTGGAGTAGTTCTAGCGCCACAGTCCTCAGCTCTCTTCCTTCTGTTCCAGACGGGCATTTCATTGGAAAGCTTGGAAGGAAGGAGTGGGCAGGGGAGCCAGCAGGTATCCGTGTCTCTTTCTTGGGAGTGTGTGTGTGTGTGTGTGTGTGTGTGTGTGTCTGTCTGTCTGTGTGTCTCTCAGTCTATCTGTCTGTCTGTCTGTCTGTCTCTCAATCACTTCTCTCCTCCCCCAGAAGAATTGCTCCACCTGCAGACTGCGCATCCCTGTAGGAACTTGTGCTTGCTTTCCAGCCCACGAGCTCTTAGGTGTAAGCCACAGTCTTCAAAATGATCAGCAGCAGCAGTGATAGAGGTGATCTTCTCTCTCCATCTGTTTTACTTTTCATTTTATTTCAGAACTTGATGGGGGAAAGGGGTGTGATTTCTTGAGAACCCAACCATCTAATGTATCGCTTGAAACAGACAAAGCCTTGTCTTTGGCATGAAAACGAAATATCACTAACATGTATCTACCCATGTTTCATGCTATTATTACCAACGCCCCATTTTCTTTTTAAATGGTGACTCAGAGCTGTGCGTGTAGTAGGGCCTGCTCTGATGTATTCTCATTTTCTCCCTGTAAACCATACATAGCAATGTATTTAATTAGAAGTGCCCATACTTCATTTTCTCTGGGGGTAAAAAGGATAATCTGTACCTAAGTTTGGATAATAAGTCAAATGATTACAGATTAAGAGTTTTGATGGCAAACACCTGTACTTCACCTTCCTTTGCTCTACGAGGAAATATAAATTTGACCCAAAACGAAGCAAACAGTTTTAACGATTTTCTTGTTCTGTGTTTCAGCACAGGTTGTGCTGTTGTGCAGAACTGACGTGTGCTGCCATTACAAATCCTTTCAATTCCTCATGACTTGCAGGCCCACGAGGCACTGAGATGGAGGCCGATGACTCCGCACTATTACTGAGTTATGATTTCTTTACCCTTCCTTGAATGTCCCCGTTAAGTCAGAGGAGGTATTTCCCTCCAGTGACAATAAGCACTAAAGCCAAGAGCGAAGTGACAATCTCCCTTTTCATTTGCTTTCTCGGCAATTGGAACGTCTGCACCACGTGTCTAGCATCCTGACGTTCAACCCTATAAAAGCAAGAGCAGTTTTGTCAGAAGTCTCGACACTGCGTGTACTGGGGGCCAGGATGCACCCGGGGCAGCTGGTGACAGGCGACGCACAGCCGGCAGGGAGGGGGTGACACTTGGGGGCACACCCTGCTAGCTGCTCTCAGAGCTGCTGGGGATCCCACAAGGACGAGAGCAGAGAACAGAGCACCAGGAGTGCCTTTTGTGACCCTTGACACCTCTGCAGAGGTGGCGCTGCATACCCGAGTCTCTGGCCATCTAGAAACACAGCTACTGTTTCCAGAAGCCTCACCAGCTTCCTTCTGGTTCCTGGTCAGAGGGCCCCGGCCTCCCTCAGGCTTCATGCTGTGTCCCTCTGCCACCTCCCTGCAATCCATTTTTTTTTTTTTAATTTTTAAATTTATGTTTAATTGAAGGATAATGGCTTTTACAATGTTGGTTTGATTTCTGCCATACATCAGCACGAATCAGCCATAGGTACACATGTGTCCCCTCGCTCGTGAACCTCCCTCCCACCTCCCACCCTTTCTCACCCTCCTGGTTTGTCACAGAGCCCGGGTTTGAGTTCCCTGAGTCATACTGCAAATTCCCATCGGCTGTCTGTCTTACATGTGGTCGTATGTAATACGCTACCATGCTACTCTCTCCATTCATCTCACCCTCTCCTCCAACAGTTCTATCTATGTGGTCTTGGAAACTCACCTGGCTTGACATCTTTTTAGCAGTTTTCTTTGGCACCTAACCTCCCAGGACCATGCCCAGAATGAATCAAAACTCCTCATGTTGATGTGGCAATTTCTAGGAAGTATCATCCAGTCTTCTGGCTCAAATATCCCAGAAGGTTAACTGTGGATGAATCAAATTCAAAACAAGTCCCTTCCCATCTGCTCTGTACCCAGAAGGGAGTAGAAAATAATGAAGGCAGTACTGATGGGTGAGATGGAATTAGATGAGGCTTCAGTGGTACGATAAAGGTTCTGAGAGAGTAGACCCACATTTCAACATGACAAGTGGTAAGGACTCACTTGGCCATTGGACCAGTGACTCTCCAATCAATGTTCCATCAACTACTACTGCCACAAGACTCCAGGTCAATCCCGAAATCACAGCTTGATATGAGTATCCAGTCTCCATCTGTCTAGGCCCACAGGCATCATGACATTGTTAATTATACTGCTTTGTAATGATTTTGAGACCATTACATTTTGATTCTCAGTTCAGCTGAAAGGATTATATGGTATGAGGCATTCAATCCACAAGAATAGCCCAGCTCTCATCTTCAGATTTTTGAGGTCAAACCAGGTGGGACTGAGCTGACCCAGAACACATGGTCATTGCTTATGCTAACTCCTCAGACCGTGCCATCCAAACTCTCAATAATATCATTGGTTTGATGAAGGTGGGTATTGAGATGCCAAGAATGACATGAAAGAATTCCAAGATTCCAGGTGTTATTGGAATGTATCTGAGTACTTCCAAATGCCCGTAAACTTATTGGAGCATATGTTCTACAGCAAAAGCTACTTGTTTGGTCACATACAAGATATTTCTGCATGGTGTTTCTTTCCCTTCGTGACATGGACATTCTCTAGGAATTGAGGAGAATATGATTGCAGTCCACTAATAATGACATTTTGTACGTTGTATTGCAGGCAGTAGTCAAAAACCACACCCAAGAAGACGCAAAAAGGTAAAATGGCTGTCTGAGTAGGCCTTACAAATAGCTGAGAAAAGAAGAGAAGTGAAAGGCAAAGGAGAAAAGGAAAGATATACCCATCTGAATGCAGAATTCCAAAGAATAGCAAGGAGAGATAAGAAAGAATTCCTCGGTGATCAATGAAAGGAAATAGAGGAAAACAATATAATGGGAAAGACTGGATATCTCTTCAAGAAAATTAGAGATACAAAGGGGATATTTCATGCAAAGATGGGCACAATAAAAGACAGAAATGGTATGGATCTAACAGAAACAGAAGATATTAAGAAGAGGTGGCAAAAATACACAAAAGAACTATACAAAAAAGGATCTTAGTGACCTAGGTAACGACGATGGTGTGATCACTCACCTAGAGCCAGGCATTCTGGAGTGCGAAGTCAAGTGGGCCTTAGGAAGCATCACTATGAACAAAGCTAGTGTAGGTGATGGAACTCCAACTTGGCTACTTCAAATCCTAAAAGGTGATGCTGTGCAAGTGCTGTACTCAATATGCCAGCAAATTTGGAAAACTCAGCAGTGGCCACAGGACTGGAAAAAGGCAGTTATCATTCCAATCCCAAATAAAGACAATGCCAGATAATGTTCTAACTACCACACAATTGCACTCATCTCACACACTAGCAAAGTAATGCTCAAAATTCTCCAAGTTAGACTTAAATAGTATATAAACCGAGAACTTCCAGATGTTCAAGCTGGACTTAGAAAAGGCAGAGGAACCAGAAATCAAATTGCCAACATTCACTGGAACATTGAAAAAGCAAGAGAATTCTAGAAAACATCTACTTCTGCTTCATTGACTATGCTAAAGTGTTTGACTGTGTGGATCACAACAAACTGTGGAAAATTCTTAAAGAGATGGGAATACCAGACTATTTGACCAGCCTTCTGAGACCTCTGTATGCAGGTCAAGAAGCAACAGTTAGAACTGGACATGGAACAATGGATGGTTCCAAATTGGGAAAGGAGCACATCAAGGCTATATATTGTCACCTTGCTTATTTAACTTCCATGCAGAGTGAAAGTGAAAGTGAAGGTCTCTCAGTATGTCTGTCTCTTTGCGGCCCCATGAACTATACAGTCCATGGACATCTCCAGGCCAGAATACCGGAGTGGGTAGCCTTTCCCTTCTCCAGGGAATCTTCCCAACCCAGGGATCCAACCCAGGTCTTCCGAATTGCAGGCAGATTCTTTCCCAGCTGAGCACAAGAGTACATCGTACTAAATGCCAGACTGGATGAAGCACAAGCTGGAATCAAGATTGCAGGAGAAATATCAGTAACCTCCTATATGCAGATAATACCACCCTTATGGCAGAAAGCAAAGAAGAGCTAAAGAGCCTCTTGATAAAAGTGAAAGAAGAGACTGAAAAAGCTGGCTTAAAACTCAATATTCCAAAAATGAAGATCATGGCATCCAGTTCCATCACTTCCTGGCAAACAGATGGGGAAACAATGGAAACAGTGACAGACCTTAGTTTCCTGGGCTCCAAAATCACTGCAGATGGTGACTGCAGCCATGAAATTAAAAAATGCATGCTCATTGGAAGAAAAACTATGACCAACCTATACAGCATATTAAAAAGAAGGGGCATTACTTTGCTGAAAAAATTTCTATATAGTCGAAACTATGGTTTTTCCAGTAATCATGTATGGGTATGAGAGTTGGACCATAAACAAAGCTGCGTGCCAAAAAGAATTGATGCTCTTGAACTGTGGTGTTGGAGAAGACTCTTGAGACTCCCTTGGACTGAAAAGAGGTCAAGCCAGTCAAATATAAAGGAAATCAGAACAGAATGATCTCTGTTCATTTCCAAGGCAATGTCACAGTAATCCAAGTCTATGCCCCGACCAGGAACGCTGAAGAAGCTGAAGTTGAACAGTCCTGTGAAGGCCTACAAGACCTTCTAGAACTAATACCCCCCAAAGATCTCCTTTTCATTATAGGGGACTGGAATGCAAAAGTAGGAAGTCAAGAAATATCTGGAATAACAGGCAAATTTGGCCTTGGAGTACAGAATGAAGCAGGGCAAATGCTAAAAGTTTTGCCAAGAGAACGTACTGGTCATAGGAAACACCCTCTTCCAACAGCACAAGAGAAGACTCTACATATGGACATCACCAGATGGTCAACACTGAAATCAGATTGATTATATTCTTTGCAGGAAAAGATGGAGAAGCTCTACACAGTCAGCAAAAGCAAGACTGGGAACTGGAACTGACTGTGGCTCAGATCATGAAATCCTTATTGCCAAATTCAGACTGAAATTGAAGAAAGTAGGGAAAACCACTAGACCATTCAGGTATGACCTAAATCAAATCCCTTATGATTATACAGTGGAAGTGAGAAATAGATTCAAGAGATTATATCTGATAGAGCACCTGAAGAACTCTGGAGGGAGGTTCATGGCATTGTACAGGAGGCAGTGAGCAAGATCATCCCCAAGGAAAAGAAGTGCAAAAAGGCAAAATAGTTGTCTGAAGAGGCCTTACAAATAGCTGAGAAAAGAAGAGAAGTGAAAGGCAAAGGAGAAAAGGAAAGATATACCCATCTGAATGCAGATTTTCAAAGAATAGCAAAGAGATAAGAAAGCCTTCCTCAGTGATCAATGCAAAGAAATAGAGGAAAACAATAAAATGGGGAAGACTAGAGATCTCTTCAAGAAAACAGAGATACCAAGGGAACATTTCATGCAAAGATGGGCACAATAAAAGACAGAAATGGTATGGACCTAACAGAAGCAGAAGATATTAAGAAGAGGTGGCAAAAATACACAAAAGAACTATACAAAAAAGATCTTCATGACCCAGATATTCACGATGGTGTGATCATTCACCTAGAGCCAGACATCCTGGAATGCAAAGTCAAGTGGACCTTAGGAAGCATCACTGCAAACAAAGCTCATGGAGATGATAGAATTCCAGTGGAGCTATTTCAAATTCTAAAAGATGATGCTGTGAAAGTACTGCACTCAATATGCCAGCAAATTTAGAAAACTCAGCAGTGGCCACAGGACTGGAAAAGGTCAGTTTTCATTCCAGTCCCGAAGAAAGAAAATGCCAAAGAATGCTCAAATTACACTCATTTCACATGCTAACAAAGTAATGCTCAAAATTCTCCAAGCCAAGCTTTAAAGTATGTGAACTATGAACTTCCAGATGTTCAATCTGGATTTAGAAAAGGCAGATGAACCAGAAATCAAATTGCCAACATCCGCTGTATCATCAAAAAAGCAAGAGAGTTCCAGAAAAACTTCTGCTTTATTGACTATGCCAAAGCCTTTGATTGTGTGGATCACAATAAACTGTGGAAAATTCTTTAAGAGATTGGATTACAAGACCACCTGACCTGCCTCCTGAGAAATCTGTATGCAGATCAGAAAGCAACAGTTAGAACTGGACATGGAACAACAGACTGGTTCCCAATACAAGGAGTACATCAAGGCTATATATATTGTCACCCTGCTCATTTAACATATATGCAGAATACATCATGAGAAATGCTGGACTGGATGAAGCACAAGCTGGAATCTAGATTGCTGGGAGGAATGTCAATAACCTCAGATATGCAGATGATACCACCCTAATGGCAGAAAGTAAAGAACTAAAGAGCCTGTTGATGAAAACGAAAGAGGAGAGTGAAAAAGTTGGCTTAAACTCAACATTTAGAAAACTAAGATCATGGCATCTGGTCCCATCGCTTCATGGCAAGTAGATGGGGATACAATGGAAACAGTGAGAGACTTTATTTTTGGGGCTCCAAAATCACTGCAGATGGTGACTGCAGCCATGAAATTAAAAGACACTTTCTTCTTGGAAGAAAAGTATGACCAATCTAGACATCATATTAAAAAGCAGAGATATTACTTTGCCAACAAAAGTACATCTAGTCAAGGCTATGGTTTTTTCAGTAGTCATGTATGGATGTGAGAGTTGGACTATAAAGATAGCTGAGTGCTGAAGAATTGATGCTTTTGAACTGTGGTGTTGGAGAAGACTCTTGAGTCCCTTGGACTGCAAGGAGATCCAACCAGTCCATTCTGTAGGAGATCAGTTCTGGGTGTTCATTGGAAGGACTGCTGCTGAAGCTGAAACTCCAAGACTCTGGCCACCTGATGTGAAGAACTGACTCACTGGAAAAGCCCCTGATGCTGGGAAGGATTGAAGGCAGGAGGAGAAGGGGATGACAGAGGAAAGATGGTTGGATGGCATCACTGACTCGATGGACATGAGTTTGAGGAAGCTCCAGGAGTTGGTGATGGACAGGGAGGCCTGGCGTGCTGCAGTCCATGGGTTACAAAGTGTTGGACATGACTGAGCGACTGGACTGGAGTGAATAATGACCTGACAGCACTTTCGATGCACTATTAGAGCCGTCAGTAATTACCTGATTAAAATAGTTCCTTCAAATGACATGAAATAAGAAACCTTAATACAGATACGTCTATTTTTTTCTGAAAATGAATTGACACATTTGATTAATTGTTGAATTCTCATTTTCAAATACTTTGGGAATCAAGGAATATACTTTATCCCCAAATTATTTTGAATGTATATAATCATTTTGAGGCTCCCCAGGTGGTACTAATGGTATAAAAAAAACCAGTCTGCCAATGCACAAATCATAGGAGAGTCTGGTTTGATCCTGGGTTGGGAAGCTGTCCTGAAGGCGGGCATGGCAACCCACTCCAATACTCTTGACTGGAGAATCCCATGGACAGAGGAGCCTGGAGGGCTATAGTCCATGGGGTCGTAAAGAGTCAGACATGATTGAAGTGACTTAGGACACACATTGAATATAATCCAGTGTTTTATCTTTATAATTCTGAGAACTTTACTCCTTTGGGCTTCATGTTGAAGATCAATTATCTTTGAAAGGCATTGCATAAGAACAAGTTTTTTAAATGCAATTCTGCCCTTTGTCTAATTCCCAATTAAACTGACTAAAAAATATAATTACTTGAAATATCTCCTTCTGTTGCATCCTGCATACTTAAAATGTTGCTTTCCTCAATTTTAAGATTTTTATGATAAAATTTCTTATTATCATAAAGAAAAGTAATTTTCTATTTTTACCTTCATTCTATATTTTAAATAAAATAACAGTTGATAACCTTGAGTACTTTTCATTTTATTCTGAATCAACTGTACTATGAACCCCTTGAGGGTGGAGAATAAGTTGTGGAGTTTTGATACAATCCTTCCTGTGGAGCCCTGTGTTTAGAATAAATCACAGCTCAATAAACAGGACCTGAATGAAAATACCACAGTGATCTGGTTCCTATCTGTTCACCTTGACCATAATCTGTAAAATTTGCCAACATCTCTTTTGCTTTCTACTCCTCAGGAACATCGTTTAACTTTACTCCTTCTGTATGTGGTAACACGCATGTTTCACTGAATGATTCAGAAATTGCTTCTGAATATGAGGTTAAAGAGCAAATGGGATGCAAATTATGGAAAAGCATTCAGATATAAAGCTTCCAGACAAGAGGATAATGAGTCTTGCAATAACTATTCAACAACATTTGAAAGACCTATTAGAGCACTTATTTTTTCAGGAATTAAATAGTAGAACTTCTTCGGGAGAGCCAACATGACTTTAGAAGACAATTTCAAATTCATTGCAGAATTTCTCAGAAATGAAAACGATGCTCCTGACCGGAAACTCCCAGAGCAGCCTCCAGCTCATGGCTGTTACGGTGCCCCGGAGCCTCAGGGAAAGTTTTACTCTAGTAGACTCAAATTTCACAGAGACACACTAGATTAGTGTTTTAAAATAGTGAATACCTTCAAAGATATTTTGAGTGACTGAGAAATGCATATGCAGGAATCCTTTCAGAGGTAGCATACAATACAAAGCACTCCACTGCTGTCTGTATAATGGACGAGTGTCTGCAGGGAATTTCACTACCTGACATGAACTCAAGGACTATCTTCTTTTTTTTTTTTCAGAAAGCTGAGAACTAACAAGAAAATTTTCGGGCAATGAGTTACATTTCTCCTCCAAGAGAGAAGTTGATTTGAGTCAGAGTTTCACATCTCGAAATACCCAGTTGATTAATGCTTCCAGAATCACGAGAGAGAAAGTCTTATGAGTCCAACCAAGACTCCCATGAAACTAAATTTAAGTTGTTTACAGAAACTTTAGAAAATGCCAGACAAAATTTTAGGGGTGTGAGGTTTTAGGACTTCTAAATACACAATGTTAATCCTTGACAGAGCCCATTCACTCTGATTCAAAATTGAGATTGTCTGCATGTATTTCTTTCTTTTAACCATGAAAACATAAACTGTGCTGATGGCCAATGTCTCCCCTGGTGCTGATGCTCAATAGACATTTTAGATTGATTATGAAATGGCTACATCATAGCAATTTGACAGCACTGTCCTTGAATATAAAGTCCTTTTGTGAGGATCATCAGTGGCTATGTTCATTGGGATGGAGGCCATTATAGGCTGAACTTCCAGTTCACTTCATTTACTAACATGCTCTGTGATTAATTTATAAATTTGGAACCACAACTAATGTACTTTTTTGAGGCTTTACTTCTATTAAGATGGAATATCAGAATGTGATATGTTAATTAGGGAAAGGAGATAAAAACAGGAAACTGATGAACCATGGGAAAATATGCCTGAGAGAAAAGTGGTTTCATAAAACAAATATAATTGGCATGGAAACGAAGGTTATCTTATGCACACAGGTCAAATTCTGTTACAGTGATGTTCAAGAGAGTTTAGTGCAGGAATTTTAGATAAATCAGTAAAACAAATGGACTTCTCCATGGTGCTTATGTATGTTCTATCTCAATCTTTCTTGTAATAGAACTCATTAGAGAGATCGGACCTGCACATTTAAAAATTGATTACCCAAGATAATGTGAGATGGGCCCGGTATCCTTTCTAGACTTAATCCCATCTTGCAAGTGTGAAATGCTGTAATACATTGATGTTTCCACACACGTACACACACACATACCCTTTGCTTCATATTTTAGGACAATAAGGGAAGAAGAGCCAGGAAGTGAAGCAGTTAGATTCACAGGTGAACAGTCTGGCCTTTGGGTTCAAATGTAGCCCCACTTCACAGGCATCGCGGCATCTTGGAGTTGTTACTCAGTCAACCTGTTTCTGAGTGTCCTCGTTTCCAAAATAGGGATAATGAAGGGGCTGACATTATAGAAACGTGGATGAGAGTTAGATGCAGGGTCTATGGCCTGATGATTTACTGGATGTGAGCACTTAATACACATCCCTGGTATTGTCAGATGTATAGGGCATGTGTTGGTCTCTTTCCAACTGCGGAAATCGAATAGCAGAGGTGAGGGGCTTCTGTAGGAACTTTGATGTTTCTTACTGAAACAGGTTGACCCAGCTTTAGCTTCAGCAGGACTTCTATCAAAGCTAATGTTATGAACCAGACAGAATTGTGGTGCTTTCCATTTTCCTTTATCCACTTTTTTTTAAGAGACACCTGAGAAATGGAAAGACTTCTACCCTCTCACTCTACCTAATTTATTCCATGATTTTGGATTTCTGTCTTCTCTTTTCAGGCCTCAGTTTCTTTGTCTCCTGGTAAGTCTCTAACGCCCTTTTCTGAGTGAAAATAATATTAATTTACAAACTAGATAATCAAATTCTTGAGCTCTGATATTTAACTCTAATAAATAAATATCTTAAAAGAAAAAATATCCACATTTTGATCATAAAAATACTGTTACATGTTAATCTATGCATATTATTTAGGCCTGATATTAGGTCACTTCTTCCTTTGGTTTAATAGCCCATTTCAGAAAAAAGTTGTAAATTCAGATGCATGCTGCTGCTGCTGCTAAGTCGCTTCAGTCATGTCTCTGACTGTGCGATCCCATAGACTACAGCCCACTAGGCTCCTCCGTCCCTGGGATTCTCCAGGCAAGAATACTGGAGAGGGTTGCCATTTCCTTCTCCAATGCATGAAAGTGAAAAGTGAAAGTGAAGTCGCTCAGTCGTGTCTGACTCTTGGCGACCCCATGGACTGCAGCCTACCAGGCTTCTCCGTCCATGGGATTTTCCAGGCAAGAGTACTCGGGTGGGGTGCCATTGCCTTAAGTTCAAGTTAATATTGACAGTAGTTATGGAATTAAAGTTTTCTCTACCAAGTCCAAATATGACCATTAATAATGTGTTATGTATTAGTGTGTGTACGTGTGGTATATTGCATCACAACTTCACATGACAGACAGTATCTAATCTAAGTAAGTGTTTCTGAAATTCTACGTAATTTTCATTAAACACCTATTTTACACTTTCAGCTAAGAAACTGTGTTCTGGATTTAATATGATCTGCTGCTACATCTTTTATTTTTCTTTTTTATTTCTTCACTTCTAAAACTTGGACTTTTATGGTTACTTGAATACAATTTTTTTTTTTTTAAGGAAAGATGAATAAAACAATTGACATTTCCTCAATTTCATACTGTGGCTATTTGATTCTTGATTTTTGTATGCTGTGGATATCTACAAAAGTGATTTAATTTGGATCTATTCTGTGTTTATACACTATTTTTGAGGCAGAGATGATTTTGATGGACACATAGGTTTAAGAAATCCGTTCCTAATTGCCGGCTTGATGAGATGATTGGGTTCGTTGTTGATAACAATTTCTTAAAGGAGTAAATTCAGTCACTTGTATAAACTTCAGTGGGCTTCCCTGGCAGGCTACAGTCTGTAGGGTTGCAAGGAGGCGGACGCAGCTGAAAGGACTGAGCGCACGTGCACACACAGACCTTAGTGGAAAAGAACCCTCAGTGCTGTTACAATTCTGTACGTTTCAAGTGATTTCTTGTGATTCATCTTGTATTTCTTATTTAACTCACTTGACATGGTAGTTTCCTCTGTGGACTCCCATAAGTCATGTTGAAATTTCAGTTTTTGAATTTTTATTAATATCTGTGTATCTGATATTTGAAGCTGTAAGTTCACTTCCTTTATGTTTATTCCGCATGGAAGTTCAGTGTATGTACACCACGGTTGTAAACTCGTGTCAACATAAAGCATCACCTGAATTAGCAAGAGACTTTATAACTTACCTAAGTTGCTCATAAATATATAAACCTGAGTAAACTTGCTAAAATTCAGGGTAAAAATGTTGGCAAGATTCCTCAACAGTCTCTCAGTGATCAACTTCCCTATCATAAAAACAGTGGCAGGGCTACTTTGAAATACAATAACTTTTGGTAATACCTTGAGGGTGTCTATTATGTAACTCTCAGTTTTCCAAATCAGCATTTGGAAAACCCCCGAAATCATATCAGATGATTGCAGTAATAACAGTTAAGATCCATCCCATAGAGAATCCCCCACTTTGTTGTGTAACCCAATGGTTCAAGGTTTTTGTGGAGTTAGCACAAAATATCCCATTCGAAAAGGATCTTCACAGAGAAGTGATTATGCTGTTCCCTGTCCTCACTAGTCTCGTCAGTAAAATGCATCATCAGAGTCATCCAGCATCTCTTTAAACTACACAATTTTACGTGTGATTCTTCACATCAGAAAGCAACTGATTCAGATGAAGACTACCCCTCAGAAGGTATGGAAAGGAATCAGAGTTTACACAGAAAGGAATTTAAAAAGTGAAAATTAACACTTAAAAGGAATAGTCTTTAACAAGTTTAAGTGTGTCTAGATTTTTTAAAAGATGGACCATTTGTCACGCATGTAACACACTGAGATAATTTTGAGAGCTCAGAATTCATTGATTTCAGAGTCTCAACTTTAGTTAATCATGTAGACATATGTCTCAGGACCTTGAAAATCTACTAGCTCTAATTCCCCCAAACTACCGATAGGGAAAAGGAGGACCAAAAAGAGGCAATCAGATATTTAGTAAACACCTTTTTTACTTCTTACACAGTACCTTCATCTGCTGTGTGACTATAATGAGAAACAGACATAAGAATACTGAAAGATAGTTAATGACTTGACCAGAATTTTGGAGAAATAAGAATAAAAAAGACCTCAATAAATATCACCTACTATGAAGCTATCTAGGGGGAAGGAATACTGGTAGCTTAAAGGCTGAAGAACATGATAGGTGGCTGAGAAGGAGAAAAGAAAGAAAAAGTCAAATAAATAGTCAATATGTTTGAAGGTCTTTCTGACTTATAATAAGAGAGTTTTTAAAGATAGCTTTCCATACTCTCGAATTCATTTCATACTAAAAATGTGATGTCTTTGAAAAAAGACCATGGGGTCACAAAGAATCAGATATGACTGGGAACATACAACAACAGCAACATACAAAACTTATAAAAGAAATATATTTTCAATACCTTATGCAGCAATACATTCTTTTAAGAAATGATGCAGTCAAAATCACTATGCCATTTTTTTTTTTAAGCAGCTAGCATAAAAGACTTGGAATGATCTCTGTTGAGGGCTACAGTATACTCTGGTTTGAATCTGAAGAAAAAGGTGGAGTCTTGCATAACTGTGTGTCTTTACCTTCAAACTGTATTAAGCCTAAATATTGTCTGGAGTAAATATTAGTAGTGGTTGCCAGTTGTCTAATCTCTAATCTTAGCGTATAGTTCATACATGCAAGTTGAAAATAGTTTAGCAATCTCAAATATATAACCCAGGTATACTGGTTGCAGCTTTTCCCTTTGGGAATTAAGACCTTGGACTAATTTTTAAATTGACTGTAGATATCTCTTGATATGAGGTGGGCATGGCAACCGGCTCCAGTGTTCTTGCCTGGAGAATCCCTATGGACAGAGGAGCCTGGAGGTTTGCAGTCCATAGGGTCACAAAGAGTCAGACATGACTGAGCAACTAAGCACAGCACATCTCTTGATATAGGGCTTCTCTGGTGGCTCAGTGGTCCAGGAGATGTGGGCTCAGCCCTTGGGTCTGGAAGATCCCCTGGGGGAGGAAATGGCAACCCACTCCAGTACTCTTGCCTGAGAAACCCCATGCAGAGAGGAGCCTGGAGGGCTACAGTCCATAGGGTCACAAAGAGTCAGACGTGACTGAGTGACTAAACAGCCACAACAGCAGCTCTTGACATATTGCTGCCTAAACAGTTAGTAAGGAAATGACAGGGAAAATACATCTGAACTCACTTTTGTGTTACCCTGAAGTTTTCCCTCTGAAGATTATGTTTAAGAGAACACAGGACCTTAAAGGTTCTGATGTGGGTTTCTGCGTGGAGGCCCTCAGAGAGATGTCTAAATGTTACGGGGTCCCTGTAGAGAGGCACTGCCAAGGAGTGCATGCAAATCCACAGTAATACTGTGTTCAAATAAAGATCTTGGTTTCCATACACCTTTTCAGAAACGTGTTTGCTTCTTTATTGAAGGAGATCTGGCTCAAGAAGAAGAGTGAAAAACATCTTTTACAATCAATGTTCATTTAACTATCACATTGCCGATATTGTCTTAGCAAATCAAAACAGAGGTAACTTTGGTGACTCCTTAGAATAACTTAAAAGAAGCATCCTAACAAGATGGTCTGAGAATGTAAAATGTGAAAATTGATATTCATGCATGAAGCTACCTACAGCACGTTCTTTTTTATGAAAACAGTAAAATGAGAGTAATGAAGATAATACTGAAGTATAAAGCTATAACCAATCACCCATGCCTTATGTGAAAATGGTTAAAGTTTAAGTCACTCAATTCTAAAGAATCTCAGTAAAAAGGATTAGGTAGGAGGCATATTTTCTCAGTTTCTGCAATCAAGGAAGTTTTGTTGAGGCAAGGTAATGATATCTTTTAACTTAACATATTTAATCAGCATTGCATTGTGGTTTTTAGGCTAAAAATAAATAAGTAAATATTATTTCCAATTAATATGTGTTTTTGAAAAATTTTCAGTAATTTTAAGGTAAACTGAGAAAAAGCGAGTTTAGGAACTTCATAACTCATAGCTTGTTCACTTTTTGCTTTTTCTTTTGCTACATTAGTAGGTGATTAAAGTATAAAAATGGAAATATGAAATTGACCTAGCAAAGGAAAGATACTGATTAGTTCTATAACCAGAGGGATATCAGGAAATGGAAAGGGATTTGGAGTCCTCCACTGTGCATTTGTTTTATAATTGCTTGGAGTACATAGAGAAAAATGTTACAAGTTATAAATCTTGGTTGTGGAAAGATGATGGTGTTTATTATATTGCTTTTACTTTTCAGTGTAGTCTGAAATATTTGTAAATTGAAAATGAAATTTTCTCCTATTTTTTAAATTCTAACTAAAGAAGACATGTTTATATGTGATTCGTTTAGTGAAAATTTCAAAATTTCATTTGATTTCGTTTTCTTCTGAGTTCAAAACTTATATTTAAAATAAATTTATGTAATTTATAAAACTATCTGCTAACAAAACACTCAGCAGAAAGATAAACTCCTAAATATTTTAAATATATTCTGATACCTGAGCAGCTTTCTTTCCCCCTTTTATGTTGGTACAGTTTATTTGGGGACATTTTATATGCTTCAATACAAGGTAACATTTTAGAGGCATAAACATGCCAATTTTATTCAAGATATCAATTAATGAATATGTATAATTTGGCTTTGTCTTATATTTATAAACACTATGTAAATACAAAAATACACTTCATGCAATGTTGGAGTAAAAAAAGTTTTATTATACTTAAGGCTAAAGTTCCATGGAATTTTGTGCTTCCTTTTCTTAGTTAACGCAATTTTTAAAAGTCAAACCAATCCTTTGGAAAAACACAAAAACAAAACCTGGAATATAACAGCCCCTTGTATCACTAAGAGTGGACATGTGAAAATTTTAAAGCAATCATTATACATGTTTTTATACAATGGATTTGTTAGGCAGGAATCATTATTTTAAATATTCTTGCAAAACCTCCTCATAACAGCAAAGGGACCAAGTTGGTTTAAATGTAAAAGCTGCACCTGAATAGCCCTGGCTATTGCTATAGTCACTGTATTAATTATTAAAGGAATCGGATGTAAGTCTCCAGGTCCTGACTTTTTATTTTCACGTGGGCACCCTAGCCCCTGGATGGTCTGCACACTCAGCTTATCTGTTCATTCACAGTCTGAAGTTTGCACACAGTTTGCAGTAACAGGAAGGTCCTTCCAGTGATGTTGCACCTGGACCAGGCAGGCATGCGGGAGCAGAGGTCAAGGCCAGCTCTTAATAAGCATTGACTCCACAGACTTCAGACTGTGAAAGCTCCAGACGACCCTCGCGGCGCCATCTTACAGCTCTGATTTTCTTCTTTTCAGGATGTAGTATAATCCATGAGTACAACCAAATCACGAGCGGCTTAGTCTTTGTTTTTTATCTTCCAGTTTTGTTTTGTTTTTCCCCTCCACAGAGATTTAAGAAATTAACCCTCTTCTGTCCTCAGACTAACCAAAGAGTGGATTTCTTCATTGTCACTGTTTTCAGTTTAAATCTTTTTTTTTTCTTTTTTTAAATTAATTTTTATTGGACTATAGCTGCTTTACAAGGTTGTTAGTTTCTGCTGTATAGCAAAGTGAATCAGTGATACGTATGCGTGTGTGCGTGATCACTCACTTCAGTCCTGTCCAACTCTTTGGGACAGCATGGACTGTAGCCCGCCAGGCTTCTCTGTCCATGGGATTCTCCAGGCATGGACACTGGAGTGGGTTGCGATGCCCTCCTCCAGGGGATCTTCCCTGACCCGGGGATTGAACCTTGAATCTCCAGCACGGGCAGGTGGGTTCTTTACCACTGTGCCACCCGGGAGGCCCCAGTCCTCTGTTTCAGATCTCCTTCCCATTTAGGTCACCACAGAGCACTGCGTATAGTTCCCTGTGCTACCAGCTTAAATCTTCACATCTTTGCAGGGCAAGATGTAGGTACTTTGTGAAGTAACTTACAACAACCAGAGCAGCGGCCAACGTTGCATTTCCCCCCAATCCAGGTTAATAATGTCTTGATAGGAGGCTAATCGTAACAAGGCAAATCAGTGAAGTCAGTCTCTTTAACGAATGTTTCTAAAGCAATAAGCTTAGATACTTAAAACCTTAAATGGCATTTTTTGGTTCACTCTGATGCCGCATCCCTCAGAGGCTACATCTACACACAGGCTTCTGGATAATCCGGCCATAGGATGAACATGTCTCTAGTTCCCTTTTCTGACACATGCTCATTTTTGGATTATCTGGTCAGCTCACACTCTCCCATTCTGACGGACATAATCTTTTTCACACCTAGGTTCTGTTTCTCTAGTTCAACGTGTCCTGAGGGAGAAGTTAGGTCCTTACGATTGTAATAGTAACGTCCCTGCAGGAAAAACACCCAGTGACGTATGCATTGCCAGGATGAACAGAGTCCAGCTCACGCGCATCCCTCGAGAGGAGCCTTCCACCCCCACGTGGGCACAGACCACGTGCTGGAAGCAGCGGCTGGCCGATCAAATTCAATCTTATTGGTCCACAGCCATGCAGAATTTCAGGATGCCAGAGATACCTGCCTCTGCAGGGACAGGTATTCTTTTGATGTCCCGTACATCCTGCTAGCCCCGTTCTCCCCACAGTTGAAAAATATAGTTTAAGCCTCTTCTGTATAGCGCAATGAACTATACTCAGTATTTTGCAATAATCTATAAAGGAAAAGAATCTGAAAAAGAATCTAAATATATGTAACGAATCACTGTACTGTACATCTGAAACCACTACAACATTGTCAATCAATTATATTTCAATAACATATATATACATATGTGTGCGTGTGTGTGTGCACGTGTATGCTTTTTCTTGTCTCGCTCTTTGTTTGGCTCTCTCTATATATATATAGTTTAAAAGTTACAGCTCTGAGTGTGACCCTTAGCTGGACAGTTGAGGCTGAGGCCAGTGCTACCCAAGCAGAAAGGGCTGAGAACCTGGCATAACAGGTGGGAAACCTCAAGGGTTGGGGTGTGTGTGAAGTCTGGGGAAAAAGCCTTGAGAAGGATCGTAAAAACAGATCCAAAAGGGGTTCCTGGGAGAGCCAAGGAACCCTTGTTTCTCAAGGACCTCCATCCCCAACAGACCCTCACTGTGGCATGGAACAGGAAGGGGGAGACATTTTACACAGCTCTCAGCTTCAGCGTGGGTCACGTGTTCTCCCGAGCTGTCCCCTAAAGCGCCAGGGTGAGAGGCAGAGGGACAAAGCTCCACCACGACCTCGCAGGAATACAAACACCCACGTTCCCTTAGTATCTGACATTCCTTATGGTCCTGCAGAACCAAGAGCACGTCTGCTCTTCAGATTAACATGGAAGAAGGGAAGGTGGGAGGAGCTCAGAGTCCCATTTCTTCTTCTTTTCTTTTTAAAAACGTTTACTGGAGTTGTTCACAGCTATTTTATTGGTTTCTGCTGTACAGCAAAGTAAATCAGCTACAAGTATGCATGTACCCCCTCTTTTTTAGATTTCCTTCCCGTTTAGGACACCACAGAGCCCTGAGCAGAGCTCGCTATGCTGTGCCTAGATTTTCATGAGTTATCTAATGTATAGAGTTCTATTTCTTATTCACACCTGTTGTGGGTGTCTTAGAGTCAACCATCTGAAATTACAACACCAATATAATTTTAATCATTTTCCCCAAGATCCTGTTTTCCATCACCTCCTCTCACATACAGGGCTAAATTTATTGCTCATTCAAAGCTATAATTTAAAAATTAAACCTAAAAGGTAAACATTATATATAATTTAATACCTTGACTCTGAATTATACTTCAATTTTCTGCTTATATTTTGACTTCTTCTATTTCTGACTATATTTTAGAGTAGTGGGAAAAGAACAGGCTAAGTCACTATCCTATATATATTTTTCTAATGAATTTTTATAATTCATAAATCAGTGGAAAAACCTTACCAGATATGAGCAAGATACAGTAATCAAAACCTATACTTAAATGGCATAGTGAGAGTTCTAACATCACAAATTGATTCATATATATATATATGTATATATGGCATACATATATATACATATGACATTCATCTCAGATGACAGTTATCTCAGAAATTTAAATTATAAGGTTCAAAACCAATTGACTTGCATGCTTAGAACATGCCTTAATAGGTGTGAATCCCATGGGTGATTCTGTTTTAATTTTTGTGTAATTTGGATGCCAAGAAATTCTAATTGACCTTATTAGTCATAAGGTGCATTTTTTTTTCAAACAGTTCCACTAATGTAACTTTTGATGAGGCATCCCATTTTTGACGAACCAGTAGACTGGCTTGAGCTCAGAGTTACCTGAAGCAGACTGTGCAAAGAATTCCAAACAGAGACAGGGCTGGTGGATGGCCAATAGAATTTCAATACCACTGATAGCTAATTTGGAGTTTTTCTTATCTCTAGCATACATTTTAGAAAACATATCCCTTTGGTATGTGTTCCTTTCTATCTTTATTACTCCAAATAATCAGTTTCAGAAAGAAAACTTGTTTTTGTCTAACACTTTTATTATCCTAAAATTAAACTTTTCAAAAGAGAACATCGTTGTGATAATTAATGCTGAAGAAAACTGATTCAAGAACTTATTGGAAAGAAAAAACTGAGAATTACATGCCCACTTTTACAGCAAATATGATTTGCTAGGCTATACGACTCTGTAGATTATATCCAATTCTTGATGTATCTTTTAATTCCAAGGCTAAATGAAATGTCCAGAAAAATATAGCTTTTCTTTATATAATAACTATACATATCATGAACCAAGAATCTTAGATAGTGGATATTTTCATGGTAAATTTAATATATATATGTATGTTCCAATAATGATGATTTATTCAAGTGACAAGGAAAATAAATTTAGCATCATCCCTCTTTGATCTGAATTCAACCAGTATGCTAAATCTCGGTGCATTTTTAACCAATAAATGGCTTTCCTGCTAGTTGAGAAACTATGGAAGTGCCTGAGAACTTTAAAAAAATGAATTATAATGAAACGGCAGAAATGGTCATCTCAAATAATTTGCCCTGACGATTAACTTTGCAGCTATATTAATATTAGTAAAAATGAAATATCTTTGATTCGTTTAGATTGGCTGGTAAGACGCAAACACAAAGACAAAACTGAGGCAAGGAGGCTCACAATGCCTCCACTATTTCTCCACTGGCCCTTCCTCTGCACGTGGTCAATTAGAATTGAAAATCCTGTGCTGATTTCATTCGCTGGAATTTTTAAACAGGTCAGGAAGAAAGATGTTATTGAAAGGAAAATCTCATCTAAATAAGAAAAGAGCGCAGGGCCATCTGGTCTTAGCCATACGTATAAAAAGTTATTTCAGCTGAACTGCAGCACTGATGCTGCAAAAGGTTGTGCCAAAAATCAACCCCAAATCTGTTTACTGTAAAATGTCCCCAGCGTTCCTCCTTAAGCCTCCAAATATGCGATACACAGCTCATTTCCTATCTGTGATTCATGAGCCGCTCTGACCCCAGCGCCTCCCGGAGCTTCCCGGGGTCTCAGGCAGTAGCAGGGCGCTCAATCACTCCTCAGACACGTCTCCCTCGTGGGGTATCCGCAGGGCCGTGGACCTCGCGAAAATGGTGAAATGACTTTGATAGTTTTCCCTCAGATGGATTTAGAGTGCAGTCTGCATGGAGGCTTGGAAGGCTAAAACCTGAGGCTTGAAGCAACCAACCAAACCAGTTCCCCTTCTTTCCTCCTTGAGACTGGCCATGGGTTCCTGTGTAGTCCCGGTGTGGTGCCCGCCTGGGCATCCACGCAGAACACTTCCAAGCCCTATGCCTGAAAGCTTAGCTTGAAAACAACAAAACAAAACCCAAATCTCTCTTTTCATGAAAAGAAATTACGAATTGAGACCACTTTCAGAAATCATCTTCCTAATGGTAAGAAACAGAAAAGGTTTAAAAAAAATATGTTTTTTGCTGTTTGCCAAGTAAGAGTCCTGTGCTTCAATATAATAAAAATATTTTTGATATGAGGCATTTGCAAGAATTATACCATCAATACCTTCATTTAGCCAGTGTCTGACCACAGGCTTAGCTGGCATCACAACCCAAATTTCATTGTCTTAAAATGTTAATAAACTGACTTAAGAACGTCTTTAAAACTCTGGTTATAATATTATTTTAATAATTATTTTTTGCCATAAGACTATATTAAAATATGTCCTTTACATCGACTATCTGTGCTACAGGCAGGTCCAAAAATACAGAATTGTAACATCAACACATGTTAAACAAGATTACAGGTTTCAACTGGTCTTTTGATAAATAATTGAATTAGGTATATTCTATTCCAAGAAACACAAGAATCCTGATGAACCCCTGACATCAGATGTCATTGGTTGTTCTTGTGTATTTACTATGTTTGTTCTGCCATTTCAAATAAATCATTACTATTGTGTGAGAGGAATAAGCTGTCCCATAGTAAATTGTTCTTTCTCTGTTATGCTCTGAAAAACCATTTGTTCTTGAATTGGCGTTACGTAGTTCAACTGTTTCAATCCAGTCCATTATCTTCTTTTCTTTGGAAGATGACTTTTTAGTAACATGTATTCCCAGTGGGCCATGCTATGCTTTGCTTTTAGAAAGTAGGTGAAATTTAAATTCAACTATTTGCTTGTTTTTTTAACCTTTGATAAAAACAATTCTATAATTCATCCTCAGGCAAGAACTCCCCTATATGTTGGGAGATCCGTTTATGTAAAAATTAGGGAGTCAGGTCCAAGAATGTCTCAGAAAAGTTATTTACTAGTTCACACTGGAGTCTTACCCCACAGAATGTCACCTAACTTGGGTAGCTTGCTCTTTCTAACTCAAAATGTGTTAGTTCTTTTAGGCTGTATACTTTTATCAATAATCGTAACATGAAAGCAAAAAAGATCGAGACACCTTTTCACTTGTTTTGAAAGAATCACATGTCACAGCAACAAAATGAATCTCATTAATTTGTGTTAAATAAATACTGCTGTTTATGTACATGCGATCTGCAAACCTTTCAAAGTTAACCCTTTTTTAGTGTGCAAGAAATAAGTACTAAGAGAAAATTCCGAAAGTAAGAAAATAACGCGTCAAATACTCAGTATATAAGAACGGGTAATATACCCAGTCATTCTATATTACTGAAGATTAATTTAAACTACAGACCAAAACTTGGTAATTAAGAGAAGTTATGTATACACAGTTGTTCTGTGTTTATGTCTCAGATATGGCAATGTGCTTTGGTAAAATTATGAAACTTTATTCGAGTTCAGTAAAATAAAATCATGTACTTAAATATACACATCATTAAAAATCTGTGAACAGTTGCTTGGTGAATAACTGTATAGTGTAAGACCCATAAAATAGATTTGAAAATAAATACAAATGCTGTACCACCCAGCAAAATTTTAACCCAACTATCTGCCCCAAAGTACACGAACAGAGCGTTACTTCTAAAAAATCATTTGTATAGGTTCTTCCCTCTCACAATAAGTAAATAGTAAAAATGATTGAATAGGGGACAAACATTTGAGTGGCAAATAAAAATCACCAAGTCATAACAGATATCAGAACCGCAGCATTTTTATCCACATGATTTCAAAATGCTCCACATTTCCACATCCTATTTACATCATTGAAATTCAGCCACCTCGGAAATGTTCAACCAGCGTGTTAATCAGGCTGCCCAGGGTCAGGAAACTCTGCCTGACTGCATGTATCTTGATAAATATGGCCATCCCGCCCCACAACACATCTTCAAAAGAAAGATAGTTGCAAATAAAATGGTCCTTTCCTGTGGGTGTCGGTTAACCCCACAAACAGGAGAACTTCCTATGGGCACAAACCCAGCAGACATTGGTGATTAGGTGATTGAAAATGTTGCCCACAAAGGCAAAATTTTATATGTGATGACATCACCAGCAAACCTGGGTTTCTCTGCGATAGAATGATAGATATACGTGCCTGGCTGAGTGTGTCTCGGAGTGAGTGTGTGTGTGCGCGCGCGTGACAGAGAGAGATGCTGAAAGAACAGCATCATCAGAAACCAGTGTAACCTTCTGCACGGTTTGCAAGAAATCTTTCCACAGACCTTTGACTTTCTCCAGATTGCATACAGCTCAAGTTCATTCAGAAATGCATTTCCCCCCGGCACCAGCAAACCGCGTTTTGTTTTGTGAGCACCGCTGTGAATCCTAAAATATCTCGGTGGGTCTGTGGAGATGCGATTTCTGTACCAAATGAGGCGTGGGCGTCTATGGAATAGGGCGTGGGAGTTAGGAGGGTCCCCGGGGGACGTGCATGGGCTCCGAGAAGACCTCTTGGTTTTGAAGGCAAGGAAGGGGTTAAAAAATCGAGGCCGTCTGGGGTAGGAGAAAGGGGATATTGTTGTCTTTAATCTTTCCGCAGTCTGTCTAAGACTTCCATCCCAGATCTGCAGAGCAGTGGGATAGGTCGGGCATGCACTGCACGCAGGCTGCTTGATTGTAGCGGGGGACCTGGCTGGGATCCAGACAGGCCGGGCTCTGTTGATCATTATGTCTGGCCTTCAGGTGTCTCGGCGCACAGTGGGCGGCGGTGGGGGAGGTGCGGATAACAGGAGCAGACAAAGAAAAAAATGGTGTATTTAAAAAAGATGATGCGAAAATGTGTGTCCAAGTCTTCTTAAAAAAAAAAAAAATGACTCCTACCGTCTTGGACTTTTATAATTAGAACACTCGCTCGGCTCTGGTAGATCTCTTTAAGCCATAATTAGTTATGTCTGGAGCCTTTGAATAATTCCCTTCCATAATTGATGGAGTTAATATTCTCTCTCAAAAATCAGGAGGACGGGGCTTTCTCACAAACTCCCTTTGGGCTGGAGGTTTTGCCGGTCCGAGTCTTCATCAGTGAAAAATCACATCGATGTGATTGACCTTTTAATTTCTTGGGAGACTTAGCATATAACTTTTTAAGGATTTGGATGATTCTAGAAGTGCAGTCATAGTGCCTGGCTGGATTACCCTCACTGGATGTAAAAAAGAAAGCAGGAGTGCAGGATCATTCCTCTCCATTTGTTTCTAATTATTTTATAAATAAAAAAGGTGCTTTGTATGTTGCTTCTGTTTAAAACTCCATCAAAAAAAAAAAAAAAAATCTCACCACGAATGTGACTTAGATGCTAACTGTACCCTTGTGTGCTAGTCAAAAGAAATCCCAAATTACTTTATTCTTTAAGCATTCTTCTATAAAGCAGCTTCCGCATGCTTCCTCCCCACCCCCACATCCTCCACCCTGTTAGGAATTAAAAAAAAAAAAAAATCTTTATACACGGAAGCCTGGATCCCTAGACAGAAAGCTGTCTTTTTCCTCTGTCTTCACACTGGCCACTTTGAGTAGTCTTCCCCTTGTGCCCGGACTTGATTTCACAATTTGTGGACGAAAACCCTGAGAGCAGTTCAGTCTCTATCACGATGAGAACATGAAAAGTGGTGGTTAAAAAATAAATAGAAAGAAAGCCTTGGCTTGAAGCCATTGTTCAGAATTTAAGAGCTATTTGCCCCCAAGTGTCTAAGCCGTCTTTCATAGCTAATTATAACAACTGTCAGATGTCTGGAGAGTGGATGGTACCCTCATCTGTGGAGTCAGCAAAGTTTATCTTTTATTTTTCTTGGGGACAGATCAAATCTGATTAGGCAGTAAGAGCGAAAAGAAGAGACGTGAGTACATATGTGTGTGCCTTCATTTTTTTTTTTTCTTATGAACAAAGCAGCGTGCTGGAGCGATGTTTCGAGGGGCAGTCTCCTGCAGCTACTCTTGGAATGCCTGACTTTTATTTTTCATTCTTTCCCTTTCACAGAATCCAGCATGCAACAATTGTTTCTGAAACCTTTCCCTGCCAGCTGAAGAGCCTTCTAGACACACATCAAAGAGTAGCTCAAAAAAAAAAAAAAAAAAAAAACACCTTCACATATCGGATGCTTATGACAAAACTATTTTCGTCAACACACTGGACGGAGAGAAATGGATACTCACCATTTCCAAACGGTTATCTGTGCTGGTTCCTTGTCCCCGGAGGCATGGCAGAGGCGGCGGCCGGACTGTCTGTCCTGCAGGTGCAGAGTCCCGGGGTCCAGGCAGGAGAGGGATAGCCAAGTGTTTCCCAAAGTCCCTCAGAACTCAGGCACTTGTGCACAGGCATCTCTGGCTGCTCTGAAGCCTGTACTATCTGCAGTTCTGAATTGAACTAAATTACAGCCCATGTGAAAGACAGGGCAGCGAGTCATGTGGGAGACACACAGCTACCCTATTGGCCACCGAGACCTGGCTTAGGCATTCTGCCTTCTCCTCCATTGGTGAATAGTTAAAAATGAAAGCATCTGAGTCGTCCTCTCCAGCTTATTTGTCCTTTATGTGTGCAAGAATGACTGTAGGCTTTTACAGTGACAGAACTAGTTAAGGAAGCCACTGAAGTCATCCTCCAGAGGCTGCTGGGAGGGGTTTGGAAGCCCAGCTTTTTCACGATGTTTTTTCCCTTTTTATCCCCCTGTCCTGCAGTACTGTCTGTGATTTGCTTGTTTGCCTGTCAGGAAAACGTGTGTGTGTGTGTGTGTCTGTGTGTGCGTGTGTGTGTCTGTGTGTGTGTGTGTGTCTGTGTGTGTGTGTGTGTCTGTGTCTGTGTGTGTCTGTGTCTGTGTGTGTATGTGTGTACGTGTGTGTTTTCCCTGGTTAACTTTGGACATGACAGAAGTTAAATGTTCATCTCATTTCTCCGCTGAACTCAGTTGTGTTTGGAAGCACAAAATCAATTTTTCTTCAATGATGAATTCTCAGAGTTGATTTTGATGTTGAAAGAAGCTTAATTGCAGTTCTCAACAGCCTAAATTGTCCATTAGTGACACCCAGGAATGGAATAAACTTTTTTGAGTGGCTGTTACAGTCTGGAGAAGTTGTGTGTGTGGGATTATTAAATGCTAACAATATCAAAGAAGCTTCAGCTAAGCAGGGAAGGAAAAGGATCCTTTTTCCAAAATCATTCCTTCATTTACTTTTTTGGATAATGCAAAATGAGCATCAAATGGGCAGGCAGAAGGTACTCTTCAGTTATCCCAGCATTATTTAATACAGCTGATCCCTAAAACTGTCCAGTGCCTTTGTAAAGATTAAGGGGGGCGGTTCCCTTGGAGACCGTGACATCACACCCTACCTTCCCAAGGTGAGAAGGCGAGCTCTCACAGATCGCACCTCTCTACTCATTTTCCTGGATCCAGGATCCACAGACCTGTGTACAACACGTAGAGGGGACAACAGAGCGAGTAGTACCCGGCGCTTCTCCTTGCACACCCACGAGGAGCCGGTCACTCCTGTTTGACTGCTACAGCAGGTCACAGGGTCAGTTTTATTACTTTCATTTCTCAGAGGCAAAAACAGACTCAGATGCTCCATAACCATGGGAGTGCTTGATGAGAACCCCTATTGGAGTGATCCCATGTCAGCTTTGTCAACGAGAGATGTTGCCTTCCTAAATATTAATAGTGGTCCTTCCTGGCAGGCACCCTCCTGTTGTGTGGCCGGGTAATGTGCCAAGCACCTCACATCACTTTGTTCTGTCCTTACAACGACCAGTGAGGTGTGATGTGTTTGGTCGCTCAGTCGTGTCTGACTCTTTCCGACACCATGGACTGTAGCCCGCCAGTCTCCTCTGCTCATGGAATTCTCCACACAAGAATACTGGAGTGGGTTGCCATGCCCTCCTCCTCCGGAGATCTTCCCCACCCAGGGATCAAACCTGGGTATTCTGCATTGCAGGTGGATTCTTTACCACTGAACCCCCAGAGAAGGCCAGTGAGGTAGCTCTCCTGTCGTCTCAGCATCAGACAAGAGGCGATGAGGATGGTGCTGGTTCATAAAGTAGGTGATTGGTGGCACTTGATTCAAGCCAGCTCTCCTCCAGTTTATACACCATATGGATTCTCATCAGGGTGTTGAATCAGATCAGATCAGTCGCTCAGTCGTGTCTGACTCTTTGCGACCCCATGAACCGCAGCACACCAGGCCTCCCTGTCCATCACCAGCTCCCGGAGGTCACCCAGACTCACGTCCATCGAGTCACTGATGCCATCCAGCCATCTCATCCTCTGTCGTCTCCTTCTCCTCCTGCCCTCAATCCCTCCCAGCATCAGAGTCTTCTCCAATGAGTCAACTCTTCGCATGAGGTGGCCAAAATACTGGAGTTTCAGCTTTAGCATCATTCCTTCCAAAGAAATCCCAGGGCTGATCTCCTTCAGAATGGACTGATAGGATCTCCTTGCAGTCCAAGGGACTCTCAAGAGTCTTCTCCAACACCACAGTTCAAAAGCATCAATTCTCCGGCGCTCAGCCTTCTTCCCAGTCCAGCTCTCACATCCATACATGACCACAGGAAAGACCATAGCCTTGACTAGGTGAACCTTTGTTGGCAAAGTGATATCTCTGCTTTTGAATATGCTATCTGCTGCTGCTGCTGCTAAGTTGCTTCAGTCGTGTCCAACTCTGTGCGACCCCACAGACGGCAGTCTGGTGGCCCCGCCGTTCCTGGGATTCTCCAGGCAAGAACCCTGGAGTGGGTTGCCATTTCCCTCTCCAGTGCATGAAAATGAAGTGAAAGTGAAGTCGCTCAGTCGTGTCCGACTCTTAGCGACCCCATGGTCTGCAGCCTACCAGGCTCCTCCGTCCATGGGATTTTCCAGGCAAGAGTACTGGAGTGGGGTGCCATTGCCTTCTCCAAATATGCTATCTAGGTTGGTCATAGCTTTCCTTCCAAAGGAGTAAGCATCTTTTAATTTCATGGCTGCAGTCACCATCTGCAGTGATTTTGGAGCCCAGAAAAATAAATTCTGACACTGTTTCCACTGTTTCTCCATCTATTTCCCATGTAGTGATGGGACCAGATGCCATGATCTTCAGACTGAAATTGAAGAAACTAGGGAAAACCACTAGACCATTCAGGTATGACCTAAATCAAATCCCTTATGATTATACAGTGGAAGTGAGAAATAGATTTAAGGGCCTAGATCTGATAGATAGAGTGCCTGATGAACTATGGAATGACGTTCGTGACATTGTACAGGAGACAGGGATCAAGACCATCCCCATGTGATTACATATAAGGTACATAAACATGGGTTATACAAATGTCAATGTTACAGTAACATCCTGAAGCGACAAGCACAAAGGTATAAATGCCTAAACTGGAGGAAACTTGAAACCCTCATGTTAATTCTTAAATGTAGTATTTCTAACTTGTGACAAGACAGATTGGTAGGCAGCCATTTTTGTGTCTTAAAATAACTGGGGGCATAGTTAAAATTTTATACATCAAGTGATTGCTAAGGAATGTTACAGGTGAGATGTGGTTATTTTTAGTTTATTTGAAATGTGTTAAGGTGGGGGGAGGAGGGGAAGCAAATATTTGAAATTTGGAAAACCCTAAATCTTTTGATAAGAAATTGTAATTTTCACTTACGTTATCTTTAAGGATATAAACGGTTGATAAATTGGTACAGTTAAATTGAGCCATAACCATTGGTGATCATGGGGACTGGTAATTTAGCCTGCAGAAAAAAATTACAATCTTAAGAATTTAAGAAATAAGATCCTGAAGATTTTGTTTAATTGCATCAATTTCTGTATTTTATGTTCATTTAAAAACTGCAGTAAGTTGAATGGGTTAATCTTGTCTAATATAAGTAAATGAGTCTGTAGACTGTGAAAAAAATAAAAAAAAAAAAAGACCATCCCCATGGAAAAGGGTGTTGAATACATTTCATTAATTCCCTTTCTGGTGTGGCACATTTGAATATTTCACAGGTATGGAGAATATCCACTGCAGTCATCCAAGTGTGTTCAGTTCAGACCTACATATTACTGTGAAGTGACTGTACGTTGGCTTTAGTGGAACAGCTGAGGAGACATATTCACCTTTGGGCCCCCTCAAAGGCTTCAAATGTCCTGCAACAATAGAAGCTTCCACGTTTATTTAAGGAACACATTCACCCAGGACATCGCTCTGGGCCTTCATGTCCTACGACTGGTCTAGAGTTTGAAACCCATCAAATTGTAGGATAAAGCAAGCCCTGGATCCTTTTCCAAGTAGGGTTGCAAGTTGCACTTCAGCCAAGGAAACACTGACGGCCCTCGTGGAGTTTCCTGAATGTGGCCCCCGCCGCAGCCCGATCACACCAAGTGAAGGACACTTCCATTCAGACTGCCTGGCCTGGAGGTCATCACTTAGCATGTCCACCTGTGTCCTCGAATATATGGATATATGCCATCACCCAGAGTGGAGGACTGCAGGTTGGTTAATCATAGGTGAGTAGGTGGAATTAGGGGCTTCCCAGGTGGGCACTGGAGGTAGAGAATCCGCCTGCCAATGCAGGAGACATAAGAGACACGAGTTCAATCCCGGGGTCAGGAAGATTCCCCTGGAGGAAGGCATGGCAACCCACTCCAGTATTCTTGCCTGGAGAATCTCATGGGCAGAGGAGCCTGGAGGGCTACAGTCCATGGGGTCGCAAGGAGTCAGACATGACTAGAGCGACTGAACATGCACACATAAGTAGAATTAGAAGATCATTTTTGTCTTACTTTTGAACTTTCCTTGAGTGGTATTGTTTCTCCACATTGTGACCACCTCCTGCCATCCAGAATTCAGTTCTAAGCCTGCCTTCTCGTTTAGAACCTACGTGATCCTATTTTCACTAAGGAAGTTTCTCCACTTAATTTATTTCAAGGCTGGGCAGTATCTCCCTCTTTTGAATCCCTCATAACGCTTCTCATAGTAGAGATGAGATAAATATGTGTTGATGTTGTTTTTTGTCTTACAGTGATCAATTCCCAAGCAGTTACCCAATCCAAAACACATCCAGCAAGATAACGCTGAGGTGTTAAAAACAACATTTTAAAATAGAGTCTAACGAGTGAGGCTGACACTGGAGAATGAGGAGGGAGATGCTTTTGAGATCATAGAGTCTCCCCAGGATTGGTGGAGATTACTCGTGGGAATGCTGACGCCCCCTGAGCTGAGGTTCCCGGTGTTAGGACACGTTTACTTAACTCCTCTTGACTACCATCTATCAACGTCTCCCGTCCTTCTCATTCTCTGGGACCAGGCCTCGGGTTCTCAGATTTCGTCTTCATCCCTCACCCTGCCACCACCTTGGTTTCGTCGAGTGTTCACAGGGCAATATATGGAACCGTCTGCCACCTCAGTTCACTGACCTCCTCAGTTCTGATGACACCCACCTCCACTCCCCCTCCAGTCACCCCTGCCCATCCCGTAGAGGTCAGGACAATTTGTGCCTGAAACTGTAAAATGAGCCCGCCCTCTCTGTAACCACCACCTTCAGCCCTGCCAACCCGATCATCGCTCCCCCCTCTCTGCTGCCTCCAGTTCCTTGGCCCCTCCGGTTTTCACCTCATCTGTTATCCACTTCCACGTTTCATTCCCCTTCCTCTCACGCTCCTTCCCTGTGAGAGCCCACCTTTGTGACTTTGTACAGTGCGGTCAGTGTCCTCAACTCTCTTGCCTTGTTTCCCTTCTGATGCCCCATTCTGTCCACCATCATTTTATTGGATTATTTCAACTGGCGACCTTGTCTAGACTGAGCTGAGATTCTAAGAGCTGCTAAAGAGAACGCGAATGTCTGTAAAGGGTGTGACTATAAGTGTCCACATTTGCCAGTTCCTGCATGCCAAGCCCTGTTCGTCCACGCAGCTCCTTTGCTCATCGTCTAGGGTGCCGCTCACCTTCTCTCCCCCTCCAAACACCCGTGCAGCCGCTCACTCCCTCGTTTGGGAAGCAATCTCTTCCTTTGGCCTCATGGATTCCTGGGTTTCTTTCTACCCTTTTACGTCTTCTTGCTGTCTTTGGGCAACCATTCTTCTGCTTCTTGTTGTAGTGTGTTTGTACTTTCTCGGAGGCTCTGTTCTCTTGTCAGAAATTCACCCCCATGGCTTCAGGGATGATTCCGCACATGTGATTTCCATCCTTCTAACTGCAGCCTGGACAGACCTCTCTCCTGAGTTGGGGACTGTCCATCTATCACGTCTTTCCCCTGAACCTCCAGCAGATAATATCACAGCCAATACATTTACCATCTCTCCTGATCTAACTTCCATTGCTTCACGTCTCTGTGAACAGAACCACCAGCGGCAAAGACAGAAAAGTCGGGCATACTATTTAAATCTTCCTTGTCTTTCCCCAGGCACGTATCCAGCTCATCATCATGTCCAGGTGCCTCTTGAATCCATCCATCTTGCTGCATATCTTTCCTCGTGACTGTGCTTCAATATTTGTGATATTTCAGATCAGACACTCCCTTTGCCTCTTGTCTGGTTCATCCAAACACCATCTCCACTCCTGTAAGAATCTTTGCTCAAACCTGCAGGGGTTTTTTTTTTTTTTTTCAAACTTTTTTGATATGGACCATTTTTAGAGTCTTTATTGAATTTTTACAATTCTGCGTCTTTTTTTTTTTAATTATTATTTCTTAATGTTTTGGCTTATAGATTGCAAAGCGTGTGGTTCTTAGCTCCCTGACCAGCGATTGAACCTACGCTACCTGCATTGGAAGGCGAAGTCTGAACCACTGGACCACCAGAGAATTCCCTAAACTTGCAGTCTTTTAAAGGGAATGCTTCAGTGGTCTCTCCTGTCCTTAAGGCACAACCTGAAGTCCTCAGAGGAGCTTGTTTCTTAATCTCCTATTTTATCTAGAAAAAAAATGCATGGGCATGTTTAATTTTACCTCACAGTTTACAAATGCTACTATAAATAACATATATTAAAATTAAAGCACATAAAATTTTAAATAAATTTAAAAATTCAAACCATAAATTGTACATAATGAATACATGCATTTAAAAATTAAAATCATAAATTAAACTTGGTTTCCCAACCCTTTGAAATCTCTGAGTAAAACTGATGCATCAGCAAAGCACTTCATGTGTCCAATGGTTTGGCAAGCACTCCAGGGAACTCACATCCCAGCTCTAGAGTATAAAGCCAGAGTGGCTTCAATACCTTTCTTCTGAGGGAGGCTTGAAAGCCCATTCACACACGCAGAGGGACTGGGTTTCTTTTTCCCTGGCTTAAAATCTGTTTCTCTTCAAACTCTAGAGGAGTTCTGAGAAGTCTGGAGGATTCTTACATACTTCCTTCCCTTCTAGGGGGCTGTAAAAGTGAGGGCTTCCTACATTTAAAAGAACTAATTGAAACAATGAGGTTGGTCAAGTCACATGGCTTTCTCATTTTCTAGATTCCCCTTTCCCCTGCATGCCCAGGATAAGTGAATATCGTGGGGTTTATCTTCCAGAGAGATCTTAAATGCAATAGGCTCTCTGCACAACTTGCCCTGTTCTGAGTGTCCAGATGGCTGTTACCACTCACATCCATTTCTGTAATCTGCTTTCTCTGGTCTCTCTGATTCTACATGTGCACGCGTTCCCACTACAAACTGTGCTCCGTGGAGCAGCTAGTGTTTAAAATATAGAATATAGCACGGGCCTCTCCAATGATCCACTGATTGGGAGTGTGCCTTGCAATGCAGGGGGCACCAGTTTGATCTCTGGTCTGGAAAGATCCCACATGCCATGAGCCACAGCTACAGAAGCCCGCGTCCCCTGGAGCCCACACTCCACACCTAGAGGAGCCACCGAGTGGGAAGGCCGTGCACTGCAGCTAGAGAAAGCCTGCCCGGCAAGCAGGACCCAGGCAGCCAAAAGTAAAACAAATCAATCCACAAACTACAAGGAAACGGTTCGGCGGGTCCTCAGAAAATAAATAAATAAAATATACCATGTCACTTTCTTGCCTAGAATTCTCCGGTTGCGTCCCGTGACTTTCCTGCTGACCTCCTGATTCCCTACTGTGACCTGCAAGACGCACCCTCACTCTACTCCTGTTCCGGCCTGACCCTGACCTCACCTGGAATCCACCTGCTCGCCCGGCACAGCCTCGCGTCGGCCTTCCTGGCCTTTCAAGCGCTCCTCCAGCTGTGGGGCGAGCTGTCCCCTCTGCTTAGGGTGTCCCCCCCTCCGTCTGCACAGGCGGCTCCTTCACGTCATCCGTGCTCCTCTTCAAAGGTCGCTGCCCACAGAACACTTCCTTCTAGACAGACACTTATCTATTGACTTTTCTAAGTTAATGTCTGGTTTTGCTTTCTGTTCATTGAATGTAATGCTTTCAGAACATCTCTCATTTTACTCCACTCTTCTATTCTCTGTCTCCTCCTACCAGCACATAGACTCATGCTGTTCTCCCCACGCTTAGAACTTTGTGCTGCAGAAAACAGGCGCTCATATATTTGCTGAATGAATGAATGCATCAGATCAGATCAGTCGCTCAGTCGTGTCCGACTCTTTGCGACCCCATGAACCGCAGCACGCCAGGCCTCCCTGTCCATCACCAGCTCCCGGAGGTCACCCAGACTCACACCCATTAAGTCAGTGATGCCATCCAGCCATCTCATCCTCTGTCGTCCCCTTCTCCTCCTGCCCCCGATCCCTCCCAGCATCAGAGTCTTCTCCAATGAGTCAACTCTTCGCATGAGGTGGCCAAAATACTGGAGTTTCAGCTTTAGCATCATTCCTTCCAAAGAAATTCCAGGATTGATCTCCTTCAGAATGGACTGGTTGGATCTCCTTGCAGTCCAAGGGACTCTCAAGAGTCTTCTCCAACACCACAGTTCAAAAGCATCAATTCTTTGGCGCTCAGCCTTCTTCACAGCTCTCACATCCATACATGACCACAGGAAAGACCATAGCCTTGACTAGTCGAACCTTTGTTGGTAAAGTAATGTCTCTGCTTTTGAATATGCTATATAGCGAACTAAAATGGACTGGAATGGGTGAATTTAACTCAGATGACCATTATATCTACTACTGTGGGCAGGAATCCCTCAGAAGAAATGGAGTGGCCATCATGGTCAACAAAAGAGTCCGAAATGCAGTACTTGGATGCAATCTCAAAAATGACAGAATGATCTCTGTTCGTTTCCAAGGCAAACTATTCAATGTCACAGTAATCCAAATCTATGCCCCAACCAGGAACACTGAAGAAGCTGAAGTTGAACGGTTCTATGAAGACCTACAAGACCTTTTAGAACTAACACCCAAAAAAGATGTCCTTTTCATTATAGGGGACTGGAATGCAAAAGTAGGAAGTCAAGAAACACCTGGAGTAACAGGCAAATTTGGTCTTGGAACACGGAATGAAGCAGGGCAAAGACTAACAGAGTTTTGCCAAGAAAATGCACTGGTCATAGCAAATACCCTCTTCCAACAACACAAGAGAAGACTCTATACATGGACATCACCAGATGGTCAACACCGAATGAATGCATAAATAACTATAAATTTAATAAACTATAAAAATAGTTTATTTGAGGGGAATCACCTAAGTTTATCAATAAAAAATTATTTAAGTCGTTCCATAGTGAAAACAATAGAGAAACTCTTGTGTAGCTGCAAGCTAAAGTCACTGTACTGATTAACTGAAATATATTGCTATTGAATGTTCAGTGAACGACCTAAGATTCTAATGTGTCTGAAATTAGTAATGATTATGGTTCCAAGTTTGAGCCCCAATGTTCCAAGTATAGTGTAAGATAATCACGAAGTCTATTCATTTACACAGGAATCTGTTGAGAAAACAAAATTGAATAAATTGCCCAAATGTGGCAGTGATAAACATTAAGTAAAGACTAATCAATGACCTTGTGATTATCAGATCAGATCAGATCAGATCAGTCGCTCAGTCGTGTCCGACTCTTTGCGACCCCATGAACCGCAGCACGCCAGGCCTCCCTGTCCATCACCAGCTCCCGGAGGTCACTCAGACTCGCATCCATCGAGTCAGTGATGCCATCCAGCCATCTCATCCTCTGTCGTCCCCTTCTCCTCCTGCCCTCAATCCCTCCCAGCATCAGTCTTCTCCAATGAGTCAACTCTTCGCATGAGGTGGCCAAAATACTGGAGTTTCAGCTTTAGCATCATTCCTTCTAAAGAAATTCCAGGATTGATCTCCTTCAGAATGGACTGGTTGGATCTCCTTGCAGTCCAAGGGACTCTCAAGAGTCCCTCCTTTTTTCAAAGTTGTAAGCATGTGCTTTTATAATTGTTCAAAGCCAATCATCTAAAGTAACAAAAAGTATATCTATATTTTGTCACTTAAAGATATTTCTTTGTACATTAAAAATGTCCATTTCTATTTCAACATACTGAAGAAAAATCTATGAAGGAATGAAAGTTATAGATGGCAGAACTGAATCTTCTAAATTGCATTATTATTAAATAAGCCCAGAATATATACCATATTATAAATCCCAAAATGTCTTTAAGACAACACACTCACCTATAACAACCTCTTCTATTTATACAGCATTCAATACATCTCAAAGATCTTTCATATCCACTGTTATATTTGATACTTAACAATAACACAATGAGGAAGGCAATACAAGTGTCGTTATTCCCTTTACTACATATAGAGTCACTGAGATCTAGAAAGTTCTAAGTTTTGTTGTTACTGTTGCTCAGTTGCTCAGTTGTGCCTGACTCTCTGTGACCCCGTGGACTGAAGCATGCCAGGCTTCCCTGTCCTTCACTGTCTTTCAGATTTTGCTCAAATTCATGTCCACTGAGGCAGTGATGCCATCCAGCTATCTTATTCTCTGTCACCCCTTCTCCTCTTGCCCTCAATCTTTCCCAGCATCAGGGGCTTTTCCAATGAGTCGGCTCTTCACGTTAAGTGGCCAAAGCAGTATCACCTCAGCATCAGTCCTTCCAGTGAAAATTCAGGTATGATTTGTGGTAACTCCTAACGTAACGTAGAGACAGCACACTGTCTCTGCTCGCCAGCACTTACAACCATAATCACTGTGAAAATGTGAACATTTCTGCATCTCAGCTATGCAGACAAATTACTGGATGCTGTTAAGACTTCTAACTTGGCCTTAAACTTGTATCCTAAAGGGAAGGTACTCAGACGGTTCTGCGCTTCACACATTTATATACAAACTGTTTTCATTATAAAATTAGCTCTTGGTGTTAATTTTGTTTGTTTGTCATGGGTGGTCTGAATCTTGGGTGGGAAAATTGGGATCAGATGAAAAATGAAAGCTGTCTGAACAGGAAGTGTCTGCAGAATTCTGAATTTACAATGAGCGCACACTGGGCTGTGTGGTCAGCTCTTAAGCAGTTGGGCCAAATATACTAAAAAGGGTGTCTCTTTTTTCGTTTTCTAAACTCTGCAATAGACAAACTTTCTCATTAGCTTAGATATTTAGCTTTCAGTGACCGAAATGCTTTTGACTTTTCTTGGCTTATTATCTTGTCTTGAGTATGAGGACCGTATTTCCTACAAGTATATAAAAGTGAAACATTCAGACATAAAGGATTTCCCAAATTTGCACATGGTTCATGTAGAACAAAGTAAAGAAACTCACTACTATGATGTTTCAGTTTTCCTGTGGCTGTGTTACGATCAAGTAGAAAAGGAGAGAAAGATAGACTGATCTGTTGACTTGAATCTCCTAATTTCCAATGCCTTAGCTAATGAAAGACAAAGTAGTTTCTGTTTTGTTCCAATTATAGGGAAACAGCTACGTAGCATATGACCTGTGAACAGAAACTCTTTTAGACTCAAATTCAGCAAAACAAAATATTATTATTGTCTAGTCTCAGGTAACAAGAGCAAAATTCTATTTATTTAAAAGAAAAATTACTTTATTAGTTTCAACTTTACATATCAATACATCCTTTGAGTGTATCTAGAAGCCAAACAGGAATGGTCTTCTGAAATTCATGTCCATGTGAAATACCTGGAACTTTGTTGAAATGCAAATACTGATTCTGTAGGTTAGAGGTTAGGCCTTAGCTTCTGCAAGTCTGTTTAACAATCTCCCAGGGGACGACGGTGCTACTGGTCTGTTGAACACATTTGTATGAGCCAGGCTTGTATCAAATTAATACCTAAGAGAGAAGTCAGCTACTCTGTAAGCCCGGGACCATCTTCAGTGAGACCGAGTTCCTCCCATCTCCTAGCCTCCCTTTTCTCGTCTTTTGTCAATTCTCACCCTCGCCCTCCATGCCCCATCCTATTTCACTGGCAATTGACAGAATGTGATACGTCCAGAAGTTACCCAAGTCCAGGTGATGCTTTAAAGAAGGGTCTCAGCCATCCTTCTCTGATCCTAAGCTGCACACTCATAAAATAGAATCTATAAAAATTTACTTGAACCCCTCCACAGCAGCCTCCTCAAAACCCTGCTCCCTTATTTAGCTATTTAAGGTGTTAAGTTTATCTTTCATCCACAACTTCAACTCTGGAGTGCTTTCACTAAGCTCTTGGATTGTGGGGCTCAAAAATAGAAATCATTTTGCTCTGTTTTTGTTTGCTTTTATGCTAAAATGAATGTAAAAATAACCTACTGGCTTTCCGAAATGTTTGCTCAGTGTTCTGCTGGCTTGATTTTGTTAAAGAACATTCCTCAATAGTGTGGTTCTAGTAGAGCGTGGCTGTGTGAGTAAATCAAGGGAGACATTTATCCATCGGGTATCCAGAGGAGGACATCTCAGGCAATGGCTACTTGGAGAGGAAGTATTATGATAAAAAGTGAGGTTGTTTTATGACCTTCAAACAAGACCATTAAGTGACTACCTAGCACATTCTGCTCTCACATTCGTGTCTCCTCTAATACCACACATATGATTAAGCTGTTCTACCTTCCTTGAATAAATTGAATATCCATGTAATTGCGTGTGTGAAATTGTAGCACAGTGAAATGTCAGGTTGAAGTATTTTAATCCTGTTTGAGGGGGTGTAAATATTTATAGAAACTTCTGCTTAATGTCCTTTTAGTCTCTAGTCTTCCTGGGTCCACCTTTTACAGAGGTTTTTTTTTTTTTTTTTTCCCTCTTATATTCTTATTTATCTTCAAAAATATCTCTCAGGTCATGATGACAGGCTTGACATTTTATTGAATGAAAGCAAGTGTTTTCCAGGCAATTAACTTTAAGAGATTATCTTATTGAGCCTGGAAAATAAAATAGAAAAGGCTCAAGGAACCCGAGTTCACTCTGCAACTTCAGCCTCTTAACCTAGGTAAGTGCATGGCTTTTACAGACACCAAATTACCCAGTAAGGTCTTCAATTATGAAAATTGTTAGGCCTTCCAGACATCACATTACATTTGAACTGTATCTATATATTCGATTCCAACTCTACTCTCAACTCTTGGGTGGCCTAAAATTGAGATAATTAATTAAAGCCTTTGAAAAGCATCTGCCTTCCACATTTTGTCTTGGATGAAAGAAATTATTTCATGCTTTACTTACGGAAAGTTAATACCCAAAGGCTGCATATTACCACTGTCTCAAATTAGAACCTACCAAATCTGAAAACTGGCGATTCACATGCAATCTCCTTTAATAACTTATGAAAATTTAAACTAAATTTTGGATTAATAATTTATGTAGAAAGTTCCACCAGTGAAACTCCACATTTCTAAGTTTTAGAGTAAGCAGTGAAAATATCAGTTAGGAAAGTGGGTTGCTGGATGCACTCTTTCGAAAATTGTTATAAAAGACTTGAAAAACAATGGGAAAAAAATCCTTATTAGGAACATGTCTTAGAGTGATATATAATGAGGGTTCCTTTGGTCGCACTAAAGAAACTCCTGCCTGCTAGCACAGGAGACTTAGATGGATTTCATCCCTGGATGGGGAAGATCCCCTGGAGAAGGAAAGGACAACCCACTCCAGTATTCTTGCCTGGGAAATTTCATGGACAGAGGAGCCTGGCAGGCTACAGTGTGTGGTGTTGCAAAGAGTCGGACACGACGGAAGTGACTTAACACATACGCAGATTTTATATATGCAGACACTTTAACCTCTGTGCCACCAGGGAAGCTATATATGTATATAGGAGAAGGAAATGGCACCCCACTCCAGTACTCTTGCCTGGAAAATTTCCACGGACTAAGGAGCCTGGAGTCTGGTAGGCTACAGTCCATGGGGTCACAAAGAGTCAGACACGACTGAGTGACTTCACTTTCACTTTCATGTATATATATATAAAATAAGAACAGTACATTTTTTGAAAGAAAAATTTAAAAAATGGTTCATTCATTTAAAAGAATCATTCTGCCACCTTCCATGAATGGATCATTTTTTTTTCATGTATACGGGGGTGGAGTGTGAGGGGAATCTTAACATTAGTTGGTGGCTTTAATGGGCAATTGTTATGTTGGAAACTTCCAGTTTGAGCTTTTGCATTAGAGATGGGCTCAGGGAATGAAAACCAAATGACAAAACTATGCTTCTTAGTCAGTGGGGACAGAAATGACTCTACAGTGGCTACAGCCGGCAGTGAAACGTGTGGGAACCTGAGCTGTGGGTCTGGATAGAATAAGAGAGGAAAAGAGAACACTTGGACCTTAAACTTGAGTACTAAGGTGATTGTAGAAGCGGTCCTTAGGTTGACAACTACTAGATCCAATACAAGTCCACTCACTCAGTCTAGCCAAGGGCACCCAGAAGGTCATGAAGATATGGGAATCATACAGGAAGGCATGTCTTTTCATTCAGGGCAGACCTCCTGCCCGCAGCTGGAGGTGGGAATATGGCGGTTGCCGGGTGGATGGTTTTCCCAGATCTCCAGGAAGCTCCATTCACACAGTTGTGTGTGGATCAGTGGTCTTCTTAGTACCCAGTTTATGACATGTGGGTCCAGGTGTGGGACCTGATCTAAGCCCAGTGAGTCACAGTCCTTAGGAATTTGAAGTTGTGACTAAGATTTCTGCTTCATCTATAGACTGAGAAGGAAAGTCCATTTGTAGCAAGAATATATCCTAGGCAACAAGGTCAATCGTGAGCAGGAATAGAGTGAAACAGAGCCTACAGTGTGGATGGCAGACTTCTGGAATTTTCTACAAAGCCATAGTCTGCTTCTGTCTGAATACTCAGCTGCAGTCTGACCACTGGGCTTCTTAATCTTTTCCCTTCAGTCCCCAAGACCCCTGTTCCTGGATTGAGATCTGACGTGGCCTGGCCATAGGAAAAAACTCCCATTCTAGACAGAGCCTGTGCAACTTCGGATCATAACCATCAAATCAGTGTAAACAAGCCTTATGTCCCACTGACTTATTTGTGTGCATGCTCAGATGCTCTGCAGTGTCCAGCTCTTTGCAAGCCCATGGACTGTAGCCCGCCAGGCTCCTCTGTCCATGGAATTTTCCAGGCAAAAATACTGGAGTGGGTTGACATGCCTTTCTCAGGGAATCTTCAACCCAGGAGTCAAACCCGCATCTCATCTCCTATGTCTCTTACATTGCAGGCAGATTCTTTACCGCTGAGCCACTGGGGAAACCCCTGTGACTTATTTAACAATTTGCATTTAAATAGAAAAAGACACAGCCCTTTTCCTGGACCAACTGAGGTGCAGTCCTCCTCAGACACTGTGCAAGGCCTCCCTCTATCCTTTGTTTATGATACACTCAGTAAGACTGAGCCAGTCAGCCAACAGGTGTTTATTGGGAATGTGCTCTTTCCCAGCACTCGCAACCATCGGGAAAATAAAAGGGAGAATAATGCCTTTTCTTATCTCACAGGAAAAAGATAACAAGGTATAAAATCACTGAAATGCATTCTTAGGCTTCTTTCTTCTAATTCATCTGTCTTGGCCTCACTGAGCAGCGTATAGGAATCTTCCAGTTCCCCAACTGGGGATCAAACCTGCTCCCGCTGCAGTGGAAGCGTGGGTTCTTAATCACGGAACCACCAGGGAAGACTTAGTCTTCTTTTAATACATTGAATGATATATAAGCTACATACCTAATCTAAAAATGAGAAGCAGAGAAGACAGTTTTGACACCAGAGGAGCCCAAGTCCAGTAACACTAATATTAATGTTCTCAAACCCCAGAGAATATTGCTTTCCCAGCTCTCTTAGGACGAGTTCCTTTTGATTTTTGATGCCTTCTGGTGCCTGTAAATGGTGACATCATTCCATTCTTTGGGGAGCTTCTTATCAATGTCCCATCGTTCATCTATATCATTTCACATTCACCAATTCTCTCTCAGAAATACATGGACATCAACTCCTACAGGAGGGAGGGAAGTTCAGATAGCACTGATTCATTTCATCTGCTTCTGAGTTTCATCCCTAAATTAAAGGTTTGCCAAAATGTTCAGGGTTTTACAAATAATAAGATATCACTTTTCTTATTCGCTTATATTCACAAAAACAAAAGTGAGCTCAAACGTGTCATTCCCTCCCCAAGAATTCCAATGATGAGGGCTTTTCTTTCTCCTTCTTCCCTTTTTCCCCAAAGTCACATCCCCTGCAGCCCTGACTCATTCCAGATTGCTGCAAACCTTGTTCTCTTCAGAGCCTGGCTGTGGAATTCATCAAGACCTCTACCTCTCAACTTGGACGTCCATTCACTCCTCATCCTCCCGTGCTCTGCAGTTTTAGGGAGAAGAAATTTGTCAAGACCCATCTGTAGTCGTGAGCAGAAGTTAAGCTATGATAAATCATTTTGTAAGGAGACACATCTTCCAGCTGTAATACTTCTAAAATTCAGGACTGCAAAATATATTTGAACCGCCCTTTTATGCCATTTTCCAGAATATTAGGGCATCTAATTAAATTATGCATGCTTCCTTGACCAAATAAGGCATTTGCTTCATTTTAATGGGGAGTGACATTTATTTTCCTACCCTAAAAGAATTCCATGGAGCTTTCGTTGGAATAAAGGTTAATTTTATCTTTAATATGGTAACTGTATAGACATCACCATATCTTTTTTTTTTTTTTTTCTTCAGATTAACCATCTTAAAGAGGTAGATTTTCCTTACCTGCGTCTTAAAATTAACAACAGATTTGATAAGTCACTTCAACTTTTCATCCTGGATTTATGGCATATGTTCTTGTCGTATCCCCAGTCTGGGAACTGAAAATGTCATTTGAATGCACAATTGAGAACCAACATAATTATTTTAAATGGGTTCTTTCTATGTTTCAGATGACTATTGAAATTTGTACAATGGGGTCAAATTGCAATTTACAAACTTTTGTGCATTTTGAAAGTGATTTCTTTGGCAGTGATATGTTTTCACCAGATGATGAGGATGACTGTAATCCTCTGCTGGTCTGAATTTAATTTTAGTCATTTTTATTCATGATATTCTAACCCACGGCATATTAAAGAATATGTAACTTCCAAAAGTGCTGAATTCTCTCTGAGATGCAGTTTATCCCACTGCTAAATACTATACATCATAAGCAAACAATTCATGTAGAAAAATGTGCCTGTTCTTTGGAGGGAAGTAAATAGATAAGCTGTCCAAGGTACAAGGAAATAGAGCATAGATAATGCAGGTCTGAGATATTCTCTTGCTTAAGTGATGCATTAAATCAATATTCTGCAAAGTCTTTTTCTTGTTATGTTATTTACTTGGATACTGTCACAATTTTCCATTAAATTGTCTCTTTTAGAAGAAATATTTTTTCTCAGTTCCCAATTACATTTGAGCATGTATTCTTTAAACTCTTTCACTATGTATGCAAATGATCAGCTATTTCCATCATGTCACTCTTCTGCTCAAAGACCTTCCATGGTTCCCTATCGCTTGTCACATCCCATGTAACCATTTTTGCCTGATTTTCAGGATCTGCAGTACCTGCATCTTCTTCTAACTATGCAACAGTATTTTCTAATGTTAGCCTGCATTTCCCTAATACAGCCAAGGCTTCTTCCTATGATAATATACATATATCATGCTAGTCTCATGAACCATCACTTTATCCCCTTCCTCCTCCTCACGTTCTCATGTAGTGTGTGTGTGTGTGTGTGTGTGTAATGCCTTTTCTCTTCACCCCTTTCTTTACTCTTTAGAGGCTAAGAACCTTTTTTCCAAAGTCTTCTCTTACTCCCTCAAAGATAACTGTCATCTTTAAAAAGTCCTGCACACGTAGGCCCACATAGTCTCTAACCACATAATATAGGCATTATTATATTTTTTTATTCTAAGACCCATTATCATATATCAGGAGGTTTATGATGTCTAGTCACTTGGGATAAATGAAACCAACACGGTGAATACTTGTCCACTCCTACCCATATGCCCGAATCAAGAGACTGATCATATCCTAACCCCAAAACTCAGTTCTCCTTATCCTACTAAACTGCCTGTATCACATGAGTGATTTCTCTGTGGTTAAATTCCATGGGATAATTGAGAGCATCATGAAACACCACGAAACATTGGCAGGAGTAAGATAATACGAATCAATAAGTTCATGCCTTAAGTTGCTGTGCTGGCTGAGGGTCTGTATCACTCTGAACTGATCACTTCTCTCTGTTTCCTTAAAGTTTTGTAGTGCCTGACAATAATTTATGATTCTTTATCTTTTGAGAAGATGATAAGACACAGAGGACATACTTGGCAGTTAAAATATTTTCCATAGGAACGTGCTAATTCAAGTTATGATTATAAAGAAGTCTGGCAAATCAATTTGGTTTATGTATATTGGAACTTATAAAGAAATACATAATTGGTGACACCTGTCATAAAATCTTCAGGTAAGAACTAAAAATGTTCCCAGCATAGATGGGTATTGAAAAATATTTCTTCATGAGTAAATAACCTAAGTTTAAACCAACAGGGTATTATACTATACGCAAGAATGAAAAGCCCAGGCATCTGTGACAAATGCATAAACTAAAGTTCAAAAATAATGACCATAATCCATACATGTTAATAAGATTATATTTTGTATCATTATTTCAGCCACTCCTGAGTGTTCAGTGAATGGCTCAAGATACAGGTAACTTTGCTCCTGCCCCTGTAAAGTGGTCAAAACACCTAGGCTCCCTTGGAAAATATTTTTTAATATTGTATTTAGCTTTTTTCCCAAAGTAATAGGCCAAATAGTGGGGCTGATTTTGAGTTCCAATATCTAAAACCTGCGAATACTACCTTAAGTGGTAAAGTGAAGTTGCTCAGTCGTGTCTGACTCTGTGTGCCCCATGAACTGCAGCCCACCAGGCTCCCCCATCCATGGGATTTTCCAGGCAAGAATGCTGAAGCGAGTTGCTGTTTCCTTCTTCTTCCCAATCCAGGGATTGAACCTGGGTCTCCTGCATTGACCTGGGACACTTTATCGGGTCAGACGCTTTACTGTCGGAGCCACCAGGGAACTTGAATGGTGAAAGACGTGATTAAATATCCTGAGATGAGGAGTGTCTTGAGATTATGCAGGTAGAGCCAATGTAGTTACTCGTGTTGTTATGAAAGAGACTGACAAGGAAACTTGACACAGGCAGAAGAGAAGACATACACATGCACACACACACGCACACACATGCATGCAGAAGAGGTGACGTGAAGATGCAGAAAAGAAACGATATAGCCACAGCCAAGGAGTGCCAGCAGCCAGCAGAGGCTGGGAGAGCAGGGGTAAGGTGTCACCAGGCCTCTGGAGGGGATGTGGGCCTGGCTGACACCTTGATGTTGGCCTGGGGCACTGCTTTTTTGACTGTTGGTCTCTAGAGTGCTCAGATCAGATCAGTCGCCCAGTCATATCCGACTCTTTGTGACCCCATGAATCGCAGCACGCCAAGCCTCCCTGTCCATCACCAACTCCCAGAGTTCACCCAGACTCACATCCACCGAGTCAGTGATGCCATCCAGCCATCTCATCCTCTGTCGTCCCCTTCTCCTCTTGCCCCCAGTCCCTCCCAGCATCAGGGTCTTTCCCAATGAGTCAACTCTTTGCATGAGGTAGCCAAAGTACTGGAGTTTCAGCTTTAGCATCATTCCTTCCAAAGAAATCCCAGGGCTGATCTCCTTCAGAATGGACTGGTTGGCTCTCCTTGCAGTCCAAGAGACTCTCACGAGTCTTCTCCAACACCACAGTTCAAAAGCATCAATTCTTCAGCACTCAGCCTTCTTCACAGTCCAACTCTCACATCCATACATGACCACAGGAAAAACCATAGCCTTGACTAGACAAACCTTTGTTGGCAAAGTAATATCTCTGCTTTTGAATGTGCTATCTAAGTTGGTCATAACTTTCCTTCCAAGGAGTAAGCGACTTTTAATTTCATGGCTGCAATCACCATCTGTAGATTTTGGAGCCCAGAAAAATAAAGTTGACACTTCCCACTGTTTCCCCATCTATTTCCCATGAAGTGATGGGACTGGATGCCATGATCTTCGTTTTCTGAATGTTGAGCTTTAAGCCAACCTTTTCACTCTCCACTTTCACTTTCATCAAGAGGCTTTTTAGTTCCTCTTCACTTTCTGCCATAAGGGTGGTGTCATCTGCATATCTGAGGTTATTGATATTTTTCCCGGCAATCTTGATTCCAGCTTGTGTTTCTCCCAGCCCAGCGTTTCTCATGATGTACTCTGCATATAAGTTAAATAAACAGGGTGACAATACACAGCCTGGATGAACTCCTCTAGAGTGCTAAGAGAGTGCTAACTTGCTTCGGTCGCGTCTGACTCTTTGCAACCCTATAGACTGTAAGCCGTGAGGTTCCTTTGTCCATGAGGCTCTCCAGGCAGATACTGGAGAGGGTTGGCATTTCCTCCTCCAGGGAATCTTCCCAACCCAGGGATGGAACCCTCATCTCTAATATTGGCTGCCTTAGCTGGCAGGCTCTTTACCACTAGCGCCACCTGGGTAGAATGTGGCAGCATACCTTGTTTTAAGTGACTAAGAAACAAGTTATATATGACAGAAGAGCTGTACTAGGTTTTATAACTTATTTAAACCATCCAATCATTCTTATGCATAATTTTAAATTTGGTGTATATTATTTGTATTTTATGCAATATTTTGCATATTAAGTATATAAAGTATTGATTTTTAAATTGAGAATTATTTTATCAATCATAGAGCCTAACTAGACAAGCTTGACTGTAGAAATAAGTGAAAGTGTTAAGTTTCTCAGTTGTGTCCAACTCTGTGCAACCCCGTGGACTGTAGCCTGCCAGGCTCCTCTGTCCATGAGATTCTCCAGGCAAGAATACTGCTGTGGGTTGCCATGTCCTCCTCCAGGGGATCTTCTTGACCTAGGGATCAAACCCAGGTCTCCCGCATTGCAGGCCGATTCTTCATATGAGCCACCTGCAAACCCCTAATTCTGTAGTAAGAACCCTCAAAGAAAAATCAGTACCACCATAGAGGGCATTGCTATGCAAATACATGCTTTTTATAAAATCTGATGATAGGAACAAGAATTTTTTAATGAGGATAACAGGGAAGGTTTGATTACAAACCACAGATGCAGGATGTGTTTTTTAAAAAGGAATGTTTCCAGCAGAGTGCTGGTAAATCTTTGACTCTGGAAGGTGGGTAACGGAGAGCCAGAAAAAGTCGTGATTTGCAAAACGTGTTGATTTCCGTGATGTAAAAGTACTTAGTAAGGCTGATCTGATGTCATTGGACAAATGGATAGGAGATATGAAAATTAGCCCCTGCAAACCTGTCCAGTTGGTTTTAATTCCAACCACTAGATAATTTTCACTTTTACCCTAGATTTAAAAATGGATATCCTGGAAATGGGCTTACCATGGTTGATTCTATTCAGAGTTTATTTTCATACACTGTTAGCTGTTTCTATGAGTAATTATCTATGTGCTATAAAAAATGTCTAGCAATGCCCATGAATAAATAAAGCTTTGCAGAGACAATGTCAAAACAATGCAGTAACTAGATTGTATATTATTATTGAATCTTTTTTTTTTTTCCTGAAAAGACACCGTAGAGGGAGGAGAGACCAGGCAGGTTCAGAGAAGGCTTCATGTTAGGTTGTATCTTTGGGTTAGGTCTTTAGAAGAAAATAGTCCGAGTGATAAAGAAAAAAAAAAAACCTTAACACTTGATTCAGGGCATGAAGGGCAGGGAACTTTGAGTGGAAAATGAAACATTCGACTCAAATGCTCCAATTATTTTAGAGTCATCGCTCCGGTGGTGGGGGGAGGGGGTTCGGCTGGCGTGGGGAGCAGCTTTGCATCTGGAGGGCTGGTTTTGAGGGCACTGTAGACGCGGCTGTCTGGAAGACCTTAGTTCCTTTGTCGTTGTTTAGTTGCTAAGTCTTGTCTGACTCTTTTGCAGCCTCAGGGACTGTAGAACACCAGGCTCCTCTGTCCACGGGGTTTCCCAGGCAAGGATACTGGAGTGAGCTGCCGTTTCCTCCTCCAGAGAGCCTTCCCGACCCAGGGATTGAAGGCGTGTCTCTTGGGTCGCCTGCGTTGGCAGGCTGCTGCTACTGCTGCTAAGTCGCTTCAGTTGTGTCACACTCTGTGTGACCCCACACAGGCTCCCCTGTCCCTGGGATTCTCCAGGCAAGAACACTGGAGTGGGTTGCCATTTCCTTCTCCAATGCATGAAAGTAAAAAGTGAAAGTGAAGTCGCTCAGTCGTGTCCGACTCTCAGCGACCCCATGGACTGTGGCCTACCAGACTCCTCCGTCCATGGGATTTGCCAGGCAAGAGTACTGGAGTGGGGTGCCATTGCCTTCTCCAGCCCTCCATTGCGTTGGCAGGAGGGTTCTTTATTGCTAGCTCCACCTGGGAGGCCCCATTTCTTCTTAAGTGCTCTGCCTTCCTTTCTTTCTGTAGAGGCAACTTTCTGACCTGTATTATTTTCCTTCTCTCTAAAAAACAGGCAACAGATCCCCTCAATTTTTTTTGTTTGTCTGAGAAAGACTATTAACCCTCCCTTCAAAGGAGAATTGCACAGGGTACAGAATTCTAGGTTGATGGTTTTGTTCCCTCGAAGCTTCAACTATTTCACCCACCCTTGTTTCGCTTGTGTGGTTTCTGAGGAGGCGCTAGATGTAATTCTTGTTTTTGTTCCTCCATGGGTAAGGCGTTTTTCCTTCTCTGGCTCCTTTTAAGATTTTTTCTCTATCTTTAATTTTCTGTTGTTTAAAAATAATACGCTGGTGTGTGGTCGGTCTGTCTTTGTATTTATACCGCTTGGTGTTCTCTGAACTTCCTGCATCTGTGGCTTGGTGTCTGACATTCAATTTGGAAAACAGTCGGTCACTGTTTCAAATACTTCTTTTTCCCTCCTTTTCTTCTCTTTTTGGTATTCCCACGATGCACTTGTTATACCTCTTATAGTTGTCCAGCATCCTTGGACATTCTGGGTTTTGTTTTGGTTTTTCCTTCTGGCTCTTTTTTCAGTTTGGGGATGTATATTCTAGTTCAGGGAGTCTTTCCTCAGCTGTGTCCAGTCTGCTACTGAGTCCTTCATGGGGTTCTTCACTTCTTTCAGTGTTCATATCTCTAGCTTTGTGTTTGGTTCTTAGAATTTCCATCTCTTGGCTTGCATTGAGTATCTGTTCTTATCTGCTGGCTACTTTACCCAAGAGTGTCCTTGGTGTATGAATCAGAGCTGTTTTAAATCCCCAGTCTGTTCATTCCAACATTTCCACCTTGTATGACTCTGTTGCTTGCTCTGTTTCTTTAAACAGTGGTATTTTTAATATCATGGCATACCTTTTAAATATTTTTATTTACTTATTTTTTGTCTTTATTATTATTTTCTCAGTTTTATTTATTTATTTGCTTTACAATATTGTATTGGTTTTGCCATACATTGACATGAATCTGCCATGGGTGTACATGTGTTCCCCATCCTGAACCCCCCTCCCCACCCCACCCCTCTCTTCTGAGAGCCGCAATGACACACAGAGCAAGAGAAAGTGTGCAGTCAGGCATTAGGTGAGGTGGGATGGGTTTGACACGAATCTGCCGTGGGTGTTCCCATTCTGAACCGCCCCCACCTCCCTCCCCATCCCACCCCTCTTTTCTGAGAGCCGCAATGACACACAGAGCAAGAGGAAGTGTGTAGTCAGGCATTAGGTGAGGTGGGACGGGAGGTGTGTGTCCGTCCTGCAACAAGGGCTCAGGCTTTTAAAGCCGGGCCTGTGGGCTGTGAGCTTCACAAGTGTGTCCAGGGCTTTACCCTTCTTAGGAGGGATTGGATAGCTCGAGGGGCTGTGGATGGTGACTGTCCTCTCCCAGGGCAGTGAGGCTCTGATGACACCCAGCAGGGCTAAGCTCTGGGGGATTAATTTCTCCCTAGGGTAGGCCTCGTTGAGGACAGAGCTCTGCAGTGGTCCCTTGTCCCTTCTCCTTGCTGGAAGCCCAGTGGTTCCCCACCCTCAACCCCCATGATATGGAGTCTGGTCAACCTCCTGGAGGTAAATCTCACAGCACTGTGCCCCACTACCCACACCTGGGTTTTTAACTCTCAGTATTGCCTGCACCGAGCAGCCAGAAATTCATCAATTACAGACCAGGGTTTTCTACCCAAGGCTCGGGGTCCCCGAGGCCATTTCTGCTGCGGAATCACTGTGACCGTGAGCCACGACCCCCTGGATTCATCTGTCTCTCCAAACTCTGGGCCAGCAGGTAGTCCTTTGTCCTTCCTGCTCTTTCGGATTTGAGAAGAGCTGTGGATTTTTCAGTCTGTTCATTTTTTTCCCCAGTTGTTCTGGGTCAGAGTATCGACAGCCAAGCCCCTCACATTCAGAACCAGAAACCAGGAGTCCACACACAGCAGAGGGGTGGACACAGTGACCCAGCCTCACACAGCCTGACCCCAGCCTCTTTACTCTGCTTCAGTTGTGAGAGGATCCACCGGTGGGGTCCTGTGTGGTGCCGCCCCATGGAACGATATTCTGGGGAACATCCAGGAAGCATTTGTAGAGCAAATCCAGCACACGAACCATGAAGGGGCAACACAGGGGGACCCCAGGGGCTCAATCAAGCTCATTCATAACCCAAAGGATTGGGAGGGGTGCGGGGTGGATATTCTAACAAAAGTAAGTGTTCAGAAGCATCTTGCTCTTGAAATATGCGTTCAGAAAGTTGAAATTAACCTTCCCCCCTCAACATCCCAGCTAGGAAATGCCAAGAGAAAATGAAGGGAGGCAAAAACCAGGGTCCTCGTTCCTCTCCACTCCATCCTCAGACCTCAAATCCAGACTTTAAAAGATGATGGCATGAGTGCCCCAATGGAGGAGGGCAATGGCCCAGATTAGGGTTCTGCCCAACTGGGACTGCTTGGTGTAAAAATCATGATAATTCTCTGATCAGAAACACTTTATCTTGTTCTCAAGTTATTCGTGTTTAATTTTAGCCAGAACGACAGGTGTGGGGCAAGCCTGGCTGGAGGCTGTCAAGGGGGATTCTGCTGAAACCCAGCAGCTGAGCAGGGGTCCTCCCTAACCCCACCCACAAGCAAGGTCCACTGAAGACGATGCCAGCATTTTCATACCCGGAAATCCCTCTTCAAGCAAAGGGATTCCAGTTAGCCAGCAGAATCTGAATCGGGTTTCCTAGTCTGGGTCGACAGAGATGCCATCACCAAGATCATGCGAATCTCCCAGGGTACCTAGCTTTTTTGGATGGGGTACACAATAATGATTGATCCAACTTGACTTCCACCTGTCATCAAATGTCTTCTTGGACTGGAGTTGGATGAATGTGTTAGTTGTTACCAGGTCCACTAGACCATGGTTGGTTTCCTATTTCTTGAGAATTCTCAGGTGCCTGAGAATTTTCACTTGCTCAGTTCAGTTCAGTTGCTCAGTCATGTCCAGCTCTTTGCAGCCCCGTGGACTGCAGCACGCCAGGCCTCCCTGTCCATCACCAGCTCCCGAAGCTTACTCAAATTCATGTGCATTGAGTCGGTGATGCCATCCAACCATCTCATCCTCTGTTGTCCCCTTCTCCTCCCACCTTCAATTTTTCTCAGCATCAGGGTCTTTCCCAATGAGTCAGCTCTTCCCATCAGCTTTGGCCTCAGTCCTTCCAATTGTTGTTTGAAACAAGTCCTTCAACTTGTTATTTAGCAATTTTCCAGTCAAACTTATACTAAGAAGATGCCCCAGTTGAGTGTCTGAGGGTATTCACTCATCACATCAAAAATATTTCTAATAGTTTGGGAGTTGCAACCTATCGCTTTATTTTCTTGTGAAAAAGCTTATAATAAAACAATTTGGAGTTAAGGTTTATGATACTTCTTGGTATTATTTACTTTTGGTATTATATAGTACTCTGATATGCGAAATCAGTACTGAAAATAAAGCTGTTATTCTTTAAACAACAGTAAGTATCTACTTGTAATTATTTAATTTGTTTGAATATGAAACTTAGGGAAATATTCTGAAAGGTCAAAGATAATAAAAGGATTCTAACAGTATTTTCTAAAATGCTCAATTTACCTCTTGTTGAGATGTTTCTCAAAAAATATTTTACTTTAGAAAGGTTGTATTTTAAATGGTATATTCCATATAGATTATCTTCCAAACTGAATTATTGATAATGCTTTGTTTTTGCTACCAAAAGTGATACATGTTTATATCAATGTAGTTGTACACACACATATCATTTGCTACTCAAATATTAGTAATTTCCAGGACAATATATGATTTTATATTCAGAGTCTATGAGTTCAGATTGTCTAATGATTTGCATGAGACCATGGTTCTCCTGTAATAATTGTAACAGTAACTTTGATTTTTACGTACTTTTAAATATAGGTGGGGGTGGGATGCCAAAAAAGCATCCTTCAATTATTTTCAAATAATTATGTTACCCAGATGTACTTTTCTATAGCAAATCTTGAATATGAAAGGGTTTTTAATGTCAAGAATTTCTTTTTCTAGGCATTCTCATCACTTGGTATCTATAGCAGACTGAGTGAATTCTTTAATCATAATTTTACTACCATACATCTATTACATTATCTTGAAAAAAAGTGAGCATTTTCATGCTTCTTAACGTGTAGTCACATGATCACTTTAGTACGGCTTTCAGTTTGCCCAAGAGTCCTGCTCTGGTTTTTCCCCTAATTGGATCTCATCCAGTTAATGTATGACCTCTTTTAGCCCTTGTAATATCTGTTCCATAATGAGCGGGAGGGAAGGAAAAAAAAACCGTTGAAACTCTATCACATAGTAAGTATAGCAAGATGAGGTGGTTAAATGTAATATGTAGCATTAGCAACCAGTGATGTGAAACACCCACTGTAAGCCTGCACTCCTGGGGTAGGGAAGGGGGCTTCCCTTACCTTTCCCATCCATGTAAGAAAATACATCTCAGGTTTTCACTATATGGAGGAAAGGAAAGGGTCATAAATTACAGATTAATATGTATTTCATAGTCTTTCCCCTTTTCCTCTGTTAATGGTTTATAGTGGAGACTGCGCAAGTATGGATTAATTTAAACTACTTGAAAATCTGGTTATGCATTTTATGAAATCAGGCATTTGTTTCTGTCGAGAAAACAATGTGTAGTGATGGGATCAGCTTTACAGGCAGGACTCCAACACTCCCGTGTAATTTTCATGCAGGACAAATTCAAATTAGCAAAACATCTTATAAAATAATAGAAAAAGAGATTGTCTGGATATTTTAAATTTCAGCTGGGCAAAAGGCACTTTGACAGTGATTCTGATGAGAGGTTGGGTTTGTGTTATTTTGCTTGTTTTGGCGTGCTTTCAGATTCTCACTCAGCTAGGCTTATCTTCAATCTGGAAAAGGCTGATGAGTATCATTAGAGGCAAACTGGAACTCACATTGCATTATGACAAATGTAAGGGTCTTTTTTCTTTTTTTACTTTAAAATTGATTCAGATTTGCATGATCAAAACTAATACGAGAAGGCACTAAGGTAACTTTCAAACATGACTCCAGGACCTCCAGGGAAAATTTAGAGAAAGTGGAAATGTTACCATACAGTTAAGAAGCACAATTGTACAGTTTTTTATGAAGGATAAAAAAAGAAAGGATTTTGGAAACTACAGACTTGCAAATTTGATGTGAATTCCTGATAGTAACCAAGAAAAAATGTCCATGAAAAAAAAAACACACTGGACTGATGACGAATCAGAGGAAGAATGAATGAAGCCTGAAAACAGGGTGAAATAGAAAAGATGGCCAGTAGGACACGGGGCAAGAGGAACTCTCCGCAGAAGAGGTCACGTGGGAGAAGACTTAGATTGTTGCTTGGTTCCTGAGGACAGAGCCTGGACGGCAGTGTATTGGCAGGAAAAAAAAAAAGTGATAGATTTACCAGTCATTGGAGCTCTTTGTAAATGTAATATACTGTTAAAGTAATGAGAACCCAGTCGCTGGGAGTTGAAGCAGAAGTTGGATAAATACACTTATGTTTTAAAATAATAACCTCCCCCCTCCCCCCAAAGTACTTCCTGCATTGTGTCCTCTCCTGGTGGCTCTGTGGGAAAGCATTTGCCTGCCAATGCAGGAGGCATGGGTTCGATCCCTGTTCTGGGAAGACCCCACATGCCCACACAGCAGCTAAGCCGTGAGCCACAACTCCCGAGCCTGTGCTCTAGTGCCTGGAGCCCACACAGGCTGGAGATGGAGCTCCAGGACGAGAAGGCACTTCAGGAAGAAGCCTTAGGGCTGCAGCTGGAGAGGAGCCCCGCCCGCTGCAGCTAGAGACCAGCGGGTGAGCAGTGAGCACCCAGGGCAGCCACAATAAATACAAACAAACAGATGAAATTACACCCACCCACCCCCGCCCCGAGATACTGCCTGCATTTTGTCAGGTGAGGGAGATGACTTCTAAAGTTATTCTTATTTGAACTCATGTCAGATTCTTCTACCTCAGCAAAATATTTCCTGTTATTCCATTTTCAACTATCTCTAAATTTTTCTTTACATTAATTTCATTTTGATGGTGAGATTTTTAATTTATTAAGTGTAGATTATGACTTAGCAGGTAAGGGATGAATCACTGGGTTTTTATATCTTCACAAATGATGCCTTCAGAAAAAAAAGGAATTTAATTTTGGGGGAGGGAGGCGCATTCATTTTCTGGTTTTGTCCCATGGCTAGTCATATAGAGATTCATATTACTTCACACAAACTAGGAATATAAGAATTGTTAATACTCAACTTTATTGACTTCTTTGAAAAACACCCCAAAAGTGTAAAGAATGTAAGACTTGAGATGCAATCCTTTTGAGAATATTTTTAGGGCTTGGGCTTGAAGCTGTTCTGCTGCTGCTGCTGCTAAGTCGCTTCAGTCGTGTCCGACTCTGTGCGACCCCAAAGACAGAAGCCCACTAGGCTCCTCTGTCCCTGGGATTCTCCAAGCAAGAGTACTGGAGTGGGTTGCCATTGCCTTCTCCGTGAAGCTGTTCTGGACGGTGTTAAATAGTCTCCAGAAAAAAAAAAAAAAAAAGGGTAAAACTCTTTATTTGGTCACAGGATCATAGGCTGCCTGACCACGTGGTTGGAATCTCAAAGGTAATTGCTTGTGGCTCCCTCGCCTCTGAGTTATCTGTACCAAGGAACACATTTTGAATGGTCTAAAGAGAAGTGCTACCTGCAGCTAGGAATCCTGCTGTGTGCAGCTGTCTCTGTCACTGGAGACCAGGTACCACCACGACCCCATCTTCTCTGGCCAGTAGTGGAGGAAAGGCTCTGCAATCAGATAAACGAATTAGTAGATCCCTGTCCTGGCAGAAGAGGATGCTACGGTAGATTGTGAGGAAAGCAGTGTGAGAAGGAGAAAAGTGAACCCAGGCTTAGAATCAGAGTCTAGGCCAATTCTGATGAGACTATCGAAAGAATTTTCCGATTTTTCCTGGGTGGGTCTCCAGGGAAAGAAAGCACAAAACTGCTTACTAGGCTTGTGCAGGTGCCTTTTTATGAAACCGAAGATTCCAGGAGCAAGACGCAGGTGTTGTTTTAGTGGGAGTTGGGGGAAGAAGATCAAATATAAACATGTGGATTTTTAGATGCTTGTGAGGCATTCATGAGGATCTGTCAAGTGAGATCCATGAGTCTGGCATGGAGAATTATCTTGGCTGCAGAAAACAAATTTAAAAATCTCTCTCTTTCTGTGGTATTTAAAGCTTTAGAAAAGTATATGATCAGCTGGTTGGGTTTAGAGAGAGAGAAAGGAAAGCTGACCCATAAAATGGTAGATGGACAAGGTTCACATACCTGCGACGTTCACATACCTTCTTTTTGAAGGGGTTTAATCAGAGACAAGGACACAAAATTTGGCCAAAATGTCAAGATAAGAGCTTAACCTCTTCCCCAGTCTCTTCTGAATGGACCCAGGAGAGCAAGTGAATTCCAAGCATGGCCAGACTGGACAGATTAAAGAGTTGACAAGACTAGGTTGGAATGAAATCCCACCCATGGAGTGGGCTTTGCAACCACGACACCGACTCAGTTGCAGGAGATGGGGATTTTAGTCTGGGAGGCACATTCACACACACATACCCTTCCACCATTCCCCATCCACACACACACAGGCCAGCACACCAGGGGCAGAGTTGTGTAGCAGAATCAGAAATGGGTTGTGATGGTGGAGCTTAGTAAGAAGCTGTTGGCTTCGATGACCCCAGGACAGCCACAGCTGACTAGGAGGAGTCAAGCCTTGAGTGACCCTCCCTTCCTGCTGAGAAGTCCTTGGTGCCCAGGAGTTCAGCACAAGGTCACTGTCACAGGTTCTGAATTCGATGACTAGACAAGGCTACCGTTCTCACTACAGAAGAAGTCACCTCGGCACGTGGATCGCAATGTCCACCAAAGTGGACATCATATCCCTGCATCCCTGGGACCCCTCCCCGCTCTGTGAACATGCTTGTTCCTCTTCTCATCCTCCACCCCGAAAGCCCTCGAGTTGATAACTTCATTGTCAGGCAGCTCATATCCTTCGCCCCACAAAACCACACCAAGAGTTTCGCTTCACACCTACAGTAAAACCCACAACCTCAAGGGCTCCTAACATTCAGGTGCCTGGCCCACCATCCCCCTTCATGGTATCCACACCACCTCCCCTAACCTTGGGGACAACTGCCCCGTCCTACGCTTAGCTGCTCTAACGTCTCCCTTTGGGCTTTTGCTTACTCAGTTCCCTTTACACTGATTGCACTTGAGCCTAGCCTTAAGGCAAGGCGTGTCCTTCCCTCGGGTTTCAGCATAAGTGTCTCTTTCTCAGTGGGGTCTTACTGAACTTCCTACTTAAAATAGTCCCCCTCTTTTAATTCCTCAGCTCACTTTGCGCTTTGCAGCAGTCTATGCACTACTACATATTGACTTCCTAAATATGCTAAATATCTCCCTTATCATTAGACTAAGAACCCCATTAAGGGCAGGAATTATGGAGTTTCTATTCACCATTATATTCTCAGTGTTTGGCATATGGGATATTAACATTAAGTAATAGCTACCAAAAGAATAAATAAATACACGAAGAAGTGAATGAGTGAATTAATCAACAAACAGAGGAAAAAACTTTATTGTTAACATCTGGATTTTTAGGGCATGAACACAAGCCATAGGCAACAATAGTAGGGTTCAGGCAATCAACTTTTTTTCTGTGGTGTGTGAAACTACAAAATGTTGTTAATAGTCCCACTTCAGTAAGTAAAGTGTCATGACAACATCTGTTTCTGAATTTTGATGTTTTTGAGACTTGATTTAGAATTTTTTTGTATTGTTCTAAATTTTAAACTACAGTTATGATAGCTAATGCATTTATATTTTAATTGATCTAGAAATTTACTTTTATTTTCAACACATTATGTCCAACCAATAATTCATATGTTTACTCTAGACTAAATGTGATTCTAATTTAACAACTTACTAAATTTCCCTACTCCTTTCAGAATTGAGAAAACTTAATTGTTCTCTTTCTTCTAGCAAATTACTTGTGAATTCCAACTTTAGTCTGAGTTTATTATTAAGAAGCAAGAACAGATACGTTTGGACAGTAGATTCTGCACCGTTTCCAGTTTTTAAAACTAGTTTTCATATTAAATTTATATGAAGGACCAAGAGAAGCAAGTGAGGGATGGGGCCAGTGTTTTGCTCTAGGGCTGATAATATTTGTAGGAATGGTTGTTATAAAGCCTGCTAAAATCTGTGGTCTGAGGAACAAAAAAGAAAATGTCAACCACTTTTTGGTTCAAAATAAATTTTCTTTGAAGTCACAAGTCATCTTGATTTTGTGCATGCTAAGTTATGTCTAATATATAACAAGGACTTTAAATGATGTTAAATAATGGATAAGAGTCTTATCATTTCAAAACTCAAACAACGATGTAGGCAGTCTTCACTTGTGCATATAGCCCCAATATGCACGGATCTCAGTAAGTATGGTTTAGTTATGTAACACTCGTCCCCAAATGACATGGCTCAAATTTCAGTTACCAGGGTGTATTAACTGTGAATAATGGCACAGAGTCACATTCTGCAGCCAGCTTTTCAGTTCATAAACCACTTTCTAAATAACAGATGCAAATCATGTTCACAAGTGCCCAGCAATGTGTTGGCATCTGGTCACCATGCATCCGTCTCTGATATTATTTGTCCACACACAGACAGGAGAGTGTGTAGCTGTGTTTCTTCCTTGCCTCTTAGGGATAAATACATGTGATGTTTGACAAAGCAAATCATCAAAAGAGAGACTTAGACAGACAGCAAAAGGTGACATTTCATTAAAAAAAAAAGCAGTAAGTTCACACTGGCAGTGAAATTTGCACAGATGGAAGTGTGGATGAGTACTACAGAAGTGTGGGGTGGGTACCACTGTGCATCCAGAGGGGCTTAGTAAGGGTGAACTTACCAACACGAGTGAAAAGGATGTGAAGATGATGATAAAGGTGAAGATTTCCTACAGGAAGAAGCACCAGCAAAGAATTCATATTCAAGGGATTCTCGGAGATAGTTCATGACTTTGAAAATGTCAAGGGTAAAATGTCGGAAGGTGAACCAAACTTAGGAATATGAAGACTCATTAAGACATAGAAAAGATATTCTGTGTCTTACATGTATGCTACAGTATGGTCCGCGATGAAGGCAAGCACTGTTCAAACTACTGCTGCAGATGGTTTACAATGAAATGGGTGCGTGCTCAGTCGTATCCAGCTCTTCGCATGGACTGTAGCCCGCCAGACTCCTCTGTCCATGGAATTCTCCAGGCAAGAACACTGGAGTGGGTGGCCATTTCCTGCTCCAGGGGATCTTCCCGATCTAGGGTTCGAATCCAAGTCTTCTGCATCTACCACATTGGCAGGTGGATTCTTTTACCACTCCTAGTCTTTTAAATTACAGTGCTATAAATACATATTGGGGAAGGCAATGGCACCCCACCCCAGTACTTTTGCCTGGAAAATCCCATGGACGGAGGAGCCTGGTAGGCTCCAGTCCATGGGGTCGCTAAGAGTCGGACACGACTGAGCGAATTCACTTTGACTTTTCACTTTCATGCATTGGAGAAGGAAATGGCAACCCACTCCAGTGTTCTTGCCTGGAGAATCCCAGGGACAGGGGAGCCTGGTGGGCTTCCGTCTATGGGGTCGAACAGAGTCAGACACGACTGAAGCGACTTAGCAGCAGCAGCATAAATACATATTAATGGCACGGTTTTCATTTCCCATACATTTATAACTAATAAGAAGAGGTGTTAATGTTTTAGAGAAAAACTTTGAAAATGATAGGAAAAATCATGATTTTCCCATTGATTATTAGATCACTTTGTACAATTTCTGTTTGTGCAACTTATCCACAGTCCGATACTCTTGTGGAAAACAGGGAATGCCTGCATTAATTTCTTTACTGCATGTGAGTGATCAAGAATCAAGTTCAGTATATTTTATCAAGTAACAGGTACTGGGTGGTTTCTAAATGATCGCTAATCACACTTACACAATAAAGACTCCCCAGTTTTGATATGGTTTGGAATTTACAGAAGGCCTAAAATTAAGACAATTACTAATAAAAACCTTTTAATATGAACAATAACTGATCCACATTTCAGAACTAACAAAGTCCATGGAGTCTGATCACATATAATTAGAAAATATGTCACATTGCAATGCTGAAAAAAAAAGAAAACTAATTTAGGAAGCATAATTGAAGCTTTGAAAGACATATGTAGAAGTTATAATTTATTATTTTGAAAAAAAAAAAAAAAAAAGATTCATTCACATTTTTGCCTGTACCAAGAAAGAGTTCATAATTTTGGGGGAAAAGTTATAAAATATTACCAAATCTCCCGAGGTCATAAATAAATTAATTGTGCAAGGATTTGTTCCAATTATAGAAGCAAAAGGATAAACTAATAGTACATTTCAGGGTTAAAGAAGTACAGCGATGGCTTATTTTAGCCTTTATATTGGCCTAATGTGCTAAGTTGCCTCAGTCATGTCTGACTCTTTGGGACCCCATGGACTGTAGCCCACCAGGCTCCTCTGTCCATGGGATTTTCCAGGCAAGAATACTGGAGTGGGTTGCCGTGTCCTCCTCCAAGGGATCTTCCTGACCCAGGGATGGAACCTGCGTCTCTCATGTCTGCTGCACTGGCAGATGGGTTCTTTACCACTAGCACCACTTGGAAAAGCAGTGCCAAGGCTGGAAACGAAAGGGAGCTAAGATGGTCTAAGAGACTATGATGGACAGTTTGAACAGAATTAGAAGAACCAGTGAGGTCTGCTGAAGCAGCCAGAGATTAAGATTAATCTTGGTGTTAAGAGATGACTCTGTGTTAACAGCCCAGTGAAGGGACAAGGCATACCGCCCCAAAGCCTTGGTCCTGGAAGACCAGAAACACAGCCTAATGCAGAATGAAAGACATTCAGACCTGATTCTCCTCACAATCTTGCACTGGTGGACTCCATGGGCTAAAACCCACTTCGCTCTCTAAGCCAGCCAAGAGAAGCCATGATGAACCCATGATGAAGTCAGTACTCCAAGGCCCTGAGCAGGTCAGAAAAAAAAGTTTAGCTCCAGGGCTGTCAAATGGAATAACCAGCAGAACAACGTCCATCATAATCAGACCTTACAACACCCTCTCATGCTGCTAAATCCTGCTTCAGGAGAAGATTAAAGAGCATCTGAGGATTTGAAAGAAAGCAGACCCCAGTTCAACTCCTGGGTCAGGAAGGTCCGCTGGAGAAGTGACAGGGGCTACCCACTCCAGTGTTCTTGGGCTTCCCTTTTGGCTCAGCTGGTAAAAAATCCGCTGGCAATGCAGAAGACCTGGGTTCGATCCCTGGGTTGGGAAGATCCCCTAGAGAAGGGAAAGGCTACCCACTCCAGTATTCTGGCCTGGAGAATTCCATGGACTGTATAGCCCATGGGGTCATAAAGAGTTGGACATGGCGGTGTGACTTTCAGGGGCATTTAGTAAACTCTACTTGAATTCTGGAGAAAAAGTGTTGCAGTCTTAAGGAGATGTGATCTGCACTTTGCTACTTAATTTTGTTTAATCTGCATTTCCCCACTTCATTTATGTTATTGGTTTTCTATATGCAATTTTTAAAAATTTAAGTTGCCATGCTGCATTTTCATTTTTTATTCCGTTCAACAAATTGTCTTTCATTTTCTCTTCTTAGCCTCACAGCATGCCGGATCTTAGTTCCCTGACCAGGGGTCAAAGCCCTGCCATCACCTCCACCCCCACCCCCCGCCCTTCACCTGTAGTGGGGCCTCCCCACAATGGAAGCATCAAACACTGGACCAGCAGGCAAGTCCCCAAAGCATTGTTTTATAGGCCTTCATTTTAAGACACTCATAGGCATCAATTTGGGATGTTCAAAGATACACACAAAAAAATTGAAATATAATGGCATTAGAGAGAGGAGTGGTACCTTGCTGTCAGCCCATGAAGAGGTGGCCAGGGGACGCTGTTTGTTCTGTGCAGTTATTACAGGTGAGCGGGCATCACATCCTGGAGAGCCGGGGCAACCTGTTCAGATGTAGGGAAGCAGGAGGCCCCACGGGGCTTTCTTAAATCAGCAAGCGTGTCAAAACCCCAGAGCACAGGGGAAGAAGGCACTGTGATACAGATTTGGAGAAGGACACATACCCTTCTGCAAAAGGTGCTGCCTTTTACGTCTTGAAAGAAATGTTGGATTTTATATTTTCAGAGGGAAAAAAAAAATGGAGAAACACTGAAGAGTGAGAAGTAAGGGAGAACTAGCTCCTTTGAAAGCTTGCTCTGCAGGTTGGATACATTCTGCCTTCTGAGCAAGAAAATTTTGGGGCCACTTAATTCAGGATTAAATTGCTGTTACTCTAGGGGTGGGAACCTGAAAAAAATATAAAGCCTTCAAATGGTGATTATGTTGTTTCTGTGATGATAAATAATGGCTCCTAAAGTGCTTTACAATGACCGGGTCAAAGATTTAATTAAAAACTATAAGGAGGGAGCTTCACACGTTGCACCAGACCTTATATTTGCCAATGGCCACAGCATCAGTCTTGAGGTGTCAAGACAGAGCTTGTGCAACAGGGTGGACAAGCATAGTTGCCATTTGCAGCTACATATTTGTGTGAGTCTGGGGCTTTTGACACATCCGGACTCTAAGGAAGGGAAGAAAAATCGTGTGGATACTAGACCTGATATGCAACGCCGGATCTCTGGCTCTCCTTGAAGAGGACATGCAAGAGTTTGCTGATTTATATACAGGCAATTCTCTGGGCAATACACATGAGAATGAATTCTGAGGTAATAGAAGGGGGAAGGCAGAGATAATTTTATGTAAGGCTGAATTTATCAGCTTTGGTGCCCTCAGCAGGAAATCTAGACACAATGGAGAGTACAAGCAGCTGTGAGGAGTTCAAATTCCTTGCTCCTTTGTTTGGGCTCAGAAGTAGCGCACACTCAGTGCAGTTGCCACATGGGACACTTATTGATAAATGTTGACATTATAAGCTTTTAATACTGTGTATGCTGCTGCTGCTGCTGCTAAGTCGGTCCAGTCGTGTCTGACTCTGTGCGACCCCATAGACGGCAGCTCACCAGGCTCCCCAGTCCCTGGGAATCTCCATGCAAGAGCACTGGAGTGGGTTACCATTTCCTTCTCCAATGCATGAAAGTGAAAAGTGAAAGTGAAGTCGTGTCCAACTCTTAGCGACCCCATGGACTGCAGCCTACCAGACTCCTCCGTCCAAGGCAAGAGTACTGGAGTGGGGTGCCATTGCCTTCTCCGTACTATGTATAAATAGATAACTAACGAGAACCTATCCTACAGCCCAGGGAACTCTACTCTGTGCTTGGAGGTGACCTAAAGGAAAAGAAATCCCCCCAAAAAGGGATACATGTATATACATATAGCTGATCCACTTTGCTGTACAGCAGAAAGGACCACAGCCTTGTTAAGGAACTATGCTCCAGTAAAGATTAATTCAGAAGTAAAATGCAGAAGAGACTCCATAGACTTTGGGGACTCTGCCCTCTTCAAAGAACTACATACCCTTCCCTCCCCTGGACTTCATGTCTTTTAATGGTGAGGGTGTACTGTTATCTTGTGAAAATTTCCTAGAGGCCAAGGATGCTGATGGTAGATGCTGTGGCTGATTTCATCGAGAGTGAGAGGCATTGCTCCTGCGGGCAGCATGGTGAAACCTTCTCTTGGGTGGGAGAGGTGACCAGGAGAGGCAGCAGGAGGGTCTGATTGGCAAAGAGCCATTGATTAGAGCATCCCAGGTGGGGCTAGTCGTAAAGAACCCACCTGCCAATGAAGGAGACGTAGGAGACACAGGTTTGACCCCTGGGTTGGAAAGATTCCCGGGAGGAGGGCATGGCAACCCACTCTAGTTTTCTTGCCTGGAGCATCCCCTGGACCGTGAAGCCCGGCGGGCTACAGTCCATAGGGTCGCAAAGAGTTGGAGCGACTCAGAGCAGCACAAACGTTCCCATCTACATAAATGAAATGCAGATGTTCCACTTATTTTTAAGTGAAGTACAGAACAGAAACGATTTGGGCTTTACATCAAGGCAGCTTCAGGTACTTCTGATTCTCGAGTATCTGACCCTCATCTCTATGGCTGTCTGCTTCTGTGGGCGAAGTTGCTGGGACAGGACCGCTGTCCATGGAAGTAAGGTCCGTCCCTAGGGGAGGATGCAGCAGCCTCCGGGCAGTTGGCTGAAGCTGATTCAAGGGGGTGGCTGTGAAGGGAAGATGCTAAGAATAGGGTGTAGACAGGATGGAGACAGCCTTGTTTATGGGCTATTCTTTAAAAAGATGATAGCTCCTGGCCCTGTTCAGGTTCCTATAGATAAAGAGATGGCCTGGGGAAAAGAGGAAATAATGGTGTACTATCTCTGCAAAACAGCTGGTGAGGCTGGCATGCTCTAGGACTTGACTTTGGATATAAGGAGAAGGAATGTTTCCTTTAAGACAGGAGGAAAGGATCCCACCAGGCTCCTCTGTCCATGAAATTCTCCAGGCAAGAATACTGGAGTGGGTAGCCAATCTTTCTCCAGGGGGTCTTCCCAACCCAGGGATCAAACCCAGGCCTCCTACATCGCAGGCAGATTCTTTACCATCTGAGCCACCAGGGAAGCCTTGAGAGTAGATACAAATATATGTAAACGTATACAGGTAGCATTAGGGATGCTGGCTGCTAAGTCGCTTCAGCTGTGTCCAACTCTGTGTGACCCCAGAGACAGCAGCCCACAAGGCTCCCCCGTCCCTGGGATACTCCAGGCAAGAACACTGGAGTGGGTTGCCATTTCCTTCTCCGATGCATGAAAGTGAAAAGTGAAAGTGAAGTCACTCAGTTGTGTCCGACTCTGCGACCGCATGGACTGCAGCCTACCAGGCTCCTCCGTCCATGGGACTTTCCAGGCGAGAGTACTGGAGTGGGGTGCCATCGCCATCTCCAAGGGATGCTGGAGCAATGCCATTTCAGGCTGTCTCACTGCCCTCTCCTCTTTCTCAAATCCTCCTGACCGCATTCAAGGTTGCCTAAAATTCTGGTTTTTCATCTGATGCAGTGACTTCATTTCTCCAGGTTTGAAATGCATTTTTTTCCTTTATCAGTCATGTTTATCTTAGTTTGAATATTTATTAGAAATACTCCTACTGGAAGTTTTGAATGTGACTTGTTTAGCGAATGACCATCAGAACCACATGTAGTTGTCCACAATTTATTTCCAGAATACCTGGAAGGTTTTACTCTCGGGAAGTTGGGATTGGCATAAAGACGGATGAAGGCCATCAACTCAGACCAAGCGATGTCTTTTTCAGCTGACCGGTGTTCTCCCGAGTGCCTGCCTTATATTGGCTCTCAATGAATATTTGTTCCACTATCGAGACAGGAAACGCTGCTTGACAGTTTTATGAGGTAGACAAGGAGGCTGTGAAAGGTGATATATGCAAAAAGTGTGGAGTCAAGTGTGTAGTAAAAATAAATATGTTCAAACCAAAGGGCAAACGTGTGGTACAAATAAAGAGTGAAAAAGGAAGAAAAAGATTGAAACCGCAAAGACAATTTCTGTTTTACCTGTAATTCTCGGCAATAATATCTAAGAACTTTAACAAGAGCTCCATCCATTCTCTACCTCTCAATCTACAGATTCCAAATGGAGCTGGGGGCCCAGGCACCTTTGTCACAGGCTATGACTGGTCCCCGAGTTTCCACTTGGATCCCCACCATTGATTCAGGCTGCTCCAGTCAGGACACACGAGCTGTTGTTCACTTGCTATGACACATCTACCTCTTTGTGACCCCATGGTCTGCAGCAGGCCAGGCTTTCCTGTCCTTCACCATCTCCCTGAGTTTACCCAAACTCATGTCCATTAAGTCGGTGATGCCATCTAACATTCTCATCTTCTGCCACCCCCTTCTCCTCCTGCCTTCAATCTTTCCCAGCATCGGGGTCTTTTCTAATGAGCCGGCTCTTCTCATCAGGTGGTCAAAGTGTTGGGGCTTCAGCTTCAGCATCAGTCCTTCCCATGAGTATTCAGGGTTTATATCCTTTAGGATGGACAGGTTTAATCTCCATGCAATCTAAGAGACTCTCGAGAGTCTTCTCCAGCATCACAATTTCAAAACATCAATTCTTGGTGCTCAGCCTTCTTTATGGTCCAACTTTCACATCCATACATGACTACAAGATTTCTAGGCAAATCCAGCCAACATTTGACTACTTCATTGATCATCCATCTTCCATTTTAATCATAAGAATCTGAAAGTAAATCCGAATCACCTATTCCTAAAAAGATGAGAACTTCAAAGGTTCACAGAAAACAGGATGGAATGATGGGGGAAAAGCTGCAAATTAGGAAAATGACTCCGCAGGATGAATCCCATGGGTCAAAAAACTGGATCTTTTTCATAAAACTCTTGTGGTGTAGTTTTTCTTACTCTATCTCATCACTTCCTTTGATAAAATGGTATGTAATTTGCCCAGTCCTGACCTTTGGTAAATAGACCGACAGTATAGCATGAATTCATTGGTAAATTTTAAATTATGAGAAAATTGGCAAAATCATGTATTTTAGAAAATGGACTATTTCTGCTTTCATGTAAGCTCAATGAAGGCAAAGCATGTGTCTGTCTTATTCACAGATATGGTCTCAGCGTCTAGCATAGCACCCGACTCAAGACAAATTGTCAATAAGTATTTGATGAATCAATGAATGAGCCGTATTTCATAAAATATAATCAGTAAACATCGTTAGCAAGCAACTGTGCCAAGTACTAAAAGGAATGGGAAACTGAGTCTCCCATCTCCTCGATGGTGTACTAGGAAGAACATAACAATTATGGAGCTGGGAGATGAAGAAGGAGACCCTGGGACTGGGCAAGTCTCTTAGCCTACTTGAGACTCAGCTCCTTTATCTGTGAAATGGGGACCAGTAGGCCTAGTCCCACTGACATCCCACGAATGTCATCCCACGAATGTGGGAATGATGACATCCCACATCATCGTTTGATGATGTGACTTCTGAGATTTTTCCTCTAGAGCATCTGTGGTGGATTGAATTGTATATTGGCCAACCCAATATCTTCCCAAGTTTTAACTCCTTCTTCTCCTTACAAGAGCATCACACATCCCTTCCCCAATATACTCTTGGTGACTTGTATTGGCCAAGAAGTGGGAGTGGGCTGCAATTCCGCTCCTGGTGCACAGGCATTTAGCAGGAGAGGCTTCTAGAAGCAGCAGCACATTTCTGCCCTAGCTCCTGTCCTCTGCTGCTGCTGCTACTAAGTCGCTTCAGTCATGTCTGACTCTGTGCAACCCCATATACAGCAGCCCACCAGGCTCCCCCGTCCCTGGGATTCTCAAGGCAAGAACACTGGAGTGGGTTGCCATTTCCTTCTCCAATGCATGAAAGTGAAGAGTGAAAGTGAAGTCACTCAATCGTGTCTGACTCTTTATGACCCCATGGACTGCAGCCTACCAGGCTCCTCAGTCCATGGGATTTTCCAGGCAAAAGTACTGGAGTAGGGTGCCATTGCCTTCTGTCCTCTACCATCCTCCAAAATGCTATTCCAACAGCCTGATTCCTGGAATAAAAAGCACGGAGAGCAGACTTCATTCACAGAAGCGAAGATGCAGAGCCTCCCGGCAGCCCCTGGTATCTGCTGTGACAATGAATAGTTACTGTGGCAAAGCTCTGCATTTTTAGCTCATTTGCCATGCAGAATGAGCTCCTGAAATCTGGCTAATGGGGCCGCTCAACCTCAAAGGCCAGGAAACATGTGCCCCTCCAGGACAGAACTTTAACCAGAGGACCTGCAGCCCAGAAGTCCTATAAAGTCTTGTGCTCTCAAGCAGATATTAATTTCATATGTAAGTCCACAGCATTTTGGAGAAGGAAACAACAACCCACTCCCGTATTCTTGCTTGGGGAATCCCATGGAGGGAGAAGCCTGTAGGGCTACAGTCCCCAGGGTCGCAGAGTCGAACTCGACTGAGCGACTAAAGCTTTAATACACAACTGTATTTGTTTCTGTTTAGTATCAACAGTGTTTCAAAATGAGAGTAACATCATGGGCTTCCCTGGTGGCTCAGATGGTGAAGAATCTGCCTGCAGCGCAGGAGACCCAGGCTCAATCTCTGGGTCCAGAAGATCCCCTGGAGCAGGATATGGCATCCCATGCCAGTATCCTTGCCTGGAGAATTCCAGAGACAGAGGACCATGGTGAGCTATAGTCTCTGGGGTCCCAAAGAGCTGGACATGACTGAGTGACTAACACTTTCACTTTCCAAATACGTGTGCAGGTGGAACATCACAGCTCTTGTGAAATTCACAACTCAGTGAGACGGTGTTGTGCAGAGGGTTCTTTTCCCCCTAAAATAGAATATATTTGTCCTTACAACATTTTTAAATGTACAACTTAAACATTTTGAAATAGAAAACTTAGGAAATAGCTTGATTTTAAAACCATGCATATAGCAAAAACAACTTGCATACATAAGCAGGGCTGGCAGGCAGGTGTGTGTATAATGCATGCTTACAGGGACGCACGTTAGTGTAAATTGTTCAGTAGAGATCTTTTTTTTTTATTCTTAGGATTTGTCATTGTACTGTCTCCGCAGGAAAGCAGAATTACAACAGTTTTTCATAGAAGTGAACTATTTTCAGTGAAAAAATGGGCAGTGGGTATTTCGAGCTTGAGTCAGCCATGCCTGTGTGGAAGCCCACTTCTGCTTTGAAAATGGGCAGTCATTTCTTTCCTTTTTATTCTGGTTTAACAGTTTCACTGAGGGACAGTTGACACACAATAACTGCACACGTTGAAGTGTACAACTGCAGGTTTTCTCATGTAACTGTTGTTGTTGCTCGGTCTCCCAGTCATGTCCGGCTCTTTGCAACCCCATGGACTGCAGCATGCCAGGCCTCCCTGTCCTTCATCATCTCCCAGAATTTGCCCAAGTTCATGTCCATTGCATTGGTGATGCCATCCAGCCATCTCACTGTCTGACGCCTTTTTCCCTTTCTGCCCTCAATCTTTTGCAGCATCAGGCACTTTTCCAATGAGTCGTCTGTGTCTCATGTATACACACTCATTAAACCACAACCGAAGTAAGATAATAAACATCCTCTTCCCCCCAGGTATTCTCAAGCCCCTTTAATATCTTCCTTTAGGGACTTTTCTGGGTGCCCCTGGGACTCAGACAGTAAAGAATCTGCCTTCAATGCAGGAGACCTGGGTTCAATCCCTGGGCCGGGAAGATCTTTCCATCTACCTTCCCCATCTTCAGGCAATCACCAATTGGCTTTCTATCATTAAGAGTGTATTGCTAATTTCTAGAATTTTATAGTATATGAGATCATAGTGTGTGTATTACTGTTTGGTTTGGGTTTTGTCTTTCAGCAAAGTGATTTTAGGATTGACTCCTGTTTCTGAGTGTATAACTAGTTTGTGTCTTTTTTATTGCTGTGTAGTTTTCTCTGTTAAAGGGAAGCATTTTTACACAATTTTAAAGGTTACTTTCCATTTACAGTTATTATAGGATATTAGCAATATTCCCTGAGGTCCATGTACATCCCTGAGCCGGTCTTACAAACAGGGGTTTTCAGGGAGGGCCTGAGACCCTGCAGGGAGACACTGAGTGTGAATTGAAGCCAGCAAAGCTGACCTGCAGAGGCAAGACTTGGGTTGGAGTATTCATTTTGGAATCAAAATAGGGAAATGTTACTTAAGGCAATACGGGACTACTCTGGCAGTCCAGTGGTTAGACTTTCCCCTTTCAATACAGAGGCTACAGGCTTGATCCCTGGTTGAGGAGCTATGATCTCACATTCCTTGTGGCAAATAAAAAAAAAAGAAGAAGAAGCAATATTGTAACAAATTCAATAAAGACTTTAAAAATGGTCCACATCAAAAAATATGCAAATAGATAAAAGTAAAGCAAGAGGACCGGATGATGTAACTTGGGGGAAGAGTGTAGAGATTAAAGAAACCTGGTAACAAGACAGTAGCAGCATCTGTAGTTAAAACAAATGAAAACTTACTTCTATTCTGTAACTGATGTCTTACAGAAAAAAATCTTAAAGTAAGTTATCAGGCTCTTATATCAACTCCAGCTTGTTTGAATAGCATAATAATATAGGCAAGCAAGCATTCTTCAAATCATATATAGTGATTTGAAAACTATTAGCTACTTTCAGCGGAGAAGGCAATGGCACCCCACTCCAGTACTCTTGCCTGGAAAAATCCCATGGATGGAGGAGCATGGTGGGCTGCAGTCCATGGGGTGGAAGAGTCGGACACGACTGAGCAACTTCACTTTCACTTTTCACTTTCATGCATTGGAGAAGGAAATGGCAACCCACTCCAGTGTTCTTGCTTGGAGGATCCCAGGGACTCGGGAGCCTGGTGGGCTGCTGTCTCTGGGGTCGCACAGAGTCAGACACGACTGAAGCGACTTAGCAGCAGCAGCAGCTACTTTCAGAGACTACTTCACAGAAGTAGTTTTCTACTTCTGTGGGTTTTCCAGGTGGCTCAGTGGCCAAGAATCTGCCTGGGAATGCAGGGTACACAGGAGACGTGGGTTCTATCCCTGGGTCAGGAAGATCCCCTGGAGGAGAACATGGCAACCCATTCCAGGATTCTTGCCTGGAGAATCCTGTGGACAGAGGAGCCTGGCAGGCTACAGTCTATGGGGTCACAAAGAGTTGGACACAACTCAGCGACTGAGCATGCAGAGAAATGATATCATTCATCATCTGCTAGGATCTTTGATGGATGTGGTTAATTAGTATCCAGTCTCCTGTGTATCTGCCTCTTGTGCAGAATTCAAAAAGTTAAAATATAACACTCCCTGGTTCCGCTTACAAGCAAGATCCTCAATGAAAATTAGGTTCCTCCCCTTAATGCGTCAAGAGGCTTAAGTCAGTTTTCGGATGGCCTTGGCTGTTTGCTGCTGGCAAGCCGAGGAGGTGCCAGCTCAGCTCTCAGGATGCTGAGGGACATGACGGTGCTCGGTGTGGGCCAGTCAGGACCTAGTGTCTGGGTCCTTGGGTGGTAATGGGATTTTAGCAGCAATGTTCAGACAGCGTCAGGGTCTGAGCAGTTGTGGTGGGGGTGGCCTGTTTCTGGCCTCCTAATGCCACGTCACGGCCAAGTCCACATCTCCTCAGACTCGGTGGCTATATTCACAGCCTCCCGATCCCCTCCTTGCTGACTGTTAGAAGTAGCTCCCCTGATAAACCAGTGTCTGCCAGTCATTCCCAGAAGACCACCATGGAACCCAATACTCCAGGAACACTTGCAACAGGTTTGAAAGAGGCGTCTTTCTAAATCACTGTCTGTACAAAAATAACTGAAAGTATGTCTATTTCCTTCACTGAAATGGGATTCACGTTCCAATTCACACACTCACTGTCATAAAAAAGCAAGCTTATAGCTACTAAAGGGGAAAGGTGAGAAAAGGGATATACTAGAAGCTTGGGAGGGACAGATACACACTTCCATATATAAAACTGATAAGCAGTAAGGTCCTGCTGTGCAGCCCAAGGAACTGTACTCAATATCGTGTAATAACTTATACAGAAAAAGAATCTGAAATATATATATATATATATGTGTGTGTGTGTGTGTGTGTGTGTGTGTGTGAATCACTTTGCTGAACCCTTGAAACTGACACAGCATTGCAGATCAACTATACTTCAATAAACAGAAATTTTAAAAAGCCTGGGGATAAGCAGGGTATCAACTGGAATTAAATTATAAAACCATTGATGGAGGAGATTCTTGAATTCAATTTTTTATCATTTAATTTAGTGTAACACATTGACTTATTATGGGCTTACATTGAGAAATATAGCCAAACTTAGTAGCCAGAGCCCAATTCCACAGTTTACGAGATAATGCCTAGGTAAAAATAAGTGACTTGCAGTCATGATTAACATTTCACAGGACTGTGCGTAATGCCCTCATTCATTACACCCAAATTGAAGTAATTTATTTGTAAAAGCACTTTATTAGCAGCAAAAGGAAAAGAAGATTCATCTACGTAGCTAACACATAATAAAATTGTCAGGATCATTCTATTAAGAGAAACAAGCTACCTTCTTAAAGACACAAATAGATCCCTTTTACGATTAAAATATTTGATATAATTGTGATTTATGGCATCTCAATTGGACAACCTAGGAATGTAAAATGTACTCTCTTTCAGACTATGTCATAAATATTCAGAATGTTCTCAGCTCATATCCATTATCTTTTATTGCTATATTTCAGAAAATATTGAAAGAGGAGAAATTTTTGGCCATCAAAAGTGAAGCTTAGCATTTTCTTATGTGAGAATTAAGTAGAGAAGATACTTTCCAGACCCAGCACAGCGCTGGGCAGATATCAGGTAAATGAATAATGACTGAAGAGGGTCTAAACGGGTCTAAAATGTGCATTTTGGAAAATCACAATAGATGAGGCTAGCCTCAAAGATTTACATACAATGGACGGAGGAGCCTGGTAGGCTCCAGTCCATGGGGTCGCTAAGAGTCGGACACGACTGAGCGACTTCACTTTCACTTTTCACTTTCATGGGTTGGAGAAGGAAATGGCAACCCACTCCAGTGTTCTTGCCTGGAGAATCCCAGGAACAGGGGAGCCTGGTGAGCTTCCGTCTATGGGGTCGCACAGAGTCGGACACGACTGAGGCGACTTAGCAGCAGCAGCAGCATTAAGCAGATGTCATGATTGAAAGGACCTAAATGAGCTCTGAGACTGGTTAAAAGGGCTTGGGTTCTCACACACGTCCTTTATGTGATGTATTTGATGTGTTACATTTGCAAATCATGAAAAATCTTCAGGCTTGAGTTGCCCCATCTGTAAAACAGGGGTAACGGGATGGTGATAGCAAGGAGTGCATGACAGGACTCATAGCTCAAGAAACAGCAGCTATGAGTATTGCGTGGGCATTTTATTAAACTCAGAAGACCTAAGTGTTGCCTTTGCTTCTTTAAATAATAAAGCAAAATGTTGCTTTTTTCCTGGAAAGCTCCTTAGGTATCTCTGGCTCTGCCCTGTGACTCCGCTTCCTCTTTGCACTTCCTTCACCCCCAGTGCTTCTTGGAAAGAAGATTAAATGCAGGACTACTTCAACCTGTTTCTGCAGTTTAATTCTCCAGCATATGGGTTCTTCCTACTGCTGGAAGGAGAAGTATGAATACGTAAAGCCGATCATACGTCCACACGCATGAATGGAATCTAGAAAGAGAAGTATGAATACGTAAAGGGCATGAATGGAATCTAGAAAGACGGTGCGGATAAGCCTGTCTGCAGGGCAGGAATGGAGACTGACGCAGAGGCAGAGAACGGAGGAGCGGACACAGGGAGGGAGAAAGGGGAGGGTGAGAGGAGTCGGAGTAGGATTGGCACACACGTACAACACCCTGAGTAAAGTAGAGAGCTAGTGGGGACCTGCAGCATAGCGCAGGAAACCTCGGCTCGGTGCTTTGGCTCGGTGCTCCGTGATACCCTAGAGGGATGGGGACTGGGGGCAAGGAGACTCAAGAGGGAGGGGATATCTGTGTACACAGAGCTGACTCGCATTGTGGTACGGCAGAAGCTAATACAGCAGTGCAAGGCAATCATTCTCCAGTAAAAATAGCTGGAACTAATAAATAAATAAATAAATAAATAAAAATATATATATAACCAGAACTAATACAAAATAAAACACAAAGCCGTTTTTGCTTTTAATTCAACCTTAAGAGAGTATGTTGTTTTTCACACTTAAAAATATGTTAATGAAGGTTAAACGCGTGTACATGTAAATATCCATTCCAAATGTGTCCGTCCACACATTCCTTTGTGTACATTTTCCATGCAAGCGGATGAGTCATCAGAGGGCACGTGGGGCATCCATGCCCACCAGGGACAAAGAGAGGGGACAGAGTGTGGCAGCTGTGGAGTGGGGAGCAGAGCCGGACAGGAGGAGAAGACAGAGCAGCTGGAGACCCACTCTCCATTTCAAACCTGCAGGTGGATCCGTAAGACACTGTAAAATTGAAGGCGTTTCTTAATTTATTGATTCTGAAGTTCACTCAGAGATTACAGGAGATTCTGAAAGAAAGTGTCTATTTGCCATCATATCACCCAGTGAATGTCAAGGCGATGATAGAAGAAGCAAACATTGTTTAGCGCTGGGAGTGCAACTCAGAAGATCTCATTAAATAGAAATATCTAGTGTGTGGAAGGCACAGTAGATTAAACTTAATGTACTCATATTTATTTTCAAAAGGCATTTATTAAAAATTGATTACACATGCAGCTGACTTCTGCCAGTTCTCACAGCAACACATTCCAAGGACATCAGGGTTTTTCCCGAACCTGAATTTTAAAAAACCACTAACTTTAAGAAATTTTGCTCATAGCATAATCACAGGTGGCACAAGACACAGCAACCAGTGAAAAGAAGAAATAAAATTCAAACAGGACTCGTGGTGCTACATGGTATTTTAAATGGACTATTAAAAAGCAATAAGGAACCAAGTATATATATATTCTTGATACATAAGAAATTTGGATGAAGTGAAAGCAGCAACTGAATTGATCATTGCTTTGTACTATTGTGCCTTGGTTGTCTATAAAGAGCTTTATTACTATACAGATATATGATAAAATTTGGAATGATAGTCCCACTAAGCAGTGTAGTGAATAATTAGTAAACTCAGGAGTACAAAGTGACTTACACTTTTGCAGAGAATTCAAGAAAGAAGCAACAAAGCACAACAAAACATTCATCGTGCTGAGAATGGTCAAGATCTAACTCACATAAACAAATATATTTCAACCAAAATGATAAAATAAAAAAAAAATACATGGGGTGGTGGTGGTATTAATACTCAGGGGAAAGTCAAGCCAAGCCAAAAAAAAAAAAAAAAAGGATGGAATCATACAGTAGTGAAAAATAAATATTTTCAAAGGACCAAAATTCATGATGAAAGTGGCTCAGTCATGTAGACTCTCTGCGACCCCATAGACTATACAATCCATGGAATTCTCCACGCCACAATACTGGAGTGGGTAGCCTTTCTCTTCTTCAGGGGATCTCCCCAACCCAGGGATCCAACCCAGGTCTCCCGCATCACAGGCAAATTCTTTACCAGCTGAGCCACAAGGGAAATCCAAGAATACTGGAATGGATAGCCTATCTCTTCTCCAGCAGATCGTCCTGACCCAGGAATCGAACTGGGGTCTCGTGCATTGCAGGTGGACTCTTTACCAGCTGAGCTATCAGGGAAGTCCAATATCTAGTGATTTTTTTTTTTTTTTTTTTTTGGCCACACTGTGCAGCCAGTGGGATCCTAGTTGCCCAACCAGGGAGCGAACCTGTGCCCCCTGAAGTGGAAGCATGAAGTCTTAACCAGTGGACTGCCAGGGAAGTCCCCCTAATTTAAGATATTTAAAACTTACAGGCCATCAGTGACCTGAATCCACCCCAATGCGATGTGAATCTCCAGAACATTAACAGCGCTGATGAGTGAGTCCTAACCAATCAACAGGAAATGCTGTGTGATGATTAGGGAAGATATGGCCTGACGCAGAGTAGAAAAGATGCTGGGGATTTAAACAAGGACATGGTGAATCTACCGGCTTCCCTGGTGGCTCAGCTGGTAAAGAATCCGCCTGCAATGCAGGAGACCCTGGTTAGATTCTTGGGTCGGGAAGATTCCCTGGAGAAGGGAAAGGCTACCCACTCCAGTACTCTGGTCTGCAGAACTCCATGGACTGTATAGTCCATGGGGTCGCAAAGAGTAGGACATGACTGAGTGATTTTCACTTCACTCACATGGTCCCTACCTCATGTAACTTTCATTCTTAGAGAAGATCTGAGCTCACTCATCTCCTGAGTTTAGGAGGATAGAATGAGATATTTAATTGATACACCTGTGCTCTCCTCGTTAAAAATCTTAGGTGCACTCATTCCCTCATTTTAAACTTTGGTTGCCTTTCTTGGTGTTCTATTGAGACAACAGAGGCAGGTCTGCCTGATACAGTCATGAAACATGAGTGTGTATGTGCTAAGACGCTTCAGTCATGACTGACCTTATGACCACACAGACTGTAGCCCAGCAGGGTCCTCTGTCCATGGATCTCTCCAGGCAAGAAAACTGGAGTGGGTTGCCATTTCCTCCAAGGAGTAAAGAGGCATGAGATGGGAACAGGGGCTTGTTCTGCTCTCAAGATTTTTGCAGCTTCCCTCCACTTGCCTTTCTGTTTAGAGTCAAGTAAAAATATTGCTATGATTCAGAGGGCCTGCTAGTTTGTTTCTTAATATAGACGCATATTAAGAAACACGGGACTATACTGTGGGAACATCACAAGCATTTTGCATCAAAGATCACCTCCTTGGAGGTTCATAATAACATCAATCTTATGTAATACATTCACGTCAACAGTCTAAAGGCTTTCCTAACTTAGGGAAGACAGGAGGAGAAGGGGACGACAGAGGGTGAGATGGTTGGATGGCATCAGCGACTCCAGGGACATGAGTTTGAGTAAGCTCCGGAAGTTAGTGATGGACAGGGAAGCCTGGCATGCTGCAGTCCATGGGGTTGCAAAGAGTCGGACACGACTGAACAACTGAACTGAACTTAGGAAGCTAGCAGGGAAAAAAAAAAGTTTACCAGTTAGAAAATATTTTTTATTCCAAGCTTAACATTTTTTGTGTGTGATTAAAACACAAATTTATCAAGAGTAGCATTTTCCTACTCCAGTACTCTTGCCTAGAAAATCCCATGGATGGAGGAGCCTGGTAGGCTGCAGTCCATGGGGTCGCTGGGAGTCGGACGCGACTGAGCGACTTCACTTTCACTTTTCACTTTCACACAATGGAGAAGGCAATGGCAACCCACTCCAGTGTTCTTGCCTGGAGAATCCCAGGGACTGCGGAGCCTGATGGGCTGCCGTCTATGGGGTCGCACAGAGTCGGACACGACTGAAGCGACTTAGCAGCAGCAGCAGCAGCATTTTCATTGGCAACAGGAAGGAATTTGACGTGCTTGGAGTTCTATGTTTTATGGGAGAGAATGGCCAAGAAGGAGCCCAGAGGTGATGATTAGAGGCAGACCTTGAAAGTTTCCCATTCATACACTGAGAAATCAAGACTTTACTTTTGAGCCTGGGGGAAGGTGGGGGCAGCCAAAGTTATTGAAGCGACAGATTCCATTTTGGTTTAGAAAGATACTCTGCTGATTGTGAAAGAGTAGATCGCAGTACTCTTGTCTGGAAAATCCCATGGACTGAGGAGCCTGGTAGGCTGCAGTCCATGGGGTCACAAAGAGTTGGACATGACTGAGCGACTTCACTTTCACATTTTACTTTCATGCATTGGAGAAGGGAATGGCAACCCACTCCAGAAAGAATCCCAGGGAGGGGGGAGCCTGGTGGGCTGCCATCTATGGGGTCGCACAGAGTCAGACATGACTGAAGCGACTTAGCAGCAGCAGCAGCAGCAGACTGCAGGGAGAGAAGCAGAAAGACATCAATTTTAATGGTCCTCAGGAAATGTGACTTGTGACCTTGGAATTCAGTAAACAAAGATCAGAGACCGTGGGCAGCATTCAGTGGCCAGTTGGGTATCAGTAGTAGTGACACCATTAGCCAAAATTTGGAAATGCCCTTTTGCTAGAATGGATTCAAATAAAACTGATCATATGAAAAGTCAATGTGATTTCCAAAAAACTAATATTTCCGAATACCAAACATAAAAGCTGTAAGTCATATTAACGATGGTTCTCCCCGAAAGCTGACTTAAACAATAAAAACAAAACCAACGAAACGATAACCACAAAAATGTGGCATTCTCATCATGTTAGTGAATGTGAGGGCTATACACTACAATAAATTGATTTTTAAAAGACCATCATTTAACACTCCATTTTATCTTTTTATTCTGGTGTAACATCACACAGACACAAACTTCGTATGTAGGCTTATAGCTGTGTTCTTAGTTGTGCTGCTATAAACCATGACCCTTAAAACTCTTGGCCTTTATTCCTTTTCTCTGTAAGAAAAGGAAACAAGTTTAGATACAAGAAATCATCTGGAAATGAACAGATGTTCCTATTAACCATTTTCTTCTTTTATATTTTATCCAACATCTAATAGAGTGGCTTCATTCTCTTACTTGTCTGGAAAGCAGCTAGACCAAGACAGTCCACTTGAAAACCGTCATAAAATATTGCACAGCATCGCAGTGGTCTAGCATGATAATTCTTTTTTAGGTTTCTCTCATTTTATTTCTATGTAATAGCTTTCCCACAAGGATATATCATCAACTCTGTCCCCAAATTTATTAGGAAATACACTTTGTTTCTTTGGTTGGATTTAAAAGTACTTTTATCGGTACTTCTATACCCTTCATGTCTTTATACCCCAAAGCAGTAAAATTACCCAACTACAGAGGATATATTTTAGCTGTCATGTATGGATGTGAGAGTTGGACCATAAAGAAGACCAAGCACCAAAGAATTCTAATTGTGCTGCTAGAGAAGACTCTTGAGAGTCCCTTGGACAGCAAAGAGATCCAACCAGTCCATCCAAAAGGACATCAGCCCTGAGTATTCATTGGAAGGACTGATGCTGAAGCTGAAGCTCCAGTACTTTGGCCACTTGATGTGAAGAACTGACTCACTGGAAAAGACCCTGATGCTGGAAAGATTGAAGGCAGGAGGAGAAGGGGATCACAGAGGATGAGATGGTTGGACGGTATCACCGACTTGATGGACGTGAGTCTGAGCAAGCTCCAGGAGTTGATGATAGACAGGGAAGCCTGGCGTGCTGCAGTCCATGGGGCGGCAAAGAGTCGGACATGACTGTGACTGATTGAACAAAAATAACAAATATACAAAATTATATATAATGATATTTGTAATATGATCGGTATTAATTCACATATTAATATTATACATATCGCTTGTGGTAAAGTACACATTTCCTCTCAAAAGAGCCCTGTCAATCTTCAAACCTCTTTTCATGTCTGTTGTATTAGACTCCACAGTAGATGTAGGGAGTGAGTTATGGGAAACACACCAGTAGAAAAACAAATGTAAAATTCCTTTCCTCCAAGCTCCCTTCCAGTTTAGCCACTACTAAACCAAAGTCAAGAAGAGTGAAAAATTAAACACACTCTCTAACCCTGCCCCATCCAGCTAATGGGAGACTGAACTTGTATATCTTTGTCAAGATTTGAGATATGTACGAAAATCTAGATCGTCTCTGCTTTCCTTTGTTGAGTTGTAATGATTTACATCAGGACCTATTTATTAAGAGCTCTGAGGTGGGTCATTGTAAGTTCAAGTGCAAAAGAGGATCTCTATTTGCATTTGAATTGCCATGATCCCTCAGTAACCAACCAAGGACTGTCTCCTCTTGAAGGGCAGGTGGGTAGGAAGAGAGATGAGTAAATGTCACTTGATTCCAGGTGACTCTAGACTTCCCCCAACACATTATTTTTCAAACTGGGGAATGAATGGAGGAGTTGGGTGATGATTACTGTCCTTCCATTTGGAAGACAAGGAAATAGTCCTGAGGATCATTCTCCCCACTTCATTTCCCTGAAGGGGAAGATCAGTTAGTATGGTTATCTTCTCTGGTGCAAGGTAATTTTTACAGAAAGTATGAGTGATTCTCAGCATTTACTGCATATTATTCCACAAGAGGCTCCGGTACTGTGCATCATAAACCTTTATCGTTCTTGTTTAATGCAAAAGCATAAAAGACTCTAAATTTTATTTCCTATCTGATCCCCTAACATTTTCAAACATTTTAACATTAAGATCATCATTTAATCATAAGCAATGAGCTAGAATTACGTGGGGGGAAATATAGATGTTTTGTTGTGCTCTGCGTCAGAATAATCGTTGAAATGCTGAGCCATATTTCACCAATGATTGAAAGAAAAAAAAAAATCACACTTAATAAAATCCAAAAGAACATTTTAAAATTTGACAACTTTCAAGCTACAGATATATAATTTGGCATACATTAAAATGATCCCTGTATGATTATAGGATTGCTCTACATTACAGTGGGTTCGCTAATACTAATAAATAGATCAGCACTTAATTAACAGACTAATTGTATTCATATTAGTTACATTGAAAGTGAGAATAAAACTGAGCTCAATCTCTGGCTGCTTTAAAAAGACTGTTTCAGTGATATAATGAAGAAACACAGTCTCTACAGCTAACCAAATTGATCATATATGGTTATATTTATGCTATTATAACAGCTGATTAACGAGCAGTTAATAATTGCCATTTGATCACCATATGGCCAAATCAATTGCCTTATTTCAAATGGCTCAAATAATGTGATAAGCCATTTCTTCATTTTGTTAATTTGTTAAAACCTATGTACATATTTGATCAATAATGCCATCAACTGGATCTTAACCTTCAAATACTGCAATGATTTCTACTTCTTATAAAAACTATTACATCTAAATGCTGTCAATGTCGTATTCACTCTATCCCAGAGCATCGCATGGCTGCACTCCATCCATGAGTGCCAGATTTGTTGTCTGGCTGTGATGGGATTATGATACATCCAAATAAGAGCATATGCTTAAAATATGTGGAGGTCTACACTCACAATGCAATTTACTGTAGCTTTAAAAATGAATCGGATTCTCCATAAAGAGACCCGCAAGGCAGCGGAAGATTTTGTGTGTCTCTATCTAGTGGAGAGCCATTTTTAACCTGGCACAGCTCTTTAATCATGTTTGTGGAAATCAGCATTGGAAGCCATGTGGTGATTAAGCTGAGGCTCAACCCCAAATTTCCACAATCAGCACACATATATGGCATCTTGGCTACTTATATGATTTCTGACCATCTGTCAGAAATGGCAAGAGGCCCAATTCAAAGTTGCCAGACCCCAGCAAGTGGGAGTCAGATGGTTATGGGTTTCAAGGGATGTCTTAGATCATAAATAGCACTTGTCACTTAAGGGTTTCTGGCATTCAGTCCAAAAGGTAAAGGGTATTATACTTCCTTACGCACTAGCCTAAGTAGTGTCTAGATAGTATCATCCAGAAACAATACTTTCAGCATTGTCCCAGGGTCCGCCCATTTATTTACCATAATAAACAATATCACATTCCCTAGCAATGAAGGAAATAAGTAGGCACATCTTGGAACAATGGCTAAAAATATCACTTCTAGATTTTTTGCCTGAGTCCCTGCCTCCTTTAAATAGAGAGTTAAGTTTAAATATTTTCCTGTTCAATAATGAATCTATATTAATTGGCCTGAACTGGACATGAGGTGAGATTTGTGAAGAGGGTCACTGATTAGGGGCCACCGTCTAAAACAGAAAATCCGAGGGACTTCCCTGGAAGTCCAGTGGCTAAGACTCCATGCTTCCAGGGGCTGCAGGTTCAATTCCTGGTCCGGGAACTGAGATCCCACATGCCCTGCAGCGCAACCAAAGAACAAAGAAGGTCCAGCAATCTGGAAACCAAGTCGCCTGGATTCTTACTTTCTTTGCCTTTATATTTACAACCTTTCAGCAAAACACTTAACAGCTCATTTCTTCATCTTTAAAATGAGGTCATTAAAATTAAAAATTGCAAAAATCTTTAGCAGTAGTATTTTATGATTCTAGATTGCATAGAATACTCTCCACTCTTCCATGCCCACTTTAAAAGATCTCTGTGTATTATTTAAACTCCTTCCCTTCTAGTCCCATCTGGATTGTTTCCTCATTGGTGTTTCTACAGTATTTTTTTTAAAATAAATCTACCAGAGTAATTACATGGCAACCGACTTCGTATTCTTTCCTGGAGAATTCCATGGATAGAGGAACCTGGTGGATTACAGTCCGTGGGGTTGCAGAGACTTGGACACGACTAAGTGACTAACCTAGAGTAATTTATGGTATAAATTCACAGATTTTATGATCTGTCTGTGTTAAATATTCTGTGAGTTCCTCAAGTGCTCGCACTAATGTTTTTTTCATTCCTATATCTAGTATGGTGCTTGGTGTGCAGTATGTACTGAATAGGTACTTATTACCTTAAATAGGGGCTTCCCTGGTGGCTTAAAGAATCTGCCTACAGTGCAGGAGACCTAGATTCAATCCCTGGGTTGGGAAGATTTCTTGGAGAAGGGAATGGCAACCCACTCCAGTATTCTTACCTGGGAAATGCTATGGACAGAGGAGCCTGGTGGGCTACAGTCCATGGGGTCATAAAAGAGCTGGACACGAATGAGCAACTAACAGACACACACACACACTGTAAATATAGATGAATACAAGTAGATGAAGCACTAGCACGTAAGTAAATAACTTTAGAAAAATAAAACTGGATGCACACACATTATGCAATCTTATTTTTGCAAATTCTGACACTCCAGGATGAGTATGAGTTGTGTTAGCTACTCAGTTTTAGCTTCTTTTTATAGCTTTTTTTTTAAGCTTTTGTTTTAGCTTCTTTCCAAAACTACAGACAGCCATCAATAGATTACATGGTTTAAAGACCAACCAGCAGAAAGAAGTCCGTGCAGCGAGACGAGACACTCACGACCCCCCAGGTCATGACTTCAAATCCCACCTATACCACTCACCACCTTTACCCACATTACAGAATATTAGAGATTAATATGTGCTCCTGTGTGGTAGTGTGTAAGCTTAATCATTCGGCCTCGGGCAACCTCATGTTTAAAATGAGACAAGGGATGATCACAGTCTAGGAACAAACACCGTGAGACAGTTGTATGAAAAGCATCGTGCAATTCACATGAGTTCAAGATGTAAGAACAAATGAACACATTACTGTATAGAAAGTGGATAGCCAACAAGGAACAAGGTACAGCACAGGGAATTCTACTCGATATTTTGTGATCGCCTGCAAGGGAGAAGAATTGGAAAGAGTACATGTGTGTATGTCTGTGTGTGTGTACATGAATCACTTTGCTTTAAACCTGAAATTAACACAACACTGTAAAACAACAGTACTTCAATTTTAAAAAGCGCTTGGGAAAGCAAAAAAAAAAAAAAAAAATGAGATCAAAGAACAGCATTGCTTGTTGGATAAAGCACTTTGAATGCTTCCAAGTTATTTTCTTGAAGAATATAATTATTAAACGGAACTATGCTTTCATTTCCTTAATATTTCATAAAAGGATTGTACAAGCCTTTCTTTGCATTATGTGCTACTGAAGGTTGGTCAAACACATTGAATATTCAGCAATAATGGGTCTATGATGCACAATGGTAATTTTGCTAGAAGCCATGTTTTCTTTTGAGTTCTTCCTTATTGAAATAAATCCCCTTTATCCACATCTTAGCCTTGATTCATTTTATTTTTACTTTATTATATGGCAGTAAGAGAACTTTGGAGGCTAAATTATGAACTTCACATTAGTAAGACTTATCTTTTTTAGTCTCCCCCAACTTTTCCAAACAGACATAATCTATAACCATACAGAGTTTGTGGGGTGTTTTTTAAAGAACTGAAAATATGAATCTAATTTGAGCTTGGCTCAACATCTGAAATAAAATGTGGGAAAACCAGAAGTATGCAGTTTAAGCCAGGACCTGAACTTTAGCTGAAAAACTTTGATTTCTGAGAAGGAAATATCAAAACTGCAAGGAAGCATATGTGATGTAATCTAAACAATTTCAGTTTAAACAGATAGTTATTGAAAAAAAAAATCTTAAAGAAGTAAAAAATGGAAAAAGACTATGAAATATATACCTTCCCAGAAATTTTACTTCCCCTGGAAGGAAGACACCCCGTTGTCTTTCCATGCAGTTAACATCATGACATTGCCCAACTATTTACTAAGAAAAATATGCCTCCTGGCCTCCGGCATATACTTTTCCAAATAAAATGGAATGTGGGCGATAGGCCAATGTATTCATTTATTTCCTAAAATAGTAACATCCTAAAATCTCTACCATGTACTTCAGGTTATGTCCAAACAAGGAACATGTTCTGATAACTTAGTAGAAAAACTCCTTCAATTTTTCTGTGAGAAGACTTCTTAAGGATATTGGCTCACAAATATGAATGCACATCAAGAATTGACCTTTAAATGGAAATTAATATTTTATTATGCAAATGTTAAAAGAAACTCACTCAGGGTTTCTTCTTTTAATAAAATCAGCCAAAAGCAAATTACATATAAATGTATATGAAAGTCTTCATGTGATAATGAATCATGTAGCTAACCAGAGTGTCCATTTAAAGAGACCCAAGGCATTCCATGATGTTATGGAGTGGTGTTTAGTATGTGGCTAAAAATGGGGTTCTATGGTCTTTCCTGTGGTCATGTATGAATGTGAGAGCTGGACTGTGAAGAAGGCTGAGCGACGAAGAATTGATGCTTTTGAACTGTGGTGCTGGAGAAGACTCTTGAGAGTCCCTTGGACTGCAAGGAGATCCAACAAATCCATTGTGAAGGAGATCAGCCCTGGGATTTCTTTGGAAGGAATGATGCTAAAGCTGAAACTCCAGTATTTTGGCCACCTCATGCGAAGAGTTGACTCATTGGAGAAGACTCTGATGCTGGGAGGGATTGGGGGCAGGAGAAGGGGACGACAGAGGATGAGATGGCTGGATGGCATCACTGACTCGATGGATGTGAGTCTGAGTGACCTCCGGGAGTTGGTGATGGACAGGGAGGCCTGGCGTGCTGTGATCATGGGGTCGCAAAGAGTCGGACACGACTGAGCGACTGATCTGATCTGACAAACCTGTTCTCTTTGCCCAGATTTTTCTCTTTTTCCTTTCTACTTCTTTCCTTCTTTCTCTCCCTCCCTCCCGCTCTTTTTCTCTTTCTTTCTTCCCCTCTCTTTCATGCCATTTCAGAGAAATTTAATCACCTTGCATCTGATTAATTTACTTTCCATTCTTCACAATGCTATTTTGCAAGAGCTGAATATTTGAGATCCAGTTCTGCACATTTTCTTTATATGCTGCTGCTGCTGCATTGCTTCAGTCGTGTCCGACTCTGTGCGACCCCATAGACGGCAGCCAACCAGGCTTCCTGTCCCTGGGATTCTCCAGGCAAGAACACTGGAGTGGGTTGCCATTTCCTTCTCCAATGCATGAAAGTGAAAAGTGAAAGTGAAGTCGCTCAGTTGTGTCCGACTCTAGCGACCCCATGAACTGCAGCCTACCAGGCTCCTCCGTCCATGGGATTTTCTAGGCAAAAGTACTGGAGTGCGGTACCATTGGGGAAACAAATATTTTGCCAAGAGCAAATGACAGTTGAATAGTAAGAATATGTGGGTGTGACCTGCCATTTGGTAGGTTCCAAAGTTATAGAAATAAAATACAGTTGTGGTCTGAGACTTGTTCTTACTCCCCATCCTCAAGGCATATGTCAGCAGCAGTCTTTTACATGAATCTGTTTAAACCATATTTGAAGGGCCTTTACCACAGACCACTTATTGCTCTGGACACTTGACTCTTGGTATTTCATTTTCCTATCAAATCTGTGATGACGTGACCCATTCTAAAGAAGAGGAAGTGTTTAGTAACTTGCTTGTGGCTGAACAGATCTTACGTGGTGAAGCTGTTTTTGGTCATTTTGCTGCACTGATGCGGGCCCAAGTTTTCAGGTTAGAAGAGTGATGCTTAAATTTGCTTCTGCAGTGAAAGGGTTACAGTGCGCGGGTTGTGGCGTCGGTTCAGCTCCGCGCAGGCGCACATTTGACCTGAATTGTGCCCAGAGGTGGGCAGTCCTTCCAGGGGAAACACGGAGCTTGGACTCAGTACAGTCAGGACTCAGGCGTCCCTCCAGAGGGGCTCACCTTCTCAGGAACACCTTGCTCTTGTGCGCCTATCACCAAGACAGTCTTTTACATCACTTTCTGTAATCTAGAACGTTTAGCAGGCCTCCCAGTTTACTACAAATTTTGCCCATTGTAGGAATCGAGATAATTCCTAAAGGCGTATTCATTCAGAGTCGCGTGTGCAATTTGCATAATATTTAAGGCCAGAGGACTATTTGCCACCTGTGTGGTTTGAGCCAAGTCATTCAACCATGGCTATACTGACGTTTTTCGCTATAAAATGAAGACAATAGTTAGACCTACATCATCAGCTTGTTTGGTGACTCAAATAAAGACATAAGGACTCTCAAACAGGATAATATGCAATACTAATTACGGAAGGACATTTGCATAAAGGGAAAATGTTTGCAGAGAGCCACCCAGCAGAAAATGAAATGAGCAAGGAGCAGCCTGTGGTCCTGTCCCTGATGTGGAATGAACCCGCTTCTAGGTCCTAAGTGAAGAGGTCAGTCCCACGTGGGGCTTTTCTGGCCTAATGAGTCTTGTGTGGGCAAATATGTGACACATGGGATGAGCAAGGTGTTTCCTCCTTAACACTCTAGAACAGAAAGAGCAGGAGGAACCCCAGAACCTCTGGGAGCCTGGGGTGCATTAGGGGGGGGGTCCACCCTCGGAAGGGACATTGGACTTTCTCATGGCGGGCAGAGACTGATGGTCACGGGAACACCCCACCTTCCAGGAGGTGTAGGGTCAAATAAAGACGTGAGTGAAGGAGGGCAGGCATTCAAGGACGTGCGCGGACTATGCAGAGAAAAGGGAAGACACTTCGGTGAACTTTCTAGAAATAGCAAGGTGAAACCTTGAGGAAAGCGAGCTGAGAATTCTACTTGCCGTAAACAAATGTGCATCTGTACACCTTAGACGGTGATCCTGTTAGTCCCGGGCTTGAGGCTAGTAAAGTAAACCCAGTATCTGTTTTGTTGGTCTAACTCCTTTGCCAAGTCTTCATGTGCTTAGTCCCTCAGTCCTGTCTGACTCTCTGACTCTTTGTGATCACATGGAGCCCTCCAGGCTCCTCTATCCATGGGATTTTTCAGGCAAGAATACTGGATCAAGAATACTGCCATTTTCTCCTCCATGGGAGTGTCCTCACCCGGTGACTGAACCTGTATCTCCTACGTCTCCTGCACTGCAGCAGATTCTTTACCTGCTGAGCTATTGGGCAAGTCCAACTTTCTTCATTTTCAGTCTGAATGTGTCAATAAGGAGTTCACAATCTGAGCCACAGTCAGCTCCCAGTCTTGTTTTTGCTGACTCTATAGAGCTTCTCCATCTTTGGCTGCAAAGAATATAATCAATCTTATTTTGGTGTTGACCATCTGTTGATGTCCATGTGCAGAGTCTTTTCTTGTGTCTTTGAAGGCGGGTGTTTGCTATCCAGTGTGTTCTCTTGGCAAAACTCTATTAGCCTTTGCCCTGCTTCAGTCTGTACTCCAAGGCCAAATTTGTCTGTTACTCTGGGTATTTCCTGACTTCCTACTTTTGCATTCCAATCCCCTATAAAGAAAAGGACATATTTTGGGGGTGTTAGTTCTAGAAAGTCTTGTAGGTATTCATAGAGTGATTCAACTTCAGTTTCTTCAGCATTACTGGTTGGGGCATAGTCTTCAATTACTGTGATATTGAATGGTTTGCCTTGGAAATGAACAGAGATCATTGTCATTTTTGAGATTGCATCCAAGTACTTCATTCTGGATTCTTTTGTTGACTGTGATGGCTACTTCATTTCTTCTTAGGGATTCTTGCTCATAGTAGTAGGTATAATGGTCACCTGAGTTAAATTCACCCATTCCAGTGCATTTTGGTTCACTGATTCCAAAAATGTCGATGTTCACTCTTGCTATTTCTTGTTTGATCACTTCCAATTTCATAGACCTAACATTCCAGGTTCCTATGCAATATTGCTCTTTACAGCATTGGGCTTTACTTCCATCACCAGTAACATCCACAACTGGGTGTTGTTTTTGCTTTGGATCCATCTCTTCATTCTTTCTGGAGTTATTTCTCTACTGATCTCCAGTAGCATATTGGGCACCTACTAATCTGGAGAGTTCATCTTCCAGTGTCCTATCTTTTTGCATTTTCATACTGTTTGTGAGGTTCTTAAGGCAGGAATACTGAAGTGGTTTGCCATTCCCTTGTCCAAGGACCAAGTTTAGTCAGAACTCTCCATTGTGACCAGTCTGTCTTGGGTGGCCCTACATGGCATAGTGTCTGACTTTATTTTTTTGACTCCAAAATCACTGCAGATGGTGACTGCAGTCATGAAATTAAAAGACGCTTACTCCTTGGAAGGAAAGTTATGTCCAACCTAGATCACATATTCAAAAGCAGAGACATCACTTTGCCACTAAAGGTTTGTCTAGTCAAGGCTATGGTTTTTCATGTATGGATATGAGAGTTGGACTGTGAAGAAGGCTGAGCGCCAAAGAATTGAGGCATTTGAACTATGGTGTTGGAGAAGACTCTTGAGAGTCCCTTGGACTGCAAGGAGATCCAACCAGTCCATTCTGAAGGAGATCAGCCCTGGGATTTCTTTGGAAGGAATGATGCTAAAGCTGAAACTCCAGTACTTTGGCCACCTCATGTGAAGAGTTGACTCATTGGAAAAGACTCTGATGCTGGGAGGGATTGGGGGCAGGAGGAGAAGGGGACGACAGAGGATGAGATGGCTGGATGGCATCACTGACTGGATGGACGTGAGTCTGAGTGAACCCCGGGAGTTGGTGATGGACAGGGAGGCCTGGCGTGCTGCGGTTCATGGGGTTGCAAAGAGTCGGACACGACTGAGTGACTGAACTGAACTGACACGGCATAGCTCATAGTTTGATTGAGTTAGACAAGGCTGTGGTCCATGAGATCAGATTGGTTAGTTTTCTGTGATTGTGGTTTTCAGTCTGTCTGCCCTCTGATGGGGAAGGATAAGAGGCTTATGGAAGCTTCCTGATGGAAGAGACTGACTGAGGGGGAAACTGGGTCTTGTTCTGATGGGTGGGGCCATGATCAGATCAGATCAGATCAGTCACTCAGTCATATCGAACCCAGGTCTCCAACATTGCAGGTGGATTCTTTACCAGTTGAGCCACAAGGGAAGCCCAAGAATACTGGAATGGGTAGCCATTCCCTTCTCCAGCAGATCTTCTGGATGGAGGAAGAGAACCAGGGTCTCCCTCATTGCAGGCAGATTCTTTTCCAGTTGCGCTATCAGGGAAGCCCAAACAAATGCCCTAGGTAAGATGTTCAAGAGGAGGAGAGGACTGGAAGAAGAACCCGAGGCTCCATACATGGACGCTGTTTGAAGCAGAAGACTATTTTCCTCATTTCTGTAATGGTGATGCAGTGTTTTTCTAGGGTCTTACATCTCTGAAGCAATTCAGACTCTTCTTTTTGGGTGTGGGGAGGTTATGTTACATCAGTGCACATTTTTAATTTCTATCCTGGGGCTTTCAAACAGTGGGAATAAAGCTAACACTCTCTTCTCAACAGGAATCACTCGCACTAAATGCATTTGAACTGTGGTGCTGGAGAAGACTCTTGAGAGTCCCCTGAACTGCAAGAAGATCCAACCAGTCCACCCTAAAGGAAATCAGTCCTGAATATTCATTGGAAGGGCTAATGCTGAAGCTGAAGCTCCAATACTTTGGCCACCTGATGCGAAAAACTGGCTCATTGGAAAAGACCCTGATGCTTGGAAAGATTGAGGGCAGGAGGAGAAGGGGATGACAGAGGATGAGATGGTTGGATGGCATCACCGACTCAATGGACATGAGTAAACTCCAGGAGTTGATGATGGACAGGGAAGCCTGGCGTGCTGCAGTCCATGGGGTCACAAAGAGTCGGACATGACGGAGCGACTGAACTGAACTGAATAAATTTTTCTGTGCTCTTTCTTCTCGAATTTCTAACTGGCTTACACCAAACCAGAGCACTTTCCCCAATCCGTCCAAGCACTGCAGCATGAAAGTGGGCTGGCCCTAACCCTTAGAATTCTGCTGCCTTCGCTCTTTCCCGTGCCTGCTCCCTCCTGTTGGCAAATAGATCAATCTGAGGTGTCTGCTTTCTTTCTCACGAGCATATGTAAGCATTTATTTATGGGTTTTCTCTTAATGCATTCCATATTAGAAAAGGCCGAGAGGACAACATTGCTCGAAAAACTCCAATGTCTTGAGAAAGAGGGAGGTGGTGTGGAGGAGGCGGTGTGAACTTGGCAGACGGTGTTGAAAATATTTTGCACAAGGAGCCCCCTGAGGAGCTGTTCATTCAACTCCCACCATTTTGCTATGAGAAGTGAATGTTTTTTCTGGCTCTAAGTGGATGGGATTCTTAAATGTTCTCACAGGTTGAAATAAAGAAGAAATCGCTGTTTGAATTGATACTTGACTATCCATGACTGAATTGTCTCCATTATAAAGAGGATTTGTTTTTGGTGTGAAACTTCATGCTTCTTTTTATTTTTTCCTGTAGAAAGCATAACATACGGATCGATTTCATCCATAGTCTAAAGATAACGAGAAGGAAGGAGCTTCGGGGTTTTGGCGTACATTCCCACCCCCCGCCCCGCACACTGCGTTTGCTTTTTTCTGGAATACTCTTCTCTGTCCTGTTCACCATTGCAGGAAAGCGGTTACATCGTACAAAGGCTCAAAACACGTTCTGTTCACTGAGAGGGTAATTGTTCAAGGTCATTCATTCCTTGTCTCTGTCTTGATTGTTTGAATTAGAAGTTAATAATGGTGCTGAAATGTGAATGAGTTATTATCAGTGGGGCATAGTTTGGGGAGTGTCAGGAAATATTACAGGGCAATTAATGTTATCCAATAGCAAAGCTGTGCTCCCAGCAGAAGTTCTATAATTACTGTGTTTAAAGAGTGTGAGGCTTGAACTAAGATTATAGCTTTTATATTGTCTGCCTTTAGAAGTCATATTTGGAATTTATTCAGTTTATTCTCCTGTCCTTTCTCTTTTGTTCTGATTCTGTCACTTGCGTTTTAATTTAAACATCATCTTTTTTATGAATTAAAATAAGTATTAGCAGATGGTATGCAGTAAAGGTGCTTATAAATAGGAAAACTATTGCAGAGATATTTGAAATGGCTACTAATAAATATTTGATGTTAATATGCTTTTCTTGCTACTCATTTCTTAACTTCTGTAATTCAAATGTTTTTACATTTGAAATAATTTTCAGTCTTATATTTTTGAAAATGTTGTCCAACTTTATTTTTTAGCAAGGTAGCAAAAGAGTAATTTTAGGAAATGTTGAGTTATATATTATATACTATCTAGGAACTCCAGATTTTTAAAAGCAATACACATTTAAATTTTCCTTTCAGCACTGACCTTTCATGTTGGCTTTGTGTCCTTGGGTTTTCTGGAGAAGATTTCAAAATGAGTGGAATGAAAATTCTCCCCTGCTTGTTTTAAGAGGTGTTGACTTGTAGGTAGAGCCTTGGGAAAAAGCGGATCACACTTCAGTTGCTTCTGCTCTGACCATATCTGCTGCAACCACGGTGCAAAAATATTTTCAAAGTGGATTGAAAAGCATCTTGGTTTCTTTTTATCAACACGTTTGTCACTGCAAAGCCAACTGGACTATGTGGGAACATATTCTTATTTTTAACTTTTTAAAAAGCTTGTTTTGTTTTATATTGGATTATAGCCAATTAGCAATGTTGTGATAGTTTCAGGTGAACAGCAAAGTGACTCAGCCCATACGTATACCAGTGTCCATTTTCTCCCCAACTCCCCTCCCACCCACCTGCCACACAGCACTGGGTGGAATTCCCTGTGTTATATAGTAGGTGCTTGTTGGTTACCCATTTTAGGTATAGCAGTGTGCACATGTCCATCCCAAACTCCCCATCTCTGCCCCCAGAGACCATAGGTTCATTCTCGAAACCTGTGATTCTGTTTCTGCTTTGTAGATCAGTTTGTCTGTATCATTTAAGATTCCTCATCTAAGGGATATCATAAGGGTTTTCTCATTCAGTATGAAACTCTTCAGGTCCATCCATGTTGCTGAAAATGGCATTATTTCATTTTTTATGCCCAAATTCATATATATATGTGTGTATGTGTGTGTATACACACACAGCTTCTTTATCCGTTCCTCTGTCGATGTACATTGAGGTTGCTTCCATGTCTTGGCTATTGTAAATAGTGCTGCAATGAACATTTTGGTGCACGTATACATAATTAAGGCCATTTACGAAAACTATTCTTATTTAAACCTCAAAGTTGATTTATTTGGCCAACTGGTAAGTTATTGGAGGACAAAGATAGTGAGTGGAGAAGAAATCTAGTAAAGTCTCCCTATTTGGAGATCACTATCAGCCTGAACTGCAGAAAGTGAACAAAATTAAAAAAGACGAACACATAGATAACAGATGAGGGTTAAGAAAAATAATCAAGCATTAATGCTGAAAGGTCTCCAGCTTACAATTAGAAAAGTTCGCTCATTTTGTGCCTCCCATGGAATCCAGTAGATTATTTTATAATATGAAAGCTGCTCTGGTTACCAATGAAACCTTGAATTTTTTTATTGTACATAATTTTTCGTTCTAATGTATTTGGGGAATTCTAATTGGGGCTTTCCTAATTATTTCTGAATAAAGCATTTAACAATAAATATTCTTAGAACTTTGGAAATAATTTTAGGAGGACCTTGGCACCTTAAACAATTAATTGTTGGGTCTTGAATTTCTCCTAACAAATGGCAAGACAGAAAATACTTCTGGTCAGAACATCTTGGCCACTACCTTTGAGAAACTCATTTAACAGTAAAGAAGCATATGCATTCAAAAAATGCTTTTATTGTGGTAGAAGTCGCATAATATAAAGCCTGCTATTTTAACCATATTTAACTGTACAACTTAGTGGCACTAAGTACCTACACATTGCTGTGCAGCACTCACCATCATCCATCTCCCGAATTTTTCACCTTCCTAAACTGAAAATCTTCCTAAACTGAAAAAGTGTCCCCATTAAAGTCTAACTCTCCAGCCTCCCTCCCCACCTCCACCCGCCCGCGCCCCCCGATCCCAGCCCCTGGGATCTACCAATGTACTTTGTGACTCCATGGACCTGACTAGTCCTGGTACCGTGTATGAGTGGAATCAAACAGCATTTGTCTGCACCTAAAGTACACTGGGATGCGTTTTTAAATCACTGATTTATTTTTGCTTGTGCTGGGTTTTTGTTGCTGCCTGGGCTTTTCCCGTTGCGACGAGAGGGGTTTCCTCTCATGCTGTGCTGCGCGTGCCTCTGGTTGTGGTGGCTTCTCTCATTGTGGAGCACCGGCTCCTGGAGCACAGACTTCAGAAGTTACGGCTTGCGTGCTCCATAGTTGTGGCTCCTGGGCTCTGGAGCCCGGGCTCAGGAGTTGTGGCTCACGGGCTCAGTGGCCTTGCAGTGTGGGGGATCCTCCCACATCAGGGATCAAGTCTGTGTCTCATGCACTGGCAGGTAGATTCCAGGGAATCTACCTGGAATGCATTTTTAAGGTTAGCTTAATACAAGTAGGTGTGCGCATTTTAACAGTATTTAAATATTTTGTTTAAAAGTCAAGGAACAATTCTTGGGTACCTGCTCTGTGTCTGGATTGAGATAAATCTTCACAGAATGACACTTCTACAGAAGACATGGATATTCCCCCCAGGAATAAAGGGGCACTCTCCCGTGGTTTGCTTCCTGGGCAGCCAAACTGGTAAAGAATCTGCCTGCAATGCAGGAGACCCTGGTTAGATTCCTGAGTCGGGCACAACCCTTGGAGAAGGGACAGGATTCTGACTAAAGTATTCTCGAGCTTCCCTGGTGGTTCAGACAATAAACAATTTGCCTGCAATGCTGGAGACCCAGGTTCGATCCCTGGGTAGGAGGATCTCCTGGAGAAGAGAATGGCAACCCACTCCAGTATTCTTGCCTGGAGAATCCCTATGGACAGAGGAGCCTGGTGGGGTACAGTCCATGGGGTCACAACGAGTTGCACAGGACTGAGTGAGTAAGCACAAGCACACTCCTGTGGTTTAAATGAAAACATGAAATTGTGATTTGCGATATGATTTTATTGAGAGGAGGCAAAGATGAGAGGTGGGCATTCACTATCATGGTGCAAACGTGAACCACTAACACATATTATTTAGAAAATAATCGCACTACCTCTTTCTTCAGCCTCCTTGTCGCTAAATATTAGGCAGCACTGCTGTAGATGACTTACTATACGTAACATTAAAATTAGCCCTTTTGCATCATGATACCAAATATGCACTACTCCTTTTTGACTTGTAATAAAAATTATATCACCATTTTTATTTAGATCTCAGTGTCCCCTGATACATTTTTTTTGATAGAATTGCTGTCTTCTGACCAACGTACTTTACTAAGATCTGCACTCTTCCTTAAATATCTCTTTGTTTTTCCTGGAGGTAATAAGTGTCTTTTCTTTTTCTTACATTGCTACATCCCCGAAACTAACATACCAACAAACACTGTTTTATGTTTGCTTATGGTGGATCCCATCAGGTAACTTATTATTAATTTATCAGTTCCTTTTGTGGGGGTTTTATTCATTCTGGGGTCCTTGGTGTTCATGATATATAGACTGGGAGCTTCTAAGCCTTCAGCATGTCTGCTACCTTGGGATTGCCCTTCATCCTTTTCCAAGGAATTCTTATCTTCTCCCTGTTGTGGAACCATTTTTTTCTGGCTTATATGTCTTTATGTATTTATTCCATTATTTTGGTGAACTACATCTTCCATGAAGGTATCTTTCCTAAGTACATAATTTGAGATCTAATACATCTGAAGTCAGGCTTCTCTGGTAGTTTAGCTAGTAAAGAATCCACCTGCAATGCTGGAGACCTTGGTTCGATTCCAGGGTCAGGAAATTCCCCTAGAGAAGGGCATGGCAACCCACTTCAGTATTCTTGCCTGGAGAATTCCATGGACAGAGGAGCCTGGCCGGCTACATTCCATGGGGTTGCAAAGAGTCAAACACAACTGAGTGACTAAGCACAGCAAAGCACATCTGAAGTTAGATTTATTTAACCTTCTCCTCTATTTTTTCTTAATGAAGCTTCAGATTCTAGAGTAAAATGAATTTTCCTTCAGAAGTTGAAATGTTATGTTCCAGTTCTCATTATCAGCAGTGGCCACAGGACTGGAAAAGGATAGTTTTCATTCCAATCCCAAAGAAAGGCAATGTCAAAGAATGTTCAAACTACTGCACAATTGCACTCATCTCCCATGCTAGCAAAGGAATTCTCAAGATTCTCCAAGCCAGGCTTCAACAGTTCATGAACCCTGAACGTCCACATACTCAAGCTGGATTTAGAAAAGGCAGAGGAACCAGAGACCAAATTGCCAACATCCACTGGATCATCAAAAAAGCAAGAGAGTTCCAGAAAACACCTACTTTTGTTTTATTGACTATGCCAAAGCCTTTGACTGTGTGGATCACAACAAACTGTGGAAAATTCTAAAAGACATGGGAATACCAGATCACCTGACCTGCCTCCTGAGAAATCTGTATGCAGGTCAAGAAGCAACAGTTAGAACTGGACATGGAACAACAGACTGGTTCCAAATAGGAAAAGGAGTATGTCAAGGCTGTATATTGTCACCCTGCTTATTTAACTTATATGCAGAGTACCTCATGAGAAATGCTAGGCTGGAAGAAGCACAAGCTGGAATCAAGATTGCCCGGAGAAATATCAATAACCTCAGATATGCAGATGACACCACCCTTATGGCAGAAAGCGAAGAAGAACTAAAGAGTTTCTTGATGAAAGTGAAAGAGGAGAGTGAGAAAGCTGGCTTAAAGCTCAACATTCAGAAAATTAAGATCAAGGCATCCAGTCCCATCACTTCCTGGCAAATAGATGGGGAAACAAAGGAAACAGTGAGAGACTTTATTTTTAAGGCTCCAAAATCACTGCATATGGTGACTGCAGCCATGAAATTAAAAGATGCTTGCTCCTTGGAAGAAAAGCCATGACCAGCCTAGACAGCATATTAAAAAGCAGAGACATTACTTTACCGACAAAGGTCTGTCTAATCAAAGCTATTGTTTTTCCAGTAGTCATGTATGAATGTGAGAGTTGGACTGTAAAAGAAAGCTGAGCACAGAAGAATTGATGCTTTTGAACTGTGGTGTTGGAGAAGACTCTTGAGAGTCCCTTGGACAGCAAGGACATTCAACCAGTCCATTCCAAAGGAAATCAGACCTGAAAATTCATTGGAAGGACTGATGTTGAAGCTGAAACTCCAATACTTTGGCCACCTGATGCGAAGAACTGACTCATTGAAAAAGACCCTGATGCTGGGAAAGATTGAAGGTGGGAGGAGAAGGGGACAACAGAGGGTGAGGTGGTTGGACAGCATCACCAACGCAATGGACATGAGTTTGAGTAGGCTCTGGGAATTGGTGATGGACAGGGAGACCTGGTGTGTGGCAGTGCATCAGGTTGCAAAGATACAGACACAACTGAGCGACTGAACTGAACCGAGTTCTCACTATAGGTGATCCAGCTTATCTCCCTAGACGTTTTAGTATCATCTTTTCAAAGCCAGTGTCCTAATATTTCACAATAATGCATTTTTTGTTAAAGCTAATCCTTTTTGTTTCTTTGTTTTGTCCACATGACATTCATAACTTCCCCAACCAGGGAGTGAAACTGTTCCGCCTGCATTGGGAGTCAGGAGTCTTAGCTACCAGGGAGGTCACAGCAATAATGTATTTTCAAATGTATATTAATTACATTGGCTCATCAGCTGCATTTTCATTTATTTATTCAACAATTATCCATTGAGTGCCATCAACATGCTAGGTACCATCCTAGCTGTGAGGAAAATTAGAGATTCATATTTTTGAATTATTGGAAACTCCACTCAATTGCATCCCACTCCAGTACTCTTGCTTGGAAAATCCCATGGATGGAGGTGCCTGGTAGGCTGCAGTCCATGGTGTCGCTAAGAGTTGGACACGACTGAGCAACTTCATTTTCACCACTCAATTATTTCCTTCATTTTACTAAGATTCTATTGCCATGGGAGATGAGAAAGCCCCAGAAAGAGAGTGTAGATAGGCATAAGAAAGAATTGGGAAGCACTGCTAAGGGGAAAGGAGAAGGCAATGGCACCCCACTCCAGTACTCTTGCCTGGAAAATCCCATGGATGGAGGAACCTGTCAGGCTGCCGTCTATGGGGTTGCACAGAGTCGGACACGACTGAAGTGACTTAGCAGCAGCAGCAGCAGCTAAGGGGAAAAACGGTCCATCTGTTAGAGGCTGATAGGAAACATCAGAAAAGTGAGGTGCGGTTCATTCACTCACTAAGTCACTCAACAAACCTCGCTCTTCTGCACCTGGTGCTGCAGCAGCTGAAAGCCAGCTGCTGCCCTAGCTCCCTGTTGGGTCGTAGCAGGCGCCTGCGATCACGAGGTGGTGAGTGTCCAGCCGCATCTCACCCCCAGGAAAATGGCTGTTCCTTACTTCCAGCCTTCTCATACTCTTTGCAATTCCTTTACTATTAGCAAATCTCTCATTGCTCCAATCTGCTGCTACAGTTATAAACGATGCTAAAACATTTCCTGTTCAAGTCAATGTGGGGTTCCCCTCTCCCGACTGGATCCTGACAGATACATTGAATAAACACAAATCAGATTATAAACATGAATAAAATTATACTTCCCCAAAAATATATTAACGGTAGTTGTCTCTGAACATATTGTCATTATTGTGTTTATCTGCATATTCTAAGTCCTTATAATGAAAATGAATTACACTATAACAAGAAAAATATCCACATACTTTGCTTAATCCTAAAATAAAATGTTTCTACCTACCCATAAGGCAGTAAAGAATGGTCTTCAATTACCTCCAATTATTCAGGATGATTTAATTTAGGCTGATTCAAATACAGCATGATAAACCTAGAGATGAATAATCACCAGAAAACAGAAACTGGGTCCTGTTTCCAGTACAAATTTATGATCCAAACTTGATTTATTGGTGAATTAATGTTCATGGAACATTTTAATAAATTATTTTCAGAAGTAAAGTGGATGCATACTAGAAACTTTAGGGTTTCCGTTTTCCCATTCCATGAAATAAAACTAAGTCTTTCTGGTCTTAAATTTCATTGGTTTCAGCGTCTCACGTACACTTAGGGAGGTTGCAGGGGAGTTGTAAAGCTTTTGACGTCTCCATTTGAATTTTAGTTGGCATGTTATAAAAATCAGAAATTACACTCATCAGAAATAATCTAATTTTGAAAAGAGTCATTATTTAAAAATTCAGTTGCTATTGATGGTGTTTGTTTCTGAGTTCCAAGGCATAGGAATTTTGAACTGAGGGGGAACCTTTTACCTCAATAGGGGACTCCAGGAAAATTAGGAGTTGGACTTGATGCTACTGCTAAAGAGTTAGGGAGCACATGGTGAGGACAAAGTAGCTCTTTTAAAGGTTGGTTCAGACCATAAAACAGTAGAAACACAGCCAACTTCTTCCTCTCAGAAAACACATTACTGTCACCTTTGACTTAACTCTAAATTAACTTAGCTTCCACGTTAGTAACATCCAGAACTACTGTGTTTTTTAAAGGCCTCTCATTTCACTGTTGGAAAACCTTAATGGCTGCCACATCCTACATTTTCCTTTGCAATAAAACTGAAAATTACAATATTTGCATTTACGTGGTTCGCTATTTCTCAAAGGGAATTGTGTTACCATAAGTGTGCCACCGGTATGTTAGTGGCTAGGCTGACTTCCCCTGATTTAGCCTGAGATTTCTGCCTTGGAAGAAAAAAAAAAATGGGTAGATTTTCATCAGAGTACTGGACGGTAGCATTATGAATGCAGCAAAAGTAGGTTCGGGGAATAAAACATACTTTCAAGAATTGAGAATTTCAGGCAAAATATTAAAAATAGTTAAAAGTAAAATGATTAAATGAATTTTGACAGCACATCATTGTGCAATGTATGTGTGCTCAGTCACTCAGTTGTGACTCTTTGTGACCCCATGGACTGTAGCCCGCCAGGCTCCTCTGTCCATGGAATCTTCCAGCAAGAATCCTGGAATGGGCTGCCATTTCCTACTCCAGGGGATCTTCCCGATCCAGAGATCAAACCTGTGTCTCTTACGTCTCCTGTATTGGCAGGTGAGTTCTTTATCCCTGAGGCACCTGGGAAGCCCCAATATTGTATATGAAATATGTAGAAAGGATAAGTGGGGTATACAATTCAAATTATTTTTTTAAAGATTTTTTTGATGTGTACCATTTTTTGAAATCTTTATTGAATTTTTCACCATATTGTTTGTTTTATGTTTTGGTTTTTTGGCCCCAAGACATGTCAGATCTTTGGTCCCTAGCCAGGGATCAAACCCACACCCCCTGCATAGGAAGGCAAAGTCTTAAACATTGGGCAGCCAGGGAAGTCCCCATTCAACTTTTATATCATGAAGTGTACCAAACATCAGCCGCTCATGACAGTATCGAAACACAGACTGGAATCACTGCTGTAGAGACTTCATAGAAATAGTTTTCTTCTCCCCACCTTGATTTGATTACTGTTTTCAATATTTTCTACTTCTTAACCTACTATAAAACTCACTGAGAATATTTCAGAGGATCTCTCTTTATTCTGGAATATCAACACATTTGTTTTATATTTCAAGCTTAATTTGTTATAGTTAGCTATAGACCTGATTTTTCCTGAATTTAGGGGTAATAATATCTTGTCCTCTCTGCTGTCACAATAGCAAAGATCATTTTATACACAATTTTGGTTAGCTTCTAGTCGGCTTTGTCAAATTTAGAACCACTTGAACATTGCGGTTTCTAAATTTAGTCAAACCCTTTGAGCTTTAAGTTCCGTTTGGCACTGGCTGAACATAAGCTGCTGCTTTGAAAAAAAAAATTCCCTTGGTACTATTGGAGTCGAGATGTGTGCACAGCACAGACCTCCTCTTATTTAAAAGAAATACATTCACTTTTATTTGAAAGTTGGGAGCTCCAAGGGGATAAATAATAAAATATGAAACTTTAAAAAATGGGTCATATTTTAGAACAGGTCTCAAGCAGAATTGGGCTCTTGGGTTTAGGGCATGGCATTCTAAAAAGAATGAAAGCAAAAGCAAGAAGAGGGCCTATTTTAGTCACTTTAAAATGGACTTGCTTTAACTCGGCTCTGGAGTAGAGCAAAATTAGTCCATTAAGTGCCAAGCATTTGTTTTTCTCTTTTTATTTCTCTTTCTTTCTTTTTTTTTTTTTTGGTTTTACTAAAGAGGGTCTTGGTGAACCTTTTTTTTTGTTTTGTTTTTTAGACAATAAACTCTTCTCCATGGTATGAGAGATAATCAGGGTGTCTCAGAATCAGATGGATTTATTTTTCTCTTTTCACATTTTTGCTACCAACTCAAAGTATGTGTTTGTGCGTTAGTAACTCAGTCGTGTCTGACTCTTTGTGACCCCATGGACCCACTAGGCTTCTCTGTCTATGGAATTCTCCGGGCAAGAATACTGGAGTGGGTTTCCATTCCCTTCTCCAGAACTTAAAGTGTAATGGTCATAAAATACAACATTTACCTAGGAGACAAGGCAGGCCGCATCCTAATCTTTTACACATTAATTCATTTAATACAATCATCTCTTATCTGCATTGTTGTCCCCAGTTTAAAGATCAGGAGACTGAGTTGCGGAACTTTCTCAATGTCAGATGGTCAGGGGTGGAACCAGGGTCAGAGCCAGAGCCGTCTTTCTGTAGACTTTCAGCTGTGCCTTGTAGGCTGGACTAAGTTTCAAAACCACAATCTCTACTTTGCAAGTAGGTCCATCTGAACCATTTTTCGATATTCACATACACATGTTAAAATGCAATATTTGTCTTTGCTCTTTCTGACTTAACTTCACTCTGTATGGCGGCCTCTAGGTTGGTCCACATTCCTGCAAAAGGCACAAGTTCACTCCTTTTCATGGCTGAGTAATGTTCCATCGAGTAGATGTACAATATCTCCCTTGTCCATTCTTCTGCTCATGAATAGCTAGGCTGCTTCCATGCCTTGGCTGTATCTGCAAAGCAGTTGTAGAAAACAAACAATGGACACCAAGTGGGGGGAGGGGAGTAGAATGAGTTGGGAGCCTGGGATTGAAATACATACTCTATTGATACTATGAGAAATAGATAACTAATTAGAACTTACTGTACGGCACAGGGAGCTCCCCTCAATACTCTGTGATGACCTAAATGGGAAGGAAATCCAAGCAAGAGGGCATATATGTATACGTATTTATTTGTATAGCTGATTCACTTGGCTCTACAGCGGAAACCAACGCACAGCGTTGTAAAGCAATGGTATGCCAATAAAATTTTTCTTGAAAAACCCACAGTCTCGTGGATCCAAGTCCCCTCATGTCTGTGCACGTCTGCCACGTTAGCCGTGTTTATGTAGCAAGGTTTGTGTCCTCCCTGGTTGCCTCACCCTTCACTTCAGGCTCCGCCGCTTACAGCTCATGTTGCAGCTGTAACAGAACGTGAGGTCGTACTGCTGTCTTCCCCGTGGACCTCGTCTGCCTCTGAAACACTGCATATTCTATTTACTCATTTGAAAGTCTGTCTCTGGGAACACACACAGACACAAGCTCACACACACACACACCCCTTCCTCCCCTGTTTCCCTGCACACCTTGCTGTCCTCTCCCAAAGCCTCATACACATCAATGTGAATTCATGAACAGCCAGGTGAGGGAACATCCAATCCCAGAGACCACATCTCACTGTTCCCAAGACAGTGCTCTTCAAACACCAACAGGGTGAGACGCTATTCTGTGGACACTCCTGAAGGCATGTTAAGTCTCCCCTTGGCCTGAGAACAACCCCAATCTTGTTGGGAGTGGGGGCCCTGAAACGGTATGTTCTTCGTGCCTGTTGTCCATCTATACAGGAACAACTCAGCGTGTTCCCTTGGAGAAATGGGGGCAGCACCCTCAAAGGTCCTCCAGATTCCTTCGGACAACACTTTGGGGTAAAACTCCCCTCTGCCTCTGGAGCTCTCCGTTAGCAACAAATGCAACCACACACTTAGCTCTGTTCATGGATTCATGGCGGTGGGAACCTGACCACAGGGCAAAGTTTCTGAAGTCATGTGTTTCTTTGGCTCTTTTTGTCTTAGTTTTTTACTCTGGATTTTCCTTCAAAAGGATGGTAGAGGTCAAAGAGGTTTTTGAGCACCAGGTAAATAAATTATTTGACATCAAACAGCCTTGCCCAGCAAAGAGGCAGCCCCTTCTGTCTCTCTGTATTTAATTCACCTCATAGAGCACCCGCCAGGAGAACTTCCTGAATTACAGCCCTAGCGCTGGGCACTCAGTGCATGTTTGCTGAGCTCTTGCAGATTGAATATTTAAGCACTTAACCTTGATGGCCTTGGAACACTGGTCTCATAGCAGCAACCTGAGTAAGCCGCGCCCATGCTCTGCTCAGTCACTGCAGTCGTGTCCGACTCTTGGCGAGCCCATGGCCTGCAGCCCGCCAGGCCCCTCTGTCCATGGGATTCTCCAGGCAAGAATACCGGAGTGGGTTGCCACTTCCTTCTCCAGGGGATCTTCCCGACCCAGGGATCCATCCAGCTTGTGTCTCTTGTGTCTCCTGCACTGGCAGGCATGTTCTTTACCATGAGTGTCACCTGGGCAGCCCAAGAAGTGCACACGTTCTATTTTATTGTATAGTATACATGGCAGTCCGCGGAAGTTAAAAACAAAACAAAACAAAAACGGGAGAAGATGGCAGAGGCAATCCATTTTTGAGTACTGGAGATAGAAATACCAGCAAAATGGTGTACTCCTGGGACATGCCTGGTGGTCCAGTGGTTAAGACTTCCCCTTCCAATGCAGGGCGTGCTGGTTCAATCCCTGGTTGGGTAGCTGAGACCCCACCTGCCTTGTGGCCAAAAAAACCAAACCATAAAAAAAAAGAAGAAATATTGTGACAAATGCAATAAGGACTTTAAAAACAGTCTACATTTTTTAAAAAGAATCATTAAAAAAGGGTATACTCCTAGCTCATTCTCCATCGAACTCTGGGTAGCTGAGTTCTATTCCGCATCTTTAGGTTATTATTACTGTCTCGTCAAAAATTACAGGGACCTCCTCTGTGGTTATTTCTTACATCCCTCTATAGAAGGGTAAGCAAAATCACCCATGACACATTCTCTGAGCAGATTCCTATAGCTGAGGCTTAAAAAAAATTCATGAAATTGAATGAGAATAAAGAATAGAAGAGTTACAGCAACTGAAAATAAATACATTTGTAAAACTCTATCATCTTGCAACCATTTACTTATGCACTCCAACGTACAAATCCCTTTCTCCCCACAGAGATCAATGGTAGACTGTAAAAACTGATGTTCCGCTAAGACAGTCACCATCCCAATATATGAGAATAAAGCCAAGGAGTTAGTATCTGCCCGCAGCCAGAAGAAATGGAGAATCTGCCCGCCCTTCAAATCAGCTGGTGTGTCCTTTCTGCTTCGCCTCCTTTTCCCTTCCTGAATTCTAATTTTCTTTTTTTAACCTGGAACATACTGATTTCACAATACTCTTTATTATTAGCTTTTCTCTGCAGGTTTTGTTTGTTCCTGAAAAATTAGGTTTTCATGGAAATTTGCTTTGGTGAGTGAACTGTAGTTAGAATATCATCTTGCTCAAAGTAGGCTCTCAAAATGTGATGGAATAAGTTAATGAATGTGTTTACCTCATGTAAACCCACCTTTTCGATTATACAGCTTTGAATGAGAAAGTTTTAAAGAGGGATTATAAGGAGAGGGATCATCTTTGAAATCCATTGTAGCACTGAGATCCTTCTCTGCCACCTTTTTTGGGCCATCTTGTCTAAAAACTCAAAATTAGTCTCTGAATACAGCATGAAACAATGTTAATCTCTACTTAGTGAAGAAGAAAAATGTAGCTGTCAGAGTGTGATAAAACTCTTCCAGGTGTGTTAAATCTGAAAAACAGTTGGCAAAACACACACCGAACTATGGAGTGTTTACCTGGGTTAGAAGGTTGATGGAGAAAATGTGGGAAGAATTTAATCTCTCCCACTAGATTATAAATTTCACAGGCAAGAGTCATGTCTGTTTTCTTGACTCTTGACTCTATGGTGGGGCTAGGGGTAAGGAATCCACCTGTCAACGCAAGAGACATAAGAGGTGCAAGTTTGAGTCCTGGGTTGGGAAGAGCCCCTGGAGGAGCGCATGGCAACCTGCTCCAGTATTCTTCCCTGGAGAATCCCACAGACAGAGGAGCTTGGTGGGCTGCAGTCCATGGAGTTGCAAAGAGTTGGACACGAGTGAAGTGACTTAGCATGTTCGCCTGTGGAGCTAGCTGCGGTGGAGGGCCTGCCTCACGTTACAAACTCAAGAAAGACTTGCTGATTAAATAATATGGGGTTCATTTTCTTCTGTTTTGGTTTTCATAAGGAGCAAACATTATTTTTCCGGTCATAAAAATCAGATAAAAGTAAATGTGCCATGTGGAGTACTGCAGGACCTCCATCAATCTTTGTTGAATGACTGAATCTAAGCAAAGAGCGTGAAATCATCCAGGTGAACTGGGACGCGTGGGTCACTGTTCTTTCTCAGTTCAACCACACATCATCAGGGCAAAATCACGAAACCAACAGGGACGTGCACAGACAGGCTGTGATCCACCCATTTCCAAGATTTTATGTGATTATCCTGATGCTGCAAAACCCAGGGGTTTTCTGTAACAGCCTGCTGGATGCATCTCTGCTCCACTCCAGTCATGTCTCCATCCCCATGCTCCCGTTCCTCTTTCCCTCCAGAATTAGAAAAAGAAGTGCGTGGTCTCCAAAGCTGATCCCTCCTCCAGTGACCCTGATTCCAGGCCCTGCGTCCTGTCCCCGGCCCCGATTCTCTCAAGATCCCTCTTGTTTCTGGAACATAGCTCCTACACTGGAACACAGCTCCTTCACCAAGGCTGCTGTCATTCAGAACACAACCATGCATGACGCATGTCTCCTGAAAATACAGACTCAGACACCCGGGCACTCAAAGAGTTGATCAAACTGTAACCCACTGAGCAAACTTCCCTCCACCTTTCAAAGGTCAGTAATTCATTGAAAATCTAAGTCCACTGCAGCTCTATTCACAATAGCCAGGACGTGGAAGCAACCTAAATGCCTGTCAGTAGAGGAATGGATAAAGAAGATGTGATACATATATGCAACAGAATACTACTTGGCCATAAAAGGGAAAGAAACCAGGTCACTTGTAGAGGCGTGGGTGGACCTAGAGACTGACATACAGAGTGAAGTGAGCCAGAAAGAGAAAAGCTAATATCATATATTAACACATATGTATGGAATCTAGAAAAAACAGTATATATAATCCTATTTGCAAAGCAAAAATAGAGACACAGGCGTAGAGAACAAGACAATGGACACCAAGCAGGAGAGGGGGTGGGATGAACTGCAAGACTGAGATGGACACATACACACTATTGATACCATGTGTAAAAGAGGTGCCTGCTGAGAGCCTGCTGTATAGGGGGGACTCTCAGCCCTCTGTGGTCCCCGAATGGGAAATTAAAAAAGAGGAGAAGTACGTACACGCACAACTGATCCGCTTTGCTCGACGGTAGAAACTACCGCAACACTAAAGCAGCTGTGCCCCCGTAAAAATGGATTTTAAAAACCCTAAGTGGGGTTTAAAGCCCTGGGGAGACCAGCAAGGCAGATGGAGGGCATCTTTTGCCATCTCTGGTGAGACAGCGAGATGCCAGCCCCTAGGCTTGGCCACACTCTCCTCCTGGGGCACCGCTGCCAGTTCAGCGCTGGAGTTTCCGGTTCACAGTTCTGGTGAGGGTCGGCCTCACGCAGCTCTGTGTAGCCCCTAACTGGGACACTGTCGATTAGTCTTGTCACTCCCCTGTGGCCCGCCGCCAGCTATGACCTTCCCCCTGGCTGCCCTTGCAACTCCTTGAAGCAGTTTTCCCCCAGTCTTAAGTTGCTGACAAAACAGGACAAAGTTTTTGCTTCCTGACCATCGATTTTCTCCTCAGGTCTTATACTTTGGTTTCTGCCTTCACCAATCAATGAACTGTATCTAAGATAACCAATGAGCCCTTAATTTCAAAATCAGTGATATTCTAGAGAAAAAAATATATGGGCCTCAAGGGGTGAAAAGGCGGGTGGGAAGAGTTGGGAGATGGAGCTTGACATATGCTCACTGTTGATATTGTGTATATGGTAGGGAACTCATGAGGGCCTGCTGCACACCACAGGGAACTCTGCACGGTGACCCCAGTGGGAAGGAAACCCGAAAAAGAAGGGGCATGTGCATTTGTCAGCGGACTCACTGCCGTGCAACAGAGACCAACACAACACTGTAAAACAACTCTACTCCAATAAGTGTTTTTAAACCAATGATATGCTTCAAATCCTTCATAATTCTCCTCTCTGAATCGTTTCTATTTTGGACCAGAGACCACAAAGTGGCATCCTGTAGATGAAATTAAGGTTTCAAGGGTGTTTTCTACATGGACACTGTTTTACATAATGTATTTTTTCAAGTCCATGACTTGATACAGGGCACCCCTGTTTCATCATGCTCCGGCGCCATTCCTTATTACGTTACATGTGACTTGCTTCCAAGATTATTTCCCTGTATTTTCAAGGGGTGTGTGATTGCAATTATTTAAACTGTATGCGAAATAGATGGGGAAACAGTGGAAACAGTGTCAGACTTTATTTTTCTGGGCTCTAAAATCACTGCAGATGATGACTGCAGCCATGAAATTAAAAGATGCTTACTTTTTGGAAGGAAAGTTATGACCAACCTAGATAGCATATTCAAAAGCAGAGACATTACTTTGCCAACAAAGGCCCATCTAGTCAAGGTTTTGGTTTTTCCTGTGGTCATGTATGGATGTGAGAGCTGGACTGTGAAGAAGGCTGAGTGCCGAAGAATTGATGCTTTTGAACTGTGGTGCTGGAGAAGACTCTTGAGAGTCCCTTGAACTGCAAGAAGATCCAACCAGTCCATCCTGAAGGAGATCAGCCCTGGGATTTCTTTGGAAGGAATGATGCTAAAGCTGAAACTCCAGTATTTTGGCCACCTCATGAGAAGAGTTAACTCATTGGAGAAGACTCTGATGCTGGGAGGGATTGGGGACAGGAGGAGAAGGGGACGACAGAGGATGAGATGGCTGGATGGCATCACTGACTCGATGGATGTGAGTCTCAGTGACTTCCGGGAGTTGGTGATGGACAGGGAGGCCTGGCGTGCTGTGATCATGGGGTCGCAAAGAGTCGGACACGACTGAGAGACTGATCTGATCTCATCTGATCTGATCTCCTTCAAGGTACCTTTTCAGGTTTGGGTGTTACTGCTGCTTTTCTCTTTTAATTAACTTTATGATCACTGTGTTCCTTCTGTCCCAAGTTCTTCCAAGTCTGCTCTCTTGTTACATCTCTGAAGTGCAGACTCTTTATAAAGATGTGTGTGAACACTGTCTCTACGTCACACCAGCCCCTGGGCACCCTTACCCTGTCTGGCGCACTCAGTGGGCACCTGGACCTGGTGACTCTGCAGAGTCTGCTGGTCCGCGGGCTCTGCTGTGCACTTCACATCTTCACTCACAGTTCTAAGTAGCCTCTAAATTCAATACATGCAAACTAATTTATTTTTCCCATTTAACCTTAAAAGCTAGTCCCTTTGCAATATCCCTTATTATTCTAGCTATCACTAATCTCTTAACCACCTGGGATTAAACTATCAATTATTTTTCTTTCTCTGATATCCCTTTGTTGTTAAAGTCTGTTTTTTTCCCATGTCTTACTCTTCTTTATCCAGAATTGCATTTCTTTCATAGGATGCACATACAAAATAACATTTCCTTATGGACTTATTTCCTTATTTTTTATCCTATTTTGATAGTGTCCTTTGTCAGTAGTTATCAAATGAAAGATCAAATTCTCTACGAAATAATATATTACCCAATATTTTTCTACACCAACTACTACCAATATTTTTTATTTTTCTAATTATTTATTTTTGACTTTTATTTTGTCTTGGAGTACATTTGATTAACAATGCTGTGTTAGTTTCTTTTTTATAGCAAAGTGATTCAGTTATAAATGTATTTATTATCTTTCTAATTATTTCCCATTTAGGTTCCCATTTCTCAGTGGAGAGTATTGAGCAGAGTTAAGCTCCTACCAACCCTTTAAAGTGTATAGCCTCTGGAAGATCCTAATTAATATGTGCAATATATTAATTAATATCATTCTTCCCTTCCCAGTCAAGTGTCATGGGGGCTCACTCCCACCCCCGAGCATCTTAGAGCCCATGTCTCCTTTTTAGCAGACTAAAGTTTAAAATTCTGAATCTGTGGTCAACTTCAGTTTAGTTCAGTTGCTCAGTTGTGTCCAACTCTTTGCGACCCCATGGACTGCAGCACGCCAGGCCTCCCTGTCCATCACCAACTCCCAGAGTTCACTCAAACTCATGTTCATCAAGACAGTGATACCATCCAATCATCTCATCCTCTGTCATCCCCTTCTCCTCCCACCTTCAGTCTTTCCCAGCATCAGGGCCTTTTCAAATGAGTCAGTTCTTCACATCAAGTGGCCAAAGTATTGCAGTTTCAGCTTCAACATCAGTCCTTCCAATGGACACCCAGGACTGATCTCCTTTAGGATGGACTGGTTGGATCTCCTTGCAGTCCAAGGGACTCTCAAGAGTCTTCTCCAACATCACAGTTCAAAAGCATCAATTCTTCAGTGCTCAGGTTTCTTTATAGTCCAACTCACATCCATACATGACCACTGGAAAAACCATAGCCTTGACTAGATGGACTTTTGTTGGCAAAGTAATGTCTCTGCTTTTTAATAAGCTGTATAGGTTGGTCGTAACTTCCCTTCCAAAGAGCAAGCACCTTTTAATTTCATATTTTAATTTCATCTGCAGTGATTTTGGAGCCCCCTCAAATAAAGTCTGTCACTGTTTCCACTGTTTCCCCATCTATTTCCCATGAAGTGATGGGACCAGATGCCATGATCTTCGTTTTCTGAATGTTGAGCTTTAAGCCCACTTTTTCACTCCCCTCTTTCACTTTCATCAAGAAGCCCTTTAGTTCCTCTTCACTTTCTGCCATAAGGGTGGTGTCATCTGGATATTTGAGGTTATTGATATTTCTCCTGGCAATCTTGATTCCAGCTTGTACTTCCTCCAACCCAGCGTTTCTCATGATGTACTCTGCATATAAGTTAAATAAGCAGGATGAAAATATAGTCTTGACGTACTCCTTTTGCTATTTGGAACCAGTCTGTTGTTCCATGTCCAGTTCTAACTGTTGCTTCCTGACCTGCATACAGATTTCTCAAGAGGTAGGTCAGGTGGTCTGGTGTTCCCATCTCCTTCAGAATTTTCCACATATTCTCCACTAATACTCGTAATTTAATTCATTCTTTCAACAAGTTAATAAATTATTCACATTTCCCCTAAGCCTACTCTTTTCTCTCCTTATTAATTTTAGAAGCCATTTCCCAATTACATTTTCTGAAGCCTAGTTCCATTCATTTTTCTGCCCTGTTCAAATGTAATACCAAGCTCTCCTCTTGCACATAAAATAATGCCCAACTTCAGAGCAGGCCATTCACTTCCCACCCCATGGTCTGAATCCAGACTTCTTTTCCAGCCTGACTGTACTGGTTGTTATGTGTCACACTTTATACCAAAGCAGAATTTCCACCTCCCAACTTGTGGAAGACAGATTCTCAAGTGGCTTCTTGTAATCCCATCTCCTGGTGTTCTCAGCCTTGCCTAGGACTGTCCCCAAGAACACAGTCATGACTCAAGATTTTCTTCTAAGAAATAGGATGCAACAGTGGGCACAAGAGGTCTCTGACAACGTGTCTGTGATGACATGTGAAGACTGTGTCAATAGTTTGCTAGACTCCCATCTTTCTCTGAGTTTAAAGATTTTGCAGCTGTGCTGCAGGCATGGCTGATGCCTGGGGGTCCAAATGGGAAGGAATAGAGGCGTCCCCTCTAGGCTGAAGGCTGATGAGAAATGTAAGTATTCAGTCTTTCAACACAAGGAACTGAATTCCGCAAACTCAGGTAGAACCTTCCCCAGTCGAATCTCAGATGACACTGTAGCCCTGGCGGAATCTGAGACAGAAGTCCTGTGACACACTAAACAGAGGACTCAGCTAAGCCATTCCCTGATTCTAGGCCCAAAAAAGTGAACCATGAGATGAGGTGTGAGGCTTTAAGTTGCAAATCAGTGGTGATTTCTTACCCAGCAACAGAAAACTAGTACACATCCTCAGGCCTGAAAAGTCTTTCTCTATACGATCAGGAATTCTAATTCTACCATATCTTACAGCTCAGCCCCTCTTACCTTGAGAAATACTCTCATGTCTGAGAAAGCAATCTCTCCCCTTTCTTAACCCCAGCACCATGTGATTGGACCTGCTGCAACGGGATGTATTGTCCATATTTTTATTTTGGATGTGTTACTTCTCTTTCAGGCCATAACCTCTCAAAAGGCAGAATTTGTGTTTGATTCATCTTCAGTATCAAGAAACCTAGAACATTGCCTTGCCTGTGTTAGTAGATTAACAAATATTTTAATAAATTAATAAAACTTTAGAAAAGAACTGGCCTAAAAGTTTAGGTACTGGGAATATTAAAATACTTAACTTTCTGTTTCACAAAGAAAGACATAGCTCAGTGGGTATCTGATTGGTCCAGAAGATATTGCAGAGAAATAGACTTAAATTTCCATCCTTTGTATTTTCTAAATCTACTCAAACTGCTTTGCACTGTGAAACATATAAAGTTTTCAGAAGAATGGTGGAAATGTATGGTATTGGAGACAACATGTGGATATTTAGAAACTAATTTTTACACTAATGATAACACTTTTCTTAAAAGTTTTTGCAAGGTAGTAAATATTAAAATAAAGGTAAAGCAGTTTAGCTTCATTTCCTCATGGTCTATGATTTTTCAGTTTTCTATTGATAATGAAGTTTTTATCTGCCCTACTCAAAACTCTTGTCTGTATCTATAGGGTGATTTCAATTAACAAACACAAAAACATTGATTAATCATTTAATTCTTTTCAATTATTCAAAAAAATGTGTAAAAGTAGAAGGTGATATGAAATAAACATTCTATTTGACAGGAAGAGAGTCTAGCTTGTCTATATGCTTTGTGGAACATCAATCTTTTCATGAAAGGTAGCTATGCTTTTATTAAAATTACTAAATATTAAAGAAATTGTAATAATGTTTAATATTACATATGGTAGTACTATTATAGCACGAGAAGGATTCAGGTATGTATTTTGCTGGGAATGTAATTTCCTGTGTCAGCTCTGCCCGTATTAAGAGTGTGTGATTATGATATCCATATTCTACACGAATTGGCTAATTTCCCTAATAGTAGCAAGTGCCAGAGTATCTAGAGGTATTAAGTTGTTCTAAAAACTGCTTAAATGTAATTGAGATTCAGAACAGTGTTCTAGACATTGTGCAATTTAAAATTAATCATTTGCAGGACTCTGGTTTAACAAAAGAATGTTTTCAGATCTTCACCATGTAAACCAGGAAGAACTAGTATCTTAGCAAATTTATTTTACACAAGAATCTAAAGCGCTAACGATGGGATAAAAATGATCTTTTATAATCGGAGATTTCAAAGTGAGACTCTTTATCTCAAAAATCTCTGAAAATGAATAAAAGGAATAAAAGCCTCACAACAAATTGATGCTTTATTCCTTAATGTGCCTCTGTCTAGCATGAAACTTGCCATTAGCATTCAGAAACTGTTATCAAATCGGTCTACATCAAAAGCATGTTCACTGGCAAGAATTTGTGTTGTCATTTTGGAAAATTACTTTAAAGCACACATCCTATAGAATAGGAAATTCGATTGTCAAAAAAGTCATAACATGATATTTAAAAGAGCACATTAAATTCTATATTACTGTAAATATGCTTTTCATAATGATGTTTGTAAAATACTTATAAATAAATTGCAGTTTTCAACAATTTAACAGTTTTACACGGAATGGGAGAGTTTAAAATGATATACCCTAATTTTGTGCTTTTCCACAAGGTGATAATTTCAGGATTATCATTATAATAAAATGTATCCTTTAAAAAGTAAATATCTTAAAGCCAATATGCTTATAGTTGTCTGTGACTACACATATCTGTATCTACATGTAATTCTTATGAATACAGATTTCATATGCTTTCTTCTCCTATAATTCATTTTTCCTAAATAACAGCTAGAGATAGTCATTTAAAATAAAGTTCAGATTGCACAATTCTTCTACTTAAAATACTCCAATATCTCCCCACAACACTGTGAATAAATCTAAATTTATCTCATATGACTGGTGCCTCCCTGGTCTTTCTCATCTCATTTCCTATGTTTCTTCCCCATTTAGGCATGCAGTGGTTACAATGGCCCACCTTCTGGTCCCTGAATATCCCTGAATATCCAAAGATTCACCTCCACATTATCATCTTGTGCTTTTTTCCTTCTTGACATGTGAATCTTAGCTTCAATGTCATCTTCTCAGAAAAGTCTTTGTGGGTCACCAACCCTAATGTCCGTCTAGTCAAGGCTATGGTTTTTCCAGTGGTCATGTATGAATGTGAGAGTTGGACTGTGAAGAAAGCTGAGTGCTAAAGAATTGGTGCTTTTGAACTGTGGTGTTGGAGAAGACTCTTGAGAGTCCCTTGGACTGCAAGGAGATCCAACGAGTCCATCCTAAAGGAGATCAGCCCTGGGACTTCTTTGGAAGGACTGATGCTGAAGCTGAAACTCTGATACTTTGGCCACCTCATGCGAAGAGTTGACTCATTGGAAAAGACCCTGATGCTGGGAGGGATTGGGGGCAGGAGGAGAAGGGGATGACAGAGGATGAGATGGCTGGATGGCATCACTGACTCAATGGACATGAGCTTGAGTGAACTCCAGGAGTTGGTGATGGACAGGGAGGCCTGGCGTGCTGCGATTCATGGGGTCGCAACAATTCAGACACGACTGAGTGACTGAACTGAACTGAACCCTAATGTAGGGCTGCCTGCAATTCAGGAAACCCAGATTCAGTCCCTGGGTTGGGAAGATTCCCCAGAGAAGGCTATCCACTTCAGAATTCTTGCCTGGAGAATTCCATGGGCTGAGGAGCCTGGTGGGTTACGGTCCATAGGGTTGCAAAGAACTGGACACGACTGAGGGGCTGACAGTTTCACTTTTCACTTTCAACCCTAATGTGGGTGCCATCACCCAGCCATTGCTCATGGGCTCACCCTGCTTAATTTTCCTTTAAGCTGTCACCCTTTGTGTACATGGGTATTTATCGTCAGCACAGCCAGTTAATCACAGATGCAAGGCCCAGAATCAAGCAAGTGTTTAGAAGGAATGAGTGAAGCATTATTCTCGCCTTCTCTCGCCTTTGCTGTGTCACCTTAAGCAATGACTCAAATTCTCCAAGTTGACTGCTCATCAGCAGAAATGAAATCATAATATTTGTAATAGTTCCTAAGGGTTATTTGAATAATAAATGAGATAATACATATTCAATATTTAACCTGTTGACTGATACATAGAAAGAAGTCAAAGCTTGCTACCGTTTCATTATTGTACATTAGATGTGCATATATGCAGAGAAATATATAGAAACAGGGACAGACGGAGACAGAGAGAGAAAGAAACAGAGACTCGTTCTCACGATAATACATAACGATACCACATCTGAAGCTGGCATTTATGGCGTTCATAATATTTTCAGATTTAAAAAATAATGACAAAAGATTATATTTTGATTTGTAGATGAAACATTAAAGCCTGTATGATGATTTTAAAATGATTTTATCAGCTTATTTTTAAGTTATTTTTTCCTTAAATTTTGTCTGTATTTTATTACAAATATAAAGTAATCAAATGGTACAGAAGTGTATGAAATAAACTTTCAAAAGCACCTCATTCCCACTTAATTGCATAATTGTCGGCTACATCTTATATTGTTCATGGTTTTATGAAAGCATGTTGATTCAAATGTTCTACTACTTTTATTACTTCATGGCTTGTTGAAGATTAACATAATTTTTTAAATTAAGTGGCTGGTGGGCAGACAATAAATGTCATTTGATAAAAGAATCATATTACTTTTTAAATGTTTAAAAATATGACTAAGCTAGAATTTATGTTTCTGTTACATATATTGTGTTCTCATTTCCCCCAGAAAATTTAATTATCTCATTTAGAATTTATTATGCTTCTGTAAGAGTCTTATGCTTGTAATATCACTAGAAACAGATTCTCTTTACATATGTACTTAGAATGTGGATTTTAAAATCTAGGGGGCTGGGAGGAATTGGGAGACTGAGGCTGACATGTATGTATTACTATATATAAGATAGATAACTAATGAGACATGTATGTATTACTATATATAAGATAGATAACTAATGAGACATGTATGTATTACTATATATAAGATAGATAACTAATGAGAATGAACCACATAGCACGGGGAATTCTACTTAACGCACCGTGGTGACCTGAATGGGGAGGAAGTCCACAAAAGAGGGGATATAAGTCTATGTATGGCTGATTTATGCATAAATATAAACGTATGTAAAGTCATGCCACTTTTGAGACATCATGTATGGCATCCTTTAGGAAAAGTGTAGCGTAAGAGCTGGGAGAAGGCAATGGCACCCCACTCCAGTACTCTTGCCTGGAAAATCCCATGGACAGAGGAGCCTGGTGGGCTGCAGTCCATGGGATCGTGAAGAGTCGGACACAAGTGAGCGACTTCACTTTCCCTTTTCACTTTCATGCATTGGAGAAGGAAATGGCAACACACTCCAGTGTTCTTGCCTGGGGAATCCCAGCAACAGGGGAGCCTGGTGGGCTGCAGTCTATGGGGTTGCACAGAGTCGGACACAACTGAAGTGACTTAGCAGCAGCAGCATAAGAGCTATAAAAAGAAAGATTGACTCCAAGTACCTGACTCTTTACCCCACTCAGGGAAAGTTCTTAGCTGCACTTGTTATGCTAGGAAAATATATGTCTGACTGAAGAGGGAGCCGTAAGGGTTTTGGCATCCTTCTTTCCCCTCTTGCCAAATGAAGCATGAAAGGTTTTACTGAAAAGAAGATCAAATGAAGAGCAGTTGAATTTGCTTGAGTTTTGGTTAATCAGCTCTAATCATTCTTTCTCCTCGCAAAATTTAAAGAATCATGCTAATTCACTTCATGGCATTTGGGTTACAAGGAGATATTTTAAAAGTATCAAGTTCGATGAACTGCAAGGAGATCCAACCAGCCCATTCTGAAGGAGATCAGCCCTGGGATTTCTTTGGAAGGAATGATGCTAAAGCTGAAACTCCAGTACTTTGGCCACCTCATGCAAAGAGTTGACTCATTAGAGAAGACTCTGATGCTGGGAGGGAATGAGGGCAAGAGGAGAAGGGGACGACAGAGGATGAGATGGTTGGATGGCATCACTGACTCGATGGATGTGAGTCTCAGTGACCTCTGGGAGTTGGTGATGGACAGGGAAGCTTGGTGTGCTGTGATTCATGGGGTCGCAAAGAGTTGGACATGACTGAGCGACTGATCTGATCTGATCTGATCAAGTTCAGTGAGTATAGTAGAACCGAATTTTAAACTACAAATGCTTCAGATTCAACTTGTATTCCATCAGGCTATGTTCAATCATTAATTCAAAAGTAAATATATATATTGTCTGTATACATATGTATACATATAAAATACATACGTATTGTCTGTGTGTATGTTTGAGAAGGGAATCTGTTGCTTGTTCTTCATAAAATTATGGAAACTGGGTTCTGGTTCATTTTGAAAAAAAAAAAATTGAATAGCAAGGACGGGAAAAATTGGAGATATTTTTCTTTTAAATGACAGGCTATTGTTCTATTGTGGATACGGTAAGGCTGAAAGAAGTTCCATATGGCTGGAGTATGGTAACACCACCGGTAATTAAAGACTGCACAATGTCTCTACTTAGCTATGACACTGTAACCATAATTATTTTAGGACTAAAAAGAATTACAGCTTTTCTCCAGTCCAACCCTGTCATTTTAACAGTTGAAGAAACTGAGGCTCAGTTTGATGAATTTTCTCTTTCAAGGCTACTTAGCAATTTGACAGGCAAAGAGGGAAGGGAACCCATACATCTGACATCTAGGAAGAGGACCACTGCCCTTGGCTGCCTGACTGCTCCTGATGATGAAAGAGGCATATATTTTAAGTGTTCTACTGACATTGATCTTTTCTTTATTTTCTCTAGAAAAGTAGCTCTGGAGAATTATAATGGTGGTGATAACAGTAGTCTTGATTAATTCCGACTTTCAATTACGTGTACCTTCTGATATCCCTAAAAATTCGTCTTCCTATGCACCGGAAATCCACTGTATTTTTTCTATTTCACTTACAAGTTATAGCAGATAATAAGTGAGTATCTCAGAAACATACTACTGTGCATTAGTACTTTTTCCATGGTGTTTTTTAATATCACTTCAAATTTTTAAAATACAATTCATAATTTAAGTGACTTGAATCATATAACATGTACAACTTTCTTCCCATCAACTCCTCTCAAGCACCTGGCAATTGGGTATACTTTAACTATGATTTTAAATAATTAACATGAAAGGAAATATATTCACTTTACATAAACACACTATCTCATAAATTAGCCACCATAGAGGTTGTTGATTCTTTATTTCTTCTTTCTTTTTTTGTTTCCTTCCCTCTCTTCCTCTGTCTTCCCTATCTTTCTCCTTCTCTCTCTCTTTTTATATCTAAGCCAATTGTGTGTTCTAAATGAATCATTTTAATTTACTCTCCCTTTTTTAGTCTTCACAGTTTTCTTCCTTATGACCAAAAGTCAATTAGTATGTCATGGATCACATCAAGCGACCCCAGCACTGCAGCTCACCAGGCTCCTCCATCCATGGGATTTTCTAGGCAAGAGTACTGGAGTGGCTTGCCATTGCCTTCTCCTAACTAAATGAATGGGTTCGGAGAATTTGAGTTTAGTCTGTCCTCCTGCTAAGTCACCTTGCTGTTGCTGCTGCTGCTAAATCACCTTAGTCATGCCCAACTCTGTGCGACCCCGTAGACTGTAGCCTGCCAGGCTCCTCTGTCTGTGGGATTCTCCAGACAAGAATACTGGAGTGGGTTGCCATGCCCTCCTCCGGGACATCTTCCCAACCCACAGACTGAACCCATGCCTCTTAAGTCTCCTGCATTGGCAGGCAGGCTCTTTACCACTGGTGCCACCTGGGAAGCCCTTATTTTAGTCCAGTTACCTGTAAAGCAGAGCGAATTGATGCCACCTCTCCAATTGCATTATCCAAGTATTTGTAAGAATTAAGATAATTTAGTACCATAAACTATGACTTAGTTAATCAGATGGGTTTCCATTCCCTCCCAGGTTTCTGATCATTGGAATAAAGACCCAGGTATTTTCAGAACAGTATTCGGAGGTGCCCTCTGAGCTGGCCGTTTTCTGGCATCAGAGTGGGAGAATGGGGGTGAGTGGGCAACAGCGATCAACAAAAAAGTAAGAAGTTACAGAAGGAAACCTTGGCAGTTCTACTATTTTGCCTGAGGATGGCCTTTAGCAGGAGTGAACTTTAGCATGAGTGAACAGTCCTTCTTAGACTTTTAGGACACATTTTCTCTGGGCGTGCATCAACCAGACACACATAAAAAAGATGACTCTAACATGTTTTCCTTCCTTGATTGTATGCAGCCACAGAGCCGATTAATTAAAATAACCCAATTTGCTGCCTTAAACATCTCATCAAGTCAATCGGAGCTTCTACTGCACCAAGACAGGAGTCTGTTTGGCCCACTCCCTAGAGCTGCTCTGTAATACTTCCTCATTTCAGCTGTTACTTCTCGGTTCATCTGGTATAGAATTTCGATGCCCAATATTTAGTGTGAGTTGTTCAGTATTTAGTCGTTCAGTACTATCTGACTCTTTCTGATCCCATGGACTGCAGCCAGCCAGGCTCCTCTGTCCATGGAAATCTCTAGGCAAGAGTACTGGATTGGGTGGCCATTTCCTCCTCCAGGGAATCTTCCCGACCCAGGGATCAAACCCATATCCCCTATGTCTGCTGCATTGCAGGCAGATTCTTTACCCATCATTTGATTAATGTCAACACTTTTCAGCATGTAGTAGCTTTTATCGTTATACAAAGCTCCTCCTTGAATCATATCTTTCTTTTAGCCCAAATGACATCTTTTCCAATATTGAGTCCTCTGCTGTTTTACCGCAGGTTTTTTCTTTTTTTTTCAGATTTTTGGCTCAAAAATTTTACTTCCAAAGTTCCCTTGTCAATTGTTTTAGATGTGTTTCATGTAGACATGATGTACACAGGTATTACATATTTTGTTGTTGCTGTTCAGTTGCTAAGTTGTGCCCAACTCTTTGCGACCGCATGAACTGTAGCCCGCCAGGCTCCTCTGTCCATGAGATTTTCCAGGAAAGAATACTGAAGTGGAGTGCCATTTTCTCCTCCAGGGGATCTTCCTGACCCAGGGATTGAACCCATTTCTCCTGTTTGGTAGATTCTTTACCACTGAGACACTATAGAAATCTGCCTTTATTGGCAAAATTCATATTCCATTCACATTTTGAGTGAAGATCAATATATTTCATGTTTATTACTCACTTTAAATTTTCTTTTTTCCCCTTTCTCTTTTTTATTTCATCAAATTGCTACTTATTTCAATTTTTATTTTGTCAGTTTGTATTTAAATCATATTTTTCATGTGGCTAATAATAAATGTACTTTTTTTCCTGCTCATCTATTTAGATCCCTGTGCCTCTACTGATATGTGAAAATGACAACCAACCATTTTCCTGGTCCAGATGCACTGTCTTACCCAGCACAGTATTCAGTTCTCTTTGCCTTCATCTGCATCACTCACAGTACCAACACAAATATTAAAACTTTAGAAGAATTTTACTGGGTCTTTACTATCTTTGAAGTATGTCGTTTCAATTTCAAGACTTTTTAAATCTAGCATTAGGTCACTCATTCCTAAATGTTCATGTATTAAAGTATAAAGCTATGGACCAATAAAGAGATGCACGGACTGCTGGATGGTTAAGTGTACAGGTCGCCACCTTCTTCCCTCTTAATCCTCCTTCTATAGAATTATTTTTTCATTGGTGAGTCTTTTTTTTTTTTTTCAAGTATTTTTTCATGCAGGTATTTGGGTGATATATTTTCTAAATTCTTGTTGCTATTGTTTGGTTGCTAAGACTTGTCCGATACTTTGCAACCCCATGGACGCAGCACGTCAGGCTTCCCGGTCCTTCACTCTCTCCCAGAGTTTGCTCAAACTCATGTTCATTCTGGAACAGGAAATGGAAACCAACTCCAGTATTCTTGCCTTGAGAATCCCATGGACAGAGAAGCTTGGCTGGCTGTAGTCCATAGGGTCGCAGAGTCGGACATGACTGAAGCGATTTAGCATGCACACATGTTCAGTGATGCCATCCAACCATCCCATCCTCTGTCTCCCCATTCTCCTCTCGCCCTCAATCTTTCCTGGCTTCAGGATCTTGTGTATTTTCAAATAAACAACATCCCAGCTGATTATAGGATTCTTGAGTTGTAGCTCTGTTTTTCTTTTTCCTTTTTTCTGGATCCTTCAATCATTATTAATTAGATAATAAAACAGTGCCAAACACTTCCCCCACTTGTAGGTAACTTGTATTTCTGCCTGGAGGCTTGTGTATTTTTGATCCTTTGACTTTAGAATTTTGTGAGGATGTGTTTGATGCATTTCCATATTCATCAGTTTGGTTTAGAACTAGGAAAGTCATTTCACTCTGCAGACTCGATCCTTTCTCCTTGTCAGGTAAATTCTCTAATCAAGTCTATTTAACGGTTGCCTCTCCTCTGTTTCTGTTCTTTTCCTTCTTCCGGAAATTCTATCATTTATATTTCATCTTTCAGATCTTGCCTTAAATTCTTTACCTTTTCTCTCATGATTGCTCTCTCTCTCTACATATGTTTGTGTTGTGATTTGAAATAATATTTGTACTTGACTTCATAGACCATTTATTGTGATTACTATACAAACCATCTTCTTTTTCAAATTAGATAATATATTGCTTACTGTGAAATAATGGTTTGTGTTTTATTTCCTTTTGTTATTGTTGCAGAATAGAGAACTTTTAAATATTGAGTGCTCTGAACATAATTCTCGTATTTCAGATTTTCATCTGCTGCTGCTACTGCTGCTAAGTTGCTTCAGTCGTGTCCAACTCTTAGTGACCCCATGGACTGCAGCCTACCAGGCTCCTCCATCCATGGGATTTTCCAGGCAAGAGTACTGGAGTGGGGTGCCATTGCCTTCTCCACCAGCAGTTCTAATTCACTGCAAACGTGTCCTCCTTATTCTCTCTGATATTGTCTCCCCGGCTGCTGGGAAACTTTAAAAAGGTTGTTCTTTTTTTCCTTGCTATTTCATGCATCTCAGGACTAGAGGTTAGAGTTGTCTAAATGATTAGACTCCCATTGATATGAAAAGCAAGCGCTTTGGTGCCCAGTCTAGAGGCATGGATACTTTGCCAAAGCACCTGGAGGAAGGTTCCTCACTCAGTAGCTTCACTGAACTATTCCAGCCTCCAAGACACATTGATTTCCTCTTTGATCTTCCAGGGCTCTGGGATACACTTGCATACTCACTCAGAACAATCTCAGTCTTCTTATAAGTTCCCAAAATGTAAAAAGCAACCGTGAGAGAAAAAAAAAATAAGAGCATTGTAGACTATACCCAGAAGGTATAACGACGTCAACCAACCTGCAGGCACACGGATCTCTAAAAGGTAGGGCCATTCTAGTGCCTACTTCTTTGCCGTCTTTTCCCCAGGCAGTAACCACTTTCCCCAGGAGCTGACTCTGACCCAGTTCTTTGTGCTGTAATCTCAACAGATGCCAGACCCCAATTATGCCAGTTATCCGTAAGTTCCAAGATCTCTTTGGTTGACAGACTTAAATTGCTTGGAATGGGAGCTGACAGGAAGGGTGGGCATCTTACTGCAGGATTCCTGCTCATGGTGTTTATTTTCTATTACGCTCAGATAATGAGCTGGTCAAATACAACACTCACTCACTCAGGGAGCACTAGGCTACCTGCTGTGATGCCAGAGAACCATGCCTCGAGTTTTTGCCCTTTTTTCTGCTCAACTAACATGTATGTGCAGCGAAGACAGACGTAAGAGCCTCTGTTTTTTTCACAGCACAAGTGGCATTTTTATGAGTGTTGAAGGACCTAGTAAATGAACTGCTCCAAGGATGTTCTAAAAAGGTTCATAGTGAAACCTGTGAACTAGAGATGCCAAACATGTATAGTAATTGAAGAGAAAATCATGACAATATAGTCTAGAACAAGGATATGAAGAAGATGTGGTACAAATATACAATGGAATATTAGTCAGTCATAAAAAGAATGAAATAATGCCATTTGCAGCAACATGGATGGACCCAGAGATGATCATACTGAGTGAAGTCAGGCAGAGACAGGCAAATACCGTACTGCTTACAGAGAAAGTGGAAGTGAAGTCACTCAGTCGTGTCCGACTCTGCGACCCCATGGGCTGTAGCCCACCAGGCTCATCAGTCCATGGAATTCTCCAGACAAGAATACTGGAGTGGCTTGCTAATTCCTTCTCCAGGGGATCTTCCCGACCCAGATATTGAACCCGTGTCTCTTATGTCTCCTGCTTTGGAAGGCAGATTCTTTAACACTAGTGCCACCTGGGATGCAAGATATTGCTTATATGTGGAATCTAAAAGAAAGAGCAAATATCTACATATGCAATCTTAAAAAATGATACAAATAAACTTATTTACAAAACAGAAATAGAATTATAAACATAGAAAACAAACTTATGGTTACCAAAGAGGAAAGAGGAGTGGGAGGGATACATGAGGGATTTAGTATCAGCAGATAAACACTCTTGTATATAAAACAGATAAACAAGGACCCTCTGGGGAGCACGGGGAGCTGCACACAGTACCTCGTAATCATGTACATGGGAAAAAACCTACAAAAGAAAACATGTAACTGAATCACCATACACCTGAACGAAACACTGTCAGCTGACTATACTGCAATTAAAAAAAATAGAATGTGGTTCCACAGTGTAGTCATTCATGGGCAAAGGAGAATTAGCTTGTACTAGTGTTTCTGATGGAGAAGGCAATGGCATCCCACTCCAGTACTTTTGCCTAGAAAATCCCATGGACAGAGGAGCCTGGTAGGCTGCAGTCCATGGGGTCGCTAGAGTTGGACATGATTGAATCGACTTAGCAGCAGCAGCAGCAGCAGTGTTTCTGAACATTTATAATCTGTACCTCCCTCAAATACAAATGAAGACTTTATACCCAACGTCATAAAAATTTCTCAGGTAGTACTCAGAGAATTTATCCTACAAAATTTTTTCTTAAGTTTTGTTGAAGTTTGGATTTTAACTTTTTCAAAAAAGAAAATCATAATATGGAATATCGTTTTCAAATTTCTGTCCTTCACCTATGATGATGGGTTTAGAATCAGTGGGTTGCGTCATAATCATTTGTCTGAACTGGTTTGTAACCTGTTACATGGTTAATAAATACTGAGCAGTTGTGAGCAGATTTATGATTTTCCTCTGCTGAAATGAGAGCACCCAAGCACATTATGGTTTCAGGCTACGGTAGAGTTGGAAAACATCTTTGATAACATACAGTGAGAGTTCAAACATAACGCTGTATAACTCTTATCACTTTTGCTTGGCCCAGTATTTGCAGCAATGATTTGATAGATGATTTAGAAACTAACTTTAGGGTGTGGCTCTGAAGCAAAACCTTTGTGGAGCAGGGGTGCTGGCAAAGAGTTGCTTCAAGACATAGAAACTTAGAGTAAGTCACCGCCATCTCTGGCTGTCAGACAAACAAGGAGTTACTCTAACTCACTGTCAGGTTGCACGAGTAAAAAATCATGACCCAGAAGGATGATAGCACATCCACATCTGAAGAAATACATGTATTCACAGCATTCAAAACATGTACTAACAGGATATCAGAATTGCAAAACTGGAAGTAAATTTAAAATACTTCTACTTTCACCGCACTTCTGATGTTGAAATCTCTCTAATCAGACACCCAGACCACTTTGGGGTCGTAAATCATGGTGATGGATCAGTCTACAAGCCCTTAGCGGGGCTGGCAGAGGCTCTACAGGCACGAAAGGCCGCCCAGAACTAGAAAACATGTCAGTGCCAGCCCGGATAAAGCACTGTCCCTTCCAGCGTGGGAGAGCTCCATGGCAACCCTTCCACCACCAAGTCACTGGCTCCCTTCTGGGTGATGTCGCGTCAGGGCTTTGCACTGGTTCTGGGGCTTCCAGGCTGAACCCTGGGCAGCAGTGCTAGACCATTCTCAGTGCATGGGAATCCAGGCTCTGGGCCCAAAGAATTGCCAGCCTCATGGTCAGGTTTCCAGTTTGCTTGGCTCTGACCAGGCCCAGAGTCCACTGTGTGAGAGACAGTATCACCTACTCTCAATCACTTCCTCTCCCCACAACTGGCTCACTGCATTAGGTCACGCCTGTACCCACATCAATCCTAAGAGTAAACAACAGAAGTGACCTAAGTGTCCATCAACATCAAATAGACAAAGCTGCAACCCAAAAATATGAGGGAGTATTTCTGAGCCATAAAAACGACTGAAATGTGCCATTCTCAGCAACATGGATGGACCTAGAGATGATCACATGAAGTGAAGTGAGTCTCCCAAGGAAAGAGACATCTCTTGTGTCACTTATAGGTGGAGTCTAAAATCCGACATGAATGAACCTGTCCCTGAAACGGAAACCGACTCAGAAACATGGAGAACAAACTTGTGGTTGCAAAGGGGGAGGCAGGCTGGGAGCGATGGACGGGGAGTTGGGGATTCGCAGCGGTGGACTGTTATCTACAGCATGGATCAAGAACGAGGACCGACTGCAAAACATAGGGAACTATCTCCAATATCCTATGAGAGCCATAGTGGGAAAGGACAGGAAAAAGAACACATATATTAATGTTGACTTTACACCTGAGCTAACACAACATTGTGAAGCTTAAAAAAATTTTTTTTTAGTTAAAAAATGAATAGGAATAAACAGACGTGCGTGGGTGTGTATATTTTCGGTGAAGTGGGATGGGGGTGTTTGTGGTGGAATATGTCGGTCCAATATCTTTTTCTTTGTTACTGAGCTACAGTTGATGTCTAAGATTATACAAATTACAGGTATGTAACACAGTGATTCACAATTTTTAAAGCTTATCTCCATGCGTAGTTATTATAAAATACAGCATCTGCTATATTCCCCGGGTTGTATAGTATATTTGTGCAGCTTATTTTATAACTAGTAGTCAGCATCTCATTTTCTCCTATACAGCACCTCTGACTCACCTGTCCACTATTTTCTAGCCCTGAGACACATGAAAGGTAACTCTCGATTTTCTTCAGGTAAACTTTCAGAGTTCTAATGACGCACTCGGAACTTAGCTGTCAGACGACATGTTGGTCTCTAAAAGGCATAAGGTTTCTCATGATACTCTTGCAGATAAAAGTAAACACTGAATGGATGATAACAAACTTACTGTGGGACAGTGAGTAACAAAGTTTATCACACTCTGAATCACTTTCGCCCTAGTTAGGTTTGGGTTCTGTCGCTTAATATTTTTATCACTGACATGGATAAAAATAAAGGCACACTTAGCAAAGCAGAGGCAGATGAAAGATATCCAGCTGTAAAAATAGATTTACATTACGGTACAAAATTAATAAGATGGAATTCAGGGAAGCATTCCATGTTAGACTCGTACTGCAGCTAAAGGCATGCAGTTCAAACCGCTGGTTCTACGGATGAGGACACTGATGCTCAGAGAGACGAGGTGATTCACCTGGAAGGCTGCCCCAGACGGAGCCAGGCTGGAGCTCTGGGTTCTTTCTCCAGTGCTGTCCACACTACGCTTTCATCTTCTGTACTCAGCAGATGCCCTCCGGAGTACTCTCGGAAATTGATGTTTAATTCGCAGAATTCTGGATAGATTTAACAACCTGAGCATATGAATGTAGAATCCTTTATTTTGACTCAAGCAGACACAAATCCCTGGCATCTGTGCACAATGGACAAGGCAGAGGTGAAAAAGACGTGGGCTTTTCTTTTTGATGCAGGAAGTCTCTAAAATGTGATTTGACTTCATAACGAGCAAACTGCAGTCAGATTGCACCAGCAGGCATGAAGCATCGGGGTCGAGGAGCGACTTTTGCGCATTCTGTCCTGTCGTGAGATGCCAGCCTACCCCGCACTGGACTGCCCCTCCAACAGCCTCACAAAACAAGATCTCCATCACAGGACCATCTGCAGGGAGAGGATCTGAAAATCATGACCGAAACCAAGTGTTTGTTAAAACTGGCCATGAGATACTTGGCCTGGGGAAAACATGCACTTTAGTTATGTGTGTGCTTATTTATCTGTTTGGTACAAGACATGAAACAGCACTGAGGTGAATAAGGGCCTTCTTTTTAATCATGTTCAGTTCTGTCTGAAGTGATCTAAATTTTCTGTAATAAAGAGACTCTGGCAAAGCTGAATTCTCTTTCTGATTAAAAACACTGTTAATCCTCTTTGCTTTTATTAATCTAAAGTGACTCAATACTTCTTTTTAAGGAAACCACAGAGAGTTACATTTTTTCGTATGGTACCTGAATATGTTACCCACTGAGCCAAAAGATATAAACCCCAGAAGTCCTTTTATTCTTTTGGCCGTTGGGCTGTACAAGCGATCTGCTATAGAACTTTCACTGGCCTGTTTTCTCACTTAACCTCACCTAAATGTCTGTAGATTCATGAGTTGCCCCCTTGTTTTAATCTGTGAAAGGATTTTATTTCAAAGCATAATTTATTTTATTAATATCTTATTTCTACATGGTGTTAGTAGGCATAGTTCAAAGACATTAAAAATAAAATGCACATTTTCCTCTTTCTTCTCTTGAAATATCCTGTTTTTTCACAATGAGAAATATTTTGAAGTATTAGAAAAATTGGGTTGAACATATTTTACTAGCTAAAACATTCAAAGACTATACACATTCATGTAAAAAAAGCCATGATAAACTTTCCCTAAGTGGGAAATTTAAAATATTGCTGTGAACTATCCATAAAGCAAATTTCTCTGACACTACTGATTTTGAAATGAAAAAAAAAAAATATGATTCACACTGATTTTTGTCAGTGAAATAAGAGAAGATAGTTAAAAGTAAAGTTTAAAAACAAATCAAAGCATGAACATTAATAAATGACCTCTGACTCAGTTCTAAACTTTAATAATAAAAAACACTACTTTTATTTTACTATTTTATGCACTTGGATAGCACCCAGTGCATTATATTTGTAACATGGACAATATACCCAATGAATTATTTAGGTATAAAATATATATATGTCTTTATTTTTATAATTTAGCCAATCTCTGTTTGGAAGCCCTACTTAATTTATATCAGAAAATGTTCAGTTCAGTTCAGTCGCTCAGTCGTGTCTGACTCTTTGTGACCCCATGAATCGCAGCACTCCAGGCCTCCCTGTCCATCACCAACTCCCAGAGTCCACCCAAACCATGTTTATCAAGTCAGTGATACCATCCAACCATCTCATCCTCTGTCGTCCCTTTCGCCTCCTGCCCTCAATCTTTCCCAGCATAAGGGTCTTTTCAAATGAGTCAGCTCTTCACATCAGGTGGCCAAAGTATTGAAGTTTCAGCTTCAGCATCATTCCTTCCAATGAACACCCAGGACTGATCTCCTTTAGGATGGACTGGTTGGATCTCCTTGCAGAAAATGGTAGCAATTGTTAATTTTGAGGAAATTTAGTAAATACAAGTTTAAACCCCATCATTTCAGGTTTTCTGCAAGCCTCTTTCTCCTTGTGCTATGCCCAGTTGCTTTAATCATGCCTGACTCTGACGCCATGGGCTGTAGCCCGTCAGGCTCCTCTGCCCATGGGATTCTCCAGGCAAGAATACCGACCTGGGTTGCATGCCCTCCTCCAGGGGATCTTCTCAATCCAGGGATCCAACCCAAGTCTCTTTGGTTGCTTGCACTGAAAGGCATGTTCTTTATCGCTAGCACCGCCTGGGAAGCCTCCTTCTCCTTGGATGCATCTAATTTGGGGAGATGGCGCCCCAAGGCCTTGAGTGCTGCCGAGGGGACTCGCTCACTGGTGTCCACCGGTGGGTGTGCTGCCCGAGGGTCTCCAGCGGCCTCTGCTCCCTCTTGGAGCCACTGAGTTGACCACAGGGACAGTCCAGGGGTGGGGTCAGATCCGAATGGTCGACCTCCGGCAGGCCCACACATCAGACCACTTGCTGCTGGCGTTCAGGGTTATCTGGAGCTTTCCCCACGGGTCTGGTCCACGCGGGGAAAGGGCAAGTCTCCTCTCTGAGCCCCTCGCTCTCTCCTGGGGTCCGGCCATTCACTCCCCAGGCCCAGTGCCTTTGCTCTTTCAAGAGATCCTCAGTAGACCTGATGTTCTTGCTTCCTTCTCCCGTTCTTTTTCTTCTAGCCCTCAGAAATTATTTTTAATTTTACTTGAGTCTTTTTCTCATTTGGAACAAAAAAAAAAAGAAAAAAGACCTAGTATTTTTCCAGTTCTTTTCTCTCCTAAACCCTGATCACTATTTTTTTTTTTCCCCATAAAGCTTAAGGTTTCCTGCTGGAATTATTTTCTGGTCCTCTCTTGGAAGTTGAGAGTGTCAAGTCCTCACGGCAGCATAGTGGAGAGAGAGGCATCACTAGGTTGGAAGGGAAAGAAGGGTGAGGATGGAATGGTAGCAAAGCTGGTTTATACGTCATAACACGGTTTGCTATACCTTTTCCTATTTTATTTTAATCTATTTTACTTTATTTCATTTATATTGGAGTGTAATTGATTAACAACACATTAGTTTCAGGTATACAGCAAAATGATTCAGTTATACATATACCTGTATCTGTTCCTTTCCAAATCCTCTTCCCATTTAGCTGATTACAGAATATTGAACAGAATTGGAGATGATCATCTAAGTGGAGTGAATCAGGCAGAGAAAGATAAATATCATATGGTATGGGCTGTATGAGGAATCTATAATATGATACAAATGAATGTATTTGTATAAAATTAGACAGACTCAGAAACAGACTCAAATAAGAAACAGAAAGAAACAAACTGGCAGATATAGAGAAAGAATTTATGGTTACCACAATGCGAAGGAGGCAGGGGAGGGGGATAGATTGGGATGGACAAACACATTCTTTTATTTAAAATAGGTCTTCAGCAAGAACCTATTATTTCCTCTTTATGGCGTGCATTGGTTTACTATTGTGTGGTGTGCTTAGTCACTTAGTCGTCCGACTCTTTGAGACACCATGGACTATAGCCCACCAGGTATCCTCCGGGTGAGAATACAGGAGTGGGTTGCCATGGCCTCCTCCAGGGCATCTTCCCAACCCAGGGATCAAACCCAGGTCTCCCGCATTGCAGGTGGATTCTTTACCAGCTGAACCAGCTGGAGGTGCCTATGTGGAGAGAAGACCGGTGTCTCTCACCAGGACGCAGCTCTCTAAGGGCAGGGAACCTGGCTTTGTCTTGGTGTTCAGCTCCTGAGCAGTGCCTGACACCAGCCCGTGCTCAGTCAACGCTGACGGAATGTTTGAAGAAAATGCTCAAACCCGAATCTCCGCTGAAAGCCTGCTTAGGCTCAGCCCTGTGCTTCAAGTGAATGATAGCTCCATCTTAAAACCAGACTAAGGCTCTGATCGTTTCACAAGGAGGAATAGGTCCATTTTTAGACTGCATCTTTGACATGGTAGGTATCTCTAGTGGGTCCCTTTATGATAGAACCGTCTGACAAATGCCTCGAAAGTGAGTGCTATGCTGAAAGATGAGGATGGATGGTCTGCCTGCCAGGTGTCTAGACCCTGGGAACCGAGTGCTGGTGTAACCTTCCCCGGGGGAAGGGGACAGGGGACCCTCGACCACCCCATCACCTGGGCACAGCTCTCCTGCACCCAGAAATGCAGAGCAGGCTGGGCTGGGTCCAACGGAACGAGTCTCACCTGTCATCAAGTTATCTAATCTCTTTGAGCCCCAGTTTCCTCTGATGTTAAATTAGCAGATATTGAAACAGTGCACTCTCAAGCACATAAGGCAACATAGATAATGTTGACTGCCACTTAGGTGCTGTTCAGTAATACTGGTTGTTGTTACTGCTGATCTTGGACAAAGCCATTGGTATTATTGGCATGTTAGATTTGAAATGCATGCCAGCCAGCTGAAGCAGCAAAGAATTTCCTCCCAGTTTAAAAATATTAATTTTGCAACAAACACATCCATCAGCTTTTTAGTCAGCTTTCTAGAAACTGAAAAGGAATTCTGTTGTCAGAGCCCAGGCAAATTCAGCTTCTTTTACACCACATTATCTAATCTCATAGCTATATCAAATAATTTAGAAGCAAAAAAAAAAAAAAGTAAGTCCCAGAATAATATATTATTTTACACTTTGTTAAGATTGAAATGTATCCATTCTGAATGGTTCTCATCCACTGTGTTTTTGGCAGTATGTTGTGGTATCTGCTTTGAGGAAATATTAATGACCTATAAAATTAAAAAAGTGGCTTGAGCCAAAAGCAGTTCTTGACTGTGGAATTGCACATGACTGAGAGATTAATGAAGCCTTTTAAAAGACATGTTCATTGCTTATTCCTTTCCTCAGTTAGATTTCAATTGTTAATTTCTGCATAAAATTGTCCATTTCTCTTATGAGGTGTTAGATTGAGAATCTCGGGCAGCAATTTGTTGTGCAAGCTGGAGATAGAAATTGAGGGGTGCAGAAGAAGGCTATAACTTGGGTTCTTATTTTGGAAGATGGACAAGACGATTCTAGGAGTTCATTCTCAGAGATCATCTGAAGATTCGATTAAGAAACTAATTTGGGACGAGACAAGAAGGTCATTCAATGGTGACGCCTGAAGAATTTTGGCAGCTGGAGTTCTGTGATCAGAGTTACTTTTGGTCACACTCGGCAGCATGCGGGATCTTAGTTCCCAGACCAGTCTTTTATTTTTAAGCAACTGATTAGCTGATTACAGGAGGGTGGTGTAACAGGATCCCTCATAAAAAAACCCCAAAAAACATATTCCATAATGTGGAGAGATTTTTCACAGGACCCAAGTGGAATAAATTGTTTAACAATCTACAGTTTATGCTCCCAGGATTTTTCTTGCAGAAGCCTAATAGTATTTACAAATTTTGCATTTATAGTTACCCACGATGGCTGAAAGAAACACTGTTTGTTAAGACTCATTATTATCTTCACCCCAACTCAAATTTCTTGGGTTATCTAAATTGTAAATTAATGTTTATTCATTATTTAAAATAAAAATTCAATCTGAGATTTTAACTCACTTATTTTATTCATTGTTCTTATTCTTCCTGGTTATCTTTCTAAAACATAAAGATTAAATGATATTTAATTGTCCCAGAATGGAATAGTCAAGATTGCTTACTATCCTTCTATAATTTCAGGCTGTAATCAACCAGGAGGCTGTATTTTTTTCTTGTGCTGTTTGGAAAGAGTGCTACAAATCTTCTTGAGACCTCAAAGTGTTATTTTTATTAAATCAGAGATTGTCTTAACCATCTAATTCTCTGGGTTTTACCTTCTAATTGCTTATTCTTTCCAAATGACTCAGCAGCAATCGTGACAAGCACAGTAAGATTTAAAAGAAAGAAATCATTTAAAATCCACCTTAAAACATTTTCCTTGAGACAAAGCATAAGTATGCAGGGACTGTTTTTAAACAATAACACTGGTCCCTTCATTAGAAAATAAAGTAAGTTCTCCTCAGATTTCCCACAGGCTGACATTTACTATTATGCAGTTTTGATAATGAGTTTGACCAGGTATTTTCCTCTTTGATTCCAACTGCTATCCCTAGAGAAACAGTCCATAGGGAAGTAATCTTCTCAATTCAAATTTCCCATGCCAGGACCACTGACAATCGTGGCATCCGAAACCACTAAAATCATCAAGTCAGATAATGACTATTCATGTAAAGTTCAAAAGGTTGGTAAACTGATTCCAGATGTCTAAATAATCTGTAGTCACATTAGCTAAAGGTACATCAAGTGCATATAATATATAATACCAAATATATATAATATACATTATATATCATACATACACAACTGACCACCTGTCAATTTTATGAGGAGAATAGAGTAGCATCAGGAGTAATACAATCTTATTGGCTGTAACCTGCAACTCTGAAGCTGATCTTTGACAATGAGCCAGTCACATATGATGAATTCAACTTTATCAAAATCTCTTTGACTGCGGATACAAGAGAAATCTTGGCCATAGACACATTAATTCCTTTAAAATAATGCCTATTCTCAACATAAGGTAAAGTCTGAGAGGCACATTGAAAAGTCTTTGCTTTTCATTACTCATCCCCAGAGAGGATTCTAACTGTTGGAAACCTAATATAATGCATTTCCCAACAGTTGCTCAAGAATTGTGAGCATTCCTAGGTGTATCCGCGTGTCTGCTCCTAAGAGAATGTGGATTGTTTGGGAAGATTCATCCTGAGACATAAACTATCATGTGTTGGAAAGATTGATTTGGGTTTGTGTATTCCTTTCCTCTGAGCTTCCTCCAGGGCTCAGTGGTAAAGAACCCACCTGCAATGCAGTAGACGTGGGTTCTATCCCTGGGCTGGCAAGATCCCCTGGAGGAGGAAATGGCAACCAATTCCAGTGTTCTTGCCTGGGAAATCCTGTGGACAGAGGAGTCTGGTGGGCTACAGTCCAGGGGGCCACAAAGGTCAGACAGGCAGGCACACACACATATATTCCTTTCCTCCACCTCTATTAACCAAACGATCCTAAAGGTAAGATGGTCCCCAGTTCTAGTAGGGCCCCATTGTATGCCTAAAGCTACCTGTGTCCTAGAGAGAATTCTAAACCATAGTAATAGAGTCTAACAGTCCTAAATGGAGATGTTAGATGTGATGCACTCAGATGTTCTCCCAGGAGTTATCTTTAAGATTAAGGCACCAAGGTGGGGCCAGAATGATTTAGGTTCTTGAAGAATCATTGTACCATGAACAAAAGTGGAAAAGAAATATGCCCTCCCTTAGGGCATAGGATTTTTTCCCCTATTTTCATTCAACAAATCAGAAACAAATCTGAAGATACATAAAATATTTGAAAATCCACACTCTTAAATCTGGCATACTTAATGAAGTATAAAGGTTAAAATAATAAAAGCTGTTCTGCTGAAGGTAATATGCAATCATCTCATAATTCTTCCCCTAAAGCAGTGATTCTGACTTTTTAGGACTGTGCTCACTTAGGTGATGAACTTTCTCACCATGAAAGTCCCTGAACACATTTTACATGTAATTGCCCATCACTTTAGGCTAATCTCTGAGCTTCCAAGCAGAAATTCTCTTCCACGCTACACCCCCTCCCCATCCTAAATATTTTACAGCTCAATCAAGCAGTGGAATCTATATATTTATCTATATTTATATGATGCTCAGCTGGTAAAGAATCTGCCTGCAGTGCAGGAGATCCAGGTTTGATCCCTGGATCGGGAAGATCCCCTGGAGAAGGAAATGGCAAGCCACTCCAATGTCCTTGCCTGGGAAATCCCATGGACAGAGGAGCCAGGTGGGCTATGGTCCATGGGCTCACAAGAGTTGGACACGACTTAACGACTTAATGACTAAACCACTAACCACCACCGTATGTTGGTCCATATCTATGACATTGTATTTATCATATATATGTGTGTGTGTGTGTGTGTGTGTGTGTGTATATATATGTATATAAGGAATTATATATATATAATTCCTTATACAAATGGAAACTTACAATGGAAAATTCCTTCAAATGAAATCTTTTTTCACTTGAAATGCTAAAAAAGAAAATCAAGCATTTGAGGTAACCACAAACAAATGTTACATATGCCTCAAAATATTTGCAAGAAACTTTTATGTCAGTGTAAGTGAGAGGACTGTTTTATACTGATGGAAGGATCTGAGAGTTTCATGCAGAAGAGTTCTATTAAAATCCAACCAGGGAATATACTAGATTTCAGAAGAAACAGATTGGTTGAACATAGTTCAGACAGATGAACTGATGTGAGGACAAGACCAAAGCAAAGACATCTCTGGCATGTTTAGTGATCAGGTTAATTCTTTAAACAAATGGGCCATGAAATGAAGTCATTTGAAAAAATGTTGGAATTGATTGGGATTACATTCTTGGATATCAGATTACATTAAAAACATTTTTCTTTATCATTGGTAAAGGAAGCCCACATATATATGTGTGTGTGTGTGTGTGTGTGTGTGTGTCTGATGGTAGCAGAGCCACAATGGAAAGAGTCATACAATGAAATTCATAGGATGGAACAAGGAAAAAAAATTACAGATGGGTAGAGAAAGATAAAAATCCAAACTAGAGTGATAATGTTAGGAAAGAGAGGAATCAAACTGAAAAAAAAAAAAAAACACAATTTGTGGTTGTTTAAATGTGGTTATTTAATTAACAATTTGGAGCAGTTGCTTTCTGTAACAACAGATTTCACAGCATGTGGGATCTGAGAGTTTCAGAAGGAATTTCAAGGGGTAGCACAACTCTGTTCTGGAATGTTCAGGGTATTAACAAGCTGAAGTCTACCAGAAGCCTGCTTTACTTCATCTCAGTGAGAAATTCCCAAACTCATTAGACAGTAGAAACTTTGCCATGTGTGTAGCTGTGTGGGGAGCTTCCATGACTATTCTGAAAACTAGGATTCCTTAGTACACACTTTATGCTGCTTGCCTTTTGTGGTGATAGATATATTTGCTTATCATTCTTTTCTACAAATGTCATAGCTTATAAATGTGGGCATATTGAGGAAGGGGCTGATTTTGAGCCTTACGTAATTCTGAATTATCAAATATTTGAAACTGAAGATTTTTCTTCTCTGGTTCATGCAGGTGTAAATCATCTATTTGAAAATATCCTAGAGTGAAAACCATAAGAGCAAAGACCATGAAACAAGCAAAGATTAATAAAAAACAAAGCTCCTAGGTTCATGAAAAATAATTCAAGCAAATCTAGGATTTTAAAAATAAGCAGGGAATATAATTTGGAATGCTAAGATTGTACTATAATATTCTTTATAAAGAGCATAGACATAATTCTATTGTACTAACTTGTTTTTCTCAGTTAACATGAGATAACTTTATTTTTAAATGAATATCTTAAGGCATATAAAAGATGCCTTGACAAGTCTTATTTTACTAGAATAAATACATTCTCCTTCTCTCATTTCATAAACAAATGTAAATCTACGCCTCCATGTTTTTCCATCTAATTTGTTTTCTATTCTTAGCTCTACAGTTGCTACTACAAAATAATACATTAGTTCACAAAGTATATGATTTAGAATCTATCCTAAAATTCTGCACAAGTTAGCAAATAGGTAACACAATATTTTCATTTTGGATTTTCAGAAAAATATAAAGAGTGACATTTTCCAAAAGAGCAAAACAAATCACCATCTTGTTGTGACTTTGAGACAGAAAAGAGTCTGTTTTCCTTTGGGGTATTATCTGCCTATGTTTGACAGTTGCATTTTTTTTTTTTTTTTTTCCAGATGAGAGCTGTGCATCAAAGTTCAAGTCCCAAGAGATGTTATCAGTCTGAACAGCCCAGTGAACAAATATTTGTGAACCTCCTTCCAAATGAAATGTTCTATCGAAAGGTGGAAGTGGTGAGAGACCGTTGAAGCGGTGGTTAAGAAGGTAAGTCTTTGTGGTACTGATGGGAAATAGTCGTTAGGGGAAAGCAGCTTCACCACACAGGAAACAGAAAAACTCTTGAAAGCATCTTGTCCAGCTGCGAAAGAAGAATTTACATAGATAACATTTTCAAGCCCAAGAGTTTGTATGCACCCAACTGGTGACCAAGACCGGAGGAAGTGCGGGGGGAGAGGCAGAGGAAAATATTTTAAGGTTACAAGAGCTGTTGGCTATGCATTTTGCAAATCACATACCTACATAGCTTCCCAGAAAAGACATTTACAATAAAGGCCTACACCTCATCATATCGAAAAATGAGAGGGGCTCTGATGGAGGTTAAAAAAAGAGTTTACAAAACAAAAAGAAACTCAAGCATTTCATGATTGAATACAACTGTTGTCGAATGCCTTAATAATTAAAATAGGCGTATTGTCTGTTTATAGATAAAATATGGCAACTACAAAGATGCATAAGAAGTATTAAAAAGGATCCTAACAAACATTGTCATTTAGGAGGGGCTCACTTATGAGGAACTGCTTTGTTTAATTGGGTTTCACTTAATCGGTTTGAAAATGTTATGGGCTTGGAACCACTCTCCACTCACCATAAATGAGCAAAGGAGGCTGGGAGTAGGCAGGCTCTTAACCAAGATCACAGCACTCAGGGTTTGAACCCAGGTGTGCTGAACTCTGGAATCCGGCTGGGGAAACATATGGGGCTATTTCCACCCTAATATTCTGAGCCGTAATCAAGATCATCGTGTTCTTTTTGTTTAGTTCTCTTCTATTTTTAGTTACTTTTTCTACCACCATATCACATATGTATATATATATATATATAATTTATGTGTATATTTTATCCTTAGAGAAAACTCTGGGAATGCTCTCTGGGAAAGTTTTCCATGGCTTCTGTTTTTCCTCATTTCTCTCTAATGATTATCCTTCCATGAAATTTTGATCATACTACTAGATTCATGTCACTTTGAGCACTTTGAAACTAAACATGCTTCAACAATAATATTGTGGCTGCAAGTCAGATTCTCCACCCCACCCCCCGCCCCGCCATGCAAAAGTATGTGCTTTGCTATGTAATATGTGCGGGGGCGGGGGAGGGACCAAAGAAGCAGAAAATGACCTAGAAATGAAACCCTTTAGCAGCTTGATGCAGTGGGTCCTCAACTATTCTTCCAGTGAATTTATAATAGTTTAAATGTGCTGATAATTTGTTTAAGCAATTCAGGTACCATATTTGAGGTGAGGGGATTCCCAAAGGTAAAACTCTGATACATTCATCTGTAACGTGAGACCATCTGCACAGACAAATAACTGGTGTGCGTATTCTTTCTGTGTTCCTGCCTACCTCACGGGCCCCCTTTTGCTAGGTGTCCTAGTATAGCGAGAAAGCTCTCTGCAGCTGATTTTTACCCTTGCATCTAAAATTTAAGCAACAACGTTGCACAGCAGACCTTACTCCTCCTGGTCCCAGATCTAAGCAGCTCAGGAAGCGACCTTTGCTCTGTACACCTGCTTCATCCTGCGCCCCATGCTCCGCTTCCACACAGCCTGCTTCATTCCCGTCAGCTTCTCATTTTCATCACTCTTCCAATGATGTGTTGAACACATGAAGAGTCAATCTCTCTTTTTCAATACAAGAGTTCTTTAGTACTTTCCCCAATGTTGTATGTATTTCACTATCATACTCTAACTGCATCTGCATCAGCCTAAAAGGGAATTTCAATACTATTTTTTACTGATTTTCTGTTTTGCTAAATGACTAGTTTCTAATAACACCTTTTCGTGTGTTTTACAAATATTCACAATTCACGCACGATGCTTAGCTAGGCTTTTCAAGGCTTTCTATCTAAGGCAGGCCAAAGAATGATGATCGATCACCCTCTGAGAAATAACCTTTTATCCTGGAAAATGGCTATTCTTGTCAACATTTCATGCTTCTCTAAAACCCTCTGTGGGCTTCTTGGTGGTTCAGATGGTAAAGAATCTGCCTGCAGTGCAGGAGATCTGGGTTCAACCTCTGGGTTGGGAAGAACCCCTAGAGAAAGGAATGGCAGCCAACTCCAGTATTGTTGTCTGGAAAATCCCATGGACAGAGGAGCCTTGTAGGCTACAGTCCATGGGGTCGCAAAGAGTTGGACATGATTGAGTGACTAGCACTTTCATTTTCTAAACCCTCTATAAGGTCCAAAGTCACTCTGTCATCAATTTCTTCAATGCAGCTCTTTTGGATTTCGCAATATAATAGATTCCTAGTATTAAACCCTTTAAATAAGAGGGGCCGTATGGAGTAATCTAGTCCAATCCTTCCATTTCACAGCTGGGGAAAGTGAAACTGTGCCCTTCAAGTGCATTAACATCGGGTCAAGGATCCAGTGGTCTTCTGATTTCCGACGCTCCGTACTTAACTTGGTACAATTGCTATCAGCTAGTTTCAGTCATAGGGGATTGGGCCCAAGGCTAGATTAAAAATTAACATTCAAAATCATTTGAATGTCTTTCATAAGACCAAATATTCCCATTTTAAAGACAAAATATGACATCAGAGGATTTGGTCAGATGCAATGTTTGGAAGTAGTCGTGGCCACTGATTCACACGCTATCATATCTTGAAGGCACAAATCTTTTTATTTATTTCTAATTGGAGGATAGCCATCCTGATACCAAAACCAGATACAGACATCACAAAAAAAGAGAATTACGGGCTAATATCACTAATGAACAGAGATGCAAGAATCCTCAACAAAAATTCTACAAACAGAATGCAACAGCACATTAAAAGGATCGTACACCATGGTTGTTGGGTTTACCCAAGGGAAGCAAGGATGCTTCAACATATGCAAATCATATGTGTATATTGATCACATAAATTGTGATACCCCATATTAACAAATTACAAGATAAAAATCAAGCGATCATCTCAATAGATTCAGAGAAAGTCTTTGACAAAATTCGGCACCCATTTATGATAAAAACTCTTCATAAAACGGGCACAGAGGGAACCGACCTCAACACACTGCTGGTGTGCTCAGTCACTTGGTCATGCCCGACTTTTTGCGACTCCACAGACTATATCCCGCCAGGTTCTCCAGGCAAGAACACTGGAGTGGGCTCCCATGCCCTTCTCCAGGGGACCTTCCCAACCCGGGGATCTTCCCAACCCAGGTACTGAAGCCAGGTCTCCCACATTGCAGGCGGATTCTTTACCAGCCAAGCCCATGAATACTGGAGTGGGTAGCCTATCCCTTCTCCAGGGGATCTTACTGACCCAGTAATCAAAATCAGAGTCTCCTACATTTCAGACATATTCTTTACCAGTTGAGCTATCAGGCAAGCCCTACCTCAACATAATAAGCGCCATATATGATAAATCCACAGCAAACATTCTCAGCCGTGAAAAACTGAAAGCATTTCTTCTAAGATTAGGAATCAGACAAAAGGGCCTACTCTCACCACTGTTATTCAACATAGTTTTGGGAGTTCTAGCCATGGAAATGAGACAAGAGAAAGAAAAGGAATCCAGATTAGAAAAGAAGGCACAAATCTTTAACAGCATTTGGAGATGATCACACTCTTTCGGTCCAATTGGATCCTTAAGACAATTTCTTCTAGAAGGAACCCATGAAATCACTAAAATGAAATAAACCACAGCAGGTTTCTCTGGTGGCACTGGTGGTAAGAACCTGCCTGCCAGTGTAGGAGACAGTTTGATCCCTGTGTCAGGAAGATCCCCTGGAGGAGGGCATGGCAACCCACTCCAGTATTCTTGCCTGGAGAATCCCATGGACAGAGAAGCCTGGCGGGCTACAGTCCATAGGATCTCAAAGAATCTGACTAAAGAATTGACTAAAGCAACTTAACATGTACGCACACACTGGTTTTATAGATTCCACTGCTGAGACCAAGAACTTTGAAGTCTAGACGCTGAAATATGATGGAAATGAGTTTGATCAGACAGCTCTTAAAGGCTGAATAGGGCAGAATAGCACAAACAAAGAACTCTGTTCTAAAAAGTGAAGTTTTAAAACTTAAAAAAGTACTGAAACATGCTAGAAAATAGAGGAGGAATAAGTTGGGGAAGGACTAAAAAAGAATAAGAAGAAAATGCATGTTTAAACAAGTGCAAATCTGTTAAGCAAAATATAAGAATACTGAGAAAGGAGATAAACAGACTGACTACTTGGGCAGTATAAAATAAAATATCTCTGCCCATCTATATACCGATCTCTATAATAAAGAGCAGAGAGAACAAACCACAAGTCTGAAATATCGCTTCACAAAGAAATGAGAAATAATCATTGCCGTTGCTATTTCTTTTACTTTTGGTCATATTAAACACAAATCATTGACTACAAAGTAAACAGTATTATTGTATTAATCAAAGTAATTCATATTTGATTCTACATCATTTCTTCACTTCCACTTTTATAAAATACTTAACATTATTCTTCAGTCAATTTACTGCATAGTGATTATTAATCCCAGCTAGGTTAACATTGTAGACATCTCTAAAAGTGCAGAAATTTGGATTACTATGTAATGTCTGTTAGGATAAAGTGAAGATCATTTTTTAAAAAAATACCTAGAGTGTTTATCAAAAGAAATGCATCAAATTGTTTCTAAATTCTAGAGTTGCCTTACAAATACTGTCTCTGTGAATGGGAACCATTTTTAAATGTTTCGTTTCATACTTGAGATGTTTGAATTATCTAAATTAATTTCAGGTTATGTTTATTTGGCCATCAGCTCCTTTCTCATGATCTGAATGACAATGGTAATGAGGAGAATGAGGAAGAAAAGAGGAGGAGATTTTCTAAAACAGTCGCTTTAACTCATAATAGACCACATTTCTAAAATATGAGGTTGTACTAAATAATCTCTAAACTTATCCTCTAGTCTAAAAATGTGAGATTTTTCATAGATATGGAGAGCAAACAGATAGTTGTCAAAGGAGAGGCAAGCGGGGGATTGGGTGGAATATTGACAGGGATTACGAGGTCCACACATCCAGTCATAACATAAAAAAGTTAGGATGATGTAATACACAGCGTAGAAAATGAAGTCAACAATATTGCAATATTTTGTATGGTGACAGATGGTTATTAGGCTGATAGTGGTGATCAATTCATAATGTATATAAATGTTGAATTTGCCATGTTGTATGCCTGGAACTAAAATACTATTGTATGTCAACTATATTTCAATAAAAATTGAAAACAACAAAATAAAATTATGAGATTTGTATGCTTAGGTTTTAATTTCCAATTTTTATTTAATATGTATGACCAAATTTTAAAAATCAATTCACAGATTATCTTAAGTACAAAACATTCAACAATACTTGCTTGCATTCAAAGAAAATATTGATCTGTGCTTGATTTTCTCCGTGGTTATATTTAAGGCATTTAAGTTGAGTTTGGGGATTAACAGATACTCACTGCTATATACAAAATAGACCAACACGAAGGACCTACTGTAGAGCACAGGGAACCGTCTTCCGTATCTTGTGATAACCTACAGTGGAAAAGAATGGGGAAAAACGCATTTACATATATATATACATATAACTGGATAATTTTGATGTACACTTGAAACCAACAACATTGTAAATCAACTATACTTCAATAAAAAAACTAAACAGTACATTAAGTCCTCATTGGAGTGATCTGATTTTGTGTTACAGAGCATGGTTAATGAAAAAAGCTCATCCATTCTTCACCAGACGACCGTAAGTCTTCTTACAGAAGCTCAGCCACTTATTACCTCTCAGAATTTAAGGAATTTTATGAATATTACTGAGCACTTGTCTTTTCAATTTTGAAAGGGAAATGATAACATCAACTTTGAAATATTTTGCTGCTGCTGCTAAGTCGTTTCAGTCGTGTCCGACTCTGTGCGACCCCATAGACAGCAGCCCACCAGGCTCCCCTCATCCCTGGGATTCTCCAGACAAGAACACTGGAGTGGGTTGCCATTTCCTTCTCCAATGCATGAAAGTGAAAGATGAAAGTGAAGTCGCTCAGTTGTGTCCAACTCTTAGCGACCCCATGGACTGCAGCCTTCCAGGCTCCTCCATCCATGGGATTTTCCAGGCAAGAGCACTGGAGTGGGGTGCCATTGCCTTCTCCATTGAAATATTTCGGCCAGTCACAAAAGATTATACATATAAGCTCTAGAGAAATTAAAAGATAAATAAATAATAGCTACTATAAGTAAAAAGATTTACTTTGTTTCTTTGTCTTGACATTACTAAAATTTATTAAAAACTTTTACTTTCAAATGTTATGCTGCTACAGTCTTAAATCTATCTCCCTTTTATATTTCATCAGGATTTGCATGCTATTCCATGAATCAGATTACATTTCAAATAGTGCCAAGTGTTCACATGATTATACTATGTCAGTTACTCAAACTTTTAATATTTGAAAAAAGTTACTTTTAATAAAAAATATCATTTTCAAAAAGATAATTGTATTTCAAAAGTTAGACTGCAATTTGTTCATAATATTTCCAATGATTATAAATAACCGTTTCATTCTCATTGAGATAGAAATGAATCTTCATCTATTGGTAGAGATAAGAAATACGAATGTGTTTTGAGAGGAAATACACCATGTGGTTTGAGATTGTAGTAACTGATTTTGAGTCTATTACATCCGAGAATATACAAATGAATAGATCCCTATCAAGATATAAACAGATTTGATTCTAACTGACTTGAGGTCCAACATGCAACATGACTGAATCTAATTATGTGGTTTTGTGTAAAGTGTAGTCGTGCTGCTGATACTGTTTTTGATGCTCAGATTTTTGATGCCTGAAATATTCCAGGTTTTAAACTACAGGGGTGAGAAGGACTGGGTAATGAGTTTCTTTAAACAGATGCTATGCTGAACCCAATTTTTGTCAGCCAAGGCATTTTCAAGCACTTTACATTTGGGTAACACAGGAGGAGTGTACTGAGCTAGAAGGAATTCTACACTTAGAGCCACTTACAATGGGAATGTGTGGCCTTGAACATACATTATTAGAGAGTAAAATTGATGGATCCCTTGCACAGCTGATATGAAAGCACTAATGTAAAGCCTTCATGGAGCATGCTACTTTAGAGAGAAGTACTGAGACTGCAGAGGGGCCTACCGTCGTCCCAGCGTTTCTGGTTTGGATGGTGTGATGAATGGTTTTTTTGGAGAAAAAGAGAGAGAGAAGAATTTGAAAACATATTTTGTAGCAGCACCATTTACATGAGCGCTTTCTGTTGTTGTTTAGTTGCTAAGTCATGCCTGACCCTCTGCAACCCCATGGACTGTAGCCCACCAGGCTCCTCTGTCCATGGGATTTCTCAGGCAAGAATACTGGAGGGGGTTGCCATTTCCCAGGCTCTATTTACACCAGCAACATAAATGTCCATCGACATATGAATGGACAAAAATAATGTATATAGATATATACACAAACACACATACGTATGTATAAAATATAACCCAGCCACAAAAAAATAATGAAATAATACCATTTAAAGCGGCATCCGGTCCCATCACTTCATGGGAAATAGATGGAGAAACAGTGGAAACAGTGTCAGACTTTATTTTGGGGGGCTCCAAAATCACTGCAGATGGTGACTGCAGCCATGAAATTAAAAGATGCTTACTCCTTGGAAGGAAAGTTATGACCAATCTAGATAGCATATTCAAAAGTAGAGACATTACTTTGCCAACAAAGGTCTGTCTAGTCAAGGCTATGGTTTTTCCTGTGGTCATGTGTGGATGTGAGAGTTGGACTGTGAAAAAAGCTGAGCGACGAAGAATTGGTGCTTTTGAACTGTGGTGCTGGAGAAGACTCTTCAGAATCCCTTGGACTGCAAGGAGATCCAACCAGTCCACTGTGAAGGAGATCAGCCCTGGGATTTCTTTGGAAGGAATGATGCTAAAGCTGAAACTCCAGTACTTTGGCCACCTCATGCGGAGAGTTGACTCATTGGAAAAGACTCTGATGCTGGGAGGGACTGGGGGCAAGAGGAGAAGGGGACGACAGAGGATGAGATAGCTGGATGGCATCGCTGGCTCGATGGACGTGAGTCTGAGTGAACTCCGGGAGTTGGTGATGGACAGTGAGACCTGGCGTGCTGCGATTCATGGGGTTGCAGAGTTGGACACGACTGAGCGACTGAACTGAACTGAACTGAAAGAATGTGGGTAGACTTATAATACTAGGTGAAGTAAGTCAGACAGAGAAAGACAAATAGAATATGAAATTGCCTATATGTGGAATCTTAAAAACATTGCTATGAATGAGTTTATTTACAAACCAGAAATAGACCCACAGATATAGAAAATAAACTTACCAAAGGGGAAAAATGGGGAAGGAGAAATGAGAGTTTGGGATTAACATACACAAACTACTATATATAAGATAGATAGACAGCAGCATCCACTGTATAGCACAGGGAACTCAGCTCAGATTCTGAAAAGGAATATGTAAATATATAATGCATAAATATTTAATGCATCGTCTATATAGTATATATAATGTATATGATATGTAATGTATCATATATATATTCAATAAAAAGATCCTTTGTTCACTGGCAAAGTGTTTAAAGACGAATTACACAAAGACAGGAAACCTCATTTTCAGAATATGACAGCCTGTGGGGCATTCCCTGAATACCCTGTTCAACTCTTGATAATAAATTAGAAGAGTTGACGTTGCTTCTGAGATAAGAGCAGGACTCACTGGAGAAGCATATGAATGACGGACGATGCTCTAGTTCATCGTGGGGCCGACCGCTGAGTCACCAGCTGTCACCCCAGCCACTCACGGGGAGGCTGACGCGTGTGCCCCGAATCATCACAACAGGGGCAGAGAGAAAAGGCAATGCCAGGGAGGAGCTTCTCCTGACAGCAGCCACTCTGACAATCATTCCATCTTTAGGGAAAGGAGAGGCTGCAGTAACTTGGGTAACACTCATATTTAGCCATTCATTATCTTTAATGACACTTTAATCAATGTGCAACGAGGAAAACGGTGTAAGAGGAGATGAACTCACCACACTTCAATTATTCAGCTCAGTGTCTTATGAGTAGTCCATCTTTTTCAGTTAATTTTCCCACAGAGCTGCTCCCAGAAAGCCTACTCATGTCTAAAAGGTTCTTGAAGGTTACTTTTAATTTCCACCCTTGATGGAGCTACCCTTGGCAATCCAAAACTTCCTGCAGCTTAAAAATTTAAAGGCACTCTGAAAGACACAAAAAATGCTCCATGGCAGTGACTACAAACACAGCTGAGTGTTTGTATATTTGGGGAAGGATGAAGTCATGTGAGAATGAGGATGGCCTTTGCAGCCATATGCCCAAGTTAATATTCACCATTGTTATCTTTATTTATGCAAACAAACACATTATGTTTGGGGGCTTCCCAGGTGGCTCAGTGGTAAGGAATCCACCTGCCAAGGCAGGAGACACGGGTTCAATCCCTGGGAGGGAAAGATCCCCTGGAGAAGGAAATGGCAACCCACTCTAGTATTCTTGCCTGGGAAGTTCCATGGACAGAGGAGCCTGGCGGGCTTCAGTCCAAAGCGTTGCAAAGAATCAGACACGACTGAGCAACTGAGCATGCACACACACGTGTGTGAGACTATATCTGTATTTATCTTTTATCTGTCTCTCTATCCAACACACAAAAGCATGCACTTCCTCCCAGGAGTTGCATACTTCTTGTCTTAATTAAGGGCTTCCCTGGTGGCTCAGAGGTTAAAGCATCTGCCTGCAATGTGGGAGACCAGGGTTTGATCCCTGGGTTGGGAAGATCCCTGGAGAAGGATAGCAGGTATTTTCCAGATTAGGAATGAGCAGTTAAAATGAGAGCTTCAATTCCCACTCATAAGCAGTGCTTTCCCCCCATCCTATTCTGTTGCAAGCTCCCCTCCAAAGTCTAACATTTCTCTTTGAATTCTTTTACCTTTTCTCTGTGGAAAGAAAATGTGTCCCCTGGAAGAACCCTCACAGGATTAGACGAACAGTGGAAACTTCTCAGGTTGCCTTCTATAGGCCCTTGCCATCTCAAGGGCAGTAAAGTCCACAGAAAGCTTTTGCTTATGTCCACAGAGAGCTTATGGTTCATTGGGCCCACTCTTGCTCTGGGCAGGCCACAGAGACAGTACAAGTTTGAGAAGCTGCCGGTTGTACTGAAGGTTCCCTAATATCTCAACAGCTAGGAATTAGGTAGAAAGTCATCTGCAAATAAGTCAGCTCAAAATTTGACTAATACATGACATCGTACTTTATAAAGGTGCCCCTGTATGCTGGCTAGTTTTATTCTACAATTATTCATTTGCAGAAATTTCACTTTACAACTTATTTTTAACTTTTATTACTTCCCCTATAGATTTCCAGATTTAACATTTATTATGATTTAACCTTTAAAAATAAGGAGATATTTAATACCAAAAATAATTAAAATCATTCTTTTAATTGATTTGGAATGTATTTGCTTTATTTTTCTTTCAGTTATACCAGATTTCAATGTAACAAAAAATTTAATGTGGAATAAGAGGACTATACTAAGAAGACTTTAATTATTTTTGTGTGTTTTTATATAATTGAAGTCAAGACAGGCTAATAATAGTAGACACTCTAGTAAAAACCCAAACATCTTTAAAATCAAAGCTACTGCATTCATATTATGCTATTGATCTAAAGTTAACTCACTATAAATTTTAATGCAATATATAGATTTTTAGAATATTATGAATACTTAAGAAAACATTAATAAATACAGTCAATGAAATGAAAATATCTTCCTATTATATAATCTAATAAAAAAATAAATGTATGATTTAATACATAACAATTACAGGTTAGTTATTAAATGTAAAACTTACCATACTTATTTATTTATAAAGTATTTACTGATAGCTTATTATGTTCCAAGTATTAAAAGTTATAACTTATAACATTGCATATTAATAATGTAGTACAGTTATTTTTTAGAGTGTTCAGAGAGTTTTTATATACAGTATTTTATTTGAGTCTCAGAATGGCCAAATGAATTTCTTAAAAATAAATTCTGGAACCAAAATCTATAATTCTTTCCTCTAGTATATCAGGCTGACTGTATTGAAAACCCCCAAATTTCTATGATATTTTATATAAGTAATCTTCTAAGTAGAAAATAATACTTAGTCCTACTTTCTTCTTTCACTTATCTAGACAATAAAAAGTTTTGTAGCTTGGAGAAAGGGTAGGGCTAAAGAATATCACCATGAGGAGCTGGTTTTAGTGTGATAAGTGATAAGTGACAGTCACTCAGTCGTGTCCAACTCTGTGCAACCCCATGGACTATAGCTAGCCAGGCTCCTGTGTCCATGGAATTCTCCAGGCAAGAACACTGGCTTTAAGTTAACTGCAAAAATCCATCTTCTGTCATAAACCACATGGTATCCTAAAGATTCATCAGGTGCAAAATAGTTGGGAAACATAGTTTCAGAGCTTATTTATGGCTTCAGTGTCCACAGCATGCAGTGATGGAAAGAACACCAAGCTTGAAATCAAGGGCCTGGCTTGGACTCTTCCTACACTGACCAGTTAGGGTATTGGACATGTCACTCAACCAACATCCACCTCTCTGAATAAGATTGTTTCTGCTGATGATGATACTTATGATAGTGATGATGACAAGCTCATAAAATTGGGAGCTTCTCTCTGAAGTCCCTCACCTTGATGCTTAAAAATGTACTCCATTTGATAAAACTTATGTCATGGTGACTTGGTGTGAGCATCAGATCAGATCAGTCACTCAGTCGTGTCCAACTCTTTGTGACCCCATAAATCACAGCACACCAGGTCTCCCTGTCCATCACCAACTCCCGGAGGTCACCCAGACTCACATCCATCGAGTCAGTGATGCCATCCAGCCATCTCATCCTCTGTCGTCCCCTTCTCCTCCTGCCCCTAATCCCTCCCAGCATCAGAGTCTTCTTCAATGAGTCAACTCTTCACATGAAGTGGCCAAAGTACTGGAGTTTCAGCTTTAGCATCATTCCTTCCAAAGAAATCCCAGGGCTGATCTCCTTCAGAATAGACCGGTTGGATCTCCTTGCAGTCCAAGGGACTCTCAAGAGTCTTCTCCAACACCACAGTTCAAAAGCATCAATTCTTCATCGCTCAGCTTTTTTCACAGTCCAACTCTCACATCCATACATGACCACAGGAAAAACCATAGCCTTGACTAGACGGACCTTTGTTGGCAAAGTAATGTCTCTGCTTTTGAATATGCTATCTAGGTTGGTCATAACTTTCCTTCCAAGGAGTAAGCATCTTTTAATTTCATGGCTGCAGTCACCATCTGTAGTGATTTTGGAGCCCAGAAAAATAAAGTCTGACACTGTTTCCACTGTTTCCCCATCTATTTCCCATGAAGTGATGGGACCAGATGCCATGATCTTCGTTTTCTGAATGTTGTATGTCGTTTTCTGAATGCAAGTTTTCTGAATGTCGTTTTCTCAATGCAAGTATACACAGACAAGCGTATAATGTGGACGTGTACTTTGACATACTCAGATCCAGTGTCACTCTATCACAAAGTGTAGTTTAAAAATGCTGGGGTTTAAAGTCTATAAGTAAAAGCAAAAGATCCAGAAGAGCCAATACAACATTGAAGGAGAGGCACAATCTATACAACTGACATTGCCCAACTTCAAGATTTAGTACAAAGACATAGTTATCAACATAATGAGGGGACGGTGAAACAATAGACCAGGAAATCAACGGAATAGAGAGCCCAGAAATAGATCCACAGATATACAGTCAGCTGATGTTCAACAGAGGAGCAAAGCAATATGGTGGAGAGAAAATAGTCTTTCAACAGGTGATGCTAGAAAAACTGGATATCCACACGAGAAAGAAAAAAAAATCTAAAGATAGATGCTTAGTAAAAATTAAAGCAAAGCTAGTGGAAGTGATGGAATTCCAATTGAGCTATTTCAAATCCTAAAAAATGATACTATGAAAGTGCTGCATTCAATATATCAACAAATTTGGAAAACTCAGCAGTGGCCACAGGACTGAAAAAGGTCAGTTTTCATTCCAATCCTAAAGAAAGACAATGCCAAAGAATGCTCAAACTACCACACAATTGCACTCATCTCACACGCTAGTAAAGTAATGCTCAAAGTTCTCCAAGCCAGGTTTTAGCAATACGTGAACCATGCAATTCCAGATGTTCAAGCTGGTTTTAGAAAAGGCAAAGGAACCAGAGATCAAATTGCCAAAATTCGCTGGATCATGGAAAAAGCAAGAGAGTTCCAGATAAACATCTATTTCTGCTTTATTGACTATGCCAAAGCCTTTGACTGTGTGGATCACAATACACTGTGGAACATTCTGAAAGAGATGGGAATACCAGACCACCTGATCTGCCTCTTGAGAAATCTGTATGCAGGTCAGCAAGCAACAGTTGGAACTGGACATGGAACAACCGACTGGTTCCAAATAGGAAAAGGAGTACATCAAGGCTGTATATTGTCACCCTTCTTATTTAACTTATATGCAGAGTACATCATGAAAAATGCTGGGCTGGAAGAAGCACAAGCTGGAATCAAGATTGCCGGGAGAAGTATCAATAACCTCAGATATGCAGATGACACCACCCTTATGGCAGAAAGTGAAGAGGAACTAAAGAACCTCTTGATGAAAGTTGAAGAGTAGAGTGAAAAAGTTGGCCTAAAGCTCAACATTCAAAAAACTAAGATCATGGCATCTAGTCACATCACTTCATGGGAAATAGATGGGGAAACAGTGGAAACAGTGTCAGACTTTATTTTTTGGAGCTCCAAAATCACTGCAGATGGTGACTGCAGCCATGAAATTAAAAGACGCTTACTCCTTGGAAGGAAAGTTACAACCACCCTAGATAGCATATTAAAAAGAAGAGACATTACTTTGTCAACAAAGGTCCATCTAGTCAAGGCAATGGTTTTTCCAGTGGTCATGTATGAATGTGAGAATTGGACTATAAAGACAGCTGAGCACAGAAGAATTGATGCTTTTGAACTGTGATGTTGGAGAAGACTCTTGAGAGTCCCTTGGACTGCAAGGAGATCCAACCAGTCCATTCTAAAGGAGATCAGTTCTGGGTGTTCATTGGAAGGACTGATGTTGAAGCTGAAACTCCAATAGTTTGACCACTTGATGCAAAGAGCTGACTCATTTCAAAAGACCCTGATGCTGGGAAAGATTGAAGGCAGGAGGAGAAGGGGACAACAGAGGATTAGATGATTAGATGGCAGCACCTACTCAATGGACATGGGTTTGGGTAGACTCTGGGAGTTGGTGATGCACAGGGAGGCCTGGCATGCTTTGGTTCATGGGGTCGCAAAGAGTCGGACACGACTGAGTGACTGAACTGAACTGAAGGCAAAAATAAATATAGATATAAAAGTAAAACACAATGCTATAAAGTTCTCAGAGTATAACAGGAAAAAAATCTATTAATAGATTACCTTGGGTATGGTCTTGCCTTTTTAAATATAATGCTTAAGGTACAATCCATGAAAAAAATAATTTGATAATCCTGGTCTTCATTAAAATTAAAAACTTTTGCTCTCCAAAAGACACTGTCAAGAGAATAAGAGAAGCCACAGACAGTGAGAAAATGTTTTTCTCACTGACATATACAAAAGAAATATTGACATTTTTTCCTGATACAGCACTGTTATCCAAAATATACAAATAATACTTAGAACTCAGCTATACAGAGACAACAACCCAATTTAAAAATGGGCAAAAGACCTGAGCAGACGCATCATGAAAGAAGGTATATACAGATGGAAAATGAGCATATGAAAAGATGCTCCATCCCCTATGACAGCAATGACTTGCAGATTAAAACAACAGTGACATACCACCTATTAGAATGGCCAAAATCCAGAACATTGAAGACGCCAAATGCTAGCATGGATGTGAAGTTAGAAGAGTTCTCATTCTCTGCTGGTAAGAATGCAAAAATGGTACAGTCTCTTGGCAAGACAGTTTGTCAATTTCTTAGAAAATTAAACATATTTCTACCATACGATCCAGCAATCATGTTTCTTGATATTTACACAAAGGAGTTGAAAACTTATGTCCACACAAAAGCCTGCACATAGATATTTGTAGATTCTTTATTTGTAACTGCCAAAATCTGAAAGCAACCAAGATGTCTTTCAGTAGGTGAACGGATAAATGAGCTGTAGTATATACAGACCATGCGATACTGTTCAGTGAGAAAGAGAAACTAGCGATCAGGCCATGACAAGACAGGTTGTTGTTTAGTTGCTAAGCCGTGTCTGACTCTTGTGGACCCATGGAGTGCAGCACACCAGGCTTCTCTGTCTGTGGGATTTCCCAGGCAAGAACAATAAAATGGTTTGTCATTTCCTTCACTAGGGGATCTTCCCCATCCAGGGATCAAACCCTCATCTCCAGCATTGGCAGGCAGATGCTTTACCACTGAGCCACGTAGGAAGCCTGACAGGACATGAGGAAACCTTAAGTGCATGTTACTAAACAAAAGAAGCCAATGTGAAAAGGCTATGTGTCATCCCAACTGCATGACCTTCTGGAAAAGGCAAAGCAGTGGAGACAATAGATACAGGATAGACAATGAGGTCCCACTGTACAGCACAGGGAACTACATTCAATATCTTGTGATAAGCCATAATGGAAAAGAGTATGAAGAAGAATATATATGTAAATTTACAATGCTGTGGGCTCAGGGACTACGTTGGGCCCAGGAGAGCCAGCAAAGGCAAGTGAACAGTCATGTCTGCCTCTACCTCGGCCAGGCTCCATTTGGCTTTCCCAACCCACCTCCTGTCCTTTCCCAAGCCCTGACCTGTCACTTATAGACCACTCAAGGTCAGAGAAGGAGAGACTGCAGACACCAATTATTCCTTCTCCACCTCCATTTTACAGATGGGGAAAACCCACGTCCAAGGAGCAGTGGCTGCGTGGGCGCAGGAGGGCCGAGAGAAGCTACTCCACCTTCAAGGTCAGGAGGGGTGGCCGTGAGGAGATACCCCTCGTCCAAGGTAAGGAGCAGTGGCTGAGCTTTGCTGGAGCAGCCATGAAGAGATACCCCACATCCAAGGTAAGAGAAACCCAAGTAAGACAGTAGGTGTTGCAAGAGGGCATCAGAGGGCAGACACACTGAAATCATAATCATAGAAAACTAGCCAATCTGATCACACTAGGACAACAGCCTGGTCTAACTCTATGAAACTAAGCCATGCCATATGGGGCCACCAAAGACAGATGGGTCTTGGTGGAGAGGTCTGACAAATGTGGTCCACTGGAGAAGGGAATGGCAAACCACTTCAGTATTCTTGCCTTGAGAACCCCATGAACAGTATGAAAAGGCAAAATGATAGGATACTGAAAGAGAAACTCCCCAGGTCAGTAGGGGCCCAATATGCTGCTACTGGAGATCAGTGGAGAAATAACTCCAGAAAGAATGAAGGGATGGAGCCAAAGCAAAAACAACACCCAGCTGTGGATGTGTCTGGTGATAGAAGCAAGGTCCGATGCTGTAAAGAGCAATATTGCATAGGAACCTGGAATGTCATGTCCATGAATCAAGGCAAATTGGAAGTGGTCAAACAAGAGATGGCCAAAGTAAATGTCGACATTCTAGGAATCAGCGAACTAAAATGGACTGGAATGGGTGGATTTAACTCAGAGGACCATTATATCTACTATTGTGGGCAGGAATCCTTTAGGAGAAATGGAGTAGCCATAATGGTCAACAAAAAAGTCTGAAATGCAGTACTTGGATGCAATCTCAAAAACAACAGAATGATTTCTGTTCGTTTCAAAGGCAAATCATTCAATACCACAGTAATCCAGGTCTATGCCCCAACCAGTAATGCTGAAGAAGCTGAAGTTGAATGATTCTATTAAGACCTATAAGACCTTTTAAAACACCCAAAAAAGATGTCCTTTACATTATAGGGGACTGGAATGAAAAAGTAGGAAGTCAAGAAACACCTGGAGTGACAGGCAAATTTGGTCTTGGAGTACAGAATGAAGCAGGGCAAAGGCTAATAGAGTTTTGCCAAGAGAACACACTGGTCATAGCAAACACCCTCTTCCAACAACTCAAGAGAAGACTCTACACACGGACATCACCAGATGGTCAACACTGAAATCATATTGATAATATTCTTTGCAGCCAAAGATAGAGAAGCGCTATACAGTCAGCAAAAACAAGACTGGGAGCTGACTGTGGCTCAGATCATGAACTCCTTATTGCCAAATTCAGACTGAAATTGAAGAAAGTAGGGAAAACCACTAGACCATTCAGGTATGACCTAAATCAAATCCCTTATGATTATACAGTGGAAGTGAGAAATAGATTTAAGGGCCTAGATCTGATAGATAGAGTGCCTGATGAACTATGGAATGAGGTTCATGATATTCTACAGGAGACAGGTATCAAGACCATCCCCACGGAAAAGAAATGCAAAAAAAGCAAAATGGCTGTCTGGGGAGGCCTTACAAATAGCTGTGAAAAGAAGAGAAGTGAAAAGCAAAGGAGAAAAGGAAAGATACCCATCTTAATGCAGAGTTCCAAAGAATAGCAAGGAGAGATAAGAAAGCCTTCTTCAGCAATAAATGCAAAGAAATAGAGGAAAACAACAGAATGGGAAAGACTAGAGATCTCTTTAACAAAATAGAGATACTAAGGGAACATTTCATGCAAAGATGGGCTCGATAAAGGACAGAAATGGTATGGACCTAACAGAAGCAGAAGATATTAAGAAGAGGTGGCAAGAATACACAGAAGAACTGTACAAAAAAGATCTTCATGACCCAGATAATCACGATGGTGTGATCATTCTCCTAGAGCCAGAAATCCTGGAATGTGAAGTCAAGTGGGCCTTAGAAAGCACCACTATGAACAAAGCTAGTGGAGGTGATGGAATTCCAGTTAAGCTATTCTAAATCCTGAAAGATGATGCTGTGAAAGTGTTCTACTCAATATGCCAGCAAATTTGGAAAACTCAGCAGTGTCCACAGGGCTGGAAAAGGTCACTTTTCATTCCAATTCCAAAGAAAGGCAATGCTAAAGAATGCTCAAACTGCCACAGAATTGCACTCATCTCACACGCTAGTAAAGTAATGCTCAAAATTCTCCAAGCCAGTCTTCAGCAATATATGAACCGTGAACTTCCAGATGTTCAAGCTGGTTTTAGAAAAGGCAGAGGAACCAGAGGTCAAATTTCCAACATCCGCTGGATCATGTAAAAAGCAAGAGAGTTCCAGAAAAACATCTATTTCTGCTTTATTGACTATGCCAAAGCCTTTGACTGTGTGGATCACAATAAACTGTGGAAAATTTTGAAAGAGCTGGGAATACCAGACCACCTGACCTGCCTCTTGAGAAACGTGTATGCAGGTCAGGAAGCAACAGTTAGAACTGGACATGGAACAACAGACTGGTTCCAAATAGGAGAAGGAGTACGTCAAGGCTGTATATTGTTACCCTGCTTATTTAACTTATGAGTTAAATACTCATGAGTACCTCATGAGAAATGTTGGGCTGGAAGAAGCACAAGCTGGAATCAAGATTGCCGGGAGAAATATCAGTAACCTCAGATGTACAGATGATACCAGCCTTATGGCAGAAAGTGAAGAACTAAAAAGCCTCTTGATGAAAGTGAAAGAGGAGAGTGAAAAAGTGGGCTTAAAGCTCAACATTCAGAAAACGTAGATCATGGCATCTGCTCCCATCACTTCATGGGAATAGAAGGGGAAACAGTGTCAGACTTTATTTTTGTGGCTCCAAAATCACTGCAGATGGTGATTGCAGCCATGAAATTAAAAGACACTTACTCCTTGGAAGGAAAGTTATGACCAACCTAGATAGCATATTCAAAAGCAGAGACATTACTTTGCCAACAAAGGTCTGTCGATTTAAGGCTATGGTCTTTCCTGTGGTCATATATGGATGTGAGAGTTGGACTGTGAAGAAGGCTGAGCACCGAAGAATTGATGCTTTTGATACTGTGGTGTTGGAGAAGACTCTTGGGAGTTCCTTGGACTGCAAGGAGATACAAGCAGTCTATTCTAAAGGAGATCAGTCCTGGGTGTTCATTGGAAGGACTGATGTTGAAGCTGAAACTCCAGTACATTGGCCACCTCATATGAAGAGTTGACTCATTGGAAAAGACTGATGCTGGGAGGGATTGGGGGCAAGAGGAGAAGGGGACGACAGAGGAAGAGATGGCTGGATGGCATCACCGACTGGATGGACGTGAGTTTGAGTGAACTCCGGGAGTTGTTGATGGACAGGGAGGCCTGGCGTGCTGTAATTCATGGGGTCGCAAAGAGTTGGACATGACTTAGCAACTGAACTGAACTGTGATATATTATTAACACACCAGTGTAAATCATGTATACATCAGTTTTCATGAAAAGGTCAGTAGATGCTAGGAGTAATGGAATTGGCATGGGAAGGAGTACATAGATTGAGTATAGAGGATTTTTAGGACAGTGGAAATACTCTTTGACACTGTAATGAAGCATACACATAATTACTCATTTGTCCAGATCCTTAGACTGTGCAACATCAAGAGTGGATCCTAGCGTATGGGCCTTGGGGGCTTATGATGTTTCTGTGTGGGTCTGTCAATAGTAACAAGTATAGCACTCTGGTGGGGGATGTCAATAACAGTGGAGGCAACGCATGTATGCAGACGGGGGGTCTACGAGAAATCTCCCTTTCTTCTGTCAACGTTGCTGTGAACTTAGTCTAAATACAGTCTTTAACAAAAGTCTATATTGGCTATCGTGTGTAAAATGAAGACAGCGACAGAACATCAGAAAACAATTAGAAGGCAACTGCCCTGGTTGAAAGGGGAAAGAACCAAGGCTCGGACTAAACCGGTGCTTCCCTGGCGGCTCAGATGGTAAAGAATCTGCCTGCAGTGCAGGAGACCTGGGTTTGATCTAAAGTAGTGACAGTAGAAACAGAAAAAAGTGAATATATTACAAATGTTTGCTGGAAATAGAGTGAAGAGAAAGTGCTGCAGATTGCAAGCAGAGGGTGTGGGAGAGAGAAGTATCAGAGCTAACGCCTGGCTGTGTGTGAGTCTGGGTCAGGTACAAGATTGCCAACATATATATCTGTGGTTTACAGCAAGCATCATATTTTTTAAAAGATTTTTTTGATATAGACAGTTTTTTAAAGCCTTTATTGAATTTGTTACAGTATTGATTGGTAATTTTTTTTTAATGATTTTTGGTGTTTTGGCCATGAGGCAGGTGGGATCTCACCTCCCTGACTGAGATTGAACCTGTGCCCCTTACAGTGGAAGATGAAGTCTCAACCACTAGACCATCTGGGAAGTCCCCAAGCATCAGATCGCCATCCTGCAGTGCTTGGGGATTTTATGGGAGCGTTTCTTGGATGTCACAATGATTGGCAGGCACTACTGATATTTGGTTGGCAAGTGGCAGAGGATACTAGGTGACCGTAAACATGGGTGGCAGTTGGGCAAAACGAATCATTCTCCCATGTCTGTACAGCTTTTCAATGTTCCCCTCAACGAAATACCCTAGACAGATTGGCCATAATTGCATACATGATAATCCTGAAGCTTTTCCATAAGAAATCACACAAGCCTAATAAGTGATGAGAAGGTTGTTAGGGAGAGGAAACCCTAAACAAATATAATGTGTGAAGCTCATGAAGTAAATTTACTCTGTTTACCTGTCTCCTCCAAGTGTTCTTGCATCTCCAACTACGTATTTAGTGGTTATCGGTTCTGGTGCTGCAGCAAAGCTATTTAAAATCGATGAGATCAATTGCAAGCATGTGACGGATGGAACTCCTTGCAACGGACACAGAAAGAATATTATTTAAGAACACAGTTTATGGAGGCTACTCATTAATAAACGTTCTTACAAGATACTTCAGATACTGCCAAGATAAGATAAGAAACCAACTAGAGTGAGAATCCCATGCAGAAATGTGGTATTTGTGTCTGGGTTGCCTGTTGTCTCTCAGCTTCGTTGAGGTCCTGAGATCTGATGGATACCTTCTCTGCTGACTCTCAAGTTACCACTTCTTCTCAAATCCACCCTCTTGTCCCGGTTGCCTCTTGAAAGCAGAACTCTGTCTTCCAGAGTACTCTGCATGCCTGCATGCTAAGTTGCTTCAGTCGTGTCTGACTCTTTGCGGCCCCATGGACTGCGGCCCACCAGGCTCCTCTGTCCATGGGATTCTCCAGGCAAGAATACTGGAGCGGGTTGCCGTGTCCTCCTTCAGGGGATCTTCAGGACCCTCGATCCCAAGTCTCGTGTTTCCTGCACTGGCAGGCAGGTTATTTACCACTAGCACAACCCCAGGACTGACAAATTGCATGCCTCTCTTTTTGTGCTGGCATTTCAAGAGGGGATATATACTTGAGATTTTAAGATACTTTATTGCTACATCATACCTTGCAACAACTGAGGAATTATTTTGATACTAAGAAAAAAGGCACAGTTTCTTCATAGAATATCAAACTTATTGGTTTATCTTGGCCAGTTTTCTTATTTCCATTGAGGTTGTTTCCCTCTTCTTCTTACCATGTACAAATGAATTGTGTTTATTGTAACTTATTTGAAACTAGTTCTTGTTCTCATGCCCACATCTACCTGTTTGTATTCTCATTTCCTTTTACTTCTTATATGGAATGGCTTCTGGTTCTATCACTTCGCCTAAGTCTGAACCCATTCATTATAAATAGGCATAAGGATTGCCTGTGTCATGCCTTCTAATAAAGACATGCTTAAGCGTTTCCATGTGAATGATTTTATTTTAAATTAATTTCATTTTATTTTTTTCCATTTATCTGTTGGTCATTCTATTATTTTTTTTTCTAACTAAGTATGGGGGTAATTTATATGGTCTATAAATTTTATGCAGGGATAGTAGAGAAAGAAGTATTAAAAAAGGACATGTCATCTAATAGAAAGCATTACGTCCAGTAGGAATGAGATGTCCTGATAAGTGTCATTTCGGCCATATTACAAGAAGACCTCATCCAGGAAATGTCACAGCCGGAAGAGAGAGGAGGGCTGACACCACGCTCCAAGGGACTCTAACGTGTAGCTCTGGGGTGAAAGGAGCAGACCAGCTCAAATGATGGGGAGGAATGGCCAGCGAGGTAAGGAAAAAACAGGAGATGTCAGTTCTTGGAGGTCCAACGAAAGGCGCCTCTTGAGGAGGAGGATGGGTTTCCTTTGCTGAAAGCTGCTGAGAAGTCAAATACGAAGGGGCCGGTGCCTTAGGATCTGCAATACAGAGGCTCCTGATGACCTTGAGAGCAGTTTCCATGAAAATGTGGAAGGAAGACTGGAGTCATTTGAACAGTTAATTGGAGGTGGAAGCAGAGATTAAAAAAAAAATCTTACAATGAAAATAAAAATTGCATCTAGTGATAATTTCAGAACAGGGGGAGTTTTTTTTCCAAGATGTGAGATATCAGAGTATAGTGCAAAAAATTAAATTTTAGCAGCTGAATCTTCTGATTGTTTAGTACACATTGTAAAAGAGAATATTATATATGTTAAGAATTTTAAGTTAATACAATTTTGAATTCTGGTAAAATAGGCATAAATATTAAAATGGGAAACTTGGAATTCAAATAAGAAAAGAAATTCCCTGCCATATAGAAGACACTCAGCATGTCTTCAAACAAATAATAGATTATCTGTAAATGATCGACATAGCACAGTTCTTTGGAAAGGACATAAATCCTGAGTCTAATTGAGATGGTTTCATCTTAATTGAACTATATTTAACTTTGTTACTTAAAAGAAAGAACAAAACATCTCCCTTTATTTTTATTTTTTCTTCTTCAAAGAGCAAGTAGATACTTGCTATTTGATTAGCCATCTAAGTAAGCTTAAATATCAAGACATTACACAGAAAATCATGTGTCTACTTAAAACCTCAAGTGGATCAATTATACAGTTTCATTCCTTTTGTTTAGAAGCACCTAATTTGTATTTTGTGCAAGTATTTTAAGTTCTTGCTTTAACAATATAAAATTTAATTTTACTTTGTGTTTACATTTATTATAAATATAAATGCAAAATAAATGTAAATGTTAATTCATATATTTAGATGTATAATGAAGAGTATGTATGATATAAAATTCTATATAAATATAGTAATTTATAATTCTTAAATTCTACAGTCCCAGTAGAATTTTTGCCCAATCAGATTTTCTCTTTAGGCAGAATAATGTAAAATACAATAATAAAACTGTCTTTCCTGGCAAAGCACTTTCTGTTGATCACGATAATGAAGCCTGGGGGAGAATGGCTTTTATGACACCTATGTGCTTAGAGTTACTTTAAGATGTAAAGTCAGGTCAGCTTGGAAAGTGGAGGCTGAGCTGAAAATTGATTAGAGGTAAGAGATTCTTCAGATGCCTTTGTCATGTTTGGAGAAAGTTATTCGAAAGCTCAGTTAGTAAGGGCCGTGTATGTAGTTAAATAAATCTATGTCAACAGAAGGTGTTTGTCTAACTGAGAGTTATTGGAACATACATTTAACAAGTCACTTAGACCTAATGCAAAGCAGGTTGTCACCAGAAAGGTTTTAGCTAGGTCATCCTTAAACACATGCCTACTTTCAAACTGTCCGAGTCACTGATCTTGGCCTCATCATAGTCTTTATGGCTGGCTGAGGGTCTGCAGCTGTGGCAGCGGTGCTGAAAACTGAGCTGGGTTTTGCCTCTGATGACACTGTGTGCACGACATTCCCACGAGAAGACCTGCACCGCGCACCGCACCACAGGTCTTTCGGTTAAATCTCAGAATCAGTTTACTATCTGCCACGCCCTCCCAGGAACTCTCCATATGGAAACACCCAATCTATTTCCAAGAGAAGTCTGACTCAGACTGTTCTTGTGTTAGTCCAGTGTCTTGTTACAGGGATGAATATTTTTATGGAGAAGATCATAAACTCAAACTTAGGGAAAACATGTCCTCAGTGACTAACTGAAAACCTTTGAGGAAAATTAAATATTTATAACATAAAAATTATGTTATGTGTAGATCCTATGATGTGGAAATCGAACAATAATTTTTATTCTTTGATAAATCTGCTAGTCTTAAAAGCGTTCCTTAATATGTGCATTATCTCTTTTAACATTGGCATTTCACGGCCTCTTTGCCCATCCCTGGGACCACAGACACGTCATCCATCAATAGACATTCCCATGATCTTAAAAGTTCTCTCTCTCTCTCTCTGTATCTCTGTCTCTCTCTCTTTCTCCACTTTTCTCTCTCTGTCTCTAAGGAGTACCATATACCCTGGTACATACTGTACTACACTTTGGGAAGTTCTTCATTTCAAGGTCTCACACAATTGAAATGAGCTTGCTCCTTCCTTAGCAATGTTTAATTTTCTGCAGTTTAAGTTTGTTGATAATGAGTAGTAGCTATATTTATGAACACTCTGGAGAATATAATCCATCCTATTTAGAATGCTAAATTATTTATAAATGTATTCTAGACAATGTATTGATTTTTTTTCTGTAAATAATCAATTGTTCTGGGATAGAAGCGTATTACCCTCCATTTCATATGCTGCTGTTAGCAGTTTATGCTTAGATTTTCAACTTCAACCCTTGGGGGTTCCTTTCTGGTTTTCTATGTTTGAAAAAGTGTTTATTTCTATAAGTAAAAATGAAAAGTAATCATCATTTAGTTTGTAATTTAGCTAGCAACTTCTACTATTTTCACAAAATGCAGCAGATACTTTGTGAATCCAGGTCTTTGGAGTATTTGGAAAAGCTTACAAATCACCTGCTCTATCTCTTCAAATTTGATGGATAAGAAAACTAAGTTCTGACTAGTCAATCATTTCTTCAAGATCATGAAGATGGTTAATAGAGAAGTTTTCAAAATTAATTTTCAAATAAAAAGTGTGTTTCACCAACTGAAAGTTTTATTAATGAAACAGAACACTTAAACTAAAATGAAAGTCATTTCATTGTAGGTGCACACATAAACTATTCTTTTGTTGTTTAGTTGCTAAGCCGTTTCTGACTCTTTGTGACCCCCTGGACCGTAGCATGCCTGGCTTCTCGGTCCATGGGATTTCCCAGGCAAGAGTAGTGGAGTGGGTTGCCATTTCTTCCTCCATGGGATCTTCCCAACCCAGGGATTGAACCCAGGTCTCCTGAATTGGCAGGTGGATTCTTTACCAGTGACCCACCAGGGAAGCCCATAAACTACTTAGAAAATAAAATTATTATTTCACACACACACACACACACACACACACACACACACACACACACACACACACACACACATATGAGCTTGAAATTTTCATTTCAATTAAAAGTGTCAACATTCTTTTTCTTCTAAAGCTTTACAGAAGCGGTGTCCTGATTGTGCTCTGAAACATGTCTTTGGCTACATCTGCAGCAGAGTCACTACATAACCATCCCAATCCAATTGTGATCAGATGGACAACCTTTGCACCTTTGTACTACACGTGCAAAACACATTTATATTGAGTTGTGGTGTCGCAGGACAATGATGACGATGTCTAGACAAAGCTCAGAACAGCACTTTGGTGAACTTGCTCCTGGCTATAAAGAAGTAGCCTTCAATTAAATCAAACACACTGTTGGTCTGACTGTGAATCAAGAGGAAAATTCTCACATGGATGCTCAGTTTAATTTAGTCCAAGAAGAATAAATTTCTGGGTAGCATCTTTATTATAGATTCTCATAGCTACCTCTTTATTCCCATGGAACATGTAAATCATTTTGTTTTATGGCTGAAATCGATGCTCTAGTATATAAATATTTCAAATCTTGCTAGAGTATTTCGGAAATGCTTTTAGATGTGGGATTTCATAGCCTGCTAACAAAGCTGGGATTTAATCTTTAATAATCGTGCATCATAAATTGAATTTATCTGGTTGTTGGGTAGCTCAGTGCGTGCTTATACAGTTTTAGTATTCGGGGAGCAGCTATATGAATTTTATTAAGCAAATGGTCTCTGCAATGCAGAGTGGTGTCCATTACAGACGCAACATCAATCAGATAGCTACACGGAGAAAGGGCAGAATCAGCAAGGAAATAGATGTATCAAGCCTTGAATCACTTTAGGAAAGAAAATGTTACAGTTTTTCAGTTTTATTCAGGACTGGAAAATTTTAATGTATTGGGTTCAATGAGGAAAGTGTGAATAAAGTAATAGCAAGCTATGTTCCAGATGTGTTTTGAACAACCAACAGTTGGAGAGAAAAACAGGAAACTCTAATGCTGGTCTCCTGCTGATGTGTGCCTTTTTTTTTTTTTTTTTTTTTTTTGTGCACACAGGAAAGGTTAGAGTCAGTTTGTGTGACCCTTCTTCTCTGTCAGACCAGACCCCTTAACTGCCGCATTCCCAGTCCTACCCAGGACACACTGCCAACTCGCCCCACTCTCCCACGCGACACCGCGTCAGTGAGATGGCTCTGTTTATTCAGTTTGCACAACTGGAGTATTTTTGTTATCTAGATCTTAAAGATACATACCGTTGTTATTTTAATTATGGGTTTATTGCTTAGACACTAGAAAATAAACACTTAGAAAAATAACATGTAAAGCCACTGTCACACAGAATGAAGTAAGTCAGAAAGAGAATTACAAATATTGTATATTAATGCATATGAACGGAATCTGGAAAAATGGTCCAGATGAACCTCTTTGCAGGGTGGGAATAGAGACACAGAAGTAGAGAATGGACGTGGACACGGGGTGGTGGAGGAGGGGGGAATTGTGAGGGCAGCGTTGACATATTTAGACTACTGTGTGTAAACTAGACGCCAGCGGAAATCGGAGCACAGCAGAGGGGACTCGGCTACCGGCTCTGCGACGACCCGGGGGCGGGATGGGGGATGGGAGGGAGGCTCGGAGGGACGGGACAGATGTATAGGTATACCTGATCACGTGGTTGTAGAGCAGAGGCTAACACAACTCTGTAAAGCAGCTATACTCCAAGAAAATAAATAAATCAAGTAAAACACAGCAAAAAAACCCCACATTATTCAACAGCACTTAGTCTTTACCTGGGTATATAGACTACATCTCACCAGTCTCATCATTTCACAAAAGGCTAAAAAAAAAAAAAAAAAAACTTAATCTGCCATCTTAAAATTGCATTTAGATGTTTATTAAAAGCAGAAACCAACCTTTAAAAAAAACCCAGCAATTTGGAAAAAAACAGATAAAAGTCAATGCCAGGTTGTTTATCAAGCACGCGAGTTCCTAATCGGGGTTTGTTTATCTGAAGTGTGCTTCCTTTGGAGAACATCACCAGGAGTGGCTGCCCTGTGACTTTAGTCTTTCCAGTTTGTGATATGGTGTGACCGAATGCGAGATGAAATCATTATATTATTCTATCTGCGCATCAGCTGTACCTGGTGACAATTAACTTTGTCTATAAATAGCTTAAAATTTTAACCCTTTCTATATGGTTTTTCCAGTGGTCATGTATGGATGTGAGAGTTGGACTGTGAAGAAAGCTGAGTGCTAAAGAATTGATGCTTTTGAACTGGGATGTTGGAGAAGACTCTTGAGAGTCCCTTGGACAGCAAGGAGATCCAACCAGTCCATCTAAAGGAGATCAGTCCTGGGTGTTCAAGGGAAGGTCTGATGTTGAAGCTGAAACTCCAATACTTTGGCTGCCTGATGCGAAGAGCTGACTCATTTGAAAAGACCCTGATGCAGGGAAAGATTGAGGGCAGGAGGAGAAGGGGACGACAGAGGAAGAGATGGTTGGGTGGCATCACCGACTCAATGGACATGGGTTTGGGTGGACTCTGGGAGTTGGTGATGGACAAGGAGGCCTGGCATGCTGCAATTCATGGGGTCGCAAAGAGTCAGACACGACTAAGCGACTGAACCAAACTGAACTGATGTAATATTGACTTAAAATTTTGCTAGGCTTTCCCATATAACAAAGGTGAATGATTTAAGTTTATATGGCTTAATCATAGACACGTAAAAGTATCTGGAGGTTTAAATATATTTATAACTAGCAATATGAACAATGGGGAAACTGAAACGTATCTTTTATATTTCCACTTCTTTGATTTACTGGTACATCACTTTGAAAAGACGTCCTCAAAAGCAGGTAGCTTACTCTTCCAACCCCAGAACGTAGGACTTCTTTGCAAAGCAGAAATAGTGACACAGATGTAGAGAACAAAGGTACGGCCACCAAGGAGGGAGTGGGGGTGGGATGAGCTGGGAGACTGTGAGTGACACATACACGCCACTGATCCTGTGGATGACGCAGGTAACTGGTGAGAGCCTGCTGCACCACACAGGGGACTCTCCTCAGCACTCTCTGGTGATCTAAATAGGAAGGAAATCCAAAAAGGACGGGACATACATACACATATAACCCTTTCACTTTGCTGTACAGTGGACACTGACATAACACGGTAAAGCCACTGTACGTCAGTAAAATTTCAAAAACAGACAAAAGCAAATAAAGAAAGCGGTAGCTTAAAGGGACCTTACAAAGGCCATCGTGCATGGTGCCTGCTCACCATGGCCTGCTCACCAATTACAGGCCTGCTCACTTGTTCCAAATGTGACTATAATGTTATGAGCTTAACCGATAGTTTCTTGCAGAGTTAGAAAGGAACCCCAGTAATCCATTTCCCATCCATTTCAGAATTTTCATTCTGTATAGAAGAGTATGTATTCTTTTTGTACATACACTGAGCGCATTGATTTCAGCCGTCACATGAGAACTTAGAGAAAAAATTGATAGTCATTATTACGTGTACTAAGGTCCTTCAGTCATGTCTGACTCTTTGTGACCCTATAGACTGTAGCCCACCAGGCTCCTCTCTCCATGGGATTCTCCAGACAAGATACTGGAACGGGTTGCCATTTCCTTCTACAAGGAATCTTACTGACCCAGGGATCGAACCTGCGTCTCTTATGTCTCCTGCATTGGCAGGCTTTTTTTTTTTAGCCACTAGCGCCATCTGGGTATACCCAACCAGAACTTTTATTTATGGTTGAATAACCCTGACTCTTTAAAGCTTTCTTCTCTGATCATTTCCCTAAGATATATTTTTTCTAGTCATCCTTTTATAGATAAAAGTTAGTGCAAAATTATATTTCAAAATCATTTTGAAAAGACTATAGTATAGATAAACATAGCATTTGTCATTTTTTTTTCTGGCTATGGAATCTGGCTCTTCATTTAGTTGAACAATATTGAAGTGGTTGGATTTCTTCATTAGGGTGCAAAAAGCATGGCTCCTAAGCCGTTTATATCCCAGTGTGGAAAGACACACCTCATTTGATGTCGTCACAGATGCACAGTTTCAATGTTATCCACTCAACAGGACATATTGAAAGTGTGGAATGGCAAAAAAGATCATCCAAATTACGTAAAGTTTAATTCTCTACCCCATTAAAAATTTGAATGAGATTCTAGTAAATACATGAATGCACATTTCCTATCAAAAGTGGCGCCTTAAGAAATTGTTATTACAACCGTGCACTCAATTTCTAAGATAAAATGAAAATGCCTTCATGTCTTTGCAGTTCTCCCCCTTTAGAGGAGTTGTTCCTTTCTATTTTCTACATCTCTCCGTAAGAAATCTCTCCTTTTCCTACTCTCCCAGGTCCCTAAAAAACAGCACCTGCAAGGCTCAGTGGTAAAGTGGTAAAGAACCTGTCTGCCCGAGCAGGAGACACAGGAGATGTGCACTGGATTCCTGGGTCGAAGATCCCCTGAAGGAGGGCATGGCAACCCACTGCAATATACTTGCCTGGAGAATCCCATGGACAGAGGAGCCTGGTGGGCTACAGTCCATGGGGCTGCAAAGAGTCAGACACGACTGAAGCGACTTACCATGCGTGCATGCATTGTTGATCTAACAATATTTTATTTTAGGTGTACAACATTAGTAACTTGATATCTTTATAGACAGTCAAGAATCAGTAGCTATTTACATAGAGCCTCCAACTTAAAAGACAGAGCTCAAAATAAAAAACGAAATGAAAGACATTTTTGGAAGCAGAGACTATGTATGGAAAAAAGGTCAAAATCTTTTATTAAAAGTGTTGTGAAAAGCCAGCAAAAATGCTACAGAAATGTTACAGATAAAGTTGAAGAAATTTCCTGCAAAGTCGACATATGAAATTTCTGAAAAAAAAAAAGAGAGAGAGAGATGGAAAATTAAAAGGGGATAAAAGTAGAAAAGTCAAAGAGGTACAACATCCCAATAATAGAAGTGCTAGAAAGAAAGAGAAAGACTGAAGAGAGAAAACTACCAATTAAATAATTTATGTATATTTCTCACACCTGAAATGTGTGAGACTGATGACTCTGACATGAGTCATCAGAAGGAAGGCGGTCCCCCGTGTGCTCAGCAAAACAGTGCAGAACTGATTCCAATCAAGGTACATCCACATGAAATTTCAGAACACTGGGAGCAAAGATAAGAGTCTACCAGCTTTCCCAGGGAGGGAACAATATACAGGGGTCACACGCAGAGGAGAAGGAATCAGAAAGGCTTCAGGCTGCTGAAGAGCAAGTCTAGAGATGGGAGACAATGGAGCGATATCTACAAGATTCTCAGGGGAAATTAATACAGGCCCGAGGATGGACACCCAGCCAAGCCATAAATCAAAGGTGCGGGAAGCGACACTCAGCGTGGCCAAGGTAATCTGTCTTGTCCCCTCCTCAGGAAGCCGCTGTAAATTCTGCTTCTTTAAGATGAGGGTCTGCCCAAGGGTGGGGGTGCTGGATGCAGGGGAAATGGAAAGGGGGCTTTGGGGACCATGATCAAATGGAAATTCCAGGCACATAGCTGTGTATGAGGCGTAAGGGGAAATCAGTGCAGAATGGGGCCGGTCAGGAGTCCTCAGAACAGAGGTCCCAGAAGGTGAACTTTATTTCTCAACTGGGAAGTACTAAGAGGAGGTTCAGACAGTGGGCAGAGAGTCTGGATTTGAATTAGTGTTAGTATGTGAAAAAATACATACATCCGAAAGTAGAACAACTGTTAACTCCAGAGGATGAAAAATTGATTAAGAAAGAAAAACGCTTTCAGTGTACAATATGGGTCAGAAAAGCAATTACTTACTCGTAACTATGTAATCACTGATCTAACCAAAGCTATGTAAACTATATTAAAAAGGTGGGAGAAGTTTGTGTGCGTGTGTGTGTGTGTGTTGTGTGTGTGCCTGGTGTATATTTGTGGTAAGAGCAAAGAACATGAGAGTGAAAGACAGCTAAAAATAATCATTTGTGGATTTGTAAGGAAATCCTAAAGCTGAAACTCCAGTACTTTGCCCACCTCATGCCAGTAGTTGACTCACTGGAAAAGACTCTGATGCTGGGAGGGATTGGGGGCAGGAGGAAAAGGGGACGACAGAGGATGAGATGGCTGGATGGCATCACTGACTCGATGGACGTGAGTCTGAGTAAACTCCGGGAGTTGGTGATGGACAGGGAGGCCTGGCATGCTGCGATTCATGGGGTCGCAAAGAGTTGGACTCAACTGAGTGACTGATCTGAACTGAAGGAAATGGACAATACTTAAAATGTAACAAATAGCCAAGAGGTAGCCATATAATCCTCTAGCTAATGTATAAAAGTATATACTAAAACAACCAGCTAAAGTTGTTGTAAGTGGTTGCCTCTATATCAGGGAAAAGTGAAAATAAAGTGTTAGTTGCTCAGTCCTGTCCGACTCTGCGACCCCACGCCCCTCTGTCCATGGAATTCTCCAGGCAAGAATGCTGGACTAGGCTGCCATTTCCTTCTCCAGATCTTCCCAACCCAGGGATCAGATCCTGGTTTCCTGCATTGCAGGAAGATTCTTTACTGTCTGAGCCACCAAGGAAGCCCTTTAGTCAGAAAAACTGGAGAGAAAGGCAGAAGGAGTCCATTATGAGCCGAAAAGGGTTCCTTGACTTTTCTGGCTTTGCGTGTGCATCAGTAAGTTTAACAGAAATTAAAAGCAATTTTTAAAAAGCCAGGCTGAGATCCTGGCTTTAGGATTTCCCAACCACATAAATTTTTAACACTTTAATCTCTACCTTAGCCATGTATCACACTTTTTACATGGTCGTCAAGCGACGAAAATTGTATTTTTGGTGTTTTGATTTTAGATCTAAATCCAAAGCCAGCCTTTTAGCTTTCTACCTCATATGCCTTTCAAGTATCTGAGCTTGTTATCCTCAAGTTGACAGTGCTTTCCTACTGTGAATTCGTTCCTACTTCCTATCCTCAGAGCTTTCTGCATTTTCTTAACCCCTTAATCAACCTAAGCTACATACTTAGCCATGCACTTCTGCTTCCCTAACAGCCAAGGGACCCTCAGCTGCTCCAATTTTCAGAGTGTAAACCTCCAACCGCCACCGCCCCTAACCTCGGATGTGGGGTATCTCCTCTTGGCCGCCCCCGGACCTTCGACGTGGGGTAGCTCCTCTCGGCTGTTCCTGCACTGTCGCAGTCTGGTACTCTCGGCCGCTGCCCCTGACCTTGGACGTGGGGTAACTCCTCTTGGCCGCCGCCCTTCGGGCATGGGATCCTCCCAGCTTCAGCTTCTGCCTCTGACCTCGTACGTGGGGTGGCTCCTCTCTGCCGTTTCTGTGCCGTTGCAGTCTGGAACTCTCGGCCGCTGCCCCTGACCTTGGACGTGGGGTAACTCCTCTTGGCCGCCACCCTTCGGGCATGGGGTCCTCCCGGCTTCTGCCCCAGACCTCGGACGTGGGTGGCTCCTCTCGGCCGCGCTTAGGTCGCAGCCGCCTGTGCTTAGCGCACAGGTCACAGCCACTGGCAAGTTCCAAAAGATCTTGAGACAAGAATGAACTCCTTTACTCACTTATGTAGATGACCATTCTATCCTATGGGCCTTCAAATATTGCCTTCACCCCTTTTTTTCATATTCAGTGAATAATTTTAATTTCTCGACTTATTTTCATTTATAATTTTTCAACTTTCCTCTCTTACCTATTAAAATATCCCTTATATTTTATCATTTCCTATCCAATAAAATATCCTGGATTTTTTTTTTGAGGTCAGTTTTTTTAATGAGGTCAGTTCCTTCTGTGTGTGTGGTGGGCAAAATTCTAATAAGCTACCTCTTTAGCCCCAGAATTCCTGGTCTTCACCATGTGCACACCTTCTCCCAGGTATTCAATCAAACACTTGTCTAGGTACTTCTGTGAAGGGATTGCCATGATGTGATTAATGTCTTAGATCTTAATCAGTTCATTTCAGTTGCTCAGTCATGTCCCACTCTTTATGATCCCATGGACTGAAGCATGCCAGGCTTCCCTGTCCATCACCAACTCTCAGAGCTTGCTCAAACTCATGTCCATGGAATCAGTGATGCCATCCAACCATCTCATCCTCTGGTGTCTCCTCCTCCTCCTGCCTTCAATTTTCCCTAGCATTAGAGTCTTTCCAATGAGTCAGTTCTTCGCATCAGGTGGCCAAAGTATTGGAGCTTCAGCTTCAGCATCAGTCTTTCCAATGAATAGTCAGGACTATTTCCTTTAGGATTGACTGGTTTGATCTCCTTGCAGTCCAAAGGACTCTTAAATCTTCTCCAATACCACAGTTCAAAAGCATCAATTCTTTGGCTTTCAGCTTCCTTTATGTTTCACTGGAAAAATCATAGCTTTGACTAGACAGACCTTTTTAGGTAAAGTAATGTCTCTGCTTTTAATATGCTGTCTAGGTTGGTCATAGCTTTTCTTCCAAGGGGCAAATGTCTTTTAATTTCATGGCCGCAATCACCATCTGTAGTGGTTTTGGAGCCCAGGAAAATAGTCTGTCACTGTTTCCATTGTTTCCCCATCTCTTTGCCATGAAGTGATGGGACCGGATGCCATGATCTTAGTTTTCTGAATGTTGAGTTTTAAGCCAACTTGTTCATTCTCCTCTTTCACTTTCATCAAGAGGCTCTTCAGTTCCTGTTTGCTTTCTGTCATAAGGGTGTTGTCATTTGCATATCTGAGGTCTTAATCAGTTGCATTTAAACAAGGAGTTTATGAGGGCCTTGGTGGCAGTGGGGGTACTGACCTACTCACAGGACTTCATGAAGAGTAGAGTTCCCTCTAGCAGGCTACAGAGGACTGAGTCAGAGCTTTGAAGAAACACTGCTTGAAGATGGAAAAGGATGCATGCCCTGGAAAGCAGGTGGCCTCTTGGGCTTCCCTGGCGACTCACAACGATAAAGAATCTGCCTATAATGCAGGAGACCCAGGCTTGATCCCTGGGTTGGAAAGATCCCCTAGAGAAGGGAATGGCAACCCACTCTGGTATTCTTGCCTGGAGAACTCCTTGGGCAGAGGAGCCTGGTGGGCTACAGTCCACGAGGTAGCAAGGAACTGGACACGACTGAGCAGCTGACACTCTTGGACCTTGGAGCAGCCCCTGTTACCAGCCAGCTCAGCAGTCAGGGCATCAGGAAGGAGCTGTCTTGAGCCAAGAACAAGAATGGGCTTCTGAGCCAACTGCTCCCCAGGTCCTCTAGATGAGGGCCCAGCCCCTGAGAACCTTGACGGCAGCTTTGTGAAACTCCGAACAGACAGCCCTGCCATCACACTGGACTTCCGACCCGCAGAGCTATGAGCTAATCAGTGGGCATTCATTATACATTTTTTGTATTACAGTACTGAAATCTGAAAATAAATGATCACTGCATGTTTCTGAGTTTTCAAATCAATTCCCTCCTTGATTTGAACATCCAGTTTATTGTTAAATCATATTTTAATATTTTGTACAATCCTTTTTATTAACATTTTAAAAACTGGCAGTAACTGATCTCAGCACTTGACTGCAAGATAAGATTCCACATATGCAACTTTCTAGCATTAACCTCAGTCACTAAACCATACAGATTTAAATAAAACAGGGATCTCCAATGCAAGAAATGGACATTTAATTAAAGATGACTTCTTCCATTGAGTAAGCCACGTTCTTTACATGGTGGCCAAAACCATGCTACTCTCCATAGTATTCAATTTTCTCTCCTTGAGAAATTTAGCTTTGAACTATTCCTCTGGGAATACAGTGTGGAGAGTCAATGTTAATGACTCTAAACTTACCAATGCTACCAGTTCTGGTGGCATCTTCTTCTGAGAGCTAAAATCTGTTTCCTTGTAGAGTCTGTGGTTCTTTCATTTTGCTTAAAGACTGGCTCTCAAGAGTGGCACGTGGCTGAGCAACTAACACACTCCCTCCCTCCCAGCCCTTTATCCCCCATCTCTAAGTATGCAGCGGTGTCTAAAGTCAGTGAGAGTTTGCCTTCTGTACCTCAGATGGAGTCTTTGCACATGTCCTCATCTTTCTTGCTCTCAGGGTGCTATTAAAACAAAGATGCAGTTTTTTAAGGAACCTCCATACTATTCTTCATAAGGATTGTATCAATTTCCATTCCCACCAAGAGTGTAGGAGGGCTCCCTTTTCTCCACACTCTCACTCCAGTTTTTTAAATCGGGTCATTTGTAGTGACGTGAACAGACCTAGAGTCTGTCATCCAGAGTGAAGTAATTTAGAAAGAAAAGAAAAAAAAAAAATAATTTATTAGCACATATATGTGAAATCTGGAGAAATGGTACAGATGCCTCTATTTCCAGGGCAGGCATGGAGATGCAGATGCAGAGAGTGGGCCTGTGCTGTGTAGCCATGGGAAACCACGGTGTGGCAGAGGGGAGCTCAGATAGGCCTTCTATGGTGGTGGGAGGCAGGGGCGAGGCCCAGAGGGAGGGGAGGTAGGTATACACACAGCTGATTCACGCCCGTGAAGAGCAGAGGCTAAGGCAGCGCTGTGAAGCAATTATACTCCAGTAAAACAAACGAACATGTCTGTGGGAAGGGGACAGACCCACCCACCCAAAGGACGGGCAGGTGTGACTTCCTCCAACCACCACATGGCATCACTTTCCCTTTTATCTCTTCACTCACCGTCTCGGACCCTCTTCTCAGTAGACACCTTCCTAGGACATCTCCTGGAATGTTTTGTGTTTTTCCCAACATTGTAAACATCTAGGGATTCACAGTTTATTGCACTTTCTTTCACAGTCTTCAAGCTTATAATCTGACTTTTTGAAAGAAGCTCCAGGTCTAGTGTCTGATTTTGTCCATCATCCCACTGAAATTGATCATGACATTTCCTTTTTAAATGGGATAAATTATCCTCAATCGATCATTAGCGTCTACAGGTCTTGAGGGCACATATTTGAGAGGCTGCTTATATGTGAAGCAGTTTGTGACCCACAAGTCGCTCAGTCGCATCCGACTCTTTGCGACTCTGGGGACTGTAGCCCACCAGGCTCCTCTGTCCATGGGATTCTCCAGGCAAGAATACTGGAGTGGTTTGCCATGCCCTCCTTCAGGGGAGCTTCCCGACCCAGAGATAAACTCATGTCTCTTATGTCTCCTACTTTGTAGGCGGATTCTTTTCCACTAAAAGCTACCTGGGAAGCTCTTATAAAGACCTTTAACCAGTACCAAACTCAGTGGAAAATAAGACCTGTACAAAATAAAATAAATTACCAGGAAATGAGGAAAATTTTGATAACACTGAAATGACTGTACAAAATCCCAAAAGGAGAGGATATAGGTATTCATATAGCTGATTCACTTTGCCTTACAGTAGAGACTAATCCAACATTGCAGAGCAACTATACTCTAATGAAATTAATTAAAATTAGAAAAGCAATAAAATAAAAATGTACAGATCAGAATGTACAGATCAGAAGGTAATTTGGCTACCAAATGCTTACTTTACACTCGTCATTTCCTAACCTTACCAAAACACTTGGAAATGTAAAGTTGACTCAGGAACTGCCTTGTTCTTCCTTGAAGAAAAACAAAAATCCATCCATGTTTTGTATTCTCTGAGAAATAACTTTTTGATGGCAAAGGAACAGCCGCATGACTGAAACCGTTCCTCTTCAACGCCCCGAGATTCACAATGCCCTGTCTCAGAGGCAAACTGTGGGCATAACTCCTCACTCTTTCCAGAGGCCACATTTCTATAATAGAAGCTCCTGCCAATTAGAGGCACCAAATTAGTAGGAGGAATAACCAGAAAGGAGTAGGCCAGGCATACCTAACAATTTCAAATCCATTCCCAAACTATTTTTAAAATGTTTACGAGTAATTAGGTTCGGCGTTTCACCACATTTTACTCAACAAAAATCAAGACCAAATGTTCCAATTCCCATTTACAAACAAGAATTAGCAGGTAATAACAGCACTTTTTGTGAAACGTATACCATGTTGGATCAATTCTGCAAAAACACTGTGGAGTTTAGCTGGGAGATAACCACTGCTTACAGAGTTCATCTTACGTTCTGAAGGACACCTATGAAGCACCTACATGCCTGGGGTGAGGAAGGGTCTTTCCTGAGGGCTGTGCCAGCGGTTAGGTTTTCCTAACGGGTCCTTGCTTATGGGCACTAAGACGTCACACTTGGAATTTTCAGGTATTCTCAACATCCCATGCTCTATTTTCCACTTTCAAAGTCAAATTCTCTTTGTAAATTTCATGACCTCCAACCTCCCACTCTGCCTGGGGATATTTTTGACAATATTTATAATAGTTCTAGTATCATTTCTTCTGCAGCTGTATCCAGTTTTTCCCTTTCATTTTTCACACTCAAATCGCCCAGTTTTTATTTCTCATATTAACTTATACTTGTGTTACTTGCAAGTTATTTAACCTTTCTGAATTGTTATTTTTCCCATTTGAAGGGGGAAAAAAAGCAGCTTAATGACATCTAAATTACAAGGTTTGATGGAAAATTAAGAAGTTAAATGTGATAAGCTACCAAAAGGTAGAAAACTGAAAACGTCCCTGTAAGCCAAATGCTAGCTGTTTGATTTATCCTTTCCTTTTTGCTTTATTTTTTCTTAATTAGAATGCTATTTTTATAATACATAATAGATTTGCATTTCCAATTTGTGTCTCTGATTTGAGCAGACTCAAATCAACAAGCTTGCACTCCGGGGTCCCGCTTTAGATTTTTTTGTATTTCCTTATGTGTCTGTGGCCTTATTTGTTTTACCTCCAGCAGCCAGGAATTTCAGGAGGCCAGTGTGTTTAAAATAGGCTTGCTGGTGGCCAGCGCTGGTCAGCGGCCACAGCCTCGGCTCCATCCATTTCAAAAGGCATTTGGTAGAGCTGGGTGTTTCTGAGCCCGCTCCCCAGGGAAGGCGGGTGGGGCTGCCCAGGGTATGTGTGGGATCATGGTCAAAGGCGTCTTGGATTCCACGGCTCATACCTGGCCTACAGTCCCTCATAACCCTCCCTCATCACTGCTAAGTGACTCCCTCAAGGCTGACCCCTCCTGCCGCAGACAGCCTCCAGCTCCTAAGTCACCCACGTGAGCTGCCTGGGGAGAAAATGGGACCACATCTTATATTCCATTATAGAGCAAATGTTTTCATCGGCCACGCAGGCCTTTTCTGCAAGAAAGAAGCAAACAAGCATGCTATGTTGGTGTGCTTAGTTCCCTAGCTTCCAAAGCTCTCTTTCGAGTAAGAATAAAAGATCAAGTGTTCATTGTTTTGTTGTTTTTCCTCTAAAGAGCCACCATCCCATCCCGTTAGTTAAAGAGGGGGAGTTAGGGAGTTTGGGATGGACGTGGACACACCGCTGTATTTAAAACAGATGGCCAGCGAGGACCTGCTGTAAGGACAGGGAGCTCTGCTCAGTGTTCAGTGGCAGCCTGGGTGGGATGGGAGTTCGGGGGAGAATGGGTACTTGTGTACGTATGCCTGAGTCCTTTTGCCGTCCACCTGAAACTATACTCCAATACAAAATTTAAAAAAATAATATTTTTTAAAATTTAATATTGCAATATTTTAAAGCTACAAAACGATGCAAACTTTTGAAAAGAATAGTGGGTTTCATAGGTTGAATTGAGAACTATATATGCTTGCAACGCGTGAAGCCTATTTACTCTGCTCAAAGGCTGGGAGGCCGTCAGAATTGAAGTGGTATTGTGTGAAGTTTTTGCTGGATGGTTGTTTTATTTCTTTGATTCTCGCATGCAGTTTCTGCAAAGTTGGAACAGTAGCCGTCTGTGATGTGGCAACCGCTCCTTCCAACAATACCCAGAGGCAGTCTTTTGTCCACACACACCAAGGGCAGTGCCCGCTCTGTCTGAGGCAACCCTGAGGCCGCTGCCTATTTTCAGCTGGGCTGGTGATGACATTCCAGGCTCGGGAAAACTGAGCGCTGCTGTTACGGTACAAACCCTGGGTTTTCCTCTCAGCGGGCACTAAAAATAACCCTGGAATTTGTAATTTTCAAGATAATTTTGGCTTTGGTTTTGTAAGCGATGGCATGCATCTGGACAATGTCTTTCGAACTTGACTTTGTTTTCATCACTGTCTCTGAAGGCATCAGTTCTCAGTGTGGACCAAGCAAACGCATGTTAAATTACGTTGGTGTAGTAACTACGTGAAAAAAAAAAATAGAAGTCTAAATATTCTGAAGTTTATTCTGTATATAGTTTACCTCACACTCGTGTCATTTCAGAAAAATGAGGAAGAATAAATCAGTGAGTAGAATATATTCTTTTACTAAGGTTTAAAAATTTTTTGTGGTCAATGTGATATTTGTTTTGTTTTTTTTTTTCCCAGCTACTTTTCTGCTGCTTCAGACATAGGGAAAAAGAGAGGTGTCGTTGAAAAGTAACAAGATATTTTTAGGCTCTGCCAAACCTTCAAGCTTTCATTCTGGTACAGGAAGGTGAAAAAGTCTTCCTTTGCCACCTTCGGGGTCCTGTGACACCGGGAGGAGAGATTTCCAGCTGCCCTGCAGCCTCTGCCCAGCAGGATGAGGGCACGTTGTTTAACAAGGAGCTCGGGTCTTTCCGAGGAAGCAGAGGAGTCGGCTGCTACATCACCCTCTGCCCCCTGACCGCAGACCCCACACACCTTGCACCAGCAGGCCGAGTATTTCAGCGGCGTGTGATGAGAAAGACTGGGGGTGGGAGTGGAGGCTGGACCACCATGGGCTTCCCCTCAAGTCCCGAGAAAAGCCAGTTCCTGCCCTTGTCTGCTGATGCCCAAGCAGAGCTTTAAGCTCCACTCATGCCATGGATGCCTGTCCTGTCCTGAGCAAGGAGGGTCAAAGTACACACACAGAGGATCTGAAACTTCAACTTGGTCAGAGTGAGCTGTGGAGGAAGGAATGCTGTGTTCTGACTTCAGGAAAGATTTATTATGGACAGAAATATTCAGGAAAACAAAGAATTTCCTCCTTAAAAAGTCTTACCTTGATCTTCTTAGGTCTTCGGTCCATTTTCTGATTGTGTTATTTGTTGGTTTTGGTGTTGAACTCCGTGAGCTGTTCCTCCATTTTGGAGGTTAATCCTTTGTCCATTACTTCCTCCGCAAAAATGTTCTCCCATTCTGAGGGTCGTCTTCTCATCTTGCTTATCGTTTCCCTGGCTGTGCAAAGCTTTTAAGTTTAATTAAGTCCCCAAACAATGGAATATTACTCAGCCATAAAAAAGGAACAAAATTGAGTCAATTGTTGGTATGGGGATGGACCTAGAGTCCATCATACAGAGTGAAATTTAAATCAGACAGAGGAAAAAAATATAGTAGATTAACACACATATGTAGAATCTAGAACAAATGGTACAGATGAACTTTTTTCCAAGGGAGGAGTAGAGACGCAGACATAGAGAGTGGGGAGGGGGCTTGGTGAATCGGGAGATGAGGATGGACGTGTATACACAACCATGGGTAGAATAGGCGCCTAGTGGGAAGCGGCCTTATTATAGCACAGGGAACCCGGCTCGGTGCTCTGTGACGACCTTGAGGGGTGGGATGGGGGTGGGGTGGGAAGCAAGTCCAGGAGGGAGAGGATGTATGTATACAAACGGCTGATTTGCTTCACCGTGCAGCAGAAGCCAGCACGGCATTGTAAGGCAATTATCCTTCTACAACACAACATAACTCCTCTCAGAAGTTGGGGAAAGCCTCTCAGCCGATCTTGCAGCATTTCATCAAGCACTTGTTATATTTTGATTGTGAGTACCTGGTTGGACATGACAAATCTGTAAGTAGGTTTATCAGTGTTTTCAAGTTATACGGTGATGAGTAATAAATCTAGGATGGGAGCCATGACCCGCAGCCTGTGAATGATCTCGTCACTAAGTCAGAGGAAGATGGCTTGAGACACAGGAACGCCAAGATGAAGGGGGAAAGTGGCGACATCAGGGTTGGGGGCGACGATAAAAGGAGGAGAGGACAAGATAAAATTGCGTCCAGTGTGGGAAGGACTTTCCTGGTGACCTCTCAGGGCGTAGATGTGCTTATCACAAACGGCAGGAGCAAAGAATTAACGTGCCTGGCACAGGTTCCCTGGAGAGCGGTGCAGCTACAGGGGCCTGGCTTCTGCTGCGACTCGACAAGAGGGAAAGCTTCACTTGCCTCTAAAATACGATGCTTCCTTTTCAGATGAACTGGCACCAGAAGTCGGCTGGTGTGAAGAGTCACCCTGCCTCTGAAGCTCCCGAGAAGCATCCATGGGACCACTGCAGCCCCGGCGTGGAGTCTCGGCAGCCCTAGTGGGTCCTCAGCCCTGAGAAGGCCCCCACCCCGCCCTGGGTGGGAAAAGGAATGGCACCCCGTCCAGGTGACCGCGCTTCTCAGAAACTGACAGCTGACGGCAGCGGCTGTCTACTGCAGAATTACTGGGAAATCTGCAGGCTTCAGTGCGTCTCCAGACCCTTACACAGGCTCCAACATGCTTCCTCAGAATATTCCCTCCATACCCCGCACAGCCCAGCCAGGCAGATCACAGGGCCTCTGGATCGGATCTCTGATTGAAAGAAAAAGGAAGAAAGAGAGGAAGGAAGGAAGAGAGGGACGGAGGAAGAGAGAAAGAGAGGAGAGAGAAACAGTGTAGCCACAAATAAAACCCAGCTGACACAGGTTCTGACGACCACCAGGGGCAGAAGGGCCATGGTGCCGTCTCAAGTGGCTCCTGGAACAGAGAGCTCTCCACTGCAAGCAGCAAGTGTATGAGATAATTCCACATGATATCGTCTATTCACTTTATTCAGTCAACTGACCAGGATGGAAACCTGATCATCTGGGGGCAAGCGAAGCAGCCTGGGTGCTGCTTTCTCGACACAACTGGAGAGGTGATATGCCGCCCGCACCGCAGTAGGCAGTGTGGGGATGTCCTCGGGCCACGTGTGGTCACATCCATCTGACATTAGACGTCGTGGACAGCCTCTCTCGGAGGCTCCAATCCAATGCGGAGAGTAGGTAAGATTTAGGACTTCTGAGAAATGCCCACCAAGTTTCAAACACAGAGGAACAAGATCTCAGCCACTCAACTCCAGAACTTATGCCTCCAGCTGAGCAAATACCCTCCATTCTAGGAAAGAATTACGATCTTTTCTGGGCCTGGAATTTTTCTTCCCTACTTCTTCCAGAGGTAAGACGTCAACTCCAAGACAAAACAGAAGCACCCCTTTGGGGCTGTCCATCACCAACCCCAAAGTTAGGACTTCTGAGAAATGCCCACCAAGTTCAACACAGGAACAAGATCTCAGCACCGCTTCAGAACTTCCCCCTGGCAATACCCTCCATTCTAGGAAGAATACGATCTTTTCTGGCCTGGGTTTTCTTCCTCGCGTCAACTCCAAGACAAAAAGAAGCACCCCTTTGGGGCTGTCCATCACCAACTCAATTAACTTCTGAGAAATGCCCACCAAGTTTCAAATACAGAGGAAAAGATCTAGCACTCGTTATAACCTCCATCTAGGAAAGAATTACGATCTTTTCTGGCCTGAATTTTTCTCCCCTTCTCGGGTCAGAGTCAACTCCAAGAAAAACAGAAGTTTGGGGCTGTCCACACGTACTCTCTCTCTGGCTTCTCCAACACTTTATGGAGGCAGCGACCGTCGTACAGACGGTGCTGTCCAGTCTCTCTCTGGCTTCTCCAACCCCGGTTTATATTTTTTAAACTGATTTTTTGTGTCAAGACAGCAATGTTTCTCAAAAGTAATGTGGCACACGTGATGACTGTAGAAGGTTAGGAGATTCAGAGAGAAAACTGCCAATAGGCATTCATAAATCGTCCAGTAAAACTTGATTCTCATGGAAAGGAAGGGGAAGGTATAAATTAAGAGCCATGAACTGGGGGTGTGTTTGGACAGAGGAGGGTGGGAGGTAGGTAAACGAGTAGAAATAAGGAGGCAGAACGTGAGAAATAGAGAAGGGGCAGCGTATGAAGCTGGGGGATGATGCCCGAGAGCCTGTAACTTGAGACTGTGGGAATCCAGTCAAGGGGAAAAGTTGGTCACTTTTTGTGAGGAGGGAAGGAAGCATCCGTGGGAAAAACATTGAAGCCGACACAGAAGTGCTTGGCTGGAGACGAAGGGGTCAACTGCCATGTAGTGAGCGGGCCCCTGCCGAGTATGCTGGGGGTGGGGGGGGGGGGGCGGGGCAGCACCAATAAATAAAAGGTCTGAAGATGGTTGACACTGTTACTAGGGCTTCAGTCACCAAAGGGACTTTTCTGAGCATTGCTTCGTCTGGTCCTTGTAACCACCCTGTGGAGAAGGCAGAGCAGTGATCACTAACTTTCCTCCATACACAAAGACACGGGTCCCATTCTCAAGAAGCTGATAACCAGTTAAAGTGAAAGAACTAAAAAAAGAGAAATAAAAAGGTAACAGCAAGCACCAGCAGTACCTGAATGACAACAAGTGTTTTGTGTGTTCACACCTGGAGTGGGGGTGGGGGCTCCCATGCACATCCAGAGAAAAGAGCCGAAGGATACAGCTGATCACCCCCAAAGCTCAGAACTGCCCCCCAACTAAGAACCATCAGTCTAAAATGTCAATAGAGCCACGGCTGAAAACTCTTGGTACATGGAAACCCATTAAAGACATTTATTTAGACAAATTGTTTATAAAACCAGATACTTTGGCATATAAGCACAAATTTCAGATTGCACTCTTCACTTGGGTAGTATGGTGGTAACTTGCTTTGGCTCAGTGTCTTAAAGATCAGTGATTTTTTTTTTTTTTTTGAATGCCATGTTTAAATTGAAAGTAATCATTGTTTCAAATAACAAAATCCAAACTGTGGGGCTCTCTACAGAATGAACTAGCTTCTTCAACAGATACCTTATGGGGAAAACACACACAAAAAGGAGAGGAATCCTCTGTGAGAAGGGGCTGAAGACTGTCAGACGCTGACGATGCATAAAATTTGTTTAAATTCTAGTTTGAACAAAACCTCCTTTAAAATTTCTAAAACAAATCAGAACAACTGAGCACTAAATGGACATTTGATAGTATTAAGAGGCTTTTAGTTTTAAGGTGGGGTTTCCATGGTGACTCAGTGGTAAAGAATCCACCTCCCAATGCAGGAGATGTGAGTTTGATCCCTGGGTTGAGAAGATCCCCTGGAGAAGGAAATGGCAACCCACTCCAGTATTCCTGCCTGGGAAATCCCATGGAGAGAGAAGCCTGGTGGGCTACAGTCGATGGGATCACAAGAGTCGGACACAACTTAGCTACTAAACAACAACAAAACCAGCTTTTAGGCAATCATAACATACTAATATTATGGGATGTTATAAAGAAACCTTCTCTTTCAGAGATAAATATGGAAATGCTTGTGTGCGTGCTCAGTCGTGTCTGACTCTTTGTGACCCCATGGACTGTAGCCCCCCAGGCTCCTCTGTCCATGGAATTCTCCGGGAAAGAGTACCGGAGTGGGTGGCCATTTCCTTCTCCAGGGGACACCACTGAGCCACTGGGAAGCACATATGGAAACAGCAAAGGACAGAAGCACACACACTCTGAGATCGGGGGTGTATGACAAGTGATTGCTCGCGAGCAGATAATTTCTGAAGCTGGGTGATGGGAACACGGGTTTACTATACTGTATTCTCTAAGTTTGTCTATATTTGCCATAATTACTACAATAGTTTTAAAAAAATACTTCTACCCATACATACAGGTCAACCTAATTTTTCATAAAAGTGACACCTCGGTGCAATGGGAAACATATAATCTGGTCGATAAACAGTGTTGCATTAATTGATCATCCATTTCAGAAAAGAAAAATAGGATCTTAACCTCTGTGCACCCAAGTCACAAAAATCAATGAAAAGTAACTGTGATTGAAGCATGAAAGGTAAAACAATAACAGTTTTAAATGAAAACGTAAGTGACCACCTCCAGGAGTTTGAAATAGTATGATTTTTCTTAAATGAGACACAAAAATAGCTCAAAATTAACAAAGATTGAGAACTTCTGTTCATCAAGAGACAAAATTAATAGAAAAATAAGATATTTATAAGGTATCTACCCTACTAAAAATCATGTCTAGGCTATGTAAAGAACATCTACAAACCAACAAAAAAGACAGAAAATCTGGCAGGAAAATGAGCAAAACACTTAAGTGATTCACATAAATACAGAAGAAGGTACTTTGTCATTTACTGACAAGATGCAAATTTAAACTACAGTGTTCAATGTCCACTAACGCACCGGAATTGCTAAGATGGAAAGACACACAGACAATATCAGGTGTTGGAGAGGATCTGTAGCAGCTCTAAGTTTCGTCCACTGCAAGCATGAGACAGGCACTCACACAGTCTCAGGAAAGTCGCTGGGCAGTATCCTCTGAAGCTGAGTCTACGTACACCACGTGACTCATGGTATACACAGCACAAAGCCGGGGCTGGAGTGCCCCGACAGACATGCAGACACGTGCTTACCAAATTCTTGTACCAAAATATTCAAAAGCCTGCTGATACCCCACGTATCAGTAACAGTGGAAGCCTGGCATGCTCCAGTCCATGGGGTTGCAAAGAGTCAGACACGACTTGGCCACTGAATGACAGCCACAACCATTGGCAAAATCATTATCTATCTCCCAAGTATGATGTTGAATGAGAAGACACGTGCAACAAAGCATATCCAATATACTCTAATTGCAATAACGTTTTTGCCTGTGTGCTCAGTTGCGTCCAGCTCTTTTGTGACCCCATGGATGGCATAGCCCACCAGCCTCCTCTGTCCATGGGATCTTCTAGACAAGAACATTGGAGAGGGTTGCCATTTCCTTCCCCAGAGGATCTTCCCAACATGGGGATCGACCTGTGCCTCCAGAATTGGCAGGTGGATTCTTTATGCTACTGAGCCACCCGCTAAGCCCGAGGCACATGCACGCTTATGTAACTATGTTATACTTCGATAAAAATTGACCTAAGAGCACACCCAGCTGGTCTGTGGGTTAAAGCCTCAAGCGTGCTATGGGGCAGTTAAATGCCCTAGAGAATTTCTTGTGATACTTCTGAAAATGTGATGTGATGACAGAATAAACATGTCCTTAAAAATAGGAAAACCAAACCATGATAAAAAAAAAAATCAAATATTGCCATAGAACAGTGACGGATATTAATCCTGATAAAATATCAAAGAAACTGGAAAGAAAATTATTATTGTATTCTTATGAGTTTTAAGTAATATTTCAATATAAGATGGATCAATCCAGATGTGCAAAGATGTACTTGATTAAGCTATGCAATATCCTATGTAATTTGAAATATTAAATCTTGGAATTTTTTTCTTTACAAGTCTTTACTGAAAACACAGCAGGAGAGAAGATATTGTAATCAAAGTGGTGTTTTGCAGAAATGGCATTGTTTACAAACTAGGAATCATTCTTTTAGGTGGGAAGTAATGCTTTGATCTCTATCGGTTGGTTCTCAATATTTTTAATCTCAGCAGTGTGCAGTCATGGCAAGAAAACAATGCAGCGCATGTGAAACAGTACATCATTAAGAAGTAATTTCTCTTTAGGAAAAGACTGATTCTCATAAAACTATGAAATGGGAGGCATGATTCAATTAATAGAAGGAAAAAATTAAACTCTATCAGATGTTTATCACGTTCTAGATGTAATTCTTGGTGGCATATATGTTTTTTGGTTAACCCCTTAAAAGAAACCATTGAGGTTGATAACACTGTCCTATTGTGCAAATCCGTAACTTATCTAAATACGAAGAAATAGTAAAAGGTGCAAATGCCAATGGAAGTGTAAATCACACAGAGGCCATGATCCGGGTGGACCAGAATGAACAAGGGTATTTTCATGACGAATTGATTCTGAATTGGACCCTGAAGCATAGGTCATATTGAATTTTGGAGAGAGTTCATAGCAGAAATAGGAGCTATAAGGTAAGACATAAACTGTGTTAGCCTTATCTTGGGGGCTTATGGCAGAATGAACACTGGTCCCCAAAGGTGCCCTGATTCTAACCCCTGAAGTGTGCAAATGTTACCTTATATGGGAAGAGGGTCTTGGCAGATGTGATGGAGTCAGATATTTTCCTAATTGGCCCCCAAATGTGATCACAAGTACCCTTACAATAAGGAGGCAGCGGGAGGTTTCACTCAGAAGCAGAGAAAGCAACCACAAGACCAGGAAGGCCACAGAGAACCAGAAGAGCCAGGAAGTGGATTCGCCCCACAACCCCCAGGGGGAGCACAGCCCACGAAGACCTTGCTTTTAACTGATAAAAATTGTGTGGAACTTCTGTCTTCTAGAATCTTAAGTGAAGGAATGTGTGCATGTGTGTTTAAGCAGCCAAGTTTATGGTAAATTTTTATAGCTAGCACAGGAAACAATTGGTTGCTGTTTAGTCACTAAGACATGTCCAACTCTTTTGTGACTCCACGGACTGTAGCCCACCAGGCTCCTCTGTCCATGGGATTCTCCAGGTAAGAATACTGGAGTTGGGTTTCCACGGCCTCCTCCAGGGGATCTTCCTCACCCAGGGATGGAACCCAAGTCTCCTGTGCCTCCTGCAATGGCAGGCACATTCTTTACCACTGAGCCACCAGGGAAGCCCCACAGGAAAGAATACAAGGCTTAAATAATCTTAGCTTGATCCCAGTGATCGGTCCCGAACTTCTACATCACAGGGGCTGACGCACAACAATCTGATTCCCATGGGGCTCTTGAGACTTGCCTTACGCGGTGTTTCACAGTGAGGATGCTATTTTCACTTGAATGACAGGTTTTGGGGGAGGGAGTGGTGAGTGGAGGCTACTCTGTAGCTGTGTTGCATGGGCTTCTTCTGGTGGCAGCTTCTCTCGCTGTGAAGCAGGGCTCCCGGGTGGGCGGGCTCAGCAGCTAAAGCGCTTGGGCACATGGGATTTTCCAAGACCAGGGATGGAACCCAAGTCCCACAGTGAAATCCGCATTGGCAGGTGGGTTCCTATCCATGTTGCCATCAGGGAGTCCAATCCTCTGCTTTCTTAACCTATGCTGTTCTTTGTCAAGAAGGGTGCTAGCTTGGGGCTAAATGGATATTATCTCATTTAATCCTCATGTAACCCTGAAAGGAAGGTAGTTTATCTTCAGTCATCAGCCTTAAAGAAATTAAGCAACTGCTGACTGTGACAGAGGAGGGACTTACTTTGTATTTGTCAAATTCCAAAGAACATGTGGTTTCTGCTTTGAAATGTGTAAAAAAATCTTACCAAACCCGAACTTTCAGTAGAACCTGGGCATTCTCTGTCAATGGATGGGTTTGATTAGGTTCATAAAAGAAGATAAGGACGTGTGAAAGTCTGTATGGGAAAGGATTTATTCTGTGACTATCAAATAAATGCAAGTCAACCTTTACCTGGCTCTGTTTGAAAGAAAAACAACAAATTCATTTCAGAAAGGGAACCACATTTGAAGTTTTTTCATGGATACCTGTAATATAGCTACCGAGGTTTTGACACTGTACCATCTGCTGCTGCTAAGTCACTTTAGTTGTGTTTGACTCTGTGTGACCCCATCAACAGCAGCCCACCAGGCTCCCTTGTTCCTGGGATTCTCCAGGCAAGAACACTGGAGTGGGTTGCCATTTCCTTCCCCAATGCATGAAAGTGAAAAGTGAAAGTGAAGTCTCTCAGTCGTGTCTGACTCTTTGCGACCCCATGGACTGCAGCCTACCAGGCTTCTCCATCTATGGGATTTTCCAGGCAAGAATACTGGAGTGGGGTGCCATCACCTTCTTCAGACACTGTACCATACACTCTCACAATTTACTTAAAAGACAGGTTAATGTAGCATTAATGTTTCAGCTACAGAAAACTGGTGGGAATTGGGCTATCAGTTCTGGATAAATACCCTCCCCCTTAAATGCAGATCAATGAATCAAGGCAAGGGAAGAGGATTGTGTGTGCAATTTGCAAACATCTTAGACCCCTGTTATACAGGGTATAACTCCTTGCAGAAAAGCTGGATTCCAGTGTTTCTAAAACCCACAATGATTCAGGATTGAAGCAGCTGCTTTTGAAGGCATAGGAGAAACTGCTCCATATAAAATGCATTAGCCACCTTACAGGTGGACAAGGAATGCCTGAGTATTAGCTGCTTGTATACAGGGAGCTGGTAAGAGTCTAGAGGAGAGAGAATTATCACAATAGAGAGGGTCTTCTGCAAAGGAAGAAAGATTTTGTAGCAACACAAGACAGATTCATCCATTTTATGGTCCAGCAATATTGCAATTAATTTGCTCAAAGATAAGAGTTTAGTGTGGAGTAAAGTATCAGACATGGAGCTAGAAGATGCAGCTCACTGTTCTTCTGCCACTTCTTAGCTGGGTGATTCTAACCAAGTAGCTTCCATTTTCTGAGTTTTCATCTCTTAAGTTGAATACAATATTGCATATTCTCTATAACTATGAATCATTGCCACCTGATGTACAGATATTTTTAAATGATGATGTGGCTGTTAGACTGGGGATTCTCTTTCTGTAGGAACTCTGGGGATGTTGCTGTAGGATGTTGCTTTTTTTATTTCCCAACACATGAGAAGAAAAGGGTGAATGTGACAGGATAAAGGGAAAGAAATGTCCCTGATGTGTCAAAGAAAGCAATCCCGCCTGGGCTGATGGCAAGTTGCCTTGTTAAGAAGAAATATGGCTGGTGGGTGGCTCCATCAACACGGACTTCCCTTCTGGGCATCTGCACTACTTTTTACATAGAATCACTGCACACAGCAGCATCAGTTTTTCCCAATAAGCCATTCACGCTAGTTCTCTCTTTCTGGCTAGATAACTAAATCTCTGAGGCTCTATTCCCTGGGTTAGCCTTCTCTCTGCCTGCCCTGTGCTTCACACCATGCCTAGGCACACAGACTATGCAAGAAATATGCCATTGTCTTTAAGGAATAAACATTTAGGAAAGGCAGTATATACAGAGGGTAAGTGTGTATTTTGACATTAGATAAACCTGAGTTTAAATTATGCCTCTCACAGCTTCAGGACCTTCGATGAGATACATAACCTCTGAAGTCAGTTTTCCCATCAGAAAAGTGGGGATAATATGAACTAACCACTCCTACCACAATGGGTAAGGAAGACAATGAATGTCACATGCTTAGCCTATGTAGATGTTGGATATTATTTGTGTTGTTTCCACCAGACTTGGCAATAAAAAATGGAATGGTCATGTAAGCAGGGAAAACTTCTACAGTAGCAACAAAACCCATGTCACACTTGCCCTAATTTCATCTTATTGTATTATTTACCATCTGAGTCACCAGGGAAGCCGATTTCATCTTATTGCACTTTATTTATGTTTATCATCTCATTCATGTTCTTTTGAAAATGCATAGGTTTTAAATAAAGTCAAGGAAAAATGCAAGATCAGATCAGATCAGATCAGTCGCTCAGTCGTGTCCGACTCTTTGCGACTCCATGAATCGCAGCACACCAGGCCTCCCTGTCCATCACCAACTCCCGGAGGTCACTCAGACTCACATCTATCGAGTCAGTGATGCCATCCAGCCATCTCATCCTCTGTTGTCCCCTTCTCCTCTTGCCCTCAATCCCTTCCAGCATCAGAATCTTCTCCAATGAGTCAACTCTTCGCATGAGGTGGCCAAAGTACTGGAGTTTCAGCTTTAGCATCATTCCTTCCAAAGAACACCCAGGGCTGATCTCCTTCAGAATGGACTAGTTGGATCTCCTTGCAGTCCAAGGGACTCTCAAGAGTCTTCTTCAACATTTATATAAGTAGTTCATTTTGGGCACAAGCATATTAATGTTGTAAAATTTGGCATATTTTGGCATTGTGAGGTAATTAACAGTGGAAAAAAATGAAGAGAAAACAATATTTTTACTTTCATAACCCTGTTGAGTAGGTAATATTTTTGACCTTGGTGAAAGAAAATTCAGTAATGTGTCTAAGAGATGAGCAATATATGAAAAAAATAAAATTATTAAAAAATTTTACAGCTAAGGAATCCAATCAGTATTGCAAAATCTTAGTATATTATAATTACATGGCATCTGGTCCCATCACTGCATGGGAAATAGATGGGGAAACAGTGGAAACAATGTCAGACTTTATTTTTCTGGGCTCCAAAATCACTGCAGATGGTGACTGCAGTCATGAAATTAAAAGACGCTTACTCCTTGGAAGGAAAGTTATGACCAACCTAGATAGCATATTCAAAAGCAGAGACATTACTTTACCAACAAAGGTTCGCCTAGTCAAGGCTATGGTCTTTCCTGTGGTCATGTATGGATGTGAGAGCTGGACTGTGAGGAAGGCTGAGCGCCAAAGAATTGATGCTTTTGAACTGTGGTGTTGGAGAAGACTCTTGAGAGTCCCTTGGACTGCAAGAAGATCCAACCAGTCCATTCTGAAGGAGATCAATCCTGGAATTTCTTTAGAAGGAATGATGCTAAAGCTGAAACTCCAGTATTTTGGCCACCTCATGCGAAGAGCTGACTCATTGGAGAAGACTCTGATGCTGGGAGGGATTGAGGGCAGGAGGAGAAGGGGACGACAGAGGATGAGATGGCTGGATGGCATCACTGACTCTATGGACATGAATTTGAGTGACCTCTGGGAGCTGGTGATGGACAGGGAGGCCTGGCGTGCTGCGGTTCATGGGGTCGCAAAGAGTCGGACACGACTGAGCGACTGATCTGATCTGATCTGATCTGAATATATAATGTATATATATATAATATATAATGTATATATAATATATAATGTATATATATAATATATAATGTATATATTACATTCTTTTAACCCATAATTTCATAAAACCCAGTTTTGTTAATGCTCCATTATGTTAATATTCAGAACAACCTGAGGTGGGGACCTAGATATCATCAAATTTTGTAATCTCACTTCATAGGAAAGAAAACTAAGGGGGCAAAAATATGACTGAAACTCACCAAGATCATGCAGGAAATTAGAAGAAGTTCTAGGAAGGGAAATGCAGGGAAAAGTCAGATTATGAATGGCTTGGTATGACCTTCAAATGACTTTGGCTCATAGAGGAAAAAGGTACTTATCATGAAGTTTTGTACATTAAAACAATCTGGTCAAAATGGGAATTAGCTGCCGCAGTGGGGAGTTTTGATTAAAGAGGAACAAGACAAAGACCATGAGCCACTTAGTGGCTATTCCAGGAAAAACATATATTACAACGAAGGTGTCAAACGGGGTCACGGTCCTAAGAACAGAGAAACTGCTGATAGAAATCAGATCCTCTTTCCATAAACTTGTTTGAGAGGTACTGGAGAGACAGAGACAGAGAGTGCAAGTGGGGTGATTGGCAAGATTTCTTTAAACCTGGATAAGAACTGAGAGGGTTTAAAACTGTGGGGTAATGTTTGGGCAGAGAAGGAAATGTTGGCAAAAAGTGAGAGGTGGGAGGCTTGGGTGGAAAAGAAGAGGGTGAGGAAAATTTGAGAGCAGCAGTCGGATTTGAAGCAGGAGGCGTCCTCCCGCCAGAGTCTGGGTGGACGACAGGTCACCAAACGCAGCCAGACCGGGAACCACTGTGGTGGCAGCCTGTGTGTGTGTGCCCAGTCACTCAGTCGTGTCCAGCTCTTTGTGACCCCTGGACTGGCGCCCGCCAGGCTCCTCTGTCCATGGAGTTTTCCAGGCAAGAATACTGGAGTGAGTTGCCATTTCCTATTCCAGCATGGTGGAAGCTTATTCAGTAGTAATTTAGTACCTACTGTGTGCAGAGTACTGTGTGATGGCATTTGCATCAGTTCAGCCTCTGGCTCACACGAAATGTTGGTGCAATTTGGTTTCTGTCTCAACAGCAAGAGGTTACCTTAAGGAGCATCTGTTTAGTCATCAGAGCAAGGCTCTCAATGTCAGGATGTTTGGTTTCTGCTACTGGTTCTTCTCTGCAGAGTACTGAACGCAGAGCTGAGGGTGAATCCTTAACCTCTTAAATATAGCCTCAATCTGTTTCCTTATGAAAGAGACACACGTACTTACCTGTGAAGCAAAGGTTTTGAGACAATTTTCAGTAACGTCTCACTTTTCAGGAATGAATTAAAACTTTCAAAATGGACAATATCTTAAGACTCCTGATCTCAGCAAGTCTGCAACCAGAATGTATGATTATCATTATTTTATTGCAGAATGAGGAGCAATGCTCCCTGTGATGAGAGGTGCCAGAACTAACATCCAAGACCGAGATGGCAAAGCAGACGCCAGGTGCAGGGTGCTTCTGTGGAGAACAGCACCCACAGTTTCACCTTGGTGTCCTGCAGCTGCAACCGTGGTGCTAATCTCTGTTGTCTCCAGATATGCTGACCACTGCTAAAGTTTTGCTGTGATGCAATAGATTCACTAAACAAGTTCTAGTAACCTTTTCAAAGACAATGGTGCGACTATAGCACTATGTAGTCGTCATTTCTTTCTGTTCAAGCCCATATCCACGAGAAAGATGGTTCACAGATCATAAGAAAACACGACAGGGGACCAAGACCGACTTTGGTGATGTGCAAGAGTGAATACTGTCCAATTGCAACAGGAAACAAATGACTTGTAAAGGCACCAATTTGATGATAATTTTCTTTCTTTTCCTTCCCTTTAAAACATTTGAACCAAGTTTTATTGGATGGACCCATTCACTCCATTTGTCAACTATTCACATGGATGTATAAAACAGAAGATAAAGTAAACAGCTAGCCAAAGACAGTCTTAGAATTCAAACCCAAGGGTGTCTGACTTAAAAACTTTGTCATTATGTTGCCTCCTTGAATAAGGTATTTGAATGTATCCTGCATATATCAACGGTAAAATAAGTATCATATTTTATTTTTAAAAAATGATTCAGGCAGGAATTGATAACTTATATAGGATCGCTCAAAATTCTCCAAGCCAGGCTTCAGCAATATGTGAACCGTGAAATTCCTGATGTTAAAGCTGGTTTTAGAAAAGGCAGAGGAACTAGAGATCAAATTGCCAACATCGTCTGGATCATGGAAAAGGCAAGAGAGTTCCAGAAAAACATCTATTTCTGCTTTATTGACTATGCCAAAGCCTTTGACTGTGTAGATCACAATCAACTGTGGAAAATTCTGAAAGAGATGGGAATACCAGACCACCTGATCTGCCTCTTGAAAAATCTGTATGCAGGTCAGGAAGCAACAGTTAGAACTGGTCATGGAACAACAGACTGGTTCCAAATAGGAAAAGGAGTATGTCAAGGCTGTATATTGTCACCTTGTTTATTTAACTTATATGCAGAGTACATCATGAGAAACGCTGGACTGGAAGAAACACAAGTTGAAATCAAGATTGCTGGGAGAAATATCAATAACCTCAGATATGCAGATGACACCACCCTTATGGCAGAACATGAAGAGGGGCTAAAAAGCCTCTTGATGAAAGTGAAAGTGGAGAGTGAAAAGGTTGGCTTAAAGCTCAACATTCAGAAAACGAAGATCATGGCATCTGGTCCCATCACTACATGGGAAATAGATGGAGAAACAGTGGAAACAGTGTCAGACTTTCTTTTTCTGGGCTCCAAAATCACTGCAGATGGTGACTGCAGCCATGAAATTAAAAGACGCTTACTCCTTGGAAGGAAAGTTATGACCAACCTAGATAGCATATTCAAAAGCAGAGATATTACTTTGCCAACAAAGGTTCGCCTAGTCAAGGCTATGGTCTTTCCTGTGGTCATGTATGGAGGTGAGAGCTAGACTGTGAAGAAGGCTGAGCGCCGAAGAATTGATGCTTTTGAACTGTGGTGTTGGAGAAGACTCTTGAGAGTCCCTTGGACTGCAAGGAGATCCAACCGGTCCATTCTGAAGGAGATCAGCCCTGGGTGTTCTTTGGAAGGAATGATGCTAAAGCTCAAACTGCAGTATTTTGGCCACCTCATGCGAAGAGTTGACTCATTGGAGAAGACTCTGATGCTGGGAGGGATTGAGGGCAAGAGGAGAAAGGGACAACAGAGGATGAGGTGGCTGGATGGCATCACTGACTCGATGGATGTGAGTCTGAGTGACCTCCGGGAGTTGGTGATGGACAGGGAGGCCTGGCGTGCTGCAGTTCATGGGGTCGCAAAGAGTCGGACACGACTGAGCGACTGATCTGATCTGATCTGATCTGATAGGATCCTGGGTGTTTTCTGCTCATGGTCCAAATGTTTAATATCTCCCTTTAAGACATATTTTTACCCTGCGTTATCAGTCCAAGCTGCCTTTCATAGAAATTCTTTCAAGTCTAAATAAGATCATATGCATGTTTGTTAAAAGAGATGAAAAAAAAATAGCATTTCTTCAAAAAAATAGCAACATTTTGTATAAACAGAAATGCATGCTAAGTTGCTTTACAGTCACATAGTTGCAACCCTGTGGACAGTAGCCTTCCAGGCTCCTCTGCCCATGGGATTCTCGGCATGCCTTTCTCGAACCCACATCTTCTGCATTGGCAGGTGGGTTCTTTACCACTAGCGCCACCTAGGAAGCCTGTATAAATAGTAGCTGTGGGGTTTGTACATCTCCGATGGTGCTAGTGGTAAAGAATCCACCTGCCAAGGCAGGAGACACAAGAGATTTGGGTACGATCCCAGGGTCAGGAAGATCCCCTGGAGGAGGAAATGGCAACCCACTCCTGTATTCTTGCCTGAAAAGTCCCGTGGACAGAGGTGACTTGCTACAGTCCATGGGGTTTCAAAGGGTCAGACATAATTGAGCACACACACGCTTTGGATTTTTACATGAATTATTCAAGTACAAAACAAAATATCGGGGTTTTGCTTTGTTTAAATAAACCATCTATTTTTACTACAGTAGACCATCAAAGACATTATGCTTCTAATACTGACATGGAAAGGGATTAAATCATGGGTTAGGTGAAAGAGATTAAAGGGGGAGGCTTGGTTTTGCAGGCTAATTGGTACCTAGGCTCTGTGGACCTATGTTTTTAATGGTGATACTGCTAAAATTCTGCATAAGGATTCCAAACTTAAGATACTGGAATGAAACTATGTTATTTCCTTTTCCAAATTGCCTGTTTTGCCTCTCAATACTGAAGCTAATAAAAGCTAAGATCATCCTAGTGGAATACCTAAGTTAGCTTTTTGTTTTTATGGCCTGGACCTACTCAACAGTAAATCAGAACAGAAACAGCTAGTTCAATCAACATTAATAGCATACAAATGTTAAACATTAAACTTTCACATAAGTTCAAATGTTAAAGGTAATCAGAAAGCAACTATGACAAAATGTAGTTGAAAGCTAATATTGTTCAGTAACATTTTGTACAATTGTCCATGTTGCTACAATTTTAATCTAAGTGATCTCTTTTCAATATTAACCAAAATCTGGATTCTTAATGAAACATACACAAGGAAATTTATACGTTAGGATCTGAACACTGATCTTGATGGAGAAATTATTTTGTGTTGATACTTTTCATTCTGGAGCTAATAAAAATTATCTCTATACTTCCACACAGATTTCATATTTTCAAATGACATTATTCAGATTAACTGTGGTTGATTACTAGTTCCAAAGTGTGCCTGTCAAAGGCTCTATGAGCCTGGACCTTACCTCTTATCTTTCCCTCCAGTTTTGCAAAATGAAACCTACACTTAATTACAAACAACTCTGTTTGGTTCCTAACTTGTGTCCAACTCTTTGTGACCCCATGAACTGTGGCCTGCCAGAGTCCTCTGTCCATGGTATTTCCCAGGTGAGGATATTGGAGTGGGTTGCAATTTCCTCCTCCATGGGATCTTTCCAACTCAGGGATCAAACCTGTGTCTTCTGCACGTGTCTCCTGCATTGCAGACAGAGTCCTTAACAGCTGAGCCACCAGGGAAGCCCCTCAAATGACTCTAAATAGGTTTAAATTTTTTTTTTTAATTAAACATCAGACTAATTAGAGCACAGCTTTCTGATTAGTTTATTCCAATATTTATTTGTTTTTGTTAGTACTCAAAATCTTTCATAAGAAGTTGTCTTTGCCCATTAACTTGTTAGCAGTCTGGAGCCAGAGCCTTCTCAAATTTTTAGAAAATAAATTTAATAAATAACTATTCTCAGGCAACATGCTGCTATTTTCTAAGTTGCTTTAACTTTTCAAAATTACATTGATGATTTGTGTCAAGCTGAAAGTGGTTTTGAGAGAGCAGATGTAATTACCTGGAAATAAGCCAATACCCCTTCAGATACCACACTAGCAAATGGCCATGGGCATTGTGGGCAAAGAGCAGGCGATTCTCAATGACAGGAGGTATTTTTGACTCTGGCTATAGAAAATCTTTAACGGAAACCACTGTCAGAGGAGCAAGAGGAGTAAGAACGATCGCTGTTCCGTCTGTGTGGTGATAGTGATGCAATCTCCTTTTTCTCCGCTAGGGTGACAGGCACCTGCCCCACTGCTTTCAACCCCTTGGCTGATTTCTCACCAATCAATACTTTTTAATGGATGAAAATTGTTCCTTGTGGTTTTTGCATTAGTAACTTGAAACTGCCTTTCATATGCATTGAAACAAGCATATTGTATTCTATCATTTTTATTATTATTAGGAAACCTGGTAAGGAAAGAAGAAAATGGTCACTGTTTGCAGGTGACATGATATTACACATATATAAAATCCTAAAGACATCACCAAAACACTTTTAGAGCTCATCGATGAATTCTGTAAAGTTGCAGGATACAAAATCGATACACAGAAATCTGCAGCATTTCGATGCAATAACAATGAATTATCAAAAAGGAAAATAAAAGAAACAATGCCATTTACTGTCACATAAAAATAATTAAATACCTAGGAATAAACCTACGTAAGTATATACAAGGCCTATACTCAGGAAATTATAAGAATCTGATGAAAGAAATCAAAGTTGACACACGCACATAGAAACATATACTATGTTCTTGGAAGAATCAATATTGTTAAAATGAACATAACGTCCAAGGCAACCTACAGATTCAATGCAATCCCTATGAAGTTACCAATGGCATTTCCCACAAACTAGAATAAATTAGCATTTTTTCAGTTCGGTTCAGTTCAGTCGCTCAGTCGTGTCTGACTCTTTGCGACCTCATGAACCACAGCACACCAGGCCTCCCTGTCCATCACCAACTCCCGGAGTCCACCCAAACCCATGTCCATTGAGTCGGTGATGCCATCCAACCATCTGTTCCTCTGTCGTCCCCTTCTCCTCCTGCCCTCAATCTTTCCCAGCATCAGGGTTTTTCAAATGAGTCAGCTCTCCACATCAGGTGGCCAAAGTATTGGAGTTTCAGCTTCAACATCAGTCCCTTCAATGAACACCCAGGACTGATCTCCTTTAGGATGGACTGGTTGGATCTCCTTGCAGTCCAAGAGACTCTCAAGAGTCTTCTCCAACACCACAGTTCAAAAGCATCAATTCTTCCATGCTCACAAAAGACCCTGAATAGCCAAGCAATCTTGAGAAAAGAACAGAGCTAGAAGAATCACATTCCCTGACTTCAGATGACACTACAAAGCTGCAGTAATCAAAGTAGTATGATACTGGTACAAAACCAGAAATACAGATCAATGGGACAGGATCAAAAGCCCAGAGATAAACCCACGTACTTACGGTCAGTTAATCTACGACAAAGAAGGCAAGACTATACAATGAAGACAAGTCTCTTCAGTAAGTGCTGCTAATAAAATTGGTCAGCTGCATGTAAAAGAATAAAACCAGACTACACTATAACACCACACACAAAACTAGACTCAACATGGATTAAAGACCTAACTGTAAGATCAAATACTATAAAAACACCAGAGGGAAACATAGGTAGAATACTCTTTGACATAAATCAAATATTTATTTTTGGAATTTTTTTTTGATCTGTCTCCTCAAGTAAAGGAAATAAAAACAAAAATAAACAAATGGGACTTAATTAAACTTAGATGCTTTTGCATAGCAAAGAAAACTATCAATGAAACAAAAAGACAGCTGAATGGGAGAAAAATTTACAAATGATATGACAAATAATGGACTATAGCTCATACAACTCAACATCTACTTTTTCCATTGGAAAAGTCAGAGAAAATTTTCTGCAGCATTCTCTCTAAAATGCAAATCACTAAAAACAAACAAAAAACCCCAAAACACCTGATTTTTTAAAAGCCAAATTTCAACACTATGCACTTACTACAGACATTTCAAATTCTTAAGAACCAATTTTGTCATTCATATAAAATACTGGCTAAAAGACCTAAGCTATTGGGGTCACAGACATTGTGGACCGCCACAGAATCCTATTCTCAAATAGACAGGGCTACCTTTCCCCTAGGTAGAGAGTCTTATTCTGACGACAGCTGAAAACTAAACTTCTAGCAAAGTGGAAGCCTCAGGATTCTTAGCAACAATCAGTTCTTGCTTTGAAACTCTAAGAACCCCACTGAAACATCATGGATGATAACAATGAGACTGGTTTCCTAATTCACTCACTGTTTCACTTGACTTTGAGCAAATTATTTCCTCTCACAGTTCTCAGTTTCCTCAACTGTCATGTGAGGAATGCCAAATCAGAAAACTGCCAAGGGTTTTTACCTCTTAAAAATCATAGAAACCCATGATTCTAGAATTTGCTATTCAACACCCTCTCTATCTAAACATTTTGAGTACTTATAATGTGCTAGACACTTTTCTGAATGTTTTACATGTACTAAGTCACAATATCTTCACAATATCCTCATCAGGCAAGTTATATTTGATGCCCATTTTATAAGTAATCTGAAGCATATAGAGAGCTTAAGTATTATGCCTGAAGTCACAAAGTTAGTTTGTGGTAAAAATGGGATTTTGACGCAGGTGGTTAAACTCATGCATTAACTATCCCACTATACTTTCTCTAGATTTCTCCAAAGTGTTCTGTACAACATTGGTTCTCTAAAATTAAGGTGAGGAAAAAAACAAAAAGACTTGTGGTCTATTAGTTAGGGCTGTTTTCATTCTATATGGCAGAAATATTAATCCAAACCCACTCAAGCAAAAAAGGTATGAGCTCACGATGCCAACATGTCCAGGGTGGGAGGTGACTGGCTTGATTCAGATCATACCAACAGCAATTCCAGTCCTCACACCCTCAGACCTTCTCATGACAGAGTAACAGACTCCCTCCTGAGCCCCAGTAAAGACATAGCTGTGCCGCAGTCTCTGACTACCTCCCACGTCCATATCCAAGCCCATCACCGTGGCTGGGAAAGGTCAAGAGTCGACTGGTTTTAAGCTCATACCTCACGCTCCGCCCTGGGGTTCCTGGAGGAATGACATCACCACAACCATAGGGATGAAAAATGAGAGAAGTGTCTTTCCAGAGGGAAGTCAGGGTGTGGTCACTAACACTGGTTGATGTGCACGCGTGTGCTAGCATAGGTTGACAGACATCAATAAATGTCCAAGACATGTAGTGAAGCTTATTTCTAAAATACTCCATAATTCATTTTTATGTCATATTTGATATAAGCACCTTGAAATTGCCAAGAAGTTCTGCAATAAAGAATGTGTTTCAACTCACCATTTTCCAAATTTATTTGGTATGGTACAAATTATTCATGTACAATTTATTAGCATCTCTTTGAACTAGTATTTATGCAGAACTTATTTTGGAGGATGACACTGAAGTTCAGCTTCTGACATTTAGAAGCTAACATAATATATAAGACATGCAAATGATCCCTCATTTCATGTTTCCTACATCATCAACATCCTCTGACTTGCATAAATCTGCCTTATACTGAGCGGTATTAAAAATAAAACTCATACAGCACATAATGCTTTTAACAATGCTATTCATTGAACCATTTCAAGATGCGGCTGTTTGATTATTAAAACGTGAGTGGAAAGCAGAATCGCAAGTTAGAATGTCCAAATAATTGATAAGGAGTTTGTATCAGTTTTTGCAAAATTGGAACAAGCTTCAGTGGTTTCCCTGTGTGGCTCAGGTGATAAAGAATCTGCCTGCAATGCAGGAGACCCAAGTTCAATCCCTGGATCAGGAAGATCCCCTGGAGAAGGGAATGGCAACCCACTCCAGTATTCTGGCCTGGAGAATCCCATGGACAGAGAAGCCTGGCAGATTATAGCCCACAGGGTCACAAAAAGTCAGACATGACTGAATGACTAACACCTTTTACTTTGCAGTGGTTTAAACCACAAATATTCATTATTTGTTATGACTTTGTAGGTTGACTAGGCAGTTCTCCTGGACTGGATCAAGTCAGTTGGACTGGGAGGTCCAGGATGGTCTTAGGCTTTTGTCTGGTCTTTGGTTGACAGGCTGGTGTGTCAGAGCTTATCTGTTTCATGTGCTCTTTTTTGTCCAAGTAAACACGCATGGCTTCTTAATATGACTGTTTCACATTTCAAAAAAGATCAATAAGTGAAGGCAAGCTTCAAAGTTCAAGCACTCTGCAAGCCCCTGCTTCCCCTCATCTGTGTTGTCTTGGTTAATATCCCGATTGCTGAGGCAAGGGCCATGACCAAATCCAGCTCTCAATGAGCAAAGCTCCACGGGCGCATGACAACGTGACCGGGGCGCAGATGTGAAACAGGAGGGCTCAGGGCCATCTTAACATCCACCCCAGAGCTCTTAAAATCTGCGTGCCGGAATCCCAGGTTTAGTTCATCCATCTAATGGGTTAACTGCTGAAATGAACTGCAAACATCAAGCTTTCATTTATTATCAGAAAGTATTTATTAGGCAAATATTTGTATTTCTTCCTATGCTGATTTTCAAGCAGGTTAACTACGACAAATGGGTTTCCTAGGTGGTGCTAGTGGTGGAGAACCTGCACACCAATGCAGGAGAAGGTGAGTGATGCCCACATCCCAATGCAGGAGAAGGTGAGTGATGCGGGCCTGATCCCTGGGTCAGAACACGTAGAGAACCCGCATCCCAGTGCAGGAGAAGGTAAGAGGGGCCACTGGGGAAAAAGGTAGAGAACCCGCATCCCAGTGCAGGAGAAGGTAAGTGATGCAGGCCTGATCACTGGGTCAGAAAGATCCCCTGGAGGAGGGCATGGGACCCACTCCAGTATTCTTGTCTGGAGCATCCTATGGACAGAGGAGCCTGGCAGGCTATAGTCCATGGGGTAGCAAAGACTCAGACAGGACTGAAGCAATTTAGCGTACAAGCAACTACAATAACTAGACTGGTCCTCATTGATCTGTGTTTACAAATAGATGTGGCTTATGGTAATGTCTATCTGTTACATGTATTTGATCAATTTTGCAGCTAAAACAGTGATTTTGAACAATATTACCACTAGATACTTAGTCATCAGTATAGGGCTCATCTGACAGTTTCATCTTAATGACTTAAATGTCTATTTGACCAATTTAATTTGACCGTTTATAAGGTTATCGATTGTTTTAAATATTGATCTGTAAATTACATATCCAGGAAATCACATAAACCTCATCTCAGGTTCTTTATAATTTAAATGTACTTTTAGTCAACTATGCCTCTGATTCACAATATACCAATGTAGATTTGAGACACATGAAGAACTAAGAAAATAAAAGTTTAAAGTCCTCTGGTTTGATTGTTAAGGTGGAAAGTACAAGTGAAGGTTTCGTTTCAGTTCAGTCAGTTCAGTCGCTGAGTCATGTCCGACTCTTTGCAATGCCATGGACTGTGGCACACCAGGCCTCCCTGCCCATCAACAACTCTGGGAGTTTACTCAAACTTGTGTCCATCGAGTCAGTGATGCCATCCAACCATCTCATCCTCTGTCATTTCCTTCCCCTCCCACCTTCAACCTCTCCCAGCATCAGGGTCTTTTCAGATGAGTCAGCTCTTTGCATCAGGTGGCCATAGTATTGGAGTTTCAGCTTCAGCATCAGTCCTTCCAATGAATATTCAGGACTGATTTCCTTTACGATTGACTGGGTGGATCTCCTTACTGTCCAAGGGACTCTCAAGAGTCTTCTCTAGCACCACAGTTCAAAAGCATCAATTCTTCAGTGCTCAGCTTTCTTTATAGTCCAACACTCACATCCATACATGACTCCTGGAAAAACCATAGCCTTGACTAGATGGAACTTTGTTGATAAAGTAATGTCTCTGCTTTTTAATATGCCGTCTAGCTTGGTCATAACTTTCCTTCCAAGGAGCAACTGTCTTTTAATTTCATTGGCTCAATCAGTGAATCTGCAGTGATTTGGAGCCCCCAAAATAAAGTTTTTTACTATTTCCCTTGTTTCCCCATCTATTTTCCATGAAGTTATGGGACCAGATGCCCTGATCTTAGTTTTCTGAATGTTGAGCTTTAAGCCAACTTTTTCACTCTCCTCTTTCACTTTCTTCAAGAGACTTTTTAGTTCCTCTTCACTTTCTGCTATAAGGGTGGTGTCATGTGCATATCTGAGATTCTTGATATTTCTCCTGGCAATCTTGATTCCAGCTTGTGCTTCCTCCAGTCCAGCATTTCTCATGATGTACTCTGCATATAAGTTAAATAAGCAGGGTGACAGTATACAGCCTTGACGTATTTTTTCCTTATTTGGAACCAGTCTGTTGTTCCATGTCCAGTTCTAACTGTTGCTTCCTGACCTGCATACGGGTTTCTCAAGACGAAGGTCAGGTGTTCTGGTATTCCCATCTCTTGAAGAATTTTCCAGTTTGCTGTGATCCACACAGTCAAGGGCTTTGGCATAGTCAAAAAGCAGAAATAGATGTTTTTCTGGAACTCTCTTGCTTTATCGATGATCCAGTAATTTGATCTCTGGTTCCTCTGCCTTTTCTAAAACCAGCTTGAACATTTGGAATTTCATGGTTCACATATTGCAGAAGCCTGGCTTGGAGAATTTTGAGCATTACTTTACTAGCGTGTGAAATGAGTGCAATTGTGCAGTAGTTTGAGTATTCTTTGGCATTGCCTTTCTTTGGGATTGGAATGAAAACTGACTTTTTTTAGTCCTGTGGCCGCTGCTGAGTTTTCCAAATTTGCTGGCAAATTGAGTGTAGCACTTTCAGTATCATCTTTTAAGATTTGAAAGACCTCAACTGGAATTCCATCACCTCCTCTAGCTTTGTTCATAGTGATCCTTCCTACAGCCCACTTGACTTTGCATTCCAGGATGACTGGCTCTAGGTGAGTGATCAGACCATCATGATTATCTGGGCCATGAAGATTTTTTTTTGTATAGTTCTTCTGTGTATCTTGCCACCTCTTCTTAATATCTTTTTCCTTCTTTTAGGTCCATACCATTTCTGTCTTTTATTGTGCTCATCTTTGCACGTAAGGTTCCCTTGGTGTCTTTAATTTTCTTGAAGAAATAATAGCTTAGTTTCTGCTATAGTGGGGAAGGAAGAGAGTTCTCAATTGGTAAATGCTAAAATAATTTTTGGAGCCAAAAAAAATAAAGTCTGACACTGTTTCCACCATTTCCCCATCTATTTCCTATGAAGTGATTGGACCAGATGCCATGATCTTCGTTTTTTGAATGTTGAGCTTTAAGCACAATTTTTCACTCTCCACTTTCACTTTCATCAAGAGGCTTTTTAGTTCCTCTTCACTTTCTGCCATAAGGGTGGTGTCATCTGCATATCTGAGGTTATTGTTATTTCTCCCGGCAATCTTGATTCCAGCTTGTGTTTCTTCCAGTCCAGCATTCTCATGATGTACTCTGCATATAAGTTAAATAAGCAGGGTGACAGTATATAGCCTTGACGTATTTTTTCCTATTTCCTATTTGGAACCAGTCTGTTGTTGCATGTCCAGTTCTAACTATTGCTTCCTGACCTGCATACAAATTTCTCAAGAGGCAGATCAGGTGATCTGGTATTCCCATCTCTTTCAGAATTTTCCACAGTTTATTGTGATCTACACAGTCAAAGGCTTTGGCATAGTCAATAAAGCAGAAATAGATTTTTTCTGGAACTCTTTTGCTTTTTCCATGATCCAGCGGATGTTAGCAATTTGATCTCTGGTTCTTCTGCCTTTTCTAAAACCAGCTTGAACATCTGGAATTTCACAGTTCACATATTGCTGAAGCCTGGCTTGGAGAATTTTGAGCATTACTTTACCAGCATGTGACATGAGTGCAATTGTGCGGTAGTTTGAGCATTCTTTGGTATTGCCTTACTTTGGGATTGGAATGAAAACTGCCGTTTTCCAATCCTGTGGCCACTGCTGAGTTTTTCAAATTTGCTGGCATATTGAGTGCAGCACTTTCACAGCATCATCTTTCAGGATTTGTAATAGCTTAACTAGAATTCCATCACCTCCACTAGCTTTGCTCGTAGTGACGCTTTCTAAGGCCCACTTGACTTCACATTCCAGGATGTCTGGCTCTAGGTCAGTGATCACACCATCGTGATTATCTGGGTCATGAAGATCTTCTTTGTACAGTTCTTCTGTGTATTCTTGCCATCTTTTCTTAATATCTCCTGCTTCTTTTAGGTCCATACCATTTCTGTCCTTTATCGAGCCCATCTTTGCATGAAATGTTCCCTTGGTATCTCTAATTTTCTTGAAGAGATCTCTAGTCTTTCCCATTCTGTTGTTTTCCTCTATTTCTTTGCATTGATCACTGAAGAAGGCTTTCTTATCTCTTCTTGCTATTCTTTGGAACTCTGCATTCAGATGCTTACGGCTTTCCTTTTCTCCTTTGCTTTTTGCTTCTTTTCTTTTCACAGCTATTTGCAAGGCCTCCCCAGACAGCCATTTTGCTTTTTTGCATTTCTTTTCCATGGGGATGGTCTTGATCCCTGTCTCCTGTACAATGTCACAAACCTCATTTCATAGTTCATCAGGCACTCTATCTATCAGATCTAGGCCCTTAAATCTATTTCTCACTTCCCCTGTATAACCATAAGGGGTTTGATTTAGGTCATACCTGAATGGTCTAGTGGTTTTCCCCACTTTCTTCAATTTAAGTCTGAATTTGGCAATAAGGAGTTCATGGTCTGAGCCACAGTCAGCTCCTGGTCTTGTTTTTGCTGACTGTATGGAGCCTCTCCATCTTTGGCTGCAAAGAATATAATCGATCTGATTTCGGTGTTGACCATCTGGTGATGTCCATGTGTAGAGTCTTCTCTTGTGTTGCTGGAAGAGGGTGTTTGTTATGACCAGTGCATTTTCTTGGCAAAACTCTATTAGTCTTTGCCCTGCTTCATTCTGTATTCCAAGGCCAAATTTGCCTGTTACTCCAGGTGTTTCTTGACTTTCTACTTTTGCATTCCAGTCCCCTATAGTGAAAAGGACATCTTTTTTGGGTGTTAGTTCTAAAAGGTCTTGTTCTAGTTTTAGTTCTAAAAGGTTAGTTCTAAAAGATCTCTAAAAGGTCCAAAATCACTGCAGATGGTGACTGCAGCCATGAAATTAAAAGACGCTTACTCCTTGGAAGGAAAGTTATGACCAACCTAGATAGCATATTCAAAAGCAGAGACATTACTTTGCCAACAAAGGTTCGTCTAGTCAAGGCTATGGTTTTTCCAGTGGTCATATGGTGTGAGTTGGACTGTGAAGAAGGCTGAGCGCCGAAGAATTGATGTTTTTGAACTGTGGTGTTGGAGAAGACTCTTGAGAGTCCCTTGGACTGCAAGGAGATCCAACCAGTCCATTGTGAAGGAGATCAGCCCTGGGATTTCTTTGGAAGGAATGATGCTAAAGCTGAATCTCCAGTACTTTGGCCACCTCACGTGAAGAGTTGACTCATTGGCAAAGACTCTGACGCTGGGAGGGATTGGGGGCAGGAGGAGAAAGGGAAGACAGAGGATGAGATGGCTGGATGGCATCACTGACTCGATGGACGTGAGTCTGAGTGACCTCCGGGAGTTGGTGATGGACACGGAGGCCTGGTGTGCTGCGATTCATGGGGTCGCAAAGAGTCGGACATGACTGAGTATCTGAACTGAACTGAAAATATTTTTTAAAGTTTAAAAGTTTATTTCTGGGGAGAGGGTAGAGTTATAGTAGAGTTATAAGGGTCCTTTATGTATTACTTCTTTGTTTTTTCTGTTTTCTGAGTTTGTGTTTGTGATGAACATATATCAATGTATGATCAGAAAAGGAAACTATGAAAGCACAAACAAGAAATGGGTAGGTGACACATTTGAAGAAAATTTACATCTTTTTAACCATATCTTGCTTTTTTAAAAAATTGCTTGATGTTTTTCTCTATAGTTTTCCTGTGAAATGGATAGGGTAGGTAATGTTGATCTCATTTACTTTGTCAAAACATGGTCTTATCAGAGATGTACTCAGGGGAGTGCATTGACTTGGAGATGGACTTTGGGTAGAACGGAAGGATTCACAGTTTCTCTCTCCCCAAACATTGAGATGAGAATCATAGTTACTACTTGATCTGTTTCTCTGGTGATATCATCTCTCAATACAGCTGTTTTTTTTCTTTTCCTTTTTGGTCATTCATAGAAATTTTAGTTATAAAAATCAAATTGGAAAGACTTTGAGGCTTCATTAAATTCTATGCACACAAAATCCACTCAATGGAATAATTTGAGGGTATAATTTGTTTTTACTCTCTGCCTTCACCACTCTTATGGCAGAAAGTGAAGAGGAACTAAAAAGCCTCTTGATGAAAGTGAAAGAGGAGAGTGAAAAGTTTGGCTTAAAGCTCAACATTCAGAAAACAAAGATCATGGCATCTGGTCCCATCACTACATGGGAAATAGATGGAGAAATAGTGGAAACAGTGTCAGACTTTATTTTTCTGGGCTCAAAAATCACTGCAGATGGTGACTGCAGCCATGAAATTAAAAGACGCTTACTCCTTGGAAGGAAAGTTATGACCAACCTAGATAGCATATTCAAAAGCAGAGACGTCACTTTGCCAACAAAGGTTCGTCTAGTCAAGGCTATGGTCTTTCCTGTGATCATGTATGGATGTGAGAGCTGGACTGTGAAGAAGGCTGAGCGCCGAAGAATTGATGCTTTTGAACTGTGGTGTTGGAGAAGACTCTTGAGAGTCCCTTGGACTGCAAGGAGATCCAACTAGTCCATTCTGAAGGAGATCAACCCTGGGATTTCTTCGGAAGGAATGATGCTAAAGCTGAAACTCCAGTATTTTGGCCACCTCATGTGAAGAGTTGACTCATTGGAGAAGATTCTGATGCTGGGAGGGATTAGGGGCAGGAGGAGAAGGGGACGACAGAGGATGAGATGGCTGGATGGCATCACTGACTCGATGGATGTAAGTCTGAGTGATCTCCAGGAGTTGGTGATGGACAGGGAGGCCTGGCGTGCTGCAGTTCATGGGGTTGCAAAGAGTCGGACACAACTGAGCGACTGATCTGATCTGATCTGCCTTCACAGCTTTCTCAGAAGATTACAGTGTTAAGGACAGATAGTTTGCTTTAAGATACTGTCAACTACTTTTGAGAAGAGGAGAATTATGGAGACATGAGCATTTTGTATAATGTTAAGAGAAACTTTCAACTCTATTTTGAAATGAGTTGCAGTGATTAATATTTTTCCAGTAATTTGATATTTTCATTTACCCTAGAGGAAACAAAGATGGTAGAACCTAAGAAATACTGCATCTTAAGTGTTATTAGGTATGACTCTAAAATCATCATAATCAACAAATCCTTCCAGTCTGACATCAGTGTTACAGGCTTTGTTGTCCTGGTTGCTGTTTAGTCACTTTGTCGTGCCCAGCTCTTGTGCAAACGCCTGGACTGTAGCCCACCAGGCTCCTCTGTTATGGGATTTCCCAGGTAAGAACACTGGAGTGGGTTGTCATTTTCTTCTTCAGGAGATATTCCTGATCCAGGGATTGAACCCACATCTCCGTGTCTGCTCTATTGCAGGCAGATTCTTTAGTGCTGAGACATTGGGGGAAGCCTTTTAGTGATTTTTTAATTTGTTGTCTTCAAGACTCAAAAATTCATGAGATAAATAATTACACTTATAAGGAACTTATCGGTCTGAGTTGAGATCATGATTTGAACCCCTTTTGCACTCATTCAGCCTCACTGATTTAACCAAGCAGTTTGTGATCCACACAGACTGCTTTCTAGAAGGGTCTGGACAATCAATCTGACCACAGTCTATATCTTGGGTTTGTAAGTTAGAGAAGAGAAAAAAAAACCCAAAAACTTTAATTAGTGCCTATTATGCTCTCAGTGTTTTATATTTATTATCTTGATTAAATCTTAATTCAAAACCACAAGTTAGGTATTGAAACCCTAATTTTTCAAATAGGGAAACTGATGCTTGGAGAGGCTAATTAACTTGTCCTCAGTCGTGTTTATAAATGGCAGGACTGGAATATGAAACCAGCTCATTTGTCTTTGGCACTGGTGACAGCTTCACTGTTTCTCAGTGCAGGGAGGCACTCTGGCAACTGCATCACAATTGCAAGGGAAATTTGTTCCTTTTCAAATCCCAGTGCATCAGTCTCTGGATGTGGCCCTAGGAAGTCCCAGCTGACAGTAACTCAATGGATGCATACACATTTCATTCATGGTGCATCCATAACCCTTCCATAAGCCCTCATCAAATGCATCTCCCAGAAGATGGTAACCCTGGGATGCTTGTCCACCTCATCAGTTTATCCTTAATGATGGAGATCAAGAATTGCCTGGTAGAGACTGTATGGGCACTTTATCAGTGATTGGATGAAGCCAATCATTAATGAAGTTGATCATTAATGATTAAGTTGATCCTTAATGATGGAGATCAAGAATCCCCTGGTAGAGACTGTATGGGCATTTTATCAATGATTGGATGAAGGTATGGATTATATGCTGGATCAAATGAAAATGGACGAGATAGCGTGTCAGCTCAACTCAGCTGTACTTCATTTAAAACAATATCCAAAAAATAATAACCTCCCAGCTAAATTATGTTTAAAGTTGCACCATTAGAGTTTAATTTACTTTAATTATTATTGTTTTGGGGGCCATGTTAGCATCTTGGGTCAGGGATGGAATGAAGTTTGGTGAATTATGATATAGCGACCTTACTGTTATACAGAAAACAGCACTGCCTTGGGTCAGTGTGGAGCAATAGGTGGCTCCAGCCAAGACTCGGTCCCCTAAATATTATAATTCTTCATGATAAGCATGCATTAGACTTCCCTGATAGGTGACTAACTTGGAGGCACGCCATACTGATTTGGAGGAACACCATACTGACGGAGGGCTTCGCTGGTGGCTCAGTGGTTTAAGAATCCACCTGCCAAAGCAGGAGATGCAGGTACAATCCCTGAGTCAGGAAGATCCCCTGGAAGAGGAAATGGCATCCCCCTCCAGTATTTGTGCCTGGAGAATCCCGTGGATAGAGGAGCCTGCGGGGGCTACTGTCCATGGGGTTGCAAAAAGTTAAAAGCAACTGAGGGACTCTTGCACTTTTTCATACTGATTGAGTTACACTTGAATTCAGATTTCTCTTCAGTAGATGTAACACTTTTATTCAACTCTCAACAACAGGTATGTGGGTTTTTAGGGTTTGGATTAAAGTTCTAGTCCTCATTAAGCCTCAGCCCCACACTCAGCTTGGAAGAAACTGTTCTCGGTAGTAATTTTCCCAAACTAACCCCCTTGGGTTGTTATGTTTTACTTGCATCTCAGTTTCAGCTATTTATATGCTCTATTTAACTTTCTTCAGTCATGTCCAGCTCTTCGTGACCCCACGGGCTGTACCCACCTGGCTCCTCCGTCCATGGGATTTTTCAGGCAAGAATACTGGAGTGGGTTGCCATTTTCTCCTCTCAGGGAATCTTCCCAACCCAGGGACCATACCTGTGCCTCCCATGTCTCCTGCGTTGGCAGGCAGATTCTTTATCACTGAGCTTTTGGGGAAACATAGGTAGGGTAGTATAAATATATTCAAGATCCTTCAGAATGTTTTATCCCAGGGATTTATCTTCTGTAATACGGTTGTGGTTGGAAAGTAACAATGGTAACTAGACAGCAAATTATAAATCTCCTGTAAACATCTATACACCTTAGGTCAGAAGACATTTTTGAATGTAGTACTTACTGAAAAGAGGTAAATTATCCAGTAATAATTTGATATACACCAGAAAACATAAGCTTTTTCCAATTATTTTATCACATAGAATTTGTCAGATGCAGTAGTCTTGGAAAATGCCGAATAAAGGCATCTTCTCTTTTGTTCTAAAGTCAGAGAAATTAAGGCAAGAAACAAACAATTCATCCTCAGACATGCTTCATCTTGTACACTAAAAATACTAAACAGCTGGTGGGATGTAATTCAGTATTTCTTTCAGCAAGCTTTATATCATTGGATGTTTACCTTATTACCTTGTGAACCAAGAATGTTATTAACTGGTTTACAGAATCTTAAATATTCTTGCTGCCTGACAGCTTTGGTCTGCACCTGGGACCCTATTTTTGTGTTGGATTCTGTGTATTTCAGGAACCTGACCAATGATGTGGTATCTCCAGGTTTTCTGTTTTCTAATTGGTGTCAGCTTTATAGCTGACTCTGCATTCTGCTTTCTTAGGAGGGCCTGTGCTCACACACTCACACGCTCACACACACACACACACACACACCCCCACACACACACACACACACTCACAGCTTCCCAGATAACTGTTTTTATCAGAATCAGAACTCAGTGGAAACACTTCCTTCAAGTAGGCGGGATTTACCTGTTGGGCCAGATACAATGATGGGATGAGCGAGGGGACGGGCATAGTGGCGTAAACAAGCAGTGTGGTGAGGGATGGTCCCAAGACAGCAGCAGTGAGTGGGGGAAATTTAAAATTATCGAAGTGGCATACAGAGCAGACTTGTGGACACGGAGAGGGGAAGAGAGGTGGGGAGGAACGGAGAGAGGAGCTGGGACACCTGCGCACTACCGCCTGCGGAGCAGCGAGCCGGTGGGGGCCGCTGAAGCACAGGACGGGGAAAGGTGGGAGGGAGGCTCCAGAGGCAGGGATTGATGTATACACAGGGCTGATGCATGCTGGGGTCGAGCAAAAGCTAACACAACATTGTAAAGCAAGTATCCTCCAATTAAAAAACAAAAAAATAAACATAAGGGTCAATACAAAATAAATTGTCAAGATGTTAAGTTGTCAAACCCTAGTGATGAAGTGCAGCACAGAATCTGTCACCCTCTCCTTTGCTCTCAAATTTCTCTCCCAATTATTCTCTCCTGTATCCTCTCTAATATCTGCAACAACTCTTTATGTTTCTTTGAATTGACTATAGTACCACATTTGTCCTTTAAGTATTGACATTTCCCACAGGCTTTTCCTCACTCTGAGTATTCACTTACGTAATTTTTCCTTCACTTACTACTCATAGTTACTGAGTGCACACAACCCATCCTTTAAGGTAGTTGAAATACAAAGTTATAGTATTCACTCTCTATCCTGAAATCGATCCTGAATATTCACTGGAAGGACTGATGCTGAAGCCGAAGCTCTAATACTTTGGCCACCTGATGCGAAGAACTGACTCATCTGAAAAGACCCTGATGCTGGGAAAGATTGAAGGTGGGAGAAGGAGGCAACAGAGGATGGGATGGTTGGATGGCATCACCGACTCAGTGGATGTGAGTTTGAGCAAGCTCCAGGAGTTGGTGATGGACAGGGAGGCCTGGCGTGCTGCAGTCCATGGGTTCACAAAGACTCGAACACGACTGAGCGACTGAACAGCAACTTAACTGAAAATAAGCATCTAATCTCAGAGGTGATAAAATCAAGTAAAAAATAAGGTTAAGAAAAAAAAAAAAAAAAACTTGGTAATCGTGAGTTTGCCCTCAGATACATCTCTCTCCCTGCTTCTCCGTGTGTTTCCTGAGAGCAAGGTTCACATACAATTTATCTTTCCAGCCTAAATGTTAATATCATGCCTGACAGGTAAGAAACTAAGGAAATTTTTCTCTGAATTCTTTATAGTTTATTGTTTTACTCTCACAAAATTAATTTTCACTTCTCATTCTAAATAACCAGTGAGTTGCTTAAGCACTTAAGAGTAAAGCTCACTGTCATTTGTCCTTAAAGTATTCATGTTTCCTGGGCCACTTTAATAAATATCATCATAATGACAGATTTCATGTTTTCTGTTAAAGTCTCCAATGCTATTTCTTTGTATTTCTCAAATGAAATAACGATTATTATAATCCCCATCACTGCATCATCTTAGTGTGGGTGTTTTCTTAAATTCGGGACTGACCGTCAGTGTCAGTAGAAGAGACTTCCTGGTGGCTCAGACGGTAAAGCGTCTGTCTACAATGCAGGAGACCCGGGTTCGACCCCTGGGTTGGGAAGAGACTACTAGGTGGGTGTTTGTCCTCTTGCCCCACGGCTTCATGTTAGCTTGTGCTTGGTGAGTGATGGTTGGAAAAGGAGGAGAATTTGCTGTGACTAAGAGCTGGTTGACTTATGTCTTCGCTTCGATGCTCTTTCCTTGGTACTTCAGTGGAAACCAGTGATTGACACGCACTGATAGACAAACGGTGCTGTGGAGAACACAGCTGAAAAAGGAACAATTTGCTTTTAACGCTATCACATCTGAGATGCTGTATTAGACCCTGCTGAGATGAACACAAAGATACGGATTGCACATGTCTTGCATGTTAGTATTATATACAGAGACACAACTGTAAATATTTCTCCATAAAAGATCTTATGGCCACATTTTGGATTTGATCTCTGCTCAGAGCCTCTTCATAGTTTGCAAATCTCTGAGAGATTAATAATGATCTTTTACAGTTGAAAGCTCTTCCCTCAGTTTATCTTTTTCCTCCACACTGTACAGTAAGCAGCAAGAAGCAGCCAGGTAGCTCCTTTGGTCCTCTGCTGGACGTCAACCAAGCATCCTGTCTCTTAGGGATCTTTTTATTTTCTTTATTTTCCCAGTAAACTCTGGAAACAGTGTTAGCCAACCTTTTGCCACGGTATACCAAGCTTCCCTTCAGCTTCCCCAAAGCTTCCCTTTTCCTCACTTACCTTTATTCTTCACTAGCAGCTTTCTTGGAGAAGGCAATGGCACGCCACTCCAGTACTCTTGCCTGGAAAATCCCACGGATGGAGGAGCCTGGTGGGATGCAGTCCATGGGATCGCTAAGAGTCTGACACGACTGAGCGACTTCCCTTTCACTTTTCACTTTCATGCATTGGAGAAGGAAATGGCAACCCACTCCAGTGTTCTTGCCTGGAGAATCCCGGGGACGGGGGAGCCTGGTGGGCTGCCGTCTCTGGGGTCACACAGAGTCGGACACAACTGAAGCGACTTAGCAGCAGCAGCAGCTTTCTTGAGAGCCATCAAACATTAACAGGCTTTTTGCGGCCCTTTAAAATTTCTCTAACATTTTCTTCCAGGTCTTTCCAGCTTTTTTCACATCTCTTGCGGTCCCAAAGTGACACATTTTCAGTTGTGTTGTGGTAGTTTTCTACTCCTAGTACAAAAATATATTCCAAGTAATATGATTGCCTAACAAGTTGCCACAAAACTCAGGGGCATAAATTAATCCCGCATTATGATCCAGAGTCAGGGTTTCAGGCAGGACACATAGGAAAAGGCTCATGTCTGCTCTACCCAACCTCAGCCGGGCCGCTCCAAGCCCAGAACCCAGATCATCGGAAGGTTCACTCAGGAGTCTGGCAGGTGGGAGGGGGTGAGAACACGTGAGCTTCTCAGGCTCCTCCCTTTACTCACTCCCACATGTCCTGTTCGTGTAAGCCTTCCATTACGTGTCGTCAGGGTAGCCACTCTGCTTCCATGTCGGCTCAGTGCTCCCAAAGCATACGTCCTGAGACAGAGCTGGGCAAAGGGTGAATCACCCATCCTAAGCTGTCCTAAGAGGTCACACAGCATCACCTCTGCCACATCCGACTTACCTGTTTATTCTCAGTCTCTCTGAATGTGTGCATGTACTCATCATGTCCAGCTCTTTGCAACCCCATGGACAACAGCCTGCCAGGCTCTCCAGGTCCATAGGATTTCCCAGGCAAGAATACTGGACTGGGTCGTGGTTTCCTCATCCGAGGGATCTTCCTGACTGGCCCCCTCGATTGGCACTTGGAGGAGAGCTGCCTAAATCATTAGAATTCCTGGTTGAGTTATTTGTAAATGAGAAATAAGCGTAAATGATGCGAAGCTTCTGAAGTTTGAGGGTGTATCTGTTACATCAGTACCCAATCCATTACTTAACGGAGAAGATGCTTCTGAGTTAGGAAAACCAAATACAGAGCTTCTGTGCGTCCGTCCTCCATGACCTTTTATCATATGCTTGAAAGAGAAGCGTGTCCATCTGGCAAGTTCGCGACCCCATGGACTGCAGCCTCCTCTGTCCACAGGGACTCTCAAGGCAAGAATACTGGAGTGGGTTGCCATGCTCTCCTCCAGGGGCCCTTCCCAACCCAGGAATCGAACCCAGGTTTCCCATGTTGCAGGTGGATTCTTTTACCGATTGAGCCATCAGGGAAGCCCTAATGAATAAAAAAAAGGGATATTAATATAAAATCAATACAAGTTCTGTGGAAATGTATTAGTGGGTATTTAGCAATTCTTGAGGAGGTATTAATAGAATATTAACTAGGTTATTAAGTAGGTTTTTGAAAATTGGCAAAGTTACTTATGATAATAAAGAAGGAAGAAAGTACTTTAGGATGTGGTACTGATGGAGGTGGGCTTCCCACATGGTGGAGTGGTAAAGACCCACCTGCCAATACACAAGAAACCAGAGGTGTGGGTTCAATCCCTGGATCCGGAAGATCCAAAGAAGGAAATGGCAACCTGCTCCGGTATTCTTGCCTGGGAAATCCCATGGACAGAGGAGCCTGGTGGGCTACAGTCCATGGGGTCACGAATCGGACATGACTGGACACACACTGGCTGGACTGTTGAAGGTAGGAAGCAAGATGATGCCTGTTTCAGAAAATCGTCACTAGACACGGCTTGCCGGCGTTCAGGTCTGAGCAGGATAGCAGAGTTCATTCAGAGATGCTTTCATACAAAAGAGGGGATTTATAATTTATTTTATCTGCAATAAAAATATTTTGGATAGGATTGAAATGGTGATGGCAACATTTTGGGAAAGGGGAGACATGGGACAACAGGTGTCCTGAATACCAGTGAGAAAAGCTTTGAAATCCTTGCCGTACTGGCAGGACGTGCCCTGCCTGAGATGCAGGACACTTCTGCCTTTAGACGGACTCATCTGTATGAGACTAAGCCTCCCCCATAAGCAACTATAAAATCGGGGAAACATAGTAAATGACTGCTTCAGACATCAGACAACAGAGAGGATGAGAAGAGTTTCCTATAAGAAGGGATACTGGTCCCTGAGGGTGCATGGTGCTCTGACCGAGGACAGTCTGTCGGCAGCGGGACCGCACGCTGGAGTCCAAGGACAGCGGGGTGGTCTCACTGAGATCACAGAGGCGGAGGTCAGAGAACAGAGACTCCCATGTGGGTGGAAGCTGCCCATGACGACTGGGAGCTGAGGAGCTTCACAGAGGAAGGGTCTCACAGGTCTGCGTGGAGGTTTCTTGTAAAACACAAGTTTAGGGTTGACATGTACACAGTGTGATATATAAAACGATAATCAATAAGGACCTACTGTGCGGCACAGGGAACTCTACTCAGACTCGGTAATAACCCGTATGGGAGCAGAATCTGAGAAAGAATAGAAACACGTGTATGCTGCTGTCCACCGACAACACACAGAACAGTGTGCATCAGCTGTAGCCCTCTTCAGCATAAAAATTAAATTAATCTTTTCTTTTAAAAAGGGAAAACATGACTTCATGACATTAGAGAAAAAAGAAAGAAAAAAATTCAAACAGTTTCTATCTATGGAGAACTAAAACTCATCACCAAACCTTCCCACAAAAATAACTGCAGACCCAGGTGATTCTATCAACATTTAAAAATGAAATAATATGAGACTTACATAAATTCTTTCAGAATCTAGAGAAGGAAGAAATGAAGAGCATAATCTTGATAACACATCATAATAATGAGGTTATAAGAAAAGAAAATTGAAGACTAATATCTGCCAAGAACATAGATTGTTGCCAAGATCCTCAACCAAATAAATATTAGCAAAATGAGTCCAGAGACATAAAAAAAATAAAGAATAAGATTTTACAGCCAAGTAGAATTTATTCAGGAATGCCAGATTTGTTCAGCATTTGAAAGCTTGATAAAATTTACCAAAATAACAGAATAAAAGAGAAAAATACCATGTAGATCAGTAAGAAAAATAATGTTAATCAATTGTGTCCACAAATGGACCTACTTGATTGATTTCCGACAGAAGTTCCAACATATGCAATGCTAAACATTTTGTCTTTCTTCAACCAATGGTGCTGAAACAACTGAATAGTTACATGGGAAAAAGTGGACTTTAACTATAACATTATAAAACAAAAAATAATTTGAAGTGGATTATAGATCTCAGTTTAAAAGTAAAAGCTGTAAGGCTTCTAGAAAAAAATACAGGGGAAAATCTTTGATTTGGTAGAAAAGATTTCCTAGATCTAAAAAAGGACCTAAAATCAGCATTAACCACTGGCGGTGTATCAAAATTAGGGTGGTGGCAGCGACTGCCCCAGAATTTACATGTTGTCTTATTTGTAGAGAATTTAAAAACAATAATACAACTAGCTAAATTTAGCCTGCTTTTTTATCTTCATGTACTCACAATTCTAATTAATGTCTGTGATAAAATATTTCTCCAGAGGGTGACATGGAATTCCCCCCTTTTAGGGTTTAAGTTCTAAACAATCACTAGGATTACTTTGAGTTTTAGTAGTACGTATGTAAGCTTTATATTGTTGCTGTTGTTTTTCAGTTGCTAAGTTGTGTCCGACTCTTTGTAACCCCAGGGACTCCAGCATGCCAGTCTCCTCTGTCTTTCACTATCTCCTGGAATTTGCTCAGACTCATGTCCATTAAATCAATGATGCCATCCAACCATCTCATCCTCTGTCATCCCCTTCTCCTCCTGCCTTCAATCTTTCCCAGCATAAGTGTCTTTTCCAATGAGCTGGCTCTTCACATCAGGTGGCCAAAGTATTGGAGCTTCAGCATCAGTCCTTCCAAATTATATTCAGGACTGATTTCCTTTAAAATTGATTGGTTTAATCTCCTTATTGTGCAAGGGACTCTCGAGAGTCTTCTCCAAGACCACAGGTCAAAAGCATCAATTCTTCAGCGCTCAGTCCTCTTTATGGTCCAACTCTCATACCTATACATGGCTACTGGAAAAACCACAGCTTTGACTATATGGACCTTTGTCAGCAAAGCGATGTCTCTGCTTTTTAATACGCTGTCTAGGTTTGTCATAACTTTCAAGTAGTAAGCAACTTTTAATTGTGTGGTTTCAGTCAATACTAATTATGTATCTTTTAGCACACATTATATTCCACATGGAGGTTAATGCAATACACAGTCATACAGCTCTCGGTTATCCAGTCAGCTCAGAACATGCCCAGAATCAGCTGCACATGTCCATTTCAGGAGGAAGTCCGTTTTGTCTCAGAGCTGTCCATGCTTGCACTGGGCTGAGATCATGCTCACCCTTTGATTCTGCTCATACTCCTGTGTCTAAATAATAGCTTAGAAATTAAAATGATAGCAAAGTGGTTTTAAGACCAAGAAACTACCTGAGCTAATTCAATTCTGTCATTTCACCGTGAACATTTGGAATTTTATTTGTGAAAAAATATAAGACTGTGAGTCCTGGGGTGTAACATTTTTACTTTTAAGTGAAAATTTTAGTTCATAGATGAGATATTTTCTGAATTTGAATACTATCTTTAAATATTTCTTCTTTTAGTTGTTAATGATTTATATTAAAACTGAATGGTGAATTAAGAACACAGGGATTGCAATGTTATTATTAATTTCTGTGACAGATCAAGAGGTTGATTAGGTTATTTTCCTTTTGTAGAAAATCTACTTTTATACAGTTAAAAGTATTGTGGTATTATGCTTTCCTTTTCTCCACTGTAATATTTATTTCATACTTTATTTTGAAATGATTATTTTATGAGAATTGATGTGAATGTGAAGTCGCTCAGTCATGTCCAGCTCTTTGCGACCCCATGGACTGTAGCCTACCAGGCTCCTCTGTCCATGTGATTTTCCAGGCAACAGTACTGGAGTGGATTGTCATTTCCTTCTCCAAGGGATCTTCCCAACCCAGGGATTGAACCCGGGTCTCCCGCATTGTAGACAGATGCTTTACCGTCTGAGCCACCAGGGAAGTCCTGGTGAGAATTGATATATGTCAGTAAATCTATATCACTCATACAGTCCGTGGAGTCTCAAAGAATGAGACATGACTTAGGGACTAAAACAAACAATAGCATCTCACACTTAACCTCTTCTTTTACCAATAAAATCCATGTGCAAAAATGAGTTATTACACATATGAACTATGAAGGCATGGAAAAAAGGCATGAAACCCTAGATTTGGAGATAAACGCTTCCAAGTTCCAAACAACTGGGTTAAATAGAAAATGCGTTTAAAATAGTTGTTCTCATCTACTCTATATCTGTGAACTTAGTCTATCAGACAGGTCCTCATTCACAGGCTCTCAGCACAGATTTTCATTCCAGCAGGCATTTTTTGGGTACAGAGTCTCCATTTTATCCCACATAAACCAGAATTTGAGGATAGGCATCAAAATAATTATTATTTATCAAAATTATGTTCCATTCTCCCCTAGGGAAAATGATGAAGTGTGATTTAAAGATTTTAAACTTCATTTGGACAACCAATTGCAACTAATGTGCAAGACATCACATAATAACACTTTCAACTGTGTGATCCCCTCTCTGATTTCAACTAGAATCACAGAAAGAGGCAAATGTGAGCTAATATATTCTAGAAAGTCATTGTGATTATAACATTATTTGGATATAAATCTTACAGAGTAAGATGTGAATATAATCATTCCTGAAAAAATAATTCAAGAACATATTCAGTCAACAAAGATTCAACAATACCATTTGTGTGTTAATTTATTACAGAAACTAACAATTAATGCCTTATTACTTTTTTGCATATTTTCATTTCCTCCAGTCTAATGCTCTCCCAATTGAGCTATTTCAGCTACTTTATTTTCATTTTCTACTGAAATGGAATGGAATGGGTGAATTTAACTCAGAGGACCATTATATCTACTACTGTGGGCAGGAATCCCTCAGAAGAAATGGAGTGGCCATCATGGTCAACAAAAGAGTCCGAAATGCAGTACTTGAATGCAATCTCAAAAACGACAGAATGATCTCTGTTCCTTTCCAAGGCAAACTATTCAATGTCACAGTAATCCAAGTCTATGCCCCAACCAGGAACACTGAAGAAGCTGAAGTTGAACGGTTCTATGAAGACCTACAAGACCTTTTAGAACTAACACCCAAAAAAGATGTCCTTTTCACTATAGGGGACTGAAATGCAAAAGTAGGAAGTCAAGAAACACCTGGGGTAACAGGAAAATTTGGCCTTGGAATATGGAATGAAGCAGGGCAAAGACTAATAGAGTTTTGCCAAGAAAATGCACTGGTCATAACAAACACCCACTTCCAACAACACAAGAGAAGACTCTATACATGGACATCACCAGATGGTCAACACTGAAATCAGATCGATTATATTCTTTGCAGCCAAAGATGGAGAAGCTCTATACAGTCAGCCAAAACAAGACCAGGAGCTGACTGTGGCTCGGACCATGAACTCCTTATTGCCAAATTCAGACTGAAATTGAAGAAAGTAGGGGAAACCACTAGACCATTAAGGTATGACCTAAATCAAATCCCTTATGATTATACAGTGGAAGTGAGAGATAGATTTAAGGGCCTAGATCTGATAGATAGAGTGCCTGATGAACTATGGAATGAGGTTCGTGACATTGTACAGGAGACAGGGATCAAGACCATCCCCATGGAAAAGAAATGCAAAAAAGCAAAATGGCTGTCTGGGGAGGCCTTACAAATAGCTGTGAAAAGAAGAGAAGCGAAAAGCAAAGGAGAAAAGGAAAGATATAAACATCTGAATGCAGAGTTCCAAAGAATAGCAAGAAGAGATAAGAAAGCCTTCTTCAGTGGTCAATGCAAAGAAATAGAGGAAAACAACAGAATGGGAAAGACTAGAGATCTCTCCAAGAAAATCAGAGATACCAAAGGAACATGCAAAGATGGGCTCGATAAAGGACAGAAATGGTATGGACCTAACAGAAGCAGAAGATATTACGAAGAGATGGCAAGAATACACAGAAAAACTGTACAAAAAAGATCTTCATGACCCAGATAATCACGATGGTGTGATCACTGACCTGGAGTCAGACATCCTGGAATGTGAAGTCAAGTGGGCCTTAGAAAGCATCACTACGAACAAAGCTAGTGGAGGTGATAGAATTCCAGTTAAGCTATTCCAAATCCTGAAAGATGATGCTGTGAAAGTGCTGCACTCAATATGCCAGCAAATTTGGAAAACTCAGCAGTGGCCACGGGACTGGAAAAGGTCAATTTTCATTCCAATCCCAAAGAAAGGCAATGCCAAAGAATGCTCAAACTACCGCACAATTGCACTCATGTCACATGCTGGTAAAGTAATGCTCAAAATTCTCCAAGCCAGGCTTCAGCAATATGTGAACCATGAACTTCCTGATGTTCAAGCTGGTTTTAGAAAAGGCAGAGGAACCAGAGATCAAATTGCCAACATCCGCTGGATCATGGAAAAAGCAAGAGAGTTCCAGAAAAATATCTATTTCTGCTTTATTGACTATGCCAAAGCCTTTGACTGTGTAGATCACAATAAACTGTGGAAAATTCTGAAAGAGATGGGAATACCAGACCACCTGATCTGCCTCTTGAGAAATCTGTATGCAGGTCAGGAAGCAATTGTTAGAACTGGTCATGGAACAACAGACTGTTTCCAAATAGGAAAAGGAGTTCATCAAGGCTGTATATTGTCACCCTGCTTGTTTAACTTATATGCAGAGTACCTCATGCGAAACGCTGGGCTGGAAGAAACACAAGTTGGAATCAAGATTGCCAGGAGAAATATCAATAACATCAGATATGCAGATGACACCACCCTTATGGCAGAAAGTGAAGAGGAACTAAAGAGCCTCTTGATGAAAGTGAAAATGGAGAGTGAAAAAGTGGGCTTAAAGCTCAACATTCAGAAAACGAAGATCATGGCATCCAGTCCCATCACTCCATGCGAAATAGATGGGGAAACAGTGGAAACTGTGTCAGACTTTATTTTGGGGGCTCCAAAATCACTGCAGATGGTGACTGCAGCCATGAAATTAAAAGACACTTACTCTTTGGAAGGAAAGTTATGACCAACCTAGATAGCATATTCAAAACAGAGACATTACTTTGTCAACAAAGTTCCATCTAGTCAAGTCTATGGTTTTTCCTGTGGTCATGTATGGATGTGAGAGTTGGACTGTGAAGAAGGCTGAGCGCCGAAGAATTGATGCTTTTGAACTGTGGTGTTGAGAAGACTCTTGAGAGTCCTTTGGACTGCAAGGAGATCCAACCAGTCCATTGTGAAGGAGATCAGCCCTGGGATTTATTTGGAAGGAATGATGCTGAAGCTGAAACTGCAGTACTTTGGCCACCTCATGTGAAGAGTTGAATCATTGGAGAAGACTCTGATGCTGGGAGGGATTGGGGGCAAGAGAAGAAGGGGACGATAGAGGATGAGATGGCTGGATGGCATCACTGACTCGATGGATGTGAGTCTGAGTGAATTCTGGGTGTTGGTGATAGTCAGGGAGGCCTGGTGTGTTGCAATTTATGGGGTGACCAAAAGTTTGACCCGGCTGAGCGACTGATCTGATCTGATACCATATCCTTGACTTATGACTTTTTCACACTGTATACCTGCCGTTAGGCTAATAATTATAACCAATAATTTTATATAAGTTATGAACAACATAAACAACCAACTCAGACAGAGTCAAATAGCAATCAACAATTGGAAGAAAAGTAAGTGCTGAATTTTTATAATCTGGAAGAAAACTAAGTGTTTTTTTTTTTTTCCAGTTTGATTATGGGGACAGTGTTCATTAGAATTAATTATATTTACAAAACATGTTTTTATGGGCTCAAATATGATTTTAAATAGTGCTTAAGTTTCATTTATTTGTACTTTTTCAAAAGAATGGATGACCTATAAAAGCAGCCAGTAGATTACACTGTGGCACAATTCACAATGAACAGTGCAATGTTATATGTACAGTAGGTTTAACCACAAATTGCTAGAGTTGGAGAAAAAAAGAAATGGCCTCTTTGATGAAATTGGGAAACTTTTCTAACCTTAAAGCCGTGATCTGGGAAGATAAGAAATGGAGAGACTGCAAGAATATAATCCCTAAAAAAACTCCAGAGCAAAACAATAAGGAATATTTACAGAGATATAAGATTTAATCTTACCATTACAGGACCTTCATATACAATGCCAGAATATTAATGTGCCAAAGAGAATCAGAAGGTTTCTGGTTACACATATAAGGAGTTTGAGAATTGCCTCTCTTTCTTAATAAGTAAAAAGCTGACCAGACTTAAAAATTAACAACTCTTTTTGGATCTTTAAGAGAGAAGAGGACACAGGAAAAACATGCTCCCTAAGACTGGAGGGATCGGACAGGCAAATACATGCGTTAACAGCTCAGGAGGGCAGAGAGGAGTGGAAGCCCCTGCGGCAGCGCAGGGCTAGAAAAAATGGAAACATGATTGACAAATTACTCAGATGACTCTTTGAGAGTTAAAATCTCCAAGGGACCCAGTCACAGGCGGACCCCCACGATATCGTGAGATTTATCCCCAGGAGCTCAACCATCCCACAGTAAATAACGGAGAAAAATTCCCTTGTGTTTCCAGTAGGGGGAGGAGAAAAGAAACCATTCTGAAATTTGCCAGAGGACTGTTTTTTAACAAGTCTGCCTCCCGCCTGGTGGCTCACCAGTAAAGAATCTGCCGGCAATGCAGGAGAAGCAGGAGACTCGGGTTTGATCCCTGGGTCTGGACGACCCCCTGGAGGAGGGCATGGCAACCCCTTCCAGTACCTTGCCTGGAGAATCCCGTGACAGAGGAGCCTGGTACCATAGGTCGCACAGAGTCAGACACGACTGAAGCCACTGAGCAGCACACACAGTGGAAGCTAGTCAACCAAAGCCTGACCTGCTGAGGGATGGTCGGACCTGCTGCTGCTGGGTCGCTTCAGTCATGCCCGACTCTGTGCAACCCCAGAGACCGCAGCCCACCAGGCTCCCCCGTCCCTGGGATTCTCCAGGCAAGAACACTGGAGTGGGTTGCCATTTCCTTCTCCAATGCATGAAAGTGAAAAGGGAAAGTGAAGTCGCTCAGCCGTGTCTGACTCATAGCGACCCCGTGGACTGCAGCCTTCCAGGCTCCTCCGTCCATGGGATTTTCCAGGCAAGAGTACTGGAGTGGGGTGCCACTGCCTTCTCCAATGATCAGACCTAACTGCCTGCAAAAGGGAAATACCAGCCCCACCCCATTCTAGCCCTCCTGTCCCACCTAAACTATGAGGGGAAAAATCAGCTGAGAAACTCTTGTGAAGCTTACAGCTCACGGCATAGGCTCACTGGAAGACTGAGACCTAATTATAGGGCTAGAAGCGCACCCCCTCCCCCTGGACCTCACAGTCACACCACGAAAAGGCTATTTAGAGCAGTTCCTTCTACCCAGTGCATCATGTCTGGCTATCAAGAAAAAAATTACTCACTATTCTCCAAAACAGAAAACAAGAGAGAGCAAGCATTAGAACCAGACATGGCAGGGACGTTGGAATTATCAGAGCGAGAATTTAAAATAACTAGGATTAAAATGCCAAGGGCAATGATGGATAAAGTAGACAACAAGCAAGAACAGATGGTCGATGTGAGCAGAAGCACGGAAACTCTAAGAAAGAACCAAAAAGAAAAGCCTGTGATCCAGACTGCTGTAAGAGAAAGAAATCCTTTGATGGGCTTGTTAGTACACTACACACAGCTGAGGAGAGAAACTCTGGTCTAGAGGATGTGTCTACAGAATTCTCAAAAATTAAAAAGAGAACAAAGACTGATATAAGACAGAATATCTAAGGAATGTGAAGCAACTACAAAATGTGCAACATACACATAATGGGAATATTTGAAGAGAAGTGGGAAAGGAAGGAGAGAAATATTGGAAACAGTAATGACTGAGAAGTTCCCCAAATAAAGGTCGGACACCAAACCACAGATTCAAGAAGCTCACAGAACATGAAGCAGGATATATGCCAAAAAAACACAAAACAAAATATACCTTCGCATATCACTTTCAAACTACAGATAATCAAAGATAAAGAGGAAGCATTGCTTTTTCAGGCCCCACAGGAAACTTGCTGCATAAGGCTACTCCTTCAAGACCAGGAGACATAGGTGATCCACCTAACACTTGGAAACAGACACAAAAAGTTAGGGTAAGTGAGGAGACAACAGAATATATTCCAAAGAAGAGAATAAGACCAAGTCTCAGAAATAAACAATGGAATGAAGGCAAAAATTATTCAGATAAGTGTATCTGAAAAACAGTTCAGTCACAGTGATAAAGATGCTCACCGAACTCATTAGAAGAATGGATGAACACAGTGAGAACATCAACAAAAAGGCAGAAAATGCAAAAAGGAACCAGCTGGAACTTCAGAATACGATAATGGAAATGAAACATACAGCAGAATGAGTCGAGAGTGGATTAGATGGTTCGGAAGAAGGAAGCACTCGGCCAGTGTCACAGCCACCGAGCCAGGGCCGGGAGCCCAGGAGCTGCAAGGCTCAGTCCACATGCTGCGGCCACGGACGCCCTCTCACCCTAGAGCCTGTTCTGTGCAACCGAGACGCCACTGCAGAGAGAAACCAGAGTGCCACAATCAAAGCAGCCGCACTCACTGCAGCTGGAGCAAAACCCGGGCAGCAACGAAGACCCAGCCCAAACAAACAAATAAACAAGTCGCTAAGAAGGAAACAAATGAACCAGGAATCTGGGTCGAGGAAATTACCCATTTGTTATATCAAAAAGAAAAAAATAGTTAAGAAAAATAAGGACAGTTTAAGGGATCTCAGGATACTCACAACTGTACTACAGAGGCACCAGAAGGCACAAAATATACTTGAAGAAACATTAATGTTCGCTGAGAACTTCCCTAACCTCGTGAAGAAAACAGATGTCTGAATACAGGAACTTTGTCCACCCGATGCGAAGAACTGACCCTTTGGAAAAGACCGTGATGCAGGAGGAGACAGGGACGACAGAAGATGAGATGGGTGGATGGAATCGCCGACTCGAAGGACATGAGTTTGAGCAAGCTCTGGGAGATGGTGATGGACAGGGAAGCCTGGCGTGCTGCGGTCCATGGGGTCACAAAGTGACTGAACGGCTGAACTGAACTGACTACAGGAAAGACAGTCTTAAATCGATGAGCCCAAAGAGGCTCATGCAACCAAACATTATCATTAAAATGTCAAAAGTTAAAGATAGAGAATCTTAAAGGCACAATGAGAAAAAAACTAGTTACACACAAGGGGACACCATTAAAAAAAAAAAAAAAAAAGCTGATTTTTTTCAGCAGAAACTATATACAGGCCAGAATGGCATGGAACTTTATCAAAGTGCTGATGGAAAAAAAAAAAAAAAAACTTACAATCAAGAGTACTCTACCTGGCAAGATTATCACTCAGAGTGGAAGGAGAGTCTTACAGACAAGCAAAATCTAAAGGAATATGCTACTACCTAAACTGGCCAAAAAAGAAAAGCTAAAGAGACTTATTCAGGCAGAAAAGAAAAGTTTATAGCTAGAAATAAGAAAACATATGAAAGGAAAAACCACATTGGTAAAAGCAAACATACACTAGAAATAGTGAATCAACCACTTACAAGGCTAATGTAAAGGTTAAAAGACAAAAGTAGTCAAATCAATGAAAACTACAAAAATTAGGAAAAAGATACACAAACAAATGATGTAAAATGTGACATCATAAGTATAAAATATGGAGTGTAGTTTTTAGAAAGCATTCAATCTTGTGATGATCAACTTAAAATAGAGTGGGTATATATATATATATATATATTTTATATAAAAAAAACGCTGCTGCTAAGTCGCTTCAGTCGTGTCTGACTCTGTGCGACCCCATAGACGGCAGCCCACCAGGCTCCCCTGTCCCTGGGATTCTCCAGGCAAGAACACTGGAGTGGGTTGCCATTTCCTTCTCCAATGCAGGAAAGTGAAAAGTGAAAGTGAAGTTGCTCAGTCGTGTCCGACTCTTAGCGACCCCATGGACTGGAGCCCACCAGGCTTTTCTGTCCATGGGACCTTCCAGGCAAGAGTACTGAAGTGGGGTGCCATTGCCTTCTCCGATATATATCATATATATATTTATAATCTCATGTGTGTGTTAGTCACTCAGTCGTGTCTGACTCTTTTGCAACCCCATGGACTATAGCCCACCAGACTCCTCTGTCCGTGGGATTCTCCAGACAAGAATATTAGAGTGGGTTGCCATTTCCTTCTCCAATAAAATCTCATATATGGTCTTTATATGTTAAGGTAGGCTTCCTCTATAAACACATTGCTGAGAGGTATGTTTTATCCTGTCTGGTATGCCAGAGCAAACATCATCAGTTCAGTTCAGTTCAGTCACTCAGTCATGTCCAACTCTTTGTGATCCCATGAATCGCAGCATGCCAGGCCTCCCTGTCCATCACCAACTCCCGGAGTTCACTCAAACTCACGTCCATCCAGTCAGTGATGCCATCCAGCCATCTCATCCTCTGTCGTCCCCTTCTTCTCCTGCCCCCAATCCCTCCCAGCATCAGAGTCTTTTCCAATGAGTCAACTCTTCACATCAGGTGGCCAAAGTACTGGAGTTTCAGCTTTAGCATCATTCCTTCCAAAGAACACCCAGGGCTGATCTCCTTCAGAATGGACTGGTTGGACCTCCTTGCAGTCCAAGGGACTCTCAAGAGTCTTCTCCAACATCACAGTTCAAAAGCATCAATTCTTCAGCGCTCAGCCTTCTTCACAGTCCAACTCTCACATCCATACATGACCACAGGAAAAACCACAGCCTTGACTAGGCAAACCTTTGTTGGCATAGTAATGTCTCTGCTTTTGAATATGCTATCTAGGTTGGTCATAATGTTCCTTCCAAGGAGTAAGCATCTTTTAATTTCATGTCTGTAATCACCATCTGCAGTGATTTTGGAGCCCCCAAAAATAAAGTCTGCCACTGTTTCCACTGTTTCCCCATCTATTTCCCATGAAGTGATGGGACCAGATGCCATGATCTTCGTTTTCTGAATGTTGAGCTTTAAGTCAACTTTTTCACTCTCCACTTTCATTTTCATCAAGAGGCTTTTTAGCTCCTCTTTCAGCCATAAGGGTGGTGTCATCTGCATATCTGAGGTCATTCATATTTCTCCTGGCAATCTTGATTCCAGCTTGTGTTTCTTCCAGTCTAGCATTTCTCATGATGTACTCTGCATAGAAGTTAAATAAACAGGGTGACAAGTTAAATAAACAGTACGACAAGGCTGTAGCCTTGACGTACTCCTTTTCCTATTTGGAACCAGTCTGTTGTTCCATGTCCAGTTCTAACTGTTGCTTCCTGACCTGCATATAAATTTCTCAAGAGGCAGATCAGATGATCTGGTATTCCCATCTCTTTCAGAATTTTCCACAGTTTATTGTGATCCACATAGTCAAAGGCTTTGGCATTGTCAATAAAGCAGAAATAGATGTTTTTCTGGAACTCTCTTGCTTTTTCCATGATCCAGCGGATGTTGGCAATTTGATCTCTGGTTCCTCTGCCTTTTCTAAAACCAGCTTGAACATCAGGAAGTTCACGGTTCACATATTGCTGAAGCCTGGCATGGAGAATTTTGAGCATTACTTTACTAGCATGTGAGATGAGTGCAACTGTGCGGTAGTTTGAGAATTCTTTGGCATTGCCTTACTTTGGGATTGGAATGAAAACTGACCTAGTAAGTGATTAATGACTAAAAACTTTTTTCTGTAAAATTAGGAACAAGACAAGGATGTCTACTCTTGCCATTTTTATTCAACATAGAAGTCTTAGCCACAACAATGAGACAAGGGAAAAAAGAGCCAAATTGGACAGAAAGAAGTAAAACTGTTACTCTTTGTAGATTGCATGATGTTCTACATGCGTGTATACTAAGTCCCCTCAATCATGTCCAGCTCTTTGCAGCCCTATAGACTATAGCCCGCCCGGCTCCTCTGTCCATGGGATTCTCCAGACAAGAATACCAGAGTGGGTCGCCAAGCCCTCCTCCAGGGATCTTCCCTTCCCACTGACTGAACTCACATGTCTTACGTCTCCTGCATTGGGAGGCAGATTCTTTACCATTACCACCACTTGGGAAGCCTGATATTATACATAGGAAACTCTAAAGACTCTATCATAAAACTATTAGAACCAATAAATGAACTCAGTAAATAGGATACAAAATTAATATACAGAAGTCTGTTGCATTTCTATGAACTAATAAACTATCAGAAAGACACATTAAAATAACTCCATTTATAATTTCATCAAAAAAGAATAGAACACCTAGGAGTAGATTTAACCATAAAGGTGAAAGACCTATACTTGGAAAACTATAAGACATAGCTGAAAGAAATCACATCACAGATACTGCAAATAAATGGAAAGATCTCACACTCATAGATTGGAAGAATTGCTATTGTTAAACAGTCCATACTACCCCCAAAATATACAGATTCAATGCAAACCCTATGAAAATATCAATATTTTTCACAGAACCGGAAGAAAGAATCCTGAAAATTGCATTGAACCTCGAAGGAGGACAAATAGCCAGGGCAAGTTTTAAAAAGAAAAACAAAACTTGAAATATCATGCTCCTTGATTCCAACTACACTACAAAGTTATAAAGACTCCAGCAGTATTGTCCTGGTGCAGAGACAGACCTACAGGTCAACAGGAGAGAACTGAGAGCCTAGGATAAACCCACAAACATGGGTCATTTATGACAAAAGAGGCAAGAGTATTCAATGGGGAAAAAGACAGTCAGTTCAATAAACGGTTTGGGGAAAACCCAACAGCTACAAGCGAAAGAATGAATCTGGACCAGCACATAACACCACGTATAAAAATAAAGTCAAAATGGGTTAAAGACTTGAGTATAAGTTTGGAAACCACAAAACTCCTAGAAGAAAGCAACGGCCATCAGCTCTTCTCCATTAGTATCAGGGAAATTGTTTTGGATCTATCTCCTCAGGCAAGGGCATCAAAAGCAAAAATAAACAAATGAGACTACATGAAACTAAATGCTTTTTTCACTGTCACGAAAACCAGCAGCAAAGTGAAAAGGCAATCTGCTGCTTGGGAGAAGATGTTTGCGAATCATATACTTAGTAAGGGGTTAATATCTGGAACACATATAAAGAACTCATGGAACTTAATATAAAAAATTGATTAAAAATTGGGCAAAGGACCTTAATAAACATTTTTTTTCCCAAAGAAAACACACAGATGGCCAACAATCACATGAAAACATGTTCAAAATCACTAACTTACAGGGAAACATTTCAGCATCTAGAGAATAATGAAAACACACAAATATTAAAAATCTTCAGGTAAGTTTGGTTTGCATTTGCACATCTTATTTGGCAGACTTGATGAAAACTCTTAATTCTATTAAAATCATAGAAGTTCATGGCCACGTGGGGAAAGACTTTAGGAAAATAAAAGGGTGATGGAGGAAGTTATGCGTATGTTCTGACAGCACGTGGCACCTGTGTTAGGATAATAGATAAAGCTTAGGCTCTTCCTTTAGCAGCAGAGGCTCTCCTCCAGAATATTCATCAGCAATATGAACAGACCTGGCTTTGTGAAACAAGTAGATCCAAAGCTTGAGTGGATGCCTCACTGAAAGGCCTTCATGTGGCTTCAACATAACAAATTTTAGTGATTATCAAGGGTGAGATGTATTAGCCTTTTGGGGCTTCCCCGGTGGCTCAGTGGTAAAGAATCCGCCTGCCAATGCAGGAGACACAGGTTTGATCCCTCGGTGCAGACGATCTCCTGGAGAGGAGAATGGCAATCCATTCCAGTATTATGGCCTGGAGAATCCCATGGATACTGGGGCCTGGTGGGCTTCAGTTCTTGGGGTCGCAAAAGAGTTGGGCACAACTTACTGACTAAACAACAAATATTAGCCTTTTAGGCCCCTAAATTAAGCACTGTTAACATGGATAGTTTTAACATTGGCTTATATGAGATTTTCCTTTTCCCCTATACAAATTAAGTTGCAGCATGTTGCTTGAAATCCAGATCAGGTGAACTGACTTTAGTTGCATCTAATTTCTCTAGCTAACTCTAATTACACACTACCTAAGGATTCACTCGGGGAAGGCAATGGCACCCCACCCCAGTACTTTTGCTTGGAAAATCCCATGGACGGAGGATCCTGGTAGGCTGCAGTCCATGGGGTCGCTAAGAGTCGGACACGACTGAGCGACTTCACTTTCACTTTTCATTTTCATGCATTGGAGAAGGAAATGGCAACCCACTCCAGTGTTCTTGCCTGGAGAATCCCAGGGATGGGGTAGCCTGGTGGGCTGCCATCTATGGGGTCTCACAGAGTCGGACACTACTGAAGCGACTTAGCAGCAGCAAGGATTCACTGTGTGCGTGTGTGTGCGCGCACAGTCACTTCAGTTGTGTCCAACTCTCTGTGACCTATGGACCGTCGCCTGCCAGCCTCCGCTGTCCATGGGATCCTCCAGCCAAGAATACTGGAGTGGGTTCCATGCCCTCTTCCAGGGGATATTCCTGAGCCAGGGATCAAATCTGACACCTGCGATTCCTGCATTGCAGGTGGATTCTTTACCACTGAGCCACAGAGGAAGCCCAAGGACTCACTTGTAGACAATGGCAAACCAGTTCTACAACATGTATAGTTGCTCTTTTAGTACTCTCTCTCTAAAAAAAATAATATGAAAGCATTTTCTAATGCTGGACTCATCAACTATTTACAGGAGACTTTTGAGGGGTTACAAATAAAGAGACCCAAAAAGGCATAAATTAGGAGAGTTAATTGTTCTGTTTTGACTGTGAAACAGTTAATGTCTCCCCACTGTGAATAGCATGGTCATTTTAGGTGGTGAATTGTTATGTGATCATCCCTCCCCTATTTCCCTCCTGATGTATAGACTTCCCATTTCATATCCATTGCTCAGATTAGCTCTTTCTTTGAATGTTATTATAATAGACACATTGGGGTTGGCTAGTCCTTGTTCTATCCTTTCTTGTTAAGAACCCTGTCATCCTGGCCCACAGCTCTTCATATGACTCAGATGTTGCCTTTCACAGAAGCAACTTTTAACCTGCTATGCAAACATCACCATTCTGGGAGGGATGAGAGCAAATGGGAGCGTGAGCTGGCTGTCTTCTGAGCTGTGCTTATTGACCTATTTACCAATTATAGCCATCTTGTTTTAACACTGTGTGTTACGGGTATACCAAAAGGGTGGCAGAGAACTCAATTCTTATGAAAGAAGAATCCATTTTAGCATGAGGTGAAGGTACTCTATTTTCTAAAAATAATTACCAAAGGCAAGCATTAAGATCCTTAGATGTGAGACTGAAGATCTGAATTAATCTGTAACTGTTTCTGTGCTGCTATTGTGGGAGTGATGGACTAGTTAGCATTTTGGTGTGCCTTCAATGTGCATTAATATGAGTGTGAATGTTACATACCTATGCTGCTGATATAAAATAATGAATTTTTACATTTTTTTTTTCTCAATGGTTAACTAAATAGGACTGCACAGTTATCCAAAACTTCTTGGAGCAGTGTCACAGGAGACATTTGTCACTGGCAGTTTCCAAGTTCACGGCATGAGTGGCAAGGGAACCATGCCAACCCACAGCGTCACACCTTTGTCATTTCAAGTAAGACAAATGCAAATAGGTGTGTGTGTGTGTGTAAATAGATCAAATGCTCTTCATACACTTAAGCTTAGTGAGGTCAGCAGATGATATGAAAATGGATTAAGAACTAAACTCCATCATTCTCAACATTGGTTCATAAGAACCAATCTTAATTGTCTTTCCTTAGAAAATGCCAATAATACCTAACATTAATTCAGGATTTTTTTTAATACTTTGAAGATATTTTGATGTATATGTTCATTTTTAGTTTTTATTCTTTTCGGAGGTATACAGTGGATGGAAATGACTCGCGAAATGCATATTGCTCAGTCGCGTCAGTCATGTCTGACTCTGTGACCCTATGGACTGTAGCCCACCAGGATCTTCTGTCCATGGAAGTCTCCGGGCAAGAATACAGTGGTGGCTGCCATGCCCTTCTCCAGGGCATCTTCCCGACCTGGAGATCAAACTAGCATTTGCCTGCGTCTCCTCCAATGCAGGCAGATTCTTTATCCCCTGAGCCACCTGAGAAGCCCAATCCACATATTGAGTATGAATAATGTGCCTCAATAACACAGAAGTATAGATTATTCATTGTTTTATTATGAACGTGTAAAAACATTCCAGAAGTAAAAATTAGCTTAATAGATATGTTCACTAAACTATGAATAATCCCAGGCAAGAAACACATCTAATGCCAAGAAAAACTAGACCTTTGATTTTTGCATAGAAAAGTTAGTAGTCACTGAAAAAGTAGGTCAGTGAAATAACTGAATTACTGAAAATAATCAGAACTGACAGGTAGACTACCAGAAGTCTATAGGCTGCAGATTTTCGGTTTATATGTTTTTGTAAAGATGGCACTTCTTGAGAGGTAGATGAAAATTGATAAGATTATGTTACTTTACAGCACAAATTAGATTATTTTATAAAGCTAATAACATGGAAGAATTTTACTGGTCAATGTTAAAAAGTTAGGCAAATTTAATCGTTCTTTTTTGTATATTCACTTTACATTTTTCAAAATCATTAAATTTCCAAATTAATGTAATTATTTATAGATAGATAAAATATTTTATAAGGTTTAACCTCTAAATTATGGTAAAATTTCAAGTACTACATTACATTTTCAAGTTCATGCCATGTGAGAATAATCTAATTGATATAAAGAAAATAGATGTAAGCAAGTGTAAACATAAAATTTTATTTAAAAAATAGTTTCTATGCAGATGAATACTTCTGTATTGTTATACTTTACAAATTTAGCATATTGAAAAAGCATATCAGAAGGTTAAAATTTAGAGAAAAGTGATAAAGGATTTACGTATGCAGGCCAAGTTTTAAATTCTGTGTACCATTCTGAAATGACTTCTTACGTTAATTGATCGGTCACTACACTCTCTGGACTTCACAGTGATGGCAAATGTCTTTGCCCCCACTTGAAGACCCCATGTCGAATATGCTGTCTAAAAAAAAAAAAAAAGAAGCATCACTCTAAAGTATATTTTAAATCTATTAGTAAGGGTACTTTCCACCCTGATAATTTGCATAGAACACACTGAAGCAAAGAAGCATGCAGTGCCTTCCAGCTAAATGCTAATAAGGCCACAGGGAAAAAAAAAATTATTTCAAATATATGCTGCATAACCTTGTGTCTTCCTCCAAAACAAGCTGAAGATTCTTCTATTGCTTATACTGCAGAAATTTAGAACACTTTCAAATAAAAACTATCTTTACCACTTTTCTGAAGGAAATTATTACATGTTGCCCTTAACTGATCTATTTTTAGGAGCCTGAAGCAGCAGGGCATGTCAGAAAGGGCTGCTTCATGAATTATGCATTTGTCCTTTTTCCACTTGGCTACATTCCCTTTATTTTATGAATCCTTGAAATCCTGAGAATGGTAAGTTTTAGGTTGAAAATTTCAATATCTCCTGGCCACATGCTTCCTTATCCAGCTTCATCTTTTAGCTGGTCACTTGCTTCTGTGAGAGACCCATTCCAGATCTTTTTTTTCATGAAGAACAATAAATAGATTCTTCCCCTGAAGCAAAGTTGTAGATCATTTGAACTACTTTTGTTCACATCACCAAGTTATTAACGATCACTTATTTTTCACTTTCCTAAAGTTGTAGTTAAGGGTTCATTCAAAGTGTGTGAGCTCCTCAAGGCTTGCACAACATTATATAGCTCATATCTTATTATTGCCTTACTGCTTTGCCAGGAAACAACAAGTGATTGAAATTAAGTAAAAATGGAAAGGAAACTGGTTGCACAAATCCTAAAATCCCCATTAGTAAAATTGTGCAGCTACAAAATTATAAACCCCATGTGCACACTTCTACTATAAAACTTTGAGTAACAAAAATAATTCTGCTAATGTCTGTGACTAATCCTCCAAAAATTAGAGTCTCTTTTCTGTCCCTGAGCTGCATACTGAACATAAAAATATTGATTTGTTCCTCACCCACACAAGAGCATTGACTCAGAGGTGAATGGGAATGACTATCTTCTCTTTAGTCTTATCTATCATCTCAGATACCAAGCTTGTCACGCATGACCTTCTGTCTTGTCCTTCCTTCTCTGCCCCTAGAAAAGCTAAAGAGGAGGAAAAATAATAGTTTTACTTCCTTTCCCAAAGCATGTTCATGCTCATTGCTGTCTCTGGAGCAGGTCAGAGAAGGTGAAATTCCTTTTCCATAGACTGGGCTTTTTAACCTTAGATGTCCACAGTGTACTTCCATAATATATCAAATGTAATTTTAGCCATTTAATTATGAATCTAAACAGCAAAATTTGAATAAGTTAGTTAAAATTTATTATAATTGTTTCTAATGATACTATTATGAAGTAAATGTGGTGTTAAGATCTTTTTGTATTAATCTCAAGGCAATGGCACCCCACCCCAGTACTTTTGCCTGGAAAATCCCATGGATGGAGGAGCCTGGTAGGCTCCAGTCCATGGGATCGCTAAGAATCGGACACGACTGAGCGGCTTCACTTTCACTTTTCGCTTTCATGCATTGGAGGAGGAAATGGCAACCCACTCCAGTGTTCTTGCCTGGAGAATCCCAGGGACAGGGGAGCCTGGTGGGCTTCCGTCTATGGGGTCGCACAGAGTCGGACACGACTGAAGCGACTTAGCAGCAGTAGCAGCAGCTTTAGAGATGAGGGATTATATTTGTTGATAATTTGAGAGTATCAGAAACAATATAACATAAAAGTGCATTGCTTAAAATGAATAATTTTTTTCTTGTAGAACATTTTTTCTTATAAACAATTTTGAAAAGTCATTTAATTTGCAATAAATAATTATTACATATTCAATAAAACAACTTTCTAGAATTGAATTCCAATAAAAGTAAATTTGTACTCATTTTTTCTATTCAAAATGTTAAAATGTTTGCAATTTCTAGTGGTATTAAAAAGTAGCAATGATATGTCAAAACAAGTGTTAACTATAAACAGAAGTCAATAATGTGAAAAGACAAAAACCAAAGTGTGTAAAGAGGAAATTTATAAATTATGACTCCTATACTTCAGAAATTATTGTTGGAGAAAAAGAAGTTATTACTTGTGTACACTTATTTTTATTTTTTAATTAATTTATTTTTTTTTTTTTTTTAATTTTATTTTATTTAACTTTATAATATTGTATTGGTTTTGCCATATATCAAAATGCATCTGCCACAGGTATACATGTGTTCCCCATCCTGAACCCTCCTCCCTCCTCCCTCCCCATACCATCCCTCTGGGTCGTCCCAGTGCACCAGCCCCAAGCATCCAGTATCATGTAACAAACCTGGACTGGCGACTCGTTTAATATATGATATTATACATATTTCAATGCCATTCTCCCAAATCATCCCACCCTCTCCCTCTCCCACAGAGTCCAAAAGACTGTTCTATACATCAGTGTCTCTTCTGCTGTCTCATATACAGGGTTATTGTTACCATCTTTCTAAATTCCATATATATGCGTTAGTATACTGTATTGGTGTTTTTCTTTCTGGCTTACTTCACTTTGTGTAATAGGCTCCAATTTCATCTACCTCATTAGAACTGACTCAAATGCCTTCTTTTTAATGGCTGAGTAATACTCCATTGTGTATATGTACCACAGCTTTCTTATCCATTCATCTGCTGATGGACATCTAGGTTGCTTCCATGTCCTGGCTATTATAAACAGTGCTGCAATGAACATTGGGGTACCCGTGTCTCTTTCAATTCTGGTTTTCTCAGTATGTATGCCCAGCAGTGGGATTGCTGGATCATAAGGCAGTTCTATTCCAAGTTTTTTCAGGAATCTCCACACTGTTCTCCATAGTGGCTGTACTAGTTTGCATTCCCACCAACAGTGTAAGAGGGTTCCCTTTTATCCACACCCTCTTCAGCATTTATTGCTTGTAGACTTCTGGGTCACAGCCATTCTGACTGGCTTGAAATGGTACCTCATAGTGGTTTTGATTTGCATTTCTCTGATAATGAGTGATGTTGAGCATCTTTTCATGTGTTTGGTAGCCATCTATATGTCTTCTTTGGAGAAATGTCTATTTAGTTCTTTGGCCCATTTTTTGATTGGGTCGTTTATTTTTCTGGAATTGAGCTGTAGGAGTTGCTTGTATATTTTTGAGATTAGTTGTTTGTCTGTTGCTTCATTTGCTATTATTTTCTCCCATTCTGAAGGCCGTCTTTTCACCTTGCTTATAGTTTCCTTTGTTGTGCAGAAGCTTTTAAGTTTAATTAGGTCCCATTTGTTTATTTTTGCTTTTATTTCCAATATTCTGGGAGGTAGGTCATAGAGGATCCTGCTGTGATGTATGTCAGAGAGTGTTTTGCCTATGTTCTCCTCTAGGAGATTTATAGTTTCTGGTCTTACGTTTAGATCTTTAATCCATTTTGAGTTTATTTTTGTATATGGTGTTAGAAAGTGTTCTAGTTTCATTCTTTTACAGGTGGTTGACCAGTTTTCCCAGCACCACTTGTTAAAGAGATTGTCTTTAATCCATTGTATATTCTTGCCTCCTTTGTCAAAGATAAGGTGTCCATAGGTGTGTGGATTTATCTCTGGGCTTTCTATTTTGTTCCATTGGTCTATATTTCTGTCTTTGTGCCAGTACCACACTGTCTTGATGACTGTGGCTTTGTAGTAGAGCCTGAAGTTAGGCAGCTTGATTCCTCCAGTTCCATTCTGCTTTCTCAAGATAGCTTTGGCTATTCGAGGTTTTTTGTATTTCCATACAAATTTTGAAATTATTTGTTTTAGCTCTGTGAAGAATATCGTTGGTAGCTTGATAGGGATTGCATTGAATCTGTAAATTGCTTTGGGTAGTATACTCATTTTCACTATATTGATTCTTCCAATCCATGAACATGGTACATTTCTCCATCTATTAGTGTCCTCTTTGATTTCTTTTTTTTTTTTTTTCCGGATTTTTATTTTTTTTAATTTTATTTAACTTTACAATATTGTATTGGTTTTGCCATGTATCAAAATGAATCTGCCACAGGTATACATGTGTTCCCCATCCTGAACCCTCCTCCTTCCTCCCTCCCCATACCATCCCTCTAGGTCATCCCAGTGCACCAGCCCCAGGCATCTGGTATCAGGCATCAAACCTGGATTGGCCTATTATACAGAGTGAAGTAAGCCAGAAAGAAAAACACCAATACAGTATACTAACGCATATATATGGAGTTTAGAAAGATGGTAACAATAACCCTGTATACAAGACAGCAAAAGAGACACTGATATATAGAACAGTCTTTTGGACTCTTTGATTTCTTTACCAGTGTTTTATAGTTTTCTACATATAGGTCTTTAGTTTCTTTAGGTAGATATATTCCTAAGTATTTTATTCTTTTCATTGCAATGGTGAATGGAATTGTTTCCTTAATTTCTCTATTTTCTCATTATTAGTCAATAGGGATGCAAGGGATTTCTGTGTGTTGATTTTATATCCTGCAAATTCACTATATTCATTGATTAGTTCTAGTAATTTTCTGGTGTAGTCTTTAGGGTTTTCTACATAGAGGATCATGTCATCTGCAAACAGTGAGAGTTTTACTTCTTCTTTTCCAATTTGGATTCCTTTTATTTCTTCTTCTGCTCTGATTGCTGTGGCCAAAACTTCCAAAACTATGTTGAATAGTAATGGTGAAAGTAGGCACCCTTGTCTTGTTCCTGACTTTAGGGGAAATGCTTTCAATTTTTCACCATTGAGGATAATGTTTGCTGTGGGTTTGTCATATATAGCTTTTATTATGTTGAGGTATGTTCCTTCTATTCCTGCTTTCTGGAGACTTTTTATCATAAACGGATGTTGAATTTTGTCAAAGGCTTTCTCTGCATCTATTGAGATAATCATATGGTTTTTATTTTTCAATTTGTTAACATTGATTGATTTGCAGATATTGAAGAATCCTTGCATCCCTGGGATGAAGCCCACTTGGTTGTGGTGTATGATCTAATTTTTAGAATTTCTTCCAAGTGTTCCTCTATTCTAAACTCCAGTATGTCTCTGTGAACTTATCATATATTTCCTATACTTAAAGTGAAAACAAAGTTTCAAACTAGGATTGGCTGTTTTTCATACATTATAGATGCATGATTCATAATGAATACTTACTTGATGGCTTTAGAAACTTTCACCTACTTTTATTTGTCAGAAAACAGTGTTTGTAACCAATACAAGGTAGAACATCCCTCTTGGTACCAATATCTTATTTTTATAGTAGTCACATTTAATGTATATGATAAAATTATGATATATTTACATGTGATTCACAGCAGTTACTAACAATGTCTATTGGCTCATAACATACAATGAATATTCCATCAGCGCTTAACTTTTCTAGAAAAACAAATTGAAGCTCTCCAAATCAACATAAGTATTCACATCTATTCATAAATATCAGATCAGATCAGATCAGTCGCTCAGTCGTGTCCGACTCTTTGCAACCCCATGAACTGCAGCACACCAGGCCTCCCTGTCCATTACTAACTCCCGGAGGTCACTCAGACTCACATCCATCGAGTCAGTGATGCCATCCAGCCATCTCATCCTCTGTCGTCCCCTTCTCCTCCTGCCCCCAATCCCTCCCAGCATCAGAGTCTTCTCCAATGAGTCAACTCTTCGCATGAGGTGGCCAAAATACTGGAGTTTCAGCTTTAGCATCATTCCTTCCAAAGAAATCCCAGGGCTGATCTCCTTCAGAATGGACTGGTTGGATCTCCTTGCAGTCCAAGGGACTCTCAAGAGTCTTCTCCAACACCACAGTTCAAAAGCATTAATTCTTCGGCGCTCAGCCTTCTTCACAGTCCAGCTCTCACATCCATACATGACCACAGGAAAGACCATAGCCTTGACTAGGCGAACCTTTGTTGACAAAGTAAATGTCTCTGCTTTTGAATATGCTATCTAGGTTGGTCATAACTTTCCTTCCAAGGAGTAAGCGTCTTTTAATTTCATGGCTGCAGTCACCATCTGCAGTGATTTTGGAGCCCCCCAAAATAAAGTCTGACACTGTTTCCACTGTTTCTCCGTGTAGTGATGGGACCAGATGCCATGATCTTCGTTTTCTGAATGTTGAGCTTTAAGCCAACCTTTTCACTCTCCACTTTCACTTTCATCAAGAGGCTTTTTAGCCCCTCTTCACTTTCTGCCATAAGGGTGGTGCCATCTGCATATCTGAGGTCATTCATATTTCTCCCAGCAATCTTGATTCCAACTTGTGTTTCTTCCAGTCCAGCATTTCTCATGATGTACTCTGCATATAAGTTAAATAAATATGGTGACAATATACAGCCTTGACGTACTCCTTTTCCTATTTGGAACCAGTCTGTTGTTCCATGTCCAGTTCTAACTGTTGCTTCCTGACCTGCATACAGATTTCTCAAGAGGCAGATCAGGTGGTCTGGTATTCCCATCTCTTTCAGAATTTTCCACAGTTTATTGTGATCTACACAGTCAAAGGCTTTGGCATAGTCAATAAAGCAGAAATAGATGTTTTTCTGGAACTCTCTTGCTTTTTCCATGATCGAGCGGATGTTGGCAATTTGATCTCTGGTTCCTCTGCCTTTTCTAAAACCAGCTTGAACATCAGGAAGTTCACGGTTCACATATTGCTGAAGCCTGGCTTGGAGAATTTTGAGCATTACTTTACTAGCATGTGAGAGGAGTGCAATTGTGTGGTAGTTTGAGAATTCTTTGGCATTGCCTTTCTTTGAGATTGGGATGAAAACTGACCTTTTCCAATCTTGTGGCCACTGCTGAGTTTTCCAGATTTGCTGGCATATTGAGTGCATACTCTTCAAATTAATAAATTGAGTTTATTTTCAAATTGATTTTTAAATTATACATTATTAACTGATTCATAAAGTCCTATTTCTAAAGGAACAAATCACCTACGGTGTATTAGTTATAAGAATTCATTATGAACTTATGATACATACCTTCTTATCCATCCTACATTTTACTAAATTAAAATGAATCAGAAAAAGAAAGCAGGTGGATAGTTGTAACAACGCTTCATTTAAAAAAAGCACACTGCAGCACATTAAAAGGAATACTCATGATCAAGTGAGATTTATCCCTGAGATGAAAGAATGGCTCAACTAATGCATATCAATTAATGAGACACATCACATTAATAGAAAGAAAAAAATCATATGATCATCTCAATTGAAGTACAAAAGGCATTAGACAAAACTCAACATCTCTTCATGGTGAAAACTCTTAATAAATTAGGTGTAGAAAGATCACGAAAGCTGCTCAGTTGTGCCCAACTCTTTGTGGATCTGTATAGTGGGTAGCTGTTTCCTTCTCCAGGGGATCTTCCCAACCCAAGGATCGAACTGGGGTCTCCTGCATTGCAGGCAGATTCTTTACCAGCTGAGCCACAAGGAAAGGAACATACCTCAACATAATTAAGTCCATATATGACAAGATCACAGCTAATATCATACTCAGTGGTGAAAGATTGAAAGCTTGTCCTCTAAGATCAAAAATAAGATAAGAGTACCCACTCTTATCAATCCTAATCATTCACAGTGCTCAAAGTCCTAGGCACAGCAATCAGGCAAGGAAAAAAAATAAAGCACATCAGAAGAGGAGAGGAAGAAAAGTAAAACTGTCTCTGTTGACAACATAATATTATAGACAATCCTAATGACCCCACCAAAAAACTCTTAGATCTAATCAACCAACTCAGTAAAGTTGCAGAATATAAAACTAACATACAAAAATCAGTAGCATTTCTGTACACTAACAATGAATTATCTGCAATAGAAATAAAATAATTCCATTTAAAATAGCATCAAAAATAATAACATATTTAATACTAAATTTAACCAAGGAGGTAAAAGATCTCTACACTGAAATCTACAAAACAATGGTGGAAGAAGCTGAAGACACGCATAAATGTAAAGGTATCCTGTGTTCCTGGACTGCAAGAATTAATATTATCAAAATGTCTATCCTACCCAAATCTATCTACAGATGTAATATAATCTCTATCAAGATTTCAATGGTATTCTTTATGGAAGTAGAAACAACGATCATAAAATTTTTACGAACCAAAAGAGACCCTAAATAGCCAGGGCAATCCTGAGAAAGGAGAAGAAAGTGAAAAGCATCACACTTTCTGATTTCAAGTTACATTATAAAGCTACAGAAATCAAAACACTATGGTACTAGCATAAACACAGGAACATTAGTCACTGGGACAGAGTTGAGAGCTCCAAAATAAATACCAGCATTTACAGTCGACTATATCTGACAAATTGGAAATGGTCAAACAGGAGATGGCAAGAGTTAACATCCACATTTTAGGAATCAGCGAACTAAAATGGACTGGAGTGGGTAAATTTAACTCAGATGACCATTATATCTCCTGCTGTGTGCAAGAATCCTTTAGAAGAAATAGAGTAGCCCTCATAGTCAACAAAAGAGTCTGAAACGCAGCACTTGGAAGCAATCACAAAAACAACAGAATGATCTCTGTTCATTTCCAAGGCAAACCATTCAATATCACAGTAATCTAGGTCTATGCCCCGACCAGTAATGCCGAAGAAGCTGAAGTTGAATCGTTCTATGAAGACCCACAGGACCTTCTAGAACTAACACCCCCAAAAGATGTCCTTTTCATTATAGGGGACTGGAATGCAAAAGTAGGAAGTCAAGAGACACCTGAACAAATTTACCAAAGCAAATATGGCCTTGGAAATCAAGTTGTTTTTGAATTAACTGTGTGAATTGACACTCAGCTTCTGACTAGGTCACCTTATCTCTTCATGAATGACAGCTATGGTTGTGATTGCCCAAAGAGAAGAAAAGTGAAAAGGAATTATTCCTACAAAGCACCCCAAATCCTGGTGTAGAACAGCTTCTTCAGTAGAATGCTGAGGACCCTCCCTGGTCTGGTCTGACCTGTCTTTTAATGGGAGGCTCTGGCCGCGCTCTGTGCACATGACCCATAGTCATCCCAGGATGTCTCCTTACCCCACCCCCACCCCACTGCTCATAGGTCTTCTCTGAGATCCACTCCTGATAAGAGACAAGGAGCATCTTCTCTTCTCCCTTCCTTTTTCACTCTCCACGTTCCAAACAAATCACTCAGCCCTTCACGCTACCATTGCAGCAACTAAGTGTGCACACCACTTCCATTAATTTGTCAGCTTCTCAAAGAAAAGGATTACATATTGGTCTTTTCTGATCCTTTTAGCATCCAGCACAGTGTGTAAATATATAGCAACAGAATAGAATTGAAGAGATATCATTATCAACCTTTCATTTGGGCATGGGAAAACTTATTCCTCTTGAATCTTGGCCAAAGATCTATTTTAAAATTAGTACTTTCTATTCTTTATGTACATATAATCAAATATTATCTTCAAAGAAGAAATAGGGACTTCAGCAACAGTAATTTAATTATTGCAAATTTTTTGGCCATGAAACAACTTCTCTGCAAACTGGATTTACACTGTTGTTGCTGTTCAGTTGCTAAGTAGTGTCTGACTTCTTGAGACCCCATGAATCGCAGCACACCAGGCCTCCCTGTCCATCACCAACTCCCAGAGTTTACTCAAACTCATGTCCATCGAGTCAGTGATGCCATCCTATCATGTCATCCACTTCTCCTGCCCTCAGTCTTTCTCAGCATCAGAATCTTTTCCAATGAGTCAGCTTTCATTGGCATCAAGTGGCCAAAGTATTGGAGTTTCAGTCCTTCCAATGAATATTCAGGGTTGATTTTCTTTAGGATTGACAGGATTGATCTCCTTGCTGCCCAAGGGACTCCTTGTAGTCCAAGGGATTTACATACTACAAGGAAATTTGGTTGGCATACTTGATACCATTTTATGTAAAAACAACTTAATGGCAACACTGAAAAAAAAATCCACATGGAGGTCACGAAATCACCCTCTCTCACCCCTGTGCCAAATGCTCATGGTGTTCCTAAAATGAGAGGAAGGAAATAGTTATCCCTAATTATGTCTTGTTCAATTGTGTCATTTAAAGCATTAACCTGTTTTTAGCAAGGCTGTTTTTAGATATTCTCTGTTTGCTAAGCAAATGCTGCTCTTTTTTTGCAGTCTTTACCCTGTGGAAAATAGTTTAGATTATTTGCCAATCATTAACATTAGGAAAAATTAAAATATAAATGTTAGCCTCAATTTCCAAGGTTTGGAAAGAAAACGTCTATGAAAATAAATTATGGACCAACTCAGGAAGCGAGGTTCTTCCAGAAGAGTTCGAGTACACAGAATCATGTAAGAACGCCAGTGTCGTCACATATACATGTATTTGGAAAATATTGTTCACTCTAGCTTGCTCTCAGTTTTTTACAAAAACCAGCTGCATAGAAGATATAGTAAGAGAATGTGCTTGATCTGATTCTGGATTTCTCGACTGTGGCACGACTGGCATTTAGGGCAGGGTCATTCTTCTGTTGGTGGGAGGTGCAGGGGTGGCTGTCCTGGGCACCACACATGCTCAGAGCCTCCTTGGCTCCTGCCCACTAATGATGTCTCCCCTTCCCAGTCATCATGCTTCCAGACGTAAGCAAAATTTCCCTGGTGGACAAAAATCACCTCTGCTTGAGAACCACTGACTTAATTCAAATCTTCCCAAAGGCTTGAATCCAAAAATTTCTTATAAAAGTCATATTAACACCAAAATGAGGCAACTGGAGAAAAGTTCCTATAAATACCTTATCTCCTTTTGTACACTGCTGATGACTAACTCTTATGTACACCCCTAATTATGAAACCTGCACTCTTCTACACAGTTTCCACTAAATCCATGAAATTGACACCACAGTTACTCAAATATTTTTGTTCCTACTGCTTTTGGATCGCTGACTTACACATGAAGATGGACACAAATACTGGGTTGAACAAAAATTTTGTTTGGGCTTTTCTATAACATCTTAGTCTTTGGCCTACCCAATACTTATCTTTTTTTTTTTTTAAAGTTTGTTTTTGACACAAAGAGTAGAGGGATCAGGGGAATAAGAAGACAAGCCACAGACTGAGAGAAAATATTTGCAGAAGACACACCTGATAAAAGACTTCTATCCAAAATGTACAAAGAACTCTTAAAACTCAACATTAAAAAATGAACAACTCAATTAAAAAATGACCAAAATGAGATCTGAATAAATACTTTACCAAAACAGTACACAGAAATGATGGTACACAAGCCTAGGAAAAGTCACTCTATATGACACGTCATTAGGAAATTGCAAGTTAAAACAACGAGATAATGACACACCTATTGAAGAGTTGAGAGCTGGACCTTGGCCAACACCCAGTGCTGATGAGGATGTGAAGCAACTGGTGGGAATACAGCCACCAAGGAAGACGGTCTGACTGTTTCTTATAAGACAAAGTACATTCTTACCGCACCATCCAGCACTTAGGCTCTTTGGCATTTACTCAGGAAACGTCTCCACCAAAACCTGCTCACGGATGTTCATAGCAGTTTTATTCATAATTGTCCAACTCGAAACTAACCAAGATGTCCTTCAGTAGATGAAGACATAAACTATTGTACAACCAGATAATGGGATATAATTCCACACTAAAGACAAACAAAGGAGCTATCAAGCCATGAAAAGACACGGAGGAAACTAAAATGCATATTACACACGGAAAGAAACCAACCTAGAGCCTGCCTGCTATATGATTCCCACTGTATGATACTCTGGTGAAGGCAAAACCATAGAGATAGTAAAATAAAACATCAGTGGTGGCAAGAGAAGATGAACTGGCAGAGCATAGAGGATTTCTTAGACAGTGAATGCATTTCATGTCACACATTAAAAACGGATATATACCACCATGCGCTTGTCTAAACAACATAGAATGCACAATACCAAGAGTGAGCCCTAACCTAAACTGGATTTGGGGTGACACTGATGTGTCAGTGCAGTTCACTGACTAGAACAGATGTACCGTCTGGGAGGGGGTTGATCATTGGAACAGATGTACCTGCGTGAGGTCAGGGAATACAAGGGAACTCTGCGCTTTTCTGCTCAATATTGCTGTGAACCTAAATCTCTAAAGGATAAAGTCTATCAGAAACAAACGCAGGGTGTGTGACCGTTGAAGCTTGAAGTCTTCAGGGGTAGCGGCCACACAGCATGGACACTGGCCCTCTGCACGCAGGTGGCACCAAGCATGCTTTCCGTTTACATGGGCTTCACCAGGCGCAGGTGGCGGCTCTGAGGGCACATGTTGGGGACCAGGCATTTGGGGCCAGATGACCACGCGGCCAGAAAGGACTGGAGTGGACTGCAGTGCAAAGAAAGACGGGCAGAAAATCGCACCTGCCTCCTCCCAGGAATTCTCTGGCCTCTCTCTAATGTCTCTTAAAAACATTACTCAAACAGGGCTCCTTGTCAACCTGGAGGGGTGGGATGGAGAGGAAGATGGGAGGAGGTTCAAAAGGGAGGGGTTATACGTATACCTATGGCTGATTCATGCTGAGGTTTGACAGAAAACCACAAAATTCTGTAAAAGAAACTATCCTTCAATTTTACAAAAAATTACTTTTCCCCCTTTATTATTTTTCTTCCCGTTTCCCTCAAATGCTGAAAAAAGAAGGATTACTATAGTCCCCACAAAGCGCACAGGGGCAGACGTTTATAGTTGAGAAAATGAGGATAGGTGTAGTTGAGATCTGGAGTGCTGTTGCATTTTTAACTCGTTCTCCTAATTATAGCCCTCTTGACACTTTCTGCTTTTGAGCTCCAACAACACACGGTGGAAATGACCTCAGCACATTTTGTTAACTAGATCTCGATTTTTTTTTCCCCTCCTCGTCAGTCACTTAAGCAAAGCATTTCTGAATCCCGTCTGTCCTATGAAAGGTGAGGTCTCCTTCGTGACCTGAATGAGCCCCGTGGAGTTTGAGGGTCATTCCCTTGGGTTAGGACAGCAGATGGAATGGAGCGTTTGGCTCAGGGTTCTGGCTTGGGAACCTGGGCTGAGAGGCAGAGGGTAGCTTCAGATTCAATCCAACACAAGCCTTCCAGGGCCCTCTGCTCCTAGAGAAAGCTATGAACAACTATCATTAAAATGCGTCCGGAAGTGGTCTCAATAATAAATAACTGCTCTGTTGTTCAACAATAAATCATTGTCGCTTCTTTTCTGCAATCTAGAAATCGTGAGTTCTCATTTCATAGAGACATGAGAAGAAAGACTTCCTTATTTGGATATTTATTTCTTCTGCTTTTACTGTAGCCAAGTCAAAGCATCAGTATTAAACAGCATATGTTTATTAAATAAAAGCCCAGAGAGCACATAATGCATGCCTTCAACTGATCAGAGTTAGTTGAAAGAGATGAGGTGACTACATTTAGTAGGTGCCTGCTGTGTGCCAGGGGAGGTGCTAGGCTGTTTACAGGGTGTTATCATGTTTCTTTTTCAGTCACTTGATTTTTTTTTGTCTCTCTTGGGCATGTGAAAAATTGGAGACTTAGAAATGAGAAAAGTTTGCCCACGTTTACACAGCTGGTAAATGACAAAGTTGGGATATGAGCTCATCTTCCGTCTCTTATTACCATACTATCAACAGAAAAATGCAAGATGGTGAAATTTGAACCCAAGTCTTCTGGACTTAAGTGTATGTTTTTTTTTTTGACTGTGCCCACAGTCAGGCCAGGCCATGGGGTCACAAAGAGTCAGACTTGACTGAGCGACTAACACACAGGCCTATAAAATGCCTGAGAAGTGTCTTGTGGAATTAGCACAAAAACTGGGAATGAACACCAACGTGTCCTGAAAGAGTCATAGATCCTTTGAACAAGGCTCACCTGAGTCTAAATCTCAGGGCAGCAATTTAAGAGATGTATGGTTTGAGCAAATTATTTAATCTCTGGGAGCTCCCCAAGTGTCACTAGTGGTAAAGAATCCACCTGCCCATGCAGGAGAAGTAAGAGACACGAGTTAGATCCTCAGGTCAGGAAGATTCCCTGGAGAAGGGCATGGTAACTCACTCCAGTATTCTTGCCTGAGGAATCCCATGGACAGAGGAGCCTGGTGGGCTATAGTCGGGCTATGGGTCACAGAAAAGTCGGACACAATTGGAGCCACTTAACATGCACACACAGCTGTAGACAATGGATAATTTTCAAAATATTTTAAAATAGGTATAATATAAAAATACCTTGAAAACAGACTTTGTCTTTCTGAGTCTATTGATCCAAGTTGAAGCCCATGGGGTAAGGGATGATCTGAAAGCAGAGATGATAACAGACATAGGAAACAGACTTATGGTTACCCAAGGGGAAAATATTCATTGGAATATTCATTGGAAGGACAGATGCTGAAGCTGAAACTCCAATACTCTGGCCACCTGATGCAAATAACTGACTCATTGGAAAACACCCTGATGCTGGAAAAGATTGAAGGTGGGACAAGGGGACAACAAAGGATGAGATGGTTGGATGGCATCACCAACTCACTGGACATGAGTGTGAGCAAGCCCTGGGAGTTGGTGAAGGACAGGGAGGCCTGGTGTGCTGCAGTCCATGGGGTCGCAAGGAGTCAGACATGACTGAGCGACTGAACTGAACTGAACTAAATTGAACTGAAGGGGGAAAGGAGGGAGGGATAAATTAAGAGTCTGAGATTAACGTATACACACTACTATACATAAAAGAGAAAAGCAACAACGTCCTACTGTATAGCACAGGGAAATATACTCAATACCTTGTGGTAACCTGTAATAGAAAAAAAAGGTGACAAAGAATATAAAACTGAATCACTTTGTTGTGCACCCAAAATAACATAGCATTATCAGTCAACTGTACTTCAACAAAAATTATATTTTTAAAAAAACAGAAGGCATCTGGTTTCTCAAATGCACAATAGGAGGTGTAGGAAAGTATGACATTGCAAGACAGACCAATGTCTGGAGAGAAAATTATCCAGATTTCTTCTTCCTTCCTACCCTCTCCCATGTGAACATATTAATGACTTAACCACTCTAATGTGAGTGGAGAAAGTGCCAGCACGGCTGTGACAGCCAGGCAGCACCAGCAGGGAGACGGTAAGAGAACCAGACAGACCGTCACATGCGCGAGGGGTCCGGGAGCAGGGATGGTCCTCCTGGGCCGCCTCTCCCAGCCCAGCCTGGGTTTGCGTCACTTGTGTTCTCTTCATTCTCTTTCCAGTGCTCCTGAGCCCAGAACCCAATGCTCTTCATCTACATCTCTTTTTGCCTTTTGTTTTTTGGTTGTTGTTGTTTTTGATCCAATGTTCTCTTCTTAAGCAAACATTACCACCAGGTTTGAATGATTTTGCCCCAGGTTGGTGGTTTCTTCCTCAACAACAACAAACAAACAAGACAAAACCTAGCAAGCCGTAGAAGGTCAGGGGCCTGGGAGTAAGCTCTGATTGGTCATGAATAAAATTTTAAAATTTCTAAGAAGAGCTCTTTCCCCTCTTCCCCAATTCCCTCTTTTATATGTCTTTCAAATCAACTACACATTCTAATGAGGGTCCCATGGCGGAAGCCAGAGTTCGGAGGAAGGAGAGGAAACTTGATGCAGCCAGGGGGGTCCACAGTCACACAGCTCAGAGCCAGAACTGGGTCTCTGTGCCCCTGTCCTTCCTGTCTCCTCCGCTGTGTACGAGTTTGGAAAAAAGATTTGTGTGAATCTAGACTCATCCTTCTCCATCAGAGGGCAGAGAGACTGAAAACCACAATCACAGAAAACTAACCAATCTGATCACATGGACCACAGCCTTGTCTAATGAAACTATGAGTCATGCCATGTAGGGCCACCCAAGATGGACGGGTCATGGTGGAGATTTCTGACAAAACATGGCCCACTGGACAAGGGAATGGCAAACCACGTCAGTATTCTTGCCTTGAAAAGCCCATGAACAGTATGAAAAGGCAAAATTTAAGACAATGAAAGATGAACTCCCCAGGTTGGTAGGTGCCCAATATGCTATGAGAGATCAGTGGAGAAATAACTCCAGAAAGAATGAAGAGATGGAGCAAAACCAAAAATAACATCCAGTTGTGGATGTGATTGGTGTAGGAAATAAAGTCCGACTCTGTAAAGAGCAATATAGGAGCCTGGAATGTTAGGTCCATGAATCAAGGCAAATTGGAAGTGGTCAAAAAAAAGTGAACGTCAACATTTGATGAATCAGCAAACTAAAATCGACTGGAATGGGTGAATTTAACTCAGATGACCATTATATCTATGACTGTGGACAAGAATCCCAAAGAAGAAATGGAATAGCAATCATAGTCAACAAAAGAATCTGAAATGCAGTACTTTGTATGCAGTCTCAAAAACAACAGAATGATGTCTGTTCGTTTCCAAGGCAAACCATTCAATACCACGGTAATCCAAGACTATGCCCCAACCACTAATGCCGAAGAAACTGAAGTTGAACAGTTCAATGAAGACCTACAAGACCTTCTAGAACTAACATCCAAAAAAGATGTCATTTTCATTACAGGGGACTGGAATGAAAAAGTAGGAACTCAAGAAATATCCAAGTAACAGGCAAATTTCACCTTGGAGTACAGAATGAAGCAGGGCAAAAGCTAACAGAGTTTTGTCAAGAGAATGCACTGGTCACAGCAAGCACCCTCTTCCAAAAACACAAGAGAAGGCTCTACACATGGACATCACCAGATGGCCAATACAAAAATCAGATTAATCATATTCTTTGCAGCCAAAGATGGAGAAAGCTCTATACTGTCATCAAAAACAAGACTGGGAGCTGACTGGCTCAGATCATGAGCTCCATATTGCCAAATTCAAACTTAAATTGAAGAAAATAGAGAAAACCATTAGACCATTCAGGTATGACCAAGCCAAATCCCTTACAATTATACAGTGGAAGTGAACATTAGATGCAAGGGATTAGATCTGACAGACAGAGTGCCTGAAGAACTATGGACAGAGGTTCATGACATTGTATAGGAGGCAGATATCAAGACCATCCCCAAGAAAAAGAAATGCAAAAAGGCAAAATGATTGTCTGAGGAGGCCTTACAAATAGCTGAGTAAAGAAGAGAAGCAAAAGGCAAAGGAGAAAAGTAAAGATATACCCATTTGAATGCAGAGTTCTAAAGAATAGCAAGGAGAGGTAAGAAAACCTTCTTCACTGATCAATGCAAAGAAATAGAGGAAAACAATAGAATGGAAAAGACTAGAGATCTCTTCAAGCAAATTATAGATATGCAAAGATGGGCACAATTAAGGACAGAAATGGTATGGACCTAGCAGAAGCAGAAGATATTAAGTAGAGCTGGTGAGAATACACGAAAGAACTATACAAAAAAGATCTTCATGACCCAGATAATCATGATGGTGTGATCACTCACCTAGAGCCAGACATCCTAGAATGTGAAGTCAAATGGGCCTTAGGAAGCATCACTATGAACAAAACTAGTGGAGGTGATGGAATTCCAGTTGAGCTCTTTCAAATCCTTAAAGGTGATGCTGTGAAAGTCCTGTACTCAATATGTCAGCAAATTTGGAAAACTCAGTAGTGGCCACAGGACTGAAAAAGGTCAGTTTTCATTTCAATCCCAAAGAAAGGCAATGCCAAAGAATGCGCAAACTACCACACAATTGCACTCATCTCACACGCTAGTAAAGTAATGCTCAAAATTCTCCAAGCCAGGCTTCTGCAATATATGAACTATGAACTTCCAAATGTTTAAGGATTTAGAAAAGGCAGAGAAACTGGAGATCAAATTGCCAACATCTGTTGGATCACCGATAAAGCAAGAGAGTTCCAGAAAAACATCTACCTCTGCTTTATTGACTAGGCCAAAGCCTTTGACTATGAGGATCACAACAAACTGTGGAAAATTCTTCAATAGATGGGATTGCAAGACCACCTGACCTGCCTCTTGAGAAATCTGTATGCAGGTCAGAAAGCAACAGTTAGAACTGGACATGGAACAACAGACTGGTTCCAAATAGGAAAAGGAGTACTGGCTATATACAATATACTGGCTGTATATTGTCACCCTGCTCATTTAACTTATATACAGAGTACATCATGAGAAATGCTGGGCTGGAAGAAGCACAAGCTGGAATCAAGATTGCCGGGAGAAATATCAATAACCTCAGATACGCAGATGACACTGTCCTTATGGCAGAAAGCCAAGAAGAACTAAAGAGCCTCTTGATGAAAGTGAAAGAGGAGAGTTAAAAAGTTGGCTTAAAGCTCAACATTCAGAAAATGAAGATCATGGCATCTGGTCCCGTCACTACATGGGAAATAGATGGGAAAACAATGGAAAAAGTGACAGACTTTATTTTTGAGAGCTCCAAAATCATGGCAGATGATGACTGCAGCCATGAAATTAAAAGACATTTGCTCCTTGGAAGGAAAGTTATGACCAACCTAGATAGCATATTAAACATCAGAGACATTACACTGCCAAAGGTCTGTCTAGTAAAAGCTAATAGCACCCCACTCCAGTACTCTTGCCTGGAAAATCCCATGGATGGAGAAGCCTGGTAGGCTGCAGTCAATGGGGTCGCTAGGAGTCAGACATGACTGAGCGACTTCACTATCTCTTTTCACTTTCATGCATTGGAGAAGGAAATGGCAACCCACTCCAGTGTTCTTGCCTGGAGAATCCCAGGGACGGGGAGGCCTGGTGGGCTGCCATCTATGGGGTCGCACAGAGTCGGACACGACTGAAGTGACTTAGCATAGCATAGCATAGCATGGCTTTTCCAGTAGTTGTGTATGGATGTGAGAGTTGGACTATAAAGAAAGCTGAGCGCCGAAGAATTGATGCTTTTGTACTGTGGTGTTGGAGAAGACTCTAGTGAGCCCCTTGGACTGCATGGAGATCCAACCAGTCCATCCTAAAAGAAATCAGTCCTGAATATTCATTGGAAGGACTGATGCTGAAGCTGAAACTCCAATACTTTGGCCACCTGATGCAAAGAGCTGACTCATTGTAAAAGATCCTGAGGCTGGGAAAGATTAAAGGTGGGAGGAGAAGGGGACGACAGAGGATGAGACGGTTGGATGGCATTACCAACTCAATGGACTTGAGTTTGAGTGAGCTCTGGGAGTTGGTGATGGACAGGGAGGCCTGGCGTGCTGCAGTCCATGGGATTGCAAAGCATAGGACACGATTAAGTCACTGAGCTGAGCTGACCTGATACATCCTAATAGAGAATTTTATTTAGATAGCTATTGAGTGACCAATATACCAATCAATGTCTGGATCAGTATTTGATGTTGATTTGAAATAACTAGCCTGGCTAGATCATTTATTATTTAATTACCCCCAAACACACTGTTCATTTCCTTGCTCTTCCTCTCATCAGCATGTAGTCTGCTCTGTGCTCTTTGCCTTAAGGGAGGTATGAGGCGGAGAAGGCAAAAGTCAGCAGCCACAGTTTCATTCATTTAAATAATATTAATTCACTCTTTCAATATGTGAAACTCCTGAGAGAATTCCAAACTGGAAATCCCCTTATGGAGCGCCACTATGATTTATGGGGTTGTTGCACATAAGTCCTTTTTACTTTCTATGAACATCTAACTGTGGAGATATCTCTGCCCATAAACTGTGAGCTCTCTGAAGACAGGAACCTTGCTCCCTCTTCTGTGTCTCTGCTGCTTCCAACAACGCCTGATCTATAGTAAGCATTCAATTCATGTTTGTTGAACTGGATAAAATGATCAATCTGGCAACACTTCAGGAATCTTTCATCAGGAATCTAATTTTAGAGCATCCAGATGTTTCCAGGCAAGCAAATTAATGTGCCCATAATTCTTTAGGGACCATCCATGTACATTTCAGCTGATGAGTCTAAGGACTTATCAGATGTTGCTTCACAGATGGGAACACGTAGAGCTGGTCTTGAGGCAAGATGCTTTCATTATGTGGGTGTGCCTTCAGGTTCGTGTGCAGTTACACTATAGCCATCATGATGGCAAGAATCCCTTGCTTTTATATGGCATTGCATAGTGTACAAAGGATTTTCTGACCCCTAACAGCGCTAATACGGAAGCAGGGTAGGCATTATTATAGCCATTTTATAGATAACTGAGGTTCAAAGCGATTGAGCATGCGGTCTAATACGTCAAGATTATCAAATTGCAGATCCATGGCTGAACTGCCTTGTTCATCTTGGATCCATGCTGACTCTTGACACTCAAGTCAACTACGTTTTTTGGTGATACTAGGAATTTCCAATGCAACTGACTTTTTCCAATATTAAATCTAGATGAAGGATGAGCCTACAGAAAAACAGATACATAGGTAAAGAGGTCTGGTACATGCATTGCTTTGAAGTTCTCCAAATAAATCAGTTAAACTTCAGTCAACTTCTAGTAGATAAATGAGTCATATACTGTAATTGCTACTGAACATCTGAAGGCAAGGTAATGGTTACCTAGCTAATGTTTTCAAATCTAAATACAGGATTTTCACAGTTTAATTGGGAGGAAGAAAGCAAAATCTTCTGGGGGCTGCTTGATCTTGCTTTTTGGTCTTTTCTCTCTAACTCTACTTGATAAACTGAAAACAACTAATTTGCCAATAAGTCTGTTCTGTGCCCGTGTCTTATTTCTTGTTTTAGTTGTCAAGTACCGTAATGGCAGCATTAACATCTCATTCATTCTAACCAGCATAGTCAATACACATGAACTGAATGCCAATTGAGTGCCACAATCCTCAGATTCTCTGACCAAGGTATTCATACACGCTTGCTAAGTTGCTTCAGTCATGTCTGAGTCTCTGTAACTCCATGGACTGCAGCCCGCCAGGCTCCTCTGTCCATGGGATTCTCCAGGCAAGAACACTGGAGTGGGTTGCCATGCCCTCCTCCAGGGGGTCTTCCCAGCCCAGGGATTGAACCTGCATCTCTCATGTCTCCTGCATTGGCAGGCAGGCTCTTTATGACTAGCGCCACCTGGGAAGCCCAGATCAAGGTGAGTAGGATATAACTTAGTCTCAGCTTTTGAGCAGAGCTTACAGTCCACTGGGAGAAAGAGGCCACACTAATATCAGCATTTTTGCAGGTCACAGAAACACGTTATATCATACCTATACCTCAAAGAAAGAGTGAGACAGCAGTTAAGCTTGGGGAATCCCTGTAAACATCAGAGAGAATCCGTTTGACTCCCAGGCTCCAATTTCATGGGCTCTCCCCAAGCACCTGACAGGAGGTCAGTGGACAATATATGTATGATGGTCAAATAATGACATACCCTGGTCCAACTTAGTTATCAAACCTCCCTCTCCTAGAGGTGTTAACCTTGTAGCCCCTCTGCATTTGTGGAATTAAGCTTATTTCTCTCTTCTAGAACCTTCTAACAGGTAAGATGATGATACTCTAGCAAGACATCCTTTCGGCTGCCTGTAGCAATCACCTCCACACCTATGAGCAGGTGGTGAGTCCATCTCACGAGTTCTTCACTCTGCACGAATTTTGTGCCCTTTTCTGGGCATCTAGCTCCTCCTACACAAGAGAGGCCTGTTTCTTGGTCAACTTAGTCATTTTCTCCATTGTCCAAAAGATTAAAAGTGTACTAAATAGAGGTTCATCCCATCTACCCTTTTCTTAGGCAGATGAATCCACATGAAACAACAAAATATCGATCATTACTTAAAATACTCTGTAATCTTTCAGAGTTGATCCTCAGTTAAATACGGCTTTTCTAGATCACGGTCAGTAAACTGAATGAACCATTCTGTTATATTTTTCCTCCTTTACTGATAGTGCCTGAAATTTGCTTTAAAGCAAAACATTTCAATAGTATTTTTTAAAAAGACAGTAGGAGAACAGAAAGAATTCCAATATTTAAGTTTCATGTTCCCCAAAATGGAGTCAAAGACTTGAAAACATGTATTTGTGGTTCCAGGAAATTCAGATAAAAGTACTAGTGTGTGAAGGCTTCAATAAATTCCCAGTGGAGCTATGATCTTCTGGAAGAAATGTGAAATACTTTTTGCCCTTGGGGTGCATTTCTTTTGCACAATTCCTATTTTAAGAATTTCTTAGTGACACTAACTTCAGTGCTACAACATTAGTTTCCTAGTATAAACAAGGCTGAAGACCAAGCTCATGTACAAACAGTGGACTGGATACTGAAATGCTAGAATTAAATGAATCCTCCGTTCATCATCTGTCTTCATCCTTCCTAACCCCTTTCATCTCATCCCCAAACCAAACTTCACAGCCTGAGAAGCAGAGATCAAAAGACTGAAATTCTAGTGATATTTTGGAAGCAAAAAACACATAGAGTCCAAATGGATGGAAACCTTTATCAGATTCCTGCAAACATCACCACATGTAACAATTGCATTAATCTCTGTCATTGGCTTTGCTGTTCTTTTACTTTCACAGCTTCTGCCAAAAATAATCTTTCCAAAATGGGAGGAAATATTGTAAAATAATTAACATAGTACTTATATGGAATAAGCTTCAGAAGAACACTTTTCTTCAAAAAGTTTATACAAAAATCTAAAATATTAACTTGTTGAATATTGAATAGGCCAATGAGTTGAACAGCAAATAAAATAACCCTACTTTCAATTTTTATTTATGTCAAGTGAAAGCTGAAATGATATGCTTCCAATCAAAATGCAAGCAAGAAATGTTTTTTATTGTCTTCCTCTTTATGTGAATAAACATTCAACTAGTATCATTATTCTATGATTAGTAAATTCAGATACAATTCATCTGTGTTTTCATCATTTAAATAAGGGTGCCCAATGATCACATATTAACCTACAATAAATTCTCCAGAATAAATATGAGTTAAACTTAATGATTTAACTTCTCAGGCATTAGAAGGAACATGTACCATAGGAGAAAAGAATGAAAAATGGCACATTAAAAAGACAAAGACTTTTCCTCCAGATCTGCAACTTTTTAGCTTTGGGTACTAAAAGAATTACTAAATATCCACTTAAAAACAAAGCAAAACAAAACATGAATATAGTTCTAATTCCCTAAAAATGTAATTGAGTTTTCATAGCTAGTGGGATATTGTACGTAAAGGAGTTGTTTTACATACTTCACAGATAATAAAAGAAAGACCTAAATCTGCTTATAACATTTGAGACAGATAGAATAGAAATGGAACTTATTATCCATAGAAATAACAGTTAAGACTTCAGTTCAGTTCAGTCACTGAGTCCTGTCTGACTCTTTGCGACCCCATGAATCACAGCACGCCAGGCCTCCCTGTCCATCACCAACTCCCGAAGTTCACTCAAACTCATGTCCATCGAGTCAGTGATGCCATCCAGCCATCTCATCCTCTGTCGTCCCCTTCTCCTCCTGCCCCCAATCCCTTCCAGCATCAGAGTCTTTTCCAATGAGTCAACTCTTCGCATGAGGTGGCCAAAATACTGGAGTTTCAGCTTCAGCATCATTCCTTCCAAAGAAATCCCAGGGCTGATCTCCTTCAGAATGGACTGGTTGGATCTCCTTGCAGTCCAAGGGACTCTCAAGAGTCTTCTCCAACACCACAGTTCAAAAGCATCAATTCTTCGGCACTCAGCCTTCTTCACAGTCCAGCTCTCACATCCATACATGACCACAGGAAAGACCATAGCCTTAACTAGATGGACCTTTGTTGGCAAAATAATGTCTCTCTTTTTAATATGCTGTCTAGGTTGGTCATAACTTTCCTTCCAAGGAGCAAGCGTCTTTTAATTTCGTGGCTGCAATCACCATCTGCAGTGATTTTGGAATCCAAAAAAATAAAGTCGGACATTGTTTCCACTGTTTCCCCATCTATTTCCCATGAAGTGATGGGACCAAATGCCATGACCTTAGTTTTCTGAATGTTGAGGTTTAAGCCCACTTTTTCACTCTCCTCTTTCACTTTCATCAAGAGGCTTTTTAGTTTATCTTCACTTTCTGCCATAAGGGTGGTGTCATCTGCATATCTGAGGTTATTGATATTTCTCCCAGCAATCTTGATTCCAGCTTGTGCTTTTTCCAGCCCAGCGTTTCTCATGATGTACTCTGTATATAAGTTAAATAAACAGGGTGACAATATACAGCCTTGACGTACTCCTTTTCCTATTTGGAACCAGTCTGTTGTTCCATGTCCAGTTCTAACTGTTGCTTCCTGACCTGCATATAGGTTTCTCAAGAGGCGGGTCAGGTGGTCTGATATTCCCATCTCTTTCAGAATTTTCCACAGTTGATTGTGATCCACACAGTCAAAGGCTTTGGCATAGTCAATAAAGCAGAAATAGATGTTTTTATAGAACTCTCTTCCTTTTTCCATGAAATCAGATTAATTATATTATTTGCTGCCAAAGATGGAGAAGCTCTATACAGTCAGCAAAAACAAGACCAGGAGCTGACTGTGGCTCAGCTCATGAACTACTTATTGCCAAATTAAGACTTAAATTGAAGAAAATGGCATCACTGACTCGATGAATGTGAGTCTGAGTGACCTCTGAGAGCTGGTGATGGATAGGGAGGCCTGGCGTGCTGCAGTTCATGGGGTCGCAAAGAGTCGGACACGACTGAGCGACTGATCTGATCTGATCTGATCTGAGGGAAAACCAATGTATGACCTAAATCAAATCCCTTATGATTATACAGTGGAAGTGAGAAATTGATTTAAGGGCCTAGATCTGATAGAGTGTCTGATGAACTATGGAATGAGGTTCGTGACATTGTACAGGAGACAAGGATCAAGACCATCCCCATGGAAAAGAAATGCAAAAAAGCAAAATGGCTGTCTGGGGAGGCCTTACAAATAGCTGTGAAAAGAGGAGAAGTGAAAAGCAAAGGAGAAAAGGAAAGATATAAGCATCTGGATGCAGAGTTCCAAAGAATAGCAAGAAGAGATAAGAAAGCCTTCTTCAGTGATCAATGCAAAGAAATAGAGGAAAACAATACAATGGGAAAGACTAGAGATCTCTTCAAGAAAATTAGAGATACCAAGGGAACATTTCATGCAAAGATGGGCTCGATAAAGGACAGAAATGGTATGGACCTAACAGAAGCAGAAGATATTAAGAAGAGGTGGCAAGAATACACAGAAAATGTGTATTCTTGTACAAAATGTACAAAAAAGATCTTCACTACCCAGATAATCATGATGGTGTGATCACTGACCTAGAGCCAGACATCCTGGAATGTGAAGTCAAGTGGGCCTTAGAAAATATCACTACGGACAAAGCTCATGGAGGTGATGGGATTCCAGTTGAGCTATTCCAAATCCTGAAAGATGATGCTGTGAAAGTGCTGCACTCAATATGCCAGCAAATTTGGAAAACTCCACAGTGGCCGCAGGACTGGATAAGGTCAGTTTTCATTCCAATCCCAAAGAAAGGCAATGCCAAAGAATGCTCAAACTACTGCACAATTGCACTCATGTCACATGCTAGTAAAGTAATGCTCAAAATTCTCCAAGCCAGGCTTCAGCAATACGTTAACTGTGAACTTCTAGATGTTCAAGTTAAGACTTACTGAACCCTTACTGTGTGCCAAGTATCACCACTGTGTGTACTAAGTCACTTCGGTGGTGTCTGACTCTTTGAGACCCTATGGACTGTAGCCTGCCAGGCTCTTCTGCCAATGGGATTCTTCAGCCACAAATACTGGACTGGGTTGCCATGCCTTCCTCCAAAGGATCTTCCTGACCCAGGGATCGAACCTGTGTCTCCTGTGGCTCCTGAATTGCAGGCAGGTTCTTTATGCTGAACCACCAGGGAACAGATGTTTACTCCCCAGGATAACCCTTGTTATCATCAGATGATAATAGTGTGATGTTAACAGTTAACATGTTAATGATGTTAATAGTCCTCGGTTCTTCCTACTCTCCTCCGTTTGCAGAGAGTCTACATTCAAGTATGGCCATCAGATTTTCAGTCATTCACTTGTTAACACCAAGGTCTTCCTACAAAATAATCTCTAGCTGAATGAGGCTAAAGTTCAGGTAACAAAACGCTAAGTTTCATTTGTGGGGTTTATTCCTACTTCTAGATATGTATCTCTCTCTCTCCCTCCCTCCAGTAGATAGCGGAGGACAGAGGAGCCTAGTGTGCTGCAGTCCATGGGGACACAAAGAGTCAGACATCATTTAACGACTGAACAACAACTCCCTCGCCTCCCTCCATAGATGATAGATAGATCAATAGATAATTGATGGATGGATAGATAGATGGATAGATGGAGGGACACATAGAGAAATAAGTAGATGATATATACACACATACACAGATGATAGAAAAACATCAGTTTATCTCCAGAGGATGCCCATGAACAACTGAGCTGACCATCGCTGAAAAAGCAATGGCTCTCTATACACAGCCCATTAGTTAAGTGACTTGTAATTTCTTTCAAGAGAAAACTTAAGTCATAGCCATTATGGACTACTGTGATATCCAAGAATGTTTCTTCTTTAGATTTTTCCTGAATTATTTTTTAACAAGAAAAATAGTTTAATATTACTTCATCAAGAATACAATGTAATTGGATAGCTTACACCATCAGATATATTTTCCTTGTTGAAAATATACAAATTCTTTAAAAACGAGATATTCTTTTGACTTTGGTTAATGCATTACTATATTTGGCATCACAAGTTTCGATTAAAAATGTTTCTCTGTATTTATTTTAAGGTATCTAATTTTGTATTAAATAGCAGTCAGCTATTCAGAAATTTTAAAACAACTATGTCATGCTCTTTAATACAGATACTTTCAGTAGTGAAAGGACAACTGATGTAACCACTAAATTCTTTTAAAACATTACCTTATTTTGAAGAAATAAAGATTTCAATTTTTACTCAGATGCCCTGGTTCTAAGGAGACCAGACTTAAAGAGAACATTTAAGTCTGGATAAATATATGTCATCATATTATTCACAGAGTGTTAAATCTCTACATTGTCTAATTTAAAAATATGTTTAGTATTTACAATATGCAATCATATCAATGTATTAAAAAGCAGAGGCATCACTTTGCCGACAAAGGTCTGTCTAGTCAAAGCTATGGTTTTTCCAGTAGTCATGTATAGATGTGAGAGTTGGGCCATAAAGAAGGCTGAGCGCCAAAGAACTGCTGCTTTTGAATTGTGGTGTTGGAAAAGACTCTTGAAAGCTCCTTGGACAGAAGGAGATCAAACCAGTCCATCCTAAAGGAAATCAACTCTGACTATTCATTGAAAGGACTGATGCTGAAGCTGAAGCTCCAATACTTTGGCCACCTGATGCGAAGAGCCAACTCACTGAAAAGACCCTGATGCTGGGAAAGACTGAAGGCAAAAAGAAGGGAGCAGCAGAGGGTGCCGTGATTAGATGGCAGCCCTGACTCAATGGACATGAATTTGAGCAAGCTCCATGAGATATTAAAGGAGAGAGGAGCCTGGTGTGCTGCAGTCCATGGGGTCGCAAAGAGTCAGACGTGCCTTAGTGACTGAACAACAACAAAAAAATTATATTATCAACATTATAGCAATATCAACTTGCTGGAAATATTACATACAACATTCAATCAGCTAATAATCTATGTGTATTCAGTGGGTCCAATATTGTGCTAAGTGCCAAGAAGGATATACAAAATATTAAAAAGCCCCTGCCCTTCTGAGCTTTTAATAAGAGGAAACATAATAAGCTATACTAAGGTATATGCTGCTGCTGCTGCTGCTAAGTCGCTTCAGTTGTGTCCGACTCTGTGCGACCCCATAGACGGCAGCCCACCAGGCTCCCCTGTCCCTGGGATTCTCCAGGCAAGTACACTGGAGTGGGTTGCCATTTCCTTCTCCAATGCATGAAAGTGAAAAGTGAAAGTGTATATACAGTTCAGTGTTAGCCCTAAAGGAGTTGCCTGAAAATAGACTATGGAGACAAGACTCTGAGCCAGAATAACTTGTCAGAGACACGTAAAATTTATGTTATCTAATTCTACAGAGTCTGTAACCAAAATATACTATAAATTCTACTATTCACTAATCTGAATTCATTCATTCCATAAACATTTTTTAAAATCTATTATAAGCCAGGGGGCTTCCCAGGTGGTGCAGTGGTAAAGAATCCACCTGCCAATGCGGGTTCATTGCACCTGCCAATGCACTGCAGGAGACGTGGGTTTGATCCCCAGGTTGAGAAGATCCCCTGGAGGAGGAAATGGCAACCCACTCGAATATTCTTGCCTGGAGAATCCCATGGACAAAGGAACCTGGTGGGCTGCAGTCCATGGGGTCACGAAAGAGTCAGACACAACTGATGTATGCCTTGCACATTACATGCCAGGCTTTGTGTGAGGCACTGTGAAGAAAACAAAGATAATTAAACTAACAAGCTCTTTGGGAAGGGGAAAAAAATAGAGCAGTAAGTGTCACACAAGTCAGAATGTATCAACTGCAGTGAAAGCCTTAAAGAATTCAGGGAAGGGAGAAATCCACTTCTAACTGCAGTAAAAGAAAGTTCCAAAGGCATTTGGCTGAAAACTACAAGTGAGGAAAAGGATGGTCTCAGGCATGGATACACCAAGAAGGAAGAATAAGAGCAAATATATGAGGGAAAGAAGCAAACTTACGTGGGGGGAGTAAAATGTGAGAATGAGGACACCTTTTCATCAGGTAACCAAGGAGCTCTGAATTATGTCTTTCATGACCCGACTCCTGATTTCTACAAGGTCACCACAAGACATGTAGGCATGGAGGCAGTGGCCAACCAAAGAATCACCTTTATTTCCATGAGGCTGTGACTGCAAACATGAAGGTAACGCCTTAGTGAACAAAGCTGACCTAGGCAGAGAAATCCTTTCCCTAGACTGGCATCAGCTTCCAACTCAGGACCAAAGTCGGCAGCACTGCGTGCTCTCAGCCTTTCCCCAAGAAGACCGTGCGCGGGTTTCAGGTCTTCCAATGACAGAGAGAAAAGACCAGACAGAGGATACAGAGAGAAAAGGATTAGGAGACAGTGAAACCAGCAGCAGGAAAGCAGGAACCGGTGGCTCATGGCCACGTGTCTTGGTCTTCTGAGACCAGGGCCTCCTAAAGAGATAGCACACAGCCTGGCCCTTCTGGTTGATCCAGACATGTAAGAGTGCAGAGACTAGAAGAGTGGGGAGGGATGGATTGGGAGGTTGGCACCAATGTGTACACACTGCTCTCTATAAAGTAGAAAAGCTGATAAGGACCCAACCTAGACAGCATATTGAAAAGCAGAGACAGTACTTTGCCAACAAAGGTCCGTCTAGTCAAGGCTATGGTTTTTCCTGTGGTCATGTATGGATGTGAGAGCTGGACTGTGAAGAAGGCTGAGCACCGAAGAATTGATGCTTTTGAACTGTCGTGTTGGAGAAGACTCTTGAGAGTCCCTTGGACTGCAAGGAGATCCAACCAGTCCATTCTGAAGGAGATGAGCCCTGGGATTTCTTTGGAAAGAATGATGCTAAAGCTGAAACTCCAGTACTTTGGCCACCTCATGCAAAGAGTTGACTCATTGGAAAAGACTCTGATGCTGGGAGGGATTGGGGGCACGAGGAGAAGGGGATGACAGAGGATGAGATGGCTGGATGGTCTCACTGACTGGATGGACATGAGTCTGGGTGAACTACGGGAGTTGGTGATGGACAGGGAGACCTGGTGTGCTGTGATTCATGGGGTCGCAAAGAGTCAGACACGACTGAGCGACTGAACTGAACTGAACTGAGCGGAACTGAAGGCGCAGCACAGGGAACTCCACTCAGTGCTCTAACGACAAACACAGCACTGTGAGTCAGTGTGCTGTTGTTCAGTTGCCCACTCATGTCTGACTCTGCAGTGATTTTCCAAAATCTTTATTTTGCCCCCCAAAATAAAGTGACGCTGTTTCCACTGTTTCCCCATCTTCCTCCCGAGGTAACCATAAACTTTTATGCTTTTTTTTTTTTTTTTTTACATCTGTGATGCTATTTCTGTTTTGTACCACGTTTTTAGATTCCACATATAAGCAATATCATCTGATAACTGTCTTTCTCTGTCTGGGACGTACATACAATGGAATATTACTCAACCACAAGAAAGAATGGGATGATGCCATTTACACCACATGGGTGGACCTAGAGATTGCCACACTGAATGAAGTAAGTCAGACATGAGTTTCTTATCTGTATATGATTTAACTAATCCATAAACTCTCATGCTTTTCCTTTGCTGATCCAATATATCCCACCAATTTTCCAGCTTTCATGGAACTGGGTAGAGGTTATCTTGTAGTTGAAGAGAAATGAAGAGCTCAACCTGACTCCAGCTAGAAAAAACTAAAGAAACTGGCAGGGATGGGCCAAGTTTTTGCCCAGGGGGAGAGTAGAGAGCAAAGGCTGCTGCTGGTGGAGGCTTGGCCTGAGGGTCTGGGCTCAGGGGATGCCAAGGACAGAATGAGGGCTTTTCCAGGAGAGCTGGCCTGGTGCCATCTTCCTTCCTGCCTTTTGACCAGCCCAGGGGTGGGTAACAAGGTTCCAGAGAAGAAAGGCAGTTTGAATGTATCGCTAAAATATAATCAAGAGTTAACAGAAAAACACATCTTATATGTCACGAGAAGCACCTTTGATCCTTCTGAGTGAAGGCAAGATCTTTTTAAAAGGCATAAAAATACCCAGGGGAGAAAGGACCAGCTTTAAATGCCTGCCAGGCATGGAGGGAGTGCAGTCATTCTCTGACAGCACTGGCCCTGCAGGAATTCCCCTGCCAGCCCTCCCCTTCTCCCTCCCACATCTTATATTGACCCCAGTGCAAGGCAGAACCCATGGTTAGCCAGATAAGGAAGAAGAGGTAGATGGTACATCCATACCCCTATCCCTTGCTTCCTGCCTACAGACATCTCTGAAAGAGAAATTTCAACTTTAAATAAAGCTTCGAAATGCTAATGATTAAATGGAACAAAGGTCCGTCTACTCAAAGATATGGTTTTCCCAGTAGTCATATACAGATATGAGAGTTGGACTATAAAGAACGCTGAGCACCGAAGAATTGATGCTTTTGAACTGTGGTGCTGGAGAAGACTCTTGTGAGTCCCTTGGACTGCAAGGAGATCAAACCAGTCCATTCTGAAGGAGATCAGTCCTGAGTATTCTTTAGAAGCTTTAGAAGATTTGATATACTTTGGCCACCTGATGCAAAGAGCTGACTCGTTGGAAAAGACCCTGATGCTAGGAAAGACTGAAGGTGGGAGAAGGGGACGACAGAGGATGAGATGGCTGGATGGCATCGCCGACTTGGTGGACATGAGCTTGAGTGAACTCCAGGAGCTGGTGATGGACAGGGAGGCCTGGCGTGCTGCAGTCCATGGGCAAGCAAAGAGTCAGACGCGACTGAGCGACTGAACTGAAATGGCACTGGACACAGTTAATGATGTGCTTCTAAACTGACCATAAACGAGACCAGAAAAGTTATAACCTTGAGTCAGTTTTCATTTAGGGGCAGAGGACACGTATTCAGTGGGAAGTGGAGGGTGGGTGACATTGATTCCTTTTCATACCCCACAAGTCCCGCTTGGTACAATCTTCAGGTTACACCTTCATCTCAGGTGTAACATCAAAGCTTCTGAATCCCCACTGTCCTCCAGCCCTTTCTAATCTAGATTGAGACATCTTACTCTACTCACCCTTGGGTTGTGGATGGTTCACCTTGCTGAGTCAGCTGCTGAAGCCATTCACTGCCTTCTCTCTAAGCCTGGGACATGCACACCCATCTCTCAAGGAGGGTCACAGCAGGCCTTCCTACTCAGCCAACAAATCCAAGAAGGAGAGGGGAAAGCCTTCTCAGTGGAAGACCCCTTGACGTGGAGGATGGTGTCAATTCGTGAGGCGGGGCAGGACTTCTATTCCTGCCTAAGTGTATGGCCCCCTCCGCAGCTCTCTGCAAAGCGCATCCTTCTCCTGCGTATTTCAGCTCCCATTCACACCCCTCACTGGGCAGCAGAGATGTTGGATCTTCCTCACCCATCACTGGACTGGGCAAGGTGAGCCGAATCTCTGTGTCTCTCTGTTACTGTCTGTCTCTCCCTCTCTCACACAGGTAGAACATTCTATGAAGATGCTTCTGTGTGCGTGCATGCTAAATCACTTCAGTCGTGTTTGACTCGTTGTGACCCCCATGGATTGTAGCCCATCAGGCTCCTCTGTCCCTGGAATTCTCCAGGCAAGAATACTGGAGTGGGTTGCCATGCCCTCTTCCAGGGGATTTTCACAACCCAGGGATCGAACCTGCATCTCTTACGTGTCCTGCGTTGGCAGGTGGGTTCTTTACCACTAGCGCCACCTGAGAAGCCCAAGGATGCTTCTATCCAGATCATAACATTTTCTGTGGAAAAGATGCATGAACCAGGAATACAAAGATGAACACTTTACTCAGTATGTACCATGAACTGGGGTAGATAAGAAAAGAAGTTTCAGATCAAGCAAGTATTGATGGACTTTTCCTCCAGGAAAGGCAATGTAACAGGAGACAGATCAGGTAAGGGGCTGGCAAAGAAACCAGCTGAGGTTCAACCAGCAGGACCTGGGTGGCTGTTGGACATAGGAAAACAGATTGCCAGAGGACCTCATTTCTCCCTGAAGTAGCTGGGAAAAGGAAGGCTCAGGTCATTAGCAGAAGCAGGAAACCAGGAGGACGAGCAGATCTGAGTTCTGCCTGGAAGCGTGGGGGAGGGGCGGCCACAGGGCCGCCAGCAGGTGTTGGAAAGCAGGCTGTGATTGGAGCCCGAGGTCAAGGTCAGCACCCTGCACTTGGCAGCCTCACTAGAGGAGGTCTTCAGGTGCTGCGGGAGCCGATGCCATCCCTGAGGGGGCAGAGCGCTGGAAGATACCACCTAGGTCAGCCCCTACAGTAAGGGGCTTCCCAGGGGGCACCAGTGGCGAAGAACCCACCTCCCAGTGCAGGAGACACACGAGATGTGGGTTCAATACCTGGGTCAGGAAGATCTCCTTGGGGAGGAAATGGCAACTCGCTCCCATATTCTTTTCTGGGAAATCCCATGGGCAGAGGAGCCTGATGGGTATGGTCTACAGGGTGACAAAGAGTCAGACACGACTGAAGAGACTGAGCACCCACACAGAGTAAAGGAAAGAGGAGGAATCAGAAGGGAAAACCTGGAACACAAAGATGGTGTGAGTGCCGTTTGTTATGAAAGATATGCTAGAATATCCTTCAGGGGCCTTTCCCTCAGACTCAGACTGCATTCTGGAAACTGATTTTTTAACAGACGTGTTAAACACAAGATACACACCGATGGAATGCCCCGTCTTGCTTAAACAATAATATGTGTCAGATAAATGCAATGCACATCTTTATGACAAATAATATGGTTTTGCAAATAGCTTTGCTAAGTCAGTGTCTCATTTCTTCTCATTTTTTCCTAGGGATATAAAGTCAGCTCATTTCATCATCCACATTGCTGTAAAGTATGGGAAAGTAGGAAAAAATGAAGAAACCTCGTTTGTGATTTATAGCCTGTGGTAGGGGCAGTGAAATGATAGTTGTACGGTATCTCCAATTTGTCCTCATATCTGACAGAGGGATGGTCAGGAAGTAAAGGGACTCAGAGGATCAGAGGATTTTATTAGACATGTTCAGTAACTTCTCCCTTTCCCTGTTCATATTTATGTGAAATACATAAAACCATATGAATGGAGAACAGGATATGATGTTGCATTTAGAATAGTTTTCATCACTACACCTCCAATCACTGAGTAAGATAATAAAATAAATCACAGAAATTGAAAGAGAATATAAATAAAGACTAGCAAGATTGGTGAAAACATTTCATTGAGAACTACAGAGATCAGTGTGAGGGCTTCTAAATGGATTTCTTTTTTTCTTTTAAAGTTAGAAATTACTAGAAATCCTCAAAAATAAGGCTCTCTAGATTTGGTGGTTGAAGTCGGATTACAATGGGATTAAGCAGTGTGAGGGGATAGAGGAAGTGAAGCTAGGTGTGGCATAGTCTTTTATAAGGTATAATATCCAATGAAGAGAAAATAAAGGGATTTTAACTTAATGAGCTGACAGGGTTGGGAGAAGGTTTTTCTCTTTTTGTAGCATAGCAGAGATTTTTTAAAATGTTTGTTGAACAAATGCCTGGCTGACTAGCTAGAGCAAGTGACCATGTAATACAGTAACGTCCACGGAGAATTACATGTGCTCGCCTGTTTCTCCCGGCCTCCCTCAAGGGTAGGTTCGGCTCACGTGACTAGTTTCAGCCAATGAACTGCGGGTACTAGGGAGGTGTGTCAATTCAGGTGCGGATTCTCCGGGATCTCTTTTCCAGGGTCAGTATCATGTTGCTTTGGTGATGCCACAAGGTGGAGACTCCCTGAACCCCCAGGCTGCCAGATGTATTAGTTATCAATTGCTACATAACAAATGACCCATACGCAAACGTTTATTATCTCGCAGTTTTTGTGGGTTAGGAACCCAGGCACAGCCTAGCTGTCTGCCTCTTACTCAGGCTCTAACGCGCTATTGCTGTTAGACTGCTCTCTGGGGTTGCCGTCTCCGCGGAAGGCTCAGCTATGCTGAGCAGGGTCTGTTTCTCACGTTTGTTGGGATGCCTTGGTCCCTTGCTGTGTGTGTCTCTCCTTAGGGTCCATTTGTAACATAGCAGTTGGCTTCCTTGAGGGATATGTGTTCCAAGAGACACTGAGAGATGAAAACCAGAGTCTTGTATAACCTAATCTTGGAAGTGATATGCTATATTTCTGCAGTGTTGTATTCACTGAAGTGAGTCAACAAGTCCAGTTCCTACTCCAGAAGAGGAGATACCTTCAGTTCAGTTCGGTTCAGTTGCTCAGTCGTGTCCAGCTCTTTGCGACCCCATGAACTGCAGCATGCCAGGCCTCCCTGTCTATCACCAACTCCCGGAGTTCACTCAAACTCAAGTCCATCAAGTTGGTGATGCCATCCAGCCATCTCATCCTCTGTCATGCCCTTCTCCTCCTGCCCCCAATCCCTCCCAGCATCAGAGTCTTTTCCAATGAGTCAACTCTTCGCATGAGGTAGCCAAAATATTGGAGTTTCAGCTTTAGCATCAATCCTTCCAATGAACACCCAGGGCTGATCTTCAGAATGGACTGGTTGGATCTCCTTGCAGTTCAAGGGACTCTCAAGAGTCTTCTCCAACACCACAGCTCAAAAGCATCAATTCTTCGGCGCTCAGCCTTCTTCACAGTCCAGCTCTCACATCCATACATGACCACAGGAAAAACCATAGCTTTGACTAGACGAACCTTTGTTGGTAAAGTAATGTCTCTGCTTTTCAATACGCTATCTATGTTGGTCATAACTTTCCTTCCAAGGAATAAGCGTCTTTTAATTTCATGGCTGCAATCACCATCTGCAGTGATTTTGGAGCCCCCCAAAATAAAGTCTGACACTGTTTCCACTGTTTCCCCATCTATTTCCCATGAAGTGATGGGACCAGATGCCATGATCTTCGTTTTCTGAATGTTGAGCTTTAAGCCAACCTTTTCACTCTCCTCTTTCATTTTCATCAAGAGGCTTTTTAGTTCCTCTTCACTTTCTGCCATAAGGGTGGTGTCATCTGCATATCTGAGGTTATTGATATTTCTCCCGGCAACCTTGATTTCAGCTTGTGCTTCCTCCAGCCCAGCATTTCTCATGATGTACTCTGCATATAAGTTAAATAAGCAAGGTGACAATATACAGCCTTGACGTACTCCTTTTCCTATTTGGAACCAGTCTGCCGATACATGTCCAGTTCGAGATACCTTAAGGAGACGTAAAAGGGATAAATATTTCCCTGGTGGCTCAGAGAGTAAAGAATACACCTGCAATGTAGGAGATCCAGGTTTGATCCCTGGATATGGAAGATCCCCTGAAGAAGGAAATGGCAACCCACTCCAGTATTCTTGCCTGGAAAATCCCATGGACAGAGGAGCCTGGCAGGCTATAGTCCACTGGGTTGCAAAGTGACTAAGCATGCATGCATGAAGAAGAGATAAATACAAAGAGGCAAGGATCGCTGGAGACCATCCTTAAGGTGGTCTACCTACAGCACTGGCTGAAGGACAGGACCCAATACTATGGTCTGGGTGTGTGTGAGCTCCCAAAATTCATACATTGAAATCCTCGTCCCAGGAGTGATGGTACTAGAGGTGGGGCCTCGTGGTGGTGATTAGGACATGAGAGTGGGGTCCGCATGAATTGAGGTTGTGCCCTTATGAAAGAGATGTGAGACAGCTCCCTCATCCTCCTGTCCTGCAGTTATAGAGAGAGAAGAGTTGACTGTTGGTGAGGACCTGGCTCTTATGAGACATCAAATCTGCTGATGCCATAATCTTGGACTTAGCCTCCAGAACTGTAAGAAATAAATTTCAGTTGTATATAAGCCCCCTAGTGTAATTTTATTTTAGCAGTTCAAATGGACTGGCATCTACCCACATGCAACTTTGTAGGAATAAGAAGAAAACATTTATTCTTTGCTTTTAAGAAGTTTGTTACTTCAGTATGATACCCTGGAGAGTAGAATGGCTACCCACTCCAGTATTCTTGCCTGGAAATTTCCACAGAGCTTAAAGTCCATGGGGTTGCAAAGAGTCACACACAACTGAGCAACTAACATTTCCTTCCTTCCTTAGAACTTTATCTAATAGGAGAGAGAACTGAACTATACAAAAACAAACCATGAAAGGACATGAGGATGACAGAGCATAATAATATATTCAAGTTGTATTCAAATATTATACTCGTAAGAGACTTAAGAATAAATTGTTTACCAATGGAATATTACGTGGGCATAAAAAAGGATCAAATAAAGCCATTTGCAGCAACATAGACACACTTAGAGATTATCATACTCCCTGAAGTAAGCCAGACAGAGAAAGACACATACCGTAGGACATAACTCATATGTGGATCTAGAACAGGACGTTAACTTGTCTGTGAAACGGAGACAAACTCACAAACATAGAGAAGGACTTGTGGTCGCCGAGGGAGAGGCAGAGTTGGTGGAAGACAGATTGGGGTTTGGGATTAGTACATGTGAAGTATTATATATAGAATGAGTAGACACCAAGGCCTGCTGTACAGCACAGCAAACTATATTCAATATCCTGTGATGAGCCATAATGGAAAAGAACATGAAAAAATGTAATTACATATATATATATGTATATGTATAAGTGAATCACTTTGCTATACAGCAGAAATTAATACATTATAAATCAACTATACTTCAATAAAATAAAATTTTAAATTTATATATTACATTCACTACTATACTAGGGCTTCCCAAGTGGTGCTAGTGTTGAAGAACCCACCTGCCAATGCAGGAGACAGAAGAGACAGGAGTTTCATCCCTGGGTCACAAAGATGTCCTGGAGAAGGGCATAGCAACCAACTCTGGTATTGTTGCCTGGGAAGTCCCATGGTCAGAGGAGTCTGGTGGCTGCAGTCTACAGGGTCGCAGAGTTGGAACAACTGAAGTGACTTAGCATGCACTCATATTGCTGTATGTACTCTTCTTTTTAGAAAATTATCTGCAGTTCAGTTCAGTAAGTCATGTCCAACCCTTTGCGATCCCATGAATCGCAGCACTCCAGACCTCCCTGTCCATCACCATCTCTGGGAGTTCACTCAAACTCAGGTCCATCGAGTCAGTGATGCCATCCAGCCATCTCATCCTGTTGTCCCCTTCTCCTCCTGCCCCCAATCTCTCCCACCATCAGGGTCTTTTCCAATGAGTCAACTCTTTGCATGAGGTGGCCAAAGTATTGGCATTTCAGCTTTAGCATCATTCCTTCCAAAGAAATCCCAGGGCTGATCTGTAAAAATTATTCTTACATAATATCAAACATCATTAGCACTCCGAAATGACGTCAGTGCGATAGAATCCTTTTCCGTGGTAAGTATCTATGGCTGCCTGAGTACGTGACTCTTAAAACATGTCTAGAGACTTCACAAACAGATGGCTCCCTGGCTCTTGCTACAGACCGTCAGCATGAGAGCACGGCTGGCGGCCTTCTGTGATCCTCCTTACCTCCACTTCCTCCTTTAGTCACCAAAATTGATTTTACTTTTTTTTTTTCACACCTCCAGTTTTGATCATCTAAAAGTAGGTCACTGTAGCATCTGAAAAACTCACAGGAGCTCTGTTCAGAGAGGGTGTGAAGTCAGACACTTTTAACTCATTCAAAGTGAAAGCCAGCACTGGGAACAGAAGCATAAAATGTGTCCAAGGAGTTCTCTAACAAAGCAAGACACAACCTAGTGCCTTTAATAGAGTAGAACCGGGTAATTGTCAATATGTGATTTCCATAGAGCTGAGGATATACATAGGGTTTAGTCATCATCAGAAGTCATCTCAGAAGTCACCATCATCCTCTTGGTTAGCTGCTCCCCTCCACTTTTCATATTTCTCAGCCCTGGAACCTGAAAGTGTAGTGAAAATGTTGGTCGCTTTCCAACCCCATGGACTAAAGCCCACCAAGCTCCTCTGTCCATGGGATTCTCCAGAATACTGGACTGGGTTGCCATTCCCTTCTCCAGGGGATCTTCCCAACCCAGGGATCAAGCCCAGGTCTCCTGCATTGCAGGCAGATTCTTTACCACTGAGCCACCAGGGAAGCCCCATCTGGAACCTGAGCCTGGCCCCAAAAGGCCTGTTAAAGAAAGGCAGTGTTTTAAATAGTATTCCACCAAAATTCACAGTCAGCCAGAACCTGGGATTTTGGCCTTATTTAGAAAAAGGCTCTTTGCGGGTGGAACTGAGCTAAGATGAGATCATGCTGGAACAGGATGGGCCGTATAAGAAGTGGAAAATTTGGACACAGCAATGCACAGACAGAGGGAAGGTGTCAAATCAAGACAGAAGTAGAGGTTGTGGTGATGTGCCTACAAGTCAAGGAATGCTAAAGAACACTAGCAGCTGCCAGAAGCAGTGGGGGAGGCTGGGGAAGGATGCTCGCAGAGGCTCCAGGAGGAACCAACTCTGATAGCGCCTCGAGTCTGGACTACTAACCTCCAGGACTGTGAGGGAATGCATTTATCTTGTTTTAACTACTCTGTCTGTGTGTGTTCAGTCCTCAGTCATGTCCGACTCTCTGTGTGGACTGTAGGCCACCAGGCTCCTCTGTCCATGGGGACTCTCCAGGCAGGAATATTGGACTGGGTTGCCCTTTCCTCCTCTGGGGATCTTCCCAACCCAGGGATCAAACCCGAATCTCCTGTGTCTCCTGCATTGGCAGGCAGATTATTTACCACTGAGCCACCTGAGAAGCCCACTCAGTTTATGCATTGTGAAATGGCAGTTCTACAAAACTAACACAAGAATGGAGGAGGAGCCTGATGTTTGGGGAAGCCTGGCCACTTTGCCTCCCCGCCTCACCCTCCCTACACTCAGCCCAGCCCTGCTCTAGCTTCCGCTGCGCCCCAGGCTCAGACCCGGCCCCAAGGCCAGCACCATCTGTAGCTGCAGCAGCATCTCTGATCCGCACGGCTGGCAAAATCAGCAGTGAGAGAAGGGATTCCAGGCACAGTCTCTCTTTTCTAACCACCTCCTCCAACCCAGCCTTTCAAAGCAAGTTGCTCTTTAATGGAAATTGCCATCAAAGAGCTTCCAAAGGGTCCTGCACAAGCACATTTCCCGCATTCAGAAGGCTTATGGTGTTTTTCTCTCCTTTCTCTTCCTCTTTCTTGTCTTTACTTTTAGCATTTCTGCTCATTTCCTTTCAGAGGAGAGAAAGAAGAAAGAAATCCTTCTTTCTTTTCCCTTGAGTTCAGCTCAGTTTCTCAGCTGCATCTGACTCTTTGTGGAGCACACCAGGCTTCTCTGTCCATCACCAACTCCCAGAGCTTGTTCAAACTCATGTCCCTCAAGTCGGTGATGCCATCCAACCATCTCATCCTCTCTCATCCCCTTCTCCTCCCGCCTTCAATCCTTCCCAGCATCAGGGTCTTTTCTAGTGAGTCAGTACTTCGCATTAGGTGGCCAAAGTATTGCAGTTTCAGCTTCAACTGAAGTACTTCCAGTGAATATTCAGGACTGATTTCCTTTAGGATTGACTGGTTGGATCTCCTCGAAGTCCAAGGGACTCTCAAGAGTCTTCTCCAACACCACGGTGCAAAAGCATCAGTTCTTCGGTGCTTAGCTTTCTTTATAGTCCAACTCTCACATCCATACATGACTGCTGGAAAAACCATAGCTTTGACTAGATGGACCTTTATAGGCAAAGTAATGTCTCTGCTTTTTAACATGCAGTCTAGGCCAGTCTGTTGTTCCATGTCCAGTTCTAACTGTTGCTTCCTGACCTGCATATAGTTTTCTCAAGAGGCAGGTCAGGTGGTCTGGTATTCCCATCTCTTTCATAATTTCCACAGTTTATTGTGATCCACACAGTCAAAGGCTTTGGCATAGTCAATAAAGCAGAAATAGATGCTTTTCTGGAATTCTCTTGCTTTTTTGATGATCCAGTGGGTGTTGGCAATTTGATCTCTGGTTCCTCTGCCTTTTCTAAAACCAGCTTGAACATCAGGAAGTTCATGGTTCACATATTCCTGAAGCCTGGCTTGGAGAAATTTGAGCATTACTTTACTAGTGTGTGAGATGAGTGCAATTGTGTGGTAGTTTGAGCATTCTTTGGCACTGCCTTTCTTGGGATTGGAATGAAAACAATTAGAACTGGACATGGAACAACAGACTGGTTCCAAATAGGAAAAAAAGTACGTCAAGGCTGTATATTGTCACCCTGCTTATTTAACATATATGCAGAGTACATCATGAGAAACGCTGGGCTGAAAGAAGCAAAAGCTGGAATCAAGATTGCCGGGAGAAATATCAATAACCTCAGATATGCAGATGACACCACTCTTATGGCAGAAAGTGAAGAGGAACTAAAAAGCCTCTGGATGAAAGTGAAAGTGGAGAGTGAAAAAGTTGGCTTAAAGCTCAACATTCAAAAAATGAAGATCATGGCATCTGGTCCCATCACTTCATGGGAAATAGATGGGGAAACAGTGGAAACAGTGTCAGACTTTATTTTTCTGGGCTCCAAAATCGCTGCAGATGGTGACTGCAGCCATGAAATTAAAAGATGCTTACTCCTTGGAAGGAAAGTTATGACCAACCTAGATAGCATATTCAAAAGCAGAGACATTACTTTGCCAACAAAGGTCCAGCTAGTCAAGGCTATGGTCTTTCCTGTGGTCATGTATGGATGTGAGAGTTGGACTATGAAGAAAGCTGAGCACCAAAGAATTGATGCTTTTGAGCTGTGGTGTTGGAGAAGACTCTTGAGAGTCCCTTGAACTGCAAGGAGATCCAACCAGTCCATTCTGAAGATCAGCCCTGGGTGTTCACTGGAAGGATTTATGCTAAAGCTGAAACTCCAATACTTTGGCCACCTCATGTGAAGAGTTGACTCATTGGAAAAGACTCTGATGCTGGGAGGGATTGGGGGCAGGAGGAGAAGGGGATGACAGAGGACGAGATGGTTGGATGGCATCACCGACTCAATGGGCATGAGATGGGTAAACTCCAGGAGTTGGTGATGGACAGAGAGGCCTGGCATGCTGCGATTCATGGGGTTGCAAAGAGTTGGACACAACTGAGTGACTGAACTGAACTAAACTAGGTTGGTCATAACTTTTCTTCTAAGGAGCAAGCATCTTTTAGTTTCATGGCTGCAGTCACCATCTGTAGTGATTTTGGAGCCCAAAAAACATAAAAGTCTGTCACTGTTTCCATTGTTTCCCCATCTATTTCCCATGAAGTGATGGGACCAGATGCCATGATCTTAGGTTACTGAATGTTGAGTTTCAAGCCAACTTTTTTTACTCTCGTTTTTAACTTTCATCCAGAGGCTCTTTAGTTCCTTTTGCTTTCTGCCATAAGTGTAGTGTCATCTGTAAATCTGAAGTTACTGATCTTTCTCCCAGCAATCTTGATTCCAGTTTGTACTTCATCCAGCCTGGCATGTCGCATAATGTACTCTGCTGCTGCTGCTGCTAAGTCACTTCAGTCGTGTCCAACTCTATGCGACCCCATAGACGGCAGCCCACTAGGCTCCTCTGTCCATGGGATTTTCCAGGCAAGAGTACTGGAGTGGGGTGCCATTGCCTTCTCCGATGTGCTCTCTGCATATAGGTTAAATAAGCAGGGTAACAGTATACAGCCTTGACATACTCCTTCCCCTATTTGGAACCAGTCTATTGTTTCATGTCTGATTCTAACTGTTTTTTCTTGACCTGCATACAGATTTCTCAAGGGGCCGGTCAGGTAGGCTGGTATTCCCATCTCTTGGAGAATTTTCCACAGTCTGTTATCCACACAGTCAAAGAATTTGGCATAGTCAATAAAGCAAAAGTAGATGTTTCTCTGTAACTCTCTTGCCTTTTTGATGATTTTTTTCAAAATCATCCATTTTTTTGGATGATTGCCAACAGATGTTGGCAATTTGATCTCTGGTTCCACTGCCTTTTCTAAATCCAGCTTGAACATCGTGAAGTTCATGGTTCATGTACTGTTCTCCTAGCTTGGAGAATTTTGAGCATTACTTTCATCTTAGTGTGTGAGATGAATGCAATTGTGTGGTACCTTGAACATTCTTTGGCATTGCCTTTCTTTGAGATTGGAATGAAAATTGACCTTTTCTAGTCTTGCTGAGTTTTCCAAATTTGTTGGCATATTGAGTGCAGCACTTTCACAGCATCAACTTTTAGGATTTAAAATAGCTCAACTGGAATTTCATCACCTCTACTAGCTTTGTTCATAGCTTTGTTCTTTCCCTTTGATTTTAAATAAAAATCAAGAGTATAACTCTTAGAAGAAAATGTAGATGTAAATGTTTGCAGTCTCAGGCTAAGCAACAGTTTCTTAGATGTGACACCATAAACACAGTGAGAAAACAGAAGAATCGGTAAACTGGGCTTCATCAGAATTAAAAAAAAAAAAAAAAAACAGTCTGAAAACTATACTATCAAGCAAATGAGAAAGCAATCCCTAGAATGTAAAAAAATATTTTCAAGTCACATATTTAATAAGGAACTTGTATCCAGAACATACAAAGAATTCTTACAACACAATAAAAAAAAAAACTAACCCAACTAGAAATAGGCAAATGACTTGAATACAAATCAAATATCTGAAGAAAATCTACATATGGCAATAAGCACTTAAAAACATATTCAACGTCGTCATTAGACATTCAGGTCTAAATCTAATAGCCCTGAAACTGAAAGCTGAAACTGAAGCTCCAATACTTTGGCCACCTGATGCAAAGAACCAATTCGTTTAAAAAGACCCTGATGATGAGAAAGATTGAAAGCAGGAGGAGGAGGGATGACAGAGGACGAGATGGTTGGATGGCATCACCGACTCAAAGGACATGAGTTTGAGCAAGCTCCAGGAGATGGTGATGGACAGGGAAGCCTGGTGTCCATGGGGTCACGAAGAGTCAGACATGAATGAGCAACTGAACAACAACAAGACTTTGAGGAAATGTAAACTGAAATATCAGTAAGACATCACTTCATATACAACAGGATGCATGCATGCTAAGTCACTTCAGCTGTGTCTGATTCTTTGCAACCCTGTGGACATAGCCTGCCAGGCTCCTCCGTCCATGGGATGGCCCAGGAAAGAATATTGGAATCGGTTGTCATGCCCTCCTCCAGGGGATCTTCCTGAACCAAGTATTGAAGCTCCATCTCCTGCATTAGTAGGCGGTTCTTTACCACTAGCACCACCAGGATTAGTATAATCAAAAAGATGGACAGCAGTGTTGTAAAGGATGTGGAGAAATCGGAACCCTCATTGACAGTAGAAATGGAAACTGGTGTCGCCATCTTGGAAAACACGTGGGCTGCTCTTCAAAGTGCAAAGTATTAAGTTGTTATATGGCTCAGCACTTCCTCTCATAGGCACACATCTATGAGACATAAAAATAGTATGTCCACACAAAATGGATACATACGTGACCGTTCATGTCAATGTTGCCTGTAAAAGTCAAAAGGTGAAAACCACCTGAGTTCCATCAGGGGATGAGTCAAGATGTCAGTGACAAAGCACATCCATATGATCGAAAATTATTACCCCCATAAGGAGGAGTAAGGATGAAATGCTGATGAGTACTAAACATGAATGAAACTTGAAAAGCGCATATTGAGTAGAAGAAGTCAATCGATGGTTCCATTTATGCAAAACATCCAGAACAGGCCAATCCAGGGAAAGTCAATTCATGGTTGCCTGAGAGGGTGGGGCTTGAGGGAGCTGGGAACAATTGTAAGTGGGAACAAGGTTTCTTTGGGGGATGAGGACATTGCTACAAAACTGGATTGTGATGACGGCTGCACAACTCTGTGACTGTCCTAAAAACCATTAAACAGCTTTAAAAAGTCAAGAGATTATAGTTGAAGATTTTATGTAAATTTAAATACTATTAAAGCAAAGTGAATTGTGCATAACATTCAAATTAATAGTTTTGTAGAGCTTATGGTATTTTAAATACGATATTAAAAAGAAATTAGCGAAATGGCCTTATCCTAAGTACTCTTTTAAAATTTTAATAGCTATATTTTGTGTGATAAAGGTTTTTTCAAGTGAAAAAAAATTTTATAAGATTATGTTTGTTCAGTTGAAGTTTCAAAATCAAACTCTTCTTTGCACTTATCTCGTGGGCGTGACCTAATGACCCGTTTCTATACCATCTGGTTTCTGCACATCCACCTTCTCAGATTCATAGGTGTCGTCATGTGAGATTTTGTCCCAGCTCTCCTTTCCCTGCCTTTCTTGTTTTACTTGTACCTTGAGGTAGTGAATCAGAACCAAAAAACACAATTTGTTTCCCCTGGTTCAGCAATGCTCAGAAAACACGCTTCTGTGGCATGGCACTAAAAATATTTCATTCAGAGTGATGCCATACTTTGATAAAATATTTCATTCAGAGTGATGCCATACTTTGATAGGAGCTTCTGTGGTTTTGTGTTTGAAATGGAAATCTGGAAACCAGAGAGCTCTTTGCAACATTTTTTCATTTTCAGAACAAAAAAATTGTGATGCAGTGTAACTTTATTTCAAGGTATTCATCTGTTAAATTAAAAGATTTTTGTGTTCTTGAGTTTTTTTAAATGTCTCTCCAAATTAAAGAGCATTTTTGGTTAAAGATACGTGCGTTTTCTTGGGAAGAGTTGATATCAATTGAAAAGAACCATTCTGTTTAAAAATCAAAAACTTCCCTGGTGCCTTTTGAGATTTTGTTTATGTGCAGTGTAGGAATCCCCACCAGGGACACCATCCACATGGACTTAGGGCTTAACCCCACCCAGCAGAGGCTGGAATTAAGGTTCCCGGGTGAGCAGAGACTGAGAGAAGGCACGTGAAATGAAAGAGTAAGGGGAAACCGAAGGACCCCTTAATAGAGATACAGGCTAATGGTACTGAGTATTATGGGCTCTCTAATTCCATAAAAAACAGGCAAACAAATGACTTTCCTTTCCCAGAGACTATTCACACTTCCTCCCCATTATCCAGAAGCACTACTGTGGAAGTTTACTTTTGAGGCTTTCGTGCTAAGTTCTCCAGCAGGAGAATCCCTTTGAAGTCAGTCTGAAGCAGTGTCAGAACATATGGGCTAGAGCCTAAAACAGTGAAGACACTGTTGAAAAAGGCTAGGAAATTCCTCTTTAAAATAACGAGTTGGAAGGCAGTAAGCTGCTCGCAGTGCAAACGCTGGTGATTTTGTTTTATTTTGATTTCGGAAGGTGGGGCTTATAACTTGTATTACTTTTCTTTTTAACTAGGACTGATGTAGGGGTCTCATGCAGCTCTGGGTAAGACCTGAGTGTTTTCAGATAAACGGAAAATAATCTGAAAATCAACCTGGGGGGTAAGATATTGAAAGAAACGGTTGACAAACACTGGTTTAAAGTAATCATCATTCATGCCTTGACCAGAGAGTAAGACCAGTGAAGCCCATGGCAACAAAATGCTGGAATTAATCAGAGTCTTATTTGTAAACAGAGTTCAGTGGCCATGGGTGATTTCCGCTTCAGACTCGACTAAAATGGTATAACCTTCAGGAAGGATCTTTTACTCCCTACACCTAGAATTAATTGTGCCCACATTTCTCTACCATAAGCACATATTTTGGGCCGTTGTTTTGTGTTTAGTTTACACTGCTCTGTATTATAATCTGTTGTCTACAGAAATACCCCTCTCTCACTCCAACTGCCTGAGCTACCTTGCAGGAAGGTAGCTGTCTCAATTATTTTATATTTCCCAAAGAATCTTTAAAAGGCACTGAGATATTATTGAATTAAATGCATTTATTTACTTGAATATATTTATGTTTACTGTCTCCTAAAGGTCCTCATCTCTAAATATCACCACATTAGGGGTTAGTACTGAACAGAGTGTGCATGCTCAGTGTGTCTGACTCTGCAACCTCATGGACTGTATTGCGCCAGGCTCCTCTGTCCGTGGGATTCTATTTCCTCCCGCAGGGAATCATCCCGACCCTGGCCTTGAGGCTGCATCTTCATTGTTGGTAGATAGGTTCTTTACCACAGAGCCACATGAGAACCAAGGATGATCTAACTAAAGCATTTCTGTTGATAAAGCACTTTATGCCACTTGGGAAGCCCTACATTAGGCATTAAGGCTTCTATATTTCTCTTTCTATAGATCTGCCTCCACTTAGAATAGGATTCAGTTCAGTTCAGTCACTCAGACGTGTCCAACTCTGCGATCCCATGAATCACAGCACACCAAGCCTCCCTGTCCATCACCAACTCCTGGAGGTCACTCAGACTCAGGTCCATTGGGTCAGTGATGCCATCCAGCCATCTCATCCTCTGTTGTCCCCTTCTCCTCCTGCCCTCAATCCCTTCCAGCATCAGAGTCTTTTCCAATAAGTCAACTCTTCTCATGAGATGGCCAAAGTATTGGAGTTTCAGCTTTAGCATCATTCCTTCCAAAGAACACCCAGGACTGATCTTCAGAATGGACTGGTTGAATCTCCTTGCAGTCCAATGGACTCTCAAGAGTCTTCTCCAACACCACAGTTCAAAAGCATCAATTCTTCGGCGCTCAGCCTTCTTCACAGTCCAACTCTCACATTCATACATGACCACAGGAAGAACCATAGCCTTGACTAGATGGACCTTTGTTGGCAAAGTAATGTCTCTGCTTTTGAATATGCTATCTAGGTTGGTCATAACTTTCCTTCCAAGGAAGTGTCTTTAAATTTAATTTAATTTAATTTCATGGCTGCAGTCACCATCTGCAGTGATTTTGGAGCCCCAAATAAAGTCTGACACTCTTTCCACTATTTCCCCATCTATTTCCCATGAAGTGATGGGACCAGATGCCATGACCTTCGTTTTCTGAATGTTGAGCTTTAAGCCAACCTTTTCACTCTCCTCTTTCATTTTCATCAAGAGGCTTTTTAGTTCCTCTTCACTTTCTGCCATAAGGGTGGTGTCATCTGCATATCTGAGGTTATTGATATTTCTCCCAGCAATCTTGATTCCAACTTGTGCTTCTTCCAGCCCAGCGTTTCTCATGATGTACTCTGCATATAAGTTAAATAAGCAGGGTGACAATATACAACCTTGATGTACTCCTTTTCCTATTTGGAACCAGTCTGTTGTTCCATGTCCAGTTCTAACTGTGAATAGGATTACATCCCAATAAACTCATTTCAAGTTAAATATCAGTTCAGTTCACTTCAGTTGCTCAGTGGTGTCCAACTCTCTGTGACCTCATGGACTGCACCATGCCAGGCTTCCCTGTCCATCACCAACTCCCAGAACTTGCTCAATTAAACATAAGTGAAATAATATTTTTGAATTAAAGTGAACAATTCAAAAATTAATTTTATTATAAATGAAAAAACATTTCATTATGATTTTATAATGTCATAATAAAATGCATTTAATACAGCTGACCTACAGATCATTGTCGCTTAGTCCAGTTGACTTTAAATGTGCTCAGGACACTTAAATTAGCCTACCTTTGGGCAAAATTATCTAACCCAAATCCTATGCTATAGTAAGTATTGAACATTTCATGGAATTTTTTGACGATTGTACTGAAAGTTGTCTGGATGCAGAATGGGTTGTGAGTATACTAGTGTTCATCCCTGTGACTGGGGGGTGACTGCGAGCTGAGGCTGCCATTGCCAGGCATATTTTCTACTGAATGTGCATCCCTTTCCCACCATCATAAAGTCAAATACTCATGAGTCGAATTGGGGACCATCTGTATCTATCATGGATGAACTGAATTGTGATGTTGAAACACTAACCCCCAGAGGTGATATTTGGAGACGAGGTCTTTGGGACATAATCAAGGTTAGATCAGGTCATGAGAGTTGAACCTTCATGCTGTGATTAGTGGCTTTATAAGAAAAGGAAGACAGAGAGGAAAAGACTATGTGGAGACAGCAAGAAGGTGGACATCAGGTAGCCTGATGCCCAGGAGAGTGCTCTCCCCAGAAATGCAATTAGCTCGCACCTTGATCTTGGACTTCCCAGCCTCCAGGACTGGAAAGAAAGCTCTGTTGTTTACGGCATCCAAATGTGCTATTTTGTATTGGGATCTCAAGCAGACTAAGATGTACATACATATAGACAGATAATCATAAAATTATGTATAGTGATGCTCATCTCTAAACATACTAAATAATCTGTATATATGATTCAATCATTTAAAGCAGGCGGAGAAAGTAACATTATCCATATTATTTTTTACAGCTGCGAAGACCAAAGATCTGAGAAAGTAGGTGACAGAACTTAGTCTAAGGCAGAAAGGCTCAAAATCCTAACTGAATTGAACCCTAATTGAGAAAAATCACATCTAATCAAATTCCCATGCTTTCTAAAATGCAACCTTCTAATTAGTAATGATATTGCATCTGAAAGCAGAGTGAACTATGTATTACAAATTATAAACTATGCAGCATAATTAGGAGTAGAAATGGTCATTTCAACAGAAAATTTATATCCATCCTAAGACTGAGTAAAATATGCAAAAACACTCACTTACTGAATTTTCAATTAAAAGAAAAATCCTACTTTTTTTTTTTTTTTTCACCTTCTCTTAGTCCTGTATTAATTCAATCACATCCCAGTTGTTGAACTGGATCAGGCAAAGGCTGAGAAGTCAGTCCTGTGCTAATTAGAGCATCGCGAGCAGCAGCTGTTTGACCACAGATGTCTCCACACCTGCCACGCTGACCAGGAAGGATGCAGGGTGCAAGCATGAAAACATCTCATTTTGATCTCCCCCAGTCCCATCAAGCTTCCTCAGTGGAGCCGGAAACCTTCTTGTCTCTTGGGAGAAATCTAGAGCAAGGTTCAACTTTTCTTGTCACTCTGCTCATAATAGCAATGCCCAACCCCTTGTACTGGTGAAAATCTCCAAACTCATTTGAAGAAAAAGTCCCTTTCCTTAACTGCTCATTTTTGACCTGGCTGTTGGCGTGGACAAGTGACACCGCCACCTACCTCCTAGTCTTCCTAATGCAGCTCCTCCTCCTCACTGGGTTGCACGGGCCCCTCCAAGCTGCAGGAGCTGAGGGGAGCACGGGAGGTGACGGCAGCTGGCCCCACCCAGGCGGTCTGGATGCTCTCTGGGACTAAGAGCATCAGAAGGGCTTTGCTGGCCCACAGTCACTGATTTTGAACTTCCACGTGCTACCCCCATCACATGGGTAAGTGCAAGTCCCCGCCTGTCATGTCGGACTCCTTTCACCCCTGGAATTTCAGGAGTCCACCTGCAACTCCTTTTGTCCATCTAAGCAGAAGTCAGGGAGAAGGATATGAAGCAATATTCTCTGATTTGTTTTTCTTTTTGGGGAATGACTGAAACTTTGTCCTAATGGTTTGGTTACAATTGCTGACTCTTTGGGGGTGTAAAACCAGCAAGGTATCATTGAAAATACAGTAAGAAAGCAGTAATGAATTTGTGGGCATCTGAATACACCAGCTCCCCGTCTACTCAAGGCTATGGTCTTTCCTGTGGTCATGTATGGATGTGAGAGTTGGACTGTGAAGAAAGCTGAGTGCCGAAGAATTGATCCTTTTGAACTGTGGTGTTGGAGAAGACTCTTGAGAGTCCCTTGGACTGCAAGGAGATCCAACCAGTCCATTCTAAAGGAGATCACTCCTGGGTGTTCATTGGAAGGGTTGATGCTGAAGCTGAAACTCCAGTACTTTGGCCATCTCACTCGAAGAGTTGACTCATTGGAAAAGACTCTGATGCTGGGAGGGATGGGGGTAGGAGGAGAAGCGGATGACAGAGGATGAGATGGCTGGATGGCATCACTGACTCAATGGACGTGAGTCTGAGTGACCTCCGGGAGTTGGTGATGGACAGGGAGGCCTGGCGTGCTGTGATTCACGGGGTTGCAAAGAGTCGGACATGAATGAGCGACTCAACTGAACTGAACTGAATACACCAGTCAGGTTGTCAAATTCAGACAAGGTTTTCCTGTGCTAAGGCTTTTTTTTCAGTACATTAGCTTGTTAACAGCAAATCCTGTTCATCATACACCTTCAAGGATTGGCACTGCCATTAAGATTTTACGTGCAAAGTTTATTCTAAAAGGACTTATAAGAACAAAAACTGGAAAGGTCAAAGGGCATGCTATTGTTGACAAATTCCTGCTCCTTGGGTTTAATTATCTCCTCGGCAAGAGAAGATGGTAAGAAATAAAATTATTGTTTTATTATAAAACAATCACTCTTAGATGAGAAAAAGTCTTAGTTAAAATAACTGTGAGAAAGCAGAAGTATTTACAAGCTTTGTATTGACCTTTTTGAATGCGTTTCTCCTAGACATTGCATTCGGTAAAATACAGCATTTAGAAGAGTACTGCCTAAGAACTATGCTTGAAAATGAGGAAGGGGTCAAGAGGAAGCAGAGTGACCCTCTCCCAGGGTGATCACTGTCATTTAAGCTCCTTTCTTTGTGAATCTGGCCTGTAAAGTGAGTTCTGAAGCTCAGTCTGTGTTTGCCATTCTTTCTTATCACTTGAAACATTTAACATTAGGATAAAACAAATGTACGGATGTTTACATCGACAAAAAGTAAAAAAAAACTGAGGCGAGAACAAGACGACACATGGTAATGATGCAAAACAATTTGCATCATTTGCATCATTGACTCCACGTGTTCATTTCCCAACCTACAGCTCACACAGGTGCAGCCAAGCCCCAGCTGGGGACATCGCTCATCAGTGGGCGTGCTTTAGTCCTAATGTACTTCACTGCTTCTTCTTCAAGAACCTTCCTCCCGAGGCTGTGAACCATCCAGTGTGTGGCAGCACACAGGCGCCTCAGTAATCTGTTAGGGTGACAGATGTTTCATAATGACAAAAGAAACTTAGTTTTAAAAATATAATAAGTGCATACAATTTATCATTAAAGTGACCTATAAGCCTTTATAAAATTTTCAAATAATATTTTTAAAATATTTTACCAAACATGAATGAAAGTAATATTTCAATTTTATGAATTGTCTATAATGTGTAAATTTTATGAAGATTAATGTTCTAATACTATTTTATCTCAATTTAAGGTCAAATTTTCATGAATTTCTTTTGCAATATTCTTAAGAATGTTGAATATTTTAGAAATAAATTTCCTGCCACTCTAATGACCTACATCATTTAAGTACTTTATATTTAAATTTATGTACTTCACTGAAACATATATTTTCCAAAAATAATGACAACTTTTTGATTAAAGGTGGAAAGTCATCAGAAACAGACGTGGTAATCTAAATGAGAAGAGTTACAGTCACTAAATAAGCAACGTAATAAAGATAAGATGAAATCTGGATTTATGTGCCTGGTGAATATTCTCTTCCTCAGATGAAATATCTTATTTTTTCTTATTTGCATAGATAGGAAAGTTATCAAAAAAAAGTAATGGGGCCAATAAAACAATAACCATATTACACAGAAAATTATTACAAGATTTTTTGAAAGTTCAAAATGCAAAATAAGAGACAAAGTTATTTTCAGAGTTTAGTTATTTATAACAACACTATTGGAACAAGTTCAAGAAGCGAAGTACAAGGTCATTCTATCCATATCTGAAGTCAAAATGCCTCAGTTACAGAATGGCTTGTTCTACAAGCCTGCTAGGAAACTGTCAACACTATAATATGGGGCTAATAAAAATGAAAGAAATAAGAGACATAGCCTGGTTAACAACACAGTAAGTTCAATTTACCCCATTTAAAATTTTAAAACAGTTTTAGTTGTATTTGCTACATAAATTCAATATTAAGTATATTCCCTATAGTATTGGGAACTTTATTTCCCTTTATAAAAATTATTGTTTAAAGAAAATATAACAATTTGCCCATACATATGTTCCAAATCTACAACAATTTATCCGCCCTGTACTGTAGAAGTATTACTATTTTCTATATGGTATGATAAGGAAAAAAGCTCATGAATCATTGGGCAAGTGTTTACCAACAGTAGGAACGTAGCTTATTAATTAATCCATGCCAGAAACACCTGTAACTCCTGAAACATAGTGGATAATCAATAAATGTTAAATACATAGAATGAATGAGCAAATGAATAAAGGAACACACCGTTTTATCTTCACATAAAAGGTTTTTTCAATGATAATCAGCTTTAGGTATGATTCTTTAACTTCATTTTTAATATTTATTGATTTTATTTATTTATTTGGCTGCATCAGGTCTTAGCTGCAGCATGTGGGATCTAGTTCTCTCACCAAGCATTGAACCTGGGCTTCCTGCATTGAGAGTATGGACCCTCAGCCTCTGGGTCACCAGGGAAGCCCTGATTCTTCAACTTTTTACTATAATAATTTCCACATATATAACAAAGTAGAAAAGTAAAATGGGCTTCCCAGATGGCTCAGTGGTAAAGAATCTGCCTACAATGCAGGAGACACAGGAGATGTGGGTCCAGTCCACGGGTGGGGAGGATCCCCTGGAGGAGGGTATGGCAACCCACTCCAGTGTTCTTGCCTGGAGAAGCCCACGAACAGAGGAGCCTGGGGGTCCATGGGGTCGCGAAGAGTTGGACATGACTGAAGCAACTGAGCACGCAAACACACAGAAAGTAAAATAAACACTCACATGTTCACCACCCAGATTCAACATTTGATAGTAATTTGCCACGTTTTTCTTACGTGTGGGCATAGTCAATGAACTGCTGCTGCTGCTAAGTTGCTTCAGTCATGAACGACTCTGTGCGACCCCATAGACGGCAGCCCACCAGGCTCAGCCATCCCTAGGATTCTCCAAGCAAGAACAGCGGAGTGGGTTGCCATTTCCTTCTCCAGTGCATGAAAGTGAAAGGTGAAAGTGAAGTCGCTCAGTCGTGTCTGACTCTTAGCGACCCCATGAACTGCAGCCTACCATGGGATTCTCCATCCATGGGATTTTCCAGGCAAGAGTACTGGAGTGGGCTGCCACTGCCTTCTCCAAGTTAATGAACTACTGAAAGCAGGTTGCATGAAACGTTGACACAGTCCTCCCTGCCCCCCAAACACCAAAAACGCCCGGTGAGACACACATACATGAAATGAACACAGGACTAAAGAGTTTTCTTTTCCTCATTTCTACCGTATGTCATCATTGTCTCTCAGTCTGTTTATTTGGGCTTTTCTCAGTGCAAACATCTGTACATTTGTTTTATTCTGATTTTACATGTTTCAAGTCATAGGAAAATACGGCTAACTCAGACTGAGCTTTAGAATCTCATATACATATCTCCAGAAAATAAGAGCTTTCTCCTCTACTGTGACAATATCATTTTCAAATTTGACAAAGTAGCAGTTTCTGGAATTATTTAGTATGTAATCCATGTTGAAATATACTAGTTATCCCCAGACTTTAATTTTACAGTTATTCAAACCAGGATTCAATCAATGACCACAAATTATATTTGGTTATGCTCCTTCTTTTTTTCCTCTACTTTCAGCTTTATTAGGTAGGATTGACAGAAAAATTGTAAAATATCAAATCCATCTTTTCTTTTTTTTTTTTTTTGGTGAAAATATTTAAGGTCTATGCTTTTAGCAAATTTCAGTTACACAGGACACAATTATCAACAATAGCCATCATGTTTTACATTAGATCTTCAGATCATGTTCATTTTATGGATGTAAGTTTGCACATTTTAACCAGCCTCCCCCTAATTCCCCACCCTTGCTGCTGCTGCTAAGTAGCTTCAGTCGTTTCCGACTCTGTGCGACCCCATAGACAGAAGCCCACCAGGCTCCCCCATCCCTGGGATTCTCCAGGCAAGAACACTGGAGTGGGTTGCCATTTCCTTCTCCAACGCGTGAAAGTGAAATCGCTCTGTTGTGTCCGACTCTTAGCGACCCCATGGACTGCAGCCCACCAGGCTCCTCCGTCCATGGGATTTTCCAGGCAGGAGCACTGGGGTGGGTGCCATCGCCTTCTCCCTTAGCCCTTGGCAACCACATTTTTACTCTGTTTTGATAAGTATGACTTTTAGATTCCACATGTAAGCAATGTGTGTGTGTCCATCTGTGCTAAGTCACTTCAGTCGTGTCCGACTCTGTGATCCTGTGGACTGTAGCCTGCAAGACTCCTCTGTTCATGGGATTCTCCAGGCAAGAATACTGGAGTGGCTTGCCATGCCCTCCTCCAGGGGATCGTCCCCACCCAGGGATCAAGCCCGGGTCTCTTACGTCTCCTGCATTGGCAGGTAGGTTCCTTACCACTAGTGCCACCCGGGAAGCCACCTCATAATCGATTTTTAAGTGATTTATTCACCACCATTACAATATATTTAACCTTTACTGATGAGATTTATACTTTTATATTATTTCTTGCTACTAATTGGCATTCTTTAATCAGTTTGAAGAAGTGCCATTAACATTTCTTGCAAGACTAGCCTGTTGGTGATGAATTCTTCCAGCTTTTTCTATCTAGAAAACTATTTATCTCACTTTCAATTCTGAAGAAAAAGTTTTCCAGGTAGAGTATTTTTCATTAGCAGATTTTTTTTTTCCTTTCAACACTTTGGGTATAGAAAGCTCTTTTGACTTGCAAAGTATCTGCTGAAAACTCTTTTAGTCTCATAGGGGTTACTTTGTAAGTAACAAGTTGTTTTTCTCTTTCTACTCTTAAGCCCTTCAACTTTTGACAATTTAACTATAACGTGTTTTGATGTCAGTCTCTTTCAATTTATCTGCATCAGAACTCTATGGGCTTCCTGGATATCATATCTGTTTCTTAGAAAACAGGTTAGACAAATATTTAGCCATCATTTCTTTGCATAAACTTTTTGCCACTTTTCTTTACTCCCTTTGTGACCCCCATCATGCGTGCCTTGCTCTACTTGATGGTGTCCTAAACATCCCTCTGAGTGAGTGTGCGCTCAGTGGCTTCCGTGGTGTCCGATTCTGTGTGACCCCATGGCCCATGGCCCACCAGGCTCCTCTGCTCATGGGGTTCTCCAGGCAAGAATACTGGAGTGGGTTGCCATGTCCCCCTCCAGGGGCTCTTTCCAACCCAGGGACTGCACCCGCGTCTCCTGCATTGCAGGTGGATTCTCTGCCATTGAGCCACTAGGGAAGCCCCATAAGTCCCTTTACTCTTTTTTTAATGTTATTATTCTCATTTGTCTTTCTGCTGCTCTGATTTGACGCATTCCATTTCCCTGTCTTTGTGTTAATTCTTTCTTCTCCTTGGTCCACTATTCTGTTGACTATATTATATTATATGTTTTGGTTCACTTCTTCTATTTTTACGCCCTGTGATTTCTGTCTGGTACTTTCTTGTATCTTTCATTTCTTTGCTGAAATTCTCACTTGGTTCATGCATTGTTCTCCTGACTTCAGTGAGCATGTTTATGCCTGCTGATCTCTTATGCTGATCTCTTATCTCTCTTATCTCTTTATGCCTGCATATCAATTACCTCTGTTTCATTAAGATATGTTCCTGGAGTCTTATCTTGTTCTTTTGAAACATATTCCTTTGCTTCTTTATTTTCCCTGACTCTCTGTGTTGGCTTCTGGGCATTAGGGTGAGACGGTTACTTCTCCCACTCTTGACTGAAGGGGCTTGTGCAGCAGGCGAGAATTATCTTTCATCCTGATTTAGATGTTTGGTCCAAATCTTTTGCTTCTCAGGGAGAAGCTGGGAGTTCCTATATGTCACTGTGTCAGGAATGGGGTTTAAGGTAGAGTGCATCTCTAAGCCTTTCCTGCCTGTTTTGATGTAAGTATTTTTTCATTTGCTCAATGAGGACTCACTCAGCTAGTTTCTGGATTTATTTCCAAGAGAACTGTTCCATGTGTAGCTGTAGATGTGGTGTAACCATTGGAGGAGGTATGCTCAGGAGCTCCTATGCTTCATCTTACACCAGATCCTAAGTCTTTAATGGGGTGAAATTTGAAGGGTATGTGCCCACTATTAAAAACAATAACATTTGAAGCATTTCTGTTTTTGTTGTTTAGTTGCTAAGTTGTATCCAACTCTTTGCAGCCCCATGGACTGTAGCCCACCAGGCTCCTCTGCCCATGGAATGAATACTAGAGTGGGTTGTCATTTCCTCCTCCAGGGGATCTTCCCCACCCAGGGATCAAACCTGCATCTCCTGCATGGCAGGCAGATTCTTCACCACCGTGCCACCTGGGAAGCCCTATTTAAAACATATTAATTAAAAAATCCTATTAGTTTTCTAGAGTTAGTTATTAACACTTCTGTTTATGCTTATCACTCTTAAAAATCATTAATAGTTATTACACTAAATCACTTCAAGGTTTTGTTTTCTATTTTCCGACCTAAAAAAAGAAATAAACCTGAAAGCTTACCAATATTTTTGCACGAGTAATTCAAAGGACCTTGTAATATGCATTTTGCATGCAAGTGATTCTACTATGAACATACTCTGCAATCCCATTTGAAATGTACTTCTACAACACACATGATGCTACATAAAAGCATTATGTCTGGCTAACATAATATAACCAGCATGATAAACTCAGATCCTTCAAATAGATGAATTCAATTCAATTCATAATAAAGGAAAGTGATATTATGAGATGCTAAATAAATAAATAGCAATTGATGTGAAAGCAGCAAATACCCAAAATACAGTTTAAACATCTAGATCCAGGATATGGATTTACCTGGTGCTTTCAGCAGATTTTTAAATGATTTGTTAATAAATGATGTTCAACTATGTGGCCTTATTCTCTACAAAGAAGTTTGGAAGGTTAGTAAAAAGTAGAATAGCATCAATAACCATAAATGAAGTACCTGCCATGAAAAAGAGGAAAAACAGATGTTAAGAGTTTAAGTCAAAAGAAAAGATGTGAGCCCCAGAGGGCTTCTTAGGTAGGTCAGTGGTAAATAACCCAGCTGCCAATGCAGGAGATACAGGTTCGATCCCTGGGTCCGGAAGACGCCCTAGAGGAGGAAATGACAACCCACTCCAGTATTCTTGCCTAGGACATCCCATGGACAGAGGAGCCTGCTGGGCTACAGCCCATGGGGTTGCAAAGAGTCAGACACGACTGGGAGACTGAGCACGCCTGCATGAACTCCACGTTGCACTGCATTATTTATCAGGTGAGTTTACGCTGTGATCTTTGCAAGTCAGATTTACAATGTGAGGGTAAGAATAAGTGGACAAGAAAGCAAATTTCCTTTGTCCTGTCTCTAACCCATTCAGGACAAAATGTGGGGGATTCTGTTGTGCTTCTTCTTCTTGTTAGTGCTACAGATACTTAAGTCAGGAAAGCTTTTTAAGAATTTGCTGAGTTAATTCCTGATCAATGACTTTTTTTGAATAAAATTTTGCTTAGGGACCCAAAATGTCAGCCTTTTACCAGCTTTCAAAATAAAGCATTCTTAGTGATCTGGTAGAACTCCCCAAAGACAAGAAATTTAAACCTGCATGGAAAATACGAAATGGGTATTGTTGACTTGTGTAACAGAGTGCACACATTGATATTCAAATGACATGGTAGATTAAACAGATGTCACTGAACCACGGGTTTTGCAGAATGTCCGTCTATTTTGGTGGAAATGAGGTCAGAGTTTCAGAAAAGATTCAGTTTCATGAGCATAATCCAGCTCCAGGTTTCTGAGCTTGCATCTAGGATAAACCTTTAGGATAATTCTGCATTCTTATTATGTGCTTCATCAATGTGATCTGGTTTAAATTAAGTACCATAAATTAAAAGCCAAATGCCATCTTAAAAAAGCAAAAACAAAGCAAAACAGTCTCACCTGGACTTGGGAGATGACGTTATCGACTGTAATGTAGCCTAACTAAACACGCCCATTAGGGGTCTGAGACGAATTCGGTCTCTTGCATTTATTTTGGGAACATGTCTGTTCACGACTACCCCAGCACCTACCATAGTTCCTAACACAGGGATGTACTCATGAAATGTGTCTGAGATAAAGGAGTGAATAAATTAATTAATATTTATATATTTTTCCTAACTGGATCAAGCTCATTTGATGACCAACTTTCTGTCCTTAACTGTGCACTAAAGTATAATCAAATTTGATTTAATTGTTTTTTATCCATATTTTGAAAAGTTGAAAGGCTATCTTCTACTACTATTGTGAGCAAAATTTGCAAAATATTCAAAATAGACATACTATAAATTTATGGTCATATGACCAAATAAAAACATGGAATTCCTAATGGAATTATTAACTTAGGAAATACTCAATAATGCAAATAGGCTGTATATAATGAAAATGATACGGACACATAAAATTTTAAGCTTTGCTTTCAGTTTGGTGATTTAAATAAATAATCAGTACCTACTTTATCATCTGCTATTATGAGAGAAAAACCCATTGAAAAGATCATATATAGGAAGCCAAAGGACATTATATAGAATAATTATAACCATAAATGTAATAATAATGTATTTCTCATTTTCTTTAGTATATATCTATCTATATCTACTTCATGTCTATATCTATGTCTACCTACATATAGAATAATAAAAAGAAAGGATAAAAGCTCAAAACAAAGTTTAGTAAAATAAGACATGAGAAAAATAAGTTTATAATCAAACTAAACTGCTTCTACATCAGATCAGATCAGATCAGATCAGTCGCTCAGTCGTGTCCGACTCTCTGCGACCCCATGAACTGCAGCATGCCAGGCCTCCCTATCCATCACCAGCTCTCAGAGGTCACCCAGACTCACACCCATCAAGTCAGTGATGCCATCCAGCCATCTCATCCTCTGTCGTCCCCTTCTCCTCCTGCCCTCAATCCCTCTCAGCATCAGAGTCTTCTCCAATGAGTCAACTCTTCGCATGAGGTGGCCAAAATACTGGAGTTTCAGCTTTAGCATCATTCCTTCCAAAGAAATCCCAGGGCTGATCTCCTTCAGAATGGACTGGTTGGATCTCCTTGCAGTCCAAGGGACTCTCAAGAGTCTTCTCCAACACCACAGTTCAAAAGCATCAATTCTTCAGTGCTCAGCCTTCTTCACAGTCCAGGTTTCACATCCATACATGACCACAGGAAAGACCATAGCCTTGACTAGACGGACCTTTGTTGGCAAAGTGATGTCTCTGCTCTTGAATATGCTATCTAGGTTGGTCATAACTTTCCTTCCAAGGAGTAAGTGTCTTTTAATTTCATGGCTGCAGTCACCATCTGCAGTGATTTTGGAGCCCAGAAAAAGAAAGTCTGACACTGTTTCTTGTTTCTCCATCTATTTCCCACGTAGTGATGGGACCAGATGCCATGATCTTCGTTTTCTGAATGTTGAGCTTTAAGCCAACCTTTTCACTCTCCACTTTCACTTTCATCAAGAGGCTTTTTAGTTCCTCTTCACTTTCTGCCATAAGGGTGGTATCATCTGCATATCTGAGGTTATTGATATTTCTCCCAGCAATCTTGATTCCAGCTTGTGTTTCTTCCAGTCCAGCATTTCTCATGATGTACTCTGCATATAAGTTAAATAAACATGGAGGCAATATGCAGCCTTGACGAATAAGTCTATGTAACTTGCAATTAATAGATTGCATAAGGATGTTGGGACATTCCAAATTTTTAAAAGATTCTAATTTATCCCACTGCAGCTGCTGCACCTAAATCTTATAATGGGATTAGAATCTCAGTTCCCACTTGGAATTTTTTTTTTTTTTTTTGGTTGATATTCCAATTGTAAGTAGAATCACAGATACCACCCCCCAGGGCTGAGATACATGTTTAATGGGGATACACGAGCTAATTAATGAGTGGGTCAGAGCCACTGACTAGCAGGAATTATCTGCCTCAGCCACGTCCAGATAAACTCAGCAGCAACAAGCTTCCATCTAAACACAGGATTTATTCTCTGTGTGAGATTATTGTTCAAAAGAATACAGTTTTCCAAACAAATAAGTACAACCTAGAAAAACATGAATTGATTCATCTTTGCCACATTATAGCTATCCATAGAGAATTTAAAAAAAAAAAAAAAAACATGTAAGTTTAAAAAAAAAAGGGGGTAAAAGCTTAAAACAATAAAACCTCAGTAACAATGGCACCCCACTCCAGTACTCTTGCCTGGAAAATCCCATGGATGGAGGAGCCTGGTGGGCTGCAGTCCATGGGGTTGCGAAGAGTCAGACATGACTGAGCAACTTCACTTTCACTTTTCACTTTCATGCATTGGAGAAGGAAATGGCAACCCACTCCACTGTTCTTGCCTGGAGAATCCCAGGGATGGGGGAGCCTGGTAGGCTGCTGTCCATGGGGTCACAAAGAGTCAGACACGACTGAAGTGACTTAGCAGCAGTAGCAGCAGTAGCAAACTAAGACCTGAGAAGAATTGTATTATAATTGAACTAATCTTCTTCTCATACTGTTCATGGGGTTCTCAAGGCAAGAATACTGAAGTGGTTTGCCATTCCCTTCTCCAGCGGACCACACCCTGTCAGATCTCTCCACCATGACCCGCCCATCCCGGTTGCCCCACGGGCATGGCTTAATTTCATTGAGTTAGACAAGGGTGTGGTCCTGGTGTGGTTAGATTGACTAGTTTTCTGTGAGTATGGTTTCAGTGTATTTGCCCTCTGATGCCCTCTTTCAAGACCTACTGTCTTACTTGGGTTTCTCTTACCTTGGGCGTGGGGTATCTCATCCCGGCTGCTCCAGCAAAGCACAGCCATCGCACCTAACCTTGGACGAGGGGTCTCTCCTCACCGCCGCCCCTCCTGACCTTGGAGGATGGGGTATCTCCTCACTGCCACCCTTCCTGACCTCGGTCGTGGGGTAGCTTTTCTCGGCCGTGCTTAGTGCGCTCGTCCTCACCACCGTCCCTCCTCGGTCGTGGGGTAGCTCCTCTCCGCCACGCTCTTCGTGCGCGGCGCAGCTGGCGGGGCGCTCTTAGTGCGCGGTCGCGGGAAGGCGAGGCGCTCTTAATTGTGCGCCAACTCCTTTGGCAGCACCCCTCCTCAACTCTAGAATATACACTATAAAATAGTGAAGCCAGAAAAACAAATATCATATATTAACACATATATATATGAAGTCTAGTAGGAATGGAGACACAGAGACAGAGAACAGACGTGCAGACACGGGGGCCAAGGAGAGGACCGGGGCGCAAGACGGAGCTATGTACACTGGCTGCCATGTATAAGACAGACAGACAGCGGGGAAGCTGCTGCAGAGCTCCTCCCCGCGCTCTGGGAGGACCCACAGGGGCGCGATGGGTGTGGGAGGGAGGTCCACGAGGGAGGCGTCTCTGTACACATAGAGCTGACTCACACTGCGGTAAGCAGAGACCAACACGGCATTGTGAAGCACTGTACTCCAATCAAAAACAGAACGAAGTCACAACAACAGCAAGAAAAACCAACACTTGGCATTTACTGTACTGGGGGCATACTGGCAAAACAATCTCCAACATTTTCTAAAAGATCTACTTGTTATTTTCTAATTTATTTGCATTGGGGTACACGTGCTTTATAATGTTGTGTTAGTTTCTGCTAGAAAATGAACTGAATCCGCTATATGTACATACGTCCCCTCCCTGGTGAGCCTCCCTCCCACCCCAACACCCACCCCTCTGGGCCAGCACAGAGCTGAACTTCCCGTGCTCTGCCTAGGGCCCCGCTAGCTGTCTACTTTACAAGTGGTGCTGCACAGAATCCATGTTTTAAAGAGAATCATACAAACGTGAGTGTTTAGGGGATTTCTCATTCCTCAAAGGGCTTCCCTGATAGCTCAGATGGTAAAGAATCCACCTGTAATGCAGGAGACCCCAGTTTGAGTCTGGGTCCCCCTGGAAAAGGGATAGGCTACCCACTCCAGTATTCTTGGGCTTCCCTTGTGGCTCAGCTGGTAAAGAACCTGCCTGCAATGTGGGAGACCTGGGTTCGAACCCTGGTTTGGGAAGATCCCCTGGAGAAGGGAAAGGCTACCCATTCTAGTATTCTGGCCTGGAGAATTCCATGGACTGTCCATGGGGTGGCAAAGAGTCAGACATGACTGAGCAACTTTCACTTTCATTACTCAGAATAACAACCCAGAGAATGTACAACCAAGATGTATGCCACCAAGGTGAGTTCTACCTCTACCAGTTTTTCACCTTGGACATGTCATGTAACTTCTCCAGGTTCAGAGTCCTTATCTGCTAAATGGGGACACTGTTGACCCTACTGCAGCCTTGTAAGGACTAAATGAGATCATTATCATCATGAGCTCAGTAGAGCGCCTGGCATAAATATAACCAGCAAAAGCTGTTCTTTTCATTATTTGAAAGCAGAATAAAAGGTATGGGTTTTGTTGAATGAATGTGTCATAGTCACTTCTCTAACCACCAGGGTGAAGTGAAGTGAGGTTGCCCAGTCATGTCCGACTCTTTGCAACCCCATGGACTGTAGCCTATCGGGCTCCTCCGTCCATGGGATTTTCCAGGCAGGAGTGCTGGAGTGGATTGCCATTTCCTTCTCCAGAACCAGCGGGGTACCCAGGGGCAAAACTATCATCTTTTTCCCCCTAGTTTTCACAACTGTCAAATAGAAAGGTTTTATAGAAAACGAGTGGCTGAGAGAATCACGTGAGAGGGTGTATTGAAGACAAATCTGTCAAATTTCAAGTGAACTACAACTGCCAGGGACCAGGTCACGTTCAGGGTCGGCTGGCCTGAGACAGAAGTGGCCTCTGAGTACACTGGAGAAATAGAAACTGACGAAACAGAAAGTGGTTCTTTACAGGGGAATGTGAGCAAAGACTCCAGGTAAATGCTACTTTACTTCTCAAGAGTCTTTCTTTAATTACACTGAAATGACTCCATTTGCTTGGAATTAAATTTTATTGGAATGCATAGCCATACCCCCGTATATTCTGGATCATGCCTTTCTCATGGTTGCAGAAAATATGTGGATGGCATATAACAAATAGGCTGGTGTTTTCTCTCTCAGATCAATTTATGCAGCTTTCCTGTTTTCTAAGATAATGAGAAACAGAGCATGCATTATTTGACATCTGCAGGTAACATTAAGTTGCTAAATTATTTTTCAATTTCCTTCCCATCAAGCCCCTTACCAGACGTGTGCACAGGTAAAAGATGAGCTTAAATTCAGGCTTTTCCATTTCGTTCTCTTTTTATGTGAGGATGCAGTGTAAGAACCAACTGAGTGAGGAAAACGCTAGTACTCAAATATTTCTGAAACTGAGCAATTAGTCTCTGAGTAGTTTAAAATGTACCATCTTTATTTTTATGTATTGCTGTTTATTTTTAGCTTATAAAAGGTTGAAAAATTATAAAAGAGCTAGTCTCAGTACAAAGGATAGGATATACTCAGATGATCCTTACTATTTTTTTTCCAGGTGTTCCAATGTAAAAGCTACCGATGCCTGAAACAACCATATTTCCACATTATGGATATTTATATAGCTTGGTGCTGTGTTCTTTATGAGAAAAAGAATTAAAACTTCAAAAGAAGCTTGATCTGGGAGCTTGTAATTCAAGCTTCTTGGGACAAAAAGTTTGCACCGTGTGACCATTTTTACTTTAAACGAAAATACATATTTTCCCAACACGCCATTTCAGTTCCACAAAGAAGGGCAGTCAGAAGACTTTATGGTGAAATGTTTAAAGAGAACCTTGAACATTAGCCAAAAATATGCCTGTAAGCTCTCTTAAAACAACTCAGATCCAGGATTTTATTTGCTCGTTAGGCTTGTAAGGGGCTCAGGCAGGCTTTCATAAAGAAAGAGAAATTCCTTTCTAGGTTATGACTCTAACGGCTTCATGAATTATTTAAAATAAAAACTAGAGTGAGAGGGGCTCGTGGTTTTGAAAAAGACCCTGGAAAGAGAGGTAGCATACTTTGGGAGGGAGAACTCAGCAAGAGAATGCAAAGAGAACTTAAATGTGACATAAATAAAACACACTGGATAAAAAATATTTTTACAAAGAGTGATTTAAATGAAATCTCCCAGAATCTCTTTGTATGGCCAGAGCCACACAAGAGCTGCAAACAGGTCTGGAGAACCAGGGTTGGAACAGGGACAGATCAGTTCTTGTGGCTTCCTTGGTGACTGAGACAGAAAAGAGTCTGCCTGCAACGTGGGAGATGCAGGTTCGACTCCTGGGCTGGGAAGATCCCCTGGAGACGGGAATGGCAACACCTCAGTATTACTGCCTGGTGAATTCCATGTACAGAGGAGCCTGGTGGGCTATAGTTCTTGGGGTTACAAAGAGTTGGAAATGACTGCGTGCCTAACGCTTTCGCTTTCTCTTCAGTTCTCTGCCTTGGTGACCGTTAGAGCTGACCATTACTTGCGGTCAGTCTGCTGTTCCTGACCTTGAAAGAGGGGTTCCTGGTGGCTTTCAGATGAGAGGAGGATCCCATAAACTGAGGATAGTATATTCAGTACCTCAAATCAACCACTCAAATTGCTTCCACTCCAAGGCCAACTCATATGTCACTTCTCCCGTGAGTGAAAGTGAAAGTCGCTCAGTCGTGTCCAACTCTTTGCGAGCCCATGGGCTATACAGTCCCTGGAATTCTCCAGGCCAGAATACTGGAGTGGGTAGCCTTTCCCTTTTCCAGGGGATCTTCCCAACCCAGGGATCAAACCCAGGTCTCCCGCATTGCAGGCGGATTCTTTACCAGCTGAGCCACAAGGAAGGCCTCTCCTGTGAAAATGTCACTACTTTCCTACAGAGCACGAGTCTCTGCCCTATAGATTCCTCTTTCCATTGACTTGCGTCTCTATACACTGTCGTGCTTTATTCAGTGGTCAGTGCTTTTAGGATCTGAACCTGTGCCTATATGTTTTCATCATTTTCTCCCCACAGAGAATTCAATGTATTCGTGTGCACAGAATAGGTACTCAACAAGTTTGAGTTTAATCACATGAAATGAATTCAACCCAAACTTACATAGAATAGTTTGCCCCATAGTGAAGCATTTAAATATAAGCCCCAGGCCTTGGGTGCAATTCTATATCCCCTGCTCTTAAAGATGTGTCTGTCCTATGGGAGGGATTCTGTAAGGATTTGTCAAATGAATGTCATTAAACGTGTAAGATTCACCCATGGAGAAGGAAACGGCAACCCACTCCAGTATTCTTGCCTGGAGAATCCCATGGACAGAGGAGCCCATAGGGTCTCAGAGAGTCGGACATGACTGAGTGACTAACACACACACACACACACACACACACACACACACACACACACACACACAACATACACACACACGTTCACCCAACTTTCCGTGTGTGCAGTCAGAACTTGGTCCTATAAGGAGATTCTGTAGGAATGAAATACAGTGCTTGTTCTTGAGAAACGGAATGTGTGTGTATGTGTGTGCATGTGCGTAAACTCAGTCACATGCAACTCTTCGTGACGCCAGGGACTGTAGGCCCCCAGACTCCTCTTTCCATGGAATTTTCCGGGAAAGGGACACTGGAGTGGCTGCCACTGTCTGCTGCCTGGGGTCTTTGCGACCCAGGCACCGAACCTGCTTTCCTTGCGTCCCCTGCATTGGCAGGCAGGTCTTCACCACTGCAGAATCTGAGAAGTGCAAAAAATGTAATATTTCCTGCCAAATTCAGGAAAGAAAAAAAAAATACCTGCTATCTAGCCAGCCTTCAGACTGCAGTCACTCCCCACGATAAGCCCTGAGACAACTCAGGATGTGAGAATACCACATACTGGCCCCAGGTAGCTGAGGTGCACATCAAAGGAGAGTGAGCCTAGACTCTTGCATCTTCCCATACACAGAAAAGCCCTATATTCCTTAACTTGAGATATCTGGTTTTCTTTAATTAACAATAACCTTTTGATGTTCCCTGACTACCTGCCCTTTGTTGTAAAACTCCTGTATTTCCTAGCTTCCCCTTGCCTCCTTGGGGCAGTTTCTCAGAGCTACCTGAAATGCTGTCTTCTGGGCCGCAATCCTCATTTTGCTCCAAGTAAAATTTAACTTGCATCTCTCGTTTTATACATTTTTTTTCAACATTCTCAAGAAGTTTAAAAGCCCGAGAGTCGACACACATGAAAACAGCAGAAGCAACCTGGTGACGGAAGGTGACAAAAGCTGGGAATTAACACGGAAACTGTCACGGAAAGGAAGGGAATTAGGCACAGATAATAATGCATGGCTTTCAGAAAGGAGTCCCAACACCCCAACCCTACACTCCAGAGTTTAAAGAAAGAAAAGATAGAAATCAAGGAAGGAAAAAAGAATGAAATTCAAGAGAAAAGAACATTTTCAAACCTGCAGAAGGAGAAGCTAGATTACCATCATATGTAGATGGTTTGAGTAAAGTAGAAAATATAAAGAACATGTGTGTTTGGGTAATTCTTTGTTTATAATTTGATGGAAAGACAGGATTAAAGTTTGCTGTTGGATAATTGAAAGCCTGGAGAAAAGCTGAAAGCAATATTTACGAATTACTGTTTCAGTGATTTTGTCTAGGTTGACCAAAAACCATCAAAATGGCCCCTCTGCAGAAGAGATTATAATGACTTCATTACCAGTGGGTAAAAGAGAATGGAAGAGGATGGCAAACCCACCCAAATGGGAGCATTAAGGGCTCAGATCCCTTAAAAAATAAAGGACTGGGTCATCTCTCCAGATAAAGAACAACTTGAGAGATGTTTTTTTCTTTGAAGGCAAAATGGATCAGGAAACAATTACTGCAGGAAGAAAGCATAAATAACAGCTATAGCCTTTTGACCAATTACAGATACGAAGACTGCAGTACCTACCCAATATTCTTTCAGTGAATTTATTTCCATTAATAACAATGACAATAATAATAAGCTGAAATCAACTGAAAATACCACATCAACATAGAAATAAATAAGTTTTTAGATGAAAATCACTCTCCATGTGATAAGTAGCATTTCATCATGGAATTTTATAAATTGAATTTTTTTTTAAAGAGCCCAAAATCTTCCAGAGGAAGGGACAGAATAGAGAAAGGTCACCTGGAAAAGAACTCAGGTCACACTGTCATCAGTCTTCTTGTCAGCACCATGAAAAGAGGTGTTAGGACGCAAAAAACACTGTCATACCACAGTCAACACAACGGGCTCCAAGGCACTCAAGGCAAAGGAACGTAAGTGCAGAGCTCTGAGCCTGGGCAGTGTAGCAGCTAATCGTGAGGGCCACATGAAGACATTTTAGAATAGTCGAAGACTCTGTAGAAATCACCTCCTATACATTATTTCTTGGGAAATTACTCAAGAATGTATTTGGAAAATAATGTTAAAATTTGGAAAAGAAAAATATTTGGAGTATAAGAAGAGAAGACGCCAGGGGATCTTCCCGAGCTAGGGATCAAACCCATGTGCTGTGGTCTCCTACACTGGCAGTCGGGATTCTTTACTCCAAGAGCCTCCTGGGAAGGCTTCTAGAAAAAAGCAAGAGGCAAGAAGTCAGTGAGCTATAAAACCATCTTAAGGACAAGTGGGATAGAAAAATTTTGGAAGAAAGAATTGGATTTTAGAAAATCAAGAGAAAATAATCAAGGTTCTGGATAACTTTAGAGGAACGGTGAAGAAAATAGAATGTCTTGTATCAACTAATAGGAAGAAAGCCATTAAAAAACCCTGGAGGGAAGAAAATGTAAAAGCCTATATAAGAAAGTAATACAAGGAATTAATTGAAAGAAGAAAAGAGAATTCCTTGGTGTTAAACATGAGGGAAAATCTTTGACTTGGCAGAGGGGTGGTGAATTAGGCAGATAAGGTGACTAGCACACATGTGACTTGCAGTGAAAAGTACCTACCTAGACCTAACACTACATCTAGGCAATACGTATCTAGCAACAGTGTAAACACTATTTTTATTTTCAGTATTTATCTTCTAGAATCAGCACAAACTTCGCAGGTGGAAAACAAGCATGGTTTCATAACAGAATGAATATCTTAACTTCCATAAAAATGTATAGGTGCCTAAAAACAGGAGTGAAATGTAGACCCAGACATGGAACGACTGACTGGTTCAAAATTGGGAGAGGAGTACAAGGCTGTACATTGTCACCCTGCTTATTTAACTTCTATGCAAAGTACATCATGTGAAATGCTGGACTAGATGAATCAAAAGCTGGAATCAAGATTGACAGGAGAAATAAGAACAGCCACAGACATGCAGACGATACTGCTTTAATGGTAGAAAGTGAAGAGGACTGAAAGAGCCTTTTGATGAGGGTTAAAGAGGAGAGTGAAAAGCTGGCTGGAAACTCAACAGTCAAAAAACTAAGATCATGGCAGCCAGTCCCAACACTTTACGGCAAATAGAAGGAAGAAAAGTTGAAACAGTGACAGATTTTATTTTCTTGGGCTCCAACAGTCACTGCAGTCATGACATTAAAAGACACTTGCTCTTTGGAAGAAATGCTAAAACAAACCAAGACAGTGTATTAAAAAGCAGAGATAGTACTTACCAACGAAGGTCCATATAAGTCAAAGCAATGGTTTTTCCAGTAGTAATGTAGAGACGTGAGAGTTGGACCATAAAGAAGGCTGAGTGACAAAGAATTGATGCTTTCCAATTGTGATGCTGGAAAAGACTCTTGAGAGTCCCTTGGACTACAAGGAGATCAAACCAGTCAATCCTAAAGGAAACCACCCCTGAATATTCATTGGAAGGACTGATGCTACAGCTGAAGCTCCAGCACTTTGGCCACCTAATACAAAGAGATGACTCACTGGTAAAGACCTTGATCCTAGGAAAGACTGAAGGCAAAAGGAGAAGAGGGAGGCAGAGGATGAGATGGTTAGATAGCTTTACTGACACTATAGACATGAATTTGAGCTAACTCCAGGATATAGTGGAGGATGAAGGAGGGGTCTACAGTCCATGGAATCATAAAGAGTTGGACGTGACTTAATGACTGAACAACAGCAACAAAAATGGGAAGTAGAATGTAGAGGGTGCCCTGGCTGAATGCTGGCCTCGAAAATGTGTCCATGTCCTAATTCCTGGAACCTCTGAACATCACCTTAAAGAAGAAACATGATTAAATAAAGGATGTAGAGGGAGAAGCTTATCCTGGATTACCTGGGTACCTGGGTGGACCCTAATGCAGTCCTTATAAGATGGACATAAGGATCCTTATAAGAAGAAGGAAAGGAAGTTGAGAGACAGCAGGAGATGTAGTGTGACCATGGGAGGCAGAGACTAGACTGAGCAGCCACAGACAAGGAACACTTGGAGCCACCAGAAGCAGGAAGAGGCAAGGAGCAGACTTTGAAGAGCACAGCTCTGTTGATACTTTGAGTTTAGACTTCTGGTCTCCATATTGGAAGAAAACAGTCATTAAGATCAGGAATAAGATAAGGGTGCCTACTCAGTTATTTTTAGTCAATGTACTGTTTGAAGACCTAGACAGAGCAACTGGGCAAGAAAAGAAATAAACAGCATCCAAATTGGAAAGGAAGAAGTAACACTGTTGCTATTTGCAGATGACACGACTTTGTAGATCAGTTCAGTTGCTCAGTCTTGTCCGACTCTTTGCAACCCCAAGAATCGCAGCACACCAGGCCTCCCTGTCCATCACCAACTTCTGGAGTTCACCCAGACTCACATCCATCAAGTCAGTGATGCCATCCAGCCATCTCATCCTCTGTCGTCCCCTTCTCCTCCTGCCCCCAAATCCCTCCCAGCATCAGAGTCTTCTCCAATGAGGCAACTCTTCACATGAGGTGGCCAATGCTATGCTATGCTACTTGTCCGCTCTGTGTGACCCCACAGTGGGCCCCCTCCCCCCTCCCTGGGTTCTCCAGGCAAGAACACTGGAGCGGTTTTTCCTTCTCCAAGTACGGTTTCAGCTTTAGCATCATTCCTTCCAAAGAAATCCCAGGGCTGATCTCCTTCAGAACGGACTGGTTGGATCTCCTTGCAGTCCAAGGGACGCTCAAGAGTTTTCTCCAACACCACAGTTCAAAAGCATCAATTCTTCGGCACTCAGCCTTCTTCACAGTCCAACTCTCACATCCATACATGACCACAGGAAAAACCATAGCCTTGACTAGACGGACCTTTGTTGGCAAAGTAAATGTCTCTGCTTTTGAATATGCTATCTGCTGCTGCTCAGTCGCTTTAGTCGTGTCCGACTCTGTGTGACCACAGAGACGGCAGGCCACCAGGCTCCCCTGTCCCTGGGATTCTCCTGGCAAGAACACTGGAGTGGATTGCCATTGCCTTCTCCAATGCATGAAAGTGAGAAGTGAAAGTGAAGTCGCCCAGTCATATCCGACTCTTAGCGACCCCATGGACTGCGGCCCACCAGGGTCCTCCATCCATGGGATTTACCAGGCAAGAGTACTGGGGTGGGCTGCCATTGCCTTCCCCGTTTGAATATGCTCTCTAGGTTGGTCATAACTTTCCTTCCAAGGAGCATCTTTTAATTTCATGGGTGCAGTCACCATCTGCAGTGATTTTGGAGCCCAGAAAAATAAAGTTTGACACTGTTTCCACTGTTTCCCCATCTATTTCCATAAGGGTGGTGAAAACCCCAAAGTCCCCCTCAAGAAACTGTTACAACTAATAAACAGTTTGATAAAGTTGCAGGATACAAAATCACTACAAAAAAATCTATCACATTTCTATAAAATAGTAATAGATTATCATAAAGAGAAATTAGGAAGACAATTCCATTGACAATTTCATCAAAATTGAACTGGGGTCTCCTGCATTGCAGGCAGATTCTTTACCAACTAAGCTATCAGGGAAGCCCATAAAATACCTATAAATAAACTTAATCAAGAAAGTGGAAAACCTGTATATTGAAAACTATAAGACATTATAGTTTTCATTATAGTTTTTCATTATAGTTTCATAATAGTTTTCTTGCAAAGAGTCAGACACGACTGAGCGACTGATCTGATCTGATCTGATAAGACATTAATGAAAAAATAGAAGCATACACAAATAAATGGAAAGATATGTCATGCTTATGCATCAGAAGAATTAACGTTGCTAAAATGTCTATACTACCCAAGGCAATCTACAGAATCAATGCAATTCCTATCAAAATTCCAGTGGCCTTTTTCACAGAAATAGAACAAGCAACCCTAAAATCTGTATAGAACTCTAAAAGACCACAAATAGCCAAAGCGAGCTTGAGGAATAAAGGCAAAGCTGGAAGCACCACACCCCGGTTTCAAATTATATTACAAAGCCATAGTGACTAAAATGATATGGCACTGCATGAAAACAGATTCCTGGATCAAAGGAACAGAATAAAGGGCCCAGAAATAAACCCAGGCATACATGATGTGGTCAGCTACTTTGCAACAGTGGAGTCAAAAGACATACAATGTGGAAAGAACAATCTTTTCAAAAAATGGTGCTGGGAAAAGCTGAGCAGCCATACGCACAAGAATGAACATGGACCACTATCTTTCACCATGCAAATAAATTAACTCAAAATGGTTTGAAGACTTGAATGTAAGATCTGAAAACATGAAATCCCTAGAAGAAAGCATAGGTGGTAAGCTCCTTAACATAAGGCTTGCTGATGATTTTTTTGAGTCAGACACGAAAGACAAAAGCAACAAAAGCAAAAACAAACAAATGGGGTGACATCAAACGAAAAAGCTCCTGCATAGCAAAGGCAGCCAGCAGCAAAAGAAAAGGCAACCTACTAAAGGAGAGAAAATAATTGCAAGTCATCTGTCTGGTAAGGGACTAATATCCAAAATAAATAAAGAACACATGCAATCAATAGCAAAATGGCCCAGAGAGCAAAACATCTGAACACACGTTTTTCCACAAAAGACACACAGAGGGCCAACAGATACATGAAAAGGTGTTCAACATAAATAGTTATCAGGGAAATGCAAATCAAAACCACAATGAGGTATCACCTCACACTTGTTAGAATAACTAGTACCAAAAAGACGCAAACTAACAAGCCTTGCTGAGGAGGTAGGGAAAAGGGAACACTTGTGCACTGTTGGCAGGAATGTAAATTGGGGTAGAAGCAGTATGGAGGCTCTTCAAAAAATCAAGAATGGAACTATCATTTGATCCATAAATTCCACATCTGAGTATTCATCCAAAGAAAATAAAAACAATAACTCAAAAAGATATATACACCCCATATTGCTTCCAACCTTATTGACAATAGGAAAGATATGGAAACAACTTAAAGTGTTATGGATGGAGAAATGGCTAAAGTAACTGTAGTTTATATACAAACCCAATGGAATGCCATTCAGCCATGAAAACAAATGAAATCTTGCCATTTGTGACAACATGGAAGGACCTCGAGGACATTAGCCTGAGTGAAATGAGTTAAAGACAAATACCAGATGATCTCTTCTATCCGTGGAACCTAAAAATAAATACATATTTTTTAAAAAAGCAAAGCTCATAAACACAGAGAACAGATTGGTGGCTGCCAGATGGACAAGAGGGAAAGGTGGATAAACTGTTTTTGTTTTTCTTTAGCTTAAATAAATCAGACTTTTTAAATGGTGAAAGCTAATCCCGAGGCCAAGGGTGGCGGCCGGGAGGAGCAACCCCACGCCCGAGGCCAGCGGCGGTGGCCGGCAAGACCAACCCCACATCCAAGGAGCGGTGGCTGCACGGGTGCAGGAGGGCCTAGAGGAGCTATCCCACATTGAAGGTCAGGAAGGGCGGCGGTGAGGAGAGACCTCTCGTCCAAGGTAAGGAGCGATGGCTGTGCTTTGCTGGAGCAGCCGGGAAGAGATACCCCACGCCCAAGGTAAGAGAAACCCAAATAACACAGGTGTTATTTGGTGTTGCAAGAGGGCATCAGAGGGCAAACACACTGAAACCATACTCACAGAAAACTAGTCAATCTAATCACACTAGGACCACAGCCTTGTCTAACTCAATGCAACTAAGCCATGCCCGTGGGGCAACCCAGGATGGGCGAGTCATAGTGGAGAGATCTGACAGGATGAGGTCCACTGGAGAAGGGAATGGCAAACCACTTCAGTATTCTTGCCTTGAGAACTCCATGAACAGTATGAAAAGGCAAAATGACAGGATACTGAAAGAGAAACTCCCCAGGTCAGTAGGGGCCCAATATGCTACTGGAGATCAGTGGAGAAATAACTCCAGGAAGAATGAAGGGATGGAGCCAAAGCAAAAAGAATACCCAGCTGCAGATGTGACTGGTGATAGAAGCAAGGTCCGATGCTGTAAGGAGCAATATTGCATAGGAACCTGGAATGTCAGGTCCATGAATCAAGGCAAATTAGAAGCGGTCAAATAGGAGATGGCCAGAGTGAATGTTGACATTCTAGGAATCAGGGAACTCAAATGGACTGGAATGGGTGAATTTAACTCAGATGACCATTATATCTACTACTGCAGGCAGGAATCCCTCAGAAGAAATGGAGTGGCCATCATGGTCAACAAAAGAGTTCGAAATGCAGTACTTGGATGCAATCTCAAAAATGACAGAATGATCTCTGTTTGTTTCCAAGGCAAACCATTCAATGTCACAGTAATCCAAGTCTATGCCCCAACCAGTAATGCTGAAGAAGCTGAAGTTGAATGGTTCCATGAAGACCTACCAGACCTTTTAGAACTAACACCCAAAAAAGATGTCCTTTTCATTATAGGGGACTGGAATGCAGAAGTAGGAAGTCAAGAAACACCTGGGGTAACAGGCAAATTTGGCCTTGGAATACGGAATGAAGCAGGGCAAAAACTAATAGAGTTTTGCCAAGAAAATGCACTAGTCATAACAAACACCCTCTTCCAACAACGCAAGAGAAGACTCTATACATGGACATCACCAGATGGTAAACACCGAAATCAGATCGATTATATTCTTTGAAGCCAAAGATGGAGAAGCTCTATACAGTCAGCAAAAACAAGACTGGGAGCTGACTGTGGCTCAGACCATGAACTCCTTATTGCCAAATTCAGACTGAAATTGAAGAAAGTAGGGAAAACCACTAGAACATTTAAGTATGACCTAAATCAAATCCCTTATGATTATGCAGTGGAAGTGAGAAATAGATTTAAGGGCCTAGATCTGATAGGTAGAGTGCCTGATGAACTATGGAATGAGGTTCATGACATTGTACAAGATACAGGGATCAAGACCATCCCCATGGAAAAGAAATGCAAAAAAGCAAAATGGCTGTCTGGGGAGGCCTTACAAATAGCTGTGAAAAGAAGAGAAGCGAAAAGCAAAGGAGAAAAGGAAAGATATAAACATCTGAATGCAGAGTTCCGAAGAAGAGCAACAAGAGGTAAGAAAGCCTTCTTTAGAAATTAATGCAAAGAAATAGAGGAAAACAACAGAATGGGAAAAACTAGAGATCTCTTCAAGAAAATTAGAGACACAAAGGGAACATTTCATGCAAAGATGGGCTCGATAAAGGACAGAAATGGTATGGACTTAACAGAAGCAGGAGTTATTAAGAATAGGTGGCAAGAATACACAGAAGAACTGTACAAAAAAGATCTTCATGACCCAGATAATCACGATGGTGTGATCACTGCCCTAGAGCCAGACATCCTGGAATGTGAAGTCAAATGAGTCTTAGAAAGCATGACTATGAACAAAACTAGTGGAGGTGATGGAATTCCAGTTGAGCTCTTTCAAATCCTGAAAGATGATGCTGTGAAAGTGCTACACTCAATATGCCAGCAAATTTGGAAAACTCAGCAGTGGCCACAGGACTGGAAAAGGTCAGTTTTCATTCAAATTCCAAAGAGAGGCAATGCCAAAAAATGCTCAAACTACTGCACAATTGCACTCATCTCACATGCTAGTAATTCTCCAAGCCAGGCTTCAGCAATATGTGAACTGTGAACTTCCTGATGTTCAAGCAGGTTTTAGAAAAGGCTAGGAACTAGAGATCAAATTGCCAACATCGTCTGGATCATGGAAAAAGCAAGAGAGTTCCAGAAAAACATCTATTTCTGCTTTATTGACTATGACAAAGCTTTTGACTGTGGGGATCACCATCAACTGTGGAAAATTCTGAGAGAGATGGGAATACCAGACCACCTGATCTGCCTCTTGAGAAATTTGTATGCAGGTCAGGAAGCAACAGTTAGAACTGGTCATGGAACAACAGACTGGTTCCAAAATTGGAAAAGGAGTTCATCAAGGCTGTATATTGTCACCCTGTTTATTTAACTTATATGCAGAGTACATCATGAGAAACGCTGGACTGGAAGAAACACAAGTTGGAATCAAGATTGCTGGGAGAAATATCAATAACCTCAGATATGCAGATGACACCACCCTTATGGCAGAAAGTGAAGAGGAACTAAAAAGCCTCTTGATGAAAGTGAAAGTGGAGAGTGAAAAAGTTGGCTTAAAGCTCAACATTCAGAAAACGAAGATTATGGCATCTGGTCCCATCACTACATGGGAAATAGATGGGGAAACAGTGGAAACAGTGTCTGACTTTATTTTTCTGGGCTCCAAAATCACTGCAGATGGTGACTGCAGCCATGAAATTAAAAGACGCTTACTCCTTGGAAGGAAAGTCATGACCAACCTAGATAGCATATTCAAAAGCAGAGACATTATTTTGCCAACAAACGTTCATTTCGTCAAGGTTATGGTTTTTCCTGTGGTCATGTATGGATGTGAGAGCTGGATGGTGAAGAAGGCTGAACACCGAAGAATTGAAGCTTTTGAACTGTGGTGTTGGAGAAGACTCTTGAGGGTCCCTTGGACTGCAAGGAGATTCAACCAGTCCATTCTGAAGATCAGCCCTGGGATTTCTTTGGAAGGAATGATGCTAAAGCTGAAACTCCAGTACTTTGGCCACCTCATGCAAAGAGTTGACTCATTGGAGAAGACTTTGATGCTGGGAGGGACTGGGGGCAAGAGGAGAAGGGGACAACAGAGGATGAGATGGCTGGATGGCATCACTGACTCGATGGATGTGAGTCTGAGTGAACTCCGGGAGTTGGTGATGGACAGGGAGGCCTGGCGTGCTGCAGTTCATGGGGTCGCAAAGAGTCAGACACAACTGAGCCCCTGATCTGATCTGATCTGAATATACTTAAGTAGGTAGATATGTATGACCTAACATAGAGTCTTGAATACACTTAAGAAAGCAAATCCAATTAGTACGATTTTATTTATTGTTAAGGGCTTCCCAGGTGATACTAGTGGTAAAGAATCCGCCTGCCAATGCAAGAGATATAAGGGATGCAGGTTCAATTCCTGGGTTGGGAAGATCCCTGGAGGAAGTCATGGCAACCTACTCCAGTGTTCTTGCATGGGAAATTCCATGGACAGAGGAGCCTGACAGGCTACAGGCCATAGAGCTGCAAAGAGTCACACACGACCGAAGCAAACAATTCTGCATTTATTGTTAAACATCAAATTAGAAGGTGTGTGTGTGTGTGTGTGGGCTCAGTCATGTTCAACTCTTTATTACCCCATGGAAGCCTGCTAGGTTCCTCTGTCCATTGAATTTTCCAGGGAAGAATTTTGGAGTGGTTGGAAATATAATTATATATGTGTGTATATTCTGAAGGAGATCAGCCCTGGGATTTCTTTGGAAGGAATGATGCTAAAGCTGAAACTCCAGTACTTTGGCCACCTCATGCAAAGAGTTGACTCATTGGAAAAGACTCTGATGCTGGGAGGGATTGGGGGCAGGAGGAGAAGGGGATGACAGAGGATGAGATGGCTGGATGGCATCACTGACTCGATGGACATGAGTCTGGGTGAACTCTGGGAGTTGGTGATGGACAGTAAGGCCTGGTGTGCTGCGATTCATGGGGTCACATGCAAAGGGTCAGACACAACTGAGCGACTGAACTGAACTGAACTGATGTGTGTATATGCTATGCTATGCTAAGTCACTTCAGTCGTGTCTGACTCTGTGTGACCCCATAGACGGCAGCCCACCAGGCTCCCCCGTCCTAGGGATTCTCCAGGCAAGAACACTGGCGTGGGTTGCCATTTCCTTCTCCAAGGCATGAAAGTGAAAAGTGAAAGTAAAGTTGCTCGGTCGTGTCCGACTCTTAGCAACCCCATGGACTGCAGCCTACCAGGCTCCACTGTCCATGGGATTTTCCAGGCAAAAGTACTGGAGTGGGGTGCCATTGCCTTCTCCAGATGTGTGTATATATACATACATATATATATATATATATATTAATATATATCTTTTATATGGCCTCCTTGGTGGCTGAGCTGGTAAGGAATCTGCCTGCAATGCAAGAGACTCAGGTTCAATCCCTAGGTCAGGAAGATTCCCTGGAGAAGGGAATAGCCAGCTACTGACTCTGATACTCTTGCCTGAAGAATTCCATGAAGAGAGGAGCCTGGAGGGCTACAGTCCATGGGGGTGGCAAAGTCGGACACGACTGAGCGTCTAACACATCTATATATAGACGTATATGTGTGTACATAAACAAGTATAAACACATATAAATACACACATATATGTTTACAATGTAACTGCAATAGGAAAAATTTCTGCAAAAACATACACCCAACTGTCAAGTTTGTGGAGTGAAATTAAGCAGCATGTCAGAGGAGGGGTGAAATAATTTAAAATTTCCAAGATTTTTCCCTACTTTAATACTTCTTAAACGCTTTACGAAAAGGCATTCCTTTGTTATTTTGTAATTGAAAATGAAAAGACAAAACTAAAGATGAATTAAGAAATACAAGTTAAGGAAGGAGAGATACACTTTGTAGCAACTCCGATTTGAGCCTCACGCTGGGAAGCAGCCCCTTGATAAGACCATCTCTGAGGTCATCAGCTGCTGTTTCTCAAGCACTAATTCCAATCTAACCAAAACAGGCATGGTATCAGTTAATTCTCATTACAGAACATTATAATAATAGCCCATGATTCTCAATTTATATATAAGGAGATGGAGTGTTAGAAAAATAAAGTAACCAGAATCTCATTTCACAGGCCAAGTGTTAAAACCCAGGTCGTTGGACTGTAACGAGCCCTATGCTTGTGCTGTGCTGTGTGATCTCCCAGAAAAGTATTCACTTTGGTGATGCATGTGGAAGGTCGACTTCACTTCAGAAAATCCCTTGTCATTATCTTCAAAAACGAACAGGGATCCATAGGTACCATACCACTGAAACACGAACACTAAGAAAATGCAATCTCAAGGAAAGAAATAAAAATAGGTTAAGAACTTATACTTTGCTAGAAAGCATAAACATATTCCAACATTCAAGAAGTGAAACTCAAAAGTGCTGCAACTTATATTTTACCATAGATCTATAATCCTGAGAGTATTTTTGAGTAGTTCTATTAAAATAATACATAAAAATATATATTTCAAAAATGTTGTTTACTATTCTTTTTTATTTATTATTGTCATAGATAAAAAAGCAGCAAATACATTGAGAAATAGTTTCTTTTAAGAGCCTAGAAACATATAGTAATATTGTCAAAAATCCAGAAACAATAAGGAATAAAACCAGAATAGTAAAATAAATTTTAGTAAGAGTTTATTGTGCATCAGATCAGATCAGATCAGTCGCTCAGTCGTGTCCGACTCTTTGCGACCCCATGAACCGCAGCACGCCAGGCCTCCCTGTCCATCACCAGCTCCCGGAGGTCACCCAGACTCATACCCATCGAGTCAGTGATGCCATCCAGCCATCTCATCCTCTGTCGTCCCCTTCTCCTCCTGCCCTCAATCCCTCCCAGCATCAGAGTCTTCTCCAATGAGTCAACTCTTCGCATGAGGTGGCCAAAATACTGGAGTTTCAGCTTTAGCATCATTCCTTCCAAAGAAATTCCAGGATTGATCTCCTTCAGAATGGACTGGTTGGATCTTCTTGCAGTCCAAGGGACTCTCAAGAGTCTTCTCCAACACCACAGTTCAAAAGCATCAATTCTTCGGCGCTCAGCCTTCTTCACAGTCCAGCTCTCACATCCATACATGACCACAGGAAAGACCATAGCCTTGACTAGGCGAACCTTTGTTGGTAAAGTAATGTCTCTGCTTTTGAATATGCTATCTAGGTTGGTCATAACTTTCCTTCCAAGGAGTAAGCGTCTTTTAATTTCATGGCTGCAGTCACCATCTGCAGTGATTTTGGAGCCCAGAAAAACAAAGTCTGACACTGTTTCCACTGTTTCCCCATCTATTTCCCATGTAGTGATGGGACCAGATGCCATGATCTTCATTTTCTGAATGTTGAGCTTTAAGCCAACCTTTTTACTCTCCACTTTCACTTTCATAAAGAGGCTTTTTAGCCCCTCTTCACTTTCTGCCATAAGAGTCGTGTCATCTGCATATCTGAGGTTATTGATATTTCTCCCAGCAATCTTGATTCCAACTTGTGTTTCTTCCAGTCCAGCGTTTCTCATGATATACTCTGCATATAAGTTAAATAAACATGGTGACAATATGCAGCCTTGGCGTACTCCTTTTCCTATTTGGAACCAGTCTGTTGTTCCATGACCAGTTCTAACTGTTGCTTCCTGACCTGCATACAGATTTCTTAAGAGGCAGATCAGGTGGTCTGGTATTCCCATCTCTTTCAGAATTTTCCATAGTTTATTGTGCATATAAGGTCACAAATTGGGAGCTTTTAAACTCAAATGCACAGGAAGCTCAAAGGCAAAACTTACTGGATGGCTGATAATGTGAGAAAGAAAAAGCTGTTTAACCCTAATGACTGCTTATTATAATTCAGTTTTCAGATAGCAGGGAATGGCTTAAAAGTAATTATCATATCCCACTTTAGGAAAATGACATTTTAATGATTATTAGAGATATATTCGGAGAAAAAAATCTTTTATTTATAAAATAAGGAGGATTTAGCTTTGTTTATATGGCTTAAAAAAAAAACAAAGCTCAATGGCACCCCACTCCAGTACTCTTGCCTGGAAAATCCCATGGATGGAGGAGCCTGGAAGGCTGCAGTCCATGGAGTCACTGAGGGTTGGACATGACTGAGTGACTTCACTTTGACTTTTCACTTTCATGCATTGGAAAAGGAAATGGCAACCTACTCCAGTGTTCTTGCCTGGAGAATCCTAGGGACGGGGGAGCCTGGTAGGCTGCTGTCTCTGGGGTCACACAGAGTCGGACACGACTGAAGTGACTTAGCCTAGCCTAGCCTATATGGCTTAAATAATTTTGTCTGCTCAGGGAATTCTCAAACCTGATCTCCATTTTGCATTTAAATTTAATAATACAATTCAGTTCAGTTCAGTTCAGTTCAGTTGCTCAGTCGTGTCCAACTCTTTGCAACCCCATGAATCGCAGCACACCAGGCCTCCCTGTCCATCACCAACTCCCGGAGGTCACTCAGACTCATGTCCATCGAGACAGTGATGCCATCCAGCCACCTCATCCTCTGTCGTCCCCTTCTCCTCCTGCCCCCAATCCCTCCCAGCATCAGAGTCTTCTCCAATGAGGCACCTCTTCGAATGAGGTGGCCAAAGTACTGGAATTTCAGCTTTAGCATCATTCCTTCCAAAGAACACCCAGGGCTGATCTCCTTCAGAATGGACTGATTGGATCTCCTTGCAGTCCAAGGGACTCTCAAGAGTCTTCTCCAACACCACAATTCAAAAGCATCAATTATTCAGCGCTCAGCTTTCTTCACAGTCCATACATGACTCTCACATCCATACATGACCACTGGAAAAACCATAGCCTTGATTAGATGGACCTTCGTTGGCAAAGTAATGTCTCTGCTTTTGAATATGCTATCTAGGTTGGTCACAACTTTCCTCCCAAGGAGTAACCGTTTTTTAATTTCATGGCTGCAGTCACCATCTGCAATGATTGGTATCAGAAATCTCAAAATTATTTTTTCTTTTACTTGATAATTATCCATAGTAAATTAGTATATTCTTTACAAAACTCTTCGCAATAGTCACAATTAATGGATAATCTGTCTTTAAATTCTTTTTAAAATATAGGCCACAGTTGGGAGTATCAGTTTTTTTTTTATACCTATGTGAATCTCAGTAATAAACTCTTTCCTTCCTCATTCCATTTCTTCTATTTTAAGTCCTAAACCCACAGGAGATAAATGAGTTTTAAGACTTAGGTAACTATCTCTTTTTCTATGATCCAATGGATGTTGGCAATTTGATCTCTGGTCCTCTGCCTTTTCTAAATTTGGCTAAAACATCTGGAAGTTCACAGTTCACCTACTGTTGAAGCTTGGCTTGGAGAATTTTGAGCATTGCTTTACTAGCATGTGAGATGAGTACAATTGTGTGATACTTTGAACATTCTGTGACATTGTCTTTCTTTGGGATTGGAATGAAAACTCATCTTTTCCAGTCCTGTGGCCACTGCTGAGTTTTCCAAATTTGCTGGCATATTAAGTGCAGCACTTTCAGCATCATCTTTTTAGGATTTGAAAGCGCTCAACTGGAATTCCATCACCTCCACTAGCTTTGTTAATAGTGATGCTTCCTAAGGCCCACTTGACTTCACATTCCAGGATATCTGGCTCTAGGTGAGTGATCACACCATTGCGATTATAAGGGTCATGAAGATCTTTTTTGTATAGTTCTGTGTGTTCTTGACACCTCTTCTTAATATCTTCTGCTTCTGTTAGGTCCATACCATACCAAAGCCTTTGACTGTGTGGATCACAACAAACTTTGGAAAATTCTGAAAGAGATGGGAATAGCAGACCATCTGACCTGCCTCCTAAGAAATCTGTATACAGGTTAAGAAGCAACAGTTAGAACTGGACATGGAACAGACTGGTTCCAAATCAGGAAAGGAGTGCATCAAGGCTGTATATTGTCACCCTGCTTATTTAATTTATACCCAGAGTACACCATGCGAAATGCCAGGAAGGATGAAGCACAAGCTAGAATCAAGATTGCCAGGAGAAATATCAATAATCTCAGATATGCAGATGACACCACCCTTATGGCAGCAAGTGAAGAAGAACTAAAGAACCTCTTGATGAAAGTGAAAGAAGAGGGTGAAAAAGTTGGCTTAAAGCTCAGCATTCAGAAAACTAAGATCATGGCATCCAGCCCCATCACTTCATGGCAAATAGATGGGGAAACAATGGAAACAGTGACAGACTTTATTTTCTTGGTCTCCAAAATCACTGTAGATGATGACTTGCAGCCATGAAATTAAAAGACGCTTGCTCCTTGGAAGAAAAGTTATGACCAACTTTAGACAGCATATTAAAAAGCAGAGACATTATTTTGCCGACAAAGGTCTGTCTAGTCAAAGCTATGGTTTTTCCAGTAATCATGTATGGATGTGAGAGTTGGACTATAAAGAAAGCTGAGCCCCAAAGAATTAATGCTGTTAAACTGTGGTGTTAGAGAAGACTCTTGAGAGTCTCTTGGACTGGAAGGAGATCCAACTCTTCCATCCAAAAGGAAATCAGTCCTGAATATTCACTGGAAGGACTGATACTAAAGCTGAAACTCCAGTACTTTGACCACCTGATGTGCAGAACTGACTCATTGGAAAAGACCCTGATGCTGGGAAAGATTGAAGGCAGGAGGAGAAGGGGATGACAGAGGATGAGATGGTTGGATGGCATCACAGACTCAATGGACATGAGTTTGAATAAGCTCTGGGGGTTGTTGATGGACAGGGAGGCCTGGCGTGCTATAGTCCATGGGGTCGCAAGGAGTCGGACATGACTGAGCTACTGGACTGAACTGAACTGAGGTCAGAGTTTCCAATCATCTTGAGTTTTTAGGACATGGTTCTTTAATTCCAGAATTCTATATGATGATAACATTAGCAAACAGGATAGAAAATTCGGGTAAAACTCCCTGATCATCTGTCAAAGTGCAGACAACATAATACACATGCTTAATTTCTCCTAAATCCCTTATATTACTCAGGGAATGCACACACTAGGCCAATTATCTCTGTCTGATTTATTTGGCCCATGCTTTACTGAGTGGTAAGCACAAGACATTAGGGGATATTGAAGTTATTAAAAATGTAAAAAAATAGGAAATCAATAATTACAAATTTCAAAATGTAACTAAAGAATGAGGTGTAACATAGTAGTGTTTAAAAGTCACAACTGTAATTCCCCAGATGCACCCACATTTCACTTTATTACCAAAAATAGAATAAAGTAAAAAGGATTATATTTAAGGCTTGATTTATTACAGCAGTGGTGACTAAGTGTCTGCCAAAAGTTTAGAACGCACTGAAAATATGGCAGACTTAAATTTTCAGCATAATTAGATCCTTTTGGATCTCTCAGAAATAGCTTACACAAGAGCACTTGGTTTTTTTGGAAGGCCCAGGGACTAAAAACATGTATTAGTAATTAAGAGTTACTGGCAGAAGAAAGAGATGGGGTGTGTAGAGGAAGCATTTGTGGCTTCGTATTTTACACCAAGCCAGGAAAGAAAACCCTCTCTTTTAACCTCAAGTATAAGTTTGCTTTTTAATTAACATAAATGATGTTATCTAAACTAGCTTCATATTAACACGCATAAACTCTGCAAAATTCCCAGGAACCTGATGACCTTCTCCACGACTTGAAGTGCTTTCTTGCCTCATTCAGAGAACTGGGATCTTCCACAGTACGCTAATAGCCTAAGCAGATTTCTCAGTAGAGAACACATTTCCAGGAAATAGTCAAACTTGGGTACATGTTCCTGGAGTGGATATATATATTTATATACTCAATGAGTTTCAGAAACGCCAGGTTTCAGGCAGCAAAAGATATCTACTTTGTATTCAGAGAAAGGGAAGGATGTTTAAAAGAAAATCGATTTAGGAACTAATGTGATGCAAAATGTTATCGTGTGCAGACTGTTATAATCCAGATCTCCACTTTATGGTGTGGGAACCATGGTCTGTATGTCTATAGACAGTGAGTCTATAAGATTGTGTAAGATCACTGTCTTACAGACTCAATGTCAGGACTTAATTAAAGAAGGGCGAATGTTAAAGGTTGAGAAGTTTAAATTCCCTGAAAATAGAAATGCTTTTTTACTGCTTCTCTGAACCCATGAAGAGTTTCACATAAGAACGTTTCACATTTTAAGAAAATTTACACGCTGCGTGTGTGCCTGTGTGCTCAGGCGTGTCTCAGTGACCCCAGGGACTGCAGCCACCAAGCTCCTCTGTCCGTGGGATTCTCCAGGCAAGAACACTGGAGTGGGTGCCATTTCTTACTCCAGGGGATCTTCCCAACCCAGGGATCGAACCTGTGTCTCCTACATTGGCAGGTGGATTCTTTACCACTAGTGCCACCTGGGAAGCCCAACTTATACATTACTTGTTTTCTTGAAAGCTTCTAGATTCTAAGTTAACACCATCCCATTCATTTTAAGGCAGAGGAACCAGAGATCAAATTGCTAACATCCACTGGATCATCGAAAAAGCAAGAGAGTTCCAGAAAAACATCTATTTCTGCTTTATTGACTATGCCAATGCCTTTGACTGTGTGGATCACAATAAACTCTGGAAAATTCTGAGAGAGATGGGAATACCAGACCACCTGATCTGCCTCTTGAGAAATCTGTATGCAGGTCAGGAAGCAACAGTTAGAACTGGTCATGGAACAACAGACTGGTTCCAAATAGGAAAAGGAGTACGTCAAGGCTGTATATTGTCACTATGTTTATTTAACTTATATGCAGAGTATATCATGAGAAATGCTGGACTGGAGGAAACACAAGCTGGAATCAAGATTGCCGGGAAAAATATCAATAACCTCAGATATGCAGATGATACCACCCTTATGGCAGAAAGTGAAGAGGAACTCAAAAGCCTCTTGATGAAAGTGAAAGTGGAGAGTGAAAAGGTTGGCTTAAAGCTCAACATTCAGAAAACGAAGATCATGGCATCTGGTCCCATCACTGCATGGGAAATAGATGGAGAAACAGTGGAAACAGTGTCAGACTTTCTTTTTCTGGGCTCCAAAATCACTGCAGATGGTGACTGCAGCCATGAAATTAAAAGACGCTTACTCCTTGGAAGGAAGGTTATGACCAACCTAGATAGCATATTCAAAAGCAGAGACATCACTTTGCCAACAAAGGTTCGCCTAGTCAAGGCTATAGTCTTTCCTGTGGTCATGTATGGATGTGACAGCTGGACTGTGAAGAAGGCTGAGGGCTGAAGAATTGATGCTTTTGAACTGTGGTGTTGGAGAAGACTCTTGAGAGTCCCTTGGACTGCAAGGAGATCCAACCAGTCCATTCTGAAGGAGATCAGCCCTGGGATTTCTTTGGAGGGAATGATGCTCAAGCTGAAACTCCAGTATTTTGGCCACCTCATGCGAAGAGTTGACTCATTGGAGAAGACTCTGATGCTGGGAGGGATTGAGGGCAGGAGGAGAAGGGGACGACAGAGGATGAGATGGCTGATGGCATCACTGACTCGATGAATGTGAGTCTGAGTGACCTCCGAGAGCTGGTGATGGATAGGGAGGCCTGGCGTGCTGCCGTTCATGGGGTCGCAAAGAGTCGGACACGACTGAGCGACTGATCTGATCTGATCTGATTCATTTTAAGAATACTGTATATTAAGGCATATGTGTGGAATCTGAAAAAAATTGATGTAGACGATCTTATTTGCAAAGCAGAAGTTGAGAGGCAGATGTGGAGAAAGAACAATAAGCATATGGACACCAAGGTGGCGGGGGAGTGGTGAGCGGGATGAATTGGGAGACTGGGACTGACACATGTATATACACTATATATACACACATATACACTATATATACACACATGTACACTATATATACACACATGTACACTATATATACACACATGTACACTATATATACACACATGTACACTATATACACACACTTATACACTATATATACACATGTACACTATATATACACACATGTACACTATATATACACACGTGTACACTATATATACATATGTATACACTATATATACACATATATACACTACTGATGGTATGGATCAAATAGACAACTAATGAGAACCTGCTGTGCAGCCCAGGGAGCACTCCTCAGTGCTCTGTGGTGATCTAAATGGGACGGAAATCCAAAACAGAGGGGGTACATGTGTATGTATAGCTGGTTTACTTGGCTGTACGAGCAGAAACTAACACATCATTGTAAAGCAATTATACTCTAATAATTTTTTTAAAGAGTATTTAGAAAAATATTAGACCAAGAGCCAGCATATGGTTAAATTGAACTTGTGGCGCATGGCAAGAACCCGTCCAGCCTTAGCAAAGTGCTATGTCACCCCCAGGTGCATCCTCTTCAAGAAGTTGTTCAAGCGAGCTGGAATCCTGGTGAGAAAATTGTTTGGCAAGGCAACAGGAAGCAAAATGTGAAGGAGACCACAGAGCAAATGTGTTCATTTCTTGAGTCTTGTCAACATCCAGGAAAATCTATTCACTGAGTAAAGTCTGTGTCAAGATGCGTTAGAAAGTGCCAACTCCCTGGCACGCGATGTTCAAGGAGTTGAGAACCATCTCCCAAAGCTAACTGTAGAGCCTCAGTTCCCATCTCCTGTCTTAGAGGCACCGACTACCCAGTGCGGGTGTGCTGGGTACACAGGTCAGCTCGTACACCTGTGAGCCTGGACCCACCTCCAGCTCTTCCTGAAACACCCTCTGGTGTTCCCAACAACTGCTCGTCACCCTTCCAGGCCCAGATCAAACTTTACCACCTTGATGACACATCCCCTGAGATTTAGGCAACGCGAGTCACTTAGTTCTTTGTGCGTGATGTACTATTCACTCTATTTATATCTCTTCCTGACCTCTCACCAGACAGTGTAGAGAGCAAGGAAATTATATTACTCATCTGTGAGTTCTCCAAATTTAGCATAGTATTTATCAAAGTGCTCTTTAGGGTATCGTTAGGTTATATATTAAAAAAAAAAAAAAAAAAAAAAAATATGCTTGAAAAATACTCCATTAAGCAAAATTAAACAGGTTTATTTCCTACAGGACTTCTCAGAATTCCCAGTATGCTAATTTACACTAGTTTATATCTGGTATTGCTAGGGAGCACGGGCCCGTGCTCAGCCGGCTGTCGTGTCCGGCTCTGTGCAGCCCTGTGGACTGTAGCCCACTGGGCTCCTCTGTCCATGGGATTTCCCAGACAAGCATAATTAACTGGGTTGCCACTTCCTCCGCAAGGTGATTTTCCTGACCCAGGGATCGAACTCCTATCCCCTGAATTGGAAGGCAGATTCTTTACCACTGTGCCTCCTGGGAAGAGGAGGTTGTCACCACCTATCTATAATTTCTATTAATAAAAATACACATAAGTAGGAAGATATAATATTAATTATTACTCTTAACATAATATCCTGGATTTTAGTCCTTGGGTTACAGAATCCTGTTTAGAAGAAATCTTCCCTATAGAATATACTTTGCCAGTTGCCTTCTTAAGCATATATTAGATACTTTGAAAAGGTTTGTTAAATAAATAAGGAAATGGTTATTTTTTATACTATGAACTATTTACTTTATCATAGAGTTTGGATTTCTCTGTGGAAATCCTGCTCAGTGGTTGACCTGCTCACTTGGAAAATGACTATTTCTGCGTTTCCTGGGCAATGGAGTTTATGGCAAATCATACAACTTGCCTGCGTCTCTATTTTCCTAGGTTTGGAGCAGGTAATAATCACCTCCACGGCGCCTGAGCATAGTTTTGAAGTGCTCTATCCTGTTGAAGTGCAACTTGCAGTGAAGACATGTGATTATTGACTGAAGCCATTATACAAAAAAAATAATAACCACTTGCTCTGGTCTGGATAAAAAGACCTGGTCTGTGTCATTTTGCCTGAGATATAATCACTATTTTTGGCCATTGTGAATAAGCCTTTCATTTTGGTTTAGTGGGAGTTCTTATTATGAGCAAACCATTTCCTAAAAAAAAAAAATTAATAAATAAATAAGTCTCCTTACCCTAAACTGTCTACCATAACAAATTCTTTCAAAGTCATTGGGAAAAAAAATAGACATATTTTCTGACTTTGGTGTCTGGCTCAAGATCTTTCTAAGTTCCCTGAATATATTTAATTAAAACTCTCATATAAAAATCACATGAAACAGATTTTTGAAGCCCTATAATCTAGGCTATTTGCAAGAGCCATCACCTTACTATAGACAGACTTAGTGGAAAAATCCTCTTAACCAACTGCCAACGAAGGGTCGCTTAGAAGTGTGTAGGGTTCAGTTTCTCCAGGCCTTCATTGCTTCTTATTTCACTGCAGGTATTTCTTAGGGTTTTAAATTAGCCATTAACCCCATAATTAAAAGATCTTTCGAATAAAGAAAAACAAACCATTTTACTGCATACTTTTCTATTTTTCACTCTACTACAAATTAAATGCATATTTCTTTCTGTTGTTAGTAAAAAATAAATAAATAAATATTAGTTTAGTTAGTTCTTCAGCGCATATTTCTAAATAGATTGATTAGACCGGGTACGGCCTTTTCACACTAAGGGAGCTTATTGGCAAGAATATCTGGTCCTGAGATATTTCAATTCCCCACCTGGAGGCTAAACTTCTAAACTGTTTATCTGCTGTCTTTATTCTTTGTATTTCCTGGCAAATGGTATCCATGGAGAATAATTACTGCAGTAAAACAATCAAATTCCATTGTATTTGGTCAACTTTAAAGGAGGGCATGTGAAACCAACATAATTTCATTCATATCCGCTAAATGAAAATTATTAAATTTGGATTCCATGACTCATCTGGTAAGTATTAATATTTACAGCAGACCTGCTGTGTGCCAGGCAATGATCTAGGCACTAAAGACACAGCAATGAGCTAAACTGACACAATCTCTTCCCTGATCAGACTTGCTCTTGCTCTGCAGCTCAGCAAAATATGCTTTTTATTCTGTTTATCTTGCTCTGGAATGAGAAAACTGATCATGTTAAGCTCCATAAAACTGAGCAGAGACTCAGGTTATAATTTATGGGGGAAAATGAAGTGATTTCACTCCAATTACAGTGGCTTGAAGTTCATTTGTACACAAAGTAAGCTCATCTACCTGACCATGCTCACTGAGTTAAACAGACTTTACACCTAGTCTCCCAGCCACCCAGGTAGTTCTTCAGTAAAAGATGACCCTGTGTGACATTTTCACTCAACACTGTTTCTGATCCTTGCTCTGATTTCTCACGTATAAATATACACAGTGTGTATATCCCAATCTTCAAATTTTCTGACTTATATATACTACTGCACATAAAATAAAAACTAATAAGAACCTACTGCACAGCACAGGGAACTCTACTCAATATTCTTCAATGGCTGTATAGGAAAAGAATCTAAAAAAGAATGGATATGTCTGTGTACATATGGATACAGATATGGATATATCCATATATACCTATGTGTATATATATATACTGGGGAAGGCAATGGCACCCCACCCCAGTACTTTTGCCTGGAAAATCCCATGGACGGAGGATCCTGGTAGGCTCCAGTCCATGGGGTCGCTAAGAGTCGGACACAACTGAGCGACTTCCCTTTCACTTTTCACTTTCATGCATTGGAGAAGGAAATGGCAACCCACTCCAGTATTCTTGCCTGGAGAATCCCAGGGACGGGGAGCCTGGTGAGCTTCTGTCTATGGGGTCGCAGAGTCGGACACGACTGAAGCGACTTAGCATCATAGCATATATATATATACATATACAACCATTCTTTTTTAGATTCTTTTCCCACATAGCCATTGCAGAGAATATATATATATATATATACATATATACATATACACATAGATAGATAACGGATTCACTTTGCTATACACTTGAAACTAACACAACATTGTAAATCGACTATACCACCCCCCCCCCAAATTTTGTTTTAATACACAGGAGACTGGGGAGTCATAGAGTGTAATTTTGCCTCAAATAATTCCTCTAGAATTAGTCTGAGCCTTGCTGTATTAAGGGAGACCTTAAAATCTCATAGGCTGATACTATGCATAAAACAGATAACTAATGAGAACCTGCTGTGTAGCACAGAGAACTCTACTAAATGCTCTGTAATAACTTGAGTTGGAAGGAAATCCAAAAGGGAGGGGATATATGTATACTAACGGCCAATTCATTTTGCTGAACAGTAGAAACTAACACAACATTCTAAGGCAACTATTCTCCAGGAAAATGTAACTTTTAAAGCCTCTGTATTTAGATCCAGCATCTCAGAGCCGGAGGTCTTGTCTCCTTTCTCAGTTCTTTGCCCACATGCCTAAGCTGCATCCTCTTTATTCCCAAGAGTCCTTCATCAACGGGGAGAACACTCAGCAGATATCCACGGCAGACTATCATTATGACAAACCACTAAATCACTTATGTTTGTAAAACTAGTAGTTTAAATGTATTTTTTGTTTTTAAAAAAGTGAAAGTTTAATTCCACAGAAAGATAAAAAAGTTTCTTCTCCCCACCTCTGACAACGCTGGCTTCAATCTACTAAATAAGCTGTTCAGTTATTTAGAAATACATCTTCAGATGGATCTGAAGCCTCTGCTTTTCCTTTCTCCTTTAGTAACCTCTCTCTGTTCTTGCATGCTCTTCGCCTGCTCAACTGGAAGGTCTAATTTGCCTTCTTTCGAAGTCTATTTCCCTATACTCCTCTCCTGCCCCAGAGAGTTGTCTAAGCAATTACACCACTTCTCAGCTACTTGACAGTTATAAATAAATGCTTTAATCTATCTGCCTTTGTGTTTGCTAGGAAATGGATCACACTTCCTTCAGAAAGTATAATTAAAGTCTTGTTCTAGTCAAAATAAAATATTACATAACAGTCAGGGAAAGGAATGTACCAAACTTCCACAAGTGGTGGCCAGTAACAGAAGTGTGTGTGTGTGTGTGTGTGTGTGTGAGAGAGAGAGAGAGAGAGAGAATTTTAACACCCTGAGAGTCACCTGAACATTCTATTAGGATTGGCTGGAAAGCCAAATGGGTTTTGGAAATCTTTAAATGGGCCACTTATTTTCACTGATGACACTGCAAGTTATCTAAGGCTCATTACTAAGTAAACAAAAGTAGCTGTGACAGAAGTTCCTAAATTTTGTGTTTTTAAACTTTTTGTTAAAATGTAGTCGATTTACAACCCTGTGTTAGTTTCAACTGTGTATATGTGCTTAGTCACTCAGTCCTGTCCAACTCTTTGCAACCCTGTGGACTGCAGCCCACCAGGCTCCTCTGTCCATGGGAATTCTCCAAGCAAGAGTACTGGAGTGGGTTGCCATGACCTCCTCCAGGGGATCTTTCCAAACCGGGGATCAAGCCCAGGGCTCCTGTATTTCAGCAGGCAGATTCTTTACTGATTGAGCCACCAGGGAAGCCCAGAGCAAAGTGATTCAGACATATATATGCACGTGTGTGCGTGTATATATATATATATATATATATATATATATATATATATTCTTTTTTAGATTCTTTTCCATTGTAGGTTATTACAAGGTACTGAGTGTAGCTCTCTGTGCTATACCTTAGGTCCTTATTGGTTATCTATTTCATATAGAGTAGTGTGTGTATGTTAATCCCAAATGCCTAATTTATCCCTTCCCTTCTTTCCTCTTTAGGAACCATAAGTTTGTTTTCTAAGTCTGTGAGTTTGTTTCTGTTTTGTAAATAGGTTCATTTGTATCATTTTTTTTTACTCTGTGTAAGTGACATCATGTGATATTGTCTTCAACTTACTTCACTTAGAATGAGAATTTCTGGGTCCACCCATGGTGCTGCAGATGGCATTATTTCATTCCTTTTATGGCTGAGTAGTAATCTTGTGTTTCATGATTATGCTTCGGAATCCTCACTCACATCTTATAGATTATTGAATCTGATATCCGTTTGTCTCCACCAGCAAATCACCCAAAGCGGAGTCGTTAGGAGCTTGGGTTCTTGTATGCCCTGAGTACTCAGCTCACAGGCACATGGTTTTCCTTGTCACAGAAAGGATCAAATATTTTTATTGGTTTTTAGGCTTTATATTGGGGTATTCCCTGGTGGCTCAGCTTGTTAAGAATCTGCCTGCAATGTGGGAGACCTGGGTTCGATCCCTGGGTTGGGAAGACCCCTTGAAGAAAGGAAAGGCGATCCATTCCAGTATTCTGGCCTGGGGAATTCCATGGAATGTAGAGTCCATGGGGTTGCAAAGAGTCAGAACGACCAAGCGACTTTCACTGTAGTGGATTAACAATGTTATGATAGTTTCAGGTGGGCCGCAGAGCAACTCAGTCATACGTTTACATGTATCCCTTCCCCCTCAAATGGCACTCCCATCCAGGCGGCCACATAACACTGAGCAGAGTCCCCCGTGCTTTCGCTACGTCTGTGTTGGTGACCATTTTAAATAAAGTAGTCTATACATGTCCATCCAAAACTCCCTAACTATCCCTTCCCCCATCCTTTCCTCCTGGCAACCATGAGTTCATTCTCTAAGTGTGTGATCAAATATATTCTGCTGCTGCTGCTGCTAATCGCTTCAGTCGTGTCCGACTCTGTGCGACCCCGTAGACCGCAGCCCACCAGGCTCCGCCATCCCCGGGATTCTCCAGGCAAGTCAAATATATTCTAAATAATAATCAATCAACTTGGGAACATAGGTCATGTAAGAATAGTACCCCTCCATGATCTTTATTTTTTAAAATAAAAAGCCTTGCATTAACTTGTTACCTGTTTATAGAGTCAAATATATCCTGATTCCAGCTTCATACCTGGACAGTGGATTGACTTCTATTGACTGTATTTTTACGAACTCAAAGATTAAAATCTCATTGCACCAACAATGAGGCAAGGATATAAACAGGTGAAAAATTCACTAAATAAACAGCAATAAAAATAGCAATAAAGGATCTAGAACATTCACTGTGTCCAGATATGGGTAAGATCAACATAGAGGGAGACAGAGAGAGAGTAAGATGGAGAGAGAGAGAGAAAAAGAGATAAATCATTGGAATAAACTGATCAGAACATTTTAAGAATTTAGAGGTGCAGATAAAATTTTGGTAGGTAGAGAGGGACAGCTAAAAAGGTGAACAGAGGCCAAAATTTGGAGGCTCTCCAATATGAGGTTTAAGAACTTTGGATTTTATTCGATAAACTAGGAGACATTAAATGTGTCTAAGTAGGACTGCAATTATCAAAGTGATATAGTAGGAATGTTAGTTTGGTGACCATGTGGAGGATTACTGAAAATGAGAGAAACGGGGAATTCAAGGCGGAGTGGAAGTGCCAGCCCAAGAGTAACAAGTGACGGATGCACAGCTGCCTAAGGCGAGAACGCGGGGAGGATACAGGCTTGCGCGTCTCATTGGTCCACCAACTTCTCTGAACATTACTCTTGTAAATGTGAATTACCGTTGCCTTAGATTAGCAAGGACAACTGGCAACATCCCGAGAGCCTGGGGTTAGTTTCATCTGGGGCCAGTAGAGGCACCTGGTGGGCAGAGACCAGGGATGCGGCTGGACTGCCTGCAGGGCATAGTACAGCGCCTCCCCACCCCCAGCAGAGAATTCTCGGTCCAAAATGTCAGTAGTGCAGATGTGAAGACACTGCCTCAGAGTGAGATGGCCCGCATTGCTTTCTGTATTTCCTAGCTACATTTGTTTTGGTTTTTTTCCTCAAGATGCTCATATTTCAATAGAAGCATAAATCATCCTGCTAAATTGGCGGGTAAATATTTCATAATAAATTCTAAAAGAAGGAGAGTGCCTTTAAAAACCTACTTATAGGGAATTACTGGGAGAGATGCAAGAAAAGGATTTTTCTAGTCCTCATGCTTAGAATGGTCACTATTTTAAAATATCTCAATGACAATATATGAGAAAAATGTATAAAAAAGATGAATCTTGACTATGTCTGTTCTACAGGAACTGATCCACCCTCTTGTTTTTTAATAGCAAATCAGATGTCCTTCATATAGCTCCACCCTTGAGATAACCCAAAAGTCATGCCGACAAGGAGAGGATAAGTGAGTGGCATTGCAGATCTCTGGTCCTCCTGAGGCAAAATGATATCCGGACTAAAGGTCTGTTTCTTTTCTCAAGGTCAACCGGCATCATGGATGTCTCTTTTATCCTGTTACCTGTCCCCCCCGCCACCTCCTATAAAGATTACCCAGATAAACTACAGAAAAGAAATCGAGGAAGATCTGGGGTAGTAAAGGTGATGTTTTTCATATTTCAAGAAGGTCCTGGGTCATTTCCATCTTCTGAAACCTCAGCTTCATTAATAAAACAAAATAAATAAAATAAAATAGACAGTATTACCAAAAGAAACTGTGTTTTACTGTAATAATTTAGAAAATTACCACTTTTGTCCAAATAATACAAATGATGTTGTTCACGGAGATATTAGATTTATAAAACTATCAATTTATAGTCTATCTCAGAGAGTATCCTTTCAAACTGTGATGTTGGAGAAACTCTGGTGCTAAAACTGAAGCTTCAATACATTGGCCATCAGATGCAAAGAGCCAACTCATTGGAAAAGACCCTGATGCTGGGAAAGATTGAGGGCAGCCGGAGAGGGAGGAGACAGAGAATAAGATGGTTGGATAGCATCACTGATTCAATGGACATGAGTTTGAGCAAGCTCGGGGAGAAAGAGAAGGATAGGAAAGTCTGGTGTGCTATAGTTCATGGAGTTGCAAAGAATTGGACACGACTGAGGAACTGAACTGGAGAAGGCAATGGCACCCCACTCCAGTACTCCTGCCTGGAAAATTCCATGGAAAATCCCATGGACTGAGGAGCCTGGTAGGCTGCAGTCCGTGGGGTCACTAAGAGTTGGACATGACTGAGCGACTTCACTTTGACTTTTCACTTTCATGCATTGGAGAAGGAAATGGCAACCCACTCCAGTGTTCTTACCTGGAGAATCCCAAGGACGGGGGTGCCTGGTGGGCTGCCGTCTACGGGGTCGCACAGAGTCGGACAGACTGAAGCGACTCAGCAGCAGGAGCAGAGGAACTGAACACCAGCGACAGAGTAAGATATGATAATGAGATGATGGGACCAGGTTTAAACTTGCACGATACAAAATATGTCTTCTTTCAAACCTGAAAGTTCATCTCCAGAATGTATCTTGATCATCTCAAGATAGCATCGAAATGTCTACATTTGTTAATTGAGTTAGTTATTAGTGAAAATGGAGACATTCCCTCCCACCTGAACCCTCCTGGGCTCTGAAGGAAGCAGGAAAGATAGAAAAGAGCACTTAGAACTGGCAGGTGGGCAAAGAGAGACCCTGTGGTCCCCCTCCAGACTCACAGTGTGTGGTGAACACACAAGGTCGTGTTGAAAAGGGTGGCTGTCAGTCACCACTGAAATTGAGGTGAATGGTTTGTGTATGGGGCGGAACACCTTAAGCGGGAAAAAAATCAACTTGAAAATTAATGTAACGCTTTTATTAACTCAAGCATTTTAATTCTCTAAATTACTGCTTTAATTTTCCTGATTACTATGTACAGTGACTTTAGTACTATTAGAGCTGTGTGAGCTTTCACAATTTCATTGTATTCTTCTAGTTCTGGGAAGATCAACTCCCCACCCTAGGCCTCAAGATACGAGGTCTTTCATCCTGGGACACCCGTGGCTGATGGGGCTTCTCTTCAGAACACTCTCTCTTAGAAGCCTGGCTCCCAGTCCTTCAGATGTAATCAGTGCTGATGTAAAAAGCTCTAGGTCCACCAAGAAGAGAGCCTCTGCTATTGCTCTCGCCCAAGTTTTCAATAATTGATGGACTGATCGATTGATTGACTCAGTCATTCACCTCTGAAGCAAGCATTCATCAAGTGCCAAATGTATGTGTCAAGCAATAAACTAATACAACACACAAAGATACATAAGTTACAAAAATAACATATCAAAATATTATCTTTTTGAGTGCTGGCCTGAGTTATCACTAGTAATTATCAGGGTCCCAAGTCACCATCTTTGATCTAAGTAATTCATAAACTTCCAATGGACACAGTGAAAAGTAGTGAGGTTTTCATAGGGTTTAAAATATATTAAATTTAAAAGATGACTCTTTGTTTGAGAATATGTCCACTATTTCTCTTTGGGGATATTAAATTTATTTCTTCTTTAGGTAAATAATGGTAACCAGAGAGAGTAGTATTTTTTCTTTGATTTCTTTGCTTTTTACAATTACCTATGGCTGATTCCTGCTGAGGTTTGACAGAAAACAACAAAATTCTGTAAAGCAATTATCCTTCAAAAAAAGAAAAAGAAAAAAAATTTGTTGCTGACAAAATAGAAGTTGACACTTTCTGTTGCACAGTTCTTATTTTTTTAATTGTGTGAACCATGGAATCTCAAAGTATGAGAATCACTGGTTGAGACCTGAGGTCAGGCTTTAAGCTTCTGTACATTCTGGGAAGTTGCCCCTTTGGTCCTGTTGGCACAGTGAACATTTAATATCCCCGGGCACTGCACACTGCATCCAGTCAGCAGGCGTAATCACTCCTTTTGATTCTCCTAAGTTTACAGAATATAAGCACATATTTTTGTCTTTCCAATTTACATCTTATGGGTTTATGTCCAATTCTTGCAGCCATGGACTATGATTAGACTATATTTAGCCAACATCTTAATTAGGAAAATGGCTCATGAGATTTATTATGAGGTAAAGTGTAATACAGGTTTCCCGGACGGCTCAGCAGTAAAAGAATGCCTGCCAATGCAGGAGACACAAGAGACGCAGGTTTGACCCCTGGGTTGGGAAGATCCCCTGGAGGAGGCAATGGCACCCCACTCCAGTATTCTTGCTGGGACAATCCCGTGGACAGAGGAGCCTGCTGGGCTACAGTCCATGGGGTCGCAAAGAGTTGGATGCGACTGAGCGACTAACGCACACAGAGGACTGACCAGCATCCGCGGGTGGACTGTGTCCGTTTAGAAAAGAACAGAGAGCTCCCCTTCAGCCTCTGAAACCCAGCATGTGGCCAGCTGTACACCTGCTGTGACTGGGGACAGAAGCTCGGAAATTCCACCACTCAGCTGGAGAACCCACCCACCACACAGGGATCTGGGGTTGATTCCATCTGACATCTCGGTACCTGAGCAGCGAGCCTCAAGGATCACATTTTCAATTGCTAGGGGTTCTAAGCACAGCTTATCTGGTTTTTCACTTAACAATTAAAGCCAACAGGAGAGTCCAGAGGGGTGAAGGGACTGCCCCAAGGTCACACAACTAAGAGGAGCAGACAGGAGAGATCTGGAAGACCCACAAGTTTGACACGTGTGGATGTTCTCTAGGAGATATTTAACAGGACACTGCTGAAACAGAAAATAAGTGACCACCAGCTCGTCTTGCATCACACAGAACACAAACATCTTTTAAAGTTTTGATTATGATTTCAATATTTAAACATTTAAAGCAGTAAACATGTCGATGAAGATCAAAGACTTTAACACTAAAAAAGATTCATTAAATACATTTGGGAAACTTGAGATTGTAACCTGAAGAGGAAGCACAGGACGAGGACAGGACAAGAACAGGAAACCTCTGCCTGGTGACAAATGCCTCCCCTCCATCCTCCAGGGCGACAGCATCCTTGAGGACCCTAGTTGACGGCTGAGACCTCACGTGGCCTCTGAGCCCTTCTTAACGTTGTCCTTCAGAGCTCTACTAAGAAGTGAAGTGACTTGGTATGCAAGATGCAATCTATCTTTATCCTTGAAGTACCAGCGAGAGAAAATGGGCCAAAAAGACATCCACATGGGAATACATGGGCCGTTCAAGGAGAGTAAGTTGACTAGGGTTCCTGCATTCAGCTCCCAGACAGCAGAGCGCAAATGAGCTCAAGGAAGGTGCTGGCCCGAAGCTTAGACGGACCTCATTCTTTGTCACCTTCCAAGTCATGGCTCCAAGAATCTCATAAGACAGTTTTGAGAAACGTTTGAATTCCTAGACCATTACTCTCTTGCCCCTAGGTGAAGACATGGTTAGCTCTTTCCCTCCCATGCTTTGAATGGGGCAGTTTGAAGGATTTGAACATGTGCTGAATGATCAAGGCAGCTCCTGGAATCACTTACAAATTGAGGCACTCAGATAATCTATATCAATCTATTCCTATGTCTGCACATGCCCAGATGTCTGAACAAGTAAAAGGCTTTTTTTTTTTTTTTAAAGAGCATTTTCACCAGTTTCAAATGTCTATACATTATATATTCCTGAAACCCTGATAACTTACAAATTGAAGCACTGTGGAAAATTTGAAGAGCTTGAATAATTTTAAATTGCTCTGTACATGGCTCAGAGTTTATATACTTCACCAGTTGGAGAACCCTCTCAATTTCGAAGCATTTCAATAATTCTGAATCAAAGGATGTGCCCCTAGGCATAATTTTGTATTTGAATTTTGACTTGTAGTCACTTGAAAAAGTTGACTTAAAACTCAACATTCAGAAAACGAAGATCATGGCATCCGGTCCCATGACTTCATGGGAAATAGATGGGGAAACAGTGGAAAGAGTGTCAGACTTTATTTTGGGGGGCTCTAAAATCACTGCAGATGGTGATTGGAGCCATGAAATTAAAAGACGCTTACTCCTTGGAAGGAAAGTTATGACCAACCTAGACAGCATATTAAAAAGCAGAGATACTACTTTGTCAACAAAGGTCCGTCTAGTCAAGGCTATAGTTTTTCCAGTGGTCATGTATGGATGTGAGAATTGGACTGTGAAGAAAGCTGAGAGCAGAATAATTGATGCTTTTGAACTGTGGTGTTAGAGAAGACTCTTGAGAGTTTCTTGGACTGCAAGTAGATTCAACCAGTCCATTCTGAAGGAGATCAGCCCTGGGATTTCTTTGGAAGGAATGAGGCTGAAGCTGAAGCTCCAATACTTTGGCCACCTGATGAAAAGAGTTGACTCATTGGAAAAGACCCAGATGCTGGGAGGGATTGGGGGCAGGAGGAGAAGGGGACGACAGAGGATGAGATGGCTGGATGGCATCACCAACTCGATGGACATGAGTTTGAGTGAACTCCGGGAATTGGTGATGGACAGGGAGGCCTGGCGTGCTGCAATTCATGGGATCGCAAAGAGTCGGACACGACTGAGCAGCTGAACTGACTGACTGACACTGCCAACTGAGAAGCAGAGGCAGCCTTCGTTCTGAGACGTTTTTCATCACTCACTTTCATCTTCAAGGGTGTTTTTAGTTAGGTTTCTCTCTTCTGTTTGTGATTAAATCGACATGGCCAAACTATCTCAGGCTGAAGAGGTATGTTTGCTCCACAAACAACTTAACCTTGACTGTGTCTGCTACACTTGAACTTGAACATGTCAGTACAACAATGTGCTTTGCTCAGAAAATTAAAGCCATGTTCCACTAAGGCTGACATTTGGCTGTTGCACTAAATATTACAATTGTCGAGATTTGACAGCTGCAATAAAACTTTGCCCTGTTCTTAAGCTGAACTAGTGATGATCACGGCAGATGGGGAAGAGGGGAATTCAGGCACCAAAGAGTTTTTATTTTAAAAGGTACATGATTGAATTTAGGGTCAAAAGAAGCCCCTGAGGTTATGTATCAAGTCTACAGAGTTGTGCCACATGCCTAAGCTAGAGAATAAAAACTCCGTACATTATACTTTGGGATGCACTGGATTAGCTAAACTCCCCCACCCCCGATTCCCCTAGAAAGGAAAGACGTCTAAAGTAGAAGAGTCTGCCTTTGAGTCTCACAGAGTAACTCCACAGGGATTCTCCCCATGAGCGATCACAGGATATGACCAGGACAATACATCACCCTGCTGCTGCTGCTGCTGTCGCTTCAGTCGTGTCCGACTCCGTGCGACCCCATAGACGGCAGCCCATCAGGCTCCGCTGTCCCCGGGATTCTCCAGGCAAGAACACTGGAGTGAGTTGCCATTTCCTTCTCCAAAGCAGGAAAGTGAAAAGTGAAAGGGAAGTCGCTCAGTCGTGTCCAACTCTTAGTGACCCCATGGACTGCAGCCCACCAGGCTCCTCCATCCATGGGATTTTCTAGGCAAGAGTACTGGAGTGGGGTGCCATTGCCTTCTCCAATATATCACCCTACACAGTCATAAATTAAATTTACTGTAACAAACATACAAACAGAGAAAAAGGAACCGTGGAGCCACACAATCAAAGCAAGGCTAAAATTAAGGGTATTGATCATTTCCTCTGAAGCAAGAGCACAACTCCATAAAGTGATCAATAGTATTATTATTAGCTGAGTTCACCCAGCTTCCTATGTGCCCAGCAAAAAACTGACCGTGCTTTCAAGGTTCCACCAACTGTAATTTTTTAATATGTCTTCCAAACGTTTTGTCTCATCAGAAATCAATTTTAATTCAATCTAAGGATTTAAGAGTTTCAGTTTCATGTTCAGTGGCGAGAAAACCCACCCTTGATCTAATTCTGGATTCTGGGGGGAGGGTTGCTTTCTTCTTCTATGGAATTCGTAGCCAGCATAGAGGAGTTTTGTTTTTGTTTTCCTAAGTAAACATGAGCAAATCAAACCCAGACTCCATTCCCCAAAGTGAGAAGACTGGAAAATGTCCTTTCCCACCCCAAGTTCTCAGATGAATAGCCATGGGTACGCCTTAGCAGCTGGGACAAGGGAAAAAAAAGATACATGGAAAGTATACCTCTGTTTTTAAATAAAAGTAAAGACTTGATTTTAAGCAGAGGTGAGGGTCAGGCCAGGTCAGACATTCGATTCCCGGGTCAGACCTCTTCAGCCTGTGACCCACCAGGACAGGCATCATGTTCTCACTCTTCTCCGACAAAAGCAGCGAAAACAAAGCATTTTAATACAATCTGGACCAATTAGGCTTCCAAGGTAGAATAAAGGGATGCTTGGGGGAAAAAAAGGCACGGAGCTTTTCTTATTTTATGGCAATTAAAAAGTGCCCTGTGATCAAAGTAGGCCTAGGCGGAAAGTGGCGTAAAGCAAATTGTCCTGTTTTCCAAATTTCAGGAAAATCATTTTCCCAAACTAATAGGATTACCCATCACAAAGAATGTTTGAAACTCTGCTATTTTATATGCCAACAAATCCAACCATGGAAAAAAGGAAACAGAATGAACAGTCTCAAGAAGTCGCAAATGGAGGGGGCTCATGGGGGGTTGTATTTGGCCCATTATTTACAAGTGAAGAATTCCTTTGTTAGCTTATGTCTTGAGCAGACTTTATGGCAAAACCTGACAGACCAGTCTCTGACCAAACAGAACCCCTCGTATTTGCAGGAATTTGACTGGTGTACACTTAAGAGGTCTTGGTCTCAGGTCCCATTATTCACAGGAAAAGAGTTCTTGTGTATATTATGAATAAAAATTATGCCTAATTGATTCCATAATGAACATTCCAGCATTAAATGCGTGCTACCTCCTTGTGAAATCTGAGACTTTCTGCCGCAGGACTTCTGTTGTGCCTTTGAGGCATATTTAATACTTTTGAGGTTCAAAAACTGTTTTGTCTCTTTACTCTGAAATTCCTATTATGCTAACTTTAATTTTCTGTAAATGAAGTTAGTCATATTAATCATACAGTAAAATAATATTGAGCAAATAAACAGTTTAGAAAATATTGAAAATAAAAATGTTGGAGGGATAACTTACATCCTATTACCATAGCCAACTTTGTAAATAATGACTCTGTAGATATTTTCAAGAATAGACAGAAAAATTTTTAAGTTTCTTTTTCTGATTTCATTATTTCTTTTCATGGCCAAGCTCTGGGTACATAATTAAAATAAACTGTCTATTTTATTTCTCCATTTGCCTGAGCTGAACAATAATTTTAGTCAAACCTCCCCGAACAATAAAATCTCACTAACCATGTGATCACCTCCAACAAACTAGCTGAAAGGTAGGGGGAGCGAGTAGCTATCATGTTCCCTCATCACACGGTTCAGTTAACAATACAGAAAGAATTCACAACTCAATGAGCTGACACAGACTCTGATTTTTTCACGCATTTCAGAGTTGTTTGTAAATACACTTGACACAACATAGAATGCAGCCAATGGTAGTAATGATTCCTCTTTCTGTAAAACACACACTGGGTCTTATATTTATGTGCTAGGCATGGATCAGGACAGTGTAAGTGACCGGAAGGAGGGAAAACTAAGGCTAAAGGACCATTTGGAAGGCAAAAATATAGGTCTTTGTGATGGAGTGAACACCCACAAGAAATAAATGGAGAAATCAACATTTAATCAAAAACCCTCAGGAAAAGAATATTTTAAAAAGAATGTATACATAACTGAATCCCTTTGCTGTATGGCAGACATTAACACAACACTGTAAATCAACTGTACTCCAACAAAAAAAGTAACAGAAGTGGAAAAAAATATCGTGGCTGGAAGGTTGATATTAAAACAAAGTAATGAACTACAAGTGTAGCCTGAGGTTAAAATGTTCAGGACGTGTGTGCACTTTTATTTCACCTCCTTTTCAGGCGGAGAGTCTGAGATACATTTGAAAATCAAGACACAAGTCAGTGGACAGACAGAAGGGGCTCCATAAGACCAGCCATAAAACCAGAGAGCAGTTCTTGGATGTTCACAAATCACAGTGATTCCACCACAAGCCCAGAGAAAGAGTTTTTGGAACAGGAAGCATGCAGACCTCTACTTCCCTTTTAGTTGCTGAGCCAAAGAGTTTCCAAAAACAGGTGGGAGGACGAGCACCTTTCTGGAGATCCTGAAACTCCTTGGATTGTCCATGGGACCTAATATTTGTGAGAGACAAATTACTCAGCTTATGTATTCCCGCTTTGGGGAGTCACATGTACATTAGACTCTGGCCTAGGTAAAAAGCAGACATTCTATTACTATGGTACAGATATACTTAGCAGGTCAGGTGGGAACTTCGTGCTCTGCTCAGAGATGACTGTAAGTAACATAAAAATTCTTGAGCCTCTTCTTTCTGTATTAAGAGGAAAACCACTACCAATTTAGATAGCATTTGTTGAGTGGTTTAGTGGAAGTTCACAAGTTAGCCTAATTACTTTTGACAATCAGATTACCATTCAGTTCAGTTCAGTTGCTCAGTCATATCCGACTGTTTGCGACCCCATGGACCGAAGCACACCAGGCTTCCTGGTCCATCACCAACTCCTGAGGTTTACTCAAACTCATGTCCACTGAGTCGGTGATGCCGTCCAACCATCTCATCCTCTGTCGTCCCCTTCTCCTCCTGCCTTCAATCTTTCCCAGCATCAGGGTCTTTTCCAATGAGTCAGTTCTTTGCTTCAGGTGGTCAAAGTATTGGAGTTTCAGCTTCAGCATCAGTCTTTCCAATGAATATTCAGAACTGATTCCCGTTAGGATGGACTGGTTGGATCTCCTTGCAGTCCAAGGGACTCTCAAGAGTCTTCTCCAACATCACAGTCCAAAAGCATCAATTCTTTGGCACTCAGCTTTCTTCACAGTCCAAATCTCACATCCATACATGACCACTAGAAAAACCATGGCTTTGACTAGATGGACACTTGCTGGCAAAGTAATGTCTCTGCTTTTTAATATGCTGTCTAAGTTGGTCATAGCTTTTCTTCCAAGGAGCAAGAGTCCGACTATCATGCTCGCTTCATTGTGTCTCACAGTGTCTGTGGATCAGGAACTTGGAAAGAACTTGGAGGTGTGGTTTTGGCTCAGGGCGTCTCATGGGGTTAGTCAGCCAGCAGCTGGAACGACAGCTGGAGAGAAGCTGGGGCTGGAGGAGCATTTTTCTCTGCATGTGGTCTCATAAACTCTCCAAGTGACCCCTCAAGTTGAACTATTTGAACTTCTTAGCTTGGCAACCTTAGGGTGGTCAGATTGTTTATACGTACATGAAGGTCTAAAGGGTCAGTCCTCCAGTAAATAAATGGAAGTTTAAGAACGTGTTACAATATAGCTGCAGAAAGCACAAGGTATCAACAGATGAATGGATAAGGAAGACGTGGTGCTTATGTACAATGGGATATTACTCAGCCATAAAGAGATACAAAACTGTGTCTTTTGCAAAGATGTGGATAGACCTAGAGACCGTCATACAGAGCGAAATAAGTCAGAAAGAGAAAAACAAATATCATATATTCATACATACATGTGAAACCTAGAAAAATGGCATAGATGGTCCAATTTACAAAGCAGAAGGAGAGACACAGATGTACAGAATGAACCGCTGGATCATTCAGGGGGAGAGAGGGTGGGATGAACTGGGACACTGGGATTGACACAGGCACATTATTGATTTTATGTGTAACACAGATAAGTAACAAGAAAATACTGCACAGGACCTCCACTCAGTGCTGTGTGCTCTGTGGTGACCTAAGTGGAAAGGAAATCCAAACAAGAGGGGATATGTGTGCAAGTGTGAGGTTCACTTTGCTGTACAGCAGGAACAGACAGCACTGTAAAGCAACTGTCCTCCAGTTTAAAAAACAAAACATATTTCATAAAATAAGCCACACAAGTCTCCTCGTCAGGAGGAGAGTCAAAGTCAGGTTGGAAGAAAAGTGTGAGAGATAGAGACACCATTGCCGCCACCTTGGGAAAACACAGTCGGCCCCAGCTGAGGCCCAGCTCTGGACAACACCTCTAGCTGACATCATCCATGGCACAGTCATCCTGATAGTCAGCATAACTACTCCTGTGTGTGCCAACAGGAGCAAGTGATTTGCAGCTCACTAAATCTCCAGGAAGGGATACTCACTAGAATTACGCAGGATAGAGAGAATAGTATCTATACAATCAGCAAATAAAAGTTCGCATTTTTTTGAGAATTCACCATACGTCCAATGCTACTAAATGGTTTCAATACATTAGCTTATTTAATTCCACATAATAATCTGCAATAAACATACATATAAGGAATTTGAGATGAGAGAAAAGCATTTTGCTCACATTTCTACAGAGCATGATTAAATTTCCCATGGTCTTTCACAGCTGAGGAGAGAGACCTGACAACTCTAAACTCATTGTCCTAATGCATCTAATCTCAGAAATAGGGACAAATCATAAACTGACTATTATCTGAAGCCTCTGTGATTATAACAATGTCTTTTCTCGAATAAAAAGTTACAAGACATGAGACGATTCATAAATAGAGAATACCTAAAGTGAGCACAAAGAAAAAGAGGAGGGGGAGACTGGTGCTATTTGAGGAGACAATGGCTCCAAGTTTTCCTAAAGTAATGAAAACATATTGACCCACAGATTAGGGTCGCTCAGAAAAGCCCATAATGAAAGCTGGAAAACAAAATACTTAAGTCCCTCAAAATTCAAATGCTGAAAACCAGAACCAAAGACAAAACCTTAAAAGCAGATGAAGATAGATGACACATGACTTTTTTTTTAAAAATGTGACTTTTTATCTCATGACTAATTTTTGAAGATAAGCAATAAACATAGAAGAGGGGCAATAAAACTACGTCTGCTAAGTGCCTAAAGGGGTGAGAATCTGCAACGTCATAATTCTAATCCCTCGACACTGCTGCTGCTGCTACTGCTAAGTCGCTTCAGTTGTGTCCGACTCTGTGCAACCCCAGAGACGGCAGCCCACCCGGCTCCTCTGTCCATGGGATCCTCCAGGCAAGAACACTGGAGTGGGTTGCCCTTTCCTCCTCCAATGCATGAAAGTGAAAAATCAAAGTGAAGTCGCTCAGTCGTGTCCAACTCCTAGCAACTCCATGGACTGCAGGCAACCAGGCTCCTCCGTCCATGGGATTTTCCAGGCAAGAGTACTGGAGTGGTATGCCACTGCCTTCTCCAATCCCTCAACACAGATTCTTCAAAAACCGAGGCAATACAAACTCATGTTCAGATACCCTACCCCCAAGAAAAGAGCTAAAAATTATGTGCCAGTTGACTTGCACCATAAGAATTACCAGTGGAGTTCCTTTAGGCTGAAATTATATCATAATAGACAGGAAAACGGAGAAGGCAATGGCACCCCACTCCAGTACTCTTGCCTGGAAAATCCCATGGATGGAGGAACCTGGTAGGCTGCAGTCCATGGGGTCGCTGAGAGTCGGACATGACTGAGCGACTTCACTTTCTCTTTTCACTTTCATGCATTGGAGAAGGAAATGGCAACCCACTCCAGTGTTCTTGCCTGGAGAATCCCAGGGACGGGGAAGCCTGGTGGGCTGCTGTCTATGGGGTCACACAGAGTTGGACACGACTGAAGTGACTTAGCATAGCATAGCATAGCATAGACAGGAAAAGAAAGTCCCAGAAGAAAGGGGGCGCACTAGAAAAGGTAAACTCATGGAGAAATACAAGTAACTGTGACTTCCAAAGCAAGACTGGTAATTCTGCCTTGTGAGCTTATAACATAAGAGGAAAGAAAACATTTGTCAATAATATCAGAAAGTATCAATGGGTAAGGGGAGTACGGTAAATCAAATATTTTACTATTTTTAAATCATTCAAAAAGTGGTAAATATTCTAACTTAAGGGAGATTGTAAGAAGTCAAGAATACATATTTTAAGCCACAAAAATAAAATTGTAATTTAAACAACAGAAGAGATAAAACCAGTAAAAGGTCACTAAGAATATAGACTATTTAAACAACCTTATTACACAAGAGGACTTAATTGATATTATGGAACCTCACAAGAGTTGAAGAGTAGATACTGTTTTATGGTACATCGTGGAACATTCAAAATAATAGATCAAATTAGTGCTAGGACATAAATATGAATACATTTTCAAATACTATATAGATACAGAATAAAGAGACACACTGCACTCACTCATCATCCATTCAGGTCAGTTCAGTCGCTCAGTCGTGTCCGACTCTTTGCCACCCCATGAATTGCAGCACGCCAGGCCTCCCTGTCCATCACCAACTCCCAGAGGTCACTCAGACTCATGTCCATCGAGTAAGTGATGCCATCCAGCCATCTCATCCTCTGTCAGCCCTTCTCCTCCTGCCCCGAGTCCCTTCCAGCATCAGAGTCTTCTCCAATGAGTCAACTCTTCACATGAGGTGGCCAAAGTACTGGAGTTTCAGCCTTAGCATCATTTCTTCCAAAGAACACCCAGGACTGATCTCCTTTAGAATGGACTGGTTGGATCTCCTTGCAGTCCAAGGGACTCTCAAGAGACTCTCTTCTCCAACACCACAGTTCAAAAGCATCAATTCTTCGGTGCTCAGCTTTCTTCACAGTCCAGCTCTCACATCCATACATGACCACTGGAAAAACCATAGCCTTGACTAGACGGACCTTTGTTGGCAAAATGATGTCTCTGCTTTTGAATATGCTATGTAGGCTGGTCATAACTTTCCTTCCAAGGAGTAAGTGTCTTTTAATTCAGATCAGATCAGTCGCTCAGTCGTGTCCGACTCTTTGCGACCCCATGAACCGCAGCACGCCAGGCCTCCCTGTCCATCACAAGCTCCCGGAGGTCACTCAGACTCGCATCCATCGAGTCAGTGATGCCATCCAGCCATCTCATCCTCTGTCGTCCCCTTCTCCTCCTGCCCTCAATCCCTCCCAGCATCAGAGTCTTCTCCAATGAGTCAACTCTTCGCATGAAGTGGCCAAAATACTGGAGCTTCAGCTTTAGCATCATTCCTTCCAAAGAAATTCCAGGATTGATCTCCTTCAGAATGGACTGGTTGGATCTTCTTGCAGTCCAAGGGACTCTCAAGAGTCTTCTCCAACACCACAGTTCAAAAGCATCAATTCTTCGGCGCTCAGCCTTCTTCACAGTCCAGCTCTCACATCCATACATGACCACAGGAAAGACCATAGCCTTGACTAGGCGAACCTTTGTTGGTAAAGTAATGTCTCTGCTTTTGAATATGCTATCTAGGTTGGTCATAACTTTCCTTCCAAGGAGCAAGCGTCTTTTAATTTCATGGCTGCAGTCACCATCTGCAGTGATTTTGGAGCCCAGAAAAACAAAGTCTGACACTGTTTCCACTGTTTCCCCATCTATTTCCCATGCAGTGATGGGACCAGATGCCATGATCTTCGTTTTCTGAATGTTGAGCTTTAAGCCAACCTTTTCACTCTCCACTTTCACTTTCATCAAGAGGCTTTTTAGCCCCTCTTCACTTTCTGCCATAAGAGTGGTGTCATCTGCATATCTGAGGTTATTGATATTTCTCCCGGCAATCTTGATTCCAACTTGTGTTTCTTCCAGTCCAGCATTTCTCATGATGTACTCTGCATATAAGTTAAATAAACATGGTGACAATATGCAGCCTTGACGTACTCCTTTTTCTATTTGGAACCAGTCTGTTGTTCCATGACCAGTTCTAACTGTTGCTTCCTGACCTGCATACAGATTTCTTAAGAGGCAGATCAGGTGGTCTGGTATTCCCATCTCTTTCAGAATTTTCCATAGTTTATTGTGATCCACACAGTCAAAGGCTTTGGCATAGTCAATAAAGCAGAAATAGATGTTTTTCTGGAACTCTCTTGCTTTTTCCATGATCCAGCGGATGTTGGCAATTTGATCTCTGGTTCCTCTGCCTTTTCTAAAACCAGCTTGAACATCAGGAAGTTCACGGTTCACATATTGCTGAACCCTGGCTTGGAGAATTTTGAGCATTACTTTACTGGCGTGTGAGATGAGTGCAATTGTGCGGTAGTTTGAGCACTCCTTGGCATTGCCTTTCTTTGGGATGGGGATGAAAACTGACCTTTTCCAATCTTGTGGCCACTGCTGAGTTTTCCAAATTTGCTGGCATATTGAGTGTAGCACTTTCACAGCATCATCATTCAGGACTTGGAATAGCTCCACTGGAATTCCATCACCTCCACTAGCTTTGTTCATAGTGATGCTTTCTAAGGCCCATTTGACTTCACATTCCAAGATGTCTGGCTCTAGGTCAGTGATCACACCATCATGATTATCTGGGTCTTGAAGCTCTTTTTTGTACAGTTCTTCTGTATATTCTTGCCACCTCTTCTTAATATCTTCTGCTTCTGTTAGGTCCACACCATCTCTGTCCTTTATCGTGCCCATCTTTGCATGAAATGTTCCTTTGGTATCTCTGATTTTCTTGAAGAGATCCCTAGTCTTTCCCATTCTGTTGTTTTCCTCTATTTCTTTGCATTGATCACTGAAGAAGGCTTTCTTATCTCTTCTTGCTATTCTTTGGAACTCTGCATTTAAATGTTTATATCTTTCCTTTTCTCCTTTGCTTTTCGCTTCTCTTCTTTTCACAGCTATTTGTAAGGCCTCCCCAGACAGCCATTTTGCTTTTTTGCATTTCTTTTCCATGGGGATGGTCTTGATCCCTGTCTCCTGTACAATGTCACGAACCTCATTCCATAGTTCATCAGGCACTCTATCTATCAGATCTAGGCCCTTAAATCTATTTCTCACTTCCACTGTATACTCATAAGGGATTTGATTTAGGTCATACCTGAATGGTCTAGTAGTTTTCTCTACCTTCTTCAATTTCAGTCTGAATTTGGCAATAAGGAGTTGATGGTCCGAGCCACAGTCAGCTCCTGGTCTTGTTTTTGCTGATTGTATAGAGCTTCTCCATCTTTGGCTGCAAAGAATATAATCGATCTGATTTCGGTGTTGACCATCTGGTGATGTCCATGTATAGAGTCTTCTCTTGTGTTGTTGGAAGAGGGTATTTGCTATGACGAGTGCATTTTCTTGGCAAAACTCTATTAGTCTTTGCCCTGCTTCATTCCGTATTCCAAGGCCAAATTTGCCTGTTACTCCAGGTGTTTCTTGACTTCCTACTTTTGCATTCCAGTCCCCTATAATGAAAAGGACATCTTTTTTGGGTGTTAGTTCTAAAAGGTCTTGTAGGTCTTCATAGAACTGTTCAACTTCAGCTTCTTCGGCGTTACTGGTTGGGGCATAGACTTGGATTACTGTGACACTGAATGGTTTGCCTTGGAAACGAACAGAGATCATTCTATCGTTTTTGAGATTGCATCCAAGTACTGCATTTCGGACTCTTTTGTTGACCATGATGGCCACTCCATTTCTTCTGAGGGATTCCTGCCCACAGTAGTATATATAATGGTCGTCTGAGTTAAATTCACCCATTCCAGTCCATTTTAGTTCGCTAATCCCTAGAATGTCAACATTCACTCTTGCCATCTCTTGTTTGACCACTTCCAATTTGCCTTGATTCATGGACCTGACATTCCAGGTTCCTATGCAATATTGCTCTTTACAGCATCGGACTTTGCTTCTATCACCAGACACATCCACAGCTGGGTATTCTTTTTGTTTTGGCTCCATCCCTTCATTCTTTCTGGAGTTATTTCTCCACTGATCTCCAGTAGCATATTGGGCCCCTACTGACCTGGGGAGTTTCTCTTTCAGTATCCTATCATTTTGTCTTTTCATACTGTTCATAGGGTTCTCAAGGCAAGAATACTGAAGTGGTTTGCCATTCCCTTCTCCAGCGGACCACACCCTGTCATATCTCTCCACCATGACCCGCCTATCCCAGGTTGCCCCTCGGGCATGGCTGAATCTCATTGAGTTAGACAAGGGTGTGGTCCTTGTGTGGTTAGATTGACTAGTTATCTGTAAGAATGGTTTTAGTGTATTTGCCCTCTGATGCCCTCTTTCAAGACCTACTGTCTTACTTGGGTTTCTCTTACCTTGGGCGTGGGGTATCTCATCCCGGCTGCTCCCGGCTGTTCCCGGCCAGCGAAGCACAGCCATCGCACCTTACCTTGGACGAGGGGTCTCTCCTCGGCTGCTCCTTGGACGAGGGGTCTCTCCTCGGCTGCTCCCGGCTGTTCCCGGCCAGCGAAGCACAGCCATCGCACCTTACCTTGGACGAGGGGTCTCTCCTCACCGCCGCCCTTCCTGACCTCGGTCGTGGGGTAGCTCCTCTCGGCCGCGCTCTTAGTGCGCGACGCAGCCTGCTTTTAATTCAAACTAAAGCAAATAAAGTATGTTACGATAACAGAAATTAAATTAAAAATCAACAAAATCTTTTTAAAAGACATAAAAATTGAATCAAACTATAAGTAGAAAATTCTCACATGACAATATTAAGCAGCACATTTCTAAATATCAATGAGTAATGAAAATATAAAAAAAAATAGAAAATGAATGATCAAGAAAACACGCAGATCAGTTTGCGGGATGCAGTTTAAACAGTGCTTAGAAGGCAATTTACAGACACATATGCATATATAGAAAAGGAAGACTGAAATCAATCACCAAGAGAACATTTCAAAAAACTGGAAAACGTACATCAAAGAAAGCTAAAGGAAGGAAATAGCAATGATAAGATTGAAAATTAGTGAAGTGTAAAACTATATACACAAGTAGATAGTATATACACAAGTAGATAGTATATACACAAGTTTATGTGGCTTCCCAGGTGGTGCTGCTGGTAAAGAACCCACCTGCAAAGAGAGAATACTTACGAGACACAGGTTCGATCCCTGGGTTGGAAAGATGCCCTGGAGGAGGAAATGGCAACCCACTCCAGTATTCTTGCCTAGAGAATTCCATGGACAGAGGAGCCTGGTTGGCTACAGTCCATGGGGTCTCAAAGAGTCAGCCACGACTGAAGTGACTTAGCATGCATGTATATACTTTTTGACTAAATACCAAAAAATATCGCTGAGAAAAATGTAAGAAAAACTAAATAGATACACTATGCTTGTCCATCATCAGACTTAATACTGTTGAAATGTCAAGTTTTCCTAAATTGAATAAAAATAATGTGATCTCAGTTAAAATCCTATACTCCGTTCTATGGCTGTGGTAACAAAGAACTACTACATGGGTGGCTTGAAATAAAATTGTATATTTCACACACATCTGAGGCTGGAAGCCTGAAACCCAGCTGTCAGTGTGGTAAGCCTCCCTCCACAGGCTCAGAGGACGACATGCTTCTCTTCTTTTCCAGCTTCTGTGATGCCAGCATCTCCTGGCATTGTTTGGCTTGTGGCTGCCTCACTCCAACCTCTGAGTCTTCACACGGCCTTCTCCCCTGAGTGTGTCTCCAATCACCCCTGCCCACCTCTTAGAAGGATATTTTTTTAAGCTTTCTCTTTATTTATTTATTTGGCTTCACTGCAGAAGTGGGATCTTAACTCCCCCACCAGAGAGTGAATCCTCGCCCCCTGCATTGGAAGATGGAGTCTTAACCACTGGACCTCCAGAGAAGTCCCCTAGAAAGATATTTACGACTGGATTCAGGCCACTGCCATAATCCAGGACAATCTTCTCATCTAAGATCCTTAATCACACGTGCAAGATCCTTTCTCCAAATAACACTTGCAGATTGCAAGAATTTGAAGGTGGACATTTTTTCAGGCCACCACTCAGCCACCACAAACCTCAGTAGGACTTTTTTCTTGGAAATTAATAAGCTGATTCTAAAATCATACAGACTTGCCTGGAATAGTCAAGACAATTTTGAAGAAGACGGATGAACCCGGAGTCCTTCCACTATTCGCTAGGAAGACTTACTATAAAGCAACCGTCATTAAGACAGAATATGTATAAAAATAGATAAACTCATGAAACACAACAGAGAACTCCAAAATGGTTTATGGTTTATAACAAAATTCCATGACAATTAAGTGGGAAAAAATAATCTTCCAACTAAATGATGTTGCAGCAAGTAGATACCGATGCAAAAACAAAGAAAAAAATAAATGGCTCCTTATCTTAGATCAGGCTGCAATAACAGAATACCACAGACTGGATGGCTTATGAACAACAGAAATGTCTCACTCATGGTTCTGGAGGCTGATGCTCACCGTCAGGGTGGCAGCAGGTCAGGTTCTGGTGAGGGATCACTTCCTGGCTGCAGACAGCCCAATGTGCCCTTGTCCCTTCAGGTGCTGGGAAGACAGTAAGAGAGCTCCCTGAGGTCTTGTTCATAAGTGCACAGATTCAGTTTTTGAGGGGTTTTAAAGCTCTTTTTGTGCAAAAGATAACAACATTATGACAAAACAATTATTTTGCGTTGGGTAGAACAGGAAAAAACTGCAGAATCTACCCAATTTTGAGCTTTCTGGGATTACTGCATGCATCATTTTTTTCAAACTGAAAAACTTAGCATTTTTGCTTCACAGGCAAAATTGGAAATCAGCTATCTGCTCTAATGCCTAAAACAGTTGATTTAATCCAAGTTCTCTGAGGGATCCTGTTTTATTCACTGACTTGAGCTTATGTTGGGCTTCCCGGGTACCTCAGCTGGTAAAGAACCCATCTGCAATGCAGGAGACCCTGGTTTGATTCCTGGGTCAGGAAGAGTGCCTGGAGAAGGAATGGGGTACCCACTCCAGTGTTCTTGGACTTCCCTGGTGGCTCAGATGGTAAAGAATCCACCCGCAATATTGAAGACCCAAGTTTGATCCCAGGGTTAGGATGATTCCCTGGAGAAGGGAATGGTAACCCACTCCAGTTTTATTACTTGGAGAATCCCCATGGACACAGGAGCCTGGCAGACTACAGTCCATGCGGTCGCAAAGAGTTGAACACGACTTAGCAACTAAGCAAGCTTATGCTGGCTCTGAATGCAAGGTGACAAATTCACATATGTTAATTTCAATCATTTAAAGTATAATAACAATAATATTCAAAGCAAATGCATGAGAAAACTTTCATTTCTTAAGTCAGCACTCAAAACAAGCAAGGAAAAAAATGGAGGGACATTTAAACTACATGTACCATGCCAGGCACTGTTAATAGGTATGAATTATATTTACTGTGTTTCATAATGTTATGGATAAACATGGTGACCTGATAAAAAGGTCAAGACTTAGATGTTAGACTTTCCTCTCCACTAAGCTGTGTTACTACAAGCTACTCACTGAAATTGCTGTGCAACTTAGTTATTTCTTAGAAAACGCCTCAATATACAGCTGCATTACCAAATTTTCATGACGTGGGCAACCAACACGTAAACACTCCCTGTGTTGAGAGGGATCTTCAAACAGGGCTGACGCAGGGTCCTAACTCCCACCCCAGGAGCCCAACAGAAGGAGACGATTTTCTATTTATTCTCTGTCAGTTGTAGGGCAGGTTTGTGGTGGAGACTCTAAGATCTTAAGGAAGGGCTGTACAGATGAAGGGTGGATGTTCTCATGGAACAATGGTGAATTAGGACTAATAGGTGGTGTTAGCAGTAAAGAACCCATAGGAGACCCAAGAGACACAGATTCAGTCCGTGGGTTCGGAAGATTCCCTGGAGGAGGGCATGGCAACCCATGTCGGTACTCTTGCCTTGAGAATCCCGTGGATACAGGATCCTGGTGGGCTACTGAGCGACTTGATTTTCACTTTTCACTTTCATGCATTGAAGAAGGAAATGGCAACCCACTCCAGTGTTCTTGCCTGGAGAATCCCAGGGACAGGGGAGCCTGGTTGCCTGCAGTGCATGGAGTCGCTAGGAGTCAGACACGACTGAGCGACTTCACTTTGACTTTTCACTTTCATGCATTGGAGGAGGAAATGGCAATCCACTCCAGTGTTCTTGCCTGGAGGATCCCATGGACAGAAGAGCCTGGCAGGCTGCCGTCTGTGGGGTCGCACAGAGTCGGACACGACTGAAGCGACTTAGCAGCACCAGCAGCATAGTCTCACAGCGTTGCACAGAGTCAAACACAACAGAAACAACTTAGCATGCACACACAAGGCAGCAAGAGCCCAGCGGTAACCCCTGCTGAGTTCTCTGCTGCCTTGACTCAGGTATTTGTCATACAATTTTCTATAATGTGTTCTCTTGCCTTTCCATTGGTGCTGTGAGTGACTCTCAATCAGGTCAATGTTTTCCCCTTTACCAATTCCCATAAACTGCACTCCCTTCTGCCATTTGCAGCCAAGAACCTTGGCATGGAATACAAAACATTTGTCACATTCAACTCAGAAAAGTGAAAGCGAAGTTGTTCAGTCATGTCTGACTCTTTGCCACCCCATGGACTGTAACCCACCACGCTCCTCTGTCCATGGGATTCTCCAGGCAAGAATACTGGAGTGGGTTGCCATTTCCTTCTTCAGGGGATCTTCCCCACCCAGGGATGGAACTCCGGTCTCCTGCATTGCAGGCAGATTCTTTACTGTCTGAGCCACTCAGTAATTTCTGAGTAACCAATTCAGAAATGAAGTTCATTAAACCATTTAAATAAAAAGTTACAATCTATAAAGAGTTTAATAACTAATAAATTGAGATAACTTGTAATCATTTGCATTTAACAGTAATATATTATCAAGTGACTATTTTATCAAATATTTCCACATAATCAGTATAAACTTGTGAGCTATGAAGGAAAATAGATCTTAGTACTTACGTGCGGCTTACTAACTTTCAAAGAAAATTAAAAAATAAAACTCTTTATTCAGATACAATGTTCTCATTTGTCAAATAAAAATTCTACCATTTAGAATATTGTGACCTTGGAAAAATGACCTACCATCTCTAAACTTAATTTTCCTCTTCTTCAGTGGGGAAGTACTACAATTTAATATTAGCCATGCTAATACCTGTTATAAATAGCAAATATATTATGAATTTGAAAATCAAGCAAAGTCTAGAATACAGAAAAGTCACTAAAAACAGTGATGAGTTTCCAACGTAGTTGTGACTTAGTCCTCTTTTTATTATACTAACAATGAACTCACAGAACCTGACTTTGAAATTAATAGCTGAGTGAATTAAGTCAGAAAGAGAAAAACAAATATCATGTATTAATGCATATATATGGAATCTAGAATTATGGTACAATTTAATATTGGCCACGATGAACCTATTTTCAGGGCATCAGTAGAGACGCAGGCAAAGAGAACAGACTGGACACAGTAGGGGAAGGAGACGGAGGGACGGATGAGCCAGTAGCATGGAAACCTATACACTACCATATGGAAAACAGACGCCAGTGGGGGTTTGCTGTGTGACTCCGGGAGCTCAACCCTCATTCTCTGTGACACCTAGAGGGGTGGGATAGGGTGAGAGGTGGGAGGGAGGCTCAAGAGGGAAGGGACATATGTATCCTTATGGCTGAATCACGTAGATGTATGGCAGAAACACAATATTGTTGCAATCAAAAATAAAAGTCAGGAAAAGAAAAAAATTAATAGCTAAGAAAGGCCTCTTTTCATTTATCATGACAAAACTCCCTGACAGATATCCTATCTGCACCAATCTGCATTTTTCCCCAGAAAATAAAACACTTGGTTTTATTTTTTGCTTGCAACACCCTTAAAGATCAGTCCCACCTTCCCTTATGGAGAAGCAGACATGAGTTCAATCTCTGAGTCAAGAAGAGCCCCTGGAAAAGGAAATGGCAACCCATTCCAGTACTCTTGCCTGGGAAATTTCACAGGCAGAGAAGCCTGGTGGACTACAGTCCATGTGGTTGAAAAGAGTTGGATGTGACTGACTGATACAGGTCCTCCCCCAGAACTTCAGTTCAGTTCAGTTTAGTCACTTAGTTGTGTCCAAATCTTTGCAACCCCAGGGACTGCAGAACACCAGGCTTCCCCTGTCCATCACCAACTCTCAGAGCTTGCTCAAACTCATGTCCATTGAGTCCGTGATGCCATCCAACTATCTCATCCTCTGTCGTCCCCTTCTCCTCCTGCCTTCAATCTCTCCCAGAATCAGGGTCTTTTCAAATGAGTCAGTTCTTCACATCAGGTGGCCAAAGTATTGGAGTTTCAGCTCCAGCAGCAGTCCTTCTGCTGAAACCTCTTGTAATTTCATGGCTGCAGTCACCATATTCAGTAATTTGGAGCCCAAGGAAATAAAGTCTGCCACTGTTCCCATTGCTGCCCCATCTATTTGCCATGAAGTGATGGGACCAGATGCCATAATCTTTGTCTTCTGAATGTTGAGTTTTAAGCCAACTTTTTCACTCTCCTCTTTCACTTTCATCAAGAAGCTCTTTAGTTCTGCTTCGTTTTCTGCCATAAGGGTGGTATCATCTGTATATCTGAGGTTGTTGATATTTCTCCCAGAAATCTTGATTCCAGTTTGTGCTTTATCCATTCCAGCATTTCTCATGATGTATTCTGCATATAAGTTAAATAAGCAGGGTGACAATATACAGCCTTGACGTACTCATTTCCTGATTTGGAACCAGTGTCTTTTTCTGTGTCCAGTTCTAACTGTTGCTTCCTGACCTACATAGAGATTTCTCAGAAGGCAGGTCAGGTGGTCTGCTCTTCCCATCTCTTTAAGAATTTTCCACAGTTTGCTGTGATTCACACAGTGAAAGGCTTTGGTGTAGTCGATAAAGCAGAAGAGATGTTTTTCTGGAACTGTCTTGCTTTTTCAATGATCCAAAGGATGTTGGCAATTTGATTTCTGGTTCCTCTGACTTTTCTTAATCCAGCTTGAGCATCTGGAAGTTCTTGTTTCACGTACTATTGAAGCCTGGCTTGGAGAATTTTGAGCATTACTTTGCTAGCAAGTGAGATGAGTGCAATTGTGCGGTAGTTTGAGCATTCTTTGGCATTGCCTTTCTTTGGGATTGGAATGGAAACTGACCTTTTCCAATCCTGTGGGCACTGCTGAGTTTTCCAAATTTTCTGGCAAACTGAGCGCAGCATTTTCACAGCATCATCTTTTAGGATTTGAAAAAGCTCGAGTGGAATTCCATCACCTCTACTAGCTTTGTTCGTAGTGATGCTTCCTAAGGCCCACTTGACTTCACATTCCAGGATGTCTGGCTCTAGGTGGGTGAACACATCATCGAGATTATCTGGGTTGTGAAGATCTTTTTGTATAGTTCTTCTGTGTATTCTTGCCTCCTCTTCTTAATATCTTCTGCTTCTGTTAGGTCCATACCAGTTCTGTCCTTTATTGTGCCCATCTTTGTATGAAAAGATGAGAACGAACAGCTAGCTCCCAAAGTGGCCATCCTTCATGCTGCGCCTTCCCCACCTGCCAGTGTATTCACCTGCCCTGTTCACCTTTTAGCTCTTCCCCCAAAAGCTAATTCCCCAAGGCCACTTGGCTTACTGCTTTGGTGGTAATCTGTGAGTCTCATTCTGAGACACACCACTCCTTACACAGAGCAGCAGCCAGCACACCTCTTCTAATCTGCAATGTTTCTGCCAGCCTCCTATCCCTCATTCCCTGCTCTATCCCATGGGTCTCTCTAAGCCCCATCAAGAACAACTGGCAAGAAACCACTGACTGGACGTTCAGATCAGGCTTCCCAGCTCTACCCTGCTCCGTGAATCCCCAGGTGGCCTCCATTCTGCAGCTGTTATTTAAGGGGTGCTGACTAGGATCAAACATCCCATGATTCTGGGTTCTGAAAAAGGCAGAGGGACCAAATTCAGAAATGGGCAGGAGAGGAAACTAGGCTAAAACCAGAGAGAGAAGAGAGGACGGAAGTGAAGAGAAGAGGAGAGGAGAGGGGGCAACGAGGCCGGAGGGGAGATGTGATTTGGATGAAGTAAGAGGAAAGCAGTGATGGAGTGACCACTAGCAACTGGCAAGGCAGACCTGGAGACCAGCTTCGCCTACAAGCCCCACCCCTGCCCATCTAGCCCCAGCTTGTCCTCTGCTCCAGGCCTCCTACACCTAATGAGCACGTCCCAGACTGGCTGGAGCTCCAGCCCCAAGACTCTGGCCTCTCTCTCCGCTCCTGGTCTCTTGACTCCAGTCCCTGGCTCTCGCCCTCTGCTGCTTCCTCTGCTGTGTACTTCTGAGCCCCTGACTCATTCTGGTCACTCCTTTTCCTTGGGGTCCTTTCGTGCTGGAGGTAGGATTCAGGGTAGGGTGCAGAAAAGAGGGCTGGGGTGGAGGAGGAGATGCTGCCCGCTGGGGATGGGGGCGCTTGCCCCACATCTCCTGCCCTGCTCTCTCTGTCTCTCCAGGTGACCCCCAAGCTGAGCATTCACCAGGGCAGGGTACGAGGTTGACCCAAGGTAGGAGGCTGCAAGGGTTTGCAGGGCAGGTTGGAGAGATGAGGTAAGTAGTGGGCACCAAGGAAGACATCTTGCTCTGCTCCAGCAACTTCTTAAGGAAGGCCTTGGGTTCCAGGTCCTGTGGGGCCCCTGAGATGGAAGCCGGGTGCCAGGCAGGGCTCCGTGGGGGCAGGGATCCAGTTGATGGGGTTCCATAGGGTGGGGCTTCCAGGACAAGTTTCCGGTTGGCTGGGCTCCAGAGGGGCAAGGCTCCCCAGGAGCAGGGGACAGGATCTGCCTGGCTAGTCTGTGGAGGTACCAGCCGGTGCACAGGCTGCTCTGCTGCATGGTCCAGGAAGAACAGCCGGCCACGTGGTCAGGGTTTCCCTCACCCACCCTAGGGCCCCCAGGACCTCTTAAGGGCCCAGGGCACTTCCCCAGTATGATGGTGGCACAGCCTGCTCCATGGCCCCCTGCAGCCCGAGGGTCCCCACAGAAGCCAGAGAATGGCTGCCACCCAGCTACTGGACCAGGTGGTCCTGGAGGGATGGACTGCACACCTGGCGGAAGCCAGGTAAGCGTGGCCTGAGATGGCAGCAGGGGCGTAAAGCGCAGGCATAGAGAATGAGCGGGGCGGGGGAGGGCGGGGTCACATGGGCTGGAGTGCAGGCGGCCAGGCCTTGGTCTGTGTGCCCAAAATCCTGACTTGAGAGGGGAGGGTCACCTGCGCTTGACATCCCTGAATTCTGCCTCCTCAAAACAGTCCGCTAATCTTCTGCAAAGAGCCGGCTGGCTGTGTCCAGCTCCCTGTTAAGTATTCCAACAAATACTTTGTCCCTGCTTCTGCTCCTGGTACCACTCTTTTCCCCGGACATTATACACAAAAGCGACCTAGTTTTCCTCTCCACCCTCCACCTCTCCTTGGTATAATCAGGTGTCAAGTTGTGTAGATTGCCCGTCACAATCCATCCCAAATTCATTTTGTTCACAAATTATTTTGAATATCAGGCAATGGCACCCCACTCCAGTACTCTTGCCTGGAAAATCCCATGGACGGAGAAGCCTGGTAGGCTGCAGTCCATGGGGTCGCTAAGAGTCAGGCATGACTGAGCGACTTCACTTTCACTTTTCACTTTCATGCATTGGAGAAGGAAATGGCAACCTACTCCAGTATTCTTGCCTGGAGAATCCCAAGGACAGAGGTGCTTAGTGGGCTGCCATCTATGGGGTCGCACAGAGTCGGACACGACTGAAGTGACTCAGCAGCAGCAGCAAGCAGAGATATTACTTGGCCAACAAAGGTCCATCTTGTAAAGGCTATGGTTTTCCCAGTGGTCATGTGTGGATGTGAGAGTTGGACTATAAAGAAAGCTGAACACCAAAGAATTGCTGCTTTTGAACCATGGTGTTGGAGAAGACTCTTGAGAGTCCCTTAGACTGCAAGGAGATCCAACCAGTCCATCCTAAAGGAAATCAGTCCTGAATATTCAATGGAAGGACTGATGCTAAAGCTGAAAGTCCAAAACTTTGGGAACCTGATGCAAAAAAACTGACTCATTTGAAAAGACCTTGATTCTGGAAATGATTGAAGGTGGGAGGAGAAGGGGACAACAGAGGATGAGATGGTTGGATGGCTCACCAACTCAATGGACATGAGTCTGAGTAAGCTCTGGGAGTTGGTGATGGACAGGGAAGCCTGGCGTGCTGTAGTCCATGGGGTCGTGACGAAACTGAACCATAATATAAGGGCTTCCCTTGTGGCTCAAGCAGTACAGAGCCTGCCCGCAATGCAGGAGACTCGGGTTCACTGGCTGTTTCAGGAAGATCCCCTGCAGAAGGGAATGGCTGCTCATTCCAATATTCTTGCCTGGAAAACGCCAGAGGAGCCTAGCAGGCTATATAAGTCCATGGGATTGCAAAGACTCAGACATGACTGAGCAACTGACACATTCACTTTTTTCCATAATCTAAAATTAATACTTTAGAACTTATTTGGACCACAGGCCAGCATATATGAATATGAGTTAAAATAGACGTAAAATATCAACATGGAACCTAGAGTTCCATAGTGTATCTCTCCATGCACAGGAACTAGAGGAAAATGTGGTCATCTCCGGCGGAGAGGGGTATAGGAAACGGCAAGAAGAGGAGTTAATTGAGTCCAGGAGATGGGTCTTGCCACAGCTTTGGCATTGCCACTTTCCATCTCTCCCAGTCAACTTCCAATCTTCCACCTGGTCAGTCTTTGCAAAATATTGCTTTAATTTTGCAGATTAAGCAAAAGGGACAGATTACTATTTCCTAGAAGCTAAGTTAGGCATTTTAATTTTTATTTGGAAAAATGAAGAATCATTGTAAGAAACAGAACAGGAGCTAGTAACGTGGAGTGAGAGTGTTGGCTTAGAAATTGAAAGATTTGTTTCCATAAATTGTATAACTGAAGTTTTCTGAAAAGAATGAAGAAAAAATTATATATAAATATATATTCATGCTCTCTAGGAAATTTTGATTATAGATATATAACATAAAATATATATAATATATATGCATTCTGAGTGATTTTAGGTGACTAAATGACAAATGGCTGCAATAACGTCTAGTAATCTAGATTTTCTAATATGAGGCCAATTTTGGACAAAACGGTGAATTAATGCATTTGTCTTCAGTGCCTTGAACTTCATTATTTGTTGCCACTCAAGGTGTTCCTTTCTCAACTCAACCACCCCAGACCTTCATACCCTTCTATAACCTCCTTTCAAATCCTGTTCTTAAGTACTTTTGGTCATAGTAAGGCATCAATTACAGATATCAGCTCAGATTGAACATCTTCCCTCTAGAATTTATAGGTGAATACATATAAAATCCTCTGCTGGTACTATCTTTGTATTTTTAGCAAAGTCCTTGGCTTTCATTGACTGGGCAAATAAACATTAATACAGGAATAAATGAAAAATAAATGATTGGATGGAGGCATAGAGAAAAAAGAAACAACAAAGATGACTAGAAAGGCAAACTAGAATGGAAGATGAAGGGGAAAACCAGCAGTAAATTTCTGGTATTAACCATTGGATAAGGAAAGTCCTGGGGGTAGATACTGGTGTCTTCCAATATTCAGTAAGATGACACCATATATAATTGTGCTGATGGTTAAGTCAGCATATGAATGATAACCACTTTCTAATGACAGATGCAATGAGCAGTCCCATGTTTTCTTGTTCTTTAATATTTTTGTGTCAGGCAGCTATCTGTGAGGTATTGTAAAACAAGTTTTCACCTAAAATTATGTCTACTTCTCACTAATGCTGGTAACTATGTGCATTCACCAATTACGTTTATACATATGTACAAATTGAAGCACATGGCTTAATTTAAAAAAAAAAAAAAAACTAGACATTTTTTGCAGCAGTTAAAAGTCCTCATTTTAAGTCAATAGAATTTTAGGGGAGAAAATTTCCTTTACTTAATTCCATCATTAGGGAAAAATTCTGAATGTGGAAGCATCTTCTGAAACTGAATGCATGCTATCATTGACAATCATATTGGAATAAAAGAGCATCCTTTATCCACCTTATAGTGTATATGACTAAGTAACAAAGCTAACTATACAGTATGGAAAATTTTCTTCTGCTTTCTGACATAAATTCATCTAATGATTTGCCTGGCCTGGAAAGCTATTTTTTTTTTTCTTGAGCTTTCCTCCTCATGTCTTATTCAGCATACATTTTGAGGACAGCTGGAGAAGTCTATAATGAGTTACATTAATAACTGAAGATGGAGAATGATGGGCATTCTTGAAGGGAGGGGGAGATACAAACTGAGAATATGCAGATGTTTGGGCACAGCGAGGAGTGAATTAGTAATGAGTGTGGCATAACGAAGATCAGAGATGAAGACACAGTCAAAAGGCTGCCAGGCAATGTGACTTAGCACCATAGCAACATCTGACATCCTGGAATGCCACTGCCTTGAAGCCACACAGCACATCAATTCAATTACCCCACCTGGAGAAGAATGGGAAGAAAAATTCACTCGAACTGACTCTTGTGTTTTACCTCTAGGAGAATTTTGGTCGATGGGAAGCTGTTTTTATTTAAAAAGTCAGGCAATCTAGAAGAAGCCAGCATTTCATTATATAAGAGGGTAGGCCAGAAGGTAAAAGAATTTGAAAGGAAAATTAATTTTCCACAGAAATCGGGATGGGGGTGGTGCACAGAGTAAGAATTTCACTTAGGTTTTCGGTCACAGTTAATATTTAATGAGAAAATGATGATCTCTTGTTAAATGATATAAAAAAAATTAAGCAAAAGTTAGACTTTCATAAAATTATTTTTTAAAAGATTTTCAAGCAGTAAACTTTGATGATCAGTCATGTCCAACTCTGCAACCCCATGGACTATACAGTCCATGGAATTTTCCAGGCCAGAATACTGGAGTTCCCTTCTCCAGGGGATCTTCGCAACCCAGGTATTGAACCCAGGTCTCCTACATTGCAGGCAGATTCTTCCCCAGCTGAGCCATATGGGAAGCCCAGGAATACTGGAGTGGGTAGCCTATCCCTTCTCAAGCAGCTCTTCCTGACCTAGGAATCCAACCTGGGTATCCTGCATTGCAGGTGGATTCATTACCAACTGAGCCAACAGGGAAGCCCAAACTTTGATAAGGCATGCTATTTTCTAGGCATTTTTATATTTGCTTTTACTATTTCTGTTTTCTATAATGTATCTGTACCTTCAACTGCAGTATTATCTGTCTTAATCTTATCTATTCTACTTAAAATTATATTCCTTATCAATGCTATGGGGTTTTTTGTTTGTTTGTTTGTTTAATCACTGGTATTTCTTAATTCTGTAAGATATCACCTATGATAAGGCAAAGATCTCTTCATGCTCATTTAAATCTCATAAAACTACTGGGCCAGAGGTGAGAGAGCCAGAAGCAGATAAATATTGATTTAAGTGTAACTCTTTGTCTGTAGAAACAGATGACCATGTAGATTTTACCAAAATCGATTTTCACTTATACTTTTAGGCCTTTTGCAGAGGGAATGGGGGGTAGGGAGTGTTGTGTGAAGCACAAGTGGGTGTGTGTCCAGGAAGAGCCCTTATTGAGTGTGTAGCGGAGGACAGAGGGATGTGCCAGGTCTGTGCCCCTACCTGGATTCATCACTAACTGTATCCACTGCAGATGCAGGCGAGTGCATTTGTAATGGAAAAGCTCAGGTTGACATTCCTCTGTTCTGGTTCATTAAGGAGGATAAGTAATGCTCTGAGGCCAAATGAAAAACTAACCCAAAAGGAAACTCAGAAAGAAAAATGTTCTGAGAGACTGAAGAAAACGTGGAAGAAGATGACTCAGCACAGAAAGTGGATATAAAACAATGGAAACGCCTATGGATGAGGATTTGGGGCTTTCTGAGGTAGCATCATCTTGCCTTCAAGGCAGGCAGTTCTTTATCTGTTCCAGCACAACACGTCCAGTTACTCTCAAGTGCATCTCATAGAGTCCCTGATCTTGAGCAAACCCAGCATGTGATGGACACTTCACCTGCTATTGTTCTTTAATTGCTAAGTCTGTCCAACTCTTTGCAACCCTGTGGACTGCAACAGGCCAGGCTTCCCTGTCCTTCAACATCTCCCAGAGATTGCTCAAACTCATGTCCATTGAGTCACTGATGCCATCCAACTATCTCATCTTCTGCAATCCCCTTCTCCTGCCTTCAATCTTTCCCAACATCAGGATCTTTTCTAACGGATTGGCTCTTTGAATCAGGTGGCCAAAGTATTGGAGCTTCAGCTTCAGCATCAAGCCTTCCAATGAATATTCAGGACTGATTTCCTTTAGGATGGACTGATTGGATCTCCTTGCAGTTCAAGGGACTCTTAGGAGTCTTCTCCAACACCACAGTTTGAAAGCATTAATTCTTTGTCACTCAGCCTTCTTTATGGTCCAACTCTCACATCCATATATGACTACTGGGAAAATCATAGCTTTGACTCTACAGATCTTTGTAAGCAAAGTAATGTCTCTGCGTTTTAATATGCTGTCTAGCTTTGGTATAGCTTTTCTTCTAAGGAGTAGGCATCTTTTAATTTAATGGCTGTAGTCACCATTTGCAGTGGTTTTGGAGCCCAAGAAAATAAAGTTTGTCACTGCTTCCACTGTTTCCCCATCTATTTGCCATGAAGTGATGGGACCAGATGCCAGGATCTTCATTTTTGTATGGTAAGTTTTAAGCCAGCTTTTTCACTCTCCTCTTTCACTTTCATCAAGAGGCTCTTTAGTTCTTCTTTGCTTTCTGCCATAAGGGTGGTGTCATCTGGTATCTGAGGTTATTGATATTTCTCGCAGCAATCTTGATTTCAGCTTGTGCTTCATCCAGCCCAGCATTTCACATGATGTACTCCGTTAAATAAACAGGGTGATAATATACAGCCTTGATGTACTCCATTGCCAGTTTTGAACCAGTCTGTTGTTCTATGTTGTATCTGACTGTTGCTTCTTGACCCACATACAGGTTTCTCTGGAGGCAGGAAAGGTGGTTTGCTATTCCCATCTCTTTACAAATTTTCCATAGTTTGTTGTGATCCACACAGTCCAAGGATTTAGCATGGTCAGTGAAGCAGAAGTACTTGTTTTCTGGAATTCTCTTGCTTTTTCTATGATCCAGCAGATGTTGGCAATTTGATCTCTAGTTACTCTGCCTTTTTAAAATCCAGCTTACACACCTGGAGGGGCTTCCCTGGTGGCTCAGATGGTAAAGAATCTGCCTGCAGTGCAGGTGACCTGTGTTTGATCCCTGGGTTGGGCAGATCCTCTGGAGAAGGGAATGGCATTCCAGCATTCTTGCCTGGAGAACCCCATGGACAGAGGATCCTGGTGGGCTACAGTCCATGGGGTTGCAAAGAGTCAGACAGGACTGACTAACAGCTGCAGCTGTGCATCTGGAAGCTCTTGACTCACATACCGTTCAAGCCTAGTTTAGAGAATCTTGAGCGTGACCTTGCTAGCATGTGAAATGAGTGCAATTGTGCAGTAGTTTGCACATACTTTGGCATTGCCCTTCATTGGAATTGGAATGAAAACTGACCTTTTCCAGTCCTGTGGCCACTGCTGAGTTTTCCATATTTGCTGGCATATTGAGTGCAGCCGCATCATCTTTTTGGACTTGAAATAGCTCAACTGGAATTGCATCACCTCCACTAGCTTTGTTTGTAGTCATGCTTCCTAAGGGCCACTTGACCTCACATTCCAGGATGTCTGGCTGTAGGTGAGTGATCACATCACCATGGTTATCTGAGTCACGAAGATCTTTTTTGTATAGTTTTTCTGTGTATTCTTGCCACTTCTTCTTAATATCTTCTGCTTCTGTTATGTCCCTACCATTTCTGTCTTTTATTGTGCCCATCTTGGCATGAAATGCTCCTTTGGTATCTCTAGTTTTCTCGAAGAGATCTCTAGTCTTTCCCATTCTATTGTTTTCCTTTATTTCTTTGTATAATATAGCCTAATCTCAGGAGTGAAAAGACCTTTGCCATATTCTATTAGGAGAAAGTCAAAGATGGGGGGCTCTACAGTAGGTGAGCATGGAGACCGCCTTAGGAGCAGCCTGTCACGGGTCTGTGACCTCAATTCTTCACAACACTTCTGGAGGCTAAATACATTCACCACTCAAGATCCAAGAGTATCTCCTCTTTTGCATAAAATCCAAAATCACATCTTCTAAATCAGGCTCAGGTGGAAGGTAACCCCTGATTTTAACCCATTAGCATAGCTTTTAGGCACAATTCCTCTCCATCTCTGGGCCTGTAAAACTAAGGAGATGAGACCTCTGCCCCAACACACCCAATATAAATTAGGAGGACAGGCACAGGGTGACATCTGCAGATACCCCAGTTCCCAGAAGGGAGAAATGGGAGGGGAGGCAGTTCTGAAATGCAGCTGGTTCAGGTCCAGCCAGGGTACCTCGATCGAGGCTGGGACAGTCCTCTGTGGCTCTCACCTCTGCTTGGATCCTTCATTCCAGCCTTTGGTCATCCTTCCCTCTCTCACATTTTCATTGAGTACTCATCAGCCCGACTCCAGGGCTTCCCTGGAGGCTCAGATGGTAAAGAATCTACCTGCAATGCAGGAGACCTGGGTTCAATCCCTGAGTTGGGAAGATCCTCTGGAGAAGAGAATGGCTACCCACTCCAGTATTCTTACCTGGAGAATTCCGTGGACACAGGAGCCTGGTGGGCTACAGTCCACGGGGTCACAAAGACTCAGACACGACTGAACGACTAACGCACTGACTCCAGGCGGTAAAAAGCGGGAGGCTCCATGGCCTCTTTTCCTTTCTTCCTCTCTGACTTGTTCAGTCCAGGCTTAGCACCGTTTCTGTTGAAATCATTTTCTAAACAACTTTGTACCATTCAAGTCATTAGGCAAGAGTCACATGCACAGCTCTCTTTAATATAAACCTTTCTGTAGGGCGACCTCCTTCTGTAAATGGCTGAGGAGCAATTCCCTTCAACTTTCTTGAGGCTCTCTGGTTTGATCCAAGGCCTGTGAAGTACACCATTTGTCTCTTGGGACTGAGGACTCTGACCTTTTGATCTTTTGAGGTTTTACCAAAAGTTAGTATCATGACATTCTTGGCCTTTTCCCTAATGCATGCTTTCCTGCCAGGAAAAAAAAAAAAAAAAAAATCTTACCTTTAGCATCTTCTGCCATCTGGAAAGGCTAGGAACTTTTAAATCATCAAGCACTGGTCCCTTTTTGTTTGACAGTTCTCCACTTAATTTACTTTACTCCCTTCACATCTTACCATCAGCAGAGAGAAGAAGCCAAGTAACATTCCCATCGCTTTGCTTGGAAATCTCTTTAGCTGCGCATCCAGCTTTACCACCCACAGTTCCTGCCTTCTGTGCAGCTGCAAGAGGCAATCTCATCAGATGCTCTGCCGCTACATAACAAGGATCCCCATCCCTCTGGTTTCCAGTAACGTGTTCCTCCCTTCCTCAAGTGTTCTTAAAATCCAGATTTCTATCAAAAGTTTATTCAGGGAAAATCAGACTCTCTGCCGTGCTCCTCAGAATTCTCCCAGCCTCTGCTCACTGTCCAGTTCCAAAGCCAACCTTATGTTTTAGGTGTTTGTTACAGCAGCAGCCAGCTTTCAGAAGCCCTAACCTGTATTTGCTTTTTTCTTGCTGTGTAATTAGTTACGACAAATTTAACTGCTTCAAACACACACACGTTTATTATCTCACAGTGTCCATGGGTCAGAAGTCTGGGCAAGACTTATCGGGTGCCCTGCTCAGGTCTTGGGTGGCAATGAAGGTGTCACCAGAGCCTCATTCTCATCTGGAGACTCCCCTGGAAGAGAATCTCCTTCCCAGCTCACTTGGGTTGTGGGCTGAATCCAGTTCTCAGCCGGCCTCTGATGGAGATGGGCCTTCAACAGACTGTCAGCTGCAGACTGGTGTGAGGTCCTAGAGGCCATCCTCTTGCCCCGGGTCTGCCTGCAGTTCCTTGCAGAGTGAGCTTTATCAACCTGGCTGCTTTCTCCATCACTTGAGCAAGAGGAATCTCCCACTGCCGTTGGCTGAGACAGAATCTTCCATAACATAACGTCATCACAGGAATGCTAGCTCGTCACCACTGTCTGATTCTGTTGATTTGAAGCAAGTCACAGGTCCCCTCCACATGCGAGGGGAGGGGGTCACCCAGAGCATGGACACAGGGCCCCTTCCAGGGCCTGTTGAGCACACACGGCCTCGTCTACATTCCTTTGCCATCATCATTTGTGCTATATTATTAGACAACAAGTACTTTGGCGTGGAAACTGTCACAGTCCACTTGATCTGCTATAACCATTTACCGTAGACAGGGTGGATCCTAAACAAAATAAATTTATTTCCCACAGTTCTTAGGAAATGGTGGCACCAGTGTGATTGGGTTCTGGTGAGAGCTGGATTCCTTGCTGTGCTCTTAGCTGGTGGAAGAGGCAAGGTCACCCTCTGGGGTCTCTTTCTTGAGGCCACTCATCCCATTCATAAGGGCTCCACCCTCCCAAGGGATAGAGTCACCTCCCAAGGGCCCCACCTTGGGGCTGAAAATTTCAACCTGTGAACCATAGGGAGACATAAACATTCAGTCCATTGGAGAAGATGTAACAAGGGGAACTGAAATTTGACTCTCCTTTTTCTTCCTTGCAACCTCTACAGAGAAAGTTGAAACTATGGGAAATGTCTGTTTATTTTCAAAAGTTCAGCTATCTGTGTCGTTCCTGGGCCCCATGACGACAGGCAACCAAGGTGACTACCTTCAGTTTTAAGTTTATTCAATTATATCACAGGCAGTACATGCTGTGAGTTACACCCTTCAGGGAATCATTAGGACACTGTGACTGTCCTCTGTAAGGAAGAGAGAGCTTTATTGGCTGAGAATTTCAGTTTTGAATATTCGTCATAAGCATTGTGTGGATAGAAGCAGCTGGACTGTTAAAGCACGGCTATTGATTATAGAAAATTAAATAATTTGGGCGTCAAATTGTGTTCCTAAAGTGTACTACCTGAAATTAAATGTCCTTTAGAGGAAGATTGGGATTAACATATACACACTACTATACATGTGGAGCGGCTGAGCCCACGCGCCACATCTACCGAGCCCATGTGCTGCAACCACTGAAGTCCGTGTGCCTGGAGTCTGAGCTCCACATCAAGAGACTCATTGCAGGGGCAGCCCCCACTCACCACAACTAGAGAAGGCCCTCGAAAGGCAATGCAGACCCAGCAGAGCCAAAAATTTAAAAACTAAAACTGTTTTTAAAAGTAGATACCCAACATGGACCTATTGTATAGCACAGCACAGTGCTATATACTCAATATCCTGCCACGGCCTGTGTGGGAAAGGATCTAAACAAGAGCCAGTATATGTATACGTACAACCGGGTCACTTTCTGTACAGCAGAAAGCAGCACAACTTTGTAAATCAACAATATTCCAAGATAAACAAAAAACAAAAATGCTCTTTAGAGACCAAGAAATTGGATTTCAATCCTTCAGTCATCGATGATGATTTAGAAGTTATCTTAATCTTTAGTATATTTTTTAAAAAGCCCAAGGCCAGGCCTGTTTCAGCACTGTTCTTTGCTTTTTGAAGATAAAGTGTAAAAGATCAAGAAGAGAACAGAAGAGCCTTGCAGGACAAGCTCTGGGCTGAGTTCACAGGATTTCACTTCCTGCCTGGGTCCTGCTAAGGCACAGGTGCTGGGGGTCAAAGCCGGCAGGTTCGCCCCTCCCCGCTCCCCTCCCTTTCTGCATTCGTCCAGCCTGCGTACGGCACCTTTGGTTCCTGGTGGCACCCGGTGAACAGTTTAACACATGGAGTTGGTATCCTCAGGCGTCCCTCTGGGACACTTTGTATGGTAGTTTCTGTGCTGTTTTTTAGTAGAAAAGTTTCAAATCACACAAAAAACTTCTCTTTAGTATTTTATTGTTTTGAGATCTGGTTACCAAGTGGCTCTTGGAAGAAAGAAACACCCGCCATCCCAGCTCTCAAGTGGGACTTTTGAAATCAAGGTTAAAAGTTCTCAGATATCACTGCTGATTGCTTGACCATATTCTCATATCTGGCTTAAGTTCAGAATCTTCTGTTTGCCAGGAAATTATTTTTTTTAATTAGTGCTATTTACGTCAATAGCAGTATTGTGACATGAACACCACTATTTCTTGCTCCCATAGTTCTGTTTCTCTAACAGGACTGTCAACTGTCTGTGTAGGTTCAGGTACGTCTTATGAGGGCACACAGTAGGCCCTTAATAACAAACACATCCAAAGATAGAATGAATCTCTAATATTCTAATACCACTTACTTTTCCCACTCTTAATTATAGGACTAAATCCAGGCTAACATTGGAAACTCTGAATTTTATGATGTATTTTTCCTTTGACAAGGTGATCACTTTAATGATTCAAACTAGAATAATAAAGTACAGTACAAATCTCCTAATCCAACTTAGAAACTACAGCGTTTCACACAGTATTAACACTATCACTAGAACATCTTCAGGCCATAATGACTAATAAGGAAGGCATTTCCTGGCAGCTAATGACCAGCACAGGGGAGCTGGCTCTTGACACAGGGCCAGCAGCCCACGGCCCAGCTGGCTACTCCCAAAACCGGACATGCTGGGCCTCCCTCAGAGGTTACAGTGTATTTATTTATAAACTGTTAGTATAGTAACAAGGAGAGGAAAATGAAGTCATGTTTAGGTGCTGTTCAGTTGGAAGTATCCGTAGGTGTGTTATGGCACTTAGCTGTTGTAATTGGATGCCCCAGATTTTTCTTCCTCTGTCTGGGTGACAGCTAGTCAACATTGAAAGCTTTGAACATGAAATGAAGTCTGCCTTTGGAAGTGCACAAGCTGTATAAAGGTGAGAACAGCAACAACAATACAGCCGGCACTTCGTGAGCTTGACGGGGCACCAAGGTCCACTGCTGCTGCTGCTAAGTCGCTTCAGTCGTGTCCGACTCTTTGCGACCCCACAGACGGCAGCCCACCAGGCTCCGCCATCCCTGGGATTCTCCAGGCAAGAACACTGGAGTGGGTTGCCATTTCCTTCTCCAATGCATGAAAGTGAAAGGTGAAAGTGAAGTCGCTCAGTCATGTCCGACTCTTAGCGACCCCATGGACTGCAGCCTACCAGGCTCCTCCATCCATGGGATTTTCCAGGCAAGAGTACTGGAGTGGGGTGCCATTGCCTTCTCCGGCCAAGGTCCACACACTAGAGGTAAAGAACCTTCCTGCCAATGCAGGAGCTCTAAGAGACACAGGTTCGATCTCTGGATTGGGAAGATCACCTGGAATAGGAAATGGCAACTCACTCTAGTATTCTTACCTGGAGAATCCCATGCAGAGGAGCCTGGCCGGCCATAGTCCGTGGAGTCGCAAAGAGTCGGACACCACTGAGCATGCGCACAATGAATGTCCATGAAGAGCACTTTTGAACTGGTGGATGGATGCAGCAGAGTGGCTCTAAACCACAGCACGGGTGGGTGAAAGCAGCTTGCCCCAAATTCCTAAGTAGTCCGCAGCAGAGCTTGTATTTAAGGCAGTGAGGTCCACCTCCAAATGCCTTAAGATGAATCGCTATCTGCATTATCCCATCTTCAAAACAGAACAGAAACTATTAACAAAGGATGAAAACCCAAAAATCTCACATGCCCTACACCATATTATGTATATATAAGATCACGTCAAATTTTTCAATAAAAAATATTTGGAAGTTATAAAAATGTTCTTCGCTTCACTTATGTAACACCCAACACGTGAGACAAAATAAACATTTTTTTAAATTTAAAAAGCACGTCATCCATGAGGCTGTTTTCACAATCTGTGACAATTCTGCAAGGTGTTTTCGTCTCACTGTGATAACTTTTCCAGAAACTTACAGTGAGAATTTATAAGTAGGGATAACTAGGAGAGAGGCATAGGGGCACAGGGACGTTTCCTTTCCGGAAAGACCTCCCTTGCTGTCTGAAAACCTGACTCTTCTCCTAGCAGTGCCATCCACTTACTGGCAATTCGCTTAACAAATTCCCAGTACTGAAATAAAAGCGCCCCTAGAGAGGCAGGACGGTCTCCCGCAGTGCCTTGCATCAAGTTAAAAGTGATCCCAGTGAGCTTTCTTTCAATATCTAGCTAGTTGTTAAGATATTGCCATGGGCTTGTCTAGTTGTAAGTGATGATTGAGACAGGAGTGGGGACTGAGCTATTTTGGAACATGAAAAGCTGCGTGGTCTTAGCTGTTGTGCAACCTGACCACAGCGGGCCTCCCCCAGGACTGGAAAGTGGGGGGGGCACTTTCCAGTGGAGAGGGGGGAGATTCTCTCAGGTGGGCAGCATTGTGGCCTCCAGGTTTTGTGTGTGTTTTTTTTTTTTTTTTTTTTTTTTGAGATTTAACATATGCAGACCCTGCTCTACTCTTTTATATAGTTGAAGTATTTTTTTTATTGTTTTACAATATTGTGTTAGTTTCAGGTGTACAACACACCTGCATATATATGTATACATATACCAACCTAGACAGCATATTAAAAAGCAGAGATATTACTTTGCCAACAAAGATCCACTTAGTCAAAGCTATGGTTTTTCCAGTAGTCATGTATGGATGTGAGAGTTGGACTATAAAGAAAGCTGAGCCCCAAAGAATTGATGCTTTTGAACTATAGCATTGGAAAAGACTCTTGAGAGTCCCTTGGACTGTAAGGAGATCCAACCAGTCCATCCTAAAGGAGATCAGTCCTGAATATTCATTGGAAGGACTGATGCTGAAGCTGAAACTCCAATCCTTTGGCCACCTGATGTGAAGACCTGACTCATTTGAAAAGACCCTGATTCTGGGAAAGATTGAAGGTGGGAGGAGAAGGGGACAACAGAGGATGAGATGGTTGGATGGCATTGCCGACTCAAAGGACATGAGTTTGAGTAAACTCTGGGAGTTGGTGATGGACAGGGAGGCCTGGTGTGCTGCTGTCCATGGGGTCGCAAAGAGTTTGACACGACTGAGCAACTGAACTGTACTGAACACACAAATATGCATATATATTCATCAGATCAGATCAGATCAGATCAGTTGCTATCGGTCTGACTCTTTGCGACCCCATGAACCGCAGCACGCCAGGCCTCCCTGTCCATCCCAGCTCCCGAGGTCACTCAGACTTGCATCCTCGGTCGTGATGCCTCCACCATCTCTCCTCTGTCTCCCCTTCTCCTCCTCCCTCTCCCTCCCAGCATCGGTCTTCTCCATGGTCACTCTTCGCTGGGTGGCCAATCTGGAGTTTCACTGCATCTTCCTTCTGTCCAGGTTGATCTCCTTCATAGACTGGTTGGATCTCAGTCGACTCTCAGGTCTTCTCCAACACCACAGTTCAAACTATTCTTCGCCTCACCTCTCCTCCACTCTCCTCCATACTACACAGAGACATGCCTTGACTGGCAACCTTTGTTGGTGTATGTCTCTCTTTGATATGCTATCTAGGTTGGTCATAACTTCCTTCCAAGGACAAGCGTCTTTTAATTTCATGGCCAGTCACCTCTGCAGTGATTTTGGAGCCAAAACAAATCTGACACTGTTCACAAAGAAAAACAAAGTCTGACACATATATATTCATATGTGCATATATATAAATACATACAGATACTACGTATAGGAATATACTACATATAGTATATGTGTGTTAGTCATTCAGCCATGACAGCTCTTCACGACCCCAAGGAGTGCAGCCCTCCGGGTTTCTCTTGTCCATGGGATTCTCCAGCTAAGAATACTGAAATGGGTTGCCATTTCCTTCTCCAGGGGATCTTTCCAACTCAGGGAACAGACTCAGGTCTCCTGCATTGCAGGCCGATTCTGTACCATCTGAGCCACCAGGGAAGCCCCACATAGTATATATCTATGAGTATATATAGTATATATCCATGCATATTTTTATTGTTGTTCAGTTACACAATCATTCCCGACTCTTTGCAACCCTATGGACTGCAGCACACCAGGCCTCCCTGTCCCTGACCATCTCCAGAACTTTGCCCAAGTTCGTGTCCATTGTATCAGTGATGCCATCCAGCCATCTCCTCCTCTGATGCCCTCTTTTCCTTCTGCCCTAAGTCTTTCACAGCATCAGGGTCTTTTCCAGTGAGTTGGCTCTTCTCATCAGGTGGCCAAAATACTGGAGCTTCAGCTTCAGCATCAGTCCTTCCAGTGAGTATACAGGTTTGATTTCCTTTAGGATTGACTGGTTGGATCTCCTTGCAGTCCAACGGACTCTCAGCAGTCTTCTCCAGAACCACAGTTCAAAGGCATCAATTCTTTGGTGCTGTGCTTTCTTTACAAGCCAGCTCTCACAACCATATGTGACCACTGGTAAGACCATAGCCTTGACTAAACGGACCTTTGTCAGCAGAGTAATGTCTCTGCTTTTCAGCACACTGTCCAGGCTTGTAATGGCCTTCCTGCGGAAAAGCAATTGTCTTCTGATTTCATGGCTGCAGTCATCATCCACAGAGATCTTAGAGCCCAAGAAGAGGAAATCTGTCACCACTTCAACCTTTGCCATTAAATAATGGGGCCAGATGTCATGTTCTTAGTTTTTTTCATATTTAGTTTTAAGTTGGCTCTTTCACTCTCCTCCTTCACCCTCATCAAGAGGCTCTTTAGTTCCTTTTCGCTTTCTGCCACTAGAGTGGTGTCATCTGCATATCTGAGGTTGTTGATGTTTCTTCTGCCCTCTTTATTTAACCTATATGCTGAGTGCATCCTGAGAAATGTCGGGCTGTATGAGGTACAGGCTAGAATCAAGATAGGTGGGAGAAACATCAACAACCTCAGATATGTGGACGTATTTCTATAGTGTTCAGTTCAGTAGCTCAGTGGTGTCTGACTCTTTGTGACCCCATGGACTACAGCAGGCCAGGCTTCCCTGTCCATCACCAACTCCCAGAGTTTATTCAAACTCATGTGCATCAAGTCAGTGATGCCATCCAACCATCTCATCCTCTGTCGTCCCCTTCTCCTCCTGCCTTCAGTCTTTCCCATCACCAGGGTTTTTTATTCCAATGAGTCAGTTCTTTGCATCAGGAGGCCAAAGTATTGGAGCTTCAGCTTCAGCATCAGTCCTTCCAATGAATATTCAGGACTGATTTCTTTTAGGATGGACTGGTTGGATCTCCTTGCAGTCCAAGGGACTCTCAAGAGCCTTCTCCAACACCAGAAAGCATCAATAGAAAGCATCAATTCTTCAGCGCTCAGCTTTCTCTATGGTCCAACTCTCACATCCATATGTGACCACTGGGAAAACCATAGCTTTGACTAGATGGACATTAGTCTGCAAAGTAATATCTCTGCTTTTTAATATTCTGTCTAAGTTAGTCATAGTTTTTCTTCCAAGGAGCAAGCCTTTCTTCCAAGTCTTTTAATTTCATGGGTGCAGGCACCATCTGCAGTGATTTTGGAGCCCAAGAAAATAAAGTCTGTCACTGCTTCCATTGTTTCCCCATTTAGTTGCCATGAAGTGATGGGACCAGGTGCCATGATCTTCATTTTATGGATGTTGCATTTTAAGCCAACTTTCTCACTTGCTTCTTTCACTTTCATCAAGAGGCTCTTTAGTTCCTCTTCACTTTCTGCCATAAGGGTGGTGTCATCTGCATATCTGAGGTTATTGGTATTTCTCCTGGCAGTCTTGATTCCAGCTTGTGCTTCATCTAGCCTGACATTTCTCATGATGTACTCTGTATAGAAGTTAAATAAACAGGGTGACAATATACAGCCTTGACATTCTCCTTTCCCAATTTTGAACCAGTCTGTTGTTCCATGTCCAGTTATGGCTGCTGTTTCTTGACCTGAACACAGATATACATATGTAGTATATATCTATGTATAGTATATGTGTGTATTTATATATAATATCTATGTACAGTGACTAAACAAGAAAAATATATGTATATGTTTGTATATATATATATATATTCTCTTTCATCTTGTTCTCCTTTATGAGTTAATAGTTCCCTGTACCATACAGTACATGCTTGTAGATTATCTATTTTATATATAGTCCTGTGTATATGTTAATCCCAAAGTCCTAATTTATTCCTCCCTCCAGATACATTTGAAAGCAGGATTGATGTCTCCTCCAGACTCTGCGCCCTGGAGCAGGTGGCGGCAGGGCCCCTGGGCTGGACGGTCTCCTCCAGCCTGGCCTGGTGGGACGGAGCCAGAGCCAGGCACCCCGCTGCGTCCTGTGCCACCTGCCATCTGCTCCGGCCCGTCAGGTGTTCTCAGCCGCGCTGCTCTCAGGCGCAGAATTGCTGCCAGCTGGGCTCCGTACCTGAGGAGCTGTGCTGCCCTTTCTCTGTGTCTGGGGCTTATTTTATTGCATTTAAAACTTTCCTAACAACTCAGAGCTGTCTACAATTATGGCACCATTTTTTTTTTTTTTTTTATCCTAAATGGGGCATAAGGTTTATATGGGTCTTTGTATTTCCTGGTGAATTCGAGCACAGAGAAGGACCTGACTTAACGGCGTCTTAGCTGTGGGGCTGCTACTTATTGGTTCCTCACCTCTAACCTGCCATCACCTACCTGGTGGATGAAGGTCACAGGCGCATTCCTGCCCCATAGATGCCCTGGATTTAGAAACAAACATGAGAGGTGAGTCACGATGCCCGCAGCAGCTGTGGGGACAGTGGCGCTGGTCACTGTGGTGACAGAGCGGACAGAGGCCAGGACCTGCAGGCAGCTTCTCAGCGGCCTGATTGCACCACCATTATTTTCCTTAAGGAAATGCATTCACTTCTTGTGAGTGGGTTACTATGCTAGTTATTTAAATACCACATAAGGTAGTGACAAGTTAAAACAAGTCACTTTCCACACTTCTCACAAAAGATAGTCAGTCGAGGCGTGCTATGACTCAGCGTTAGAAATCACTGTGTTAACAAGCTCAGAGGCCAGTACCAAACCTGCTGTGTCACTTTCTATCTGAGACAGTGGAACCGAATCCAGAAGTGTTCAGTTCAGGGGCAGTCATTGCTACAGACTGAGCGGTGTCCCCCTCACAAAATACACGCTAAACCCCCAGGACCTCAGCACGTGGCTGTGCTTGGAAAAGTGACAGTGTTAGTTGCTCAGTCGTGTCTGACTCTGCGACCCCGTGGACTGTAGCCCACCAGACTCCTCTGTCCGTGGGATTCTCCAGGCAAGAGTACTGGGGTGGGGAGCCATGCCCTTCTCTCAGGGATCTTTCCAACCCAGGGATCAAACCCAGGTCTCCTGCATTGCAGGTAGAGCACTGTCTGGGCCACCAGGGAAGCCTTATTCTAAAGGCCTTATTTGCTTGGCGGTGAGGCCTTTAAAGGGGTGTTTAAGATAAAATAGATCCTATGGGGAGGCCCAAATCTAATGGGCCTGGTGTCTTTAGCAGAAGGGGGTGGGGACGTGGGCACACGCAGAGGAGAGGTCCTGTGAGGACACAGCGGGAGACGATCATCTCCGAGCCAGGGAGAGAAGCCTCTGAGCAGACCAGTCCTGCAGACAGCTTGACCTTGCAGTTCGAGCCTCCGGAACCCTGAAAACACATTGCTGCAGCTTCAGCTGCCTGATCTGTGGCGCTTTGCTATGAAAGCTCCAACAAACTATACAGCCATTGAATCTAAGTGATTCAACTTTCCTATTGTCAGATTTCTGTTCTAGATTGATCATAATTTACTGAAAAAAGTGTCTGGATTGAGACTCAAACTATGCATGTTTTATTCATAGTTTCCTTGTTGATTTCTTTTGTAAACAGAAACCTTCTCTGAACCTAAATCACCTCTCCGGTAAAATCAGAGATTTGACTCAGTTTGTCTCCCTTTCCTGCTTTGACCAGAACAACTCCACTTTTATTAATATTTTATGTTGTGGTCTTATGTAAGATTTTATTTGAGAAAGATGACAGATGACTTAAGACATTTTTGAAAACCGCTGAGCTAAAGGCTCTTGAAGACCACAGCCAAGTTCTACAAGTCATCGTGCCAGCCGTTGACTCTAATTTCGTTGTCACATATTGAGTGTCAGTGATTTATTCTGAAATGTATAAAATGTGCTTTGTGAGTCTGTGATAGGACAAACACTACTTCAGTGACCTGAGCCCCTTATATCCATGGAGGACTTTGGAGTTGGTAAATAGGTATTTTATAATTAGCAAATAAATGGAAATTAGGTTCTATAACAGTCCTTCTTTCCTTCATGACTAATTCAAGATAAATCCGTAAGGCTAGATCTCATTTATTACGTGCTTTCATGTTTAAAAAGTCCTGTGGGCAGGGCAGGTCTTATAGGGACAGTTTACATTTGTGAAAATTATTTACTCTGTGACCTTCTGGATTTAGTAGCCTTGAAGCAAAATGCAAATGTCTGTCCCTGTAGCTAGTTTTCTTACTATTTCCTGAAGCTGTGAAGGCTCATAAAACCTAATTTTCTAGGGGCCTCTTGATTCTCATTCAGTATGTTTAGGTGTGGCTAGGATTGGCAACCCACTCCAGTATTCTTGCCTGGAGAATCTCAGGGATGGGGGAGCCTGGTGGGCTGCAGTCCATTGGGTCACACAGAGTCGGACACGACTGAAGCGACTTAGCAGTAGCAGCAGCAGCAGGGTTGCTTTATATTTTAAGCACTTGTACCAAGTGGTCCTGCCATGGATGAGGTTGGTTCTGAGGAATCTGTGAGGTGTTAGTTGCTCAGTTGTGTCCATCTCTTTGCAACCCCGTAGACTGTAGCCCTCCAGGCTCCTCTGTCCATGGAATTCTCCAGGGAAGAATACTAGAGTGGGTAGCCATTCTCTTCTCCAGGGGATCTTCCTGACCCAGAGATCGAACCCAGGCCTCCTGCATTACAGGAGGGTTCTTTGCCATCTGAGGCACCGGGGAAGCCTGAGGAATCTGTGCATTTACACAAAGCTGGTCATGGGGTGGGATGGGGTAGGGAGGTGAGAGAAGATCCAAAAAACTTTCTCCTGGGGTTGGAGGGAGCAGTGAGGTACAGAGAGGGAAGTGAGGAGGAAAGAAAATAACATTGTGCTCAGTACGTCCCCTATATGTGAACGAGTTCTGTTCCAAGAGCACGTTCGGAGGTCCAATTTGTGTGTAAGTCCAACAAAGTAAGTCTAGGTACCTGCTGACACAGTTGGCTATATAATTCTCTATTGTAATAGATGTATAATACTTTTCACAGATGTAATACATAAAAAGCAAAAAAAAAAAAAAAAACACAAAAAATAGACACTTTTACTGTCACAGTGTAGCACCCTGAGAAGTACAGTAGCAGAGAACAACAGCTGGCACAGGGGCTGGCACTGCGTGAACGGGCAGGACGAGTCACTGACTGGAGCCGGGGGTGGGAGATGGTAGAGCTGCAGAGTCGTCAGCAGTGGGAGACGGAGGGCGAGCTGCAACGTCACTTATGTGCGATGCTGATGGAACACACACTCTAATCTTTGAATATGGGAAACTTGAAGGCTCATATGTAGGACATGTACTGTAGAAGCAAACCGAAGATTATCCAATATTCTGATCTGAAATATTTTATTTATTAATATCACTCTGTCTGAATTCTCCAAAGAATACTGAGCACTGAGGTTCAAGTGAAGATTCCATGGAGTGATGCCTCCTTAAACAAATCTTCCTTGAAACATGTTCCTCCAGAGGAGAGCTGATGTGTAGAGGTTTCAAAGTTGCCGTTTGGGGCTCTGCTTCTAGCCATTGAATTGCTGTGATGCAGGTGCAGACCGTCCTATCAGACACTCAAGAGATGTTTTCAGTAATTAATGTATATCTATATTCCTTTTTAATTTTTTAACTCGTTCAAAATTCTAGACATCTAGCAATCATCAGATCAGATCAGATCAGTCGCTCAGTCGTGTCCGACTCTTTGCGACCCCATGAACTGCAGCACGCCAGGCCTCCCTATCCATCACCAGCTCTCGGAGGTCACTCAGACTCACATTCATCGAGTCAGTGATGCCATCCAGCCATCTCATCCTCTGTCGTCCCCTTCTCCTCCTGCCCCCAATCCCTCCCAGCATCAGAGTCTTCTCCCATGAGTTAACTCTTCGCATGAGGTGGCCAAAATACTGGAGTTTCAGCTTTAGCATCATTCCTTCCAAAAAAATCCCAGGGCTGATCTCCTTCAGAATGGACTGGTTGGATCTCCTTGCAGTCCAAGGGACTCTCAAGAGTCTTCTCCAACACCACAGTTCAAAAGCATCAATTCTTCGGCGCTCAGCCTTCTTCACTAGCAATCATGGAATGAGTCAAAATTCCCTTTAGGGAGGAAGCATTATGTGCTGATTGAGTTTGAGTTAAAGCAGACCCCCCTAGCATATGGAAAGGCGGGTGACAGGGTCACCTCCTTGGTGGCACGGTGAACACCACCCTCAGCCCAGAGCAGCCACAGATGCTATTTACCATTCACAACCAGCATCTATCATGTGGGTGCAAGCAAGAAGTGAAAGGGAGGAGTAAAGAATCTGTATGCTGCACACTTGTAACTAATATGAGGCAGTATGGTAATCACAGCTAAAGGTATGGTAATCATAACTCAGTACAAAAAAATTTAATTCAGACATTTTTTTTAAAAAAAAATCTCACCTCCTCTCCACCAGGCATTCAAATCCAGATTTCCTGTCAATTATAAACATTTCCATTTCTCTTCTTAGCTCTGTTCTCTTCCTTAGCAAGTTTTTGCCCATATTTTTCTCATCCATAAGCCTGTGCTGTGCTGTGCTGAGTCACTTCAGTTGTGTCTGACTCTGTGCGCCCCCATGGACTGTAGCCTTCCAGGCTCCGCTGTCTATGAGGTTCTCCAGGCAAGAATACTGGAGTGCGTGGCCATGTCCTCCTCCTGGGGATCTTCCCCACCCAGGGATTGAACCTGTGGCTCCTGTGTCTTTCCCACTGAGCCACCAGGGAAGCCCATCCATAAGGCCATTCTTCCATTATTTGGTCTAGAAAGCCCCATCCTGTCAACAGAGCTGCTTCTGAGCGAGGCTCTGCTTTTGGAGAAGCTCCTTCCTTTGCCTCAGGAGTTGTGTCATTTACCCTGTGGATGATCCCCCACAGCTGACCCCTGGGACTCAGGAGAAGGGTGAGGGGCTCTGCTCCCCAAACCTCAGCCCTGCCTCCTGGCTGTGTCTTGCCCACAGTTTCTAGGTTGTTATCTGTCAGTAAGTCTCTGGGAAAGGGCCCAGCATTCTGTGCTCCAGGCTTCAGCAATATGTGAACCATGAACCTCCAGATGTTCAAGCTGGTTTTAGAAGAGGCAGAGGAACCAGAGATCAAATTGCCAACATCTGCTGGACCATCGAAAAAGCAAGAGAGTTCCAGAAAAGCATCTATTTCTGCTTTGTTGACTATGCCAAAGCCTTTGACTATGTGGATCACAATAAAGCGTGGAAAATTCTGAAAGACATAGGAATACCAGACCACCTGACCTGCCTCTTGATAAATCTGTATGCAGGTCAGGAAGCAGCAGTTAGAACTGGACATGAAACAACAGACTGGTTCCAAATAGGAAAAGAATTACGTCAAGGCTGTATATTGTCACCCTGCTTATTTAACTTATACGCAGAGTACATCATGAGAAACACTGGGCTGGAAGAAGCACAAGCTGGAATCAAGATTGCTGGGAGAAATATCAATAACCTCAGATATGCAGATGACACCACCCTTATGGCACAAAGTGAAGAGGAACTAAAGAGCCTCTTGATGAAAGTGAAAGAGGAGAGTGAAAAAGTTGGCTTAAAGCTCAACATTCAGAAAATGAAGATCATGGCATCTGGTCCCATCACTTCATGGCAAATAGATGGGGAAACAGTGTTAGACTTTATTTTTTGGGCTCCAAAATCACTGCAGATGGTGACTGCAGCCATGAAATTAAAAGACGCTTACTCCTTGAAAAGAAAATTATGACCAACTAGATAGCATATTAAAAAGCAGAGACATTACTTTGCCAACAAAGGTCCATCTAGTCAAGGCTATGATTTTTCCAGTGGTCATGTATGGATGCGAGAGTTGAACTATGAAGAAAGCTGAGTGCTGAAGAATTGATGCTTTTGAACTGTGGTGTTGGAGAAGACTCTTGAGAGTCCCTTGGATTGCAAGGAGATCCAACCAGTCCATTCTAAAGGAGATCAGTCCTCGGTGTTCTTTGGAAAGAATGATGCTAAAGCTGAAACTCCAATACTTTGGCCACCTCATGTGAAGAGGTGACTCATTTGAAAAGACCCTGATGCTGGGAGGGATTGGGGAGCAAGAGTAGAAGGGGACATCAGAGGATGAGATGGCTGGATGGCATCACTGACTCGATGGACATGAGTTTGAGTGAACTCCGGGAGTTGGTGATGGACAGGGAGGCCTGGTGTGCTGCGATTCATGGGGTTGCAAAGAGTCAGACACGATTGATTGACTGAACTGAACTGAACTGTGACACTAAGGATCAAAAAAAAAAGAGTGACAATAAATATTACAGTATCAATGGCTCAAGAAAACAATGATTATTTTCCCATTATGCAAAAGCTGTTATTGTGTGAGATTTTTAAAATTTTTTAGCCAAGTGATTTTACTTTGCAGACCAGCGCTCTGATGGGTGAACAAACTATGTTCTACTCCATCCAAGTTTCACTGATGTCTTTATGTATTTAAACTTTTTTCTTAACTTCCCACTTTGCCATACTTCAATGGTGCTTTTCCCAGACTCTAAAGAATTTTAATTACGTTAGGCTGGAACCAGTAGAGCTGTGAATGGGTTGAAATTCATTATTTTCTAGTCATCAGGTTTCCTGTTTCTTCTAGGTCAGACCCCAAATATCTGTGTGCTCTTTTTGATTCCCTGTTTAGTCTAGTGCTCTTCTTAATCACGAGTTGTCGGCAGACGCATTTGCGGGGGTGCAAAATAGTGGATCGTATTATGTCTCAGGCCATTTGGAGAAGTAGAAGAGATCGCCTCCACTTGGACTACATCAGCCTTGTGCTGCTTGATAAAATTCTATAATTACTTAATCCCCATTTCAAAACAGTGTGAGCTCAGCTTCTCAATTTGCAAAATGAAAGCCTCTGCAGTTCAATTAGAAATTGAACCAACAATTCATTATATTTATTTACTGGCATGTTTTAATCTCAAAGTAATTTAGACTCCATTATTTTTAAGTTGATTGTTAGAATTACAATTTAAAAGCTACAGAGGAGTATAATTTAGGAAGATGTGTCGTTTACCTCTGAATAGAAAATACATTGTGAAACCATATGTAGCCCTATGATCTACATATGTCTACGTGTGCTCTTGTTGATTATGAAAAGTATTCAAGACACAATTACTATACCTGGGTTTTTCTTCATGTATTAAGAAAGGTATCATCAACTCGGAATTTTAATGTTAAAACTCAGTATCTATTGTCATACCAAATAAAATTTGAAGTATCTTTTCAAAATTTAATTGTAGAAGCCACAGCATATAATTTAAAGCAATGTTTGCAATCAAAGAGTAAATGGAGTAAATATTTCCTAAATGTCATTCTCATGATCTGTATTGCTTATTGAAAATTTGAAGAAATTTTACATAATATGGATCTGAGAAACGTGTTTTAATAACTGATTAGAGTTAGTGCACATTTTGTAGTTTCAGATCGATAATCCTGGAAATAGTAAAATGCATTTCATTAAATATATTCTCTTATCTAAACTTAGTCCCACAGTCCACTCTCAATCTGAAAAATCAATGCGATTTTATGATAGTTATACGCCAAAAGACATTCACTTTTGTAATGTAAGAGGATTTTAGTGGTAGAATTTTGTTTTAAACTTCCAAAAACATCATGTGGTCCTTGTGCTCCCTCTTTTTATTGTTACCAAAAGTGAGGTCTGCTTGCTGGAAAGCCAATACTTGAGAGGTAAGGCTGGCATAAAGAAGAGTCTGCTTTACTCCGGAGGCCCTCAACTGAGAGAAGAAAGCAGATATGTGTCCAAATGCCAACTCCCTTATTGACCATCAGTGGGCAAGAGCTTTTAAGGGGAGCTTAAGTGCTGGCAGCATAGGTCTTGGCTACAGTTTGCTCATCGTGTAGTTAACTTCTCCACCTGGTGGGGGTTTCAGCATCTATAAGACAGCTACCACGAGATGGCTCAGAATACTATCTGTAGCCCTTGAGGAGGAACTAAAGATCCTTGACTGTGTTAAATGACTGAACTATTATTATTTTGTCCATTTGACTGCTTTCCTTTGCTTCTGCATTTTCTCACTTCTCTAATTAAACTTATTCTTCAACTACAGTTTTACTGCAGAAAAAATGTCAGGTGGAGGGCATGGGGGATAGGGTCCTGCTCTGTTTCACTATCCGTTTATCCGTTCAACTAGTATTTACTGAGTTTCCATGTAGAGATGACTCTGCTCATTTCTGAAGGTATACACATAAAGTAAATGGACACAGATCTTGCTCAACGTGCTTATCATTTGGTAGATAAGATGTCCATACTTCACCTTAATAGATAGTTAGAAAATGATGCCTGTCAATAAAGTTGCGTGTGAATTTAGATAAGTTTTAAAGATAGGATCCAGGGAGTAAATGGAGAGAAGTTAGGTGGAGGAGGTGGTATCTGAAGTGAGTCTTCCAGTCTACACAAGCAGAAGCGGAGATAAAAGAACTGATCAGGAAAGACGTTAGCAAAGTCAGGAAGAGAGGAAAGGTTGTGCCGTGTGGGGGAAATGATTAGTAACGCTGTGGTCATGAAGAAGAGGCGGTGGGCATACCTGGGATGTTTGAACCAGCAGGTGCAGGGTCCCCCTGCCAGCCCAGGGCACCTGGACTTATGATGACAGTGTGGCCAGTGGGATGAGACCCAAACTTCCCACTTGGGCTTCCAGTGCCTGCAAGGCTTGGTCTTTACCAACTTTCCCAATAAAGCCTGTAGTTGCCCAGTTAAGTCTGTTGATTTGCACTGAGAGTGACCCTCTAACTGTGAGCCTGTGTTCTCTCCAGTCCCCATGGACCACCCCCAAGTTTCCTGTATACAGCCTGAGATCTCTGGCCCCTAGTCCTCACTCACAGTTCATATCATTTCTTATCCATTTACTTATTAAAATAATCTATTATTCATCATCTGTGGTTCACCCCTGATCCCCCAACTATAAATAAATATCTGCGTTCTCTTTCATTTTCCCTAACACACCTGTGATATCCTGCAATAGAGTAACTTGAATATATTTTTAACTTTTCTATAGAAAAATTCAGAGGAGTAAGTTTGCAATACTGTCATTGAATTTCAGTGAAATTATGCTAACATGTATCAGTTGAATAACTGAGAAGATGAAAAGAACTCAGCTGTAGCTAATATGGATCGAACAGCACAGAGATTCCCAGTGTCAGGATAGAGAACAGATGACTCCAGCTCTCAAATATCGAGCAGACTCAATACACGTACAGGGAAAATGCTGTGTTATGTCTTCAACTTTCTAGAGAAATTGAAGTCTTCACTATGGATACATAAGAATTCTCTAAAAGCATCCCCAAACTATTACCTAGCTCCTCCTTTCCAGTAGAAGCAAAGAAAATCAAAGAAAGTCACAGTTCTGCAGCTTGCACTCATCCAGACACGATGAAGGCAGAGTTACTTGCAAGACTGCTCTATGAACTCCATCTTTCCTGAGATAGGTTTTCATTGCCCCTGCCAGTAACCTGGGAAATCGTTTAACTTACTAAAACTGATTGATCCAACAGTGTGGCAAGGGTCCTGCTCTCCAGAAATGCCAGGTGAAATAGCAGACTGCCAGATTCGCACAGCTGGGTGTGTTCCGCCTCTCTGGGCCATCCAAGTTTACCACATGTCAGTTCAGCAGTTTGGGGTGGATTGGAGACGATCCAGTAGGAAGACAGGGAAAGCTGTGTGGGTTGCAGCCTGTAGGCTTTCTCCTCCTCGTGTTCTTAATTCCTCTCTTTCTCAGATGTTTGTGATTTGTTTGTCTTTTCAGCTGTGGCCGTGGTGATCAGTGTTGATGGTAAAATAATTTGTCCAACCTGGGCAGGCCTTTAAAAGTTGTAAGTTTACTGAATGTTAATCTGCAGGTGCCCAAATATTAGCTATTTGAAGATCTATGTTACCATTGCATAAACGCTTAAGATTTGCATCCATCAATGATATTTGCCAGGTTTTTTTTTTTTTTTTAATCCTCTACTACCCACTCAGAGTGGCTAAATTTAGATTTGTTCCACTGTCTGTTCAACTCATTTAAATAACTACCATCTCAAGTTAACCTACAAAATAAAGACCCAGAATGCAATGCTTATTTAGATCAAGCAACCTTTAATGTGTATAAGAAAGTTTTCTAAGGGTCCTTAACAAGATAAGGGCTAGGCTGAATCTGGAGGACAAGGGGAACCACGCGATCTGCTACTTCCCCAGGCCAGGATGGTTCTACTTGTTTATAATTCCTTCACTGTTATACTAGTGTATTTCACCAGATATTTCATACCGTTCTCTAATTGAAACTAACCATCATTTTTGTTCCATTACTTTTTTTTACCATGTACCCCTTATCATCTCAAAAATAAATATAAATATATATTAATACTGACTTTTTCTATTCTCTCCATCAGAGTCATAAGTAGCAATGCTTGGATGTGGTTGTGTAGCTGAAGCTTAGAGCAGTAGCTTATTTGCTCTTCTGACATAAGGGATATAAAATTAGGACATCCAGCTTAAGAAAGGCATTGCTGTCTTTCTATGAGCCCATTGTACAAACCTGGGCAGACATTCCACCTGTGCAGGTTAAAGAACTCTCAAATCTAGAATTTTCCCTGACAGAAGATCCAGAAAAGTGCAGTCCTCTTCTACTTTTGAAGTTTTCCATATACAAAAAGAGAACATAGGTCCAAAGAGTTATGAAAATTACAATACAGATGAATGCTCATACTTAAACAAATCTAACACCTATACACTTGGTATATATTCATTTGAAAGTAATACAAAAGGTCAAAAAACATAGGTTTTTACGACTGTGAGGTTTGGGAAAATGGGTATTGCCTTTGCCCATCAGTTTGGGCTCCACATTCGGTCGGCCCATTTGTCTTAGTCAGAGTTACTGATTTGTAATGGTACTCCCTGCTTCTACTCTGGTCTCCAAGCGACATCTGCCCTTCATGCTGAGCCAGGCATCCTAATAAAAAATGTGTTTGACATTCCCCATTATTCGTCTGGGACTTCCCAGGTGGCTCAATGGTAAAGAATCCACCTGCCAGTGCAGATGTAGGTTCCATCCCTGGGTTGGGAAGATCTCCTGGAGAAGAGAACCACTCCAATATTCTTGCCTGAAAAATTCCATAGACAAAGGTGCCTGGTGGGCTACAATCCATGGGCTCGCAAAAGCCAGACACAACTGAGTAATGCTTTCATTTACTTGTGAAATGTGCTTGACTGTCTCCTACCAGCCCCCAAACACCTTTGAGATAAAGTGATAGATTTGGAAGATCTGTAGCACAGGACATAGTTATTAAATAAATACTTTATTTCAGTTTTCTTCTCAGTCTTACCTCTGGCCAGCCACCTTTAAAAAAACAATTTCTTTTTTGGGGGGTTCACACCTTACCGCATGAGAAATTGTCTCATTTCTGTTTCATCGTGGACATTCTATTTCAGTCTTTTCTGAGAAGAAATAGGAGCTCTCCAAAGCCTGACATTGCACAGCTCAGGTGATATTAAATGATTTTGATTAGTTACAGGTATCTTATGTTCCAGAATAGAATGCCTTTGATTAATCTACAGCTAAATAGCAATCTAATCAAATATATATGAAAAAGCATTTGGAATTTCAGTCATCTAATTGTTCATGTTTTACCATATTTAAATCACAATGTGCCTTTCACTGTTGGTATTCATTAAATGATTTGGAGGCTGAGGAGAAAAAATCAAATTAGAGAAAGAGGAATAGGGTGAAACAGGTGATTATTCATAAATTCCTGTGTCAACAAAAGCCTTGCTGAGCCATCTTACATCTCCAGACCTGACTCATGGACAAGGCTTCAGGGAACCTCAGTGCCATCAGGCCCACCCACACCAGAGGCTGACACTTATCGAGGATCAGAAATTCACTAAAGGGGCGAGTCAATCAATGATGACAATGTAAACTAAACCTTTAGATCCTTCACAAGAGCATCTCAGGCTTCCCTGGTGACTCAGATGGTGAAGAATCTGTCTGATGCGGGAGACCCAGGTTCGATCCCTGGGTTGGGACGGTCCCCTGGAGAAGGGAGTGGCTACCCACTCTGATACTCTTGCCTGGAGAATTCTGTGGACAGAGGAGCTTGGCAGACTACAACCCATGGGGTCACAAAGAGTCAGACACGACTGAACAACTAACACTTTCACTTTTAAGAGTAAATTCACAGTTCAATAGGGCTCAAAGTCTTAAGGTAAACTTAGGAATCCAGGACCAGCATCCAGGTAGCATTTTAAGCATTGGGGAATCAAGAGGGAAAGGTGTGATGTGTGTGCACTCGCATCGTGCTCACCAGTCTATAAGGATTTCAGTAACTTTAAAACTTTGCCTATGTGTAATGTCTGATACCTGGAGTGGAAAATGGCAACCCACTCCAGTATTCTTGCCCGGAAAATTCCATGGACAGAGGGACCTGGAGAGCAACAGTCCATGGGATTGCAGAGTCAGATGTGGCTGAGCGCGCATGCAAAATGTCCGAAATGTGAGGATTCTCTTTGGCAAAATCTAACTTGAATCTTTTGAGGACCAGGTTGTCTAATTTTTAGATTCTCCAGTGTTTCTTCGTATATAAACATTTGGTAAAATTATCATCTGAATGCAGAGTTCCAAAGAATAGCAAAAAGAGATAAGAAAGCCTTTTTCAGTGATCAATGCAAAGAAATAGAGGAAAACAACAGAATGGGAAAGACTAGGAATCTCTTCAAGAAAATCAGAGATACCAAAGGAACATTTCATGCAAAGATGGGCTCGATAAAGGACAGAAATGGTATGGACCTAACAGAAGCAGAAGATATTAAGAAGAGATGGCAAGAATACACAGAAGAACTGTACAAAAAGATCTTCATGATCCAGATAATCACGATGGTGTGATCACTGACTACAGCCAGACATCCTGGAATGTGAAGTCAAGTGGGCCTTAGAAAGCATCACTACGAACAAAGCTAGTGGAGGTGATGGAATTCCAGTGGAGCTATTCCAAATCCTGAAAGATGATGCTGTGAAAGTGCTACACTCAATATGCCAGCAAATTTGGAAAACTCAGCAGTGGCCACAAGATTGGAAAAGGTCAGTTTTCATCCCAATCCCAAAGAAAGGCAATGCCAAAGAATGCTCAAACTACCGCACAATTGCACTCATCTCACATGCTAGTAAAGTAATGCTCAAAATTCTCCAAGCCAGGCTTCAGCAATATGTGAACCGTGAACTTCCTGATGTTCAAGCTGGTTTTAGAAAAGGCAGAGGAACCAGAGATCAAATTGCCAACATCCGCTGGATCATGAAAAAAGCAAGAGAGTTCCAGAAAAACATCTATTTCTGCTTGATTGACTATGCCAAAGCCTTTGACTGTGTAGATCACAATAAACTGTGGAAAATTCTGAAAGAGATGGGAATACCAGACCACCTGATCTGCCTCTTGAGAAATTTGTATGCAGGTCAGGAAACAACAGTTAGAACTGGACATGGAACAACAGACTGGTTCCAAATAGGAAAAGGAGTACATCAAGGCTGCATATTGTCATCCTGTTTATTTAACTTATATGCAGAGTACATCATGAGAAACGCTGGACTGGAAGAAACACAAGTTGGAATCAAGATTGCTGGGAGAAATATCAATAACCTCAGATATGCAGATGACACCACCCTTATGGCAGAAAGTGAAGAGGAACTAAAGAGCCTCTTGATGAAAGTGAAAGTGGAGAGTGAAAAGGTTGGCTTAAAGCTCAACATTCAGAAAACGAAGATCATGGCATCTGGTCCCATCACTACATGGGAAATAGATGGGGAAACAGTGGAAACAGTGTCAGACTTTCTTTTTCTGGGCTCCAAAATCACTGCAGATGGTGACTGCAGCCATGAAATTAAAAGACACTTACTCCTTGGAAGGAAAGTTATGACCAACCTAGATCCCATATTGTAAAGCAGAGACATTACTTTGCCAACAAAGGTTCGCCTAGTCAAGGCTATGGTCTTTCCTGTGGTCATGTATGAATGTGAGAGCTGGACTATGAAGAAGGCTGAGTGCCGAAGAATTGATGCTTTTGAACTGTGGTGTTAGAGAAGACTCTTGAGAGTCCCTTGGACTGCAGGGAGATCCAACCAGTCCATTCTGAAGGAGATAAGCCCTGGGATTTCTTTGGAAGGAATGATGCTAAAGCTGAATCTCCAGTATTTTGGCCACCTCATGAGAAGAGTTAACTCATTGGAAAAGACTCTGATGCTGGGAGGGATTGAGGAGCAGGAGGAGAAGGGGATGACAGAGGATGAGATGTCTGGATGGCATCACTGACTCGATGGATGTGAGTCTGAGTGACCTCCGGGAGTTGGTGATGGACAGGGAGGCCTGGCGTGCTGCGATTCATCGGGTCGCAAAGAGTTGGACACGACTGAGCGACTGATCTGATCTGATCTGATCAGATGACCTAATTGATTTTTAGATGAGCTAAAATTATCAGATGAGCTTACTGCAACAATGGTCAAGAAGCAAGTTTCTTTCTAATACTTTAAAAGTTGTTTTCCCAGCAACTTAAACGTCCATAAAGAGATGAGTGGATAAAGGAGGTGTGGGGTATATATGCAGTGGAATATTGCTCAGCCATAGAAAAAGAATGAAATAATGCCCTTTGCAGCGACATGGATAGACCTAGAGATGACCATACTAAGTGAAGTCAGAGGAAGACAAATAGCAAATGATTTCACTTACATGTGGAATCTTGAAAAATGGTACAAAGGAACTTATTTACAATACAGAAATAGAGTCACAGACATAGGAAAAAAAAAAATCTGTGGTTGCCAAAGGGAAAAGAATGTTTAAATTAGGAGTTTGGGATTAACATACACAGGCTACTCTATATAAATAACCAACAAAGACCTACTGTATAGCATAGAAACATATATATGGACTATAGCCTGCCAGGCAGGCACCTCTGTCCATGGAATTCTCTAGGCAAGAGTACTGGAGTGGGTTGCCATGCCCTCCTCTGGGGGATCTTCCCAATCTAGGGATGGGACCGGTGACTCTTAGGTCTCCTGCATTGGCAGGCAGATTCTTTACCCCTTGTGCCACCTGGGAAGCCATTTATATATATGGAAGCCATATATATTGCGGAGAAGGCAATGGCACCCCACTCATACTCTTACCTGGAAATTCCCACGGACGGAGGAACCTGGTAGGCTGCAGTCCATGGGGTCGCTAAGAGTCAGACGCGACTGAGCAACTTCACTTTCTCTTTTCACTTTCATGCATTGGAGAGGGAAATGGCAACCCACTCCAGTGTTCTTGCCTGGAAAATCCCAGGGACGGGGAAGCCTGGTGGGCTGCTGTCTATGGGGTCACACAGAGTCGGACACGACTGAAGTGACTTAGCATAGCATATATATAATGATACAACATTATACGGGGAAGGCAATGGCACCCCACTCCAGTACTCTTGCCTGGAAAATCCCATGGACGGAGGAGCCTGGTAGGCTGCAGTCCATGGGGTCGCTACAAGTCAGACATGACTGAGCGACTTCACTTTCACTTTTCACTTTGGTGCATTGGAGAAGGAAATGGCAACCCACTCCAATGTTCTTGCCTGGAGAATCCCAGGGACGGGGGAGCCTGGTGGGCTGCCGTCTATGGGATCGCACAGAGTTGGACACGACTGAAGCGACTTAGCAGCAGCAGCATATAATATACAACATTATAAATCAACTGTATTTCAAGCAATCAATCAGAAAAATATAACCTTCAAAAAAAGTTGTTTCCCTGAGTTATAAGCCCCATTTGTTTTTTTTTTTAGTCTTACTGAGGGAAGACTCAGAGGCTAGAGATTGGACCAAGTGAACTTTCACGGTTTCTTTCAGCTTTCAATCACCCAGTCTGTGACTAGTCCACCACCCCCAGCAGCAGCTCCTCTCAGGACCCTCACAAGCGTGGCTGATTTGCTGGGCTCAGGATCTAGATCAAGTACCTTCAAAGCCCCCTCAGTCAAATGCAAATAGGACTGACTGCCTTAAAGCTCCAGCTTTTGATTTCAAGAGCCGAGAAATTATTTCTGGCTCCACTTTCAAAGAAAACCAGAAAAGTTAAAAAGAGAGGGTGATAGAATATAAATATTGTTTAAAAACATTTATAAGATATAACACTGCCTTTTGGCAGGGCTGACATTTCTTTTACAATAATAGACGATGTTTTGTCGCCTTCCAAGTTGGCTCCGAGACAGAGATCTCGTGTTTGTGAGTCGTTGGGGAATGTTGGAGCTGATGTTTCCCACATAGGTTCTCATGTCTTTTCCCCGTGCTTTCACACCTGCAAAATAGTCTAACGTGCACAAGGAAACGGGCCACAGGAACAAAAGTTTCAGATACAATGACCCAAATGAAAATGCCTCCCTAGCTTTGAGTGAAAGCAGCGGCGGCCTGACACTTCTCTAGAAGGGCTCTCTGGCCGTGAGCGGCCCAGCAGCCAATGGTGTGTAAAGAACTCGAGAGCAGGAGGTAAACGCCAGGAAAAACACAGGCACAGGACACCACTTTGTACTTTATGGAGTCATAAAAGCTTTGTTCTGGAAAGTCCAAAGCCCCTGACAGACCTTTCATTCGTCCTCCCCGTCTCCTTTGAGGTACACAGGTGGCAAGTGTAATTATTGTCATTTTTATGAATGGGAAACAGCGAGGCATGGGAGGTTAAGGAACGCTTTCAAAGCCACATAAAATCACCAACGCGGAGGACGACACCAGCCCCCTCCCCCGACGCTTGCTTCAGCGCCTCGTGACCTTTTTCACTGCTTTGGGCTTGTATTATGCTTTTCCTCAAAGACGTTGCCTTAAAAGACCTCTTTCTACTCATGCGCTGTTTCTAAAGTTAAAGAAAAGTGCGTATTGAGAGAGCAAAACAACCCCAAGGTCTTGGCATGTCTCCAACAGCCAAATCATTCCTTCAGTGCTACTGATATTCCTCCTCATCCATCAAATTTATTAGCCGTCTAACAGAACTCACATTTGGCGTCTTGTTCCAATACTCCATCTAAAAGCTTCCTCCAACCCGCGTTGCTCAGTCACATGCTCAGATTCTAAAGTCTATATGTTACGATGAACTCGTCACAGCACTACTGAGCATCTGACAAAAAACGAGTCATCGGACCGGTGGTAAAGACCAAGAGAACTTGCTCCCTGGCTTCTGGATGAGTGGCAGGCACCAACAAGTGGGAAGCTGGAAGGCCACACTGGCGTCCACTTCCATGACCTGAAAAGACATCTTTGCTTGGCAGCTCTTCCAGTTGAAACGTAAGAAAAATAAACGGGAATAGCAACCAAATGGAAAAAGCTGGAAGTTACTAGAGAAGAGGAAAGTTTTAACTTCTAAGAAGATATTAGAAAGTGGAAACTTTACAAAAATCCCTTAGCCAATGAGGTTGTCCAAAAATCAACCAAATATATTGTGGAATAATAATAACCAACACTGTACATGAATCCGTGATGATGTAAAACTATATGATATAAACATTTCTAAAGGTTTGTTTCTATTTAATTTACCTTCAAAGTAAGGTTTTAGAATGAGGCTCTGCCCTGCATGTCACTTGACTTGGCTATATTACCTCAGACCTGAATCTAATATAGTTTGATGTGTTATGATGAGACTGAAATGAAACGTGCATTATTTTTTCATGCCTTTTTCCTATAAGCACATGGTGAAATAAATAACCAATTTAAATGTGGGAAGTGTCCAATTTGAGTTTTAAAGATATCTTTTAGGAGATGAATTTTATCTACTGGTTAGGAGAAATATTATGTAGCCAAATGAAAGTGTTAGTTGCTCAGTTGTATCTGACTCTTGGCACACCCCATGGACTGTAGCCTGCCAGGCTGCTGTGTCCATGGGATTCTCCAGGCAAGAATACTGGAGTAGGTTGCCATTCCGTTCTTCAGGGGATCTCCCCAACCCAGGTCTCAGCCACCACGGAAGCCCGTACTATGTAGCCAAATCCTGGCTCTATTAGTCCTAAAATATCAGAGTTGAAAACAAAGTATTTGGTTACTTCATGAGGATAATTTAATGAAATTTACACTGTCTAGTAATTCACCTAGTGAGGCTTCAGCACTACATGAACCAAGAACTTCCAGATGTTCAAGCTCGATTTAGAAAAGGCAGAGGAACCAGAGATCAAATTGCCAATGTCCTTTGGAACGTGGAAAAAGCAAGAGAGTTCCAGAAAAACATCTACTTCTGCTTTATTGACTATGCCAAACCTTTGACTGTGTGGATCACAATAAACTGTGGGAAATTCTTCAGACCACCTTACCTACCTCCTGAGAAATCTGTATGCAGGTCAAGAAGCAAGAAGCACCAGTTAGAACTGGACATGGAAAAACAGACTGGTTCCAAATTGGGAAAGGAGTACATGAAGGCTGCATATTGTCACCCTTTTTATTTAACTTATATGCATAGTACATCATGCAAAATGTCGGGCTGAATGAAGCACAAGCTGGAATCAAGATTGCTGGGAGAAATATCAGTAACCTCAGATATGCAGATGACACCACCCTTATGGCAGAAAGAGAAGAAGAACTAAAGAGCCTCTTGAGGAAAGTGAAAGAGGAGAGTGAAAAATCGGACTTAAAACTCAATATACAGAAAACTAAGATCATGGCATCTGGTCCCATCACTTCATGGCAAATAGATGGACAAATAGGGGAGACAGTGACATGGTGGGAGCCAGTGTGAGGAACTCCGCCCATGGCAAAGGTCATGAAGAAGGATGCTCGGCATACGCAAATGCAAGATTAAGCCTCAGGAGTCCCCCTGGAAATTCTCCAGCATCTACCCCCAAAACCAGAGTCTGCCTACTTTACTGCTTTATGCTCTCACCTACACCTCTGACTTTACGGGGGGCTGTCCTGGGCGTGACAAGAGTGTTTTAGTTCACAACTGTGAGAGGCATGAGATGTTCTAAACTGTCTGAATACAGATTCCTTTGAGCAGTTAAAAGATTGATTAGAAATTGTATTGGTGAAGGGTTTTTCACTTGTTGGGCCAATGTTTGCTGCTAAGTTTCCATATCCTTTACCTCCTGTGTCCCTGGCAGTGTATTGATTAATATAATTGGTGTGAAGTGAAGTCCGACTCTGTGGCCCCATGGACTGGGGGCCCACCAGACTTCTCCATCCATGGATTTCTCCAAGCAAAAGTACTAGAGTGGGTTGCCATTTCCTTCTCCAGGGGATCTTCCCGACCCAGGGATCAAACCCGGGTCTCCTGCATTGTAGGCAGACACTTTACCATCTGAGCTACCAGGGAAGATAATTGATGTAAGTAGTAGCTTTAATGTTTGTAAACTTGGACCCTTGAGTTAATTCTTTTACTTGTTATAGCCCACCACACCTTTGCCCTAGAGGAATGCAACTTTATCTAATGCTTTTGGAGGGTGGCACCTGACTAATCACCTTTAGAGAAAAATAAGTTTTCTGAAGAAAGGGTCTTAAAATGTTAACAGGCCTCCGGGCCAGAAGATGATGCAAATCACCTAAACTTTTGCATAAGATAAGTTTGCAGGAAGAAAGCCTGGCTTACTACATGACTCTACCCCTTCCCCCTATTATCCCCTATGCTTAACTTAAGGTATAAAAACTACTTTGGAAAATAAAGTGTGGGCCTTGTTCACTGAAACTTGGTCTCCGCATGTCATTCTTTCTCTCACCTTCTGGCTGAATTGGAGCGTGGAGACTCGTCAAGCCTACTAATTATGCCTGGGCTTCTAAGATCTGACCAGGGAGGCCTTAGTGTCTCCTCTCCTTCGGGAGAATGGAGGACGCCTGCGGCCTATGTAGGTGATGTAAATTCCTAGCCTTGGAATTTTATTAGCTTTCCACGTAAACCAAGTTTTCAGCCTCCTTTCTCCACTGAATTTCCTCACTGAGCTATCCTTATTCTATTACTCTTTATATCCTTGCTGCTAAGTCACTTCAGTCGTGTCCGACTCTGTGCGACCCCATAGACGGAAGCTCACCAGGCTCCCCCGTCCCTGGGATTCTCCAGGCAAGAACACTGGAGTGGGTTGCCATTTCCTTCTCCAATGCATGAAAGTGAAAAGTGAAAATGAAGTCGTTCAGTCGTGTCTGACTCAGCCTACCAGGTTCCTCTGTCCATGGGATTTTCCAGGCAAGAGTACTGGAGTGGGGGTGCCATTGCCTTCTCCACTTTATATCCTTAATTAACTTCAGTCGTGTCCAACTCTGTGCGACCCCATAGACGGCAGCCCACTAAGCTCCTCTGTCCCTGGGATTCTCCAGGCAAGGATACTGGAGTGGGTTGCCATTTCCTTCTCCAATGCATGAAAGTGAAAAGTGAAAGTGATGTCGCTCAGTCGTGCCTGACTCTTGGTGAGACAGCATATTAAAAAGCAGAGACATTACTTTGCTGACAAAGATCTAGTCAAAGCTATGGTTTTTCCAGTGGTCATGTATGGATGTGAGAGTTGGACTCTGAAGCAAGCTGAGTGCCAAAGAATTGATGCTTTGGAACTGTGGTGTTGGAGAAGAATCTTGAGAGTCCCATGGACTCCAAGGAGATACATTCAGTCAATCCTAAAGGAAATCAGTCCTGAATACTCTTCGGAAGGACTGATGCTGAAGCTGAAGCTCCAGTACTTTGGCCACCTGATGTGAAGAACTGGCTCATTGGAATAGACATCGATATTGGAAAAGATTGAAAGTGGGAGGAGAAGGGAATGACAGAGGATGAGATGGTTGGATGGACATGATGGATGTGAGTTTGAGCAGACTCCAGGAGTTGGTAATGGACAGGGAAGCCTGGTGTGCTGCAGTCCATGGGGCCGCAAAGAGTCAGACATGACTGAACAAATGAACTGAACTGACACAAAAAGAAAATTGGTTTAGTTTTATCTGATAGATTATTAATGACTCTCACATCAATATATGAATGTATTTATATGCATAAATACCATGTTTCCCCCTTTGTCTTTTGATATACTAAAATAAATACAGACTTCTTAAAACTAACATTGAAGCTAGTCATAGACTACTTAAATAGCTGTCAAATGTGACATTGATTTATTAATAACTCCTGTATGGTCAAGAACAATCCTTTCTAAACCTTTAACATCTTCCAATTGCTGCAGCTGATTGTTGTGTTGAAAGAATTTTCTTGATTATTCTTACCTAATTCCTCCATATGAGATTATATGTACTTATTTTACGTCTATAAATTCACGTTGCTTTGGAGCTCATTTCTTTTCTGAAAGTAAATACTTTATACATGGGAGAGGAGCATAGTACTTACATATAATGCAGCTGTGAAACAAATGTAATATAGTATGTCCTATTGTACAGACACCTTCCAAAATCTAATTTCCTAGGATGATACTAAATGGTATCTATTTCTATGCTTAACAGTCTTTCAAAATACTTTTTTTCCTAACAGCAGTGTCTGCCAGTATTGGCACGTGTTATGAAACACTTAGTGTATTAGAAGTTTCCAGTACACGAGTTACAGTGGAAGTAAAGCTCGGTGTGTTTTGTTACTACTACAACTCCTACTACAATTTATAATTAAAATTTGATTTCATGAATGGCACAACTTGGAAATTTAACTTAAGATGGCTGACAGATGGAAGCCCTTAGCCATTTTAAGCTCATCCTCCACACTGTGAAGATAACATTTTGATTTTTCTCCTGTATCTTTTTATCTTTTATATTCCTAAATATACAGCCTTGGCAGCTAGGCTTCCCCAGGGTCCCCCTGAGCATCTCTCTTTGCCTGTGATACGTTAAAACACACACTCACTCTCAAGGTACTTCTGCGACATGTTGCTTCCTCCAGCTTGTCCATATCCTCCTCTTCACAGGTTATTGCTCCACAGACACTTTTTATCCTCGTCTTCCATCTCCTGACATCATTGTCTAAATTCCTGCATTGATTTTCTACTGCTCATCCTAGGTTCATTCCTCATTCACTTTTTATATAACATTTCTAATGTGAAAAGTTAGGTAGTGAACAAAGAAATTATTTCAAAATTAACTGGATTTTGAACCCTAGCATGGAAGAAGATATATTTCATTTATCTTGGTAACATAGTATCTTATGTACTACCTGTCATGTCATAGGTTATTAAGAACAATCATGGGAGTAATGTCTAACGCTTGATATACTACATGCCACGACCATGATAATCAGGCTTTCCACGTGGCACTAGTGGTAAAGAACCCACCTGCCAACGCAGGTGGATGTAACAGATGTGGGTTTGATCACTGGGTTGGGAAGATCCCTTGGAGGAGGCAACCCACTCCAGTAATCTTGCCTGGAGAATCCCATGGACCAAGGAGCCTGGTAAGGTATGGTCCATAGGATTGCAAAGAATGGGACACAACCGAAGCAACTTAGCACGCACGCACCATGATAATCATATTAGTATGGCAGTAATACTAACACGTAAAGTGCCTACTATGTGCCAGCAGTATTATAATAATAAGGAGCATCTGAAGCCCTTAGCCTGTGTTTACATTTTGTTACGTGTTTTTTTTTTTTTTCTCATGGAACCTTAGAGTAGTACTTACTTCATGGAGTAAATATTACTATTCCCACATTTTGGATATGGAAACTGGAGTTCAGAGCACAGAAGGAGCTTACCATGGCAGTAGAGCTTGGTCATGAGTCATCCATTCTGATCCTGTGTTCTAATCACCATAAATTTTGGTCAGAGATGACGTTTAATTGGTCACCATACTTGCGTCCCATCCCCCACCACCATGTGTTTGCTTTGCTCATTAATTCTCAAGGTCAGCTTCTATGCAGAAATAAATACAAATTTATTTTAATTTTCTTGGTAACTGTCCTTTATGGCAAAGATCAGATCAGATCAGATCAGTCACTCAGTTGTGTCCGACTCTTTACAACCCCATGAACTGCAGCACGCCAGGCCTCCCTGTCCATCACCAGCTCCCGGAGGTCACTCAGACTCACACCCATCAAGTCAGTGATGCCATCCAGCCATCTCATCCTCTGTCGTCCCCTTCTCCTCCTGCCCTCAATCCCTCCCAGCATCAGAGTCTTCTCCAATGAGTCAACTCTTCGCATGAGGGGGCCAAAATACTGGAGTTTCAGCTTTAGCATCATTCCTTCCAAAGAAATTCCAGGATTGATCTCCTTCAGAATGGACTGGTTGGATCTTCTTGCAGTCCAAGGGACTCTCAAGAGTCTTCTCCAACACCACAGTTCAAAAGCATCAATTCTTCGGCGCTCAGCCTTCTTCACAGTCCAGCTCTCACATCCATACATGACCACAGGAAAGACCATAGCCTTGACTAGGCGAACCTTTGTTGGTAAAGTAATGTCTCTGCTTTTGAATATGCTATCTAGGTTGGTCATAACTTTCCTTCCAAGGAGTAAGCGTCTTTTAATTTCATGGCTACAGTCACCATCTGCAGTGATTTTGGAGCCCAGAAAAACAAATTCTGACACTGTTTCCACTGTTTCTCCATCTATTTCCCATGTAGTGATGGGACCAGATGCCATGATCTTCGTTTTCTGAGTGTTGAGCTTTAAGCCAACCTTTTCACTCTCCACTTTCACTTTCATCAAGAGGCTTTTTAGCCCCTCTTCACTTTCTGCCATAAGAGTGGTGTCATCTGCATATCTGAGGTTATTGATATTTCTCCCGGCAATCTTGATTCCAACTTCTGTTTCTTCCAGTCCAGCATTTCTCATGATGTACTCTGCATATAAGTTAAATAAACATGGTGACAATATGCAGCCTTGACGTACTCCTTTTCCTATTTGGAACCAGTCTGTTGTTCCATGACCAGTTCTAACTGTTGCTTCCTGACCTGCATACAGACCTCTCAAGAGGCAGATCAGGTGGTCTGGTATTCCCATCTCTTGAAGAATTTTCCATAGTTTATTGTGATCTACACAGTCAAAGGCTTTGGCATAGTCAATCAAGCAGAAATAGATGTTTTTCTGGAATTCTCTTGCTTTTTCCATGATCCAGCGGATGTTGGCAATTTGATCTCTGGTTCCTCTGCCTTTTCTAAAACCAGCTTGAACATCAGGAAGTTCACGGTTCACATATTGCTGAAGCCTGGCTTGGAGAATTTTGAGCATTACTTTACTAGCATGTGAGATGAGTGCAATTGTGCGGTAGTTTGAGCACTCTTTGGCATTGCCTTTCTTTGGGATTGGGATGAAAACTGACCTTTCCCAATCTTGTGGCCACTGCTGAGTTTTCCAAATGTGCTGGCATATTGAGTGCAGCACTTTCACAGCATCATCTTTCAGGATTTGGAATAGCTCCACTGGAATTCCATCACCTCCACTAGCTTTGTTCGTAGTGATGCTTTCTAAGGCCTATTTGACTTCACATTCCAAGATGTCTGGCTCTAGGTCAGTGATCACATCATCATGATTATCTGGGTCGTGAAGCTCTTTTTTGTACAGTTCTTCTGTGTATTCTTGCCACCTCTTCTTAATATCTTCTGCTTCTGTTAGGTCCATGCCATTTCTGTCCTTTATCGAGCCCATCTTTGCATGAAATGTTCCTTTGGTATCTCTGATTTTCTTGAAGAGATCCTTAGTCTTTCCCATTCTGTTGTTTTCCTCTATTTCTTTGCATTGATCACTGAAGAAGGCTTTCTTATCTCTTCTTGCTATTCTTTGGAACTCTGCATTTAGGTGTTTATATCTTTCCTTTTCTCCTTTGCTTTTCGCTTCTCTTCTTTTCACAGCTATTTGTAAGGCCTCCCCAGACAGCCATTTTGCTTTTTTGCATTTCTTTTCCATGGGGATGGTCTTGATCCCTGTCTCCTGTACAATGTCATGAACCTCATTCCATAGTTCATCAGGCACTCTATCTATCAGATCTAGGCCCTTAAATCTATTTCTCACTTCCACTGTATAATCATAAGGGATTTGATTTAGGTCATACCTGAATGGTCTAGTGGTTTTCCCTACTTTCTTCAATTTCAGTCTGAATTTGGCAATAAGGAGTTCATGGTCTGAGCCACAGTCAGCTCCTGGTCTTGTTTTTGCTGATTGTATAGAGCTTCTCCATCTTTGGCTGCAAAGAATGTAATCGATCTGATTTCGGTGTTGACCATCTGGTGATGTCCATGTATAGAGTCTTCTCTTGTGTTGTTGGAAGAGGGTATTTGCTATGACCAGTGCATTTTCTTGGCAAAACTCTGTTAGTCTTTGCCCTGCTTCATTCCGTGTTCCAAGGCCAAATTTGCCTGTTACTCCAGGTGTTTCTTGACTTCCTACTTTTGCATTCCAGTCCCCTATAATGAAAAGGACATCTTTTTTGGGTGTTAGTTCTAAAAGGTCTTGTAGGTCTTCATAGAACCGTTCAACTTCAGCTTCTTTGGCGTTACTGGTTGGGGCATAGACTTGGATTACTGTGACATTGAATGGTTTGCCTTGGAAACGAACAGAGATCATTCTGTCATTTTTGAGATTGCATCCAAGTACTGCATTTCAGACTCTTTTGTTGACCATGATGGCCACTCCATTTCTTCTGAGGGATTCCTGCCCACAGTAGTAGATATAATGGTCATCTGAGTTAAATTCACCCATTCCAGTCCATTTTATTTCGCTAATTCCTAGAATGTCGACATTCACTCTTGCCATCTCTTGTTTGACCACTTCCAATTTGCCTTGATTCATGGACCTGACATTCCAGGTTCCTATGCAATATTGCTCTTTACAGCATCGGACTTTGCTTCTATCACCAGACACATCCACAGCTGGGTATTCTTTTTTGCTTTGGCTCCATCCCTTCATTCTTTCTGGAGTTATTTCTCCACTGATCTCCAGTAGCATATTGGGCCCCTACTGACCTGGGGAGTTTCTCTTTCAGTATCCTTTTTTTTTTTTTTTTTTAATGGCAAAAGACCCATTTAAAACTTTATTTAGAAGAATTGCAAGGTTATGTAGAATGTCTGAGGTAAAGACACTGTGACAGCCAACATTTTGTCTTGCAAATCAAGATGTATCTTTGTTTATTGGTTTAAAAAAAAAAAAAATTCCCAGGTGTCCATCATTCAGGGAAGCTGGACACTGACACATGCTGAATTCTGGCCAAATTTATCTGCCAAGATAAATCTATGATACATTAACATCTCTACTCAACAGGTAAGGTAAATATATTTGTCTAAGGTAAAACTAACAGCTACAGACGAGCCATGGGAAAATAGGTTGACTGCCTTGTTTCTACGTAAAGAAATACTAAGATAACATTTTAATTCGGTTTTAACCTGTAAGTTCCCGTGGGCATATAACGTTTTGTGCTTGATAATAAATATGTGAAACATCAGTACAGATATTGAATGTGGACATTTTCTCATATAAATATTGATAATAATTTGGTTTACCAAGAGATAACTTAAAACCTAAAACATAACAACTGTGATGTTGAAAGTATATTAATGATAAATTTTCCTGTGATTTAGGATGTACTTCATGCCATCTGGTCATCCTATGAACACTTATTATAAAACGTGGTCCTGACAAAACTATTATTTGAAAAGATACGCACACCCCAATGTTCCATAGCAACACTGTTCACAGTAACCAAGACGAGGAAACAACCAAAATGTTCATCAACAGGAGAATGAATAAAGAGAATGCAGTCCATTATATAATGAAATGTCACTCAGCCATAAACAAGAATAAGATAGTGGCGTTTGCAGCAGCATGGATGTCATACTAAGTGCAGCAATTCAGACAAAGACAAACCCCATATGATGTCACTTACATGCGGAATCTAAAATACGATACCAATAAACTCACCTACATAACAGAAACACACTCAGAGAGAACAGATTTGTGGTTGCCAAGGGGGAGGGGGACAGACTGGGAGTTACGGATGAGCAGATGCAAACTAGTAAATACGGAATGGATGCACACCACGTCCTACTGTGTAGCACTGGGAATTGTGTTCAGTATCTTATGATAAACCATAATTGAAAAGAATATGAAAAATTATATATATATATATAACTGAGTTACTTTGTCATACAGCAGAAATTAGCACAATTTTGTAAATCAACTATACTTAAATAAAATAAAGTCTCGAAGTTGAACTGAGGCAGTTTCCATGGTGGCAGAGCTGGAGCCGTGTTTCCTGAGTTGGTCTCTTTGCTGTACCATTTTTATTAGCTCTGTGCCTCAGTTTCCTCATCAGAAAAATGGAGAGAAAAACAGTATTACCTACAGTTCTTCAAACACCATCTAGCACATAGCAAGTAGTCCATAAGTATTAATTGTCATTGTTATAAAGTAGAAAGTTGATCCAAATTACCTTTGTAACTGGAAGACAGACACTGAAGTTCTGTGTTTGTGTGTGTGTGCACTCTGGTGTATGTGTGCATACATATATATTTTATTTTCGCAAATCCATATTTTGCCAATTTTCTTATCATGTTTCTCTTGAGACTAAAAGGACACTTTTTCCATGCACTCTAGATATTTGCACTTCCTGATATGTGAGCTGCTAAGATAAGGCGGTATTTTACTGTTCAGTTTACCATGTTATGCACTGGATGTCCTCGTTCCCTTAGAAACTGTGTGCTGAAACTCTGCCCTCCGATGTGGTAGGAGGTGGGGCCTTTGGAGAACACTTGGGATTAGGATGAGATCGATCGTGAGGCTGGAGCCCTGCTGGATGGGATTTGTGTCATCATATGAGTCATGAGCTGAGCTTGCTCCCTGTATCTGCTCCCTGCCACGGGAAGATGGAACAAGAAGTCAGCTGTCTGCAGCATGGACGTGGACCCTCACCAGCACCCAGCCATGTGGCAGTCTGATTTCAGACTTACAGCCTCCAGAACTGTGAAAAATGGCATTTATAAGCCGCTCAGTCCATGGTATTATGTTATAATAGCTCTAACTAAGATACCATAGCTTCATTTATAGTCAGAAGGAGACAAATTTTTATTCAATCATATCATATCTTTCATATCTTTAGCGTATGCTCTCCACCACCACTAAAAAAAAAAAAAAAAAAAAAATGAGCAGGAAGTTTTGGAATGACATACACTGATTTTTATAAAGAAATTATTTGGTAAGGGTCAATTGATAGCCACCTAGTACATGAAAAGATGCTCTACACTACCAATCATTGGGGAAATGAAAATCAAAACATAAAAAGATACCGCCTCACACTTGTTGTAATGGGTATTATCAAAGAAAAAGCAAATAACAAGTGTTGGTGAGGATGCGGAGAAAAGGGAGTCCTCACGCACTGTTGGTGGGAATGCAAATTGGTATAGCCTCTACGGAGAACAATGTGGAGACTTCTCAAAAAACTAAAAATAAAACTACCATATAATCCAGTAATTCCATTCCTAGGTACTTATCCAAAGAAAACAGAAACAGTAACTCAAAAAGATATATGCACCCTATGTTCATTGCAGAGCTACTTACAGTAGCCAAGCTGTGGAAGCAGCCCAAGCTCTGATGGATGAATGGGATTTTTAAAATTATGGATATATATATACCATAATTATATATATATGTAAATATGTATTCCCATATACAGTGGAATATTATGCAACCATAAGACAAAAATAAATAAATCTTACCATTTGCAACAGCACAAATAAATCTCAAAGGCCTTATACTAAAGTCTGAGAAAGATGAATGCTGTGTGATCTCTCTTTTATGTGAAGTCTAAAACAAACTCATAGATACAGACAACAAATTGACTGTTGTCAGAAGTAGGGGATAGGGGAGAGAGAAATGGGTGAAGAGGATAAAAAGGTAAAAAAAATTATTAACAACAGAAGCTTGGGATTGGGAGACATGGTAATGCATAAAAGATGACTGGACGTGAGTCAGTAGTTGAAGTTGAGTGATGTTAAATTGGGTTCATTTTACTCTTCTTAAGAAACAAAAGTCAACTGAACTCCCTTCTTAGACTCTAAAATGCGATTTCACACTATTTCCTCATTCAGTGAGATGCTGTTTTATATGTTCTACTTCAAGTGGGAGGACTTTTATTTTAGATGTCATGGGTTGAGCAAGGCATACATGAGCTAAATGCAAATATTTATTCTTCTCGGGCTCTTTGCTGAACGGGCTGAGAATATTAGAACCAGGTCCTGTGTGCCTAATGAAGAACAGATTTTGATACAAAAACAGAATTCTCTATTTGGCTATCTTTGATCTAAGACAACTAAACGGAATAGTAATTGTGGTTATAGGCAAGTGTCTGCTAAAGATGGGCAAATTAGAACTTAAAAAATAATCACTGGCTTTAAATATCCAAACCAATTTCCGAAAAGAAATACATTATTTAAGTGTGAAAATATTTGACTTTTTTCTTCTCTTGCCAGTGGTTTTTCTCATATCTGTCAGCATGCAAAGCCCTGACACACTATAAAAGTCTATTTTGTCAGTCTCTCATCCCAAGGGACCCAATGGATACTAAATTCTTAAGTCTAGATGTGTAGGTTTAGATAAGGTTTTGATAAGAATTCATACACTTTGTTGATTAACCACATCAAATCAAAGCTGTGGATTTAGCCGATCACTAGTGATTCCAAGGAACTTGAATGAGATCATTGTATGCAAATACCCAGGGGTTTAGGGCTTAACCTAGGACCCTAGAAGGTAAAAGGCAAACCCCCTTTTGGCTGAGCCCACCTGTTCGTTGTATGTAATTATCAAAGACACCCTGGGAATCTGTCCAGCAGTGGTTCCTGAAGAGAAACATGTGCACATCACCTGCAGTTGCTCCGCAGATACCTGGAGAGCAGCAAGTCAGGAGGTTTGCTCTGGCGCTTTAACGCTGGACCAGTCCAGTGATCTTGGCACTGCGATTCTCAGAGTCCTCCAGCTCCAAGTGCCAGATCTGGGAAAGGCAGAGGGAATGGGCTGACGAGGCTTTCTCTTGGACACTATACTGATGAGAGCGGAATGGGAAATGTTGCTCTGCCAGTGGTCTTGCTGTAACTCAGCTGGGAGTCACTGGGAGTCTCAAGACAAAGAGAAGTGTTAGTTGCTCAGTCATGTCCGACTCTTTGCAACCACATGGACTGCAGCCCGCTAGCCCCCTCTGTCCACGCAATTTTCCAGGCAAGAATACCGGAGTGGGTAGCCATTCCCTTCTCCGGGGGATCTTCCCCACCCAGGGATCAAACCCAGGTCTCCCACATTGCAGGCAGACTCTTTGCCATCCAGGCCACCAGGGAAGCCCCTCTCAAGCCAGAGGTGGTCAGCATTCTGCAGTTCCAGGAGCACAGAGCTTGTGAATGTGCACTGGCTGTGTCCCAAGCACTCGCATAACCCAAGAACTGGAAATCTTTGAAGGAAGCATAATGCATTGTAGGAGCAAAGCTCGAATTTGTATTTTAAGTGTTTCATAGATTATAAAAGTAGATTCTCTTGAGTTTTAAACCTAGTATAGGCTTCCCTAGTGGCTCGGTGGTAAAGAATTTGCCTGTCAATACAGGAGATGCCTGCCAAACCTAAGGCACGGGTTCGATACCTGGATCAGGAAGAGCCCCTGGAGAAGGAAATGGCAACACACTCCAGTATTCTTGCCTGGACAATCCCATAGTTAGAGGGGCCTGGTGGGCTCCAGTCCATGGGGTCACAAGAAGAATCTGGTACGACTTGGTGACTAACAACAGTAAGCCTGTAAGAACTGGCTGCTACAAATGCAAAGGACTCTTGTCCCATCTTGTGCGGTAATATCTGTGCAGAGAAGGAAATAGGTATCAGGGTTATCATCCTTGTTTTGTGTTTGAAGACAGTTACTAATAGTATTCAAATATAACTTCTTCAAATTTGATTTGTTAATAGATCACTTTATAAAATATTTTTAAAAATTCTCTGCCACAAAGTAAGAAAGAAATGGCATTTAAGAACTAAAGGTACATGATGTATATTAATGAAGTGATGTGTCAATTTAAAAATGTATAAAGACTTAGTTCTTAGTGAAGTGAAGCTTAAGAATATGAGTGAAGCATATTCATCACTTTGTGATTTATTCAAAGCGCCAAAGATAGCACAGGCTTTCACATATCAGATTTTGTTCTAACTCAGCAGTTTTCAAAAATCCTAGTTTTCTTTGAATAAAGCAACACCCACCACCCATAATTGCCTTTTATTTTTCAATTTTTGAAAGAAACGCCATGCTTTCCCGCTAAACAATCCCCAATCCTGGGTGTGCTAGGACAGAAGATTTCTCCCCAAAGTATCTGAAAGATGTGAGTGTTTTGGAACTTTTTCAGCAGAAATAAATCCCTGACTGTCATGAAGACATCATGAGCTCAGCCAGGCCAGGATCGATTGCAGCTTCTCAGGGGCAGGTGGATTAATCAGAACCTTGACTCCTTCCTCCCGCACTTCCGGTACAGAGCACCTTCCATTTCTGTCAGATTTATGTAATTTGCCTATAGCGTGAGGGCCTCCGAATGGGACATTCTTAACATTAAAAATGTGTTCCCTTTGTGGAGGTAATAACCTTTTGTTTTTGCCTGTGTGCTTAAAAGTTTTTTGGTTTTGTTTTCTTTAAATTCACCAGGTAAACGTTCTCTGGTATCTCTTCAGCTAAATTATTTAGTAGGTGCATTCATCTGAGCCTGTGTGTGCTCTGATGCTTTTCTGATGGGTGCTGTGTCTGCAGGTGCCTTTTAAAAGCTGCATGTTGTGCCCCTCTTGCAGACGTCTCCTGATACAGACGAGGTAGGCTGGTGTCAGCAAGAGATGCTCATCATCTAAGTGGAAAAGAGCAGGCTCTCTACTTCCCCAGCTTTGTCGTTGTTGTTCAGTCCCTAAGCTGCGTCTGACTCTTTGCGATCCCATGGACTGCAGTATGCCAGGCTTCCCTGTCCTTCACTATCTCCCAGAGTTTGCTCAAACTAATGTCCATTGAGTCAATGCCATCCAACCACCTCATCCTGTCGTCCCCTTTTCCTCTCACCTTCAATCTTTCCCAGCATCAGGGTCATTTCCAATGAGTCAGCATTTCACATCAGTGGCCGAAGTATCAGAGCTTCAGCATCAGGCCTTCCGTTGAATATGAGAACTGATTTCCTTTAGGATGGACTGGTTTGATCTCCTTTCAGTCCAAGGAACTCTCGAGAGTCTTCTCCAGCACCACAGTTTGAAGCATCAGTTCTTTGGTGCTCAGTCTTCTTTATGGTCCAGCTCTCACATCTGTACGTGACTATTGGAAAAACCATAGCTTTGACTATAGGGACCTTTGTTGGCAAAGTGATGTTTCTGCTTTTTAATACACCATGTCGGTTTGTCATAGCTTTCCCAGCCACTGACTTTCGTACTTCCATGACATGTGATGGTGAGGAGACGTTGGTTGGCCCAGATTCCTCATCACTCAAGAGGTTACCAGTGACAACTAATAACCCTTTCCCGACCTTACTTCTTCTATCCTTGCTCCTTCCACATTACAGTTCCCAGGCTGGTGGTCTCACTGCTGATGGCTCTCTTTTGCAATGGCATTTCCATCTGTTTCATTATCTTACTCAAAGAATCTCAGGGTGAGAGAAAGTCAGTGGCGAGGGGGCAGAGATTAGGGGGAAGAGCTCCCTATAGTTTTCCCAACCCCCCAGACATGAGAAGGGCCATCATCTGCTGGTACCATTTGTAGGGTTGTGGATATGGATGATCATATTTAAAAGACTAACAGACAGCTATCAAACACAACCAGCTATTAGGGGGAAGATCCCATTCCTAGAATTTATGTAGGTGGTAATAACCATTTTCTATATCCACTCAGCTGACCAATAATGAAAATATTTTGACAGTTGCATTTATTTGATCCATTCTAAGGCTATAGTGCATGATCCTTTCTACTAAGAAATGTTGCTGTGTTGTATCACTAACTGAAACCCTCAAACTGGATATTTGCCCTGGACTGCCCACCTGACTCTTCAACCACTCACATGAACCCAAATGCATGTGCTCTGTTTAATCTCAACCTTCTCTTGCCATCTTTGCAGTTACTTTATTTGTCTCTTGGGGTCAAATATAAAATCTGTTCTGTCTACAAATTCCTTGATTTCCGTATACCTCAATGTTGTCTTAATTCTCCTCACCTGTGCCCTGCAGTCTCTTCAGTTTTACCACTCTAAGGATTGCTCCTCTGTTAATCTTTCAGTAACCTTGGTGTGATGCCTGCTGGCTCACATGCCTAGAACCATGTAACCTGAGGCACGTGTTCCAATCTCTGGCCACCCATGTTCTGCTGCTCAGTGGACACAGGTTGTTTTTGTAGACATGCAGTCATGTCATTACCTTGTAGCTTCCTCTATAGGAAATCCAATAAGCCACTTTCACTGAACATCCTCTAACAGGTACTTTACTGTCTCTGGAATTATCCAGACTCCTCAGGACATATACAGTATAGTTTCTGTAAGTCCTCCGGACTCATTTTGCCAATAGGTCAACCAGAGTTATTAATTGCACAGAAGGTCATTCCTCTTCTATGAAAATGATGGTGTTTTTGTTTTCCTTCTGGGGAGAGTATTTATACCTCTTGTAGTTTTGTCCTTTTGTTTCTGGGTGGTTTTGATTGCCCGTACCCCCAATACCCTCCTCTTCTCCCCCCGCCCCTGCCAAGTATCTTTGGTTTACAAATAAATGTCTCTTTGTTTAGACAGTAATCACTGCTTACTGGTTATTCAGTGCTCCTCAAAGGTCTTTGGTGTGTCTTGCAGCCGTGATTTGATCTTTGTTTTTTCCCAGTTTGAGGCACACCTGTTTGCCTTTTAAGCCATATTTACATGTGCAGTCCAGCCAAGTGGAATTGTTGACAGTATTAGAGGAAGGTTGTGGACTGGCTGCCTTCTAGAGCTTTGTTGTGGGTGGTCCTGTCTTGTCATTGGCTGTTGAACATGACATTAGGATTATATTCGGAAAACTACTCAAGGAGCAGTTAGAGTTGTCTATGACAGGTCCAAGACACGAGTGCTGTTTGGAAGAACGAGGGCTGAATGGCCTGTTAATGCTATCATCTAGTCTCCTGCATGCTCACTCTTATGATACAGCTTCCAAATTCTTCATTTGTTTATATTTGTTGTTGTTGTTCAGTTGCTAAGTTGTGCCCAACTCTTTGTGACCCCATGGACTGCAGCATGCCAGGCTTCCCTGTCCTTCACTATCTCCCAGAGTTTGCTCAAACTCATCTCCCTTGAGTCAGTGATGCCATCCAACCATCTCATCCTCTGTTACCTTCTTCTTCTCCTGCCCTCAATCTTTCCCAGCATCAGGGTTTTTTCCAGTGAGTTGGCTCTTTGCATCAGGTAGTCAAAGAATTGGAGCTCCAGCTTCATCATAAGTCCTTTCAATGCATATCCAGGGTTGATTTCTTTTAGAATTGACCAGTTTGAACTCCTTGCTTTCAAGGGACTCTCAAGAGTCTTCTTCAGCATCACAGTTTGAAAGCATCGATTCCTTGGTGCTCTGCCTTCTTTACGGTCCAAGTCTCACATCCATACATGACTACTGGAAAAACTATAGCTTTGACTGTACGGACCTTTGTCAGCAAAGTGATGTCTCTGCTTTTCAATATGCTTTCTAGGTTTATCATAGCTGTCTTCTAAAACAGTAAAATCTGTTACTTTTAGGTTCTTCTGTTTAATTAAAATTATGAATGTGAGATGTCTGTTATAAACTCTATTGCCCTTAAAGTCATACCATGCACAGTGTTTTGACCATGGAGGAAAGAGAAGAGAGAACTGTATAACACTGAACGATTTTATTTTGAGACTCTCATGGAATGCTTTTTGCATGCTTACTTACAGCAATAAAAGTGTTAAAGAGAGTCTGAAGGTTATGTAATCCCATTTTTCTGGGCGTCTTGTTTATCTTAATCATGATTCTATAAAAGAATTGAATAAATGGGTAACTGTGTGATTTTTTAGACTCTTTCAGTTGTTCATGAGACCTGATGATTGATCTGCATCTTTCTTGCCAAATATGTGGTGGGTTTTGGGAAAACAGAACAGCAGGGCTTCAGTGAGATAAACTCATCTGGTGGATCCAGGAATGTCTCATGGAGAAGATAAGTAGGGTGAGCCTTGAAAAATAGAAGGTTTGAGAGAGATGGGGGTGGGAAAAGTGGGGGAAAATCACGCATCAGGGAACAAGTGTTAACGTTCAGAGGTCTGATTCAGCATAAAATGTTTGAGGAAATACAAACAACACAGTGATTCTATTTATTGATTGCCTGTTATCTTAACTGTAGCCTACAAGGCTTCTCTGTCCATGGGATTTTCCAGGCAATAGTACTGGAGTGGATTGCCATTTCCTTCTCCAGGGAACTTCCTGACCCAGGGATCAAACTCGGGTCTCCCACATTGTAAACAGACGCTTAGCCGTCTGAGCCACCAGGGAAGTCCCTCTATTATGTGCTAAAATCTATTATAATTTCATTCTCGATATTATTCAGTTACCTAAAACTCTCTGTAGGATGAGTTAGAATTTAGATGGACAGACAGATGACCGTGGATGTTAACGGATGGTGCGTGTGTGCATGCTAAGTCTCTTCAGTCGTGTCCATCTCTTTGTGACCCCATGGACTGTAGCTTACCAAGCTTCTCTGTCCATGGCCTTCTCCGGGCAAGAATAATGGAAGGGGTTGCCATCTCCTCCTCCAAGGAATCTTTCCAGTCAAGGGATTGAACTCGAGTCTCATGTCTCCTGCATTGGCCAAGTGGGTTCTTTTATCACTAGTGTCAGCTGGGAAGCCCATTAATGGATCAGTTCAGTTCAGTTCAGTCACTCAGTCGTGTGCGACTCAGTGACCTAATGGACTGCAGCACCCCAGGCCTCCCTGTCCATCACCAGCTCCTGGAGTTTACTCAAACTGATGTCTACCGAGTCGGTGATGCCATCCAACCATCTCATCCTCTGTCGTTTCTTTCTCCTCCCGCCTTCAATCTTTCCCAGCATCAGGGTCTTTTCAAATGAGTCAGTTCTTCACATCAATGTATTGGCTAGTGTATTGGAGTTTCAGCTTCAGCATCAGTTCTTCCAATGAATATTCAGGACTGATTTCCTTTAGGATGGACTGATAGAATCTCCTTGTAGTCCAAGGGACTCTCAAAAGTCTTCTCCAACACCACAGTTCAAAACCATCAATTCTTCGGCTCTCAGCTTTCTTTAGAGTCCAACTCTCACATCCATATATGACTACTGGAAAAACCATAGCTTTGACTAGATGGACCTTTGTTGGCAAAGTAACGCCTTTGCTTTTTAATATGCTGTCAACGTTGGTCATAACTTTTCTTCCAAGGAGAAAACATCTTTTAATTTCATGGCTGCAATCACCATCTGCAGTGATTTTGGAGTCCCCCAAAACAAAGTCTGTCACTGTTTGCACTGTTTCCCCATCTATTTCCCATGAAGTAATGGGACCAAATGCCATGATCTTTGTTTTCTGAATGTTGAGCTTTAAGCCAACTTTTTCACTCTCCTCTTTCATTTTCATCAAGAATCTCTTTAGTTCTTCTTCGCTTTCTGCCATAAGGGTGGTGTCATCTGCATATCTGAGGTTATTGAGATTTCTCCTGGCAATCTTGATTCCAGTTAGTGCTTCTTCCAGCCCAACATTTCTCATGATGAACGGATAGTATATGTATATTTAACTCTTACAATACCCTAACAATTTGGATAAAATTGTCTTTATTTTATAAGGAATAAAACTAAGAATCAGAAATATTAAGACATATCTATACATGTCAAGACCACACTGCTATTCCTGTCCTCTACTATGCATCTCTCTGTCCATATGCATATGTGAAATCATAGCTTGTAACCCATATAAAGATAAAGCACACTGTAGCTTCTTCAAGGCAGCAACTGTATCTTGTCAGTCTTTTAAGTTATCATAGTGATTTAAAAAGGACACTTAATAATTCCTTTTCAAAAACTGCCTTTCAAATCTGAGCCAAAGATAATGACTTAAAAAGTTTAAATCAGTCATCCTATTAGATGCAGTTTTGCTAATCTGCTGATCTTTCCCTGCTACATACACACACAAAGATCAACAGTTTTTATAGACAGTAAAAGCTGGAACAAGATAACAAGGTAAAAAAAAATATAGTAGTACTAAAAGAAAACATGTCATGAATATGTAATAGGTGAATTCCTTTTGCTAGATTTAAAAGAAAATTAATTGAAATAATATACTGGTCAGATCAGATCAGTCGCTCAGTAGTGTCCGATTCTTTGTGACCCCATGAATCACAGCACGCCAGGCCTCCTTGTCCATCACCAGCTCTCGGAGGTCACTCAGACTCACATCCATCGAGTCAGTGATGCCATCCAGCCATCTCTTCCTCTGTCGTCCCCTTCTCCTCCTGCCCCCAATCCCTCCCAGCATCAGAGTCTTCTCCAATGAGTCAACACTTCACATGAGGTGGCCAAAGTACTGCAGTTTCAGCTTTAGCATCATTTCTTCCAAACAAATCCCAGGGCTGATCTCCTTCAGAATGGACTGGTTGGATCTTGTTGCAGTCCAAGGGACTCTCAAGAGTCTTCTCCAACATGACAGTTCAAAAGCATCAATTTTTCGGCGCTCAGCTTTCTTCACAGTCCAACTCTCATATCCATACATGACCACAGGAAAGACCATAGCCTTGACTAGGCGAACCTTTGTTGTCAAAGTAATGTCTCTGCTTTTGAATATGCTATCTAAGTTGGTCATAACTTTCCTTCCAAGGAGTGAGCATCTTTTAATTTCATGGCTGCAGTCACCATCTGCAGTGATTTTGGAGCCCAGAAAAATAAAGTCTGACACTGTTTCCAATGTTTCTCCATCTATTTCCCAAGAAGTGATGGGACCGGATGCCATGATCTTCGTTTTCTGAATGTTGAGCTTTAAGCCAACTTTTTCACTCTCCACTGTCACTTTCATCAAGAGGCTTTTTAGTTCCTCTTCGCTTTCTGCCATAAGGGTGGTGTTATCTGCATATCTGAGGTTATTGATATTTCTCCCAGCAATCTTGATTCCAACTTGTGTTTCTTCCAGTCCAGCGTTTCTCATGATGTCCTCTGCATATAAGTTAAATAAACAGGATGACAATATACAGCCTTGATGAACTCCTTTTCCTATTTGGAACCAGTCTGTTGGTCCATGACCAGTTCTAACTGTTGCTTCCTGACCTGCATACAGATTTCTCAAGAGGCAGATCAGGTGGTCTGGTATTCCCATCTCTTTCAGAATTTTCCACAGTTGATTGTGATCCACACAGTCAAAGGCTTTGGCACAGTCAATAAAGCAGAAATAGATGTTTTTCTGGAACTCTCTTGCTTTTTCCATGATCCAGTGGATGTTGGCAATTTGACCTCTGGTTCCTCTGCCTTTTCTAAAACCAGCTTGAACATCAGGAAGTTTACGGTTCACATATTGCTGAAGCCTGGCTTGGAGAATTTTGAGCATTACTTTACTAGCGTGTGAGATGAGTGCAATTGTGTGGTAGTATGAGCATTATTTGGCATTGCCTTTCTTTGGGATTGGAATGAAAACTGACCTTTTCCAGTCCTGTGGCCACTGCTGAGTTTTCCAAATTTGCTGGCATATTGAATGCAGCACTTTTATCAAAATGTTTTTCAATATAAAATATCAAATTTATATAGGGATCACTGAAAACACCTTTTCCAGCCCTGTGACCACTGCTGAGTTTTCCAAATTTGCTGGCATATTGAGTGCAGCACTTTCACAGCATCATCTTTTAGGATTTGAAATAGCTCAGCTGGAATTCCATCACCTCCATTAGCTTTGTTCCTAGTGGTGCTTCCTAAGGTCCACTTGATTTCGCACTCCAGGATGTCTGGTTCTATGTGAGTGATCACACCATCATGGTTATCTGGGTCATTAAGATCTTTTTTGTATAGTTCTTCTGTGTATTCTTGCCACCTCTTCTTATTATCTTCTGCTTCTGTTAGATCCATACCATTTCTGTCCTTTATTGTGCCCCATCTTTGCATGAAATTTTCGCTTGGTATCTGTGATTTTCTTGAAGAGATCACAGTCTTTCTCATTCTGTTGTTTTCCTCCATTTCTTTGCATTGATCACTGAGGAAGTCTTTCTTATCCAGCCATTCTTTGGAACTTGTCATTCAGAGGGCTATATCTTTCCTTTTCTCTTTTGACTTTAGCTTCTTTTCTCAGCTATTTGTAAGGCCTCCTCAGACAACCATTTTACATTTTTGCATTTCTTTATCTTGAGGATGGTTTTGATCACTGCCTCCTATACAGTGTCACGAACCTCAGTCCATAGTTCTTCAGGCAGTCTGTCTATGAGATCTAATCCTTTGAATCTATTTGTCAAGTGAGGCTTCAACAGCATGTGAACAGAGAACTTCCAGATGTTCAAGCTGGATTTAGAAAAGGCAGAGTAATCAGAGATTAAATTGTCAATGTTCATTGGATTATAGAAAAAGCAAGAGAATTCCATAAAAACATCTACTTCTGCTTTATTGACTACACCAAAGCCTGACTGTGTGGACCACAACAAACTGTGGAAAATTCTTAAAGAGTTGGGAATACCAGACCACCTGACCTGCCTCCTAAGAAATCTGTATGGAAGTCAAGGAGCAACAGTTATAACTTCCTTTATTGGGAAATCATTTTAAGGGCTTCAGTTCAGTTCAGTTCAGTCACTCAGTTGTGTCCAACTCTTTGTGACCCCATGAATCACAGCATGCCAGGCCTCCCTCAGATCAGATCAGTTACTCAGTCGTGTCCGACTCTTTGCGACCCCATGAATCGCAGCAAGCCAGGCCTCCCTGTCCATCACCAACTCCCAGAGTTAACTCAGACTCACGTCCATCGAGTCAGTGATGCCATCCAGCCATCTCATCCTCTGTCGTCCCCTTCTCCTCCTGCCCCCAATCCCTCCCAGCATCAGAGTCTTTTCCAATGAGTCAACTCTTCACATGAGGTGGCCAAAGTACTGCAGTTTCAGCTTTAGCATCATTTCTTCCAAACAAATCCCAGGGCTGATCTCCTTCAAAATGGACCGGTTGGATCTCCTTGCAGTCCAATGGACTCTCAAGAGTCTTCTCCAACACCACAGTTCAAAAGCATCAATTCTTTGGCGCTCAGCCTTTTTCACAGTCCAACTCTCACGTCCATACATGACCACAGGAAAAACCATAGCCTTGACTAGACGGACCTTTGTTGGCAAAGTAATGTCTCTGCTTTTGAGTATGTGATCTAGGTTGGTCATAACTTTCTTTCCAAGGAGCAAGCGTCTTTTAATTTCATGGCTGCAGTCACCATCTGCAGTGATTTTGGAGCCCAGAAAAATAAAGTCTGACACTGTTTCCAATGTTTCTCCATCTATTTCCAATGAAGTGATGGGACCAGATGCCATGATCTTCGTTTTCTGAATGTTGAGCTTTAAGCCAACTTTTTCACTCTCCACTTTCACTTTCATCAAGAGGCTTTTTAGTTCCTCTTCACTTTCTGCCATAAGGGTGGTGTCATCTGCATATCTGAGGTTATTGATATTTCTCCCAGCAATCTTGATTCCAACTTGTGTTTCTTCCAGTCCAGCGTTTCTCATGATGTACTCTGCATATAAGTTAAATAAACAGGGTGACAATATACAGCCTTGACAAACTCATTTTCCTATTTGGAACCAGTCTGTTGGTCCATGACCAGTTCTAACTGTTGCTTCCTGACCTGCATACAAATTTCTCAAGAGACAGATCAGGTGGTCTGGTATTCCCATCTTTCAGAATTTTCCACAGTTGATTGTGATCCACACAGTCAAAGGCTTTGGCATAGTCAATAAAGCAGAAATAGATGTTTTTCTGGAACTCTCTTGCTTTTTCCATGATCCAGCAGATGTTGGCAATTTGATCTCTTGTTCCTCTGTCTTTTCTAAAACCAGCTTGAACATCAGGAAGTTTACGGTTCACATATTGCTGAAGCCTGGCTTGGAGAATTTTGAGCATTACTTTACTAGCGTGTGAGATGAGTGCAATTGTGTGGTAGTTTGAGCATTCTTTGGCATTGCCTTTCTATCCATCACCAACTCTCGGAGTTCACTCAAACTCATGTCCATTGAGTCGGTGATGCCATCCAGCCATCTCATCCTCTGTCATCCCCTTCTCCTTCTGCCCCCAATGCCTCCCAGCATCAGGGTCTTTTCCAAGGAGTCAACTCTTTGCATGAGGTGGCCAAAGTATTAGAGTTTCAGCTTTAGCATCAGTCCTTACCCCCAACCAAAAAGACCACAAAACCCATGATTTCAATATTAAAGTATTATACGTAAATCAAAGGCTTAATAATGGGGAAGGGTTAAATAATGACTGGCCCTTCTCCACAGGTTGCCCTTCTACAAGAGTGCACCATCTCAGTGTTCACAAAAATAAAGTGTCTCACCACATGTAATAAGGCAGAGGAAGGAGACCTTGCCTTTCAATGTAACCTTGGAATATTGTTGGATAGACTCACCTGAAGAGGTGCCTTTGTGTGATTTACATCTGTTATTTATTAAAGGCTCACATTCTAGGAAAGTACATGTTACCTTGAAGGCTTTTGTTTTATCAAGTTGCAAATCATTACACTGTTGCTGAACTTGGGGCCGTGAACATGTTTGGTGCCTAACCTGGTGAGCTTATCACAGCCTTGCTTCTCTGAGCCTGTGTAACTCCTGGCCGCCTTGCAGTCTCCTTCAAACCAGCATTACCCTTCTCTAGATTTCCTCACCCACAATATTTGCATGAGAGTCATGTCTTTAACTGTCTGAAAAATCTCTTTTGACATAGCCAATGGCTATGAGTTGCCCAGGCTCAAAATCTTGAAGTCATCCTTTATCTTTCTCTTGCATGTCACAGTTAACCCATGAGCAAAGCCTGTTGCTTCTGTCTTCTATCTCACCACTTTTCTCTGCTCAGCCTCGGGTGTTAATGACAGCTACCTGCTGGCTTTCCCAGCATCATGTCTTGTCTCAGTCTCTGTGACCAACCCTCTACAAGGAGCTTAAAGTGCAGATCAGGGGAACAATACCCTCAAACTTCCAAAGATTTCAGTACCCAAAGAAACGCCAGGTTCCATGTACGTGTCCTCAGCCCCAGACCCGCACGATTTGGCTTCCTGTTGATCTGACCCTCTCACTGGACTGAACATTCTCTTTGGGCTGACTTCCTCCAGCTTCTCCAGACCTTAAGGGTGACAACATCTCCGGGCTTCTGTACTTTGTCCTCCCTCTGCCAAATGCTTTTCCCCCAGGAAATTTCATGGGGGAAATCTCCCTCTTCCTTATTTAAATGTCTCCATCTCAGAGAGGTTTTCCTGACAATCTTACCTAGCAGAGCTTTCTATGCTGGTTTTCAAGCTCCTTTTGCTGATACACTTTTTTTCTTCCATACATTCATCCCTCCCTAATTTGCTTATTACATAGTTATTTACATATTTACCTATTGTCTGCATCTCTCAGTAAAATGCCAGCTCTAGAAGAACAGAATTTGGACCTTGCATTCTCTGCTGAGCCTACTTCCTCGTTGAATAAATGAATGATTGGCTTAACCACATAACAGAATCTTTTGCAGCCATTTGAAAGGTTGAAGATGAAGTGAAAACATGTATAATAATTATATAATTTAAATGCAAACATACTAAAAATGGGTTAGAATCATATCAGAGGTGATTTGAACGTCCTATGCTTGCAAAAATAAATATAAAGAAAAATGAAATAATGAAAATTGCTTTATAAGAACTGTAGGAGAAACATGGGTGATTTCCAATCTCTGTTTCTGGAACTTACTTTTATTCTTTTTATTTGTTTGCTTCAATATCTTTAGAAAAATCATTATATGATGCCTTGAAAATCCATATTATAGCTTTACACTCTTGTGTCTTCCTACCTTTCTTTTCTCACATTTCTTTGGTTTTGGATGCCTTAGGCCATCTCTCTGAATATCCAGGACAGCCCTTGGCCAAACTATAAAGCAGAGTAAGTTTCTTTATCCTCTTTCTTTTTCTCATTCTTAGGTCCCTTTTTTTGATCCTACCCAGAAGATATTTATCCCTAATTTTACTTCATGGGAAATAGATGGGTAAACAGTGGAAACAGTGTCAGACTTTATTTTTCTGGGCTCCAAAATCACTACAGATGGTGACTGCAGCCATGAAATTAAAAGACGCTTACTCCTTGGAAGGAAAGTTATGACCAACCTAGATAGCATATTCAAAAGCAGAGACATTACTTTGCCAACAAAGGTTCATCTAGTCAAGGCTATGGTTTTTCCTGTGGTCATGTATGGATGTGAGAGTTGGACTGTGAAGAAGGCTGAGCGCCGAAGAATTGATGCTTTTGAACTGTGGTGTTGGAGAAGACTCTTGAGAGTCCATTGGACTGCAAGGAGATCCAACCAGTTCATTCTAAGGAGATCAGCCCTGGGATTTGTTTGGAAGAAATGATGCTAAAGCTGAAACTGCAGTACTTTGGCCACCTCATGTGAAGAGTTGACTCATTGGAAAAGACTCTGATGCTGGGAGGGATTGGGGGCAGGAGGAGAGGGGGATGACAGAGGATGAGATGGCTGGATGACATCACCGACTCGATGGACATGAGTCTGAGTGAACTCTGGGAGTTGGTGATGGACAGGGAGGCCTGGCGTGCTGCAATTCATGGGGTCGCAAAGAGTCAGACATGACTGAGCGACTGATCTGATCTGATCTGATCCTACTAATGACTGTATTCTGATAATACTAAAAACTTAATTTATCATGCCTTCTTGTAGAATATTTACTTAAAGGGGAAAGCCAAATCTTAAAACAAAGGACCGACTTTAAAAAGGTGGAATTTGAGAATATGGGCTTATTCATTAAAGAGAGAGTCTGAGCTTCAAATTGTGCTTCAAGGACAAGGCCCTGGTGCCTGCACCAAGATCAGAGTTTTCTATTTCCCCGAGTCAAGCACATTGAGGTTGTCTGGGATCTAAGTCTGTCACCTAAACTGCCACTTCAGTCTCACATTCGCTTGAGGAGGGAGCGAGCTGGGCATTTTTAGTAGCCGTGGCTAGCCTCCCAACTTGCAGTCCACATGGAACTTCAGCTTCAGACACGCAAGCTTGTCAAGACATTTTACCTTTGACAAGCAATGCTTTCCAGAATGATGCCTAGTTCTAGCCAGTCAGCACGGTCTTGCACTGTAGTGTCATTTCTGGCAAGAACTTTCAAGCTTGCTTAATGTCAACATCAATTGCCATAATGCACTTTGACACTACTTGGGATTTTCCACTAGGTAATCTGACTTCTCTCAAGTCAAAACTGAAGTGTCCGAGAATACCTTAGAAACTGCAAAGTTCACATATAATCTTGAGTCTACCTGACCAGTGCTTGGTATATGCTACAGTCAGTATTGTGAGAAAAATCTATGACTCAAATTTTTATAGACTCACAATTTGTGGCAGGGCAGGGGTGGTGTGGGGTTGGGAAGTGCCTGATTTTATAAAAGATTTGTTTTTTCTTATTCCTTTATATCATATTTTATAAATTTTCCTCCATTTTCTGAAGTAAAGTAAGGTATGAATAAATGAATACGTTTTCTCCTTTATTTCTTTATTATATATTTCCCTTAAATTATTTTACTGCATATTTTTTTCCAATTTGAGGGTGAAGAGATTGATGGAACCCTCATTCTGGTCTGTTCTTATTCAAAAGTTGTGGGTTAAAAGTCTCCGAGATTTACATGTTTTCTTTTTGAAACAGTTGCTGGGTCAATGTACATCTCTTACACAGTGTATGAGTTGATAAAATAATAGAAAAGTGTCTCTTCCCATATGACAATTTGAGTGAGTGAAAGAGGGCAGACCTATTGTTTGACTGATTTACCAAACAAAACAAAACAAAAAATTCATGTGACTCACACGCCTAAAAGCAGCCTACATAAGCCAACTGCTTGTTCACTAACGTCCAGGTCTGCCCATATGAAGGAAGACAAACCTTACGGCCACAAGTCCTTTCCTCCTCAATGAATAAATAATTCTAAGATCTGATGAATATTCATTGGATTCAGAGAGATGGAGTTGGGCTGTGTCTGGGGGGAGCCACTCAGATGCTAGTTTTCATATTCAGCATCTGAGTGAGTAAAAAGAGCCTCTGCACAATGTCTGCTCTCCCTCTGGGAAATCAGCTCATTTTCATTTTTCTTTCCCTCTCCTCAATCCTGGAGGTCCCATTTCTAGGCAGGTCCCTTTGGTGGACGGCATAGGGAGAAAAGAGTGGTGAGGAACTGCCCAAGCATGATTCCAGCGCCTACCTATTTCCTGATGGATATTCCATGCTATCCTGCTGAAACACAGGGAATTAAATGTTGAGATTTAGGGGCTAGTTTTATAGCCCCATCTGGCCTTAATTCTGCATATACAATTGTGCATCATGAATTGGTCTACAGTTTTGGTTTATGTCCCTCTGTTTCTGTTTGATCTGCAAATGAAATTTTACTCTGCCCTAAATGAAGAAGTTGGCTACAAGGAGCCTTGATATTATTTTAAAATGAAGCAGATAAAATTTTAAACCTTCAAGATTATGTCTGAAATAAAAGAACATTGTCCTTGAAAACAATGAATCATATCTTCCAAGATGTATCCACCACGGGATTTTCTTGAGATCAGTTTTTCCTTTTTCATGTATTATTAAACTTAGCAGTATTAATATTTATTAAACACCTATGGGGTGCCAGCAACAACTCAGAGCACATGGAAGAGGTGGTCCCTAATGTCAGAAATCTTAAAAAGCTGTTCTGTGCTATTGTGCTTAATCTCGGGCTGGCCAGAGAGGAAGGGCTTTCATCATCACCCATCAGAGCCATTGCTTTTGTTTTCTTTTGTCGAAATGTATCCATCCTACAAGTGTGATTCTAGTTAAATGCCACAAAATCTATGGTAAATTACTTTAAGGGTGCAGATATATACCCAGTTATTTTTTTTCTACATTAAATTAAAAAAAGAAAATTGCTGAAAGCTAAGTAACAATAGCTGTGAAGCAGTGAATCCCTGGGATTAGTAGGACAGACCCATCTTGCTATGGAAATGACATGTCAGTTCTAATTAAAGTGCATGGAATCATAGGTGTAGATAACGCATGTTACTCTTCCCTTTTCAGCTTCTGTAGCACAGAGGCTTTAATGGAAGTTAAGGAAAATAAATTTAGCACAGACATAAGGAAGCACTTTTTCATTCTGCAAGTAATAAATGTTTGGAATGGCCTTCTGGGCAGGGTTTGTGAGGTGAAGGATGCTGGGGTTATTCAACAATTGAATGTCTCACTGTAGTAAATTCTAATCTGCTAAATAGGCTTTTGCCCCCTACTTCCTATGTTGTGATGAGTATATAATCAAGCAGCAATTTTCTGGCCCTGATTAGAACCAAACCTATACCCAGGGTGCTCACCAGAAAGTACATGGGGCGATGGCAGGAAATAAAAGGAGCTGGAAATGCCTGAAATAGACCTGTGCTCTTCAGTTATTAGGAAGAAAATGTACCAATTCATTACTTTAAGGACTTTCGGGGATTTCAAGAGGACTGATTTGTCATCACTCAGCCTATGGCTTTAGGACACTTTTTCTGTTTTGGTAATTTGGTAATTGTATCTGTACTATGGAGATCTGTCTCACTTACCCATCTATCTCCTGTTTATTGCACTATGCACACACTATAGATAGGCAGGTAGGTGGACAGACAGAGTGATTTATGATATATGTCACATCCAAGTTGGCAACAAGGATACAAATGCCTGTGGAAAGAAATGAATGATACAGCAAAGTTGAATCAGGTCCCCAGAGGTCACATTTGCTATGTGAACCCCCTCAACTCTCACCCAACACACACACACGTACGTGCACACATCAGCATTACATTACACAGTTTAATAATACTTACTTTTGGTTAAAAAAATATATAAAAGTCATCATCCCCATAGTTCTGCATATGCAAGTCCACACGCTAGGTCACAGCTTGCACTGTCTCCCCACTGTGGCTTCATCTTGGTTCTGGATGTGTCTTCTAGGTCTAAGTAGTAAAGCTTTCCTACATTCACTCTTCCTTCTTTCCACAATGCTTCATGTGCATTATCAGACTAACCAGTAGGAATATAAACATGATCAAAATACCACCACTGACCTTAGGAATTTAATTGGCAACATACACAAAGAGAGTATAGACAGATGAATAATAATTATCGTAAGCATGCAAGTACAGCATCATGAATCTACACACATTATCCTGGAAGCACCAAGGAAGGGCATATACATCACCCTGCAAATTCATTAAAGGATTCTTAGCAGAGAAAATGCTTATGCTGGCCTTAAAGGACAAGTAGAAATGAACTGAACAGTGACTGAAGCCAAGGACAGTTGAAGTGGAGGGAACACATGTGAAACACCATGGTGTGTTTGGCAAACTCTTAGCTTTCAGAACAGCAGGTGCAAAGAGTCTGCCTAGGACAGTGGCAGGAGGTTAGGCTGGAGAGATACACAGAGTCTAGCAATGAAGGGCATGTTGTGAAACTGTTTAATTGACCTTTATCCTGGAGGCTGAAGGAGTCACTGAAGGACATGGAACATGCCCAGATGTGAATATGCCTGAGACAGAAACAACTTGGCGGGCAGTCAGCCTAAGTCAGAAAGGTTGTCTCTCTGAGCACTAGGGTAAGGATGAGAATGCTGAAGTGCTGGGAGCCGGAGAGAGGACCTCCGCCCATGGCAAAGGTCATGAGGAAGGAGGCTCGATATACGCAAAGGTGGGGTTTAGCCTCAGGAGTCCCCCTGAAATCCTCAAGCATCTACCCCCATAACAAGAGCCTGCCTACTTTACTATTTGTGCTCTCACCTACACCTCTGACTTTACGGGGGACTGTCCCCAACTACCTCTCTCTGAAAAAAGAGTTAACTTAGAGCTCCAGTTAATAAAAATTCCTGGGCGTGACAGGAGTGTTTTAACCTACAAACTCCTCTGAAGGTTCTCTAGCCCACCTGACAGGCTTGTCCGGCCACGTGTGCTTCTAAAAACCGGTTCTTTAGAGAAGTTAGGAAACTATTAGTGGGCTGATTAGAAATTGTATTGATGAAGGGTTTTTCATTTGTTGAGCCAATGTTTGCTGCTAAGTCTCCACATCGCCTACCCTTACACACATTGATGAATATATAGAAGAAATAGGTATTAACCTTTGATATTAATCACATTAGACCTTAGGCTAAGTAAGTTCTTTCTTTAATTAAAACCCACCCTCACCCTATAGGAATGTAAATTTATCTGGTGGAGTCTGTTTTAAGGAAAATCACCCCTGGAGAAATAAATGTCCTGGATTGACCGCTGTCACAAGGAGAGGGTCATAAATTGTCAGCAGGCCCCCTGGCCAGCAGATAATGTAACACCCCTAAGACCTCTGTATACATTTGTAAGAAGCACCTGACTTTGATAAAAGTCAGGGTTGCTGACCCTGTGTGACTTTTGTATAATATCTCAGTGTATAAAAGTAGACAATGGAAAATAAAGAATTGGGATCAGTTCCTCAAAAGACTGGTCTCCCCATGTTGCTCTCTCTCTCAAATTCTGGCTGAGTCTCCATCTGGAGCGTGGAACCCACCATGCTTACTAATTATGCCTGGGCTTCTAAGATCCGACCGGGGAGGCCTCAGTGTCTCCTCTCCTTCGGGAGAACGGAAGGATGCCTGCGGCCTACGTAAGTGGTGCAAACTTCTTGTCTTGAAGTTTTATTGGTCCCCTGTGTAAACCAAGCTACTCAGCCTCTTTTCTCCACTGAATTTTCCTACTGAGCTATCCTCGTTCTATTATTCTTTATATCTCTAATTATAACTATTGTATCCTGATCCTCACTGACACCGTCTACACCTCGAACTCCCTGGATCAGCCGGGGCTGGACCTCGGCACTGAAGGACAGAGGTCTTACTGGACACACATGGGAGCAGACAGACCTCCTGAGCTATAAGACTTGGTGACTTATTGCTTAAAAGATCATATGACAAGAGGAGATCTGGCATCACTCTCAGCCTTCTTACATGAGAAATGCAGGAACAAGAACAAATTTAGAGAAAATACTTATACATTTCAGGTTGTTCCATTTAACATTTCTGCAGCATCTCCAGACAGAGATGAGCACTGAGCTAGGCGCGTGTGGAGAGTGTGTTAGGGGTCAGTGATTGTCCCTAGCGTGGCTTTGCATAGGAGAGGGTATAAATGAGACACACTAAGATCTGAGGAGCGATGGCTGTGGATAAGTATGGTGGACTATGTCCAGAAAGAAACAGTTCTACACAGTGCATCTCAAACTAAAGATCGTGGGTAAAGGAGAGTGGATAGCTTCTCTTGTTAACGCATGCTAATATATTTTACAATTATGCAGTTTACAAATGGATTCCCTGGTAGCCCTCTCAGATTATACTGGAAGGTCTTCTGAAATATCTAAAATGAAAAACAAGTGCCTGATTGCAGTAAGACACCCTGAGGCTGAGTTTCTAACTAGATGAAAACTTCATGATCCCTTAGAAGGGGCAATGTTTAAGAGGTGAATAATCCTCAAAAACTTAGGATGCTTACCAAGTACAATTGTTCTCTCATTTTCATATTTCTGTGGAAAGATGACCCTCAAGATTTCAAGACTTCAAGGATGTTGTGTCCAGAACGCCACTGAAACACCTATGCTTTCTCTTCAGCAGTGGTATATTTATGTATTCGTTCATCTACACGTATTTGTTGATCACTCTTTAATGCCAGGTACTGTTGTTGGTGCTGGAGATTTCCAGTGACAAAAACCACCACTGCCTTTGATCTAATGTAGCTCACATTCTAGATGAGGGTTTAGAGAGAGAGTGCAGGTTTTTGAGAGGGAGGGGCAGCTTTTTAGATAAGTTTGTCACGGATGGTCTCTGCAATGAGATGACTTTCAAAGGTAAGACTTTTCAAATGAGACCTACCTGCAGTGAGAGGGAGAAGCACCTACATCTGGAACGGGCATGTTCCAGGCTCTTGGGGAGTATCCTTGTAGCATCTGAAAACTATCAAATAAGTTACTAGGATAGGAAGTCAATAATCAGAGGGGAGGACAGCGTGAGATGGTGGCCAGAATCCTCATCATGTACATCCTTCAGAGATATGGGAAAGGCTAGAAATGCCAGGAAGATGGGAAGTCTTTGGAGGGGAGAGTGCACCCAACCTGATTTTATTTAAACCATTTTGGTGGCTGTGTACAGACTAGACTGCAGATAACTAGGAACTGAAACCAGAAAAAAAAGTCAGAAATCGACAAGCAGTCCCTACAAGATATTAAAAGATCTGACCTTAGACGGTGAAAGTGAATGTGGCTCAGTCATGTCTGACTCTTTGTGACCCCCTGGAACTGTCCAGGCCAGAACCCAAAGAAAGGCAATGCCAAAGAATGCTCAAACTACCAAACAATTGCACTCATCTCACACGCTAGTAAAGTAATGCTCAAAATTCCCCAAGCCAGGCTTCAGCAATACGTGAACCGTGAACTTCCTGATGTTCAAGCTGGTTTTAGAAAAGGCAGAGGAACCAGAGATCAAATTGCCAACATCCGCTGGATCATGGAAAAAGCAAGAGAGTTCCAGAAAAACATCTATTTCTGCTTTATTGACTATGCCAAAGCCTTTGACTGTGTAGATCACAATAAACTATGGAAAATTCTGAAAGAGATGGGAATACCAGACCACCTGATCTGCCTCTTGAGAAATCTGTATGCAGGTCAGGAAGCAACAGTTAGAACTGGTCATGGACCAACAGACTGGTTCCAAATAGGAAAAGGAGTACGCCAAGGCTGCATATTGTCACCATGTTTATTTAACTTATATGCAGAGTACATCATGAGAAATGCTGGACTGGAAGAAACACAAGTTGGAATCAAGATTGCTGGGAGAAATATCAATAACCTCAGATATGCAGATGACACGACTCTTATGGCAGAAAGTGAAGAGGGGCTAAAAAGCCTCTTGATGAAAGTGAAAGTGGAGAGTGAAAAGTTTGGCTTAAGCTCAACATTCAGAAAACGAAGATCATGGCATCTGGTCCCATCACTTCATGGGAAATAGATGGGGAAACAGTGGAAACAGTGTCAGAATTTATTTTTCTGGGCTCCAAAATCACTGCAGATGGTGACTGCAGCCATGAAATTAAAAGACGCTTACTCCTTGGAAGGAAAGTTATGACCAACCTAGATAGCATATTCAAAAGCAGAGACATTACCAACAAAGGTTCGCCTAGTCAAGGCTATGGTCTTTCCTGTGGTCATGTATGGATGTGAGAGCTGGACTGTGAAGAAGGCTGAGCGCCGAAGAATTGATGCTTTTGAACTGTGGTGTTGGAGAAGACTCTTGAGAGTCCCTTGGACTGCAAGAAGATCCAACCAGTCCATTCTGAAGGAGATCAATCCTGGAATTTCTTTGGAAGGAATGATGCTAAAGCTGAAACTCCAGTATTTTGGCCACCTCATGTGAAGAGTTGACTCATTGGAGAAGACTCTGATGCTGGGAGGGATTGAGGGCAGGAGGAGAAGGGGACGACAGAGGATGAGATGGCTGGATGGCATCACTGACTTGATGGGTGTGGGTCTGAGTGACCGCCGGGAGCTGGTGATGGACAGGGAGGCCTGGCGTGCTGCGGTTCATGGGGTCACAGAGAGTCAGACACGACTGAGCGACTGATCTGATCTGATCTGAACACTGGAGTGGGTAGCCTTTCCCTTCTCCAGGGGATCTTCCTAACCCAGGGATTGGACCCAGGTCTCCCGCATTAAAGGCAGATTCTTTACCAGCTGATCCACAAGGGAAGCCCCAAAATATTGGAGTGGGTAGCCTTTCCCTTCTCCAGGGGATCTTCCCAACCCAGGAGTTGAACTGGAGTCTCCTGCATTGCAGGTGGATTCTTTACCAACTGAGCTATCAGATGTAGTGGGTACAGTTAGCAAGAATTAGTACAATTAGTTAGGTTCAAGATATATTTCGAAGATGGTTCAAGATATATTTTGACTGGCCAGGTGATGAGTTGGATGTAAAGAGAGAAGGACTCAAAAAAGATATGAACAGGGTTTACTAACAAACTACTTTAGAGCCTAGAGGAAAGGAGATGGGCAATGCTGTAAATTAAGTCGTTCTCAATCATACACACACATAGAAATAATGACTACTCAATGTAAAGCAAAGAAGGGCAGTGTGAGTATACTTTAGTATCATGGAAGTATCTTCTAGATATTTCTGTTTCTAGAAGAAACAGAAAAAATAAAAATGCCTCTCCTCTCCCTGGCAAGTTGAAGTAGGTGGATTGGAGGTGGAAGAGAGAATTGTTGCTCAGTTGCTCAGTCGTGTCTGACTCTTTGTGACCCCAGGAACTGAAGCACACCAGGCTTCCCTGTCCCCTGTCCTCTGTCGTCCACTTCTCCTCCTGCCTTCAGTCTTTCCGACCACCAAGGTCTTTTCTAATGAGTCAGCTCTTCGAGAGAATAGAGTTTTTAAAGTTTTTCTTTATAAATCTTTAACTGTCAGTTGATTTTAAAAATTCATGAGTATGTATTCATTTTAAAAAGTGAGTACATATGCATATATAGTGAATATAGTTTTATATTTGTATAAAATGGATAAATGAGCAATGGGGGCAGCAGGGATAAATGGCACGTAGAAGTTTGAGGGACTTCCCTGGTGGTTCAGTGGTTAAGACTTCAGCTTCCAATGGAGGGGGTGCAGTTTCAAACCCTGGTCGGGGAGTGAAGATCTCACATGCCTCATGGCAAAAAAAAAAAAAAAAAACACATAAAACAGAAGTCAGATCAGATCAGATCAGATCAGTCGCTCAGTCGTGTCCGACTCCTTGCAACCCCATGAATCGCAGCACGCCAGGCCTCTCTGTCCAACACCAACTCCCGGAGGTCACTGAGACTTACATCCATCAAGTCAGTGATGCCATCCAGCCAGCTCATCCTCTGTCATCCCCTTCTCCTCTTGCCCCCAATCCCTCCCAGCATCAGAGTCTTCTCCAATGAGTCAACTCTTCGCATGAGGTGGCCAAAGTACAAAGAAAATTAAAATAAATAAATTTAAATTAAAAAAATAAAATAAATTAGTTTTAAAATATTAACTATAAAAACTGAGTAGTATTAGAAAACAAGGTAGTCTGTACTTCACAATAAAATGTTTGTCATATCAAAATTCAAAAGTTTCCAGCTTTAAAATCTAAATGTGTAAAGTAGGCAGTCAAGCAAATATTGTTTAATGACTGTTCGTTTTATTATGAACATTTTATTTAATGACAAATATAGCCCTCTAGTAGTTCTTTAAAGATAATAAAGATCAATGAGGTGACTACCATAAAAAGATAATAATGGAAAATAATATGAAAAATAGTATATATGTATAACTGAATCACTTTGCTGTACAGCAGAAATTAACACAACATTGTAAATCAACTATACTTTAATAAAATTGTTTTAAAATTTTAAAAAAAAACAAGACTTTTAAAATGGTCCACATCAAAAAAAAAAAAATCTTAATAAAAAAAAGAAGTTTGATAGAAATAATTAGTAAGATTGGATTAAGAAGTGAAGGTGGCCCCAGAATAGCCACCACCATATGGAAGAAGACCAGCTAACTTGGAGGACTGACACTGCCCAACTTTAAGATATACTCTAAAGCTACACTCATCAAGACAGCATGGTGATAGTGAAAGACAAATAGAGCAATGGAAAAAGATAGTGAGTCCAGTCTAGGACTGCATGAATAGTCAACAGATTTTCAACAGGGGAGCAAAGGCAATACAATGGAGCAAAGATAGTCTCTTCAATATATAATGTGGCCACAACTGGATGTCCACATGCAAAAACAATAAATATATCATAGAATTTATACCCTTCGCAAAAACTTGCTCAAAATGAAACACAGACCTAAATGTAAAACATAAAACCATGAAATTCCTATGAGGCAACATAGGAGAAATTCAAAATGATGATGATGATTCTTTTTCAGATACAATGCCAAAGACACAATCCATGAAAGAAATAATTGATAATCTGGACTTTATTAAAAGTTAAAAAAAAGTCTGCTATTTAAAAGAAAATATCAAGAGACTTAGAAGACAAATCACCGACTGGGAGAAAATACAATATTAAAAACAACAACAACAACAACCACATGTGACGAAGCATGTTAACCAAAATGTACAAACAACACTTAAAACCCAACAATAGAAAATAAACAAACTGGTTTTAAAAACGGGCGAAAGACTGTAACAGGAACCTCAACGAAGAAAATATACAGATGACAAACAAGCATTTCAAAAGATGTTTTGCACTTTATGTCATCAGGAAAATGCAAATTACAGCAACACTGATACTACTACACACCTGTGGACAAAATCCAGAACACTGACATCATCAAATGTTGGCACGGACGAGGAGCAACAGGAACTCTTGTGCATTGCTGTTGAGAGTGCAAAATGGAGTAGCTACTTTGCAAGACAGTTGGGCAGTTTCCTACAAAACTCAATATACTTTGACCATGCATCCAGCAATTGTGTCACTTGGTATTTACACAAAGGAGCCAAAAACTTGGACCCAATCAAAAACCTGCACAGGGATGTTTATAATGTCTTTAGTCTTAGTTGCCAAAACTTGAAAGCAGGCAAGATGCCCTTCAGTTAAATGAATGGAGTCAATGGAATGTTCTTCAGCACTAAAAATAAATGAGCCATCAAACGGTAAAAATGACGTGGAAGTCCCTTAGTCATGTCAAACTCTTTGCAACCCCATGGACTGTAACCCACCAGACTTCTCTGTCAGTGGGATTCCCCAGGCCAGAATACTGGAGTGGGTTGCCGTTCCCTTATCCAGGAGATCTTCCTGACACAGGGATCGAGCCCAGCTTTCCTGCATTGCAGGCTGATTCTTTGCCATCTAAGCCTCCACTGCCTAGACATGGAGGAACCTAAAATTTGTATTACTCAGTGAAAGAAGCCAATCCAAAAAGGCTACCTATGGTACAATTCAGCCATGAAATTAAAAGACGCTTACTCCTTGGAAGGAAAGTTATGACCAACCTATATCCCATATTGAAAAGCAGAGACATTACTTTGCCAACAAAGGTTCGTCTAGTCAAGGCTATGGTTTTTCCTGTGGTCATGTATGGATGTGAGAGCTGGACTGTGAAGAAGGCTGAGCGCCAAAGAATTGATGCTTTTGAACTGTGGTGTTGGAGAAAACTCTTGAGAGTCCTTTGGACTGCAAGGAGATCCAACCAGTCCATTCTGAAGGAGATCAGCCCTGGGATTTCTTTGGAAGGAATGATGCTAAAGCTGAAACTCCAGTATTTTGGCCACCTCATGCGAAGAGTTGACTCATTGGAGAAGACTCTGATGCTGGAGGGATTGAGGGCAGGAGGAGAAGGGGACGACAGAGGATGAGATGGCTGGATGGCATCACTGACTCGATGAATGTGAGTCTGAGTGACCTCCGGGAGTTGGTGATGGACAGGGAGGCCTGGCATGCTGCGGTTCATGGGGTCGCAAAGAGTCGGACATGACTGAGCGACTGATCTGATCTGATCTGATGGTACAATTCAACTACATTACTTTCTGGGAAAGGGAAAACTAGAGAGACAATAAAAAGATCAGTATTCACTAGGGATGAGGGGAGATGAATAAGCAGAACACAGAAGATTTTTAAGGCAGTGAAAATATTCTGTATGGTATTATAATGACGGATACATGTTATTATACATTGCAATAAGGAGTTCATGATCTGAATCACAGTCAGCTCCCAGTCTTGTTTTGCTGACAGTATACAGATTTTCCATCTTCAGCTATAAAGAATATAATCAATGTGATTTGGCTATTGATCATCTGATGATGTCCAGGTGTAGAGTTGTCTCTTGTGTTGTTGGAAGAGGGTGTTTGTAATGACCAGTGTGTTCTCTGTTAGCCTTTGCCCTGCTTCATTTTGTACTCTTGAGGCCAAACTTGCCTGTTACTTCAGGTATCTCTTTTGCACTCCCGTCCCCTATAATGAAAAGGACATCCTTTTTTGACATTAGTTCTAGAAGATCTTGTAAATCTTCACAGAACCATTGAACTTCAGCTTCTTCAGCATTAGTAGTTGGGGCACAGACTTGGATTACTGATATTTAATGGTTTGCCTTGGGAATAAAGATTCTGTCATTTGTGAGATTGCACCCAAGTACTGCACTTCAGAATATTTTGTTGACTATGAAGGCTACTCCATTTCTTCTAAGGGATTCTTGCCCACAGTGGTATATATAATGGTCATCTGAATTAAGTTTGCCTGTTCCTGTCCATTTTAGTTCACTTCAGTTCAGTTCAGTCGCTCAGTCGTGTCCAGCTCTTTGCAACCCCATGAATCACAGCATGCCAGGCCTCCCTGTCCATCACCAACTCCCGGAGTTTACTCAGACTCGTGTCCATCGAGTCAGTGATGCCATCCAGCCATCTCATCCTCTGTCGTCCCCTTCTCCTCCTGCCCCCAAACCCTCCCAGCATCAGGGTCTTTTCCAATGAGTCAACTCTGCATCAGGTGGCCGAAGTATTGGAGTTTCAGCTTTAACATCAGTCCTTCCAATGAACACCCAGGACTGATCTCCTTTAGGATGGACTGGCTGGATCTCCTTGCAGTCCAAGGGACTCTCAAGAGTCTTCTCCAACACCACAGTTCAAAAGCATCAATTCTTCGGCACTCAGCTTTGTTCACAGTGCAACTTTCACATTCATACATGACTACTGGAAAAACCATAGCCTTGACTAGATGGACCTTTGTTGGCAAAGTAATGTCTCTGCTTTTTAATATGCTGTCTAGGTTGGTCATAACTTTCCTTCCAAGGAGTAAGTGTCTTTTAATTTCATGGCTGCAGTCACCATCTGCAGTGATTTTGGAGCCCCCAAAAATAAAGTCTGACACTGTTTTCACTGTTTCCCCATCTATTTCCCATGAAGTGATGGGACCACATGCCATGATCTTCGTTTTCTGAATGTTGAGCTTTAAGCCAACTTTTTCACTCTCCTCATTCACTGACTCCTAAAATGTCAATGTTCACTCTTGCCATCTACTGTTTGACAACTTCCAATTTCCCATGATTCATGGACTGAACATTCCAGGTTCCTATGCAATATTGTTCTTTACAGCATTGGACTTTACTTTCACCACCAGACACATCCTCAGTTGGGTGTTGTTTCTGCATTGGCTCAGCCTCTTCATTCCTTCTGGAACTATTTCTCTGCTCTTTTCTAGTAGCATATTGGACACTTACTGACATGGGGGGTTCATTGTGTGGGATGAAAAAGATCTTGTGGGATGTTTTTGTCTTTTCATACTCTTCATGGGGTTCTCAAGGCAAGAATGCTGAAGTGGTTTGCCATTCCTTTCTCCAGTTGACCATGTTTTGTCAGAACTTTCCAGCATGATCTGTCTGTCTTGGGTGGCCCTGCATGGCATGGCTCATAGTTTCATTGAGATAGAAAGATATCAGTAACCTCAGATATGCAGATGACACCACCCCTTATGGCAGAAAGTGAAGAGGAATTAAAAAGCCTCTTAATGAAGGCAAAAGAAGGGAGGGAAAAAACTGGCTTATAACAACATTCAAAAAATGAAGATCAGGGCATCTGGTCCCATCACTTGATGGCAAATAGATGGGGAAACAAAGGAAACAGTGACAGACTTGATTTTCTTGGGCTCCAAAATCACTGCAGATGGTGACTGCAGCCATGAAATTAAAAGACACTTGCTCCTTGTAAGAAAACCTATGACCAACCTAGACAGCATATTAAAAAGCAGAGATATCACCTTGCCTACAAAGGTCCCTCTAGTCAAAGCTATGGTTTTTCCAGTAGTCATGTATGGATGGGAGAGTTGGACTGTAAAGAAAGATGAGTGCTGAAGAATTGATGCTTTTGAACTGTGGTGTTGGAGAAGACTCTTGAGAGTCTCTTGGACTACAAGGAGATCAAACCAGTCCATCCTAAAGGAAATCAGTCCTGAATATTCATTGGAAGGACTGATGCTGAAACTCCAGTATTTTGCCCACCAGATGCAAAGAGCCGATTCATTTAAAAAGACCTTAATGCTGGGGAAGATTGAAGGCAGGAGGAGAAGGGGACAACAGAGGATGAGATGGTTGGATGGCATCACTGACTCAATGGACATGAGTTTGAGCAAACTCTGGAGATGGTGAAGCACAGGGAAGCCTATGCTGCAGTTGCTGACATGCTGCAGTTCCTGGGGCTGCAAAGAGTCCAACATGACTGAGCAACTGGACAAAAACAATGGAGGAAAGTGAAAGAAGTTGGCCGATAAGCCTGCCTTTAGAAGGTAAGGTTTTCCCCAACTCTGGCTCACTTACCATCTGGAGCAGAACCAACGCACCCATCCTGCAGGCAGCAGATAAGAAAACAAAAAACCTCCCAAAGAATGAAAACTTGCACCTGTAATTGTTTCTTCCATTCTTAACCAACTATGTGAGTTAAACACCGGAGAGATGAGTGTAACACACTCCTAAACATTAAAGAGCAAATGGGTTTCTCTACCTGAGAAAAGCCTGAGACAATAGGAAAGAAATTAGACCTCAGAGAGGTGCAGCTGAAGAGAAGAACTTGAGGGTTTAATCTTGGAGGATTTTCTAAGTAATGGGACTTAGTAAAAAAACCATGAAAAGTGGTTAAGAGAGAAGAGATGCTATTTTCCCTTGAGTTTGGAGGTAAGATCAGCACAGAGATATAAGTGCTGAGAGGAAGTCCTGTTAGCTGCTTTATGTGATGTTCACAGATTTCTCTCCAGCAAAGGAGAAGCCATCACCTGCTGTGTTGAGAGGGAAGGCTTGGCAGGGCAGGCAAAGAGAGATTTCAGAGAAAATACCTACTTATGAAACACTGTAAACACGAATGCAATTCCATTAATTTCCACATTAAATAAAAATAACAGCGAGATATTTTCATAAAACATATGCATCATGAGACACAATAAAAATAACATCCATATTTAACATTTCCTCTGAGAATAATCTTTTCTCTTTGCACACCTTCTGTGTCTAATACTCCCACACAAACCAAGCAAGAACACTCTTCTTACAGAAAGATCAGTCTTCAAAATATTGGATTGGCCAGAATGTTTGTCTGGGGCTGAAACATCTTACAGAAAAACCTGAAAGAACATTTTGGCCAACCCAATACTAGCATGTTTAGGAAGAGCACAGTTCCTGAAATTTGCCACATGATCCTTTCCCAGGGGGCTCAGCATAAGTTGGTTTTTCCAGCAGTCATGTACAGATGTGAGTTGGACCATAAAGAAGGCTGAGCCCCGAAGAATTGATGTTTTCAAATTGTGGTGCTAAAGAAAACTCTTGAGTCCTTTGAACAACAAGGAGATAAAACCAGTCAATCCTAAAGGAAATCAACCCTGAATATTCAACAGATGCTGAAGCTCCAATAATTTGGCCACCCGATGTGAAGAGCCAACTCATTGGAAAAGACCCGAATGCTGGAAAAGATTGAAGGCAGGAGGAGACAGGGACAACAGAGAATGAGATGGTTGGATGGCATTGACTCAATAGACATCAGTTTGAGCAAACTCCAGGAGATGGTGAAGCACAGGGAAACCTGGAGTGCTGCAGTCCATGGGGTCGCAAAGAGTCGGACACAACTTGGGGCCTGAAAAACATGAGTTAAGTCACACTGCATCCCCCTCCAACTCTGTTGTTTAGCAAACACCATGGCTTCAAGAAACTGAAGGAGTCTTGCTTTGCTCAGCACTTGGCTTCATCCACTCTCCAGAACTGACTGCCCTCATTATCCTACAAGCTGTGTCATATAAATGTCATTTTCAATAAAAGGATACTCTCTTCATTTAGCTAACAGTGTGTCATTCCAAGTGCTCATTAGAACTTGCTTAGCCAAACACTTCCAGCTGCACTTTGACCTCCAAGAGGAGCTCTGAAATGTGTTGAGTCCAAGATTTGTGTCATTTCTTTGATCCTGGGCTTTGGTTTATTATGTGATGAGTTAATGTATATAATTCTGGCTGTCAGCTAACTGATGGCCTTAGTTGATTGAACATGTAAATATGTTTACTAATCTGCACCAAAAATCTGATGTAAGCAGTGGAGATAAAGCAACAAGTAATAGAGTAGAAGTGGTGGAATTTGGGTCTGGAAGGGGGATGCAAGGATTGAAAGAGGGCAGAACTGCATCATCCGTGAGAAAGGATGGAAAGTCAGGCAGGAAACTGTAAAGTGTTATCAATACAACAAATGAAATGTGGATGCCTCTAGAGTCTTATACAAGAACCAAGGTCCCTCTCGGAATAATACATATATCCATCGATACATACAATTTCACATATAAGCTCGTAACTTGAAGTTGAGATGTCTCAGGAAACTGTCACAAATTATGTATTTTAAAGACAAGGCATGGCCCAAAGTGAGGGTTGTCTGGTGGCTCAGTGGTAAGACTCCACCTGCCAATGCAGGAGATGCAAATCTGATCACTGGATCCAGAAGAAAATGACAACCCGTGGGTAAGGAAGATCCCCTGGAGTGACAACCACTCCAGTATCCTTGCCTGGGAAATCCCATGGGCAGAGGAGCCTGGTGTGCTGCAGTCCATGGGGTCACAAAGACTCAGACATGTCTTAGCGACTAAACAACAACAAAAAATGGACCAAAGTATGTGGAGGACACTGTCGTGTTTAAAGGGCACATTCACGGTTGCAGATTAAGCTGTGATTTTTTACTTCTAATCCAAGGGTAAGAGGTGGTGAAAAATACATCGTCATCTTCCCCTAAAGAAAAATGAACTTGAGTATGATGCTTCTGGACTGGTGCCTATAGGCTATTAGGTTTCCCATTTCTAGAAATGAAGCAAGTTATTTGAAAAACTCTGCCAAACCCAATCCCATTTGCTTCACTTTTTCTCGGGCTGCACAGAAATTCCTGGGGGCGGTGAGAGTTCCCTGGAAAAGGAAACTTCTTGGGAAGACTTTGTGCGGATGCTCACGGTCAACTGGAGCAATTTGGCATCGCTCCTGGCGATGAGGACTGACAGCATCTCACCAGTTGTTACTTTCCTAATGTTTCTATCTTTAGATAAATGTTCATGTAAACCCAGAGTGAGCCATTTCTGGGCTAATGCACAAGCAGGCATGAATAGATAATCACAAAGAAATGGCAGTTTTTATTTAAGGAATAAGTGTAAATGTAAGAACTTTCACAGGCCTGAAGGCTAAGGCTTTAGGACCTCCTTCTTCTTAGTAAGCTAACATCTTCTCTGCCGTGTCTAGTAGAAATCATCTGAAAATCGTAAAGTCACTCCCTAGTAAATTTATGTGCATCTTGTAAGAATATCGCACTTCGACTTTTACAGCGAACTGTAGAACGCTGAGGTATAGGCAGTCTGTTCGGAAAGCTGGTTGTCAAGGAAACCGCACCTTCATCCAATGAAAAGCCAAAGCGACCTTCCAACAACATATTGGGGAGGAAATGTTTAGGCTTTCATGGCCCTCATGCACGTTTTGCTTTGATCCATAAGTGGTGATACGTGTGTTTTTATTAATGTTACTTCATAAATCAGTAAAAAGATACTTTCCTCCATTTAATTATAAGTAGGAGCAAAAACTGCTGTGGCCAAAGGTATTAATACTCGTGTTACATTTCATGGCTTTTCTCAGAGCATTTTTAGCATATGTGAGAAAAAGAATTAAAAAGGAAAAAGGATCCAAATCTCTTGTCTTATATGGTGAGCAATATGACTATTTAATTTTCTAACTATCAAAATACAAAACTCGAGCACACTCTTCCCCCACTGTCTCTTCTTCCTGGCTAGCCCTATAGTTCTGACATGTACAAAGGTCAGATCATGAAGGCAACACAGAGTGAACAACTCCAGAGATGTCTTCAAATCAAGTCCCCGGGACAACGCTTATTACATATCCCTTCATGGGTTTGTCTCCCTTTTTCATCTGAACAAAAAAAAAAAAAGAAAAAAACCAAGATTTCATTAGGTAATTGAGGGAATCACACAAGACAGTGTGATGGAACAGTAATTCATAAAGGACAGGAGACCAAAGGCGTTAGGATGGGAAGCACATGAAAGGCAGTGTGGTCTCAAGGTTACGAAGATGTATAGCTGAGTTAGACAGACTGCGTTATAACCCTGACTATGTAGCCAAGACAAATTTTTCTCTGTGTATCAATGATCCTGCCTGCAAAATGGCATAATAATATGTGTGATTACTTCATGGAAGCATAGTGAGTCTTTCATGAAATTAGGTACATAAAGCCATTCTCAATGCCTGGAGGATTGATTGCTATCAGAAGCAAAGGACTAGATTAAGAGGAGACTCTCTTGAGAGTCTCCTTGGATCAAGGAAATGAAGCCAGTCAATCTTAAGGGAAATCAACTCTGAATATTCATTGGGAGGACTGATGCTGAAGCTGAAGCACCAATACTTTGGTCACCTGATGGGAAGAGCCAACTCACTGGGAAAAATTGATGCTGGAAAAGATTGAAGGCCAAAAAAGAAGAGGGTGGCAGAGGATGAGATGCTTAGATAGCATCACCAACTCAATGGATATGAATTTGAGTTGGTATCTCCCTGTCCAGGAGAGAGTGAAGGACAGGGAGGCCTGGTGTGCTGCAGTCCATGGGGTTGCAAAGAGTCAGATATGACTTAATGACCGACCAACAGGAGACCTCATTTCCCAGAGGAGCCAACCCAATTAATACCACTTGGTCTTACTGCTTAAACACCTGAGAACACTCAGGAAATAGTACAATAAACAGGATCAAATGGAGAACTGAGAACACCCTCTTACCTCCATCAGATTGTTACCTGACCAAATGTAGGTCCCCTCACCCAACTCACAGCAAAGCCAGTCCACTGGGCGCTGGATGTGATGAAGGAAAGCATAGCATTTATTGCAGGGTGCCCATTAAGGAGAGCAGGTGGCTCTTGCTTCCCTGAACTTCACGGTGGCTTCTTCCAGGGAAAGGTTTCTGTTTTATTGGAGTACAGTTGCTTTACAATGTTGGGTTAGTTTCCGCTGTTCAGCCAAGTGAATCAGTCATATGTAAACATATATCCCCTCCCTTTTGGATTTCCTTCTCATTTAGGTCACCACAGAGCATTGAGTAGATAGAATTCCTTGAGCTAAACAGTAGGTTCTCATTAGTTATCTATTTTATGCATAGTATCAATAGTGAATATATATCAATCCCAGTGTCCCAGTTCATCCCACCCTTTTCCCCTTTGGTGTCCATATATTTGTTCTCTACATCTGTGTCTCTATTTCTGTTTTGCAGATAGGTTCATCTGTACCAATTTTATAGATGGCATGTAAGTGTATTACGATATTCGTTTTTCTCTTTCTGACTTACTTCGCTCTGTGTGGCAGTCTCTAGGTCCCTCCATGTCTCTGCAAATGGCACAATTTTGTTTCTTTATGTGATCTGGCAATCCCACTCCTGGGCATATACGCAGAGGAAACCATAATTCCAAAAGATGCATGCACCCCGACATTCACGCAGCACTATTTACACCAGCCAGGACATGGCAGCAGCCTAAATGTCCATCAACAATGAAATGGATAAGGAAGATGTGGCCCATGCATATGGTGGGGCGTTACTTAGCACAGAGTTTTAAAGGCAAGATGAGGGAGAGGGTTCACAGGGGGCCTGGTCAGCTCGTGGACATTTTTCTGATTGATTTCTGATTGGTGGTGAGGTAATACTCAGTGGTATTTTGGGAGTCAACATTATTGGCCTTATCATGGTTCCAAATGGTCTGGGGTCTATATGCTTTTGTCAGCATGCAGTCAACTTCTTCCATTTGGCAGGGAGGCTTAGTACTTGTAAAAGAACTCAAAGATATGGCTCAGAATATTATTTATAGCCCTTGAGCAGGAACTAAAGGGTCCTTGACTTTTGTTTTAAGGTTGATTTATTTTATCTTATTTGACAGTTTTCCTTTGTTTCTGCATTTTCTCACTTCTCTGACTGAATCTGCTATTTGGAACTTGGGGAAGGCCCAGAGGCTAAAATTTTTTTACAAAAAAGAGGTGGGGAGCATGCAAGGTGAGGGGTCAGTCCTGTGGAAGGCCTCACAGAGTCCAGCTTTAGGATCATTTTGTTTTACGAAGGAAACTTAATGCCAAGTAATGCTGGTGGAATTCCAGCATCTGATGCCTCTAGTTTAAAAAGTAAATTTCAGGAGGGAAGGGAAAAAAAAAAAAAAGCAGAAATATGCTTTCAGTTTTACACCCAGATGTGGGTGAGGAGCTCTGTGCTTCTGAGAGAATGAGGCTTCTTATGAGGGACAATGAGAAAGAGAGTTGCTTCATTTTGAGAAAAAAAAAATAAAAAAACTTCGGTGTACCTAGAAGTCATAAAGGATGTTAAGCTCTTCAAGCGGCTAATGCCTTGAAGGAAGGGGTGGTTTTTCTATATGATTTGGTCATTTGGAAAAGGCAATTGGCTTGCCCCCCCATAGCAACAGCTGAATCACGGCGGCACAGCTGAAAGTTACGCATGAATTTGAAAAGGTGTGTCATATATCAGTTCAGTTCAGTTCAGTTGCTTAGTCATGTCCGACTCTTTGCAACCCCTGCAGCATGCTAGGTTTCCCTGTCCATCACCAACACCTGGAGCTTACTCAAACTCATGTCCATCCAGTTGGTGATGCCATCCAATCATCTCATCCTTTGTCTTCCCCTTCTCCTCCTGCCTTCAGTCTTTCCCAGCATCAGGGTCTTTTCCAATGAATAAGTTCTTCTCATCAGGTGGCCAAAGTTTTGGAGCTCAGTATCAGTCCTTCCAATGAGTATTCAGGAATGATTTCCTGTAGGATTGATTGGTTGAATCTCCTTGCAGACTAGGGACTCTCAATAGTCTTCTCCAACACCACAGTTCAAAAGCATCAGCTTTCTGTATGGTCCACCTCTCACATCCATAGATGACTACTGGAAAAACCATAACTTTGACTAGACAGGCTTTTGTCAGCCAAGTAATGTCTTTGCTTTTTAATATGCTGTCTAGGATGGTCATAGCTCTTCTTCCAAGGATCAAGCGTCAATTTAATTTCATGGCTGCAGTCACCATCTGCAGTGATTTTGGAGCCCAAGAAAATAAAATATGTCATTGTTTCCATTGTGTCCCCATCTATTTATTATGAAGTGATGGGACCAGATGCTGTGATCTTAGGTTTTTGAATGTTGAGTTTTAAGCCAGCTTTTTCACTCTCCTCTTTCACTTTCATCAAGAAACTCTTTAGTTTCTCCTCACTTTCACACTTAGCATTTTTCTCTGCCACCAACTCCAAATCTAGGTTTATTGCTTGACCTTTCTTATTGTTCATATTGCTCTCATTGATCTTGAAAATGGTTATCATATTAATATTGCCAAAATAACATTTCTTATCATAGGATTCCCTGGAAAAAGACTTGCCATGGATCCCATTGGGTATCATTGACTCAATGCATATGAGTTTGAATAAAATGCCTGAGATACTGAAGAGCAGGGGAGCCCGACATGCTGTAGTTCAGGGGTCGCAAGAGTCAGATATGACTTAGTGACTATACAAAAACAGCAACAGTGGATCCCATTATGATCAAAACCCACTACAATCCCACCTGGCCTGCCTTTGTAACCCTGTCCCCTGCCTCTACCTGACAGGAGCCCCCACTTTATCCAGGTAACCCCACCCTGCCCCAGCATCCTTGGCAGGCTTACCCACTTTCCTCGTGTATTCAAGTACTGCTCATTCTATTAAAGCTCTGCTCAAATTCTGCCTTCTTGTTAAACGCTTTCCCCAGCCTTCCGTCCTCCATGGTCTCACACCCTCTGACTTCTGACAGTAGTGTCTCCCTTCACCTGGCACTTGGTCAGATATTTTCTTTCTTGTTTTTGAAATAGTTTTGCCGAATATCTTCTACCAGGAACAGTCACCATTAATTTTTTTAAAATCTTCACTGCTAGCACAATGCCTTGTACATAACAAGTATTCAAAATATATTCATGGATAGATATAAAATCCTAAAGGAAATCAGTCCTGAATATTCATTGGAAAGACTGAAGCTGAAACTCCAATCCTTTGACCACCTGATGTGAAGAACTGACTCATTGGAAAAGACCCTGATGCTGGGAAAGTTTGAAGGCAGGAGGAGAAGGGGACGACAGAGGATGAGATGGTTGGATGGCATCACTGATGCAATGAACATGAGTTTGAGCAAGCTCTGGAGTTGCTGATGGACAGGGAAGCCTGGTGTGCTGCAGTCCATGGGGTTGCAAAGAGTTGGACACGACTGAGTGACTGAACTAAACAGCATTAGAAAGTCTAGCCTCACATTGTTTACATACCATCTATGTTACATTTTCAAATAAATAGAATTCTCTCTACCCACACTAAAATTAACTGAAGTCTTCTAAATGAGTGTCTGAACAACAGATACTGTGCTTGCAGACTCAGCTGTCAACTCTTATTTCTGAATAGCTAAATAAGCGGATGATCTGACATTTCTAACATTTCAGTACATATCCTACTTTCTTGAGTACAAGGAAAGGTCTGTGAACCTAAAATTCCTAGCTGTGAAATACCCGACTTTGCCTTTCACTCGTTTTCCTTGAATGAAATGTTATCTCCCACACATTTACCCTAAGAATAGAATAGCAACACATTAGAAGCCAGGCAAAGAGGCAGTCTTTTTATTCATGAAAGCAAAAGGCAAATTTTAAAAGATTTTTTGTAGAAAGCAGTGTTTATAGTAAAATTGTAGAATTAGAAAGTCTTAGTTCTAAGATAGGTCTTGTCTGACCAGTGCCTTCTCTGTTTCTTCACATATTAAGTGGTGGCAGTCATAGTCTTCATTAATGTTTCACCTGTTTCTATTTAGGTGAATTGTAAAGAGAATCATTATAGGTTTTTTTTTTTTGCATCTTCTAGAAAATTAGATTTGAATGAATGTTTATTCAGTTTCCATACTATTCTCTCAGGTTTTTGACACAATATAAAAGGTAGGCATTCAAAAGGCTGTAAGTCTAGAATGGGCACAGGTTAATGAGAGTATAGAATATGGTGGGTAGAGGGGTGGGGTGGGAGCTGGGCCTTAGCAGATGCAAACTATTACATGCAGAATGGATAGACAGCAGAGTCCTCCTGTACAACACAGGAAGTATCTCAATCTCCCGGGATAAACCATAGTGGAAAAGGATATTTAAAAAGCATGTATACACATGTAAAGCTGAGTCATTTTGCAGTACAGCAGTAATCAACACAGCATTGTAATTCAACTGCTCTTCAGTTAAACAGTTTAAAATATATATTAATGGATATGGCAATAAGACAAGTAAAAGAAAAAAATGTTAATGTGGACCACAAGTCTCCTACTGTTAATCCCACAAAACATTTGCCTAAAACGTGTGCGTTACAGAGCTCTTTATATTTCCCATTTCTGACCCTCCTGACCTTGTGAGGTGAGCCTCGGCTGTATCCATCTTCTTCCCACCCACCCCCAACTCGCAGTTTTTTAAGCATCTGAAGAAAATTGTATGGAGAGGTTAAATGGTTTTTCCAAGATTTTCCAGTTATGAGAAGCTGCGGCAGGATGCCAGCTCATAAATGGCAACCCACACTCTTTTTGTGACTCAGGCGCCTCTGGGTGCAGTGCTCTCGAATCAGATGGACTGAAGGTGTAGCTACTGCGTCCTCTAAAGACCCAGATGGAGCAGTCTTCTCAGCTCCTCCCCTACCCTCCTTTCCAATGCTGGTTCCGTGCAGCAGCACACCGAGGCTGGGAGCCAACAGGGCCCAAATAAAGACACTTCTCATTCGTAAGAGGGGAAGGAAAGACATCTGAAGGGCGGTTAGCCTTCAGGGGCTTTATAAACTCAAGTCACCTGAAAGGTTTATGTGATGCTTTCTAATCACACCCAAGAAGGAGGCTCCTGGCTCTTGTTTCTGGTTGGAAGTGATTATCACTGAAATTTAGAAGCTCATAATTTAAACAAAAAAATTGACACTCCTAAGAAATTCCTCTGTAGGAGAAAATGAGACTTGCAAAACCAGCATAACGATGGGAAGGTCATATTTTAAAGAGAGACTCAGGCTGTTCTTCCTTCAGCCTGCTGAACCCTGACCCGCTGTGTTGGCCACAGTGGGGATTCAGTCCTGCCAAGGGCAGCGAAAGGCCAGAGGCCGATGTCCTGTCCTGAGCAGGTCTGTGGACCAGACCCAGCTCAATGGCAAGTCCGTCTCACGTGCCGGCCCGTCCATCCATCTGGCCACAGAACCAGAAGTACTAACTGGCAGAGTCAGAACTCCAGGTGGTTCTTCTCCAGAGACCCTGCTCCCTGACGCTGCTCACCACTTCTGTCATCAGCAAGACTTTTGTGAGATCCCCTTCTGGATGAAAGCTCTGTTGGTATTTTAGGAGGCTGAGGGAGATGAGGAAAACGTGCAAGACCTAGGGATAACCCCCTGCTGTAGATGATGTCAGTCTATTTCTGCTACACTCATGGGCCTCCCTGGTGGCTCAGATCATAAAGAATCTGCCCGCAATGCAGAAGACAAAGATTTGACCCCTGGGTCAGGAAGATTGGAAAAGGTCAGTTTTCATCCCAATCCCAAAGAAAGGCAGTGCCACAGAATGCTCAAACTACTGCACAATTGCACTCATCTCACACGCTAGTAAAGTAATGCTCAAAATTCTCCAAGCCAGGCTTCACCAATATGTGAACCGTGAACTTCCTGATGTTCAAGCTGGTTTTAGAAAAGGCAGAGGAACCAGAGATCAAATTGCCAACATCCACTGGATCGTGGAAAAAGCAAGAGAGTTCCAGAAAAATATCTATTTCTGCTTTATTGACTATGCCAAAGCCTTTGTCTGTGTAGATCACAATAAACTGTGGAAAATTATGAAAGAGATGGGAATACCAGACCACCTGATCTGCCTCTTGAGAAACTTGCATGCAGGTCAGGAAGCAACAGTTAGAACTGGACATAGAACAACAGACTGGTTCCAAATAGTAAAAGGAGTATGTCGAGGCTGTATACTGTCACCATGTTTATTTAACTTATATGTATATTTAACTTATAACTTTTATTTAACTTATATGTTATATTATTTAACATCATGAGAAATGCTGGACTGGAAGAAACACAAGTTGGAATCAAGACTGCTGGGAGAAATATCAATAACCTCAGATATGCAGATGACACCACCCCTATGGCCAGAAAGTGAAGAGGAACCAAAGAGCCTCTTGATGAAAGTGAAAGTGGAGAGTGAAAAGGTTGGCTTAAAGCTCAACATTCAGAAAACGAAGATCATGGCATCTGGTCCCATCACTACATGGGAAATAGATGGGGAAACAGTGGAAACAGTGTCAGACTTTATTTTTCTGGGCTCCAAAATCACTGCAGATGGTGACTGCAGCCACGAAATCAAAAGACACTTATTCCTTGGAAGGAAAGTGATGACCAACCTAGATCCCATATTGAAAAGCAGAGACATTACTTTGCCAACAAAGGTTCGCCTAGTCAAGGCTATGGTCTTTCCTGTGGTCATGTATGGATGTGAGAGCTGGACTGTGAAGAAGGCTAAGCATCCAAGAATTGATGCTTTTGAACTATGGTGTTGGAGAAGACTCTTGAGAGTCCCTTGGACTGCAAGGAGATCCAACTAGTCCATTCTGAAGGAGATCAGCCCTGGGATTTCTTTGGAAGGAATGTTGCTAAAGCTGAAACTCCAGTATTTTGGCCACCTCATGCGAAGAGTTGACTCATTGGAGAAGACTCTGATGCTGGGAGGGATTGGGGGCAGGAGGAGAAGGGGACGACAGAGGATGAGATGGCTGGATGGCATCAGTGACTCGATGGATGTGAGTCTGAGTGACCTCCGGAAGTTGGTGATGGACAGGGAGGCCTGGCGTGCTACGGTTCATGGGGTCGCATAGAGTCGGACACAACTGAGTGACTGATCTCATCTGATCTCAGGAAGACCCTCTGGAAGAGGGCATGGTAACCCACTGCAGTATTCGTGCCTGGAAAATCCCATGAACAGAGGAGCCTGGAGGACTACTATCCATAGAGTCACAAAAAGTCGGACACAACTGAGGCGATTTAGCATGCTGGTGTGGAAAACTAGGGAAGCAGTGAGAACTAGGACTGATGACCTGGAAAATCAGCTCAGATTAGGGAATGGCAAGTCAGTGGGACTTGAGATGAAAGCAAATGGAATTCTCCACCACCCCTTTCATTTTCTATTTTTATTTTATAAAATGAAAAGGGATGGTTTACAATTTTCTGTAACAAACCATGCTTTAACAAACCCAATTTACTGGTACCATCTGCATTGTATATGCAAAAGCTGCAGATCTTATAGAAAAGAAATAAATAGCAAAAAACTCCCAAGACTACAGCTAGTATTTTGCAAAGATATGTGTAACACAAGTACATCAGAGCCACTAATCCATATTTCACTACACTAGGAACCTGAAATTTCTCATTAAAAATAGCATTTGCTGAAGTGCCACCAGGATATATTGAGTGTCAAAGTGGTGCTTTGTTGATTATCTACTGAAGCCCAGGAGAAGTATTATTATACTTTACATCCAGGTCTTTTTTTTCCCCAGAGAATAATGAAAATGCATTAGTCTGCAGCAGCAGCCTTGATTTCTTCCTATTATATTTGTTCATCTAATCACTTATCTGCCAAATTTAATAGTTTTCTCGTCACTACAAAAATGTCTTCTGAATTTAAGTTGGAATAGAAAGCAGTTGACTCTTTGTGCTTCAGGAAAATGAAGAGACACATGTTCATTCCAAGGCAGACTTTGTGATGTTTATACATTCCTATAATTTGATGTGAGACCTTGTTTCTTCAGACTAATGTGATGTAAAATAATAATCATAGCTAACTTTTATTGACTGTGCTCCGTTTGCCAGGCCCTACGTGTTCCATGTGTACTAACTCATTTGATCCTCTCATTAGCCCTATATGGTCAGTGCTATCACCCCAATTTTGCAGACACAAGCTGTAGATATGCTGTCGGCAGCCTTTTTGGCACCAGAGACCACTTTCATGAAAGACAATTTTTCCTCTGAAGGTGGGGTGCAGAGGTGGTTTCGGGATGATTCTCATAAGGAACGTGCAGCCTAGATCCCTCACACACACACAGTCCACAGCAGGGTTCGAGATCCTGGGAGAATCTAAGGCTGCCACTGCTCTGACAAGAGGCGGAGCGCAGGCTGTGGTGTTAGTGATGGGGAGCGGCTGGAAATACAGATGAAGCTCCACTCCGCCTCCTGCTGCTCACCTCCTGCTGTGCAGCCTGGCCCCTAACAGGCCACAAAATCAGGACAGTGGGGAGCCCTTGCTGTAGGTGACCCAGTGAGTAAGGAGCATGCCTAAGACCCAAAGTCAAGCTGTCTCTCAAGTCGGTTTTTCAACCTCAGTGTGATTGACACTTGAGCCCAGGTGTTCTTCACAGCGAGTGTCTGTCCTGCGTGGACATGCAGCAGGACATGCAGCGGCATCTCTGGCTTCATCCCACAGCCACCTGGAGCATCCCTCTTCACACCCCAGCCTGCGGTCGTGACAGTCAGACATGTCTTCAGATGCTGCGGACTTTCCCCGGGGATAAAAATGCTCCTGGTAGCAAACTGTTGCTCTAGACTAAGCATTCTCAAAAGAGGGCAATAGCACCTTCAAGAGGGAAAAATTTGGTTCTAGAGCATCCAATACTTTGGCCACCTGATGCAAAGAGTTGACTCATTGGAAAAAATCCTGATGCTGGGGAAGACAGAGGGCAGGAAGAGAAGGGGATGACAGAGGATGAGATGGTTGGATGGCATCACTGACTTAATGGACATGAGTTGGAGCAAACTCCAGGAGATGGTGAAGGACAGGGAAGCCTGGTGTACTGCAGTCCATGGGGGTCACAAAGATTCAGACACAACAGTGACTAAACAACCGCAATAACAAGGGGATGCAAAACTCCTAACTGTGAAGCAAATATATATGTGCAGGACACAAACAGATGACTGCAAGGAGATCCAACCAGTCCATCCAAAAGGAGATCAGTCCTGAGGTTCATTGGAAGGACTGATGCTGAAGCTGAAACTCCAATACTTTGGCCACCTGATTCAAAGAACTGACTCATTATAAAAGACCCTGATGCTGGGAAAGATTGAAGGCAGGAGGAGAAGGGGATGACAGAGGATGAGATGGCCAGATGGGGTCACCGATGCAATGGACGTGAGTTTGAGTGAACTCCGGGAGTTGGTGATGGACAGGAAGGCCTGGTGTGCTGCAGTCCATGGGGTCGCAAAGAGTCGGACATGACTGAGCAACTGAACTGATTGAATGAACTGACTGACAATACATTTTAGTAATAGAATTTTACAAGAGGGATCAGGGGAAAAAAAGAAAAAAGTCTAAAAAGATTCCTTAGGAAAGAAATCAGGAAAATGGATTGAGAAACAACGGGCTTGAGCTGGTGCTCTTCATCTCCTTGCTGCTCACTCTGAGATGCTTCTCTACTTGAATGACTCCCCCAACAAGATCAGGGCAATACGTTCTCTCATCTCCTCCTAGAATGAGGCCATTACCCTCACCTTATTGAGGGCTAAACATCATCCCCTTTTCCCCATGGATTGGAAAATCTGGGGCTTAGAAATTTGGGTTCAATAAAAACTTCAGACTATTTTTCAAACATTTTCATTCCAGCAAGAGCTACAAAACTGTATCTGCCAAGAGCTATTTTTCTTAAACTTTTTAATCCTGGGTGTATTTCAAAGGAGATTTATCCATATGGTTCTCATTCATTTACTCTTAATTCATCAAGATGGTGTTTTGTAAAAGCCAGTTGACAACCAAGGAGCCGCATGCATGTTTTTTTAACTTGAACCAGGAAGTTGGGTTTTGCTTGTGCTAAATAGAATTTAAAACCTTTCGAGTTTTTCCATATTTGGCTAAATGTAATTTTCCTTCTTTACTAATCATTAATTTGGGGTCTACCTTTATGATGCAAAATTTTTATGGTAGAAGAAGCAAGAGAGGAAAGGAAAAACAAACAAACAAACAAACACTTCACTGAGACAGAAAAACTTTAAAAACTGGAACCTAAGACCAAGGATGTGGCCAGAAAATTGTATGTTTGCAGAATATATTGCTTCTGTAATCTGACTGGCACTGGGTTATACTTAGTAATAGAAGAATTGCATCCCTCTTTTAGAAGGTGGGACTGTAATTGCCAAGTATTTCTCTGTTTGGGATAATACTGTATATTTAGGAGACTTGCTGGAAGACTCTTTCCTTCTCCCCCAAATCATGCACCCCACAACCTTCTAGTTTTTCTTTACTTTGAACATAACCACGGAAAGTAAATAGTGGGTTTAATTAAGATGTGCTAAATATAGTTGTGAAACAAAATGAAAGAAACAGGATAAAAACCAAGCATTCATCTTTAAAAGGTGTCTTATATATTGCATGGAATAAATTGTTCAACATTGACTCTACATGTAAATTTTGAAAAGTTTAGATAGACATTCTATTAAAACAAAACAAAACAAAAGACCAGTCAAATGCTTTGGAAAAATTATTTCAAAATCCTTAATAACTTAACTCTTAGTAACCCTATAATGAAGAAATGCACTATTTTATGTGGCAAGAGCCTGGGATCGTTTCCCTTTTCTATTTTTATCACTATTTCGGCTCCTCGGTGTTAGATGAATGCATTAAAAAAAAAAAAAAGCAAATTCAAGGAACAAATCATAAAACACTGAAGATTTTTAATAAAAAAGCACGTATTTTTCTTGTTTACTAATTAATTCTTATTGGAGTATAGCTGCTTTACAATGTTGGGTCAGTTTCTGCACGTGTGCGTGTGTGCTAAGCTGCCTCAGTCGCGTCCGACTCTGTGCGACCCTGTGGTCGGCAGCCCCCCAGGCTCCTCTGTCCACGGGATTCTCCAGGCAAGAATCCTGGAGTGGGTGTCGTGCCCTCCTCCAGTGTTCGTTTCCGCTGTAGAGCAGAGTGCATCAGCCACAAGTGAACGTCGGGCCCCGCCCTCCGGGACTTCCTTCCGGTTCAGGTCACCGCGGTGTGTAGAGCTCCCTGCGCCCCGCTGCGTGTCCCCGTCAGCCGTCTATTCATACATAGCACCCGTGGTGCGTGTATATCAGCCCCAACCTCCCAGTTCCTCCCAACCACCCCCTTCCCCCCTTAGTACCCACACATTTGTTTTCTACATCTGAAAACACTGAAGGTATCTTTAATGCAGTGGAAACTTACAGAACTGTGCCAACATAATACTGATTTAGAAATATTTACAAGTCATTCTGTCACACACACGTTTCTAAGTTAGGAAATGGGTACTGGTCTTCTCTCCAAATCCACTCAGTCAGCATCTCTAGAAGAAGAGTCCAGGAATCGGCACTTTACAAGCTCCCCAACTGATGTTTATGCCTAGACATGTTTGAGAAACACTGATTTAGTAATGGTGGTAACTGGCTAAAAGGACTGATTATCACATCAGATTTTGATGATGCAGAGTTCTTAACCGGGATCAGCTTCACTTAATTATTGCAAGGAACAGACCTTCAGAAACTTCAGGTGGACCAAAGAGTGTCCTGGGACGTGTGGGATGGGCCCCTCTGGCCCCAAACAGATGGTCTTTCAGTGAGGTCCAGGGGGTCGTTCACACAGTGGGAACATCTCAGCCACAAAGCATCTCCTCCACTCTGCCTCCAGGGGCCTGTGTAGACTATGTGGCTCTCTGGGAGCTGTAATCAGAGCCAAGGCATCTTCCTCCTAATAAAGTTTATTAATCTCTTCACCCAGAGTCCAGTTGAAAAGAAGAAACGGCTCTTTTGTTTCCCCGGGAGGTATTCTGGTAAAAGGAGCAAGTGGATCACAGGCCAACTGCTTTAGCTCCCACTTCCCAAATATAAAGGTAGAGCATTCCTCTGCACTGGGTCATGGGGCTGGAGTAACACGGAGACCATACCACAGGGTGGGTGGTGTCTCAGGCTCCAAAGACTGACCTTCTGCACCCTAGATTCCATCCCCAGCACTCATCCAGAGTTTCTTGGAATGAAAACTTTTGATGTAACTGAGCTCCTTCTCTGATAATATTTCTAATATTTAGTTATGGTTAGTTTTTCTCAACTAAAGGCTAATTTTTTTGATCAATAACTGCTTCCATTTATTGATATAACACCCAAGTTGATAGAAATAGAAATACATAAGAGTTAAATTAATCATCATTTTATGATTTTGGTGATAAAAGGCAAATAGTGTTGCTCTTTCCAGGGTTTACATTAATTCTAGACATAATAGAGGTTCTCTGTACATTTGTTAGATAATTAAATGCAAATATAATTTTTAAATACATTTGAATACTTTCCTCTTGGAAAAAAAAAACACCTTTTCCTTTTACTGAATAGATAATATTAGATTAATATGGTGTAATTCTAATTTGTTTATTATAAAAAGTTTTCAGCTTCAAGTTTGGAAAACTTAGGTTTCAAACTCACTGCATTTTAAACATTCAAAATGGCAAAACTCATTTGCTTTAAATCTGATAGAGCATGTATGTCTCTGTGAGGCCACATTACTGCAGGAAGTTGTTGGAAGCTATCTTGATTGTTCTGACCAGTTTTATAGGGGCAACCACTGTATGTGTGTGTGCTAATCGCTCAGGCATGTCCAGCTCTCTGTGACCCCGTGGAGTATAGCCCGCCAGGCTCCTCTGTCCATGGGATTCTTCAGGCAAGAATACTGGAGTGGTAGCCATCCCCTTTTCCAGGGGATCTTCCCCACCCAGGGATCAAACCCAGGCCTCCGCATTGTAGGTGGTTTTCTTACCATCTGAGCCATCAAGAAAGCCCTTTAGGTGGTGTGTTTTTTTTTTAACTTTTATTTTATATTGTAGTGTAGTTGGTTAGCAATATCCATTTCAGGCATACAGCAAAGTGATTCAGGTATACATCTACATGTATCTATTCTTTTTCCAATTCTTCTACCATTCAGGTTACTACAGAGTATTCAGCAGAGCTTCCTGCGCTATACAGTAGGTCCTTGTTGGTTACCTGTTTTATATATAGGAGTGTGTAGCTGTCCATCCCAAACTCCTTCACTCTCCGTCCCCTCCCACTTCTCCCCACTGGATACCATAAGCTCATTCTCTAAGTCTGTGAGTCTGTTTCTATTTTGTAAATAAGTTCCATTTGTATCATTTGAGATGATCATACTAAGTGAAGTTAAGTCAGACAGAGAAAGACAAATATCATATGATGTCACTTATATGCAGAATCTAAAGAAAAAAGCCTGTACTTAACTGTCTAGGAAAATATCCAGAGGCCCCTCTCTCTGTGCCAGCGGCAAGCTCAGCATCCACTAAGCAACCAGTGGCCACTCAGGGAAGCCCTAGGTTATGGACTGAAGCCCATCTGCCAACATTGGGTCTCTCTGAGCAGGTCCCACGAAGCCCTGGGATGGCTCAGTTAATGTCATCATATGGAAATCACACGATATACAGGATATCTTTTTTGGTTAGTCTAGCTAAAGGTTTGCCAATTATGTTCTACATGTTTAAACTCAGGACTACATGGTTTCACAATACTATCCTTATTAAGCAAAATACTAAGACTTATCAAAGCTTTTGCTTAAGAGTGAGTAAAAAACCTTTGGGAAGTAACCAGCATTCCATGACCATACTTCTGAATGACCTTTCCGACTACCAAAGGGAAGTTTGTATGATGGAAGAATACTTATCATTATACAGTAGATGGAACAATATTATATTAACTGCAAAATCTTAACATTTCTATTACTTTTCTTAGGCATCAAAATCATAAGCATAAAAGCTTAAGATTTGCAGTACTGTTCAAGAATAACACAAGAATGATTAAGCCTTGGTACTTTTTAAAACATACATACATCTGTTTTTTTCCAGTAAAATGTGTTAAATTAGTAGTCTTTCCTACTACCATTGTTGAGATATTGCTGTTTTCCAGGAAGTTTAACTTTTTACCGTATATATTTTAAGTTCTGACTATATGTCAGGCACTTGATTTAGCTTCATAACTCTGTAAGACTGCACAATGACTTTTTTCTGCATTATAAATGAGAAAGCTTTTACCAAAAGAGAAGGAGAGCATAAAGGAGGGAAAGAGACAGAGCAGAGAAATAGAGAGAGGGGGAAAAGAACAGATTAGAAGCTCATTCAGGTCCACATGGCTTGTGAGTGATAGAACCAGGATTTGAATCTAATCAATCTGACTTTTGGAGAAGGCAATGGCACCCCACTCCAGTACTCTTGCTTGGAAAATCCCATGGATGGAGGAGCCTAGAAGGCTGGAGTCCATGGGGTCGCTGAGGGTCGGACACGACTGAACGACTTTCTTTTCACTTTTCACTTTCATGCACTGGAGAAGGAAATGGCAACCCACTCCGGTGTTCTTGCCTGGAGAATCCCAGGGACAGGGGAGCCTGGTGGGCTGCCGTCTATGGGGTCGCACAGAGTCGGACACGACTGCAGTGACTTAGCAGTAGCAGCAATCTGACTTTTCTTAAAGCCTCAGTGATACATGATGTTAACAATGATGCAAATTAAGTACATATATTTTATAATTTTATCAAGATATCTGATATAATATTTTATAAATACTTTGTAAACTCTATGGAGTCAATAGCATAACTTTGTTGTTGTTTTTCAGTGGCTAAGTTGTGTTCAACTCTGTGACCCCGTGGACTGCAGCACACCAGGCTCCTCTCTGCTCCACTATCTTCCCGAGTTTGCTCAAATTCATGTCCATTGAGTCCGTGGTGCTATCCAACCACCTCATCTAGGTTGAGTTAAAATCTTGTAAGCTTTTGTAACCAGAGTTCTAACCCATCCAGTTAATACTGAGCATGTACTGTTGCCAAGAAACTGTATCGGGGGTGGGAATATAGCAGTAAAAGAGGAAAAATGACCCCTGTCTTTGTGGAGATGTTGAATGGAATAGAATAAGTAAACTAGAGTATGAGCCAGATAATGAATGCTATGGAAGAAGGTAGACCATTAAAGGGGGATAAGGAGTACCACTCCTATGGCAGAAAGTGAAGAACTAAAGAGCCTCTTGATGAAAGTGAAAGAGGAGAGTGAAAAAGTTGGCCTAAAACTCAACATTCAGAAAACTAAAACCAGTCAATTCTAAAGGAAATCAGTCCTGAATAGTGACTGGAAGGACTGATGCTGGAGCTGAAGCTCCAATACTTTGGCCACCTGATGCAAAGAACTGACTCATTAGAGAAGAACCTGATGCTGGAAAAGATTGAAGGCAGGAGGAGTAGGGGACGGCAGAGGATGAGGTGGTTGGATGGCATCACCGACTCCATGGACATGAGTTTGAGTAAGCTCCAGGAGTTGGTGATGGACAGGGAGGCCTGGCGTGCTGCAGTCCATAGGGTCACAAAGAGTCGAACACGACTGAGCGACTGAACTGAACTGAATGTCTGATTCTCAGTCCCACACTATGAAGTATGTCTTATTAATATCTCTCTTTTACAGATACGAAAACTGAGGAAGTTAAGGAACTTGCCCTAGATTAGACTTCTGGTATAGCACAGAATCTGGATTTCAATAGCCAAGTTCAAGATGAAAAAATAAGCATGGGGCTATGAGAGTGCTGAAAACTAGAACGTTAAATAAAAGGGAATGTTATTTAAAGAGAAATGTTGAAATCTTTATGATTTGTCAGGTAAACACCCTTATCATCTCTCCATGAAACCCATTGTAACCATCAATGTCACTTTTCAAGGGCTTAGTCTCAGATTTGTGGTTTTGGGATGAATGGGAATGTCCAGATTGGTCTTTAAATTCCATCAGGATGATTCCACAAGGCCTGTTACATGAGGTCACGCAGAGATTAATGAAAGTTGTCAAAGCATAACCACATATTAAAACCAAGATGTTTGCATACATCCTCTGCCTCACGCACTTTTTAAATTAATCTCTATTTTAGAATGAATAAAATTATGCAAGCAAACACAACATGTTCTGTGATTTCATCAATAATGTATAGGAAATCCTTCTGCTACACAGTAAGCTCCAAACAAAGAGAAAAAGAAGGTCAAGGAGAGGAGGAGTGGCAGTATTGATTTCATTCGTTTTTGAAATGAATCATGGGCAGAAGTTGCAGAGATGAGTGACAAAGAGTTTTGTCAAAGCATCTCTGTAGATATTCAGCCTTCTTGACACATTTTGTTTATCACTAAGGAACAAGGATAACAATGAAAACAGTCTCACATTTGGTAAGCTAATGTATAAAAACCCTACAAATTAAAATATAAGATGTTTCTTTCCAGGAGTCAGTTGTTCGCCCATTAAGTGAGCTCTGTATTATCATGGAATCAGACTGTTTTGCTAAATTACATCCTTAGACAAGAACATATTCTCTACTTTGTCAAGAGTTACATTTGGAAAGAAATTTGCTTTGTTTTGATCAGTATATATGGTCATATAATTAATAATATAATTTAGCAAAAAAAATAGTATTTCCTCTCCTTAAATTTTTCTTTATAATTACTTCTTATTTCTGCTTTTCCAACTCAGCATTTGAAACACAAAATGAAAAGAAAAATAACAAGATTATTTAGTTTTGGACCTGTCATATAAATGACTGTTTTCCAAGTTTGTAAAATAATGTCTATTATTGTAATTAGAGCTTAGAAAGCTAATTCAGAGAATAACATCAAACTGAGCCTTTTCCTGAACTGAACTGAACCTTTTAGGGTTCATAGGAATTCACCTCTTCCTAGAACCTTGAGAAATGTGCTGTTTTTAATTACAATGGCTATCAGAAGTAGCTCGCTGTCATCATTCTATATTAACCAGGCGGGCGTCGGACAGGCAGAGTTCGATGCAGTATTTCATGCTTCTTGCCTTTTGACCGCCGTCACGTTCCTCATGCTCAGCGTCTATAAGTGATTAATTGATAGGCCGGGAAGACTGATGAATGTAAATAACAGCACTAAGATATGAAAGGTTAAGAATGCGAAACATTTTTTATTTAGTAAAAAATGAGTTTACACAACCTCAAGGAGGCCAAGCATCCTGAAAAGCCTGGCTGTGCTTCCTGAGCCCCCGGGCTGGTTGGGTGGAAGACACACCGCTCACTCTGTGCCTGGTTACTTTTGACAGTGGGATTCCAGTGGCTTTTATTTCCAGTTCGAAGTTTAACTCCTCAGGCCACATGCTGAGTTGTTTTTTTGTTTTGGGTTTTTTTTTTTTTTTTAATTCAAAACAGTCCCACTTGTGAAATTCCCCTTTTTGTTTTCAACTCCTTCGTAGCCACATCTTCTACATTCTCTCTCGTAATAAAAATTGTTCTTTAATCCTTTCATTATCTCCAGTTGTTTGACCCATCTAGCTAGTTGATATCATGGCAATCATGATTTTTACTAAGAATTTTATATATAGTTTCTCATTTAATATTCAAAGGCATGTACTTTGATTTTCCCCATTTGACCGGTGCAGACATGTTGGTGCAGAGAGGGTAAATTGATCAGCAATGCTCTTTCGTTAGGTGTGCCCAACCACGAAGCTCATGTTCCGAACAACCACAAAATATGTCCTCTGTCTTTTTACATTCATCCCTATCCATCGTTGATGTCACGGTCAGCTCACCAACACTATGCATAATATCTTGAAGTATTTCTCTTTCATTTTTGAAGACCCAATTTTGCACTACCCTCAAATCCTAGGTAAACCCCTTTGTTTTCTCTGGTTTTGCTCTCAGCTCCTAAGAAATGTTAGAGAAAACTAAGTTCATGTGTTCAAAGGCTATATTCAGTTCCGTTCAGTCGCTTGTCGTGTCAGACTCTTTGTGACCCCATGAACTGCAGCACACCAGGCCTCCCTGTCCATCACCAACTCCCGGAGTTTACTCAAACTCATGTCCATTGAGTCGGTGATGCCATCCAGCCATCTCATCCTCTGTCGCCCCTTTCTCCTTCTGCCTTCAATCTTTCCCAACATCAGGGTTTTTTTCAAATGAGTCAGCTCTTCACATCAGGTGGCCAAAGTATGGGAGTTTCAGCTTTAACATCAGTCCTTCCAATGAACACCCAGGACTGATTTCCCTTAGGATGAACTGGTTGGATCTCCTTGCAGTCCAGGGGACTCTCAAGAGTTTTCTCTAAACTACTATTTCAAACTTCAGTTAGAGGCTTAAATACACACAGCAACATTTTCACTAATTTTAAACTACTTCCTTTTCTCATGCTCCATCCCAGCTGTCCAAAATCTGCAAGTTTTTCAAGGTCTCCAATTCTGCCCCAAGTTATCTTACCCTTAGAGGAACATGCGTCCTTAAACTTAAATCTTTTTTTTTCTTTTAATCATAAAGTCCATAAACTTTCTTTCTTCCTCTAAACCTTAAAATAAAGGATATCAGTAATTTTCACCCAGCTTCAGGGACTTCTTCAACTTATTAAATTGTAAACAGAAATCTGGGTTTATGTACAATTGGTTTTTTTAAAAGAACAATAGTATTTATTAGATTCTCCAAAGGAATCTGTGATCCAAAAAGATAATGCCTAAAAGATTTGACCTAAATCTTTTCTTTGTAACTTTCTCTTTAATTTCAGAAGCACATGAACTTTTTTCCAAATTGAGAATAGTATATCTTCCTGATAAATGGAAGTTTTGCATTATAATGAAACACCTACTTTTAACGTGCTTCTTGGTTTGAAGTGCTTTTATTTATTAATTTTTTTTTTGAAGTGCTTAAAAAATTAACATAGGTATATGAGATTTATTTTGGTTAGTGTTTGCGTGGGTAACTTTTTCCATTCAATTGTATTCAACTTCTATTAAAGTTATGTGTCTTGTAAGTGACATGAGTTGACTTTTGAATTTTTGAGAGTCTCTCAATTGTGTCTTCAATTGAATTATTAACATATTTTCTAAAATAGTGGGGCTTAAATCTGCTACTTTTTCTACCTTGCTTTTTATCTCCCTCCTGCCCCTGCCTTTTTTAGGAATGTACTTTTTATCATTCTAATTTCCTTCTCTTCTATTATGTTACACACTTTTTTGTAAATCCTTCTGGTTTATCATGGAGATTTTGGCATTAAGTCTTTACTTACGAAAGTCTAAAATAAACTAGTACATTTCCACTTCTCAGGCAACACAAAAATCATAGAATAACTATTTATCTCTCCCCTAACTTGCATGCTATTGTATTGCTGAAATTCCCCAGACATTATGTCATATTAACATAGATTTAGACGTCTGTTTACTTTTTTCAGTGTTTTTTAGAACTTCTAATATCTCTTGAGTGTTCATCTGGAATTGTCTTCTGCCCAAACACATTTTTCAGTATTTCTATATTACATGTCTGCTGGCTACAATTTTTAAAACTTTCTAATTATCTAAAAATACCTTTATGTCAATTTTTGAGATGTATTTTTTACCTAGAATTCTACATTAACAATTCTTTGTTATGCTCTTTTCAGTCCTTTAAAATTATCATTCCATTATTCACTGATTTCCATTTATTCCATTGAGAATGCCATCATTGCTACTTTTAAAATAATGTCTTTTCTTCCCTATTAGTTCCTTTGTCTTTATTTTTGGTTTTCAATAATTTTAGCATACAGGTTAGCTATTCCAAAACTGATGAAAGACATTAAGCCATAGATTCAAGTACTGTGACTTCTAAATAGTGTAAATACAAAGGACATCACCTCATTACTTAGACTTATTAAGTTCTCAGCAGAAGTTTGTTCTCACCCCTATAATTGCCATTGCCAATTGCAAAATAAGTTCTGGAAACTTTTTCCCACATTAACCCGGCCATTTCGTCATTTATTTTATCTTCTATTCAGGCTTTGTTATACTCAAATCTCTCCCATTGGAAAAATATTTTAAAACTCTGCCTCATCAAAATCACCAGAGTCTTTCTTCATGATTGCCGAGTCACTGGCCTTGTTTCAGTCCATAATCACGTGTGCTTATTTACATGGTCCACACTGCTACTGACTCATCCCTCTTGTTAAATTTATTCATCCCTTGGTTTCTGTGACTCTGCTTGCTCTTATTTTCTCTCTAAATACCCTGCATTATCTCCTCTTCCTCTACTTATCTCTAAAATTTGTGGTTTTTATGGTTTTTTCCTCAGTTACCTTTGCTTCTCACTATAGTCTTCACCACTATATGGCTACATCTTCATATGTAAACTTTCCATTCTTTCTTCTGTATTATGTGTCTCAAATGTCCACCTAAGTCATTTGAACTTCAATTTTATCATTAGCTACCTCACCTTAAAAGCCTCAAATCAACATACTTTCCATTCTTTCTTCAACTAAACTAGTATCACTTATCTTGCTTTAAATGTCCTATAGCTCATTTCACAATTTAAAACATCAAGGTTCCAAATCTGGATTCAGCTTTATTTTATTTATTTTAGATTTTGTTGGAATATTCTTGCTTTACAGTGTTGTATAAGTTTCTAGTCTATAGCCAAATGAAGCCCTTCATATCAGTTCAGTCACGTGGTACTTACTGTCCTACTTTTTCAAACCCCAAGGACTGCAGCACACCAGGCTTACCTGTCCATCACCAACTCTGGAGTCTGCCCAAATTCATGTCCATCGAGTCAGTGATGCCATCCATCTCATCCTCTGTGGACCCCTTCTCATCCCACCTTTGATCTTAAACAGCATCAGGGTCTTTTCCAGTGAGTCAGTTCTTCCCATCAAGTAGCCAAAGTACTGGAGCTTCAGCATAAGCATCAGTCCTTCAAATGAATATTCAGGACTGATTTTCTTTAGGATTGACTGGATGGATCTCTTTGCAGTCCAAGGGACTCTCAAGAGTCTTCTCCAACACCACAGTTCAAAAGCATCAATTTTTCCTCGCTTAACTTTTTTTATAGTCCAACTCTCACATCTGTACATGACTACAGGAAAACCCATAGCTTTGACTAGATGGACCTTTTGTTGGTAAAGTGATGTCTCTGCTTTTTAATATACTGTCTAGGTTGGTCATAACTTTTCTCCCAAGGAACAAGTGTCTTAATTTCATGGCTGCACTCAACATATGCAGTGATTTTGGAGCCAAAAAAATAAAGTCAGTCAGTTTCTATTGTTCCCCCATCTATTTGCCATGAAGTGATGGGACCAGATGCCATGATCTTCACTTTCTGAATGTTGACTTTTAAGCCAGTTTTTTCCCTCTCCTCTTTCACTTTACTCAGGAGGCTCTTTAGTTCTCCTTCTCTTTCTGCCATAAGGGTGGTGTCATCTGCATATCTGAAGTTATTGATATTTTTCCGGGCAATCTTGATTCCAGCTTGTACTTCATCCAGTCCAACATTTCTCACAATGTACTCTGTATATAAGTTAAATAAGCAGGGTGACAATATACAGCCTAGATGTGATCCTTTCCCGATTTGGAACCAGTCTGTTGTTCCATGTCCAGTTCTAACTGTTGCTTCTTGACCTGCATACAGATTTCTCAGGAGGCAGGTCAGGTGGTCTGGTATTCCCAGCTCTTAAAGAATTTTCCACAGTTTGTTGTGATCCACACAATCAAAGACTTTGGCATAGTCAATAAAGCAGAAATAGATGTTTTTCTGGAACTCTCTTGCTTTTTTGATGATTCAGCAGATGTTGGCAATTTGATCTCTGGTTCCTCTGCCTTTTCTAAATCCAGTTTGAACATCTGGAAGTTCACAGTTCATGTACTGTTGAAGCCTGGCTTGGAGAATTTTGAGCATTACTTTGCTAGCTTGTGAGATGAGTGCAATTGTGTAGTAGTTTGAACATTATTGGCGTTGCCTTTCTTTGGGATTGGAATGAAAACTGACCTTTTCCAGTGGAAAGGCCACTGCTGCGCTTTCCAAATTTGCTGGCATATTGAGTGCAGCACTTTCACAGCATCATCTTTCAGGATTTGAAATAGCTCAACTGGAATTCCATCACCTCTACTAGTTTTGTTCATAGTGATGCTTCCTAAGGCTCACTTAACATTGCATTCCAGGATGTCTGGCTCTAGGTGAGTGATCACACCATCATGGTTATCTGTGTCATTAAGATCTTTTTTATACAGTTCTTCTGTGTATTCTCACCACTTTTTCTTAATATCTTTTGCTTATGTTAGGTCCATACCATATCTGTCCTTTTTGTGCCCATCTTTGCATGAAATGTTCCCTTGGTATCTCTAATTTTCTTGAAGAGATCTCTAGTCTTTCCCATTGTATTGTTGTCCTCTATTTCTTTGCATTGATCACTGAGGAAGGCTTTCTTACTATCTCTCCTTGCTATTCTTTGGAACTCTGCATTCAAGTGGGTATATCTTTCCTTCTCTCCTTTGCCTTTCACTTCTCTTCATAGCTGTTTGTAGGTGCCTCCTCATACAGCTGTTTTACTTTTTTGCATTTCTTTTTCTGGGGGATGGTCTTGATCCCTGTCTCCTGTACAATGGCACAACCCTCCGTCCATAGTTCATCAGACACTTTGTCTATCAGACCTAGTCCCTTAAATCTATTTCTCATTTCCAAGGTAAAATCGTAAGGGATTTGATTTAGGTCATACCTGGATGCTCTAGTGGTTTTCCCACTTTCTTCAATTTCAGTCTGAATTTGGCAATAAGGAGTTCATGATCTGAGTCACAGTCAGCTCCCAGTCTTGTTTTTGCTGACTGTATAGAGCTTCTCCATCTTTGGCTGCAAAGAATGTAATCAATCTGATTTTGGTTTTGACCATCTGGTGACGTACATGTGTAGAATCATCTCTTGTGTCATTGGAAGAGGGTGTTTGCTATGACCAGTGTGTTCTCTTGGCAAAACTCTGTTAGCCCTTGCCCTGTTTCATTTTGTACTTCAAGACCAAACTTGCCTGTTACTCCAGGTATCTCTTGACTTCCTACTTTTGCATTCCAGTCTTCTGTAATGAAAAGAACATATTTTTCGGGCATTATTTCTAGAAGGTCTCATATCTCCTTCATAAAACCATTCAGCTTCAGCTTCTTTGGCATTACTGGTTGGGGCATAGACTTGGATTACTGTGATATTGAATGGTTTGACTTGGAAACGAACAGAGATCACTCTGTCATTTTTGAGATTGCATCCAAGTACTGCATTTCAGACTCTTTTGTTGACTATAATGGCTACTCCATTTCTTCAAGGGATTCTTGCTCACAGTATTAGATATAATGATCATCTGAGTTAAATTCACCCATTCCAGTCCATTTTAGTTCACTGATTCCTAAAATGTTGATATTCATTCTTGCCATCTCCTGTTTGACCACTTCCAATTTGCCTTGATTCATGGACCTAACATTCCAGTTTCCTATGCAATGTTGCTCTTTACAGCATCAGACTTTACTTCCATCACCAGCCACATCCACAACTGGGTGTTGTTTTTGCTTTGGCTCCATCTTTTAATTCTTTCTGGAGTTATTTCTCCACTGATCTCCAGCAGCATATTGGGCACATACCAACCTGGGGAGTTCATCTTTCAGTGTCCTATCTTTTTGCCTTTTCTTACTGTTCATGGGGTTCTCAAGGCAAGAATACTGAAGTGGTTTGCCATTCCCTTCTCCAGTGGACCACGTTTTGTCAGAACTCTCCACCGTGACCCATCTGTCTTGAGTGGTCTTACACAGCATGGCTCACAGTTTCATTGATTTTGATAAGGCTGTGGTCCATATGATCACATTGGTTAGTTTTCTGTGATTGTGATTTTCAGTCTGTCTGCCTCTGATGGAAAAGGATAAGAGGCTTATGGAAGCTTCCTGATGGGAGAGACTGACTGAGGGTGAAACTGGGTCTTGTTCTGATATGCGGGGCCATTTTCACCAAATCTTTCATCCAATTTTCTGTTTAAGGGCAGGGCTGTGTTCCTTCCCTGTTATTTGACCTGAGGCCAAACTATGGTGGAGGTAATGGAGACAATGGTGACCTTCTTCCAAAGGTCCCATGATGCACTGCTATACTCAGTGTCCCCAGCCCTGCAGCAGGCCACGGCCGACCCACACCTCTGCGGAGACTCCTGGACACTCCTGGGCAAGTCTGGGTCAGTCTCTGTGGGGTCACTGCTCCTTTCTCCTGGGTCCTGGTGCCAAGGTTCTGCCTTTGCCTTCCCAGAGTCTGTTTCCCAGTCCTGTATAAGTTCTGGAGGCTCTATGGTGGGTTAATGGTGACCTCGTCCAAGAGGGCTTATGCCAAACCCAGGTCTGCTGCACCCAGAGCCCCTGCCCCTGCGGCAGTCCACTGCTGACCCGGGCCTCCTCAGGAGACACCCAGACACAATTCTGTCTCACTGTCTGTGAGGTCTCTGGGGCCTGCTGTGCACAAGATATGTTTGAGCCCTCTGAGCGTCTCTGGGGGGCATGGGGTTTGATTCTAGATGTGATTTCACACCTCCTACTGTCTTGCTGGGGTTTCTCCTTTGCCCCTTTTCTCTCTTTGATATCATAGAGAGTATCTTAACTATAAGATGCATATCAGTGTCCTGAGAGATACGGAGTAATAATATGAGTGGTATTCAGAAGAAATAATGACTAAAGGTAGTTAAGACTTCAGGATATTTAGAAACTTTTAAAAATGACTGACAGTTCTTAATGCCCAGAATGCACCTCCACAGGGATAAGACAGACTATGAAGAGTTATGTAAGAAGCTGTAGTTCGTTAATATTTATTTTTTTCAACATTTAGCACAGTATTTGGCACTGTGTATCAGCTGTCCAGATGCTTTTAAGTTCATTTGAATTAGCTGTCTCACTATACAAGGGGTTAAGATCACTTAGGGTGTACAAGAGGATAAAAAGTGGTAAGGGAGCATAGGGTGCGTGTGTGGTTTCCTGACTCAGGCTACCTGGTTCACACCCCAGCTTTACCACTTACTACAGCTGCAGCTTTTCCTATGTTTTCTATCCTTCAGTATCTTCCTTTAGCCATTAGACAACTTGCAGTAGCTATGGTATCTATTCATAGGTTGTTGTGACAATTGAATATCAATACACATTCCCTGGCAGGCTTCCCTGGTGGCTCAGTGGTAAAGAATCTGCCTGCAGTGTAGAAGACCTGGGTTCGATCCCTGGGTTGGGAAGATCCCCTGGAGGAGAGCATGGCTACCCACTCCAGTATTCTTGCCTGGAGAATCCCATGGACAGAGGAGCCTGGCGATTCTCCAGGCAAGAACACTGGAGTGGGTTGCCATTTCCTTCTCCAATGCATGAAAGTGAAAAGTGAAAGGGAAGTTGCTCAGTTGGGTCTGACTCCCAGCGACCCCATGGACTGCAGCCTACCAGGCTCCTCCATCCATGGGATTCTCCAGCCAAGAGTACTGGAGTGGGGTTCCATTGCCTTCTCCGATATATAATCCATGGGATCATAAAGAGTCCGACGCTACTGAGCGCTAACACTTTCACTTATAAAATTGTAGTCCCTAACACAAAATAAGCATTGTTAAATTTTTTTGTCCTCTACTAGTAAGACAAAATGCAGATTTAGAGAACAAACTTATGGTTACTAGTGGGGGAGGATGAGCGGAAGGCATAGCTAGGAATTTGAGGACGGACATGTACACACTGCTATGTTTAAAATGGATCGCCCACAAGGACCTACTGTAGAGCACAGGGAACTCCACGCAATGCTACGTGGTGGCCTGGGTGGGAGGGGAGTTTGGGGACAATGGGTACATGTATATGTGTGGCTGAGCTGCTCTGCTGTGCACCAGAAACAACATTGCTAATCAGCTATATTCCAGTATAAAGTAAAAAGCTTAAAAAAAAGACAAATGGTCATGGAAACAAAAATGTAAAGGCCAGGTAAAAGAAAGGGTTGGATGTGAAAGAAGCTGCACAAGATACTGAAGACAAGTAGTTGAAGAGGTGAGAGGGTACACAGCTATCTACATACATGTAAGCAAACAGACACACACACGAACATGTGTGCACACATGAGTACATAGCCATAGGACCCAAGAGGTGGGTGTGGCCAGAAGGAAGCAAAGCAGCAGCATCGAATGTACCCGTGATATCAAGAAGAGGAGCAGTGGAAATTGCTCCCTGAATTTAGGGAATAGGGGATTTGTGAACCCTGGAAGCAGTCGTATAAGACCAGTTCAGCAGATTGAGAGGTGAACACAAGAAATGGAGGAAGTAAAGGTAGGGACAGTAGACAATTCACTCAGTCTGAATCTGAAAGAGGAGAAATGGAGTAACGGCTAATGGCGCACGGTTGACAGACTGACGGTTGTTTTCTATTTTGTACTGGGTTGACCAGAAGGTTCATTTGGGTTTTTCTGTAAAATATTACAGAAACCTTTTTGGTCACATAAATGAGAGAAACTATTAATAGATGGAGTAACTTTTTCAAGGCATTTTATAAATATCAACTCATTTCATTTGCACATATTTGAGGTAGATTGTGGTAGAAATAACCCAATACAAACTTGGAATTACAGGAGAATACTTATGGAATATCTCTATGAAATAATTGGTTAACATAACCACCTTGTAAGATAAAATAAAACATTTGTCATTTCTTTCTCTCATTTGTGTATATATAAATATACATGTCCTGATTTGAAATAGGTGAGATACATATTTATACATATATAGTATGCTATGCTATGCTATGCTAAGTCACTTCAGTCGTGTCCGACTCTGTGTGACCCCATAGACAGCAGCCCACCAGGCTCCCCCGTCCCTGGGATTCGCCAGGCAAGAACACTGGAGTGGGTTGCCATTTCCTTCTCCAATGCATGAAAGTGAAAAGTCAAAGTGAAGTCGCTCAGTCATGTCCGACTCTTAGCGACCCCATGGACTGCAGCCTACCAGGCTCCTCCGTCCATGGGATTTTCCAGGCAAGAGTACTGGAGTGGGGTGCCATTGCCTTCTCCAATATATAGTATACATATGTATATATATCATGATCAATCAGACTATGTCACTCACAAAAGACAGAGAACAAATCCCTAGTAAGAAACTGTGCTACAAGAAATCAATAGTAACTTCAGTAATGTATATCCCATATCATGGGATTCATGATACAGAAGAGGGATATAGGAAATGCAGGCACAGAAGGAAGTACGTTAATAAGTTTAATACAAGGTGGTAAGTAAGAAGTAATAGTAAACGCTGCTGAGTTTGGAGGGGAAGAGAGTTGAGGTGGTCAGAGAAACTTTCCTGGGAGAAATGACTTTTGCATTTGAACTTTATGAACAACTTGGATTTGGAAATACAGGTGGTGGGCTTATTTTATTCCAGGTAAGAGAGAAACGTTTCATAGAATACAAGAGATGAAAAGGCTATGAAAGGAGGAAACTGAAGAATTTCAAGAACGTACATTTTCACATTTTATGTTATTTCCACAAAAGGATTTTGAGTGGAAATCACTTGAACATTAAAAAAGAGAATGGAAGAAGAAATGAGTTGATGGTCAACATGTGCACAGTGCAAAGTACCGTCACACTTGTGCTGGCTCTCTCAGAGCTTAGAGGGCAGTGGACACCACCATAGGACCACACTGCGTCGCTTCAGTCATGTCCAACTCTTTGCAGCCCTGTGGACTGCAGCCCGCCAGGCTCCTCTGTCCGTGGGGATTCTCCAGACGAGAATACTGGAGTAGGTTGCCATCTCCTTCTCAAGGGATCTTCCCAGCCCAGGGACTGAACCTGTGCCTCTTATGTCTCCTGCACTGGCAGGCGCATTCTTTACCACTAGTGCCACCTGGGAAGGCCACAGGAACACAGGCCCCCAAAATTGAGAAATGTTCCATCAGAGACTTCAAAAACCATGCAGATAGAAACTCTAGGCATTAATTATTATTATTAATCATTAGTTGACAGACTGTGGTCCACTGGAGAAGGGAATGGCAAACCACTTCAGTATTCTTGCCTCGAGAACCCCATGAACAGTATGAAAAGGCAAAGTGATAGGATACTGAAAGAGAAACTCCCCAGGTCAGTAGGTGCCCAATATGCTACTGGAGATCAGTGGAGAAATAACTCCAGAAAGAATGAAGGGATGGAGCCAAAGCAAAAAGAATACCCAGCTGCGGATGTGACTGGTGATAGAACCAAGGTCTGATGCAGTAAAGAGCAAAATAGCATACGAAGCTGGAATGTCAGATCCATGAATCAAGGCAAATTGGAAGTGGTCAAACAAGAGATGGCAAGACTGAATGTAGACATTCTAGGAATCAGTGAACTCAAATGGACTGGAATGGGTGAATTTAACTCAGATGACCATTATATCTACTACTGCAGGCAGGAATCCCTCAGAAGAAATGGAGTGGCCATCATGGTCAACAAAAGAGTCTGAAATGCAGTACCTGGATGCAATCTCAGAAATGATAAAATGATCTCTGTTTGTTTCCAAGGCAAACCATTCAATATCACAGTAATCCAAGTCTATGCCCCAACCAGTAATGCTGAAGAAGCTGAAGTTGAATGACTCTATGAAGACCTACTGGAGAAGGCTATGGCACTCCCACTCCAGTACCCTTGCCTAGAAAATCCCATGGATGGAGGAGCCTGGTAGGCTGCAATCCATGGGGTCGCTAAGAGTCGGACACGACTGAGCGACTTCACTTTCACTTTTCACCTTCATGCATTGGAGAAGGAATGGCAACCCATTCTAGTGTTCTTGCCTGGAGAATCACAGGGACGGGGCAGCCTGGTGGGCTGCCGACTATGGGGTTGCACAGAGTCAGACACGACTGAAGTGACTTAGCAGCAGCAGCAGCATGAAGAACTACAAGACCTTTTAGAACTAACATCCAAAAAAGATGTCCTTTTCATTATAGGGGACTGGAATGCAAAAGTAGGAAGTCAAGAAACACCTGGAGTAACAGGCAAATTTGGCCTTGGAATATGGAATGAAGCAGGGCAAAGACTAATAGAGTTTTGCCAAGAAAATGCACTAGTCATAACAAACACCCTCTTTCAACAACACAAGAGAAGACTCTATACATGGACATCACCGGATGGTCAACACCGAAATCAGATTGATTATATTCTGTGCAGACAAATATGGAGAAGCTCTATACAGTCAGCAAAAACAAGACCAGGAGCTGACTGTGGCTCAGATCATGAACTCCTTATTGCCAAATTCAGACTTAAATTGGAGAAAGTAGGGAAAACCACTAGACCATTCAGGTATGACCTAAATCAAATCCCTTATGATTATACAGTGGAAGTGAGAAATAGATTTAAGGGCCTAGATCTGATGGATAGAGTGCCTGATGAACTATGGAATGAGGTTCGTGACATTGTACAGGAGGCAGGAACCAAGACCATCCCCATGGAAAAGAAATGCCAAAAAGCAAAATGGCTGTCTGGGGAGGCCTTACAAATAGCTGTGAAAAGAAGAGAAGCGAAAAGCAAAGGAGAAAAGGAAAGATATAAACATCTGAATGCAGAATTCCAAAGAATAGCAAGAAGAGATAAGAAAGCCTTCTTCAGCGATCAATGCAAAGAAATAGAGGAAAACAACAGAATGGGAAAGACTAGAGATCTCCTCAAAGAGTCAGACACAACTGGATGACTTCACTTTCACTTTTCACTTTCCTGCATTGGAGAAGGAAATGGCAACCCACTCCAGTGTTCTTGCCTGGAGAATCCCAGGGACGGGGGAGCCTGGTGGGCTGCTGTGTATGGGATCGCACAGAGTCGGACACGACTGAAGCGACTTAGCAGCAGCAGCAGCAGCAGCAGAGATCTCCTCAAGAAAATCGGAGATACCAAAGGAATATTTCATGCAAAGATGGGCACGATAAAGGACAGAAATGGTATGGACCTAACAGAAGCAGAAGATATTAAGAAGAGATGGCAAGAATACACAGAAGAACAGTACAAAAAAGATCTTCACGACCCAGATAATCATGATGGTGTGATCACTGACCTAGAGCCAGACATCCTGGAATGTGAAGTCAAGTGGGCCTTAGAAAGCATCACTAGGAACAAAGCTACTGGAGGTGATGGAATTCCAGTGGAGCTATTCCAAATCCTGAAAGATGATGCTGTGAAAGTGCTGCACTCAATATGCCAGCAAATTTGGAAAACTCAGCAGTGGCCCCAGGACTGGAAAAGGTCAGTTTTCATTCCAATCCCAAAGAAAGGCAATGTCCAAGATTGTTCAAACTACCACACAATTGCACTCATCTCACACGCTAGTAAAGAATGCTCAAAATTCTCCAAGCCAGACTTCAGCAATATGTGTACCATGAACTTCCTGATGTTCAAGCTGGTTTTAGAAAAGGCAGAGGAACCAGAGACCAAATTGCCAACATCCGCTGGATCGTCAAAAAAGCAAGAGCGTTCCAGAAAAACATCTATTTCTGCTTTATTGACTATGCCAAAGCCTTTGACTATGTGGATCACAATCAACTATGGAAAGTTCTTCAAGAGATGGGAATACCAGACCACCTGATGTACCTCTTGAGAAATCTGTATGCATGTCAGGAAGCAACAGTTAGAATTGGACATGGACCAACAGACTGGTTCCAAATAGGAAAAGGAGTACGTCAAGGCTGTATATTGTCACCATGTTTATTTAACTTATATGCAGAGTACATCATGAGAAATGCTGGACTGGAAGAAACACAAGCTGGAATCAAGATTGCTGGGAGAAATATCAATAACCTCAGATATGCAGATGACACCACCCTTATGGCAGAAAGTGAAGAGGAACTAAAAAGCCTCCTGATGAAAATGAAAGTGGAGAGTGAAAAAGTTGGCTTAAAGCTCAACATTCAGAAAATGAAGATCATGGCATCTGGTCCCATCACTTCATGGGAAATAGATGGGGAAACAGTGGAAACAGTGTCAGACTTTATTTTGGGGGGCTCCAGAATCACTGCAGATGGTGATTGCAGCCATGAACTTAAAAGACGCTTACTCCTTGGAAGGAAAGTTATGACCAACCTAGTTCCGATATTGAAAAGCAGAGACATTACTTTGCCAACAAAGGTTCGTCTAGTCAAGGCTATGGACTTTGAAGAACGCTGAGCACCGAAGAATTGATGCTTTTGAACTGTGGTGTTGGACAAGACTCTTGAGAGTCCCTTGGACTGCAAGGAGATCCAACCAGTCCATTCTGAAGGAGATCAGCCCTGGGATTTCTTTGGAAGGAATGATGCTAAAGCTGAAACTCCAGTACTTTGGCCACCTCTTGTGAAGAGTTGACTCATTGGAAAAGACCCTGATGCTGGGAGGGATTTGGGGGCAGGAGGAGAAGGGGACGACAGAGGATGAGATGGCTGGATGGCATCACTGACCCAATGGACGTGAGTCTGAATGAATTCTGGGAGTTGATAATGGACAGGGAGGCCTGGCATCCTGTGATTCATGGGGTCGCAGAGTCGGACACGACTGAGTGAGTGATCTGATCTGATGTGATCTGATCATTAATATTTATAGTAATGATAAATATTAATATCAACAACAGTAATGTCACTATTAAAGTGGATAGCATTCATGTAATACTACTGATAGCAGTAAACATCAATACATTAATATTAGTGATGGTCATAACCCACAGCCTGGCCTGGCCATGCCACGGCTGATCTGCTGAGCATGTGCAGGGGGTCCATAATGTGGGAGGTGTAGGCAACTGGCAAGACAGATATATTTTACAACATGAGAAGAAGTCTAGACCAGTCAGCATCTTAAAGACATTTCAGGTTCTTTACGTAAAGCCTCAGTCATTGGAAGCCATTCCCAACCCAAGCTGTATAAACCAATTTAGGTGATGAAGGTAGCAGGCGCTGCAAGCACAAGGGATTTATTCATAAGAATATTTATAGCAAAAATTCTCTGTCTGCCTGTCCCTCCTTCTATGTATGCAGAATTATAGAAAGGACTAGTGCTCCATACAATACGGAATTCAGGACCCATCTTAATTTTTAGTCTTGTAGGGAGCTGCTGATCTACTCAAAAGATTAAGAGCAGTGTTTAAATTGCTTTTCTTTAATCAATTCGCAAATATTTGTTGGGATATTTAGCAAAATCGGAAATGGTAGAGTTGCCCAGTTTTGCCGAGCTCTAAGCTTGGAAGCAGAGCCTGCTACTGCGTTCAGGTTTCACGAGAAGCCCAGACTCAGGGTGAGTCTTGAAGGTTGATCCGTCATAAAGCTTCTTCCATCTCTCTCTGTGCAGGGCTGACTGGAGAAACGCTTAAATAAGAAGGAAGCTGCAAGGTGGGGGCGCGCAGAGGGTAGAGGTGGGGGCGTGAGCATGTACAGCTGTGGGTCATTAGCAATAATCACGGCCCGCCGGCAGGAGAGGAAGCCCAGCGTGGTGAGTACCCCTTTTCCCCCTCTCCCTGTAAGAAGCCATCTGGCCAAGGCAGTTTCGAATAAACGCTAGTAAGGGAATTTTATTCTGTTTGACTTTATTTAAAGTCCTAGGGTAGACCACGCCTTGGCTTTGGCTTTGAAGTGTGGGACTGAAATAAAAGCACACCTCTGGGTTTGCAGCACCACGGAGTTGTCCTAAAGGAGAGTTCACGGCGGGATGGGGCGCTGCTGGCCCTCCGTGGGTGAGGGAGGGGAGGGTGAGTCACCGCGTGCCCCGGCCCCTGTGTCCTGATTGGGGTTGACTGAACAGCTCTCTCCTCGCTGTCTTGTAGAAACGTCAGTGTGCTTATAATCGCCTCTTTACTTAAAAATCCTCAGCCCTAATATTTATTTAGAAATAAAAGACACTAAAGGAAAATATTTTCAAGGGAAAAAAAGGAGAATGAACCAACTCCCAGATTTCTTTTGGAGTATAAAATCTACCGATGGCTTCCCTTTTTTCTATCTCACTCACCAAGGTCATTCTGTGTGAAACTTTAACATAGCCAAGCAATTGCAATTATTCATGTGGTGCATGGAACAGGACTCTGCTACATTAAATTCATCTTTTAGTGCCATCTTTGACATTTTTATTACACTTTGAGGATTGTATAGAAATATGTTCAGTTGAAACAGCCAGTTGTTTGAAGACACCATTTTTGATTGGCCAGTTTTATTTATTACAGAGAAGCAAAATAATGTATGATTTGTAATGAAATCATAGAGGCCCGCTGAGTTGCCTCTTATTAGGAATGGAGTTGCTCTCTTATTGTATTTTAGAACATAGTTTTTATTGTGAGGTTTGACATCAAGAACCCAGTGATGTGGTGAAGATGATTGAAATACTAGAAGATACATGTGTGAACACTCAAAGTTAGTCCTTCACCTTCTCATAAGTTATAATATTGGCTCAAAATTGTTGGTCTTAAAGCAACATCTCCGAGCCAGTGGGCGAAAAACAGGATGCTGCATTGTGGCACCATAGATGTCCACAAATAGTTAAACACGCAAAGCCCAGCTGGCAAATGTTGTATAAAATTAGCCCAAAACTTAAGCATTCTCACCCAAAAGGAGTAATTTTAGTTCCCCAAAGAATCCCATCTGTCTTTTGCTTGAGCGTATAATATATGGTTGAGATTGGAGCAGTAGTATTGAAGATGAGAAAAGATTATGACATTCAGATAAAAAGGTGATTTATACATTTTTACCCAGGGAGAAACAGTTTCCTTGTGGCAACTTTATGTAATTTTATAGCATGTTTGTTGTATAATTTGCATTTTAAAATAGTATAGGTTGGGTAGAAAGAGAGCGTATACATCTGGTAGAAAGAAATAAGGCAAATACAATTTTAAGCTTGATTTTTTTAAGATGTTACTTAAAAGAGAAGAAGAGATTTTCTTGTTGTTTTGGTGGTAGCACTGAAGAACACATGAAATTTTATTCTCCTCCCTCTTATCTGATGTCTTTATAAGGTTCTATATTTAGCCCTGCTTAAGCCAATCAGTCAAGACGTGAAGCTAGAAAGCTGCTAATGGTGCCTTGATGTTCAGAACCTTTTTGTGCTGAGGACTGACTTAGTGAATTATGTCAGTTAAGAGTTTTCTCCTCGAGATCTAACTGGAGCTCGGTTTACAAAACTCAAAATGAATCCAACAAAAATAAGCTGAGAAAAGACCAGCTGTCCTCATTTGTCCCGCTGTCCTCTTTTCAAGCTATTTTTTTCCTTCGGCGGTAAAGTTTTTACTTTGGGGTTTCTGAAATGCCATAGCTGGCTGTATTTACGTTTTGAGTACCTAGTCATGTGGAAGTTTTAATTCTCTATTGACACAGCTTGGAATGACGTGTTTCTTTGAGAACGGTCCAGAGAGAATGTTCTGGATTCACAAACAGCTGATGCCACCCCTTATGTCTAAAACGAAAAAAAAAAAAAAAGAGAGAGAGAGAGAGAATAAAACCTTCACAGCCACAGAGTGGTTCTGTTGCTGCTAGAATAATGTGTACAACTGAAAATGATGGGCTCATTTGGAAGGCAGTGTTGTTAGAATGCTCGGTTCCCGCTGTGGTGGAGGCCCTGCTGGAGAAAGGACTCGACAGAAATAAATGCTCATTGTCCAGAGATGTCGTGGCAACATGACAGAATGAAAAGAAAGGACTGCACTTTAGAATCACCTAGGGAAGCTTCCCCTGGGAGGAAAGGGCACTGGCGACCACTGAAGGGGGTAAAATACGGACTAGGAGCTCTGCCAGGAAAAGAAACAACCAGTGAGTTTACAGGGGTTTCCTGAGTCCATGGAAAGCTGGTGCTGGCTCATCTGTATCACCAGTCCTTGGGGCCGCTTCCACCCTGAGCAGAGGCGGGATGTAAGTGGACAGAGCTGATGCCGCAGCTGACAATCTTTTTCACCTGTACTGGACCTTGTGCCAGAGACTCTCCCCCCCCGCCCCATAGAAACGGCTGTGAAAGAGCTCTGGCTCCAGGGCAAACTCCCTACGCTGATCTCCAGGGGCAGCTCCTCCGCAGGCCCGCCCCTTCTGCTGACCCAGACTCTCATCGCCCCTGAACCCCCAACCGTTTCTGTGACTTCTTTCAGGGAGACACACAACCCTAGCTTCCTATTTTGACCATGTACTATTTGTCTACTTAAAAAATCTTCCCTTGAATGTTAAAAAAAAAAAAAAAGAAAAACTCAAAATGTCTAAAATCAGAGCTTTTGTTTTTTCCATGAGGTTCTTTTTTTTTTTTTTTTCATGAGCTTCTGATCCTCATCTTCCCCCTCAATCAATGGTACCACCACCCTCTCCTGTCCTCTCAAGCAGTCATCCTTGACTTAACATAATCCTCTCATGCCTACATCCGGTCCATCGCCAATTCCCATTGGCTGGACTGCCAGCCAATCCACCGTCTCCTGCAGGCAGCAGCTCGTCCCCGCCCCCCACCTCCCCACCCCTCTCACCCCCTCCCCTGTGCCGACTCATTCATCAGGCAGCATTCAGGATGATTGTGTGAAACTTTGCTTCCTGTGATCACCTTTCTTTGCTTAAAGCCCCTCAGTGTCTTTTCTCTGCTCTTAAACTTAGCCCTCTCATCTCAGTCTTCAACATGCTCCGTATTTCTTTTCTTAACTCACCTCCTCAGCTTCATTCCTTTCTCTTCCCCCTCTTCATTTTCTTACAGCCCCCTTGTCTTCCCTTCTGACAACGTGCTGTTTGCTTAGATCCTAAACATTTCTATGAACTGAAACCAACCAGTCCACGAGACCCGCCAGACTTCTACACTTCCATCTTTTCTCTGTCCCACTCTGAGCCCGTGGTTCATGGTCATCCCTCTCCCCATTGCCAGTCACGCTCACATCAGCCTAGTATCTAACGTCCTTTTCGTTCAGTCTGTATCCTCCCTTGCCCTTGTTGAAGCAGTGGATGTGCTTGTATGCCTCCATCCTTCAGAAATGGTTTTTATGAGCTGGGGATAGGGGGACTTAAGGACTCTGGATATCAGAGGATACTCACTATGTTTAGGATTTTGCTGACAGAGTTTCTGGGTTTTATTTCTAAGTCTGTCACTGATTTGGAGAAGGCAATGACACCCCACTCCAGTACTCTTGCCTGGAAAATCCCATGGACGGAGGAGCCTGGTGGGCTGCAGTCCATGGGGTTGCTAAGGGTCGGACACGACTGAGTGACTTCACTTTCACTTTTCACTTTCCTGCATTGGAGAAGGAAATGGCAACCCACTCCAGTGTTCTTGCCTGGAGAATCCCAGGGACGGGGGAGCCTGATGGGCTGCCGTCTATGGGGTCGCACAGAGTCGGACACAACTGAAGTGACTTAGCAGCAGCAGCAGCAGCAGCTGTCACTAATTAAATGTATGGCCTTGAGAAAGGTGCTTGACCTCTCTTAAGTCTCAACACTCTCACCTATAAAATGAAGCAACCAGTTGGTGGTATAATACACATGAGGTGGTCAACACAATTCCAGGTCCAGAGTGAGCATAAATATACATAACGTGTAATTTTTCTGTTTCAATAGGCAACTTTAGGGGAAAAAGTACTACTGTGTATAATCACAAGAAATTCTGAAATAATATTTGATACGGGAGGAACACAAACTAAACCCTTTCAGGACAGTTAAAACCCATTTATTCAGCCCCTGTGCTTTATTGTCTCTGCACTTGAACTCTGAGTTGAGAACAATTTGCTCTGAAAATTATGACAAACTAGTGAATGCCAAAAAGCCAAATTTTCTCCAGGCTATAATTGCGATAAATTTAAAATGTGTTCTAAGAGAGTGATACAGTGACCCAAATTCATTGAAGTCGTTCTAATTATGCAGTTGTTTATTACTCTGACAAGTGTTTTGACCACAGGATTGATATTAGAAACAAACAGAGGCTTTATTAACTGGCCATAAATTTTTAAAAATATGTGAGCTGTGTTCTGAACAAAACATGCAGCTCTTATAATTGCAGGATCGTGTTTTAAAAGTTCCAAGAAATAGATAGACGATCATTTTTATTTAAAAGGTATAAAAGGATAAAAAGGTTTAAAAGGATAAAAATATTTTCTTTGTTTGGGTTTTTTTTTTTTTTTTCATAATGTAAAACAAGAGTTAACTGCCCAGAGGCTGAGATAAGCAGTGAGTCCATAGGCCTCCAGCAATCCTGAGGGAATGGTGAGAGGCCTTCAGTGCAGACAAAGGTGGGCGGAATTCAGGGAGAGAGAGTAAGAAAGTGCCAGCACTTGAAACCTACGTGTCCATCAACAGAGGAGTGGACACAGAAGATGTGGTGCATATATTCATGTGTGCAGGCTAAGCCACCTCAGTTGTGTCTGACGCTTTGTGACCCCGTGGACTGTAGCCCACCAGGCTCCTGTGTCCATGGGATTCTCCAGGTAAGATCCTGGAGTGGGTTGACATTCCCTTCTCAGGGGTGCTTCCCTGACCCAGGATCAAACCTGTGTCTCTCTTGTGTCCTGTGCGTTCTTTACCACTAGTGCCACCTTATAATCTGGTATATACATATATACAGTGGCTTATTACTCAGCCATAAAAAGGAATGGGTTTCTGCCTTTTGCAGCAAGATGGATACAACCAGAGATGATCATACGAAGTGAAATCAGACAGAAAAAGACCAATACCATATGACATCACTTATATGTGTAACCTAAAAAAAATGGTACAAATGAACGTATTTACAAAATAGAAATAGAATCCCAGGTGTAGAAAACAAACATCATTACTGGGGGAAAGGATGGGGGCAGGGGGCGGAATAAATTTGAGAGACTGGAATTCAGAAATACATAGTACTATATATAAAATAGATAACTAATAAGGACTATATGGGAAAAGAATCTTAAAAAGAGTAGATATATGTATAATATGTATAACTGAATCACTTTACTATACTACAGAACTAAACATTGTGAATCAACTATACTCTAATAAAAAATAACTTAAAAGATTTTTCTTAAAAGAAATGATGACAACAAGAGTGTGTTAATGGCTTCTTTTGAGCATTGACCACTTGGAATGCTACGAAGATTTCTCATTTCTCTTAGGGACTTGACCCCACCATTTTGAAAGAGGGGGGAGATAGGGAAGGAAGGTAGGAAGGTACATGCGGATAGAATACATTCCTGGAGGCCCTTAAAAGCAAGGAGAGAAAGGACACTGAGGCAGCCCCGCTGTCCACCCAGGCCTGGGAAGTGTGGGCTGAGCCCCAGACAAGACTGAGAGACGGCATTCGGAGAGGCCTTCCCAGACACCGCCTGCCCTCCAAGGAGGTGAAGCTGGCCCTGACTGCAGTCCCCATCCCTGTCCGTGAGCTCATCCAGACTTTGATCTTCGAATCTAGACTTGAGCCTTTACTCACATTTCATTAAATGGGCTAAAAGCAAACGGAAAATCCTACCCAATTTAGAATGATAATGTAACTGCAGCTCTCATAGCATTCTTCTCTTTTTCCCTTTGTAATTTCTTTCCCCCTGAATCGTCTTGTTTTCAGCTACAAACAGCCTTTCCCAAGTGGCAGAGACGTGTTTCTCTGGGTGGGATCGGTGATATCAGAGTCACCAGGGAGCTGGTAAGCCTGCAGACTCCCAGTCCCTGGCCCAGACCTACAGATCTGCTTAAGTTACTGCTACAATTTGAAAGCTACTGGATTAAAAAAAAAAAAAAGCCTAAAGCCTTGGAGTCTTAGTACAACAGGGTCTGTGTCTTTGTTCATTTTTAAACCCTAGAATACCAAACAGAGTTGCTGGCATATAAGAGGTAACTGAGCAATAGTTAGGAAATAAATGAAAGAACGCTAGTTGAGTTTTGGACACCAGGACTGATGGGGGGGTCCCCCTGTGGCCCACAAGTTCTGTCCAGCCTAGCCTTCTGACCAAACAGGCACGTGCGGTCTCCAGGGAAGGAAGGCTGGGGAAGGGGCAGCTCCAGGGTCCCAGTTAAGTGAAAGGAGGTCACTCTTGTGATTTGCAATGTGAATATTGAGGTAACTCCCCCAAGGACAGTCCTGCAGAGAGCGAGAGCTGCTTGCAGGGGAAGCACATTCATTTTCAAATTTGCACAATTGATTGGGGTGTTCTTATAGGCTCTCAGAGGAATTTAGCCAAGTACTTAGTTGTACATTTCTGTAAACTGCAACTTCCCATGGGAGGATTTCTGTAGAGTCTACTTTTTATAATTTTCTCCTAAGGAATTTCATCAGTTGGCACTCAGATTTATCCAGAGTAATCTTAGCTAATAGGAAAGTGTTTCAATCTGCAAGTGATTTGCTGATAGCACAAATCTAACTGCTGATCCTACATTTGTGTAACACTTCATGGATTTTGAAGAATGAGCATAAAAAGATAGGAGAGTAATCACTTCAAGGTAGAGCCCCTGAAGTGTAGTTGCTGCAGTTGGGGTACCTTTTGTCTTCCCCCTCCATCATGCTTTCTAAGTTCCCTTTGCCCTCAGCTGTCCCCTCCACTGGTCTTAGTGGTCTACCTGGTGGTGTGACCCAAGCCCCATTGCTCTCGTCATCGGACGAGATCAACATTCCTGTGTACACACTGTGTTGTCTCCTTGTGTTGCATCTGGTTCTTCCCTTTTTGTGTTGTGGAATGCAAGATTTGATAATTCATCTTTTACTTTGGAGGGATGTCCCCACATGCTCCAACCACTAAAGCCCAAAGAAAATACAGATATCGCAAGCCCTCTGGTGTCATGGCAGACTCCCACCAGCATCTCAACCCACTTATCAGAATCTATGATAATGATTATCTTGTCATTACCTGATGGTCAGGAAAGCAATGCCTGTGATTATCTCTGGCGATGGTAATGACAGTCTCTGGCAATTATTTTCTTGTTCCGCTAGATCTCCTATATTCTCTTCAAGGATAATGTCAGCAATTCCTCCTCCCACATCAAAATATCTTTCTCTTTATTATTATTGCTACAGCATCTATAACATAGATGCATGTCCTTTCTTTATTACAGTGAAACCATTGATCCAATTTTCTTTGCCACCTAATGAGCTGTTTCTCTTTTTCCTCTTACAACAAAATGCATGGAAGATTTACTACACTTTCTTACAGTCCTGTCTTAAACTGCCTTCTAACAGATTTTCACCAGCACAAGTATACCAAATTTTCTTTTCCCAAATTAGATCCAATGACCAGATTTTAATCTTCATCTTAATGATCCTAATAGAAGTATCTGACAAACACACATACTTCATATGGCTTTGAAATGAGAGTAAGTGACTTTGAAATGAGGGAAAGAATGTATGTTGATTAGGATATGATTTTGCCAACATCAGTTGGATCACAGAAAAAGCAAGAGAGTTCCAGAAAAACATCTACTTCTGCTTTATTGACTATGTGGATCACAACAAACTGTGGAAAATTCTTAAGGAGATGGGAATACCAGACCACCTGATCTGCCTCCTGAGAAATCTGTATGCAGGTCAAGAAGCAACAAGTAGAACCAGACATGGAAGAACGGACTGGTTCCAAATGGGGAAAGGAATATGTCAAGGCTGTATATTGTCACCCTGCTTATTTAATTTATATTCAGAGTACATCATGAGAAATGACAAGCTGGATGAAACACAAGCTGGAATCAAGATTGCCAGGAAAAATATCAGTAACATCAGATATGCAGATGACACCACCCTTATGGCAGCAAGCAAAGAGGAACTAAAGAGCCTCTTGATGAAAATGAAAGAAGAGAGTGAAAAAGCTGGCTTAAAACTCAACATTCAGAAAATGAAGATCATGGCATCTGGTCCCATCACTTCATGGCAAATAGATGGAGAAACAATGGAAGCAGTGACAGACTTTATTTTCTTGGGCTCTAAAACCACTGCAGATGGTGACTGTAGCCATGAAATTAAAAGACGCTTGCTCCTTGGAAGGAAAGTTATGACCAACCTAGATAGCATATTCAAAAGCAGAGACATTACTTTGCCAACAAAGGTCCATCTAGTCAAAGCTATGGTTTTTCCCAGTAGTCATATATGGATGTGAGAGTTGGACTATAAAGAAAGCTGAGTGCTGAAGAATTGATGCTTTTGGACTGTGGTGTTGGAGAAGGCTCTGAGAGTCTCTTGGACTGCAAGGAGATCCAACCAGTCCATCCTAAAGAAAATCAGTCCATCCTAAAGAAAATCAGTCCTGAATATTCATTGGAAGGACTGATGCTGAAGCTGAAACTCCAGTACTTTGGCCACGTGATGCAAAGAACTGACTCACTGGAAAAGATCCTGAAGCTGGGAAAGATTGAAGGCAGGAGGAGAAGGGGACAACAGAGGATGAGATGGTTGGATGGCATCACTGACTCAAGGGACATGAGTTTGAGCATGCTCTGGGAGTTGGTGATAGACAGGGAGGCCTGGTGTGCTGCAGTCCATGGGGTTGCAAAAAGTCAGACATGACTGAGCGACTGAACTGAACAAAACTCCAAATGGTGATTTTGTTTATCTGATATGAACCGTGATGCACAAAGTTACTTATACTTATCTATGAATAGCTCTAGTTAACCAAGATATTACTACTTCCTCAAAAACAGCAGAACAAAGTCCATCCAGGAATCATCTTTGGAATTGAGTCTCTGTGGCTGTGTGGGTTGCTCTCTGTCTCTGCACTCAGCCCTTCCCTATTTCTGCTCTTGTTTGTGGTTCAGGAAGTGACTACTGTGGGCTATGTGGGCTGGGCTCCTTACAAGCTGATTTCCAGCTGGGTTCAGACACGGAATTGTACTGGCAGGAAACCTTTCCTGGTAGCTCAGCTGGTAAAGAATCCGCCTGCAATGCCAGTTCAATTCCTGGGTCAGGAAGATCCGCTGGAGAAGGGATAGGCTACCCACTCCAGTATTCTTGGACTTCCTTGGTGGTTCAGCTGGTAACAAATCCACCTGCAATGTGGGAGACCTGGGTTTGATCCCTGGGTTGGGAAGATCCCAACTGGCAGGAAACTGAAGGCAGAAGAGAGGGAAGTCAGGATATTTCTTCTCTGATCCCTCTCTGCTTGGCAGGGTGTCTCAGAGAGCAGGAATGTTCCTCCATGACACACAGCTCCTACAGAGAAGCCCCCTGGGCGGTCCACTCCCACTGAGTCTCTGTGAAACTCACGTCTCTTCTTGCTGTTTCAGCCCTAGGTTATCATTACTCGAGTGGTGTAATAACTTCCCACTGTTGCTCGTCTACAGTTGTTTCAACATCCATTCTTTTCTCTTACTTCTCCTCATACATCTATAAATCCCACTCTTAAAATTCCCTTTACTAGCAGAAATAGAGACACAGATGTAGAGGACAAACACACGGACACAGAGGAGGAATGGGAAGGGGATGAACTGGGAGATTCGGATTGACATATATACCCTACTATATATAAAATAGATAACTAATGTGAACCTACTGTGCATTACAGGGAACGCCACTCAGTTCTTTGTGTGTGTGTGTGCTAAGTCGCTTCAGTCATGTCTGACTCTGAAACGCTGGACTATAGCCTGCCAGGCTCCTCTGTCCGTGGGATTCTCTAGGCAAGAATACTGGAGTGGGTTGCCATTTCCTACTCCAGAGGATCTTCCCAGTCCAGGGATTGACTTTTCTTCTCTTATGTCTCCTTCCTTGGCAGGTGGGTTCTTTACCACTAACACCACCTGGGAAGCCCACTCAATGCTTTGTGGTGACCTAAATGGAAAGGAAATTAAAAAAAAGAGGGGATATAAGTATACATAAAGCTGATCCACTTTTCTGTACAGCAGAAACTGACACAGCAGTGAAAATTAACTATACTCCCAGCAAACAAATTTTTAATTGCCTTTACTGAGCCAGTCGAGATGAATTTGTAAATGCTAGGACTGTGGCCAATATGCGGCCCCTGCTTTCAGACATGAGAGATATACTCATGTATCAATGACATGTTACCAACTAGGCTGATCTAAGCCTCTGCCTACTGAAACCACTTTCCACCATGTTTCACTACCAGTGAGACACATGTCGTCATGCTCTCCAGTTCCGAGTCAATTTGATGATTTTGGAAACAGAATAGTACAGAGCCCTAAGATCAGATTCTCTGGGTTGTATCCTCTAAACATAAACTCCTAAAGGTGTTCTGTTTCGTTTGTTTCGTGGCATGAAACAAATTGACTAACTTATTAGGTCTTGACTCTCTTACACGTAAAGTAAGGAAGGTGAACTGCCAGGAGATCTCCAAGGTGCCTTTCAAGTTTCGAGATTCTTTGGTGAAACTCATCGTAGAAGGGCTGACATTATAAAGTGTCAACAGCCACTGATCACATTTTTTCGAGTTCCAGTGGATGGGAGTCACAGGAAGACACAAGTTGCTTTTGGTGACAACTAAATGGGACGTGTACAAAAGAGTGGTTTCCTCTCCACAGATGAACTGCTTTCTCTTGGCTTTTTAAATATGCGTTGTCTAGTGTGTAATCATATTTTTAATTAATATGTCCTTTTACGGGTTCTTTTCAGGAATGGTTTAACCTTAATAACAGAGGTAGATGCTATTCTAAAAATGTATTTATAAGTTATTTTGTATGATCACAATGATCATAACCAGTCTGAAAATAAATGTTATCAAGATTTCTAATCTTGAAATCGGTTGGGCCCTAAACTTTCTCTGCCTGTGTTGAGAGTTTCTAAGCTGCAGTATAGGGAGAGGGAACCCAGATAGGAACATCCCTAAGAAGACAGACTTGAAAATATAAGAGACAAAGGAACTGTGTTTGTGGAGCAGAAGCCTGGAGGGAGGAAAGTCACACAGAAATAGAATCCTCGGCTGGGGGGCGGGGTGCGGGGCGGGGTGCACACATACATACGCATGACTGAGTCCCTTTGCTGTCCACCTGAAACTATCACAACACTGTTAATCAGCTATTGTTGTGCTCAGTCATGTCCGACTCTTTGCAACCCCATGGACTGTAACCCACCAGGCTCCTCTGTCTATGGGATTTCCCAGGCAAGAATACTGGAGTGGGTTGCCATTTCCTTCTCTAGGGTATCTTCCTGACCCAGGCATCAAACCTGTGTTTCTTGCATCTCCTGCATTGGCAGGCAGATTCTTTATCACTGAGTCACTTCCAATATACATTAAAAAGTTAAAGAAAAATAGAATTGGTCTCAAGGAAATGGAAACAAACCAATCCTGGAGCCAAAGACTGCTACTGCTACTGCTAAGTCACTTCAGTCGTGTCCGACTCTGTGTGACCCCATAGACAGCAGCCCACTAGGCTGCTCTGTCCATGGGATTTGCCAGGCAAGAGTACTGGAGTGGGGTGCCATTACCTTCTCCGGAGCCAAAGACTAACTGTACTTAAAACAATCAAGATGACACTGGTCAGACCACCAATGACCAGTTTCAAGATGACCGTCAGAGCTGACTGTGCTGTTTCTACACGCAGCCCCCTCCCTCTGCCTATAAATGAATGCTCCAGCCTACTGATTGTCAGTGAGGGGGAGTTGGCCCTAGGACAGGAGTTTGCCCTCCCCCCACCCCACCCTAACCAATCCCACTCCCATTGCTGGCATCCAAAATAAAGCAAACTTTCCTTTCCACCAAAAAAAAAAAAAAAAAAAATAGAATTCTGGATGTTTGCGGAACGCTCTCCACACTTGCCTTTCAGCTGATTAATGTAAGAATGCATGCATGAGGAGACAAGCTGAGGCCAGGCAGAGACCCACCCGACGGGAGTCCTCAGGGCTCACACAGGGCCCGCAAGGGCTGACATTCCCACCAGCCCGCGTGGGGAAAACGTTGGAATACATTAGGGATGGGGTAGAGGACTAAGAGAGTAGTGTGGGACAGAGTCATCCCAAGACTACAGGTTGCTCTAGTGTGGCCAAACAAACAGGCAAAACCTTAAAAGCGAATGTCGAATGAATCAAAATCTTTCTAAGTACCTTAACTACTCCCAGAAAAATAAAAAATGTGAGACAACTTCAAGCAGTCTCACACACATATAATCAGGAGGCTTGCAAAAAAAGAGAGAGAAATGAGTACATAAAAATATTTGAAAAAATAATGGCTGATTTTTTCTCCAAATTTGACAAAAATTCTAAACACATAGATTAAAGAAGCCCAATGAAGCACAAGTGAAAGTAAATTTAGGAAGCCTGAAAGCATATCAAGCATCTTTTGGCTCAGACGATAAAGAGTCTGCCTGCAATGCGGGAGACCTGGGTTCAATCCCTGGGCTGGGAAGATCCCCTGAAGAAGGAAATGACAACCCACTCCAGTATTCTTGTCTGCAAAGTCCCATGGATGGAGAAGCCTGGAGGGGTACAGTCCGTAGGGTTGCAAAGAGCTGGACATGACTGAGTGACTTCACTTCCCTTCACAAGGAAAAAAGCCTGCAGAAAACACAAAGATGTGGAGGCTAAATAATATTGCTACTAAACAACCAGTATATCATTGAAGAAATCAAAGAGGAAATCAAAAATACCCTGAGACAAATGAGAACAGAAACACAACAATTCAAAATCTATGGGATGCAACAGAGGAAGTTTTAAGAGGTTAAGTTTTTAGCAATAGAAGCCTAATTAGGAAACAATAAAAATCTCAAATAAACAAGCTAACCCTAACCTAAAAGAAACAGAGAGGGAACCAAAAAAACTCAAAATTCGTAGAGGAAAGAAACCATAAAGATTGGAGCAGAAATAAAAGAAAAAGAGACTAAAATCAATAGAAAAGATTAATGAAAGAACTGGTCCTTTGAAAGACAAATGAAATTGAAAAACGTTTAATTAAACTTCTCAAGGAAAAGAGAAGGCCTAATAAATAAAATCAGTTATGAAAAAGGAGGAGTTACAACTGACACCACAGACGTGCAACATCATAAGAGATTACCATAGACAATTATACACCAATAGAATGGACAAGCTGGAAGAAATGGACGAATTCCTAGAAATGTACAACTTCCCGAGACTGGACCAAGAGGAACTAGAAAATATGACTAGACCAATTACTGGTAATGAAATTGAATCAATAATAAAAACAAAAGAGACCAAATATTGTATGACTACATTTAGACAAAACGTCGGGCAAAGGCAAATTTATAGAATAGAAAGCAGATTTGTGGTTGCCTGGAGCCATGAGTGGAAAAGGAATTAACTGTGAATTGGCACAAATGATATTACTGGGAAATGAAATGTTCTAAAATTGATGTATTATGATGGTTGTACCACTTGGTTGCTGCTGCTAAGTCACTTCAGTCGTATCCAACTCTGTGCGACCCCACAGCCAGCAGCCCACCAGGCTTCCCCGTCCCTGGGATTCTCCAGGCAAGAACACTGGAGTGGGTTGCCATTTCCTTCTCCAATGCATGAAAGTGAAAAGTCAAAGTGAAGTTGTTCAGTTGTGTCTGACTCTGTGCGACCCCATGGACTGCAGCCCACCAGGCTCCTCTGTCCATGGGGTTTTCCAGGCAAGAGTACTGGAGTGGGTGCCATTGCCTTGTCTGGTACCACTTAGTAAAGTTACTCAAAATCCTTGAACTGTACATTTAAGGTGGGTAGATCTTGTGATATGTATAATTCATATCAATAAATTTGGTAAAGAATGTTAATTGGCTATATAAAGCCAAAAATACAACATTTTTATTGTAGGATTTGTAACAAATGTAGAAGTAAAATGCATGACAGTAGCACAAAGACTAGAGTGGGAAAAGGAATGTAAACTGTTGGAAGGCTCTTATCCTGTACACCAGTGATATAATATTGTGTGCAAGTAGACTTGATGAATTAAATACACACACCTCAAATAGCAACACAACAACAAAACAAAATGTTATAGCTAATAAGCCAACAATGGTGAGATAAATTATTTTAAAAGTGGGGAACACGTGTATTCTGGTGGCGGATCCATCTCGATGTATAGTAAAAGTAATACAATATTGTAAAGTTAAGAAAAATTAAAATAATAATAATAATAATAAAATAAAATAAAAAAAGAGCTGAAATCAAAAAAAAAAAAAAAGAAAACCAGGACCCCCCCAAAAAAATAAAATAAAATAAAAGGCAGATTCTGTGGGTTAAAAAAAGAAGTAGAAATGAGACCTATAGAAAACAAATTGTAACTGATAGATTTAAACACAACCATAATGACACACATGTTAAATGTAAATGGTCTATATAGCCCATTTAAAACACAGAGACTGTGAAATGTAGAACGGAAAAAAGCAAGACCCAATTACATGCTGGACTGGAAGAAACACAAGTTGGAATCAAGATTGCCGGGAGAAATATCAATAACCTCAGATATGCAGATGACACCACTCTTATGGCAGAAAGTGAAGAGGGGCTAAAAAGCCTCTTGATGAAAGTGAAAGTGGAGAGTGAAAAGGTTGGCTTAAAGCTCAACATTCAGAAAACGAAGATCATGGCATCTGGTCCCATCACTACATGGGAAATAGATGGGGAAACAGTGGAAACAGTGTCAGACTTTGTTTTTCTGGGCTCCAAAATCACTGCAGATGGTGACTGCAGCCATGAAATTAAAAGATGCTTACTCCTTGGAAGGAAAGTTATGACCAACCTAGATAGCATATTCAAAAGCAGAGACATTACTTTACCAACAAAGGTTCGCCTAGTCAAGGCTATGGTCTTTCCTGTGGTCATGTATGGATGTGAGAGCTGGACTGTGAAGAAGGCTGAGTGCCGAAGAATTGATGCTTTTGAACTGTGGTGTTGGAGAGTCCCTTGGACTGCAAGAAGATCCAACCAATCCATTCTGAAGGAGATCAATCCTGGAATTTCTTTAGAAGGAATGATGCTAAAGCTGAAACTCCAGTATTTTGGCCACCTCATGCGAAGAGTTGACTCATTGGAGAAGACTCTGATGCTGGGAGGGATTGAGGGCAGGAGGAGAAGGGAACGACAGAGGATGAGATGGCTGGATGGCATCACTGACTCGATGGATGCGAGTCTGAGTGACCTCCGGGAGTGGTGATGGACAGGGAGGCCTGGCGTGCTGCGGTTCATGGGGTCGCAAAGAGTCGGACACGACTGAGCGACTGATCTGATCTGATCTGATAGGAATCTGTGTAAAATACAAACACAATTAAGTTAAAAGATGGAAAAAAATATATCATGCTCATACTAACCCCAAAAATCCCTGGAATGGCAATATTAATGTTAGAAAAAGTTGGTTTGAGATCATAGAATATTGCCAGAGATAAAGAAGTGAAGTGCCAGAGATGCAAAGGTCCATTGGTGGAGAGGACGTAAACAATCCTAAATGGTTATGTACTTTATAACAAAGCTTCCAAAAATATGAAGAAAATACATCATGGAATATATGATAGAACTAGGAAGATACAGGCAGCCAACAGCTATAGTCAACACTTTCAATATCCTTCTCTTAATAATTGGTAGATGTAATATCAGTCAACCCATAGAAGACTTGAACAATACTGTTAATCAGCTTGACCTAATTGATATGTATAGAATATTCTACATAACAATAGCAGAATGCAGAATTACTTCAAGTGTATGCATATACAAAATATTTACCAAAGAAAACTGTATTCTGACTCATTAAAAATAAATAAATTTAAAAGGACATAAATCATCAGATTTATTATCTGACTAGTTATTAAGTTAGAAATCAATGACAGAAAGCAAAAGGAAAACTGAATGAAATTAATGTGCAGGACTAAATCATTATATAGATGAAAATTTATAACACTGAACACCTTCATTGGAAAATAAAGGTCTAAAATCAGTTGCCTGTGCTACCACCTAGAGACACTAAAGAGTAAAGCAGAATGAGGAACTTATTAAGATAATTATGATAATTACATATAACAATATATTTATTATTTAATAGTTATATATGATTATACTAATTATACATTTTTAAAAGTATATATTTAAATCAGTTCAGTTCAGTCACTTAGCTGTGTCCAGCTCTTTGCAACCTCATGGACTGCAGCACACCAGACTTCCCTGTCAATCACCAACTCCCAAAGCTTGCTCAAACTCATGTCCATAGAGTTGGTGATGCCATCCAAGCATCTCATCCTCTGTCACTCCCTTCTCCTCATGCCTTCAATGTTTCCCAGCCTCAGGGTCTTTTCCATTGAGTCAATTCTTCCGGTCAGGGTGACCAAAGTACTGGAGCTTCAGCTTCAGCATCAGTCCTTCCAGTGAGTATTCAGGACTGATTTCCTTTAGGATGAACTGGTTGGATCTCCTTGAAGTCCAAGGGACTCTCAAGAGTCTTCAATACCACAGTTCAAACATCAATTCTTTGGCACTCAGCTTTCCTTATAATCCAACTCTCATGTCCATACATGACTACTGGAAAACCATAGCTGTGACTAGACAGACCTTTGCTGGCAAAGTAATGTTTCTGCTTTTTAATATGCTGTCTAGGTTGGTCATAGCTTTTCTCCCAAGGAGCAAGCATCTTTTAATTTCAAAGCTAGAGTCACCATCTGTAGTGACTTTGGAGCCCAAGAAAATAAGTCTGACACTGTTTCCATTGTTTCCCCATCTATTTGCCATGAAATGATGGGACCAGATGCCATGATCTTAGTTTTTTGAATGTTGAGTTTTAAGCCAACTTTTTCACTCTCCACTTTTTACTTTCATCAAGAGGCTCTTGAGTTCTTTGCTTTCTGCCTTAAGGGTGGTGACATCTGCATATCTGAGGTTATTGATATTTCTCCCAGCAATCTTGATTCCAGCTTATGCTTCATCTAGCTGGGCATTTTGCATGATGTACTCTGCATAGAAGTTAAATAAGCAATGTGACTATATAAAGCCTTGATGTACTCCTTTCCCATTTTGGAACCAGTCCATTGTTCCATGTCTGGTTCTAACTGTTGCTTCTTGACCTGCCTACAGGTTTCTCAGGAGGCAGGTCAGGTGGTCTGGTATTCCCATCTCTTGAAGAATTTTCCACAGTTTGTTGTGATCCACACAGTCAAGGATTTAGCATAGTCAATGAAGCAGATATTTTTCTGAAATTCTCTTACTTTTTATGATCCAACAGCTGTCGGCAATTTGATCTCTGGTTCCTCTGCCTTTTCTAAATCCAGCTTGAACATCTGGAAGTTTTCTGTTCATGTACTGTTGAAGCCTTGCTTGGAAAATTTTGAGCATTATTTTGCTAGTATGTGAGATGAATGCAATTGTGTGGTAGTTTGAACATTCTTTGGCATTGCTGTTCTTTGGGATTGGAATGAAAACTGACCTGTTACAGCCCTGTGGCCACTGGTGAGTTTTCCAAATTTGCTGACATACTGAATGCAGCACTTTCACAGCATTATTTTATAGGATTTGAAATAGCTCAGCAGGAATTCTATCAGCTGTACTTGCTTTGTTCATAGAAATCCTTCCTAAGGCCCACTTGACTTCACACTCCAGGTTGTCTGGCTCTTGGTGAGTAATCACACCATCATGGTTATCTGGGTCATTAAGATATTTTTTGCATAATTCTTCTGTGTATTCTTGCCACCTTTTCTTAATATCTTCTGTTTCTTTTAGGTCGGTACCATTTCTGTCCTTTTTTGTGTTCATCTTTGCATGAAATATCTCTCCTGTTGGCTCAGACAGTAAAGCGTCTGTCTACAGTGTGAGAGATCTGGGTTCAATCCCTGGGTTGGGAAGATTCCCTGGAGAAGGAAATGGCAACCCATTCTAGTACTCTTGCCTTGAAAATTCCATGGACGTGGAGGGAGGAGGGTTCAGGATGGGGAACAAATGTATACTTGTGGCAGATCCATCTTGATGTATGGCAAAAGCAATACAATATTGTAAAGTTAAGCAAAATAAAATTTAATTTTTTTAAAAAAAAAAAAAAAGAAAATTCCATGGACGGAGGAGCTTGGTGCAGGCTACTATCCATGGGGTCACAAAGAGTCGGGCATGACTGAGCGACTTCACTTTCACTTTCACTTTGCATGAAATATTCCCTTGGTATTTCTAACTTTATTTTATATTTTATTATATATTTTATATTTTCTTTAAATAAATAAGTAAAATATAAAACATAATATTCTCTGTTATTTTTAGAGAAAAATCAATTTAAAAACCCATAATTTTTTCTTCGAAGAGATCAAGAATATTGATGAGACATTAGCAAGATGTTAAAAAATAAAAAAGACAGAAATTGCTTATATCAAGTATGAGGCTGGGGTCATTACTACAGAGCCTACAATTACACCTGTTACAGTAATTGAATCTAAGATGAAAACTTCCCAGAATGGAAATCCCCAGCCTATAGTTTCATCAGTGAATTCCATCAAATATTTAGGGAAGAAATTATAAAAATTCTATACAAACTCTTTCATAAATGTGAGATAAGAATACTTCTCAAGTCATTCACCAAGGGGAGTATTAACTGGATACCAAAATAAGACAAAGAAAATACAAGTAAATAAAACTGAAGATCATTAGCCCTTATGAAGATAGAGAAATTCCAAAGTAAATTTAGCAAATTGGATCCAGCATTACATTGAAAGGAAAATATTCATAACCAAGTGAGGTTTATCATAGAATATAAGACTAGTTCATCATTTAAAACTTGATTAATATAATTCACCATATCAACAGCCTAAAGACAAAAAATATTCAACCTAATAGAAGAGCAAAAAAAAAAAAAAAAAAGACACAATTCAACATATACTGAAATTAAAAAATTAGCAAACTAAGAAAATATAAACTTCCTCAATTTGATAGGGTGTATTTGCAAAAAGCTTACAGCTAATATCATACTTAATTGTGAAAGAATTATTTCCCAATAAGATCAGTAATAAGTAAATACATCATCTCACTATTCCTGTTCAATATTATATTGGGAAACATAGGCAGCAGAATCTTAACAGAATGAGATAAAAGGCAGACAAATTGGTAAGAAATAAAATTATCTCTATGTAGGGGAATAATTTTCTATGTAGAATTTTTTTTTAAGTTACAAAATTGCTACTAGACTTTTTAAGTGAGTTTAAAGTTTTTCAGGACAAAAGCTCAGGTTAAAAAAATCAATAGTATTTCTGTGTGCTAGCAATGAATATGGAGAAGGCAGTGGCACCCCACTCCAGTACTCTTGCCTGGAAAATCCCATGGGCGGAGGAGCCTGGTGGGCTGCAGTCCATGGTGTCACTAAGAGTCAGACATGACTGAGCAACTTCACTTTCACTTTTCACTTTCATGCATTGGAGAAGGAAATGGCAACCCACTCCAGTGTTCTTGCCTGGAGAATCCCAGGGACAGAGGCACCTAGTGGGCTGCGGTCTATGGGGTCGCACAGAGTCAGACACGACTGAAGTGACTTAACAACAGCAAGAGCAATGAATAATTGGAAATTTAAAAGAGCATCAAAATACATGACATACTTTGGAATAAATCTAACAAATTCTGTGCAAAATCTGTATTCAGAAAAGTACAAAATATTGACAAAAGAAATCAGAGTTCTAAATAAATGGAGAGATAGACTATGTTCATGAATCATGAAACACAGTATCATTAATATGCCAATTCTTCCCATGGTTATCTATAAATTCAATGTAAATTCAGTCAAAATTCCATCAGAGTTTTTTGGTGGAAGTTGATGAGTTAATTCAAATATTTACATCAAAAAGGCAAAGGAATAAGAGGCAAAACAATTTTGTAAAAGTAAAAAATTGGAAAATTCATACTACCTCCAACTTCAATCTTTAAGATAGATTACAAAAATTGTAGTAAGCTAGATAGCATGGTATGATGAAGGTAAAGATTGATCAACAAAATGGAATCGTGTCCAGAGGGTAGAGCCACATATATATGATATATTGATTTTTCAACAAAACATCAAAGGAAATTCAATGGAGAAAGGATAATTTTTTCAACAAATTATGATATTTCAATTGGATATTCACATTTTTTTTAAATCAGACTCATCCCGTACCTTCTACCATACACATACCTCAACTGTTTAGTCATTAAGTCATGTCCAGCTCTTTGCGACCTCATGGACAGCAGCCTGCCAGACTCGTCTTTCTATGGGAGTTTCCAGTCAAGAATACTGGATTGGGTTGCCATTTCCTTCTCCAGAGGATCTTCCTGACCCAGGGATCAAACCCACATCTCCTGCACTGGCAGGCGATTCTTTACCACTGAACCACCATGGAAGCCCCAGTGTGGATCATAACTCTGCACTAAAAATCAAAACCATAAAACTGCTGGGGAAAACATGAAGGAGAAAATATTCAAGACTTTAAATTAGACAAAATTTTCTTTGATCTAAGAGTGGATCTTGCTGACCCAGGGATTGAACCTGGGTCTCCCACATTGTAGGCAGACACTTTACCATCTGATCAACCAGGGAAGTCCTCCTAGATTAGAAGAAAGTATTTATAATTTACATATCTGACACAAAACATATCTAGAATATATGAATACTCTAAACACAATAGTAATAAAAGAAACAGTGATTTTAAAGTGAGAAATGATTTGTAAAGACACTTCACAAAGGATATATCAATGGTAAATAAACACATGAAAAATTCTAAATATTAATGATTATTAGAGAAATGCAAACCGAGCCCACAATGAGCTAACACACATCTATTAGAATGGAATTATTAACAAACAAATGAAACGTATCAATATCAAATGCTGGCAAAGATGTATTTGCCAGAGCAACTGGAGTTTTTCAAACATTGCTGGTAGAACTACAAAATGGTACAGCCACTATGTAAATAGTTTTGCACTTTCTGGTAAAATTAACACACACTAATCATGTCAGTCTAGTCAGGGCTATGGTTTTTCCTATGGTCGTGTATGGATGTGAGAGTTGGACTGTGAAGAAGGCTGAGTGCCGAAGAATTGATGCTTTTGAACTGTGGTGTTGGAGAAGACTCTTGAGAGTCCCTTGGACTGCAAGGACATCCAACCAGTCCATTCTGAAGGAGATCAGCCCTGGAATTTCTTTGGAAGGAGTGATGCTGAAGCTGAAACTCCAGTACTTTGGCCACCTCATGTGAAGAGTTGACTCATTAGAGAAGACTCTAATGCTGGGAGGGATTGGGGGCAGGAGGAGAAGGGGACGACAGAGGATGAGATTGCTGGATGGCATCACTGACTCGATGGACATGAGTCTGAGTGAACTCCGGGAGTTGGTGATGGACAGGGAGGCCTGGTGTGCTGCAGTTCATGGGGTCGCAAAGAGTCGGACACGACTGACTGAACTGAACTGAATTATGTACTCCAACAACCCTATTGCTCAGTATTTACTCTTGAGAAATGCAAACTTACATTTATATAAACACCTGGACATTAATGTTTGTAACAGTAGTCAAAACCTGGAAACAGTCAAAATGCACTTCGTGTGGAGAATTGGAAGACAAATCGCGGCTTCTTGCAATGGAACACTCAGAAAAAAAGGACAAACACACCACTGACAATATAATAATATGGATGCATGATGCCCGTGTGCAAATATGCACAGTAAGCGTATCATGGTAAGTAAAAGAAGACAGACTCCAGAGGTTTCCTGCTATAGGATTCTGTTCTTGTGATGCTTTGGAAAAGGCAAAACTGTAGGGATACAAACTCCAGTTGTCAGAGAATGGGGTTAGGGGAGAGGGTAACCATGGGTAAGTTTTGAGGGGTGGTAACTGGTTGGTATCTTGATTTTGCTTGCATATTTGTGAAAATTCACAGGACTATACTCTTAAAAAGAGAAAACAGTGTACCTTGATAAAACAAGAGAAAAGCCAGCTGAGTTTTTTACAAAGTCATTTGTATAAAAATTAAGGTCTGATAAATCTAATACAAAAATTAAAAACTTGCTTTCCTACAAAAACTTGTTTGTAACCCCAAAATCTACATGTGGGACACGTTCAGGGTCACATGTAGCCACATGTAGACGGGGAGAAATTTGAGTCACCTGGTGACCACGTTCCCAGCTGAAGTCAAAGGAGGTAATGTTCAGGTGGCATGCTGAGACAAGGGTCCTTTTCCTGGTCTGTGTAGTAGGACATTCACACATTTCTGCGCTTTTTGTGGTGATTTTGCTCTTTAAAATGACCCCTAAGTATAGTGCTGAAGTGCTGGTTCATGTTCCTCAACTGAGGTAGGCTCAGGCATACCTTTTGGTACCATCTTCTTAAATCCAATTTAAAGAGCATCTCTACCTGTAAGGCAGTTCTTGAGTAAGCATGAAATATGCAGACTCTAATAACTTTAATTACTACAATCTTTTCATCTTTCAACTTAAATAGCATCTATTTAATGCATTTTTCACTTTTCCTTTGAACTCACTTTGAGATTACTGTGTATAGTTGAAGAAATAATATCAACGTAAAGTTAAGAAGTGCTTTTATTGATACTTAATTGAAAGCATTTTGTAGAATAAAGTTTAGTAATAATAGAAATTATTGAAGTAGATTTTTAAAACTTCACTTTTACAGTCATTTTATGAAGCAGGAAAATTATTGCTCAGTTTTAGAGATGAGACATCTAGATTCAGTGTGGTTGCACCTTCAAGGTAAGAGAGCTGATCCAGAACCTAAGGGAACAGGACTGAACCTAGTGGGTCTGACTGCAAAGCCCTTGCCTGCAACCGTTATGAGACAGCAGTGTTTGCAGACTTTCTTTTTCTTCTTTTGCCAATGAATATTTAGTTTTAAAAAATAGTCTGAAATGTCCAAATACCCCAAAGTTCAAGGTTCCTGTTGCTTACAGTTCACGTCATTTTGCCATCACAGCCAGCAAAGTGTGTATTAGAAAACTGTCCCTACAAATATGTCAACCATTAGATAATTCTTTCTGTTTATTGTTCTGTTCATGTAGGAGCGTTCCCATGTGTTGTTTTTATAGCAACAACTAAATGTCTCTTTCTTTCTAAATAAAACTTTCCATAATGCATTTTTTCATGGGGGTGTAGGTATTAAGAAAATCCTGCGTTAACCATTTAAATACATAATGTTTTCCAGTTTACACAAGGAGCAAACAGCAAACTTGTTGGTCCAAGTTTCTGTTCATTGTATATCTTGTTCACTCTGATCAAAGACTGGACCTGGAAGCTCAGATGATACCTGAAATCTAGTTTCTGTCCTGAAACTTCCCCTAGAGTGTGTGTGCCAGCCTCCATTGAATTATGCAAAAGTATACACAAAAAAAGGACTTGCCTCCTAGCTCAGTTGGTAAAGAATCCATCTGCAAAGCAGGAGACCTGGGTTCGATTCCTGGGTTGGGAAGATCCCCTGGGGGAGGGAATGGCAACCCACTCCAGTATTGTAGCCTGAGAAACCCCATGGATGGAGGAGCCTGGTGGGCTACAGTCCATGGGGTCACAAGAGTTGACACAGCTTAGCAACTAAACCAACCGACCATACACAAAAAAGGAAAAGAGCTTATCATTTCTTGGTTTTATTTGGGCTTTATATGCTTAGTTTTGAGAGATAAATACAGAACATTCAATATAGACAATTAAAGTGATTTTGAGAAGTCTGGGTACCATTAAGGAATCTGAGAATTGTAATTCTGAACTTAAACCTTTCCCAGGTCAGTGTGATTCCAAACCTGTAAACTTAGTCATTGGCTGGGTGGAAGGAAGAGGACCCTAGCTCTGATTCGTCCTTCATGGGTCCAGTTATGAATTCCTGCATTCTCTCAACTCACTTTAAGCAAAGTGTGTGTGTGTGCCAAGTCGCTTCAGTTGCGTCCCACTCTTTGTGACCCTATGGACTATGGCCGGCCAGGCTCCACTGTCCATGGGATTCTCCAGGCAAGAATACTGGAGTGGGGATACCTGCTCCCATGGGATCTTCCCAGCCCAGGGATGGAACCTGCATCTCTTATGTCTCCTTCTTTGGCAGGTGGTTCTTTACCACGAGCACCACCTGGGAAGCCCTTACGCCTAGAACTGTCATAATCGTCAAATGGGGAAACACTATTTAAAAATAAACCAGTATATACCAGTTATCAGAAGAAGTACTAAGGATTAAGTCACAGCAACAGTAATGCCCCAAAGGGAGCCTCCCTTCAATTGCCTACTTCTAGCCACAGTGTTTCCATCAACTCAGCATGTCTGTTGGCCACTGAAGTATTTTGCCAAATAAAGCTATTGACTTTACAAAAGCAGCACCAATAGTAGTGGTAATACATCAGTAGCCAATAGGACTTTTTTTTTTTTTTGCAGTTGCATAGAACATAAAACAGCTGTGTTTATAATGGCAGAAAAATTGGGTCTTAGGTGGTGGGGCTGAGAATTGCAGATGTATAATATCATTCAGACATTGGGTGTTTATAGACCATTTCCACGGGAACATACTATTTCTTATTTCCTTTGATGTCATTAATCACTTTCCAAGTTATATTTCTATATCCCCTCTTGTCCTCCTAAATCAGTTTGTCTTGAAATGCAATTAATGACTCTTCAAATCCACTCTGAAAACAAAATTGTGTTCAGATAGTAGTTATTTTTCTTAGGAAAATACAAATTATAGTAATGTCTAATTACTGTATGAAGTATAATAATATGTGAAAATGGAACTCCATAACACAAGAGCAAATAACTTGTTTTGGACCCAAAAATTCATTTCACTAATTCTATGATATTCTGAAGTGAGCATTCTGTGTAAAAAAAAAAAAAAAAAAAAAGAGCAAGAGAGTCACTAACACATATATAGCATGGCTGGATGGCATCACCGACTCGATGGACTTAAGTTTGAGTGAACTCCAGGAGTTGGTGACAGACAGGGAGGCCTGGCGTGCTGTGATTCATGGGGTTGCAAAGAGTCGGACATGACTGAGCAACTGAACTGGACGCATATATATGGAATTTAGAAAGATGGTAACGATAACCTTGTATGAGAGACAACAAAAGAGACACAGATATTGAACTCTGTGGGAGTTGGACTCTGTGGGAGAGGGTGAGGGTGGGATGATTTGGGAGAATGGCATTGGAACATGTACATTATCATATGTGAAACGGATCGCCAGTCCAGGTTCAATGCATGAGACAGGGTGCTCGGGGCTGGTGCACTGGGATGACCCAGAGGGATGGGATGGGGAGTGAGGTGGGAGGGGGGTTCAGGATGGGGAACACATGTGTGCTCGTGGCTGATTCATGTCAATGTATGGCAAAAACCATTACAATATTGTAAAATAATTAGCCTCCAATTAAAATAAATAAATTTAAAAAGAGAGAGTCAAATAGAAGCAGTGAATCAGAGGATTAGATTTTCCCATACTTCAAAGAACTTCTTTCTTTTTTCTCCATGTGGACAGTTGCCATCTAAAGCTGCATTAAAAGCTTGCGCTTCTTCTGGGAGAATGTGTGATGGGACGTTATTCCAGGAAGAAGGACCTCGAGTTTCTCATGCTTCTTCTTCGGCCTTGCATAAGGAAACTAAACACAGGGTGTTTTCTTGGCCATTGGCAGGCTAGCAACTTTTGGAGTAAGACCAGTGAGTAGATTTGATTTTAAAACTTACCACGACTTTTCTTTGACATTTATAGGCAGAGAGACAGATGTTAACTTGTAATAAACTTGAAAGCATAATTCCATTCTCAGAGCCATGAACCAAGTCTGAACTTTCCATGGCTCTATCTATTCAGCCATCACTTTTTAGTGTTTAATATAATTCAGTCTAGTAATTTTCTAGAAATTCTTCCTATTTAGATGAGTTGAAATACTGCAGTACTTTTTTTTAACCAGCTTTGCACATGTTAAGTTGCCTCTGTTGTGTCCAAGTCTCTGTGATGCAGGGACTGTGGCCTGCTAGGCTCCTCTGTCCATTCTCCAGGCAAGAATACTAAGTGGGTTGCGATGCCTTCCCCATGAGATCTTCCAGACCCAAAGATCAAACTCGTGTCCCTTACATCTCCTGCACTGGCAGGAGGGTTCTTTACCACTATTGCCACTTGAGAAACCCTTTTATTGAAGCATAATTCAAATATCATACAATTCACCCATTAAAAATATATGATCCAGTGTTGTGTAGTATATTCAGAGTTGTGCAACTGTCACTACAATCTAATTTTAGAATATTTTTCACTCCCAAAAGAAATCCTATATTCACTAGCAGTCATTCATACTCTATTCCCAAACTCTGGGTAACCACTTCCTAGTTTCTGGACATTTGCCTACTTTGGACATCTATGTACTGAAGTCATACGATCTGTGGTCTTTAGTAGCAGACTTGTACTTAGCATAATGTTTCCAAGGTTCATTTAAGTATGAATTTGTATTCCTTTCCTTTTTATGGCTGAATAATATTCCATTGTGTATGTAAATAGCTATAAATATATAATATTTTATGCATTTATTAATTCAGGAATATTTGATACTTTTCCACTTCTTGGCAGTCATGAATAGTGGTACTACATATGCTCATATACAAGATTTTGTATGAATGTAGGTTTTCATTTCTCTTGGGTATATCCCTAGGAGTAAAATTGCTCTAGAAACTCTATGTTTAATATTCTGAGGAACTGTCAAACTATTTTCCAAGGCAGCCGTACAGTATTGTATTCCCATCAGCAATGTGTAAGCATTCTCGTTTCTCCTCCTATCCAACACATGACATTGTCTGCCTATTTGATTATAAATATCCAAGTAGGAATAAAGGACAGAAACACATCATCATTGCATTGTGCTTTGGCTTGCATTTCCCTATTGACTAATAATACTGAGCATCTTTTCAGGGGCTTACTATCCATTTGTGCATCTGCTCTAGAGAAATGCTATTTGGATCCTTTGTGCATTTTAAAATTGTGTTGTCTTTTTACTGTTGAGTTGTAAGAATTGTGTATTGTATATTCTAGATACAAGTCCCTTATCAGATAAATGATTTACATTTTTTCCCTTCCTTTGGGTTGTCTTTACAGCTCTATACTTTTCACAGTTATGGTATTTTTGTTGCACAACAGTTTTTGGTTTGATAAAGTCAAATTTATCTACATTGCTTTTGGTAGGTTGGTCTCTTGGTGCTGTATTTAAGAAGAAATTACTTAACTCAGGGTAACTAAGGTTTACCCCTATGCTTTCCTCTAAGAGTTTGATAGTTTTAGCTATTACATATAGGCCTATGGTCCAATTTGAATTAATATTGTGTATGGTGTTTGGAATGGGTTCATTTTTATTCTTTTGCATGTGGATATCCAGTAGTTCCAGTACCATTTGTTGAAAATATTATTTTTCCCCATCAAATTATTTGACATCATTGTTGAAAATCAATTATCGTAAAGGTAATGATTTCTTTCTGTACTCTAGACTCTGTCTCATTGATCTGTATGTCCATTCTATGTCAATACCATGCTGCCTTGATTATTCTGCTGCTGCTGCTGCTAAGTCGCTTCAGTCGTGTCCGACTCTGTGCGACCCCATAGACGGAGCTTTGTAAAAAGTCTCGAAATCATGAAGTGAGGTTCTTACATTTTTATTCCTGTTTTTCCAGGTTGTTTTGACTGATATAGGTGCTTTGCAATTTCCTGTGGATTTTAGAGCTAGTTTGTAAATTTATGCAAAAAAGGAAGCTGAGAGTTTGACAAAAATTGTTTTGAAACTCTGAACCAGTTTAATGAGTGCTGACATCTTGACACCTTAAGTCCTCTGAGCTATGAGCACAGGAGGTTTTTCCATTCTTTCATGGTTTTATAATTTCCTTCAACAATGTCCTGTGGTTTTCTGAGTATGAATTTTGTACTTCTTTTGTTAAATGTATTCCTAAGTATTTGATTCTTTTTGATGTTAATAATCATTTTCAGATTGCTTACTGCTAAAATATAGAAATACAATTGATTTTTATATATTGACTTTTATCCTGAAATGTTGCTGAACCTATTTACTACTTCTAGTAGTTTTTTAGTGAATTCCTTATTTTCTGTCTTCAAAATCATGTCATCTGTAAATGGAAATGTACTTTGCTTCTTTCTTTCCAGCCTGGATTTTTTTAACTTCCATTGCTCTTCTAATTGCCCTATCTAGAACTTTCAGTAAAATATTGAATAGAGGTGGTATAAGTGGACATCCTTCAGAGAAGGCAATGGCACCCCACTCCAGTACTCTTGCCTGGAAAATTCCATGGATGGAGGAGCCTGGTGGGCCACAGTCCATGGGGTTGCTAAGAGTTGGGCATGACTGAGCGACTTCACTTTCACTTTTCATCTTCATGCATTGGAGAAGGAAATGGCAACCCACTCCAGTGTTCTTGCCTGGAGAATCCCAGGGACGGCGGAGCCTGGTGGGCTGCCGTCTATGGGGTGGCACAGAGTCGGACACGACCGAAGTGACTTAGCAGCAGCAGCAGCAAGTGGACATCCTTATTTTGTTCCTGATTTTATGGAGAAAGTATTCAGTCTTTCACTATCAAAAACATTAGCTTTCCGTTTTTAATAGATGCTTTTATCATTTGGGAAAACATATTCCTGGTTGTTACGGATTTTTCCCATGAAAGTATGTTGAATTTTGTCCGTGTTTTCTATCTATTGACATGATTGTGTGTTTTTGTCCTTTCTTCTATTCAGTTCAGTTCAGTTCAGTCGCTCAGTTGGGCCCGACTCTTTGCAACCCCATGGACTGGACTCCTTTCTTCTGTTAATAAAGTATAATTAATTTTCACACTTTGAATCAAACCAGATTGAATCCCCTTTGGCCATGATGTATAATTTTCTTTTTTGTGTTGCTAGATTCAGCTTGTAAATATCTTGTTGAGAATTTTTGCATCAATTATTATAAGAGCTATTGGTATGTGGTTTTATCTTCCTGAGTTGTCTTTGTCTGGTTTTGATGTCATATTAATGTTGACCCCACAGAATGAGTCTGAAAGTCTTCCTCCTTTTCCTGTTTTTTGAGAGGAGTCTGTGAACTCTTGGTAATATATTTTTTCAATGTTTGTTAGAAATTTCCAGTGAAGGCATCTGGAACTATTTACATGTTCTATTTCTTATTAAGTTAGTTTTGATTGTTAGCATCTTTCTGGTCATTTCATTAATATTATTTCATCTGTTGACATATAGTGGTTCACAGTTTTTTCCTTGTAGTCATTCTTATTTCTGTGAAGGAAGTAGTCATATTCACTCATTCCTGACTTTAGTTATTTGAGACGTCTCTTTCTGGCGTGGTCACACTGGCTAATCATTTGTCAATTTGTTGATCTTTTCAAATAAATATCTTCTGATTTTGTTCATCTTCTCTGTTGTTTGAGTGCACAAATTTTGGCATATTGTGATTTTATTTTCATTCACCTCAAAGTATAATGTTTCCTCATTTCCTTTGTGATTTCTCCTTTGACTCACTGGCTATTTAAGAGTGCATTTTAAAATTTCCACATATTAGTGAGTTTCCCAAATTGCCTTCAGTTATTGAGTTCCAATTTAGTTCCGTTGTGTTGGGAGAACATACTTTGTATGATTTAAATACTGCTGCTGCTAAGTCGCTTCAGTCATGTCCGACTCTGTGCGACCCCATAGACAGCAGCCCACCAGGCTCCCCCATCCCTGGGGTTCTCCAGGCAAGAACACTGGAGTGGGTTGCCATTTCCTTCTCCAATGCATGAAAGTGAAAAGTAAAAGGGAAGTCGCTCAGTCATGTCCGACTCTTAAGCTTGTTTTAAAACTCAAAATGTGGTCTACTCTGGATAATATTCAATGTGCTTGAGAAGGATGGACATTTTGTAGGGCAGAATATTCTACATATGTCTGTTAGCTCTGATAAGTTTATAGAGCTTTTAAAGCCTTCTGTATTCTTACTGATGTCCTAAAGAGTTTTCTATTTGTTACTAAAAGTGGGTTATTAAAATTTCCAACTACTTTAGTTATCTCTTTTACCCCTTTGGTTTTGTCAGGTTTTGCTTTATGTATTTAGCAGGCTTGTTTTCGGATGCATATGTGTTTTTAATGATATCTTCCTGGTGGTTGACCTTTTCATGGTAAAATGTGCTTCATTGTCTTCAGTCACATTTTCTTTCTTTTAATATCTGTTTTGTTGGATGTTAGTGTAGGCTCTCCGGTTCTTCTAGGATTGTTATTTGCATAGTATATAATTTTCCTTTCTTTTACTTTCAACATACTTTTATCTTTGAAACTAAAGTTGCCTCCTGTAGACAGTGTATAGTTAGATCTTGTTCTGGATACAGTCTGACAGGCCCTACCTTTAATGGGAATGTCTAAAACACTCTTACTATTGATGTGATTGGGTTCATGTCTGCTGTTTTGCTTTTTCTTTTATGCCTGTCTCATGTCTTTTTGCTCTCTGTTCTTCCTTTCCTGTTTTTTTTTCCCCTCACATTAAGTGATTATTTCATATGTAACACTTTGATTTCTTTAATTATTTTAATTTAAAAATTAGTTTTCTTAGTGTTTGCTCTAGGGTTTAAAATATGTATCAAAATAAAATCTATTTCAGGTTTATACTAACTTAATTCTAGTGAGATAGTGAAAATTTATTCCTTTATTTTCTCTTCCCCTCTTTAGCAGCAACAGTATTATATATAATTTGTGTATATATATATATATATATATATATATAATAAACCTAACAGTACAATGAGTTTATCACTGTTACTTTACCTAACTTCATTTCTCTTAACAAATTGAGAAATTAAACAGGAGCGAGTATATACGGTTTGTTACATTAACCTTGCTTTTCATTTCTTCCTCTTAGAGTTACCATTTGGTGTCAGTTCCTTACTCCAATACAGCTTTGCACCCACTCACCTTTTTCAAGCTGTTATATTTTATATTACATATGTATTAAATTACTCTGTGGTATAAACTCAACAATACAATTTTATTGATATTGCTCTATGCATTCGTTTTAAAGTAAGTGAAGAAACAGAACAAACATGCCGTCATACAGTCTTACTTACCTATTTATCCTTACTTGTCTCTTTCTTTTGTCATGTGGACTTGAAATACTCTCCAGTGTCACTTGTTTTTAACTTGGAAAACTTTCTTTAATGTTTCTTATAGTGAAAGTGAAAGTGAAGTCACTCAGTCGTGTCCGACTCTTTGCGACCCCGTGGACCGTAGCCCACCAGGCTCCTCCGCCCACGGGATTCTCCAGGCAAGATATACTGGAGTGGATTGCCATTTCCTTCTCCAGGGGATCTTCCCGACCCAGGGATCGAACCCAGGTCTCCTGCATTGCAGGCAGACGCTTTAACCTCTGAGCCACCAGGGAAGCCCATGTTTCTTATGAGAGTCTATTAATGAATTCTGTTTTTATTCATGTGGGTATATATTCTGACTTTGTTTTTGAAAGGTTGTTTTGCTGGAAATAAGATTCTTGACAAACTGCTTTTTTTATCCAACACTATTCTGAATAGCACTTGTATTTTGGCATCAGTTGCTTCTGATGAGAATTCAGCTTTTAATCATATTGGGGTTCCCCTTATTGGGGTTCCCCTGTAAGTAAAGGGGCTTTCCTGGTGGCTCAGACGGTACAGTGTCTGCCCACAACGCGGGAGACCGGGGTTCGATTCCTGGGTCAGGAAGATCCCCTGGAGAAGGAAACGGCAATCCGCTCCAGCACTCTTGCCTGGAAAATCCCATGGACAGAAGAGCCTGGAAGGCTACAGTCCATGGGGTTGCAAAGAGTCGGGCACGACTGAGCGACTTCACTTTCACTTTAAGTAAAGAGACATCTTTCTTTTCTGTGTTCAAGGTTTTTCTGTTTCCTTTCAGTTTTCAGCATTTGACTGACTGATGTGTCGTATGTGGATCTCTGAGGTTTTATCCAAATGTGTTAATCTATTAAGCTGCGTAGATGAAAGATTTTCATCAAGTTTAGGAAATTTTCAGCTATTTTTTGAATATTTTTCTATTCCTGTCTCTCCTTTCCCCCAGATCTCTTACCACGCAAGTGTTAGTACACTACATTTCTCAGAGGCTCTGTTAATTTTTATTCATTCTTTTTCTCTGTTCTTCAGATTGTACCTTTATACATTTCCAAGTTCACTCATTCTTTCTTCTGCCAGGTCAGATTTATTCTTCATCCCCTCTTGAAAATAGTTCTCCTTTTTATTACTATACTTTTTAACACCAGACTTTCCATTCAGTTCTTTCTCATAACTTCTGTCTCTCTTTAATAGTCCCTACTTGATGAGACACTGGCATTTTTAAAATTCTTTAATCACAGTTTCCTCTGCCATCTCAGCTACTACAAAGGCATTATCTTTTTTTTTTTTTCCTGTGTATCATTCAAACTCTTGACATTCCATAGTTTTTGGTAAAAAGTGGACATTTTAGACAATAGATGGTAGCCAACTCTGGATGCTGACTTCCCCGCCCCCGTGAGTTTTTGCTTCTTTGTTTTCCCGTTTAATGTTTCAGCTGGACTGGTGCGGTGAGGTCTGTCTCTCCCCTACTTTGTGTGGCCTCTGAGGTTGTTTTCCAGAAGGGCTGGGGCAGTAGAATCAGACCCAGTGTTCTCAGTCTGTTGTGCCTGAAGTAGTGGTTCTACCCTCTGAGTGGGTCTGGGTGGAAGAAAGGAGCTCTCACCCTCACCTGCCTGGAATAGAGCTTCTCCCTCTTGGGGCTGGGGCGATGAGAATTCTGGTGTCTTGTCTCTCTCGGGGAGAAATGGTTGCCCTAGACTGGAAACTAGGGCTGAAGTGAACTCCGTCTTCTTGACGAGAGTCACCTAGAATAGCGCCTCAATCCCAGTGAACTGGGTTTGGGGCATGGCTTCAGTATGGTATCCCTTCACAGTTCTTACTCAGATCAGGAAATTTCCTTTAATAAATATTTCTCCATCTGCTTATGTCCTTAGGATAACTTCCAGAGACTTTAAATAGTTAATTTTTAAAATAATTTTTACCACTCATGGTTGTTTCACTGGGAATAGAGTTCATAGGTATAACTCACCTGTCCCTCCCAGAAGTCTTGCTGCCAAATCACCTTGTTCGTCTTCACTGGAACTTGAGACTGTTTTTAAGTTCTTACCATTGTCAAAACAACACAGAGCACGGTCACTTTATGGTCCTTTGATCACTCATCTCTGATTCCTAATTTTCTTTCTGACACAACAAGACATGAAGAGAGGAGGGAACTATAACACCTTTTCTCACTTTATGCTTTCAATTGCTGACTCAGAAAAGGTGCAAGTGAAGAACCCTCAGCCCTGCCAGCTGTACTCAGCCTTTCGTGGCTTTTACTGAAGGTGCGGCAGTGCCGTGCAGTCTGTGCTCACTCACTCGCTCATGCCTGGTTCTGGGACCCCATGGACGGTACCCTGCCAGGCTCCTCTGTCCACGTGGATTCTCGCCATGCCCTTCTCCAGGGGGTCTTCCTGGGGAAGCACAAATCATACCCAGAGCAGCACTTTTGTTTAGTAGATTGATGATGCAATTTAGAGTGCCTTGATAAAGTTCAAATAAATGTGTGCTGAAAATGTTTCTATGAAAATATATTTAAATATACCAATGGCTGAGAGAAACTAGTTAGTCTGAGTAGTTCAGATTTTTGCCCCTAGTCTTCCAATACAAGAGAAAAAAAAGATAAAAGCCTTGTCCTCAACCTTTGAGAGTTCTTGAGAATTCATACCACAAATACCACCCAGAGTGTATTAGAGCCATTGCACATGTGTGTACACGTGTTAATGTTGCCAAGAAGCCATATTAAAAGTACATAAAACAACTTTACTACATATATTAACCACTTTTGCCTCTATAAGGTAGCACTTAGGAGTGTAAATCATAAGCTAATACAAGTGGTAATATAATTAAGTTGACTTCCCTGGTGGCTCAGATGGTAAAGCGTCTGTCTACAATGCAGGAGACCCGGGTTCAATCCCTGGGTTGGGAAGATCCCCTGGAGAAGGAAATATAAATAATTAAAATTTTTTGTTTAAAAAAATGGCACTTTCAGCTTCAACTCCAAAGTTGTCATTCCAGATCTTAAAACAAGAAATGATTTGAGCAAATTGGAAGTAAAAAAGAGAACTTTCTTAAGGCTGCAGGGCAAACTGGCATCCAAAAATCTAGAGAGACAGACAAATACTGAGAAATATGACTAAGTTCAACTTAGTTACTCAACCCATAAGTTTAAAGGTAAATTAACAATTAAATGTTAATTTTGATGAATTTCTAGAATCTGAGTGTGGACCTCTTTGAGAGGGAAAAACTCCTTGTGGCTGTAGTTTTAGGGGATTCCCAATGCTTTCACTGATTTTTACCCCCAAAAAACCCATCAGGTTTGAAGAATGAAGAAAAATCATTTCCTATCTTTGGCAGAAAGATTGGAAAAATAACCCTTTTGACATATGACCAGTGCTATTCCATAACAAAGGTCAAATCTTCATTGAAAAGAACTTTACCAGAGGCTTGTCTCATGCAGGCAAGAAGGCCACTTCAACCCCCTGTAGACTTCCTGTCTCACCTACGGAGTGGCTGGGAGGTGGGCAGAAGAGAGGAACCAAAGATAAAAAGCACCTGCGAAGGTCACAGTCCAGGGATGTATCATCAAAGTTTCCATGCCTCACTTGGTCATGGAGCCAGGTAAGGGCAGAGCTTGGACAGCATGGAGATCAAAGCAGTCAAAGGAAATCAATCCTGAAAATTCACTGGAAGGACTGATGCTGAAGCTGAAGCTCCAATACTTTGGCCACCTGATGAGATGAACTGACTCATTGGAAAAGACCCTGATGCTGGGAAAGATTGAAGGCAAAAGAGAAGGAGGCAGTAGAGGATGAGATGGTTAGATAGCATCACCAACTCAACAGAAGTGAATCTGAGCCAACTTCAGAAGATAGTGAAGGACAGAGGAGCCTGGCATGTGGCAGTCCACAGGGTTTCAAAGAGTCAGACATGATTTAGTGACTGAGAAACAACAATAACAAAAAAGGTATCAGAGCATGTTAGTAGTAGCAAAAGGGACATTCTTGAGACAACCAGGTTGAAAATAAAACAAAAATATTTCAAGTTTATAAAATAAAAATTGAAAAATTCCCATTTATCAGTGTAAACAATAATAGCTCAAAGTACTCAACTGTATTTTGAGACATCACAGCAAATATCTGTAGACTGGCAAAAGTCCCTGGAACCAAGTCTTTCTGGAAAGAGTAGTTGATCAAATTATTTTTATGTGGTCAGTGGCAAAAGGTAGCTATAAAGTAATACAACTAATTTTCAAATGTGGGCTATATATTAGCTCCAAAGGATTATAAATTCTAAAAATAAGTTAGGTTTCTAAAGTAATTGATGTCTTTCCAGACAGCATCAATCTAGAGAATACATAAAAATCATTGTAATTGAAACAAACTGTTCTCACTGGCTTGGTTCATATCTTCAGAATTGCTGTCCCTGCCAACACTTCTACTGACCGTTCCAGTTCTGTTAGAATAGTGAGGAACCCCAGAGGAAGTCTCATAGTGGCCATTCACAGACCTTCAGCAACTTGCCCTTTGTTCTGCTCCTGTCTGCCCCCGACACCCGCCCAGGATTGGGCTTTTCTGGTGGTTCAAATGGTAACAATCTGCCTGCAATGGAGGACACATGAGTTCAATCCCTGGGTGTGTGTAGGGGGGTGGGTGGCTGGGAAGATCCCTGGAGAGGGGAATGGCAACCCACTCCAGTATTCTTGCCTGGAGAATTACATGGACAGAGGAGCCTGGCAGGCTACAGCCGATGGGGTCATAAAGAGCGACTAACTATCTGCCCCCCAGGGATGGTTGCAAGAATCCCAGGTCACTGCTTGCAGGGTCTCCAGGCCTGGCCCAAGGAGAAATGCGCCTCTACAAAGCAGTAGTGCCTGGTCCTTACTCAGAAGCCCTTGTTTCAGTGCTATCTGTTTAAATAGTCACTGCCTGTCTCCAAAACACTGGGTCAGATTTTGAATTGTGGGTGATGAGTAGAAGCGAGAAAAAGGTCCACACTAAATCTGAATAATACACATTATCATTTTTGCATTCTCCTTTCCATCATCCTCAGAAGTGGCTACATGTTTCTTTCTTACAGTGAGTTTCTTCCCATGAAAAACTTAGTCCTTCCTACAAACAGAGCTAAAGCAGTCTCAGAAGTGGGCGTCCCAAGTGGCTCAGTGGTACAGAATCCACCTGCCAATCCAGGAGATGCCAGTTCAACCCCTGGGTCAGGAAGATCCCCTGGAGTAGGAAATGACTACCCACTCCAGTACTCTTGCCTGGGAAAGCCCATGAACAGAGGAGCTTGGAGGTCTACAGCCCGTGGGTCACAAAGAGTCGGACACCACTGAGCAAATGCACATATAGGGCTAGTTCGAGCTGTATTGTCAGCAGTTTACATTTTTGGATCTGGAACTTCTCGATATATTAGTACAGATAAAAAATAAGATTTAAATTTGCTGGACCTTTTGTCCAACATGAAATGTGTGCTATTATTTCCTTAGCAGAAATATTTATATTTAACTTGTGCAAAAACCTGTACACAGACAGAGGAAATAAGGAAGGTTGTTTTGGTTTAGAAGTTTCTGACTTATCCGTACATACCACCAAAAAATGTTTTGTTTTGTTTTTCCAGAACAGGGTAGAAACAACTCATTCAAGGTTTGAAGATTGTCTTTATAAAGCTGCTTATGAATCACAATTTAATATCCTAGATTAAAATTTCTCTAATATTGCTTTTCCCAGTATTAACTGCTGAGTACTCATCTGTTCAACTAAGACACATTGCTTTAGTCCTAGATTGACCTATAAAGGTTACATCTCTTAGACTTTATTTATACTATGACTTGAATTCAAGATGGCTGCTGCTGCTGCTGCTGCTAAATCATTTCAGTTGTGTCCGACTCTGTGCGACCCCATAGACAGCAGCCTACCAGGCTCCCCTGTCCCTGGGATTCTCCAGGCAAGAACACTGGAGTGGGTTGCCATTTCCTTCTCTAATGCATGAAAGTGAAAAGTGAAAGTGAAGTTGCTCAGTTGTGTCAGACTCTTAGCGACCCCATGGACTGCAGCCCACCAGGCTCCTCCATCCATGGGATTTTGCAGGCAAGAGTACTGGAGTGGGGTGCCATTGCCTTCTCCATCAAGATGGCTAGTGAGTATGAAAAAGCACTTGGATTCCTTCTATCTCTGAAATTCTGCATTCCAGGACCTAAAATAAATCATCTATGATCAAGAAAAAAAATTGTTGCTTTTTCAGGCCTATTTAGCTTGAAGCATTTATTGAGGACCAACTGTGGGATTGAATTATTTTCCATAACATATAGTAACTTGCAGATGTTTTAGTCAACTTGGAAATAAAAATATGCATATAGGTAAAATAAATTGAAGTATTACATCACAATAGGAAAAATTGTCTAGTGAGAAGTAATAATGCTATACATAAATGAGTGGCGAAAATAATATGAAACGTTCCTAAATAACTATAGTAGTGGAATAGAGCATATTTTCATTTCAAAGGCCAAATTTCACACACATTTTTGTAAACAATTTTGTTTAAACTTTCTATTTTGAAATTTCATAGGAGTATTATTTATATCTCCTTTTCATTTTTTCTCTGTAATTATTCACTTGAAAATAAGCTTTTTATTATTAATTGGTAAGTTTAGATTAACTCTCTCACTACATATAGAAATATACAGGGTTAATACTATCTCATTTCAGTACCATGTGTGCTAAAGCCTTCTTTCTCTTCATTGTTTCTGAGGGTGCATATGTTACTTTAGTAACACTACTCTCTAAACATAGAACCGTTTAGACTGAAGACATGAAGATCAAATGTTGACCATTTTGTAAGCTAAATATCAGAATTGGTACAGACATATTTCTGCCTATTCCTCTTACTAAGCAGAGCTAAAAAGACTTTGAGCATTATATATAAAAAGAAACATAAGGAGACTCTGTAAGTGGAGAGAAGACCAATTCCTGACCATTGGAACCAAGGAATGATATGGCGGTGAGTTTCCTAGGTTTTCTTGTTGTCTCAGGTACCCTGGGTTGGGTACTAGACTCCCTAGTGCCCAGAGGTGCCACCCAACACAGACAAAGGTGACCCAATAAAGCCTTCTCTGTAACCAAAGGACCAGGAAGGTGGCCTGGCAAGACCAAGCATTTCTAGACAATAACCACCCCCTCAGGGCAGACATCAAAACAAACAGTCCTGAAGCCTCCCCTACCAACTCTCTCAGCAAAGTTTAAGAAGAGAGTCTGGGCTCCGCCATCCCCAGACTATAGCACAGTGTCCCAGTTTCCTGCCTATGAGGGTGTCAGAGAAGGATGAGGAGCAAGGAGCTGAAGATGTTATTGCCACCCAGAGTAACACCCCGCCCTTCTGTGACATCAGTGGAGGCAGGACTTAGACTCTGACGTGGTGGTGATGAGATGCCCAATCCTCTCCTGGCTGGATTAGTGTCAGAAGGGGATAGATAGGAATCAAGGGCTCGCATGACGTCCCAGCAGTAAGGACTGCCTCGCCATCCCTGGATCAGTAGAGGCCACAAGATGGGGTGGGGTGGGGGGGCAGTAACACTGTGTCTTTCCTCCTTGGGGTCTCAGTGAAGAGGCCACAAGATGGGGGGCGAGGGGGGCAGTAACGCTATGTCTTTCCTCCTTGGGGTCTCAGTGAAGGCCGGGTGGTGAAGCACTCCCCTCTGGCCGTGATGAGGTATCACCATATTTCCTCCACCAGGACAATGTCAGAGTTGACCTGCTACAGTAGAAGATTTACCTAGGACCCAGGTCTTCATAGACCAATGCCTCAAACATCATACAACGGAAAATTACTCATCATACCAAGAACAAGGAAAGTCTCAACTTGAATGAGAAAAAGCACTCACTGACCAACTGAACAGAACCTCAGGAATATGTGGGGCTGTAGCAAAGATTGAACATCTGTGTCAGGATAGTAGAGCCCCAGAAGGCAAGGAGAAAGAAAGTGGGACTGAAAAGAGTTCTTAAAGAAGTGGGGACTGAAAGGTAAAAATTTGGCAAAAGATTTAAACTACAGTTTCAAGATGCATGGTGAAAACTTAAATAAGAAAAACACCCCCAAATTCTGTGCCATGATATGCCCCAAAATCACCTCTGAAATTAAAGAGAAAAAACAAAATCAGGAAAGCAGAAGGGAAAGTGCATCTTAGCTATAAGGTAAAAATAATCTGAATAACAGCAGATTTCTCATCAGAATTCCCAAAGACCGGAAGAAGGCAGTACTTTTTTGTCAAGTGTTGAAAGAATAGTATTATCAGCCAGAATCCAGTATCCACTGTAAATATCTTTTAGGAACAAAACAAAAATCAAGACACTTTTTAAAAGGAAAACTAAGAGAATTTGTTGCCATTACTGAAAAAAATTCTTGAAACAGAAATTAAAAAAACAAACTTGAAACATCAGAGCAACAGAAATAGTAAAACTGTGGGAAAATGAAATAGACTTTCCTTCACATCTTAAATTTTCTAAATTTGTTTTATGTTGGAAGCAAAAAATTATAACACTGCCTGAAGTGGCTTGTGGTGTATGTAGAGGATATATTTAAGGCAATTTTATTATAGTCATGAGAAAAAGGGGACTTAAAGGGAAATAAAGTTACTATGCATGCATGCTTAGTTGCTCAGTCACGTCTGACTCTGCGACCCCATGGACTGCAGCCTGCCAGGTTCCTCTGCTCGTGGGATCTTCCAGGCAAGAACACTGGAGCGGGTTACTCAGACTGGGTAAGAAGACAGCACTAAGAAATAGGATGTAATAAATTGCATATATGTAGTGTAACATATCTAGAACAATCACTTTAAAATCTATATAGAGATACAGCAAAATACCACAATGAGCAAATCAAAGTAGAAGTCTAAAAACTGTTCAAATAACCCAGAGAAAAAAGAAGCAGAGTAGTGAAAAATGGTGGGAACAAATGGAAAATGAGAAACTAGAACGTCAGACTTAAACCCTAACAGATTAATCATTACATCAAATGTAAATGGGCTAATTACACCAACTGAAAGACAGTGGCTCACACACAGTGGATTATTAGTGCTACAAACAGCTACTTGACGAGTTTCAAGGGCATTGCGCACCTCCACAGAGCACCAGTGCACCCAGCCGTGTGGTGCCTCAACCACCTGTTCCAGGAAAGAGCAGCTTTGGCACCGTCGTTACGGGTCTCACTGAGGCACCAACTGTCATAGCAGTGATGGGGAGGAAGACTCAGGCACGTAGCAGGCGCTAGCAAGGGTGCAGGAAGAAAACAACACGAGTGAGCGAACGTAACTGAGACCCTCATGGTTTCCCATATAATGACTAGGATGGGTCCAACTTTAATTAAGTAAATGAGGCCAAAGAATGCTATGATGAGATGATACTTTATATTTTATTAGTGTTATTTTTCACTTTCCCCCATCAAAGTTTTTACCAGAGTGGAGGATGGAGATGCAAAAAATGAGACAGTTTCATATATTACCTTGTATACAATGGTATCTATAGACCCCCATCTGTGTTATGAGTAATACCCTGATACGATCAATAGGCAAGTTAATTAAAGTACAGTGAGGCTTTAGTTCAGCACAGTCATAAGTTTCAGAGAATTCACTGTAACTTGATGTGATTAAACTCCTGGTCAGCATGAAATGATAGGAGTGTAACTTAATTCAAACAGGCATAGTTAATGTAGGTGAAACAGTATTGTAGCCCAATTAAAGAAATTGTCAGTCTGTAGTCAAAACCCATGAATCTAAGCACTGACGCATTTGCCTGGCATTTATGAGAAGAACAAATAGGAAGGATGAGCAGGACTCATATCCTTCAGGCATACATTACACACTACAAAGCCAGATATGAAAAAAGGAAGGATATTTTCTGCATGCAGTGCACAAACTGGACAAATGTAATGTTGTGGGGAGTGAAAAAATAGCTGGATGTCTCCTTTTGGAAAAAAAAAAATCAGAACACTTAAGAAATCCTCTCCTTGTCTTGCTGAAAATTTTAACTCCCATGAACCACATTTTAGTGAGGAATAAAGCCAATAAATAATTAAATAAATGACAAGACTATAGTCAATGATAAACTTCTCTGAAGAAAATAAAGGTATTCTGGTGGCAAAAAAAAAAAAGACATAGCTGCTGTTTGTCACTGACAAGAGATGATACAAAGGAAAACCGAGTTTCTTAACCTTTCCTTCTAATGCTTTTTGTCAAACAAAATTATTTTTCATACCCAAAAGAATGAACACACGTTGATAGAATAAATTAAATCTAAGATTGGTAAGATGATAATGAAACTGTATGTTGAGTCTCTTCTTTAAATCACCAAAATATGTTGTAAATGGAATGGAATATGTTATATACCAGATTAATACACTGTCTTCAGGGTAGGCTGATGATGAGTCAAACATAAAACGATGTAATCTGATTCCAATAAATATAAAAACTTTCACTTGTAGCCAAAACACTCACAACTGAACAAGAACAGGATAGGGAAGACATGCCATTTTTTATATCCTATTTCATCACCAGACAAGGTCATTATAAAACGTGGCTGATGAAAGGCTAAGAGCAAAGATAGAAATAGCAACTGTCGTGTTGGGTTATAGGGAATGCGGTGACACGGACTTTGATGAGAAGCCAGAACCTTGTCAATGATGAAGCAGAGATTGCTTTGGTCAGATACTGTGTTTCCTTAAAAAGACATGTCAAACTGAAGCATGGAAATACCAGAATCAGAATCCCTAGGAAAATCAATGATCAAACTATACAAAGACAAAATACAGTTCCCTAAGCAGATGTACAGACAATCCATACAAGTAGTTATGGACACAGTTTCTGCTAAGTTTTTTTCTTAAGGACAGTTGGCTTCACCACTGTGCCTAAAATTTAATATGACATCAGGTAGCTTAATATGACCATATGAAATCTTTAGAGGTCTGTATCTGAAGACAGCCTAGTTTGAGTTAGTACTGGAGTGCAAATACCAAAAGTAATAATAATACTTACTAGTACATGTTAAGAGAAGTACAGTGTGAAGAATGAGAGTGTACTCTAGCTGTTTCACCACCGTATTCTGGTTCAAAGATCCATTAAATTTGTACTGGGAGTTATAATTTAAGAGAAGTGAAAGACAGGAGGGTTTTCATAGGACAGTAAACTTAATGAATAATGAAATCAAATGTTTATTCTGGGTTAGAGAAACCTCAGTTAAAAAAAGTTCAGCTCAGTTGCTCAGTCATGTCTGACTCTTTGCAACCCCATGAATCGCAGCATGCCAGGCCTCCCTATCCTAGCTGTGTTCAAATACTTGAAGACTTACCATTAAAAGGGGAATGATTTGTCCTATGTAATCTCAAGGAGTGGATCTAAGACTAGTGGTTGATCTAAAATAGATGCCTATCTTAATTAAAGATAAAAATGAACCCTGAGGATTTTTTTCAAAATTTGAATGAACTAGGTCAGGATATAGTGATCTAAAAGGATAAATTGTAATAAAAACCTTATAGGGAGAAAAACTCAAATACTGAATAAGGTGATTCAAGTAGATGACTAGGACCTTTGGACCTTTTGATCCTAAGTTTCCATAACTGTAGTCATAGTGTCAAAATGACTGATTTGAATCTTTTATTTTAGGCTGTTGACTCAACAGTTGAATAAGGATAGCATGGGAGACTGCAGCAAAAAGAAAGCACATGAATGGCAAAAGTAATTCCAAGAAATAGCAAGCTGTCCTCACTGTCTTTTTCCTTGATCTTTTATCAAGGAAATCATTATCATTATCACTACTATAATCATTCAATTCTCCTTAAAATTCTTTAATATTCTAGACTTCTCATTCAGTAGAACTTCTCAACCTCTAGGACAACTCTCCAACCCAAGTTGATTCAAGTCAAATTCATTCTCATCTTTCAAATCTTCCTTCTCCACCAGTGACCTGTATTCTTACCTAATTTGTTCCCACTAAGATATGTAGCAAAACAACAGTCCGAGAACAGATTCTTAGCAAAAAGATGTAGAGTAGGCAATAGGGAGCCACACTCCAAAACCTGAATCTGCATTGTAGAGTGGACATCTTACAAGGTTCACTTTTTCCTCCAGCTTCAAGAATCTCTAGGAACATCTGTTTAGCTGTGGAAGCACTGTTGAACTCATAATCCACTTTTCCATAAGTTGATACCTAGGCGTAGCCACTTTTGGCCATAGAAACAAATACTTACTGAATATCTTAATATGAGAGACACAACATCACAGGACTAAAGGAACGCATAAGCAAAGAGGTAAGAAAGAAAAGGAAACAGGGTGTGTGGTTACAGCAGGAGAACCTCCGTGTGTACTGGGGGAGTCCATAACAGTGGTACTAAAGCGTGTTCTGGTGACAATCGGTCAAGTTGATCTGAGGGGTAAGACTTAGCTAGGCAATGAAAAGCTGTCCAGAGTCTGGAAGACTCTGAAGAGTTTCTGAAGAGCCAGAAACAAGAGGAGCTGGCATATTCAGTGATCTGCAATTTAAAGGGGAGGTAAGAGATGAAACTGAAGAAGTCAGAAGGAGACTGTGAAAGATCCTTGATGCCATGATAAAAAGTTTTCTTTCTTGTCTGTAGATGATAACCCATAAGACAGTATTAATGTAAGAAGAAATCTTTGATCCATGGAGGAAGACGCTGTCTCAGAGTCTTACCATCAGAGATTTGTGTCTTTAGGTCTTCAGTACTTAAGTTCAACTGTGTATACCATGGTGTCCCTATATTGACACCAAGTCAATACTGGTAACAGTTCAGTCAGTGTACAATGGCTGCAGATAAGGCCACGTAAGAATATAACTAAGACCAAGTCCCTAGAGCTCAGGGGTGGGCCTTCCTGTGAGAAATAGGAGGTAAATGAAAGCCAAGTGAGGAGCTTTGTTCTTTGGTGATTTGTAGGTCATTGGTTGGAACTCATGAAGCATTTCATCCTGGAAATGTTTTGGCAAATGGTGATGAGACCTTCTTCTTCCCTCCTTCCAACCAGTAGGAGCTAGGAACTCTAGCTTCTTGGACCTCAGGGGGATTTTATCAATAAAGACAGATAATGAGATGGGTGGAGTGTGTGGTGATACCAGGATAAGAAACAGGAGGCAGAAGAGAGAACAGCTACTCCAGGGAGAGGTGCTGTAAGTGCCCAGAAGGCGCCGCTCCTGTAACTCTCTGGGGACCTTTCTCTCCCTCTTGCTCCTCTTTTAGCTTCTGGTCATCCATGCTTTCTCACTCAAGCCAGTCCGATCACGGAAACAGTCAGCCTTATGTAACTCTGAAAGAGAGAGTGTGTGTGTGAGAGAGAGAGAGAGAAAGAGAGAGAGATTTTCTAAAAGGTGTTTTTATTGTTGTTCTTTCTGTTTTCAGAGAGAGAGATGGGCCCATTCAGAAGGTTAAGGCACAGACCATTTTTCTGTCCCAAGTGTTTTTAATCTAAGGAGGAAGTGAGACAAGTTGTAAACAGGGAAAGGGTGTGAAAGAAAAAGTTCAACTTTTTGTTTTCCCTCCCTTTTCCTTTTGTCATAACTAATCTTTCTATCTAATACCTTGGCCTGAACTCTCAGCTTGGGCTTGAATGAGAAATTGGAACTCCATTTCTATGAAAGGCAGAATTAGAAAATTGTGAAATTAAACAGTGAAAGCTAAAGACTTAAAAGCAGCCTTAAATGCCGATTTTTTTATTCTAAAGAGTTTCTTTTACATTTAATTTCAAAATCTTTATGTTTTTAATAAAAAAATAAAATATAAAGACAAAGATCTAGCTAATTCATGGTTTATATCTATGTTTAAATTATTTTCCTCACATAAATAGGCCTTTGTGTCATTATAGTTTTAGTCAACTCTTACTAACTGCAACATAAGCTCTTGTTTTTGACTGCAACTTCCTCAGTAAAAATGCCTTTTTAGAGGGGGAAAGTATCTTCCTGCTGGACAAATGCACAATGCATAAAATATTAAAGATCTTAAAATAGCAAAGTGGTGTGATCCCAGAGAGAGGACTTCTTTATACACATGGTACTTCCCTGATCAGAACAGATACGTTTTGTTATCTCTCAACTGAGGGTTGGTCTCCTTGACCTTTACCAACCTGTGCAATCAACCAGTGGTGTTTTAAGTGATGCTTCCAGTAGCTGCACATTGAACATGGAAGACAGAAAATCCCAGCTCCAATTAACAAAATGAAATTTCAATATTGAACAATTAAACAAAATTTCTAAAAACCATGTGAATCCAAAGAAAAAGGAATTCTCTTAATCAAAACATCATTAGTGTAAATTAACTAATTCTAGCCAAGGAAGCATAAACTATTTACAAACACAATTTTAATAAGATGATAAAACATTGATTTAAAACATATATTATTAATCACAAGTATCAGCTGTTAAAGTGGTGTTAAGGGAAACTAAATGATTTAAATCACAAATTACCACCATTTAGAATCTGACACCATTTAGAATCTTAAATGTTTTAAGAAAACTGATACCCCCAAAGTTTGGGATAGATGTGAGTAAGATGCTAATTTTATTGTTAATACCTTCCAACATCACCAACAATGAGGTTCTAATTTTCTTTTTTCTAATAATATGTCTGTTCAATTTTTTTTCTGGGAAATTAAAAATCATTAAGAGCCAGAAGAACAGGCATGAATTAGAATTCAGTTCAGTTTATGGACACTGTTTCCACTGTTTCCCCATCTATTTCCCATGAAGTGATGGGACAGGATGCCATGATCTTCGTTTTCTGAATGTTGAGTTTTAAACCAACTTTTTCACTCTCTACTTTCACCTTCATCAAGAGGCTTTTTAGTTTCTCTTTACTTTCGCCATAAGGGTCGTGTCATCTGCATATCTGAGGTTATTGAGATTTCTCCCAGCAATCTTGATTCCAGCTTGTGTTTTTTTCAGTCCAGCATTTCTCATGATGTACTCTGCATATAAGTTAAATAAGCAGGGTGACAGTATACAGCCTTGACGTACTCCTTTTCCTATTTGGAACCAGTCTGTTGTTCCATGACCAGTTCTAACTGTTGCTTCCTGACCTGCATACAGATTTCTCAAGAGGTAGATCAGGTGGTCTGGTATTCCCATCCCTTTCAGAATTTTCCACAGTTTACTGTGATCCACACAGTCAAAGGCTTTGGCATAGTCAATAAAGCAGAAATAGATGTTTTTCTGGAACTCTCGCTTTTTCCATGATCCAGCGGATGTTGGAAATTTGATCTCTGGTTCCTCTGCCTTTTCTAAAACCAGCTTACACATCAGGAAGTTCACGGTTCACATATTGCTGAAGCCTGGCTTGGAGAATTTTGAGAATAACTTTACTAGCATGTAAGATGAGTGCAATTGTGCGGTACTTTGAGCATTCTTTAGCATTGCCTTAATGGAAATTCAATCTGATATTCTTGAAAGATAGCTAATAGTCAAGAACCATTATCCCTGATCCCTTTATTTTGTAATATTCTATACAGTGCCTGGTGGGCTGCCGTCCACGGGGTCACAAAGGGTCGGGCACAACTGAGTGACTGACACGTACTTACTTATTTACGCACTGCCTTCTCCTTTGTACATTGCAATAAGATTTTCACGTTTTTTTACCATTTGGTTTTGACTTGCACGTCACATTTCTTGACTTGAAAGCTTCATCGGGTATGCTGCAAGCTGAGTTTCCCATGGCAGTGTTGCCCCAAATTACTACTCAGCCGCCATAATTGATGGTTCCATTCCTGTTCTCCAAAGACAGAGTGAAGTACTCTCTGCGGGTCAGTGATGTTGAATAAGTATGTTTGTCACCACTTGATTGAATAGTTCAGTGTTCTTGGGATTTCAACTCCCATATTTTCTGTGATGTGGGCACATCTAGAGCCGAATTGCTCTGTTGGATGAAAGAGATCACTCTGGCAGCAGTCGTAAAGCTGCCATTCAGCAAAAAGCACATTGCCTGGAACGTTGTCAGATGTATTGCAGGGGTAAGACAAGGTGTATGGTTAGGATTCTGCCAGTATTTATACCTACTTAGAAGGCAATGGCACCCCACTCCAGTACTCTTGCCTTGAAAATCCCACGGATGGAGGAGCCTGGTGGGCTGCAGTCCATGGGGTCGCTAGGAGTCTGACATGACTGAGCAACTTCACTTTCTCTTTTCACTTTCATGCATTGGAGAAGGAAATGGCAACCCACTCCAATGTTCTTGCTTGGAGAATCCCAGGGACAGGGGAGCCTGGTGGGCTGCTGTCTATGGGGTCACACAGAGTCGGACACGACTGAAGTGACTTAGCATAGCATTCTTCTTCCTCAAGGGCTTCCCAGGTGATGCTGATGGGAAAGAAACACAGAAGACAGGAGAGACAGGGGTTTGATCTGGGTTGAGAAGATCCCCTGAAGAAGGAAATGGCAACTCACTCCAGGATTCTTGCCTGGAGAATCCCATGGACAGAGGAGTCTGGCAGGCTACAATCCGTAGGGTCAGAAACAGTCAGACATGACTGAAGTGACTTAGCACACATGCACCCCTTCTGAACTCATCTTGTGAGGAGCTTGCAATCTGGATCAATAATATTCATTAAGCAGAGAATAATTTGTGCATGCTGTAAATTTCAGCAGGTAGAATGATTTTATTTTGGGGAAGACTGGAAACAATAGAGCATTTGTAATACTTGAGGTGAAGGCGAGACATTAGATTAATATTTATTTAGTTCTAACTATATGGCAAGCACTTTCACATATAATATTTCATTAAAACTTCTATTTGAAGAGCAGTCAAGATGGATGAGTGGAAAAACCCTGAACTCACCTCCTCTCGTGAGCACACCAGAATCACAGATATCTGCAGAACAATCATCAGTGCAAAAGACTGGAATCTACAGGAAAAGCTCTTCTACAACTAAAGACATAAAGAAGGAACCAAAACGAGGCAGGTAAGAGGGGTGGACTTGCAATATGATAAATCCTATAGCCGGTGGTGTGGGCAACAAATAGATTGTAGAGTAAGTATGTTTCAGAGGTTCTCCCATAGGAGTGGGGGTTCTGAGCCCCATGCCAGACTCCCCAGCCTGGGATCCAGCACCAGGAAGATGAGACACCAGAGCATTTGGCTTTGAAGGTCATCAGAGCGTAATTGCAGAAGCCACACAGGATTGGGAGGAGCAGAGACTCTGCTCTTGAAGGGCACATATAAGATCTCGCACACACTGGGACCAAGGGCAAATGCAGTAATTTGATAAGAACCTGGACCAGACCTACCTGCTGGTCCTGGAGAGTCTCCTGGAGAGGGGGTGGCCAAGGCTCATCCTGGGACACGGACACTGGTGGTTGACATATTTGGGAATATTCAGCTGCCGGCAGCTGACATCTTGGCTCGTTAGCATCAAGACCTGACCCACTCGACAGCCTATAGTTGTCAGTGTTGGGATGCCTCAGGCTAAACAACGGACTAGGAGAACACAGCCCACCATCAGCAGACAGGCTGCCTAAGACTTTCAGAGCCCACTGTGGTTCTTCTGTGGCTAAGTCGTGTCCAGCTCTTTGTGACCCCATGGACTGCAGCACTCCAGTCTTCCCTGTCCTTCACTACCTCCTGGAGTTTGCTCAAACTCATGTCCAGTGAGTCCGTGATGCCATCCAACCATCTCATTCTCTGCTTCCCCCTTCTCCTTACTGCCTCAAGACACGCCACAAACATGGTCGTTCCTACCAGAGGGTCAAGACCCAGCTCCACCCAGCAGTAGGCAGGCACTGGCCCATCCCACCAGGAAGCCTGCACAAACTTTAGACCAGCCTCACCGACCGGAAGCAAGACTGTGCTCCCACAGCTTGCAGAACAAGTCTAGCCAACACAGGCCAGACCCTGCCCTGGGACCTGGTGACCCCTGGACCTGCTCACCAGGCCAGTGGAACCTTCAGGATACCGTGGATCCCATACCTGCTTGTGTCAGGAGCAGTACCCTCCCAGCCCACCCTTAGTGATCTGAAACATGCTCTGGGATCCCTGGGACCTGCAGCCAGACTGTGAGAACCGGCGCTGCCTGCCCATAGTCTGACACTAGCTCCAGGGTCTGGCTCCACCCGCCAGTGGGTGGGCCGCAGCCCCAGCACCTTTGGGCTTCTGACCCCTCAGCACTGAGCCAGTCCTAGCCCCAGGCCCCAGGGTGTCCCGCCTCTGCACCAGCGGCCAGCAGCACACACACAGGGCGGGCCTGGCAGCCACCCAGACTGGGGACCAACCGAGCCCAGCAGATGGCCTGCACAGTCAGCCTGCCACAACAGGGGGCCCAGGCAGCCCTCTTAGGGGACCCCTAGAGCGTACAGCTCAGGTGGCGGGAGGGGAGCGCCCGGCTGGGGTGCACAGGACATCTCCTACAGAGGGCTGCCTCCCCCAGGTCGAGAAATGTAACTAACCTACCACGCACATGAAAATACAAGTGGCAGCTTAGACAAAATGAGGCAGCAGAGGAGTATGTTCCAGACTAAAGAGGATAAAAACCCCAGCAGAACTGAAGGAAGTGGAGATAGGCAATCTACCTGAGACAGAGCTCAGAGTTCATTTCAGATCGTCGGTGGGGTTGGGGTGGATGGGACCCACGGTATCCTGAAGGTTCCATTTGTCTGCTGGTGAGCAGGTCCGGGGGCCAGTTGGTCCCGGGGCTCGGGTCTGTCCTGTGTCGGCAGGCTTGCTCAGAGTCAAGACCGTACAGATGATCAAAGAGCTCAGTAGGACAATGGCTGCACCGTGAGGAGTCAGAAGTTTTTAACTAAGAGTTAGAAAGTATAAAGAACAAAACAAAGATGAGAGATAAAATAACTGAAAGGAAAACTACACTAGAAGGAATCAGTGGCAGACTAGATGATGCAGAAGAACGGACCGGTGAGCTGGAAGACAGAGAAGACGGAAGCACTGTCACCAAACAGGAAACAGAAGGGAAAGAAGACAGTTTAAGAACCCCTGGGACACCATCAAGGGCGCTAATACTCACAGGGAACCAGGGTGAGAGTAGAGAAAGGGCCTGAGGAGATACTGGAAGGCACAATAGCTGGAAACGTCCCTAACCGAGGAAACGGAACAGTCACCCAAGTCCAGGCGGCCCAGAGAGTCAGGTACAGAATTAAACCAGAGAGGAATATACCACGACACATTGTAATCGAAATGACAAAAACTTAAAATACAGAGAGAATATTATGAGCAGCATGAGGAGAGCAACAAATAACGTATTAATACAGGGAAACTCCCATGAGACTACCAGCCTAATTTCAGCAGAAAATGAAGGCCAGAATGAAGTAGCATGGCATAGTTAAAGTGATGAAAGGGACAACCTGCAACCAAGAATACTCTACCTGACCCAGGCTCTCATTCAGATTTGATAGAGAAGCCAAAAGTTTCACAGACAAGTAAAAGTTAAAAGAATGTGGTAGATTAACAGTACATTTTAGTTCTAAATTAATGAATTAGAACAAATAGAATTTCTATTTTTATGTATTGTGTATATGCCTACTTATAAGTCACAAGAGATAATGGCAAAAGACAGATGGTTCTTTATTCTTAACTGAAGCAAAAATAAAATATTACTTATCACCAACATTATGAACTGAATTACATCCTCCACTCAAATTCATATGTTGAAGCCCTCCCCTCCCCTAGTTCCTCAAATATGACTATTTGAAGATAGACCTGTCAAGAGGTAATTAGGGTAAAATGAAGACTTGGGTTAGTCACTCAGTCATGTCCAACTCTTGGCGACCCCATGAACTATACAGTCCATGGAATTCTCCAGGCCGGAATACTGGAGAGGGTAGCCATTCCCTTCTCCAAGGGACCTTCCCAACCCAGGAATCAAACCAGGGTCTCTTACATTTCAGGCAGATTCTGAGCCACCAGGGAAGCCCAAAAATGAAGCCTTAGGGTGGGCCCTAATCCAGTCTCACTGATGTACTTTTATGGAGAGATTAGGATATACAAGAGAAGGAGATATACTGTATATTAGGTATACTGGTGAAGGCAATGGCACCCCACTCCAGTACTTTTGCCTGGAAAATCCCACGGACGGTGGAGCCTGGTAGGCTGCAGTCCATGGGGTCGCTAAGAGTCAGACACGACCGAGCAACTTCACTTTCACTTTTCACTTTCATACATTGGAGAAGGAAATGGCAACCCACTCCAGTGTTCTTGCCTGGAGAATCCCAGGGACGGGGGAGCCTGGTGGGCTGCCGTCTATGGGGTCACACAGAGTCGGACACGACTGAAGCGACTTAGCATAGCATAGCATAGGATATACAAAGAGTTACCAGGGATGCAGGCACACAGAGAAAAGGCCTTGCAGAGAGGCTGAAACAGGGCAACCGTCTGCAAGCCAAGGGCAGGCTTCAGAGGAAACGAACCCTGCAGTCACCTTGATCCTGGATTTCCAGCTTCCAGGCTGTGTTTAAGCCCCATGATTTATAATGTTTTGTTATGACAGCCCTAGAAAAGTAATATGGTCATCAGGCCAGAAAAAAGAAAATTAGCATTGAAAAGGAAAAGTGAAGCAAAGAAAAGTAAGTGGAAAAAAAAAAAAGTCAAAGGGCGTTATTTTATCTTGGCAATTGTTTGGTTATGTGCCTTTTCAACTCTTTCGTACTGCTGGTCTTTCAAAAAAAGTGGACAGAATAGATATTAACAGCAAAGTCTTCCCTCAACTGGTAAGTTCTTCTAGCAAATCTCTCTTATGTTCACAGTAATGAGGCAAGTCAGAAGTGAGGGCGAGTGAGAGTCAGAACCAGTATTTCTCAGCATTTATCGGGCTGATTTTTATCACCTTGGGGCAGGGCTGTAGATTGAGCGAAAGCACACATCCGCTGCTCCCGGTTGTCTAGTGAACACAATCAGACTTCACTGAACCCCTGGTGGGAGACAAAATATATTCAATCAACAGTAGAGAAATCCCAGAGAATGCTAATATTCTCTCAATATGCACATCACATTAAATTTAGCAAATACTCCCTACACTTAAAACTGTGCTGTCCAATGTGATAGCCACTTGCCAGGTGTGATTATATAAACTTAAATTTGATTCAGTTTTCAGCTCCTTAATTTCAAGTTGCTTACTAGACACAAGGGGCCAGCGGCTACCATAGCCCAGAGCAGCGATAGAGAACATCCCTGCCATCACAGGAAGCTCTCCCAACACTTCAAGAACATGAAATTTGGCCAGCTTTATACTTTTGCCTGGAAAATCCCATGGATGGAGGATCCTGGTAGGCTCCAGTCCATGGGGTAAAGAGTCAGATACGACTGAGCGACTTCACTTTCACTTTTCACTTTCATGCATTGGAGAAGGAAATGGCAACCCACTCCAGTGTTCTTGCCTGGAGAATCCCAGGGACGGGGGAGCCTGGTGGGCTTCCGTCTATGGGGTCACACAGAGTCGGACACGAATGAAGCGACTTAGCAGCAGCAGCAGCATAGCAATAGCAGCCGCCTCCATTTAAATTTTTAAATCCCTATTCGATATGTACTTTTCTTGCAATATTTCCTCTGTTTCAGGGGACATGTGATTTCCCCATGCTTGCATTTAAAACAGAAACACAAATTTTAATCTGTTCAAAACAAATGCTATGTCATCAACTTCTGAGGGAAGGCATATATGGTCAGGCTGGCTCCTGCACCTTCTCTGCTTTCCAAAGACAGATTTTCACATCATGTTAAAAAAATCATTCCAGGGCTTTCCTGGTGATCTGGTGGTCAAACCTAAGGGAAATCAGCCCTGAATATTCATTGGAAGGACTGATGCTGAAGCTGAAGCTCAAATACTTTGGCTGCCTGATGTGAAGAACTGACTCACTGGAAAAAACCCTGATGCTGGGAAAGACTGAAGGCAGGAGGAGAAGGGGATGACAGAGGATGAGATGGTTGGATGGCATCACTGACTCAATGGACATGAGTCTGAATAGGCTCCAAGAGTTGGTGATGGACAGAGAGGCCTGGCGTGCTGCAGTCCATGGGGTCGCAAACAGTCAGACACGACTGAGTGACTAACTGAACTGAGTGGTTAGAAGTTCACCTGCTGGCTTGAAGGACACTGGTTCCATCCCTGCTCCAGGAAGATTCCACATGCTGCGAGGCGGCCAAGCCCATGTGCCACAACTACTGAGCCTTCCCGCTCAGTTCAGTTTAGGGAAACTAAAAAGTAACCCCTGCTCACGGCAGCTAGAGAAAGCCCGAGCACAGCAACAAAGACCCAGCACAGCCAACAATGAAATAATAAAATAAAAATAGTCTACAGAAATGCTTTTGGTTGGTTGCATTCGGACTGTTCATTTGTAGACACCTGCTTGGGGCTATCAGAGGGACTGGAGGGGTGGATGTTCCGGGGGATCTGCTCATGGCCCTGTGCGTTCGGAGAAACTGAGGAGTCAGGGCCCTGTCCCCTGAGACCCGCATCAGAGCACCAAAGCCAAGCCCACGTTCCTCACCACACAGTCAACTATGCGTTCCTGCCCCCACAAGTGATTTCCGCAGCCCAGCCTGGGGTCAGCCTTTGCCCTAAAGCATGAGAAAAGAGTTCTTGCTTCTACTGTGAACTTAGGATCACGTCAGTATGAAAAACACAATTGTCTTTAACTCATGTGTTTCTATGTCCCTCCCGTTAACCTGGAACATGGGAGGGTTTACATTTACTTTTTATTTTAAAAAGAAATACTGACCCCTGATCAAGAGTATTACTGGAGGCTGTGTAGAAAAAAGGGATTCAAATGGAAATGTGAGAGGTTCAAGTGGAAAGTAGCTAAGCGTCTTGCTGCTGAAGCTAAGTCGCTTCAGTCGTGTTGAACTTTTGCGACCCCATAGATGGCAGCCCACCAGGTTCCCCCATCCCTGGGATTCTCCAGGCAAGAACACTGGAGTGGGTTGTCACTTCCTTCTCCAATGCATGAAAGTGAAAAGTGAAAGTGAAGTTTCTCAGTCGTGTCCAACTCTTATCAACCTCTTGTACTGTGGCCTACCAGGCTCCTCCATCCATGGGATTTTCCAGGCAAGAGTACTGGAGTGGGGTGCCATCGCTTTCTCCGAAGCATCTTGCTAGGGGCACATTATTCTCTTTCTTCACGTTCCACTACAAAACATGTTAAAGCTGTTGGGGCTTACAGAATCTTTTTAGTGCTGTTTCACAGCTCAAAGAATGGCCTATGGGGACTTAAACCCCTTCACCCCTAAGAAAAAGTGTGAACCTTCCCATCTGAAGGAGGGTGGAGGGGAAGAGGCAGGAAGAGAAGGCTTGGTTTCCGCCCCGAAGTTGGTGTGTGTGACCAGCTACTACCCTGATGGCTGTTCCCTTTGCAGCTGCGCTGGGGAGCAGACCCAGAGGGTGGTTATGAGAGGGGAGAGCTCCAGGCCTACCGGGACTGGGTCAACATGGGTGATGTCAACACAGCCCTGGGGTCTGAAGAGAGGCGGGGCCAGGCCTGGCATCCAGCGGAGGGGGCCTGCTATCTTTGGTAAAGCTCTATGTGAGGACCAACCACCACCTCTAACACCATCCTCGTGGAAATAGTGTGACTCAAGGGGAAACGCTTTGGCATGAAGGCTACAAGGCCACATGGGTGGCCATGCTGACCGCTGCAATGAGCTGGAAGTCATTTGAAAGTGAAAGTGAAGTCGCTCAGTCGTGTCCGACTCTTTGCGACCCCATGGACTGCAACACGCAGGCCTCCCTGTCCATCACCAACTCCCAGAGCTCACCCAAACTCGTGTCCATTGTGTCCGTGATGCCATCCAAGCATCTCATCCTCTGTCCTGCCTTCTCCTCCCGCCTTCAATCTTTCCCAGCATCAGGGGCTTTTCCAATGAGTCAGTTCTTCGTATCAAGTAGTCAAAATATTGAAACTTCAGCTTCAGCATCAGTCCTTCCAATGAATATTCAGGACTGATTTCCTTTAGGATGGACTGGTTGGATCTCCTTGCAGTCCAAGGGACTCTCAAGAGTCTTCCCCAACACCACAGTTCAAAAGCATCAATTCTTCGGGACTCAGCCTTCTTTAGAGTCCAACTTTCATATCCATACGTGACTACTGGAAAAAGCCATAGCCTTGAGTAGATGGACCTTTATTGGCAAAGTAATGTCTCTGCTTTTTAATATGCTGTCAACATTGGTCATAACTTTTCTTCCAAGGAGCAAGGGTCTTTTAATTTCATGGCTGCAGTCACCACATGCAGTGATTTTGGAGCCCAAAAAAATAAATTCCGTCACTGTTTCCATTGTTTCCCCATCTATTTGCCATGAAGTGATGGGACCAGATGCCATGATATTACTTTTATGAATGTTGAGTTTTAAGCCAGATTTTTCACTCTCCTCTTTCGCTTTCATCAAGAGGCTCTTTAGTTCCTCTTTGCTTTCTGCCATAAGGGTGGTGTCATCTGTATATCTGAGGTTATTGATATTTCTCCTGGCAATCTTGATTCCAGCTTGTGCTTCCTCCAGCCCAGCATTTCTCATGATGTACTCTGCATATAAGTTAAATAAGCAGGGTGACAATATACAGCCTTGACGTACTCCTTTCCCTATTTGGAACTAGTCTGCTGTTCCATGTCCGGTTCTAACTGTTGCTTCCTGACCTGCATACATCTACTTTTGCTTTATTGACTATGCCAAACCCTTTGACTATGTGGATCACAACAAACTGTGGAAAACTCTTCAAGAGACCGGAATACCAGACATCATATTCTGATCTCTTGAAGAATTTTCCACAGTTTGTTGTGATCCACACAGTTAAAGGGTTTGGCATAGTCAGTAAAGCAAAAGTAGATGTTTTTCTGGAACTCTCTTGCTTTTTCAGTGATCCAGCTATTTGATCTCTGGTTCCTCTGCCTTTTCTAAATCCAGCTTGAACATCTGGAAGTTCACAGTTCAAATACTGTTGAAGCCTGGCATGGAGAATTTTGAGCATTACTTTGCTAGCATGTGAGATGAGTGCAATTGTGCGGTAGTTTGAGCATTCTTGGACATTGCCTTTCTTTGGGATTGGAATGAAAACTGACCTTTTCCAGTCCTGTGGCCACTGCTGTTTTCCAAATTTGCTGGCATATTGAGTGCAGCACTTTCACAGCATCATCTTTTAGGATTTGAAATGGCTCAGATGGAATTCCGTCACCTCCACTAGCTTTGTTTGTAGTGATGCTTTCTAAGGCCCACTTGACTTCACATTCCAGGATGTCTGGCTCTAGGTCAGTGATCATACTATCGTGATTATCGGGGTCATGAAGATCTTTGTTGTACAGTTCTTCTGTGTATTATTGCCACCTCTTCTTCATGTCTTCTGCTTCTGTTAGGTCCATACCATTTCTGTCCTTTATTGTGCCCATCTTTGTATGAAATATTTCCTTTAACTCTAATTTTCTTGAAGAGATCTCTAGTCTTTACCATTCTGTTGTTTTCCTCTATTTCCTTGCATTGATCACAGAAGAAGGCTTTCTTATCTCTCCTTGCTATTCTTTGGAACTCTGCACTCAAATGGCTATATCTTTCCTTTTCTCCTTTGCTTTTCACTTCTCTTCTTTTCACAGCTATTTGTTATGCCTCAGACAACCATTTTGCCTTTTTGCACTTCTTTTTCTTGGGGATGGTCTTGATCCCTGCCTCCTGGACAATGTCACGAACCTCCTTGATTCATGGACCTGACATTCCAGGTTCCTGTGCAGTATTACTCTTTAAAGCATTTGGATTTACTTCCATCACCAGTCACATCCACAGCTGGGTGTTGTTTTTGCTTTGGCTTTGCCTCTTCATTTTTTCTGGGGTTATTTCTCCACTGATCTCCAGTAGCATATTGGGCACCTACCAACCTGGGGAGTTCATCTTACAGTGTCTTATCTTTTTGCCTTTTCATACTGTTCATGGGGTTCTCAAGACAAGAATACTGGAGTGGTTTGCCATTCCCTTCTCCAGTGGACTATGTTTTGTCAGAACTCTCCACCATGACCCGTCTGTCTTGGGTGGTCCTACACGGCATGGCTCATAGTTTCATTGAGTTGGACAAGGCTGTGGTCCATATGATGAGACTGGTTAGTTTTCTGTGATTGTGGTTTTCAGTCTGTCTGCCTGCTGATGGCGGGGAAGGCAATGGCACCCCACCCCGGTACTTTTCCTGGTAGGCTCCAGTCCATGGGGTCGCTAAGAGTCGGACACAACTGAGCGACTTCACTTTCACTTTTCACTTTCATGCATTGGGGAAGGAAATGGCAACCCACTACAGTATTCCTGCCTGGAGAATCCCAGGGATGGGGGAGCCTGGTGGGCTTCCGTCTATGGGGTCGCACAGAGTCGGACACGACTGAAGTGACGCAGCAGCAGCAGCAGCAGCCCTCTGATGGAGGATAAGAGGCTCATGGAATAAAGCACATGTGACCCTTTATTTAGTTGGATATGAGACTCTGTAGGCTGATACGCCATCTCCCCGCACCTCATTGGGAGCTACTCGGACCAGTAGAAAGGTAAAGAGAGGGTTTTCACACACTCTGGGTACCCCTGGTGAACCTCACATCTGTGCTCCTGTGCGTGGTGTGGGGGAGACAGGAAGGCTGAGGGCTGGGTCCATTTTAAATACGGAAAGTTAAATGCGTTTAGGGCCGTGGGAAACCAAATGTGCTTTGAAACTCCCAGGTGGGCCATTGAAGACCTTTCTGGGAGCCTTAAACACAGAAACATTTGTGTTTATTTAAAAAAAAAATCACATTTGTTTTTTTAAAAAAAAGTTTGTGGTACTTCTGTTAATTGTTTTTAAAAAATAAAGACAATCTTACTTCATAAATTAAGACAGAGATAATGCAACGGACTCGATGGACGTGAGTCTGAGTGAACTCCGGGAGTTGGTGATGGACAGGGAGGCCTGACGTGCTGCAATTCATGGGGTCGCAAAGAGTTGGACATGACTGAGGGACTGAACTGAACTGAATGAATATCTTTTAACATATAACTTCTTCAATGGTTATAATTGAAATTTCAAATGTCATCCTTCAAAAATAATTTTGGGTCCTCTAATTTGTTGGCACCCTAAGTCTGGGTGTAGGAGAGCTATTGGGTAAGTTTTTGTGTGGCAGTTGACGTGGATGGAGAAGGCAGAGAATAAGGGTAAAGCCTCGGTGCTGGAACATGAGAGAGGAGCTAGGCCTCGAAATTCCAGTGCGGGACAACCCAGGTTGAGGGCATTGTAATTTCTAAACTAGATCAGAGAATCCAGCCTGTTTGTTTTATTGTCTGTCTGGTAGCATAAAATGACTTTTCTTTAAGACAAAGTTGTCTCTGATAAGTTTTTGGAAGTATTCACTATGGCATAACATAAAAATATTTCAAAACCATTTGTATTTTTAAAAATTTTCTTCTAGTTATATTGCCAGAGTCCAGAAAACTGATAAAATAATCCTTAATACAGTTAAAATGGTTTTACTATGACAAGAATGACAATGTCATGAATACTTAACACTTGCTCTGTACTTTACAATTTACAAAAGAATGGGATTTCCCAAATATCTTCTCAGTTGAACCTCATATCAGCTGCCTGACGTAAGAGTTATTACAAGTCCTATAAATGAGTCAATGAGCTAACCTCCTTCACATTTTAACGGACTATTTGGAGACAGGATTTTTTGACACCCAAGATCAAAGCATTGTTACTAGTGTATAATCATGATTTTCACTTTTTTTTTTTTTTTTTTTGCAGGGGACAAGGGAGAGGCTTGGTCACCAGGATAAAGAACACAGTGTAAAAGGTACCAACATTCCTTTTCATAGAATCCTCATTCTTGAAGGCTGAGGGTGACTGTTAGCTTCTCTGGGAAGCCCGCCTCCTTGCCCAAGGACTCTCTTTGTTCTTTCCCTGCTGCCAGAGGTACTTGATCAAAGCTTCTGTGTATCCTCCACGGACTGTGAGTTCTTTCAGGATTCTTTTATCCTCTTGTACATGAGTACCATGCAAATCAGTGCTCAAAGCACAAAGTAGCTGTTCAGTAAGTAATATTGACTGCCCCATGACCTAAATGAGTAAGTGAATCGATAAATTACTTATAAGTGGGACCATGTCTATGGGTTGAAGATGTCTCACAAAGTCAGAATTTCTAAATTTAGCAAGGATTTATGAACTGGAGGATCAGGAAGTCGCCATAAAGTTTTAACGCAGAACCTCACTTGTCAGGATCAAGCGCCGCTTGACATCAGCACCCTTTTTCATAATGCTTTAAAATTGGAGGAGCGTTCTTAAGAGATACACAGATCTGCAGAAGATAACTAGGTTATTAGACGTGTCTGAGAGGCCCTAGGAGGACGCCTTACAATCCTGTCTTTCCCATGAGCTAAGAGATTCATAATGGATGGAATGCATTCTGGTTACTCTTTTAAATGCTTGCAAAAATTCTCAAAGGCAGCAGCTTGTAGGCAGGGCTCCTGGCAACATTCTGGTAATTTCTTACTCAGTTCTGAAGAAGGCAAACGTGGAGAGTGTCTTCTGATGCCACTGCTAAAACACAGCGGTTATCCTTAGCGCTGATAAGCTGCTTGTCAGCATGGACTCCACGTTACATGGAAAATCTGCAGGCTCTCCTTGCTGATTAGCACGAGAGCTCGTAAAATGCTTCAATTGCAACATTTGAGACAGATCTCTGTAGCTTCAAACATGTAATCAACAGAGTTCTTTATGGAAACCCAGCTGAAGTTCATACTTCACACCTTGGTACATTAATAACATTAATTTCACTCTACCTTTATAATCAGAGAGTCCCACCTACAGACATTTATTTGAAGATGTCTGAGGACCCACATGAGTAGGGAGGTAATAACTCTTCTTTTAAAGAAAACTGCTCTGTGGAAAAGGTGGAGATTTAGGAAGAGTAATAATTATACCTGAAATGTTAATAACTGGATATCTTTTTCTGAACTCTTACAAGTATTTACATTTAAAAAGAAAACTGCTAAAAAAAATTTAGAAGAATAAGAGCGGTTTCAGTGAAAAATGGGCAATTTTCTTTTTTGTTGATGTTACTGCTAGTTTCCTGAGTGATTCTTCTGTGTGAGGCTGGAAAACTGAAGGAGACCATTATTATGCAAAGCATCCTGGCACAAATGGCATCACATATCTCCTAGGATAGGGGATTTCTTGAAAAAAGAAAAGAAAAATGAGGCATTCAGTGTTTGGGGTTCTCAGTGAAAACCATCGCTGTGCTTGCCAGTGGTATCCTGCAGCTGGGTGTTTGCTCCTGCTATACCAGGAGGAGGGGAACTGGGGATTCAGACCGTTCATATTCATGGTAGACTCTTCAGTTCAAGCTAGGGATAACAGAACATAACTCTTGATACCTTTTGACATTTCTCTATTCACAAAAATCACATAAGGAATATTATTCACAGAACTTGGAGGTATAGAAAAAAATCAAATGTCTTTAAAATTATTATGAGATAATATTAGTGAAAAATGAGAAAAGCAAGCATTGTAGGTTTTTTAATTCAATATAGAGGAACCATAATCCTAAAAAAGCAACAAACTCAGCTACTAAAAATCCTAAATCTGTAATACTTGCAAGGTGTATCTGTCGCTCCCCTCTTGGATCAAATGAGGCTTGCTGCTGCTGCTAAGTCAATTCAGTCCTGTCCGACTCTGTGCGACCCCATGGACGGCAGCCCGCCAGGCTCCCCCGTCCCTGGGATTCTCCAGGCAAGAACACTGGAGTGGGTTGCCATTTCCTTCTCCAATGCATGAAAGTGAAAAGTGAAAGTGAAGACGCTCAGTCGTGTCCGACTCCTAGCGACCCCATGGACTGCAGCCTACCAGGTTTCTCCATCCATGGGATTTTCCAGGCAAGAGTACTGGAGTGGGTTGCCATTGCCTTCTCTGCAAATGAGGGTTATGTTTACTTAATGTAAGAAGAAAATCAATCCTGTCTATTTCAAATTTAGACTCAAGGCTACCCTGTCTTAAAAAAGAAATTTCGGGAGAGCTGACAACTCTTCCCTTTGACCCCTGGCCAAGGCTAAGCTAATCCTGTCTCAACCTTTGTCTACATCTTCTTGGTCCATAGACTAATTCTCAATCTGGAGGTGGAGGAACATAGTTAAGAGGGAATTTTAGCTGTAAGCAGATCTCCAGTTCCATATACATTATATTCCAAACTAATTAAAGATCTTAAGATAATTCATGATGTTGTTTCAGTAGCATATAGAGTAATCTCAATGAGCAAAATAGTCATAAAAAGTCTAGAGAAATTAAAATACTATTTGGGTTTTTTTAATCTTTTATTGTTGAGAATTTGAAATGTGTTTGAAAATAGGATAATATAACAAAGTCGCTTAAACTTACTACACAGCTTCAATAATTATCCACTCTTGTTCTATACCCCATTGCCTATGGTGTATCTACTTTCTCCAGCCTATAAACTTTTAAAGTAAACTTCAAACTTCTTATTATTTCATCTCTCCATTTCAGTATGTCTTAAATAATTCACTTACTAATAAATGAAATTATAAATTAATGAAAATATCAACATCCTATCTAGAAATTGCACACTTTAAAAAACTGTCAAATATCCAGTAAGCATGGTAACTTCCCATTATCTCACAAATGCTATAAATGGATTATTTTAGTTTATTTGAATCAGACCCCAAGTAAGTCTATATGTGACAGTTGATTATTTTCTTCTGTATCTCTACTTCTTTATCCCTCTTTTATTTCTTGCTTTTGTAGTGTTGTTGCTAAAGAAACACAGGATGTTTTTATGCATTTGAACAACTTGTTCTGGGCTTCTATATATCCTGAATGTTGGTAGTTTGATTTAGCATTTTGATCAAATTTGGATTAGATATTTTCTTTTTTTGTTTCTTTTTTAAAATTTAAATTTATTGATTTTAATTGGAGGCTAATTACTTTACAATATTGTATTGGTTTTACCATACATCAACATGAATCCGCCCGACTCAAAGGACATGAGTTTGAGTAAACTCCAGGCCTTGGTGATGGACAGGGAGGCCTTGCGTGTTGCAGGCCATGGGGTCGCAAAGAGTCAGACACAACTGAGCCGCTGAACTGAACTGAACATTAGATCTAGTTGGGAAGAACTGACATCCTAATCATGAATCTTTCTGTGAATAAATGTGAAATATCTCCTGTTTGTTTCAAATTTCTTTGATTTCTTTTATTAGGATTTTATAATTTTCTTCATATAGCACCTATATAGTTTTGTTAAATGTATACCTAAGTAGTTCATTGTTTTGATACTAATGTAATTTTGATGCTAATGTAATTTTATGATTTTAATTTCAAATTCCAATTGTTAATTACTGGTATATAAGAAAGAAGTTGACTTTTGTGTGTTAACCACACGCCCTGCAGCTTTTATATAGTTGCTTAGTAGTTCCAGTGGACTTTGTTTTCTCTTCTTTGGATTTTTATTCATAAGACACTCATGTCATCTGAAAAGACAGCTTCATATCTTCCTTTCAAATGTACACCTAGTGGTTTTTTTTTTTTTTTTTTTGAAGTTATATTGTATGAGCTAGGACTTCCCATGTAGTGTTGAATAGGAATGGTGAAAAGAACTTGCCTTGTTCTCATATCTAGGGGAAAGGCATCTAATTTCTCACCAATAAGTATGATGTTAGCTATAGGTTGTTCACAGATGTCCTGTATCAAATTGAGGAAGTTCTCTGTTCCACCCTGATTGAGAGTTTTTATAATGAATGGGTGTCAGATTTTGTAAAATGCTTTTTCTATATCTATTGATATGTTTATGATTTTTCCTCTTTAGTCTGTTAATGTGATTGATTACATTGACTAATTTTTGAACCAGCTTTGCATACCTGAAATAAGCCCACTTGGTGATGCTGTACAAATCCTTTTATACATTGTTTGATTTAATTTATTAATATTTTGTTGAGGATTTTCACAACTACATTCATGAGACATTGGCCTTTTCATTTCTTGTAATGTCTTGATCTGATTTTGGTATTTTGGTAATGTGAGCTTCATGAATTAGAAAGTAATCCCTCTACTTCTATCTGCTAGAGGAGACTATCAGTTCAGTTCAGTTCAGTTCAGTCACTCAGTCATGTCCGACTCTTTGCGACCCCATGAACCGCAGCACGCCAGGCCTCCCTGTCCATCACCAACTCCCAGAGTTCACTCAAACTCATGTCCATCGAGTCGGTGATGCCATCCAGCCATCTCATCCTCTGTCGTCCCCTTTTCCTCCTGCCCCCAATCCCACCCAGCATCAGAGTCTTTTCCAATGAGTCAACTCTTTGCATCAGGTGGCCAAAGTATTGGAGTTTCAGCTTTAGCATCAGTCTTTCCAAAGAACACCCAGGACTGATCTCCTTCAGAATGGACTGGTTGGATCTCCTTACAGTCCAAAGGACTCTCAAGAGTCTTCTCCAACACCACAGTTCAAAAGCATCAATTCTTTGGCACTCAGCTTTCTTCACAGTCCAACTCTCATATCCATACATGACCACTGGAAAAACCATAGCCTTGACTAGATGGACCTTTGTTGGCAAAGTAATGTCTCTGCTTTTGAATATGCTATCTAGGCTGGTCATAACTTTGCTTCCAAGGAGTAAGCATCTTTTAATTTCATGGCTGTGATCACCATCTACAGTGATTTTGGAGCCCCAGTAAATAAAGCCTGCCACTGTTTCCACTGCTTCCCCATGTATTTCCCATGAAGTGATGGGACCAGATGCCATGATATTAGTTTTCTGAATGTTGAGCTTTAAGGACTATAGAGAATCAATTTCATTTCTTCCTCAAATGTTTAGTAGAATCACCCGTGAAACTATCTGGGACTGGTGTCTTCTTTGTGGAAGGTTGTTAATTATTGATTTACTTTCTTTGATAGATATAGACATATTCATAGTATTTCCTCTGTGTGAATTTGAGTCATTTGTGTCTCCAAAAGATAGATCCATTTCATCAGTTACCAAATGTGTGATCAAAGAGTTGTTCATAATATTCCTTCATGTCCATGAGACCAACAGTGATCTCCTGTTTCATTTCTGATTTTAGTAATTTATGTCTTTCCTCTTTTTTTCTTAGTTTATAAGTTGATCTTTTCAGAGTATCAGCATTTGGTTTAGCGGATTTTGTCTATTGAGTCCTTGTTTTCAATTTTAATGATTTTTGCTCTAAACATTGCTTATTTTATTCTACTTGCTTACATCTATATTGCTTTTCTTGCTCTATTTTCCCAAGGTAGAAATCTATGTTATTATTTTCAGATTTCTTTTGTAACATATGCCTTATATGTCCTAAATTTGTCTTTAAGCACTGATTGGACTGCATACCACAATTTTAGATATATTTTGTTTTCATTTAGTTAAAAATATTTTAAAATTTTTGACCCTTCTTTTCCCACCCTGTGTTATTTAGAAAGTGTGTTATTTAATCTTTAAATATTTGGGGGTTTTACAACTACATTATTGTTATTTCTCAACTTTAATTCCATTGAAATCTGAAGGCACCCTTTGCATTATTTCTGTTCTTTTTAATGTCTTAAACTGTGTGTTATGGTTTGAACTGTGTTTTATGGTTTAAACTGTGTTTTATGGCCTATCTTAATGAATGCTCCATGTGATCTTGAATGTATATTCCATTGTTTTGAATCCAACTGATTGAATGTGCTGCTAAAGTCAACTATGTCATTGTAATTTTTGATTCTAAATCTATTAAAATTGAAAGAAGGATATTAAAGACTCCACCTATACTTTGTAAGTTGACCTTATTTCTTTTCACATTTCTATCAATAGTTTTTGTGCTATATATTTTAGTGCTGTGTTGTTAGGATATGCATATTAAGTATTGTATTTTACTCTTGGAAAATTGACTCCTTTAACATTCAGTTCAGTTGCTCAGTTGTATCTAATGATGCAACCCCATGGACTGCAACATGCCAGGCTTTCCTGTCCATCACCATCTCCCAGAGCTTGCTCCAACTCACGTCTATTGAGTTGGTGATGCCATCCAACCATCTCATCCTCTGTCATCCCCTTCTCCTCCTGCCCTCAATCTTTCCCAACATCAGGATCTTTCCCAATGAGTCAGTTCTTTGCATCAGGTGGCTGAAGTATTGGAGCTTCAGCACCAGTCCTTCCAATGAATATTCAGGACTGATTTCCTTTAGGATGGACTGATTTGATCTCTTTGCAGTCCAAGGGACTTTCAAGAGTCCCTTTAACAGTATGTAACACTTTTCTTTATCCCTGATACTTTTTCCCTTATCCATAATTCTGCTTTATCTGAAGTTAATGTAGCTATTTCAGTTTTCTTTTGATTAGTGTTAGCATGTATCCTTCTCCGTTCCTTTACTTTTAAGCTATCTCTACCTTTATATTTAAATGAGTCCTTTTTAAACAATATTTGCTTTTTAAAAAATTGATTCTGATAGTTTCTGCCTTTGGTACATTTAGGTCATTCACAATTTAAATTTATTAGTATAGTTGAACTGATCACCACCATAATTATAATCTTATATTTATTTCTCCTCGTCCTTTTTTCTCCCCTTTTCTCTTTGCCTTACTGTCTGCTTATTGGAACACTTAATATATTTCTATTTCCTCTATTCTCTTAGCATTTCAATTGTATTTCTTTTTAAAATTGTATTGGTGCCACTCTAGAGTTTGCAGTATGTATTTACAGTCTCAGTTCACTTTCAAAAACACTAGTGCTTCACAAGAAATGCAGGCACACCACAACTGAGTATTCACAACTCTCCAGCCACTTGGTCAAACTGTGCTCTCACTGCTTATCCATACAATATCATCACCCAATATATTGCTCTTATTAAGAGGAACAAGTCATTGTCTGTTAGAGCAATTAAAAATCAAAAAAAGAAACATTTTATTTATTCCTTCTCTAATGTTCTTCCTTTCATTTTTGAAGATACGTATTTTTGACCTGTATTCTTTTCTTTCTTTCTAAAGGCTTTTTATTTTTTTATCTTTTCAAGGCCAATCTGTATGAGCTAAGCTGCTTCAGTTGTGTCCAACTCTCTGTGACCCCATGGGACTGTAGCCCACCAGGCTCCTCTGTCCATGGAATTCTCCAGGCAAGAATACTGGAGTGGGTTGCCATTTCCTCCTCCAGGGGATCTTCCTGACCCAGGGATCGAAGGAGTATCTCTTATATCTCCTGCATTGGCAGGTGGGTTCTTTACCACTAGGCCACCTGGGAACACAATTCTCCTGATGACAGATTATCTCAACTTTTAGTTCTCTAAGAAGTCTGTATTTCTTCTTCACTTTTTAAGGATTTATTTTTGCTGGATTCAGATTCCAGGTTAGTTTTTTTCCATCGTTCAATAATTTAAATATTTCATTCTACTCCCTCCTGTTGTGTGCCTGGTTTCTGATGAGAAGCCTGATGTAGTTATTATCCTTTTCCCTCTATAAAGTGTATTAGTCTACTGAAGCTGCCATAACAAAATATCACAGGTCAGCTGCTTTCACAACAGAAAATGACCTTCTCACAGTTCTGGAAACTCTAAGTCCCAGATCAAGGTGCTGGCAGGTCTGATGTCTCCTGAAGCCTCTCTCTTTGGCTTGCAGATGGCCATCTTCTTGCTGTGTCCTCACGTGGCCTTTTCTTTCTGCATGTGCCTCCTTGGTGCCTCTGTCTCTTCTTAGAAGGGCACTAGTCACACTAACTTAAGTGAAAGTGTGAGTTGCTCTGTCGTGTCCGACTCTGCAACCCCATAGACTGTTGTTGCCCAGCAGGTTCCTCTGTCCATGGAATTCTCTAGGCAAGAATACTGGAGTGGCTTGCCATTTCCTTCTCCAGGATTTCTTTCTACACTTAAAACTTCATTTAACTTTAATTATCTACTAAAGGCAGACACATTGAGTGTTAGGACTTCAGCACATGAATTTTGGAGGGGCCACAATCAGTCGGTAAAAACAAATAATCCTGGCTTCTTTCTGCTGTTTGAATATCATAAGCCTAGATTTAGGCAGTTTGGTATTTATTCTCTTTAGTGTTGTCAGAGTTTCACAAATGTGTGAAATTTTAATCTGTCACTAATTTTGGAATCTTAACCATTCGTACCTTAAACATTTTTTTTCTTTACTTCCTCCTTCTTCACCACCTCCTCTCTTCCTGTCCTTCTCTTTTTATTCTCCCTTTCTCTCCTCCTCGTGGGATTACAATTGCTTTTATCTTTTGTAATTGTCAAGAATTCTTGATTGTATTATCCATTTTTTATTATATTCTATTTTTTGAAATTCTCTTTCCCCTTTGCATGTTATGCTAGACTGATTCTACACACATATCTTCAAGTTCACTGCTTCCAACCACAGCTGTGTTCAGTCTGTGGTGAGCCCAGAAAAGGCATTCTTCATTTGTTAGTTTTGGTAGCATTTCCTTCTGTTTTTTTATTGTTTTAAGTTTTCACCTCTCTGCTCATATTATCTGTTCTTGCATATTGTCTGTTTTTTCTGTCAGAGCTTTATTATATTAATCATTATTATTTTAAGTTCCTTATCTGATTATTCTGAAATCTATGTCAAATCTAAGTCTGGTTCTGATGCTTGCTTTGTTCAGACTGTGTTTTATGCCGTTTAGCATGCCTTGCATTTGTTAGTTGAAAGTTTAAACACTATATTGTGTAATAGAACTGAGGCAATTAGGCTTTCAGTGTGAGGATTTATATTATTCTGGCTAGGAACGGAGCTGTGTTTACTGTTTGCTGTGACTGCAGATGCCAGAGGAGTCAGTAACATCTATTTCTGCTTTATTGACTATGCCAAAGCCTTTGACTGTGTGGATCACAATAAACTGTGGAAAATTCTGAAAGAGATGGGCATACCAGACCACCTGATCTGCCTCTTGAGAAATCTGTATGCAGGTCAGGAAGCAACAGTTAGAACTGGACATGGAGCAACAGACTGGTTACAGATAGGAAAAGGACTACGTCAAGGCTGTATATTTCACCCTGCTTATTTAACTTCTATGCAGAGTACATCATGAGAAGCGCTGGACTGGGAGAAACACAAGCTGGAATCAAGATTGCCGGGAGAAATCTCAATAACCTCAGATATGCAGATGACACCACCCTTATGGCAGAAAGTGAAGAGGAACTCAAAAGCCTCTTGATGAAAGTGAAAGTGGAGAGTGAAAAAGTTGGCTTAAAGCTCAACATTCAGAAAACGAAGAACATGGCATCCGGTCCCATCACTTCATCGGAAATAGACAGTGGAAACACTGTCAGACTTTATTTTTTGGGGCTCAAAAATCACTGCAGATGGTGACTGCAGCCATAAAATTAAAAGACGCTTACTCCTTGGAAGGAAAGTTATGACCAACCTAGATAGCATATTCAAAAGCAGAGACATTACTTTGCCATTTGATTAGTCAAGGCTATGGTGTTTCCTGTGATGATGTATGGATGTGAGAGTTGGACTGTGAAGAAGACTGAGCACCAAAGAATTGATGCTTTTGAACTGTGGTATTGGAGAAGACTCTTGAAAGTCCCTTGGACTGCAAGGAGATCCAACCAGTCCATTCTGAAGGAGATCAGCCCTGGGATTTCTTTGGAAGGAATGATGCTAAAGCTGAAACTCCAGTACTTTGGCCACCTCATGTGAAGAGTTGACTCATTGGAGAAGACTCTGATGCTGGGAGGGATTGGGGGCAGGAGGAGAAGGGGACGACAGAGGATGAGATGGCTGGATGGCATCACTGACTCGATGGACGTGAGTCTGAGTGAAGTTCGGGAGTTGGTGATAGACAGGCAGACCTGGCATGCTGTGATTCACGGGGTCACGAAGAGTTGGACACGACTGAACGACTGAACTGAACTGCACTGTGTTTACTGTTTGCTGTGACTGTAGATGCCAGAGGAGTCAGTATCCTCTAGTTTCTTCATGTTTTTTGCCCTGGTATTTGGATTTGCCTGAGAACGTCTTCTTGAAGAGTCTGTGTCCTGAAGCTCTTTCCATTGTAACTCACTGTCACTATTCTGCATACCTATCAAAATGCTGGGAAGGTACTGGAAATGAGAAGTCGTGACAGTTAATCTTATGATTTAATCTTTGCATTAAAGCTGTTATTTAGTGAGCCTGGTCTTCAGAAGGGCTTCTTAGCCTTTTGTGCATATCTCCCCATATCTGAAACGGGGACGGAGGATACACAGCCGGGCAGTTGCCCCACCTGCATGCGGAAAAGTCTCTGGCCATAACAGTTTTCCTTGGAGGGCAGGACTTTGTGTTGGAGAAAGATCTGGGTATGTTTTAAAACAGTTATTTTTCCAGTCTCTGCCAGAAGCAGGAGAGGCTTTTTCTCTAATTGTAACTATGAGAACCTAGTTGAGGTTTTGGACTTAGACTCACTTGAGTGTGGGAGAGCCCTCACCCTGGCCCCTGGCATTTTTTATGTCTCATGCTGGCCTACTCTCACCCTCAGAACTGCTTCAAAATGACCATTTAATTGCTTCTTCCAGCTGCTGACTGCAAAGCCTTCTGTGTCAGGTCTGCTGAGCTCCACTTGCTTTTCTGTGCACACAGACCTTCACCTTTTGGATAGGCAGCCCTGAGGTCTCAGCTCTCTGATGACTCTAAACAGGAATCACAGACTTTTCTGTTCAGCACTTTTGTTTTTGTGAGGGAGTGATAAGGTCTTTGTGTACCGAGCTAAAACCAGACGTTTTCCCCTTATTTATTTTTAATTCTGATTCATGTTTTTATTTTCATACCTTGTATAATTTTCTTAATTTTCCCTTTATTTTGAAATATGAGGTTAGTTTTTAACCTATTAACCTATTAAAATAGGTAATATTTTTTCACCTATTTTGTAAGCATGCCTTTCTGTCATTTTTCTCTTATTAAGGGTATTATCTTGTTTCTTAATATTTTACCTATAGTGAAATTACTTAGGATTCAAGCACAATTATTTTTGGTTGTTCATTTCTGCTTTCTAAATGTTTAAAAAGGAGAGAATGTGTTGGGATAGCCCTTTTAACTTTATGATCCTGAAACTGTGTTCTATTTTTTTTACAAAGTATTAAACTTTATATAGTATATAAATGTAAGGTCCTGGACTTCTTGGGATTTTTTTGTCTTTGTTCTTCGCAAGTGTTTTCTAGGACTTCACTTTCCTTTGACCTGTGAACTGGATTGTGCGGCCCATCTGAATTCACCTCTTGAAGCCCTAACACCCAAAATGACCGTGCTTCAATGCAGGCCCTATAAGAGGGTAATGTGGGCTAAGTGAGGTTGTGGCTGGTCCTTGCGCCAACAGCACTGCTGCGCTCACACCAGGTGACAGAGACACCAAGGCTGCGTCCCCCTCTGTGTGCTCTTAGAGGAAAGGCCCTGTGAGGACCCAGCAAGCCAGGGAGAGGACTCGCATCAGAATCAAACTGTCCCAGCATCTTCATCTTGGATTTCTAGCCTCCAGAAAACAACCCCATTGTTAAGCCACTCCGTCACTGGCATTTTGTTACCGCAGCCCCAGCTGACTCATACGGCCCCTTATCCGCGTCCTAGTCAATTTATGTTCTGTCCCTGTGACTTTCTCCCTGGTGTACGATTTTGTCTTGGAGGAGAGATTCGGAGAGTTAGTTCTGGGGACATTGTAGGGCCTGTGCTGCTTTCGTTTCTGCACATCTTATTCACAAAACCCCACACATTTTTCTTCGCTACTAAAATGGGCCCATCACACTTTTCAGTGGGTAGCTTTGGCCATTTCAGTTCAGTTCAGTTCAGCCACTCAGTCGTGTCCAACTCTTTGTGACCCCATGAATTGCAGCATGCCAGGCCTCCCTGTCCATCACCAACTCCCAGAGTTCACTCAGACTCATATCCATTGAGTCAATGATGCCATCCAGCCATCTCATCCTCTGTTGTCCCCTTCTCCTCCTGCCCCCAATCCCTCCCAGCATCAGAGTCTTTTCCAATGAGTCAATTCTTCACATGAGGTGGCCAAAGTACTAGAGTTTCAGCTTTAGCATCATTCCTTCCACAGAAATCCCAGGGCTGATCTCCTTCAGAATGGACTGGTTGGATCTCCTTGCAGTCCAAGGGACTCTCAAGAGTCTTCTCCAATACCACAGTTCAAAAGCATCCAATTTTCATATTTTTCTGATAGGCCATGACTGAGCGACTTCACTTTCACTTTTCACTTTCATGCATTGGAGAAGGAAATGGCAACCCACTCCAGTGTTCTTGCCTGGAGAATCCCAGGGACGGGGGAGCCTGGTGGGCTGCTGTCTATGGGGTCACAGAGAGTCGGACACGAATGAAGCAACTTAGCAGCTGATACTTAGTTGCTTCTTTTTTATGCATATTACATGGGTCCCACCCATGTCTAGTTAATATGTTTGTTTTGACAGTTAACTTAGAAACAAAAAATGATACCACCACTCCTGCTTTCCCAGAATTCTTTTTTTTAAAAAAGCAACACTGGAAATTCATTTTTACTAGATTTGATATTTATATCTGTGGATACTCTAAAATTGAATATTAAATATCATTTCTAAGCACAGATCAAAAGAAGTAGAGATTAATAGGTTCTAGGAGTTTTTACACAAAACTCATTTTAAGATGGTTATCAAAACTATTAAAATACTTTCATCAGAATGTTCTTGATATTTTCAGTACTATATGAAAAGAAAATATTTCATTATCTCATTGATGGCATGATGCAGCAGTCCAGACTATTTAAATTTCAAGGGACAGAAATTTAACTCAAGCTGGCATAATAGAAAGATTTCTGGGCTCAGGAAACCACGTTGATTTTCCTTATAGTGAGCTAGGTCCCTGTAGGGATCTTACAGAAGGAAACCAGAGACCAAATGCAAAAAGGACTCTCCCTCTTTTATACATTTGCCTTTCCTTGACTTTCTGTACTCAGAATAGATTTTCTTGATATAATAAAAGACTGCTCGCAGTTCCCAATTTACATCTTTCTGAGAAAGTAGCCGGAGAAGTTCCTTTTTCTCCAACTCTAAATAAAACAATGCTGGAGAAACACTCTCTTGGCCTGGATTGAGTCGCCTGCCCATGCTGAACAATCACGGAACAAAGACAGCAAATGCTTTGGTTAGACCTGGATCAGTGGTCCAAATCTGCGTCTGTGGAGGAAAGGTATTGCAGGTCAATTTAGCACTGTGGTGCTATAGACAGAAAGGAATAGATTTTGGACAGAGACAGTTTCCTAATAGAACTAGGCATGATTGAGTTTTCAGCCAGCAACTAAACATGATGAATTTGAGATTAACATACTAATTGTACATAGAAAGGACTCAGGACCTGCTGGAGGTTAAATTCTAGTGGTGACCAATGTGATACAGCCCTCACCAAATCTGATTCCAAAACTTTGCTAACTACAGTGGAATTAATCATGATATTTGGATAATTTGCAGAAGCCACAAACCTTGAGGGGGCATAACTGGTGTGCTTGTGGATATAGTGTTTATTTTTACATTCATCGGCAGAGATTGATATTTATTCATTGAAGTATAAACACAGCAATAATGGGCACATCTTAAATATACAGGTTAATAAGTCTTGACAAACGTAACTCAAATTTCAACCAAAACACCCAGGGTTTCCATGACCCAGATGGAGTCCTTTCTGCCTCAGTCCTTTCAGTTCTGGTTGTGAGAGCAGCGACTCATAGTTTCCATCACCATCGACTCGCTTTGCCTGTTTCTGAGCTCCTGCACCAGTGCAGTTATATGTAAGCACGGTTTTGTGCTGGATTCTTTCTCTCAACAGAACTCTTTTGAGATATATGCATACTATTCTGGGTCAGTTGTTGACTCATTTTTATTCCCCAGTGGCTCAGCGGTGAAGAGTCTGCCTGCAGCGCAGGAGTCGCAGGAGGCATGGGTTTGATCCCTGGGTCAGGAAGATCCCCTGGAGGAGGGCAAAGCAACCCACTCCAGTACTCCTGCCTGGAGAATCCCCAAGGACAGAGGAGCCTGGAGGGCTGTGGCCCATGAGGTCACAGAGTCGGACACGACTGAAATGACTGAGCGTGCATGCATATTCTTATAAATTTTGTTTCTCTATTTTTTAATTGTTGGATGCAGAAGCTATTTCCATTTTGGGATGGGGGAGCTTTTACTAATACTTCTTGTCCATGTCTTTTTGTGGAAATACGTTTTCACTTTTCCAGGAGTAATATTGCTAGGGCATGTATATGTTTACTTTATAAGAATCTACCCAATAGTTTCCCAAAGTGTTTATACTTCCACTAGCAATATTTGAAAACTCCAATCGCTTCATATTCTCACCAACATTTCATGTTGTCAGTTCTTTTAATTTAGCCATTCTTCTGCACATGAGGTATCTCATTTTAGTTTTAAATTGTATTTACCTGATAACTAACATTATAATATACTGTATTGAGTACTTAGTAGCCATTTTATGTCTTTTGTGGATGTCTATTTAATTGCTTTATTTTCTCATGAGTTATTTATTTTAGATGTAAGTTTGTTATGAGATATTTGCAATGTGTGTTTTCTTTTGGTGGGTAATGAATTCTTTAAGGTTTCATCAATTTTAAAATGTCTATTTTCAAAGGATATTTTTGCTAGATATAGAATTCTAGTGGATATACTTTCTTTGACACTTAAAAGATGTTTCTTTGGCTTCTAGCTTTCATTTTTCTGGTGAGAAGTTAGCTATCATTTTTATCATTGTTCACTAGAGGTGAGGTTTTTTTCCTCCTCCTCTGATTTCTTCTAAGTCTTTATATCTTATTTCCAGAAACTTGATTATGATGCGCCTTTGCATTAGCCAGAATTGCAGTTACTCCATTCCTTGAACCTCTGAGCTGATATTTTAAGTTGAGGGCACTCTTGGCTGACACTTTTAGGTCCTCTTTTCCACCCTCATTCGGTCCTCCTCTCCTTCTGGGACTGCAGTTACCCGTGCCAGGCGGCGTGACATCAGCTCACCTGTCTCTGAACCTCGCTTCGTTTTCTTCAGTCTCGTCTTTTTCTCTTTGCTTCAGCACGAACGTTTCTGTTGTTCGGTGGGTTTTCTTCCAACGTCTGCGTTTCATCTTGGTGATAGCTCATGCTTTCCTGCTCTTTGTGTGTCTCAATTTTTAGATTATATTGTGTATAAAAGCTAGTGGATATCCCGTACAGTTTTGTTCTACTCGTCTCATAAAAGGGTGCAGTCTCCCTCAGTCTAGGGCTGGGTACGGATGTAGGAGAACGAGCGCCCCAGGGACTGGGTCTGAGCCCCGCTTGGGCCGAGCGCAGTGACCGGCTGTGCCGAACCCCTCCAGCACTGCCTCCGCTGTTCCTACGAGTCAGAGCAAAGAGGCAACTGGGCGTCAGAGTTGCGTTTTCTTTTGCTCATCTCTGGTTTCAGCTCCTCACTGTCTAAGAACCATGCAGATGTAGGGACTACTGCTCCTTCCCTCCGCTTCTAAGCCCACTGTCCGCTGCTCCTTTCCTGGCAAATTCAGAGCTTGCTTAGGACAAGGGACGAGTTGGGCCACACAATTTGTCTGGACCCTCGCCACTCTTTCAGATCCCTCCAAACCCCACCGGCCCTCATTCCCACAAAGTCTCTTTGTTTATGGAGAGTCGCCCTACCACTATCCACATGTTCTAAAACTGAGAACTCTCAGTCTTAGCAGGAGCTGAGGCCCTCTCCTCACTGCGAAGGGCTCGTTTCTGCCCACAGTTCAGTCTAGCTGGGATTCTTCTCATCCTCTTATTTACTATCCTTATGCAAAGTATTGTTTCTGTGTTTCTCCAGAAATCTGTGTTTCTTATGATTACCATGAAGTTACAGGTATTACACATTCTATACCCTAGCTGGAACCAGAAGTTTGGTGAATAGTATAAAGATTTTAAGAGATCAGAGTGAACTACAAATATTGCCAATATCACCAAAATTGAAATTTTCTATGTGAAGACACTTTTTTGGATTAATAGTATTGATAGAAAGTTTACAGAACACAGAAAAAATAGAGTAAACTTGGTATAATCCATAATCTCATCTTGCTAACATATCATTCTTAGTATTGTAGTTCAGTTCAGTCACTCAGTCGTGTCCAACTCTTTGCGACCTCATAGACTGCAGCACACCAGGCTTCCCTATCCATCACCAACTCCCAAAACTTGCTCCAACTCTTGTCCATCATGTTGGTGATGCCATCCAACCATCTCATCCTCTGCCATCCTCTTCTTCTCCTGCCTTCAATCTTTCCCAGTATCAGGGTCTTTTCCAATAAGTCAGTTCTTCGTATCAAGTGGCCAAAGTATTGGAGCTTCAGCTTCAGCATCAGTCCTTCCAGTGAATATTCGAGGTTGATTTCCTTTAGGATTGACTAGGTTGATCTCCTTGCAGTCCAAGGGACTCTCAAGAGTCTTCTTCAACACCACAGTTCAAAAGCATGAATTCTTCAGCATTCAGCTTCTTAATTTCTTTAATGTTTGTAGCAGGTTTATCTAATACAGGCTTCCCTGATAGCTCAGTTGGTAAAGAATCCACCTGCAATGCAGGAGACCCCAGTTCGATTCCTGGGATGGGAAGATCCACTGGAGGAGAGATAGGCTACCCACTCCAGTTTTCTTGGGCTTCCCTTGTGGCTCAGCTTGTAAAGAATCCACCTGCAATGTGTGAGACCTGGGTTCAATCCCTGGGTTGGGAAGATGCCCTGGAAAAGGGAAAGGCTACCCACTCCAGTATTCTGGCCTGGAGAATTCCATGGACTGTATAGTTCATGAGGTCACAAAGAGTCAGACACGACTGAGTGACTTTCAGTTATCTAATATAAAAACACAGATACATATAGCTACGTGTTTATAAAAATTTGGATTATATTCTTACAATGTTAATATTTATTAAAATTTAGTTCAATTTAACTTGTTTTTATTAAATGTTTAAGTGCAGATATATTAAAGAACTAAGAATGGAAACAGGTGCAGGAGCCAGATCTTAATCTCCAGGATTTTGTCATTTGGTAGGAGATAGATACAGGGTTTCCTCATAGCTCAGTTGGTGAAGAATTCAACTGCAATGCAAGAGACCCTGGTTCGATTCCTTGGTCTGGAAGGGATAGGCTACCCACTCTAGTATTCTTGGGCTTCCCTTGTGGCTCAGCTGGTAAAGAATCTGCCTGCAATGCGGGAGACCTGGGTTTGATCCCTGGGTTGGGAAGATCCCCTGGAGAAGGGACAAGCTACCCATTCCAGTATTCTGGCCTGGAGAACTCCATGGATTGTATGATCCACGGGGTCACAAAGAGTCAGATGTGACTGAGCGACTTTCACTTCATTTCACTTTGGGAGATAGATATGGGTACAACAAAGTATACGACAGTATTTGTCCTTGTCTATCTCAAGGACATTTGACTAGATTTGATGTCACATTAGGATTCCACGAGTGTGGGTGTGAGTGTTGTATTGTGTGTATGTGTGTGTGTCTGTGCCCACCTGTGTGGTGAGCAGTTGCTCAGAAGAGGGATGAAGACATTCCAGCTGGAGTGAGTGATGCAGAGGCAGAAACATGGAGCATACACTCAAGGAGCAGCTGGGGCCCAAAGAGCAGGACGTGACTGAGCACAGACGGGGCAGCATGCAGGGCCCAGCGTGGCTGCAGGTGGGTGTCCGTGGAGGGGCTGGGGGGAATGCGGCAGGTGAGAGTGGAGAGGAGGCGGGTGGAGGCGGGGCGGGGGTGGGGGCGGTGGGTGGGACATAGAAGGCTGGCCAGCGATTACAGACCATGCCTTAGAATAAAGACTGCATCCCTAAGGAGACATCTGAAGGGTTTAAGCCCAAGAATCATGTACATGTATCTGTAACCCAGAGCTGTAGCTATGCCAATAGTGTGGATGACGAGGGGAAGAGACCAGCCTGGAGGCAGGGAGGCTCATACTCAGGCTGCCCCATTAGCTGAGGGTGAGGATCAGCAGAAGCTAAACTAAGAGGCCATGGCCATGAGGGTTAGGATGTCCTCAGGGGCAGACTGCCTGGTCTATATCCACACACGAGACTGTGACATTGGGAGTCTCAGGAGCCTCTTTGTGCCTTGAGGATAATAATAGTGTTGCTCCTCATGAGGTTGTTGGGATAAAGTGAGTTAGTGTCTTTATAGTATCACTACAGTTGGTGAGCAGTGGCTGACACTCAGTCAGAGTTATGCATTTGCTGAACAAAAAGTGAATGGAACTAAACACATAAGGCAGTAGATACTAAACAAGTCAGATGTGGGGCAATCTCAGGAGGTCCGACAGTGTTTGTTGATTTTTGCAGATCCGGCCACAACCCTGGATTTGCCAGCCTCCGGTGTAGATTGTGACACTGGGGCATGAGGAGAGCAGAGCATCCATGGTCTAGAGGATAAAATAAGTTCAGCGGAAAATACTGTTTAGATTTGGTTTTGTCTATTTTTTTTATCAGTCCTACAAGACCAGGATTGAAGAGGCTTGGTGTGAAAATAATTTATATACAAAGCCAGAGGAGCTGGGTGACCCACAAGTTATGTGGGCATTGCTGAGGCTTGGGTTAGTCTGAGTTAATAGACTCGTGATGCTTGCCCTGTACTCAGCCTGAGCCGGACCGCATTCTAAGGTGCGGTGTTAAGTTCCCAGCCCCACGTGAAGTCTGGCATTTATGCTATGAAACGTAGCCAAAGAAAGGTGACGCGGTGAGAAAGGACTCACAGCTGTGTCTGTCGCCTAGTTCAAGGTCCCGGGAGTATTTGGTCTGTGTCCCCGCATTACTTCGCCTCTGCCACTAATGTAACGTAACGTACCTCACACTCTGGTGGAGATAATTTCACCACTTCCAGTATATTACAGTCTTGTTTTTCATTAGTGAGCACCTACTGTATGCCTGACATAGTCATAGGTAGTTCACAAAAATTGCTGCATTCAGTTCCTATAGCAAACTTAGGTGGAAAGTATCATCAATAATCAGCCATGGAATGGACTCTCTCTGAGTATATAAATATAAGATAAACATAGGACACTAGAACTGAAACGGGCAATTCAGTCTAGTCGCTCAGTCACGTCCGACTCCCTGCGACCCCATGGACTGCAGCACGCCAGGCCTCCCTGTCCATCACCAACTCCCGGAGTTCACTCAAACTCATGCCCATTGAGTCAGTGATGCCATCCAGCCATCTCATCCTCTGTTGTCCCCTTCTCCTCCTGCCCTCAATCTTTCCCAGCATCAGGGTCTTTTCAAATGAGTCAGCTCTTCGCATCAAATGGCCATCTGAAAGGGGTAGGGGGCTATATGGGCCTCATAATTAATACACTTAGATAAAATTTCAATCTGAAGAAAGCTTGATCGTTAGTAGAGGCATAGGAAAAGAACAACCATAGAAATGAGGAAGTCTTGCATTTTCTGGTCCCGGCGGCCCAGGCTCTCATCAAGGGACAGATGATGTACAGCTGGCAGCACCGGCCTCCCACTGTTTCTGCTCCCACGACAGAATCAGCTTTTTGGCATAGGGAGTGCGTCCAGATTCTTCCAGGGGTGGGACGCTGTTAAATACCCAGTTCTTTGTACCTGCTTTATTCTGTTTGTGTACTCAACATCACGTTCTCATCCCCACATGAGGAAAAGGCATTGATTGTGAAGGTACTTTCATCCCACTTCACAGTAGTTTTTCCTGAGAAGTCAGTGCACCATTTCCTGATGAGGTTTTGGCTCTCCGAGCAGCTTGACTGCAGGAGCGCGTGCTGTGCAGATGGAGAGCACCCACGTCCTGCCCGGTTGACAGGGGTCCCTCACTGTAAATAGTGAACCAGCGCTCCAGCGCCTGAGCCCATCTTGTGGGTGCTTCTGTGCTCGTGAATCAGGCTGGCAGGTTCTGCTCACCCCTTGATATGACAGGAGTTAGTCTTCCAAGCAGTAGGCCAGACCACACTGCTGGTTTCTTTTAGATCGCACTGATGTGTGTGTATATGTATGCTATGCTAAGTCGCTTCAGTCGTGTCCGACTCTGTACGATCTCATAGACGGCTGTTCCTGGGATTCTCCAGGCAAGAATACTGGAGTGGGTTGCCATTTCCTTCTCCAATGCATGAAAGTGAAAAGTGAAAGTGAAATCGCTCAGTCGTATCTGACTCTTAGCAACCCCATGGACTGGAGCTTACCAAGCTCCTCCATCCATGGGATTTTCCAGGCAAGAGTACTGGGGTGGGGGTGCCATTGCCTTCCCCGGTGTATATGTATACACACACGTATATATATTATATTTTCAACTTATTGTTTATTAAATATTTATTATAGTTGATTTATCAGAGAAGGCAATGGCACCCCACTCCAGTACTCTTGCCTGGAAAATCCCATGGAAGGAGCCTGATGGGCTGCAGTCCATGGGGTCACTAAGAGTAGGACACGACTGAGCGACTTCACTTTCACTTTTCACTTTCATGCATTGGGGAAGGAAATGGCAACCCACTCCAGTGTTCTTGCCTAGAGAATCCCAGGGACGGGGGAGCCTGGTGAGCTGCCGTCTGTGGGGTCGCACAGAGTCGGACACGACTGAAGCGACTTAGCAGCAGCAGCAGTAGCAGTTGATTTATAATGCTGTGTTAGGTTCAAATGTACAGTGAAGTGAATCAGTTGTACATATCCACAGATCCACTCTTTTTTAGCTTCTTTCCCATACAGGTCATTACAGAGTATTGAGAAGAGCTCCCCATGCTATACAGAAGTTTCTTATTAGTTGCTTATTTTACATATAGTGGTGTGTATGTGTCAATCCCAGTTTATCCCAGCCCCCCAGCTTTCCCCTAGAAATGCTCAGTTTGTTTTCTACATCTGTTGCTTTATTTCTATTTTGTAAGTTTATTTGTACCCTTTATAGATTCCACATGTAAGTGATATCCTATGATATCTGTCTTGCTCTGTCCGACTTACTTCCTTCAGTATGACAATCTATGGGTCTATCCATGTCGCTGCCAATGGCATTATTCTGTTCTTTTTCACAGCTGAGTAGTATTCCACTGTGTATATGTACCACATCTTCTTCATCCATTACTCTGTCAATGGACATTTAGGTTGCCTCCATGTCCTGGCTGTTGTAAATAGTGCTGTAAATAGTAAGCATGGGGCGTGTATGTTTTCAAATTATATTTGTTTTGTTATGTGAAATAAAGCATGACATAGACTCTAAGCTGCCTGAGATCCACATCTTTTTTGTTCACCACTGTTTTTGGTTGGTGATACCCTGACATGTGTCAGAAGCTTCATGACTGACTAATCAGCACATTTTGCCAAAGAAAAACTGGAGAATGTAAGTAAGCAAGAAGACAACAGACAAACTCAGATACGTGGACACAAGACTAGAGACAGCCTTGGCCAGGGGCAGTGAAATGTTTCTGTAAAGAGCTAGTCAATATTCTGGTCTTACCAGCTTGCAATACGGTTTCTGTCACAACCGCTTGATTCTGCGGCAGTGATGTGAAAACTACCGCAGGTAAGATGTAAATGAAAGAGCATGGCTACGTTCCAGTAAAACTTGAAATAGGAAAGAGACCACATTTGGTTCATGGCTGTAGTTTGCTGACCTCTTATCTAGACTGTTACACTCTGGAGGAAGGATGATGAGATATTGAACCTTATGTTCCTAAATGCTAAATACATGCTGCATTGGAAGGAACCCAAGGTTGAAAAATGTTGGGGAATATTTATCACATACAATCTCGAATCTACGCACTCCCTTACTGCCCCTCTCCAACCCTGAGTAAGTTCCCTCAGAGGGTCCAGAGGGTACTTCACAAAGACATTGAGAAAGGCACCAGGGAGGGTCACTGACAATCTTGAGAGACTGCACAGGGGCTGTGATCTCTGGACGGAGGATCTGCTTTGGGGGCGGGCTCTTTTACCTCAGGGGTATCGTGAGGCCCTGGAGAGGCCAAGACCAACATGGCAGCACTTCACTGCCAAGAATGTGATGGCACAGTAACCATAGAGGGAGGTGGGGAGGACGTGGCAATCACAGCTGTGACCTTCAGCAGCCCACCAGGCCTCTCTGTCCATGGATTCTCCAGACAAGCATACTGGAGTGGGTTGTGATTCCCTTCTCCAAGGAATCTTCCCGACCCAGGGATAGAACCTGGGTCTCCTGCGTTGCAGTCAGACTCTTTACCATCTGAAATATAGGGAAGCCCCATGGTCTTTCATGCTGGCTAGTTAAAAATACAGGGTCTGAAAGCAAATAATTGAAGTTGAAGAATCACCTCTTGTTATTATATAAAATGGACCATTTGAATAACTTAGACTTTCCAAATCTGGAATGTTAGACTCTAATGATTTTGATATTTTAGTTCCAGGAAAGAAAAGGTTCTACCAGAAGACTCAACCGTGCAGTTCCATTGAGTGGGGAATCAAATTTCCACCTAACAATACTGGGCTCCTTGTGATGTTGAAATCACAGGCAAAGAAGGGGATGTCTCTGCTGGAGTTACTGACTCTGATTACTAAGGAGAAAGTGAGTGGTTGAAGCAAAATGGGAGCAGGGAACACCATACCCAGATTCCAGGAGATGTTAGGTCAGGAACGTCTTAGTCTTTCCTTGCTCCTTTTTCTGTAGTAAAATTTAAAAGAACACTGGAGAAACAGAATAAACACAATGCTTCTAATTATTCATATTCTGGCAAATAAAGTTGTGTGCACTCTAACAGGTATAGATCTGTTAGGACAGGTATAGACTGGCTGAGGACCAAAAGACAAGGAATAGACAGAACATGGAAGATATGAACATCATCTGTTTTTGTACATTGAGATTTACAATTGACCATAGAAACACAAGCTGGAATCAAGACTGCTGGGAGAAATATCAATAACCTCAGATATGCAGATAACACCACCCTTATTGGCAGAAAGTGAAGAGGAACTAAAACACCTCTTGATGAAAGTGAAAGTGGAGAGTGAAAAAGTTGGCTTAAAGCTCAACATTCAGAAAACGAAGATCATGGCATCCGGTCCTATCACTTCATGGGAAATAGATGGGGAAACAGTGGAAACAGTGGCAGACTTTACTCTTTTGGGCTCCAAAATCACTGCAGATGGTGACTACAGCCATGTAATTAAAAGACACTTAATCCTTGGAAGGAAAGTTATGACCAACCTAGATAGCATATTGAAAAGCAGAGACATTACTTTGCCAACAAAGGTCCGTCTAGTCAAGGCTATGGTTTTTCCTGTGGTCATGTATGGATGTGAGAGTTGGACTGTGAAGAAGGCTGAGCACCAAAGAATTGATGCTTTTGAACTGTGGTGTTGGAGAAGACTCTTGAAAGTCCCTTGGACTGCAAGGAGATCCAACCAGTCCATTCTGAAGATCAGCCCTGGGATTTCTTTGGAAGGAATGATGCTAAAGCTGAAACTCCAGTACTTTGGCCACCTCATGCGAAGAGTTGACTCATTGGAAAAGACTCTGATGCTTGGGAGGGATTGGGGGCAGGAGGAGAAGGGGACGACAGAAGATGAGATGGCTGGATGGCATCACTGACTCAATGGACATGAGTCTGAGTGAACTCTGGGAGTTGGTGATGGACAGGGAGGCCTGGCGTGCTGCGATTCATGGGGTCCCAAAGAGTCGGACATGACTGAGCAACTGAACTGAACTGATAGCAACTAAGCTATATTTTCCACACAGATCATATAGAATAATTAAAATTTCCATTTATTAGCCTTTCCCCTACTCTTTTATATAGTGGTTACTTTTAGTGGTAAACTTCGTCTTTATGGTTTTTTTTTTTTTTTTCCACCTTTAAAGTACATTTATTTTTTTAAATTTTATTTTGCTTAACTTTACAATATTGTATTGCTTTTGCCATTCATCAAAATGAATCCGCCACAAGTATACATGTGTTCCCCATCCTGAACCCTCCTCCCTAAAATATTCAGGTGAAGGTTTGAGTGAATTAGAAGAGGAATAACATCATTCAGAGATGGGTATGATAACTTCTGGAACTTTGTATCTGCTCTTTTGGGGGATATAGAGTTTTTGTTTTTATGAATGATCATTGCATCTTGGCAGGAAAATGCATGAAGCTGTCTGTGGCTGCTATAGTGGTGTGTGTGTGCTCAGTCGTGTCTGACTCTCTGAGACCCCACGGACTGTATGCAGCCCACCAGGCTCCCCTGTCCAAGGGATTTTCCAGGTAAGAATACTGGAGTGGGTTGCCATTTCCTTCTCCAGGAGATATTCCTGACTCAGAGATGGAACCCACGTCTCCTGCATCGCCTGCATTAGCAGGCAGATTCCTTATCACTAGGCCATCTGGGAAGTGTTGCTATACAGATGTTTAAAGAAAGGTGAGAGAATACATAGGTATGCTGAGGAGCTAAAAACGTAGATTTTGCTAGTTATCTATCTGTTGTGTCTTAGCATCAGCCTTACCTTTACTTTACGTTATGAAGCTGGGGTTGGGATTCTGTAAGTTACATTTTCCAGACTACTTTGTAAACCTCTCTCCAGTTGGTTTTTGCCAATGGCAGTCACTGACGGCAGGCAGGAGGGAGAGGGAAGAGGAAGAAGGATTTGTCTTCTGCTCTGAGCTCTGTCAGCTTTCCGCAGGCAGTCAAGGACAGCTAAGGCCCATTCTTCAGCCTCACTGCACCCTCATAACTGGTTGTGCCAGGCCCCTTCCGGGTTCCAGAACCAGCCGAGTACTCCAATTCCAGTGGTCACACCACCATTACTGAGCATCATTACCCCAGGGACAGCTGAGCACCAACTGCACTGTCCTGCTCACAGAGGTCTGTGCACCCACCACCAGGTGGCGCAGTTCTCTTGGCTCCGCCTCTTTAATGGCGACAATTGCCTCCTGCCATTGCTAATGTCTGGATTAGCTGAGCCCTAAAATGGCAACCCACTCCAGTGTTCTTGCCTGGAGAATCCCAGGGACGGGGGAGCCTGGTGGGCTGCCGTCTCAGGGGTTGCACAGAGTCGGACACGACTGAAGCGACTTAGCAGCAGCAGAGGCAGCAGCAGCAGCAGCAACCTAAATCAAATCCCTTATGATTATATAGTGGAAGTGACAAATAGATTTAAGGGACTAGATCTGATAGATAGAGTGCCTGATGAACTATGGAATGAGGTTCGTGACATTGTATGGGAGAGGGAGCAAGACCATCCCCATGGAAAAGAAATGCAAAAAAAGCAAAATGACTGTCTGGGGAGACGTTACAAATAGCTGTGAAAGGAAGAGAAGCAAAAAGCAAAGGAGAAAAGGAAAGATATAAGCATCTGAATGCAGAGTTCCAAAGAATAGCAAGAAGAGATAAGAAAGCCTTCTTCAGTGATCAATGCAAAGAAATAGAGGAAAATAACAGAATGGGAAAGACTAGAGATCTCTTCAAAAAATTAGAGATACCAAGGGAACATTTCATGCAAAGATGGGCTTGATAAAGGACAGAAATGGTATGGACCTAACAGAAGCAGAAGACATGAAGAAGAGGTGCCAAGAAAACACAGAAGAACTGTACAAAAAAGATCTTCACGACCCAGATAATTACAATGCTGTGATCACTGACCTAGAGCCAGACATCCTGGAATGTGAAGTCAAGTGGGCCTTAGAAAGCATCACTATGAACAAATCTACTGGAAGTGATGGAATTCCAGTTGAGCTATTTCAAATCCTGAAAGATGATGCTGTGAAAGTGCTGCACTCAATATGCCAGTAAATTTGGAAAACTCAGCAGTGTCCACAGGACTGGAAAAGGTCAGTTTTCATTCCAATCCCAAAAAAAGGCAATGCCAAAGAATGCTCAAACTACCACACAATTGCACGCATCTCACACACTAGTAAAGTAATGCTCAAAATTCTCCAAGCCAGGCTTCAGCAATATGTGAACTGTGAACTTCCTGATGTTCAAGCTGATTTTAGAAAAGGCAGAGGAACCAGAGACCAAATTACCAACATGCACTGAATCATGGAAAAACCAAGAGAGTTCCAGAAAAACATCTATTTCTGCTTTATTGACTATGCCAAAGCCTTTGTGTGGATCACAATAAACTGTGGAAAATCCTGAAAGAGATGGGAATACCAGACCACCTGACCTACCTCTTGGGGAATTTGTATGCAGGTCAGGAAGCAACAGTTAAAACTGGACATGGAACAACAGACTGATTCCAAATAGGAAAAGGAGTACATTAAGGCTGTATATTGTCACCCTGTTTATTTAACTTATATGCAGAGTACATCATGAGAAATGCTGGGCTGGAGGAAGCACAAGCTAGAATCAAGTTTCCTGGGAGAAATATCAATAACCTCAGATATGCAGATGACACCACCCTTATGGCAGAAAGTGAAGAGGAACTAAAAAGCCTCTTGATGAAAGTGAAACTGGAGAGTGAAAAGTTGGCTTAAAGCTCAACATTCAGAAAATGAAGATCATGGCATCCGGTCCCATCACTTCATGGGAAATAGATGGGGAAACAGTGGAAACAGTGTCAGACTTTATTTTTCTGGGCTCCAGAATCACTGCAGATGGTGACTGCAGCCATGAAATTAGAAGACACTCCTTGGAAGGAAAGTTATGACCAACCTAGATAGCATATTGAAAAGCAGAGACATTACTTTGCCAACAAAGGTCCGTCTAGTCAAGGCTATGGTTTTTCCTGTGGTCATGTATGGATGTGAGAGTTGGACTGTGAAGAAAGCTGAGTGCCGAAGAATTGATGCTTTTGAACTGTGGTGTTGGAGAAGACTCTTGAGAGTCCCTTGGACTGCAAGGAGATCCAACCAGTCCATTCTGAAGGAGATCAGCCCTGGGATTTCTTTGGAAGGAATGATGCTAAAGCTGAAACTCCAGTACTTTGGCCACCTCATGCGAAGAGTTGACTCATTGGAAAAGACTCTGATGCTTGGGAGGGATTGGGGGCAGGAGGAGAAGGGGATGACAGAGGATGAGATGGCTGGATGACATCACTGACTTGATGGACGTGAGTCTGAGTAAACTCCGGGAGTTGGTGATGGACAGGGAGGCCTGGCATGCTGTGATTCATGAGGTCGCTCAGAGTCGGATATGACTGAGTGACTTCCCTTTCACTTTTCACTGTCATGCATTGGAGAAGGAAATGGCAACCCACTCCAGTGTTCTTGCCTGGAGAATCCCAGGGATGGGGGAGCCTGGTGGACTGCCTTCTATGGGGTCGCACAGAGTCGGACACGACTGAAGCTACTTAGCAGCAGCAGCAGCAGCAGGGGCAGTAATGCTTCCTGCAGATACTAATAACTGGTGATGCAGCATCCTAACCCTTTTAGCCTTTCACCTCTTAGCAGTCAGTTCTCTGTATTAACCCCACTTGGCTTGAGGTCCTACTGTTCTTAGTCTCAGTTTTTACTTGCAGGGCTAGCGCCTGGCTGGTAGTCTACTTGAGGACAGGCATTAGCTTTGTTTGATCTTTGATTCTTGGCTCTTAGCCCAACACTTGACACACTGCTCTGCTGAATAAAGACAAAAGGTGAGGTGCAACAAGTTTTAAACAATATTAGAAGCACTGCCAAATTGATGATGGAAGATCGTTTTCAAGTTGTGTCTGGTTATACTAGAATTGGTGGTTCAGATGGTAAAGAATCTGCCTACAGTGTGGGAGACCCAGATTCAGTCCTTCAGTTGAGAAGATCCCTTGCAGGAGGCCATGGCACTCACTCCAGTATTCTTGCCTGATGAATCCCATGGACAGAGTAGCCTGGCAGGCTATGGTAAGTTCAGTTCAATCTCTCAGTCATGTCCAACTCTTTGTGACCCTATGGACTGCAGCATGCCAGGCTTCCCTGTCCATCACCAACTCCTGAGGTTTACTCAAACTCATGTCCATTGAGTCAGTGATGTCATCCAACCATCTCATCCTCTGTCATCCCCTTCTACTCCTGCCTTCAATCTTTTCCAGCACCACAGTCTTTTCCAATGAGTCAGTTCTTTGCATCAGGTGGCCAAAGTATTGGAGTTTCAGCTTCAGCATCACACCTTCCAATGAATATTCAGGACTAATTTCCTTTAGGATGGACTGGTTAGATCTCCTTGCAGTCCAAGGGACTCTCAAGAGTCTTCTCCAACATCACATTTCAAAAGCATCAATTCTTCGGTGTTCAGCTTTCTTCACAGTCCACCTCTCACATCCATACATGACCACTGGGAAAACCATAGCTTTGACTAGATGGAATTTGTTGGCAAAGTAATGTCTCTGCTTTTTAATATGCTATATAGACTGGTCATAACTTTTCTTCCAAGGAGCAAGCGTCTTTTAATTTCATGGCTGCAGTCACCATCTGCAGTGATTTCAGAGCCCAAGAAAATAAAGTCTGTCACTTTTTCCACTGTTTTCTTCATCTATTTGCCATGAAGTGATGGGACCGTATGCCATAATCTTAGTTTTCTGAATGTTGAGTTTAAGCCAACTTTTTCACTCTCCTCTTTCACTTTCATCAAGAGTGAAAGAGTAAAAATAGTGGACAGCCTGGCGTGCTGCAGTCCATGGGGTCACAAAGAGTTGGACACAACTGAGAGACTGAACTGAACTATTTCATCAAGTACAAATAGTACTTTCAACTCACTTTCATCAAGAGGCTCTTTAGTTCCTCTTCACTTTCTGCCATAAGGGTGGTATCATCGGCATATCTGAGGTTATTGATATTTCTCCTGGCAATCTTGACTCTAGTTTGTGCTTCTTCCAGCCCAGAGTTTCTCATGAGGTACTCTGCATATAAGTTAAATAAGCAGAGTGACAGCATACAGCCTTGACGTACTCCTTTCCCAATCTAGAATCAGTCTGTTGTTCCATGTCCAGTTCTAACTGTTGCTTTTTGACTTGCATACACATTTTTCAGGAGGCAGGTAAAGTGGTCTGGTATTCCCATCTCTTGAGGAATTTACCACAGTCTATTGTGATCCACAGAGTCACAGGCTTTGGCATAGTCAATAAAGCAGTAGACATTTTCTGGAATGCCCTTGCTTTTTTGATGATCCAACGGATGTTGGCAATTTGATCTCTGGTTCCTCTGCCTCTCTAAATCCAGCTTGAACATCTGGAAGTTCACAGTTCACATACTGTTGAAGCCTGGCTTGGTAAGTCCACAGAGTTGCAAAGAGTTGAACATTATTGAGTGACTAGCACTTTCATTTCTCATACTAGAAATTAAGATTTCAGTCCAACATAAGGATAAAATTTCTATTTCCATTAGCTGAATAAGCTGCCTACAAAACACCAAACTGCCCATTGCTGGAATTATTGAAGCAGAAGTCAAGTGCCACCTTGTCAGAGATGCTGCAGACGACAATTCCTTAAATGTGCTGAAAATTAAACGCATCATGTTTGGATTACCTTCTAGAACTAAGATTCCATGATCCTTGTCTATGAAATAAGTCCTAGTTCAACTCCAGTATGTTCTTTCTCTTGATAATGACAGACGCTCTTACAGCACAGGAGAATGGTGATCATTTATATATTCATATCGTGCTTAACCATTTGCAAAATGCCTCAGACTCCTGTTATTTAAATTTCACCAGTTTGTGTGAAGTAAAAAGTATAGTAATTATGTTTCAGATGGGAAAACTGAGGCTCTGAAGGTACAGAGCCTTGTTTATCTTAAAAAAAAAAAAAAAAAAGCCAAGATTGTAAGTAGAGCTCTGTGTTTGTACTCTTTAAACTCTGTCCTTGTGTGTGTGTGTGTGTGTGTGTGTGCACATGTGCACACGTATGAGAGAGAGAGAAAACTCAGAGGACACCAAGATAGAATCTGGAACTTCTGAATCCCTAGAGGCTTTGAACTTTGATTTGTAAAAAATTTTAATGTCACTTTCCAAATGATTATTCCTATTTCCTGGTACAAAATATATTTTAAAATCTAGTCATTTGCCCAGAATTCCAAGAACAGCTGAGTTTTTAAAAGAATGTTTTCTTTACTAAAAAGCAAATAACCTACTCTGTACTGGTGGAATACCCATTTCTGAAATTTTGAGGTTAGGACTATTCCTGGCTTTTGACCTTTCTTCTGCCTTTGGCTCAGTGGTTCTCTGGGTTTAGTTTTACGTGTGAGAACGAAACGGTGTAACCCTTCTGATTTTATGTGCGCAAAAACAAAGGAGTGACGCCAAGCAAATACTTCTGCTAAAGTGTGGAGGTTATGGGAGCGTTCTTTGGCACCAGGATCTTGAGAAGGCAGACTTTTCTGACCCCCCAACACAGTGTGGCATTTGAACACTGAACGCACACAAGCACTCAGTGTTCATTCGAATTAGTAACAGGAAGCGCGGAGCTTTGGAAGTCTGCTCGATGCGGAGCTCAACACCGGGAGCTTAATGTGAGTCTGAACTAGGGGTAGTGTTAGGCCCAGGAGACATCTTGTAGGCTTGTAAATATTCTCTGGTTCAGACACACCCTCCTAAATTTAAACACTGAACTACATACAATTATATCTTGTGTATTTACCTTGGGAACAAACAAATATCAGCATACACCTCTATTCGGTAACATTTTCTGTGACATTATTAGAATTAATGAGAGCTTATTTCAGGGGGTGTGGGGAACAGTAGGCCCAAATCTATTTTTCACTTGCTGGGTAATATTTGAAACTGCTTCTCCTAAGTGTTTGCAATGATGTAACAAATATGCAGCACTGTCTGTCCCCAAGGGGCCTCCCTCTTAGGGGCAGGATGTTCGGCCTCCCAGGTGGAGCAGAGGTAAGGAACCCACCTGCCAACGGAGGAGATGTGAGTTCCATCCCTGGATCAGGAAGATGTCCTGGAGAAGGAAATGGCAACCCACTCCAGTATTCTTGCTGGGAAAATCCCATGGACAGAGGAGCCTGGTGGGCTACAGTCCATGGCGTATCAAAGAGTTGGACACAACTGAGCAAGCAAAACTGGAACTAAGAGGAGGATGGGCCTCTTGGACGTTCAGTCAGCACCTGGATCAAATCCATGGGATGAACAAATGGTAGAACAGGAGTTAAAACCAAGGCTTGAGAGGTCCCCAATAAGTTCTGAGTCATTCTGCCATACTCAAGAAGTTCGTCCATCTATTGTCTCAAATTATCAAGCAAATAGCCATTGCCTCTTCCCATTGAAAAGTAAGTGATTTGGGAAGGTTATGCTGGATAACACAGGAGTTATCATTCTAATTCTTCCCATTCTGGAATTAGCTTTACTTTTTTTACTCATTTTTATATATTTAGTGCCTTTTATTTTTGACACTAAGGTTATGCTACAGGATAAAATAGATCAAGGAGAGGGAAAGAGGCCAAGATGGCGGAGCAGGAAGACCCTGAGCTCACCTCCTCCCAGGGACACACAAAACTACAACTATTTACAGAGCAGTTATTAACAGGAGTGACATAAAGGCCAGCAGAAGAGATCTTCTACAGCCGAAGTTGTAAAGAAGAAGCCACAAGGAGAAGAGTAGGCAGGCTGGAGATGCAGTACGGTCATGAGCCAGACCCCTGGATAGGTGACCCACAAGTGAGATAAGAGTGTTACTCAGTTGTGTCTCTTCTCCAATTCCATGGTCTATAGCATGCCAGGCTGCTATGTACATGGGATTTCCAGGCAAGAATACTGGAATGGGTAGCCATTCCCCGCTTCAAGGGATCTTCCTGACCCAGGGACCAAACGCATGTTTCCTGCACTGCAGGCAGATTCTTTACCACTTGAGCCGTTAGGAAACCCAGACCCTTGGGAAGATGGCCCACAAATAAGAGGCTAAGAACAACTGCAGAAGTTCTCCCCAAAGAGTCAGAGGTCTGAGCCCCACATCAAGCTCCCCAGTCGGGGTGTCTTGCACCAGGAAGACAGTCCCTGGGACACTTGGCTTTGGGTCCAGCAGGGCTTGCTTTCTGAGAGCCAGAGGGCCATGGGAAATGGAGACCCCACAATTAAATGGCTCAGGATATCTTGTGTGGGGGAATTTAGTCTTTCCATTCTACTTTTTTCTGTAGTAAAATTTAAAAGAAAGCTAGAGCAACAGAATAAACACAGTGCTTCAGATAATTCATATTCTTGAAAGAAAGTTGTATGTCACTCTAACAGGTCCAATCCCTAGGTCAGGAAGAGCCCCTGGAGAAGAGAATGGCAACCCACTCTGGTATTCTTGCCTGGAAAATTCCATGGGCAGAGGAGCCGGGGCTTGGGCTACCGTTCACGGGGTTGCAAAGATTCAGACGTGACTGACCAACAGCAACAAGTAATAGGTGAGAACATGACCGGAAAGAGCAAGGAAGATATGAGCATAAACTCTGTTCTTGAGACCAGAGTTACAGCTTATGACTAAAGCAGCTAAGCATTTTTTTCTTCATTCTATTTCATATATATGAACAAAAATGTCTTTTTTATAACCTGTCCCCTATCTTTTTATGTAATGGTTGCTCTTAGTGGTAAACTTGGTCTTTGTGTTACAGAAGAGCCAAAACAATCTGGAGAAAGAAGAACAAAGCTGGAGATATCACACTCTGATTTCAAGCCACACTACGGCTAAAGTAATCAAATGGTAGTGCCGAAAGACAGACACGTCGGTCAGTGGAACGAAGCAGAGAGCCCAGAGAGGAGCTCAAGCTGCCATAGGCAAGGAAGCTAGGATAAAGAAGGCAAGAATACACAAGGGGGAAAAGACAGCCTCTTCAATGATGGTGTTGAACAACTACATGTGCGTGACTCTATGGACTTCAACACACCAGGCTTCCCTGCCCTTCACAATCCACTGGAGCTTGCCCAAACTCATGATCATTGAGTCGGTGAAGCTATCCAGCCATCGCATCCTCTGTCATTCCCTTCTCCTCCTGCTTTTAATCTTTCCCAGCATCAGGATGTATTAAAGTGAGTCAGCTCTTCAAAACAGGTGGCCAAAGGATTAGAGCTTCAGATTCAGCATCAGTCCTTCCAATGAACATTCAGGACTGATCTCCTTTAGGATGGGCTGGTTGGATCTCTTTGCTGTCCAAGGGACTCTCAAGAGTCTTCTCCAACACCACAGTTCAAAAGCATCGATTCTTCAGCATTCTGCCTTCTTTATAGTCCAACTCTCACCTCCATACATGACCACTGCAAATACCATAGCTTTGCCTAGATGGACTTTTGTTGGCAAAGTAATGTCTCTGCTTTTTAATACACTGCCTAGGTTTTCCATAGCTTCCTAGGAGTAAGCATCTTTTAATTCCATGACTGCAGTCACCATTTGCAGTGATTTTGAAGCCCAAGACAATAAAAACTGTCACTGTTTCCATTATTTCCCCATCTATTTGCCATGAAGTGATGGGACCAGATGCCATGATCTTAGTTTTTTGAATGATGAGTTTTACGCCAGCTTTTTCACTCTCTGCTTTCACCTTCATCAAGAGGCTCTTTAGTTCCTCTTCACTTCCTGTCATTAGGATGGCGTCATCTGCATATCAGAGATTCTTGATATTTCTCCCGGCAATCTTGATACCAGCTTGTGTTTCATCCAGCTCAGCATTTCTCATGATGTACTCTGCATATAAGTTAAATAAGCAGGGTGACAATATACAGCCTTGACGTATTCCTTTTCTAATTTTGAACCAGTCTGTTGTTCCATGTCTGGTTTCTAACTATTGCTTCTTGACCTGGATACAGATTTCATAGGAGGCAGGAAAGCTAGTCGGAAATTCCCATCTCTTCAAGAATTTTCCACAGTTTATTGTGATCCACACAGTCAAAGGCTTTGGCATAGTCAATAAAGCAGAAATAGATGTTTTTCTGGAACTCTCTCGCTTTTTCCATGATCCAGCGGATGTTGGAAATTTGATCTCTGGTTCCTCTGCCTTTTCTAAAACCAGCTTGAACATCAGGAAGTTCACGGTTCACATATTGCTGAAGCCTGGCTTGGAGAATTTTGAGCATTACTTTACTAGCGTGTGAGATGAGTGCAATTGTGCAGTAATTTGAACATTCTTTGGCATTGCCTTTCTTTGGAATTGGAATGAAAACTGACCTTTTCCAGTCCTGTGGCCACTGCTGAGTTTTCCAAATTTGCTGGCACATAGAGTGTAACACTTTAACAGCATCATCTTTCAGGATTTGAAATAGCTCAGCTGGAATTCCATCACCTCCATTAGCTTTGTTAATAGTGATGCTTCCTAAGGCCTCCTTGATTTCGCATTCCAGGATGTGTGGCTCTAGGTGAGTGATCACACGATCATGATTATCTGGGTCATGAAGATCTTTTTTGTATAGTTCTGTGTATTCTTGTCACCTCTTCTTAATATCTTCAGCTTCTGTTAGGTCCATACCATTGCTGTCTTTATTGTGCCCATCTTTGCATGAAATGTTCCCTTAGTATCTCTAATTTTTTAAAGAGATCTCTAGTCCTTCCCATTCTATTGTTTTCCTCTATTTCTTTGCATTGATCACTGAGGAAGGCTTTCTTATCTCTCCTTGCTATTCTTTGGAACTCTGTGTTCAGATGGGTATATCTTTCCTTTTCTCTTTTTCCTTTCACTTCTCTTCTTTTCATAGCTATTTGTAAGGCCTCCTCAGACAACCATTTTGCCTTTTTGCATTTCTTGAGGATGGTTTTGATCACTGCCTCCTGTACAATTTTATGAACCTCTGTCCATATTTCTTTGGGCACTCTGTCTATCAGATCTAATCCCTTGAATCTATTGTCACTTCTACTGTATAATCATAAGAAATTTGAGTGGTTTTCCCTACATTCTTTAATTTAAGTCTGAATTTGGCAAAAAGGAGTGAACCACAGTCAGCTCCCAGTCTTGTTCTTGCGGACTGTCTAGAGCTTCTCCATCTTCAGCTGCAAAGAATATAATCAATCTGATTTCAGGGTTAACCATCTGGTGATGGCCATGTATAGAGTCATCTCTTGTGTTGTTGGAAGAGGGTGTTTGCTACAACCAGTGTGGTCTCTTGACAAAACTCTGTTCACCTTTGCCATGCTTCATTTTGTACTGTAAGGCCAAACTTGCCTGTTACTCCAGGTTTTAACTTCCTGCCTTTGTATTCCAGTCCCCTGTGATGAAAGAAAGTGAAGTCACTCAGTCGTGTCCACCTCTTTTCAACCCCATGGACTTTAGCCCACCTGGCTCCTCCATCCCTGGAATTTTCTAGGCAGGAGTACTGGAGTGGGTTGCCATTTCCTTCTCCAGGGGATCTTCCCGACCTAGGGATCAAACCTGCGTCTCCCACATTGCGGGCAGACACTTTTCCATCTGAGCCACCAGGGAATCACTCTGTGATGAAAAGGACATCTATTTTTGGTGTTAGTTCTAGAAGGGCTTGTACATCTTCATAGACCAACTCACCTTCATTGTCATTAGTGGGTGGGGACATAGACTTGGATTCACTTGTTTCTGGAATCTTAAACTAATGGGAAACAATCTCAGATACACAGAACAAACAAGTGGTTCCTGGGGGGATGGGGAAATGAGAGAAATAGATGAGGAATATTAAAAGGTACAAACTTCCAGTTATAAAATAGTTCACTGCTATCAAGTACAGTGCGAGTTGGCCAAGTGCTGAAGAATGGATGCTTTTGAACTGTTGTGTTGGAGAAGACTCTTGAGAGTCCCTTGCACTGCAAGGAGATCAAGCCAGTCAATCCTAAGGGAAATCAACCCTGAATATCCATTGGAAAGACTGATGCTGAAAATGAAGCGCCAATACTTGAGCCACCTGATGAAAATAGCCAACTTGTTGGAAAAGACCCTGATGCTGGATAAGATTGAGGGAAGGAGAAGGAGGTGACAGAGGATGAGATGGTTAGATAGCATCACTAAGTCAGTGGACATGAATCTGAGCAAGCTCCGGGATATAGTGAAGGATAAGGAAGCCTGGTGTGCTGCAGTCCATGGGATCACAAAGAGTCAGACATTTCTTGGCTATTGAACAACAAAAAAATCAAGTGTACATATGGGAGTATAGTCAATAATTACATAATATTTTATCTAAGATAAGAAGTTTGCTGCACAAGCAGGTTAGACATAACTTGCCATGAGAGGGATATCCTTTGTAATCTTTTCTAAACATATTAACCATAGAAGTCTTCTGATATGAAGCTGTTATTAAGATTCATTTACAAGACATATATATGCTTTGAGGAATGCTGTTCTGGGTTTTATACTTCCTGGTAACACATGACGTCACTCCTAAATGCAGCCCCAGTCAAAGCATCAGCACACCCCACTGAGCACAGAATGGCTATAAAGTCCTCTCCTGACTTTTTCGGTTGCTGTGGGAGGCAGTTGGCTTTTGAGTGCATGTGACAGTGAGTATCAGCAGGAATCCCACATGTGCGAAATCAGTTGAGAATTGGTTCACTCACTTTTCCAGTCTTCAAACCCAAACTGATGGCAGCTATTTTTACTCTGTCTTCACGGTTCTCTGGAGTAAATACATTAGTGATAAAGACAGAGGTGAAGTCTAAAAGGGGAGACAGCACAACGCTGGATGCCCTGTTGGCATTCTCCATCCATCTCCTTAATGCATCCTCTTTCCTGTTTTTAATTTAGTCTAAAAGAGGAAGTCCTCTATTTTTCAAGGATGAAGCTCCATCTCCTTTAAACTGGAGAAATATATTTGCTTTTTATGTAATTTTCCTGTTCTTTGAAGCACTTAAGCCATGCTTAATTTAGTATTTCCCATTTTCTTATTGTCAAAATCATGCTGCAGAAAGATGTTACAAAAAGATGTATTTGTCAGTATATGAAGTAAGGACAATATGGTCAAAATCATGTGCAAATTCTTTACAACATTCTTTACAATGTGTACATGGAACCATACATAAATAACATTTCTATTTGTAGCCAAAGAAGTTGAATAACAGAGGGCTTAAAGGACTTGCTTTGGGTCAAACAGAAATGTGCCATATGCACACGTGACTGACTGAAAGGGAGGGCTGTGATGTACAGGACAGAATGACGGGTAATCCACCCTGCATCCTGCTATTAAAGCCACACCCGGGTTCCTAATATCAGCCAAATAGAGAGCTAGAATATTAAATAATGATTTGTAATTTTAAAAGTAAGGCTTAAGGTGGGTCTTTAGGTCATTCCCTTCTCTGCTTTAAAATCTGTTCAATTCAAGATAATGGAGCCAGGAAATATCAGATTTAAAGGGAACTGTCCCAGAGGCAAAGAAAACAGAATGCTCTTGGGGGACAGCCCTTGGGAAAATGAGAAAAGCATCTCTAGGAAAGAGCGGACGGTGCAGAGGGGACGCAGCAGTGTTCAGGCAGCACTGTCAGTGTCCGGAGTGCTGTTTGGCATTCTAAGCTCTTGGGATCCTTAACCAACCCTGAGTGCTACACGACAGAAGTCCGGTTGTGAAGACAAACTTCAGGATTCATCTGGCTTCGTATTGCTGCTTAAAGTGGTGGAACCAAGCTTCTAATATTTGTTCATAGCAGCACAGTGATTTTCCTTTATTGATTTCTTTCAGTATTAGATTTTGTTGCCATTTTGTGTTTTAATATTTTAGCTTTATTCACACATCCAGTTTATTGAATTAGAGACACTTAATGCCTTAAGAAAGCAGATGGAATCCAGGTCTACTTGACGGTCTGTGAGAGCAGGAAACATATGCTGTAGAGAAAATCTATCAGTGTAGATACATGTCTTCTCCTTTAGATTTATGATCAAATCACTGATGTCAATAATATTACAAATACCTTCACAATATTTACTTAGAACGTTCAGTTCAGCCTGTGAAATTCTGCCAAAAGATCCTCTAGGGGAAGATTTTGAAAATTCTATTTTATGAGGAATCTCTAATGAAAGCAAAACTTTGTAGGATGGAAGGCAGTTTTGGTCACTAAATTGTTATGGGTGTGTTTTTCTCTGGTTTGTGTGAATTAAAAACTGTATAAATGTGCTAAGCTGATGACCCTCTAGAGACGTCCATGTCCTACAACTCAGAAGTTTTGATTGTGGTATGTTACATGGCAAAGGGGGATTTCTGTAGCAGATGAACTAAGGCGGCTGTGTGTGCATGTGTGCTCAGGTGTGCCCCACTCTGTGTGATCCCATGGCCTGTAGCCACCAGGCTCCCCTCAACGGGCCCTGAGGTTGCTTCCATGTCTTGGCCGCTGTACACAGTGCTGCAGTGAGCATGGGGTGCATATATCCTTTTCAAGTTCATGTCTTTGTTTCCTTAGGTGAACCCCCAGGAGTGGAGCGGCTAGCTCATATGGTAGTTCTCCTTTCATTTGCAAGGGGAACCTCCATGCTGTTTCCCAAGTGGCGGGTATGAGATGAGATCTCAGCACAAGTTGACTTGCATTTCCCTGATGAGCGACATTGAACATCTTTTCCTGTGCCTGTTGGCCATCTCTCTGTCTTTGGAAAATGTTCTGGTCCTCTGCTCATTTTTAACATTGTTTATCTTGGGTATTAAGTTATATGAGTTCTTTGTATATTTTGGGTATTACCCTCTTATCAGACACAGTGATTGCAAATATCTTCTCCCACTCAGTAAGTGGCCTTTGTTTTGTTGCAAAAGCAACACCATGCAAAAAGCTTTTTACCTTGATGTAATCCCATTTGTTTATTTTTGCTTTTGTTGCCCTTGATTGTGGAGTCAGATTCAACAAAGTATCCCTAAGACTAATGTCAAAGAGTGCACTATACCTATGCTTTCTTCTAGTTTTATGGATTCAGGTCCTACATTCAAGTCTTTAATCCACTTTGAGTTCATTTTTGTATACAGTATAAAATAATGGTCCAGATTCATTCTTTTGCATGTAGCTGCCAGTTGTCACAATGCATTTATGGAAGAGGATGTGTCTTCCTTAATGAACGTTCTTGCCTCCTTTGTCATAAATTAACTGTCCGTAGAAGGGAGGGTTCTTTTCTGGGCTCTGCATTCTGTTCCATTGATCTGTGTCTATTTCCATGCCAGCACCACGTTGGTTTGAGTACTGTAGCTTTGTATATAATATAGCTTGAATTCAGAGCACGCGGTATCTCCAGTTTCCTACTTCTTTCTCAGGATTGTCTGGCTGTTCGCGATCTTTTGTGATTCTATACAAATATTAGGATTATTTGTTCCACTTCTGTGAAAACGCTATTGATAGAGATTGCATCAAATCGTCCTTGTATTTGCTTTGTGTAGTATACATATTTTAACAATATAAATGCTTCCAATCCATTCAGAATCTTATGGTTTTGCAAATATAGGTCTTTCACCTCCTTAGTTAAATTTATCCTGAGGTATTTTATTCTTTTGAATGCAGTAGTAAATAGAATGATTTTTCCTGATTTCTCTTTCTGGTAGTTTGCTGTTAGTGTATCAAAATGCAACACATTTCTGTGTGTTACTGTTGTACTCTGACTTCACTGAATTCACTTATTCTAATAAGTTTCTTGGTGGCGTCTTTAGGGTTTTCTGTACATAATATGTCATCTGCCAACAGTTTTACTTCTTCCTTCCAGTATGCGTGCTTTTATTTCTTTTTCTTTTATCACTCCGTGGCTTGGACTTCCAATAAGAAGTTAGAAGTGGTGGGAGTGGGAGTCCTTGTCTTATTTCTGGTTTTGAAAGAAAAGCTTTCACTTTTTCATTGTTGAGTATGATGGTAGCTGTGAGTTTGTCATAAATGGCCTTTATTATGATGGCATTCAGAGCTTTTATCATAAATGGTATTGAATTTTGTGAAATGCTTTTTCTGCATCTATTGATGCAGAACTCATCTGCATCAATATTGATATGCTATTGATATGCTCATGATTTTTATCATTCATTTTGCTAATGTGGTATATCCTGTTGATTGATATTCAAGTGTTCAACTCTCCTTGCATTCTTGAATGATATTTTTTATATTATTGAATTCAGTTTGCTAATATTTGTTAGAGGATTCTTCCATCTGTGTTCATCAAGGATATTGTCCTATAATTTTCTTTGTATTTTTGTAGTATTTTTGCCTATTTCTGGTATCATGGTAATGCTGACCTCATAACATTAGTTTAGAAGCTTTTCTTTTTCTTCAACTTTTTGGAAGAGTTTGAGGATAGGTATTAATTACCTATTTAATTTTATAACTATTAAAAGCTCTATTCAGATTTTCTCTTTCTCTCTCAGTCTTAGAAGAGTGTGTGTTTCTAGGACATTTTCCCCCCTAGGCTTTCCAAGTTTGGGGCATATAACTATTTGCAGCAGTCCTGTGATATCTGTATTTTTGTGGTATTAGTTGTAACTTCTGTTTTATGTCTGATTTTAGTTTTTAGTCCTTTCTTTTTTTTCTTGGTGAATCTGTTTAAAGCTTTGCCAATTTCATCTTTTCAAAGAATCATCTCTTAAGTTTTCATTATTTTAGTCTGTTTCATTTATTTCCATTCTGATATTTTTTATTTCCTTCCTTTGGGCTTTGTCTTTTTATTCTTTTTCTAGTTCCTTTAAATATCAGGTTAGACAGTTTGTTAGGGATTTTTCTTCTTTTTTAAAGTAGATTTATGTCACTGTAAACTTCCCTGTTTGAACTGCTTTTGCTGTGTCCTACATATTTTGGAAGGTTGTGTTTTCATTTTTCTTGAGGCTTTTTAAATTTCCTCTTTATTGGTTGATTCCTTGATTATTCAGCAGTATATTGCTTAGCCTCCATGGGTTTGTGCTTTTTTGAGTTTTCTACTTGTAGTTGCTTTCTAGTTTTATACTGTTATCATCATAAAAGATGCTTGATATCATTTCAGTCTTTTCAAATTTCTTGGGACTTGTACTGCAACCTAATATTTGATCTGTACTTGTGAATGTCTCATGTGTACTTGAAAAGAATGTGTATTCTGGTGTCTGGGGATGAACTGTTCTGTATGTATACACACACACATATAGATATGTGTGTATGTATATAGATAGATATTAAGTTCATTTGGTGTAATATGTCATTTAAGGCTGTCCGACTCTTTGTGACCCTATGGACTGCAGCCAATGAGGCTCCTCTGTCCATAGGATTCTCCAGGCAAGAATACTGGAGAAGGTTGCCACGCCCTCCTCCAGGGGATCTTCTGGACCTGAGGACCAAACTCACATCTCCCGTGGCTCCTGCATTGCAGATTCTTTACCACTGAACCACCTGGGTAGCTGGCCAGTGTTTCCTTATTAATTTTCTGCCTGGAGAATCTTATTCTTTGCTGTAAATGGGGTATTAAAGTTCCTTACTATTATTGTTTTCAATTTCTCTTTTTATGTCTCTTAATATTTCCTTTATATGTGTAGATTTTCCGATATTGGGTGATTGAGTATTTATAATTGTTATGTCTTATTGTTGGATTAATCCACTTATCATTATTTAATGTCTTTTTTTGTCCCTAGTTAGAGTCTTTGCTTAGAGTCTATTTTGTCCAAGTATTACCACTCCAGCTTTCTTTTTGCTTCTGTGTGCATGGGATATTTTTCCCTTGCCTTTATTTTCAGTCTGTATGTGTCTTTGGATTTGTAGTGAATCTTTTAGGGAACATATATATGGGTCATGCTTTTCTTTCTTAATCCAGTCAGCCACCCTGTGATTATTAATTGGACCATTTATTCCATTTATCTGGGCTTCCCAGGTGGCTTGGTGGTAAAGAGTCTGCCCGCCAATGCAGGAGACATGGATTCGATCCCTGGGTTGGGAAGATCCCCTGGAGAAAGAAATGGCAAACCGATCCAGGATCTTGCCTGGGAAATCTCATGAACAGAGGAACCTTATGGGCTACAGTCCATGGGGTCACAGAGTCAGACATGACTGAGTCTGAGCATACATGCACATATTCCATTTATGTTTAACGTAATTATTGATACATGTGTACTTATTGCCATTTTGTTAACTATTTTCTGGTTGTTTTTGTAATTTTGTCTGTTTCTTTTTTATTTTCTTGCTCTCTCCTTTTTTGATGTAATGACTTTCTTTAGTGTGTTTGGATTTCTCTTTATTTTTGCGTATCAGTTATAGATTTTGTGTTTATTATTTGCACCAGGTATAATGTATACCTGATGCAAACAATATATTATAATGTATAATAATCAATGTATGTATTAGTCTATTTCAACCTGAAGTATGAACACATTCTAAAAACATTGCATTTTTATGTCTCCCTCCTTGTGTTTTACATTTTTGATATTATAGTTCACATCTTTATATTTTTGTGTATCCTTTAACTACTTATTGTAATTACAGCTGATTTTACTACTTTTGTCTTTTAACCTTTATATTAGCTTTGTAGGCAGTTGATCCACTACCTTTACTGTCTGTCTGCTTTTACTGGTGAGATTTTTCCTTTCATGTATTTTATTATTTCTAACTATGGCCTCTTTATTTCTGCTTAAAGAAAACCCTTTAACATTTCTTATATGACCAATTTAGTGGTGATGAAATCATGTAACTGATGCTCTGCTGGAAAACTCCATATATTTCCTTTAAGTCTGTATAATAGCCTTTCTGGATAGACCACTCTTGGTTTTTAAGTTTTTTTATTTTTATTTTATATTGGAGTATAGTTGATTGACAATGTTGTATTAGTTTCAGGTGTATAGCAAAATGATTCAATTATACATACACACATATCTATATTTTTTCAGATTCCTTTCCCATTTAATTTATTGCAGAATATTGAGCAGAGTCCCTATATTGTACAGTAGATCCTTGTTTGTTATTTTAAATATAGTAGTCTGTATACATCAACCCCAAACTCCTAATTTATCCCTCCTCACCCCCAGTTTTCCCCTTTGGTAGCCATAAGCTTGTTTTCTGAATCTGTGTATTCCTGTTTGTTTGTTGTTTTTAGAAAAAAATACACTCAGGGCTCTTTATTTTATAGCCAAAATGAAATGAATTCTGCCAACAACTTGAGTGAGGTTGAAAGACTCTGAGCCTTTGCAGGAGGACATAGCCTACCAACACCTTGATTGTAGCCTGTGAGCCCCTGAGCAGAGGACCCAGTTAAGTCACGCCTAAACTTTTGACCACAGAAACCATGAGATAAAACATGTGTATTGTGTTAAGCTGCTCAACTGGTGGTCATTAGTTACACAGCAATAGAAAACTAATACACCTGGGAAGACGGCCCCTCCCAGCAGCAGTTCCGTGCTCGGAAGTCAGTTCTGACTCTCGTTCAGTGAGGACCCGACCTTTGCTCTGCAGGCCTTGCTTCAGCTCCACTTTGCTTCCCAGCACAGTGCCCCTTCTGACAGGCTCCTTGGTCATCCTGCAGCTACTTCTTGATCTCATCTGTGCCACAGAAGAACCAGGTAAAGTTGCTCAGAAATGCTAAATTTTAGTACCTTTCTTTGTCTGACCAAACCACACTGGCAGACTGACATCGCCCCTCCTTGAGTTGGTGAGAGCCACGCGAGGGCTGTCGTTTTCAGAGTCTGGGACAAAACGGGGTCAGGTTTTCCTCTGCCTTCAGTGTTATCTTTACTTGTTCAATGCACAGAAATCAGGGCACACGTTCTGGTAGTCTTTCTCCTTCTTTTCTCTTCCTCTATAATCTCCTTGGGGAGATAAGGGTGAAACCTCCTTCCTGCCCCCTCCTCTCCCAGCAGAACATTCTTTCTTTGATAGAACAGGCCTTCATTATTATAGAAAGTTTTATTTTCTACTCTAGGGGAGAATTCCATGAATTTGACAGCTCCAGGCTTGGTTTCTGATGTATTAAAGGAGGAGATAAAGATATTAAACCCTCTCGTTCATTTGTTCATTCGTCCACTAAATATTGGTTGAATATCTGCTCTTTGTTGAGTGCTACTGGGCTTTGTTCACAGGGGACGCAGCCATAAACAAAACAGAAAATACCTATTCTCCTGGAGATTATAGTCACTCAAAAGGAATGCCTGACATTCAAAGTTATTTCTTGCTGCTAATCTTATTTTGCATACTAGAAGCTGGAAATCACTTCATTCTTTCCCTTTGCATCCTTAAAAAAACCATGTCTTTGTTTATTTTTGGCTGTGCTGGGTCTTCGTTGCTGCACGGTGTCTCCTCTAGCTGTGGCAAGCAGGGGCTACTGTGTGGTTACAGTGGACGGGCTTCTCCTTGCAGTGGCTTCTCTTGTTGAGCATGAGCTCTAGGGCACACAGGCTTCAGCAGCTCTGGCACACAGGCTCAATAGCTGTGGCACGTGGCTTTGTTGCTCTGCAGCATGTGGGATCTTGCTGGATCAGAGACCAAACCTGTGTCTCCTGCATTGGCAGGTGGATTCCTTACCACTGAGCCTCCAAGGAAGCCCTTATTTGCATCTTTGAGTGAAAAAATCCTTCTCTCTACCCACTCCCCCAGCCAGATGTCAGTCAATATGGTCTCATACTCAAAAAGTTGGACTGCAGCACTCCAGACCTCCCTGTCCATCACCAACTCCCGGCATTTACCCAAACTCATTTCCATCGAGTCGGTGATGCCATCCAACCATCTCATCCTCTGCCATCCCCTTCTCCTCCCGCCTTCAATCTTTCCCAGCATCGGGGTCTTTTCTGATGAGTCAGTTCTTCATGTCAGGTGGTCAAAGTATTGGAAGTGATTATTCCTTGTAAATTTAGTGTTAGAAAGTGTTTTTTAAAATATTTAAATTTTTTTTTTCATTCTTATTGTTTCTTTTATTTTTTATTATGTTTTTCAAATATAAATTTATTTATTTTAATTGGAGGCTAATTACCATATTGTAGTGGTTTTGCCATACATTGACATGAATCTGCCACGGGTGTACATGTGTTCCCCATCCTGAACCCCCCTCCCACTTCCCTCCCCATCCCATCCCTCTGGGTCATCCCAGTGCACCAGCCCTCAGCATCCTGTATAATGTATCGAACCTGGACTGGCGATTCATTTCACATATGATAATTTACATGTTTCAATGCCTTTCTCCCAAATCATCCCACCCTCGCCCTCTCCCACAGAGTCCAAAAGACTGTTCTATACATCTGTGTCTCTTTTGCTGTCTCGCATACAGGGTTATCGTTACCATCTTTCTAAATTCCTTATATATGTGTTAGTATACTGTATTGGTGTTTTTCTTTCTGGCTTACTTCACTTTGTGTAATAGGCTCCAGTTTCATCCACCTCATTGGAACTGATTCAAGTGTATTCTTTTTAATGGCTGAATAATACTCCATTGTGTATATGTACCACTGCTTTCTTTATCCATTCGTCTGCTGATGGACATCTAGGTTGCTTCCATGTCCTGGCTATTGTAAACAGTGCTGAGATGAACATTGGGGTATACATGTCTCTTTCAATTCTGGTTTCCTTGGTGTGTATGCCCAGCAGTGGGATTGCTAGGTCGTATGGCAGTTCTATTTCCAGTTTTTTAAGGGATCTCCACACTGTTCTCCATAGTGGCTGTACTAGTTTGCATTCCCACCAACAGTGTAAGAGGGTTCCCTTTTCTCCACACCCTCTCCAGCATTTGTTGCTTGTAGACTTTTGGATAGCAGCCATTCTGACTGGCGTGAAATGGTACCTCATTGTGGTTTTGATTTGCATTTCTCTGATAATGAGTGATGCTGAGCATCTTTTCATGTGTTTGTTAGCCATCTGTATGTCTTCTTTGGAGAAATGTCTGTTTAGTTCTTTAGCCCATTTTTTTATTGGGTCATCCTGCAGGAATTGCTTGTATATTTTTGAGATTAATTCTTTGTCAGTTGCTTCGTTTGCTATTATTTTCTCCCATTCTGAAGGCTGTCGTTTCACCTTGCTTATAGTTTCCTTTGTTGTGCAGAAGCTTTTAAGTTTAATTAGGTCCCATTTGTTTATTTTTGCTTTTATTTCCAATATTCTGGGAGGTGGGTCATAGAGGATCCTGCTGTGATTTATGTACAAGAGTGTTTTGCCTATGTTCTCTGGAGCTTTGTGGACAGTGTGGGGTCAGTTCATTTTCAGATAGTTCCTTGATCCGGCTTACACTTCTCAAGCTCTGTAGGTCCCTTCCTATGTAGTCAGTGCTAACTACAGGGTTTTAATCTGTTGCACCTGTCACTTCCAAAGTGGTTCCCTCTGTTTGTTTTAGCTTCTTCTGTTTGCTGGTCTCTTCAGTGTCTAATCGGAGAAGGCAATGGCACCCCACTCCAGTACTCTTGCCTGGAAAATCCCATGGACGGAGGAGCCTGGTAGGCTGCATACAAGAGTTGGATACAACTGAGCGACTTCACTTTCACTTTTCACTTTCATGCATTGGAGAAGGAAATGGCAACCCACTCCAGTGTTCTTGCCTGGAGAATCCCAGGGACGGGGAAGTCTGGTGGGCTGCCATCTATGGGGTCGCACAGAGTCAGGCACGACTGAAGTGGCTTAGCATAGCATAGCATAGCATAGCGTAGCATAGCATAGCATCAATGTCTAATTTCCGCCCTGACACAGGGGGGCGGTGGTGGTCACTTTTTTAGGCTCACTTGTTCGGTGGTGCTGTGGGGCGGGAGGAACATGGCAAACAAGTATCACAGGCGTGTGTGGGGAGTGCTTGCAGCGTCTCAGCCGCACTGGGTTTGCTCCCGCTCAGGGCGTGTGTGCTTTCATGGTCTACGCTGCTCAGGCTCCAGATTGCTCTGCCGGGAACTGTCTGAGGCGGGCCCTGGGTTGTGTGTACTTGCCAGGTCTAAGCCGCTCAGGTTCAGGTTCTCGGGTACTCCTCAAAGGCGCAGACTCGGTGGGCCTGCGTTTTGTGCCCGTCCGGGGTCCAAGCAGCTCAGGCAATCAGGTGCTCAGTGAGCACAAGTGCCCCCAGATGGGGGTGTCTTATCGCCTCCCCCGTCCCAGCCACTCGGTTTTCTGGGTGTACAACCCACGCACCTTCTCAGGTGTGCCCTGTGTCTCTTCTGGGGAGCTGATCTCTGGCTGCGATCCTCCCAGCAGATGTCGACCATCCAGAACCCCCAGAAGTCTTGGTCAGCAACGAAGCCTGCTTGCAGTTTGGTAAAGGATGCCTCGTTGGGGCCCTGATTGCCCCCTTCTGGCTCCGGCTGCCCTCGCCTGCCTGTCTCTGGCGGGGGATTGGCTGATCCGCAGCCAGCTAGCTCTGCTCAGTCCTTTGTTTTGTGAGCGGGCCTGGCAGTGTCTTCAGTTCAGTTCAGTCACTCAGTTGTGTCCAATTCTTTGCGACCCCATGAATCACAGCACGCCAGGCCTCCCTGTCCATCACCAACTCCCGGAGGTCACTCAGACTCACGTCCATCGAGTCAGTGATGCCATTCAGCTATCTCATCCTCTGTCGTCCCCTTCTCTTCCCGCCCCCAATCCCTCCCAGCATCAGAGTCTTTTCCAATGAGTCACCTCTTTGCATGAGGTGGCCAAAGTACTGGAGTTTCAGCTTTAGCATCTTCCAAAGAAATCCCAGGGCTGATTTCCTTCAGAATGGACTGGTTGGATCTCCTTGCAGTCCAAGGGACTCTCAAGAGTCTTCTCCAACACCACAATTCAAAAGCATCAATTCTTTGGTGCTCAGCCTTCTTCACAGTCCAACTCTCACATCCATACATGACCACAGGAAAAACCATAGCCTTGACTTATGTTCGAGGGATAGCTATCCCACAGTCTGGGTTGCTATCTCAAGTTAGTTCCCTCAGATTGCCCTTGGGGCATTCAGGTCCAGTCCTTACCCTATGCAATGCAGCCCGCGCCTCCCTGTCCAGCCCCTACTTGCTAGTGGCGGATGTGAGCGTCTGGGCTGCTTCTCTGCTGGGAGTTGACATTGGGCACGTAATCTTTGGGGTTTCATTATTTATTTATTTTTCCTCCCTGTTATGTTGCCCTCTGAGATTCCAAGACTCGCCCCAGACCCACAGGTGAGAATGTTTCCTGGTGTTTGGAAACTTCTCTTTTTAAGACTCCCTTCCCTGGATGGATCTCTGTTACTGCCTCTTTTGTCTCTCTTTTATCTTTTATATTTTTGTCCTACCTCCTTCCGAAAACAATGGGCTGCCTTTCTGGGTGCCTGATGTCCTCTGCCAGCATTCAGAAGTTGTTTTGTGTAATGTGCTCAGTGTTCAAATCTGTATTCCTGTTTATAATAATTTCATTTGTATATATATTTTTTAGATTCCATATATAAGCAAAGTCACATGATATTTGTCTTTCTCCATCTCACTTCAGGAAATATGATAATTTCTAGGTCCATCCATATTGTTGCAAATGGCATTATTTCATTCTTTCTTATGGCTGAGTAATATCCCAGTAATATTCCACATCTTTATCCATTCCTCTGTTAATGGACATCTAGGTTGCTTCCATGTTTTATTTATTATAATAGTGATGTGGTGAACAGCTGGATACATGTATCTTTTAAAATTATGATTTTCTCCAGATATATGCCCAGGATTGGGATTGTTGGATCATATGATAGCTTTATTTTTAGTTTTATAAAGAAATTCCGTACTGTTCTCCATAGTAGATGTACTGATTTACACTTCCACCAACAGTGTATGAGGGTTCCCTTCCCTCCATGTCATCTCCAGCATTTATTTGTAGACATTTTTATGATGGACAGTCTGGTGTGAGGTGATAGTTCATTGTAGTTTTGATTTGCATTTCTCCAATAATTAGAGATGCTGAACATCTTTTTGTGTGCCTGTTGGCTATCTGTATGGTTTTTGTTGTTGTTGTTAAATATTTATTCAGGTCTTCTGCCTAATTTTGGATTATTTGTTTGTTTGTTTGTTTGTTTGTTTGACCTGCATGAGCTGTATGTAAAATCTGGAGATTAATCCATTTTCTTTTGCATTGTTTGCAAATATTTTCTCCCATCCTGTGGGTTGTCTTTTAATTTTTTTTATGGTTTCCTTTGCTGTGTAAAAGCTTTTAAATTTAACTAGGTCCCATTTGTTTATTTTTGTTTTCATTTCCATTACTCTAAGAGATGGATTGAAAAAGATATTGCTGTGATTTACATCAAAGTGTGTTCTGCCTATATTTTCCTCTAAGAGCTATATAGTGTCAGGTCTTAGATTTAGCCCTTTAATCCATTTTGAGTTCATTTTTGTGTATGGTATTAAAGAATGTTCTACTTTAATTTTTTAACCTGTGTAAACTGTAATTTACTTTGTAAACTGTGTAAGTCCAGTTCTCCCCAGCACCATTTATTGAAGATACTGTCTTTTCTCCTTGTATTGTCTTGCTTTCTTTGTTACAGAATGTCCATAGGTGTGTAAGTTTACATCTGGGCTGTCTATCCTGTTCTATTGATGTGTATTTCTGTTTTGTTTTGTTTGTGTGTGTGTGTGTGTGGTGTGTCCAGTACCATATTGTTTTGATGACAATAGCTTTGCAGTATAGTCTGAAATCTGGGAGCCTGATTCTGCTAGCTCCATTTTTCTTTCTCTGTATTGCTTTGGCTATCTGGGGTCTTTTGTGTCTCCATAAAACATTTAAAACTCTTTATATTTTTAAGCTCTGTATGATAACCTGAGTAGACTACTCTTTCCTGTACATTTTCTTTTTTCAGTACTTAGAATATATTGTGCTACTCCCTTCTGCTCAAAATCAGCTGATGGTTTTATGGAGGTTTCCTTGTATTTAACTAGTTATTTTTCTCTTGTTGGTTTTAAAAATCTCTCTTTATAATTAAAACTTTGAAGTTTTAATTATAATGTCTCTGTTTCCTGGACTTGGATGCCTGCTTCCTTTATCAAGTTAGGGAAGTTTTCGGCCATTATTTCTTGAAATAAGTCTTCTGCCTTGTTCCTTCTCTCTTCTCCTTCAAGGAGCCCTATAATAAGAATGTTAGTATGCTTGATGTTATTCCAGAGATCCTTTAAGCCAGGGTCCCCAACCTCCAGGATCTAACTCCTGATGATCTGTGGTGGAGCTGATATAACAATAATAGAAATAAAGTGCACAATAAATGTAATGTGCTTGAATCATTCTGAAACCATCCCCTCCCCAATCCATGGAAAAAAGCTGTCTTCCATGAAAGCCATCCCTGGTGTCTAAAAGGCTGAGGATCATTGCTTTAAATGATCCCTTTTCTTCTTTTTTGCTTTGCCGCTTGGTGATTTCCTCCACCCTTTCTTCGAGATCACTGATCCATTCTTCTGCATTATCTAACTGCTGTTGATTCCCTGTAGTGTATTTTTTATTTCAGTTATGGTATTCTTCTTCTTGGTTCTTTTTTTTTTTCACTCTTGGTTCAAGATCTTACCATGTTTACCCATTCTTCACCCAAGCTCAGTGAGCATACTTATGACCATTATTTTGACCCCTTTATTGGGAGATTGCATGCATGCTCAGTTGCTAAATTGTGTCTGACTTGGTGACCCCTCAGACGATAGCCCACTAAGCTCCTCTGTCCATGGGATTTCCCAGGCAAGAATAGTGGAGTGGGTTGCCATTTCCTTCTCCAGAAGATCTTTTCAGAGATTATGCATCTCTATTTTGTTTAGTTCTTTTTCTCTGGGGTTGTCTTGCCCTTTCATTTGAAACATATTTCTTTGTCCCCTCACTCTGCCCATTCTGTTTGCTTATTTCTGTGTATTCAGTAGTTCAGCTACATCTCCCACTTTTGAAGGGGTGGGTTTATGTATAAGGTTCTCTGTGGGGCTCAGGAGAGCAATCCTCCATGGTCACCAGAGCCAGGTACTCCAGGGTGTCCCTGTATGGACTACAAGCACCCTTCTTTAGTGGTGATCCGTGGTTGCTCTAGGTGTGTTGGTGGGTGGGGCTGGCCAGTGTGACTGTCTGTGAGGCCTGGTTTCTCCAGGCAAACTGGTTGCCTATAAACATGTTCTTTTAAGTCACTATCTTCGTAGTTACTAATTACAGCAGCCATAGAAAACTAACATAATGCATGATCTTCAAAATGACATTGATTATAACTTTAAGTAGAAGTTCATAATGGAGTGTTTCCTCATGAATAAAGATGTATATATTTTAAATAATAAAGTATTGCCTCATGATTAAATCCTATTTTGTGTGAGTTACAATTAAACTATCATGTATAGACCTTTGACTTTTTTAATTTAAAAGTTTTGTGCACTCTGTAGTTTAATACTCTTCTTTTGGTTCAAAGAAAGTTAAACTTCCAAATCTTATATCCTTTTATTAGTAGTAAAATAAAAAAAATTACCCATATATATTTCTCCCTGGATAATAACAATTTCTAGTTGCTCTTTCTTGAACTAACTCACCTACTTCCGGGAATATAAAATAGAAAATTAAGCAAGGGGAACTTTGAAATGTTATAATTAAGGTATTCACTCTATTTCTGAACTATCATTTCATTTTTTTTTTTAAGCAAGCAAAGGTAGATTTCCTTTAGTTGTTTCTGCTAATTCATGGTTTCAAATATCACAACTACCTAAGCAATCCTGTTCTGAACCTCAAAACTGACTTAGGAATCCCCTGCACACTGAGAGTATACTTTTTTGGATGTTGTATTCACTGACAAATTTTCTAAAAAATTGAGAGAGTGTTTACCGATAAAAAGCACTTTTTTCTCACATTTTCATCCTGCCCCTCTGGGACTGAGAAACTTGGACCCACCAGCTCCAGCTCTTGGATAAAATAGTATCGGTGCCAGGAGGGAGCAGCCCCATAAAAGAGGCTGTGTCAGCAGTTCTATGAGTGTTCTTATTTTAGTGATTCCTAAGTGTGCCATAAAACATCTATTGTAAGCTGAAACTTGACACACCAAAACCTCAGCCTAGGAGCAGTTTTATTTTTCTTCAATTTGGAGGAAAGCATCTCAATGGATTGAATTTCCAGAAACATTAGAAGTTAGGTGTTACAAAGATTCTCTGTGTTTTCTTATAATAAGATAGCTCGCTTCTTTTAATTACAGAAAAGAAGGATGATGCTATTACTGTGGCTCCCTCCCACCCAGAAAGGGCCATAGGTTGACTTATTTGTTGGTTAACCAGTGGCTGTGAAAACACCGCACTGCTGTCTGTTAAAATAATGATTAAATGACGTGAAGTTGCAATTTACAAAGACAGTCTTTTACAGCAAACACTCCCCTAACAAGACCATACAAAATCGTGTCTAATAATCTGTCAGGCCAAATGAAAACAGCATCTAAAATGAAACACAACCATATTACCAACTTGAACTAAATGACAAGGGGCAAAGGCCAAACTGAATTCGTCTGAACTTGCAATCTTTTTAAAGAGATGAATATCATTAAAAGGGGAAGGAAAGCTCAAAATGGCAAAAGCAATACAATATTGTAAAGTTAGGCAAAATAAAATTCAATTAAAAAAAAAAAAGAAAGCTCAAAATAGGCATGAGGATTAAAAGAGACAATTGTTTCAAATGAACTCAAAACTCTAGGCCTCCCAGATGATACACCAGAACAATGAAAAAACTTAGAGATGGAATTGCAAAACCACTCTGTATCTGAGGAAATGTGGATGTCGCCAGAGATTTTAAAAGGGCCAGTGTTGCCAAGGCTTCACAAAAGGAATAGGTGGGTTTAGAAAATGACAAAGCAGGAATAGGTTGTCTGTCTTCAGGAATATTACAGGAAAAAAAATTGGCCAAAAATTGTGTGACCTTAGAAAATAAACAAAGGAAAGCGTTACTGTCAGGAATCATTATGACCGGTCCACCTGCTCCTCCACTCCGCCCTTGCCCACCTGCTAACTTGCAGTTCCCTGCCTGCCGCTCCGCTGTGCCCCCCATTTCTCTGGATGGACTGTCATCCTCTGTTTCAAGGCTCAACGCCAAGTCTTCCTTAACTTCCTCTTCTTCTCTGTATTCATGTCCAATTGCTTGGAAGACATTTGGAGAGTTACACGATCCAGGGTCTTAGAGGACATTTTTTAGAATGTTTTAGGACAACTCAACTTTCTATTCTCTTCGTGGAAACTTCAAAGGCAACAACTTCTGCATTTCACAAATTTCATTGTGGGCAAGGCAAATTGGAAGTGGTCAAACAAGAGATGGCAAAAGTGAATGTCGACATTCTAGGAATCAGTGAACTCAAATGGACTGGAATGGGTGGATTTAACTCAGATGATCATTTTATCTACTACTGTGGGCAGGAATCCCTCAGAAGAAATGGAGTGGCCATCATGGTCAACAAAAGAGTCTGAAATGCAGTACTTGGATGCAATCTCAAAAACGACAGAATAATCTCTGTTCGTTTCCAAGGCAAACCATTCAATCTCACAGTACTGCAAGTCTATACCCCAACCAGTAACGCTGAAGAAGCTGAAGTTGAACGGTTCTATGAAGACCTACAAGACCTTTTAGAACTAACACCCAAAAAAGATGTCCTTTTCATTATAGGGGACTGGAATGCAAAAGTAGGAAGTCAAGAAACACCTGGAGTAACAGGCAAATTTGGCCTTGGAATACGGAATGAAGCAGGGCAAAGACTAATAGAGTTTTGCCAAGAAAATGCACTGGTCATAACAAACAGCCTCTTCCAACAACACAAGAGAAGACTCTGTACATGGACATCATCAGATGGTCAACACCGAATTCAGACTGATTATATTCTTTGCAGCCAAAGATGGAGAAGCTCTATACAGTCAGCAAAAACAAGACCAGGAGCTGACTGTGGCTCAGATCATGAACTCCTTATTGCCAAATTCAGAATTAAATTGAAGAAAGTAGGGAAAACCACTAGACCATTCAGGTATGACCTAAATCAAATCCCTTATGATTATGCAGTGGAAGTGAGAAATAGATTTAACGACCTAGGTCTGATAGATAGAGTGCCTGATGAACTATGGACTGAGGTTCGTGACACTGTACAGGAGACAGGGATCAAGACCATCCCCATGGAAAAGAAATGCAAAAGAGCAAAATGGCTGTCTGAGGAGGCCTTAGAAATAGCTGTGAAAAGAAGAGAAGTGAAAAGCAAAGGAGAAAAGGAAAGATACAAACATCTGAATGCAGAGTTCCAAAGAATAGCAAGAAGAGATAAGAAAGCCTTCTTCAGCGATCAATGCAAAGAAATAGGGGAAAACAACAGAATGGGAAAGACTAGAGACCTCTTCAAGAAAATCAGAGATACCAAAGGAACATTTCATGCAAAGATGGTCTCGATAAAGGACAGAAATGGTATGGACCTAACAGAAGCAGAAGATATTAAGAAGAGATGGCAAGAATACACAGAAGAACTGTACAAAAAAGATCTTCATGATCCAGATAATCACGATGGTGTGTTCACTGACCTAGAGCCAGACATCCTGGAATGTGAAGTCAAGTGGGCCTTAGAAAGCATCACTACGAACAAAGCTAGTGGAGGTGATGGAATTCCAGTTCAGCTATTCCAAATCCTGAAAGATGATGCTGTGAAAATGCTGCACTCAATATGCCAGCAAATTTGGAAAACTCAGCAGTGTCCACAGGACTGGAAAAGGTCAGTTTTCATTCCAATCCCAAAGAAAGGCAATGCCAAAGAATGCTCAAACTACCGCACAATTGCACTCATCTCACACGCTAGTAAAGTAATGCTCAAAATTCTCCAAGCCAGGCTTCAGCAATATGTGAACCGTGAACTTCCTGATGTTCAAGCTGGTTTTCAAAAAGGCAGAGGAACCAGAGATCAAATTGCCAACATCCACTGGATCATAGAAAAAGCAAGAGAATTCCAGAAAAACATCTATTTCTGCTTTATTGACTATGCCAAAGCCTTTGACTGTGTGGATCACAATAAACTGTGGAAAATCCTGAAAGAGATGGGAATACCAGACCACCTGATCTACCTCTTGAGAAATCTGTATGCAGGTCAGGAAGCAACAGTTAGAACTGGACATGGAACAACAGACTGGTTCCAAATAGGAAAAGGAGTACGTCAAGGCTGTATATTGTCACCATGTTTATTTAACTTATATGCATCCATATAAGAGTCCCCAAAAATAAAGTCTAACACTGTCTGTGGAAAACCCTAAGCCACTTTGACGGTTCCCAGTTGTAGATTATTTGATAAATGCTGGCAGCCTGTGACCGTTGGAATCAAGTGAGGACTGTGTGCCCTTTTGCCCTCGTCCTCACCACCTATGATGATGTTACAGGCCCAAACACTAAGGATGAACTTGCTATGAATGTAAATATTTATTATCACATGGCCCCCAAATAATCATAAGGCTAGCTCCTGGAGGTGGGCAAGTTCTTTGCTTTCTGGCTTTGCAGGCATTCTAATCACCACTTGGCAATAAAGGTTACCACAAGGTGGAAGCAACAGGATTCTTTAGGCAGCACCAGCAGGCCTCTTCTTGTTCATCCTTTCCTAGGTGGAAGGAGGCAAAACCTGTTTTTCTCGAAAGGTGCTAGACTGTTGAACTTGCTATTCTTGTATTTTTTTCTTATAAAGAGGTAGATAACTATATAGTGTTTCTAGCCAATGACATGTCTTGAATACTGCTCAGTTGTCCAGTTATTTATAATATCCTTTATCTAATTGACAAGCCTTCTTATTCGGTCATTCATACTTAAAATAGTTGCTCTAGACTCCCCTTGTTGTACGTTCTTGATTGTCAAGAGCAAACTAATTGCCTTGTAGCTTCCAGATTGCTGTTGTTTAGTTGTTAAGTCGTGTCCTACTCTTTGTGACCTCATGAACTGTATCCCACCAGGCTTTTCTGTCCATGGAACTCTCCAGGCAAGAATACTGGAGTGGGTTTCCATTCCCTTCTTCAGGAAATCTTCTCGACCCAGAGAGCAAACCTGCGACTCCTGCATGGGCAGGCGGATTCTACACCAGTGAGCCACCTGGGAAGGCCCAGATTCTGGATGAAGGTACTTTATATGCTAACAACTCACACAGATCCTCACCTAAGACACAGATTAAAGGAAAGCTACACATCTGAGCATACTGCTTATACTGAACTATTTTAAAGAGAAATAATAGACTATGTTCTTAAAAAAATGATCTAATAGTTATAAATAGGATTCCCATTTTATCAAAATCAGGATACTTTAAAAAGCAACAACAAATAGTAACTTGAAAGATCCCAGAGAAATTGTGTCTGGTCGTTCTACATACAAAGGATAGTTCTTTAAATAACATTACACATATATTGGACTTCCCTGGTGGCTCAGACAGTAAAATGTCTGCCTACAATGCGGGAGACCTGGGTTCAATCTCTGTGTCGGGAAGATCTGCTGGAGAAGGAAATGGCAACCCATTCCAGTATTCTTGTCTGAAAAATCCCATGGAGGGTAGAACCTGGTAGGCTACAGTCCATGGGGTTGCAAAGAGTCAGATACTACTGAGCAACTTCACTTTCACACATATGTTACTGTCTCACTTGATGACTTATATTAATTTGGTTGCCTTATTATTGAGTTGTAAGAGCTCTCTCTATATATACCCTCAATTTAAGTCCCTTTTGACCTGTGTGTTCTACAAATGTTTTCCTGGTCTATGGTTTGCATTGTTTCTTAAGAGTGTCTTTCTTTATAAAAGAGGTTTTTACTGTGATAATGACCAATTTATCAATTTTTCATTTTATGGTAATCATTTTGTGTCCCAATAAATCTGTGCCTACTCTAGAATTATAAAGATTATATCCTATGTTCCTTTTAAAAATTTTCATGGTTTCAGCTTTCACATTGAGTCTGTGGTCTCTTCTAGTTAGTTTTCTGAAGATGTGAGGTAGGGGTCAATGATGTTTTTTCCCATGTGAATTAGTAAAAGTTCATTTGTTGAAAAGGCCTATTCTTCCCTCCATTAAATTACCTTGGTCACTTAAATCAGTATGTGTCAATTTGTGAACCGTGAACTTCCTGATGTTCAAGCTGGTTTTAGAAAAGGCAGAGGAACCAGAGATCAAATTGCCAACATCCGCTGGATCATCGAAAAAGCAAGAGAGTTCCAGAAAAACATCTATTTCTGCTTTATTGACTATGCCAAAGCCTTTGACTGTGTGGATCACAATAAACTATGGAAAATTCTGAAAGAGATGGGAATACCAGACCACCTGATCTGCCTCTTAAAAAATCTGTATGCAGGTCAGGAAGCAACAGTTAGAACTGGTCATGGAACAACAGACTGGTTCCAAATAGGAAAAGGAGTACGTCAAGGCTGCATATTGTCACCATGTTTATTTAACTTATATGCAGAGTACATCATGAGAAATGCTGGACTGGAAGAAACACAAGTTGGAATCAAGATTGCTGGGAGAAATATCAATAACCTCAGATATGCAGATGACACCACTCTTATGGCAGAAAGTGAAGAGGAACTAAAAAGCTTCTTGATGAAAGTGAAAGTGGAGAGTGAAAAGGTTGGCTTAAAGCTCAACATTCAGAAAACGAAGATCATGGCATCTGGTCCCATCACTGCATGGGAAATAGATGGGGAAACAGTGGAAACAGTGTCAGACTTTGTTTTTCTGGGCTCCAAAATCACTGCAGATGGTGACTGCAGCCATGAAATTAAAAGACGCTTACTCCTTGGAAGGAAAGTTATGACCAACCTAGATAGCATATTCAAAAGCAGAGACATTACTTTACCAACAAAGGTTCGCCTAGTCAAGGCTATGGTCTTTCCTGTGGTCATGTATGGATGTGAGAGCTGGACTGTGAAGAAGGCTGAGCGCCGAAGAATTGATGCTTTTGAACTGTGGTGTTGGAGAAGACTCTTGAGAGTCCCTTGGACTGCAAGGAGATCCAACCAGTCCATTCTGAAGGAGATCAATCCTGGAATTTCTTTGGAAGGAATGATGCTAAAGCTGAAACTCCAGTATTTTGGCCACCTCATGCGAAGAGCTGACTCATTGGAGAAGACTCTGATGCTGGGAGGGATTGAGGGCAGGAGGAGAAGGGGACGACAGAGGATGAGATGGCTGGATGGCATCACTGACTCGATGGATGCGAGTCTGAGTGACCTCCAGGAGCTGGTGATGGACAGGGAGGCCTGGCGTGCTGCGGTTCATGGGGTCGCAAAGAGTCGGACATGACTGAGCGACTGATCTGATCTGATCTGATCTGATGTGCCAATTTATTTCAGGACTTCCTGCTCTGATCTATTGATCTATACACTTTATCTTATATTAACACTCACCATTTTGATTATTGTAACTTTATTATAAATCATAAAAACCAAAGTGTGAATTATCCAAATTTGTTCTTTTCCTTTCTAAAAATTGTTTTAGCTATTCAAGGTCCTTCCAGTCAATTCTACCCCCAAAAAAACCCTGAAATTATAGAATCTGAGGATTAATTTGGAAAAATTACATCTTAACATTGAGCTGGCCAAAAAGTTTGTTTCACAGCATTTTATGCAAAAATCCAAATGGACTTTTTGGCCAGCTCCAATATAATCTCCCAATGTCTAAAAAGGATGCGGTTCACCACTTCTTTAAGATTTCTTTAACTCCTCTCAGCAGCATTTATAGTTTTCTTGATGGAGTTATTATACATCTTTCCTAATTTATCCTTAAGAAGTTTATGTTTTTGATGCTTTTGTACGTGCACTTATTGTATTCATTTAATTTTTCATTTGTTTGTTGATAGAATACAGAAAAAAATGGCTCTTGTCTATTGACCACATGTGCTTTGAACTTGCTAAATTCCCTTATTAGTTATAATGAGCTTCTCCAGTGGCTCAGATGGAAAAGAATCCACCTGCAATGCTAGAGACCTGAGTTTGACCCCTGGGCTGGGAAGATCCCCTGGAGAAGGGAATGGCAACCCACTCCAGTATTCTTGCCTTGAGAATCCCATGGATAAAGGAGCCTGGCAGGCTACAGTCCATGGGGTTGCAAAGAGTCAGACATGACTGAGCAACTAAGCACAGTTATAATAGCTCTTATGCAGATTTCTTGAGATCTTCTACATACATGATCACATTGTATAGAAATAATGAAAGCTGTAGTTTTCTGTTTCCAGTCTGAAAGCCTTTTCATTTTCTTGTCTCACTTTTGGAGGGCATCCAGTGCAATGTGTTATACAGCAGCTATGAAGGACGACATTCCTATTTGTCTTAATATTAGAGATTCGTATTAAATGTACGTTATCTTTTGGTTTTAATAGATACTTCTTATCAGGTTGATATAATTCCTTTATTTAGTTTACCAAGAGATTTCATCTTAAGCGTATGTTAGATTTTGTCAAATGCCCGTAGAGCCACCTAGATGATTATGTTTCCTGTTTATTCTATTTTATGTAAGAAACTACATTAATCTTTTATTTTTGTTTTTATTTATTGATTTATATTTTCCCTTTATTCTGATAATGTGGTTAAATACATTAATTATTGATATGTATTTGTTTTGAATGTTAATATTGCATCAATGGGATAAATTCCATCTGGTCTTGAAACCGTAAATTGTATTGTTAATATTTTCTTTTCTTTTAATATCTTTCTCTGGCTTTCAGTTCAGTTCAGTTGCTCAGTCATGTCTGACTCTTTGTGACCCCATGGACTGCAGCATGCCAGGCTTCCCTGTCCATCACCAACTCCCACAGTCTACTCAAACTCATGTCCATTGAATCAGTGATTTCATCCAACCATCCTCTGTAATCTCCTTCTCCTCCCACCTTCAACCTTTCCCAGCATCAGGGTATATTAAACTGAGTCAGCTCTTCAAAACAGATGGCCACAGTATTGGAGTTTCAGCTTCAACATCAGTCCTTCCAATGAACATTCAGGACTGATTTCCTTTAGGATGGGCTGGGTGGATCTCCTTGCAGTATTGGGATATACAGAGAAGTGCTTCCTTCTGCTCTATTCTCTGAAAGAGTTGATGAAAGATCTTTATAATTTATTATTTAAATGTTTGATAAGTTTACAAGTGAATCCATCTGGACCAGAAGTTATTTTGAAAGAAAGTTCATACTATGAATTCATTTTTTTCTTAGATATGTAGCTGGTGAGAATTTCAATATTTTATCTTCCAGTTTGTGTAATTTGTATTTTTTAAGAAATCTATTTATCTAAGTTGTCAAATTTATTGGGATAAACTTGTTAATAAAATCTCTTATCCTTTACATGTCCATAGGGTCTGTAGTGATGTCCCATCTCTTATTCCTGATATGAGAAGTAACATGTTAGAAGACTTGATATTGTTCTAGAACTTACCAATGCTCTATTCATTATTTTTTCCAGTTTTCTTTTTTTCCTTCTTTGTGCTCCAGCTTGGTTAACGGCTATTATAAAATCTTTAACCGATCTTTTATTTTGAAACATCTAATCTCCTATTAATCCCATCCAGCATATATTTGACTTGAACCTGCATTTTTTCAACACTAGAAGTTTCATTTGGTTATTTTAAATATTCCGTTTTCCTCCAAATTGTTAATATTTTTTTAAATCATAGAAATTTATAAAAGTTGGTCCTTTCATTCTTTCTGTGTCTAGTGACTGATTTTTCCTTGAGCTAAAATGAGTCCCATGCACGTCACATATCTAGCAGTTTTTGGATGAGATGGTTGACATTTGAATGTTTTGATCTGTTTGTTGTTCCCTTTTAAAGATCTATATGGTTTTGGTTTGTTTGGTAGCTATGTATTATAACGTAGAGGTCTGTCCTGTTCTGTTCGGTCACTAAGTCATGTCCAACTCTTTGTGACCCCTGTGTACTGCAGCATGCTAGGCTTCCCTGTCCTTTACTATCTCCCAAAGTTTGCTCAAATTCATATCCATTGAGTCTGTGATGCTATGTAACCATCTTGTCCTGTGCTGCCCCCTTCTCCTTTTGCCTTCAATCCTTCCCAGTATCAGGGTTTTTCCCAATGAGTCAGCTCTTTGCATCAGTTAGACAAATATTGGAGCTTCAGCTTCAGCATCAGTCCTTGCAATGAATATTCAGGGTTGATTTCCTTTAAGATTGACTGGTTTGATGGCCTTTCTGTCCAAGGGACTCTCAAGAGTCTTCTCCAGCCCCACAGTTCAAAAGCATCAATTCTTTGATGCTCAGCCTTCTTCAACTTACTTGTGCTTAATTATTGCTCAGTCATGTCTGACTCTTTGTGACCCCTTGGACTGCAGCCCACCAGGCTCCTCTATCCATGAGGATTCTCCAGGCAAAAATACTGGAGTGAGTTGCCATGCTCTTCTCCAGAGGATCTTCCCAACATAAGGACTGAACCCAGGTCTCTCACATTATGGTTGGAATCTTTACCATCTGAGCCACAAGGGAAGCCCTAACTTATCTGTGGATCACCCTAATTTTTGAGGCTTATTTTTAAGCTGTATTAGGAAGGTTCTATACTAGTCTTTCGGGGGGGGGGGGGAAGAGCAGAACTAGTCAAAGATAGTTTAGCTCTATTAGGTTTATCTTTTTAGAATCTCTATTTAGTATCCTGCCAAAATTTCAAGTCTCCTCTGTGTGATTTTTGGATTGCTTTCCTTTCTGGTTGCTCTGCCTTATAAATTCCAGCCACGTTGGCTTCCCCACACACTCATTTCTCTGCTGTGTGAGACACACACTGCTTAGACCATGCTTCCTTGCACTTAGTCTGGAAAGTGCCTCCAGCCAGGAAGCCAGAGTAACATTGGGGCTTGTTTTTCCTCCCATCTCAGCAAACACACGCTTTGTGCTGCTTGTCGCTCGTGGCTGTAAACAATTGTTTCATATTGTCGGCTGAAACAAATAGACTGTCAGAAATTCCGCCAGCAAAGATGGATTTATTTGGGATCAGCAAAGAACTGCAATTTGGGATCTGAAAACATGGTGAACCACCTTCAAGTCCCCACATGGCAAGGGAAGGAGAATGCTCTTAATAGAAAATAGGAAGTCAGAAGTCGGGAGGGCTATGCAAACAGAGAGCCCGTGGCTTTTCATTGGCAGAGTCCTTGCCAATTAGGACTCCTTCTTCTTCCCATTGGCTCTGATCTTGTACCAGGGCATGAGAGCTTCCCCTGCTGGTCTCCCAATTCTATTTAATTGAGGTTTTTATTAATTTTTTAGATTATTTAGTCCTATTTTCTAATCATTTCCTGTCAGGCAAATCTGGTGACAGTTACTCCATCATGACTAGAGGTGAAAGTTAAGGTTATCTTTTAAAAATACATACTTTTAATGATGCTATTAGGAAGGGGAAAAAAACAGCTCATAAAAACTATTTTCATTTGTATAACAGTTTATTAATATATGCTCCTAGAAAGGAGACAAGTGTGTAGATTTAAAACATGGCTGTGGGGATTGGTAGTGAAATTCTTGCCTGTAGCTTTATTTTACAAATTTTCAATAGCCAATATGCTTTATTTTTAAATTAGAAAGATGTTATTTTTTATTGAAGTGTAGTCGATTTACAATGTTTCAAGGTATACAGCGAAGTGATTCAATTATATAAATTTTTTCAGATTCTTTTTCTTTATAGGTTATTACAAGATATTGAATATATTTCCTCATGCTGTATACTGGGTCCTTGCTTATCTGTATTATATATTGCAGTTTGTGTCTGTTAAACCCAAATTCCCAATTTATCCCTTTCCCCTTTGGTAACCTTAAGATTATTTTCTATATCTATCAGTCCGTTTTGTAAATAAATTCATCTGTATTATTTGAGATTCCACATATAAGTGATGCACTATGCTGTGCTTGGAAGAAAGCAATGGCACCCCACTCCAGTACTCTTGCCTGGAAAATCCCAGGGACAGAGGAGCCTGGTGGGCTGCAGTCCATGGAGTCGCTAAGAGTCAGACACGACTGAGCAACTTCCCTTTTACTTTTCACTTTCATGCACTGGAGAAGGAAATGCCAACCCACTCCAGTGTTCTTGCCTGGAGAATCCCAGGGATGGGGGAGCCTGGGGGGCTGCCATCTATGGGGTCTCACAGAGTTGGACACGACTGAAGCGACTTAGCAGCAGCAGCAGCATGCTGTGCTTAGCCACTCAGTCATGTCCAACTCTTTGCAACCCAATGGACTGTAACCCCCCAGGCACCTCTGTTCATGGGGATTCTTCAGGTAAGACTACTGGAGTGGGTTGTCATGCCCTCCTCCTGGAGATCTTCCCAACCCAGGAATTGAACCCAGGTCTCCTGCATTGCAGGTGGATTCTTTACCGTCTGAGCCTCCAGGGAAGCCCACATATGCTATGCTAAGTCACTTCAGTCGTGTCCGACTCTGTGTGACCCCATAGACGGCAGCCCACCAGGCTTCCCCGTCCCTGGGATTCTCCAGGCAAGAACACTGGACTGGGTTGCCATTTCCTTCTCCAATGCATGAAAGTGAAAAGAGAAAGTGAAGTCGCTCAGTCATGTCCGACTCCTAGCGACCCCGTAGACTGCAGCCTACCAGGCTCCTCCGTCCGTGGGATTTTCCAGGCAAGAGTACTGGAGTGGGGTGCCATTGCCTTCTCTGGCCCACATATAAGTGGTATCATATATTTGTCTTTCTCTGTCTGACTTCACTTAGTATAATAATCTCTAGAAAACTGTTATTGTAAAAGTTCTGTTTAGAATGTTGTATGATATAGAAAATGGTATGGTCTTTCTATCCCATATACTTCTCCATAAACCTTATTAACATGACATTAAATAAATACATGCTTATGAATTTCAATTATTAAATTTAGGGAGACTTTCTCTACACACCACATTTGAAAAGTTGGGTCATTGTTAATTTAAGACTTAATAATGGCCATGAACCTTAGAGTTGACAGGAACTTCAAAAGCTTGTCTGGTTCAGTCTCTATAAGTATCTGATATTTTACAAAGTGATTTTGTGGAGGTTTGATAGGTAATTAATAACAGAATCAGAACTAATTTCCATTATAGGGGTTTTCTGAAACTAGTCCAAGTTGCCTCCTTCTTTGAAGAGGTCTGGAGATAACATAGGTTAACAGGTCATTTCTAAATTAAAGATTTAGGTGTTCATTAGAATTAAGAAAGAACGCAGGACTAGGTGATACTATTAATCTAAGTCTGTAAAACTGGGTAGAAAATTAAATTTTCTGTTGAGACAAAATTGGAATATACTTCCCAGCTAGCATAAAGATGCATTTTTATATTTATAGGGGCACACATTTATTTATCATAAATAGGATTTTACTGTGTGAAAATGCACTCATATATATATATTTGCTGCTGCTAAGTCACTTCAGTCATGTCCGACTCTGTGAGACCCCATAGACGGCAGGCAGCCCACAAGGCTCCCCCGTCCCTGGGATTCTCCAGGCAAGAGTACTGAAGTGGGGGTGCTGCTGCCTTCTCAATTGATCCTGTTAATTACCAATGGGTCATTTAATGTGTTATATATATATATATATATATATATTTATATATATATAAATATATATATTATAAAATATTAAAGTCCAATTAACACATTAATATATATATATATATAAATATATATATTATATAAATATTTATAACCCACTGGTAATTAACAGGATCAATTTAACTCATTTATGTGAAAATGTCATGAAAAGAGTACTTCTAAGTAAGTTAAACATCTGCAATATCATTTGTATTAATAATTTGTTAAGCAAACCTTACCTTCATATACCATAAAACAGTAAGCTTTAGTTCAGCTCAGATCAAAATAAGACAACTTCTCTATTAATTTGTTCAGAATAAATGAGGCTTTATTAAGGACAGTCATGATTCATATTCTGGGATACACTTAATTCTCTTTGTATGTTCCTCTTGTGGCTTTTACACTACCTCAACAAAGTCTGGCAAAGATCAACAAGGCGGCAATTAGAATTGATTGTTCATCTCATCTCAAAATGCAATTATTCTCTTCATCCAAAGTTGCTTTAATCTTCATAAGAAGCCCAAGTTGGTGTTCAGTTGCTAAGTCATGTCTTATTCTTTGTGACCCCATGGACTGCAGCATGCTAGACTTCCCTGTCCTTCACTTTCTACTGGAGTTTGCTCAAACTCATGTCCACTGAGTCTGTGATACCGTCTAACCATCTCGTCCTCTGCTCACCCCTTCTCCTCTTGCCCTCAATCTTTCCCCATGTCACAGTCTTTTCAAGTCAGCCCTTCACATCAAATGGCCAAAGTATTGGAGCTTCAGCTTCAGCATCAGTCCTGGCAAAGAATATTCAGGGTTGATTTCCTTTAGGATTGACTGGTTTTATCTCCTTGCAGTCCAGGGGAGTCTCAAGAGTCTTCTCCAGAACCACAGTTTGAAAGTGTCCGTTCCTCAGCAGTCAGTCTTCTTTATGGTCCAACTCTCACACCCATACATGACTACTGGAAGCACCATAGCTTTGACTATATGGACCTTTATTGGCAAAGTGATACCTCTTCTACTTAATATGCTGTCTAGGTTTATCGTAGCTTTCCTTCCAAGGAGCAAGTGCCCTTTAATTTAGTGGCTGCAGTCACCGTCCACAGTGATTTTGGAGCCCAAGAAAATGAAATCTGCCACTGTTTCCCAAGATTCAGTCTCAAAACCTCCCATATCCCCAAACCCCTCCACTGTGCCTTTGAGACACGTTACTTTTCAGACGTAAAATCCCAGTATGCCCATCCCCTTCTGCGAAAGTATCTTTACCCTCTATTACTAAAGCATCCTCAGGGGATGCTCCCTGAGGATACTGATTCCACAGAAAATGCCTCTCTCCTTTCACGCTCACATCCAGGTGAGGCGGGGACAGGGAGTCAGTGCTCTTATTCCTAGCTGCTGCTTTCTTTTCCATAAAATGCCCAGAGCCTGAATCTCCGTCACCTACTCCAGCCAGATGATGCAGGGGCACAGAGTGCCTGCAGGGTAACTTCCAACCTGAGGGCACACTGGACCTCTTCTTGCTAAGCCAGGAGCCCTTGCTCAGAGGTGGAACCACGTGTGAGTGAGATTCTTCTTTCTTAGGGGCTCAAAACACCCTTCACTTCCAAGCTGACCTTCTGCACAGCAGTGTCTGTGCAGAGGGCTTGCTGGGTATGTGTTTTTCTCATCTGCGTATAGGCATCCTACGGGGTCGTGGTCTTGGCTTGTCATGCAAAGATGTCTGGGTCCCTCCCCGTCATTCCTCAAATCATTTCCTATCTGGTTTATGGCTACTCTCTCCAAAACTGCCATCATCATAATCTCGGTGATTCTTCAGTTCAGTTCTTCCCTCCTGTAGTTTCTATCCAGGTGTATTTATTACCAATGAATCACTGCAGTGGTTCCACAGTCTCCTTTCATACATTCCCTTCTCTGACTCTGGCTGGCTGCTTTTCAAGCTTGCTCACTCCAGAATCTAAACTCCAAAATGTGCAACTCCGCTGGGGTTTCCAGTCCATCGACCGTTCTTTACCTCATGCCCTCTCTTCCCTCCTTACTGAGTTTAGATTCCATGACCCATCACAGAAATCACTCCTTAATGTGGATCTCCAGTTAGCTTACCACTGTCTCTTTTTTGGCCTGCTTTCTGTTTGAGACCCCAACCCTGGCTAAAATTCAACTCTCCACTTATTCCACCCCTTTCACTCAAACAACTGAATGTAACTGAAGAGAAACAAACTCTGCTTGACCCTGCTGTAAGATGAGGACCACAGACTTTACCGAGTCTGAGGGTTAACTGTGCTCCTACTGCATTTTCTTGGTCCAGAGATTGGCCCTCTTCTAGGTGGCTCTTTCCCATAATCCCCAACCCAGCAGCTCCACATCACACCTTCACATGTTCAGCTTCTTATTTCAGGAGAAGACAGGAGCCATCAGATGAAAATTCACACAAGTTCCCACCAATAAACATGTAAACCACACACAGGGCGTCTTTCCACAAGTTGCAGTGCCCCGCTCAGATGTGAGTCCAGCTTTTCCACTTGTGTGCTGTGGACAAGGTCTTATCCCCTCACCTGCTAAGGGCTTTACAGGAGCAATGACCTATGTAATCTATTTTCCCCAATACACGGGATAATTTCCCCAAGAATGCAAAAATGTGATACATCTTATTTTTGTACTCAATAAATATGTGTTACTATTTTTAAGTAAGCTAAAAACAATGCTTGTGGTAAGTGCTGCTCTGGAAATACACAGGTTTCTAGGATAGATGATTGTGGGGGAGGAAGCACATAAAGCTACAGGTTTTTTAAAATTCTTATTGGATGAGAATTGCTTTACGGTGTAAATATGCTGGTTTCTGCTGAACAACAATGTGAATCAGTTACATGTATTCATACATTCCCTCCCTCTCGAGCTTCCCTCCCCCCGAACCCCTCTGGGCCATCACAGAGCACCAGGCCGAGTCCCCTGCACTCTACAGCAGCTTCCCACTGGCTGCTTTTATCCTTCTCCACCGTGTCCAGAAGTCTGTTCTCTTTGTCTGTGTGTCCTGCCCTACAAATAGGTTCATCAGTTCCATTTTCTGGATTCCATACATATGCTTAGTATACAATATTTCTTTTTCTGATTTTCTTCCCTCTGCATAAGAGGCTCTAGGTTCATCCATCTCAGTTCAACTGACTCGAATTTGTTCCTTTTATGGATGAGTAATATTCCACTGTGTATATGTACCACAACTTCTTTATCCATCTGTCAATGGACATTTTTTAATTAAAGGAATTTTTAAATTACCATCAGTTCAAAAGAGAGCGTAGAATATCAAAGAGAAAAAGTGGAACTAATAGAAAACCAAAAATAAAATGATGAAAATAAAATCAAAATAGTATTACTATAATAATTAGGCTAGACTATAAAACTCAGATATACCATGTTTAAAAGTACCAACCTTAGGACATAAGACCGTCCATATAAAGGTTATACATAAAATTATAGGAAAATACATATCAGAACAAGGCATACAAAAGAATGAGTTAAAATCTTTCATGGGGATGCAATAATCAAAATCAAGAATATGGGAAAGTATATAAGACAAATAACACAGTTTTCACTAATTAAAACTCGTAGGAAAAAAGAAGTTGGAAGCAGACACCTTAGACTAAACAAGACACAGAGACATGTTAAGCTATTTCTAAAAACCCTTTGTATTACCATGAGGCTGGGCGAGGGGAACATGGGATCTCTGCAACTTTTGCAGCACTTTGTGCATCTACTGTCATTTCAAGATCAAAAGTTCAAAAATAATCTTTCTCTTTACCCAAATCTGTGTCTGGCTGCACCTTATTTATCTACTCCTTTTATAGGAAATCTCCTATAAAGAACTGTATACACTTACTGTTTCCACTATTCCTTCAAATCTTTGGGACACACTCCAGTGACTTTAGTCCCCATTTTTCTATTGACATTGATTATGTCAATGACCACTTCATCACCAAAGTCAATCCATAATTCTCCATCCTTATCCTAACCTGCCTTTCAGCATCTTTTGACGGAACTGACCACCATCTAAAAACTCCTACCTACTTTGGCTGCCTGGACTTGAGCGGTAGAGGAGCAACACTTTTTCCTTTCTCTCCATCCTCTTCAACTTGGGGCTTCCCCGATGGCTCAGTGGGTAAAGAATGCGCCTGCAGTGCAGGAGACGTGGGTTCAGTCCTTGGCTCTGGAAGATCCCCTGAAGAAGGGAACAGCAACCCACTCCTGTACTCTTGCCTGGAGAATCCCAAGGACAGAGAATCCTGAAGGGCTGCAGTCCATTGGGTCCCAAAGAATCAGACACGAGAGAGCCCACATTCACTCTCTTCAACTTGTTCTGACAAAACACTGACGTGCCCAGGGCGCATCCCTTGAGCTCTGTGTGTAGATTCACTGTGTAACCTCACCCCACCTGTGACTTCCAGACCCGCGTCTCCAGTCTTGCATTCTCCCTCCACTGCTGACTCCTGCAGTCACCTGTCCACACCCCACCTCTATGTCAGAGACAGCTGTGCATAAACACGGTGATGGGGTCCATGCATCCCGAATGAGGCACCTTGGTGTATCAACTACCTTAAACTGAAAGAATTTCCTCACATGGCAGAAGCAGGAAGGGCACTCTGACCAGCCCTCCCACCCTTCTCTGGACTTCAGAAGCAGATGGGCACCTCTGGTCATCAAAAGCCCATGTGAAAGCTCCCATCGCTGTACCAGGAGGAGGGACACCTTCTTATCACCAGGGCCTGGGAATTCCGGACCAAGAAATTTGTACAAGCAGACCTTGTTAAACTAAGCTTCGTCTCCTTAGCTGCTACTTCAAGCAAACGCCTTTGTCTTGTCAATTCTTCACAATGGCTCGTTTCCTTGTCTGGAAGGTATAAAAGCTTCCCCCCTCTGGCCACTTCTTCATGTCTTCATTCTTTTGTGAAGACTCCCATATAGGTAAGATTTTATCAAAATGTATCTATTTTTCTCCTGTTAATCTGTCTCTGTCAGTTTAACTTTTGGACCCAGCCGGGGCCCCTCAGAGGGTCAAGGAGAGCTTTCCCTCCCGAGCACTGTCCAGAGCAGGGCTCCTCTTTCATCCACACCCACAAACTAGCTCTGCCCTCTGCGTGCTCTTCTCAGGACAGAGCAGGACCACTGACCAAATTAGTCAAGCCCCAGATTCCGAAGGCACCCCTAATCCGGATGTGCATCTCAACATCCACTCCATTCTGTTAGGAAATGCTGTGGGCTTTGCCTTCCAGACACTTCCAGAATCAGTCCACTTCTCAGTTCAGTTCAGTCACTCAGTCATGTCCGACTCTTTGTGACCCCATGAACCGCAGCACGCCAGGCCTCCCTGTCCATCACCAACTCCCAGAGTTCACCCAAACCCATGTCCATCGAGTCGGTGATGCCATCCAACCATCTCATCCTCTGTCGTCCCCTTCTCCTCCTGCCCTCAATCTTTCTCACCATCGGGGTCTTTTCAAATGAGTCAGCTCTTTACATGAGGTGGCCAAAGTATTGGACTTTCAGCTTCAACGTCAGTCCTTCCAATGAACACCCAGGACTGATCTCCTTTAGGATGGACTGGTTAGATCTCCTTGCAGTCCAAGGGACTCTCAAGAGTCTTTTCCAACACCACAATTCAAAAGCATCAATTCTTTGGCATTCAGCTTTCTTTATAGTCCAACTCTCACCCATACATGACTACTGGAAAAACCATAGCCTTGACTAGACGGACCTTTGTTGGCAAAGTAATGTCTCAGCTTTTGAATATGCTGTCTAGGTTGGTCATAACTTTCCTTCCAAGGCGAGCCCAGGTCTAAGCCCCCAGCAGCTCTCCTGCACCGTCTCAGTGGTTAACCAGGGTTCCTGCATCCACCACGGCTCCATACAGGCTTCTCCACCACAGCGTTCAGAGTGATGCTCTAAACACTGAAAGTGAAAGTCACTCAGATGTGTCCGATTCTGCGACTGCGCAGTCCATGGAACTCTCCAGGCCAGAATACTGGAGTGGGTAGCCTTTCCCTTCTCCAGGGGAGCTTCCCAACCCAGGGATAGAAGCCACGTCTCCCACATTGCAGGTGGATTCTTTACCAACTGAGCTATCAGGGAAGCCCACGAATCCTGAAGTGGGTAGCCTGTCCCTTCTCCAGTGGATCTTCCTGACCTAAGAATCGAACCAGGTTTCCTGCATTGCAGGCAGATTCTTTACCAACTGAGCTACCAGGGGAGCCCTACTCCAGGGCATTAAACACTAAAGCCATGTCAATTGTGACTTTATGTCATGTCAATCTGATGTTCCAGAACCTTCTGACAAACTTCCATCACACTTAGAATAAAATCCAAAACCTTTGTCAAAGACTTAAATACCTGCATGAAAGACTTTCCAGACCTAACTCGCTGCCTTTTCCTTCTCTGCTGACATGGCCTCACCACTGTCCCTTAAGCACGATGGGTACCATTTTGCCTCAGAACCTCTGCATTTGTTGTTTCCTCGGCATGGAATGGTCCCCCGCTCCCCCGATACCCACATCACCTGTTTCCACGAGTCCTTCAGGCCTTTGCCCACATACAGTCTTACGTGAGGTGGTCAGGCCTTTTGGAATTGCTCTCTGTAAAAGACAGGACCCTCCTATCTGCATCCCCCCACCCCTGTTTCTCCACTTTGCTTAATTTCTTTCAGACCACTGATTGCTACCTGTTATTTTCTGTTTGTTATCATCTTCATCCTTTATCAGAAAGTAATCTCAATGGGGACTTTTTTCTCTTTTGTTCACAGTACTAAAGCTAATGCCTAGACAGTGCTTAACTAGCATATAGTAGGTGCTCAAGAAGTAGTTTTGGATGACTGACTCATTGAATGAATGAACTTTAAGGCCCAGCTCTACAAGAACACAGTTTACTCTTTACCTGCCCCCTTCCCCCCGCCCCACACTGAACCTTTAATGAACATCCAGGTGCTGCGCTAGACATCAGAAATACAAAGGTAAAGAAATGGTAAGAAAAAACAAAAAGACTATAAACAGAGAACAGTAGAAAGACAAAAAGACATCTATTGAAATAAATGCAACTCGTGATTCATTCTAACAATGAGACAAGGCATGTGGAACGCCTGTGGAAAGAGACCACTAACTCAGCCTGAGGAAGGAAGGATCCGAAGAGGGACAAATATTTGGCAGACAAAGTGAGTTGATGAAGATGCATATTGCACACAGAGAAAATAAGACATAAAGGCATTCTGCCTGCTCATAAGGGTTGCTAGGGTCTCATCACACTTCTGATAGTCAGAAAAATAAAGTGAAATCAGTGCTGAAACCAACGCAGCCAAGCAGGATTTGGTCTTCGGCCCATTTCTTACTCTTCCCCTGCTCTTCTTATCTTCACCCTTCTACCTGTTAGTTGCAGAGTCTAGCTGTTAAGAGACCTGACTTGGAAAAAATTGATTTTCAGAGTCAGAAAAGTTCAAGGTCATTTGGAGAAAAGCCCTAAGAGCCATAAATGTTTAAGATTTCCTTTACCTTCAGTTCAGTTCAGTTCAGTCGCTCAGTCGTGTCTGACTCTTTGCGACCCCATGAGCCGCAGCCCGCCAGGCCTCCCTGTCCATCACCAACTCCCGGAGTTCAACTGAAGTATAGTTGATTTACTATATTATGTAATTTTCAGGTATACAGCATAATGATTCAATATTTTTATAGATTATGTTCCATTTAAAGTTATTACAAAATAATGACTGTATTTCCCTGTTCCATACAATATAGTCTGATTGTTTATTTTATGCACCACAGTTTCTATCTCTTAATGTTATGCTTATATTTTGCCCCTCCCCTATTTCCTCTCCTCACTGATATCCACTGGTTTGTTTCATATATATATATATATATATATTATACATATTTTGCTTGTTTTTTTGTTTTTTTTTAGTTTCCACATATAAGTGATGAAACAATTTTTATCTTTACCTATCTGAATTATTTCATTAAGAAACATACTTTCTGGGTCCATCAACATTTGTAACATTGCTGCACATGGCAGAATGTCACTCTTTTTATGGCTAGTATTCCACTGTGTGTGTCTGTATACATCACATCTTCTGTATCCATTCATCTGTCGATGGACACTTGGGTAGTTTCTATATTTCGGCTGTTAGAAATAATGCTATAGTGAACACGGGGGTGCATGTATCTTTTGGAATTCATGTTTTTACTTTTATTTTTGCATATATACATAGCAGTGGAATTTCAGGATCATATATATGCTGAAAATAAGATATTCTATAAAATATAAAGCTTTCTTAAAATGTTGTTAAGACTTAGCATGACCTGTAGTTAAAACTCAGTCATATTTAGTGAAGTGTGAAAATAAGAACCAGGGTTTTATACCTGTGTTACCTTATACTTCTTAACCTTTCTCCAATTTGAGTACTCAGGCCATTAATATTGAGATGTATTAGGAACAAGGTCTTACATAATATAAAGTGCAGAGAAGGGCCATTTCTGACTTCTGCTTAACAAAAGCAAAAGCCTCAGAGGGAAGGGGGCCCAAGTTCAGTCACTCAGTCATGTCCAACTCTTTACGACCCCATAGACTGCAGCACACCAGGCTTCCCTGTCCATCACCAACTCCCAGAGCTTACTCAAACTCATGTACATCGAGTCGGTGATGCCATCCAACTGTCTCATTCTGTCGTTCTCTTCTCCTCCTGCCTTCAATCTTTCCCAGCATCAGGGTCTTTTCCAATGAGTCAGTTCTTCACATCAGGTGGCCAATGTATTGGAGCTTCAGCATCAGTCCTTCAATGAATATTCAGAACTGATTTCCTGTAAGTTTGACTGGTTTGATCTCCTTGCAGTCCAAAGGACTCTCAAGAGTCTTCTTCAACACCACAGTTCAAAAGCATCAGTTCTCCGAAGTTCAGCTTTCCTTACAGTCCAACTCTCGCTCTATACATGACTACTGGAAAACCATAGCTTTGACTTGACTGACCTTTGGTGCCCAAGTACTATCTCTGCTTTTTAATATGCCATCTAGGTTGGTCATAGCTTTTCTTTCAAGGAACAAGTGTCTTTTAATTTCATGGTTTCAGTCACCATCTTCAGTGAATTTAGAGCCCAAGGAAATAAAGTCTGCCACTCTTCCCATTGTTGCCCCATCCATTTGCCATGAAGTGATGGGACCAGATGCCATGACCTTAGTTTTCTGGATGTTGAGTTTTAAGCCAACTTTTTCACTCTCCTCTTTAACTTTCATCAAGAGGCTATTTAGTTCCTCTTCACTTTCTGCAAAAAGGGTGGTATCATCTGTGTATCTGAGGTTATTGATATTTCTCCCTGCAATCTTGATTCTAGCTTGTGCTTCATCTAGCCCAGCATTTTACAGGATGTACTCTGCATAGAAGTTATATAAGCAGGGTACAATATACAGCCATGATGGACTCTTTTCCCAATTTGGAAGTAGTCCATCATTCCATGTCAGGTTCTAACTGTTGTTTCTTGACCAACATACATGTTTTGCAGGAGGCAGGTAAGATGGTCTGGTATTCCCATCTGTTTAAGAATTTTCCACAGTTTGCTGTGATCCACACAGTTAAAGGCTTTGGCATAGTCAATAAAGCAGAAGTAGATGTTTTTCTGTAGTTTTATTGCTTTTCTATGATCCAAGAGTTGTTGGCAATTTGATCTCTGGTTCCTCTGCCTTTTCTAAATCCAGCTTGAACATCTGGAAGTTCTTGGTTAATATACTGTTGAAGCCTGGATTGGAGAATTTTGAGCATTATTTTGCTAGTGTGTGAGATGAAAGCAGTTATGGGGTAGTTTGAATATTCCTTGGCATTGCCCTTCTTTGGGATTGGAATGAAAATTCACCTTTTCCAGTCCTGTGGCCACTGCTAAGTTTTCCAAATTTGCTGGCAAATTGAGTGCAGCACTTTCACAGCATCATCTTTTAGGATTTGAAATAACTCAGCTGGAATTCCATCACCTTCACTAGCTTTGTTTGTAGTTATGCTTCCTAAGGCCCACTTGACTTCACACTCTAGGATGTGGGGCTCTGGGTGAGTGATCACATCATTGTGATTATCTGGGAAGATTTTTCTTTATAAATATTCTTTATATTTATATAAAGAATCTTTCTTTATAAATATTCCCTTGGTATCTCTAATTTTCTTGAAGAGATCTCTAGTCTTTTTAATTCTATTGTTTTCCTCTATTTCTTTGCATTGATCACTGAGGAAGGCTTTCTTATCTCTCCTTGCTATTCTTTGGAACTCTGCATTCAAAGGGGTGTATCTTTCCTTTTCTTCTTTGCCTTTCACTTCTCTTCTTTTCTCAGCTATTTGTAAGGCCTCCTCAGACAACCATTTTGCCTTTTTGCACTTCTTTTTCTTGGGGATGGTCTTGATCCCTGCCTCCTGTACAATGTCACAAACCTCCGTCCATAGTTCTTCAGGCACTCTATCAGATATAATCCCTTGAATCTATTTCTCACGTCCACTGTATAATCATAAGGGATTTGATTTAGGTCGTACATGAATGGTCTAGTGGTTTTCCCTACTTTCTTCAATTTAAATCTAAATTTTGCAATAAAGGGTTCATTATCTGAGCCACAGTCAGCTCCCAGTCTTGTTTTTGCTGACTGTATAGAGCTTCTCCATCTTTGGCTGCAAAGAATATAATCAATCTGATTTCAGTATTGACCATCTGGTGATGTCCATGTGTAGAGTCTTCTCTTGTGTTGTTGGAGAAGGATGTTTGCTGTGACCAGTGCGTTCTCTTGGCAAAACTCTATTAGCCTTTGCCCTGCTTCATTTTGTACTTCAAGACCAAACTTGCCTGTTACTCCAGGTATCTCTTAACTTCCTACTTTTGCATTTCAGTCCCCTATAATGAAAAGAACATCTTTTTGGGGTGTCAGTTCTAGAAGGTCTTGTAGGTCCTTCATGCTGCTAAGTCACTTCAGTCGTGTTCGACTCTGTGCGACCCCATAGACGGAAGCTCACCAGGCTCCCCTGTCCCTGGGATTCTCCAGGCAAGAACACTGGAGTGGGTTGCCATTTCCTTCTCAAATGCATGAAAGTGAAAAGTGAAAGTGAAGCTGCTCAGTTGTGTCCGACTCTTAGCGACCCCATGGACTGGAGCCTATCAGGCTCCTCCATCCATGGGATTTTCCAGGCAAAAGTACTGGGGTGGGGTGCCATTGCCTTCCTTCATAGAACCATTCAATTTCAGCTTCTTCAGCATTTGTGTTTGGGGCATAGACTTGGATTACTGTGATATTGAATTGTTTGCCTTAGAAATGAACAGAGATCATTCTGTAATTTTTGAGATTGTACCCAAGTACTGCATTTTGGACTCTTTTTGTTGACTATGAGGGCTATTCCATTTCTTCTAAGGGATCCTTGCCCACAGTAGTAGATATAATGGTCATCTGAGTTAAATTCACCCATTCCAGTCCAATTTAGTTCACTGATTCCTAACGTGTCGATGTTCATGCTTGACATCTCCTGTTTGACCACTTCCAATTTGCCTTCATTCATGGTCCTAGCATTCCAGGTTCCTATGCAATATTGCTCTTTACAGCATTGGACTTAACTTCCATCACCAGTCACATCCACAGCTGGGCAGTTTTTGCTTTGGCTCCATCTCCTCTTTCTTTCTGGAGTTATTTTTCTTCTCTTCTCCAGTAGCATACTGGGGACCTACAAACCTAGGGGGTTCATTTTTCAATGTCATGTCTTTTTGCCTTTTCATACTGTTCATGGGGTTCTCAAGGCAAGAATACTGAAGTGGCCTGACATTCCCTTCTCCAGTGGACCACATTTTGTTAGAACTCTTCACCATGACCCATCCATCTTGGGTGGCCCTACACAGCATGGCTCATAGTTTCACTGAGTTAGACAAGGCTGTGATCCATGTGATTAGATTGGTTAGTTTTCTGTAATTGTGGTTTTCATTCTGTCTGCGCTCTGATGGAGAACAATAAGAGACTTATGGAAGCTTTCTGATTAGAGAGACTGACTGTGGGGGAAACTGGGTCTTGTTCTGATGGGCAGAGCCATGCTTAGTAAATCTTTAATCCGATTTTCTGTTGATGAGTGGGGCTGTGTTCCCTCCCTGTTGTTTGACCTGAGACCAAACTATGGTGGAGGTAATGAAGATAATGGTGACCTCCTTCAAAAGGCCTTGTGCACGCATTGTTGTATTCAGTGCCCCTGACCCTGCAGCAGATCACTGTTGACCCACACCTCTGCCAGAGAGTCCTGGATGCTCTCAGGCAAGTTTGGGTCAGTCTCTTGTGGGGTCATTGCTCTTTTCTCCTGGGTCCTGGTGAGCACAAGGTTTTGTTTGTGCCCTCCAAGAGTCTGTTTCCCCAGTCCTGTGTAAGTTCTGTAATCAACTCCTACTGCCCTCCAAGGTCAAATTTCCTAGGGGTTCTCAGTCCCTTGCCAGATTCCCAGGTTGGGAAATCTGTTGTAGGTCCTAGAACTTTCTTAATGGTGCAGGAATTTATTTGGTATAATTGTTCTTCAGTCTGTGGGTTGTCTGCTCGGCAGCTCTGTGGTGGGTTAATGGCAGCCTCTTCCAAGAGGGCTTATGCCCCACACTGTGTGAACCAGGTCTGCTGCACCCAGAGCCCCTGCCCCTGTGGCAGGCCACTGCTGACCTGTGCCTCCACAGGAGACACTCAAACACTCAAAGGCAGGTCTGGTTCAATCTTTGTGGAGGTCCAAACAACAGATTAAAAGCCTATATGAACTTAGAGCATGGCTCCTGTCTAAACACAAATTTTACTCTTCCCAGAATGAAGTGGGAAGCTCCTTAGAAGAAGACAGGAGAGTTTAAACTGCTGAGGTTTTGAGAAACTGCTGTCTCCTTGGGATGCAGGCCCATCACCCAATGCAAACGTGCAGAACCATGGTAGTTGTGCAGAGTCACAGAGTGCAGCAGATGGAACAGGCCATTCACAGTCATGCTCAGGGGTGACCTACACACCAACAGGGTTTTCATCCCACAGAATTTCCAGGGTTAGTCTTATCTGGGGGCGAGAAAATGATGCTCGTGCACCCAGGAGAGGCACCAAAATGACAAGGGCCAGACCCTGCCACGCCTTGAGGTTAGAGGTGAGGGACAGTGCACTCAGTCTCACGAGGCGGATGGAGGACCAGAGGAATTAGGATGTGACCATGGATACTGTCTTAAACAAGAGACCAAATGGGACCTCTCCCTCAACCTCTGTGTGTGTGCTAAGTTGCTTCAGTTGTGTCTTACTCTTTGAGACCCTATGGACTGTAGCCCACCAGGCTCCTCTGTCCATGGGATTCTCCAGGCAAGAATACCGGAGTGGGTTGCCATGCTCTCCTCTAGGGGATCTTCCTGAATCAGGGATCAAACACACCTTACATGTCTCCTGCCTAGGCAGGTGGGTTCTTACCACTAGCACCACCTGAGGGCAAACTGAGAGCAACTAAAGTTAAAAACAGAATTCAGTGACAGAAAAGCAAAGAAAGCTCTTACACCTTTGAGTCACAGGCTAAGAATTAGACTTGCTACACGCGCTATCACCCAAACAGCCTTAAGCAAACGTCTAAACCTTTATATGTGCCTATTACAAATCTAAAGGTACAGTCCTCTTTCACTTTGTGGGACTGAAAACAAAGCATAGTATCGAGTTCTTCAACTGGGCACATTCTTTATCTTTTTAAATATCCGTTGTTCTTAGAGGTATTTGAGAAATAGTGTTTATGACAGAGAAACACACAAGATAATACAGGCGGGCAGAGAAACACACAAGAAAAACGAAAGGGCCTCCACCCGATATATTTTCCTCTTAAAGGAGTCATGTCCAGCTCTTTGCGACCCCATGGACTATAGCTCACCAAGTTCCTCTGTCCATAGAATTTTCCAGGTGAGCATACTGGATTCGGTATGCTGAAGTGACTTAGCAGCAGGAGCAGATTATTATTACTGATAACATGGCATCTGAATGCTGATCTCAGAGAAGCCATCCACCTGGCAAACACATCAGGGCCTCCCACTCCCAGAGCAGTTGGAATGAGTGTCAGATCCTGACACGGGAGATTCATTTCCCGAGAACACGTCGTTAAAGCATCTCTGAGTCCAAGAGTCTGTTCCTTACATCTGCATCCCCTTTGCTGCCCTGCGTGTGGGGCTGTCAGTGGGCTGACCTGAGAGAGTAGCACTGAAGCATGTACATGGCCATATGTGAACAGGCTGCCCAGTGCGAGTCCTGTGACCAGTGCGAGTCCTGTGCACGGAGCCAAAGCCGGTGCTCTGGGACAATCCAGAGGGACGGGCTGAGGAGGGGGTTTCGGGGTACCTGTGGCAAGTTCCAGTTGATGTATGTATGGCAGAGAGCATCACAATATTGTAAAGTAATTATCCTCCAATTAAAATAAATTAATCTTAAAAAGGGAAATAAAAAGTAAAGCCAGATCTAGAAAATTTAAAAAAAAGAAAAAGAGCTCGCTCTGCATGCTACATACCACGTCTTGGGAATCCAAGGTCTTGGGCATCCCAAATGTGCAAGAGCAGCATCAGAGACCCAGGTTACCTCCCGCAGAGGAAGAGTGATCACCCAGGCCCAAAATCCTTGCAGAAGAAGAGAGGCAGGGCGGGGCCACCCGAGGTTTTGAGTCACTTGCTTTTCTCGTATTTCCCGGGACTCAGCTGCTGTGACCTGTATTTGTCTGGAGTTTAGCTGTGACAGACCACTGGCGAGATTTAGAAGGTGTCCTCTGAGTATTTATGCAGAAAAGTATGGAAATGTCAAAAAAAAAAAAAAAGTCAAATGGCTTTTTTTACGCTTCTTGCATGTGCTCATACAGTGTCTTAATTTAAAATAGCATCTACTGCACAGTATGCAACGTATTAACCAGCTGGAATCTCTGGGCCTTGAGATTGAGAGGAGAGAGGCAGCCACGTGAAAACAGAGAAGAATAGAAGCCTCGCATGTTGCCTGTCTGATGAGAGCTGCCTGGGGACACTTGATCAGAGGGTCCACAGAGCTCTGTGACCTCAGATGAAGTCCCCCAGGGAAAAGCATGCTGTGCCTTCTGCTACACTTTGTACTCTTCATGCAGAGGATCAAATCTGTTGCTTTGATTCAGTGCACCCATCGCACTTTCATTAGAAAAAGGATTTCAGAGTGAATCTTATACTTGAACTCTTTAATTCACTATTAGGCGATTACTTGTTTAAAAAAAAAAAAAGTTGTGACTCCATGGACTGTAGCCCACCAGGCTCCTCTGTCCATGGGATTCTCCAGGCAAGAACACTGGAGTGGGTTGCGATTCCCTTCTCCAGGGAATCTTTCCAACCCAGGGATCAAACCTAGGTCTCCTGCATTGCAGGAGGATTCTTTGCTAGCTGAGCCACCAAGGAAGCCCCATTTGGAAAATTAAGGGGCTTGAATTTACTGAATACCGAGTACTGGTCTGATCACTTGCTAAATATTTGCATGTGTTGATTCTTTAAGCATCTGAAGTAGGTGTTACCTCCTGCTTACAGATAAGGAGGGGCCTCCCAGGTGGTGCTAGTGGTAAAGAACCCACCTGCCAAAGCACTAGACGTAAGAGACTCGGGTTCAATCCCCCTGCAGGAGGGCACGGCAACCCACTCCAGTATTTTTGCCTGGAGAATCCCATGGAGAGAGGAGCCTGGCGGGCTACAGTCCATGGGGTCACAGAGAGTTGGACACAACTGAAGTGACTCGGCACGCCTTTACAGATAAGGAGTTAAGAATGCTCCTAGTCACAGAACTAAAAAGAATAACAATGCCAAGTCTCAAAGGCAAGTCTCTGGGACTCCAAAGTCCTTGCTTGTGCTACTACGCCCTGCTCCTCCTTTTCCTAAAGACAGAGCGGTAGTAAATACCGTGCTGGCTTTCACAGTGGGGTCTCCGAGGTCCGGTGGAAACACACACCTTGGTGTGCAGCATCACATGAGCTCTGTGGGAAACCAGACAGATGCTTATCTCCCAGGAGCCACGCTGCCAGCATCCCCTGCCTGGTGGGCTGACATCATTGTCCAGATTGTTCAGAGAAGATAATATTATCCCTTGAGGGGGGTCTCACAAGTTACTGGCTGAAAAAGAAACAGAAAACAAATGCATTGAACGTTTAAACACAAAACTAACAGAAAAACAGGCACCAGGGCTGTCGGTTGAAGGAAATTACACTGAACTAACCTCTGTCAGTTCTTGGAGTAGGTAAGTAAAATGCAGATGAGAGACGACAAGGTGCCGTAATAGGAAATGAATCCATTCAAATATCTGTCCCCAGTGAAGACTCTTGGGCAACAGAATGACGGTAAGTCTGTGGCCTCTTTCCGTGCCTGCAGAGCCACAGCAAAGATGGGAGCCAGTGGAGGAAAGAAAGACACACTTCACACCATGGAGAAATGTGAGTGGTCTGGCACCCCAAGAGTTAATGCTTGGGAAACGTTTACCTTTAAAATTGTATATACACAATCTTAAAGAATAAAGGCAAAAGGAGAAGGGGGTGACAAAGGATGAGATGGTTAGCCAGCATCACTGACTCGATGGACTGAATTTGAGCAGACTCTGGAAGACAGTGGAGGACAGAGGAGCCCGGCAGGCTGCAGTCCATGGGGTCTCAGAGAGTCGGACACGACTTAGCAACTGAACAACAACAACAAAAAGAATAAAACTCCACATCACACACAGCACGGAGTCTAACTGGAAACGCTGAGATAACAGAGATGCCGGCAGATTCACCAAGATCACATGAGTGGGCTGGGAGTCGAGAGATGAGTCTGCAGCGGGCAGGAAGAAAGCAACATGTGCTCGCTCATTCATGTTTGGGGTTTGAGACCAGACACTAGAAATAAAAGGCTCCAGCAACAAGTTAATTCATGGCCCTTGGTCTGTAAGTGCAACACTGTGGCCTGTGATGCCACATAATTTGAATAAAGCGGATAAAAGTTTCTGTCTGTAAAGGGTATAGATCAGATCAGATCAGTCGCTCAGTCGTGTCCGACTTTTGCAACCCCATGAACTGCAGCACACCAGGCCTCCCTGTCCATCACCAGCTCTTGGAGGTCACTCAGACTCACATCCATCGAGTCAGTGATGCCATCCAGCCATCTCATCCTCTGTCGTCCCCTTCTCCTCCTGCCCCCAATCCCTCCCAGCATCAGAGTCTTCTCCAATAAAGGGTATAAAGTGTAGATAAAAAGAACTACCACCCAACATGACAGACACACGGGAGAGACAAAGGAAGGCTTTTGCACAGGGCTTCTCTGAGTATCACGGGCACTTAAGGTGGGTGATTTTGAGATGCGGGGAGCTGTCTTGTGTGTTTTAGGATGTTTGGCACTATCCTTGGCCTCTGCTCAGTAGACGCCAGTGCACCATCTCGTCACCAAAAATGTCTCCAGATATTGTCAAATGTCAGAAAGGAGGGGTGTGACACTGCTCTTCCTGGAGAACCCCCTTAGCAGCTAGTACAAGGGGCCTCTAACTCAGCCCTGAGATGATGGAGGGGAGAGGCAATCCAGGGCTGAGAGGGGCTGGGAGGCTGCAGGAAGGCCAGTGGAGGTGATGTCTAGGCAGAGGTTTTGAGGATGAGTAGGTGGCAGCCAGCCAGAGGCAAGAGTTGGTGGATCAGAAGCATTCCTGGAGGTAGGAGCTAAAGAAAACCCTGGTTCCCACTTTGTAAATCCCATTTGCTCTAGTTCATCAGACATCCTATGGAGTGCCTACCATATGCCACAGACTCAGAAGACAAAAGTTCAAAGGAGCTCCCAGTCAAGAACCCCCAGTCTCAACATCTCCCCATGCTTGCATATTGTGGTGTTGTGATTGTTCGTGGGGGCTGTCTTACACAATTTGTTACCAATACTTCATCCTTAAAAATGTTTGGCAGTGGTTTTGCTGCTACCGTCAGTTATCCCCAGCTTTCTGATGTTTGCTTTGAGAGGCAGGGAAAGGGGTGGTGTTCACGGAAGGCTGTCTCACTGAGTGAAACTTGGTTTGTCCCCAGTTGGCCTTGTTTAGGATGCAGCTCAGAGACGGTTGCCCAAGAGGCTATTATTAGCTTTGGTGGACAGACGCCTGAGATCTATTTAAACCAGAGGAAAGAAACAATTAAAACAGTGTGATAAACCTGAAACAGACTCACAGACATAGAAACGAAGCTTATGGTTACCAAAGGCGGGTGGTGAAGGGGAGAGAAAAATTAGGTGTTTGCAGTTAACAGATAAGATAAAAAGATAAACAGGATGGACTACTATACAGCACAGGAAACAATACCCAATATCCTGTAAAAACCTATACTATGTAAAAGAATCTGAAAAAGAATATACATAACTGAATCACTTTGCTGTACATCTGAAACTAATACAACACTGGGAATCAACTGTACATCCATGAAAAATTAATTAAAATGGAGTGTGGACAGAAGATCTAAGCAGACATTTCTCCAGAGATGACAGACAGCCCATAGGCACATGGGAAAATGGTCAGCGTTGCTAATTATTAGAGATATGCAAGTTAAAACTACGTTGAGGTATCACTTCACACTGGTCAGAATAGCCACCATAAAGTCTACAAACAATAACTGCTGGAGAGGGTGTGAAGAAAAAGGAACCTTCCTACCCTGCTGGTGGGAATGTCGATTGGTGCCCCCACTGTGGAGAACAGTATAGAGGCTCCTTGAAAAGCAAATAACAGAGTTACCACGTGATCCGGCAGTCCCACTCCTGGAGAGAGATATATATATCTCCAAAGAAAACCATAATTCAAAAAGATACATGCATCCCAGGGTTCATAACAGCACTATTTCCAACAGCCAAGACATGGAAGCAACCTAGATGTCCGCTGATAGAGGAACGGATGGAGAAGACGCAGTGCATATGTAAAATGGAATACTGCTCGGCCGTAAGAAAGAATGAAACAATACCATCTGCAGCAATACGGATGGGCCTGGGGGTTACATACTAAGTGAAGAAAGCCAGAAAAGACAAACTTTATCATATACCACTTGTCTGTGGAGTCTAAAAATGACACAAATGAAGTTATTTACAAAAGAGAAGCAGACTCACAGAGAAAGCAAACGTACGGTTACTAGAGAGGAAAGGGGTGGGAGAGGGACAAGCTGGGACCCTGAGATTAACGTGGGCTGTGTGTGCTCAGCCGCTCGGTCATGTCCCACGCTTTGAGGCCCCATGGACTATAGCCCACCAGGCTCCTCTTCCACGGCATTTTCCAGGCAGGAATACTGGACTGAGTTGCCATTCCCTACTCCAGGGGATCTTCCTAACCCAGGGATCAAACCTGGGTCTCTTGGGTCTCCTGGTATTGCCAGGTGGATTCTTCATCACTAGTGTCACCTGGGAAGCCCCTAACATACACACTATTATTTATATTATATACACACATTATATATATATAATGTGTGTGTGTATATGTATAATAGGTAAACAACAGGATCTATGGTATAGCACAGGGAACCATACTCAGTATTTTATAAGAACTCCTAAGGGAAAAGAATGTTATATAGAATATTTATTACACACACACACGTGTAACTGAATTTCTTTGCTGTACACTTCAAATTAACACAACATGGTAAATCAGGTATACTTCAGTATTTTAAAAAAAACTTGAAATTCCCTAAAAACAGAGTGTGATAAACCCACCCAAGTACTTTCGACAGTTTTTATCTGGGTTTTTGTCACTTCTTTGGCACCATCTTTCCTAGTTTTCCTTTGTCCTCTTCAACTATTTTCTGCTTTAGCCTTGCTCGGCGTTTTCCCTTGCTGTGGGCAATACTCAGCACGTGTGTGTTGGAAGCCCACTGTGTGAGGGCCCCTATTTCAGGCAGTCCTGGTGTTCTGCAGCGATGCCTGTGCTGACGAGTCTGCATCAGTGGCTTTCAGTCACTTAGACATGAGATGGAGACTCTGAAAAGGGGTCTATTTTGTTTTGGTGGTGGTTGTGGCCCTCTCACCTTGGGGTGAAGTTGCAGCTGTTCTCAAAACCTCTGCAGGAGGAAAGGGCTGGCTGTGAGGGCATGTGCCTTAAGCGTCCAGTGTATTGGGTAAAACAGCAACAAGAGAGGTTTAGCACCCTAACTGTCTCAAATATCCTTCTAGAACAATCATGCAAAGTTGTGCCTTCAAACGCCACCTCTACCTTGATGACTGATTTCTCTGATGCATCCAGGCCTTCCTCCCAAGCCTCACAACTGTTCCTACACACTCTCAAAGTGGAGTTACAGTGTTGCTCAGTCACATCAGACTTTTTGCAACCCCGTGGACTACAGCTTGCCAGGCTCCTCTGTCCATGGGATTCTCCAGGCAGGAATACTGGAGTGGGTTGCCATGCCCTTCTACCAGGGGTCTTCCCGATCCAGGGAAGACACACTCTGAGATGTCCCACAAGCTGAGCACATCCAACATCAATGTATTATTTACTCCCCAAATCTCCTGTCTCCTAGTTTTCCCCTCAGTCACAGCCCCGCACCTGGTACCTCAGTCAGAGATCCACTCACCTGACGTTCCATCCTCCATCATTCCTACTCGTCACTCATCAAGAGCTGGGTATTCTGTCTTCTTACTATGTTTTCTGTTATTATGTCCTCTTTTTCTCTTCCTCACTGACTTGTTCAGAAAATCCAGATTGCCTTTGCTCTTTTGGTCCACACGGTCCTCATACAATGGTCAGATCAAGTCACATCCCAACTTAAAAATCTGAAAACTCCACATTTCCCTACAGCTGTAAAATAAATGGACCCTTGTCACCCAAATTCTCTTACGTTTTGTCATTCCTATTCGTTGACCTGTCTTTCTTCAACCCCAAGACCACAAGCCTGGCCCACATCTCTGTCATATCTTGCCTGGGTAAGTAAAGCCTTGCTTTTGTTTTCCCTGTGGTCATGCTTGCCTCCTCCTAATCCATCCTCCGCAGGGTGTCCATCCCTCTGTAAAGCCCTTAATAGCTTCTCTGTGAGCTGAGGACAAAATACCACCTTTAACTTGCCTGCCAGTCACCGCTGGAGGCGGCCCTGCCCAGCCCCCCACCCCCAGAGCCCCTTCAGGGGGCCCTCCACAATGTTCCCCTTCAGCTCTGCAGAGGCGCCTGTCCCTCTCCCCAGGGTCTTCCCACACAGTTTTCTCTGCCGAAAATACTCGTCCCTTCACGTCTTCCCCAGCTAAGTCTTACTCATCCTGTGGGTATCATGAGTCCAAATAACTTGTGGTTTTGCAAAAATGCTGGGTTATTTATGCAACCATTCCTTGCTATTTTTTATCTTTTTTTATTTGAAACAGTTTCTCCTCCTGCGCCCCGCCCCCCTGCCCAGCCACCCAATATTGTTACTCTGTCGTAAAGAACTGGGTTCATCAGTGTTCTCATTCTGAACACTTTGTGAAAGTCTTAAGCTGACGTGGAAAGCCTCCTCTGTGTTCCCATGGATTTTCATCTTCTCTGCCTACTTCGTTCCAATGAAAGTCTCCAGGGAGCCTTTTCCGTGCTGAATTTCTCCTTACTCATGAAAATATTAGCCAGCCGCATTCATTCAGTAAATAGTCCAGTAGGAATGCAGTGCTGCCTTCCCTGGGAATTTAGTTTTAAAAGTCAGAACTTTGCTTTTATTGCTCACATTTAATTATTTTCTCCAGTGACCCACAGGACAGAAATCATAAGGACCACTTGCTTAAATGAACTTATATTTACATCTCCTCAGAGTAGAAGTATTTTGGATGAATCTGACTTTTGCTAGATTTTATTTTTTCTTTTGAGATTGGAAGACGGATCTAGAAGGGGAAAAATTAACTTTTGTTTTGCTTATTATTGTTTTTGCTTTAATAACGTCCTACTTCTATGGCTGTTAAGCAAAATTTTCTGCTCGTCCGTGTTATTCTTCACTGCCTCTGAGCCTACCGGGAGCCCTGCTGAGCAGTCTTCAAGGGGTCACAAGGCTGGTGTCTCTTTCTGCACATGACAGAGGCCCTGGAGCTTCCTGCAGGAAGAATTCCTGGGGACAGCATTTCTCCCAGGGGTGGTGGGATGGAGTGGTTTCCATCGGGCAGCCCCACCATGTGGCTGGCGTTTGCAAAATGCTCCACCATAACTGCTTCAATGACCCCCCTCACTGTCTCCACTATTGAGGAACAATTAGAACGGATGCAAACAAGAATCAGACGGTAAAGAATATTCCAATTTATCCTTAGTCATTACAGTTATTGGCTCTCTCACCCCTTCTCTTTCTGTTTTCCCTCCTATGTCTTTGGCATCTAATCAACGTATTAGACATGTATCTGTGTCCATAATGCAATATTTGATTTTAGTTTTGTTTTCTGTCTCAGTACTTTTCTTTCTCAGGAATATCAATTTTATATACATTGAATCACTTCTAGATATTTTTCACCTTATTTTCTCCATTCCTTTTAAATTTCTTGTTCATTTCCTCTTTACTTCTTTTTAAAATCTCTCATGTCTCCCTGGCTTGGGGCAGTATCTCTTCTTTTCTCCTTTGTGCTAACACTGATTGTGGCCTTCATGTGTCCGATCTCTGTTTTTCTCCTGATTTCCGATGGCTCATCTCCACAGACGTTTCTGCACTCAGCCTTTCTGACTCACTGGTTCATGCAAGGATGCCTTCTTTCTCATGACACATGCCTTCATCCTATGAAACACACTTTCATCAAAAGTTAAGTTCCTGCTGTCAATTACCTGTTTGAATCAGTCGAATAACGTGTTTTGAATGCATCTCTGTCATATGGTGTTTATGCCATATCGCTAGTGCTGGTTTGTATTTTCATTCTTGCCAAATTGTTTATAAATTCTCCAAGAGCGGCCGCCATAACTTTTTTTTTCCCTTTAAATCTCTACTGTGGAGCACAGTGCTTCAAACATCGTAGGTGCTCGATAAATCAGAATAAATTAGGTTGGTAGTAAGGAAATTAAGCAAAAGGTATTGATCACACAGTGAGAAAGAAGCAGAGAAGGTTTTACAGACAATGGAACACTTAAATTTGATTTTGAAAAATTAGGAGTTTTCCAGGACACTGAAACTGCACAGAGGATTGCTAAGCGGTAGTAAGGAAATTAAGCAAAAGGTATTGATCACACAGTGAGAAAGAAGCAGAGAAGGTTTTACAGACAATGGAACACTTAAATTTGATTTTGAAAAATTAGGAGTTTTCCAGGACACTGAAACTGCACAGAGGATTGCTAAGCCAGGAGAACGTTGCAATCAACCTCGGCGCTCAGGCGTATCAGACTTCAGTGGTTCCCCTTGAGTCTCAGGCCATCTTTGAACAGTCACAGTGTTCTCCAGGCCTGAGTCAGACTTATGTGCTGATGGTTGTTTGGACGATGAGGTAGTGAAGTGAAGTGAAGTCGCTCAGTCGTGTCCAACTCTTTGCGACCCCGTGGACTGTAGCCCACCAGGCTCCTCCATCCATGGGATTCTCCAGGCAAGAATACGGGAGTGGGTTGCCATTTCCTTCTCAGATCCCACCTAAATGAGAGGGACTATAAGTGGGAAAGAAATAACTTTATAACAAATAATGAACTAGAAAAGTGGGCTCAGAAGAGGTCTTCTGACACTTCCTAGGCACATCATTTCTTGGCAGTTGTAACAGATTATCACAAGCTGAATGGCTTTAAACAAGAAAATCTTTTTTCCATAGCTTAGGAGGTTAGAAGTTCAAGGTCAAGGTGTTGGCAGGGCCAGGCTCCCCCTGCAGGGTGTATGAGCAATCCTTCCTGGCCTCTCCTGGCTGCTGGTGACCCCCTGCTGTTCTTCTGCTCGTGGCAGCATGCCTGGCACCTCTGCCTCTCGTGTCAGATGGCCTTTCCTGTGTCTCTGTCTAAGGCCCTCTCCCCTTACAAGGATACTAGTCTTTGGATGAGGGCCCCAGGCCAGGATGACCTCATTCTAACGTGATAATAACTGTAGAGACCCTCTGTACACATCAGGTCACATCCTCAGGTGTCTGGGCAGGTGTGGATTTTGGTGGGGACATCATCAACCCAAGACAGGAGGTGTCACCAAGCTCTTCCTCTGCCTGGAGGCTTTGCACCTGCAAATAACAAAATTCTCTATCAGTGCCTATTAAATGTCACCTCCTTCCGGAGGAGTATAATCTAAGGTAGCGTCTTCTCATTGTTCTCTAGGGTGTATCTGTTCAGCTTCTTTCTTCTCATTTATCAGAACATGTAATTGTTGGTTTACATTCTCCGTCAGAAAAGCACAATCTCCCTGAAATCGCAGAGTCCACTACTGTTGTTTAGTTGCATCCAACTCGTTGCGACTCCGTGAACTGTAGCCTGCCAGGCTCCTCTGTCCATGAGATTCTCCAGGCAAGAAAGCTGGAATGGCTTGCCATTTCCTTCTTCAGGGGATCTTCCCAACCCAGGGGTCAAACCTGTGTCTCTTGCATGTACTGCGTTGACAGGCAGATTCTTTACCACTGTGCCACCTGGGAAGCCCAATGTCTGACATATTTATCTTTTTATCCTTATCATCTGGCATTATTCTTGACAAATGATAAGATATCAACAAAAAATGATGAATAAATCAATGGATGAATGAATGGAGGGGTGGACAGAGGATGGATGGATGGATGGATGGATGGATGGAAGGCATGCATATTCCATCCTTCAGTCATGTCAGACTCTTTGCAACCCTTTAGACTGTAGCACACCAGGCTCCTCTGTCCACAGAATTTTCCAGGCAAGAATACTGGGATGGGTTGCCGTTTTCTCCCCTAGGGGATCTTCCTGATCCAGGGATTGAACACTCATCTCCTGCCTTTCAGGTGGATTCTTTACCATTGAGCCATCAGGGAAGCCTGGATATATGGAATAACTAATTATAAACAAGAGGAATTTTCTGCTTAATTACATTTGTTCAACCAACATTTTGCCTTTCATGCTAATAAATTACTATTATATTTGTACACTTACATATTTGTACCTCAGTTAGTATCTGCAGAAAATACTGAGGGCCTTTGACGGTGTCTAAGAGGAAAAATGAAAGCAGCATGGATTCAGTCCTTGCTCCCAGAGGCTTATAATTTAAAACAGAGGAAACATATTTTAAAAAAGAAAACAATAATCACCCTTAGGATTTTTATCTTAATGGTGGTATCAACATATTCAAAAAACTGCAAAAGTTTAGGTTCAGATGTAGTTCACATTCTTCTGAAATTGCTACCACATAGTAAGAGTTAGCTCTCTTCGAAGGTCTGGAACATAATAAACACTCAATAACTATTAGTTGGATAAATTAATGATTGGACAGTTTGTCAACAAGCAGAGGAATCCAATCCTTATCTCTAAGGAACAGGCACGGGTTTTGCAGAGCTTAAGCGGACAGGAGCCACTCATATCTGCAGTGTTCCTGACAGTCTTTCCCACCAGAATTCCTGGCTAGACTGACTCGTGTGTGGCAAAGTTTGTCTTGCTGTCTGAAAATTTGTGGGAAATGATCCAAAAGTGACAACCGACTTAGCTGGAGTCCTCTTAAATTTGGGAACATTCTGTGATCCCTGTCAAAGAAGGATTGATTAGCAGATTTTTTTTTTTTTTTAGTGAAATCCTCCGTCTTGATAAGCAAAGAAAAGCTTAGTAGTAAACTGAATTGTAATGGGACATTTTATTTTTAATTGGAGAGTAATTGCTTTATAATTACATAAATTGTAATCCTAAAGGAAATCAGTCCTGAGTATTCATGGGAAGGACTTATGCTGAAGCTCCAATACTTAGGCCACCTGATGCAAAGAGCTGACTCTTTGGAAAAGACCCTGATGCTGGGGAAGATTGAAGGCGGGAGAAGGGGACGACAGAATGAGATGGTTGGATGGCATCACCGACTCAATGGACATGAATTTAACCATACTCCAGGACACAGTGGAGGACAGAGACACCCGGCATGCTGCAGTCCAGGGGGTCGCAAAGAGCTGGACATGACTTAGCAACGGAACAACCATTTCTTTACAATGCTGTACAACAGTGTGAATCAGCTATGTGTACATCCCCTCCCTCTTGAGCCTCCTGGGCCCTTTAAATATATATATTTCTTGCTCGCCACTAGATAAGGAGAGTGAAATTTGACTTTCCTTGACTTAGCACTAAATATGTCTCATGACAGTTTGAGCCATGGTGTTGGCCGCTTCCTTGGCCAAAAGCCTGAGGCTGTATTACTAATTTATCAGTGTCACCATGCACATCTGAGCTGCTTTCTGTAATTTTCTTGCTCTCCTCGTCTTGGACCCTTCCAAGTATTCTCCACATTAGGAGTTAACAGCGTTCCTCCTTTCTACTGCACCTGCCTTTAGATGAGTAATTTTATTCATCCCTGTCCAGGAACCCTTTGAAACTCCCTTTGTTGATCAGTCACACAGCTGTATCCTGGGCCAGGGGCCACGTTGGAGGCCCTAGGACTCCTGCTCTCCCAATTCTTATTGTCCGTCTCAGGAAGTGCCTCTCCTTGCATGTATGTTTCTTGCAAATAATGTCATCCTGAGTTTCTGACTTGATCCCAAACAGTCAAGCTGGCGCTTTATTCTCCTGGAGATGAAGGAGCAGGAGTGACTGGTTTCTTCCCCCACCCCTCCCAATTTGCTCAAATCTGCGAGCCGCTCAGAGAGGAGGCATGGCTACACGTGTCAAGGGCGCTGTCAATTAGGGTAACAGGCAGCGGGGCCCCAGCGTTGAGCGGTGTCACAGGCGATGCTGGTTTATTCAGAACAAAAGCAAGAGGGTCAGGAGCTCTCTGACTCACGGCATGCTCTTTTTGAAGAGCGCATTGTGATTTCTGACAGAGGAAGGAAGGAATTCGGACAAAACAAGGGAAGGAAGAATTTGTTTATTTCTTTCCACCAGCCAAGTCTCTGGTTCCTGTTGCCAAGAGTATAACTTTAATTTATAAGACAAATACAAACCTAATTATATACCATTTAAAATGTAATTCCGAGTAACACCATCTCTTGGGATTCAAGTTCTCTATTTTGAGGTTAAAAAAAACGAGAAAGATAAGAATCCTGGCAGATCCCTTCATGTAAATTCTGTCACCTGTACGTGTGGTTAACAAAAATATGGGTATTGAATACAATTTAATGAATTATATCTATTTCCAAATTAAGTCTGCTGAATATATTTGCCATACTAAAATCAGGAGTGCATTCTGGTTTTCAGCAAACTGGATAATAAGTAGAGAAATGACATAAATATAAACTGGAATTATTATATGACAGTGTTGTTGTCAGGATACAGCTTAAAAGCTAGGACCAAGCTTCACTGTGTCACCTGCGAAGCTGAAAGCACAAAGTTACATTAAAAAGACACGAGAAATCTGAAATCATGCTGAAAGAATCCTTTTCTATTTTTTTTTTTTTTAATCCCAAAGTAAAAATGTTCCCTACCAAAGCTCACCATCGAGAAAATGTCTGTAAGGAATATATTTCAGTTGAGTTGACCCTTATTTTATTTAACGCAATAGTTTACCTGTCGCCACGAAGGCTTCTTGCAGGAACACTTTTCCCAAGTTCCAAACAAATAGCTTCAAGAACAAAAGAGTGACTGTGCACAAGTTATCAGCTGGTCAGCCTCAACAGACATTCACACAGAGGCGGCTCCTTGAAGTCTAATCAACTCTGAGAAGGAGCCTTAGGGCTAATGGTCTAGTGATCCCCGTTGTTAGTACACCTACCTGAGTGATGGCTTTTCACTTTTCCATACACGTGTGAATAAAATCATGGAAAATATGAGCAGAAATGTTTTAAACAAAGTACAGATTATATGTTCAAATACCATATTCAGGAGATATCAATGTTAAGGTGGTTCTTAGTGACATTAAAGTGAGAATGCTGCTCACCGCCTTTTCACAGAATTGTTTAATAGCACAAAATTATGATAGCACACTATCTAAGTGGGGTGTGATACAAATTAACACTCCACTAACAAGAAAAGAAAACCCAGTAGAGAAAGAACAGCCATAAGGGATCCATTATTTACTTTATCCTTACAGAGAAAAGTAAGCAAAAATTGTACCTGTTTTGCATTTTAGTAGTAATGTTCAGAGTTCATGTTCCCCCGTAGATCTAAAAATACCTAGGAATTTTTTAAAGTTAATAAATCTATGATGCTATATTTTGGATTATAAAAACATTTATTCTACAGTTATATTTATTTATTCTGCATAAAACAAGAGAGAAAACTCACTGCATTTTCCTATGAGAAATTTCCATTTCTAAAGGAACGATGTATTTTCCCACTTGGTAATTCAACAAGTTTCCAGGCTCCCTGGGATCCATGAGAGGGCACTCCTGCTCCTCCATCCTTCATGGAGCAGATGCAGTGCTTGCCACTCCTGCTTGTAAGACAGGCATGCACCTTCTAAAAGACGAAGGGCAAGAGGTCAAGGCCGACAGAGGAGGAGATGGCTGGATGGCATCCCCGACTCCATGGACATGAGTTTGAGTAAACTCCGGGAGTTGGTGGTGGACAGGGAGGCCTGGCGTGCTGCAGTCCATGGGGTCGCAAACAGTCAGACAAGACTTACATGTCAAACAACAACGTGAACCTTTGGACTGATGCTTGCAAAAACCCACTAGTTAACACACTGCTTAGAAAGCTAAGAAACATAAACCAAGATACAGAATCGGTGTGATTGAAATTTCTACACTAAGTCACTGGCAACAGGAATCATATGTATTTCTAACCGTAACCAAGTTTCACTGGGGACTTTGCACGCGACAGTGCTCCCATCACCTACCTGCATGGATCTTTAAATTTCCACTTTGGCTGAATCAGCATATAACCTTACAATACTTTTAAATCATGAGAAAGGCCCTTGACCTGCCATCCCCCATCCAACTTCTGCCCAATTTCTCTGCCCGCCTTTATGAAACTCATAGCAAATACTAGCCCTGTTCCCCCAGTCCAGCTCTCTTCATGCACAGCCTCTTTAACCCACCAGTCACAGCAGCACTAAAACCATTCTGTGGAGCTCAAGCTCACCAACAATATCCACGTCCTCCAACCGAATGTTTAACTCTCTGTCGCCATCATTATATGCCCTAAGCAGAGTTTGCTAGAATGGATCGCTCCTTTATGACAAGCCTGCCAGCACGCGTCTCGCATAAGCACGTGCTCTGACCTCACTGAACACTTCATGTCAGTATTCTTTTAGGAGATCTTTTCTGTATCTACTCTGGCTTCACAGGTGGTTTTATTCAACCGTGTCCTTTCTTTTATCCCTCCCACCTAAGGACACTCCTATTCTGACAGCTGTCACCCAAACTATAGGACTAGATTTGCTCGCTTTCTGTGACTTATTATCACAGTGCTGGGGAGTCACTGTTGCTTCTGTTGCATTATCAGCAGTTTGTTCTTTTACATTGTCATAGAGTATTCCATTGTATGAATATTCCACATTTATTTCCTCTATCAACTATGGGTTGTTTATGATGTGAGGATATTATGAGTCGAGATGCTATAAACATTCATGAGCATGCATTTGATTGGACGTAAGGCAATGGCACCCCACTCCAGTACTCTTGCCTGGAAAATCCCATGGATGGAGGAACCTGGAAGGCTGCAGTCCATGGGGTCGTGAAGAGTCGGACACGACTGAGCGACTTCACTTTCACTTTTCACTTTCATGCATTGGAGAAGGAAATGGCAACCCACTCCAGTGTTCTTGCCTGGAGGATCCCAGGGACGAGGGAGCCTGGTGGGCTACTGTCTATGGGGTCACACAGAGTCAGACACGACTGAAGCGACTTAGCAGCAGCAGCAAGCACTTGTTTTGGTTGGGAATGTGTTCAAGGAAGGAAATGCTCAGTTCCATTCTGAGATACAGGTATTTGTTGTTGTTGCTGTTCAGTCACTGAATTGTGTCTAACTCTTTGCAACCCCATGGAATGCAGCGTGCCAGGCTTCCCTGTCCTTCACTATTTCCCAGAGTTTGCTCCAATGCTTCCCTGGCGGCTCAGACAGTAAAGGATCCACCTGCAATGTAGGAGACCTAGGTTTGATCCCTGGGTGGGTAGGATCCCCTGGAGGAGGGCATGGCAACCCATTCGTGTTCTTGCCTAAAGAATCTCCATGGACAAAGGAGCGAGGCAGGCTACAGTCCACGGAGTCACAAAGAGTCGGACATGACTGAGCGACTAAGCACAGCATAGCACATACCATTAGGTTGGTGATGCCATCTAACCATCTCATCCTCTGTTGCCCCCTTCTCCTCCTGCCCTCAGTCTTTCCCAGGATCAGGATACAGGTATAAGCATATTTATGTTAGCTGGTACTACCAAAGAGTTTCATAAAACATTTATGTCAAGTTACAGACCTATAGTCAATGTAAAGAAGCTCTATTTAATTAAAATTTACACCAAACTTGATACCAACTGTTAATTTTACCTATAGTGGGTATATAATGGTAGCTCATGATTTTACTTTGTATTTTTTTCCTAATGCTGAATGATACTGAGAATCTTTTCATATATTTTAGTGTCTATTTTTATATCTTCCTTCATGAAGTGTCTTTTCAAGTCTTTGCTTATATTTCTCTTGAAAGATCTTTGTAATTATCAATTTGAAAATTACTTTTTAGAAACACTAAGTGGCTTTATGCATTTTCTGCGTTTAAAATATCTTTCACTGGTCTGTGCTTTGCTTACCTTTTACTTTTTTAATAGTGGTTTTGATGAGTAGAAATTTTAAGTTTAAAGAAGTCCAATGTACTGTTGATTTCTTTTAACATTAGCGATTTCTGTTATCCTGTTTTATTTTTTAAATTTTTATTGGAGTATAATTGCTTTACGATGTTTTCAAGTTTCTGCTCTACAATAATGCAGATCAGCTACATGTATACATATATCCCCCCACCCGGACCTCCCACACCCCAGCCCACCCATCTAGGTTGTCACAGAGCTCCAAGCTGACCTCCGTGTGCTAAGAAGCACGTTTCCACTAGCTGTATATTTTACACATGGCAGTGTATATATATTCTCTCAATGCATCCCCCCTTCCCTCCGTCCATGCTCACATGTCCATTCTCCACACCTATGTTCCCATTCCTGCCCTTCAAGGAGGTTCATCTGTACCATCTCTCTAGATTCCACGTATACACCGTAACATATGGTATTTGTTTCTGCCTTTCTGAGTTACTTCACTCTCTGTGACACATTCTAGGCCCATCCACATCTCTACAAATGACCTAATTTTGTTCCTTTTATGGCTAAGTAATATTCCACTGTGTATATGTACCACAGCTTCTTTATCCACTCATCTGCCGTTGGACATTTAGATGGCTTACTGATTACTGTAAATAGTGCTGCAGTGATCATTGTGGTACCTGTGTTTTTTGCATTACGGTTTTCTCATGGTAAATGCCCAGGAGGGGGCTCGCTGCTGGGTCATATGGTAGTTCTATTTTTAGTTTTTTAAGGAACCTCCATCCTGTTCTCCACAGTGGTTGTATCAATTTAAATTCCCATCAGCAGTGTAAGAGCGTTCCCTTTTCTCCATATCTTCTTCAGCATATATTCTTTGTAGATTTTTGATGATGGCCATTCTGACCTCTGTGAGGTGATACCTCATTCCAGTTTTGATTTGCATTTCTCTAATAATTAGTGGTACACTGCAGTCCATGAGGTCACAAAGAGTTGGCACACCTCAGCAATCGAACAGCCACAACAAAATAATTTGTGATGCTGAGCATCTTTTCATGTGCCTCTTAGTCATCTGCATGTGCTCTTTGGGGAAATGTATATTTAGGTTTTCCACCTATTTTTTAAATTGGGTTGTTTGTTTGATATTGAGCTATTTGTATATTTTGGACATTAACCCTTCAGTTGATTCATTTGCAAATATTTTCTCCCATTTTTATTTTTTCATCTTGTTTATGGTTCCCTTTGCTGTGCAGAAGCTTTGAAGTTTAAGTAGGTCCCATTTGTTTGGATTTTATTTTCATTACTGTAGGAGGTGGGTCAAAAAATATCTTGCTGTGACTTACATAAAAGACTGCTCTGTGTTTTCCTCTAAGAGTTTTATAGTACCCAGTATTACATTTAGGTCTTTAATCCATTTTTAGTTTATTTTTGTGTATAGTGTTTAGTTCAGTTCAGTTGCTCAGTCGTGTCCAACTCTTTGCAACCCCACGGACTGCAGCACACCAGGCTTCCGTGTCCATTGCCAACCCCTGGAGTTTACTCCAACTCATGTCCACTGAGTCGGTGATGCCATCCAACCATCTCATCCTCTTCTGTCCCCTTCTCCTCCTGCCCTCACTCTTTCCCAGCATCAGGGTCTTTTCCAATGACTCAGTTTTTCGCATCAGGTGGCCAAAGTATTGGAGTTTGAGCTTCAGCATCAGTCCTTCCAATAAATATTCAGGACTGATTTCCTTTAGGATGGACTGGTTGGATCTCCTTGCAGTCCAAGGGACTCTTAAGAGTCTTCTACAACACCACAGTTCAAAAGCATCAATTCTTCAGCACTCAGCTTTCTTTATAGTCCAACTCTCACATCCATACCTGACTACTGGAAAAACCATAGCCTTGACTAGACAGACCTTTGTTGGCAAAACAATGTCTCTGCTTTTTAATATACTATCTGCTGCTGCTAAGTCGCTTCAGTCGTGTCCGACTCCGTGCGACCCCATAGACAGCAGCCCACCAGGCTCCCCCGTCCCTGGGATTCTCCAGGCAAGAACACTGGACTGGGTTGCCATTTCCTTCTCCAATGCATGAAAATGAAAAGTGAAAGGGAAGTCACTCAGTCATGTCCGACCCTCAGCGACCCCATGGACTGCAGCCTTCCAGGTTCCTCCATCCATGGGATTTTCCAAGCAAGCGTACTGGAGTGGGGTGCCATTGCCTTTTCCAGTATACTGTCTATGTTGGTCATAACTTTTCTTCCAAGGAGCAAATGTCTTTTACAAGAAGCAGGCGTCTTTTAATTTCATGGCTGCAGTCACCATCTGCAGTGATTTTCAGATCAGATCAGATCAGATCAGTCGCTCAGTCGTGTCCGACTCTTTGCAACCCCATGAACTGCAGCACGCCAGGCCTCCCTATCCACCACCAGCTCTCGGAGGTCACCCAGACTCACATTCATCGAGTTAGTGATACCATCCAGCCATCTCATCCTCTGTCGTCCCCTTCTCCTCCTGCCCTCAATCCCTCCCAGCATCAGAGTTTTCTCCAATGAGTCAACTCTTCGCATGAGGTGGCCAAAATACTGGAGTTTCAGCTTTAGCATCATTCCTTCCAAAGAAATCCCAGGACTGATCTCCTTCAGAATGGACCGGTTGGATCTCCTTGCAGTCCAAGGGACTCTCAAGATTTTGGAGCCCCAAAAAATATAGTTTGTCACTGTTTCCACTGTTTCCCCATCTGTTTGCCATGAAGTGATGGGACCAGATGCCATGATCTTAGTTTTATGAATGTTGAGCTTTAAGCCTTTTTCACTCTCCTCTTTTACTTTCATCGAGAGGCTCTCTAGTTCTTCTTCACGTTCTGCCATAAGGGTGGTGTTATCTACATATCTGAGGTTACTGATATTTCTCCTGGAAATCTTGATTCCAGCTTGCCATTCCCTTTTCCAGCAGACCATGTTTTGTCAGAACTCTCCACCATGAGCCATCCATCTTGGGTGGCCCTACACGGCATGGCTCATAGTTTGATTCAGTTAGACAAGGCTGTGGTCCATGAGATCAGATTGGTTAGTTTCCTGTGATTGTGGTTTTCAGTCTGTCTTCCCTCTGATGGAGAAGGGTAAGAGGCTTATGGAAGCTTCCTGATGGGGTGTGTGTGTGTGTGTGTGTGTGTGTGTGTGTGTGTGTGTGTACATATAGTGTTAGAGAACATTTAATTTCATTCTTTTACATGTAGCTGTTTCTTCCCAGAACCACTTACTGAAGAGACTGTCCTTTCTCCATTATATATTCTTGCCTCCTTTGTTTATTTGTATATTTGTATATACAAATATCCTTGTATATTTGATTAGGTGACCATGGGTGCATGAGTTTACCTCTGAGCTTTCTGTCCTGTACAGAAATTGAGCTCTATTTCTGTTTTTGTGCCAGTACCATACTGTCTTGACAACTAACTCTAGCATAGTCAGATCAGATCAGATCAGTCGCTCAGTCGTGTCCGACTCTTTGTGACCCTATGAACCGCAGCACGCCAGGCCTCCCTGTCCATCGCCAACTCCCGGAGGTCACTCAGACTCACATTCATTGAGTCAGTGATGCCATCCAGCCATCTCATCCTCTGTCGTCCCCTTCTCCTCCTGCCCCCAATCCCTCCCAGCATCAGAGTCTTCTCCAATGAGTCAACTCTTCGCATGAGGTGGCCAAAATACTGGAGTTTCAGCTTGAGCATCATTCCTTCCAAAGAAATCCCAGGGCTCATCTCCTTCAGAATGGACTGGTTGGATCTCCTTGCAGTCCAAGGGACTCTCAAGAGTCTTCTCTGACACCACAGTTCAAAAGCATCAATTCTCCAGCGCTCAGCCTTCTTCACAGTCCAACTGTCACATCCATACATGACCACAGGAAAAACCATAGCCTTGACTAGGTGAACCATTGTTGTCAAAGTAATGTCTCTGCTTTTGAATATGCTATCTAGGTTGGTCATAACTTTCCTTCCAAGGAGTGAGCGTCTTTTAATTTCATGGCTGCAGTCACCATCTGCAGTGATTTTGGAGCCCAGAAAAGAAAGTCTGACACTGTTTCCACTGTTTCTCCATCTATTTCCCATGAAGTGATGGGACTGGATGCCATGATCTTCGTTTTCTGAATGTTGAGCTTTAAGCCAACCTTTTCACTCTCCACTTTCACTTTCATCAAGAGGCTTTTTAGTTCCTCCTCAGTTTCTGCCATAAGGGTGGTGTCATCCGCATATCTGAGGTTCTTCATATTTCTCCCAGCAATCTTGATTCCAACTTGTGTTTCTTCCAGTCCAGCATTTCTCATGATGTACTCTGCATATAAGTTAAATAAACATGGTGACAATATACAGCCTTGACGTACTCCTTTTCCTATCTGGAACCAGTGTGTTGTTCTATGACCAGTTCTAGCTGTTGCTTCCTGACCTACATACAGATTTCTCAAGAGGCAGATCAGGTGGTCTGGTATTCAGAGAGAGAGCCTAATTCTTTCGTCTCCATTTTACTTTCTCATGATTGTCTTGGCTGTTTGGGGTCTTTTGTGTTTCCAAAAAAATTGTTGGACAAAATTTTTGCTCTATTTCTGTGAAAAATTCTACTGGCTGTTTAATAGGGATTACATTGAACTTGGAAATTGCTCTGGTTAGTATAGACATTTTCACAATATCTTTTCTTCCCATCCAAGAACATGGTACATCTTTCTGTCATCTTTGATCTCTTTCATCAGTATTTTATAGTTTTCTGACTACAGGTTTTTGCCTCCTTAGGTAGGTTTATTCCTAGGTATTTTGTTTTTATTGCAGTAGTAAATGGGACTGTTTCATTAATTTCTCTTTCTGATCTTTCATTGTTAGTGTAGAGGAATACAAGAGATTTCTGTGTACTTTGTATCCTGCAACTTTACCAAATTCATTGATGAGCTCCAGTAGTTTTCTGGTGGCATTTTTAGAATTTTCTATGTGTGGTGTCATGTCATCTGCAAAGATGAACAGTTTTACTTCTTCTTTTCCAAGTTGCATTCTTTTTCTTTTTCTTCTCTGATTGTCATGGCTAGGACATCCAAATCTATGTTGATTGAGTGGTGAGAATGGACGTCCTTATCTTCTTCCTGATCTCTGATATAATGCTTTCAGTTTTTCACCATTGAGAATGATGCTTGCTGTGGGTTTGTCATCAGTTCAGTTCAGTTCAGTTCAGTCGCTCAGTCGTTCCAACTCTTTGCGACCCCATGAATTGCAGCACGCGAGGCCTCCGTGTCCATCACCAACTCATAGAGTTCACTCAGACTCATGTCCATCGAGTCAGTGATGCCATCCAGCCATCTCATCCTCTGTCGTCCCCTTCTCCTCCTGCCCCCAATCCCTCCCAGCATCAGACTCTTTTCCAATGAGTCAACTCTTCGCATGAGGTGGCCAAAGTACTGGAGTTTCAGCTTGAGCATCATTCCTTCCAAAGAAATCCCAGGGCTCATCTCCTTCAGAATGGACTGGTTGGATCTCCTTGCAGTCCAAGGCACTCTCAAGAGTCTTCTCTGACACCACAGTTCAAAAGCATCAATTCTCCAGCGCTCAGCCTTCTTCACAGTCCAACTGTCACATCCATACATGACCACAGGAAAAACCATAGCCTTGACTAGGTGAACCATTGTTGTCAAAGTAATGTCTCTGCTTTTGAATATGCTATCTAGGTTGGTCATAACTTTCCTTCCAAGGAGTGAGCGTCTTTTAATTTCATGGCTGCAGTCACCATCTGCAGTGATTTTGGAGCCCAGAAAAGAAAAAGTCTGACACTGTTTCCACTGTTTCTCCATCTATTTCCCATGAAGTGATGGGACTGGATGCCATGATCTTCGTTTTCTCAATGTTGAGCTTTAAGCCAACCTTTTCACTCTCCACTTTCACTTTCATCAAGAGGCTTTTTAGTTCCTCCTCAGTTTCTGCCATAAGGGTGGTGTCATCTGCATATCTGAGGTTATTGATGTTTCTCCTGGCAATCTTGATTCCAGCTTGTGTTTCTTCCAGTCCAGCGTTTCTCATGATGTACTCTGCATATAAGTTAAATAAACATGGTGACAATATACAGCCTTGACATACTCCTTTTCCTATTTGGAACCAGTCCGTTGTTCCATGTCCAGTTCTAACTGTTGCTTCCTGACCTGCATACAGATTTCTCAAGAGGCAGGTCAGGTGGTCTGGTATTCCCATCTCTTGAAGAATTTTCCACAGTTTGTTGTGATCCACACAGTCAAAGGCTTTGGCATAGTCAATAAAGCAGAAATAGATGTTTTTCTGGAACTCTCTTGCTTTTTCCATGATCCAGTGGATGTTGGCAATTTGATCTCTGGTTCCTCTCCCTTTTCTAAAACCAGCTTGAACATCAGGAAGTTCATGGTTCACATATTGCTGAAGCCTGGCTTGGAGAATTTTGAGCATTACTTTACTAGCGTGTGAGATGAGTGCAATTGTGTGGTAGTTTGAGCACTCTTTGGCATTGCCTTTCTTTGGGATTGGAATGAAAACTGACCTTTTCCAGTCCTATGGCCACTGCTGAGTTTTCCAAATTTTCTGGCATATTGAGTACAGCACTTTCACAATATCATCTTTCAGGATTTGAAATAGCTCAACTGGAATTCTATCACCTCCACTAGCTTTGTTCGTAGTGATGCTTTCTAAGGCCCACTTGACTTCACATTCCAGGATGTCTGGCTCTAGGTCAGTGATCACATCATCATGATTATCTTGGTCATGAAGATCTTTTTTGTACAGTTCTTCTGTGTATTCTCAAGATCTCTTAATATCTTCTGCTTCTGTTAGGTCCATACCATTTCTGTCCTTTATCAAGCCCATCTTTGCATGAAATGTTCCCTTGGTATCTCTAATTTTCTTGAAGAGATCTCTAGTCTTTCCCATTCTGTTGTTTTCCTCTATTTCTTGGTCATATATGGCCTTTATTATGTTGAAGTAGGTTCCCTCTATGCCCACTTTCTGGAGAGTTTTTATCATAAATCAGTGTTGAATTTTGTCAAAAGCTTTTTCTGCATATATTGAGATGATTATATGGTTTTTATTCTTTAATTTGTTAGCTCTCCTGGAGAAGAAAATGGCAACCCACTCCAGAATTCTTGCCTGGAAAATTCAGTGGATGAAGGAGCCTGGTGAACTACAGCCCATGGGGTCACAAAGTCCTACATGACTGAGCGACTTCACTTTTCATTTTATGGTATATCACATAGATTGGCATATATTGAAGAATCCTTGCATCCCTCAGATAAATCTCATTTGATCATGGTGTCTGAGCCTTTTACTGTGTTGTTGGATTCTATTTGCTAATATTTAGTTGAAGATTTTTGTGTTTATGTTCATCAATGGTATTGGTCTTATTATCTTTTTTGTGATATCGTTTACTGGTTTTGGTATCAGGATGATGGTGGCTTCATAGAATGAATTTGGGAGTGTTCTACCCTCCGCATTTTTTAAAAGTTTCAGGAGGATAGGTGGTAGCCTTTCTCTAAATGTTTGACAGAATTCACCTGTAAAGTCATATGCTATTGGACTTTCATTTGTTGAAAGATTTTAACTACTAAACTAGCAGTCAGTCAGTTGTGTCTGACTCTTCGGGACCCATTGACTGTAGCTTGCCAGGCTTCTCTGTACATGGAATTTTCAAGAATGCTGGAATGGGTTTCCATGTCCTTCTCCAGGAGATCTTCCCAACCCAGGGATCGAACCTGCACCTCTTGCGTCTCCTGCACTGGCAGGCAGATTCTTCACCACTAATGCCACGTGGGAAGCCTTTTAAATTAGCTTTTTGTCATTATGTGTGATTGTTATATTTTTCATTTCTTCATGATTCATTCTTGAAAGGCTTTACCTAAGAATTTGTCCATTGCGTCCAGGTTGTCCTCTTTATTGACATATAGTTGCATGTAGTTGTCTCTTATGCTCCTTTGTATTTCTGCAGTGTCGGTTGTAATTCTTTTTCATTTCTAACTTTATTGATTTGAATCTTCTCTTTTTTTTTTTTTTTGATGAGTCTGGCTAAAGGTTTATCAATTTTATCTTCTCATAGAACCAACTTTCAGTTTTATTGATCTTTATAAAACTTCTAGTTTTATTAATAAAAAATAGCAATTAAAAAAATTCATTTCTATTTCATTTATTCTTGCTCTGATCTTAATGATTTTGGTCCTTCTACTAACTTTGGGGGTTTTTTTCCTCTAGTTGCTTTAGCTGTAAGATTAGATTGTTTGAGATTTCCTTCTTTCTTGAGGAAAGACTGAATTCCTATAAACTTCCCTCTTAAAATTGCTTTTGCTGCAACCCATAGGATTTGTGTCATCTTATTCTCACTGTCATTTGTTTCTATGTATTTTTTAATTTCTTCCTTGGTTTCTTCAGTGATATCTTGGTTATTTAGTAATGTATTATTTAGCTGCCTTGTGTGTGGTTTTTTTATAGTTTTTCCCCCATAGTTGATTTCTATTCTCATAATAGCATTATGGTTAGAAAAGATGCTTGATGTAATTACAGTTTTCTAAAATTTACCAAGGTTTGATTTGTGATCCAAAAGGTGATCTTTCCTGGAGAATGTTCCATGTGCATTTGAGAAGAAAGTGTATTCAGCAGCTTTAAGGTGGAATGTCCTATAAATATCAATTAAGTCTATCCGGTCTAGTGTGTCATTTAAAGCTTGTGTATCCTTATTTGTTTTCAATAGGGATGACCTGTCCATTGATGAAAGCAGGGTGTTACTATCGATTTCCCCTTTTACGGCTGTTAGCATTTGCCTATGTTTTGAGATGCTCCTGTGCTGGGTACATGCTCTGCTATGCTATGTGTCACTTCAATCGTGTCCGACTCTGTGCGACTCCACAGACGGCAGCCCACCAGGCCTTCCCGTCCGTGGGATTCTCCAGGCAAGAACACTGGAGTGGGTTGCCATTTCCTTCTCCAATGCATGAAAGTGAAAAGAGAAAGTGAAGGCGCTCAGTCATGTCTGACTTCTAGCAACCCCATGGACTGCAGCCTACCAGGCTCCTCCATTGGTGGGATTTTCCAGGCAAGAGTACTGGAGTGGGGTGCCATTGCCTTCTCCGGTGCTGGGTACATAAACACGTATAATTGTTTTATCTTCTTGAATTGATTCCTTATCATGTAGAGACTTTAAGGTCTATTTTACTTGATATGAGTATTGCTACCCCACTTTTGATTTCCATTTGCATGGAATATATTTTTCCATCTCCTTGCTTTCAGTCATACAGGCTGAAAGTGTCCCTAGATCTGAAGAGGATCTCTTGTAGACAGCACATCTATGGGTCTTTATTTGTGTATCCCTTCAACTACTCTGTGTCTTTTGGTTGGAGTATTTCATCCTGTTACACCTAAGATAGTTATTGATATGTATATTTTTATTACCATTTTCTTATTTTGGGTTTCTTAATTGAAGTATAATTGATTAGTAATATTAGTTTCAAAAAGTACAACATAGTGATTCAATATTTTTATAATTATTATCCAATTAAAATTATAAAATAACAGGTGTATTTCCCTGTGCTATACAGTATATCCTCAGTGTTTCATACACAATATCAAAGTTTGTGCCTCTTACTCCCACACCCCATCTTGCTTCCCTACCCGCCCACCTTCTCCCCACTGGTGATCACTAGTTTGCTGTCTATATTGGTAAGTCTGTTTCTGTTTTGTCATATACATTTGCTCTATTTCTTAGATTTCTCATGTAAATGATAGCCCAGAATACTTGCCTTTCTCTGACTTATTTCACTAATAATTCTAGGTCCATCCATACTCTTGCAAATGGCAGAATTTTATTCTTTTTTACAGTTGAGTAATATTCCATTATATATATACATACATACATACATACCACATGCTCTTTCTTTATTCATTTGTTAGTGGGCACTTACATTGCTTTCACATCTTGGCAATTATAAATGATGCTCCTATGAACAGTGAGGTGCACGTACATTTCTGAACACGTTTTCATTTTATTTGTTTATATACCTAGCAAGAAAATTGCTGGATCTTATAATATTTCTATTTTTAGCTTTTAAAGGGGACTTCATACTGTTTTCCACAGTGGATGCACCAGTTTACAGTCCCACTGATGGTGTATGACGGCCCCCTCTTCTGCATGTTAGCACCAACATTTGTTATTTGTAAGCTTTGGATGATCGCCACTTTGACAGGTGTGAGGTGATATTTCATTGTGGTTTTCATTTGCATTTCTATAAAGTTTAGCAATGTTGAGCATTTTTTAAATGTGTCTGTTGGCCATCTTTGTATCTTCTTTGGAGAAATGTATATTTGGCTCTTTTGCCCGCTTTTTAATTGGGTTCTTTTTTTCAATATTGAGTTATGTGAGCTATCTATAGATATTGATGACTTACCAGTCATATCATTTGCAAATATTTTTTCCATTCAGTTGGTGGCTTTTTCAGTTGGTTGCTTTATTTTGCTGTGCAAATGCTTTTTAACTTTAGGTCCCATTTGTTTATTTTTCCTTTTATTTCTCTTGCCTTTAGAGAAGGATCCAAAAAATATTGCTACAACTTATGTCATAGGGGTGTTCTGCCTATTTTTTTTTTTTTTGAGTGTTATGGTTTCAGATCTTACATTTAGGACTTTAATCCATTTTTATTTTTGCATATGATGTGAGAAAATATTCTAATCTCATTTTTTCCTTGTAGCTATCCAGTTTCCCCAGCATCACTTATTAGAAGAGGCTGTCTTTTCTCCACTGCATTTTGTTACCTCATTTCTCATAGATTAATTGACCATATATGGGTTTATTTCTGGACTCTCTAGTCTGTTCCATTGATCTGTTTTTGTACCAGTACTGTGCTGTTTTAATTACTGTTCATTTACAGTATAGTCTTATATCAGAGAGCATGATACCTCCAACTTTGTTCTGTTTTCTCAGCATTGGTTTAGGTCTTTGGAGTTGTGTGGTTCTATATAAATTAGGGTTTTTTGTTCTACTTCTGTGAAGAGTTTCATGGGTATTTTGATAGAGACTGCATTAAATCTGTAGATTGTTTTGGGTAGTAAGACCTTATAACAATATTAATTCTTCTGATCCAAAAACACAAGATATCTTTCCATTTCTCTGTACAATTTTCAAATTTCTTTAGCAACGTTTTATAAGTTTCAGAGTATAGTTCTTTCACCTCATTGGTTAAGTTTATTTCTAGATATTTTATTCTTTTTGATGAAATTGTTAAGGAATTGCTTCCTTAATTTCTCTTGCTGATCAGATCAGATCAGTCACTCAGTCGTGTCCGACTCTTTGCGACCCCATGAACCGCAGCACGCCATGCCTCCTTATCCATCACCAGCTCTCGGAGGTCACTCAGACTCACATTCATCAAGTCAGTGATGCCATCCAGACATCTCATCCTCTGTCGTCCCCTTCTCCTCCTGCCCTCAATCCCTCCCAGCATCAGAGTCTTCTCCAATGAGTCAACTCTTCGCATGAGGTGGCCAAAATACTGGAGTTTCAGCTTGAGCATCATTCCTTCCAAAGAAATCCCAGGGCTGATCTCCTTCAGAATGGACTGGTTGGATCTCCTTGCAGTCCAAGGGACTCTCAAGAGTCTTCTCCAACACCACAGTTCAAAAGCATCAATTCTTCGGCGCTCAGCTGCCTTCACAGTCCAGCTCTCACATCCATACATGACCACAGGAAAGACCATAGCCTTGACTAGGCGAACCCTTGTTGGCAAAGTGATGTCCCTGCTTTTGAATATGCTATCTAGGTTGGTCATAACTTTCCTTCCAAGGAGCAAGCGTCTTTTAATTTCATGGCTGCAGTCACCATCTGCAGTGATTTTGGAGCCCAGAAAAATAAAGTCTGACACTATTTCCACTGTTTCTCCATCTATTTCCCATGTAGTGATGGGACCAGATGCCATGATCTTCGTTTTCTGAATGTTGAGCTTTAAGCCAACCTTTTCACTCTCCACTTTCACTTTCATCAAGAGGCTTTTTAGTTCCTCTTCACTTTCTGCCATAAGGGTGGTATCATCTGCATATCTGAGGTTATTGATATTTCTCCCGGCAATCTTGATTCCAGCTTGTGTTTCCTCCAGTCCAGCATTTCTCATGATGTACTCTGCATATAAGTTAAATAAACATGGTGACAATATACAGCCTTGACGTACTCCTTTTCCTATTTGGAACCAGTCTGTTGTTCCATGACCAGTTCTAACTGTTGCTTCCTGACCTGCATACAGATTTCTCAAGAGGCAGATCAGGTGGTCTGGTATTCCCATCTCTCTCAGAATTTTCCACAGTTTATTGTGATCTACACAGTCAAAGGCTTTGGCATAGTCAATAAAGCAGAAATAGATGTTAGCTTATTATAAATGCACAGAAAAGCAACAGATATGAATCTTGTATCCTGCAACTTTACTAAATTCATTTATTCTAATAGGGTTTTGTTTTGTTTTTTTTTTTTGGTGGAGCTTTAGTGTGTTCTGTGTGTAGCAATCATGCAATCTGCAAACAGTGGCAGTTTTATTTCTTCCCCTTCAATTTAGATTCCTTTTATTTCTTTTCATTATCTGATTGCTGTGGTTAAAACTCCCAATACTATGTTACATAGAAGTGGTAAGAGTGGACATCTTTTGTGTTGTTTTTTGATCTTAGAGGAAATGCTTTCAAGATTTTCACCACTGAGTATGATGTTAGCTGTGGGTTTGTCATGTATGGCCTTTGCTATGTTGAAGTGTCTTCCCTCTATACCTGCTTTGTTGAGAGCTTTTACCATGAATGGATGTATGATCCTTTTTATCTATTGTCAAATTTGGCTTTGTTAAGGATATTTGTATCTATTTTCATCAGCGATATTGGCCTACACTTTTCTTTTCTTGTAATGTCTTTCTCTGATTTTGTTATCACAGTAATGGAGGACTTGTAAATTTGAGATTGTTACATTCTCTTCAACTTTTTGGAACCGCTTGGGAAGGAGAGCTTTTCTTTACATGTTTGATAGAATTTCTCTGTAAAACTATCTGGTCCTGGATTTTGTTTGCTGTGAACTTTTAAAATTACATATTCAATTTCACTATTCGGGAAATAGGTTGTCTATTTCTGATTCAGTCTCAGAAGGGTGTATATTTCTATAAATTTGTCCATTTCTTCTAGGTTGTCCAATTTGTTGGCATATAACTGTTCAAAATATTGTCTTAAAATTCTTTGCATCTCTGTGGAATTGGTTGCTGTTTTTCTTCTTTCATTTCTTATTTTGTTGAGTTCTCTCTCTTCTTGATGAGCCTAGCTAAAGGTTTATCAACTTTATTGTTTTTTTAAAGATCTAGCTCCTGTTTTACTTATATTTTCTATTTTTGTGTCTATTTCCTCTCTGATTTTTATTATTTCCTTCCTAATGCTAACTGGGCTTTGTTAGTTCTTTTTTAAATACTTTATGATGGAAAATTAGGTTGCTTATTTAATATCTGCCTTGCTTCCTGAGGTCTGCCTGAATCACTATAAACTTACCTCTTAGAACTGCTTTTGTTATATCCCACAGATTTTGGAAAGTTACATTTCCATTTTCATTGTCTAAAGGTATTTTCATATATTTAAAATATATTTCATATATTTAAAATATTTCATATTTGACATAGAACTATAATTATTTGTTTTAAACAGGTAGACCTTTAAGTTCAAACATTCTAAAATATCTACATTTTCTCTACTCCCTTCACACTTTTTTCTTTTTATTTAAGTATGGTTGATTTACAATGTTATGTACAGCAAAATGAGTCAATTTGTATAATACACTTATATATCATCTATAGGGTTTCCCAGGTGGCACAGTGGTAAAAAATCTGCCTCCCAATGCGAGACACAAGATAGTATTTATTAAAGTATATGTGTGTGTGTGTGTATAGATTTCCATAATCTTTTCCATTATGGTTTATTACAGAGTATTGAATATAGTTCTCTGCTTTCTGTATCTAGATATCTGTTTCCTTCTTCATGCTCAGATAGTTTCAGCCTGAATTTTATTAAATACATTTTCAACCACATTCTCTCCCTTCTCCTTCTGGGCCCCCTGTAATGTAAATGTTTGTACACTTAATGTTATACCAAAGATCCCTTAAACTATTTTCATTTCTTTAAATTGGTTTTTCTTTTTGCTTTTCTCATTGTTTTCTGTCATTCTTTCAGGTCACTTCATTGTTCTTCTGTGTGATCTAGTCTGTTAATTCCTTCTAGTGTGTTTTTCAGAGAAGGCAATGGCACCCCACTCCAGTACTCTTGCCTGGAAAATCCCATGGATGGAGGAGCCTGGTGGGCTGCAGTCCATGGGGTCGCTAAGAGTCGGATGACTGAGCGACTTCACTTTCACTTTTCACTTTCATGCATTGGAGAAGGAAATGGCAACCCACTCCAGTGTTCTTGCCTGGAGAATCCCAGGGTCGGGGGAGCCTGGCTGGCTGCCGGCTATGGGGTCGCACAGAGTCGGACACGACTGAAGTGACTCAGCAGCAGCAGCAGTGTGTTTTTATTTTTAGTTATTGTATTCTTCACTGGCAGGAGAATTCTGTAACACTGCACCACCTAGGAAGCCCTGGGTCAGGAAGATCCCCTGGAGTAGAAAATGGCAATCCACTCCAGTATTCTTGCCTGGAAAATTCCTTGGATGGAGGAGCCTGGAGGGCTACAGTCCATGGGGTTCCAAGGAGTTGGACATGACTGAGCACACCCACACACAAACATTTTATTTTTCAGGTATGACTGACTCTTCTTTATATTTTCTAGTTCCATGTTAAAATTCTGTGTTCATCTGTTCTTTTCCTCAGTCAGCATCCCTATTAATAATGCTTTGAAGTCTCCAGTAGACTGTATATTTCTATTTTTCTATTATTTAAGGTGTTTTCTCTTTTTCTTTCAATAGAGACAAATTCCTCTGTTTTCTCATTTTGCTTTTCTCTCTCTGTCTCTATGAAATTAGGTGCAACTGTTACCTACAGTGGTCCCTGAGGGTGTCATTGTGTGGGAGTGTCCCTGTACAGACTCTCTATGCCCAGTGCTATTACCTACAGCGGTCCCTGAGGGTGTCATTGTGTGGCAGCATCCCTGTACAGACTCTTTATGCCCAGTGCCTTTGGTGGGAAAGCTGGCTTTGACATGAACACAAGTCACATCTTTGCTCAGGGAGTACTGGCAGCTGGCAGCTTGGTGAGAAGGTGAGGCTAGCGCAGGAGGGTTGAGGGCTGGAGCCAGATTCGAGCTAGGGCTCCTCCGCTGCTCAGTAGCAGGTCTCAAGTTCCTGGAGCAGAAGAAACGTGGAGGGTCTGGTCTAGCTAACTCTGTTCCCTTTAAGTGTGTGCCCTTCCCCTTCCAGCAGCACCCTCCACTCCAGAGAGGAGCAGGGTTGCAGCAGGACGGTCTGCTGTGGATTCAGCAAGAGCTGGGGCACTGGGTGTGGTGATCTGTCTGCCGTTAGCAATCTGGTGCTACCTCTGGTGGCGGCCCACTCTCTGCTCAGGTGCTGCTGAGGGTCTGAGCTGCCACAGTATCTCACGGCCAGTCTTTCTCCTCTCTGTCGGCAATCCTCCCAGCTCCAGTGTGGAGCTGAAACGAGAGGCCAGCAGTGCTGGAGGGTTACGCCGCTCAGGCTGGGGTGTGAGTGGGGTGGTTGTGGGAAACCCGTCAGCCAGCCACGTGGCTTAAATCCACCCTTTCTGCCCTCTCTCCTCTGCCTCAGCGGCAAACTCCTCATAAGTGGAAGCTCCCCATGTGGAAGCCCTCCTGTTAGTCCCAGCAGCCCCGCAATGAGCCCAGGGGACTTGTCTTTCCCTTGCTGGACCCCAGGGCTGTGGAGACCGATCTGTGACTTGACTGCTGGCTCCCCAGGGAGGGTCCCCACTTCCCCGATTCCTCTCTCGGGGTCACGGGTCCCTGGGCTGGTCACTTCTCTTCCCTTCCGCACTGGCCATGAACGTATCTCTCTTGCAGCCTTGCTGGTACAGGAGTCTTCCTGCCAGGCACCAGTTGTGCAATGAGAACTGTTCCACAGGTAGACGTGCTTTTCTTCTTGTAGATGTAACTCTGTTATGTTCACAAGGGATGTGAGTTCTGTGTCCTCTTACTCTGCCATCTTAATTCTTTCCTTGTCGTGTTTAAAAATTCTTTGCACGTTCGAAGGTTATAAAAATATCATCCTGTGTTTTATTTTAAAAGCTGTCAGATATGGTCTGTTTGCAGAGGGGAGTTGGTGCCGGTAGTGACCAAGGTGCATTATTTTCCGCATGGGTGTATAATCGGCACAGCACTGTTGATTATAAATAGCAGTCTCTCCCCCAGTGAACTTCAGTGGAGTCTTCGTTGCAATTCAGGTAACTGTGCGGAGGCGTGTGCTTCTCCCCGCCCCGCCCCACTGCCGCACTGGTCTACACTTGGAACAATCCTGCTATTTCCATCAGTGCAGATATGAGTCTTGCTGTGTTCTCATGTAAATACTCCTGCTCTTACCTACTTTCATGCTAATTTTGCTGCTCTAGGTTCTCTGCCTTTCTATATACATTTTAGAAATAGCTTGTAAATTTACACACACACACACACAAATAAACCACAGAAAACCACTTGTGACTTTCACAGATTGTACTGCACAGAGCGATGTGAAGAGAACCATCTTAACAGTTTTGTCTTCTAATTCACACACACAGTAATAAACTACCATTTATTGAGGTTTTTCATTTTCTTATAATGTTTAATAATTTCCAAGGTAGGGACGGGGGAGCCTGGTGAGCTTCCGTCTATGGGGTCGCACAGAGTCGGACACGACTGAAGCGACTTAGCATAGCATAGCATAGAGTTCTTATAAATCTGTGTTATACATACTTAAAGTATTTGATATTTTGAGGTAATTGTGTTATTAGTTTCTAAGTTTCATTTCCATTTACCCATTGCTACTACCAAAAAACACGATTTTTGAATATTGGTCTTGTGTTCTGAGACCTTGCTAAATGCACATATTAGATACAGTAGCTTTCTACAGAATTATCAAAATTTCCTCAGTCTATGAATAAAGTCCATTTTACTTTATGTTTTGTCTCAAAAAACACTAGCTAGCTTTTCCAACACACTGTTGAATAGAAGTGATGAGAACATATTGTTTTGTTCTTGATATGAGGGAGAAAGCAATCAGCATTTCAACATTACATGTGGTATTAGCTGTAGGTTTTTCATAGATGGCTATTTTAGAAAGTTTACTTCTGTCCCTAATCTCATCTGTGAGTGTATATAAATCATGAATATATGTAAATTTTGCTCATCTTTGAGCTTATCATATTTAATTTTAAAAATCCTGTTAACATGATGATTGCATACATTTTTAAATGTTAAACCCACATTGTTTGTTGGACTGAAATTTACCAATTTTATTAGGATTCTCCATAGACACAGAACGGGATAATAAAGACATATAAATGTATATAGACATGTATGCATATAGTTATATATATGCATATGAATATGGGCTTCTAGCATAGCTGGTAAAGAATCCACCTGCAATGCAACAGACCTGGGTTTGACCCCTGGATTGGGAGGATCCCCCAGAGGAGGGCATGGCAACCCACTCCAGTATTCTTGCCTGGAGAATCCCATGGACGGAGGGGCCTGATGGGCTACAGTCCATGGGTAGCAAAGAGTAGGACACGACTGAGCAACTAAGTACTGCAGGGCATATGTATGTATATAAAAATATAAAATGTATATATAGGGCTTCCCTGGTAGCTCAGCTGGTAAAGAATCCACCTGCAATGCACAAGACCCTGGTTTGATTCCTGGGTTGGGAAGATCCCCTGGAGAAGGGAACGGTTGCCCACTCCAGTATTCTGGCCTGGAGAACTCCATGGACTGTTTAGTCCATGGGGTCGCAGAGAATCAGACACGACTGAGAGACTTTCACTTTCACATATATATATGAAATTATATATTTATATATAATATATATTTATGATATATAACATATATTATATAACATATTATTTATATATTATATATATACACAGAAGAATTAGCTACACAGTTCTGTAGTCTAAAAAATCTCATGATCTACCTTCCAGAGACCCAGGAGAGCTGGTGGTAGTTGTTCTGAGAATCCCAGGGCTGATGAGTAAGGTTCCGTCAAGGGCAGGAGCAGACGATGTTTCAGCTCAGCCAGAGAGAGAATCCATCCCTCCATGTCTCCTCAACCTCTTTGTTCTGACTGCACTCTCAGTGCATGAGTGATGCTCCCACAGACTGGGAGGGGGGCGCTCTGCTCAGTGAAGTTCGAACGCTAATCTCTTCTGAAAACACCTTGTAAATACACCCAGAAATAATAGTTAACCTGAAACATGAGCACCTCCTGGCCCACTTGACACATCGCAGTAATCATCACATCATTAAGTATTATAATTTTAGGTATTTTAGGTATTGTTGGATGTGATTGGTAAAATTTCAGTTAAGATATTTGCATTCCTGAGAAATTAGTTGTAATTTCCTTTCCTGTAATGTCTAGTTTTTATAGTAAGATAATTGTTGTTCAGTTGCTTAGTCATTTCCAACTCTTTGTGACCCTGTGGACTGCAGCACTCCAGGCTTCCCTGTCCTTCACTATCTCCCTAAATCTGTTAAAATTCACGTCCATTGAGTCAATGATGCCATCCAATCATCTTCTGATATGCCCTTCTCCTCCTGCCTTCAGTCTTTCCCAGCTTCAATGTCTTTTCCAATGATTTGGCCCTTCACATTGGGTGGCCAAAGGACTGGAGCTTCAGCTTCAGCATCAGTCCTTCCAATGGATATTAAGGACTGATTTCCTTTAGAATTGACTGGTTAGATCTCCTTTCAGTCCAAGGGACTCTCAAGAGTCTCCTTCAACACCACAGTTCGAAAGCATTCATTTTTCCGTGCTCAGCCTTCTTTGTGGTCCAACTCTCACATCCATACATGACTACTGGAAAACCATAGCTTTGACCAGACAGACCTTTGTCAGCAAAATAATGTCTCTGCTTTTTAATATGCTGTCTAGGTTGGTCATAACTTTTCTTCCAAGGAGCAAGTCTCTTTTAATTTCATGGCTGCAGTCACCATCTGCAGTGATTTTAGAACCCAAGAAAATAAAGTCTCTCACAGTTTCCATTGTTTCCCCATCTGTTTGCTAGGAAGTGATGCAACCGGATGCCATGATCTCAGTTTCTTGAATGTCGGATGTTAAGCCAGCTTTTACATTCTTCTCTTTTGCTCTCCTCAAGAGTCTCTTTAGTTCCTCTTCTCTTTCTGCCGTTAGGGTGGTAATAACCTGCATATCTGACGTTATTGATATTTCTCCCAGCAATCTTGATTCCTGGTTGTGCTTCATTCAGCCTGGCATTTCACATGATGTCCTGGCCTTCTTTGATTTTCTGGTAACATCTGTGTAAAAAATGGCATCATTTCATCTTTTAGAAACATCATAAGTTTACTGATAAAGCCTAAAGTTTTCTTTGTTGGAAGAGTTTTAACTATGACTTCGATTTTCCTAAGAGATACACAGCTATTCATATGATACAGACCTTCCTGACTGAACTTTGGTAGTTTGTGTTTTGTAAAAGAAATGTGCCAGTTATTTAAGTTGTCGAATTTATTAGTATAAAATTATTTACAACTCCCTTATTATCTCCTTACACTTTGGGGGGTCTTTGGTGATGCCACCTCTTTGAATACTGATAGCAGTTAATTGTGTCTCCTCTTTTCACGTGGCCAGTCTGACGAGAGGTTCATTATCATTACTGATCTGAAAGAACCAGTTTTTGTTTTCATTGATTTTCAGTTATTTTTTTCTTTTTTCCTATTTCTTTAATTTGTTCTCTTTTCTTTCCTTCTTCTGTTGAGTTTATTGGATCCTACTTGTCTAAAGAGGTAGAAACTTATGTCATTGATTTTAGGCATTCAAGCTTACAAAGTTTCCTCTTTGTGTTGTTTATTTCACTAAGTCCAAAATATTTTCTCATTTTCATTGTGATCTGTCATTTACTTAGATAACGGTTCCTTAATTTTCAATTATATAGTAATTTTCTAAGTAATATTCTATCATTAATTTCTAGTTTAGTTTCATCATGGTCTCAGGGCAAACTCTGCCTGCTTTCAATTTTTTAACTTACTGGAAAAAATTTGATGGTTCAGAATTTGATCTATTTTGTGACTATTCCGTATATATTTCAAAAGAATCTGTATCTTGTTTGGGTGGTAGAACCGTGTAAATCTTGATAAGTTTGGTTGATTGTGGTTTGTTAATTCTTTTATATATACTTAATAGATTATTTGTTTTGCCAACTTCTCATAACTATTACTATAGAGGAATACCAAAGTTTTCTACTATAATTGTGGATTTTTAAATTTTATTTCTTAGTTTTATCAGTTTTCATGTGTGTTGAAGCTCTGTTACTAGCTTCATCTATATAAAGATAGCTATATCTTCTTGATGAATTGATACTTCTCTTATAAAATATCCCCCTTTAATCTTTTCAAAATAGACTTTGTCATTCCATTGTCTTTTCTCCCATTCATTAAAATTCATTCTACAGTAAAATTCATACATTTTATTGTACAGCTCCATAATTTTTGACAAGCAAAAATAACTGGGTCATTTCCGTCATAATAAGAGTCTAGAATAGCTCCATCACCTCCCAAAACGTCTCCATGGCTTTTATGGCCACTTCTCCCTTCCAACAGCTCCTGCAACAACTGGCCAGTTTCTGTTCCTAGAATTTGCCTTTTCCATAATGTCCCATACCTAGAGTCTTACAGAATATCTCTTCTTGATTCTGCATGATTCCTCAGCATGGATGATTCTGGGAATCATCCATGCTGAGGCATGGGTCAGTCTGGTCCTTTCTGTGTTTCTGGGAAGCACTCAATTGCATGGAGATGTCTGACATCACTGCAACCTATTTTCCGTTCATGCTGTTTCCAAATTCTTGACCATGCAGACAAAACTTTAGCCACTGGCCACAAGTCAGCAGAGATCTGAACCTCTGGCCACCTTTGCTTACATGAAAGTGAACAAATATCTGCACTGTCTGAAGTCCTGCCCACTGAGAGGACAGCTCTTTGCAATTGTCTGCAAGGGTTACTCATGGATGGAGCTGCAGTGCCTCAGCTGTTCACTCTGGGTAGAGTTAGCCATGCGGAACTATCTATAAACAAAATCTGACACTTTTATTCTCGGTCAGCTGGTTAGAGCAAATTCCCCTGGAGGTCATAGGTGTCAGGTGAGAAAGAGAAAATGTAACAAGAGTCCAAGATGTGAAAATGCGGGCTACTTCCTCAGTAACTTGCCTGTGCCTTCAGGATGTGCTCACACGTGATTTCATAGGTGCCGTTTCTTCGTTCGGAGCTCAGCAATGCAGGACCGCCATCGTGGCGTTTCTGATGGGCAGCTCACACGGCATGACTGCTCAGTGGCCTGGGATTAAGTGTTCAGTCCTCAGAAGGACCCAGTAGCAAGTCTGAAACTGGATCTTTAAAAAGGCAGAACAATTATCTCCAAAGAAAGGCATAAGTGTACTCACAAATCTTCAATGTCTCTGCAGGGTTTTCTGAGTCCACGCTTTCTGCTCACTGCTCCCAGCAAAGGATAAGGCTGCGTATACACTGAGGTCCATTCCCGAGAGTGAAGCTCCTCCGAGGGCTGACTTTAAGCTTGAGAACTCTGCGATGGCTTTGGCTGAACTGTGTGGCTATCTAAGGTGCTGTAACCAATCTCTCCTTCAGCTGGGGTCAGAGTCTGCGCAGTGCAGACTCCCCCATCTTCTCTTACATATCTTACATAGCATTTCCCCTCACGAAGTCCTTGCTTGTTTAATCCTGTCATGAGGGAGGAGCTAAGATGGCGGAGGAATAGGATGGGGAGAACACTTTCTCCTCCACAAATTCATCAAAAGAACATTTAAACGCTGAGTAAATTCCACAGAACAACTTCGGAATGCCCGCAGAGGACATCAGACACCCAGAAAAGCAACTCATTGCCTTCTAAAGGAGGTAGGAAAAAATATAAAAGACAAAAAAGAGACAAAGAGGGAGGGATGGACCTCTGTCCGGGGAAGAGAGTCTTAAAAAGAGAAGTTTCCAAACACCAGGAAACATTCTCACTGCCGAGTCTGTGCCGAGCCTGGGAAGCACAGAGGGCAACATAACAGGGAGGAAAATAAATAAACAATTAAAACCCACAGACTACGAGCCCTACGATAACTTCCCCAGCAGAGAAGCAGCGCAAACGCCTGCATGTGCCATTAGCAAGCGGGGGCTGGGCAGGGAGGCGCCACGCAGGTTGTATCGAGTGCTGCATCGCTTAGAGTAAGCATCTGGCCTGAATATCCTGAGCACTACCTGAGCGAAATAATTTGGGCTAGCAAACCAGACTGTGGGATACCTACCACACAAAAAGCCAGCCCTAACCCAAGACACCGCCAGGCCCGCACACAGAACAAAGGACTGTACAGAGATAGCCGGCTGCAGACCATTCCCCTCCGGTGACAGGCAGCCAGAGCCGGAAGGAGGCAATCGCAACCCCAGAGAGACATTATCCACAAAACTGTAAGCAGGCTTCTTTGCTAACTAAGACTTCTTGGGGCTCTGGTTGGCTAACATCCGCCTAAGAAAGTACGCTGGTTGTACACCTAGAAAACCGAGTGGCCGGGAGGCGATAAGTCGCAGAAGCCACGCTTGCTACACACCTCATTACCTGTGCTGCTGGAATTGGTGAAGGGCACAAAACGCAGGCGCAGCAGAGCCTGGGCCTCTGAGGACTACCCGAGTGCCTGAACTTGAGCAGCTTAGACCTGGGAGGGGCAAGCAGCCCAGGGCCAGTCGTGGATGGTTCCAATGGGGAAACAGAGAGCCTGAGCAGAGTGGGCAGGGAGGCTACATGCACCGTGAGTGGGGGCAGACCCAGTGTGGCTGAGCCACTGCAAGCACATGCCAATGGTAATTATTTGCAGCGTCCCTCACTCCCCGCAGTGTGACTGAACAAATGAGCCTAAAAAAAATTTAAAAGAAAAAAGGGTGTCCACCACCGCCCCCTTTGTATCGGGCGGAAATCAGACACTGAAGAGACCAGCAAACAGAAGAAGCTATAACAGAGGGAACCGCCGTGGAAGCGACAGGCAATAAACTAAAACCCCGTGGTTAGTACCAACTACAGAGAAAGGGGCCTATAGATCTTGAGGAATTTAAGCCGGAACAAGGAACTAGCCGAAAACGAACTGAACCCACAATACCCACAACAATAACAGAGAAAGTCTTATATATATTTTTACTATTTTTACCATCATTTTTTCTTTCTTTCTTTTTTTTTTTAATTTTTCTTTTTCTCTCTTTCTTTTCCTTCTTCTTTTCTTTAACACTTTATTTTTGAATCTCCAAACTCTACTCTAGATTTGTAATTTTTGCTTTTAGGTATTTGTTACCAATTCTGTACCTTTAAGAACCTAATCTTCAGCGCCCACTTTTTACTAGGGAGCGAGATTACTGGCTTGACTGTTCTCTCCACCTCTGGACTCTCCTTTTTCTCCACCAGTTCGCCTGTGTCTCCTCCCTAACCCCTCTCTACTCTATCCAACTCTGTGAATTTCTGAGTGTTCCAAATAAAGGAAAACACTTGGGAACTGATTACTGACTGGATCTGTGTCTCTCCTTTTCATTCCCTCCTTTTATCCTCCTGACCACCTCTGTCTCCTTCCTCCCTCTTCTCTTCTCTGTATAACTCCGTGAACATCTCTGAGCGGTCCAGTTGTGGAGTGCAGTATAGAAGGAGAAGTTTTGAGACTACTGTAAAAATAAGACTGATAACTGGAAGCAGGAGGCTTAAGTCCAAACCCTGATTCCACGGAACATTAATTGACAGGAGCTCATCAAATGCCTCCATACCTACACTGAAACCAAGCACCACACAAGGGCCAACAAGTTCCACGGCAAGACATACCAAGCAAATTCTCCAGAAACACAGGAACACAGCCCTGAGCTCCAATATACAGGCTACCCAAAGTGACCCCCAAATCATAGACATCTCATAACTCATTACTAGACACTCCACTGCACTCCAGAGAGAAGAAATCCAGCCCCATCCACCAGAACACCGACACAAGCTTCCCTAACCAAGAAACAAGCCACCTGTACAAACCCACACACAGTGAGGAAATGCCACAATAAAGAGAACTCCACAAACTGCCAGAATACAGTAAGGACACCCCAAACTCAGCAATTTAAACAAGATGAAGAGACAGAAGAATTCCCAGCAGGTAAAGGAACAGGATAAATGCCCACCAAACCAAACAAAAGAGGAAGAAATAGCAAATCTACCTGATAAAGAATTCCGAATAATGATAGTGAAATTAATCCAAAATCTGGAAATCAAAATGGAATCACAGATAAATAGCCTGGAGAAAAGCATTGAGAAGATGCAAGAAAGGTTTAACAAGGACCTAGAAGAAATAAAAAAGAGTCCATATATAATGAATAATGCAATAAATGAGATCCAAAACACTCTAGAGGCAACAAATAGTATAATAACAGAGGCAGAAGATAGAATCAGTGAATTAGAAGATAGAATGGTAGAAATAAATGAATCAGAGGAGAAAAAAGAAAAACGAATTAAAAGAAATGAGGCCAATCTCAGAGACCTCCAGGACAATATTAAACGTTACAACATTCAAATCAAAGGAGTCCCAGAAGAAGACAAAAAGAAAGACCATGAGAAAATACTAGAGGAGATAATAGCTGAAAACTTCCCTAAAATGGGGAAGGAAATAATCACTCAAGTCCAAGAAACCCAGAGAGTCCCAAACAGGATAAACCCAAGGCGAAACACCCCAAGACACATATTAATCAAATTAACAAAGATCAAACACAAAGAACAAATATTAAAAGCAGCAAGGGAAAAACAACAAATAACACACAAGGGACTTCCCATGAGGATAACAGCTGATCTTTCAATAGAAACTCTCCAAGCCAGGAGGGAATGGCAAGACATACTTAAAGTGATGAAAGAAAATAACCTACAGCCCAGATTATTGTACCCAGCAAGGATATCATTCAAATATGAAGGAGAAATCAAAACCTTTACAGACAAGCAAAAGCTGAGAGAATTTAGCACCACCAAACCAGCTCTCCAACAAATACTAAAGGACATTCTCTAGACAGGAAACACAAAAAGGGTATGTAAATTTGAACCCAAAACAATAAAGCAAATGGCAACGGGATCATACTTACAATAATTACCTTAAATGTAAATGGGTTGAATGCCCCATCCAAAAGACAGAGACTGGCCGAATGGATACAAAAATAAGACTCTACATATGTTGTCTACAAGAGACCCACCTCAAAACAGGGGACACATACAGACTGAAAGTGAAGGGCTGGAAAAAGATTTTCCATGCAAATAGGGACCAAAAGAAAGCAGGAGTAGCAATACTCATATTAGATAAAATAGACTTTAAAACAAAGGCTGTGAAAAGAGACAAAGAAGGTCACTACATAATGATCAAAGGAGCAATCCAAGAAGAAGATATAACAATTATAAATATATATCCACCCAACATAGGAGCACCGCAATATGTAAGACAAATACTAACAAGTATGAAAGGAGAAATCAACAATAACACAATAATAGTGGGAGACTTTAATACCCCACTCACACCAATGGATAGATCAACTAAACAGAAAATTAACAAGGAAACACAAACTTTAAACGATACAATAGACCAGTTAGACCTAATTGATATCTATAGGACATTTCATCCCAAAACAATGAATTTCACCTTTTTCTCAAGCGCACACGGAACCTTCTCCAGGATAGACCACATCCTGGGCCATAAATCTAGCCTTGGTAAGTTCAGAAAAATTGAAATCATTCCAAGCATCTTTTCTGACCACAATGCAGTAAGATTAGATCTCAATAACAGGAGAAAAACTATTAAAAATTCCAATATATGGAGGCTGAACAACACGCTGCTGAATAACCAACAAATCACAGAAGAAATAAAAAAAGAAATCAAAATCTGCATAGAAACGAATGAAAATGAAAACACAACAACCCAAAACCTGTGGGACACTGTAAAAGCAGTCCTAAGGGGGAAGTTCATAGCAATACAGGCATACCTCAAGAAACAAGAAAAAAGTCAAATAAATAACCTAGCTCTACACCTAAAGCAACTAGAAAAGGAAGAAATGAAGCATCCCAAGGTTAGTAGAAGGAAGGAAATCTTAAAAATTAGGGCAGAAATAAATGCAAAAGAAACAAAAGAGACCATAGCAAAAATTAACAAAGCCAAAAGCTGGTTCTTTGAAAGGGTAAATAAAATTGACAAACCATTAGCCAGACTCATCAAGAAACAAAGGGAGAAAAATCAAATCAATAAAATTAGAAATGAAAATGGAGAGATCACAACAGACAACACAGAAATACAAACGATCATAAGAGACTACTATCAGCAATTATATGGCAATAAAATAGACAACATGGAAGAAATGGACAAATTCTTAGAAAAGTACAACTTTCCAAAACTGGATCAGGAAGAAATAGAAAATCTTAACAGACCCATCACAAGCACAGAAATTCAAACTGTAATCAGAAATCTTCCAGCAAACAAAAGCCCAGGTCCAGACGGCTTCACAGCTGAATTCTACCAAAAATTTAGAGAAGAGCTAACACCTATCCTACTCAAACTGTTCCAGAAAATTGCAGAAGAAGGCAAACTTCCAAACTCATTCTATGAGGCCACCATCACCCTAATACCAAAACCTGACAAAGATGACACAAAAAAAGAAAACTACAGGCCAATATCACTGATGAACATAGATGCAAAAATCCTTAACAAAATTCTAGCAATTAGAATCCAACAATACATTAAAAAGATCATACACCATGACCAAGTGGGCTTTATCCCAGGAATGCAAGGATTCTTCAATATCCGCAAATCAATCAATGTAATACACCACATTAACAAATTGAAAAATAAAAACCATATGATTATATTAGTAGATGCAGAGAAAGCCTTTGACAAAGTTCAACATCCATTTATGATAAAAAAAAAAAAAAAAAACCTCTCCAGAAAGCAGGAATAGAAGGAACATACTTCAACATAATAAAAGCTATATATGACAAACCCACAGCAAACATTATCCTCAATGGTGAAAAATTGAAAGCATTTCCCTAAAGTCAGGAACAAGACAAGGATGCCCACTTTCACCATTACTATTCAACATAGTTTTGCAAGTTTTGGCCACAGCAATCAGAGCAGAAAAAGAAATAAAAGGAATCCAAATTGGAAAAGAAGAGGTAAAACTCTCACTGTTTGCAGATGACAAGATCCACTACGTAGAAAACCCTAAAGACTCCATCAGAAAATTACTAGAACTAATCAATGAATATAGTAAAGCTGCAGGATATAAAATCAACACACAGAAATCCCTTGCATTCCTGTACACTAATAATGAGAAAATAGAGAAATTAAGGAAACAATTCCATTCACCATTGCAATGAAAAGAATAAAATACTGAGGAATATATCTTCCTAAAGAAACTAAAGACCTACATATCAGATCAGATCAGTCGCTCAGTCGTGTCCGACTCTTTACGACCCCATGAACCGCAGCACGCCAGGCCTCCCTATCCATCACCAGCTCTCGGAGGTCACTCAGACTCACATTCATCGAGTCAGTGATGCCATCCAGCCATCTCATCCTCTGTCGTCCCCTTCTCCTCCTGCCCTCAATTCCTCCCAGCATCAGAACCTTCTCCAATGAGTCAACTCTTCGCATGAGGTGGCCAAAATACTGGAGTTTCAGCTTTAGCATCATTCCTTCCAAAGAAATCCCAGGGCTGATCTCCTTCAGAATGGACTGGTTGGATCTCCTTGCAGTCCAAGGGACTCTCAAGAGTCTTCTCCAACACCACAGTTCAAAAGCATCAATTCTTCGGCACTCAGCCTTCTTCATAGTCCAGCTTTCACATCCATACATGACCACAGGAAAGACCATAGCCTTGACTAGGCGAACCTTTGTTGGCAAAGTGATGTCTCTGCTTTTGAATATGCTATCTAGGTTGGTCATAACTTTCCTTCCAAGGAGTAAGCGTCTTTTAATTTCATGGCTGCAGTCACCATCTGCAGTGATTTTGGAGCCCAGAAAAAGAAAGTCTGACACTGTTTCCACTGTTTCTCCATCTATTTCCCATGAAGTGATGGGACCAGATGCCATGACCTTCGTTTTCTGAATGTTGAGCTTTAAACCAACCTTTTCACTCTCCACCTTCACCTTCATCAAGAGGCTTTTGAGTTCCTCTTCACTTTCTGCCATACGGTGGTATCATCTGCATATCTGAGGTTATTGATATTTCTCCCGGCAATCTTGATTCCAACTTCTGTTTCCTCCAGTCCAGCATTTCTCATGATGTACTCTGCATATAAGTTAAATAAACATGGTGACAATATACAGCCTTGACGTACTCCTTTTCCTATTTGGAACCAGTCTGTTGTTCCATGACCAGTTCTAACTGTTGCTTCCTGACCTGCATACAGATTTCTCAAGAGGCAGATCAAGTGGTCTGGTATTCCCATCTCTCTCAGAATTTTCCACAGTTTATTGTGATCTACACAGTCAAAGGCTTTGGCATGGTCAATAAAGCAGAAATAGATATTTTTCTGGAACTCTCTTGCTTTTTCGATGATCCAGCGGATGTTGGCAATTTGATCTCTGGTTCCTTTGCCTTTTCTAAAACCAGTTTGAACATCAGGAAGTTCACGGTTCACATATTGCTGAAGCCTGGCTTGGAGAATTTTGAGCATTACTTTACTAGCGTGTGAGATGAGTGCAATTGTGCGGTAGTTTGAGCACTCTTTGATATTGCCTTTCTTTGGGATTGGGATGAAAACTGACCTTTTCCAATCTTGTGGCCACTGCTGAGTTTTCCAAATTTGCTGGCATATTGAGTGGAGCACTTTCACAGCATCATCTTTCAGGATTTGGAATAGCTCCACTGGAATTCCATCACCTCCACTAGCTTTGTTCATAGTGATGCTTTCTAAGGCCCACTTGACTTCACATTCCAGGATGTCTGGCTCTAGGTCAGTGATCACACCATCATGATTATCTGGGTCGTGAAGCTCTTTTTTGTACAGTTCTTCTGTGTATTCTTGCCACCTCTTCTTCATATCTTCTGCTTCTGTTAGGTCCATACCATTTCTGTCCTTTATCGAGCCCATTTTTGCATGAAATGTTCCTTTGGTATTTCTGATTTTCTTGAATAGATCCTTAGTCTTTCCCATTCTGTTGTTTTCCTCTATTTCTTTGCATTGATCGCTGAAGAAGGCTTTCTTATCTCTTCTTGCTATTCTTTGGAACTCTGCATTCAGATGTTTATATCTTTCCTTTTCTCCTTTGCTTTTCGCTTCTCTTCTTTTCGCAGCTATTTGCAAGGCCTCCCCAGACAGCCATTTTGCTCTTTTGCATTTCTTTTCCATGGGGATGGTCTTGATCCCTGTCTCCTGTACAATGTCACGAACCTCATTCCATAGATCATCAGGCACTCTATCAGATCTAGGCCCTTAAATCTATTTCTCACTTCCACTGTATAATCATAAGGGATTTGATTTAGGTCATACATGAATGGTCTAGTGGTTTTCCCTACTTTCTTCAATTTCAGTCTGAATTTGGCAATAAGGAGTTCATGGTCTGAGCCACAGTCAGCTCCTGGTCTTGTTTTTGCTGACTGTATAGAGCTTCTCCATCTTTGGCTGCAAAGAATATAATCGATCTGATTTCGGTGTTGACCATCTGGTGATGTCCATGTATAGAGTCTTCTCTTGTGTTGTTGGAAGAGGGTATTTGCTATGACCAGTGCATTTTCTTGGCAAAACTCTATTAGTCTTTGCCCTGCTTCATTCCGTATTCCAAGGCCAAATTTGCCTGTTACTCCAGGTGTTTCTTGACTTCCTACTTTTGCATTCCAGTCCCCTATAATGAAAAGGACATCTTTTTTGGGTGTTAGTTCTAAAAGGTCTTGTAGGTCTTCATAGAACCGTTCAACTTCAGCTTCTTCAGCGTTACTGGTTGGGGCATAGACTTGGATTACTGTGACATTGAATGATTTGCCTTGGAAACGAACAGAGATCATTCTGTCGTTTTTGAGATTGCATCCAAGTACTGCATTTCGGACTCTTTTGTTGACCATGATGGCCACTCCGTTTCTTCTGAGGGATTCCTGTCCACAGTAGTAGATGTAATGGTCCTCTGAGGTAAATTCACCCATTCCAGTCCATTTTAGTTCGCTAATTCCTAGAATGTCAACATTCACTCTTGCCATCTCTTGTTTGACCACTTGCAATTTGCCTTGATTCATGGACCTGACATTCCAGGTTCCTATGCAACATTGTTCTTACAGCATCGGACTTTACTTCTATCACCAGACACATCTACAGCTGGGTATTCTTTCTGCTTTGGTCCCATCCCTTCATTCTTTCTGGAGTTATTTCTCCACTGACCTCCAGTAGCATATTGGGCCCCTACTGACCTGGGGAGTTTCTCTTTCAGTATCCTATCATTTTGCCTTTTCATACTGTTCATGGGGTTCTCAAGGCAAGAATACTGAAGTGGTTTGCCATTCCCTTCTCCAGCGGACCACACCCTGTCAGATCTCTCCACCATGACCCGCCCATCCCAGGTTGCCCCTTGGGCATGGCTTATATATATATATATATATAGGCTTAAAGACCTATATATAGAAAACTATAAAACACTGGTGAAAGAAATCAAAGAGGACACTAATAGATGGAGAAATATACCATGTTCATGGATTGGTAGAATCAATATAGTGAAAATGAGTATACTACCCAAAGCAATTTATAGATGCAATGCAATCCCCATCAAGCTACCAACGGTATTCTTCACAGAGCTAGAACAAATAATTTCACAATTTGTATGGAAATACAAAAACCTCGAATAGCCAAAGCTATCTTGAGAAAGAAGAATGGAACTGGAGGACTCAACCTGCCTGACTTCAGGCTCTACTACAAAGCCACAGTCATCAAGACAGTATGGTACTGGCACAAAGACAGAAATATAGATCAATGGAACAAAATATAAAGCCCAGAGATAAATCCACGCACCTATGGACACCTTATCTTTGACAAAGGAGGCAAGAATATACAATGGATTAAAGACAATCTCTTTAACAAGTGGTGCTGGGAAAACTGGTCGAACACTTGTAAAAGAATGAAACTAGAACACTTTCTAACACCATACACAAAAATAAACTCAAAATGGATTAAAGATCTAAATGTAAGACCAGAAACCATAAAACTCCTAGATGAAAACATAGGCAAAACACTCTCTGACATACATCACAGCAGGATCCTCTATGACCCACCTCCCAGAATATTGGAAATAAAAGCAAAAATAAACAAATGGGACCTAATTAAACTTAAAAGCTTCTGCACAACAAAGGAAACTATAAGCAAGGTGAAAAGACAGCCTTCAGAATGGGAGAAAATAATAACAAATGAAGCAATAGACAAACAACTAATCTCAAAAATATACAAGCAACTCCTACAGCTCAATTCCAGAAAAATAAATGACCCACTCAAAAAATGGGCCAAAGAACTAAATAGACATTTCTCCAAAGAAGACATACAGATGGCTACCAAACACATGAAAAGATGCTCAACATCACTCATTATCAGATCAGATCAGATCAGTCGCTCAGTCGTGTCCGACTCTCTGCGACCCCATGAACCGCAGCACGCCAGGCCTCCCTGTCCACCACCAGCTCCCGGAGGTCACCCAGACTCGCATCCATCGAGTCAGTGATGCCATCCAGCCATCTCATCCTCTGTCGTCCCCTTCTCCTCCTGCCCTCAACTCCTCCCAGCATCAGAGTCTTCTCCAATGAGTCAACTCTTCGCATGAGGTGGCCAAAATACTGGAGTTTCAGCTTCAGCATCATTCCTTCTAAAGAAATTCCAGGATTGATCTCCTTCAGAATGGACTGGTTGGATCTTCTTGCAGTCCAAGGGACTCTCAAGAGTCTTCTCCAACACCACAGTTCAAAAGCATCAATTCTTCGGCGCTCAGCCTTCTTCACAGTCCAGCTCTCACATCCATACATGACCACAGGAAAGACCATAGCCTTGACTAGGCAAACCTTTGTTGGCAAAGTAATGTCTCTGCTTTTGAATATGCTATCTAGGTTGGTCATAACTTTCCTTCCAAGGAGCAAGCATCTTTTAATTTCATGGCTGCAGTCACCATCTGCAGTGATTTTGGAGCCCAGAAAAACAAAGTCTGACACTGTTTCCACTGTTTCCCCATCTATTTCCCATGCAGTGATGGGACCAGATGCCATGATCTTCGTTTTCTGAATGTTGAGCTTTAAGCCAACCTTTTCACTCTCCACTTTCACTTTCATCAAGAGGCTTTTGAGTTCCTCTTCACTTTCTGCCATAAGGGTGGTGTCATCTGCATATCTGAGGTTATTGATATTTCTCCCGGCAATCTTGATTCCAACTTCTGTTTCCTCCAGTCCAGCATTTCTCATGATGTACTCTGCATATAAGTTAAATAAACATGGTGACAATATGCAGCCTTGACGTACTCCTTTTCCTATTTGGAACCAGTCTGTTGTTCCATGACCAGTTCTAACTGTTGCTTCCTGACCTGCATACAGATTTCTTAAGAGGCAGATCAGGTGGTCTGGTATGTCCATCTCTTTCAGAATTTTCCATAGTTTATTGTGATCCACACAGTCAAAGGCTTTGGCATAGTCAATAAAGCAGAAATAGATGTTTTTCTGGAACTCTCTTGCTTTTTCCATGATCCAGCGGATGTTGGCAATTTGATCTCTGGTTCCTCTGCCTTTTCTAAAACCACTCATTATCAGAGAAATGCAAATCAAAACCACTATGAGGTACCATTTCACGCCAGTCAGAATGGCTGCGATCCAAAAGTCCACAAGCAATAAATGCTGGAGCGGGTGTGGAGAAAAGGGAACCCTCTTACATTGTTGGTGGGAATGCAAACTAGTACAGCCACTATGGAAAACAGTGTGGAGATGCCTCAAAAAACTGGGAATAGAACTGCCTTATGATCCAGCAATCCCACTGCTGGGCATACACACTGAGAAAACCAGAACTGAAAGAGACACGTGTACTCCAATGTTCATAGCAGCACTGTTTACAATAGCCAGGACTTGGAAGCAACCTAGATGTCCATCCACAGATGAATGGATAAGAAAGCAGTGGTACATATACACAATGGAGTATTACTCAGCCATTAAAAAGAATACATTTGAATTAGTTCTAATGAGGTGGATGGAACTGGAGCCTATTATACAGAGTGAAGTAAGCCAGAAAGAAAAACACAAATACAGTATACTAACGCATATATATGGAATTTAGAAAGATGGTAACAATAACCCTGTTTACGAGACAGCAAAAGAGACACTGATGTATAGAACACTCTTTTGGACTCTGGGAGAGGGAGAAGGTGGGATGATTTGGGAGAATAGCATTGAAATATGTATAATATCATATCTGAAACGAGTTGCCAGTCCAGGCACGATGCCTGATAACGGATGCCTGAGGCTGGTGCACTGGGACGACCCAGAGGGATGGTATGGGGATGGAGGAGGGAGGAGGGTTCAGGATGGGGAACACGTGTATACTTGTGGCGGATTCATCTTGATGTATGGCAAAAGCAATACAATATTGTAAAGTTAAGCAAAATAAAATTTAAAAAATAAATAAAAATGTAAAAAAAAAAAAAAAAAATCCTGTCATGAGATATGCTCTCAGTGGCCTCTTTTAGTTCAAACAATTGTCTTTCCAAGCGGAGCAATGCAGTAGCCTCCCAGCCAATCTCCATGTTTTCCTCCAGCCCCCAAATCTGTTCACTGATATGCTCACGTTCTACAATCGAGGATTTTAGGACCAAAAGATCTTGCATAGTCGTAAAATTTATGACTTTCTTCCAGACATATAAACTGATGTGCAATTAGTGTGACAATTCTGAGCGTCTTGCTTTCATGAAGGTGCTTTGTGGCCACACAAAAGAAAGTGGAGTCATGGTTTCTGTCGGAAACCTTAGAATTTGTACAGAGAGAAAAATGATACATAATAACTAAAAATTAGGTAATCTTTAAAGTCAGAGCCGTCACCCTTTGTATTCCTTACTTTCCTTCGTTCCTAGAAGTGGGCTTTGCACACACAAGTTCTCAATAAATATTTGTGAAATGAGTCAATAAGGTAAGACTGTCAGTGACAAGGCTGTACCTTTCACAAATGTATACTGAGCACCTACTGTGTGTCAGGCACTATCCTAAATGCTGGAGATAAAGTGAGGAATAAAATGGGCAAAAATAACTATCTATAAAGTGAACCATGAACTTCCTGATGTTCAAGCTGGTTTTAGAAAAGGCAGAGGAACCAGAGATCAAATTGCCAACATCCACTGGATCATGGAAAAAGCAAGAGTTCCAGAACAACATCTATTTCTGCTTTATTGACTATGCCAAAGCCTTTGACTGTGTGGATCACAATCAACTGTGGAAAATTCTGAAAGAGATGGGAATACCAGACCACCTGATCTGCCTCTTGAGAAATTTGTATGCAGGTCAGGAAGCAACAGTTAGAACTTAACATATAACAACAGACTGGTTCCAAATAGAAAAAAGAGTATGTCAAGGCTGTATATTGTCACCCTGCTTATTTAACTTATATGCAGAGTACATCATGAGAAACGCTGGACTGGAAGAAACACAAGTTGGAATCAAGATTGCTGGGAGAAATATCAATAACCTCAGATATGCAAATGACACCACCCTTATGGCAGAAAGTGAAGAGGAACTTAAAAGCCTCTTGATGAAAGCGAAAGTGGAGACTGAAAATGTTGGCTTAAAGCTCAACATTCAGAAAACGAAGATCATGGCATCTGGTCCCATCACTACATGGGAAATAGATGGGGAAACAGTGGAAACAGTGTCAGACTTTGTTTTTCTGGGCTCCAAAATCACTGCAGATGGTGACTGCAGCCATGAAATTAAAAGACGCTCACTCCTTGGAAGGAAAGTTATGACCAACCTAGATAGCATATTCAAAAGCAGAGACATTACTTTGCCAACAAAGGTTCGCCTAGTCAAGGCTATGGTTTTTCCTGTGGTCATGTATGGATGTGAGAGCTGGGCTGTGAAGAAGGCTGAGTGCCGAAGAATTGATGCTTTTGAACTGTGGTGTTGGAGAAGACTCTTGAGAGTCTCTTGGACTGCAAGGAGATCCAACCAGTCCATTCTGAAGGAGATCAGCCCTGGGATTTCTTTGGAAGGAATGATGCTAAAGCTGAAACTCCAGTACTTTGGCCACCTCATGCAAAGAGTTGACTCATTGGAGAAGACTTTGATGCTGGGAGGGATTGAGGGCAAGAGGAGAAGGGTACGACAGAGGATGAGATGGCTAGATGGCATCACTGACTCCTTGGATGTGAATCTCAGTGAGCTCCGGGAGTTGGTGATGGACAGGGAGGCCTGGTATGCTGAGATTCATGGGGTTGCAAAGAGTTGGACACGACTGAGTGACTGCTCTGATCTGATCTGATAAACCTTATGCTTGTGAATTTGTATGACAGACAATAAATCAGTAAATCAATAAAAGATCTATTGGCCATCAGTAAACACAATGATGAAAATAAAGCAGGAAAAGGATAAGGCTGCTGCTCATGGGGGCAGATCTCACTGTGATGATGTCATCACAGCAGAGCAAGAATGGACAGAAGGGGAGGGCACACCTGAGCAGGTGTGTGGGGACAGATCATCGTAGGCAGGAGGAGAAGCAAGCACAGGCACTCTGAGGTGGGAGCATCTTTGGACGGCTTCCTAGGCCACTGTGAGGGTGTTGGTCTTTGCTCTGAAAGAAACAGGGAGCTTCTGGGAAATGCTGGTTGAGGCTGGGGCTTCCCAGGTGGCGCCAGTGGTCAAGAACCCACTTGCCGATGTAGGAGACATAAGAGACGCCGGTTCGATCCCTGGATCAGGAAGATGCCCTGGAGAAGGAAATGGCAACCCACTCCAGTATTCTTGCCTGGAGAATCCCATGGACAGAGGAGCCTGGTGGGATGTGGTCCGTAGGTTTGCAGAGTTGACATGACTGAATGTCTTAGCCACAGTTCAGGATGATGTGGTCACACAGATGTAGCAGAACCTCACAGACATGGGAAGTCAGCAGAAGCTGACCATTTTTGTGGAGATCAATCTCCAGTGAAGGGGGATTCAGATTTATTTCTTCTTACCACCTACCCAGGGCTTCCCTGGTGGCTCAGTTGGTAAAGAATCTTCCTGCATTGCAGGAGACCCTGGTTCAATCCCTTGGTCGGAAGGATCCCCTGGAGAAGGAAATGGCAACCCACTCCAGTATTCTTGCCTGGAGAATCCCATGGACAGGGGAGCCTGGCGGGCTACAGTCCGCGGGGTCGCAGAGTCGGACACGATGTGATGACTGCACCACCTGCCCAGGCGCTTTTGGTCTCTACCAGCCACAGGATGAGGACTCAGCACAGAGGAAGCGGCGGGGCCTACTGACGGCCGCTGGAGGAGAGTGATGGTTAAAGTCAGGTCTGCAGGCCGACGGAAGGGGACGGTTCAGAGGAGGCCAAGGAGGGTAAGTCGGAGGCGCCACCTCTCGGCCGGCCTGGGGATTGCGGGGGGAGGCTGAGCGGCGCCTGTCTCACGGTGATGTTTCCTCAGGGAAGCAGGAGGCGAGGTCAGTGCTGGGAGCGCCGGAGGACGCTGGACGCTCTGGTAATTTATTCATGCGCTCAGTGACTGGAAAGTCTCTGAGCACGAGTCTTGTGGTGGCCAGTTCTGTTGGTGCCCTCTGTCTCCAAGAGTAAGGAATTTTTTTTTTTTTTAAAGCTCTGTGATCTTTATAATAGTGACTGTGATAAAAACTGGGAGTTGAGTCACAAGGTATTATTGGATGGATGGGTAGATAGATGACAGAGAAGTGGGTTTAGATTCCCTGACAAGTCCTGGCTCCTGCAGTGTTTTCCACGGAGTAATTTTAATACTCACAACAATTCTGTAACACCGTCTTTTGCTACCCAGTTTACAGATGAAAACTCCGAGGCTGAGAAGGATTCATAGCCTTCCACGCTTCACCATGGCAGAGTAAGAATTTGAAACTACGTTTGTCTGACCCCTGAGCTAGTGTAATTGTCGTCTAATTATTGTGCCCAGAAAACTTGATCCAGGCTGAAAAATCCTCAACGGGGGAGATGTATAAATGACTAGGAAGGAGGAGCAAAGGAGAGCAGTGAAGACCAGCAGGGGTGGGGGCACAGCTCTGGAGAAGGTGAACCCCCAACAGAGGGGAGCCTCAGAGTGGCTCTCAAACACATGCACTGCTTTCTTCCTGAAGGAGAGAATCAAACCATCATTGCATCAATCCCACCAATCAGAACAGAGTGGCATGCCATCATTTCAGGGTACGTAACTGGTCCAGTTCCTGCTGGTCGTGTGGATGGGAAGTCCCCCACACAGCCTGGTGATGTTGGGAAAGAAGCCATGATGGATGCCAAGGGGACACGGAACGGGAACCCCAAGCCAGGCAGGGGCTGGGGAGTTGGGAAGTCTCCCCACGAAGGTGAGGGAGCAGCTGGAGAGCTGCAGCCACAAACAAGGCTGAAGACCAGGCTTCAGGCAGAGCGGCAGATGAGCCAGAGGCAGGCAGGGCCAAGCTCACAGGATGCTTGCTGTAGGTCTGGGACCCCCTCTGCCCAGCACAGCACAGGAACCGTGGCTGGCTCTATAACCACGCTGATGACAGTGTCTTATCCTGATGGCAGGATGGAGCCCAGAGGAGCAGCACCATGGGATTTAGTGTCACAAAGCTTGAGGGACTCATCCAGCGCCCCTGCTGTGTGCTGGGGGAGGGGGGACCCAGGCTCAGGAATGGGGACTGGGGCGGGGAGCAGACAGGGATCAGCTGGGGGGGTGGTTTCTGCTGATGGTGCTCTTTCGATGCCAAAGTGAACAGTTTAGAGGAAAATCACCCATGGAAATTAAAAGCCACTGTATAGCGACAGACTGAAAAAGTATCTGAGAAAACTTGATTAGACAATGAATCATAGGGACGAAGGCGAGTGTTCAGTTTGGGGGCGAGTGTTCAGTTCGGGGGCTTCGGGGAGGTGATAAAGCATTAGAAGGTGAAGTTCAAGCCAGGGTCCTGAGCAGGAACAAAGGGAGTAAGAGAAATTTTCAAAAGAAATAGCACTCGGTGATTTCATTCATCTCCTCCTAACTGTTCAATGTATTTATGAATATGCCATATCATTCAATAAACAATGTGACATAAGAATAACAGAAAATAAGTTAAAGCTTCAAGGTTTTGATCCTGGGGGAAAAAAGGCCACTGTGCTGAACAGAAGTTTACATGAGAATGAAGAGAGAGAAATTTAATTTGTGCAGAATAATAACGTAAGAAGATAGAAACACTTTTATCAGACACGTGCAACGGACACGCCACTCTCTGCAATGTTATCGCCTTCTCACGGTCGCTGAGATGGGCTGACTGGTCCCATTCTGCCCTTGAGGAAACGGAGTGTTGGAGGAGCAGGTTAAACCCCACAGCGGGTCCCATCTCTCCCTGGGGGGTAGTACAGGTGTAGCCAGGCCACATCAACCAGAGTGACCAGCTGAGACGGTGCAGAAGGCTCTGCAGGACTCTGGCTGAAACTGTTTAGGCCATAAGAGCACGAGCCGTCATAAAGTTGTGTAACACTATAGACACTGATGCAGCAAGAATTCTCACATGTTGTATGAGAAAGCAAAGTAAGAGAGGCCCGGGTTTCCTGCCATTTTAGACTTCTAAAACGGTTGGCCACGATAGCACAGCTCTAGAGGCCGAGTTCAGACAGGCCTGGTGCTTCAGAAAGAGCGAGTATTCAGAGTGCAATGTGAGTGGTGCCCTCCGGGACGTATAATGCCAGCCCCACACCGTGTAAAAAAAAATACTGCACTCTGGAGACTGAAGTAACCAGGGGCATCTGATTGCATAAAGATTGTCATTATTTAGTTCTGACTGTGAGCTAGGCATTGTATATTCATTACAGTGCTAATCCTTACCGCGATGCTGCTGGTGAGCAAATCAAAGTGCAAGTCGCTCAGTTGTGTCCAACTCTTTGCAACCCATGGACTGTAGCCCACCAGGCTTCTCTGTCCACGGGATTCTCCAGGCAAGAACACTGGAGTGGGTAGCCTTTCCCTTCTCTGGGGGATCTTCCCAACCCAGGGATCGAACCCGGGTCTCCTGCATTGCAGGCAGATTCTTTAACCAGCTGAGCTATCGGAGAAGCCCTTTAGGGCTTAGGAAGAAGCCTTAGGAAGAAAGGCATTTTAAAGTTATATGGTTTCCTTCACATGGAAACAGCCACAACCCTGCAACTCATGGCATTCTATCCGTGTGTATAAATGTTCCAAAGGAGACCACCTCATGGGTACCAGACTGCTACTCTGGGCCATCTCTTCACATAAGACTGGACAAGCAAGCATTCTGTATGCTGGTTTACTTAGATAGAATTCTTCTTAGAAATATGAGACAAATTCTCATTCTGTTTTAAATTTGAGCAGATAATTCCCACTGAATAGTTTAATCTATGCCTGGGAACATACTGTTGTTTTTCCAGAGTCAAAGCATAAATATGATTTGCTATATATATTATTTAAGACCTAGTTCCAAGTAGCAGAAAACCCAGTTTACACTTACTTTAGCAAAAAGAGAATGTTTTGTGTCCTAAAAAATGTATGTGTGTGTGTGTGTGTGTGTGTGTGTGTGTGTGTATCCTGAGGGTAGAACAAAGCTCCTGCTGCAAATAGGGGTCCCTCCTCTTCTCTCTCTCTGCCTCTTTCTTTCTTCGTCTCTGAAGCCTTCTTTCTACTCTTTGGGTTTCATTCTCAAACAAGCTCCCTTACATGGTATTAAGATGTCCACCAGCTATAAACTTAAAGACATTTCTTCCTAACGATGTCAACAAAGGTGCCACAGTTGTGTTTCGCTGGCTCTGATTGGCTGACTCGGGACACAAGACCGTCTGGATGCAGCCTGTGATGTAGCCTACTTAGGAGGTCCAGATCACATGCCCCGCCTCCAGTTCGGGGTGAGTAGAAGGCAGGGATGTTGTCCTAAGGAAAATCAGAGTGTCAGTAGTAGACAATGAAGTAGCAGATGCTGTGTAAAGTCAAAATGATATTTTACTACACAGAAAAAAAATTTAGGTATAAATAATCTCAATACTTTTATCTGTTCTGCAAAATTTCAGACTTATGGTGATGTTGCTAATCAAAGGGAATAACAGTGTCCATGGTTTTTTAGACTCATCTTTTTTAAGGTAGCTCTTTGAATAAAGACCATATTGAAGCAGTCAATAGACAAGCAGGAGGTAATAAGAAAAAAAAAAGCATAACCCAACGTAAGCGAAAGAAGACTTTCAATGATGGCTAACTAGAGTTATTCTATAATTACTCCACCATAGCCCTGAAAATGAGTCACCAAAGACTGAATATTTATAAGCTCTCTGACCTCAAAAAAATTCAAAATCTTAAATGAGGTCACCTAAGGAGACTGTGGAAAACTTCCATGCAACTTATTGGCAGATTTTAGTTCTTAATTCAACAAGCGTGGTATGAAATGCACGCCATCTGGTTACTGGGAAAATTCTAGTCCGCATTAGCTGCTTGCGTGAGAGACATTCCTGCTATTGAGCTGTAAATGAACGCACCTGCAAATGGGGAAAAGCGCGTCTTCTCACTTGCTCCTAGGGCTGGGAGACGTGATGACGTAACACCGCCTTCCATCCGCTTTCAGACGCTGATCAGTACAGCTGTTCCCCGGCTCCTGCGATTGTGCCGAACCGTGCGCCGGCCCAGGAGCGCGCGGGCGGAGGGGGTTTCAACTGACACTGAGAGGAAACCTTCCCTTCTCGTTTCTCCAGGGCAACTCCAACATTTCTGATGAAGCGCAGGTACTTCTGACTTTGCCTTTAAGCCTGTCAAAGAAGTGTATTTGAGGGGAAAACAAGGCTTTACGCACGTCTATGCTTTCCAGCTTGACTCACCTGAGTGCGGGCAGATCCCTGCCTGATGAGGTAACGTGGGCACGAGAGAAAAATCCACATGGACGTCATCACTTCCCCGGTGAGCAGAGAGACAGCCCGACGGGCAGCCTCGCACTGGGAGAGTCACAGACTTCAAAACTGGGAACCCTGTCACAAAGAGCCTGGGGGTGCTACGGCCCATCGTGCGGGCCCAAACGTGACTTCACGGGCGAGGCACTGTGTCTTGCCCTCAAAACTGCAGCAGAGAGCAAGGGAGTTCACGGTGCTCTGGCAAGACGATAGGATTACTTACATCCCAGCACCGCCCCTTATGAGCAGAGTAGAGGAACTATCTCCATTCTCTATGAATTATAACGGCCCACAGGCAGATGAGAATTATCTAATTTTTTTATCGAAGTATACTTGATTTACAAGGATTTACACAAACATACACATGTGTGTATGTATTTCTTTTTCAGATTCTTTTCCATTGTAAGTTATTATAAGGTATTGAATATAGTTCTCTGTATTATGCACAGGAGGCCCTTGTTGTATGTTACAATAGTGGTGTGTATCTGTTCATCCCAGACGACTAATTTACCTCTCCCCTCCCCTCTGCCCTCTTCCCTGGTAACTGTAAGTTCGTTCTCTAAGCCTGTGAGTCTGTGTCTACTTTGTAAATAAGTTCATTTCTATCCTTTTCTTTTAAATTCTGCAAATAAGTGATATCATATGATACATCCCTGTCTAACTTACTTCACTTAATATGATAATCCTTAGGTTCATCCATATTGCCACAGATGTCATTCTTGTTTATGGCTGAAAAGAAAGAATGTGAAAGTGAAGTCGCTCAGTCGTGTCCAACTCTTTGCAGTCCTATGGACTGTAGCCCACCAGGCTCCTCTGTCCATGGAATTTCCCAGGCAAGAATACTGGAGTGGGTTGCCATTTCCTTCTCCAGAGGATCTCCCTGACCCAGGGATCAAACACGGGTCTCCCTCGTTGCAGGCAGACACTTTACCATCTGGGCCACCTGGGAAGCCCAATGGACATGAGTTTGAGCAAACTCCGGGAAATGGTGAAGCCCAGCGTGCTGCAGTTTATGAGGTCACAAAGAATCCGACATGACTTAGCAACTGAACAACAACAAAAAGTATTCTATTGTGTATACACGTATACATCCATATGTATGTATATATATATGTGTGTCTATATATGTGTATATATATATATGACCTCCCTGGTGGCTCAGATGGTAAAGTGTCTGTCTACAACGTGGGAGACCTGGGTTTGATCCCTGGGTCGGGAAGAGTCCCTGGAGAAGGAAATGGCAACCCACTCCAGTACCCTTGCCTAGAAAATCCCATGGACGGAGGAGCCTGGTGCAGGCTACTGTCTATGGGGTCACAAAGAGTCGGACATGACTGAATGACTTCACATACACACACACACACACACACACACACACACACACACCCCTACATCTTTTTTTAAATGTTTTTAATTGTGGTAAAAGTCACATAAGGTAAAAAATAAATATATATAAAAGTAGTACAGATGATCCTGCCTGCAAAGCAGAGAGAGATGCACAGATGTAGAGAACAAATGTATGGACGGGAAGGGGAGATAAACTGGAAGACTGGGACTGATGTATGAACCTACTGTATAGCACGGGGGGAGGGGGGAGGTACGACCTTTCGTAGAACATATATTAACCTTAAAAATGTACTCCAGTATAGAGTAGGTGCAGACAAATACTGTTTGATTCCACTTATATGAAGTTCCCAGAACAGTGAAAATCACAATCAGCAGGTGCACTGGTAGAGGCCGGGGGTGGGGATGGGGTGTCAGGGCTTGTTGGGAGCAGCTTCAGTTTAGGAAGGTGACCCATTCTAGAGATGGACGGTGGTGACGGGCACACGACAATACAAATGTACTTGGTGCTGCTGAACTGTACAGCTAAATACGGGTAAAACAGTATGTTTTATATTAGGTGACTTTTAACCATATTCAACATTGAAAATGATGTAGGGTATATATATATCAGAATATTCTATATGGAATATATACATATATACACACAATGGATTATTACTCAGCTATAAAAAGAATGAAATAATGCCATCTGTGGTAATTTGGATAAACCCAGAGATGATCTTACTAAGTGAATCAAGTCAGACAAAGAAATAGCATATGCTATTGCTTATATGTAGAATATATATATTAAAAAAACTAATACAAATGAACTTACTTGCAAAACAGAAACAGAATCTCATAGAACATGAACGTATGGTTTCCGGAGGGCAGGACAGATTGAGAATTCAAGACTCGCAGGTACACACCACTATATTTTAAAACAGATGACCCACAAGAAACTGCTGTCATAATAAAGGTCCTTTTGACTGAGAAAACGGTTTCTATATTTTTTACTTTACAATTTCAGGTTAAATTATGTTCATAACTTTTCTACTGAAACCACTTTTGAAAATCAACTTAACCAACAGCATTTGCACACATCAGCAGAGCTGGGAGTTCTCAACGTGGCCCAGTCCCCTGGCCTAAGCGCTCATCTAGTTAAGTCAGGGACACATTTTTGCTAACTGTTGCTCTTGGTTTTGCATAGCTCTTCATCTCATCAGCATTCAAACACTAATCTAAAACTGGAAGTCACTTATATTCTTGCAGTTATTACAGTTGAAAATTTGGTTTACACTGTTCTTTTGAGGAACAGACTTCTAAAGCAAAATACAGTGTCACACCATTCCACATCTGCTAGGCTCCCCAAAGGCCAGAAGCCCAAGACCAGGCAAGCAAGGATCAGCGATGAGGAGCAGCCGGGACCCTCCCACTCTGCTGGTGGGAGGACCGAGCAGGTAAACCACTTTAGAGAAAGATTCTGCACTTTCTTATTAAGTTACAAAACCACCTTCGAGCCAGCAATTCCATTTCTACCCACTGATCCAAGAAAAATAAGAAAAAAAAAAGTAATAACATTTACTAAGAACTATTAAGTCATGATGGAAGGGTGCATGCGTGAAGTTGCTAAAGTCATGTCTGACCCTTTGTGACCCCATGGACTGTAGCCCGCCAGGCCCCTCTGTCCATGGGATTCTTCAGGCAAGAATACTGGAGTGGGGTGCCATGCCCTCCTCCAGGGGATCTTCCTGACCCAGAGATCAAACCTTCAACTCTTACATCTCCTGCATTGGCAGGTGGGTTCTTTACCAATAGCACCACCTGGAAAGCCTTCATAATCAACTCTGAGTAATCCAAAATGAAAAACCAATTTTATTAGACTTCATCACTATAATTTCTATAATTTAATGTATTATAATTCTCTTGTCTTGATGTGCCTTCAAAAGTATAGAAAGAGCATGGTTGACAACTTCTAAAAGTTTGTAATTAAAATACCTACAATCCATAAAAATATTTTATTATAACAACTAACAAAGTTGCTTAATATAAAGCACCAATGCTCTGTCCTGAGCATCCACTCGGCATTCCAGGAACCTCACCTCCATCCGGGTCCCTGCTGAGACTAGTGTGTTTGGAACCCCTAACTCTTGAGACCAAATGCTTCTGAAATTTAAAATATTTCTGACTGCAGAAAAAGAAAACAGCATATATACCATATATGATTTAAAACGTTCAGGGACTTCAATGTCTTGTAATTAAGCAAACCAACATTTTTTCAGTGAAACATGAATACTGATATTAAGTGGCATCTGTAATGACTAAATAGCCATGTTATTTCAGATCAGGATTTAAATCTGCCTGGCAATGCAGGAGACATAAGGGATGTGGGTTCGATCCCTGGGTTGGGAAGATCCCCTGGAGGAGGGCATGGCAACCCACTCTAGTGTTCTTGCCTGGAGTACCCCATGGACAGAGGAGCCTGGTGGGCTACAGTTCAGGGGTCACAAAAGGGTCAAACACAACTGAAGCAACTTCGCACACACGCAGAACTTGATTCACATTATTTTAAAATGTTTAGTTTTCAATTAACAAGCAAGCCACAAACTGTGGGAAAGCAGTATCTGCTATACATGTATCTGGCAGAGAGCTTAAAATATATAAAGAATTCTTAACAACTAAGATATCTAAAATATGTGTCTTTATATATCTTTAACTCTTAATTTTGAAATTTTATAAAAAATGGGCAAAAATAACGTAAGCCACTTCATGAACAGAGTAAACAAAGGTCAAGTAAGGGCTATAAAAGTGCTCAATATTAATCATCAGGAAATAGAAATTAAACATACAGTGTGACACTATTCCACATCCACTAGACTCCCCAAAGTGCAGAAGCCCAAGACCAGACAAGGCAAGGATCAGCGATGAGGAGCAGCCGGGACCCTCCCACTCTGCTGGTGGGAGGACAGAGCAGGTAAACCACTTTAGAGAAAGATTCTGCACTTTCTTATTAAGTTGCAAAACCACCTTCAACCCAGCAATTCCATTTCTACCCACTGATCCTAGAAAAACAAAAACACATCTCCACAAAAGACTCTTGTATGAAGATGATCATATCAGCATTATTCACAACAGTCAACAATGGAAACAGCGCAGATGCCCACCAGCAAGGCCCTACAGAACCTGCTATATGCACAGGATGGAGCACAACTCAGGGATAAAGGGACGCATTTGTGATACAATAAGGATGGATCCAAAATCACTGCAGATGGTGACTGCAGCCATGAAATGAAAAGACGCTCGCTCCTTGGAAGGAAAGTTATGACCAACCTAGATAGCGTATTCAAAAGCAGAGACATTACCTTGCCAACAAAGGTTCGCCTAGTCAAGGCTATGGTCTTTCCTGTGGTCATGTTTGGATGTGAGAGCTGGACTGTGAAGAAAGCTGAGTGCTGAAGAATTGATGCTTTTGAACTGTAGTGTTGGAGAACACTCTTGAAAGTCCCTTGGACTGCAGGGACATCCAACCAGTCCATTCTGAAGGAGATCAGCCCTGGGATTTCTTTGGAGGGAATGAGGCTGAAGCTGAAACTCCAGTACTTTGGCCACCTCATGCAAAGAGTTGACTCATTGGAAAACACTCTGATGCTGGGAGGGATTGGGGGCAAGAGGAGAAGGGGATGACAGAGGAAGAGATGGCTGGATGGCATCACTGACTCGATGGACGTGAGTCTGAGTGAACTCCGGGAGTTGGTGACGGACAGGGAGGCCTGGCGTGCTGAGATTCATGGGGTCGCAAAGAGTCGGACATGACTGAGCCACTGAACTGAACTACTGGGTGAGTGGTAGAAAACAAAAACCACAAAAGGGAAGGGGGAGGGATAAACTAGGATGGGAATGACAGATATTCACTCCTGATATAAAACAGCCAACCAACAAGGACCTGGTGTGTAGCACAGGGAACTCTACTCAACACGCTACAGTAACGTGTGTGGGAAAGAATCTGAAAAGAACAGAGGTGTGTGTGTGCTCAGTCCTGTCCAACTTTTAGCAGCCCATGGACTGTAGCCTGCAGGCTCCTCTGCCCATGCAGTTTTCCAGGTAAGAAGCCTGGAGTCAGTTGCCATTTTCTACCCCAGGGGATCTCCCCACCCTAGGGATCGAACCCACATCTCTTGCTCTCCAGCACTGGCAGGCAGATTCTTTACCACTAGCACCACCTGGGTATACATGAATATGTAAGAGAATGACTACCCACTCCAGCATTCTTGCTTGGGAAGTCTCACGGGCAGAGGAGCCTGGCTGGCTATAGTTCATAGGGTTGCAACGGGTGGGACACAACTCAGAGAGTCACACTACCACTAGACATCTAAATCCCTTTGCTGTACACCTGGAACTAACAACTCTGTAAATCAGCTATACTCCAATATACATATATACACTCATGATAACTATGTTATACATTGATGTACAAGTAGATCTTGAGACAATTCCGTGTTTACTGCTGAAAGTAAGACCCACACAAGTCCAGTGGCAGCTGCCCTCCTAGGTGTGGGACCAGGGACACTTTCCAGACACTCTGAGTCCTACTTCCCCCATTTGTGGAGAGAGGAGAGTATTTACTTCAGTAACTACTCTGAAGTGTTCAAGGAACTGAGAAAGATCTCATCTGTGACTGTCAAGCAGAGAACTGCCATTATTCAACTCCTCTTGGACAATTATTAACCAGATTACTTTCTCTTTGTCCGATTTTCTCATCTGCAAAATAGGAACAATATCAGCATGTGGCTTGCAAGGTACAACTGATCTATGCAAAGCAGCTGAAACAATGGCCAGTCCCCAAAGAACTAATCAGGAGCACTGCTTCTCTCCACCCCGCCCAGCCGTGACACAGCCAGCCTGATGCCCCTTTCCTCACCGCCGTTGCTCTGGATCTTCAGCCGTCATGGAGGATTAAGGTCCAGGGCTGCTCCAGGCCTGAGTAAGTATTGGGCTGACACTTCAATCCACATCACCCAGAACCAGGGTAATGACAGTTGACATTTATTGCAAGCCTGTTATGCATAAGATGCGATACTGCTTTACATGCGCTATGTCGCTTAATCCTAACTAAACCCATGTGATGTCAGTGATATTATTATCCTTGTGTTACAGAGGCAAAAGCTTTAAATGCAAACCTATTCATGAATACGCAGGAAAGAATTAAGATCCAACCCATGTCTGGTGACTCCAAAAACAGAAGGAATAACCGAAATGGATCCATACCTCCTTGGGAAAGAGATAACCATACTGGGGGTCAGGTTGGGAGCTGAAGGACCCTGAGCTTGAGTGATCACCTTGCAGTGAGCAGAATCAGCACCTCTCCTGAGCATACGTGATTGGAACAAAACTCCCCAGAGCCAAAGAGAGCCCTTGGTACCTACTATGGGCTACGGTAACAGACGCTAGTGTCCTGTTCACACTCCAGAAGGGGCACTTCCCTGCATCGCCCAGATGCGGCGAAACACACCTACACACATACAGCGGGTGATCTGCAGTGAGACTCTAGTCTTCTATTACATATTATTATTGAACAGAACAATGTCACTGCCCAGAACACACTCAGAATCAGTTGTGAACCAAATTTGAATAGATTTCTATTTCATGCAGAATTACTTAACACAGTATAAAACTGAAAACATAAAATGCAACAAAAGGAAAAGGGCTACCTAAATTGTGGGGAAACCTTAATGGACGGGCTTCCCAGGAGGCACTAGTGGTAAAGAACCTGCGCACCAACTCAGGAGACATGAGAGCCGTGGCTTCGATCCCTGGGTGGGGAAGATCCCCTGGAGGAGGGCATGGTGACCCACTCCAGTATTCTTGCCTGGAACATCCCACGGACAGAGGGGCCTAGCAGGCTGCAGTCCAAGAGGATGCAAAGAGTCGGACACAACTGAAGTGACTCAGCACACATGCACCTAGTGTGGGATACTGTCAAAATTTTAATAATGTTTTCAAAGTGTGTTTGATAACTGAAAAATATTTATGAAAAACTAGCGAGTGAAAAAGCACGTGTGTGTCTGTCTGTGTACATATATTAATATATATATAATGCTGGTTGTATAGATAACCTGAACATAATTTTATACCACAAAACTTACATGCATATAAAACATAATTATATGCACAAATTATTCTAAAATATGAATTATGACTATCTCTGACAAGCTCTTGGATAATTTGTATCTGCTTCTCTTTCATTTTTATATATTTCCTAATTTCCTATAGGAAATTTATAAATATAAATTTATAAATAAATATTTATAAATAAAAAGGAAACATTAAAAATAACAAACTACAATGAAGAGCTAAAACAAAATAATAATAATGTATGCTGTGACCTTATCTGTGCCTCTGTTTCCAACCAGGGAAACAGCTAGCTAGCTAGACATAGAACACAAGGACATTAGCAAAGAATTATTAATACTTTGTGTGTGCATATATATATATATATATATCTCCACTTCCTAGACTGACAGTTAACCCTGACTTTGCCATTTTTTGCCACATAAACATAGCCTAGTTATCTACTGGCCTAGAGCTCTGGATTAGAGACAGCACACATGGAAATCGGACATCACTATAGAACACTGCTGCTACTGCTAAGTCGCTTCAGTTGTGTCCGACCCTGTGTGATCCCACAGACGGCAGCCCACCAGGTTCCCTTGTCCCTGAGATTCTCCAGGCAAGAACACTGGAGTGGGTTGCCATTTCCTTCTCCAATTGGTTACTCAATTAATAGCTCTTCTCACTGTCATATTCTGCCTCCCATTGTTATAATTTGATTTTTATACCTATGTTAATCAATTATAATCCCAGTGAGGATGGAAATTATCTTATTCCCTACGGCACCATGCAAAAAGTTGGTTAAGAGCAAGTCTCCAATTAAACCCACAAAATAAAGACTAGGCAATTAAGGAATACTTGAGAAATCCTCCCAGTTCACATCTGTCACATCAGCAGCCACGTGAGACACAGGAAAGAGGGCACACATTGGGGCAGACGCAGTGGCCCACAGGACTCCACCTCCTACCAGAACTTCAGGAAATGGTCGATAAAGCTGGGTCTAGAATGCTTTCTCAGAAGCACACTTGAATATGTAAAATGTACTGTACAAGGCAAGCCAGTTCCATCTTTCAAAATATATATAACTTAAGACAGGGAGGTTTTTAATTTGGGGCATTGCCGGGAGAAATATCAATAACCTCAGATATGCAGATGACACCACCCTTATGGCAGAAAGTGAAGAGGAATTAAAGAGCCTCTTGATGAAAGTGAAAGTGGAGAGTGAAAAAGTTGGCTTAAAGCTCAACATTCAGAAAATGAAGATCATGGCATCTGGTCCCATCACTTCATGGCAAATAGATGGGGAAACAGTGGAAACAGTGTCAGACTTTTTTTGGGGGGTCTCCAAAATCACTGCAGATGTGACTACAGCCATGAAATTCAAAGACGCTTGGAGAAGGCAATGGCACCCCACTCCAGTACTCTTGCCTGGAAAATCCCATGGACGGAGGAACCTGGTAGGCTGCAGTCCATGGGGCCGCAAAGAGTTGGACACGACTGAGTGACTTCACTTTCACTCCTTGGAAGGAAAGTTATGACCAACCTAGATAGCATATTCAAAAGCAGAGACATTACTTTGCCAACAAAGGTCCGTCTAGTCAAGGCTATGGTCTTTCCTGTGGTCATGTCTAGATGTGAGAGTTGGACTGTGAAGAAGGCTGAGTGCTGAAGAATTGATGTTTTTGAACTGTGGTGTTGGAGAAGACTCTTGAGAGTCCCTTGGACTGCAAGGAGATCCAACGAGTCCATTCTGAAGGAGATCAGCCCTGGGATTTCTTTTGAAGGAATGATGCTAAAGCTGAAACTCCAGTACTTTGGCCACCTCATGCAAAGAGTTGACTCATTGGAAAACACTCTGATGCTGGGGGGGATTGGGGGCAGGAGGAAAAGGGGACGACAGAGGATGAGATGGCTGGATGGCATCACTGACTCGATGGACGTGAGTCTGAGTGAACTCCGGGAGTTGGTGATGGACAGGGAGGCCTGGCATGCTGCGATTCATGGGGTCGCAAAGAGTCGGACACGACTGAGTGACTGAACTGAACTGAAGGCGTTTATTAACTAATACAAATTATCTTTCAGCTTTATCTTCTAAACTGTAGGTCTTTCCGCTGATTTTCAAAAGTACATACACATATATTTCAAACTATGATTACCTTTGAGGTCCTATATGTTGAAAAAATCTTGAAAACAGTAAAAAAGGAGAAAATTATATTTGTCATAAAAATTACCCGAAGTATATATCTAATATTTTAAACTATGATTGTCTTTTACTTTACCATTTATCATTAATTTTCATATTATTATACTTTTCTATGTCGCACTATAAAGATCAGATTCATGAATCATTTGTCATTTTTGCACACTTGAGAAGATGTGTCCTAAACCCTGGCAGAAAGAAGAGGGGTTTAGTGGAAGGAAGGAGGGTTTTGCAAATAGGCCGGGCTTTACACTGTAGCTCTTCCACTTACTGGGTGTACCAACTTGGCATGCAAATGCCTTTGAATTGTTTCCTCATCTGTAACATAATTAAAATATCACCTCTTATGAGTCCCACTTTCTGTCAACCTGTGCAGTTAACAGAAAGATAGGTATGAGTGGAGATAGGTATGAAATAGGATGAATGGAGACAGGTATGAAAGCCTGGCCTCAGTTTAAATGCCTTCCAGCCATTTAAGACAATGCTACCTAAGAAAGGTTCCCCACCAACTGCCCAGTCACTGGAGGAGCATCCAATGGGAGTGGGAAAATATGAACTAAAATGTCTTGACTGTACCTGTCTGTGGTTTAGCTTTGTATTTAAAAAAAGGAAATAAACTTGAAAATTGTCATCATAAAAATGAAACAAAAATTAAAATATTTATTGCCATGAGAAACAGTCACCTTTGAAGCAATAAAAATCATTTAGTGTCTGAGAACTAAATGAGCTTGCCTATGTGGAAGCATTTTAACTGACGTGTGTTTTCCCTGCCATCGGTGTTTTAAATACGCAGTCATCCCTCCCAGGATTCGTGCTTCATGACACCAGCCACGTGCACTGATTGACTGACTGAAGTAGAGCTGATGCACAAGGCCGTGTTAGTTCCATGTGTACAGCAAAGTGATTGTTATAAGTATTTTTCAGGTTCTGTTCCCTTTTAGGTTACTACAGACTATGGAGAATAGCTCCCCGCGCTGTACAGTAGGTCCTGGCTGGCTATCTATCTTACATATGAACTGCATGTATTTAAACACCACATCAGAAGCCCCATGACTGGCTCCGTCTGAGCTCCATGCTCAGCACGTGTTGCGCTCCTCCTGGAGTCTCTGGCCTCCGCTCCCCCCTCATGCAGGGCCAGCACTGTGCCTTGGTCCTGGTGCGTCAAACGCTCTCCCCCCGCTTTGCCCCTTCTGTCCTCCTGCCCTCAGCTTAGGCACCTCTGCAGATGCCTCCCCAGACACCTCTGACCTGGAGGACTCCTCCTCCTGTAGCCCAGCAGTGTACGCACAGCTCCCCCTCACCGATACTGTCTTGCTGTGCCTGTTAGACACTCACTGAACAACTGTAAAGATGATGAGTAAGAAGCTCTTTGCAGGCTCTAGTCAGGTTAGACAGGGGGTCCAAAGCAACCTCCACTACCTCCAGCATCACTCGATTAATGAACATGGTGCTGTCTTGCGAGCCCCGTGGCTCTAGAAAAACTATTTAACTTGTCTTGCTTGTTCTCTCAAAGAGACGCTTGGTTTCTGCTTCACAAATGAAGCCATCTATACCATTTTTCTTGACTCCACGTATATGTGTTAATATACAATAATTGTTTTTCTGACTTATTTCACTCTGTGTGAGTCTCTAGGGCCATCCCCAACTCTACTAATGACCCAACCCAGTCCCTTTTATGGCTGAGTGATATATACGTACCACACCTTCTTTATCCATTCCTCTGTTGATGGACATTTAGACAGAAAGACACACAGACATAAATGTCAAGCATATGGACACCAAGGGGGAGGAGGGGACGGGCTGGACTGCGTGGTTGGGCTTGACGTATACACACTGCTGTGCACAAAAGAGGTGGCAGATGACACCCACGGTGGAGCGCAGGGAGCCCTACTCCATGCTGTGTGGTGCCCTTGCTGCTGCTGCTGCTAAGTCGCTTCAGTCGTGTCCGACTCTGTGCGATCCCATAGACGGCTGTCCCTGGGCTTCTCCAGGCAAGAATACTGGAGTGGGTTGCCATTTCTTTCTCCAATGCATGAAAGTGAAAAGCGAAAGTGAAGTCGCTCAGTCGTGTCCGACTCTTAGCGACCCCATGGACTGGAGCTTACCAGGCTCCTCCGTCCATGGGATTTTTCAGGCAAGAGTACTGGGGTGGGGTGCCATTGCCTTAAGTGGGAGGAAATCCAAACCGGAGAGGACGCATGTTCACCCTGAGCGGATTCACTCTGCTGTACAGTAGAAACTAACAACACTATAAAGCAACTGAACGCTGATAAAATAAAATTTTTTTTAAAGAGACTCAGTTATATCGGAAACTAAGCAGAACTGCCGCTGGTCGCATTCGTTGGCTCAAGAAACAAGGGAGAAGACTTGCCCGCGACGGGCGCAGCCCCCTACCTCTGCCCCATGACAGCATCTGCCCCCGAGGACTTGCCTTCCCTGCTGCACTGGAGACGAACCAGTTTCTCTCAAAGCCCTTCTGTGCCTGGGCCCACATCCCCACCTCCTCGCTCCTCCTTAAGGAACCAAATCCAGCCACACTTCCCTCTTTCTTGTGCATCACCTATGTTTCTCATTCTTCGAGATCATCCCCAATGGATCTAAAAATATTCTATGATTTGCTTTAAAAAATAATTTTTAAAAATGGCTCATTCCAGCCAAAGGATGACTTATTTGCAGCAAAAGTCTACAACGAAAGGGTCTTTCCTCACTCTCTGCCACCCTTTCTTATCCCATCATCTTCTGGGTGCACTGTAGTCAAGCTTTTGCTTCAGGTAAGGTATCAAAACTGTTTCCAGGAAGTGCCTCCGGTCAAGGTCATCTATGGCTTCCATGCTGGCCCCCGCTGCACAGCTGATTAGCCAATGCACTCGCCAACACATTCTGCTCGCTGGCCACCTACCTCACAGTGCCCTCCTTTTCAGAGGAGACCTGCAGCTGCCGGAGCCCCTGACTTGGACGACCCTGGGTCTCTGCTCTCCCACCCTCTCTCCCTGCACACGTTGCTCTGGCAGTCTTGTTCATTTCCATGTCATCAGATGCACATTCATACCTGTCGCAGGCTCATCCTCCTAACTGCAGACTCGGATGTCCAGTCCCGTCCTAGCCGCTCCACTGTCCAGCAGATGCACGTCCAAACCAAACTCCCACTCCGCCCACCGCCGTCCCCACCTCAGCTGACAGCAGTACCATTTGCCGGCTGCTCAGAGGGAAAAATGAGGCCAACATCGGTCCTTCCCTTTCCTTCCTTCCTTATCCATCCACCCACTCAGGAAACCCTCCTGGCCCTGTCTTCAAATCCTGCATTTCCCGCAACCATGTCCAGGTCATCAGTATCACTGCAGTAGTCTCCTTATTAGTTTTGTTTTTTTTTAATAGATACTTCCACTGAGGTTCACCATCACAGTCCTTCTCAAGAAATCCTTTAAGTGTATAAGGCAGACCATTTCACTCTGCCACTCAAAACCTGCAGTTGCTTCAGACCTCACAAAGATAAAAGCAAAACTCTCCAAGGGCCACCCGGTCCCACATCAGCTGGGCCCCTTTCCTCTCTGACCTCTCTCTAAGTCCTCCCTCGTCAACTCCAGCCACACTGGCTGCCTGGGCGCAGTCCACGCCGGGCGCGCTTACTGGGGGCCGCTGCACTGTCTCAGGACCGGGACCAGCCTTCCCCAGACGCCTGCATGGCTCAGCCCATCCCCTTGTTCAAGCATTTGCTCAGACACCTACCTTGACTCTCGTTTAAACTGAAAGCCCCAACTTCCCTCTCCCAGTCTTGCTACTTACTTTACCATTCTCTATTCTCTCCACCCAACAGGATTTTTCACCCTCTAACATACGAAGTAACTTACCAAATTATGTTTATTGACGGCCTCTCCCTACTAGAATATAAATCCCACAAGGCAACTGCTTTTAACTGTTTTGAATCCCAAAAGCCTAGAACAGTCTTGGCACTTGACCTACTGGGGGATGAAGGGGGAGAACAGAGGTGGACAGCGGGGTGCCACAGCAGAAGCCTGCTGTCTGTGAAGGCTTTCTGCATCCAGTGTCTTTAGTGTCTTCCCCTCGTCCCCTCCTACTGCAGGTAAATTTCTTTTGCGGCACGGTGAGGGGCTGGAGTGGGGACAGAGCCACGGAGAGCCCCATGTTTATCTTGTCCCATCTACTGATCCCAAAGTGCAGAGCTTTTCTCTTTAGGAATCAGTAGTGTTCCAGGGACTCTGATTCGTTTGATCAGTGGACAAAACAGTGGCCAAGTCTGGGTCACAAGTCCCCCCTCCTGGGGGTGAGGGCCTGTGACTGATGGCTTCACAGGAACTACATGCAGGCCGAGCATTATCACTTAAATGCACAGACTGTCACGGGTCAAGTGGACTGGGCAAAGCAAGATGACCGCGCCACTGTCTCATTCCTCTGAATTTTTTTCTTTTCTGTTAGCCTTTTCCTAATTTCATTTTGTTCCCTCTTCTGTTCAGGCATATGTTGTTTGTGAAAACCATGTTTCTAAAAATCAGAATATTAAAAACCTGGAACATATCACACGAGCCTTAAGATGCAGGAAAATAGTGGTACCTGACAATCACAACAGTAACTTACTGTGTACAGAGTACTGCACCCACTGATCACAAAGACTTGTAAGATGAGTTATTATTCACCACGTTCTTATGGGTGACCAGTCCAAGGGATACCATGTTTCTTCTCCCAGGACCATGAAACAATGAAATGATGGACCCTGGATTCAAGACAGGTCCTTTGGGGATATCTTCAGGGGTCTAGTGGTTAAGAATCAGCCTTCCAATGCAGGGGACATGGGTTCAGTCCCGGGTGGGGGACCTAAGATCCCACCTCTGTGAGGCAACTAAACTCACGTGCTGCAACTACCAAGTGTGCTCTCCAGCCCAAGCCCCCCAACTAGAGAGAAGGCCATACCCCACAAGGAAAGATCCTGCATGCTGGATAAGAGCTGATATAGCCAAATAAAAATAGTTAAAAGAATCTGGCCTTTTGAGTTCATATGTTACAAACTTCTTACTATATGCAGCACAGCCTGCTCAGAAAAACTTTTCTAGCAAATGACATTTTTTTCTCACTTTAAAGTTTTCACAGTGGCCACATTCTTACGTAGCAACCATCATCATGAGTATGAAAGGCTGGAATCCTCTCCACGCCAGACTGAGTCCAGCTCTTGGTAACACAGCCAGACAAGTGCTTTTATTTCTTCCACAGAATCCATCCAGGAGACACCAGCACGCGAGAAATGCAGGGCGGTGCTGTGCTTTCCCTTCTGTCTTCGAGATCAGCATCAGACACTATTTCATCTCCTGTGACCGAACCAGCCCAACATCATTAAGAAACGGGAATTCTTTCCCAGAGTTGCTGGAGATGACACTGTTCAGCCACAATGTCCTATTTTCATCCTCTGTGTTGCCATGATTCATCGTAATTTCAAGAAAGTGCTCTGTGAAAGACTTTTAAACACAGATTCATTCTGGCTCGGTGTACGAATGTATACCTCCTACTAATTCTGGGCAAGAACGTTAATTCTATACAAAATTAGGTACTAGTTTTCAGATAACCCTTCCCCTTCCTACACAACAGTAAAAATAGAGTCACTAAAGTGCTGGAAGCAACCTAAGATCAGGGTCAAGAACACGGGTCCCAAGGCCAGGGTCCCTCAGTGAAAACTCACTGCTGTCCCTTCTGAACTGTGCAACTCTGAACAAACCACTTGTCCCTCTCCCCTCTCCAGCTATAAAAAACAAGAACTGATGGTAGACCCTACTCCACAAGAGTGCTGTGAGCGTCCAACGAGCTGCACGGAGAGCACTCAGAATAGTGCCAGGAGAAGATTAAAGGCTACATGCGGGGTGGGGGGAGGGATTCTGATTTTATCCAAGCCTTTCATATTACAGACGAGGAAACTTGGCAAAAAGAGGTTAAGTTACTTGCCCAACATCATAAATCTAGTGTGTAAACATCTGCCAACCTCTAACCCAACTATTTTCACAAATGCATCATCTTTCCTTTTATAGCCTTTAAACACATAAAACAGTTTCCATTCATTAAAGGTAAATGTTTAACAATTTTTTTTTTAAACTGCACACTACATGAGAACCAACTCTGTCCACCTGAACATATACCAGTCTAGGTAGTAATTGGGATTAGGCAATGGCACCCCACTCCAGTACTCTTGCCTGGAAAATCCCATGGATGGAGGAGCCTGGTGGGCTGCAATCCATGGGGTCGCTCAGAGTCGGACACGACTGAGCGACTTCACTTTCCCTTTTCACTTTCATGCATTGGAGGAGGAAATGGCAACCCACTCCAGTGTTCTTGCCTGTGGTCTGCCGTCTATGGGGTCGCACAGAGTCGGACACGACTGAAGCCACTTAGCAGCAGTAGCAGCAGCAGGTAGTAATTAGCTCCAGATACGTAACTGAAGGACTCTCGAGAATAACGCACAAGCAAATCATGCCTTTGCATGAGGAAAGTCCTATTTTATTCATTTCAGCTAATTTGCTCTGCAGATGGACATCAGCAGAGGTACATTTAATAAAATGTGAGACGTGAAAATGGACAACTTGCTGTTTGCTCCAGCCACACAGACGGAAGAGGAACAGCACGCTGATGGCTCTGGCCACACCCCCGTCAGGGCGTGGCGTCCCCGCCAGGAGTGTCACAGGGAGGCACGCTGGCCGAGGCATACACGGAGACCCGAAAAGCCCCATGCGCCCCCGGGCTGTGAGTTACCTTCCCCTCCATGCTGGCACCAATGTTGATGCAACTCTGCACCAGGTGTGCTGAGTCACCCCAGGCGCGTCCGCGACGTCCGCACGTCGTCAGCAGACGCCGTAAACACGCTCGCAGGCGGTGCTGCGTCTCCGCCGGGACGAAGCACAAGGACAGGGCAGACAAAGCCCAGGCTGCCCCGCGCGCGGATGGAACGTGCACGTGTGACACGCACACCCCGGAGACGCTGCGGGGCCGCGCAGACGCTGCTTCTACTACAGAGGGCTTTTTAGAGGGCATTTATGTGCAGGAAGAGATGGCTCTCCAGATGGTCTGAAGGCAAAAGAACTGATACCACTTCTGAAGAAAAGCCAAGACGGGTCCCTTTTTTCCTCAAGTAGTCAGTTATGCTTGAAATAGGTAGTTTCCCTTGGAATACCAGCTTAGTTTATTTTATAATAGTAAGCAAATGATAAGGGCTGAATGTAAAGAAACATATGGAAGTTGACCTGGAAACCTACTGCTTAAGAATGTGTCTGAATCGATCAGCATCATCGCCTTTAGCAACAGTCACTCTCCCCTCCGTCTAGGCGTTTATTCGCTCACCTCTTCACTAGACGTTTACTCAGAATCCGCAACCCCTGCCCGCGACCCCAGGGTCAGCCGCCCTCATCTTCGCCAGGGGGCCCACTGACTGGAAAAGGGCGTGTGAATGTGCAGGAAGTCTCGGCACACTTTCCTGCGGTGAATGCACTCAAGTGTGTCTTTCAATGAATGCCCACCCGAAGTTCACTACTGCAGCTGCGTGCCTGCTATAATATAAGCACAAATACGGTACTGAGGCAGGAGAGAGGAGCCCGGCCCTGAGACAGCGAGCAGGGGTGAGCCACGCGATGGGGCTGGAAGGACTAATAAGGCGCCGACGGGAGAAGACACACGGAGCACACATCACACACAGGCGGCCAGCCTGAGAAGGACACAGATACCTGCGGGGTGACGTTCTGGGGGCCTGGGGGCACCTCCCTGTCTCTGCTCCGACCACAGAGGAAATAGAGCCCAGGGCCAGGCCAGAGTCCAACCTTATTCCACGAGAAACACAGTTTCTCTTATGGTCATCACAGGACCACCATAAAGCCTAAGAGGTTAAGCGAGAGTGTGCCCTGTGGTTTGGGGGAAAGCAGCGGGCAGCAGCAGACAGTCCACAGTGGAAGCGTCACACGTAACAGCAGGAAGCCATGCACACGGGGAGACAAGCACAAGAGCTGCCCCGGCCAGACACACTCAGCGCAGGGCCTGAACACAAGAGCCGCACTCAGATGGCAGAGAAGCTCCTTTCCCAAGAACGTGACTTCATTCTTCTGAATGAAGACATCTCTATGACAGCGTAGCACCTGGCTGGAGCAGACTGGGGAAGAGAGGCTCATTAGAGAAATGGAATGTGAGGAGATTCTAGGTGAGAGTGTCAAGCTGATGGAGCAATGGGATGCTCTGTGCACGTTAGACACCTCACAGACTTCAGACAACAAACGAGGACGAGGAGAAACATCAGACGTGTTCCCCGTGAACAGAGGCGGTTTATGACGATCAGGCTAGTGGGTCAGAGCTGGAAAGGCCACGCAAACAGGGGATGAAGGAGCAGCTGACGGAATCACAGCTGATGTCCTGGGTCTGGATGGCACGGGCAGCCCCAGAGCCACAGGCAGCTGAAGTCGCAGTATGAATTCCTGCCTTCACACACATAGCATCTGCCTGCTTCCCAGAGCCTTTCTCTTTCACTCCTGGGTGTGATCAGATGAAGGCGGTCACTGTAGAGATGCATGTGGCGTCTTCCTGCACCCTTTAAATGTGGGCCTTACTTGGAGAAAGGGTCTCTGCAGATGGAATGAAGGACCTCAGGGATAAGCTCATCCTGGATTAACGTGGACTTAAGCTAAATCCACGGACAGCTGACTGGGGAAGAGAAGGAAAGGAGACACGGGGAGACTCTGTGAAGACGGACGCAGAGATGGAAGGCCCCATCTGCAAGCCTGGGAACTCCAAGCTCTGCAAAGGCATGGAAGCTGAGAGGCAGACAGGGAACACACTCTTCCTTGGAGCCTCGGCAAGGGACCACCCCTACAGACACCTTGACATTGGGCTTCTCCAGAACTGAGAAAGAACACGTTTCTATTAAGTCACCCTCTTTAGAGCACTTTGTTTTTTTACAGTATCCACAGAAGATGAACACAGCGGGCTTGTTCTGCTGGTGCTTCCCAACCGAGGAGCCACAGTTCTGCTCAGCATTGTTCAGAGTCGATTCTACCTGACTTAACCTAAACTGCAACTGCGGATTTTAACGTGAGGACACCATCGAAAGGTTAAAGGAACAGGCAAACTTTTCAAACATCACCTCTGAAAAACAGTTTTCTCCACAGACAATGCTTCTGTGGGTCCATTTGATTTTCTGGAAGCTCTAGCTGGAGTAACAGTCAGTCTCCCGGGAAGGAGTCCCATCAGCACCTGAGCCAGCCAACGCAGGTCCCTTTTGTGACAAGGTTGCTCTCGACTTTACTTCTACATTGACAGTGACTCTCATTACCCTTCCCACTTGTGACATTCCTACTCGCCATTAATTGACCAAATTAATCAGTGGGATGGGAAAAAAAAATTGCTCACTGGCTGTCAAGCAAACCTCGTCACTTTGTGATTTCCAGGGGCTCGGAGCCATTCAGTTCAATTAGCCTCAGTGTCTTACATGTGGCGCCCTATGTCCACTTGGAAAATTCTTTCATGTTTGATTCTTTTTTTTCCCCCATTAGACTATGACACATCTTAATAAATACCCTAAAAATAGATACAGAACCAGCAATGGTAAATAGTGCTGCTTTTGAAAGATTCAGTATCCTCTGCTTCAGAATTACCCACTGCAGAAGTTCTCTCCTCCCTGAGCACCCCTTTCATGTCGGGAGGAGAAACCAGACTTTCTGGTTGTCCAAAAAGATCAGTAGCTAATTACAGCTAATTACCATCAACTTTCACCTCTCCTTGCTAATGGAAGCAAACGCTGATGCAGGCAATCCCCAAATGGCAAGTCTTCCGTGAGGCTGCAGGAAGTAAAAACACAACATTGTCCTTCAAAGTTTTTCTCACACAGTTCTTTGAGAAAATTCCCAATCAAATGAGGGGTTGACTTTTGGCTTGTCTGAAAGTAATATGGACATGTTTCTAGGACCCACTGGACTGAACATCACTACTGTGCTTATACTGGAATTAAAATGTAATTTATACCCTTGAGTAGAATGAGGAATGAATGGGAGGAGCTCAGAGGGCTCCCGGCTGCAGGTCCTAGAGCCTGTAACCTGCACCTGGGCCACAGGTAACTAATAACAGCAGCAGCTCCTGTTACTGAGCACCTGTTGCGTGCCAGCCACATTACCTTCATTAGCGATCATCTTGGTAACAATCCTGCAAGCTGTACTTATCTTCATTTTATGGACAAGAAACTGAGGCCTGGAGAGATTATGTGACTGACTTTCTTACCTCAACTGTAACCAACCAAGGTGAGGTTCACACTGGACCTGACTCCACACTTAGGCTCCTGCACAAGGTTGTCTGGATAACAGAGTTGACAATGTTTACTGATCTTTTTTAAATTCTCCTGTTACAGTGCCTGGTTCATGTGCTGCTTAAATCTCTTTACAAACCTAGATCTCTGAGTGATAAAAAAAAAAAAAAAATGTACTAATATCTCTATAAAGAGCAGAATTTATTGTATGACAGATGAAACTAAATGGTTTAGTTACTGAAATTTTGAAAGAACCTAGTTAAAGGTGGTTTTATTTAGAAGGCAACCAACAGTAACAGCAGCGAAAGGCCTGTTATACCAAGAGCCTGGTGTACAAAGGTGCCATAATCTTGCTACATGAGCTTTATCCACTGTCTGGTTGAGTTCTAAATAAAAAAAATTCTCATCAAGTTTGATACGTGTCTTCTAATTTTGTAAGTAATTATTTTCTAGAAATAAACCTTTCTCTTAAAATGATGTTAAAAGTAGATACACTAAAACATGGATAGACCTAGAGATTGTCATACTGAGTGAAGTAAGTCAGAGAAGGAGAAATATCATATGACACCCCTTGTATGTCGAATCTAAAAAGGAATGTTACAAAGGAACTTATTTACAAAACAGAAAGAAACACACAGACTTAGAAAATGAACGTCTGGTTGCCATGGGGGAAGGATGGGGGAAGGGATAGTTACGGAGCTGGGGATGGACATGGACACACTGCTGTACTTAAAATGTGTAACAAGGACCTCCTGTACAGCACATGGAACTCCGTTCAATGTTATGTGGCAGCCTGGATAGGAGGGAGTTTGGGGGTGAATAGATTCATGTATATGCGTGGCTGAGTTTCCCCAGAGCTCACCTGAAACTATCACATCATTGTTGATCGGCTGTACCCCAATACAAAATAAAACATTAAAAAAAAAAAAAACTGGATATACTAGGAAACGTTAACTACAGAAATCCAGACTATAGAGAAATTACACTTCCACAAAATAAAAATTATGACAACATGTTATAAATGTTTTTTGTGTTCCTCAATCAGCTCACTATCCTTGAATTAAAAATTTCAGCCGTGATGGTAGTGATTAAATTGCTATCAGCAAAGGCCATGCCTGCCCACACAGTGCCTGCAGACTGAGGCAGCTGCCATGCTAAGCGCTGGACTACACAAGCCATTAATAGTCTCTGAGCACATTCTGTAGAGGAGACACACACCCACACAAAGGGTTACAGCAAGAGCATGGCTTCTGTTGACATCACCTCCATTCACGATGGCCCCAGAGCAGAAACTGGAGTGACTCCTTGCCCTCTGAAGCCCCTGCTTTCAGTCACGCTCAAGTTGACACATCTTAACTTCATGAATATTCTCAGTTCCAACTCCTCCTCTCCATCCCCACGCTCACCACCCTTCAAGCCAGGGTCATCTCTCACCTGGACTTTTCAAACAGCCTCTTGTCCGACCTTCCTATCTCTAACATACAACCCGTTCCCATACTTTTCCCCATAAATTTACCTAAGTTGAAAATCTGACCATGTAATTCTCACGCTTTCAGTCAACCAATGTCTTTTTGATATAAATGAGGTTCAGTGGCACAAAGAAATCCTAGATTCTCCATGCATTAAATGTGTGATCTTGGGCATTAGTTATTCTCTTTGAGCCTTACTCCTGATGAGTAAACTGTCAATAACAATATCTTGGCAACCTCAGGAATAAATGAGAATACTATAAATAAAACACAAGGCATGTAACAATCACTCAGTAAACACACTCCATAGAAATCTCAGTCACAGTCATTATCTCGAGCTCTCTAACTCTGCAGGGGGAAGTCCTGCAGCTTCTCTCGGCCCCTCAGTCTGTGCTCTCTAAAAACGTGTAAACATCTGTGCCACCGGGAAATGCCACGCTGTCCCACCACAGCTTTGCCTGTTCTAACAGCTTAGCTCGTGATGTCCTTTCTTCCTGGGAGATCAGTCAGCAAACAGTCACCTCACCTGAGGTCACAACTTCCCTTAAGCAACCGACCTCCTGTGCCCAGACTCAGAACGGTACTGCTGATGCTAAGTCACTTCAGTCGTGTCCAACTCTGTTGGACCCCAGAGAAAGCAACCCACCAGGCTGCCCCGTCCCTGGGATTCTCCAGGCAAGAACACTGGAGTGGGTTGCCATTTCCTTCTCCAATGCATGAAAGTGAAAAGTGAAAGTGAAGTCGCTCAGTCGTGTCTGACTCTTAGCGACCCCATGGACTGCAGCCCACCAGGCTCCGCCGCCCATGGGATTTTCCAGGCAAGAGTACTGGAGTGGGTACCATTGCTTATTATCTCTGGGAACATTACTCCCAGCGTATCAACCACCTGCATGTGCGCTCAGTCGTGTCCGACTCTGGACTCCAGGGACTGCCCTGCCAGACTCCGCTGTCCAAGGGATTCTCCAGGCAAGAATACTGGGGGGGAGCGGGGGGGAGTGCCATTTCCTCCTCCAGAGGATCTTCCCAACCCAGGGACTGAACCCACGTTGCTTATGTCTACCTGCAGTGGTTAAGCAGGGTCTTCACCACTAGCACCACCTGGGAAGGCCAGGCTGGGCAGGGATATAAAAGCCCAGTCATCCTGGCCTAAATCTGTTGGGCACAAATAGTCTTAAACTCCGGGGGAACCAGAGTCAGTGCATTGTGAGATGGAAATGAGGCATCTGAAATCGAGGCCAACTAGGGCCGGAGGGCACAAGCACTCAGTCCGATCACTAAGTCACACCCTGGAGTTGCACCAGTGCCCCTCCCCCAGCTCACACCAAAAACCATGTGGGGGCCGCAGAGGATGAGCCAATGGAGGAAGAGAAAAAACAGTCCTTGTTCACACGCTGCTTAACCTAAAGGTTTGCTCAGGTTTTCCCACAGCGTCTGATGGAAAAACTCGAATGAACTTTTTGGCCAACCCAATGTGTGAGTAAAACCAAAACCAGATGATGACTTCCTTCTAGCCACACTCTGAGTGGTCTTAAAGGAGAGTGGACAGGGGAAATCTTAGTGGGTGGAATAGAAGGCGTTGTATCTGGTCATCCACGCTGTGTGGAAGGAAAATGGGCCAGTGTTAGTACACATGCAGATTCTGGGCAGTGCCCACTGGTCTGGCTGTCCGATCAGGGACACAGAAGGAAGGCGTGTCAGTGACACATGCAAACGCAGTGTGAGGGTTTTTGCGTTACACCAACGTCCACCAGAAATCGCACACCAGGGAGAGGCACTGAAGAACCAGGAATACAGTTCACCCTATTGATACCAGTCCGTCATCATCACTGGCAACCCCAGAATTAACAAGGGCATGTGACTGGTACATCCATGCTGGCAGGGGTGTGGGCAGTGCCCGGGTCCACAGCAAGGACTTCCAGTTCCTAAGATGACCTAACTGCAGATCAGATGATACCAGAACACAGCCCCAATAAGACAGGCATACCTAAGACAACCAGCTCTTCTACTGGTGGCCAGTTGACCACATTGGGTCCCTTCCATCCTGAAAGGGCTACTGGTTAGTCCTCATAGGGATACCTCTTCTGGGTATGGTTTTGCCCTTTCTGCTCAGAGAACCTCCACCAGCACCATTATGTGAATGTTTACAGAGTCCCTGATCCCCAGTCATGAGATCCCGTACAACATGGCATCTAACAGGGGATTCATTGCACAGTGAAGAAAACGCACAAGAAGACTCAAGAGCAGGAAGTCGACTTCTCAAATCATTTCCTGCACCATCCAGAAGCAGCCACCCTCACAGAGGAACTGGGACTGCCTTGAAAATGGGACAGAAGCGACGACTTAGAAGCAACGATGGTGATGACGGTCTAGTCACTAGGTCACGTCTGACTCTGCAGCCCCACGGACTGCAGCCCGCCAGGCTCCTCTGTCCACGGAGGCTCCTCTTGCCTGCAGCCTCCCAGGCAAGAACACTGGAGTGGGTTGCCATTTCCTCCTCCATTAGAAGCAATGCTCTGCAGGAATACACACTGCATTAGAGAACCGCACTATGGTACTGTCTCTAACAGGAAGGATATGTGAGTCAGGGGACCAAGGAACAGAACAGCAGTTGCCTCAGTCATCACCACTCCTAATGGCCCATTGAGGGACTTCATGCTCCTCACAACCAGAGCTCCAGGACAGAAGCCCTGGTTCCCAGAGGAACACACCCTTGCTGTGGGTCCCCTGACCTACAAGTCAAGGCTGCCCCTTATGTGTTCCGGACTTGCCTGCAGAGACCAGCAGGCAAGGAGGGTAGTCACCACTGTGGGGGGACATTTGATTTTAATCCACATCAGAACACTGCTTCTTTCGCACAGTGGGCGAAGCGAAGAGCACTACCAGAGGCACCCAGGTGACCCACCTGGTTTACTTCAGATGATCCACTCTTTGCCAAGTCAGAACTTGAAACTCAACAGTGCTGACCTGTTGGAGAAGACTCTTGGGAGTCCCTTGGACTGCAAGGAGATCCAACCAGTCCATTCTGAAGGAAATCAGTCCTGGGTGTTCATTGGAAGGACTGATGCTAAAGCTGAAACTCCAGTACTTTGGCCACCTGATGCAAAGAGTTGGCTCACTGGAAAAGACTCTGATGCTTGGAGGGATTGGGGGAAGGAGGAGAAGGGGACAACAGAGGATGAGATGGCTGAGTGGCATCACCAACTTGATGGACGTGAGTTTGGGTGAACACCGGGAGTTGGTGATGGACAGGGAGGCCTGGCATGCTGCAATTCATGGGGTCACAGAGTCAGACATGACTGAGCCACTGAACTGAACTGAAGGTTATGATTACCAGGGATTCTGCCCCTCGAGAACGAAGGTGAGGATTACAGTATAAACTAAAGCACCAGGACCTCTGGAGATGATGGCTGATTCGGGGAGATTTTGGGATGGCTAACGCAGGGGAGATGATGAACCCCCATCACAGCCCTGAGACCAAGCATGCGGTGTGGGCTGCATTTCCTCATGCTAACCTGCCTCTCCAGGCCCCCTCCGGAGGGAGAGGCCCACGGGCACCATGGAGGTGCTTCTCCTGAACACGGCTGTGGACATGCTGCGGTGGGCAGGGTGGACCGAGGCAGCCTGGGGCAGGCAGCTAGCCCTCCCCTCAAGGGGGCTTTGCTCCAAGGAGAGCCACAGTGAGCTCACAGCTGCAGGGCTGCCCCGAGGAGTCCATCCAGCCTCCACTAAAGCTGGCTCTCCAGAGCTGCTCCCAGCCGACAACCGAGCACAGAGAGTGCCGGATCCGGACCACGCCTGCCCCTCCTGAGACCCTTTCAACTACCCTCATGCCCTGGAGCCCCACAGACCTGGCCAAGGAGGTCCCGGGCTGCCCCACAGTGGGAGCTTCTCCGCCTCTCGCCTCCTCTCTGTCCTTCCCTGCTCTCACAAGCATCAGGCCTGCATCCAGCTCCGAGACTCTTCCTCACGACTCCTGCTTCCCCTCCTTCACAAGAGTTTCTCTCAATAAACCCCTTGTGTACCTGTTCCTTCCCATGCTGGCATCTGCCTTCTGGAGGGCTCAAACATGCACAGTCCCTTTTATCTGCTTTTCTCTTCTGGGTCTTCCAGTGTGCTGTTTTACCTGCCCAAATAGCTATCCTCCCCTGACCTGGCTGGCTTTGGCTTTTTTTTTTTTTTTTTGGAGGGGTGGATTTTTTTCTGGAAGGCTTTTACTTTTGGGCTTTTACTTTTCTGGCTGGCTTTGACTCTGACCACTCTGACTACAGACAACAGATCTCTGAGTAGGTATCACTTCCTTCAGTGAACTTTCCCTGAGCTCTCCACCACTGCTAGGGGTCCCATAGCACCATGTCCACTCCCATCCAGCCCTCATCCCTCTGATTGGAAATTTATTTGTGTGTGTGTGTGTGTGTGTGTGTGTGAAGTGTAATGATGAAAGGATCTGTGTCTAGTTCTTCACCACTTTACACCTAGCATCCATCACAATGCTTTGCAGTTTATAGGGACTCGATAAATATTTGTTACATGATATCTAGACACAAAGCAAGAGAATGAAAACCACATAAACCAGCAAAGGGATGATCCAGGGAGGAAGGGCCCGGACAGAACTTACTAGAATTCCACTGAATTAAAAACACACTTCAGACATTTTTAAAAGGTACCATGTTATATGTGGCAGAGTACAAAGACCGGGGCTTGCCTCCTCCCATGGGAAGACCAAAACTATTACTGTTGCTGCTGCTAAGTCGCTTCAGTCGTGTCCGACTGTGCGACCCCACAGACGGAAGCTCACCAGGCTCCCCCGTCCCTGGGATTCTCCAGGCAAGAACGCTGGAGTGGGTTGCCATTTCCTTCTCCAATGCATGAAAGAGAAAAATGAAAGTGATGTTGCTCAGTCGTGTCCGACTCTTAGTGACCCCATGGACTGGAGCCTACCAGGATCCTCCGTCCATGGGATTTTCCAGGCAAAAGTACTGGGGTGGGGTGCCATTGCCTTAAACTATTACTACTTTGAGCCATTATTGATGAGAATGACATGAAGACAAGCAGAAAAGATCTTCACAGCTAAAGACGTGAAGAAGGGACCACAGTGAGATGGGAGGGAGGACAGAGACGTAGTACAGTCGACGTGTCCAGCACGTCTCAGTCACACCTTCAGGGGGTGACCCGGAAATGGAAGGATAATCACAACTGCAGAGGGTCTCCCCAGGGAGCAAGGAGATCACACCTCACATCAGACACCCCCAGCCAGGGGGTCCAGCACCAGGAAGATGAGCCCCCAGAACATTTTGGCTTCGAAGGCCAGCCAGGCTTGCGTTCAGGAGTCCCAGAGGGCTGCGAGAAACAGACTCCATTCTTAAAGGGCACACACAAAATCTCATGCCCTTTGAGACTCAGGCAGAAGCAGCAGTCTGAAAGCAGCCATGTCAGAGCTACCAGCTGGTCTCGGAGGGCCTCCTGGAGAGCAGGAGGCACCTGGGACTCCCCCTGGGGACATGGATGCTGGTGGCAACTCTATGGGAGTGCATCCTACCATGAGGACACTGGGGCTGGCCAGTGACACTGTGGAGTCCCTCCTCCAGCTTACCAGCACCAGGACACGACCCGGCTCACCAGCCAGCCGGCACCAGTCTTGAGCCCCTAGGCCAAGCAGCCAGCTACCTGGGGACACAGCTCCTCCCACCGGGGGGCTGGCAGCAGTCACACGCCTCCACGAGCCCCCTCAGCCCCCTAGGATCCAGCCCCCGATCCATCAGAGTCAATGGGACCTGGCCCTGCCCACCAGCAGGCCAGCACCAGCCCCAAGACAGACCGCAGCCACCAGGGAGCAGACCCCTGCACACCAGAGCAGGGACATCAGCTCTAAGACTCCATGGGCCCCTCAGCCAGCAGCCCTGGGAGCTGGCTGTATTAACCAGCCAGCCAGCACCAGCCCCGGGGTCCTGCGCCCACAGGCAGCCACCCTACCCTGCACCAGGCCAGCACAAGCCTAAGACCCCACAGGTCCGCAGAGTCAATCACTCCTGACCTGGGCCCACCAACCAGCAGGCTAACACCAGCTCTGGGACTCTGGCCCACAGCCAGCCATCCCAGGACCCAATTTTGCTGGCAATATCAATGGTTAACAGTCTCTGCACTAGATGGAGGCTGGTAGGCAACCAGGCCAGAAGCCAGTCATGCCTACTAGTGGGCCCACGTGGGTCAGCCTGCCACAACAGAAGGGCCCGTGCAGCCCACAGCGCAGGCACGCCTGGAGAAGTCAGCTCTGGTCACCAGAGGGCAGAGTGCTGCTGCAGTGCTAGATAAAACATCTCCTATAAGGTCACTTCTCCAAAATCAAGAAAGGTAACTGACCTACCTAATACAGATACAAAAACAGAGAAACAGGCAAAATGAGACAACAGAAGCAAAGGAACAAGATAAAACCCCAGAAGAAGAGCTAATTGAAGTGAAGGTAAGCAATTTACCTGATAAAAGAGTTTGAAGTAATGATCACAAAGATGCTCAGCAAACTGGGGAGGGAAGAATAGATAGAGAACAGAGAATATTAAAAGCACCAAGGGAAAAACTATCAGTTATGTACAAACGAACTCCCATGAGACTGTAAACTGAGTGGAAACTCTACAGGAAAGGAAGTGGCATGATAAATTTAAAGTGATGAAAGGAAAAAACCTATTCCACCTGGTAAAACTATTGTTTAGACCTGATGGAGAGATAAAGACTTTTACAGACAAGCAAAGGAGTTCATCACTACTAATCCAACCCTACAAGAAATGTTAAAGAAACTTCGTTAAGCGGAAGAGAAAAAACACAACTAGGAATATAAAAATTACAAAAGAAAAATCTCTTTGGTAACGGCAATAAAAGTGATAGGTCAACCATCTACAAAGCTGGTTGGAGGTCAAACAACAGAAGAAGTAAGAGCATCTATATCCACAACAATAAGCTAAGAGATATACAAAACCAAAAAATATGCAAAATACGGTGGCAAAACATTAAATGTGGGGAGAGTAAAAAATACACACACACATACACACACACACACACACACGAAAGAAATCCAAACGTAACACTAAGATAGGCACCAAATCACAAGGGAAGAGAAAAAAAGAAGAAAGGAACAAAAAAGAATTACAAAATCAAACTGAAAACAGATTACAAAGTGGCAGCAAGTACATTCCTATTAATAATTACATCAAATGTAAATGGACTAAACGCTCCAATCAAAAGACACAGAATGGCTGAATGGATACAAAAACAAGACCTGTGTGTGTGTATATATATATATATATATATATATACTGCCTATAGAGACTCATTTCAGAGCTAAAGACACACAGAGATTAAAAGTTCACTGTGCGTGGGACTGTAAACTGGTACAGCTTCTATGGAAAACAGTAGAGGTTCCTCAAAAAATAAAGAATAGAACTACCATACGAACCAGCAATTCCACTGCTGGTGGATACAGGAGATGAAAACAGAAACACTAATTCAAACAGACACATGCACCCCTATGCTCACTGCAGTGCGGCCAAGATATGGGAGCAACCTAAGTGTCCATGAGCAGATGGGTAAAGAAGACGTGGGACATATACCCAATGAAACGTTACAAAGGAATGAAATCTTGTCAAATGTGATAAGGTGGATGGATCTAGAGGGCATTATGCTAAGTGGACTAAGTCAGAGAAACAACTACTGTATAAGTTCACTTTTATGCAGAATCTAAAAGACAAAACAAATGAATGAACAAAGCTGATAGAGACTCACAGATGTCAAGAGCGAATACACAGTTGTTGGGGGGAGTGGAAAGCAAAGAAACAGGTGAGGGATATTAAGAGGTATAAACTTGCAGTTACAAAAGTGAAAGTCATAGGTACGAAATGTACAGTGTGGGGAATACAGTCAATAATAATGTAAGGTCTTTGTATTGTAATGTAACGTAATGGTGATGTAGGGTAACTGGACTTATCATGGTGGTCATTCTATAACGTTGAGAAATATCAAATCACTGTCAGGTACCAGGAACTAACCTAGTGCTACAGGTCAATTCTACTTCAAAAACAAATTCACAGAAAAAGAGATCATAATTGGGGGATTGGATAAAGACAACCAAAAGCTACAAAACTCCAGTTAAAAGATAAATAAACATGTGTGTGCACTCACTCACTTAGTCATGTCCGACTCTTTGCAACCCCATGGACTGCAGCCTGCCAGGCTCCTCTGTCCATGGAATTTTCCAGGCAAGAACACCTGAGTGGGTTGCCATTTCCTCCTCCAGGGGATATAATATACAATATGATAAATACAGTTAATACGGTGGTATGTTATATACGAAAGTTGTTAGAGTAAATCTAAGGATCCTCATCATAAGAAAATGTGTTTTTTCATTTTGTATCTCTATGAGATGATGTTCACTAAACTTATTGTGATAATCACTTCATTATGTACATAAGTCAAGTCATTATGCTATACATCTTTTAAAGTGCTGTACAACAACTATATCTCAATAAAATGGGACAAGAGAAAAGAAAGGTATCCTGTAATTTCAGAAGTGGGCAGAGTAGAAGCCACTAAGGGCCCAGACCTCAGTTCAGTTCAGTCTCGTTCATGTCCACCTCCCTGCAACCCCAGGAACCACAGCACCTCCCTGTCCATCGCCAACCCCCAGAGCCCACCCAAACCCATGTCCATTGAGTCAGTGATGCCATCCAACCATCTCATACTCTGTTGTCCCCTTCTCCTCCTGCCCTCAATCTTTCCCAGCACCAGGGTCTTTTCCAATGAGTCAGTTCTTCGCATCAGGTGGCCAAAGTATTGGAGTTTCAGCTTCAACAGCAGTCCTACCAATGAACACCCAGGACTGATCTCCTTTAGAATAGACTGGCTGGATCTCCTTGCAGTCCAAGGGACTCTCAAGAGTCTTCTCCAACACCACAGTTCAAAAGCATCAATTCTTCTGTGCTCAGCTTTCTTGACAATTCAACTCTCACATCCATACATGACCACTGGAAAAACCATACCTTTGACTAGATGGACCTTTGTTGACAAATAACATCTCTGCTTTTTAATACGCTGTCTAGGTTGGTCATAACTTTCCTTCCAAGGAGTAAGTGTCTTTTAATTTCATGGCTGCAATCACCATCTGCAGTGATTTTGGAGCCCACAAAAATAAAGTCTGACACTGTTTCCACTGTTTCCCCATCTATTTCCCATGAAGTGATGGGACCGGATGCCATGATGGTTGTTTTCTAAATGTTGAGCTTTAAGCCAACTTTTTCACTCTCCAGTTTCACTTTCATCAAGAGGCTTTTTAGTTCCTCTTCACTTTCTGCCATAAGGGTGGTGTCATCTGCATATCTGAGGTTATTGACATTTCTCCCGGCAATCTTGATTTCAGCTTGTGCTTCTTTCCAGCCCAGCATTTCTCATGATGTACTCTGCACATAAGTTAAATAAGCAGGGTGACAATATACAGCCTTGCTGCTGCTACTGCTGCTGCTAAGTCGCTTCAGTCGTGTCTGACTCTGTGCGACCCCATAGACAGAAGCTCACCAGGCTCCCCCGTCCCTGGGATTCTCCAGGCAAGAACACTGGAGTGGGTTGCCATTTCCTTCTCCAATGCATGAAGGTGAAAAGTGAAAGTGAAGTCGCTCAGTCGTGTCCGACTCTCAGCGACCCCATGGACTGGAGCCCACCAGGCTCCTCCGTCCATGGGATTTTCCAGGCAAAAGTACTGGGGTGGGGTGCCATTGCCTTGACGAACTCCTTTTCCTATTTGGAACCAGTCTGTTGTTCATGTTGAATCAGTCTGTTGAACCATGTCCAGTTCTAACTGGTGCTTCCCGACGTGCATACAGGTTTCTCAAGAGACAGGTCAGATGGTCTGGCCAAGGGCCCTGACCTAGCTCAACACAACTCTTCAGAATATCGGATTCCAGCCATGACAACGTGGCAACATGATCGATCAGTTCTTACTGAGCTAGGGACTGGTGCAGTCTTTACATGCTGGAAATAACCCCAGCCAGATGGTGACCATGTACAAGAACTGCCAAGGGTCACTGCTCTCTTTTGACCAGTATGAGAGTCACTCTGTGTATAAGCAGTTGATGGCAGCAAGTCAACAGCAGGGATTTACACTTGAAACTTTGAAAAGAAAAAGAAGGAAGCACCCCCGAAGCTGAGCCTCGGGATCTTCTCTCATTTCACCTTCTGATTTGCTGGACTCCTGCTCTTATTCCTGTTAGCTTGATCCCAGATTCCATAGCTGCTTCCAACACTATTGGATTCTGTGACTTTTAATTCCTTCCTTTGAAAACTGACTTTTCTACCAAGGTTCATATTCTCCTTGGTGTGGGGGTTTTTCTGTTCTCGCTATTTCTGCGAGAAGATTCCCCACGCTTTCCCAAAGGAAACCCAGCCCTTGTCTTCACAAATAGACTATTTCCTTTGAGGCAAAGAAAATTATTATAGTAACAATATTTACTTGTAAATGTTATCATCTAGAAGCCATAAAAATTACATTCACTTTTCTGAGTTAAAAAGAATTACATGTACGGGTATATAGGAAGGTCTACTAAATCAACAATGGTTTGAAGGTAGTTACGTGAGGTCCTCAGCAGTTAAGGTCACTTGAATTAGATGTCAAAAGTTGACAGACCCAAGACTGTAACCAATGCAGTTAATTTTGGTTTTAATGTGTCCCTTTCAAAACACCTTAAATTCTCAGAGGGATACAAAAAAAAAAAGAAGAGGCATGTCTGATGTAGAAAATTTCCTAACAGCATCCTTCCTTACTGCTCCAGCCTCCTTTTCCAACACGGAGAACCTCCTGTGCATGTGCAGCAGGCAGCCACAGAACTGGCAGAGCTGGGCAGACAGCAGCCGCTCCCCTCAAGCCCAGCCGTGGTTCCTCAGTAGCAAGGGCAGCACCTCACAGGCCTGGGCAGGCTTTCGAACACAGAGATCCCAAAGGGCGCTCCTGCCAGCGTGACTGGGGCTGAGAAGAAGCAGGGACTCAAAGGCAAGGAATGGTGCGTCTAGAAGCACAAGAGGAGGGCCAGAAAAATACAGGCGGAAAAGGACAGCCCAGAGCACAGCCCAGATGTCAGCGCCCAGCCCTGCAGTAGCTGCTATGTGGAGAGTTCAGGGAACTTACATTTAACATGTGTGCATTTCATTGTATTTAATGTTTAAGCCCTCTAATTCTTTGTGTGTATGAAAAGTCACAGAAAAGCCAGATGGACAATATTAATCAGAGCACACCATTTTAGTGGTAGATGTGCCCACTCCCAGGGCCTGGATGCATCCCGAGAGCCTTAGCCGTGCCCCGTGGTCTCGAGGTAAGAAATACAGTTGGCTCAGCAGCATTTGTTAATTTATGTAAGAAGGAAAATGAATCACATAGAAGCATATGGAAATGTCCAATGCCAATTTTTTTTTTTTTAGGTTAGCTCGTTGTGTCCTCATTTTCCTTTTAACCTGGGATTTATGCTCTCAACTATTAACACTAAACAGATTCTAGTTTATACTCAGTTTTCAAATATATATAAATTTAAAAGATATATATGCATGCATGTACATATATAATTTCAGACTAAGTAAAATGAGTGTTTTCTTTGGATAGAAAACCAACAAAGGACGGGAAATCCTGACTTCAGGATATTGCAGTTAAGGGTTGGGAACATTCAGGCAGGAGTTACTGCCATCCAGAGGCGGGAAGCCACGAGCTGCCATAGCCTATTCCAGTTTTACTATAAAAGAAGTAAGCCAAGAAAAACGAGTGCATTGTTGCAGTCTGGCTCATTAAATCATCAGAGAATGGGAAACTGAGACCCAGAATCAGGCGTCACGGGACCTGAGGTCCCACTGTCGTCGTGAATGGGAAAACGTAGCCTGGATTCCTCAAAGCTACTCACAGGGAAAGGGGACCCAGCTCTCTGCGATATAAGGCCAACCATTTCTGCAGACTCCTCGATGTGCAAAAGCATAAAATATCCTGAAAATGAACTCTTACATTTCTTAGAAAACCTCTATTTTTCTTGTCTTGAAGCCACACGATACTTCAGTGGAGACCCTGAGACGGACGCTTCTGAAGGCAGCCCTCATCCTTCCGGGGCAGAACAGACTGTGTCCTGGCCCTGAAACGTCTATCAGCACACGCAGATGTCCATCACACAGACCGGTGCTCAGCCTTTGAATATGAGCTTCCAAAAATATTTGCCATGTAGACGGTAAATAATTTTAGCACAGTTAACGAGTAAAATCCTGAAAGACTCTGCACAGCTGAAAAGTGCTGAGATTCCACTAAGAGTTCCTGACCACACAGGCTCTGACTCAGAGAGAGCTGTGTGCTGTTCTCCCAGGACCTGAGCATTCGACATTCCTGCTTGACTATTTCAGGGTTGCTTTCTGTAGTCGTTTGATGGGCTGAATTCCTTCTGTCAATAAATGAATAAATGTACGCACTAATTCTAGAATATTTCTGCTTGTTTACATTTTGTTAGAAACACAAATTCAAAACTTGCATCAGTTTGGGTTTTTCTCAACAGGAACAAATAATGACTTCAAATTATATTTGCTATTCACAGACATTTTACACACCCATGACAAGTACAGATATAGCCTTATGAATACTTTTTAAAACACTGAATACACATATACACACAACTTAAAAGAATAAATTAAGTAAAAATATAATAACTCTCAACCAAGCCTTGGAGAAGGCAATGGCACCCCACTCCACTCTTGCCTGGAAAATCCCATGGACAGAGGAGCCTAGCGGGCTGCAGTCCATGTGGTCGTGAAGAGTCAGACACGACTGAGCGATTTCACTTTCTCTTTTCACTTTCATGCATTGGAGAAGGAAATGGCAACCCACTCCAGTGTTCTTGCCTGGAGAATCCCAGGGACAGGGGAGCCTGGTGGGCTGCCCTCTATGGGGCTGCACGGAGTCAGACACAAATGAAGCGACTTAGCAGCAACCAAGCCTACTTCAATTTTCTACCCAATTTATACAGCTCAAAAGAGTTCAGTGTGGGAACATTTTTATTAAATAAAATGATTTATAGTTAAATGAGAAAATATTAAATATTTCACTCTAATAAGATCACTTGTTGTGTATATTAGGATACTGTTTTAGAAGCCCACACTCAAAAGTGAGGTGAGGAGGGTCCCAGGGTCCCTCCCACTAGTAGTATAAATAGTTCTGACTTTCAAAAACAAAACCCCAAACTGCGTTTCTGTAGCTGCACTGTCTTAAAATCCTCTTCCACGTTTTGTTTGTCTGTATCTTTCCATGAGACTTCTTCAGAGAAGGGGATGGCACCCCACTCCAGTGTTCTTGCCTGGAGAATCCCAGGTATGGGGGAGCCTGCTGGGCTGCCGTCTATGGGGTCGCTGAGTCGGACACGACTAAAGCGACGCAGCAGCAGCAGCAGCAGCAGCAGCAGCATGAGACTTCTTGCATCTACAGGGTTATCACTGCCCTCTACTGGTTTCCAGCCCCAAGTTTAAAACTGAGAAAAAGAAGGGAAAGGAATGAAATTAAAAGAATCGAATAGGCATCAAACCCTGGGAAACTGCACTCTCCTGACACGAAGGGGAGAAAAGACTTACCTATGCCCATGTTATTGGCTTCCTGGTTTGTTGTCTTAATAAACTATTTATACCACAGACTGATTACCAGGGAGGTTGTTTCTGAGGAGTTTTAAATCATTATTAATTCATAATTCAGTTCCAGGAAAGAAGTCAGCAGCATAAAATAAGAAAAAAAATGAAAATAAATTCCAAAAAAATCTTTATTTTATGTGTACAGAAATCATTTGTAAAAGACAAATAATTATTTATAAACGACAAGTTTTTGGTAAGGGACAATAATTTGTAAATTATTTTGTCAATGACAAATAATTATGTATAAATGACAAATTTTATATGTACATAAAAATTTGTAGATCATTTGTAGAAAATGGTTTGGTGATGCATACCCACTGAACTGGTGACGGTGATTGTCTCTGACAAGACTGGTACTAGAGACAAGCGTGTGGTGGGGGTATTTCCGCTCCTTCCTTACTAGAGATGCCGCTCAAAATTTTAACAAACATACTGGACCCTGGACCCCTGCCCTCTCATCTCCTCCGCAACCACGTCTGTGCCAGGACACCACCACCCCTCATCGGATCCCCCACCTGTCCTCCCTGGGAGCTTCGTCTCCCTCCACTTGCTCTCTGAGTCCAGGCTCACAGAGCAGACAACAGTCCTTCTTAAATACGACTTGCATCCTGCCTTCCCCCAAACAAAGCCAGCCGATGGCTTCTCATCATGTTTAGAGCAAATTTCAGTCTGCTTTTTTCCCCTGAATTCCCCAGAAGCTAGAACTATTCCTGGCCCAGAGTCGGAGTTCTCAAAATGAGGTTCTGATGATTAGATGGACAGACAGGAAAGTACGTGACGTTATCTGTGCAAATGTTAAACGAGAGCATCTGACTGGGGGAGCAGACGAAAAGCGCTCACTCAAAGCTAGACTTGAGCACATTTTCTTTACTTCTTTGGATCTTACTTGTCATATGGACTAGTAAGGACCCTATTTATAAAACTGTAACAGATGAAGGTCTCCAATTTCTGCACCTAAACACATACACAAACGTGTGCACACACACACACACACACACACACAATGTGTGCTCAGTATAGAAGGAGTCCTATCTTGAGCCATTTTCTGATAACGATAGACTTTACAAGTGATAGAACTCTGAAAAATATAAGTGACACAGAATACTTGCTATGTGCCCATGCTATGCTAAGCATTTACAAATAAATTTATAACTTAAGGCATACTCACTCATTTATACTTCAATAACCATTGTTGTCGGTGCTATCATAACTATTAATTTACAGATGAGGGAAATGAGACCCAGAGTGATTAAATATCACTCCTCGAGTCACACAATCCATAAGAGACACGGGTTGTGCAAGTCCCTCTGTCTGGTGGCACTGCCCTGGGCCACCGGAGACCAGTGACATTTGGTCTCCCTTAGCATTCACCAATGGAGGAGGCAATGGCACCCCACTCTAGTGTTCTTGCCTGGAGAATCCCATGGACGGAGAAGCCTGGTGGGCTGCCGTCTATGGGGTCGCAGAGTCGGACATGACTGAAGCAACTTAGCAGCAGCAGCAGCAGCATCATTCACCAGAGCAATGCCAGGTGCCAACGAGCTTAGTTAAACCTGTCTCACCCTAAGGTTAGGGAAGGACACGTCTTCCCTTGAGTCCCACAGGAGATGTGTGAGAATCGTTACAAAACTGAGTCCTGTTAGGAAAAAGAGGGGAACAGATGCCCTATAGACAAACAGAACTGCTTCTTACAAAGGAAGCCTAGCAACGTAAATGTTCACCACTGACAAAGTAAACGAGTCCACATCACAAAGGTAAAATATGATGAAGCCACTAAAAATGAGGACATCATTGAACAATAAGAGAAATGCAGAGACACAGAAATTCAAAAGGAAAAATCAGAAAGCACTGTAATTATGCAAAATTGTACATGCATACGAACAAGAGGAGAGAAATTGTGTTTACCTTCTTATTTTTAGATTTCTATTATTCCTGATTTATTATTGTTTGTGCAGCAAAGAAAAAGAAAACCAGTAATCAACATCAAATTTCCTGAAAACTTACTCTAGACAAACGATCTAAATAGAATATAGCCTGAGCAACAGCCCAAAGAAAACTGTAACGAATGTTTATCACATACTGAAAATATGGGTCCTTGTGAAAAGCACAGGAATTTGTTATATTCCTTATCTACCTTACTGTCATTTCCTTGGAGCAATTTTTTAAAGGATATCTCATTCCTTAATTCCACAGCCTCTCTCGCGTTATATTGTGTTGGCTAAAAAGTTCATTAGGGTTTCTCCATAACATTGTAAGGAAAACAAATAAAATTTCTGGCCAACTCAATACTTACCTCAAAATTTAATCCACGTTCTCCCTAGTTGAAACTACCCAACAGAGTTTATTCTACACTCTGTTAGCAATTCAGCATATGAGATATTTCATATACACAGATATATACATACACCAGTAATGAAGTACTATGGAATCTGGAATATTGTATAGCAAGTGTAACAGAATGAAAAGTCCACAGGTAACGTATTTTGTTTTCGAAATATGAAGAAGTGGGTTTGCTGTACAAGTGGAGAGATAAGATTACTTCCTGGCATTTTAACCTACAACTTTTAAAAATTAAAATTACATGATTTTTCTGTACTTGGTTAAACAAGACGTCTATGTAGGTATGTCTGCACACACATAATGTGTATGTATCAGGTTATAAATGCTTGTATTTGTGCTTATGGGTATGTGCTCCATAAGTAGATTCATTTGCCTTACAATTAACTCATTTTGGTGCTTTGTTGCTGTTTTTCTGCCTCTAATGATGAAAACTCAAAATACAATCAGTATCATCACACTGAGCAGGGTGCGATTTAAATGATCTCTACGCCAGACAGAACTTCCCAACCACATGATGTCTGGCCCAAAGGATTCTTAATCTTTCAACACTGTTTGCCACAAAATGGTAAGAAGGTCAGAAAATATTCAACTGGATTTGAAAGAGAAATTTTTCTAACTAGAAAAAGCCAAAACTCACATTCTCGCTCAAATATCTGCAAAACAAGGTTGATAAAATTATCCATTAACAGAAAGATATATTTAAGGGAAAATATTAAAATAACTTGAAATATTGTATAAAATTATATTTAATGTTTATAAAATTGCAAAAGCAATAAATCTAAGTCTTATGAAAAATAAAACTTTAAATCAACATAAGAAGAAAACAACAGATTTTTACTTCCAAAGATTTTAGATCATGGATAATCAGCTGCAAAAAATAAAATAGATATATTTTAAACATTTTTTTTAAAACAAAGATCAATTCAAAAACACAAAAGCCTTAAGCTACTATTTAGAACCCCATCCAGGTTCAGGGGGGAAATCCTAAAGGAAAAAAAATATAATCACTGAAATCAAAAATTTAGTGGGAGATTACACAGCAGATGGAGAAGGCAATGGCACCCCACTCCAGTACTCTTGCCTGGAAAATCCCATGGACGGAGGAGCCTGGTAGGCTGCAGTCCATGGGGTCGCTAAGAGTTGCACACGACTGAGCGACTTCACTTTCTCTTTTCACTTTCATGCATTGGAGAAGGAAATGGCAACCCACTCCAGTGTTCTTGCCTGGAGAATCCCAGGGACGGGGGAGCCTGGTGGGCTGCCGTCTATGGGGTCGCACAGAGTCGGACACGACTGAAGCGACTTAGCAGCAGCAGCAGATTGCATACAGCTGAGAAGTGATGAATGCCAATCTAACCCAGAAACTGCAGACAAAAATCTGTAAAACAGAAATAAGAAACTGAAAAACACAGAGAAAAAAATGTTATGTCTAACTGCAATAACAGAGGTATAGAATAGAATAAACTGGGAGACAGACTATATTAAAAAAAGCAGACAGCTGAGAATTTAGATTCAAGAAATCACTATAAAACACAAGCAGGAAAAAGAAAAAAATCCACCCCAAGACAGAGTGACACTGCAGAATTCCAAACAGAACAACAACAACAAAAGATTCTTAAAGCAGTCAGAAAGAAAAGACGTATCACTAGGAAGGGATGATAATTCAATCAACAGCACAATTTTAAAAATAAAATATAATCTAGAGGACCATCAAAACATCTGCAGGAACAAACAAAATAAACACCGCTCATTCAACTAACATTTCTGAAGATCTGCCTCCAACAGAGCTCCCCTACAATAAGTTGTAAAGAAGTGCTTCAGAAAATGGAAAATTCAAGAAAAAATACACGAGAAATAAGAAGGAATGGAACAAAAGAACAAATAAAAGTAGCTAAGGTGAAGAAAATGTTGACTATATAAAATAACAACTAATATGGGATCTAAATAAAGATATTAAAACATGAAACAAAAATACACACAAGAAATGGGAAAAGTTTAAAAATCTTAACCTTGTTCACTAGGATAGCAGGGGAAATTATTAGCTTCACTGTCAACATATACATACATATGTCACAAGTAATAAAATTTAAGGACAAGCACTTTGGTAGATTGATTGGATGGTAGATTGACTACCTCTAATTTTTCACACCTCCCTAAATGCATAGTTTAGTAGTGCCCTCCCCCACCTATTTTGGATTTGCCCTATAACTTTCTTAGGCCATGAAACAATAATAAATTTGCTGAAAGCAGAGCCTTTAAAAGGACCCAGGTGTTTTTTCTTGTTGTTGTTATCCTCCTCTTCCCACTCCTCCTCCTTACGTCCTGGCCCCTCCCGCCTTCTCTCTCCAACTCCTCTGTAGTTGCCTTAAGTACATGCATGAGCTAACATGAAAATATGCTCACATTGGCCGGCTGGAGTTGGAGAAGGAAATGGCAATCCACTCCAGTGTTCTTGCCTAGAGAATTCCAGGGATGGGGGAGCCTGGTAGGCTGCCATCTATGGGGTCGCACAGAGCTGGACATGACTGAAGTGCCTTAGCAGCAGCAGCAGCCTGCTGGAGAGAAGAACTTCAAGGAAAAAAATCAATTCACCCCAGATACAACTATCCCAGACCAGCCAGCCTCTCTCCTCCCATCCAAGCAACTTACCAGCTGACTGTAGCGGTGTGAGCAAGCCAGGCTTAGTTGAGACCAGCTCAAGTCAGCAAACTACTCAGCTGACTTGTAGAATCATGAAAAATAATAAATCTGTGTTGTTTTAATTCACTAAGATTTAGGATAGTCTCTTATGCAGTAAAAGCTAGCTGATGCAACTATCAAAAAAATAAAAGAGAGAGAGAGAATCTCAAACTAATATAAAGAAGGGATTTTTCAAAATATATTAATGTGAAATAATATCAAAAGTTACAAATGTGCATGTAATTGAAAGCTGAGGTTTTTCTAGTAGTTATGTACAGATATGAGAGTTGGAACATACAGAAAGCTAAGCGCTAAAGAATTGATGCTTTTGAACTGTGGTGCTAGAGAAGACTTTTAAGAGTTGCTTGGACTGCAAGGAGCTCAAACCAGTCAATCCTAAAGGAAATTAACCCTAAATATTCAATGGAAGGACTGATACTGAAACTCCAATACTTTGGCCACCTGATGTGAAGAGCCCACTCATTGGAAAAGATCCTGCTGCTGGGAAAGACTGAAGCCAAAAGGAGAAGGGAGCGGCAGAGGATAAGATTGTTGGATGGCATCACCAACTCAATAGACATGCTGCTGCTACTGCTGCTAAGTCACTTCAGCCGTGTCCGACTCTGTGCAACTCCATAGATGACAGCCCACCGGGCTCCGCTATCCCTGGGATTCTCCAGGCAAGAACACTGGAGTGGGTTGCCATTTCTTTATTCAATGCATGAGAGTGAAAAGTGAAAGGGAAGAAGCTGTCGTGTCTGACTCTTCGCGACCCCATGGACTGCAGCCTACCAGGCTCCTTTGTCCATGGGATTTTCCAGGCAAGAGTACTGGAGTTGGGTGCCATTGCCTTCTCCAGAATAGACATGAATTTGAGCAAATTCTGGGAGATAGTGGAGGACAGAGGAGCCTGGCATGCTGCAGCCCATGGGATCACAAAGAATTGGATGTGACTTGGCAACTGAACAACAAATTGAAAATAAAATGGAAGAAAATGAGAGAAAGGGGTAAAAAAATACTTGACATAATAGTCATAAAGAACTTTCTAAAATTAATAATAGATACAAAGCCAAAGATCTAAGAAGCTTAGAGAAAAATGAGCAGGATAAATACCAAAAACATTACACCTAGATACATCATATTAAATGTTCAGAAAGTCAAAAAAAAAAAAAAAAAAAAAAAAAGAATGTTCTAAAGAAAACAAAGGAGAGAAAAAAGACATTAATCTGTAGTAAAGCATGGATAAGAATTCCAGCAGATTTCTTGCCAGAACCACTCAAACAAGAATAAAGCAAAATAAAGTTTTAAAAGTTGAAAGAGAACAAACATAAGTCTAGAATTCTGTATCTATAAATTATTTCTAAATTTCCTCAACCTATAAACTGTCTTCAAACATGAAGGAGAAATAGAGACTTTCTCAGACAAACAAATCTGGGTGAATTCACTGCCATCAGACATTCCCTTCAAGAAATATTACAAGAAGCTCATTAGGTCGAAGAATAATATAGATTAGAAACTTCCATATACATAAAGAAAGGAAGAGCTTCAGAGGAGGAATAAATAAAGGTAAAATTTATTCTAATAAGTTTCTATTCTAATTGATCTGATAGATATTTGTTTAAACTAATAATGATAATACAGTGGGTCATTATAGTATTAGTGAGTGAGTGAAGTCGCTCAGTCATGTCCGACTCTTTGCCACCTACCAGGCTCCTCCCTCCATGGGATTCTCCAGGCAAGAATACTGGAGTGGGGTGCCATTTCCTTCTCCAGGGGATCTTCCCAGCTCAGGGATCGAACCTGGGTCTCCCGCACTGTAGGCAGACACTTTAACCTCTGAGCCAACAGGGAAGCCATTACAGTATTAGGCAATGAAATAAAAGAGCAATAGCACAAGAAATAAAAAGGGAAATTGGGAATATTTTGTTAGCTGAACTATACATGAAATGATAGACTGCTGTTTGAAGGTGGACATAGAAAACTTAAGAATACTGTAAACTTTTGGGCAACCCCTAATTTTAAAAGAAGTGTAAACGATATTGTACAAAGAGATAAAATGAACCATATAAAACATTCAGTATAAACGAGAAGTCAGAAAAGAAAAAAGTCTTTAAACAACACACACACACAAAACACACAAACACACACACACACACACAGCTTCCCTGGTGGCTCAGATGGTAAAGAATCTGCCTGCAATGTGGGAGACCAAGGTTCAATCCTGGGTCAGGAAGATCCCTTGAAGAAGGAAATGGCAACTCACTCCAGTATTCTTGCCTGGAGAATTCCAAGGACAGAGGAACCTGGCAGGCTACAGTCCACAGGCTCACAAGGAGTCGGACATGACTGTCCTAAAAAAGAATAAGGGCAATGAACAGGAACAGCATGGTGGGTATTAACTCAACTGTCAATAATTACTTTAAATGTGAATAATCTAGACGACAGACTTTCAGAATGGATTTAGAGAAAGCCCCAATGGCGATTTTCTATATGACTCAGGGAGCTCAAACTGGGGCTCTGTGACAACCTAGAGGGGTGGCATAGGGTGGGAGGAAGGTTCAAGAGGGAGAGGACATATGCATACTTATAGGATGTATGGCAGGTTGATGTATGGCAGAAACCAGTAATATTGTAGAGCAATTATCCTTTAATTAAAAAATAAACTTTAAAAGACAACTAAATTTTGCCTACAAAAAAACCATTTAAATATAACTGCAGCAAGTTAAAGGGATGGAGAAAGATACTCTGTACTAATACTAATCAAAGAAACCAGGAGCCACTCTACCTAATTTAAGACAAGATTTAGAACAGGAAACATTATTTTTAATAAAGAGGGTCATTACATCATGATACAGGAGTTAATCCTTCAAGAAATCAAAATGCTAAACATATCCCTAAAAACATAGTGTCCAAATACATTCAGATTAGATGCTCAGCTGTGTCCGACTCTTTGCGACCCCATGAATCGCAGCATGCCAGGCCTTCCTGTCCATCACCAACTCCCAGAGTTCATTCAGACTCACATCCATCGAGTCAGTGATGCCATCCAGCCATCTCATCCTCTGTCGTCCCCTTCTCCTCCTGCCCCCAATCCCTCCCAGCATCAGAGTCTTTTCCAATGAGTCAACTCTTCACATCAGGTGGCCAAAGTACTGGAGTTTCAGCTTTAGCATCATTCCTTCCAAAGAAATCCCAGGGCTGATCTCCTTCAGAATGGACTGGTTGGATCTCCTTGCAGTCCAAGGGACTCCCAAGAGTCTTCTCCAACACCACAGTTTAAAAGCATCAATTCTTCGGCGCTCAGCCTTCTTCACAGTCCGACTCTCACATCCATACATGACCATTGGAAAAACCATAGCCTTGACTAGACAGACCTTTGTTGGCAAAGTAATGTCTCTGCTTTTGAATATGCTATCTAGGTTGGTCATAACTTTCCTTCCAAGGAGTAAGCGTCTTTTAATTTCATGGCTGCAGTCACCATCTGTAGTGATTTTGGAGCCCAGAAAAATAAAGTCTGACACTGTTTCCACTGTTTCCCCATCTATTTCCCATGAAGTGATGGGACCGGATGCCATCTTAGTTTTCTGAATGTTGAGCTTTAAGTCAACTTTTTCACTCTCCACTTTCATCTTCATCAAGAGGCTTTTTAATTCCTCATAGATCAGATCAGATCAGATCAGTCGCTCAGTCGTGTCCGACTCTTTGCGACCCCATGAAGTGCAGCACGCCAGGCCTCCCTATCCATCACCAGCTCTCGGAGGTCACTCAGACTCACATTCATTGAGTCAGTGATGCCATCCAGCCATCTCATCCTCTGTCGTCCCCTTCTCCTCCTGCCCTCAATCCCTCCCAGCATCAGAGTCTTCTCCAATGAGTCAACTCTTCGCATGAGGTGGCCAAAATACTGGAGTTTCAGCTTGAGCATCATTCCTTCCAAAGAAATCCCAGGGCTGATCTCCTTCAGAATGGACTGGTTGGATCTCCTTGCAGTCCAAGGGACTCTCAAGAGTCTTCTCCAACACCACAGTTCAAAAGCATCAATTCTTTGGCGCTCAGCCTTCTTCACAGTCCAGCTCTCACATCCATACATGACCACAGGAAAGACCATAGCCTTGACTAGGCGAACCTTTGTTGGCAAAGTGATGTCTCTGCTTTTGAATATGCTATCTAGGTTGGTCATAACTTTCCTTCCAAAGAGTAAGCGTCTTTTAATTTCATGGCTGCAGTCACCATCTGCAGTGATTTTGGAGCCCAGAAAAATAAAATATGACACTGTTTCCACTGTTTCTCCATCTATTTCCCATGTAGTGATGGGACCAGATGCCATGATCTTCGTTTTCTGAATGTTGAGCTTTAAGCCAATCTTTTCACTCTCCACTTTCACTTTCATCAAGAGGCTTTTGAGTTCCTCTTCACTTTCTGCCATAAGGGTGGTATCATCTGCATATCTGAGGTTATTGATATTTCTCCCGGCAATCTTGATTCCAGCTTGTGTTTCCTCCAGTCCAGCATTTCTCATGATGTACTCTGCATATAAGTTAAATAAACATGGTGACAATATACAGCCTTGACGTACTCCTTTTCCTATTTGGAACCAGTCTGTTGTTCCATGATCAGTTCTAACTGTTGCTTCCTGACCTGCATACAGATTTCTCAAGAGGCAGATCAGGTGGTCTGGTATTCCCAGCCTTGACGAACTCCTTTTCCTATTTGGAACCAGTCTGTTGTTCCATGTCCAGTTCTAACTGTTGCTTCCTGACCTGCATACAGATTTCTCAAGAGGCAGATCAAGTGGTCTGGTATTCCCATCTCTTGAACAATTTTCCACAGTTTATTGTGATCCACACAGTCAAAGGCTTTGGCATAGTCAATAAAGCAGAAATAGATGTTTTTCTGGAACTCTCTTGCTTTTTCCATGATCCAGCGGATGTTGGCAATTTGATCTCTGCTTCCTCTGCCTTTTCTAAAACCAGCTTGAACATCTGGAAGTTCACGGCTCACATATTGCTGAAGCCTGGCTTGGAGAATTTTAAGCATTACTTTACTAGTGTGTGAGATGAGTGCAATTGTGTGGTACTTTGAGCATTCTTTGGCATTGCCTTTCTTTGGGATTGGGATGAAAACTGACCTTTTCCAGTCCTGTGGCCACTGCTGAGTTTTCCAAATTTGCTGGCATATTGAGTGCAGCACTTTCACAGCATCAGCTTTCAGGATTTGAAATAGCTCCACTGGAATTCCATCACCTCCACTAGCTTTGTTCGTCGTGATGCTTTCTAAGGCCCACTTGACTTCACATTCCAGGATGTCTGGCTCTAGGTCAGTGATCACACCATCATGATTATCTGGGTCGTGAAGCTCTTTTTTGTACAGTTCTTCTGTGTATTCTTGCCATCTCTTCTTAATATCTTCTGCTTCTGTTAGGTCCATACCATTTCTGTCCTTTATCAAGCCCATCTTTGCATGAAATGTTCCTTTGGTATCTCTGATTTTCTTGAAGAGATCCCTAGTCTTTCCCATTCTGTCGTTTTCCTCTATTTCTTTGCATTGATCACTGAAGAAGGCTTTCTTTTCTCTTCTTGCTATTCTTTGGAACTCTGCATTAGATGCAAATATAAACATCTGAATGCAGAGTTCCAAAGAATAGCAAGAATTAATGTACAAAATACATTAATCTCCAAATACATTAGAGAAACCTGAAAGGAAAAAAAATAAACTAATCCACTGACATAGCTGGCAACGTCAACACCTACCAGTACTGACAGCTCAGGCAGCCAGAGAATCGGTGAGGATGTACAAAAACCTGATCAATACTATTAATCAAGTTGATCTAAATTCCCTTTACAGAATCTTCAGTCCAACAACAGCAGAGTATACATTTTTCAAGCTTACATTGAACATTCCATGATAGACCATAATCTTTGTCAATAAAGCATAACAGATTTAAAAGAATAAAAATCATACAAAATATGTTCTCAAACCAGAATAAAATTAAACTAATGATCAAGAACAGAAAGATACTCTAAAATTCCCAAGTATTTATAGATTACACAGTACACTTTTAAATAATATTGAGAAAAACGCAAAAGAACTTAAAAACATTTTGAACTAAATGAAAATACAAGCTAAATTAAGTTTGTATTGAAAGCAATGAATCAGTGGTTAGGGGAAATATGCACTATTAAATATAGCTAATCATGGTCTTACACAATCCAGCTATCACACCAAACAATTTACCCAACTAATTCAAAATCTTAGGTTCACACAATAATCTGCATGCAAATGTTTCTAGAAGTTTTGTTCATATGCAAATTATACAATAAAATTTATTTTATATAAAAATAAGTTATATTCCTATACAACAAAATTTTATTTTTAATATACCCTAAACAAGTGGCAAGATATATCATTTTCATGGACTAGAATATACAATATTGTTAAACTGCTCACAAGCTATCTATAATTCAAATAAATGCTAATATAATACTAACATAATACTAATATAATATGCTATGCTATGCTATGCTATGCTAAGTCACTTCAGTCGTGTCCGACTCTGTGTGACCCCATAGACGGCAGCCCCCTAGGCTTCCTCGTCCTTGGGATTCTCCAGGCAAGAACACTGGAGTGGGTTGCCATTTCCTTCTCCAATGCATGAAAGTGAAAAGAGAAAGTGAAGTCGCTCAGTCGTGTCCGACTCTTCGCGACCCCATGAACTGCAGCCTACCAGGCTCCTCCGTCCATGGGATTTTCCAGGCAAGAGTACTGGAGTGGGGTTCCATTGCCTTCTCCAACTAATATAATATAAATGCTAATATAATAGTAATATATAATACTAAAACAATATACAATTATATGGAATGTAGGAAACATCTATGATATGTTATAGCTTAAAGAATAACTATAAATCTTCATTTAAACACTTCATTAAAGAACACAAGTAAAATGAGTGATATAGTATGTTCATATTAATAGATAGGAAAATGCAATATATTTAAATATAATTTATCTCAAAATTAGTTAAAATTATAACACAGAATCTCAGTGAGATTTTGTGAAATTCTGCAAGTTGACTTTAAAATATATAATTTGCAAATGAAGCCACCAACAAGGGATTAATCTCCAAAATATAAAAACAGCTCATGCGGCACTCTGTCAAAAAAAACAAAACACCCAATCAAAAAATGGGCAGAAGATCTAAATAGACATTTCTCCAAAGACGACAAACAGATGGCCAAAAAGAACATGAAAAGATGCTCAACATCACTAATTATCACAGAAATGCAAATAAAAAGAATAATATAGGTTAGAAACTTCCATCTACAGAAAGAAAGGAAGAGCTTCAGAGGAAGAATAAATATAGGTAAAATTGATTCTAATAAGTTTCTATTCTAGATTGACCTGATAGATATGTGTTTAATAGTGATAATATAATGGGTTGTTACAGTATTAGGTAATGAAAGAGAAGAGCAATAGCACAAGAAATAGAAGGAGCAATCGGGGATATTTGAAGTTATCTGAACCAAACATGAAGTGATACAGTGCTGCTTGGAGGTGGACAGAGACCACTTACGAACGTGCATTGTAAACTTCTGGACAACCCCTAAGTAATTTTAAAAGAAGTGTAATTGATATCATATAAGGAGATAAAATGGAATCACATACAATACTCAGTAAAAACAAGAGAAGTCAGAAAAGAAAAAAGTTTTTTAAAACACACACACACACACACACACACACACACACACACACACACACACACACACACAGCTCCCTGGTGGCTCAGATGGTAAAGAATCTGCCTCCAATGTGGAGACCAAGGTTCGATCCCTGGGTCAGGAAGATCCCTTGGAGAAGAGAATGGCTACCCACTCCAGTATTCTTGCCTGGAGAATTCAAAGAACAGAGGAACCTGGCAGGCTACAGCCCACAGAGTCACAAGGAACTGTACATGAAGACTTAGACATGACTGAGCGACTTTCACCCTTATATATAAGATAGATAACCAACAAGGACCTGCTGTATAGCACAGAAAACTCTACTCAGTATTCTGTAATAACATATGTTGGAAAAGAATCTGAAAAAGAATGAATATGTGTATATATGTGTGTGTGTGTAAAACTGAATTACTTTGCTGTATACCTGAAACTAAGACAACATTATAAATCAACTATACTGCAATAAAATGAAATCATAAACAAAACGAAAAAACAGCCCTCAGAAAGGGAGAAAATACTTGGAAACGAAGCAACGGACAAGGAATTAATCCCCAAAATATACAAAGAGCTCATGCAGCTCAATAGCAAAAAAAAAAAAAAAAAAATCAAAAAATGAGCAAAAGGCCTAGACATTTCTCCAAAGACACACAGATGGCAAAAAAACACACGAAAAGTTGTCCAACGTCACTAATTATCTGAGAAATGAAATCAAAACTATAATGAGGTATCACCCATACCAGCCAGAATGGCATTCATCAAAAAGTCTGCAAATAATAAATGCTGGAAACGGTGTGGAGAAAAGGGAACCCTCCCATGCTGTTGGTGGGAAGGTAAGTTGACACACCCAGTACAGAGAACAGTATGGAGTTTCCTTAAAAAACTAGAACCACCCCAGGATTCATTAACCCCACTCCTGGGCATGTACCCAGAGAAAACCATACTTTGAAAAGATACCCACAATACATGTGTATGTACGACTGCGTGCCTTCACTGTTCACCTGAAACCACTACAACACTGTTAACTGACTGGCTATGCTCCAATGCAAAATGAAAAGGTTCAGAAAAAGATACACGCACCCCAACCTTCACAGCAGCACTATTTACAGTAGCCAATGATGCAACCTCAGCGTCCAGTGACAGAGGAATGGATAAGGAAAATGTAGTATTTTGCAATATTTCTCAGCCATTAAAAAAAAAAAATGAAATAATGCCATTTGCAGCAACAGGAATGGACCTAGAGATTATCATACTAAGTAAGTCCGACAGAGAAAGACAAATATCATTATGATATCACTCATGTATGGAATCTAGTTTTTAAAATAATGTAAATGAACATATTTACAAAACAGAAAAGACTCACAGACTTCAAAAACGAGCTTACAGTTACCAAAGAGGAAAGGTAGGGGAGGGACAAATTAGGAGCTTGGGAACAACACACACATACTACCAAATACAAAATAATCAAAGAGGACCTACTGAACACCACAAGGAACACTACCCAATCTCTGCAATAACCTTTATCATAAGAGACTCTGAAGAAGAATGAACACAGGTATGTGCACACCTTAATCACTTTGCTGTACACCAAAACAAACAACACTGTAAATCAGTCATACTCGAAGAGTTTTTGAAGAATAAAATATACATGTAAGAATGAGACTCAACAGTCAAGATATTCCTGAAAAATAAAATGTTAGGGGTTAAGCGCTTGCAGATACCACATTTCATTATAAAACTAGAACAATTAAGATGCTATTACAGTGGTAATGACTCATGAATGATGAAATAAACAGAATAAAAGTTCAGAAATATATTCACGTACATATGTATGTTGACGCTCAATTGCTCTGACACTGCAAATCAATGTAGAACAGGATGAAATAATCAGTAAGTAGTGCCAGGACAATCGCTGTTGCATAAAAAATTAGACCTCAGTGTCTTACCTTATGTACAGATAAATTTTAAAAATATTAAAAGAACTAGATGTGAAAAGCAAAGTTAATTTTTTAAAACTAATGTAAAAACATTACCTTTTGATTCTAAAGTAAGAAAGGAAGTTATTTTTAAAAAACAAAAATGATTCATAGAGAAAAAGATTAATTTGGCAGGCATTGATATTTTAAAAGTCTGATTATCAAAAAACATCAAGCTCCAATTGAAGAAATAAGCCCATCTTGAAAAACACATTTTGAATACATATAATTAAGAGGACAAGTAAACAACTTCTACAAATCAATAGGAAAAAAAGATAAATAACTTAAAATGAGCTCTCATTCAGAAAATGAACAGAGCGTATGACTGGGCGGTCCACAGAGGCAGGAGACAAAGGGCATATACATGTGAAAACATGCCCAACCGGTGACCAGGAGAAGCATGAAAAAATACTGCACTGAGGAATCACTTCACACAGTCAGATTTACAAAAAGCAAATATAAAAAGAAGTTTGACAACACAAAAGTACATTATAGAACAACAGGAATACTAACTAGTGTGAATACACATCAATAGAAATGCTTTGAAAATTCATCTGGACCTAACTGCCCTTCCTGTCCACAGACGGGGAACCCACAGACACAGAGGGCTGACTGTGCTGCGCCGTTTCCAACACTGGACTTGAGCATCCACAGACTTTGGTATCCACAGGGGGCTCCAGAACTAATCCTCTTCAATACTGAGGGGTGCTGCTGCTGCTGCTTAAACGCGAAGACACACACCTTACCACTTACCATTCTACTCCTGGGAACCTTTGAGATATGTACAAAGAAAAGGAGCACATAGATGCTTCCAATAAGATCTCACAAATGGGCTCAGTAACAATGCCTACTAAACAGAAGATAGCTTATGCCACCATCTGGCAGCAGCCCATAATATGTGATTTTAAATAGTGAAAAGCAATTCCTGTATGAACAGGGAGAAACCTCACAAAAATAATGGAGCAAGTTCCAGATGCATGGATGCAGTATTTGGGCTTCCCAGGTGAGACTAATTGAGTTGTAAAGAACCCACCTGCCCATGCAGGAGACCTAAGAGACGTGAGTACAATCCCCTGGGTCAAGACGATCCCCTGGAGAAGGATATGACAACCCACTCCAGTATTCTTGCCTGCAGAATGCCATGGACAGAGGAGCCTGGCAGGATACAGTTCATGGGGTCACAAAGAGTTAGACATGACCGAAGCAACTTGGCACAGATACAGCGTTTATACAAATTTCTAACTGAAATAATGCTTTTACATATTTACTTTAAAGCAACAGGATATATTGTTTAGAAACATATCAGTATGCATTTAAGAAAATAAATATATGGGAAAGGTTATCGACGAAGCTGGTGATGGACAAGGATTCAGAGCAAGTGGACACCTGACCTACTGATTGTCTGTCTGACACGAAATTCAGACAGTGGCTACCTCTAGACAAAAAAAGGAATAGCGTGATTAGCAATGGAACAAGAACAAAGAGAGCTCCAATTATGTCTTAAGCTACTTTGTGATTTTATAAGCATTATATTCATTTTGTCATCTTTCATAGCTAAATTTTTCATTAAAAACAAAAATAAAAAGAACATGTGTGTGTGTGTGTGTATACACACACACACATCTGAATCACTTTGCCGTACACCTAAACACAACACTGCAAATCAACTAAATTTCAATAAAAGAAGAGCACACAATCTAGAATCAATGTGTGAATTCTAGCCTCATCATTACCATATTACTTTGAACCAGTTAATCAACTTGTCTGAGCCTCACGATCTGATATAAATACAGTTACAGTAATATCTGACTTACAGAGTAATGTGAGAATTAGTGCACTATTGTTAATATACGTGAAGCACTTAGCATAATGCCAGATAGAGAAATCACTCAATAAATGGGGTATGTATTTCATCCCTGGGGAGCTGTCTCTTGAACCTCATTATTATGGAATCATGTGTATACTGTAGCGCATTCAGGGTTTTCTCAAGAGGGTACGCACTTGTTTCCATAAAGCTTCTGGTGCCTTTAACACCTTGTCAGTTGTGTCATGGGGAAAAATTAGTTATTGTGGGTACTAGACATCACACCACATTTAAGCAGACTGCTGACATTGAGTTAATGGATGAATGCATTAGCAAAATTACCAGAAAAATCTGACTTCTTTGCTAATTGCAAAATAAGCAGCTCTCTAGTCAAGAACTAATTCTAGACCAGCGTTTAAGCAAAGTAGGTAAATGAGCTATTCATGGAACCTTCGAGGTTTTTAACAACTTTCCTCTTCTTCCATAAATCAACATGCTGCTCCAGGGGTGCCTAAGCTTTGCATTGAGAAGCAGCTTAGAGTTTCTTACTGCACTGTATTTTCTACAGAAATGAGTAAATACACCTTCCAGAGACAAGCAAATCAAAACCCAGGTTAAGGAGTGTCCTGTTAAGAAGAAAGGGGGAGATACCAGGCCAACTGCACACAAAGGAAACAGCATCTGAGGACACAGCAAGCCTGCACCGTCTGCAGACCAGTGACAGGGGCTCAGGAGAGACCAGACCTGCCAATAAATACCCTGACCTTGGACTTTCAGCTCCCAGAACTTGGAGAAAATAGCTGCTGTTTAAGTGACACAGTCTGTGATATTATGGCAGCCCTAGCAAACTAATGAAAGTGCTAGTTGACTACATCACCAAAAAAATTTATTAAAATTAAAAAATAAAAATAATCAAGTCAATGAAGGATACTCCTTCTGCTCTTTTGACCCAATCCAGTTCCCAAGGTCCCTCACAATGAAAAAGACAGAAGTCCTTCCATATGCTTCATCAATATTGTCCAATCTATGATTTTCATCATTGTATTTCACTTTCGCTAAAAAAAGAAAAATAATATATTTTTGAATAATTTGTCTATGCTAACCACCATGATAGTATATTTGGTCTCAATCTAACTGGTTGCAAGCAAATATATAAAGCTGGTGGATAAAAAGATTTTTTACTTTAAAAATAAGTTTATTATAACTGATTAACATAAAATCTGACAGATGTTTTCAAATATTTTTGCAAAAATAGTAAATCCTTCCCTTGTCCCCCCTCCCCACAAGATACAGAGTAAGAATTTGGTCAGAGTTTTGCATGAAACATAAACACGAAATTCTCATTTATCAGTTGCTCCTTAAAGGCACAAACATATTATATTCTAAGTAAAGGTCCATTAAAATTAAGTAATCAACAAACCACTGGACACTTGCTTTCATTATGATGCTCATTCAAAATGTTGAAGGACAAGAACAGGCAGAAATATTTTTTAATGAAAATAATCCTAGATTCATCACTGCAAAGAGAAACTCCAGGGGCAAAAACAGACTCTCTTGCTGACTAGTGGGCAAATGCATTATTACTATTTACAACAGTTCATTTATATCTCCCTTCCAAATCCAGGGAAAATAATCAAATAGTGGCCTCCAAAGACTTTGTGTATTAAATTTAAAAAAAATTGACTACTAGTTTCAGTTCTAGTATTTTTCTCTCCCCTTCACCTTTCCAATGTTTTTCTCTTCTGTGAGAAAATGAGACTTTCTGTCCTGAAATTGTGTAGTCTGGTTAGAAAATGAAATCAAACATTATCATTAGAGGGGAAAATGATGCAACCTGTGACTACACTGGCTGAACCAGAAAAAAATGTCCCATCGGGGGGGCCTCTCATATGTACACCCCAAATGGGCACAAGACATGTGTTTGCCTCACCTCTCTTCTCATGGTCTGCTCTGGAGCCTGACTTTGTCTTGTCTCAAGGCAGCCTGAGTTCCCTTTCAGTGTAATGGATCTGCCATCTCAGGAGGGCAAAGATGTAACACGGAAATGCACTTTTTAAAAATGCAGGGATGGTTCTATTATTAGATGGAAAGAATACACCCAAAGGTTTTAAATAACACATTATAAGACTGAAGACTACAACTCACAATGAAGAATAAATGAGTCAATATGCAAATACTGCAAACATAACAGCAACTGAGGTACAGGAGCAATTGCAGGGAAGGCAAAAATGGAGTTAAATGCTAGTTATAAGTTATTTTAATATTAATACCTCTCTCAGTCCAAGACAGATTTAGAAGAAAAGTCAGTAAAAACACAGAAGACCTAAAAATCAAACTCAACAGGGCGTATATTAAATGTAAATACTGTAACCTAGTACTTTGACAGTGGAGAATGTTTTTCATGTGAACATGTAGCATTCATAAAAAATTGACTACAAAGAATTCCACACACAAAAATTAATAAATTCATAGTTAGTTTTAAAATGTTAAAATAAATGGTACAAACAGCATACGTTGACCATATACAATAAACCATAAACGAATAACAAAATTTTAAAGTCTCATCTACTTAGAATTTTTTATGTGATATTAAAGAACTCTTGAATCAAAAGGAAAAACACAAAATGAAGACAAGAGTTTCTCAAAAATAATGACAATGAAACAGTTTTCTGAATCCAGTGGAACACTGTTAAAGCAGTGCTCAGAAAAAAGAATGAAATACTTATATTCATAATAATTATTAACAAAAAAACAGCTCAAAACAATGGTAAAAAAAAAAAAAAAAAAAAAACTAACAAAATAAACCAGAAAGGGCCAAAGGGACAAATTTTCAAAACAAGAGATTAGTAAAGTAGAAACCATTAAAAATATCAGAACTCACAAACTACCAACCAACAAACCCACAACTGGATCTGATCTTCATACACTAACAGAATAAACTCCAACTGGACCGCAGGTATGAATGCAAAATAATATCAATCACACAAATTCTAGAAGAAAACAATTTAAAATTGATTGGAAAAACATTTTCTAACCATGCTTTAAAATCCAACAACCATTAAAGAGATAGTTAATTTGACCATATAAAACAAATGCAACTAAATAAAGGCAAAAGTTAAATTACCCATGATAAACTGGAAGAGAAACTGTAGTTTTATCACAAAGGGTTTACATCCTCCATACATAAAGTACTTCTCAAAACTGAGGAAACAACTTGTTAAAAGGTAGGGCGGGAAAGGTGCTTAATGATACGGACAGACACAAACTAAACCTTTGTTGGTGGGTACACTGGAGAGCATACAGAAGTCAAAACAATATTGCACACATGAGATATATAATACCATAAATCAAGAAAACAAAACAAAAACGTAGGGGAAGCAGGCCTTCTGGCTCAACAGGTAAGGAGCTCAGAAGACGCCATTCCATCCTTAACAGAAAGCTAAACAGACTGAAAATCAACAACTCTTGTTTCTAGAGGTGAGGTGAAGACACAGAAAAACTCAGGAGAGGTAGAGACGCAAAGACAAGAGAAACAGCTTACCTGAGCAGAGGCTCCAGCGGGCATCATTCTGTGGGGTCCAGGGCCTGGGCGGAACAGCCGAGATGTAACCGAGGAGATGCTCCGGAGGACAAGCCTTAGAAACTCCAGGGGGACCCAGTCATAGGTGGGTGGGTGGAGGGGTCCCTGAGAGACTGTGAGGTTTACCTCTAGGAGGCAACCTGACTCGTAGCACCAAAGACAAAGCTCCTCTAGCTCTGGCCGGGGAGGGGGAAGGAGCCATTTTGAAACCTCCCAGAATGCTCTGCGGTTAACCAGGCTGCCCGCAGGAGAAACCGATTAACCAGAGCCTGACTGCTGGGGGAAGCGGAGCACCAGCTCCGGCGAGCTCGACCCTTGCTGTGGCAGAAGGGAAGACAACTCAAGCCCCACCCCAACCCCCACGGACACAGGAGCCTGGAGGGCTAGAGAAAGAAGCAAAAGGACGTGCTGGACGTAAAAACATCGAAAAAGAAATGAAGACTGCCTCTGATAGCTTAAGTAGACTAGACATGGCTGAGGAAAGAATCTTTGAGCTAGAGAATATAGTGAAAGTGAAAGTTGCTCAGTCGTGTCCGACTCCTTGCAACCCCATGGACTATACAGTCTATGGGATTCTCCAGACTGGAATACTGGAGTGGGTAGCCTTTCCCTTCACCAGGGGATCTTCCCAACCCAGGATCTGAACCCTGGTCTCCTGCATTGCAGGCAGATTCTTTACCATCTGAACCAGAGGGGAAGCCCAGATCAGATCAGATCAGTCGCTCAGTCGTGTCCGACTCTTTGCGAACCCATGAACTGCAGCACGCCAGGCCTCCCTGTCCATCACCAGCTCTCAGAGGTCACTCAGACTCACACCCATCAAGTCAGTGATGCCATCCAGCCATCTCATCCTCTGTCGTCCCCTTCTCCTCCTGCCCTCAATCCCTCCCAGCATCAGAGTCTTCTCCAATGAGTCAACTCTTCGCATGAGGTGGCCAAAATACTGGAGTTTCAGCTTGAGCATCATTCCTTCCAAAGAAATCCCAGGGCTGGTCTCCTTCAGAATGGACTGGTTGGATCTCCTTGCAGTCCAAGGGACTCTCAGAGTCTTCTCCAATACCACAGTTCAAAAGCATCAATTCTTCGGCGCTCAGCCTTCTTCCAGTCCAGCTCTCACATCCATACATGACCACAGGAAAGACCATAGCCTTGACTAGGCGAACCTTTGTTGGTAAAGTAAGTCTCTGCTTTTGAATATGCTATCTAGGTTGGTCATAACTTTCCTTCCAAGGAGTAAGCGTCTTTTAATTTCATGGCTGCAGTCACCATCTGCAGTGATTTTGGGGAGGCCTTACAAATAGCTGTGAAAAGGAAAGAAACGAAAAGCAAAGGAGAAAAGGAAAGATATAAACATCTAAATGCAGAGTTCCAAAGAATAGCAAGAAGAGATAAGAAAGCCTTCTTCAGTGATCAATGCAAAGAAAAGAGGAAAAAACAGAATGGGAAAGACTAGGGATCTCTTCAAGAAAATCAGAGATACAAAGGAACATTTCATGCAAAGATGGGCACGATAAAGGACAGAAATGGTATGGACCTAACAGAAGCAGAAGATATTAAGAAGAGGTGGCAAGAATACACAGAAGAACTGTACAAAAAAGAGCTTCACGACCAGATAATCATGATGATGTGATCACTGACCTAGAGCCAGACATCTTGGAATGTGAAGTCAAATGGGCCTTAGAAAGCATCACTACGAACAAAGCTAGTGGAGGTGATGGAATTCCAGTGGAGCTATTCCAAATCCTGAAAGATGATGCTGTGAAAGTGCTCCACTCAATATGCCAGCAAATTTGGAAAACTCAGCAGTGGCCACAAGATTGGAAAAGGTCGGTTTTCATCCCAATCCCAAAGAAAGGCAATGCCAAAGAATGCTCAAAGTACCCACAATTGCACTCATCTCACACGCTAGTAAAGCAATGCTCAAAATTCTCCAAGCCAGGCTTCAGCAATATGGAACCGTGAACTTCCTGAAGTTCAAGCTGGTTTTAGAAAAGGCAGAGGAACCAGAGATCAAATTGCCAACATCCGCTGGATCATGGAAAAAGCAAGAGAGTTCCAGAAAAACATCTATTTCTGCTTTATTGACTATGCCAAAGCCTTTGACTGTGTGGATCACAATAAACTGTGGAAAATTCTGAAAGAGATGAGAATACCAGACCACCTGATCTGCCTCTTGAGAAATCTGTATGCAGGTCAGGAAGCAACAGTTAGAACTGGTCATGGAACAACAGACTGGTTCCAAATAGGAAAAGGAGTACGTCAAGGCTGCATATTGTCACCCTGCTTATTTAACTTATATGCAGGTACATCTGAGAAATGCTGGACTGGAAGAAACACAAGTTGGAATCAAGATTGCTGGGAGAAATATCAATAACCTCAGATATGCAGATGACACGACTCTTATGGCAGAAAGTGAAGAGGGGCTAAAAGCCTCTTGATGAAAGTGAAAGTGGAGAGTGAAAAGGTTGGCTTAAAGCTCAACATTCAGAAAACGAAGATCATGGCATCTGGTCCCATCACTACATGGGAAATAGATGGGGAAACAGTGGAAACAGTGTCAGAATTTATTTTTCTGAGCCCAGAGAATATAGCAAAAGAATACTTCAAAACTGAGAAGCAAAGAAAATAAAGCCTTAAAAAAAAAAAAAAAGAATATCCAGGGCTTCAGAACAACTACAAAAGGTATAAGGAAAAGAGTGAAAGGAACAGAATAAATATTCCAAACGACAGAGACAGAATTTCTCCAAGTTAGTGTCAGACACCAAGCCATGGATCCAGGCTGCTCAGAAAATACCAAGAAGCATGAAAACTAAAAAAGACAAAAATGCACCTAAGAATATCATCTTGAAACTACAGGGAATCAAAGATAAAAAAAACTCTGAAAGCAGAGAAAAACCCTACCTATAGAGGAACAAAGATAAGAATTATATCTGACTTCTCAGAAACCATGCAAGCTAGAAGAGAGCAGAGTGAAACATTTAGTGTTGAGGAAAAGAAAACAAGCACTGATCTGGAACTCAGCACTCTGTGAAACTATCCACCAAAAGTAAAGGAGAAATAAATACTGTCTCAGACAAAAACTGGGCGATTATTACAAGGAGAACTGCCCCTAGGAAATGTTAAAAGAAATTCTGAAGAGAGAGAGAAAAATAATATAGATTAGAAAGTTGGATCTTCGTAAATAAAAGAAGAACATCAAGGAAGAAGTGAAGGTAGAACAAAAACATTTTTCTTATTCTTAATTTATCCAACAGAAACAATCTGTGCAAAACAACAATAGCAACAGTCTTTGGTTATATATGCTTATGTATGTGTACGTGCATATTGTGTATACTTTTGCATGAAAAGTGAAAGTCTTACTCACTCAGTCGTGTCCCACTCTTTGCGACCCCATGGACTGTAGCCCACCAGGCTCCTCTGTTCATGGGATTCTCCAGGCAAGAATCCTGGAGTGGATTGCCATGCCATTCTCCAGGAAATCTTACTGACCCAGGGACTGAAACCAGACCTCCCACATTGCCCACAGATTCTTTACAATTTGAGCTAACCGGGAAGCCCTACTTATGTGTAAGCATGCGTTATCAATACATGTGTGTGTGTGTGTATTTCTAAACTTGTATGTAAGTGGAATAAATAGCATCAATGATAGGAGGGACGAGAGGAAGGAATTAAGATTATACACGTATGTGTGTGGCTGAGTCCCTTTTCTGTTCACCTGAAACTATCACAACATTTTTAATCAGCTATGCTGCTGCTAAGTCACTTCAGTCGTCCGCTCTCCCGCGTGACCCCATAGACGTCAGCCCACCAGGCTCTCCTGCCCCTGGGATTCTCCAGGCAAGAAAACTGGAGTGGGTTGCCATTTCCTTCTCCAATGCATGAAAGCGAAAAAGTGAAAGTGAAGTTGCTCAGTCGTGTCCGACTCTTAGCGACCCCATGGACTGCAGCCCACCAGGCTCCTCCATCCATGGGATTTTCCAGGCAAGAGTACTGGAGTCAGACCCAAAATGCATTCCTTGAGACAGGTCCTTCTGACTGTGGTTTTCCTTCTCTTTTGTTAATCAGCTATACTTAATCAGCTATACTCCAAGACAAAATAAAAAATTAAATTTTTAAAAAAAAAGAACATTAAAGGTCTCCCCACACATTACTTTTTCTGAATGTTTCTCCTTACTGTATGCTATGCTGGCAAGCCAGTTTGCTTACATTTTGCACATATATCAGAAAAACATAAAGCAAAATGTGTTAAATCATTTAATATCCACATACTCTTTCAATAGTAAGCTTTCATTCCCAGAGCAGCAGCAGCCTTTCAGAACTCTTAAAATAACCTCTCTCTCTTCGGCTTAAAGAATAATTTTTTTGTTAAGCATATTGTTAATAGTCAAAGACTTCAATATTTAGCTCTCCATGCCATTCATATAATAAGGGGGAAATTAAGTGATTTATATAACTAGCAGTGTACGTGGAAAATATATAGTCCTTTGTGACAGTAACAGTTAGAATAGACATAGCATTGCTTTTCACTTTGAGAAGAAATAAACAGCTGAAGCTATTCCTGGGGCACTTTTTAATTGTGATAAATCATATGGAAAGATAAATGGGAATATATTTCCCTTACAGAAGGGAAACTGCTATGTCTGTCCTAAGTTGTTCCCAGCCTAAGTGTCAGTGGTGGATTCCTAGCCTCATTTTCCCCTTCCTCTCCTTGTTTTGGTATGTCGGGAGATGTTATCCTAAAAAAGAGTAGGGGAAAGGTGGGCTATTTTGCCACTTGATAGCTGCTTAATAAAAACCTTTAGAGAGCAGAAGGTTATATATACCTTTTGGAAAAAATAAGATCAAGGGATTTAGATTCAATGTGTCTCCCATCACTTCAGATGTATTCTGTTCTATTTATGTTTATGTTAATTCAAGTCGTTGTCATTTTTTAGGCTCTTATTTATACCTAAGGATGAATCATGTTTGAGAAAGAAACTCTATCAGTGGCCCCCTTTTATCTGTTGCTTTTTTCTATACATCTATTCTGTGACAGTTGTGAATAAATATACCTAACATGTATTTTGGAACCATGTGAAATTGCTGTTTCATAGGTAAAAGAGATCAAATGTACACAGAAGTCATCAGATGATTTTGTTTCTATGTGGAAAAACAGAGAAGTAAACAGGAGAAAGTATAAAATAGAATAGAAGCTCCTTCTCTGGTGGCTCAGATGGTAAAGAATCTGCCTACAGTGCAGGAGACCCGGGTTTGATCCCTGGGTCAGGAAGATCCCCTGGAGAAGGAAAGGCAGTGTTCTTACCTGGAGAATCCCATGGACAGAGGAGCCTGGCAGGCTGCAGTCCACGGGGTCACAAAGAGTCGGACAGGACTGAGTGACTGGGCACAGAAAATATTTAACAGTAGTTCCCAATTAATATTTGTTGAATAAATGAGAAAATCATGTAAGTAACTAATAGGTTAAAGCCAACTCCAAACTAAGGAAATGAACAATTTCAATTTCAAACAATTTCATAGCAAACTGTTTTTGAAACACTAAGTTGAAGCCAACATTATATAAACAACATATTTAAAATACCTACATTTCCTGTACTCTCTAAATTTGAACTTTCATTTTAATCTCAAAGTTAAAATCTCTTACAAATCCAGAAAGCAACAAATATAATACTTCAAATTCCAAAAAGCATGATGGCAATCAAGTGAGTGTTCTTTACCTGCTTCCAATATAGGGATGAGAGTAAAACTTCCATAGAGAAATTCTAACCTATGTTCCCAAATAGGAAACAGCCTACAAAACAAGTAATTTTCTGTGTAATAATCTCGTGCTTTTATGCCTACCGATCATGTCAGCTTGTATTCTTAAACAAAAGCTGATTATTTTTCCTAAAGACAGTGTAAGAATTGGTGTCATGTAAGTTTTATGAAGGAAGTTGATATTCAAAGGAGAGGTGCTTGTTTGAGGTCCTACTAGCAGTCTAGTTTATCTTCATAGAGATAAGAGTTTATCTCCACGTTACTAAGAGATTATTTCTTTATACCATGCCTCATGAGATGGACAGACTTCTGCAAACAGACTACGAAAAAAAAAATCACAAAGCTGCATGCTTCTTTAGGCTATTAGATTAGTCGTAGCAAAGCTTACGGGAGAAGGCAATGGCACCCACTGCAGTGCTCATGCCTGGAAAATCCCATGGACGGAGGAGCCTGGTGAGCTGCCGTCCATGGGGTCGCACAGAGTCGGACACGACACTGCAGCTTCACTTTCACTTTTCACTTTCATGCATTGGAGAAGGCAATGGCACCCACTGCACTGCTCATGCCTGGAAAATCCCATGGATGGAGGAGCCTGGTGGGCTGCCGTCTCTGGGGTCGCACAGAGTCCAACACGACTGAAGCGACACAGCAGCAGAGCAGCAGCAAAGCTTATCATGGCGTGAGGAGTTGGTGATGGACAGGGAGCCCTGGCGTGCTGCAGTCCATGGGGTCACAAAGCGTGGACACGACTGAGCAACTGAACTAAACTGAGAAAACCATGGCTTAGTCTCTAGGTTTTTATTTTCAAGCTCCTACATTACATTTTCTTTCATCCCTCTTGACTTCTTAATGTGAGGCTATACTCATGAAAAAAGTGCCCAAACCCTCATCCACATATTCTATTAGTGCCTTCCTTTATTATTATTATTTATTTGGCTGCTCTGAGTCTTCGTTGCAGCACAGTGGATCTATCGATAGGTCTCCGACCAGGGATTGAACCTGGGAGCCCTGCATTCAGAGCACGAAGTCCTAGCCACTGGCCCACCAGGAAGTCCCAGCCGTTTTCTTTTTCTCTTGAAGTCCAGTCAACTTACAGCGTTGTCTTAGTTTCAGGTGCATGGCACAGAGATTCAGTTGGATAGAGAGAAAAGAGTAAAAGAATCTTTTTCAGATTCTTTTCCCAACTGCTGCTGCCAAGTCACTTCAATTGTGTCCAACTCTGTGCGACCCCTGAGATGGCAGCCCATCAGGCTCCCTCGTCCCTGGGATTCTCCAGGCAAGAACACTGGAGTGGGTTGCCCTTTCCTCCTCCAATGCATGAAAGTGAAAAGGGAAAGTGAAGTCGCTCCCAATTATTACAAAATATTGAGTATAATTCTCTGTGCTATAGAGTAGGTCCTTGCTATTTATCTATTGTGTATATACTAGTGTGTAATTGTTTTCCTTAAAGCAGAAGATCTGTGGAGGTAGAATTTGTGAATGTTACTAATAGCATTTTCTTCAAAGCAGTGAGATCAATGTTAAGGAAGGATCTTGGGGCCACTCATTTCATCTAACGTTCTGATGAGACTCTTTGAGGTGAGGGGGAAAGCGGCCATTGTACATAACTCATCCTCCCAGTCAGTGAGAAGTCCCATCGGACAACCCACTGCTTTCATTGCAGAGACATTTAATGAAGTTGGTTGTTTGAAAGGACAAGTCACAGGATATGTGCCACCAGGCCAAACACCTCCCTGGAGCACTCTGTCAGCTCTGCCTCTATCCTGAGATGACCCACCGCAATAGCAGGTGAGAAGTAATTGGTCTGGAGGTGACAGGTAACTCCCAAGTAATAGCATCCAAGAAAAGCAGACAGAAGTCCCTTGAGCACCAGCCTCTGGTGCCTGCTGTTGAAAATGAGCTTTTGTGTGAGCCCAAACCAAAAGAGGTTTTCCAGAATGTTCATATAACCTGCTGTATTTTAAAATTTTACACTATTGATACTATATACAAAATAACTAATAAGGACCTACTGTATCCCACAAGGAACTCCACTCAGTACCCTGTGGTGACCTGAATGGGAAGGAAATCCAGAAAGAGAGGGAGTGTGTGTGTATATATGTGCACATATATATGTGGCTGATTCACTTTGCTGCACATGAGAAGCTAACACAACATTGTAAAGCAACTCTACTCCAATAAAAATTAATTTAAAAAGTAAAATAAAATCTATGTATGTTGATCAAAGAAAGAAAAAGCAGTGGGTTTTGTTCTATGTAAACTGTGGCCATGCTCGCACTCTCCACAAGATTGATGGGCCAATTCTCAAAATCCTAGATGTAATTTTCCACCACATTTGACCAGCTAAATATACATAAAGAGTTTGGCAATAGTTTTCACTTCATTGTCGGTGATTTTTTAAACACAGACAGAAATAGGGAGGAAATCCTCAAAAGAATGAAATCATTAGAGTCAATTCTATTTGTGTATTTTTAGACAATCAGAACAGTTCTTTGAAGGCAGCTTGTGGTAATAATTTTATGCATGTTTCCTATATAGCCTGGGCCTGGAATCTGCCCTGATCTGGCTTCCTGGTTGGCCGCCCTCCTATAAACACCGCAAAAATGAAATGCTGCCATAAGGAATCGTCCCCGAGACAGGCCAGTCCACAGAAGCACATGCCACAGTGGCCCCTGAACCAGGAAAACCAACCACTTCATCAGACTCCAGAAGTTACTACTAAACAGATCATGAGCCTTCTTCCCTCCAACTAGAGCAGTGACGATGAGGATGATGGTATATTGAGAATTTAGGATCAAACACTGAGTTACTCTCCCAAACCCTTCCTTGTAACAGCACATCAGGACTGGTCATGTTCTCCAAACTTTGTGGGTGAATATGCTTGTCCGAAGCCTCATGGCAAGAGGCCTGTCCCCGACCCCGCACCCACCTAGAGTAGTGAAAACTGTAAGTCAGCCTGTGGTCAGTCGGATGAAAGACCTCTAAAGCTGGCGGCAGCAGTCAGCCAAGTCCTGAACAGTGATGATGCACGGTAGAATAGAGCTGTCCCAGAGAATGGGAGATTTATACTGTCATCTCTTTTAAGCCCGTTAACATGCCTCCCAGAAGTTGCTGAGGTAGAAACAAAAAATCAGAAAAAGAGCAATAACAAAAGTGTGAAATGTCGTGTTGACATGAAAACCAGAGAGAAGAACATTTAAATCTATTTTGAAAAATAACTTTCAATTCTGTCCAAGTAAATTGCATCTCTCTTTAGTGAATGCGAGTGACTTCTGCTGCCTAATTATGTGAACAGGGAAAGAAAGACATAAAAGGCAATTTGAAGTGAAATCAACTGTGACATGACCTTCAGTGCATGTAAAATACTTGTTTTCAATATAAAATTCGGTATTTTTAATCAATACAAAATTAGTTTCTACCAAACACCACTTGATGAAGGATGAACAATATTTTGTAAATGTCACTTTGGAGGGGTTCCAAATTATTAGGAGATTGGGGATAGTTTACATATCTTGTGGGATTTTTTTTTTTTTTTTGCCTTTAAAAATTTTTAAATTTTTACCGGAGTGTAGTTGCTTTACAATGTTGTGTTAGTTTCTGCTGTATGGTGAAGTGAATCAACCGTCCATACACATATATTCTCTGTGTGGATTTCCTTCCCGTTTAGGTCACTGCAGAGCACTGAGCAGAGCTCCCTGTGCTGGGCAGCAGGTTCTCATCAGTCATCTACTTGATACACAGTGTAGGTAGAGAGAGAGTGTGTGTGTGTGTGTATATATATACATGTATATCTTGTTTTATTCATCTGCTTATTTATTCATTCATCCCACAAATAGTTTATTAAACACTAGGACCTAAGGATAACACAGCCTCCCTGGTGGTTCCGGGGTAAACCTGCCAGGCAGAAGACGGGGTTCAATCCCTGGGTCAGGAAGATCCCCTGAAGAAGGAAATGACAGCCCACTCCAATATTCTTGTCTGGAAAGTCCCATGGACAGAGGAGCCTGCTGGGCTACAGTCCACAGGGTCACAAAGAGTTGGACACGATTTAGCGACTAAATAACAACAAGGATAAAATAGTGGGCAGGTAGCATTAAGTATGGTCTCTGACCCAGGGATATCTAAATGCTAGATTTAAACATTTATATCAAAGTGTTCATTAAGCTCCTCTATGTGCAAAGGGCTCTGTTTTACCTTTAGGATGAGAAGGTGGGGTACTCAGGACACCGACCTCAGACCAAACTGCACGCAAAGAGCAGAAGGAAGGAAACAACTGCAGTGGCTCAAGAAGAGAGCGCAGAGGTGGTGCAGACGAGAGCTTACCGTGGGTCTGGACCATCCAGCACCAGGGCGTAGCGAGCAGGTCTGGGGGAGGTGGTGTGGCCCTCACCACAGCCACGGTCATGGTTGATGATGGGCAGGAGGTCTGAATAAGGAGGAGGGGTGCCTGGCTCCCATCCCATGGCCGGGTCTCCCCTGCAAGTCTCCTCCTTGATCAGGTGAGAGGATTTGGACCAGGTGGTCTGTGTGTTCCCATCACTTAATTTCAGTTCAGTTCAGTTGCTCAGTCATGTCCGACTCTTTGAGACCCCATGAATCACAGCACGCCAGGCCTCCCCATCCATCACCAACTCCCAGAGTTTACCCAACTCATGACCACTGAGTTGGTGATGCCATACAACCATCTCATCCTCTGTCGTCCCCTTCTCCTGCCTTCAATCTTTCCCAGCATCAGGGTCTTTTCCAGTGAGTCAGCTCTTCACATCAGGTGGCCAAAGTATTGGAGTTTCAGCTTCAACATCAGTCTTTCCAATGAACACCCAGGACTGATCTCCTTTAGGATGGACTGGTTAATTTAAGCAATGTAAAATATTTTTTTATTTTATTCTGAGAAGGGACTTATCAATGTAAAAACATTTGGTGGGGGTGGGGCAGCTCACAACACGCAGGATCTCAGTTCCTCAACCAGGGATTGAACCCACAGACCCTGCAGTGGAAGAGTGGAGTCTTAACCACTTGACCACCAGGAAAGTCCCAATGTAAATGCATTTTTGTCTCTAAATTCGGCAACTTAACCTTCCTGACTAGAAAGACTCAGTATTTCAACACATCTCATGAGCACCTTCCAAAACACCTTTCAGACCTTGTTTGCTAATGACAGTGAGCTGTGAGGTGGACAGAGTATATCTTGGGAGCTTATTATTCAGGTAGAAATGATAACAGGTATATAATATCTGTCTATATGATACTGAGCCCTGACCCACCATGCTGCTGTTTTCTCGGTGCCGTGCCTTCCAGGAAGGGCTCTGCCTAGTGGCTGCACTTACAGTTGCCCACCTGCCAGGATCTGCAACTGAGTTCCACTGATCACTGCATCTGCAGTTCTACCAGGACTGGTGTATGTCTTTGTGTTAAGACATCATCTCTGGATCTCTTATTCAAGATGCACATCCCCTTAGAGAGTTCACTTCAATGGGCCATGCACCAAGAGGAGATTAAGGAGAGAAAAGGTTTGCCCTCTACATTGACTGAGTAGGAGAAAAAGTCACTCAGTGCAAAGCAAGCTGCCTGGGGGAGGCCCCCTCCTCGGCAGGGAGAACTCTGGAGCCAGAGCTGAGATCTGCCTGCGTCAGGAAAAGAAACACGGAACAAGGCAGGAGATGCAGAACACAAACTCCATTCATTTTATAATTTCTCTGAGGGTTCAGCCTAGGGCCAGATGTCTGTCATCTAGTTGGTAAGACTCAGGGTGACTGCCCTCTTCATCTTGATGCTGAAGCATTTTCATTGTTTAGATATGTTCATGGACATGTCAAGAAGGGTGGAGATTAAATGAGATGTTGCACGTGAAATGACTTGTATCAACTCTAAAGTGTGGAACAGATGTGCTTGCTTTTATATGATGGAGAAAGCAAGGGCAGAGGGCTTTAGAGGATGAAGGGTAAGGGGGGGCGTCGCTGTACAAATGCATAAAACTGCATTCTGGCAGCATAAGCTAATTCAGCCCTAAAAGCATTCTGCTCTTTTAATCATAGCATCCCTCCATGCCTTCTGGGTGGATCTTTGGGAGAAAAGCTTTCCCTGACTGAACACAACAGGGCCGTGGCACAGCAGAAAGGAGTCTCATAGGGAAAAGAGGAGCTTGCAGGAGCAGTTAGCCCCCCAGCATGTCAGGATGACATTGGGGTTCAGCTGAGAGAAACTCTGTTCTGTATCAGAAGGAAAAACTCGTCCAGAAGCTCCACATGTCCAAAGAATTCATCACATTATGCTGTATCCGTCCACACTGTGTTACATGAAGGACGCTGAGTCTGTTCACACTGTGACGTAAGAGCACCAACTGTGGGCTGACTCAGTCTCCCACATGTGGATGACGAGCTGTATCCTGTTTCCATGGCCACCATATCTGCAACACTTAGGGGATGGTGACAGATCAGATCAGATCAGTCTCTCAGTCATGTCCGACTCTTTGCGACCCCATGAACCGCAGCACGCCAGGCCTCCCTGTCCATCACCAGCTCCCGGAGGTCACTCAGACTCAACATCCATCGAGTCAGTGATGCCATCCAGCCATCTCATCCTCTGTCGTCCCCTTCTCCTCCTGCCCTCAATCCCTCCCAGCATCAGAGTCTTCTCCAATGAGTCAACTCTTCGCATGAGGTGGCCAAAGTACTGGAGTTTCAGCTTTAGCATCATTTCTTCCAAAGAAATTCCAGGATTGATCTCCTTCAGAATGGACTCGTTGGATCTCCTTGCAGTCCAAGGGACTCTCAAGAGTCTTCTCCAACACCACAGTTCAAAAGCATCAATTCTTCGGCACTCAGCCTTCTTCACAGTCCAACTCTCACATCCATACATGACCACAGGAAAGACCATAGCCTTGACTAGGCGAACCTTTGTTGGTAAAGTAATGTCTCTGCTTTTGAATATGCTATCTAGGTTGGTCATAACTTTCCTTCCAAGGAGTAAGCGTCTTTTAATTTCATGGCTGCAGTCACCATCTGCAGTGATTTTGGAGCCCAGAAAAATAAAGTCTGACACTGTTTCCACTGTTTCCCCATCTATTTCCCATGTAGTGATGGGACCAGATGCCATGATCTTCGTTTTCTGAATGTTGAGCTTTAAGCCAATCTTTTCACTCTCCACTTTCACTTTCATCAAGGGGCTTTTTAGCCCCTCTTCACTTTCTGCCATAAGAGTGGTGTCATCTGCATATCTGAGGTTATTGATATTTCTCCCGGCAATCTTGATTCCAACTTCTGTTTCTTCCAGTCCAGCATTTCTCATGATGTACTCCGCATACAAGTTAAATAAGCAGGGTGACAATATACAGCCTTGACGTACTCCTTTTCCTATTTGGAACCAGTCTGTTGTTCCATGACCAGTTCTAACTGTTGCTTCCTGGTGACAAAGCATCATTATTTCTGAAAGCTGACCACTGAACTGACTTCAGCAATAGTCAGTGACCGCTTCTCCACTCTCAATGTCTATAATGGTCACAAAAAGTCTTTTGAAACCTCTGGTTTACAAAAGCACAATAAATACTGGGTGGGAGGGAGTTTGGGGGAGAATGGAGACAAGTGTGTGTGTGGCTGACTCCCTTTGGTGTCCACTTGTAACTATTTCAACACCTAACCAGCAATAAGTAAGGTCAGGTGAAGTCGCTCAGTCATGTCCCACTCTGTGTGACCCCACAGACTGTAGCCTACCAGGGTCTTCCATCCATGGGAATTTCCAGGCAAGAGTACTGAAGTGGGTTGCCATTTCCTTCTCCAGAGGGTCTTCCCAACCCAGGGATTGAACCCAGGTCTCCCGCATTGTAGGCAGATGCTTTACCATCTGAGCCAGCAGGATAAAAGGTTAAAAAAATTCAACAGGAGAAGATCCAACCTCAAACAGAGAAGAGATGAATTCTGATTCTTGTAGGAACACCTCAGTAGTTTGCTTACACAAGGTTATGACGATTAAGACTTTTGCTCATGAGACTTCTTTTCCCTAACACAGTTCCAAAGCCTCATATCCCATATTCCAGATTCCGTTTCCATTTCCCAAACCACTGTTCCATCCTCAGCTCTATTTGCTCCTTCTTTTTTCCTTTCAGGATGAAGTGGAAGGAAACCAGGTGCTCACCCTGATTTCAGAGAGAAAAACCCAGAATGTTCCACTTGTGAACCCCCATCCGTTCACCTTTCTCCCCCTGAGGATGCTGCCAGCATAGGAAATACCCTGGAGGCAGAGGTGCTGCTGGAAGCAGTTACGCTGTGAAAAGAGGAGCACAGAGCCGGAGGGCCTACTGCAAAGAGGTCCAGCTCAGCATCAGGCCTCCTTGGAATTTCTAGCTCTGTGGATTAACCTACATCCCCAGAGGAGAGGTCACCAGCCACACAGCTTTTCTGGAGCTGTGTTCCAGGAGGGACACCAGTCTGGCCAAGAGTGGCCTGGGATGGTTCAGTGGAAGTGCCTGGGCAATCCCTCGCCATGCCCTGCAAACCATCATCTCTAGAAGGAAGCTTTGAGGGGACAGGGCCCAGAGAGGAGACTCCCCCACATCACAGCCCTCTCGGATGGCCACCCAGAATGAGAAGAAACACATCCGTCCTCGGGAAGTTAGAAGTGAAAGGCACTCTTCCGTCAGGGCACTTGGGACCAAGCCAGTAAAAAAAGGAGAAAGCACTTGATACCCATTAGAATACAAAAGACAGAGGGATGGTATGGGGGAGGAGGGGGGAGGAGGGTTCAGGATGGGGAACACATGTATACCTGTGGCAGATTCATTTTGATACATGGCAAAACCAATACAATATTGTAAAGTTAAATAAAAAAAAAATAAAATTAAAAAAAAATAAAAAACAGAGACAAAAAAAAAAAAAAAAAAGACAGAAAGCTGATGATGCTAAGTAAAGGCAAAGACTGTATGGGCAGAGCGCAGAAAGGCAATACTTTTCGAGAGAACGGATTGGGAGCACTTAAATTGCACACATTTCTCATAACCCATTGGTTTTAATGATGTAAACATGCCACACGCACACACAGTACATATATATCCCAAAAAGCTGCTTTTAGGGATCACTTCAGTTCAGTTCAGTTGCTCAGTCGTGTCCAACTCTTTGCGACCACATGAATTGCAGCATGCCAGGCCTCCCTGTCCATCACCAACTCCCGGAGGTCACTCAGACTCACATCCATCGAGTCAGTGATGCCATCCAGCCATCTCATCCTCTGTCGTCCCCTTCTCCTCTTGCCCCCAATCCCTCCCAGCATCAGAGTCTTTTCCAATGAGTCAACTCTTCACATCAGGTGGCCAAAATACTGGAGTTTCAGCTTTAGCATCATTCCTTCAAAAGAAATCCCAGGGCTGATCTCCTTCAGAATGGACTCGTTGGATCTCCTTGCAGTCTAAGGGACTCTCAAGAGTCTTCTCCAACACCATAGTTCAAAAGCATCAATTCTTCGGTGCTCAGCCTTCTTCACAGTCCAACTCTCACATCCATACATGACCACAGGAAAAACCATAGCCTTGACTAGACGGACCTTTCTTGGCAAAGTAATGTCTCTGCTTTTGAATATGCTATCTAGGTTGGTCATAACTTTCCTTCCAAGGAGTAAGAGTCTTTTAATTTCATGGCTGCAGTCACCATCTGTAGTGATTTTGGAGCCCCAAAAAATAAAGTCTGACACTGTTTCCACTGTTTCCCCATCTATTTCCCATGAAGTGATGGGACCTGATGCCATGATCTTTGTTTTCTGAATGTTGAGCTTTAAGCCAACTTTTCCACTCTCCACTTTCACTTTCATCAAGAGGCTTTTTAGTTCCTCTTCACTTTCTGCCATAAGGGTGGTGTCATCTGCATATCTGAGGTTATTGATATTTCTCCCGGCAATCTTGATTCCAGCTTGTGTTTCTTCCAGTCCAGCATTTCTCATGATGTACTCCTCATATAAGTTAAATAAGCAGGGTGACAATATACAGCCTTGACGTACTCCTTTTCCTATTTGGAACCAGTCTGTTGTTACATGTCCAGTTCTAACTGTTGCTTCCTGACCTGCATACAAATTTCTCAAGAGGCAGATCAGGTGGTCTGGTATTCCCATCTCTTTCAGAATTTTCCACAGTTTACTGTGATCCACACAGTCAAAGGCTTTGGCATAGTCAATAAAGCAGAAATAGATGGTTTTCTGGAACTCTCTTGCTTTTTCTATGATCCAGCGGATGTTGGCAATTTGATCTCTGCTTCCTCTGCCTTTTCTAAAACCAGCTTGAACATCAGGAAGTTCACGGTTCACATATTGCTGAAGCCTGGCTTGGAGAATTTTGAGCATTACTTTACTAACGTGTGAGATGAGTGCAATTATGCGGTAGTTTGAGCATTCTTTGGCATTGCCTTTCTACTATCTCTGTGTAATTGGGAGTCAGGAAATTGATGACAATTTGAGTATCCACTGGGGCTTCCCTGGTGGTTCAGATTGTAAAGAACTAGCCTGTCAATGCAGGAGAAGCAAGAAATGTGAGTTCCATCCTCTGGATTGGGAAGATCCCCTGGAGATGGAAATGGCAACCTACTCCAGTATTTTGTCTGGGAAATCCCATGGACAGAGGTGCCTGGTGGACCACAATCCATGGGGTCACAAAGAGTTGGACACAACTGAGCGTGCACGCACACACTCAGTATCTATTACTGAAAGAGTGAGTAGGGAGAATATGTACATGTAATACTTCGGTTTAAACAACAAAGTACACATAGTAATATAAATGGATCTTATACATATGTTTGAAGGAATAAGCAGAATGAAATAAATAATGCAACACCATTTGCATAAGTTAAAAATACAGGCACACAGGACATGGAAGCAACCTAGATGTCCATCAGCAGATGGATAGATAAAGAAGATGTGGTGCAGATATTCAACGGAATATTGCTCCGCCATAAAAAGAAATGAAATTGAATCAGTTGAAATGAGGTGGATGAGTCTAGAGTCTGTCATACAGAGTAAGTCACTCAGAAGGAGAAAAACAAGTCTACATTAACGCATGTATATATGGAATCTAGACAAATGGTACTGATTAACCTACTTGCACGGCAGGTATAGAGACGCAGATGTAAAGAAGGGACTTGTGGACGCAGTGGGGGAAGGAGAGCGGGAGAGTTGAGACAGTAGCATTGACGTGTGCACACAGCCGCGTGTGAAAGCAGCCAGCCGGTGGGGGTGCTGTACCCAACAGGGAGCCCAGCCTGCTGCTGGTGATGACCTGGGGGGTGGGGGGATGGGAGAGGGAGTGAGCCTCAAGGAGGAGGGGATAGATGCACACATATGGCTGAGTCCCAGTGTTGCACAGCAGAAACTAACATTATAAAGCAGTTGCATTCCAATCAAAAAATAAGAATACAGGCACACAAAACTACAATATCCATTTGGGAACAATGATGGCAAACCAAGACATTCCCCTTAAACACTACAGAAAATTGTCTGTGGGGGTGGGAGGGGGAGAACATAAAAGTAGAAGATGGGTATAAAAGCAGAGGGAAGGGAGAAAATAAGAGAGGAAGGATTCTCATATAGAGTTATGATAACTTGCCATGACTAGGAAATAGGTCTCATGCAATTATCTGCATCTGAGTCCAAACAGCATCCCATCTGTAGAGTCTGATTAACATATACAGTGCTTCTCCTCTCTTACCTCCTTCTCCCTATCAACAGTCTTAGATGGAATAAAACCAGATGCTTACAACAAACACTAGAAAGGAGAGCTACCAGACCATATGGGTTTCCCTATAGACCCACAGGGCTCCCTCTACACACTGGCATATCCGAAGCCACATCTGGAATTCTTACAGAGACTTTCTGAAAATCACTACACTTCAAAGTTGGAAAAGAACTTATATCACAATCAGCCTTCACAATTTACAGATGAGGTGGCTGGAACCCCTCAAGATGACAAGTGACCCAGAAAGAGAATGTACATCCCTTCACTCCAGCTGCTGATTTTCCACTACATACTTTAACTACACAATTTAACACTAAATGACTTTATCTTGTATAACTTTTTGAGGGCAATGGCAATGTCTTATTTGCCTCCCTCATTGAATCCAACTCAAAAATTTTGTATCAATAAATAGAAGTTTATTTATTCCAAAATGTTGGTTGGCCAGTTCTCCTATCATCAAGTTAGGACCAACGAATTCTATTCTACAAACGGATTCTATTGGTCAAGATGAAGTCTGGGTCCACAGCAGACCCAGTGAGTTGGTGCCATGATAAGGAACAAAATCATTTCTTTCGATGATTTGTTTTTTTTTCCACCACAGTTCTCACCCGGAACACAGCAAACTAATTAAGCCATGACTCAAGACAGAGTTCAGTACTTTCAATTTGCTAAATCCCTTGATCTCATATTCAGTGAAGCTCCCTGGAGCCCTGCCATATTGACTGCTCTGCAGCTACCGTGTCACACCATGGAATGGGAGGTTGCAAACAAAGCTGTGAAACACACTTGAGTAATGCCGTTTTTCATGCTCATGGGCGCCATACTGGTCCACTCCTGCGTGGCTTTCCCATGTCCTCCAGCAGCCAGGAGAATCCCAAGGCCTCGTTAGTTTGTACTCATGTCTCCAGACTCAATTCAGGTCCAGAAAAAACCCCCTGAGCCCTCACTACACATCCAAAAAATAATCTATTTACGTGTCTTCTGTCCCCACCAGTAGAGTTAAAGTAGTGCAGGAATTGAGACTTTCTCCTTATTCCTCAAAGTTTCTACCCAATTCCTGAGTCACAGTAAGGGCTCAAAAATAGAACAAAATAGCTATGAGAGAACTAAGAAAGGCAAGGTCAGGGGGCGGTTAGTTTTTCAGGTATACTCATCAGGAGAGTACAGTCCAGAGAAAGGAGGAGTAGCTTAACTTCAGGCAGGCCGGGGGCACAGCTCCATGCAGGGAAAAAGGGAAAGCTGGCTTCTCAGGTCAGAATCTGGCAATGGTTGATGGATGTACGCTTTATGCAAGACCCAGTTACTCAGGCAAGGAGCCTCAGCATTAAAATGGCAGGATGCTGGGCAGTAAAAGGTTGCCTGCGTGCATGCTCAGTCATGTCTGGCTCTGCAACCCCATGAACTGTAGCCCACCAGGCTCCTCTGTCCAAGGGATTCTCTAGGCAAAAATACTGGAGAGGGTTGCTGTTTCCTTCTCCAGGGGATCTTCCTGACCCAGGGATTGAACCTGCATCTCCCACGTCTTCTGCCTCACAGGCAGATTCTTTACTGCCAAGCCACCAGGGAAGCCCCAGTAAAGGGCTTAAGTACCAGGAAGTCAGAAGCAGGGGCAAGGCCAGTGACTGTGAGATGGGGGTTCTCTGCAGGATACCAGCCAAGCACAAGGACAGGCCTCAGAATGCCAGCCAACCCCAAATCCAAGTCAACAACAAGTCAAAATACACTGTAGTGTGGACACAAAAGAGACCAACAAAAAGCTGGGTTTGAATTAACTTACATGTAGCTCAACACGAATTTAGTAAAACAAGGCTACATCTTAATATCTCCATCAAAAATGTATAAGACCGAGGCTCTTACAGAAATACAACATAAGCAGAATAGCCTCATAAAACCTCCCAATTCTATTTCACTGCATATTTTAATATATTATTATTCCAAAACTTCTATATTTAAGATCTACACAGGGATGTTGTTAAATCATTCAGAAGTAGTATATACACTATATAAGCTTTCTGATATGATCCTAGCGCATATAATTTTAATTCTTTTAACACTGCTTATTCTAATCAGTCATGTTAATTGAAGCTTTTAAATTTTATCTTTGTTTTTATGGGTTTAAAAATATGCTTTTAAATTTTTAAATTTAAGTCTACAGATTTATCAGAAAATCAAGCTCCAATGTAAAAAACAGCCACTTCTAAGGATGCTGCCTGAGAGCTTGCAAAGTAATTCTTTTTGTGGCGTTGTCTTCTTCCACTGTCACCTCAGCTCAAAGCTCTGCTGGTGGATCGGCCCTTCCTGCAAAGACTGTACAAGGAAGTTGATCACACAGTCTCAGACAACCCTGACACTTTTCCAGAATGCCAGGGAGCTGCATCCTTTCCAGAAAATATTTTGGGAGAAGAAAATAACCTCTATCTCAGTGTATAATATGGCAACAATAAAGAAAAAATAATTTAGAAATTTTAAAAAAATTTTTTCAGAAGTTTCCAGAAGCCCTACCTACCAAACTGCATCCCCCAATATCAGTATTCCAACACAGAGAGACCTGCTGACTTGTGTATCCCGCACTTTGTTTCATGGGGACTGATTTAATGCCTTTTCAGACCAGTCCACTGATATCCCAACAAAAGCCTCCTTGAAGACTACTGTGATTGAAAAAAGAATTTAACCTGTTAGAAGTTCTGCTGGGTTATTAGAGACGGGTGACGTGGATCGAGTTCAGGGCTTCAGAGTCGCTCATGTGTGCAGCCTCTGCTTCCTGCTCACTCACCTGAACAAAATGAGGAAAACCAGAGAGAAGGTTTAAAATTACCTCCCAGACAGTGGAAGTCATTTCCTGCAAGGCCCCTCTCACAGGGGCAAGTATTCTTCCTCCACTTGGGCTTGGGTCTGAGGTTACATACATGCAATGCAGGAGACACTTGTTCCAAATTCTAAAATTTTATTTTCATGAAAACTTTGTCTAAATGAATGTGGTACTCCAGATCATGGGAAAAGGATATAGTGAAGAAACTTGAGAAACTTGAATAGTCTGGAATTCATTTAATAGTAATGTACCAATGTTGGTTTCTTAATTTTTTTTCATTATGCCCAGGGCACTATAAGATATCAACAAATAAAACTGGGTGAAGACGGTATGGAAATGGTCCGCACGGTTTTGTAAATCGAAAATTACCCAAAAATAGTATGGGCAGATTTTTAAAAACCTATGGTATTATTGTTAATAAATACAGTATTTACCATTCCATGCAAAACTTACTTCATTCATGCTGCCTTTGAAATGCACATAAAATAAATTAGAGCTCCTTGTAGCTAAACTGATGACTCTAACTCCTCCTGGAAGAGCAGATATTTACAAAGGCATCTGGAGATTCTGTAATCTCATTATAAATCAAGTCCTAGATAAAAGAGGATTCGTAAAACAGATGATAAAAATGCCAAGATACTCATATGGCTCTTGCAAGGATAACAAATTGAATTAAAAGGGATTGTGAGTTTCATATTTCTATAAAACTGTAACTTTTATCAAAGGAATTGAAACTCCTTTTTACTATGACATGCTAAACAGAGCTGAATTTTTTTGGCAAAACTCTATTAGTCTTCACCCTGCTTCATTCCGTATTCCAAGGCCAAATTTGCCTGTTACTCCAGGTGTTTCTTGACTTCCTACTTTTGCATTTCAGTCCTCCATAGTGAAAAGGACATCTTTTTTGGGTGTTAGTTCTAAAAGGTCTTGTAGGTCTTCATAGAACCATTCAATATCCATGTCAACATTTATTAGTTCTTGTCTTTTAGATAATGGCCATTCTAAAAATCAGGATGTGATATCTTATTGTGGTTTTAATTTGCATTTCCCTAATAATTAGTGATGTTGAGCATCATTCTTTCATGTACCTATTGGTCACTTGTATATCTTCTATGTAAAAATGTCTATTCAGGGTCTTTGCTCATTCTTTAATTAGGTGTTTTTTGTTGTTGCTCTTGTTTGCTATTAAGTTGTGTCAACTCTTTATATATTTTGGATATTAACCACTTATCAGACTCTGATGCTGGGAGGGATTGGGGGCAGGAGAAGAAGGGGACGACAGAGGATGAGATGGCTGGATGGCATCACTGACTCGATGGATGTGAGTCTGAGTGACCTCCGGGAGTTGGTGATGGACAGGGAGGCCTGGCGTGCTGCAGTTCATGGGGTCGCAAAGAGTCGGACATGACTGAGCGACTGATATGATCTGATCTGATCTGATCTGAAACAGAGCAAATTATTGTTTTAATTTAATTGAAATGTCTTAACAGTGGGGGTCACTGCTCTGAATTATGGTTGGGGTACTAAACAAACATTGAGGTGTAACACTGAACCTTCACTGACTCACAAAAACTCCAAGAGTTTTTCCCAGTATACGTCTGCAGCTGAACTGAACTGAACTGATGTCTGCAGCTTGAGCCACTGAAAGAACAAATCTGAAAAGTAAAAAAAAAAAAAAAAAAAAAACTAAAATGAGTATAGAAAGGTCTGATTTCATCTTACAAATTTACCTTTTAAATCTTCACCCCAATGAGTTCCTATTCTATGTAAAGGCAAGAAAATCCACATGAAGGTCTAGTAGAGCATGAGACCTGGACGGGAGGGACGCCAGTAGAAGCAGCGGTAGGTACTGACAGACGTCAGCCACAGTGATTTCCGCACAGCCATTCCTCATGAAAGGCCATGGTGATGCATCTTCCTATTGGCTATGCGAGTGTCCATAATCACCCTAGATTATTCATCTTGATCCTATGTCTAAAGATCTCAGGGATTTCCTTGGTGGTCTAATGGCTAAGACTTCGCACGCCCAGTGCAGGCGGTCTGGGTTCAACCCCTGGTCAGGGAACCAGATCCCACATGCCACAACTAAGATGCCACACACCATAACAAAGATCGAAGATCCTTCACGCTGCAAATAAGACCTGGAGCAGCCAAACAAATAAAAAGATAAATATTAAAACATCTCCAGGAAGGACACCCAGATGGCATGTACCTTTCAACACTGCCAAGGAAATGCTCCCTGATTTTAGCTTCCAAATTACTACATGATTCCATGTACGGAAACCAGAAAGGATATCAGTCTATTAGCTTTTCTAGCAATTTTCTCGGAGAAGGCAATGGCACCCCACTCCAGTACTCCTGCCTGGAAAATCCCATGGATGGAGGAGCCTAGAAGGCTGGAGTCCATGGGGTCGCTGAGGGTCAGACACGACTGAGCGACTTTCTTTACACTTTTCACTTTCATGCACTGGAGAAGGAAATAGCATCCCACTCTGGTGTTCTTGCCTGGAGAGTCCCAGGGACGGGGGAGCCTGGTGGGCTGCCGTCTATGGGGTCGCAGAGTCGGACACAACTGCAGTGACTTAGCAGCAGCAATTTTCTATCAATTAGTATGCTGCTACTGCTAAGTCACTTCAGTTGTGTCCGACTCTGTGGGACCCCATAGATGGCAGCCCACCAGACTCCCCTGTCCCTGGGATTCTCCAGGCAAGAACACCAGAGTGGGTTGCCATTTCCTTCTCCAATGCATGAAAGTGAAAAGTGAAAGTGAAGTCATTCAGTCATGTCTGACCCTCAGCGACCCCATGGATTGCAGCCTACCAGGCTCCTCCGTCCATGGGATTTTCCAGGCAGGAGTACTGGAGTGGGGTGCCATTGCCTTCTCTGACCTACTAGTATAGCATGAATTAATCCCTCAAGGACTGGTTCTTTCTAGATGAATGAATAAAATAGTTTCTGAATTAAAAATAGAATTACTATATGATCCAACATCCCACTCCTGGGAATATAACCAGAAAAAGTATAATTCATGCACCCCTATGCCACAGAACTGGAAAAGGTCAGTTTTCATTCCAGTCCCAAGTAAGGCAATGCCAAAGAATGTTCAAACTACCACACAATTGCACTCATCTCACACACTAGTAATGTTCAAAATTCTTCAAGCCAGGCTTCAATAGTACGTGAACTGTGAACTTCCAGATGTTCAAGCTGGATTTAGAAAAGGCAGAGGAAGCACAGATCAAGTTGCCAACATCCGCTGGATCATAAGAAAGCAAGAGAGTTCCAGAAAAACATCTGCTTCTACTTTATTAACTACATCAGAGCCTTTGACTATATGGATCACAACAAACTGGAAAATTCTTCAAGAGATGGGAATACCAGACCACCTGAACTGCCTCCTGAGAAATCTGTATGCAGATCAGGAAGCAACAGTTAGAACTGGATATGGAACAACGGACTAGTTCCAAATCGGGAAAGGAGTACATCAAGGCTGTATACTGTCACCCTGCTTATTTAACTTCTATGCAGAGTACATCATGAGCAATGCTGGGCTGGAAGAAGCCCAAGCTGGAATCAAGATTGCCAGGAGAAATATCAATAACCTCAGATATGCACATGACAGCACCTTTATGGCAGAAAGCAACAAACTCAAGAGCCTCTTGTTGAAAGTGAAAGAGGAGTGTGAAAAAGTTGGCTTAAAACTCAACATTCAGAAAACTAAGACCATGGCATCTGGTCCCATCACTTCATGGCAAATAGATGAGGAAACAATGGAAACAGTGTCAGACTTTATTTTGGGGGACTCCAAAATCAGTGCAGATGGTGACTGCAGCCATGAAATCAAAAGACACTTGCTCCTTGAAAGAAAAGCTATAACCAACCTAGACAGCATATTAAAAAGCAGAGACATTACTTTACCAACAAAGGTCCGTCTAGTCAAAGCTATAGTTTTTCCAGTAGTCATGTATGGATGTGAGAGGTGGACTATAAAGAAAGCTGAGTGCCAAAGAATTGCTGCTTTTGAACTGTGATGTTGGACTCTAGAGAGTCCCTTGGACTGCAAAGAGATCCAACCAGTATATCCTAAAGGAAATCTGTCCTGAATATTCATTGGAAGGACTGATGCTGAAGCTGAAACTCCAATACTCTGGCCACCTGATGCGAAGAACTGACTCATTGGAAAAGACCCTGATGCTGGGAAAGATTGAAGGTGGGAGGAGAAGGGGACGACAGAGGATGAGACAGTTGGATGGCATCACCGACTCAATAGACATGAGTCTGAGCAAGCTCCAGGAGTTGGTGACGGACAGGGACGCCAGGCGTGCTGTAGGGCATGGGGTCGCAAAGAGCTAGACACGACTGAGTGACTGAACTGAATGGTGCTCACTGCAGCACTACTCATGAAGACGTGGAAGCAACCTAAACACTTGTCGACAGAGGAATGGATAAAGTAGATGTAATACAATCCATATCTACAGTGGACTACTACTCAGCCACAATAAAGAATGAAACTGTGCCATTTGCAGCAACAGGGATGTGACCAGAGATCATCATACTAGGTGAAGGCAGACAGAGAAGGACAAATACCCCATGTTATCACATATGCTGTCACATGTTACACGTGGAATCTGAAACATGACACAGATGAACGTTCTCTATGAAACAGAAACACAGACCCCAGGCACAGAGGACAGACCTGTGGGCTCCAAGGGGGCGGGGGTGGGCGAGGAAAGGACCGGAGTTTGGAACTGTCGGAAACTCTGACCTATAGGGTGGATAGACAACAAGGCTGTGCGGCTGGGGAAGGGACCACAGCCAAGATCCTGTGAGAAACCATAACGGACAAAAGCGTTTAGGAGAGAATGTCTGCATCTGTACAACCAAGTCACCCTCCTGTACAGGAGAGACTGGCACAGCAGTGGACATCAACTCTTCGACAAAAATATTTTAAAAAGTAGAGAGTTTTTCCTCTGGATGGTGACAAACAGACTTCTCCATATTAGCCCAATCCTGACTCATCCCAACATAATGCAAAATATAACAACAGACTTATGAAATTCACCGTGAAATAGCCAATTTAGTTTTCCTAAGATTATACTCTCCCTAACCCAATATATATATTTCTAAAAGACATAGAAATGACAAGATGTTTAAATATAGCCCTTCACTGAGGTCTGGATTAGGACTATGGTAAGACAGTCCAACCTCTCTGTGATAACTAATGTGACATAAGCTTCACATTCACAAAATCCCCCAATAATGCCCCAAAGCAGGTGGTTCATTAGAAAAGTATTGTCCCACAGACTACTTTCCCATATACTCTGTAATCTTCCTGTGAGCTTTATTACAGTTCCTTTAAAATACTTTTTTCTTAGTAAGGAAACTGAGAAATTTACTTTGACACTAAAATTAGCAAATTACTTTGGATTTGCAATTCTATTAATTGCTCTTCCCTTGTATTTCTTGGCAGACTCTCTAAAATTTAGCTCTACCTAAGTTGACAAAATATTTCAGGCCACTGGAAGTGTCACTAATGTCATTTTCCAGGCCAGCTTCAAATTGAAAACATGCTTGCATTTATACTCAATTTTATCACACAACTGCTCCACGGTGGACTTGTAGCAATTCCAGGGTATTTTTTTAAATGAGGTTATTTGTCGGTATGAGACATGGCAATTTTTGACAGACCAAGTGAAAAGTAGATTTGTTCAAAAATGTCGATTTCTTTTTATTTAAAAATGTTTTAAATGTTAATTTTATGCAGAAAACCACATTTTGGGGCCATTTCTAAATTATTCTTTCAGTGTCCAGATTAGCCAGTACTTTTTCCACTTTATCTATGGGAAAGTGGGGTTAAAACACATTGTTGAGAGCAGAGTTAATAAAAAGCAGAGAAGTGATCTTGAACTTTGAATTGTAGCTCAGAGTAATGCCCATAAGACTTTCCCATAAGAATAATCCACATTTTTTCATTAAAGTGAAACATCTAGATGATTGGAGCCATCCATGACTGGAGTCACTGAAAGAACAAACTTGGTAAGTAAAAGTAAACAACTGTACTAAAAAAAAAAAAAAACAGAACGAAAAATAAGATTTGTAATGAGTTCATCTTTAAGTCTTTACCCAAATGAATTCATATCTAAAGGAAAAACAATTGTATTAAGATCTAATACATTGATAATTGGGGGAGTGCCAGTGATAATTGTGTAGGGAAAGAGAATGTTTAGGGAATTCATGGCTCCTTGGCCAAATCTGAGTATATTTTTAGACTCAAGTTTTTAACTCCCTCTGGATAACCTTTTCTCTCAGTCACTCCTCAGTTTTAGTTCTCCTTGTGGGAATGGATCAGAAATTTTTCTAAAGTCAGCTTCAAATGTCTCTTGTTGTTATCCTGGTGTGTGGCAGGATGGGTCATTAAGAGGGCCAGGACCTGCAGACTGAATGGGGCAGGAGCCTGGGTGTGTGCACAAGCTAACAGGAGAGGAAACCTTATATATATATTCTGCTCAGCCGTAGTAAAGAATGAAACAATGCCATTTTCAGCAACATGGTTGGACCTAAAGATTATACTAAGTGAAATAAGTCAGACAAAACCAGTATCACTTATATGTGGAATATAAAATATGATAAAAATGATCTTACTTTTATAAAACAGAAATAGACTCAGACATAGAAAACAAACTTACGATTATCAAAAGGAAAAAGGTGAGGGAGGGACGAATTAGAAATTTGGGATTATCAGACAAAATTACTATGTGTAAAATAGATAAACAATAAAGTCCTACTGTATAATACAAGGGACAGAGGAGCCTGGTGGGCTGCTGTCCAAAGGATTGCAGAGTTGGGCACGACTGAAGCAACTTAGCATGCATGCATGCATTGGAGAAGGAAATGACAACTCACTCCAGTAGTCTTGCCTGGAGAATCCCAGGGATGGAGGAGCCTGGTGGGCTGCCATCTATGGGGTTGCACAGAGTCAGACACGACTGAAGTGACTTAGCAGCAGCAGCAGTATAATACAAGGAACTACCTTTAATATCTTACAATCACCTATGCTGTTCACCAGAAACACAACACTGTGAATCAACTACATTAAAAAAAAAAGGGGGGGGGGGGCAACAGAAAGGAAAGTGTGGTGTGCAAAAGTCAGTCTTGACACCATACGCAGGTGGAAGGTGTGGTCCTTATGGCAGGGTGCCAAGCAGCCAGGAAAGATGGGGCTGAGAATTCACTGTCAGGCCACCTCGGCTATGTCTCACCCGTCCTTGAATCCCCAGCACAGGACCCAGTCAGCAGTTGGAATGGAAGTTCTTTCTGTTGTGCGTATCACAAGGCCGTTAGCTAATACAGCACCAGAAGTGATCTGGAGTGGAGTGGAGTGAATGGATTATACTACAAGGTACAATGCTCAGCGTTCAGTGTGTTGATACATAAGTCACCTCGATGTATATCTCTGAGCCACATCTAAATGGGCATAGATGATTTGTACAAGGGCCATTGATCTATGCATTCTACTTTTATATTGGCCATAAAACCTCACTAAATATTTTCATATTGCTTTTGGAGAACTCTCATTAGCTTTCATGGATATAATTTGCCAGCCATTGTTCTTTTAGATTCTCCAAAAGGAATCAGACCATTATTGAAAACCATGGTACAAAAAAAAAAAGGGGGGAGAGCAGAAGAGAACGAGATGGCAGAGGACTAGGTGGACGTGGAGCACATCTCTCCCCATGGACACACCAGGAATACACCTTCAGACACAGACATGCATGCAGAGCAACAGCTGAGAGCAGACAGGGGGACCTGACCAGCAGAAAAGAACCTGTAGAACCACGCAGGAGTGCCAGGACTGGACCTGCCCTCATCGGGTGGAGGAGAGGAAGCAGGGGTCCGATCCCCTCAGCAGGGCAATTGTCCGAGTCAGACTAGATACAGTTAAGGCCAAGAGTGAAACAGCTGACCTGTGGCAGCCTGACAGTCCTTGCTACAGCCATACACACCCCGGAAGGGATGCAGGTGCCCTGCACCCTGCAAGGCACAGCAGCGAGGAGCTGGAGTTTGGGGATTGTGGAGCGATCTCAGGGCGAGGGCTGCTGACGACTGCAGAGAGACGAGTCGAGGGGATGTGGGGGAGGAGATTGTGGTGGGACCTGCCTGTGGAGGAAAGCCAGGCAGCCATGGAAGCAAGACGACGGTTCTCCACACAAAGTGGGTGGAGCCATCACCATAGACTCTACCCACACACCAGCATCAGCAGCTGAACAATAGAGAGGCTGGCCCATCAAACTGCCTGTTGCACTACAGAGTAGGACCCCACCCAGGGGCCCCCTTTAAGTGCCTGATGTGAGGAATTACGCCTGATGTGAGGAATTACAGAGAAAGACCCCAGCCAGGGGGCCCTTCTATGTGCCTGATGCACCAAACAGCAGAGAAGGACCCCAGGCAAGGGAGCCCTCTGAGTGCCTGAATGGGCAGGGCTACAGAGAAAGACTGGCCAAAGAGGCCTTCTGATTGCCACCTACAAGAGACTCAAAAAAAGATTCTGATAGGGCTTTAACTCCGCGATGGAGGCAGCCCCTGTCCCTGCACATTTGGAGCTGTCAGATCCCTGCAGCCAAGCAGCTGCACCCCCATCACCCTCAACCCTCACCGGAGCTGAGCTGCCACAGGCCAAAAAAACCAAAGTCTTCCGTCTATGTGCACAGGGTCTTTCCAGTCCTGTCTGACTCTTTGCGACTCTGTAGACTGGCCTGCCAGGCTTCTCTGTCAGGGAGGGGGCTCTCCAGGAGAGAATATTGGAGCTTGTTGGCCAATACTGTTGCCATACCCCTCGAAAAGCAAAGGAGAAAAGGAAAGATATACTATACTATACTAAGTCACTTCAGTCGTGTCCGACTCTGTGTGACCCCATAGACGGCAGCCCACCAGGCTTCCCCATCCCTGGGATTCTCCAGGCAAGAACACTGGAGTGGGTTGCCATTTCCTTCTCCAATGCATGAAAGTGAAAAGAGAAAGTGAAGTCGCTCAGTCGTGTCCGACTCTTAGCGACCCCATGGACTGCAGCCCACCAGGCTCCTCCGTCCATGGGATTTTCCAGGCAGGAGTACTGGAGTGGGGTGCCATTGCCTTCTCCGAAAAGGAAAGATATAAACATCTAAATGCAGAGTTCCAAAGAATAGCAAGAAGAGATAAGAAAGCCTTCCTCAGCGATCAATGCAAAGAAATAGAGGAAAACAACAGAATGGGAAAGACTAGGGATCTCTTCAAGAAAATCAGAGATACCAAAGGAACATTTCATGCAAAGATGAGCTCAATAAAGGACAGAAATGGTATGGACCTAACAGAAGCAGAAGATATTAAGAAGAGATGGCAAGAATACACAGAAGAACTGTACAAAAAAGAGCTTCACGACCCAGATAATCACGATGATATGATCACTGACCTAGAGCCAGACATCCTGGAATGTGAAGTCAAGTGGGCCTTAGAAAGCATCACGACGAACAAAGCTAGTGGAGGTGATGGAATTCCAGTGGAGCTATTCCAAGTCCTGAAAGATGATGCTGTGAAAGTGCTCCACTCAATATGCCAGCAAATTTGGAAAGCTCAGCAGTGGCCACAGGACTGGAAAAGGTCAGTTTTCATTCCAATCCCAAGGAAAGGCAATGCCAAAGAGTGCTCAAACTACCACACAATTGCACTCATCTCACACGCTAGTAAAGTAATGCTCAAAATTCTCCAAGCCAGGCTTCAGCAATATGTGAACCGTGAACTTCCTGATGTTCAAGCTGGTTTTAGAAAAGGCAGAGGAACCAGAGATCAAATTGCCAACATCCGCTGGATCATCGAAAAAGCAAGAGAGCTCCAGAAAAACATCTATTTCTGCTTTATTGACTATGCCAAAGCCTTTGACTGTGTGGATCACAATAAACTGTGGAAAATTCTGAAAGATAGGAATACCAGACCACCTGATCTGCCTCTTGAGAAATCTGTATGCAGGTCAGGAAGCAACAGTTAGAACTGGACATGTAACAACAGACTGGTTCCAAATAGGAAAAGGAGTACGTCAAGGCTGTATACTGTCACCCTGCTTATTTAACTTCTACATGGAGTACATCATGAGAAATGCTGGCCTGGAAGAAACACAAGCTGGAATCAAGATTGCTGGGAGAAATATCAATAACCTCAGATATGCAGATGACACCACCCTTATGGCAGAAAGTGAAGAAGGGCTAAAAAGCCTCTTGATGAAAGTGAAAGAGGAGAGTGAAAAGGTTGGCTTAAAGCTCAACATTCAGAAAACGAAGATCATGGCATCTGGTCCCATCACTTCATGGGAAATAGATGGGGAACAGTGGAAACAGTGTCAGACTTTATTTTTCTGGGCTCCAAAATCACTACAGATGGTGACTGCAGCCATGAAATTAAAAGGCGCTTACTCCTTGGAAGGAAAGTGATGACCAACCTAGATAGCATATTCAAAAGCAGCACTTTGCCAACAAAGTTTGTCTAGTCGAGGCTATGGTTTTTCCTGTGGTCATGTATGGATGTGAGAGTTGGACTGTGAAGAAGGCTGAGCACTGAAGAATTGATGCTTTTGAACTGTGGTGTTAGAGAAGACTCTTGAGAGTCCCTTGGAGTGCAAGGAGATCCAACCAGTCCATTCTGAAGGAGATCAGCCCTGGGATTTCTTTGGAAGGAATGATGCTAAAGCTGAAACTCCAGTACTTTGGCCACCTGATGTGAAGAGTTGACTCACTGGAAAAGACTCTGATGCTGGGAGGGATTGGGGGCAAGAGGAGAAGGGGATGAAAGAGTATGAGATGGCTGGATGGCATCACTAACTCGATGGACATGAGTCTGAGTGAACTCCGGGAGTTGGTGATGGACAGGGAGGCCTGGTGTGCTGCAATTCATGTGGTCGCAAAGAGTTGGACACGACTGAACGACTTATCTGATCTGATCTGATCTGATACCCCTCTAAAGCACTATATTTCCTGCTGCCCTAGCCTCAAACCCAAGTCCTCCAGGGCAGCCTCACGAGCTAAACCCCAGTGCACGACCCACACATAGAGGTGTAAATAAAACCACAATTGAAACCCTGGATCAGTGTGGCTAAGGAAGAAGACCCAAAACCTTCCCATCAGCTGTACAAGCTGTAGATTAAATCCACAGGATCAACTAAGCAGACTCTGTGTCTATGGAATATATAAAAGGTCTTTGAGAGCACCCACAAAAGAAAACACACTAGTTCTGATAGCTGTGGACACTGGAGGCAAGAACACATGGAAGTAGGACCAGATTAGAACCTGAGCTGCCCCCACAGCAGGTCCAGAGATCAGCACAGTGTCGGAGGCCATCCTAGGGAGGTGAGGTGGACTGACTCCCACCGAGGGAAAGGACTCTGATAGCAGGACTCAAGAAAAACATTATTCTTATTTTTTTACCTGCTCTGTAGATTCCTTTGGAGTTTTTTTTTCTTTTCCCCACCTCTGTTGTAGTTGTCAATTTTATTGGCACTAAGAAATCCAATTAAGCTTTGGAGCTTTTTTTTTTCCTTTTTCCTCAGTCACATTTTTTATTGTTGTCATAAACCTCTGCCTCTATATTGGGCTTTTGCCATTCTGTGGAATTTTCCTCACTTTCTTTTCTCTTTTTTAATTTTTTAAACCTATTATTATTTTTTCTACATTTATTCATTTGTTTGCTTTTCCACTGTTCTTTTCACCTTGCAGTTAATCTCTAATATATATAAATCTTCTTTATCTACCTCTATTTAACTTTGTGTGACTACTCTTTCTTTCTTTTCTTTCTCTACTTTCCTCTCAAAATATTTGTTAGTTTTATTTTCACTGCTTTATTCCCCAATTGACACCTTGCTTTAGTTTTGTTTTCCAGTTTGTGCTTAAGTTAGTTTCGTTCATAACTGGTAAATGTAATTTTTGATTTCCTTTGTTCACTGGATCAATCTACTGTACTTTTTTTTTTTTTGTTGGGCTGTTTTCACTTTGCTCATGGATGTATATGTATATGTGTATATTCCATTATTTTAATTACGATTTGCCTGAATTTATAACTGTCATTTGTCTGAGGTTCATCTTTGGTTTCTCATTTTTGGATATTTGTTTTACTCTTCCTTAATGTCATAACAAATCACTTGTGGAATCTTCATTCCTGATTAGAGATCAAACCCTGAGCCTTTGGAGTGGGAGCACTGACTCCAAGACCCTAAACTACCAGAGAACTAATGCTGCTGCTGCTGCTGCTAAGTTGCTTCAGTCGTGTCCGACTCTGTGCGACCCCATAGACAGCAGCCCACCAGGCTCCCCCGTCAGATTCGGCATCACCCAACCACCAGTAGCACCCTATGCAGGACGCCTCATCTAAACAACAAACAAAACAAAAATACAAACCCAATCATCAGTGGACAGGAATAGCACCTCACTCAGCCTTGCCCATCATAGGAAAAACAAACAAAAACTCAGCACATGTCTCACCCTATACGAAGCTCACACAAAGTGCTGGACCAACCTTAGGAGGGCAGAAACCAAAAAGAAGAAATAATCCAACCTTCTTCAGGAAAGAATTAAACTTTCATTGAAGCATGGGAAAAGGAGATCTCAAACACAATAACTTAAAAAAAAAATGAAAACACAGAGAAATACTGCACGAATGAAGGAACAAACTATAAACACAGAAGTCCAAATAAATGAAGAGGGAATAGGAAAATTACCTGAAGAAGAATTCAGAATGGTGATAGTAAAGATGATCAAAAACCTTGAAAACAAAATAGAGAAAATGCAAGAATCAATTAACAAAGACCTAGGCAATGGCACCCCACCCCAGTACTTTTGCCTGGAAAATCCCATGGACGGAGGATCCTGGTAGGCTCCAGTCCATGGGGTCGCTAAGAGTCGGACACGACTGAGTGACTTCACTTTCACTTTTCACTTTCATGCATTGGAGAAGGAAATGGCAACCCACTCCAGTGTTCTTGCCTGGAGAATCCCAGGGACGGGGGAGCCTGGTGGGCTTCTGTCTATGGGGTCGCACAGAGTCGGACACGACTGAAGTGACTTGGCAGAAGAATTAAAGAATAAGCATATAGAGACATACAACACAATTACTGAAATTGAAAATACTCTGGAAGGAATCAATAGCAGAATATCTGAAGCAGAAGAAAGAATCAGTGAGCTGAAAGAAAAAATGGTGGAAATAATTTCTGAAGAGCAGAATAAAGTAAAAAGAATGAAAAGAGCTGAGGACAATCTCAGAGACTTCTGGGACAATATCAAATGCACCAACATTCAAATTATATGGATCCCAGAAGAAGAAGAGAAAAATAAAGGGTAGGAGAAAATTTTTGAAGAGATTATAGTTGAAAATTTCCCCAATATGGAAAAGGAAATAGCCAATCAAGTCCAAGAGGTACAAAGAGTCCCATACAGGATGAACCCAAGGAGAAACACACCAAGACACATTCTAATAAAACTAACAAAGACTAAACACAAAGAAAGAATATTAGAAGCAGCAAGGGAGAAGCAACAAGTAACAAACAAGGGAAACCCCACATGCTTAACAGCTGATCTTTCAGCAGAAACTCTGCAGGCCAGAAGGGAGTGGCAGGATATGCTTAAAGTACTGCAAAGGAAAAATCTACAACCAAGATTACTGTACCCAGCAAGGGTCTCATTCAAAATGGATGGAGAAATAAAAAGCTTTTCAAACAAGCAAAAGTTAAGAGAATTCAGTACCACAAAACCAGCCTTACAACAAATGTTAAAGGGACTTATATAGTCAAGAAATACAAGAGAAGAAAAAAAAATCTACAAAATCAACCACAAACAGTTGAAAAAATGGCAATAGAACATATATATCAATAATTACTTTAAATGTAAATGGATTAAAAATGCTCCAACCAAAAGACACAGACTGCCTGAATGGATACAAAAACATGACCCACATATATGCTGTCTATGAGAAACCCACTTCAGACCTCAAGACACATGTAGACTGAAAGTGAGAGGATAGAAAAATATGTTCCATGCAAATGGGAAGCAAAAGAAAGCTGAAGTAGCAATCCTCATATCAGATAAAATAAACCTTAAAATAAAGATTACAAGAGATAAGGAAGGACACTACATAACGATCAAGAGATCAATCCAAGAGGAAGACATAACAATTGTAAATATCTATGCACTCAACATAGGAGCACCTCAATACATAAGACAAACACTAGCAGACATAAAAGGAGAAACTGACAGTAACACAATAATAGTAGGAGACTTTAACACCCCACTCACACCTATGGACAGATCATCAAAACAAAATTAATAAGGAAACACAAGTCCTAAATGATACACTAGATGAGTAGGATTTCACTGAAATATTCAGGACCTTCCATCCAAATGCAGAAGAATACGCCTTCTTCTCAAGTACACATGGAACATTCTCCAGGATAGACCACATCATGGGTCACAAATCAAACCTCAGTAAATTTAAGAAAATTGAAACTGTGTCATACATCTTCTCTGACCACAACACTATGAGACTACATACCAATTACAAGAAAAAAGCTATAAGAAACACAAACACATGGAGATTAAACAACACCTTTCTAAATAACCAACAGGTTACTGAAGAAATCAAAAGGGAAATCAAAAAATTTCTAGAGGCAAATGACAATGAAAACCCTACAACTTACAACCTATGGGATGCAGCAAAAGCAGGTCTAAGAGGCATGTTTACAGCAATAGAATCCCACCTCAAGAAACAAGAAAAAATCAAGCAGACAACCTAACTTTATACCTAAAACAACTAGAAAAAGAATAACAAAATAAAAAAAAAAACCAAAATTGTTAGAAGGGAAAAAATCATAAAGATCCAAGCAGAAATAAACAAAAAAGAAATGAAAGAAACAGTAAAGATTAATAAAACTGTTGAAAGCTGTTTAGTTGTTTATCTTTGAGAAGATAAACAAAATTGATAAACCCTTAGCCAGACTCATCAAGAAAAAAAGAGAGAAGAATCAAATCAACAAAATTAGAAACGAAAAAGGAGAGGTTACAATAGACAATGCAGAAATACAAAGGATTATAAGAGACTATTATGAACAACTATATGGCAATAAAATAGATAACCTTGAAGAAATGGACAGATTCTCAGTAAAGTTCAATCTTCCAAGACTGAACCAGGAAGAAATAGAAATTATGAACAACCCAATTACAAGCACCAAAATTGAAGCTGTGATAAATGACCTCACAAAAAACAAAAGCCCAGGGCCAGATGGCTTCACAGGAGAATTCTATCAAACATTTGGAGAAGAGCTAATGCATATCCTTCTAAACCTCTTCCAAAAAATTGCAGAGGAAGGAACCCTTCCAAATTCATTCTGAGGCCACCATCACCCTGATACCAAAACCAGACAAAGACAACACAAAAAAACAAAACTACAGGTAACTATCACTGATGAACATAGATGCAAAAATCCTCAACAAAATTTTTGCAAATAGAATTCAGCAACATATCAAAAAGCTCGTACACCATGATCAAGTTGGGTTTATCCCAGGGATGCAAGGATTCTTCAATATATGGAAATCAATCAATGTGATATACCATATTAACAAATTGAAAGATAAAAACCATATGATAATCTCAAGAGATGCAGAAAAAGCCTTTGACAAAATTCAGCACACATTTATGATTAAAACTCTTCAAGAAATGGGCATAGAAGGAAACTACTTCAAAATAGTAAAGGCCATATATGATAAGCCTACAGCAAACATTATTCTCAATGGTGAAAAACTGAAAGTATTCCCCCTGAGATCAGGAACAAGATAAGGATATCCACTTTCACCACTGTTATTCAACATAGTTCTGTAAGTTCTAGCTACAGCAATCAGAGAAGATAAAGAAATAAAAGGAATCCAAATCAGAAAAGAAGTAAAATCCTCATTGTTTGCAGATGACATGATACTGTACCTAGAAAACCCTAAAGACACTATCAGAAAATTACTAGAGCTAATCAGTGAATTTGGCAAAGTTACATGATAAAAAAATCAATCCACAGAAATCACTTGCATTTCTATATACTAACCATGAAAAAATAAGAAAGAGAAATTAAGGAATCAATCCCATTCACCATTGCAACAGAAAGAATTAAATATCTAGGAATAAACTTACCTAAGGAGACAAAAGAACTGTACACAGAAAATTATAAGACACTAATGAAAGAAATCAATGACATAAACAGATGGAGAGATAGTCCATGTTCCTGGGTAGGAAGAACCAATATTCTGAAAATGACTACACTACCAAGTGCGTCTACAGATTCAATGCAATCCCTACCAAATTACCAATGGCATTTTTCACAGAACCTGAACAAAAAATTTCACAATTCATATGGAAACACCAAAGACCCCAAATAGCCAGAACAGTCTTTAGAAATAAAATGGAGCTGGAGAAATCAACCTTCCTGACTTCAGATTATACTACAAAGCTACAGTCATCAAGACAGTATGATGCTGGCACAAAAAGAGACATATAAACCAATGGAACAAGATAGAAAGCCCAGAGATAAACCCATGCACCTGTAGGGACCTTATTTTTGACAAAAGGAGGCAAGAATATACAATGTGGCAAATACAGCCTCTTCAATAAATGGTGCTGGGAAAACTGGACAGCTACATGTAAAAGGATGAAATTAGAACACTTCCTAACACCATACACTAAGATAAACTCAAACTGGATTAAAGACCTAAATGTAAGACCAGAAACTATAAAATTCTCAGAGGAAAACATAGGCAGAACACTCAATGACATAAATCAAAGCAAGATCCCCTATGACCCACCTCCTAGAGTAATGGAAATAAAACCAAAAGTAAACAAGTGGGACCTGATTAAACTTAAAAGCTTTTTGCACAGCAAAGGAAACTATAAGCAAGGTGAAAAGACAACCCTCAGAATGGGAGAAAATAATAGCAAGTGAAACAACTGACAAAGGCTTGATTTCCAAAATATACAAGTAGCTCATACAGCTCAATACCAGGAAAACAAACAACCCAGTCAAAAAGTGGGAAAAGACTTAAACAGACATTTCTCCAAAGACGACATACAGATGGCTGACAAACACATGAAAAGATCCTCAACATCGCTCTTTATTAGAGAAATGCAAATCAAAACTACAATGAGATATCACCTCACACTAGTCAGAATGGCCATCATCAAAAAGTCTACAAACAATAAATGCTGGAGAGGGTGTGAAGAAAAGGGAACGCTCTTGCACTGTTCATGGGAATGTAAATTGATACAGCCACTCCATCTGGTATGGAGATTCCTTAAAAAACTAGGAATAAAAACACCATATGACCCAGCTCCTAGGCATATACCCTGAGGAAACCAAAATTGAAAAAGACACATGTATCCCACTGTTCACTGCAGCACTAAGTACAGTAGCTAGAACATGGAAGCAACCTAGATGTCCATCAACAGATGAGTGGATGAAGAAGTTGTGATATATATTCACAATGGAATATTACTCAGCCATATCAGATCAGATCAGATCAGCCCCCTTGTCCCCATGAACCGCAGCACGCCAGGCCTCCCTGTCCATCACCACTCCCGGAGGTCACTCGACTCGCATCCATCGGTCAGTGATGCCATCCGCCATCTCTCCTCTTCGTCCCCTTCTCCTCCTGCCCTCATCCCTCCCAGCATCAGAGTCTTCTCCAATGAGTCAGCTCTTCGCTGAGGTGGCCAAAATACTGGAGTTTCAGCTTTAGCATCATTCCTTCCAAAGATTCCAGGATTGATCTCCTTCAGAATGGACCGGTTGGATCTTCTTGCAGTCCAAGGGACTCTCAGGTCTTCTCCAACACCACAGTTCAAACATCAATTCTTCGGCGCTCAGCCTAATATAAAGGAACACATTTGAGTCAGTTCTGATGGGGGGGATGAACCTAGAACCTATTATACAGAGTGAAGTGAGTCAGAAAGAGAAAGATAAATACCGTATTCTGACACATATATACAGAATCTAGAGAAATGGTACTGAGGAATTTACTTATAGGGCAACAATGGAGAAACATATATAGAGAATAAACTTTTGGGCATGGGGAGGGGAGGAGAGGGGTGCGATGTATGGAAAGAGTAACATGGACACTTCCATCACCATATGTAAGACAGCCCACGGGACTTTGCTGTGTGGCTCAGGGACTCAAACAGGGGCTCTGTATCAACCCAGAGGGGTGGGGTGAGGACGGAGATGGGAGGGAGTTTCAAAAGGGAGGGGATGTATGTGTACCTGTGGCTGATTCATGTTGAGGTTTGACAGAAAACAGCCAAATTCTGTAAAGCAATTATCCTTCTATAAAAAATAAATTAATTTTTAAAAAGGGAACAGATGAGGAACTGGAAAATGCAGTGAAATTATAAAATACAAAACTTACCAAATTACTCGTAGACTTTAAGTTGGGGAAATCCAATATCAGTAAATAACAAACTCAACAGGGGTAAGGTACCGAGCTTCAGGAATTAACTAGGAAGACTGCATTATTAAGCCCTCTAAGATATTTTGTGAACGATTTGGTTAGACAGCCTGTCACTGACACTGAAACAGCAAGCAATGAAAAATATCAATGCTGTGAACTGAGAGAAGAGAGCTAATGGGATGGGAGGAGGCCGGGGGTAAGTCCTGTTCTATGTAGCATGCTAATTATCTGGAAGGAGTAAACATTTACAGACAACATTCTGAGATGGCACTCGCTTTGATGATGTTACAAAAGTGATCAACAGGGGAAAATAAAATGCACCAGGGCAGAAAGTTAGGAATATTAGTAAGTGAAAGAAGAAATGATTTAAATAGAATAAATGAAAATAAGTATTAAAAGTTTTTGAGTGTATAAACATTTAAAGTGCTAGGAGCTTGAAAGCTATAATTCTAGGAGTTTCGAACACATACAGACGCTAGTATATTATTCTGAGGATATTAAATGTGGCATATATGGGACTCAGCAGATTTTGGTTACCCCTACAAAGATAAAATGGTCAAAATTTATCTTGCATAACATTGGAAAAGGGCAAAACTATGGAATACTTCAACCTAAAATCATTCTCACTTACTAACACGGGATTGGGCATGGATTGTAAGCATCCTGCCAGATAAGAAAAGCACGAAAAGGGTTGAAATTGAAACGGTCTTCAGTTATTCTGTTTGCCCTGAAGACCACAAACTTTGAATGAAGAGAAGCCCTTCTGGCTGAAATGTTTAAAACACTGGAGCTAGAAAGAGAGAGACTTCTGGCTCCAACAAGAAGGCAGAATCATTTAATCTAAACTTCTCTCACTATATTCATAAATTACAAAAATAGTTAACAATTGTAATGCATATTTGAGAACTCCAGAAAAGAAAAGGAAATATCCAACTGCCTGAATTGAAGCAGGAACCTCAAACAGTGAGCACCTAGGCTTTCTTGGTACCTGCCTGGGGCAGAGCCGGGAGCAGAGAGAGAAAGATTGTAATATTCATCTCAAGGGAGCAGACACGCTCCCTCAGAACCAGCTGGAGCAGAGTTAGAAACCAGAACCCCAAACGGAATAAAAATCCTGAACGATCTATGTGTAAGTCATCTCAGTGGTGTCTGACTCTGTGACCCCAGGGACTGTAGCCCACCAGGCTCCTCTGTCCATGGGATTCTCCAGGCAAGAGTACTGGAGTGAGTAGCCGTGTCTTCCTGCAGGGGATCTTCCTGACCCAGGGATCAAACTAGCATCTCTTGTGTCTCTTGCATTAGTAGGAGGATTCTTTACCACTAATGGACTTCCCTGGTGGCTCAGACAGTAAAGCGTCTGTCTACGATGCGGGAGACCCAGGTTCGATTCCCTGGGTTGGGAAGATCCCTTGGAGAAGGAAATGGCAATCCACTTCAGTACTATTGCCTGGAAAATCCCATGGACAGAGGAGCCTGGTGGGCTGCAGTCCATGGGGTCGCAAAGAGTTGGACACAACTGAGCGACTTCACGTTCACGTTCACATTCTTTACCACCAGCACCACACTCTGGCGGAAAAGGGAGCTAGAAAAAGTTTACCACCAGCAGAAGGAGACAAAGAAGCTCATCTCTGCCTGGGTTTTGGGAAGGAGAGGGGGATGGAGGGATTCTCCTTAGAAATTGCCATGCCAACTCCCTTGACCAACGCCACTGTGCACATCATGTGGATTCAGATTTATAAACCTACAAAGTCTGAGAACCCCAAAGTAGAAAAAGTAACATTAAAAACGTCCCTGATCCATTGAGACCCTTGGAGTACTGGACAAAGCACATCCAGTTTCCTCTGGAGACATAGGACCCTTGCCCTGGTGACACAGCATTCCCACAGGAAAAAGTAAACTGAAACAAAGATAAGCTCAGGGTTCAAACAAAATAAAATGATATAAAATATGAAAAAACAACACATCAAGAGTGAAAGTTATCAGAAATAACAGAAAGTTCAAAAAATAAGCCAAGAATTTTAAATAATTGCATTGGTTTTTTAGGACTGCCATAGCAAAACCAAAGCCTGGGTGGCTTAAACAGAAACTTATTTTCCCAGAGTCTGAAGGCTTTAAGTCTAAGACCAAAGTGTCGGCAAAATCGGTTTCCTCTGAGCCTTCTCTCCTTGGCTTATAGATGGCTGTGTTCTCTCCATGTCTTCACAAAGTCTTCACGTAGCTGTAGGAAACAACCTGTTTCCTAATCTATAAGGACACCAATCATATTGAATTAGGACTCACCTCATGTGACCTCACCCAAATGACCTTCCCAGGGGGCGCTAGTGATAAAGAACCCATCTGCCAATGCAGATGAGGTAAGATCTGCAGGTTTGATCCCTGGGTTCAGAAAGACCCCTTGGAGGAGAAAATGGCAACCCACTCCAGTATTCTTGCCTGGAGAATCCCATGGACAGAGGAGCCTGGCGGGCCACAGTCCATGGGGTCACAAAGAGTCAGACACGACTGAAATGACTCTGCACATAGCTTATAACCTCACTTTACTGAAGACCCCATCTCAAAGTGCAGTCACATTTGAGGTACTTGGAATTAGGTCTTCAACATATGGTTTTTTCAGGGTGAGGCGGGACACAATTCAACTCATAATAATTATTAGTTAAAAGAAGGGAAAGGACATAAAACAACAAGACATTAAGGAAATGAATACTGTGGAAAAGAATAAAACACATGTCTGGATATAAAATGTAAACAATGAAATTGAAAACTCTGTAAGTATAAAGTCAATCAGATACAAGAAGAGAAAATCAGTAAACTAGTAGACAGATTTAGAGGAATATAGCCAGAGATATTTAAGTGAGAAAAGATAAAATGAGGTTTAAGACATGGAAAATAGAAGAAAAAGTTCTATCTTAACCTTTCACATGAGTTCCAGGTAGACTGAATTAAGAGAATATAAAAGAGGCAAGGACTGAAGGTATACTGACTCAGAATTTTTCAAAAATTAAGAAATAGTATAAATTATCCACACACAAAAGAAACAGCATGAATATGTCTATCTACTCTCCAGCTATAGCACTGGAAAAGGTCAGTGTTCATTCCAATCCTAAAGAAGGGCAATGCCAAAGAATGTTCAAATTACCATACAGCGCACTCATCTCACACGCTAGCAAGGTTATGCTCAAAAGCCCTCAAGCCAGGCTTCAGCAGTATGTAACCAAGAACTTCCAGATGTGCAAGCTGGATTTAGAAAAGGCAAAAGGACCAGAGATCAAGTTGCCAACATCCATTGAATCATAGAAAAAGCAAGAGAATTCCTGAAAAAACATCTACTTCTGCTTCATTGACTACGCCAAAGCCTTTGACTGTGTGGATCACAACAAACTGTGGGAAGTTCTTAAAGAGATAGGAATACCAGACTACCTCCCTGTCTCCTGAGAAATCTGTATGCAGGTCAAGAAGAAACAGTTAGAACTGGAAATGGAACAACTGACTGGTTCAAAATTGGGAAAGAAGTACATCAAGGCAAAACTGGGAAAGCAGTACATCAAGGCTGTATATTGTCACTCTGCTTATTTAACTTCTATGCAGAGTACATCATGTGAAATGCCAGGCTGTATGAATCACAAGCTGGAATCAAGGCTGCCAGGAGAAATATTAACAATCTCAGATATGCAGCTGATACTACTATAATGGTAGAAAGTGAAGAGGTGCTAAAGAGCCTCTTGATGAGGGTGAAAGAGGAGAGCGAAAAGGCTGGCTTCCTCAACATTTGAAAAACAGAGATCATGGCATCGGGTCCCATCACTTCATGGCAAGCAGATGTGGGGAAAGCGGAAACATTAGCAGATTTTATTTTCTTGGGCTCCAAAATCACTGCAGACTGTGACTGCAGCCATGAAATTAAAAGATGCTTGTTCCTTGGAAGAAAAGCTATGACAAACCTAGACAGCATATTAAAAAGCTGTGACATTACTTTGCCAACAAAGGTCCATATAGTCAAAGCTGTGGTTTTTTCATTAGTCATGTACAGATATGAGAATTGGACTGTAATGAAAGTTGAGGGCCAAAGAATTGATGCTTTTGAATTGTGGTGTTGGAGAAGACTTAGGAGAGTCCCTTGGACTGTAACGAGATCAAACCAGTAAATCCTAAAGGAAATCAACCCCACATATTCATCAGAAGGACCAACGCTGTATGTGAAGCTCCAATACTTTGGCCACCTAATGCGAAGAGCTGACACATTGGAAAAGACTCTGATGCTGGGAAAGATTGAGGGCATAAGGAGAAGTGGGTGACAGGAGATGGGATGTTGGGTATATAACCAGGAGCAGAATTGCTAAATTTCAGGATTTACATGTGATTACCCACTCCTGTGTTCTTGCCTGGAGAATCCCAGGGAAGGGGAAGCCTGGTAGGCTGCCGTCTGTGGGGTTGCACAGAGTTGGACACGACTGAAGTGACTTAGCAGCATCAGCAGCAGCAGCTTTAGAAGACATTGTCAAACTACTTACCACAGTGTGATTATACATTTATACTGCCACCAAACATATAGAAGAAATCATCTAAAGCAAAATGTTGATATCTATTGAATCTGCATGGTGGATACATAGCTATTTATTAAATGACAGCCCAATACTTTTCTTACATTTGAAAGACTTCACAATTTCAAAAAAAAAAATGTAAAAATAATAAAAATTAAAAGCAATTTCAGAACAAATGTTTATCAAAATGGAACAAGATTGTCTTATTCTTGCCCTCCCTCCTCCTGGGCAGTAGATACACAAACACGTGTGCGTGATCAGCCACTCAGTTGATGTCAGTGGAAGAGAACTAGATATTGACTAATGTGACCCAAGATTTTCAACCTAATAAGATTCAAGGGAAAAGTGAAGAGACCTCAGTTGTGACAGAAGGATAAGGGCAAGTTTTCCTGAAGATTCCCTTTATCAGCAGAATCTAGGGTTGATCCTTCATTGTCCCATCTTTACCTGAAAGCCCAGAAGTTGTTACAGGAGGTCTAGGAGATGAGTCGGGGGAGCTGGGGTTTTAGGAGCAATGAAGAAACAAAGGTTATGAGCTCTTGCAGGGAAATAAAAAGAGCCCTGAAAAAGTGGAGGGGGTTAATCCATTCAGTGGCAGTAGCCATGTGGGGCTGTGGACGCGCTCAAGCAAAGTGTAGACAAGGTGAGAACTTGGAGAAACTAAAATCCAGTCTAAGCCCACACGCTCCTGTGGACCAGTGGAAGGGACACACTTGCCTTGCAGCTGAAGCCAAGCACTCTTGTATATGTTGATGTCACTTAAGAGTAAGTTCTTCAGCTTACTGTAAGTGGTTCAGATGGTAAAGAATCTGCCTGCAGCGCAGAAGACCCAAGTTCGATCCCTGGGTCAGGGCAAATCCCCTGGCGAAGGGCATGGCTACCCGCTCCAGTGTTCTTGCCTGGAGAATCCCATGGACAGAGGAGCCTGGTGGGCCACAGCTCATAGGGGTGCAAAGAGTCAGACATGCCTGAGCAATTCACAGTTTACAATGGTAAGTTCTACCTCTCTCTAAAAGCAAAGTCAAGAGTGGCACCCCGAGTCAGCATTTCTGGGCATGAACCCTCGGGATCTGTTTTATAAACACGCTCCCTTGGTGATGCTGGTATGCAGCCAAGTTTCAAAACCACTAACGTGTCATCTTTCATACCACTGATTTGGCCCATGGATTTAAATTATTAAAAATCACTAAACCATGGATATTTCTGGCTCTTTCTTACATGTGAAGCAAAGTTCATTTGGGGGATGTTGACTCATCTGGACCTGCAGTGAGGGGTAGGTTTACCTTATCTACAGAGAAAGAGAGTCCTGGGGATTCAGCCCCAGCTTGAGAACACTGAACTGGTCCCGGTCCACCAGAAGGCAGCTCTTCTAAGATCCGCTGAACCCTCAGGAGCACCAGGCTCAGTTGCTGAGCAGAGAAACCGTATTATGGGGCTGCGTTTTTTCTGCAGTTGTATCCTCTGTTGACCACTTTGTAGAATATAATACTTCCTGGAAAGTGGAAGACAAAAATAAATAAAAATGTTTTCACTCTAACAGTGGAATGTCTGGTTTGTAAAACTGGATGCACACTATGTAACATCAGAGCATCCGAGCTGGTGTGACAAACATTTCCATTCAGTTCCAAAGGCAAGCATTTTATTCCATGCTTTTGTTACTCTCCGTTTTAGGAAATCTCTCTCTTTGCGCTAAAATCACTTTTTTCTCTTAAATCAAACCATGATCTGCCTCTCTCCCTCAAACTACAGCTGGATCTTTCCCTTCTATTATCCTAAGGATTTAGAAGCTACTTTTCATTTGTCAAGACATCAGGTTTAGATGGAAACAGCATCTGATGCATCTTTCTCTCTGCCAAATACTACACTGGAGGCTTAGTATTTTGACATATCACAAAGGACTTAGTCTTAGTAAAAGAAAACTAGGTGTCGTAAGGGTCACAAACCCTATTTCACATATGAGAAAACTAAGGCTCAGCAAAATGACATCACACACCCAAACTCACTTAGCTAGCACTTGAAAAAGTAAGGATTCCTGGACAGCTGTTAGGCTGTTACAGCTTGCTCTTTTCTGTAACCTGAGTAGTTTCCAAGTTCTGGTCTCTGGAACTTTAGTGTTCCAAAGACATGTTTTTCAGGGGTTTTGCAAACGTTAGGTACAAATCTCATTTTTAAGTTTTAAAAATCAAACTTTCACGTGCTGAACATCCACTAACTGTACAGTCACACCCCCTTGGTTTGAGCCCTTAAATAAATTCTCTCCGTGATCTCTATGCATACATTTAAACTTTTTCTAAATGTGCTGATGATTAGGGTGTTTTTTCTGTACTGATCTTCGGTTGAGTTCAGATATGCTCCTGCTTCCATAAATGCTACAAACACGACACCGGTGTTACAATCAATTAAATCCCAAGCAAAGCCGAGAAGATGCTGGATGCACCAGTTCATCGTGATAGTAGCCTTCTGTGAAGTAGGGAGTTAATGCAGAGCCAGTCTTGTGATGACCATACGCTATTACAATTAACACAGGGGCCCATTACAGGTTTGTGTTCCAAATGTCTATCTTATTACAAGGAATTGAATCAGTTGTTAGAAATTATTAGTGCTTCTTTCTTAGAAGTTTGATTCATCTTTAATACGAAAAGTGTTTAAGATTCTTTTAACCATCCTGAGGTCATAAAGTGAGCTGCTTAAGGGGTACGTCTCTGTATGACTCACAGATTCTCTTGATACAGTTCAACCAAAACAAAACACAGAGTCACTGGGATGGTGACCTTGACTCTAGGGTACAGCTGCTGTCCTTAGCTTCTAAAGTCAATTTCTGCACTTTCAAAAATTCATTATTTGATCTTATAAGTAAATGTTTTCAATTTCAGCTACTAAGAAACCACTTAGTAGTTGCATTGTTATCCATGTTAAATAATTAGAGCTTTCATTGGGAAAAAAGGAGCCTGATGCTTTGGAAACATTAAGCTAAGTCTACTCCACCAAGTCATTTAGCAAATAAAACTAGTACCTGGCCGGGAAAGAAAAATGAGTGCTTACTGAATAAAGAGACTACTTCATAATTTTTCATTGCAGCAAACTGAGGTAAAATACATTTTACAGATACATTCTGTTATTTTCCAAAGCAAAGTCTTTACAGAAACATTATTATATTTTCAAAGGCTATTTCATCTATAGCATCCCCAAGTAAGAGAAGAAATAATTTAATTAAAATGAGGATGAGTTTATAAAACTGGATCACTTCAGCCAATACTGCATTGCATATATTTCAATGCCCACTTGTATCATTGTCTATAGTAAGACATGAGGAAACTTGAATATGACTCTCCTGTACTGATGCATCTAAGCACAAAACAGTCGATACCGTGAGATCCAGAATATCTAGAAAAAGACTATTTAGAAATAGTATTTACTACTATAAAATACCGTGGTATAGTGTATTTTCTATTTACTTAATGACACAGTCTGCCCTTCTTTCTCCACGTGCAGTGAGCCCAGACTGTTTCTTCGTCTGTCAGGCATGTGTGCAGCTCCTCTAGGACCAGCCTCTGCACTGGCCCCAAACCCCATCCCCGCCGCCCCCTCGAGGTCACCCTCGCAGCAGTCTCCCTGCCCTCCTCTGTGCCATCATCTCCTGCTTTCTGCTGGGTCTTCCCATCACGATCAAAATAGCCTTTTCTATTAGTCTCATTGGGAAACACCTTCCGTTTCCCCCACCAGCTGCCACCTCACATTTCTCTTTCCCCTTTACAGTGAAACCCCTCCAAGAGTGGCCTGCAGATACCAGCCAGTCTCTCTCCTCCATCCTCTCTTAAACCCCCTCCACTCAGCCCAACTGATAGCGACTGTGTCACCATCAGTCCCACGGCTCTTATCAAAGTCCCTGTCACCTCCACATGTCAATCCCCAGTGGCCACTCTCAGTCTCATTTGCAGACTCAGCAGTGACACGTGACACTGCTGCCCTCCCTCCCTTCTCCCTGTGGTTTCCAGGACACCGGAGTTCCCTGGACCTTTTCTATCTCAAGGTTGTTCTTTCTTGGTCTCCTTCACTAGTTCCTCTTGTCTCTTGTCCCCTGAAAAGTAAAAGTGTTAGTAGCTCAGTCATATCTGACTCGTTGTGACCTCATGGACTGTAGCCCACCAGGTTCCTCTGTCCACGGAATTCTCCAGGCAAGAATACTGGAGTGGGTAGCCATGCCCTTCTCAAGCATATCTTCCTGATCCAGGAATTGAACTGGGGTGTCCTGCATTGCAGGCTGATTCTTTACCAGCTGAGCCACCAGGGAAGCCCAAGAATACTGGAGTTGGTAGCCTATCTCTTCTCCAGGCGATCTTCCCGACCCAGGAATCAAACTAGGGTCTCCTGCATTGTATGTGGATTCTTTACCACCTAAGCTATCAGGGAAACCTATCTATGTGCTTATAGATAAGCTTATCTATGTATCTATATGCTTATAGTTAAGCCTATCTATATTCAGTTCAGTCACTCAGTTGTGTCCGACTCTTTGCGACTCCATGGACTGCAGCACCCCAGGCCTCCCTGTCCATCACCAACTCCCAGAATTTACTCAAACTCATGTCCATTGAGTCAGTGATGCCATCCAACCATCTCATCCTCTGTCGTCCCCTTCTCTTCCGGCCTTCAGTCTTTTCCAGCATCACGATCTTTTCAAATAAGTCAATTCTTTGCATCAGGTGGCCAAAGTATCAGAGTTTCAGCTTCAGCATCAGTCCTTCCAATGAATATTCAGGACTGATTTCCTTTAGGATGAACTGGCTGGATATTCCTGCAGTCCAAGGGATAAGCCTATTTATGTATCTAAATACTATCTAAACACTATCTATGTGCCAATAACTCCCAAATTCCTATCTCCAACCCTGACCCTCTCCCAAATGCCAGATTTGTTATTCAATCGTCCACCTGACATTTCTGCTTGTTTATTCAATGGACATATCAACTCATGGGTTGCCAGACCCACTCCACCTACAGTTTTCCACATCTGAATTGATGACAACTTCATCTGTTAAAGATGCTAGTGCTAGAAATCCTAGAATCCTCCTGAATCAGTTCGGTTCAGTCACTCAGTTGCATCCAATTCTTTGTGACCCCATGGACTGCAGCACACCAGGCTTCCCTGTCCATCACCAACTCCCAGAGCTTGCTCAAACTCATGTCCATCAAGTTGGTGATGCCATCCAACCATCTCATCCTCTGTCATCCCCTTCTCTTCCTGCCTTCGATCTTTCCCAGCATCAGGGTCTTTTCCAGTGAGTCAGTTCTTCCCATCAGGTGGCCAAAGGATTGGAGTTTCAGCTTCAGCCTCAGTCCTTCCAATGAATATTGAGGACTGATTTCCTTTAGGGTTGACTGGTTTGATCTCCTTGAAGTCCAAGGAACTCTCAAGAGTCTTCTCCATGGTGGCCTACAGTCCATAGGATCACAAAAAGTCAGACACGATTGAGCAACTAACACACTTTGTTGCCACCAGAGGAGCCCTATACAAGAAGACTCAGGGTGTCCCCAGGTAGGTACTCCCTCAGCAGAGATAGTGGGTTCCAAGGCCTTGTCCTCAGCATGCGGATTCAGAAACTATCTTTTGCTAGTTAAACTGTAAGAGATTTATTCACACAAACTAAAATTGAAGAAGTCTGTTTCACAACAGCACACCAACTGTTAACTTAGAACAGAGGAAGTCACACCAGGTTTGCCACAGCTCAAAAGCATCAATTATTTAGCTCTCAGCTTTTTCAATCCAACTCTCACATCCATACATGATCACTGGAAAAACCATAGCTTTGACTAGACGGAACTTTGTCAGCAAAGTAGTCTCTCTGCTTTTTTCTTCTGGTTGTCCTTTTCTTCCGTCCATCATGTCACTGGAAAACCATAGCTTTGACTGACGGAACTTTGTCAGCAAAGTAGTCTCTCGCTTTTTAATATGCTGTAGGTTAGTCATAGCTTTTCTTCCGAGGAGCAAGCGTCTTTTACCTTCATGACTGCAGCTACCACCTGCAGTGATTTTTGGAGCCAAAAAAACATAAAGTCTGTCATTCTTTCCATTGTTTCCCTCTCTATTGGCCATGAAGTGATGGGACCGGATGCCATGATCTTCATTTTTTGAATGTTGAGTTTTAAGCCAAACTCAGGAGCATTCCTCCTGAAGGCTCACTTATGAAGAGCCATCCAAACCTAGAAGGTCTTCCCACCTTGTGAACAATATTTTGGCCTGGGAGAGTTATTTTGAAGACAATGACCTAAACTGTATATGATTTTTAAATGCTATTGAGTACTTTTCAAACTCACCCTTTCAAAAATAGTGCTTTTTACTCAAAAACAGCATGATTTCAAGAAAAGTAGGAACTTTGAATACAGGTAAATGGAGGCTTTGCCAATTATTAGCTGAGTGGGAATAACTGCAAACTAAATTTAAATTATACATAATTTGTTCAACAATTATTAAAAAAACATTTCAGACGATGACAGCAGAGCATTAAGCCAGGCGTTGGGCCCATTAGAACACAGAAAGATTACATAAGCTATTTGACAATCAGCTTAGTCACTTACAAAATCTGTAGAAGTTAACGACATCAAATTTTTAAATTTCTCAGCACATATTTTCCAAAATCACCTATCACAACAGGTGTATCATCACATTGTTACAACTGAACGCAATTTCCAACATTCTAGCTTAGGGTCCCACCAACTGGAAATGAGACTTTGACATTGGCAATTGATTTGTCTGTGAAACTAGCTTTAGATCAGACAGTGAAAGACAGCTGAACTATATATATATATATATATATATATATATATATATAAACTATGTGTAACTACAAAACCTAGTAAGGATACGTTATTAAACAGAGCAGCAGAGAGCTTTTAATTAGACTAATTGTTGTATCTTCCTGTGTGATTTTCTGCATCCACAAAAGTCAGAGGCATGAACTGAGAATGATAAAGCCTCTGTTCCCTGGTGGCTCAGATGCTAAAGAATCTGCTTGCAATGCAGGAGACACAGATTCAATCCCTGGATGAGAAAGATCCCCTGGAGAAGGAAATGGCAACCCACTCCAGTATTTTTGCCTGGAGAATTCCATGGACTGTGGAGCCTGGTGGCTTACAGTCCACGGGATCGCAAAAAGTTGGACACGATTGAACAACTAACGCACTTTGTTGCCACCAGAGGAGACCTATACAAGAAGACTCAGGGGGTCCCCAGGTAGGTACTCCCTCAGCGGAGATAGTGGGTTCCAAGGCCTTGTCCTCAGCATGCAGATTCAGAAACTATCTTTTGCTAGTTAAACTGTAAGAGATTTATTCACACAAACTAAAATTGAAGAAGTCTGTTTCATAAACCAGTGTGCCAACTCTTTACAACAGAAGAAGTCACACCAGGTTCCCAGCCTTTGGTCATTAGCTCAGGGTGTCTCTCTTCCTGGCGAACTGGTTCACTTCAGAGACTAAATTATAGGTCAGAAGGGTGCTTCAAGAGCTCAGAGTCAGAACATGGGAGTTAAACTGCCATCCGTGAAGGAGGACTTTGTGAACTGGCCTGAGAATACTCTTACCCAAGGAATCAATCTTAGCCTTTTGGAACTAGAACACCTCTCCTGCACTAACCTGAACACTATTTACTAATCTGTACATCACTGCTTTTCCTTTTAACCTCTCTGTACATCATTGCCCTTCTACGAATCCCTCTGTCCATCAGACAGTTACATTTGGTGTCGTGAAGTCACCTCCTCAGTTACATCTCTGTCACGGAACTCTCCTCCTGTCCAGTGGCTGACCTGAACAGTATAACCCACAAATTTACAAATCATCTTTAGGGGAAGAGAAACTTCATATAGTTACCTATTGTAGAGAGATTCAGAACACTTGCTCTGGGATCAGACAGACTTGGGGTAATTTACAAATAAATGTAGGCAAGTTCATTAACCTCTCTAAGCCTCAAAACCCTCACCTGTAAAATAAAATAAAAATACCTTCTCTCCAGGTTCTTCCAAATGAAACTGAAGTAATGTTGATGAAGGACAAAGTAAGGACTCAACAATGAACAGATATAGTCATCGCTACTTTCAAACATTTTACATTGTGTTTCTAAATTTTTTGTGTTTTTTAAATTTTCTGTCTCAACATAGGGCAGGCACCTATACCATCCTTCCTATCTTGACTACACGTTTCAGCATTAACTTTCAGTCAGCGTGGCAAAAAGTCAAAGGCACATGAACTTTCAAAGGCAATATACTCCTCATAACTTGATTGTAATGAACTCTCTGTTCACAAGCTAATGACTAATTGCAACTCTTGGTTTTGCCAGCATGGCAATGCACTGGGCTATTTCCTCACCCTGCAAACACTACAGAATTGAACCCATCAGTCCCTGAGCACAAGTCCAGCACCCACTTGTCATGTTTCATATTAATCAACTGTGGCATGAAACTCTGCCCGGTTCAAGCTTGCGATTGTCATTAGTGTGGGCCACGCAAACGTTGACCTTTTAATTCCAAGACCGTTTTTATTGTATTTCTTTGTTAGAAGGATCTGCTTGTAAATAATTAAATGTGGCTTCCTTAAACCTTTACAGTTGGTAGCTTAATGTATTTTTGTTTTATTCTGAGGACAAAGGCTACATTATGCTTTTGTTGGCATCAATGCTAGTTAGCATGCCAGCTAGCTAATTCTCTACTCTGCAATATGTCAGGATTTGAGTGCCTTGGGCCCAACAGGTGGTGCTAGATAAGGTTCTGGCAAATCAAATAGGTAATATGGTTATTTCTTTTGTCAAATTATAATTCAAAACAGAGACTGTGTAAAATGAGACATATTTTTCTGTTTTAAAAAGGGCTCAACATCCAGTACAAATTATTTTCTAAAAGAAAGACACAATTGGAAGGAAGTGTATCGTCTGTATAAATAGGTAGCACCTACTCACCTATGATTTTATTGCTCCTCTGTAAAGTTTACTTTGTAAACCTGAAGTGTAAACAGTGCTACATAAGATCGTTATGTTTCCAGCCTTCTGTAATTCAAGACTATGTATTTAAGGCCATACCAAACATTTTTCAGGAAATTTAAACACTGGTTTCAACTATTCTGTAGACTATGAAGTGAAATGGAGTGAAGTCGCTCAGTCATGTCTGACTCTTTGCGACCCCATGGACTATAGCCTACCGGGCTCTTTTATTAATGGGATTTTCCAGGCAAGAGTACTGGAGTGGGCTGCCATTTCCTTCTCCAGAGGATCTTCCCAACCCAGGGATTGCACCTGGGTCTCCCACATTGTAGGCAGACACTTTACCGTCTAAGCCACAAGGGAAGCCCTAAGACAAAGTCCTTTAATTTTATTGAAATAAATAAAATTTATTTATTTACAATTGTATTTATTTATAATGCTGTGTTAATTTTTTCTCCTTTTCTCAAATGATTTAGTGTCATATCTCATATATATGTATATTAAAAAATATATATATATATACTTTTTCATGCTCTTTTCCTTCAGGGTTTATCACAGGATTTGAATATAGCTCCCTGTGTTGTACAGTAGGACCTTATCATTTTGAAGAAACTCTTTGATATTTTATGTGAATAATCTGCTTAAAAGCATTTCCTTTGAGTGGTCTGTGTCATTGTCCCTGATTATGGCACAGCAAAGATGAATGCTTCCATTATCAAGAAACGGGGAACTATATTCAATTTCCTGTGACAAACCGTAGTGGAGAAGAGTGTGAAGGAGAGTGTATGTATAACTGCATCACTTGGCTGCAGTGAAAGTGATCAACATGGGAAATCAACTACACCTCAATAAATCGTATGAAATAAAGGCCATGTGTAACTACTAAAATATTTAAATTTAAAAATTGAATTTTCTTTAAAAAAAAAAAAAAGAAATTAGAAGGACCCTCAGCCCAGGAGTTAGGAGTCCTCTCCTAGAGTCTCAAGTCCAGCCTACAGGAGAGGGGCCGCTTCCCTACAGAGTGATAAGAGACGCAGACACCTGACCAGGTCTCTGAACGGTCGGCCTGGCCCAGGCGGGCTGGAGGGGAGAGCAACCTCTGCAGGGCGGGCGTGGGCGCTGCAGGCTAGTTGCTCCTGAGTGCTCACCATCAGTCCAGGAGGAACAAACCAGACAGAGGCTTCAGGATACCTTCGGACCCAAGAAGAGGCCAGAGTGGTCCTCCAGGCCAGAGTATATTTAATATTCTGGTTTTATAGAAAAGGAAATTATTATGCAGCTTTTTGATTTCAACAAAATTTGTTCCAAGAATGGTAATTCATTATCTGTACACATACAGCAGATTACCTGAAGAAAAGTCAAAACAAACCAAAAATATTCACCTAAACGTCTTAGCTCCATACAAATATCTTGAGACTTAGGAACACTGGCTATTGGACATGATACAGACACGACACAGGGAAGGCTGAAGGAGGCTTGTCCGGAACTGGGTCAGACTCCACATGGAACATCTGATTTTTCTCCTTTCCTTGAATTTTCCCTTATGCCCCATATTAAGAGATACCTCATTTCAATATATTTTAATTTCCTCTAAGTCAGTAATGTTTCTAAGGCCTTCATGTAACTAACATTCATGAATTATTATGTATAAATATCCTTTAGGTCCAAGATGAAGGTACATGGTTTTGGCAGACTACGCAGCATCCATACTGTGTGTCTATATTTGGCTGATCTCTGTATCTGGCTACAACAGAAAATCAGCGCTCCAGACTAAAAGCCCAAGATAACTAAACTCTGTGTGGATTTTGAAATAAGGTTAAACATATTGAATGTATACCACACGTTAAACATTAGACCGTGTTTCTGGTCTAACCCCACGCTGTCAAGCTGAGTACAGGGGAAAACAACTCTCTGCTGCTTATCAGGTTCTTCAGCTATAAAAATAAAGGTCTGAACTAGAATGAGAGGTTTTCAGTGTTCAAAATCAACATCTCCCCTTCTTCAAGTGAAAAATAAAAAAGCTTAAGGCGTAACCCTAATCTGTGCAGCAGAATGGTCGGTGCCCCCTGCGTTTCCTGCCTCCGCCCGCCTGGGACTCCAGTTGCAGTCCCCGGCTCTGGGAAGCACAGACAACTCCAAGGGCTGGTGGGCTAGAGCTCATGCCCAGAGCTAGCGGGCCAGCTCTTCAAGCTCATTACTACAACATTACAAGATATCAAGCATTTTGTAAAACATTTTACAAAGTGTATCTCTACAGTTTATGGTAGTTTTCCTCTCAGTCCTCTGGAATAAGTAGTCTTCTGGGTATCACCATTCCTATTTTAGACATGAGAAAGTTGAACCTCAGAGAGATTAAGGAGATCTCAATTCCACAGTGAACAAGGGCCAAAATGAAGATTAGAGTGAAAACTCTCAGGGTTCTGTTTCCCACTTAAGAACCTTTTCTGTATGGCACATTGCTGTAAGTTTTAATGCTTTATATTTTGCAAGGTTAAAATAGCCCCTCAAATTTTGACTAGAAGAATGAAGACAAGACTTTACAGAAGCTTAAAAAGAAACACAATTGACAGAGGAATAAAGATGTGGTACATATATACAATGGAGTATTACTCAGTCATAAAAAAGAATGAAATAATGTCATTTGCATCATCATGGATGAACCTTGAGATTATGATACTGAGTGAAGTAAGTCAGAGAAGGAGAAATATCACATAATAGCACTTACATGCAAAATCTAAAAAGAAGTGATGCAAGTGAATTTATTTACAGAATAGAAACAGAGTCACAGACTCAGAGAATGAACCTATCATTGCCAGCAGAGAGAGGATGGGGGGAAGGGAGAGCTATGGAGTCTGGGGTCCACACGTACACACTGCTATATTTAAAAATGGAAGACAAATAAGGACCTAGTGTATACCACAGGGAACTCTCTCAGTGTTTATGGCAGCCTGGATGGGAGGGCAGTTTAGGGGAGAATGGACACATGTACACATGGCTGAGTCCCTTTGCTGTCCACCTGAAACTCACAACATTGTTAATACTCCAATACAAAATAAAAAGTTAAAAAAAATATAATAAAAAGTGGGTGGTGGTGGGAGGAATAAATTAGGAGTTTGGGATTAACATATACACACTACCATATATTAAGTAAATATCAACAAGGACCTACTATATAACACAGGGAACTCTGTTTAATATTTTGTAATAACATAAAGGAAAAGAATCTGAAAGAAAAAAACATGTATATATATATATATATAAAACTAATCACTATGCTTTACACCTGAAACTCTTAGAATATTGTAAATCAACCATACATCAAAAAAAGATAAATTAAAAACACACAAAAATTTTATAAAGTAAAAAGAAAAAAAATTACCCACTCAGTTGGCTGAAGAAACTCTACCATTTACCATTACATTAAGCCGTTGCTTAGGAACTGGAACATTAGGTCCATGAATTAAGGTAAACTGGAAGTGGTCAAACAGATGACAAGAGTGAACACTGACATTTTAAGAATCAGTGAACTAAAATGGACTGGAATGGGAGAAGTTACCTCAGATGACTATTACATCTACTACTGTGTGAAAGAATCCCTTAGAAGAAATGGAGTAGCCCTCATAGTCAGCAAAACAGTCTGAAATGCAGTACTTGTGTGCAATATCAAAAATGACAGAATGATTCTCTGACAGAGAATCTCTGATCATCCTCTGGAAAAGATCTCATTTCCAAGGCAAACCATTCAATATCACAGTAATCCAAGTCTATGCCCTGGGCAGTAATGCTGAAGAAGCTGAAGTTGAACAGTTCTGTGAAGATCTACAAGACCTTTCTAGAACTAACACCAAAAAAATATGTCCTTTTCATTATAGGAGCCTGGAATGCAAAAGTAGAAAGTCAAGAGATACCTGGAGTAATAGGCAAGTTTGGCCTTGGAGTACAAAATGAAGCAGGGCAAAAGCTAACAGAGATTTGCCAAGAGAACCCACTGGTCATAGCAAACACCCTCTTCCAACAACACAAGAGATGACTCTAAACATGGACATCACCAGATGGCCAATACCTAAATCAGATTGATTATATTCTTTGCAGCCAAAGATGGAGAAGCTCTATACAGTCCATAAAAGCAAGACTGGTAGTTGGCTGTGGCTCAGACCATCAACTTATTGCAAATTTCAGACTTAAGCTGAAGAAAGTAAGGAAAACCACCAGGCCATTCAGGTTTGACCTAAATCAAATCCCTTATGATTATACAGTGGAAGTCACAAATAGATTCAAGGGATCAGATCTGATGTGCAGAGTGCCTGAAGAACTATGGACGGAGGTTCATGGCATTGTACAGGAGGTGGTGATCAAGACCATCCCCAAGAAAAAGAATTGCAAAAAGATAAAATGGTTGTCTAAAGAGGCCTTACAAATAACTGAGAGAAGAGAAGTGAAAGGCAAAGGAGAAAACGAAAAATGTACCTATTTGAATGCAGAGTTCCAAAGAATAGCAAGGAGAGATAAGAAAGCCTTCCTCAGTGATCAATGCAAAGAAATAGAGGAAAACAATAGAATGGGAAAGACTAGAGATCTCTTCAAGAAAATGAGATATACCAAGGGTACATTTCCTGCAAAGATGTGCACAATAAAGGGCAGAAATGATATGGACCTAACAGAAGATGAAGATATTAAGAAGAGATGGAAAGAATAACCAGAAGAACTGTACAAAAAAGAGCTTCATGATGCAGATAACCACAATGTTGTGATCACTCACTTAGAGCCAGACATCCTGGAATGTGAAGTCAAGTGGGCCTTAGGAAGCATCACTATGAACAAAGCTAGTGGAGGTGATGGAATTCCAGCTGAGCTATTTCAAATCCTAAAAGATGATGCTGTGAAAGTGCTACACTCAATATGCCAGCAAATTTGGAAAACTCAGCAGTGGCCACAGAACTGGAAAAGGGTCAGTGTTCATTCCAATCCCAAAGAAGGGCAATGCCAAAGAATGTTCAAACTACCATACAATCTCACCCATTTCACATCCTAGTAAAAGTAAGGCTCAAAATCCTTCAAGCTAGGCTTCAACAATATGTGAACTGAGAACTTCCAGAAGTACAAACTGAATTTAGCAAAGGCAGAGAAACCAGAGATCAAATTGCCAACATTCACTGAATCACAGAAAAAGCTAGAGAATTCCAGAAAAACATCTAATTCTGCTTCATTGACTACACTAAAGCCTTTGACTGTGTGGATCACAACAAACCATGGAAATTCTTCAAGAGATGGGAATACCAGACCACCTTACCTGCCTCCTTCAAAACCCATATGCACATCAAGAAGCAACATTTAGAACCAGACATGGAATAATGGACTGGTTCCAAACTGGTAAAGGAGTATGTCAAGGCTGTATATTGTCACCCTGCTTATTGAACTTATATACAGAGGACACCATGCGAAGTGCCAGGCTGGATGAAGCACAAACTGTAATCAAGATTGCCAGGAGAAATATCAATAACCTCAAATATGCAGGTGACACCACCCTTATGGCAGAAAACAAAGAGGAACTAAAGAGTCTCTTGATGAAGCTGAAAGAGGAGAGTGAAAAAGCTGCCTTAAAACTCAACATTCAAAAATCTAAGATCATGGCATCTGGTCCCACCACTTCATGGCAAATAGATAGGGAAAGAATGGAATCAGTTACAGATTTTATTTTCTTGGGCTCAAAAGTCTCTGTGGATGGTGACTGCAGCCATGAAGTTAGAAAAACTTAGAATATTAAAAAGAAGAGACATTACTTTGCCAACAAAGCTCTGTATAGTTAAAGCTATGGTTTTTCCAGTAATCACAAATGGATGTTAGAATTGGACCATAAAGAAGGCTGAGCGCCAAAGAACTGATGCTTTCAAACTGTGGTGCTGGAGAAGACCCTTGAGAGTCCCTTGGACTGCAAGGAGATCAAACCTGTCAATCCTAAAGGAAATCAGTCCTGAATATTCATTGAAAGAACTCACGCTGAAGCTGAAGCGAAGTTGGCTTGGCCACCTGATGTGAAGAGCCAACCCATTAGAAAAGACCCTGATGCTGGGCAAGATTGAACACAGGAGAAGGGATGACAGAGGATGAGAGGGTTGGATGGCATCACCGACTCAATGGACATGAGTTTGAGCCAGCTCTAGGAGATAGCAAAGGACAGGGAAGACTGGTGTCCTGCACCCCATGGGGTCACAAAGAGGCGGACACGACTGACTAAACACCAGCCACAAAGCAGCTGCTGGGATCAGTGTCTCTCAGGACCCTCATGGGGTTTTAATGCAGAGATTCAGGGCACAGCTACTTTACATTGAAGGCTGTTGGTTTTCAGTTGCTAAGTCGTGTCCGACTCTGTGACTCCATAGACTGCAGCGCGCCAGGCTTCCCTATCCTTCCCCATCTCCCAGAGCTTGTTCACACTCATGTCTATTGAGTCGATGATGCCATCCAACCCTGTCTTTCCCTCAATGTTTCCCAGAATCAGGATCTTTTCCAATGAAAAGATCAGCTCTTCGCATCAGGTGGCCAAAGTATTGAGCTTCAGCATCAGTCTTTCCAATGAATACTTAGGGTTTATTTCCTTTTTTTTTTTTAATTTTTTTTAAATTAAATTTTATTTTGCTTAACTTTACAATATTGTATTGCTTTTGCCATACATCGAGATGGATCCACCACAAGTATACACGTGCTCCCCATCCTGAACCCTCCTCCCTCCTCCATCCCCATACCATCCCTCTGGGTCGTCCCAGTGCACCAGCCCCAGGCATCCGTTATCAGGCATTGTACCTGGACTGGCGACTCATTTCAGATATGATATTATACACATTTCAATGCTATTCTCCCAAATCATCCCGCCCTCTCCCGTTCCCAGAGTCCAAAAGTCTGTTCTATACATCAGTGTCTCTTTTGCTGTCTCGTAAACAGGGTTATTGTTACCATCTTTCTAAATTCCATATATATGTGTTAGTATACTGTATTTGTGTTTTTCTTTCTGGCTTACTTCACTCTGTATAATAGGCTCCAGTTCCATCCACCTCATTAGAACTAATTCAAATGTATTCTTTTTAATGGCTGAGTAATACTCCATTGTGTATATGTACCACTGCTTTCTTATCCATTCATCTGTGGATGGACATCTAGGTTGCTTCCAAGTCCTGGCTATTGTAAACAGTGCTGCTATGAACATTGGGGTACACATGTCTCTTTCAATTCTGGTTTTCTCAGTGTGTATGCCCAGCAGTGGGATTGCTGGATCATAAGGCAGTTCTATTCCCAGTTTTTTGAGGAATCTCCACACTGTTCTCCATAGTGGCTGTACTAGTTTGCATTCCCACCAACAGTGTAAGAGGGTTCCCTTTTCTCCACACCCTCTCCAGCATTTATTGCTTGTGGACTTTTGGATAGCAGCCATTCTGACTGGTGTGAAATGGTACCTCTTAGTGGTTTTGATTTGCATTTCTCTGATAATGAGTGATGTTGAGTATCTTTTCATGTGTTTGTTAGCCATCTGTATGTCTTCTTTGGAGAAATGTCTATTTAGTTCTTTGGCCCATTTTTTGATTGGGTCATTTATTTTTCTGGAATTGAGCTGTAGGAGTTGCTTGTATATTTTTGAGATTAGTTGTTTGTGATTTCCTTTAGGATTGATTGGTTTGGTCTCCTTGCTGTCCAAAGGCCTGAAGGTACAACACAGCATTAACCCTATGCCATCAAGGAGTCTAGGAGGCCAAAATTTTTGTTCCACTTTCTCAGATATTGGGGTAATATCAAAGAGAAAAATCTATATCGTAATGGTGTTGATACTCTCTAAATTTCTTTAGAAACAAGACAATTTCATTTAAAATTCTGAAGGATGTTTTTTAAATAATAAAAATTATTTTGATCTTACCTGAAAAAATTGTGTTAAAATGGCTACAAAACTTTGGGAGGGACAGATAAGGACATAATGGTCCAGAGTTATGAACGTCCCTTGCTGCTAAGTCACTTCAGTCGTGTCCGACTCTGTGCGACCCCATAGACAGCAGCCCACCAGGCTCCCCTGTCCCTGGGATTCTCCAGGCAAGAACACTGGAGTGGGTTGCCATTTCCTTCTCCAATGCATGAAAGTGAAAAGTGAAAGTGAAGTCACTCAGTCATGTCCGACTCTAGCGACCCCATGGACTGCAGCCTACCAGGCTCCTCTGTCCATGGGATTTTCCAGGCAAGAGTACTGGAGTAGGGTGCCATTGCCTTCTCCTTTGAACGTCCCTTAAACAAGCACTAAATCAACAGTGAAGTGCCAGCTCAGGACGGACATACGTCCACAGACGAGAACAGAAAATTCCGTAAAACAGACCAAAGCAGCTGTTGCTAAAAAGTGGTCCAAAGACCCCTGGGGCTTCCTGAGACTCTTCCCCAACCACACATCTATGTGAGTCCAGATTTTCTTCATCTTCTTCAAGGAAAATGTGATATCACAGCTGACTGACCGAACAAGCAGATAGGAGAATCCAGCTGTCATCTGTGAAGCCAAACACTAAGATGTTTGTAAAAACGGTGAAGCAATGCCACTTTTGTCACTAGTTTTGTTTTCTTATAGGAAAATAGAGGCTTTTTCATAAATAGAAATTATATACATTAACATGTAATAGTCATTGTTTTAATGAATTAATATTTTAAAACATTTCCTAGATTTAATTTCTAATATGATAAACATCAATAGCTAGAACCCAAAGTTCTTTGAGATTCTAACAAAATGTTAAGAGCATAAAAAGAATATTAAAAAGGATGCACAGATATGTATGACTGAATCACTTTGCTGTACAGCAGAAATTTACACGTTGTAAATCAATTATGTGCTCCAACGCTCAGTCATGTCCAGCTCTTTGTGACCCCATGGACTATATCCTGTCCTCTGTCCACGGGATTTTTCAGGCAAGAATACAGGAGTTGGTTGCCATTTCCTCCTCCAGGGGATCTTCCTGACGCGGGGACTGAACCCATGTCTCTGATGTTCTGCATTGGTAAGCAGGTTCTTTCCCAGTCACCTGGGAAGCCCCAGGCAGATTCTTTACCACTGAGCCACGAGGAGGCCCCCTTTTTACTATACTACACTCTTTATTTTTACATAAAATCCAGTATTACTTGAAATTACAAAATACAACACTAAATACACTCATTTTATATGTTTTTCATTGGGTAATAAAATAAGAAACTAGAAAAACATGATGTATTAATGATAAATCTTCCTTCTTTATATTTCTGAAAAAAAAATGTTACGTATAATTAAAGAAAAGCCATGAATAAGTATAATATATTTTGGAGGATGTGCTCATTATATATTGAATATTTAAACTAAAATTACTGCTGAACATATAAATTTACTACAGAGCTTCAAATAAATTATACCTATTTTATGAAAATGCTTGAGTTTGTATTGTTTTATGTGTTTACTTAAGACACTATTTCACTTGTGAAAGGTTTTTATGAAGATATAAATCTTTCCCTCAACAATAAAACTTTGTATGCTTTTTTTTAAAAAAAAATACTTTTCGAAGTCTCACATCACAGGGTGGGTAATGTTAGAAAATGTGGTAAACCAATATGAATATGCATATATAAACAAATAAGTAGATGTAATTGTTGCCCAGTTTTTACACATGTTGTATATTAGAGCATAATAGTTTTATATTTTTCTTGGCCTCCAGGAGTAATTTTTTCTAAAATTGTGCATGTTAGAAGTAAATACAACATTAGTTGATGTCCATAACAAGGGAAGAAAAATTCAAAATATAATAAATTATGGGGATTTTTTAGTGATTTACATTCAAATGTTTAGACAAAGGCTTTGCCTTCACTAGAGCACTCATCACATTAGGGTATGATTTTTCGATTGATTTATCATTCAAAATAATGCATAGCTGAAGTAAGGGTGTGCTATTTCTACGTAAAAACATAATTAGCTATATAATCAAAAGCTAAATTGAAAACAAATGTATTTTTTTTCCTTTTGGAAACATTAATTATATTTGCCTTTCAGCAGTACTATAACTAGTATTATAAACATGCTGAAATTGTCAGTTACCAATCTTTCAGCATATGAATTGTCCAAAACCGATTCCACTCCTCTTATCCCTTCTGAAATTCCTTTTTGGTTCCATTACTGGTTAAAACATTGAACAGAACTGGGGGTTCTTGTCATCAATTTTATTTTTCTTTGGTCATTAATTTTTTTTTTTCTTTTTGATAAAGATCTGCTTGAGGAGGATTTCAAAATAAGTTGCTGAACCATTATTTGAGGAATTATTGCTGGCGTTATTAAAATGGTAAAATGTGGTAATTAGGTCAAGAGTATGTACTCTTGAACCAAATAGCTAGAGCTTGAAGCTTAGCACTGCTACGAGCTCTGTGTCCTTTTGGGCAAATTGTTTGAACTCTTTATTCATTGGTGTTCTCATCTATAAAATGGGCTAATAATGATAATACTTACTAGTGCAGCTATTTTGAGAAACCAGTTGATAAATAATTGTGTAATAGTTTCAAAACTTGGACTTGAGTTATTGATTTGGGCTATCTATTTGAAAAATGTAATCTTTTGTATGGTAACTTTTTAAAGGAAAAAGGAATACTGAAATGGAAATAACATTTTATTAACTTCTACTGTCTAGAGCAGTAACTAATACATCTCAAGTGAACATCTCAAGTGACAAGAGGCTTGAAAAAGAAAATGACAGCCATAAGCAGAATGAACAGGCAGCCTACGGAGGGAGAGGGTCCCTGCAAACGATCCAATCAACAAGGGATCAATTTCTAAAATACACAAACCGATCAAGTGACTCAATTTGAGAAAAGCAAACAACCCAGTCAGAAAGTGGGCAGAAGATCTAAACAGACATTTCTTCAAAGAAGACATACAGATAGCCAATAGGCGCAGATAAAGATGCTCAATATTGCTATACATAGAAATGCAAATTAAAACTGCAGTGAGGTATCACCTCACACTAGTCAGAAGAGCCGTCATCAAAATGGAGAGAAGGGAACCCTCCTACACTGTCGGTAGGAATGTGAATTGGTACAGCCACTATGGAGAACAGTATGGAGGTTCCTTAAAATACTAAAACTAGAGCTAACATATGACCCAGCAATCCCACTTCTAGGCATATATCTGGAAATAGTTCTAATCCAAGAAGATATATGCACCCCAATGTTTGTACCATCACTATTTACAATAGCCAGGACTTGTGAGAGTGAAAGGTGCTCAGTCGTATCTGACTCTTTGTGACCCCACAGACTGTAGCCCACCAGGCTCCTCTGTCCATGGGATTTCCCCAGGCAAGAATACTGGAGTGAGTTGCCATTCCCTTCTCCAGAGGATCTTCCAAATCCAGGGATCAAACCCAGGTCTCCCTTAGTGCAGGGGGATTCTTTACCATCTGAGTCATCAGCGAAGCCAGGACAAAGAATCTGCCTGCAATGCAGGAGACCAGGGTTCGATCTCTGGGTCAGGAAGATCCTCTGGAGAAGGGAATGGCAACTCACTCCAGTATTCTTGCCTGGGGAAATCCCATGGACAGAGGAGCCTGGTGGGCTACAGTCTGTGGGTCACAAAGAGTTGGACAAAACTGAGCGACTAACACAACACACCAGGGAAGCCAGGACACAGAAGCACCCCAAACGTGTGCTAAAGGATGAACAGGTAAGGAAGACGTGATATATAAATGTGTGTGTGTGTGTGTGTGTGTGTGTGCACGCACGCTGCACTTAGTCGCCCAGTCCTGTACTACCCTTTGCGGCCCCATGGACTGTAGCCCTCCAGGCTCCTCTGTCCATGGGGATTCTCAAGGCAAGAATACTGGAGTGGATTGCCATGCCCTCCTCCAGAGGATCTTCCCAACCCAGGGATTGAACCCAAGTCTCCTGCATTACAGGCAGATTCTTTACCAGCTGAGCCACCAGGGAAGCCCATATATATACATATACATACATACATACATATATAGATATAATGGAATATTACTCATCCATAAAAAAGGATGAAATAATGTCATTTGCAGCACCATGGATGGATCTAGAGATTATCATAGTAAGTGAACTAAGACAGAGAAAGACAAATATCCTATGATATCACTTACACATGGAGTCTAAAAAATAAACTTCTTTATTTGTTAAGTCTAAAAAATAAACTTATTTACAAAACAGAAATAGACTCACAGACACAGAAAACTTATTGTTACCAAAGGGGGCAGGGGCTCATGGAGGGATAAAGTAAGAGTTTAAGATTAACAGATATAAACTACTACACACTGAACAGATTAAACAAGGACCTCATAGCACGGGGAACTACACTCGATATCTTGTAATAACCTATAGTGGATAAGAATAGGAAAAAGTATGTATATTATATATGTGCTGCTAAGTCGCTTCAGTTGGGTCCAACTCTGTGCAACCCCATAGATGGCAGCCCACCAGGCTCCCCCGTCCCTGGGATTCTCCAGGCAAGAACACTGGAGTGGGGTGCCATTTCCTTCTCCAATGCAGGAAAGTGAAAAGTGAAAGGGAAGTCTCTCAGTCGTGTCTAACTCTTCGAGACCCCATGGACTGCAGCCCACCAGGCTCCTCCGTCCATGGGATTTTCCAGGCAAGAGTGCTGGAGTGGGGTGCCATTGCCTTCTCCAATCATATATGTATAATATACATAAAACTGAATCACTTTGCTGTACCTCTGAAACTAGCAACATTGCAGATCAACTGTTTCAATTTAAAAAAATCCCTAATTTGTATAATTTTAAAATTTCTTAACGAAGGAGAAAGAAAATCAAATATACTTACAAAAAGAAAATGGAGAGGGAGAAAAGGTCCTTCTGAAACAGAGGGGTTGCATCTCCTATGTCATCAAGCCAACAGCTTATTCACTCTCCATTAATCAGGAGAGACTTTAATGATGAAAAAGCATGGCAAAATAGGGAAAATAGTAGCATTTTAGAACAGTGTGTGTTTATTTGTTTTTAGTGTATTGGTATCCTATAGCAAGAAGGGCAGTACTAAAGAACATTCAAACTACCAGACAGTTGAACTCACTTCCTATGCTAGTAATGTTATACTCAAAATCCCTCAAGCTAGGCTTCAGCAGTACTTGAATTGAGAATTTTCAGATGTACAACCTGGGTTTAGAAAAGGCAGAGGAACCAGAGATCAAATTGCCAACATTCGCTGAATCATAGAGAAAGCAAGGGAATTCCAGGAAAACATCTACTCTATTTCAATGACCAAGTTAAAGCCTTTGACTGTGTGGATCACAACAAACTGTGGAAAACTCTTATTAAAGAGATGGGAATACCAGACCATCTTACCTGGCTCCTGAGAAACCTGTAGGCAGGTCAGCAAGCAACAGTTAGAACCTTATATGGAACAACTGACTGGTTCCAAATTGAGAAAGGAATACATCAAGGCTGTATATTGTCACCCTGTTTATTTAAGTTCTATGCAGAGTACATCATGCAAAATGTCAGGCTGGAATCAAGTTATAAGCTGGAATCAAGACTGCCAGGAGAAATAGCAACAAGCTCAGATATGCAGATGAAACCACTCTAATGGCAGAAAGTGAAGAGGAACTGAAGAGCCTCTTGGTGAGGGTGAAAGAGGAGAGTGAAAAGGCTGGCTTAAAACTCAGTATTAAAAAGCTAAGATCAGGAGATTCAGTCCCATCATTTCATGGTAAATAGAAGGGGAAAAGGTGGAAGCAGCGACAGACTTTCTCTTCTTGAGCTCTAAAATCAGCGTGGATGGTGACTGCAGCCATGAAATGAGAAGAAGAATGCCTCTTGGAAGGAAAGTTATGACAAACCTAGAAAGCATATTAAAAAGCAAAGACATCACTTTGCCTACAAAGGCCTGCGTAGTCAAAGCTATGGTCTTTCCAGGAGTCATGAACAGATGTGAGAGTTAGACGATAAAGAAGGCAGAGTGCGGAAGAACTGATGCTTCTGAACTGCGGTGTTGGAGAAGACTCTTGAGAGTCCTTTGGACCGAAAGGAGATCCAACCAGTTCCAAAAGGAAGTCAACCTTGAATATTCCTTGGAAGGACTGATGCTGAAGCTGAAGCTCCAATACTTTGGCCACCTGATGCGAAGAGCTGACTCATTTGAAAAGATCCTGATGCTGGGAAAGACTGAAGGCAGCAGGAGAAGGGGACGACAGAGGATGAGATGGTTGGATGGCATCACCAACTCGATGGACGTGAGTTTGAGCAATCTCAGGGATATAGTGAAGGACAAGGAAGCCTGGAGTCCTGAAGTCCTGTAGTACTGAAGTACTACAGTCCACGGAGTCATGAAGAGTCGGACATGACATAACAACAACGACTATATATTGAAATTAAGTTAAATGATTTTCTATTAAAGAACTGAACCTGTTTTTAAAATATTCCTAAAAGTGACTCAAAAAGAAATAGAAAATCTGAAAGCTTCTATGTATGGGATAGAGTAAAGGCTACATAAGATGAAAATGGGTTAAGGTAATTCACTATATTAACAAAATACAAGAAAAACATATATTCATGACCATCTAAATAAGGGTATAAAGAGCATTTTCTAACATTCAGTATCTAATTACAATTTTTTTAAGCAGAAAATGAAAATCTCATAGAAAGCTAAAACTTGAAAGGATATCATTATAGTGATAGACAGTATATACTCACCTATTCCCCATCAAAAAACAAACAAAAAATCATATGCAATACTCATGATGCTGAATGGCTGGAAAACCATAAAACACATTTTGTAGACAATGATTTCTACATATAAAATCTAAATAATCTACTACTTAAAATTAGTAAAGTTTAACAAACTTTCTGGTTATAAAATCAATACACAAAGGTCAATTTAATTTACAGAGACCACCAAAAATCAGTTTAAAGCATTTATTAAAGAAGATAATACTTAGAATTTTTAAAGTATCAAAAAATAAATCTAATAACACATGGCTATGCTTGTTAAAATTATAAAACGTTGATGAAAACATTTTAAAAAGAGCTAAGCAAATTGAAAAATATAACATTTATGTCATGAATATTCAAAATTATAAAAAGGTGAATTTTATTAAAATCAGGTATCAGGAATTCTTATAAAGCTCTTCTGTCCATGGGATTCTCCAGGCAAGAATAGTGAAATGGGTTGCTATTTCCTCCTCCAGGTAATCTTCCCAACCCAGGGATGGAACCCACAATTCCTGCAGCTCCTGTGTTGCAGGCGGACTCTTTGCCACTGAAGCACCAGGGACAGCCCCTTTAAAATCATCTCCGAAGCATAATTTAACCAACGGAACAGGATAGAGAGCCAGGGAGCAGACACACACACATGTTAGAATTTGACTTATGACAGGGCAGTTAATACAGACCAGAGGGGAAAACGGAGAAGGTGATGGCAACCCACTCCAGTACTCTTGCCTGGAAAATCCCACGGATGGAGGAGCCTGACGGGCTACAGTCCATGGGGTCCCTAAGACTCGGATATGACTGAGCGACCTCACTTTCACTTTTCACTTTCATGCATTGGAGAAGGAAATGGCAACCCACTCCAGTGTTCTTGCCTGGAGAATCCCAGGGACGGGGGAGCCTGGTGGGCTGCTGTCTATGCGGTCGCACAGAGTCGGACACAACTGAAGTAGCGACTTAGGGGCAGTAGCAGCAGCAGCAGAGGGGAAAATTCGGACTGTTCAGTAAGTACAGCTGTAAAAGTTAACATCTCTGACTGCTGGCTGAGTGTGAATGGATACAACCACCCTGGAAAGTAGTCAGTCTGACCTTACCCGGCAAAGTTGAACATGCCTCTTTCGTATTACTCATCACTTACTCCTCTTCATCAAACCCCCCTTCACATTCCTGGGTACAAACACCATCATACCTTCTTCAAAATCAGAAATGGAGTCAGCCCATCCCAGTCACAGCATCCAGACTTGTAATGGACCCCTCTTCCCAAATATCAGGCACTACTCGGAAGGGTGAACAGAGCCTGGGCAGGCTTAGAGAACAGATGCCCAGAACAGGGTGCACAAAGTTCTGAATTTTATTTTCCTGTTTATGATCAGTAGTCATCCCCCACCTGGATTCATAGACGTGTATTTCTGGCTCAGACACCTGCTCTGAATTTGTGTCCTAAATCAGTGATCAAGGGCCATCTTCAGTCTGATGTCCTACACAGATCTCAAGCTCATCATCCAAATTTGAACTCATCCTCTCCCCCAAACTCGTTCCTTGTCCTATTAGACCCCTCCTGTTTGCTATTACTCCTATCCGCCTCAACACAGAAACACAGAAATCATCCCAGACAACTCTCCTGTCCCCGAACCCTTTCATTCAATGGGCCCCTTGATGCGACATATTTCAACCACCTCAACTACTTCCAAACGCACCTTTTCATCAACACTTCATTGACTGCTTTTGTTCAGGCTCTTCTCCTTTTTCATACAGATTTGTGCAAAGGCTTCCTGACTGGCCTCTCAGGCCAGTTTCTTCCTCTCTGATCCATGCTCCCCATTGCCATCAAGGTGATGTTTCTATGACCTGCCCCTGATTTACGTGCTTAACACTCAACGGTGACTCACCATCAGCTTCCAAATAAGACACGAACTTCTTAAAGGGACACATGAGCCTCTACAGAGGTTTTGCGCCCACTCCATGGGGTCTCTTTGGATGCTTGCTCACCCACAGACATGAATGCCGTGCCCTCCCTAGAATGAGCTATGCCCTCTACCTCCCATCTTTTGAGATGTAGCTCAGACATCACAGCTCTAGAAATCTCTCCTTGAAACCAGCACTATTCCTCCTCCCAACTGGCTCCCACAGCACTCTGTGCGTACTTCTATCTGAGCATTTACCTACTGCATTCTTCTGGGCTTAGGTGCCGCCCTTCTCACCTGTAAAGCAATCTAAGAAAGTACATGTCTTCCCTTCTTTTTATCTGATCATCTAGACCAGAGCCCAGCAAATAGGTCACTCAGTGGAGGTGCCCAAGCAAATACTCAGATCAGTGGGAAGAGCTGGTCTTACTAGCACCCCTTGTCGTGTCCTACAGGTGACTTAACAGGACTCGTGTAAAATCCAAAAAATAACAGAAGTTTGGACCACATTCTTAACTACAGCAATCCCACTCCTGAGCATAAATCCAGAAAAGACAAAAACTCTAATTTGAAAAGATACATGCACCCCTATGGCCACAGTAACACTGTTCACAACAGCCAAGACATGGAAGCAGCCTGGATGTCCATCAGCAGAGGAACGGAGAAAGAGACTGGTACATACATACACCAGAATGTTTCTCGGCTGTAAAAAAGAATGAAATAATACCATCTGCAGCAGCATGCGTGGCCCTAGAGATCATCATACTAAGACAGATAAAATTATGTGACATCACTCAGCTGTGGGATCTAAAAAAATGATACAAATGAACTTATTTACAAAACAGAAACAGGCTCACAGACACAGAACCAAACACGTTCACCAAAGGGGGAGGGGGAGAGGGATAAATGTAAGAGCTTGGGATTAACATACACACACTGCTACACATAAAACAGATAACCAACAAGGACCTGCTGTTCAGCACAAGGAATGATACTCAATATCTTATAAAACCTATAATGGAAAATAATCTGAAAAAGAATATGCATGTATATGTGTGTGTATAACTGAATCACTTTGCTGTATACATGAAACTAACAACATTGTAAATCAAAGTATATTTTGATTTAATTTTTTTAATTATAGAAAAATTACATTTGAGACTTTGCTTCTTCACATTTTTTCCATTTACTGTAATACATTCAGCCTCTAACATTATGGATATTCAACTCACTGTCTCTAAGTACTATATGTACTACAGTGAACTTCCATATACGTATTTAAACATTTAACACTGAACAGAATGAACAACATAGAGGGTTTAATGCAAAGTGATCCAAAAATATTTGCCAGTATAGGAAAAGGTCAGCATTCATTCCAACCCCAAAGAAAGGCAATGCCAAAGAATGCTCAAACTACCGCACAATTGCACTCATCTCACACGCTAGTAAAGTAATGCTCAAAATTCTCCAAGCCAGGCTTCAGCAATATGTGAACCGTGAACTTCCTGATGTTCAAGCTGGTTTTAGAAAAGGCAGAGGAACCAGAGATCAAATTGCCAACATCCGTTGGATCATGGAAAAAGCAAGAGAGTTCCAGAAAAACATCTATTTCTGCTTGATTGACTAGGCCAAAGCCTTTGACTCTGTGGATCACAATAAACTGTGGAAAATTCTGAAGGAGATAGAAATACCAGACCATCTGACCTGCCTCTTGAGAAACCTATATGCAGGTCAGGAAGCACCAGTTAGAACTGGACATGGAACAACAGACTGGTTCCAAATAGGAAAAGGAGTACGTACGTCAAGACTGTATATTGTCACCCTGCTTATTTAACTTCTATGCAGAGTACATCATGAGAAATGCTGGGCTGGAAGAAGCACAAGCTGGAATCAAGATTGCCAGGAGAAATATCAATAACCTCAGATATGCAGATGATACCACCCTTATGGCAGAAAGTGAAGAGGAACTAAAAAACCTCTTGATGAAAGTGAAAGTGGAGAGTAAAAGTTGGCTTAAAGTCAACATTCAGAAAACTAAGATCATGGCATCTGGCCCCATCACTTCGTGGGAAATAGATGGGGAAACAGTAGAAACAGTGTCAGACTTTGTTTTGGGGGACTCCAAAATCACTGCAGATGGTGGCTGCAGCCATGAAATTAAAAGATGCTTACTCCTTGGAAGGAAAGTTATGACCAACCTAGATAGCATATTCAAAAGCAGAGACATTACTTTGCCAACAAAGGTCCGGCTAGTCAAGGGTATGGTTTTTCCAGTGGTCATGTATGGATGTGAGAGTTGGATTGTGAAGAAGGCTGAGCACCGAAGAATTGGTGCTTTTGAACTGTGGTGTTGGAGAAGATCCTTGAGAGTCCCTCGGACTGCAAGGAGATCCAACCAGTCCATTCTAAAGGAGATCAGTCCAGGGTGTTCTTTGGAAGGAATGATGCTGAAGCTGAAACTCCAATACTTTGGCTGCCTCATGCAAAGAGTTGACTCATTGGAAAAGATTCTGATGTTGGGAGGGATTGAGGGCAGGAGAAGAAGGAGATGACAGAGGATGAGATGGCTGGATGGCATCACTGACTCAATGGACATGAGTTTGAGTAAACTCCGGGAATTGGTGATGGACAGGGAGGCCTGGCGTGCTGCGATTCATTGGGTCGCAGAGTCAGACACAACTGAGCGACTGAACTGAACTGATATTTTGATAATATAAACATAATAGGTAGTTATTACACAGCATATATTTATTTCTTAGAGCTGCGTTCACTGAATCCTTGCTCCTGCTCCAGAAGAGAGTGTGGATCTTCTACGTATGATGTATACTTAAATCTTCTGTGCTATTAACCCAGTGGGGTTTAGCCTTCTTAAACTCTAAACCATAGTTCCAGGGAATATACCTTGAAGTTTGGGTGCAGTCTGGGTGTGTTTCCCACAACTATGGTTTAGGTACATTATAAATCTGAGGACTCGGATTAACTCACTCAGACGAGTTTCTCTCCTCAAGGCTCAGCCTTGTGCCTGCCCAAGGGAAACACATGTCAATGTTTTAGTGAATTGAGTGGTCCAGCTCAGTGCTCTGGATGAGGAGGGATTACTGAGGAATGGGCTACCTCTTTTAAGTGTCTTGCTTCTGGGAGTGTTTAGATTGCCTTTTAATTTTGGTTCTGAAATTATGGTTGATTTTTCTCTAAAAGCATAAAGTATCACTTTCATAAGAAAATCCAGAAGAGATTAATCACTGTAGCTATAAAAATTAGCTTAGCCATCACCCTCTCCTTTCTCCATCCCATTGCCTGGCCCGTTCTTGTAAGGATATTGTTGTTGTTCAGTCACTAAGTCATGTCCAACTCTTTGCAACCCCATGGACTGCAGCACACCAGTCTTCCCTGTCCTTCACCATCTTCCGGAGTTTGCTCAAACTCGTGTCCATTGAATCAGTGATGATATCCAACCATCTCATCCTCTTTCGTCCCCTTCTCCTCCTGCCCTCAATCTTTCCCAGCATCAGGGTCTTTTCCACTAAGTCACCTCTTCCCATCAGGTGGCCAAAGTATTGGAGCTTCAGCTTTAGCAACAGTTCTTTCAATGAGTATTCAGGGTTGATTTCCTTTAGGATTGACTGGTTTGATCTCCTTGCAGTCCAAGGGACTCTCAAGAGTCTTCTCTAGCACCACAGTTCAAAAGCATCAATTCTTCGGCTCTCAGCCTCCTTTAGGGCCAAACTCTCACATCCATACACGACTACTGGAAAAGCCATAGCTTTGTTGGCAAAGCAGTATCTTTGTTTTTCAGCACGCTGTCTAGCACATTGACCAATGTGCTTGAAAATACAAACTATCTTCTCCACTGACTCCCTTCCCATAACGGTCTGTCTCATGCCTACTGTTTCCATAGAATTGGTGGTGAATGGTACATAAATTCTTTAACAAATAGAACACTTATTTTCTAGGTGTGAGATTTATAAAGGTTCCTAGCCTTCAATATGCTATAGATCCTGCATGATGTTAATACTGAGATGTATTCTACAATTGACAAGGTTGAGTATCAGGCATTGGGTGTCCTTCCAGTGCAAGAAGCTTACTAGTTTATGGACTTCATTATGTGCAGACTGTCAGCTGTCAATCTTTCAAGTTCAGATTACAAAGACCAACAGAAGCAGAAAACAGGAATCATCTGATGCTTTCTGGTTAACGTACCATATACAAATTAATAGAGCAAAGGAAGGTGATTTGGTCAGGATGGTCGATACACTGTTAAATTTTCCATGGAAATTTGTTGCAAATAAACTTTAATTGGATTCTTATTGTATTTAGTCAGCTATATTTGAAATATTTTTGAAATGAAGAACATCACTGAGTCACATTTTTAAAAGAAATGATTGAAGAGTAACCTTTAAAAAAAAAACTCATGAATACAAATGGATTTTAATGGGGGTCTATTATCACCTCCATGATGGTATGCAGCTGCATTAATATTAATGAGTTAGACATACACATTTATGAGAGATGAGCACACTTTCACTGTATTTACTATAAGATTGGTTGGCTTGTCTACAAATACATAGCATTGAGATTAACCAGAGTTGCCAATAGCAATGAGTATAAAGAAAAGAGGAAAACTTCTTTAATATTTATCTCCCTTTTCCCCTTGCTCTCTCTTAAGGATATACCATTTCCTGCAGGAAAGGGGAGTTTTAAATATCTGCACTTACTGGTTTATAAAATTTTGCTGCAAGTGACACGCTCACCTCCTGCATAAATAATTAATAAGGTAGAAATGAATATGTAGCAGGTTGTCCTCATTCCCCTAAGGGTCCAGTTCCATTTCTGTAAATTGGTTTGTACCCAATTTCAGTTCCTAAGTGTCTGCACATCTGGGCGTTTTCTTTGGCTCTTTCCTGGTGTGCTGATCGCCAGAGACTTGTGAGTAATCGACCTGCCTGGGTCGCACGTGATTGGCGTCTCTTAAAAGACGGTGTCATCCCGCAGTTCACTATGCAGGGCCAACCACATGATTAACTGTGGCCAAACCACTGTAAAGTCTCCTGAGATATCATCTTCCCTTAGACAACTTCGTTTTATTCTCACTGTAATCTCCATCATAAACGAAGCACTTTGGCCCAGAACAAAGATCTGTGCGTCCTGCAGTTCGTCAGCCCCACATATGAGGCACCTAATGATATAGACCTTACGGCCTCATCTACACCCACCTCCTTCCTTCCATGGGCTCTGCACTCCAAGAATAACAACCACTGAAAATCAACTCAGCTCTCCCGAGGAGAGAAAGGATCGACAGAAAGTTAAAGTCCGATGAGCTAAGCTCCACTACGTAAATGGAAAGTAGCCACCATCCATATGGGCTTCCCCGGTGGCTCAGTGGTAAAGAGCCTGCCTACCAATGCAGGGGACGCAGGAGACACAGGTTTGGTCCCTGCGTCAGGATGATTCCCTGGACAAGGAAGTGGCAACCCATTCCATCATTCTTGCCTGGATGGACAAAGGAGCCCGGTGGGCTGCAGTCCATGGAGTCACAAAGAGCCAGACACAGCCATCACTCAAGGATCATTCTCATGCTTCTGGGTATAGGTGCACCTGGAAATTTCTTTCCAAATGCCCAGACCAGCCTTGTTCAGCAAGAAGCGTTGTCAGAGCAACCCTTGCTCTCCTTTCATGACACTAACAGAGATCAATTTGAGCTAAAATTTGCACTGAAAAGCCAGAGTGTAGTAAGGAAACACAGACACTCTTGGACAGAACAGAACAGCAAAATGCTGACCTTTGCGTTTAAGAATAGCAACCCAAATATAATACTGTGAGACTGGCAAGAATCTAGAGACTAATTAACTGTACGTGAAGCGGGGAGCACTCTGTTAACACGGGTAAACTGAACTCCATCCAAGTCCCTTTAGACCAATAAGCATATTTAGACAACCTGACTGAAAATTGCTCAAAAGAGAGAAAACTATGTTTAAGCAAAAAGATAAATGATGTGATCTCATCTAGAATATAATTTCTATGTCAACTGATTATCAGGGTGATACAGGAAGTAAGTGATAAGTGCTCAGTTCTGTCTGACTCTTTGTGACCTCATGGTGCAGCCCACCAAGCTCCTTGGTTCATGGAATTCTCCAGGCAAGAATACTGGAGTGGGTTGCAATTTCCTTCTCCAAGGAATCTTCCCAACCGAGGGATTAAACCCGCGTCTCTTGTGTCTCCTGTACTGGGAGGCGGGTTCCTTATGATTGCACCACCCGGGAAGCCCCAGACAGCAGATATCAGAGGGATTCAAAACTGGACTCACGCTTCTGTTGAAACCAAGCAGAACCCTGTGCCTCCTCCCCGTGTACAGAGGTCCCTCTGTGTCCCCTGCCTCTCACTGAGAAAAGCTGAAATCTCCCAGGCCTCCCAGAGTCACAAAACAGCAAGTGCAAGCAGCTAACGATTTTGACAACAGAGTCCCAGGCTGAGTGTCTGACGCGCACTCCTGAGTTGTTTCACAGACGCGGTACCTGCCAGGGGAGGACAGAGCCAACTGCCCGACGGCCACACTGCAGCCGCGACACTGGCTGCTCCACCTCGAGCAGAACCGAGTCTGTGGCAGGCACAGTTCCAAGAACTTACTTGAAGAGAGGGGGATCAACACTAACGCTCATAACATATCTTTGCATTCATCAAAATAATTGTAGCTCGCTCTACAGTCTGTGTAAGCAGGCAACAAAGATTGTCAGCAACAAGATGCTACAGACCCATGTCAACATCTTCCACCCTGAAACCACGGTGCCCCGTGCCAGTGTGACATCATAGAAGATGGACCTTTGGCCCTAACGCCATGGAAGCGGAACGCTGTCTGACAGCAGGGGCTTGTCAGCAGCTTTTTGCAGGAAAGAGCTCTCTGCCCAAGGGCTTCCGTGGTAGCACTACTAGGAAAGAATCTGCTTGACAATGCAGGAGACGCAGGAGATGAGGGTTTGATGCCCTGGAGGAGGAAATGGCACCCCACTCCAGTATTCTGCCTGGAAAATTCCATGGACAGGAGCCTGGTGGGCTACAGTCCATGGGGTCACAAAGAGTAGGACATCACACACACACACACACACACACACACCCTCCCAAGTTTATAAAATACGATCATGAGCTATGTTAAGTATTCCAACAACACAGTCTTAGCTCCCTAAATTTGAACCAAAGGCATTCTGCTAGAAGGTTATAAAGCGTGTAACCTTGCTCAGGTGAAGCAGGCCACTTTGTAAAAGTCTAAGGAACATCCAGGGCACAAAACGTCCACCTTTCCTAACAACGCCAGTCACAGTTCACAGCCAAGCTCCTGCCTTTACAGTTCAGCGCAAACGGTGAGATAGGACAGATCAATTTAATAAGCTTTACCTTAACCAGTAAGAGAAAAATATCTTAGTGTGTCCGCTACCTACTAAATAAAAAGCACATTACTTGTGCACAGCAAATCACATTTCAAATTATTTGCTCTGGATCTCTAGATAACTTAAGAAGTTCAAGCCCGGGCCACAAGGAAAGGAAAAAAAAAAAAAAAAGAACAGTTAGCAAATTTTCAATATAATCTGCTCCCAGGAAAAGCATCATTGTTGAAGTAAAGCTATATTTCTTGATTGCAATAGAAATATACAAAAGTGGTCTGTGTTTAAATCCCAGCTATGAAATACAAAAAGAAAACTACAATGAAATTATAAGAAATACAATTGGTTACACAAGGACATTATTGCCTTTCATTGAAGAATACCACCTTAGGCAAAATAAACAATTTGCTATGACAAATGCAACTGAAGCCCCAATTAATCAGTGGGCTTGCTTTCTCCTCCCATTGCAGGAAATAGTCACCTGCCCGTCTCTACCCATACATGTACCTAGGCCTGTATTCTCAGTTTTAAGTCAACTAGGAAATGAAGAAATCATCTTGTCAGAAAGAGAAACACATGCTTATCTCGAGTGGCAGCTTTCTAGGCGCCTGAATTGCAGCATTCATAGCAAAATAATTCTCCTTACTTCAATGTAGATAAATAAGAACCTCTGATAGATCAATGGCATTGTTCTTTCTTTCTTTCAAAATGCCGCCTCATAGGTTTTGGGTTGTTGTGTTTTCATTTTCATTCATTTCTATGCATATTTTGATTTCTTTTTTGATTTCTTCTGTGATTTGTTGGTTATTCAGCAGTGTGTTATTCAGCCTCCATATGTTGGAATTTTTAATACAGTCGTTTGGACTCTGTTGGGGGGCGGGGATGATTTGGGAGAATGGCATTAAAACATGTATAATATCATATAAGAAATGAATCGCCAGTCCAGGTTCGATGCAGGATACAGGAAGCTTGGGGCTGGTGCACTGGGATGACCCACAGGGATGGTATGGGGAGGGAGGTGGGAGGGGGGTTTCAGGATAGGGAACACGTGTACACCCGTGGTGGATTCATGTTGATGTATGGCAAAACCAATACAATATTGTAAAGTAAAAATAATAATAATAATAAAATAAATAAACAAAATGCTGCCTCATTCTAACTTCCACAAAACCTTTCCTCACGTCATCTCTGCTTTCTTTTAAAATATGGATCCTTTAGATCCATACGCATTTACACTTTTGAATACTATTAATCCACGTATGTGCATGTGTCTCTATTATTATGTCACTAATGGCTAAGTATCTATCTATTCTCCCACCAACTATAAAAACTTCCATTATGTTCACCTTCGCGTTCTACTGAGCATAGCACTCTAACACAGAAGGCACAACTCAGATGTGAAAATTGTCACAATATTGGGAGATACTGCTTGCTACTGTCAAAAGGACCAAGCACAGGCATTTTCATTTCTAGTGGGAATCCATATTTCAATAGAAATTTCTTTAGAATAGTTAAACCTTTGAAAGATGCCAGGTCCCACTCTCTGTAGCATCTAGTTAATGACTGTTTTGGGTTTTTTTTCATTGATAAGCTTTATTAGGAAAATACTTGATCACATAGCAAAACTTAAATGATTTCTTGGTGGCAAATCTTACTAACATTTCCAAAGCAGTCTGTTCCACCTCAGATTACCATAGACAGAAAGACAATAGGCTGAATTCATGGCGTTAGGAAGGTTACTGCCAAGGAAAAGTTGTCTTTAAAATGTAGGAAGCCTGGGGCTTTTGATTCATGTTTAAATCACAGAGAGGAAAAAGTGTATACAGCAAGCAAAACCTTAAAGTGACTTCATTTAATTGTTTAATCCAACATAAATTATCAGTGTTTATCCAGGGAATCACAAGCTGGAATCAAAATTGCCAGGAGAAACATCAATAACCTCAGGTATGTAGATGATACCATTCTACAGTCAGAAAGTGAAGGGTGAAAGAGGAGAACGAAAAAGCTGGCTTAAAACTCAACATTAAATTTAGTTGCATTGAGCAGCCTCAGCTACATGCAACAAACTGATAAACTTTCTTTTCATTTTTATTGTTACAAATATTTTTTTAATCTTCCTTGTTATGGTTTCTTAGATACATCCATCATTTAAAAGTGGAAACTTCCAAATACATGGGTTTTGTAAGTATAATGATATTAATTTCTCAGTTAAATGCTTTCTTCTCTGCCGTCACCCACTGTGTTTTTTCGGTCTTCTGACTTTATTGAGGCATCAGTGGCTGAGTCAAAGATCCCTCTTGGTAAATGTCACATAGTGTTTGAAAATATGTGGGTTATTTTCAAACGCCTTTGCTACTGACTTCTAACATAATTCCACCGTGATGAGAGAACAGACTCTGTCTGATTTCAAAGCCTTTAGACCATGAAGTTTTCGTACCTTGATTTATGTCCCTCAATACGGTCCAGTGTCTCATGGTTTGTAGTCTATGGGAACTTGAATAGAATTTGTATCCTACTGTTGTGTGAAAATCGTATAAATCTTATGTTGATTTGGTTCATGGTCCTTTTCAGGTCTGTTATATCCTTTAACTTTTTAGTATATTCATTTCATTAATTTTTGAGAGTTTGATATGGAAATTTCAACTAAAAATCTAATTTATCTACTTAGAAATAATTGTAATATATAGTAGAACTTCATGTAACTTTGCTCTGCATTTTCCAAGTCTCCTAAAATATGAATGTGTTATCATACCTTCATAATAAAAAAATTAAAAAAAAAAACAAACAACCTCACCATAGAAAAAACTAAGATCATGGCATCTGGTCCCATCACTTCATGGCAAACAGAAAGGAAAAAAGTGGAAACAGTGACAGATTTTATTTTCTTGGGCTCCAAAATCACTACAGACTATGATTGCAGCCATGAAATGAAAAGACGCTTGCTCCTTGGAAGGAAAGCTATGACAAACCTAGACAGCCTATTAAAAAGGAGAGACATCACTTGGCTGACAAAGGTCTGTAAGTCAAAGCTATGATTGTCTCAGTAGTCATGTACGGATGTCGGAGAAGGCAATGGCACCCCACTCCCATACTCTTGCCTGGAAAATCCCATGGACAGAGGAGCCTGGGAGGCTGCAGTCCACGGGGTTGCGAAGTCAGGCACGACCGAGTGACTTCACTTTCACTTTTCACTTTCATGCATTGGAGAAGGAAATGGCAACCCACTCTCGTGTTCTTGCCTGGAGAATCCCAGGGACAGGGGAGCCTGGTGGGTTGCCATCTATGGGGTCGCACAGAGTCAGACACGACTGAAATGACTTAGCAGCAGCAACAGCAGCAGCATGTACAGATGTGAGGGTTGAACCATAAAGAAGGCTGAGTGCCGAAGATTTGATGGTTTCAAACTGTGGTGCTGAAAGCAAACCGGTCAATCCTAAAGGAAATCAGACCTGAACATTCATTGGAAGGACTGTAGATGAAGCTCCATATTTTCACCACCTGATGTGAAGAACTGACTCATTGGAAAAGACCCTGATACTGGGAAGGATTGAGGGCAAAAGCAGAAGAGGTGCTAGAAGATGAGATGGTTGCATGGCATCACCAACTCCATAGACATGAGTTTGAACAACTCCGGGAGACAGAGGAGCCTAGCGTGCTGCAGTCCACAGGACTGCAAAGAGTTGGACATGACTTAGCAACTGAACAACAATCCATAGAAGAATGCGTTTTTACTTGTTCAGAATTATTTAACAGCTTTATTGAAATCTAACTCACATACCATATGCCACGCATTTAAAGTGTATAATTCAGCAGAGTTTAGTATATTCACAGATATGTGTGATTACTACCCCAGTCAATCTTAGAATATTTTCATTGCCTCAAAAAACAAAGTAAAACACTTTAGCTATTGTTCCCTATTCTAACTTCCTCCCTAGACCTAAGAAATGACTATTTGACTTTCTAACTACATGGATTTCCCTACTCTGAACTTCTACATGAATAGAATCACATACCATATGGACTTTTGACTGACTTCTTTCACTTACCATGTTTTGGGGGTTCATCTAAGCTGTAACATGTATCAGTACTTCATTCCTTTTAATGGCTGAATAATACTCCACAGCATAGATATAGCATATTTCATTTATCTTTTAATCAACTGGCAGACATATAGCTTGTTCCCACTTTGGCTGTTGTTGACAATTCTACAGTAAAGGCTTACGCACAAGTTTCTGTGCAGCCATATTTTCATTTCTTTTGGCCATGTACAGTGCTATTAAAGGAGGATTTTTAAAGTTTTTTTTTCATAGAGTGTATATGAAATTGTTTGTATATAGACATGCAAATGATCTTTGTATGTTGTTATTGTATTGTTGTCTATTACTCCCTTCAGTTCTATTAGCACTTGCTTAATATATTCAGGCACTCTGATGTCACAGGCATTACATATTTACAATCCTTACATTCTCTTGTTCATTTGAACCCATCAAAATAAGCTTTCCTCTTTATGATATTGCCAGTTTGCTTAGGTCATTAAATAACTTGGCAGGAGCCCAAATATGATGTGAAGGCTTTTTTGTGTGTGTGCATTCTCAGTCGCGTCTGATTCTTCATGACCCCACGGCCGGTAGCCCACCAGACCCCTCTGTCTGTGGGATTTTCCAGGCAAGAAGAGTGGAGTGGATTGCCACTTCCTCCTCCACGGGATCTTTGATCCCGGGATCAAACCTGCTCTCCTGCATTGGTAGGTGGATTGTTTACCACTGAGCCAACGGTGCAAGGCCTCGTGTCCACGACTCTATTCTTCTAGCTGGTCTGAGAAGCAGAGGAGAGTGAACAGTGCTAAGTACTGAGGGCCGAGAGCACCAGAAGCCCTCATTTGGGTTCATTTTTGTCCACAGCAGGACACAGGGTGAGCCATGGTGGCAGGTGGGGAGGGACTTCTGTGAATCTGGTTAAAGAAAGTAGAGATAGGAGGAGCAAGGTGAGGACTAATTGGAGGAAAAGACCTTCACACAAGGCCCTCCTTTGACTAGAAACTGAGAGTTCTCTGTTGACTTGAGGATCGTGTTCCCTGCTATGGATTCCCTGACTGTCACCTTCCTGGATTTGTTAGGATTTATTTGGGTGATGATGAAAAGAGATAATTACGTAGAAAGAGATATATGATTAGTAAGAATCCTCCTCTGACTTACACATGCAATATCTTGTCAATTTTCTAGATTCAATAGATAGTTTAGTAACTAAAACATCAAAGGAACACTTTTTAAGCTGCCACCCATTCCTGTTCATGCATTGTCCCTCAGCTTCCATGGCATAATTATAATAAACATAACTTCCATGCAAGAACACTTAAAACAGGTGGCATGCTGTTTACAGTAAGTCTGCTACATAAGAGCAAGTTCTGTTTTGAAAGCAAAGCCCAATTTATTCATAAGTCCAACAAAGTTAGTCTAGATATCCAGCTAACAATTGGCTATACAGTACTGTACTATAATAGGTTTATAACATTTTTTACACAAATAATATCTAAAAAACAAATGCACAAAAAATAGAGAAAACAGTTTTAATCTTACAGTGCAGTGCCTTCAAAAGCATACGAGCTACATCACCGCAGCTTTTGCACTTGCTTCTGGATATCGTGGGCTTGAAAGAAAAATACTGTGCTACTGTTCTCTGCTGCTGCTAAGTCGCGTCAGTCGTGTCCGACTCTGTGTGACCCCATGGACTGTAGCCTAGCAGGCTCCTCTATCCATGGGATTTTCCAGGCAAGAGTGCTGGAGTGGGGTGCCATCGCCTTCTCCACTACGATTCTCTGTACTGTGCTGTTCGGGAAGCACACACGAGCCAACCACTTGTAGAGGCTGCACACACGTGGTGATGTACACCAGACTCGTGAACTCACTCACATGATTGGACATGTGAACACATGTTGACAGCTTTGAATGTTCATACGTAGGGGACTTGGTGAATTTTTACTATCTCATCTTTGCCTTTAACAACCAAAGTTATTCTGAGTCTCCCTGGTGGATCACGTGGTAAAGAATTCACCTGCAATGCAGGAGATGTGAGTTCAGGCCTTGGGTGGGGAAGATGCCCTGGAGAAGGGCATGGCTGTCCACTCCAGTATTCTTGCCTGGAGAATCCCATGGACAGAGGAGCCTGGTGGGCTACCGTTCACGCCCAAAGAGTCAGACACAACCGAGCAACTCACACTTCACTTTCAAAGTTATTCTGGGCCAAATGTTCTCAGTTCAGTTCAGTTCAGTCACTTAGTAGTGTCCGACTCTTTGCAACCCCATGAATCACAGCACGCCAGGTCTCCCTGTCCATCACCAACTCCCAGAGTTCACTCAGACTCACGTCCATCGAGTCAGTGATGCCATCCAGCCATCTCATCCTCTGTCGTCCCCTTCTCCTCCTGCCCCCAATCCCTCCCAGCATCAGAGCCTTTTCCAATGAGTCCACTCTTCACATGAGGTGGCAAAAGTACTGGAGTTTCAGCTTTAGCATCCTTCCTTCCAAAGAAATCCCAAAAGTAGCAACCAAGTCACACCATATTGTTTTCACAAAAAAGAATAAAATTAATTTATTCACACATTATTTGATAAATATCCATATTTCTTGAGTCCTGGTAGGGGCCAGGTGCTGTTCTAGGTGCTGGGGACACAGCTGAGGGCAGGACAAAGCCCCTGCTCTCACAGAGTTTGCATCCAAAACGGGGAAACAGACAACAAAATATCCAAAGTTGGTGAGGTCACTGAAGAAAAATGAGGCAGCCTGAGAAGACAGACAGTGGAAGAATCAGGCCTACTTTAGGTAGGCGGGGGTCCGAGGAGCCTTCTCTGATGAGGCAACATAAGGAAGAACAGGGAAGGGCCCAGGCGTTAGGACTCAGGGCTTCCACTGCAGGGGGCGTGGGTTCGATCCCTGGTCGGGGAACTGAGATCCTGCATGAGACTGACACACTCACACTCACACACACACCCCCCAGGGACAGGGAGGAAAAGAGCAATGGTGTGTTGGTGCCTGCATGTAGCAGGTTCCATCTGCCCCATTCATTCAGTATGCTGGCCGCATTTCTCAATTCTATAAATACCAGTTTCACCATCACAGTGCACTGCCGTGACACCCTTTCTTAACAATTAAGCCCTGACTCCTCAGAAATATTTTCACTTTCCCCCAAGAAACCATATTGATATTCAGGCATTCCCACCACTTTGTCCAAGTTACAACAATCTGGAAGAGTTTTATTTCATCAAGTACAGATAGACAGATAATCACAAGTAGGATCTGTCTTCCAACTTACAGTTTTCTAAAAATGTTATGGTGGAAATTTCCCAAAAGTGAAAATAGAGAGCTTTCAAGAACTTTAAGAAAGCATCTCTTTCTCGCTCTGCTCAACCCTCCTGAGAAAGATCTCTCTAATCCTCTAATCGTTTGTCTGAATTCCCCAGGAGAGACTATACCCAGCCCTTTCTTCTCCTTTAGTTTTGCCAAAAATAAGCACATAACTAGTAACAGACACTTTGGCTAACTGAAACCATTATTTTGGGTTTCCTAAAAACACACATCTTAGATATATTCTTCAAACAACAAATTATTTAAGAAAAACTCTATTCTGCAACCCTGCTTTGTTCAAAGTCTAGCAAGTCACAATTTCTACTGAGGATTCAATAACTGCCAGAACTGTTTCATCTGTTGCAAATCACACCAGGCACAAATTTGGCTCTTGAAATTTTAGGCCAGATTCAAGTTTCAAAGCTTTTTTGTCCAAAGATACATGAACTATTTTCTGATTTGAGAGTTGAAATGAATTTGTTTCCCACCCTTCAAGCTCAAAGTCAGAACAATTGCCTCAAGCAGTGGTTTTGAAATTCTACTAATTTGATATTTATCAATATGTTTATAAGTGCAGTGATCAAAGCAGACGTCATTTTTTTTAATTCATTATTATGTTTTGGAACCAGTGAACACTTATTCCTGACTTGTGACTATCACCAATGCCTGACTCGGGTTCTGGTTCTGTGCTGTGTATGCTCAGCCATGTCCAGCTCTTTTTGACCCCGTGGACAGTAGCCCCCCAGGCTCCTCTGTCCATGAGATTTCCTAGGCTAGAATACTGGAGTGGGCTGCCATTTCCTTCTCCAGGGGATCTTCCTGACCCAGGAGTGGAACCTGCATCTCCTGCACTGGCAGGCAGATTCCTTACCACCGAGCCACCAGGGAAGCCCAGAGTTTTCGTTCTTCAGTTCATATCAGTCGCTCAGTCATGTCCGACGCTTTGTGACTCCATGGACCCCCAGCACACCCCAGCATGCCAGGCCTCCCTGTATATCACCAACTCCCGGAGTTTATTTAAACTCAAGGGCATTGAGTTGGTGGTGCCATCCAACCATCTCACCCTCTGTCGTCCCCTCCTCCTCCCACCTTCAATCTTTCCCAGCATCAGGGTCTTTTGAATTGAGTCAGTTCTTCGCATCAGGTGGCCACAGTATTGGAGCTTCAGCCTCACATCAGTGAGTGGTTATTTAAGATGCGCTGCTGTGCACAGCGGAGAGTCCGTTCTGCTGTTTTCCTTCTTATGTGTGTCTGTTCTTGCCATGTGCCACGTCCCTACCCCTCACTCTGTGTCTTCAGAAATCACCAGGAGCCTTGAAGACAGAGGAAACCAACAGTCTCAGAGAGAAGCAAAAGAAGTTCCAGGCTGCAGCAACAGCACAGACATGTGCTGTGGAAAAGAGTCACGCAAACAGCTATAGGCGGCCTTTGCTTTATTATTATTTACAGTATCATGAGACCACTTGTTTATCTAAACCATCACCAAAGCAATTCCACTCCAAGGGAATTACCTCACCACCTTTCTACAGACGCAGTTTCCTCACATCCATCCTTAAATAAAAACAAGCACATAAAGGGCTGCAAAGGACAGACTGCGTGGGGCCAACATTTTCTTGATTAGTCATACCTGGGCTCCCAAACAAAAGCAATCCCATTCACATCCTATTGCTTTCTCTAACCAAGACATAGTCCTCTCAAAAATTATTCACTTTCCATGAAGAAATTTATGGTAGAAAATATAACTCAAAAGAAAACCTAAGGAAAGAAAACCCTAAGAGAAAAAGGAAGAATAGGAAGCTTTTTTCACATGTATTTTAAATTCATCCCCATTTTGCAAAGCAGTCAAAGTGAGCTTTGCACCTCAATTAAACCCTCCGGACAGGCACTCCAATACAGACCAAGAAGCAACTGAGAGCACGGGGAAAGCAGGGCAGTGTCTGTGAAGAGCTGAAGTCAGTTCTCCCAAGAGCATCAGAGAGGCACTTGTACTGTATGGATGCCCACCAGAGGATATTTCTTGACACACTTTCAGTCATCCTCAAAACAGAAGCTCTTCTTCTTGAAAATAAAGAAATGAACTGAATGTAAGTGACCGTTTTATTCAATTTCTTCTTCCTTCTGAGGACCTAAATGTCGCCCTCCACTGCAGATGACAGATGTACAAGTTACCTCTTCTGGCTGCAGAAAGAACTAAATGCGAAGGGAATCGGGTAGGGGAGGGCGCAGGCAGGAAATGAGTTACCCCAGGTATTCTGAATCTCCCAAGACTTCACTTCCCAGGTGGCTCAGTGGTAAATAATCCACCTGTCAATGCAGGAGACTCAGGTTCGATCCCTGGGTCTGGAAGGGAGAAGGAAATGGCAACCCACTCCAGTAATCTTGCCCGGAAGATCCCATGAACAGAGTAGTCTGGCGGCTACAATCCATGGAATCACGGAGTCGGACACAACTGAGCAACACTAATACTTTGCATACATCTCATCAACCATGAAACATTATTCAAGTCTGTCCAGGAACAAGGCATTTTCTCACCTCTACTTCCAAGCAGGGTACTTTTATACCCTCTAAAGCATCATTAACAACATCGTGTGAACTGCCCATGGGCTCTAAATCCCACTTGAATTTGCACATCTCGCTCTTTAAGCAATGTTTGGGTATCACCAGTACCCTGCAAGACAGATGAGACATGTTCACGGCAACACAGCCTTTAACATTTCCTCTCTTCTCCCATGATGCGGTGAATTACCGTCAATGATGGGGACCCTGTCTGCAGCGTGCACAATTGATTTGACCTGACTGCCTCCTGAGCTCTAATGGACTTTGTGGCCAAATCCCCTGGGATATAAAATATGTCAGAGTGAATTGGGGCAGGTTAAAGAACAGACTGGCTTTCCGTTGCAGCTCGAACAGTCATACATCTCCCAGTTGGTCGAGGCAAAAGATTAAAAATGATCAATACCCAAATCATTTTTTTCCAAGTGTTGCCCTCAGTAAATCTATTCTGGTTATTTTTCTCCCTCTGCCAAGCCTGGTTTTACAAACCTTGAAAGAATCCTTTTCTTCAGACACAGAATTGCATACACAGCTGTGTCCTCAGCTTATTTTTATTTAATTTATCCTCATCTGTCCAGTATTGATTACTCAGGCTATACAAAAGTCCTTTGGATTTAGATAGTGAATTTCTCATTCTTCTAGTTTGCACTGAAGTTTCTATTCACAGCGAGAAAAAGCTCATCAAAAAGGAAGGAAGTGCTTTGGGCAAACAAAAGAGAAAGTAGTAAAGAAAAGGAAGTCCAGATAAGGTACAAGAAGTAGAAAAAACAGATTAAGAAGAAGCAATGTATACCCTCTGAGGGGAGATTCGTGTACAGAGAAAAGAAGGAAAATAAAACACGCAGTGAACCAAGAAAAGAATACTCTGATGAGCTTCTGCATGGATTAAGAGAAAGGCTGGAGAATTCTTTGCCAGATAAACTAATCTTCAATATTTAAACTCAGTTCCCTAACACAATCTTTATTTTACGTGCATTTATTAAGTAAATAATATTTATCGTTATTGTTAAATTATTTGATTCATGTAAATATGAGTATTTGTATGGTCACAGACGATGTCAAGGAAGACTATCAAATCATTATTTTAAAAATACAGCTGTATGAATTCAAAGTAAACTATGTAAGTGTATTTATTAAAAAAAGAAAAATTGGCATCTGAACAATAATGTCTTAAACTAGATCTCACTGGGTCCAAGAACTTCTTATAGGATGTCATCCAACTCTGCATTCCAGGAATCAACACTGGACATGTAACAACAGACTGGTTCCAAATCGGGAAAAGAGTACATCAAGGCTGTACATTGTCACCCTGCTTATTTAACTTATATGCAGAGTACATCATGAGAAATGCCGGGCTGGATGAAGCACAAGCTGGAATCAAGATTGCCAGGAGAAATATCAATAACCTCAGATATGCAGATGACACCACACTTATGGCAGAAAGCGAAGCAGAACTAAAGAGCCTCTTGATGAAAGTAAAAGAGGAGAGTGAAAAAGTTGGCTTAAAACTCGACATTCAAAATACTAAGATCAAGGCATCTGATCCCAGTGACAGACTTTATTTTCTTGGGCTCCAAAATCACTGTGGATGGTGACTGCAGCCCAGCCATGAAATTAAAAGATGCTTATTCCTTGGAAAAACAGCTCTGACAAACCTAGACAGCATATTAAAAAGCAGAGACATCATTTTGCCAACAAAGGTCATATAGTCAAGTAGCTGTAGTCGTGTTAGTTACTCAGTCATGTCCAGCTCTTTGTGACCCATAAACTGTAGCCCGCCAGGCTCCTCTGTCCATGGGGTTATCCAGGCAAGAATAGTGGAATAGGTTGCCATTCCCTTCCCCCAGGGGATCTTCCTGACTGGGGGATCAAACCCAGGTCTCATGTATTGCAGGCAGATTACCCTCTGAGCTATAGGGAAGCCCTGTGGTTTTTCCAGTAGTCATGCATGGATGTGGGAATTAGACCATAAATAAAGGTTGAGCATAGAAGAACTGATGCTTTTGAACTGTGATGCTGAAGAAGACTCTTGAGAGCCCCTTGGACAGCAAGGAGATCAAACCAGTCAATCCTAAAGGAAATTAACCCTGAATTTTCATTGGAAGGACTGATGCTAAAGCTCCAATCCTTCAGTCACCCGTTGTGAAGAGCCAACTTATTGGAAAAAACCCTGGAAAAGATGCTGGGAAAGATGAATGGCAGGAGAAGGGGATGACAGAGGATGAGATGGTTGGATGGCATCACCGACTCGATGGACAAGCTCCAGGAGAGGATGAAGGACAGGAAAGCCTAGCATGCTACAGCCCAGCGGGTCACAAGGAGTCTCGGACATGATTAAGCTACTGAACAACAACAAAACTTTTCTGCAACGGGTCAGGGGGGCCAGAGAGTTGGATAGTTGGGCTTCTGTGGTGGCCCAGTGGTTAAGAATCCACCTTGCAATGCAGGAGACATGGGTTCAGTCCCTGGTCTGGGAAGATCCCACACGCCATGAAGCGTCTCAGCCTGTGTGCCATGACTACTGAGGCCTGCAGAGCCTAGAGGCTGTGCTCCACAAGGAGAGAAGCCATCGCAATGAGAATCTCTGCACCACAGCTGGAGGGTAGACTGTGCTCACCTCACCTAGAGAAAGCCTTCACACAGCAGCAAAAACCCAGCACAGCCAGAAGTAAATAAATTTTAAAAAATATTTAAAGATACATCATGATTCCATTTAAGGGGTGGGGGTGGCAGATAGCAAATATTTTATGCTGTGTGGGCCAAATACATTCTCCATTGTAACCACTCCACCATAGATTGTATGGTAAGACTGAGCATGACCAGGTTCCAATAAAACTTCACTCAGTCGCTCAGTCGTGTCCGACTTTTTGCGACCCCGTGGACTAGCCTGCCAGGCTCCTCTGTCCATGGGATTCTCTAGGCAAAAATACTGGAATGGGTTGCCACTTCCTTACTTAGGGACATTTCTTTACTTAGGGACACTGAAATATGGATTTCATATAAATTGCACATGAAACAAAATATTCTTCTCTTTGTATTTTTTTCAACTGTTTAAAAGCATAAATGCCATTCTTAGCGCCCAGGCTGCAAAAAATACAGATGGTGGGCTGCAATTAGCCTATAATCTATAGGTTCTCAACCCCTATTGGGCTTTAGAACTTCAGCATCTCATTCCAGACACACATCTCTTTGTAATTTTCTACCTATCACATCTTCCTCAGACCTTATCTTTCTAAATCATCTTTAGAACATGTCCAAAGAAAAAGAAAGAAAACACTTCCATTTCTATATATGTTTGTAGTTACACTTTTTGGAAATATTTCAGCTCTTTTCTGATTTTCTTGGAATGAGTTACCAGTATGTACATGGTATATGGCATTATATTGCATAGTTTTTTTTTAAGGGCATGGCTCCAATTTTCATTTGGGCTTTACACTCCAATGCCCTTCCAGATGACAACCAATATTTTCATATAGTTTTTTTAGCAACAGCATATGGGTCAAAGATGATACATGTTTAATATGCTGAAGAGTTCATCAGGAGCATAGAAGGAGAGGAAGTGCAGTGCAGTCAACAATGGGATACATGTGTCTTTCAATTTTGGCTTCCTCAGGGTATATGCCTAGGAGTGGGATTGCTGGGTCTTATGGTTGTTTTATTCCTAGTTTTTTAAGGAGTCTCCATACCGTCTCCCATAGTGTCTGTACCAATTTACATTCCCACCAACAGTGCAAGAGCGTTCCCTTTTCTCCACATCCTCTCCAGCATTTATTGTTGGTAGACTTTTTGATGTTGGCCATTCTGACCAGTGTGAGGTGATACCTCATTGTAGTTTTGATTTGCATTTCTCTAATAAAGAGCGATGTTGAGGATCTTTTCATGTGTTTGTTAGCCACCTGTATGTCTTCTTTGGAGAAATGTCAGTTTAGGCCTTTTCCCACTTTTTGACTGGGTTGTTTGTTTTCCTAATGTTGAGTTGTATAAGCTGCTTGTATATTTTGGAAATCAAGCCTTTGTCAGTTGTTTCATTTGCTATTATTTTCTCCCATTCTGAGAGTTGTCTTTTCACCTTGGTTATAGTTTCCTTTGCTGTGCAAAAGCTTTTAAGTTTAGTCAGGTCTCACTGTTTACTTCTGTTTTTACTTCCATTACTCTAGGAGGTGGGTCATAGAGGATCTTGCTTTGATTTATATCATCGAGTGTTCTGCCTATGTTTTCCTCTAAGTTTTATAGTTTCTGGTCTTACATTTAGGTCTTTAATCCATTTTGAGTTTATCTTTGTGTATGGTGTTAGGAGGTGTTCTAATTTCATTCTTTTACATGTAGCTGTCCAGTTTTCCCAGCACCATTTATTGAAGAGGCTGTCTTTGCCCCATTGTATATTCTTGCCTCTTTTGTCAAAAATAACATACCCATAGGTGCATGGGTTTATTTCTGGGCTTTCTATCTTGTTCCATTGGTCTATATTTCTGTTTTGTGCCAGTACTGTACTTTTTTGATGACTGTAGCTTTGTAGTCTAATCTGAAGTCAGGAAGGTTGATTCCTCCAGTTCCATTCTTCTTTCTCAAGACTGTTCTGGCTATTTGGGGTCTCTTGTGTTTCCATAAGAATTGTGAAAATTTTTGTTCTAGTTCTGTGAAAAATGCCATTGGTAATTTGATAGGGATTGCACTGAATCTGTAGATTGCATTTGGTAGTATAGTCATTTTCACAATATTGATTCTTCCCACCCAGGAACATGGAATCTCTCTCCATCTATTTATGTCATCTTTGATTTCTTTCACTAGAGTCATAATTTTCTGTGTACAGTTCTTTTGTCTTCTTAACTAAGTTTATTTCTAAAGATTTAATTTTTTTGTTGCAATGGTGAATGGGATTGATTCCTTAATCTCTCCTTCTGATTTTTTCATTGTTAGTATATAGAAATGCAAGTGATTTCTGTGCATTGATTTTGTATCCCACAACTTTGCTAAATTCACTGCTTAGCTCTAGTAAGTTTCTGATACTATCTTTAGGGTTTTCTATGTACAGTATCATGTCATCTGCAGTGAGAGCTTTACCTCTTTTCCAATCTGGATTCCTTTTATTTCTTTTCCTTCTCTGATTATTGGAGCTAGGACTTCCAAAACTACATTGAATAACAGTGGTGAAAGTGGACACCCTTGTCTTGTTGCTGATCCCAGTGGGAATACTTTCAGTTTTTTACCATTGAGAATGTTTGCTGTAGGCTTATCATATATAGCTTTTACTATGTTGAGGTAGGTTCCTTCTATGCCCATTTTTTGAAGAGTTTTTTTAATCATAAATAGGTGATGAATTTTCTCAAAGGCTTTTTCTGCATCTCTTGAGATTATCATATGGTCTTCATCTTTCAATTTGTTAATATGGTGTATCACATTGATTGATTTGCATATATTGAAGAATCCTTGCATTCCTGGAATAAACCCAACTTGATCATGGTATATGAGCTTTTTGATGTGTTGCTAAATCCTGTTTGCTAAAATTTTGTTGAGGATTTTTGCACCTTTGTTCACCAGTGATGTTGACCTGTAGTTTTCTTTTTCTGTGTTGTCTTTGTCTGGTTTTGGTATCAGGGTGATGGTGGCCTTACAGAATGAGTCTGGAAGTGTTTCTTCCTCTGCAATTTTTTGAAAGAGATTTAGAAGGATAAGCATTAGCTCTTCTCTAAATGTTTGATAGAATTCTCCTGTGAAGCCATCTGGTCCTGGGCTTTGGTTTTTTTGGGAGATTTTTGATCACAGCTTCAATATCAGTGCTTGTAATTGGGTTGTTTATAATTTCTATTTCTTCCTGGTTCAATCTTGGAAGATTGAACTTTTCTAAGAAACTGTCCATTTCTTCCAGGTTATCCATTTTATTGCCATATAGTTGTTCATAATAGTATCTTATAATCCATTTTATGTCTGCATGTCTATTGCAATCTCTCCTTTTTCATTTCTAATTTTGTTGATTTGATTCTATTTTTCTTGATAAGTCTGGCTAAAGGCTTGTCAATTTTGTTTATCTTCTCAAAGAACCAGCTTTTAGTTTTATTAATCTTTACTATTGGTCCTTTCATTTCTTTTTCATTTATTTCTGCTTGAATCTTTATGATTTCTTTCCTTCTAATAATTTTGGATTTTTTTCTTCTTCTTTTTCCAGTTGCTTTAGGTGTAAAATTAAGTTGTCTATTCGATGTTTTTCTTGTTTCTTGAGGTAGGATTGTGTTGCTATAAACTTCCATCTTAGACCTACATTTGCTGCATCCCATGGGTTTTGAGTTGTTGTGTTTTCATTGTCATTTGCTTCTAGAAATATTTTTATTTCCCTTTTGATTTCTTCAGTAATATATTGATTATTTAGAAATGTGTTGTTTATCCTCTATGTCTTTGTGTTTCTTACAGTTTTTTTCTTGTGATTGATATCTAGTCTCATAGTGTTTGGCCGGAGAAGATGCTTGATACGATTTCAATTTCCTTAAATTTACTGAGGTTTGATTTGTGATCCATGATGTGGTCTATCCTGGAGAATGTTCCATATGCACTTGAGAAGAAGGTGTATTATTCTGCATTTGGATGGAAGGTCCTGAAGATATCAGTGAAATCCATCTCATCTAGTGTATCATTTAAGACTTGGGTTTCCTTATTAACTTTGTTTTGATGATCTGTCCATTGGTGTGAGTGGGGTGTTAAAGTCTCCTACTATTATTGCGTTACTGTCAGTTTCTCCTTTTATGTCTCTAAGTGTTTGTCTTATGTATTGAGGTGCTCCTATGTTGGGTGCATAGATATTTACAATTGCTATGTCTTCCTCTTGGATTGATCCCTTGATCATTATGTAGTGTCCTTCCTTATCTCTTGTAATTTTCTTTATTTTAAGTTCTATTTTGTCTGATATGAGGATTGCTACTCCAGCTTTCTTTTACTTCCCATTTTTCCATCCTCTCACTTTCAGTCTATATGTGTTTTGAGGTCTGAAGTGGGTTTCATATAGACAGCATATATCTGGGTCTTGTTTTTGTATCCATTCGGCCAGTCTGTGTCTTTTGGTTGGAGCATTTTTAATCCATTTACATTTAAAGTAATTATTGATATATATGCTCATTTTGCCATTTTTTAATTGTTTGTGGTTGATTTTGTAGATTTTTTTTCTTCTCTTGTATTTCTTGACTGTGTAAGTCCCTTTAACATTTGTTGTAAAGCTGGTATGGTGGCACTGAATTCTCTTAACTTTTGCTTGTCTGAAAAGCTTTTTTATTTCTCCATCCATTTTGAATGAGATCCTTGCTGGGTACAGTAATCTTGGTTGTAGATTTTTCCCTTTCAGTATTTTAAATATATCCTGCCATTCCCTTCTGGCCTGCAGAGTTTCTGCTGAAAGATCAGCTGTTAAGCGTGTGGGGTTTCCCTTATATGTTACTTGTTGCTTCTCCCTTGCTGCTTCTAATATTTTTTCTTTGTGTTTAGTCTTTGTTAGTTTGATTAGAATGTGTCTTGGTGTGTTTCTCCTTGGGTTCATCCTGTATGGGACTCTTTGTGCCTCTTGGACTTGATTGGATATTTCCTTTTCCATGTTGGGGAAATTTTCAACTATGTCTTCAAAAAGTTTCTCATACCCTTTCTTTTTCTCTTCTTCTAGGATCCCCCTATAATTCGAATGTTGGTGTGTTTGATATTGTCCCAGAGGTCTCTGAGACTGTCCTCAGTTCTTTTCATTCTTTTAAATCTGCTCTTTAAAAGTTTTATCTTCCAGCTCACTGATTCATTCGTCTGCTTCAGATATTCTGTTATTGATTCCTTCTAGAGTATTTTTAATATCAGTAATTGTGTTGTTTGTCTCTGTATGCTTATTCTTTAATTCTTCTAGGTCTTTGTTAATTGATTCTTGCATTTTCTCCATTTTGTTTTCAAGATTTTTGATCATATTTACTATCATTATTCTGAGTTCTTTTTCAGGTATTTTTCCTATTCCCTCTTCTTTTATTTGAACTTCTGTGTTTCTAGATTGTTCCTTCATTTGTGCAGCACTTATTTGCCTTTTCATCTTTTTTTAAGTTATTGTGTCTGAGGTCTCCTTTTCCCTGGCTTCCAGGAAAGTTGAATTCTTTCCTTGAAGAAGGTTGAATTCTTTCTTCCTTTTGGTTTCTTCCCTCCTAAGGTTGGTCCAGTGGTTTGTGTGAGCTTCATATAGGGTGAGATTTGTGCTGAGTTTCTGTTTGTTTGTTTTCTCTCTGATGGGCAAGGCTGAGTGAGATGGTAATCCTGTCTGCTGATGATTGGGTTTGTATTTTTGTTTTGTTTGTTGTTTAGATGAGGTGTCCTGCACAGGGTGCTACTAGTGATTGGGTGATACTGGGTCTTGAATTCAAGTGGTTTCCTTTGTGTGAGTTCTCACTATTTGATACTCCCTGGGGTTAGTTCTCTGGTGGTCTAGGGTCTTGGAGTCAGTGCTCCCACTCCAGAGGCTCAGGGTTTGATCTCTGATCAGGAATGAAGATTCCACAAGTGGTTTGTTATGGAATTAAGGGAGAGTAAAACAAATATCCAAGAATAAGAAACTAAAGATGAACCCCAGACAAAGGGCAGTTACAAAATTAGGCAAATAATAATTAAAATAATGGAATATACACATATACATATACACTCATGAGCAAAGTGAAAACAGTCCAACGAAAATAAAGTACAGCCGATTGACCTGGCAAACAAAGTAAATCAAAAATTACATTTACCAGTTAATAACAAAATTAACTAAAGCACAAACTGGAAAATAAAACTAAAGCAAGGTTCAAAGTGGGAATAAAGCAATGAAAACAAAACCAACAAACACGTTGAGAGGAAAGGAAAGAAAGAAGAGAAAGAAAGAACAGAGATGCAAAGTTAGAGGTAGATGAAGTAGATTATATACATTAAAGGGGAAAAGAACAGTAGGAAAGGCAAACAAAGGATTAAGTGTAGAAAAAAATAATAGATTTTTAAAAATTAAAATTATAAAAAAGAGGAAAAAAATGTAAGAAAAAAGGAAAATTCCATAGAACTGAAAAAGCCCAACACAGAGGCAGAGGTTTATAGCAACAATAAAATGTGTGACTGAATGTACACATATACATCCATCAGATCAGATCAGATCAGTCGCTCAGTCGTGTCCAACTCTTTGTGACCCCATGAATCGCAGCACGCCAGGCCTCACTGTCCATCACCAACTCCCGGAGGTCACTCAGACTCACATCCATCGAGTCAGTGATGCCATCCAGCCATCTCATCCTCTGTCGTCACCTTCTCCTCCTGCCCTCAATCCCTCCCAGCATCAGAGTCTTCTCCAATGAGGCAACTCTTCGCATGAGGTGGCCAAAGTACTGGAGTTTCAGCTTTAGCATCATTCCTTCCAAAGAAATCCCAGGGCTGATCTCCTTCAGAATGGACTGGTTGGATCTCCTTGCAGTCCAAGGGACTCTCAAGAGTCTTCTCCAACACCACAGTTCAAAAGCATCAATTCTTTGGCACTCAGCCTTCTTCACATTCCAGCTCTCACATCCATACATGACCACAGGAAAAACCATAGCCTTGACTAGGCGAACCTTTGTTGGCAAAGTAATGTCTCTGCTTTTGAGTATGCTATCTAGGTTGGTCATCACTTTCCTTCCAAGGTGTAAGTGTCTTTTAATTTCATGGCTGCAGTCACCAACTGCAGTGATTTTGGAGCCCAGAAAAATAAAGTCTGACACTGTTTCCGCTGTTTCCTCATCTATTTCCCATGAAGTGATGGGACTGGATGCCATGATCTTCGTTTTCTGAATGTTGAGCTTTAAGCCAACTTTTTCACTCTCCACTTTCACTTTCATCAAGAGGCTTTTGAGTTCCTCTTCACTTTCTGCCATAAGGGTGGTGTCATCTGCATATCTGAGGTTATTGATATTTCTCCCAGTAATCTTGATTCCAGCTTGTGTTTCTTCCAGCCCAGCATTTCTCATGATGTACTCTGCATATAAGTTAAATAAACAGGGTGACAATATACAGCCTTGACGGACTCCTTTTCCTATTTGGAACCAGTCTGTTGTTCCATGTCCAGTTCTAACTGTTGCTTCCTGACCTGCATAGAGATTTCTCAAGAGGCAGGTCAGGTGTCTGGTATTCCCATCTCTTTCAGAATTTTCCACAGTTTATTGTGATCCACACAGTCAAAGGCTTTGGCATAGTCTATAAAGCAGAAATAGATGTTTTTTTGGAACTGTCTTGCTTTTTCCATGATCCAACGGATGTTGGCAATTTGATCTCTGGTTCCTCTGCCTTTTCTAAAATAGGGGTAGCTAAAGAAGACTTATATACATTAAAGATTAACTGCAAGGGGAAAAGAACAGTAGGAAAAGCAAACAAAGGAATAAATGTAGGAAAAATAAAATAATAATAAGTTTTAAAAATTAAAATGAGAGAAAAGAAAAAAAAAAAAGGAAAACTCCACAAAACTGCAAAAGCTGAACTTGGAGGCAGAAGTTTATAACAACAATAAAAAAATGTGACTGAGGAAAAAAAATCTCAAAAGCTTAATTAGATCTCATAGTGCCAATAAAATCAACAACTACAAAAAAGGGGGAGAAGAAAAGCAAAAAGAAAAAAATCTAAAAGAATAAACAAAACAAGTCACAAAATAAGAATGATGAATGTTTTTCTTGTGTCACTGCTATCAGAGTCCTTCCCCTCGCTGGGAATCAGTCCACCTCCCCTCCCTAGGATGCCCACCAACACTGTGCTGGTCTCTGAACCTGCTGTAGGGGCTGTTCAGATTCTAATCTGGTCCTACCCCTGTGTGTTCTGGCCTCCAATGACCACAGCTATCTGAACAAGTGTGTTTTCTTTATCAGAGCTCTCAATGACCTTTAATACACTCCATAGACACAGAGTCTGCCTCGTCGATCGTGTGGATTTAATCTGCAGCTTGTACAGCTGGTGGGAAGGTTTGGGGGTCTTCTTCCTTAGTCACACTGCCCCTGGGTTTCAACTGTGGTTTTATTTCCCCCTCTACCTGTGGGTCGTCCACTGGGGTTTGCTCCTGAGGCTGCCCTGGAGGACTTGGGTTTGCCCCTGTGAGGGCCAGGTGCGGAGGCGGTGCAGCTGCTTGGGTCGCAGGGGTTCAGGCAGCACCAGGGGTTCAGGGAGTTGGCGGCTAGGGCAGCAGGAAATACAGCGCTCTAGACGGGTATGGCAACCAGTATTGGCCAATACGCTCCAGTGCTCTTGCCTGGAGAACCGCCGTCCCTTCAAACTTCTAATTGATTAATAACATCATACACAATGAAATAGTGAGAAACTTTTGTTCAAGAACAAAAGAGTTTCCAGACACTAAAATGCTCTTTAATTACTCTCATTGCATTCCTTCAGTATTTATTTATAATTAGGTAAATACTAAATACTGTAAAATACTAAATACTGTAAAAAGGTTACAGTATTTATTTATAATTTATGGGTACTTATAATTTTATAATAATTAGATTAAATTATTCAATTTGGTTTAATTCTACTAAAGGTAGGGTGTGGTTTGCTCATGTTATCATGACTTCCTGTACAGAGCCCAGAGGTACTTAGACACAGTGCTCCCATGACCATAATTTGCTCCCAGTAACATAATTCACAAAAACAATCATTTTCCTCTATATACCTGGACTTTTATGAATCCACTGCTTTCATAGAACTTGCCATACATTTACTTAAAACTTAGAGATCCAGTAATTAAGTAACTTTCATCAAACAACCTAATAGCAACCAATTAGCTTAATAGAGTTCTAAATTCTTTACCCAGATATTTAGCATAATATTAATATAGTTGTTTTCCATTTGATTCAGCCTCTTCACCTGTTCTACATGTGTCTTTTCATATTATCTTTCATTTCTGCTTTTTTCATCCCAGGACTTAATGGTGTAGTCTCTAGAAGTCCTTTTCAAGAGGGCAGTACATGCATGAAGAAGTTAAGGTGGAGATGGGGGAGGCGCTCCTGGAGGCCAGAAGTTGTGTGTGTGTAAATGAGTTGATTTTTTAATTTACTTTGTTCTGTGTCTTGTTTTAGTGGATGTGAGAGTGGACCATAAAGAAGACTGAGTGCTGCAGAATTGATGCTTTCAAATTGTGCTGCTGGAGAAGACTCTTGAGAGTCCCTCGGACTACAAGATCAAACCAGTCCATCCTAAAAGAAGTCAACCCTGAATATTCATTGGAAGGACTGATGCTGAAGCTCCAATACCTTGGCCACTTGATGTGAAGATCTGGCTCGTTGGAAAAGACCCTGATGCTGGGAAAGGTTGAAGGCAAAAGGAGAAGAGGGCGGCAGGGGATGAGATGGTTAGATAGCATCACCAACTCAATGCACATGAATGTGAGCAAACTCTGAGGGGCAGTGAAGGACTGGGAAGCCTGGCATGCTGCAGTCCATGGGGTCGCAAAGAGTCAGACATGACTTAATGACTGAACAAGAGTGGACCTCTTTAACAAACCTGGATGTCAAACGTAATTTTTATAAACTTTTCAGCTGAAGTATAACCTCCATCAAGAAACGATATAACCCAAGGTGTATAGCTTAAATAAATAATAGTGAACACACCCAAGAAACATCCTCTAACAAGACACACACCATCACCAGTATCCCCAACAGGCCTTCTGTTCCCTCCCAATCACTAGTTCATCTTTCCTGTCCACAAAACAAGCACCGCTGATATCAGTGTTTGTTCTTTTTTGATGGTATTTAAATCCACTCTTCCGGGGACTTCCCTGATGGTCCAGTTGCTAAGACACCACACTCCCAACTCAGGGGCCTGGGCTGGACCCCTTAGTAGGGGAACTAGATCCCACATTCCACAACTAATCCCTGGTGCAGCCAGATAAATAAATAAATAGAATAAACATTAAGAAAAAACCTACTCATTCAGCTCCATGTCACCCCTGCTAAGCTGTGTTTCGAGATCAACACATCTTGTAACAGCATATTGAACTGCTAGTAGCTAGGCCTCCAGTAAGAAAGAGGTGGCTCTATCTCTTGCTAATTTTGTGATCATGCACTTAAACTCTCCAAGACCCAGTCATTTCCTCAACAAAATGCAGGCCATCATAGTTTCTACCTGTGCAGGGTTATCATGGGGAGCAAATGAAGGACTGTACATTAAATTGTAACACTTAGCCTGTTATTTAGTACGAAAAGCATAAATAACCATGTTTATTATTATTTCAGTTTTTACTAAAGATGAGGTGAAGGGGACAACAGGGGATGAGATGGTTGGATGGCATCACAGACTCAATGGACGTGAGTCTGAGCAAACTCTGAGAGACAGTGAAGGACAGGGAAGCCTGATGTGCTGCCGTCCATGGGGTCGCAAAGGGTCAGACACAACTTAGAGACTGAACAGCAACAGCTTTGACTAGTCCAGCATAAGCACCGGCAGCCAATAGACATCAGAGTCCCTACCCCGGACTATGTGTGACTCTGTTTGCATACATTATGTAAACCTCCATGTGGGTATAAATTGATTCCTTCCCTAAGTTTAAATGTAATCAAGATAATTCTTGAGCAAATATCAGAAACTCATCATTATTTCTAAACTCTGGTTCACAGCACATATGCATATGTATGTGAACGTGCTGTGTTTAGTTGCTCAGTCATGTCCGAATCTTTGCGACCCCGTGGACTGTAGCCCGCCAGGCTCCTCTGTCCATGGGATTCTCCAGGCAAGGATACTGGAGCGGGGTGCCATGCCCTCCTCATTTCTGTGTATAGCACTCCTAAAATGAAATACCATCCACCTGGTTTTCTCTCAAAAATCTAACCATATTTTAAAACTCATCTCAAATACTACCTCCCTTTTCTTAATCCTCTGATTGCAAGTAACCCCTCGTCCTGTGGATTCCTAAAACCCAGAACTTCCCTTGTCCATCTCACAGACATTTACGAGTGACTGTATTCATGACTATATTACACCCACTATAGGATGGATTTCTTGGGCACAGAATCAGTCTCCACACCGTTATAGCCAGCCCAGTGTTATATCCTAAATATAGTAGCAATAATATAGTAATAAACATACTATCAAATAAGCATGAGTTTACATTTTACTTTAAAACTGATAGCAGCCCTTCCAAATATGGCAGTTAAGTTTTATAATTATTCTCAGCTTACAATTATTTGAGACACACTTGTGTTTACATAGCACCATGTCCAGGCAGTGTTCTGTACACTTTACACAGTATCAACTCATTTCATCCTAGTGCATGAGATAAGTATCACTACTTTCCTGTTTTACTGAGGAGACTCTGACACAAAGTGGTTGGCCAAGTGGCCCACGGTCACCCAGGCTGTGGACTAAACGTCTGTGTCTCCCAGAGTCACATGCGGAAATGCAGACCCTCAATGTGATGGTGTTAGGAGGAGGTCCTTTGGGGAGTGATTAAGTCATGAGAATGGTGCTCTCATGAATGGGATTAGCAACCATTTAAAAGAGGCCCCACAGGGCTCTCTCAGCCTTTCACCATCTGAGGACCCAGAGGGCCATCCGAGAACTAGGTCCTTCGTGAACATCCATCTGTGAACCAGGGGATTCACAGGAGATTCTCTGCAGATTCTAGATCTGCTAGCACCTGAATCTTAAGACCCTCCAGCCTGCACAGCTATAAGAAACACATGCTGGTGGTTTAAGCCCCACGGTCCAGGGTATTTTTGTAACAGCAACCTAAGTGGACTAAAATACCCAGGTAGTATATTGCACCCCTGGGGTTCACCTCCAGGAAGGCCAGCTTGGATGGCTGTACACCTAGCCACCATGCACAGTGTGCTGTGGGCTGCTGCTGTGTGTGGTAAGAAGCTGACAGGCAGGTGAAGGAATTGACTGAAGATAACTGCTGCTTTCTGCCTTTTTGTTCATGGGGTTCCCGCAGCAAGAATGCCCAGTCTGCTTAGTTGTATAATTCAGAGCAGGAGACAAGATGGCCGAGTAGGAGGATCTGTGCTCAGCTCCTCCCACCAGGACCCAAAATCACGCCTACCGAACAACCATCAGTAAAATGTTATATAAGTCATTGTGGGAAAGAGATTTTAAGCGTCTGTGTGGAAGGAGTGGCCAGGTCTTCCCCTCACCTATCTGCTCCCCAGGTGGGCCCAGGTACCAGTGAGCTGGGCTCAGCGTGGCTCTGTAGCAGGCAGCCAGGGCAAACACCCCAGGCTCCTGACGCCCTGAAGCAGGCAGACCTAAAAAGCATTTACCTGTTGTTGTATTTTTTTTCCCCCGAAGACTTTAGCAAATAATTCTTTCAGAAATCTAAGACGCTTAGATTACAGGAAGAATAATCTGCTGTATGTTCAGTATTTAATGATAATTTTTCAGATCTGTAGCTTTTCTGTTGCCAGGCATCTCCTCTGCACATTAACTTTTTTCAGAATTATCATCAACATATGTTTATGAGATGGCTACTCTGGGCTTTGCACTATCCAAACTACCAGAGATATAGAAATGAGATGTGACTTCTTTAGCTCCTCATGTAGCTTTCTCTTTTAAAAATTATGTTTTTCTTTAATTAACTGGTTAGTTAAAATCAGATTGACCACACTTCCCTCATGACTCAGTGGTAAGAACCCACTTGCCAAGGCAGAAGACACGAGTTCAGTCCCCGGTCCAGGAAGACCCTGCATGCTGAGGAGTAACTAAGCCAGTGAGCACAGCTCCAGAGCCCATGCTCGGCGACAAGAGAAGCCGCCACAGGGAGAAGCCTGCACACCACAACTAGAGAAAGCCCACGCAGCAACAAAGACCCAGCACAGCCATAAAAATAATAAAGCGGTATCCCAAGTATCAATGTAAAATGATGTTTTTTAAAAATCAGATCTACCAAGCATTTTCTATTTTCAGTAAGATGTTACGGAAAAACCCAAATGAATTCTTTGGCCAGCCAAGTATTTCTTAGAAAGGAGACAAGACATTATGCTTTATGTGAGCGTTGCACTGTTTTAGATGTCTGGAAAGAGTATTTTTTAACTGCTGTTTCTGTTTGCCTCCTTCCTCCTACTAAAGTGAACAGCACCCCTTATAACAGCACATCTGTTCTATCCCATGGGCTACAGTGGGCGACCTCTCGGGCTTCTGTTCCTGCCCCTGGGAGCACAGTTGTTGACCTCTTGTCCCCTTAAAGGCCAGAGTCGAGCCCTACATTATCTGGGCAGACGACACCTGATTCTTATTCCTTAACAATTCTAACAACTCATACCCCGCTCGGCCCCTTTATGAACACAGATGTCACTTTAATGGGGGGAGAGCTGAAGTGACAAGAAGGTGACCTGTGGGTGAACCCAGGAGCAGGTGAGGGCTGTCAGTTTTTAATTTGAAGCTGGTGTCAGGTCTGAGGAACGGCTGGTATAATCATGTCTGTAACTGTTCTCCTATAAACTCTGCAGACCTCCGCAGGGTGGTCACGGCGGGCAATATGACATTAACAGTCCATGCGGGTCTCTGGGCACCTAACTAAATCAAGCAGAGCTTTGAAATCAGTATAAACGCACCATGTTTTCCAGATGACAGGATCGGCATCGCAAAAAAGATACTGATTGTGCTCTTAATGAAAGACTTTGGGGGGCATCGCTTTATAAAGATAACACTTTTTAAGAAGACAAGTACAAGTTTCAAAGAAAAATTTATCTTTAACTTAGCACATAGTCCAAAAGAAAATGTGTATAAAATTAAACTCATTTCTACCACCACATAATATTTATCTCCAAAAAACCCTAAGATATACTTTTACTGAATGTTACCTGCTTCAAATTTCTTCTATTCAGTCCCTCAATATTTCATTTAGCAAAAAAAAAAAAAAAAAAGAATTCTAAATGTTACAAAGAGGGGTATTCCATAATTATGCCTTAGACACAATTCAAAACTTTACATTATTTGAAAATTCAAACTTGAGACTTGCCTATAAAAGTCAAATTCAAATGTTCTGGAAGATTATGATATAGCTCCACCAAACCTAGGTACCCCAAGGCTCTTCCGGGTGGAGTGTCCTTATCGGTTTAGAGGGAGATGTGACGTTGGGCACTGAGAAATGTCGATGACACGGGAACAGACTGTCAGAGCACACAGCGTTTTCTTCCACTGATTTAGGATGGGAGACAGAATAACAGCAGTAGGAATAACTGTTCGTGTTTTGGGAGATTTTTTACCGAGAAAAGCTCAACATTCAGAAAACAAAGATCATGGCATCCGGCCCCATCACTTCATGGGAAAATAGATGGGAAACAGTGGAAACAGTGTCAGACTTTATTTTTCTGGGCTCCAAAATCACTGCAGATGGTGACTGCAGCCATGAAATTAAAAAACGCTTACTCCTTGGAAGGAAAGTGATGACCAACCTAGATCACATATTCAAAAGCAGAGACATTACTTTGCCAACAAAGGTTCGCCTAGTCAAGGCTATAGTTTTTCCTGTGGTCATGTGTGGATGTGAGAGCTGGACTGTGAAGAAGGCTGAGCGCTGAAGAATTGATGCTTTTGAACTGTGGTGTTGGAGAAGACTCTTGAGAGTCCCTTGGACTGCAAGGAGATCCAACCAGTCCATTCTGAAGGAGATCAGCCCTGGGATTTCTTTGGAAGATACTGAAGCTGAAACTCCAGTACTTTGGCCACCTCATGCGAAGAGTTGACTCATTGGAGAAGACTCTGATGCTGGGAGGGATTGAGGGCAAGAGGAGAAGGTGACGACAGAGGATGAGATGGCTGGATGGCATCACCGACTCTATGGATGTGAGTCTGAGTGACCTCCGGGAGTTGGTGATGGACAGGGAAGGCCTGGAGTGCTGCGATTCATGGGGTCCCAAAGAGTCGGACACGACTGAGAGACTGATCTGATCTGATCTGATCTACCAAGAATTATTCTAAGCCCTTCACACGTACTGACTCATGGACCTTCACAACAGCCCATGAGAAAAGTCTATGTACTATCCATGTTTTATAAGTCAAAGAAGCTCAGGCACCACACTAGAAACTTAGCAAACTGCCAAGAGTGGAAGCAGGATTTAAACCCGAGTCTGCCCGAGAACCTTCATTCTTCTCTGCTCTTCCACATGTGTTTGGTCATCCCACTGCTGCTGAGATACTGCAGACCATGAATATGGGGTCGACTATCAACACATCTGAGGGACGTGTGAGCTAGATTGACAGTACGTACTTCCATAATGTCCTGATGTTCATGATGTTCCAATAAAAACAATGAACTGTTCTTAAGGTGTCTCCCGAGAACTCAGTCTTCTGAAGCACCATGTCAGTTGACAGCACTCCCTAAATTTTAGACATGTGGAATTCCTCCAATTCCAGGTAGCCCATCCCATAATCTCTCCTCTCCCAAAAGCCGTTCAGATGTTTTACAGAAAATAACACGATATAAGGAAACAAGCCTAGACTATAGAGTCAGAGAACCTGGCTCTGAATCCCAGATCTGCAACTTTCTATTGGGGTCAATTTGCTCAAATGACTCAAACTTACTGCACCTCAGTTTCTTTATCCCCATGATGGGAAGATTACTTGGTCTTATTTTACTCTTTAGAAGAAAAGCTATGACAAACCTAGAAAGCATCTTAAAAAGCAGAGACATCACTTGGCAGACGACAGTCCATATAGTAAAAGCCATGGTTTTTCCAGTAGTCATGTATGGATATGAGAGTTGGGCCATAAAGAAGGCTGAGCACCAAAGAATTGATGCTTTTGAACTGTGGTGTTGGAGAAGACTCCCAGAATCCCTTAGATTGAAAGGAGATCCAACCAGTCAATCTTAAAGAAAGTCAACCCTGAATATTCACTGAAAGGACTGACGCTGAAGCTCCAATACTTGGGCCACCTGATCAAACAGCTGACTCATTGAAAAAGCCCCTGATGCTGGGAAAGATTAAAGGCAAAAGGAGAAGGGTGCAGCAGAGAATGAGAAGGTTGGATGGCATCACCGACTCAATGGACATGAGTTTGAGCAAACTCTGGGAGATGATGAAGAACAGGGAGGCCTGGCATGCTACAGTCCACGAGTTCACAATGAGTCGGACAAGACTTCGTGACTGAACAACAACAATTTTTTCAGAGAGTTATTTTGCAATTCAAAGGAGACAATGTATGTAAAAGTACCCTGCAAATACAGAAATACAAGAGGCAACCCCAAATAAATTAGTGACTTGGGATGGTGACGTCACATGGGGACCAGATCAAGAAATGACATGACCCTGGGTTTCTTCTCTACCGCTTTGCTTCTTTCCTCTTGGGAGTGTTTTATGTAATTAGTGCTCTCCTCTTGTTCCAAGTAATCCAGGTGAGCTCTAAAGGCATGCATTCCTCAGGGTTTCAAGACTGCACAGGGTGAAAGCGCTACAGAGTTTTTAAAGACTCATTATCTCTGGGCTTCAGTCTATGCTATTTCCTTTACTTGGTTCACTCTGTTGTACTTACTTCAAGTACTTGCTTCACCTAGGTAATTCCCACATAACCATCCAGAATTCATTCAATGCACTATCTCTATGAAGTCTTCTCTGAGCCCATGTAGATCTGAATTCTCATTCCGTATAATCCAACAGCACCTGTTTTCTGTCTCGTTATTGATACTCAGCACTTCATATCTTAACTATTTGCCTGTCTCTCTCCCCAGTTTAAGTGCAAGACCCTGAAAAACAGAGAGCCTTGCTGAGTTTATCTGTGTATTCCTAATATCTAACACAGTACATCTATAAGAGAGGCTCAATATGTGTTTGCTGAGTGTAGACCAGGATCCATGGTTTATAGCCAAGCAGACACGAGAAATGAATGTTGACTGAAAAACAACAGAATTCCATAAAGGGAAGGCAACTCAGGCAGGAAAATACATAAACCACACATTCATAGTATGAGCAATACAGAAGCAGTTTGTCAAAAATTATTTATTAGGTATTAGCAGCCTATGTGGAAAAGATGTATTTTAAAGAATATAGATTTTTTTTTAAAGAACATAGATAATAGTCTTTTGAAAATGAGTTCCAATAACTTAAACTTAATATAGTAAGCCATTAATCACTCATTAATAAAGGTCTTCATTCAGTCAACAAGCATTTTTGAGTACTTGCTACATGTCATTCAGTTCAGTTCAGTCGCTCAGTCGTGTCCGACTCTTTGTGACCCCATGAACCGCAGCACGCCAGGCCTCCCTGTCCATCACCAACTCCCGGAGGTCACTCAGACTCACATCCATCGAGTCAGTGATGCCATCCAGCCATCTCATCCTCTGTCATCCCCTTATCCTCTTGCCCTCAATCCCTCCCAGCATCAGAGTCTTTTCCAATGAGTCAACTCTTCACATCAGGTGGCCAAAGTACTAGAGTTTCAGCTTTAGCATCATTCCTTCCAAAGAAATCCCAGGGCTGATCTCCTTCAGAATGGACTGGTTGGATCTCCTTGCAGTCCAAGGGACTCTCAAGAGTCTTCTCCAACACCACAGTTCAAAAGCATCGATTCTTTGGTGCTCAGCCTTCTGCACAGTCCAGCTCTCACATCCATACATGACCACAGGAAAGACCATAGCCTTGACTAGACGGACCTTTGTTGGCAAAGTGATGTCTCTGCTTTCCAATATGCTATCTGCTACTACTACCAAGTCGCTTCAGTCGTGTCTGATTCTGTGCGACCCCAGAGACGGCAGCCCACCAGGCTCCCTCATCCCTGGGATTCTCCAGGCAAGAACACTGGAGTGGGTTGCCATTTCCTTCTCCAATACATGAAAGTGAAAAGTGAAAGTGAAGTTGCTCAGTCGTGTCTGACTCTTAGCGACCCCATGGACTGCAGCCCACTAGGCTCCTCCATCCATGGGATTTTCCAGGCAAGAGTACTGGAGTAGAGTGCCATTGCCTTCTCTGAATGTGCTATCTAGGTTGGTCATAACCAAGGAGTAAGCGTCTTTTAATTTCATGGCTGCAGTCACCATCTGTAGTGATTTTGGAGCCCAGAAAAATAAATTCTGACACTGTTTCCACTGTTTCTTCATCTATTTCTCATGAAGTGCTGGGACCAGATGCCATGATCTTAGTTTTCTGAATGTTGAGTTTTAAGCCAACTTTTTCACTCTCCTCTTTCACCTTCATCAAGAGGCTTTTTAGTTCCTCTTCACTTTCTGCCATAAGGGTGGTGTCATCTGCTTATCTGAGGTTATTGATATTTCTCCCAGCAATCTTGATTCCAGCTTGTGCTTCTTCCAGCCCAGCATTTTTAATAGGATATGGTTTTCTCCCTTGAATAGCTTATTGTATTGTAATTTCACATGAAACATTTGTAGAAAACATCATAGCACAAAACTGAAAGAGCAGTCTGGTGGCTAAGTGTTTATAAACAACTGGAGCAGGTGTGTATCTGGGGAGCACACAGCCAAGAAATGGGGAGCACTCTCAGCCCTCCTCCCGTCTCCATGATGCTCATGGTGCCAAGGTCCAAGTCCTAAGCCATCTGCTCTCTGTTAAACTGAGGAACTTCCCAGGGATCTGTCTGCACAGCAAGGCAGACAGGGCTGCTGTCAGCAAATTTCATTTTCACAGAGTGCTTCACAAAGATTTTCATTTCCTCTTCTTTTCTTTCTTCTTCCCTACAGTCATCTGATCCCTCTACTGGTTGCTAGGGTTGAAAGGAAAGTACCACAGACTGGGTATTGATTTTCCAACAGTTCTGGAGTTTGGAAGTCTGAGGTCAAGGTGTCACCAGGGCTGAGCCCTCTCTCTCTGTCCTGTAGCTGGTCATATTCTCCCGCCTTCACATGGCCTTCCTTTGGTGTGTATGTCTGTATCCTTATCTCCTCTTCTCATAAAAGGATACACGCCATTTTGAATTAGGAGCCACCTAATGCCTCCTGTTTTTTTTCTTCCTCCCCTACCCATCCCTCACCACAACAGGGGGTGGGTAAAAAGATTTTTTTGGGTCCAAGAGATACCAATCTCTGTCCCGTATCCTAAAAGAAAAAATATTTAGGGAAGGGCGGGGGGGAATGAAAAAAAGATAAAAAAAAAAATAAAAGAAAAAAAAAAAGAAAATAAAAAGAGAAGAGGAGCAATTAAAGAAAAGAAGTAAAAGAATGAGTGAAATGAAAGAGGAAGGGGGGGTTGAGATGAGAAGAGAAATAAAATTTTTTAATAAAACAACACAAAGGGGCTCCCCCGTAGCTCAGATGGTAAAGACTCTGCCTGCAATGCAGGAAACCCTGGTTGGGCAGATCCCCTGGAGAAGGGAATGGCACCCCACTCTAGTATTCTTGGTTGGAGAATTCCATGGGCAGAGGCTACAGTCCAAGGAGTTGCAGAGAGTCAGACCCAACTGAGTGACCAAAATTTACACAACACACTTTAGGAGAACCTAACTGACATTACTAGCGTCCACAGATGTTTCCACCAACCAGTGCCGACCTGGTTGCTCGCTAGCACTACATTTATGTAAGAAAGCTGGGCTGTGTTGCAGTCAGTACTCCACGAGATGCTCTGCCGTGAAGAACTGGAAGTTGGAGCAGGGGAAGGGGAGTGTAGAGCAAACCCGCTTTCACAGTCCCCCTACTTCAGGGAAATATGGATGCCAAACCCAAATAAAGAATTCTGAGAGAGTCCTTTTTTCCATTTCCCATTCCCAAAAGCGTTCTCTTTCATCGGTGTCATTGCTGTTCCGTCACTAAGTCACGTCCAAGTCCCCAGGACCCCAGGAAGTGCAGCAGGCCAGGCCTCCCTGTCCTTCACTATCTCCCTGATTTTGTTCAAACCCATGTCCATTGAATTGGTGATGCCATCCAACCATCTCATCCTCTGTCACCCTCTTCTCCTCCTGCTCTCACAGTCTGTCTCAGCATCAGGGTCTTTTCTAATCAGTCAGCTCTTTCCGGTCAATGTCACAAAGTTAATTTAATAAAGAATTTTGGAAATTCTGATGCCTTTTATAAAAAAACTAGGTTTTTAACTGGTTGGTTTACACTGAGTTCTCATTATACCCTTGATTTAGCTGGTACAAAAACAGGGCTGATTTCTCCCAAAACATCAGCAGATCCTAGAGAGTCATGGACTGATGCTACATTTGAGTTCAAAAGGCAAAACACAGAATTTACAGAAAAAAATTCAAATGTATGAAATTAGTAATATCTACAAAAACTAAAATTCCTGGCTTCTAAACTATATGACTTTGAATTGTTGCAGTTATCTTAGAACTCTTTTTTATTCATTTCCCAAACAACTGGGAGTTGAAACAGGGGTTAGCAATATGGAGAAAGAGGACAAGAAAATAAAGTTTTACTTTAGTATCAGTGAAGCCTTCTCTGGTGGCTTGGTCAGTAAAGAATCCACCTGAAGTGCAGGAGACCCAGGATCAATCCCTGGATTGGTAACATGAACTGATGAAGGAAATAGCAACCCACGCCAGCATTCTTGACTGGAGAATCCCACGGACAGAGGAGTCTGACAGGTGCTATGGTGCCGCAAGAGGTGAACACAAAGTAACAACTAAACCACCATCAGTGTCCATGAAATGTACCTTCATAAATAGGAAGAGAGGTTTGAAAGTTTTGGCGAGTATGATTTTAAGCAGTGTTTCTAAAAGAGCTTTTAACTTTATCACTATAGTAACTACAAAGGTCTCAACATAATTTTAATTTGCGTGTAATTCATGTTTTTACCTCCAGACAAACTTTAGGAAATATCCCTGGCTCCTAAAATCCATATACTGCTTCCTTGTGTTAGATATGAATTGTGATTCTCAAGCATCACCTTCTTAAATGGGAACTTCTATCCTCTGTTTCATTCTACTTCCATATTTCTACACACACACACACACACACACACACGCACATGGAGTTCACTGAAATGAGAATGACTCCTGTATACTAGGGAGAAATGTGATTGCAACCTGACAAGTCAGCGGAGGCAATTCTCCACTTACAAACTAGCTTTGCTTCAAGGTCCATGTGTGATATGATTATAACTTGAAAAATATTTTCCAAAAACATAAGTTGAAAAATAAAATATAAGCTGTCTTAAATAGCTTATAAATAGTGGTTAATTTCAGACCTGTCAACAACAGAAGCATAATTAAGACCTCATTTCATTATTAGCCACTGACAGGCTATTGTATCTGTTGGCTTTAAGCTCAACATTCAGAAAACAAAGATCATGGCATCCAGTCCCATCACTTCATGGGAAATAGATGGGGAAACAGTGGAAACAGTGTCAGACTTTCTTTTTCTGGGCTCCAAAATCACTGCAGATGGTGACTGCAGCCATGAAATTAAAAGACGCTTACTCCTTGGAAGGAAAGTGATGACCAACCTAGATAGCATATTCAAAAGCAGAGACATCACTTTGCCAACAAAGGTTCGCCTAGTCAAGGCTATGGTCTTTCCTGTGGTCATGTGTGGATGTGAGGGTTGGACTATGAAGAAGGCTGAGCGCTGAAGAATTGATGCTTTTGAACTGTGATGTTGGAGAAGATTCTTGAGAGTCCCTTGGACTGCAAGGAGATCCAACCAGTCCATTCTGAAGGAGATCAGCCCTGGGATTTCTTTGGAAGGAATGCTGCTGAAGCTGAAACTCCAGTACTTTGGCCACCTCATGCGAAGAGTTGACTCATTGGAGAAGACTCTGATGCTGGGAGGGATTGAGGGCAAGAGGAGAAGGGGATGACAGAGGATGAGATGTCTGGATGGCATCACTGACTCGATGGATGTGAGTCTGAGTGACCTCCGGGAGTTGGTGATGGACAGGGAGGCCTGGCGTGCTGCAGTTCATGGGGTCGCAAAGAGTCAGACACGACTGGGCAACTGATCTGATCTGAATGTATCTTCTGTTCATCTCCACTGACTACATCACTGAGATTGGTTAAATATTCCCTTAAGTGGTGTCCCTGCTCTTAACCTACTTCACCCTAATCAAGCTATTTCAAAGCTATGACATTTGCATTCTTTTCCTGGGTTTTTGTTTTGTTTTTTGTGTGTGTTTTTTTTGGCTGAGCAGCGTGGCATGTGGAATCTTACTTCCCCTACCAAGGATCAAACCCATGACTCCCACATTGGAAGCACAGAATCTTAAGTCCTGGACCACCAGAGAAGTTCCTCTATTTTCTTTATTAAAATACTAAAGATAGAATCCAACAAATATTTGTTAAGCACATACTATGCTAGCAGTGTGCTGGATCCAAAAGATATTATGTAAAAAGAAGGCACAACCCGATCTCTCAAAAAGCTCATAGGTTCTATTAGAAAAAATAACAAAGTCAAAGATTATATTTTTAAAGTATTAAAACAGAAGTAAGCAAGGTTTCAGGAGGGTCAGAGAGAGAAGGCATTTGACTGACACAAGAAGTAGGCTTATGCTCCCAACACTCCACATCAATCTCTACTTTGGTTTGTTAAGGACTTGGGTTTCCCAGGTGGCACTAGTGTAAAGAATTGGCCTGCCAGTGCAGGAGATGCAAGAGATGCAGGTTCAATCCCTGGCTCAGGAAGATCCCCTGGAGTAAGAAATAGCACCCCACTCTAGCATTCTTCGGAGAAGGCGATGGCACCCACTCCAGTACTCTTGCCTGGAAAGTCCCATGGATGGAGGAGCCTGGTAGGCTGCAGTCCATGGGGTCACTGCGAGTCGGACACGACTGAGCGACTTCACTTTCATTTTTCACTTTCATGCATTGGAGAAGGAAATGACAACCCACTCCAGTGTTCTTGGCTGGAGAATCCCAGGGACGGGGGAGCCTGGTGGGCTGCCATCTATGGGGTCGCACAGAAACAACTGAAGCGACTTAGCAGGAGCAGCAGCTAGCATTCTTGCTGGGAGAATTCCATGGGCAGAGGACGCTGGTGGGCCACAGTCCATGTGGCTGCAGAGAATTGGACACAACTGAGCACTACTAGCCTGAGAGCTGCAGTCCACAGTCAGAAGTAAAATGAAAACAATCAGATGAGAAATAGGATGGGCAGGTAGGCTGAAAGGGGACTCTCATTCTGAAGGCCATACAGAGTTGGAGTCTTCCTTTGTCATAGTAACTACAAAATAGTTCCTATGTCCATTTGCATTCAGGATAAATCAGTAACCAGGTTTCCTTCTCAAATTCCAATCCCAAGGCTAGAAACTGGCAAGATAATAACCATGTGATAGTTATCAAATGTTGGCCTAGTTGAAACCCCAACTCACCTATGACAACCAGGCTCTTGTGAGGCCCCTGGGCACAGAAGCTTTTCAATTACTTGCTAATCAGGTAAGATCTCCTTTTCGTCACAGGGGACGGGAATGCAAAAGTAAGAAGTCAAGAGACACCTGGAGTAACAGGCAAGTTTGGCCTTGGAGTACAAAATGAAGCAGGGCAAAAGCTAACAGAGTTTTGCCAAGAGAACGCACTGGTCATAGCAAACACCATCTTCCAACAACACAAGAGATGACTCTACACATGGACATCATCAGAGGGTGAATACCAAAATCAGATTGATTATATTCTTTGCAGCCAAAGATGGAGAAGCCCTATACAGTCAGCAAAAGCAAGACCTGGAGCTGACTGTGGCTCAGACCGTGAACTTATTGCAAATTTCAGGCTTAAACTGAAGAAAGTAGGGAAAACCAATAGGCCATTAAGGTATGACCCAAATTAATCCCCTTACGATTATACAGTGGAAATGAGAAATAGATTCACGGGACTAGATCTGATAGACAGAGTGCCTGAAGAACTATGGACAGAGGTTTGTGACACTGTACAGGAGGCAGAGATCAAGGCCATCCCCAAGAAAAAGAAATGAAAAAAGGCAAAACGGTTGCCTGAAGAGGCCTTACAAATAGCTGAGAGCAAAGGAGAAAAGGAAAGATATACCCATACGATTGCAGACTTCAAAGACTAGCAAGGAGAGATAAGAAAACCTTCTTCAGTGATCAATGCAAAGAAATAGAGGAAAACAATAGAATGGGAAAGACTAGAGATCTCTTCAAGAAAATTAGAGATACCAAGGGAACATTTCATGCAAAGATGGGCTCGATAAAGGACAGAAATGGTATGGACCTAACAGAAGAAGATATTAAGAAGAGGTGGCAAGAATACACAGAACAACTGTACGAAAAAGATCTTCACGACCCAGATAATCACGATGGTGTGATCAGTCATCTAGAGCCAGACATCCTGGAATGTGAAGTCAAGTGGGCCTTAGGAAGCATCACTATAAACAAAGTAGTGGAGGTGATGGAATTCCAGCTGAGCTATTCCAAATCCTAAAAGATGTTGCTGTTAAAGTGTTGCACTCAATACACCAGCAAATATGGAAAACTCAGCAGTGACCACAGGACTGGAAACGGTCAGTTTTCATTCCAATCCCAAAGAAAGGCAATACCAAAGAATGTTCAAACTACTGCACAATTGCACTCATCTCACATACCAGGCAAGTAATGCTCAAAATTCTCTGAGTCTACGCTTCAACAACATGTGAAACAAGAACTTTCAGATGTTCAAGCTGGATTTAGAAAAAGCAGATGAACCCAGAGGTCAAATTGCCAGTATCTGTTGGGTCAGAGAAAAAGCAAGAGAATTCCAGAAAAACATCTACTTTTGCTTCATTGATTATGCTAAAGCCTCTAACTGTGTGGATCATGAAAAAAGTATGTAAGTATCTTTAAAAGATGGGAATACTAGACCCACCTGACCTGCCTCCTGCAAAGCCTGTATGCAGGTCAAGAAGCAACAGTTAGAACCGAACATGAAACAACGGACTGGCACCAAATTGGGAAAGGAGTACATCAAGGCTGTATATTGTCACCCTGCTTAATTAACTTATATGCAGAGTACATCATGAGAAATGCTGGGCTGAAAGAAGCACAAACTGGAATCAAGATTGCAGGGAGAAAGATTGATAACCTCAGATATGCAAATAACACCACCCTTATGGTAGAAAGCAAAGAAGAACTAGAGTCTCTCGATAAAGGTGAAAGAGGAGAGAGAAAAAGCTGGCTTAACACTCAACATTCAGAAAACAAAGATCATGGCATCCAGTCCATCAATTCATGGCAAATAGATGGAGAAACAATGGAAACAGTGAGAGACTTTATTTTCTTGGGCTCCAAAATCACTGCAGATGGTGACTGCAGCCATGAAATTAAAAGATGCTTGTTCCTTGGAAGAAAAGCTATGACAAACCTAGACAGCATATTAAAAAGCAGAAGCATTACTTTGTCAACAAAGGCCCATCTAGTCAAGGCTATGGTTTTTCCAGGTCATGTATGGATGTGAGAGTTGAACTATAAAAAAAGTTGAGCGCTGAAGAATTGATGCTTTTGAATTGATGCTGTGGTGTTGGAGAAGACTCTTGAGAGTTCCTTGGACTGCAAGGAGATCAAACCAGTAAATCCTAAAGGAAATCAATCCTGAATATTCATTAGAAAGACTAATGCTGAAGCTGAAGGTCCAATATTTTGGCCACCTGGTGTGAAGAGCTATCTCATTAGAAAAGACCCTGATGGTGGGAAAGACTGAAGGCAGGAGGTGACTCAGAGGACAAGATGTTTGGATGGCATCACTGACTCAGTGGACACAAGTCTGAGCAATCTCCGGGAGATGGTGAAGGACAGGGAGGCCTGGCCTTCTACAGTCGATGGGGTCTCAAAGAACTGGACAGGACTGAGCAACTGAACCACAATCAGGCAACAGAGGGGTTGCTTGCAGAGACAAGGGAGATGCAGGCGAGAAACACCAGTGCAGGCCTGGGCCAGGGTCCACCTCAGTGATACACAGAGCAACATTTTTAAGCCCTTTAAAAATGGAAAGTGGAAATGAGAGAGGTTAACATTCTTCATTCCAGAGACCACTACTTGAGGCCAGATAAAAGGAAACAGTGAAGCTCATCGGGAGATTACTTGAGACTAGACACACACTCTAATATCATCAGCAACCCCACCCTTGAACCGTTGCTATCAAGCTCACCAAACCCTCCTGAACTGTGGCAGTTTTCAGGATAGGATCCTGCTGTGCCCCCCTTTGCTTGGCAAAGCAATAAAGCTACCCTTTTCTGAAAGTATTAGTAGCTCAGTTGTGTCCCACTCTTTGTGGCCCTATGGACTATAGCTCACCAGGCTCCTCTGTCCACGGGATTCTGTAGGCAAGAATGCTGGAGTGGGTTGCCATTCCCTTCTCCAGGGCTCTTCCCGACCCAGGGATCAAGCCCGTGTCTCCTGCACTGCAGGCAGACTGTTTACCGTCTGAGCCACCAGGGAAGCCCATTCTTTTCTACTTTGCCCCAAACTCTATGGTGGTGGTGGTTTAGTGGCTAAGTCGTGTCCAACTCCTGAGACCCCATGGACTATAGCCTGCCAGGCTCCCCTGTCCAGGGGATTTCCCAGGCAAGAACACTACAGGGGTAACAGGGTCTTCCCAACCCAGGGAGGGAACCTGGGTCTCCTGCACTGCAGGCAGTCTCTTTACTGACCGAGACACCAGGGAGGCCCCAAACTCTGTATCTAAGATCAATCCGGCACTGGATTCTGAATCTCAGATCGATCCGGCATGGGACTCTGTATCTAAGATCCATCCGGCACGGGCACACAGAGGCCAGGCTTTGGCATCAGTCCCTTTTAACCTGGAAGTGTCTGGGAGGATTTGGAAATAGACACAACAGTTATGACACAAAGGAATCCCACATTACTAATTATTTTGTGTTAAATTCAAGATAATCTGTGTTTAAATATTTATCCTATTTAAAAGATTTGAGAATCTGACAGCTAAACTTGTGATTCTAATTTGAATAAATAATTGAGCTTAAAGTAATGATTTTAAAGTGAAAAGATTGAGAAAGAATCAAAAAATATATAAATATATTTCTATTGCTCAGTCACTAAGTCATGTCTCACCTTTGCGACCTCATGGACTGCAGCACGCCAGCCTTCCCTATCCCTCACTATCTCCTGGAGTTTGCTCAAATATATGAATATATATAAAGAATATACACATGAAACACAACATTGCAAATCAGCTATATTGTAATAAATTGTTTTAAAAAAAAGATAAAACCAAAACTTAAAAGGGATACAGAAACTGATCAACTTTGCAAATAGTGCCAAACCATTTTTTAACTTGATTTTCTTTTCAAGTGATTAGACTTTCAAGAATTGTTTAAGGTACTTGAAAATTATTTTTACAAGAATTCTATATTTTTCTAATTATGTGTTTTAAATATTTAAAGACAAAATATATTAACTTTAAATATTCCATTAACTAAATTTCTAAAGGAGATCAAACTGTTAAGGGGCTTTACTCTGTTTAAGTAGGATGACGTGACGTGAAGTCGCTCAGTCGTGTCCGACTCTTTGCGACCCCATGGACTGTAGCCTACCAGGCTCCTCTGTCCATGGGATTTTCCAGGCAATTGTACTGGAGTGGATTGCCATTTCCTTCTCCAAGGGATCTTCCCAACCCAGGGATCAAACCCGGGTCTCCCGCATCATAGACAGACGCTTTACTGTCTGAGCCACCAGGGAAGTCTTAAGTAGGATAAACAGACACAAAAAAAGAGTGGGAGAGAATGCAAAACAGATTATCAAGCTTTGTGAGTTAAACATAAACTTCCAAGGAAAGCCATTGTAATTTTAATATAAATTTAAATAACTGTAAATAGTTCTCTCTCCTACAAAAGCTAACCACTGACACAACAGAACTTTTTTTGATAATTAAATTATGAAGATGTGTTATATGTCAACTTCCCCTGCAGACTGTAAGCCCCTTTGGAGACCAGAGTTTAAATCAGAAAATACCACATTGCCTGATACAATTGCTACTCAGTAAATATGCACACAAGAGCCGTCCCCTGGTCCTGCCCCCGGGTTTGCTCAGGCTCCATGCTGGTCACAGGGTCTGCTTCCTGAGTCTGGTATCCTCTAGGGTCATCTTTCTTCCCACTCCCGCTCTTACCTCCACCTTGCCTGTCATTTCTGCTTCCTCCCCTGCCCTCAACTTCACCTCTACACGCTCATCCTCCAGTCCAAACTCAGCACCACCACACAGCCACGTAAGGAACCAAAGCAAAAAGTGCACACACGCGCACATGTAAGTACAGTGTGTGTCAGTACTCATGACATAAGTGACAGAAGAAAAATGTTACTTGATCATTCAAATTTTATTTCCAGAAGCACAGTCTTGTTTGCTTTTACAAAAGAAAATATGATGAGATATTATTGGTTAGCCACACCTTTTTCAAGAAAAAGCATTCATGATACTATTGCTATTGCTAAGTCACTTCAGTCATGTCCGATTCTGTGTGACCCCATAGACGGCAGCCCACCAGGCTTCCCCATCCCTGGGATTCTCAAGGCAAGAACACTGGAGTGGGTTGCCATTTCCTTCTCCAATGCATGAAAGTGAAAAGTGAAAGTGAAGTCGTTCAGTCGTATCCGACTCTTAGAAACCCCATGGACTGCAGCCTTCCAGTCTCCTCCATCCATGGGATTTTCCAGGCAAGAGTAGTGGAGTGGGGTGCCATTGCCTTCTCTGCATGATACTATAATCCTACTGAAACAAGCACGTGATTAGAAAACATCAAATTATAATTCTATTTACAACATTTGCATCATATTAAAAATCCTACCTTTATTTTCTTATCCTTAAAATGTGAATATTTTTAAAGCTTTCTAATAAATTAGATCTAAAAAAATCTTAGTTATAAAAACATAAGAAATGTGTGAAAAGGAAGTCCTAAGTTCACAATGCTTCATCATGAAATAACTGTGTCATTTTCTTTAATAAGAGATTTAAGTTGTACTTTCAACACTTCCTGGGATTAAACACATACATGCCAAGTATTTAGTTGTTTGGAAATTTGAAAACTTTTGTACTCCAATGTTGACTTACTTCTACTATCAAATAAAACTAGGCTGTTTAAGGCAATATCCCAGTGGATGTATATTGTTACTAAAATACCTAACAATGTGGAAAATACTTTATTAAAAATAGTAGCTGGGAATTTCTGCTTCTAGCCATGATGGTGTTAACTCAAAACAGATCAGCCTTCCTGCCATGAACCATTAGGACATTGGACAAAATATATGAAGCAACACTTTTCAGATGTTGGACAACCAACAACACAGGACTGTGATCTCTGAAAGTAAAACACACTCACAACTTGAAACAATCTAGTGTACATATAGACTCCAGTCCACCCCCAGGCTGCAGAATTCATGTTCTTCTCAAGTGCAAAGGGACTGCTGTCCAGGGTAGATCACATGCTGGGCCAGACAGCAAGCCTTTGTAAATCTGAGACAACTGAAATCATATCAAGCATCTTTTCCAAACACAAGGCTATAAGATTAGAAATCAACTACAAGAAGAAACTGAAAAAAAAATCAGCACATGGGGATTAACACTATGTTACTAAACAACCAATGGATCACTGGAGAAATCAAACAGAAAATAAAAACATACCTAGAGACAAATGGAAACAACCATGATTCAAAACCTATGCTGCTGCTGCTACTAAGTCACTTCAGTCGTGTCCGACTCTGTGTGACCCTATAGACGGCAGCCCACCAGGCTCCCCCGTCCCTGGGATTCTCCAGGCAAGAACGCTGGAGTGGGTTGCCATTTCCTTCTCCAATGCATGAAAGTGAAAAGTGAAAGGAAGTCGCTCAGTCGTGTCCGACTTTTCACGACCCCATGGACTGCAGCCCACCAGGCTCCTCCAGCCATGGGATTTTCCAGGCAAGAGTACTGGAGTGGGGTGCCATTGCCTTCTCCTATAGGGTATAACAAAAGCAGTTCTAAGAGAGAAGTTTATAAGCAATAGAATTATACCTCAGAAAACAAGAAAAATCTCAAATAAACAACCTAACCTTACCCCTAAAGCAACTAGAGAAAGAAGGACAAACAAAAGCAGATTAGTAAAAGGAAAGAAATCACAAAGATTAGAGCAGAAATAAATGAAACAGAGACAAAGGAAACAATGGAGAAAATAATTACAAATGAAGCAACTCACAAAGGGTTAATCTCCAAAATATACAAGCAGCTCATGCAGCTCAATATCAGAAAAACAACCCAATGAAAACCTGGGCAGAAGATCTGCACACAGGTGACCAACAAACACATGAAAAGATGCTCAGCATCACCATTAGTTGAGAAACACAAATCCAAACTGCAATGAGATATCACCTCACACCATTCAGAATGGCCAACATCAAAAAACACACAGTAAATTCTGAAGAGGATGTGGACAAAAGGGAGCCCTTCTGCACTGCGGGTGGCAATGTAAACAGGCACAGCCACTATGGAAGCGGTTTAGAGATTCCTTAACAGACCAAGAATAAAACCACCATATGACCCAGCAATCCCATTCCGAGGCATATACCCCGAGAAAACCGTAATTCAAAATGACACACGTATCCCAGTGTTCACTGCTGCACAGTTTACAACAGCTAAGACACAGGAGCAAAATAGATGCCCATCAACAGATGAAGGGTTAAAGAAGTTATGGCACATATAGTCAACGGAATATTACTCAACCATAAAATGGAACAAATTTGAGTTTCAGTTGAACTGAGGTGGATGAAGCTGGAGTCTGTTATACAGAGTGAAGCAAATCAGAAAGAGAAAAACAAATACCATATATTAAGGTGAATTTTATGAAACATTTAGAGAAGAATTAACACCTATCCTTCGGAAACAATTCCAAAAAATTGCAGAGGAAGGAAAACTCTCAAATTCATTCTGTTAATATGAGGCCACCATCACCCTGACACCAAAACCAGACAAAGATAGCACAAAAAAGAGAAAACTGCAGGCCAGTGCCACTGGTGGGTGTAAATGCAAAAATCCTCCACAGAACACTAGCAAACCAAATCCAACCGTACACAAAATGATCATAAACCATGAGCAAGTGGGCTTTATCCCAGGGATGCAAGGATCTTTCAGTATCTGCAAATTAATCAATGTGATACAGCACAAACAAATAGAAGAACAGAAATCATATGGTCGTCTCAATAGCTGCAGAAAAAGCTTTTGACAAAATTCAACACCCATTTATGATTAAAATAAAAGAACTCTCCAGAAAATGGGCATAAAAGGAATCTACCTCTACATAATAAAGGCCATATGTGACAAACTCACAGCCCTCATCATACTCAATGGTGAAAAGCTGAAGGCATTTCCTCTGAGATCAGGAACAAGATAAGGATATCCACTTTCACCACTTTGATTCAACATACTTTTGAAAGTCCTAGCCACTACAATCAAAGAATGAAAAGAAATAAAAGGAATCCAGATCGGAAAGAAGAAGTAAAACTGTCATCTGTTAGCAGATGACATAACAGTATGCAAAGAACTACCAGAACCCGTCCTACCAAGGCCCACGCTACCAGAAAACTATTAGAGCTCAATAAAGGTGATAAAGTTGCAAGATACAAAACTTACATATAGAATTTGTTGCATTCTTCAGTCCAGTTCAGTTCAGTCGCTCAGTCGTGTCCGACTCTTTGCGACCCCATGAATTGCAGCATGCCAGGCCTCCCTGTCCATCACTAACTCTCGGAGTTCACTCAGACTCACGTCCATCAAGTCAGTGATGTCATCCAGCCATCTCATCCTCTGTCGTCCCCTTCTCCTCCTGCCCTCAATCCCTCCCGGCATCAGAGTCTTTTCCAATGAGTCAACTCTTTGCATGAGGTGGCCAAAGTACTAGAGTTTCAGCTTTACCATCATTCCTTCCAAAGAAATCCCAGGACTGATCTCCTTCAGAATGGACTGGTTGGATCTCCTTGCAGTCCAAGGGACTCTCAAGAGTCCTCTCCAACACCACAGTTCAAAAGCATCAATTCTTCGGTGCTCAGCTTTCTTCACAGTCCAACTCTCATATCCATACATGACCACTGGAAAAACCATAGCCTTCACTAGACAGACCTTTGTTGGCAAAGTAATGTCTCTGCTTTTGAATATGCTATCTAGGTTGGTCATAACTTTCCTTCCAAGGAGTAAGCATCTTTTAATTTCATGGCTGCAGTCACCATCTGCAGTGATTTTGGAGCCCAGAAATTTAAAGTCTGACACTGTTTCCACTGTTTCCCCATCTATTTCCCATGACATGATGGGACCAGATGCCATGATCTTCGTTTTCTGAATGTTGAGTTTTAAGCCAACTTTTTCACTCTCCTCTTTCACTTTCATCAAGAGGCTCTTTAGTTCCTCTTCACTTTCTGCCATAAGGGTGGTGTCATCTGCATATCTGAGGTTATTGATATTTCTCCCAGCAATCTTGATTCCAGCTTGTGCTTCTTCCAGCCCAGCATTTCTCATGATGTACTCTGCATATATGTTAAATAAGCAGGTAACAAAAAACTATCAGAAAGAGAAATTAATGAAACAACCCCATTTACTATCACATTAAAAAGAATAAAATACCTAGGAATAAACCTACCTAAAGAACCAAAAGATCTGCACTTCAAAACCTGTAAGACAGTAATGAAAGAAATCAAACATGTCACAAACAGAAGCAAAGACACACCATGTTCTTGAACTGGAAGAATCAATATTGTCAAAAAGACTATACCACCTAAAGCAACCTACAGATTCAACGCCATTCCTATTGAATTACCAAAGGTATTTTTCACAGAATTAAAATAATAATTCACAAATGATTTTAAAATTTGTCTGAAAACACAAAAGACCCGAATAGACAAAGCCATCTTGAGAAAGAAAAACGGAGCTGGAGGAATCAGGCTTCCTGACTTCAAGAAGCTTCGATTACAAAGATGCAGTACTCAAGATGGCCTGGAACTGGTACAAGGACAGAAATACAGATCGATGGGACGGGAAAGAAAGCCCAGAGACAAACCTGTGAGCCTCTGGTCATCTAACCTACGACAGAGGCAAGAATATGCAGTGGAGAAAAGACAGTCTCTTCAAGAAGTGGTGCTGGGGAAATGAACAGCTGCAAGTAAAAGAATGAAATTAGAACATTCTCTGACACCACATACAAAAATAAACTCAAAATGGATTAAAGACCCAAATGTAAGACTATATACTATAAAACTCCTAGAAGAAAAAACAGAATGCTCTTTGACATAAATCACAGCAATATCTTTTTGGATCCATCTCGTAGAATAATGGAAATAAAAACAAAAATAAACTGTGCTAAGTCACTTCAGTCGTGTCCGATTCTGTGCGACCCCATAGACGGAGCTCACCAGGCTCCCCTGTCCCTGGGATTCTCCAGGCAAGAACACTGGAGTGGGTTGCCATTGCCTTCTCCAATGCATGAAAGTGAAAAGTCAAAGTGAAGTCGCTGGTCGTGTCTGACTCGTTGGGAACAAATTAAATTTAAAAGCTTTTGCCCAGACAAGGAAATCATAAATGAAACAAAGAGACAGCTCACAGAATGGGAGAAAATAATTACAAACAAAGCAATTGAGGAGCGGTCAATCTCCAAAATAGACAAACAGCTCATGCGGCTCCATGTCAGAAAGCCAAACAACCCAATCAAAGAACTGGGCAGAAGACCTAAACAGGCATTTCTCCAGAAACACACACAGATGACCAAAAAGTACACGAAAAAGTGCTCAACATAATTATTAGAGAAATGCAAATCACCTCACACCAGCCAGAAGGGCCATCACCACAAAGTCTACAAGCAGTAAATGCTAGAGAGGGTGTGGAGAAAGGGAACGGTCCTACACTGTTGGTGGGAGTATGAATCAGTACATCCACTGGGGAGAACAGTATGGAGGTCCCTTAAAAAACTACAAATAGGACTCCTATTATGACCCGGCATCCCAGTCCTGGGCATAGATCTGGAGAAAACCATAATTTTAAAAGATGCCTGCACTCCAATGATCATGGTAGCCCATGTACGAAAGCCAAGACACGGGAGCAACCTAAATGTCCATCAACATACGAACAAAGATGTGTACACGTATAATGCAGAATATTACTCAGCCATAAAAAAGGAGGAAATAAGGCCAGTTGCAGTGACCCAGAGGCGCCCAAAGACTAGTATACCGAGTGAAGTAAGTCAGACAGAAAAATAAATATCATATGTTATCACTTATTTGTGGAATCTAAAAAATTTATATAAATGAACTTATTCACAAAACAGAAACAGACTTCCAAACTTCAAAAACAAACTTACAGTTACCAAAGGGGAAAGGTAGAAGAGGAGGGATAAATTAGGAGTTTGGGATTAACATATACACACTACTACATATAAAATATTATATACATCTATTATACAAAATAGAAAAATCAACAAGGGCCTACTGTATAGAACAGGGAACTCCACTCAATATTCTATAATAATTTATGTGGGAAAAGAATCCGAAAATGAAAGCATATATATGTATATTCACAACTCCTTTTGTACACCTGAACCTAACACAACACTAAATCAACTACACTTCAATAAAAAATGAAAAAATTAATTAAAAAATAAAAACAAAATTCCACGTCTGAAAAAAACAACTGATAGGGAAAATGGCACAACGGAAACACAGGAAGGTTAAATGAGAAAATGATAGTTACGATACTTACACAATGAAGTGGAGGGGCATGTGGGGAAGGGGTGGGGCTCCTCAGTATCCACTGACAGATACGTATCTGAGACAAGTTCCCAGGGCAAAAACAAACTAAAACTAAACTGGAACAGAAACAAGTAAGTTCAACTGAAGTGTGTTCACATTTGAGTAATGTAATCACACTTTAAATAATTCCTATGGCTGCATTTACATTAAATTGTAGAACAGGTAATCATGATGCAAGGAATCACAAAGTGGTTGCCTGGAGGAACAGGGGTGGGAGTGGAGAGTGGAGGGTGCAGAGCCTGCCTGGGCAGAGGTTTGAGGGAACTTTCCAGAGAGATGAAACTTTTTTGAGTCTTGACAGAGGATGTGGATCACACAGGTGTCTGCGTTTGGTAAACTCACTGAACCATAACATTGCATTTCAACTGTGTGTAAGTTATACCTCAATTTTTTCATGTAAGAGGACAAATTATGGCCTGACTTTATAATTGCAATGTTAACGATAATCAGCTTTGTCACATTGTCACCAAGGAAGCTTTCTCAGTATCAGTGCATGGATACATACAGAGGACACAGCAAACTTGACAGTCTTTTCTTCCCCAGTCAGCATGAAACAGCTTGTAAATATTTTGACTTTTGCCACTTCTTTACAAACTGCCAAGAATTTACACCACAGCAACCCCTCCCTAGCTGTTCTAGAGAAAATGATGATCTAAAGGAACAGAAATAAGGTCTGTCTGACCTGCTGATAGTTATAAAGAGAAGCACAAGCCATCTGCCTTAAGTCCTAACCAGCATTTTTCTCATTGGGAATACTACTATCTGGAGTATGCAAGTCCAATACAGACCAACTGACACAGCTGGGCTGTCCTCATTGACAAAACACCCTCTAAAACAATGCTGTATGTCTGCTGCAAGACCCATGAGAGGGGAGGGACTGAGGAAGAAAGTTAGTCCTTCTGAAAAAGACTTCTGCAAGGAAACTCACATTTCGAAAATTTACCAGATCCCATGTCAAAATATCTCTTATTCCTGGCAGTTAAAAATTACTTTGCCTACGAATGGCATTCTGCAAAACCAGCCACTACCTTACCACATTGTTCAGACTGCTGTTCTCTACACCCAGTAACTCCTTGACTAAAAACGCCCAGGACTTTCCCCTAAAGATCCAATTTCCATTTTAGAATCTACATTGTATTTCCTTATTCATCTGGATTCCTATACCTTAATTATAACAAATGGGCACTTTCTTTACAAGACGTCTTGTGCTTAAAATTTCCTATTGGTGTGATCAATTCTTTTGCATAGTTCTAAAGAAATAAATTCAATTTATTAAATTTAATAATAAATTGAATTTATTGTTAAAATAAAAACAGTTTAAAACTCATTCTACTTGTTCATTATCAATACCTGTGTCTTAGAATAATACCACATTTTCAACACTTTTACACAATCACAAGGGATGATTCATATTAGAATAAGCAGATAAGAACTTTCCCAGTATATCTCTCAAGCAGGTAAGTGAATATCCAAAAAGAAATTATAGGTAAAAAGAAAATACATATTACAATTCTGTGCAGATATTTGTGGGGGGGGGGGGGGGGGGGGAGGGGGGGGGGGGGGGGGGGGGGCCCGGGGGGAGGGGGGCGGGACCATGATTTTATACGCTTTTATTATCATGTCAATTTATTTCAATCCTTTTCAGCAAACTAAATAAAACTAAATTTAGATGTTTGGTCTTTTTTTCACTCCAAGCTAGTGCACATTCTTTCAAAGCTCTGTAAAGGGGGTATCCTTCATTTCCAGAAGTTTCTCATTTCTATCATTTTACTGCAATCTAGTGCAGTTGAGACAATAGTTTCTTCAAATGTGATTTTTCTCCCATGTAAATAATATCCTGAAGGGGAAGAAAACAAGGCTGTAGACAGCACCGCTGCCTCGTATCCACTAGGTGTCAGTCATGTTGTTGGCATCATTTACATTCCTAATCCTGACTGACAGACGGAAACTTCATTCTAACACCAGACCCACCCCTGACTCGGCATGCATGAACCGCAGGGCTCCTAGGACATTTCACCATGTGAAACAAGCCTCCTTCCCAGGAAAACTACGGTTCTACTCTCAATGGGATGCAGGCTTTTGCCAAGTGCCGCGGATAGGTGCTGCGTCTTTGGGGTCCCAGAGTCTGACACGACTGAGCGACTGAGCTGAACGGCGAGGTGAGGACAGCTGGGCTGTGACGCCAATCAGTTTATAAGGAAGGGTCATGAGCTAATAATTTCAGAGAAATGTTTTCAAAAACTCAAGCTTGTGGAAAGAGGGAAGCAGAACACTTTTTATACATAGAACACTCAGAATATCTCAAAGAACACTATTCTTTCTCCTTCAAAAATGCTATTTATACAGAAAAGAAAACATTCATGAGAATACTGACTTAAGAAGATAGAACATCCTGGGTTGTTGCCACTGAAATCACAAATTAGTTCTATTCTTTCAGATACCTGAAGTCCTTTTCTCCGTAAAATACTGCATGAGGTTTGCAAGAAAACTTCTTAAGGATTCTTATGGGAAAGTACCTTATAAGGTACTCATTGCTTCTGGGAAGGCAGTCAAGGGACTGTTTACCCAGCTCTCAGATGGCCCCAGGCCCCTTCAACACTTCAATCGTCACCATGGCTGGGCCATCTCACCATCACACCAAGGATTCTACAGTATCCCTACGTAAACGGAGGTAAAATTAAAATAAGACCCATAAAGATCTTTGGGAAAGTCTTGATTTCATTGACAATGAAATTAAGAAAGTAAGTCGTCTCAAATTTTCTTCTAGGATCTTCCATTCTGTGACGCAAACATGTTCTTTTCCGCAAGATAATCATCTTTTCTGATGACTAGCTGTAACGTGTTAGCTGTTCTTGAAGACAGAAAAATATAAATACATGCAGTCAGTCACAGCCTCACTGAGACCGCTGGTCCCTGGCTTTTGTGATAGAAAGCTTTTGGCTCTGCACCGCTCACACCTAGGAAGAGTTGAGGGTTTTCTACCAGAATTTTCTCTGTGTTGCCTCCACTCCCTTTTCTCACCACCTAACCCCCTTCTTGGGCTTTCCAGCAGGCTCAGTGGTAAAGAATCCACCTGCCAATGCCGGAGACATAAGAGACACGGGTTCCATCCCTGGGTCAGGAAGTTCCCCGGAAATGGCGACCGACTCCAGTATTCTTGCCTGGGAAATCCCCTGGACAGAGGAAACTGTAGTCAATACATCTGCGTGCAGAGTCAGACACGACTGAGCACACACACCCAACACCTTGCCTACACTCCCGCCACACATGCTCCTCTCTGAAGAAGTATCAGTTTGGAGATTGAAGTGTGTCCCGTCTAAACTGTGCTGCAGATAAACGCACCGTAAGGGCCTTGTGTAGTGTGCTTTCTCCCTGCTGGAAGCAGCATCCACTGCTTCCACGATCGCCAACACCTGACTTCAAAACTAAGCACACCATCTGAGTTTATCACACGTGTTGGAGGAACAAACAGTGGGACTTGGAGCTCTAAGGTGAGGCGATCCAACACACACCCTCAGTCTGGGTGTCACCCCCGTTCTGGGCACACTGTTAAGGCGGTCGTGTATTCACTGAGTTTTTCAACACATGTACGTCTGCCCGCTATGCCAGGGGCTGGGCTAGGCATTGGCAAGGAAGCTGTGAAACAGGCAGATGCAGTCTGTTCTCAAAGAACAGAAAGTCTAGTAGAGAAGGAACAGTGATGAGTTAAATCACAGAAGGTTCTAATGGGAAATAAAATCACCAGAGGGGTGATTAACAGTTACGACACTGCAGGTGGTACGTTACCAGCCTAACTGTCACACGCCATGCCATGCCTGCGGCTCAGTCACATCCAACTCTTGGCGACCCCATGGGCTGGAGCCTGCCAGGCTCCTCTGTCCCTGGGATTCTCCAGGCAAGAATACTGGAGTGGGTTGGCTTCCTGGGTGGCTCAGGGGTAAAGAATCGCTTGCCAACGCAGGAGACACCAGAGGTTCGGGTTCAATCTCTGGGTTCGGAAGATCCTCTGGAGGAGGAAAGGGCAACCCACTCCAGCATCCTTGCCTGGAGAGTCCCGTGGACAAAGAAACGCCAGAGGGCTGCACAGAACAGGAAGCTCCCCCAGGTAGTATCCTGAATTTCATGATGATTCTAGTGTCGATTCCAGAAGCACAGTTCAAGAGCCTGGGGTGCCTGAACCTGGCACTTCTAGGGCATTGTTATTTCAGTTACTTCTGAATTCTGGGGGCCTGGATGAATCTCAGGAGTAAACTGCTAAGGAGACAGACCCTAGCCCACTGCTTTCCTTATTAATTTAAAATTTTATTTCCTCAAAAACTTTACCAAAGGACGTTACCAACTGCCAGAGAGAAGGCGAGCCGAGATTAAAAAACCATCCCCTTTTCCTTTAGTTAGACTCCCTAGAAGAGACTTTAAGGAGAAAACCCTGCAAGACCTCAAAACCAACCCAGCTGTCACTCTGCACAACTTATAGGGGAGAAAGTAGCTAATAGACTGTCAGAAGGGAGAGGTTTATTAAAGCAAGCAATTAGCCCTTTACTTTAAAGGGATGTGAAGTAGAGTACACGAGGTGATTTAAGCCTTTTGAAAGGAAGGACGAAGCATTCAGGGCTGTAGGGATAAAGGCACAAAGATTTAATGAACATCTGTCTAGCATCTTCCACTTGGTAAGTGGCTTCCACTTATTTTATTAGCTTCTCACAGTCACCCTGTTAAACAGCAGGGCAGATACACATCTTTCTGTGATCCCTGAAGGTGGGTCATTTAAGTCACAATGAAACGCACACTCCATGAGTTTACATACACACACAGCAACATGGGCAAGCACTGATGGAGCCACCAACCAGTCACCCCACACAGCTTAGAGACCTGAAGGGTGTTGGCATGAATGGGAAGGGGCAGAACCTAGGGCAAATATGACCCTCAGGAGGCAGACTGAGGAGCCATGTCTCACCCAGGTTCAAACGACTTGGCTAAGACTGGACCCAGCCCACAGACACAGAAAACAAATGTATGGCTCCCAAAGGGGAAAGGGAGGAGGGGTAAACCAGGATTTGGGGACTAACATATGCACATTATTATATATAAAACATGGAGAAGGAAATGGCAACCCACTCCAGGATTCTTGCCTGGAGAATCCCATGGACAGAGAAGCCTGGTGGGCTGCAGTCTATGGGGTCTCAAGAGTTGGACCCGACAGAGCGACTAAGCACACACACACATATACAAAACAATCAACAAGGACCTACTACATAGCATTGGGAATTATAGTCAATACTTTGTAATAATCTATAAGGGAAAAGAATTTGAAATATGTGTGTATATATATAGATATATATGGGCTTCCCAGGTGGCGCTAGTGGTAAAGAACTCTCCTCCCAAAGCAGGAGACATAAGAGACGCAGGTTCAATCCCTGGGTCGAGAAGGTCTCCTGGAGGTCGGCATGGCAACCCACTGCAGTATTCTTACCTGGCATTCCCTTAGACGGAGGGAGGAGCCTAGTGGGCTACAGTCTAGGGGGTGCAAAAGAGCTGAACACAACTTAGAAACTAAACCACAATATATGTACAACTGAATGACCGCTGTACACCTGGAGCGAACACAGCGTCGTAACCAACTACACTCCAGATAAAAGGAAGAATTAGGCCAGCCCTCGGTCTTGCCAGTATACCCTGTCTTCTCTTAGCAGTTTATAGAGCAGGAAAAGAAGTCAGGGCGCTGGCATCTGTTGAACAGCAGGCCGGCTGTGTGCACGGAGGGCTCTAGGTGCTGATACCAGACCTTATCTCCTTCCCACTGCAAACCTGTAAGACACTGTAAGGGCCTTAGTTCTAGAGATGAGGAAAACGAGTCTCAGAGTTTAAGTGGCTCACCCACTCAGCTGGCCATGGGAAGATCGGAAGCCTGGATTTGAGTTCAGGTCTGTTTTTGAAAGTTTGTGATATTTATGGGACCATAAATCGGGGCAGCCACTGTGGAAAACAATATGGTGTTTTCTCAAAACAACAACATGATCCAATGATTTTCTCTTGGACGTATATCCAAAAAAAAAACAGACCATGAATGTGAACAGATATATAAGCACCCCAGTGTTCACAGCAGCACCAGTCACAATGGCCAAGACATGAAGCGACCCAAGTGGACAATGAAGACGTGGAGTGGGTGTGTGCATGTACATATATATATACACACACAGGGGGACATTACTCTGCCAAAGAAAAAGAAGAAGATGTTACCATCGGCAGCAGTGGATGGACTTGGAGGTATGACGGTTAGTGCAATAAGCCAGACAGAAAAACAAATTCTGTATCATATCATGTATATGTGGAATCTAAAAACTAGTGAATGTAATAAAAAGAAGCAGACTCACAGAGAACAAACTAGGGGGTTACCCGTCGGGAGGGGCAATGTAAAGGTGAGGGGAGTGAGAGGCACAAGCTTTTGGGGGTAAGACAAGCTCAGGGATGTATTGTACAACATGGGGGATAATAACTGAAAATGGAGGGCAACCTTTAAAATCATGTAAAACACAAAAAGAAAGAAGTTTGTGATTTTTCTAAAACGATGTTGATGCTCATTGTTGTTGCTGCTTATTGTTCAGTTGCTAAGTTGTGTCCGACTTCAGCCCCATGGACTGCCAGGCTCATCTGTCCGTGATATTCCCCAGGCATTACCATTTCTTGCTCCAGGGGATCTTCTTGACCCAGGGATGGAACCCGAGTCTCCTGCATGGCACTTTTTGATTGTACTATGTCTATTTCTGGGCGCGCCATTTAAGAGCGACCTCGCCTGCCCGCGCCCGGCGCGCCATTTAAGAGCGACCTCGCCTGCCCGCGCCCGGCGCGCCATTTAAGAGCGACCTCGCCTGCCCGCGCCCGGCGCGCCATTTCGCGACCTCGCCTGCCCGCGCCCGGCGCGCCTTTAGAGCGCCTCGCCTGCCCGCGCCCGGCGCGCCATTAGAGCGACCTCGCCTGCCCGCGCCCGGCGCGCCGGCGACCTCGCCTGCCCGCCCCGGCGCGCCATTTGAGCGACCTCGCCTGCCCGCGCCCGGCGCGCCATTTGAGCGACCTCGCCTGCCCGCGCCCGGCGCGCCATTTAGGCGCCCTCGCCTGCCCGCGCCCGGCGCGCCATTTAGCGCCCTCGCCGCCCGCGCCCGGCGCGCCATTTAAGAGCCCTCGCCTGCCCGCGCCCGGCGCGCCATTTAAGAGCGCCCCGCCGGCTGCGTCGCGCACTAAGAGCGCCCCGCCGGCTGCGTCGCGCACTAAGAGCGCGGCCGAGAGGAGCTACCCCCACGACCGAGGAAGGACGGCGGTGAGGGCCAGTGCACTAAGCACGGCCGAGAAGAGCTACCCCACGACCGAGGTCAGGAAGGGCGGCGGTGAGGAGAGACCCCTCGTCCAAGGTAAGGTGCGATGGCTGTGCTTTGCTGGCCGGGAGCAGCCAGGAGCAGCCGGGATGAGATACCCCACGCCCAAGGTAAGAGAAACCCGAGTAAGACAGTAGGTCTTGAAAGAGGGCATCAGAGGGCAAATACACTAAAACCATTCTCACAGATAACTAGTCAGTCTAATCACACAAGGACCACACCCTTGTCTAACTCAATGAGATTAAGCCATGCCCGAGGGGCAACTTGGGATGGGTGGGTCATGATGGAGAGATATGACAGGGTGTGGTCCGCTGGAGAAGGGAATGGCAAACCACTTCAGTATTCTTGCCTTCAGAACCCCATGAACAGTATGAAAAGACAAAATGATAGGATACTGAAAGAGAAACTCCCCAGGTCAGTAGGGGCCCAATATGCTACTGGAGATCAGTGGAGAAATAACTCCAGAAAGAATGAAAGGATGGAGCCAAAACAAAAAGAATACCCAGCTGTGGATGTGTCTGGTGATAGAAGCAAAGTCCGATGCTGTAAAGAGCAATATTGCATAGGAACCTGGAATGTCAGGTCCATGAATCAAGGCAAATTGGAAGTGGTCAAACAAGAGATGGCAAGAGTGAATGTCGACATTCTAGGAATTAGCGAACTCAAATGGACTGGAATGGGTGAATTTAACTCGGATGACCATTATATCTACTACTGTGGGCAGGAATCCCTCAGAAGAAATGGAGTGGCCATCATGGTCAACAAAAGAGTCCGAAATGCAGTACTTGGATGCAATCTCAAAAACGATAGAATGATCTCTGTTCGTTTCCAAGGCAAACCATTCAATGTCACAGTAATCCAAGTCTATGCCCCAACCAGTAACGCCGAAGAAGCTGAAGTTGAAAGGTTCTATGAAGACCTACAAGACCTTTTAGAACTAACACCCAAAAAAGATGTCCTTTTCATTATAGGGGACTGGAATGCAAAAGTAGGAAGTCAAGAAACACCTGGAGTAACAGGCAAATTTGGCCTTGGAATACGGAATGAAGCAGGGCAAAGACTAATAGAGTTTTGCCAAGAAAATGCACTGGTCATAGCAAATACCCTCTTCCAACAACACAAGAGAAGACTCTATACATGGACATCACCAGATGGTCAACACCGAAATCAGATCGATTATATTCTTTGCAGCCAAAGATGGAGAAGCTCTATACAATCAGCAAAAACAAGACCAGGAGCTGACTGTGGCTCAGACCATGAACTCCTTATTGCCAAATTCAGACTGAAATTGAAGAAAGTAGAGAAAACCACTAGACCATTCAGGTATGACCTAAATCAAATCCCTTATGATTATACAGTGGAAGTGAGAAATAGATTTAAGGGCCTAGATCTGATAGATAGAGTGCCTGATGAACTATGGAATGAGGTTCGTGACATTGTACAGGAGACAGGGATCAAGACCATCCCCATGGAAAAGAAATGCAAAAAAGCAAAATGGCTGTCTGGGGAGGCCTTACAAATAGCTGTGAAAAGAAGAGAAGCGAAAAGCAAAGGAGAAAAGAAAAGATATAAACATCTGAATGCAGAGTTCCAAAGAATAGCAAGAAGAGATAAGAAAGCCTTCTTCAGTGATCAATGCAAAGAAATAGAGGAAAACAACAGAATGGGAAAGACTAGGGATCTCTTCAAGAAAATCAGAGATACCAAAGGAACATTTCATGCAAAGATGGGCACAATAAAGGACAGAGATGGTGTGGATCTAACAGAAGCAGAAGATATCAAGAAGAGGTGGCAAGAATACACAGAAGAACTGTACAAAAAAGAGCTTCAAGACCCAGATAATCATGATGATGTGATCACTGACCTAGAGCCAGACATCTTGGAATGTGAAGTCAAGTGGGCCTTAGAAAGCATCACTACAAACAAAGCTAGTGGAGGTGATGGAATTCCAGTGGAGCTATTCCAAATCCTGAATGATGATGCTGTGAAAGTGCTACACTCAATATGCCAGCAAATTTGGAAAACTCAGCAGTGGCCACAAGATTGGAAAAGGTCAGTTTTCATCCCAATCCCAAAGAAAGGCAATGCCAAGGAGTGCTCAAACTACCGAACAATTGCACTCATCTCACACGCTAGTAAAGTAATGCTCAAAATTCTCCAAGCCAGGCTTCAGCAATATGTGAACCGTGAACTTCCTGACGTTCAAGCTGGTTTTAGAAAAGGCAGAGGAACCAGAGATCAAATTGCCAACATCCGCTGGATCATGGAAAAAGCAAGAGAGTTCCAGAAAAACATCTATTTCTGCTTTATTGACTATGCCAAAGCCTTTGACTGTGTGGATCACAATAAACTATGGAAAATTCTGAAAGAGATGGGAATACCAGACCACCTGATCTGCCTCTTAAGAAATCTGTATGCAGGTCAGGAAGCAACAGTTAGAACTGGTCATGGAACAACAGACTGGTTCCAAATAGGAAAAGGAGTACGTCAAGGCTGTATATTGTCACCCTGTTTATTTAACTTATATGCAGAGTACATCATGAGAAATGCTGGACTGGAAGAAACACAAGTTGGAATCAAGATTGCCGGGAGAAATATCAATAACCTCAGATATGCAGATGACACCACCCTTATGGCAGAAAGTGAAGAGGGGCTAAAAAGCCTCTTGATGAAAGTGAAAGTGGAGAGTGAAAAGGTTGGCTTAAAGCTCAACATTCAGAAAACGAAGATCATGGCATCTGGTCCCATCACTGCATGGGAAATAGATGGGGAAACAGTGGAAACAGTGTCAGACTTTGTTTTTCTGGGCTCCAAGATCACTGCAGATGGTGACTGCAGCCATGAAATTAAAAGACGCTTACTCCTTGGAAGGAAAGTTATGACCAACCTAGATAGCATATTCAAAAGCAGAGACATTACTTTACCAACAAAGGTTCGCCTAGTCAAGGCTATGGTCTTTCCTGTGGTCATGTATGGATGTGAGAGCTGGACTGTGAAGAAGGCTGAGTGCCGAAGAATTGATGCTTTTGAACTGTGGTGTTGGAGAAGACTCTTGAGAGTCCCTTGGACTGCAAGAAGATCCAACCAGTCCATTCTGAAGGAGATCAATCCTGGAATTTCTTTGGAAGGAATGATGCTAAAGCTGAAACTCCAGTATTTTGGCCACCTCATGCGAAGAGTTGACTCATTGGAGAAGACTCTGATGCTGGGAGGGATTGAGGGCAGGAGGAGAAGGGGACGACAGAGGATGAGATGGCTGGATGGCATCACTGACTTGATGGGTGTGAGTCTGGGTGACCTCCGGGAGCTGGTGATGGACAGGGAGGCCTGGCGTGCTGCGGTTCATGGGGTCGCAAAGAGTCGGACACGACTGAGCGACTGATCTGATCTGATCTGATGTCTATTTCTTGGGTTGACCCCACGGCACCTCTCTTTGCATTTTAAGACGTGTCGCATGCATTTTCAGGGCGAGAACCATGTTTGCTAGTCCTTGAAATACTTGGTATTTCTGAAATAACTGCTTTCGGCCATGTTAACCAAAGGGACTTTGAAGAAAACATTAAAACACTTAATTCAAAAACCAAAACAACACACAAGCAAGCCTGGACACAAGATATTACATAACAGAATTAAATAGATAGTTGAATAAATAGTTAAATAGACATTGAGCAACTTGGATTACCTCAACTTTTTATCACCAAAACAAACTCATGCTTTTGAGAAATTAGGCGATTATTTTGGTATAAGCTTAATCACATCACTTAATTTGATTAATATTCCAAGGAAACATGAAACCATATTGATGATATTAGAAAAATTTGCATTTACCATGGGGCTATCCACAAACTAGTTTTGGCAATATACACTGCTACAGCAGAGATATTTGAATATTCATTTTTCATATAAAAATTTTTCAGTGCCCTACAGGAAAAAACACTCCTATAATCAATTATCTCAGAAAGTGAGAAATTGTGTTATGAAGCAAGTATTTTACTCTTTATCCCAATTTACCTTCTATTGTCTTAAAGGGAACTCTTCAGATGCCAGTCATATCCCGGCATGAAAAACTACCAGGTTGCTCTTAGAAAAAGTATAAACTGAGCCCATCCAAACCCCAAAAACACTTCACCCAAGAGCGAACAACCTGAAGCTTGCTCTCCATCCGGAAAATTGTTCATCCATATCCCTCCCATTTCCTCAGTACTGTGACCTTACCCCAGCTGGTGAGCCTGCCCCGCAATCCATTTCGACTCCACCGCAGAAATAAAACGCACACAGGCTGTAGCTGTAATTCAATTAATCTTCTCCTTGGGTTTCCTCTGCTCCATGCCAGGGTCATTTGTAAGGCCATCACTCACGCCAAACTGTTGCACCTGTGCTGCTATGGAAATAGCCCCTTCCTCCCACCCCCATCCTCCCAGGCACGGTGCCCTAATCACCTTGTTCCCAGGCACAAAAGCTTTCCTCTGCAAGCGCGGAATGCTAGAATTCCCCCAAGCACTGGCAAGGAAATATTTACATGTAATCAGAGGATCTTCCTTTGTTTTATTTATTTTTTTCCTGGGGAAATTCATCTCTCGAAGGTATTCGGTGTATTCTTTTGCTCTTCCGTGAGGCCACATCGTTGCACAGTGGCGGAGTGGTCATAGCCTGCAAAACTAAATATTTTCTTCTCTTTTCGGGATGGATGCAGATGATACATGCTTGGTCCCCTCGACCGTCTCTAATTGAATTCCTTGCTTCATTTAAACTGCTTCAACTTGGCTGTGGGAAGCGTGTGCCCAGCAGTCCCTTCCTCCCCGACTGGACCGGACGTGGAGCCCCTGACGGCCGCCCTCTCACCTGCGGTTCCCTCGCCCCGACCAGCTGCAGAAACCCGGCTCAGCTCTCCCCAGACCCCTCCAGGCTTCAGTCCTTCCAGCTTCATGGAGCTTCTAGCAGAAGAGCCAAATTGTGTTCTGTGTGTCTACATTCACACCGGTTGAAAGTCAAACCGGTCTTCCATCTCTGCTCTGTCGCTTTGGAGCTGTGTGAGCTTAGACAACTCACTAGATATCTCTGAGTTTCAGGCTATTTATAAACTGGGAGGGGGGATAACAGCTCTATACAGGGTTGCTGTGGGCATTAAATAGGATAATGCAGGGGTTCCCAACCTGTTTAGCACCGGGGACCGGCTTCATGCAAGGCAGTTTTTCCAGGACCGGGTTGGGGCATGGAGGGGATGGTTTGGAGATGTTTCAAGCTCATTACATTTATGGTGTGATCTCTAACCTAACGCCACCGCTGATCTAACAGGTTGCTGGTCCGCGGCCTGGAGGCTGGGGACCCCTGGGACAGTGGATATAAGGCCTCTAACATAATGCCTGGCCCACACTCCGCACACAAAGGATGTGGCGGCCTCCTTCTCACGTCCCTGAATGACTACCGAGTGTCCCAAATGATAATCAGAGCAAGCAAAGATGCAGACAGATCTGACTCCATCACTATCAAGACAACAGGCTCCCCTAGTAACTCACATGATAAAGCATCTGCCCGCAATGCAGGAGACCTGGGTTCAATCCCTGGGTTGGGAAGATCCCCTGGAGAAGGAACCTGCTCCGGTATCCTTGCCTGGAAAATTCCATGGATAAAGGAACCTGGAGAGCTATAGTCCATGGGGTGGCAAAGAGTTGGACACGACTGAGTGACTGACACACATCAAGAGAACAAGAAGCAGACAGACCTACAGGCCTGTGGGAGTCCAAGCTCCCAGGGCCGGAGTCCTCAGACTTCAGCCAGCGCTGCCCCCGTGAGGAGAGCTGGGAAAACACGGGCCACAGGTCCCTCCTCCTAGGAGCTGCAGATTTAAAAGGCCTGGGCCGGCCCTTGATAATCTACCTTTAAAAGAAGCTCCTAGTGCCCTTGGCTTCCCAGGTGCCTCAGATGGTAAAGAATCTGCCTGCCAATGCAGGAGATGTGGGTTCAGTCCCTGCATCAGGAAGATGCCCTGGAGGAGGCCTTGGCAACCCACTCCAACATCCCTGCCTGGGAAATCCCATGGACAGAGGAACCTGGCAGGCTACCGTCCATGGGGTCACAAAAAGTTGGATACGACTGCACCTGCAAACACCCTGCGTGCCCCTGATGCTCTTGCTTACGGGCCACATTTTGAGGACCGCCACTTCACAGGACGTGGCAGTAAGCAGTCTGGGGGGACCTACTGACGTGACAGGATAAATAAAAGTCTCAAGTTGAAAAAAGTCCAAGTTTGGGAGTTCTGAGAGAGCGTCAGCAAAGGCAACCCCCTGCTTCATGGCAGAGCCCGGGTCACCAAGTCGGAGCCCCCGAGTAAATCGCACTCTCCCAGCCCTAGCAAGAGATGCTCAAGTTACTCCTTTTCTTCTTTATTCAGGGGGTAGGGGCTTTCAGACGAACACTGCTTATTTCCTCCTCCCTGAGTAATTTGGCCGGTAGGATCGAGGTTAACGCTTTAATCCCGCGAGTGAAGTACCCTACTTTTTGAGACAGGCTAGGAGCTGGGACCTGCGACTCTTTGCACACTGCTTGCACCTGGACACACTTCTCCTCCAGCAACAAGATACAGGGAAACTACATGGGACTAAAAATACTGTGTGCATATGCAGCTGGGGGAAATTCTGGACCAAAAGATACAAAGACAAAAAAAACCCCAACTGCCACTTGTGGAGAGTCTGGGGCAAAAACAGGCAGTTGGAACTGCGCATGCCCCCTGCACTCAACACCACCGGTGGGGAGGGAGGGGAACCACCTAAATCACCCTGTGACTGGACCCCTGGACACCCCTGCCAACCATCACCCCATATAAGAAACGAGATCGCCTCGCTCCCCCACCAGGGAGAGAGCAAGCAAGGGAACCTGTTGTTTGTTCTTGCCCCCGCTACCCCACTCCACACTGTTGCAGCTCGGGCCCCCGTAAAGCATGGCCTGGATTTCTTGTCTGGCCTCTAGTCAGTTTCTATTGATGGGAGAGAGCCAAGAACCTGGTCGGTATCACTTTGATGATAAACAGGCTGATGACTAGCACCTGGAACCACCCGGTGGGGCAGCAGTGGTGTCTGGACCGCAGGCAGGGCTCCCTGCTGCCCAGCCGCTGGGAGACAGAGGGGAGCAAGGGGCAGACACCCAGGACAGCAGCTCTGGGGCTTCTGTGCATGCACCCCAGTGCTCACAGCAGCACTGTTTGCAACCTAAACACACGTCGACAGAGGAATGGATAAAGATGTGTACATGCATTCAATGGAGTATTACTCTGCTATTAGAAAGAACAATAATGCCACTTGCAGCAACATGGAGGGAACTAGAGATTATCCTAAGTGAAGTGAGTGAGTGAACTCGCTCAGTCGTGTCTGACTCTTTGCGACCCCATGGACTATAGCCCACCAGGATCCTCTGTCCATGGGATTTTCCAGGCAAGAGTACTGGAGTGGGTAGCCATCTCCTTCTCCAGAGGATCTTCCCAATCCAGGGATCGAACCTGGGTCTCCCGCATGGTAGGCAGATGCTTTATCATCTGAGCTACCGTGGAAGTCAAGTGAAGTAAACCAAAGACAAATATATGAAATCCCTTATATATGGAATGTAAACTGTGATACACATGAAGTTAGAAGTCAAGTCAAGTAAACCAAAGACAAATATATGAAATCCCTTATATGTGGAATGTAAACTGTGATACACATGAAGTTACTTACAAAACAAAAACAAAATCACAGACGTAGAAAACAAACTCATGGTTTCTGGTGCGGCGGGGAGGAGGGAGAAGGGACAAACTGGGAGACTGGGATTGACATACACACACTGCTGTGTATAAAATAGATAACTAATAAGAAGCTGCTGTTTACCTCAATACTCTGTAATGACCTCTATGGGAAAAGAACCTGAAAAAGAGTGGATATATGTATATGTATAGCTGATTCAACTCGCTGTCCATCTAAAACTAGCACAGCATTGTAAATCAACTATACACCAATGAAATTTTTTTAAATAAAAATAAAAACGGGATGGAAGTTAAAGCTCAGACAGTACGCGTCACTTCCCCACTGCCCCAGTTATGACCTGTTATGACCTGTTGTTTTCAGGCCTGACTCCAGGGCATTCCTTCCTCTCTGCCATTCCAGTGCCTTTTCTGTAAGATCAGGGGATTGCACTCCGACTCTGCTTCCTTCTTGCTGGTTCATTCTGTGATTTACTGGATCTCCTCATCCAAATTTACAGTAAAGAATTTTTGTTAAATCCATACAGTCCCAACGTGCGCTCAAATGTTAAGTCGTGTCCAACGCTTTTGCAGCCCCACGGACCATAGCCCCAGAGAAGGTGATGGCACCCACTCCAATACTCTTGCCTGGAAGATCCCATGGATGGAGGAGCCTGGTCGGGCTGCCATCTATGGAGTCACACAGAGTTGGACACGACTGAAGCGACTTAGCAGCAGCAGTAGCAGTAATAACTTGGCACTTTGGAGGTGGCCTGAACTCACACAGCAGGCAGCCAACGCCGTCATTTAATCTGAAGTACATTTGCAAACACCCTCTAGAACAGCTATGCCTCTGACGTCGGCAAACACTCGGCAAACACTCTGAGTCTGATGTCAAAGCAGAAAGCTGGACAGAGTGGATGGGGGGCAGTGGATGGAGATGCTGACCTCAGGGACGAGAAGAGGGAGAAGGAAGGCTCTGGTACACAGCACTGGGCACCGGGTCACAGTTGCCCACAGATCACCCAGGGTGCTCCTGTCCCGGTCCAGAACCACGCAGAATGTGAGGAAAGGTGCTGCCACCGTTTCAGCCTGCCCCCAGAGAAGCGATATCCTGGGGAAATGTCAAGGTTCAGTTGGAAGATAGGCGTGGTCCAGAACCGAGGTCAGGAGACCGCACCGTCTTATAAGACAGTGTATGAATGGGTAGCCGAGAATGTTTCATGCTGACTAATGATTTAAAGATAAAACGTGTTTTGTGCTCTTGCTTTATTTAAATAAGATCCATTGAAAGAAAGGCTGCCTCTATTTGTAGGAGGTTGGACCATGTTCCAACCTAAAATATGCTCTTATAGTGCCAGGGCTCAGCGGGTAGAGAATCTGCCTGCAATGTGGCAGACATGGGAGACATAGGTCTGATCCCTGGGTCAGGAAGATCCCCTGGAGAAGGAAATGGCAACCCACTCTAGTATTTTTGCCTGGGAAACCGCATGGACAGAGGAGCCTGGCGGGCTGCAATCCAAAGGGCCACAAAAGAGTCGGACATGACCGAGCACAAAGTGAAAATAATTCGCATGAGCAGCAAGTGACATTCATTTGGATGAAAAAACTTGAGTCTTCATATGTTAGTAAGCTAATTACTGACACCAGAGAAGAAGGGGAGATGATACATTAAAGGAAAGAAAATACTGAGAAAGAGAGAATAATTTTCTTGAAGGCGGAGGGGCACAGCTGAGACTGAGGAGCTAGGTAGGGCAGCTGCAGGCCACCCAACAGCCGGGTCACAGCTGGAGACGATGGGGACGGAAGCGTTCCCTTTCCTCTGAGTGTCTGCCAGTCTCGGGTGCCACCACGAGCAAGCGATTTGTCTGAATTACTATGTAGCATGCAGTATTTTCCATCATTTCAGGCTTCATTAGATTACAGTATCACATAAGTCATATTACACTGGGCTTGGGAGAAGTGGCACAGACTTATTCTTTTTCTGGGAGTTAAATAATTGGTTTCCCCCCATTTCTTTTAAATATGTAAATATAAAAGCTCAGATGACTTTACTTTATCCAATATATCAAAATAAACCTTGGGCATAACTATCATTGTAACACAAGGTCAATATGAACCAGTGATGCAATCCTTCAAATCAGGATTTGGCTGTCGACTCCCTGGATTGTATCCTGCCAGGCTCCTCTGTCCGTGGGATTTTCCAGGCAAGAACCCTGGAGGGGGTTGTCACTTCCTCCTCCAGGGGGCCTTCCTGAGCCGGGGTCTGAGCCCACATCTCCTGCATTGCAGGCGGCTTCGTTACCATCTGAGCCGCAGGGAAGCCCTTTCTTTTTCTTTCATTTTCCATCTCAGGTTTAGGATGGAGTGGAGGCAGAGTGGGAAAGCACAGAATGAAAGGAGAGGACATTGCTCAGAGGAAGGCAGAGTCAGGGCCTCAGGCGGCAGGATTGCGGGGCGGGCAGAGTGGAGACCACCGTTATCAGGGGCATGACTGCAACTCGGGCTGCCGGAGCAGCCCGCTCCCCCTCTGAGAGGCAGAACGACCCGTCTGTAGGGGTCGTCACCCTGAGGACTTCCAGTGTCTCTCACATCCACCCAGTTGGTCTTCCTCCCTTTTCTTCCCTAAATGTCCAGCTCTGCTGTGCACCCACAGACTCGGCCCCTCAAGATGCAGCTCGGTCAACACCCCTGAGAATTTTCAGATCACTTGCCTCCCTCTGAAACATGCAATGGACCACTCCCTCTGCCGTGCCGGCCACAGTCCTAAAACACATGGGTTGTATTTTATTAAATTCAGATGTCAATTCTCTTCCTACCTGAGGGCAGGAATGGTGTCAGCCTCATTATGACATACTTACCAAGATCTGTCAGCTAAAAGACAAGCGATTCAGTTATACTGTCTTACTTCTCATGACATCAACTAGTATCTTTTAGATAATACTATAATCAATATGGAGAAGGCAATGACACCCCACTCCAGTACTCTTGCCTGGAAAATCCCATGGACGGAGGAGCCTGGTAGGCTGCAGTCCATGGGGTCGCTAAGAGTTAGACACGACTGAGCGACTTCACTTTCACTTTTCACTTTCATAAATTGGAGAAGGAAATGGCAACCCACTCCAGTGTTCTTGCCTGGAGAATCCCAGGGATGGCAGAGCCTGGTGGGTTGCTGTCTATGGGGTCGCACAGAGTCGGACACGACTGAAGTGACTTAGCAGCAGCAGCAGCTAAGCAATATAGAACTCAAGCTAAAACGCAGGACGTCTTCTTTACAAGCTGACCAAGTGAGCTTCAACCTCCAGATGATCCCAAACACAGGACACTTGGGAAGATGCAGATTCCAGCTGCAGGAGGCCACCAGGAGCCTCTTCAGCCCTGTCTGGAAAAACAGGAGTAAAGCAAAGAAAAAAATTAGAGCTCCAATACTTTGGCCACCTGATGAGAAGAGCCAAGGCGTTGGAAAAGACCTTGATGCTGGGAACAATTAAAAGCAAAATGGGAGCGGGGCGGCAGAGGACGAAATGTTTAAATACCATCACCAACTCAATTGACATGAATTGGAGTAAACTCAGAAAGATAGTGAAGGACCGGGGACCCTGGTGTGCTGCAGTGCAGGGGGTCACAATGAGTCTGACACAACTTAGGGGCTGAACAATAGCAACACAAAAGCAAAGAGTGTTTCACTTGTCAGTTACTACACTCAGAAGATTGGAGGACGGACTCTGTGGTCAGAGAGAAAAACCCCAGCCTTTCACTTTCAGGCAAAGCAGCATTTTAAAAAAATCTGCAAAATTGGAAATGCCTGTCTTAGAAGTAGCAGCGTTCTCATAAGGCTCTTAACAGCGACTATGAGATATTTGCAATGAGAGGTGATGCTGGCACTATTTATATATTTATAACTATAAATGTATAAAATATTATAATTATGATATTTGTAATTCCAATTATATCATAAATGTTTTAATGCTTTAGCTGGGAGGGTCCCCATGAGCATCACAGAAGCACCTCTTTTCAGTGCTTACTATTTTATCTCCTTTGGGAAAAGAGATGATCGACATACGAATCTAGAAAACAGGTTTAACCTGATCACTATAACCACACACAATCCAAATATTTTAAGCACCTACTCTCAGCAGTTTCAGAGTGGAGCTTTTATTCAATAGTTGATTACATTTTTATTTATTAAAGAATTTATACTTTCCATTTTTTTAAAATTTCCTTTGATCAGGTCCCCTTCTCAATGCCAGAATGCTGCTGCTGCTAAGTCGCTTCAGTCGTGTCCGACTCTGTGCGACCCCATAGACGGAAGCTCACCAGGCTCCCCTGTCCCTGGATTCTCCAGGCAAGAACACTGGAGTGGGTTGCCATTTCCTTCTCCAATGCATGAAAGTGAAAAGGGAAAGTGAAGTCGCTCCGTCGTGTCTGACTCTTAGCGACCCCATGGACTGGAGCCTACCAGGATCCTCCATCCATGGGATTTTCCAGGCAAAAGTACTGGGGTGGGGTGCCATTGCCTTCCCCCAATGCCAGAATACTTACCAGCATAAAGGCAGACTTTGAGAAACAAAGATAACTTTGCTTGTTTACATGTCCATCACAGCTAATCACAGCTTAAAATCTTCAAGTCTACAAAGTCATTACCTTCGTCAAGGCAGCTTGTACCCCACACTGTCAGGTTGTCTGGAATATTTACTTAAACCCAGAAGCTGCCTGGCAAGAGAAAGTCCGGGTTTGTAGAGATAGATGAGGACTGGCATTTACTTATGTTCAGAAAATAAACTCTGACTCTATCATACTGAGCAGGACCTCCCCATAAATTCAACTACAATTGTATTCAACGTAAGAGTCAATTTTGTTTCATTTTCTGCATTTTCTTTTTCATCCGAAGTAGTCTCCACTCCCCGAGGTGTTGCCACCTCAACCTCCTTATATCTCAAAGCAGCTCCCTCTGATCCTCTTAGCTTCAGCGAGCACCTTGAACTCATCCTCCAATTATCTGTCTTCAACAAATGCATTACGCACGCTAAGAAGACCTTTCCCTTCCAATTTTTAAATCTGCGTTTATTTGAGAAGCTTATATATGCCTAGTTGTTTACCCTCAAATCATCAAAAGAATTGATGGTGGGGGTGATTTGATCACCAGGAAATCTTTGTAAGCCACTGATACTAACACATTTTCAGAAAACTTTTAAAGACATTTTTAATACAGAAAATTGGGTTTCTTCAGACCATAGCTGATGTGGAACTTCAAATCTCAGCTTATCTGCATCTGCCTGATAGAAACAACCCCTTATCTTGGAGACAGTTATTTAATTCACCAGGCAATTTCTTTCCTCCATACTTTCTAATCAAATTCGAAAATGTTTTGCAGAGCTTCAGTGGAAATAGCTACTTCTCTAAGAGCAGCCCAATTTAGAAATAAACAGACCTACAATACTGCTTCAGTGCGGATGTTTTTATTTTAAGTATAGTTGGTTTACAATGTTGTGTTAGTTTCAGCAGAGTGATTCATATATATATATTCTTTTTCATATTCTTTTCCAGTGTGTGTTTTAAATGTAGAAAAATCTGACCTCTGAACCACCAGTTCCACTTAGAATTTTGAGATAAACAATACTAATCCCTAGTCTTAAAAATACAACTTTCGGTGAACTTAGAACTTAGGAAAATATGAGTGAGTTAATGGAATTAACTCAAAGGTATTAATATAAAGACATTTGAGGACACCTTCCTCAGAAATCACACATAAGAGTCTAGGTTCTCCACTTCTGAACCTTCTTAAAGAAGGTGCTGTTTTACTGCAGCTGAGCTGTTCTTTTTTAATACAACAGCAAAATAACAACGCTGTGTGTTCCCGGAATAAAGACGAGGATCGTGCAGATATCATATTTACAACCAGCTCTTCCCTAGGTTATTCGTCTACCTCGTCCTCTGCTCAGGTCTCTCATCAGTCAGCCAGCGAAGGTCAGACTCACCTCAATGGCTCAGCACACCAGGCTTCTTTCCATTCCAGGTGGAGACAGAAAATCTGAATCCTTACCATGCTGACCTTATTGTTTTACAAGCTATTGATTGTGGCTATCAAGTCCCAACAGTTCTCTGGGGCCAGCCTCTGGAAAAAGAAACGCAGAAGGAGAAGCCACATTCCTCTCTCTCCTCGACTGCCCTGACGCCCCCATTAGTTAGATTTGGGTGCAATTAGAATGAATCACGGCAGGACGCGCCCCGTCTCTTCCACGCCATCAGTCCGTGGCACCCAGGTTTTTGGCCGTACATCAGAGTGCACATCTGGTATGTAATGAGGAATGTCCAGGGCAGAGACGGGAGGTCAGCGAGAAGTGAGCGGGTCCTCCATGGTGATGATTATAGAGTTACTGACACGCAAATAAATGACACGTATCACCCTCCACAACACTTAGGAAGTGTAAATCTCATCGCTGACATACCCTTTGGAGAGAGATAGACTATATGAATCTTTTTCACATCACTAGAGCAGTTTTATACAAGGATACCCTGTCCTGGCATAACTCTCAACCTCAAAATGCTTTCCTTATCTATCAGGAGTATGCTTTTTCACTGTAATTTTTTTCAACGTATTAAACCCTTCATACAATAATCATTAAACTGCAGCACTTCCACTTCATCTGTGGTCTTCCCCATGGGCTGCTTGCTTTTCAGTCTTGTGCTTCCTTTAATAACACTATTTACTGAATGCTGGCAATGTTGTAGGTGTGGTGCTAGACGATTAACATGACGATACATTTAAACCTCAATGTCCTGCAAGGATGAGGAACACTATTATCTCCACTTCACAGATGAGAAGACTGAGGCACAGTGGAATTAAGTGCTTGCTCGTGCACGCTGTGTTAAGTCATTCAGTCTTGTCCGACTCTTTGCGACCTCATGGACTATAGCCCACCAGGCTCCTCTGTTCATGGGGTTCTCCAGGCAAGAATACTGGAGTGGGTTGCCATGCCCTTCTCCAGGGGATCTTCCCGACCCAGGGATCGAACCCGTGCCCCCTGTGGCTCCTGCACTGCAGGCAGATTCTTTACCGCTAAGCCACCAGAGAAGCCCTTGTTATAAACCAGCTAACACATATTGCTCATCACCTACCAGACACGGATTGAAATACTTTACCATCCTTACCGAGTACAAACGCCACAACTCACCTGAGACAAATCAGGGAGAACTTCGTGGCAGAGACAGCCTTTGATCTAGACCTTGAATTCTAAGAAGTGAGAGGATGAGTTGCGACGTGGACATAGTCAAACACGGGGCAAACACTGAGAACAGCGATTACTCCGGAGGGAGCCGTGTTGAGAGCAGGAGAAAGAAAGGCCGTGCTTATATGGGATCACGTGTGGGAAAGCTTTGAAAATTATGAAGCACTTCAGAATGTTTTTAAATAAAAAAGCAAATTTACTGTTTGCAAGGCCTAAATAGACAGGCAACATAGAGAACAAATGTATGGACACAGAGGGGGCAAAGCAGGGTGGGATGAATTGGGAGACTGGGATTGACAAGTATACACGACTGTGCATAAAACAGATAACTTAAGGGGACCTACTGTGTGCACAGAGCACTCTACTCAGTGCTCTGCGGTGACCTAAATGGGAAGGAAATCCAAAAAGAGGGGATTATGTGTACGGGTGTAGTTGATTCACTTTTCTATATAGTAGAAACTAACACAACATTGTAAAGCAACTATATCCCAGTAAAAAAATGGGGGGGGGGGACATCAATAAATTTTAAAAAGTGATATCCTTGAATTCAGATCAGTGCAGTTCAGTCACTCAGTCGTGTCTGACTCTTTGTGACCCCATGAATCACAGCACACCAGGCCTCCCTGTCCATCACCAATTCCTGGAGTCCACCCAAACCCATGTGCATTGCGTTGGTGATGCCATCCAGCCATCTCATCCTCTGTCATCTCCTTCTCCTCCTGCCCTCAACCTTTCCCAGCATAGGCTCTTTTCAAATGAGTCAGCTCTTCACATTGGGTGGCCAAAGTATTGGAGTTTCAGCTTCAACATCAGTCCTTCCAATGAACACCCAGGACTGATCTCCTTTAGGATGGACTGGTTGGATCTCCTTGCAGTCCAAGGGACTCTCAAGTCTTCTCTAACACCACAGTTCAAAAGCATCAATTCTTAGCGCTCAGCTTTTTTTATAGTCCAACTCTCACATCCATACATGACCACTGGAAAAACCATAGCCTTGACTAGATGGACCTTTGTTGACAAAGTAATGTCTCTGCTTTTTAATATGCTGTCTAGGTTGGTCATAACTTTCCTTCCAAGGAGTAAGCGTCTTAATTTCATGCCTGCAATCACCATCTGCAGTGATTTTGGAGCCCAGAAAAATAAAGTCAGCCACTGTTTCCACATCTATTTGCCATGAGGTGATGAGACCAGATGCCATGATCTTAGTTTTCTGAATGTTGAGCTTTAAGCCAACTTTTTCACTCTCCTCTTCCACTTTCATCAAGAGGCTCTTTAGTTCTTCACTTTCTGCCGTAAGGGTGGTGTCATCTGCATCCTTGAATTGGTGCTTTTAAATCACACAATGGTAGTCAGATTACAGAATTCAACTTGTAGTTCGCCTGTAAAAACAGGCAAAAAAATGCTTCTGACAGAAGATTACACCCCTTCTCCACATTGGCCATGGATCCCAGGATGGGTTAGAGCTGGTGGCAGCCCAGGGCTTCCTCCCAGCCTCTGCCTGGGTCACTGATATGCGCTCAGGACAGACTTCTCACCTTCCCATTTTATCAGGCACCCTATCAATCAGAGACAATAGATTCCCTGGTGGCTCAGACGATAAAGCGTCTGTCTACAATGTGGGAGACGCAGGTTCGAGCCCTGGGTTGGGAAGATCCCTGGAGAAGGAAATGGCAATCCACTCCAGTACTATTGCCTGGAAAATCCCATGGACAGAGGAGCCTGGTAGGCTACAGTCTATGGGGTCTCAAAGAGCCGGACACGACTGAGCGACTTTCCATTCTATCAATCAGAGCTCCAAAGGCACAGTCCAGTGGGATGAGTTTTCAGAGGGTTTGTTTTCGCAGAGATCATGATAAAGTTGGGTGTGCAGGTCAGGTCAGCAGTAGGGACTGTGGAGGACCCTGGGACCAATAGTCACAAGTCTTTGCCTGGCTCAGCTTCCAGGCATAAGAGGGGGAGGTTGGGACCCAAAGTGTGCACGCACCAGCAGAGGAGGTGACCTGGAAGGCGACCGTGACCTCCAGTGCGGCACAGCAGGAGTCCGAGCAAACCATGCAGAGAGCCAAGAGAGAAGCAGCTCTAGTTCCCTGCTACACGTTAGATCCGGGTTTCCCAGGGGGCCTAGTGGTAAAGAACCCGCCTGCCCGTGCAGGAGATGTAAGACACGAGGGTTCCTAAAGAACCCGCCTGCCAGTGCAGGAAACGTAAGAGACGCGGGTTCCATCTCTAGGTTGGGAAGATCCTCTGAAGGAGGGCATGGCAACCCACTCCAGTATTCTTGCCTAGAGAATCCCATTAACAGAGGAGCCTGGCAGGCTACAGTCCATGGGATCACAAAGAGTTGGTCACGACTGAGCGACTTAGTACACACCCTGTAGATCTGGGGGTGGGGCGGACGGGACTGCCCACTGGCCTACGCCACCTAGGAGTGCAGGGCACACACCAGGATGCTGTCCAAAGAAGTCAGCAGGGGAGGAGGTGATAGGGTGCCTGGAGGGGCAAAGCAAGCCTCTCTAGCACCCACACCTGAGACCGTGCTCTGCATGTATACAACTGTCGATTTCTTCAAGAATGCGTGTTCCAACAAGCATTACAACATCAAGAGATGCCCCTGATTGATATCAGCACTTTTAGGATCACTTTGACCACTTTAACAAATGACTTACTCTACTTCCAAAGTACATATACAAGCCAGGCACGAAGATGTTCAAATAAGTAGGTTGTAACTCTTGATGCAGGTAAAAGAAACTCCAAGAAAAATCATCTGACATTTGATATTTATTTTAAAGGTTGAAGGGTTTTCTAAATACATCTGGAGTTTTGCATGAAAACGTCCACTTAGGTCAGTGGTTTGTAAACTTGGTTACAAAGTGAAATCTCCTGGGAATCTCTGAAAAGCAGTGATACCTGGGACCCACCCCTAGAGATTCAGATCTACTGGCCCGGTTCCAGTCTGGCAACAGTAGTTCCAGACATCTCCCGTCAGTCTCCTTTATAATCCAGGATGAGGACCACTGAGTTAGCCTAGAATGATGACTTGGTGGTGGTGGTTTGGTTGCTCAGTCCTGTCTGACTCCTTGTTACCCCATTGACTGTAGCCCACCAAGTTCCTCTGTCCATGGGATTTTCCAGGCAAGAATACTGGAGTGGGTTGCCATTTACTTTTCCAGGGGATCTTCCTAACACAGTGATCGAACCTGTGACTCCTACTTGGAAGGTAGATTCTTTACCACTGAGCCACCTGAGAAGTCATAATGATGGCTTACATAATGTAATTGTATTTTTTTATCAGACTCTCGTATCTGTATTATTCGTGTTAACTCATGACATTTAGTCCTTCTAAATGTTTATTTATTTAATGTTTTAGTCCTCTTCTAAATGTTTCAGTTTATTTAATGATGTGCAACTAAATCATTAAATAAACTTAAATTAGCACATAAACCCTGCCACCATCCCTTAGTTTCAGACCATGCCAACCTCACCTGAATCAAGTATATTTTGCATAGACAGCCTACATCGTACCCTAGAGATGCTAAGGAAACAAGTCATTGAAGCATTAACATGTTTAAACTATGATTATGATAGTTTGGGTATAAGGAGAAATTATAAAAGACCTAAGGGATATTGCTACGACATAGAGAAACAAGTGGGTTCTCCACGGCGTGTGGTGTAGAGAAACAAGTGTGGACTTTGCTACATGAAAGCCCTAGGAACTAATTCTGGTGCTACCTCTTTCTTCCTTGTTCCTCCAAGTGTGGTCCTTGGACCAGCAAGCAGTTTCAGCATCACCAAGGAGCGTATCAGAAATGCAGACTCTCAGGTCCCATCTCAGACCTATTGAGTCAGAATTTACACTTTAATAAGCGCTCCAGGTAATCTGAATACACATGACAAGTTGAGAAACAGAGATACTTGAAATAGAATATATTGATCAGGATTAGGTTCAACTGCAGGCGGAACTATGCAAACAATAGTGGCTAAAACACTCTCAAGGATTATATTGCTCTTTCATTCAAAAGAACTCCAGAGGTAAGTGGCCCAGAGCTGACATCATGTTCTGCACTGGAGAATCTTTACTGTCAGGGCTTTTCAGTTCTTAGTAATGATTGTCTCCTCACAAGCTAAGAAGGCTCTTGGAGCACCAGCCATCACATCTGTGTTGTGCCAGAAGAAAAACATATGCTGGGGGCCAGGGTCAGAGATACAGTCTCACTTTTAAGGATACTTCTCTGAAGTTGCACACTTTTGCAAACACCTCATTGGCCAGAACGCTATCCCATGGTAACACCTAACTGCAAGGAATGCTTTAAAAGTAATCTTTATTCCAGGGATTCTTACATCCAGTTAGTAATCTGGAGCGTTCACTACTGATGAAGTTGAAAAGAGGGAATATTGGAAAACAGCCAGTATTTCCATGTAACATGGAGCCTTGGGAGTATTTCTGAATCTCATACTCCTCTATGCAAAATGTGAACGACCATAGCCACATGAGGAAATTATTATGCAGATGAAATGAATGAAAGATGTTGCCCACACAGTAGAGACTTTGTAACTAATAACTCTTTATTATCTTAAAGGACTGCTTCAAGATTTCAGCCTTCACATAATACATGTTCAGTTTCTCAGTCGTGTCTGACTCTGCAACCCCACGGACTGTAGCCCGCCAGCCTCCTCTGTCCATGGGATTCTCCAGGCAAGACTACTGGAGTGGGTTACCATTTCCTACTCCAGGTTACATAATACATAATACTGGTCAAAAAAAAAGACAAGGTTAAATGTTATTGCAAATTTTAAATTTTGATTACAATTTTGTTTCTTAAAAATTCAGCTACAAGCAGAACTGCCGGGAGCTTTCCTCAGCTGCAGTGGTGTTCTTCCCTGCACCGCCCCACAGCGGTGCTAACCAGCACCCTGCCTCCCTTCTCACTTCCAGATAAGGGTCAGGGGTGAGAGACAGCAGCGCGGCACGGGAGCTCGGGCTGGACTCTGAGCCAGACTGTCTGAGGTGAACCTGGCTCCACTGCTGTACAGCGATCCTATTTTTGTCATCACTTTTCCGCTTCTGTAAAGCTGAAATAATAATTCCCACCTCACAGGGTTATTGTGAGGATTACCCGAGTTAACACGAGTAAAAGCGCTTAGAAAAGTGCCAAGCTCAAAGTAAGAGTTAAGTGTTGGTTGTTCATATCGACTGTGCAACTTAGGTGAATTGTGGGCTGGGAAAAGTCTTCTTTGGCAGCAGGACTTTTCTCCTAACAATGCAGCAGTTTGCCAGTTGGGGTTTAGTTAACATGCAAAGGTCATTCACACAGATAATTCTTGGCTTTAGAAAGAATATGAAGAAAAATCAATAAATACACAATTAAAAAGAAAAGGAATTAACGTTTTCATATTTACATGGTTCTCCCTCCTAGGAGCCTTCTTGATAAACACTCATTGAGACTGCGGTCAATAAAGGGGAGGATTTGAAGATCACGCCTCCAAGAACAGGCAGCAAATGAAGGAAAAGTTTGTTCAAGTCCTCTAGGATATAAAAGAATAGAGTTGATGTCAAATAAAATAGTTAATTGAATGAGGGTAATTCAAAAATCGCCTTGGTTAGAACACGCTGAAGGTTTCGCCTTTGCGAGGGGACAGTTGCCGCCCCATTTGCATTCATGTGGTTTATATTGTTCTGACCTAATGAGATATAGAAAACCTCCCAAACATTGACACATTGAAAGCATGCTTCACTCAGCATGAAGGTTTGAGACGTCAAGGATACCTTGAGCATCCTCGGATTCCAACAACTTGTCAGACAAATTAGCACCTTCTCAACCAAGGGTAAAATTGAGTTTCACGTTTCTCCCTGGTAGGGGAAAAAGATCCAAGGGGAAAATCACTCTGGTTTAATGCTGCCTTTGTTAAGACAAATATAGAAAGCCTTATCATCTTTGTGCGACTCTCCCTGACCTCCTGATTTTTAATTCATTGGTTTTAAATGATCCTTGACAGTCAAGATCCTTTTGTCAACTCCTCTGTGCTTACTCCAGAAGACAGACTCTCTGGCTTTTATTAGTCAAGCTTATTTCTCTTTGCAGGCACTTAACAAGCTGGTCTTAAAGAAAATTTTAAATTGTGCTAAAATGGGATGAAAAAAGTAAAGCATAAATCATAAATAAGGTCAGATCTTAAAATGTTATAGATAGTCCCTTTTTAAATTACACAGATGTTTAAAAAATCCAGTTGCATCCAGTTTCTGGGCCAAGTTAACCTCTTCAGGGAGTAAGAGTATTGTGCTAATTGCTTTAAAATTTCCCCATGGAAGCTTGAGGAGAAAGCTACCTTTTGTTTGTATACAAAATTTAAGAGGACTTCCCTGGCAGTCCAGTGGTTAAGACCTCTCCTTCCAATACAGAGAGTGTGGGTTTGATTCCTGGTCAGGGAGCTTAGATCCCACATAAGTGTTAGCTGCTCAATCGTATCTGACTCCATGGAGTGTAGCCTTCCAGGTTCCTCTGTCCATGGAATGAATTTTCCAGACAAGAACACTGGAGTGTTGCCATTCCCTTCTCTGAGAGATCTTCGCAACACAGGAATCAAACCCAAGTCTCCTGCATTGCAGACAGAGCCTTTACCATCTGAGTCACCAGGGAAACCCACATACCTTGTGGCCAAAACACCAAAACATAAAAAACAGAAGCAATATTGCAACAAATTCAATAAAGACTTTAAAAATGACTCACATCAGAAAAAAAAAAAATTAACGATGTTCATCCTTCTTTTCTTTTTCCTACGAGTAACTTGGCATTTTTTAAAGTGGGATAAAATACAAGAAAAGAGCGCTCTGAGAAGGATTTTGTGTGCTGCTGTCATTAGAACAAAGCCATATCTTTCTACAGATTACTCTTACAAACACCTGAGCTCCAGAAAAACTACAGAAAGATCGGCCCTTCTCCTACTCCCACCACCCTCACCCCCCACCAAAGAACCTCTCAGGTGGTTAACCAAACCTTACACATCTACACATCTGGAAAAAGATGGACATGAAAAAAGGAAAGCTGGGGTCACCTGGCAGGACCCACTGGCTAGTCCCCTAGGCCTGGGAGAAGAATGAGCATCAACAACAGCCAGGATCTATTCTTATGAAGGTGCTTTTCCAGTGGAACCCAAAGCAGATAGGAGAATGGATAAAATGCAGAAGAAGCAAGAAGCAGAATGAGAATCATAGAGTTAGAAAATTGCAAGGGATCTGTGCCATCATCTCCTCTCCTCCAATACCTTCATTTTTTGGAAAACAGGAACCAAGGGCCACTCAGTGACTTTCCCATAGTCACATCTCTACCCTGACTCCCAGAAGAGTGTATTTTCCAGCAACGCTTCTGGGATTGGCAGTAGTAGTGACCACGGCAGGAGATGCAGGAAAGGGACTCTGTGGATGTCTGCAGTGGGTATCCCCCACTCCTGTGGCGGAGAAGGCAATCAAGGGGGCTGGGGGCGTTGGGGCAGGATGGAAGGAGGCTCCCGGGTGGGGGAGGCAGGGTGGGGAAAAGACCCTTCCTAGGGTGGGTGGGCCCACCGTCCACATCTCATCCTGAACAGAACAAAAGGCGGAGGAAGAGGAAACTCCCCACCTGACTGTGGAGCTCCACATAGGTCTTTTCGACCTTTAGACTTGGACTAAAGCATCGACTTTCCTGGGTCTCCAGCCAGCTAACTGCAGTTCTTGGCTTTTGAAGCCTCCGTAGTCATGCAAGCCAATCCCTTAAAGTAAATGAATATGCGTGTTTGCTTGTTCACTGGCTTCAGTCATGTCTGACTCTTTGCAACTCCAAGGACTGTAGCCTGCCAGGCCCCTCTGTCCATGGGATTCTCCAGGCAAGAATCCTAGAATGGGTAGCCATTCCCTTCTCTAAGGGATCTTCCCAACCCAGGGATTGAACCCATGTCCCTTATGTCTCCTGCATTGGCAGATGGGTTCTTTACCACTAGTGCCACCCGGGAAGCCCCAGTAAATGTGTGTGTGTATATATGTGTGTGTGTGTAGAAAGGACTATAGACTGTATATACACACATATATATTATAAAGAGTATACGTATTTGTGGAGTGTTAGTTGCTCAGTCGTGTCTGACTCTGCGACCCCATGGACTGTAGCCCACCAGGCCCCTCTGTCCATGGGATTCTCTAGGAAACAATACTGGAGCGGGTTGCCATTCCCTTCTCGAGGGGATCTTTCTGACCCAGGGACTGAACCCAGGACTCCTGCACTGCAGGCAGATTATTTCCTATCTGAGTCACCAGGGAAGCCCCTTATTTACAGAGGGAGGAGAGAGAATATGTATATGTATTAATACGTGTATGTGCATGAACGCGTATATGCATACTCCCTATTGGTTCTGTTTCTCTGGAGCACTCTAACATACACAGCTTAATCAACTTGTAGACAAATATATAGTCCCTTTCCTATAAGATTTCAGCTCTTTGCAGCTGGAACCAATCTACTTCTTAGAATATTAATTAACCCAGTGTTAATTACACGATTGGTACCCCAAAATTCCACCTACCTTCATATAAGCTGAGAATTTCAACAGTTGATATGTCAAAGCCAAAGGAGTTAAAAAGCGTTTTGGAGGGGTAAACCCAAGGCTACTTTTGGATAAAGACAGGAGTCAGGTAATAATACTGGAAAGCATCAGAATGATTTAAAAATAGGAGGCAATGCTAATTTGGCTTCTGACCCAGTCGACCGTGGGAAGTGCTGGCCTGGCGAACTCTCCTGGACTCTAACAGCACTTCCCATCTGAAGTGGGTGAGAAGTAAATGCGCTTGGGGAAATGCTGACTTTTTGTTTTCCTCTCTACCTGGAATAAGCACATCAGGGTAGTTATTTGAATTCACAACCACCAGGCTTGGACATTTTTACTGTGATTATAACATTGTTATACTCAAGTTTCCTAATTGCTTTTTAAAACAAAATTAATTGTGGAGAAGGCAATGGCACCCCACTCCAGTACTCTTGCCTGGAAAATCCCATGGATGGAGGAGCCTGGTAGGTTTCAGTTCATGGGGTCGCTAAGAGTCAGACACGACTGAGCGACTTCCCTTTCACTTTTCACTTTCATGCATTGGAGAAGGAAATGGCAACCCACTCCGGTGTTCTTGCCTGGAGAATCCCAGGGATGGGGGAGCCTGGTGGGCTGCCGTCTATGAGGTTGCACAGAGTCGGACACGACTGAAGTGACTAGCCAAGTTAAAATTAAGTATGTAGGCGGTGTGCAGCAATCTTTAAAAGTCATTATTCGACCACTAAATGGAAGGTATAATCCTGGACGGGACCCTGGGCCTGAAACAGATCACAATCAGCAAATATAACTAAGATCAGAAGATGACTGAGCGGAATTAACTCCACGTGAATTCTCCAGTTTTGAACACAGCATCATGCTCGGGTAACACGTTAACACTGAGAGAAGTTGGCAGAAGGGTGTACTCTTGTTCCATTTTTGCACTATTCTTGTAAATTATTTCAAAATAAAAAGGTAGAAATTTTCAATTAGATCATAAGGTTCCAGTTAAACCACTAAGTAATGATGTTAGGTGCTCCATAAGTTAGACGGCTGTCTCCAGAGCTGCCCTCCTTAGCTCAACTAACCACAGGGGAATAAATTCATTATTGTCGTGGTGTTTTTCTTAAGTTACCACTTCCCGCTTGCTGAGGCTGAAGTATCCCAGCTGAGTTCATCTCCAATTCCGCGAAAGGGAAGAGGAAGCTGTTGAAAGCAGGACACAACTGTGATGCCACAGCAGCCTCGGCGCACTGACTGGCTGCCAAGGATGCACTGCATTCGGGAATCAGGCCTGGCCCCTCCTAATGTGTGCACATCCTAAGCAATTACCAATTTAAAAAGTAAGAGCAAAAGAAAGCCCTCAGTGGTGTGAATTTCTTGAGGAATGCCAAATGTCATCTTCAGCAGAAATCAAGCAAGCAGGGAGAGTTACAACAGAAACACAGAAGCAGCTTCTTTCTCTGTTGCCCTCTGTGGGTGTCACACTGCCATTTCTTTTTTTTGTTGTTCTTTTTTAACTGAAGTATAGTGTGGTTTGAGCAAACTCAGGGAGACAGTTAAGGGCAGGGAAGCCTGGCATGCTGCAGTCCATGGGGTCGGACAGAGTCAGACATGGCTGAGCAGCTAACGCTGTGATATCGTATGTTATTTGTCTGGTTTACTTCACTTAGTAGGACAATCTCTAGGTCCATGCATGTTGCTGCAAATAGAATTATTTTATTCTTTTTTGTGGCTGAGTAAAATCCACCCACAGGGCTAGAAAAGGTCTGTTTTCATTCCAATCCCAAAGAAACGCAATGCCAAAGAATGTTCAAACTACCGCACAATTGGATTCAAGTCACACCCTAGCAAAGTAATGCTGAAAATTCTCCAAGCTAGGCTCTAACAGAACATGAATCTATAACTTCCAAATGTTCAAGCTGGATTTAGAAAAGGCAGAGGAACCAGAGATCAAGTTGCTAACATCTATTGGATCAGAGAAAAAGAAAGAGAATTCCAAAAAAAACATCTACTTCTGCTTCACTGACTAAGCCAAAACCTTTGACTGTGTGGATTGCAACAAACTGTGGAAAATTCTTAAAGAAATGGGAATATCACACCACCTTACCTGCCCCTGAGAAATCTGTATGCAGGTCAAGAAGCAACAGTTAGAACCGGACTGTCCTAACCAATGGACTGGTTCCAAATCGGAAAAGGAGTACATCAAGGCTATATATTGTAACCCTGCTTATTTAACTTCTATACAGTGTACATTATGCAAAATCCTGGACTAGATGAAGCCCAAGCTGGAATCAAGATTGCCGGGAGAAAAATCAATATCCTCAGATCTGCAGATGACAGCAATCTTATGGCAGAACACTAAGAGGAACTAAAGAGCCTCTTGATGAAAGTAAAAGAGAAGAGTGAAAAAAAACTGGCTTAAAACTCAACATTTAGAAAACCAAGATCATGACATCTGGTCCTATCACTTCATGGCAAATAGATGGGGAAACAATGGAAACAGTGAGAAACTTTATTTTGGGGGACTCCAAAATCACTGCAGATGGTGACTGCAGCCATGAAATTAAAAGACGCTTGCTCCTTAGAAAAAAAGCTATGATCAACCTAGACAGCATATTAAAAAGCAGAGACATTACTTTGCCAACAAAGGTCTGTGTAGGCAAAGCTATGGTTTTTCCAGTAGTCATTTATGAATGTGTGAGTTGGACCATAAAGAAAGCTGAGAGCCGAAAAACTGATGCTTTTGAGCTGTGATGTTGAAGAAGACTCTTGAGACTCCCTTGGACTGCAAGGAGATCCAACCAGTCCATCCTAAAGGAGATCAGTTCTGGGTGTTCATTGGAGGGACTGATGTTGAAGCTGAAACTCCAATACTTTGGCCAACCTGATTTGAAGAACTGACTCACGAGAAAAGATCCTAATGCTGGGAAAGATTGAAGGCAGGAGAAGAAGGGCACGACAGAGGATGGAATGGTTGGATGGCATCACCGACTCAATGGACGTGAATCTGAGCAAGCTCTGGGAGTTGGAGATGGACAGGGAGGCCTGGCGTGCTGCAGTCCATGGGGTCACAAAGAGCTGGACACGACTGAGCAACTGAACTGAACCGAACTGAATATTCAGTCAGGAGTGGGATTGCTGGATCACATGGTAACTTTATTTTTAGCTTTTTAAGAACCCGCATACTGTTTTCCACAGAAGCTGCACCAGCTCACATTCCCATCAACTGTGTATAGGAGGGTTTCCCCTCTTTACACTCTCTCCAGCATTTGTTATTTGTGGAATTTTTAATGATGGCCATTCTGACCAGTGGGAGTAGGTATCTCATTGTATTCACCTCCATTTCTGTCTAGAAACATTTTTATCCTGACAGTGGGCTGTCTAATGCTCAGTCTTGGAAAAAATAAAGAATCAAGAAGAGTCTTCCAAGTGAAACGTTAGCCAAGGTAAATGCTCTTTTCAGCCATCTCTCCTGCCATGCTTAGATGTGTTGGGTAGAATTGGGGAAGAGTGAAAAGGTTGGCTTAAAGCTCAACATTGAGAAAACGAAGATCATGGCATCTGGTCCCATCACTACATGGGAAATAGATGGAGAAACAGTGGAAACAGTGTCAGACTTTCTTTTTCTGGGCTCCAAAATCACTGCAGATGGTGACTGCAGCCATGAAATTAAAAGACGCTTACTCCTTGGAAGGAAAGTTATGACCAACCTAGATAGCATATTCAAAAGCAGAGACATCACTTTGCCAACAAAGGTTCGCCTAGTCAAGGCTATGGTCTTTCCTGTGGTCATGTGTGGATGTGAGAGCTGGACTGTGAAGAAGGCTGAGCGACGAAGAATTGATGCTTTTGAACTGTGGTGTTGGAGAAGACTCTTGAGAGTCCCTTGGACTGCAAGGAGATCCAACCGGTCCATTCTGAAGGAGATCAGCCCTGGGATTTCTTTGGAAGGAATGATGCTAAAGCTGAAACTCCAGTATTTTGGCCACCTCATGCGAAGAGTTGACTCATTGGAGAAGACTCTGATGCTGGGAGGGACTGAGGGCAGGAGGAGAAGGGGACGACAGAGGATGAGATGGCTGGATGGCATCACTGACTCGATGAATGTGAGTCTGAGTGACCTCCGAGAGCTGGTGATGGATAGGGAGGCCTGGCGTGCTGCAGTTCATGGGGTCGCAAAGAGTCGGACATGACTGAGCGACTGATCTGATCTGATCTGATGTTTTGAGAAAGGAAGCGAAAGATGCAAAGGTGCGTACTGAATGGCTGCCGAATGCCAGGAGCATCACAGAGCGGGCCATGGTTCTCACACAGGTGTGGATATGTAGGAAGGACACGAGCTGTAGAACTTCTGTGCACAGAGTTGCTTCTCTGTGCACAGACAAAGACAATCAGAACAGCCACGAGCAAATTGTAAAATAAGGGAATTTGCCTCCATCGACTCTGTCTTACATCTTCTGCCCCAGTCCCCTCGCTTCAGGAAACCTCGACTTTTCTGTCCCTGGACAGCCTGCCCCCATCACAACCAGAAAGGCTGGTGTAACAGGATGTGAACTCTTCCTAGGGTGTCAGACGTTTACTTCCATGGACTCAGAAGCTTTGCTTCCTTTCTAAAGGATGGGGATGAGGGGTGGGGGGTAGGCAGGGACCAGTTTTGCTGAGAAGCAAAGCTTTCTTTCCTGACGCTGTAAAGCAAAGGCTATACTTCTTTTAAGGCTAGCTTCTTTTAAGGAACCAGAGATGCTGAATCAACAAGTGAGCCTCCCACCCTCCTTTCCCGGAAAAGCCTTAGCTCCTCCTCATCCCCAGCTCCCTTTCCCCCAAGCTCACCCCCGCCCTGTGTCCATGGCTGGCTGGGCTTGCCATGCTCTAATACCTGGAAAAATCTATAGATTAAGGTGGAAGAGAAAAAAGGGACTCATGGGAACTGCTCAAAAGCAGAGGCCCTTAAGAGATTTGTCAGATGACAGAAAGAATCCACACCTTTTAATGCTGGATTAAATTATATATATATAAAAAAAAAATGGTTGAGGTAAAATTAACCTACACTGTAAAAGGGTAATGTAAAAAATTTACCCCCACCCCACAAAAAAATTCCAGTGTATCTGAGTGGTAGTGATGAAAGAAGTAATATAAAACAGAACAGGTTATTTGGAGAACTTCACGGATTATGAAGACAAATTTATACAATGAAACCAGACTCTGCAAAATACTCATGATCTTATTCGATTTTGAAAGAGTTACAGAAATTGTCGATTTCATTTCTTATCCAAAGGAGGAAAATCTTATACTCTAATTGAAAACGTTTATTTCCAAACTCAGGAGATGAAAAGGTATGAATCTTTACTAGCTGTGTGTTCTCAGGCAAAAGTTTACCTTCTCTGGGCCTGAGAGAAGCTTAGGGTCATCTGAACCCCACCAGCCTCTCAGATTCTATGATACGATGCACATCGCTTTCAATCTATGCTGATTCACAAGGTGCTACAGAGCTTCCCTGATGGCCCAAACGGTAAAGCATCTGCGGGAGACCCAGGTTCAATCCTTAGGTCAGAAAGATCCCCTGGAAAAGGAAACGGCAACCCACTCCAGTATTCTTGCCTGGAAAAGCTACTGTCCACGGGGTCGCAAAGAGTCGGACACGACTGAGCAAATTTACTCACAATGGTGTTTATTTGTATATGCTCAGTTGCTTTAGTCATGTTGTCCAACTCTTTGTGACCATATTGACTGTAGCCCACCGGGCTCCTCTGTCCATGGGATTCTCCAGGCAAGAATACTGGAGTGGGTTGCCATGCCCTTCTCTAGGTGATCTTCCTGACCCAGGGATTGAAACCTCATCACCTGGGTCCCCTGCATTGCAGATGGATTCTTTACTGCTGAGCCGGGTAAAGCCCCATGTTAGACTTAATGTCGGGGAAGGCAATGGCACCCCACTCCAGTACTTCTGCCTGGAAAATCCCATGGGTGGAGGAGCCTGGAAGGCTGCAGTCCATGGGGTCGCTGAGGGTCGGACATGACTGAGCGACTTCACTTTCACTTTTCACTTTCATGCATTGGAGAAGGAAATGGCAACCCACTCCAGTGTTCTTGCCTGGAGAATCCCAGGGACGGGGGAGCCTGGTGGGCTGCCATCTATGGGGTCACACAGAGTTGGACACGACTGAAGTGACTTAGCAGCAATAGCAGACTTAATGTACGTTTAATTCAAAATAAAAACAAAATCTTCATAGTTTAAGGTTCATTACTTTGAGTATCATTATCTGCTCTTGTAGCAAAAGGCATAGTCAAAACAAAAGTAAACCTATGTTGTATGTAATGCTGCCTTCTTGACATGTGTTAATGATACTGTGCTCCTGACAATAAATAACTCATATTTCTGGACAAGACTAAGAGCTCTTAGAGACCCCTTCTGTGATTTCTGAGTTTTCCCCTAATGCTTTGAGATTACCAATGGCTAGTCTCTCCATACAAATGGCCAACAGGCACATGAAAAGGCGCTCAACATTGCTAATTATTAGAAAAATGCAAATTGAAACTAAAATGAGGTATCATCCCACTCCAGTCAGAGTGGCCATCATCAGAAAATCTACAAACGACGCATGCCAGAAAGGGTGTGGAGAAAAGGAGCCCTCCTACATTGTCGGTGGGAATGTAAGTTGGTGCAGCAGTTGTGGAGAACAGCGGAGGTTCCTCAGAAAACTCAAAACAGATTTACCTCTGATTCGGAAATCTCACCCCTGGGCATGTATCTAAACAGAATCATAATTCAAAAAGAGATATGCACCCCGATGTTCATAGCAGCACTGTTTACAACAGCCAAGAAATGGAAATAACCTACATGTCCATCGACAGATGAATGGGTAAAGAAGATGTGGTTCATATGCGCAATGGAATGCTGCTCAGCCAGAAGAGAGAATGAAATGATGCCATCGGCAGCGGCAGCGATGACCTAGAGAGTGTAACACCGAGTGAGTCGGAGAGAGGAAGGGCAGTACCGTGCGGTATCACTGTATGTGGACTCTAACATGGCGCAAACGGACAGAGTGTGACAGAGTCAGACTCACAGACATAGAGAGCAGACTTGCGGCTGCCAAGATGACGAGTGGGGGAGGAAAGACTGGGCCACGTGACCGACAGATGCAAACAGTTATATACGGGACGGATGAACACGCTCCTGCTGCACACACAGGCAACTACAGCCACAACGGAAAAGACTACGGAAAAGAGTGTATGCAGATAAGGATAACTGAGTCACTTTGCTGTACATCAGAAATTAACACAACATTGTAAATCAACTGTAAATTGATAATAATTTTTTTTTAATTATCTCCTCTTCTATCTCCCCTCCGCCAAAGCTGTCAAACAAGGAGGGGCCACCCATCAGTCAAAAAATAAAAATTAAAAAAGCACACATCTAGCTGCAGGAATATGTGTGCTTTACTTAAGAATGTCTGGCAGGCGAAGGGAAAAAATACACAGGAATTCCATGCAAATGACACCAGCCTCCACCTTCCCCGGATACTGCCTATGATTGACTCCCGTTTGCCTCTCCAACTCAAACTGAACAAATCTACTTAAACGTGACAATTTTAAAGCTTTTTAAGGAGCTAATTCATCCATTTGCTGGTTGCATACAAATGAGGTCCATTTTTATTTTCTAGCCTCGGGCCTAGACTCTCCGAAGGTTGTAAAGTCTGCATAATGACTTTGTCTGAATTTCTTTTTCTACCAGCTACTTTGGAGCGATTCATAACCAAATTACATTAGTCATCTCTGAGTTTCTTAAGTCATCTCCTCACACCGAGTTTCCAGTGTCTCCTGACTCATTCTGCTTCTCTCTGTGTCACCCCCGATATGAAGGAGTTGAAAATTCCAGCATCGTGAGTTGATGTTACTGCCTTTTGGATCTTTTTGTGAATTCGTTCCTGTCAGTATAGGTTATTATATAACTGAAGTTTAAGAAATTTGAGTGCATTTATAAACCTGAAATTAAACTGAATCTTAAAATAGGAACTTCCTGATAGTCCACAGTCAAGACTTGGCCTTCCAGAGCAGGCAGGACCCTGGTCAAGACGCTAAGATCCCACACACCTTGTGGCCAAAAAAACCAAGACGTTAAAAAAAAGACAGAAGCAATACTGTACAAATTCAATAAAGACTTTAAAAATAAATATTCATGGCACTTTTCAGGCCTACTATATTGTTCTACTTTTCTATATATTCATTCTATTAATTTTTGAGAGTTTGATATTGAAACTCCAACTAAAAACCTTAATTTATCTACTTAAAACATAACAGTAATATATAGTGGAGCTACATGTAAATTTGCTCTGTATTTCCAACTCTCCTGTGGATGTGTTATCATACTTTGATAATTTAACATTTTTAAATAGATAATTAAACTTTGATTGACTTTAATCATTTAGAAATGGCCTCACATACCAGCCACCTGCCTCCTTCTGACCTGGCCTGCTGCTGCTGCTGCTGCTAAGTCACTTCAGTCGTGTCCGACTCTGTGCAACCCCATGGACTGCAGCCCACCAGGCTTCTCCATCCCTGGGATTCTCCAGACAAGAACACTGGAGTGGGTTGCCATTTCCTTCTCCAGTGCATGAAAGTGGAAAGTGAAAGTGAAGTCGCTCAGTCGTCTGACTCTTAGTGACCCCATGGACTGGAACCTACCAGGCTCCTCCATCCATGGGATTTTCCAGGCAAGAGTACTGGAGTGGGGTGCCATTGCCTTCTCCAGACCTGGCCTGAGTTAACTGCAATTAGGAAGTGACAGCGGCCTTTCACACCAGCAACTGCTAATGATCAACTCCCTCCAGATAGATTGGGAAACTTAGAGAAGTCAGATTATTTCACTGGGAAGTCACCTTTGTTGGTGAATCATTCCCTGAACCTCCCAGAGAACAGAACCCAGTGGCTTAGATATTAACCTAGCTTCAGCCTGACTCAGCATGATCAGTGTCATTTTTGAAAGGGGAAAATTGCTTTTATAAGCTCTCTTGCATTGAGAAAACTAGTCTGAGAGATTTCATTCTGCCGTAATCAGTCAGACTCTTAAGTCTTTTTCTTCTCCTTTTTCTGTCCTTTCTGTTCGCTTGCTATCCAGCCTTGTCTTCAGAAGAGCAAAGGACTACATTGGGAGAGAACAATGAAATACTTTGTAGGAAACTGGGAAGTAACTTTATTCATTACAGAAAAGTACTACCTTTCCCTTGTCAATAAAATTGCGCCAGGATTCTTTATGATTCCACCCTGCCTTTCCAGAAAATACCTAAAGTCTAAAAACGTGTCCCAGCCTTGTGAGTTCCAAGAATGGAATACTTATTTTTTAATTGTGTCTAAAGAGTTATGACTGCAGTTGCAAATCACTTGGAGAATATTTTACTGATGCCTAAGAGGAGGGTTTGTATAATGTTTACAACAGAGTAACAGTGTACAGTTTCATCCTGAGCTTCTAGTGGCCCCTCCAAAATCAGAATCTGTTCCTTCAAGCACCCCCAAAAATGATAGACAGCGAGCACCCACATATCTTAGAGTGTGGGAAGACCACATCCCAAGAATACTGTAATAGCGAAGAAACTTTGGATTCTATTACAAGTCAGTCACTAAAGGGATGCCGCCTGTACTCTCAAATTACACATATGGCCCGTCTCTGGGAACCTGCCACCCAGGTTGTAAGCATTAAGCTGAGATACTTTTGTTTAGTTCACAGGAAACCTCTTGACCAGGCCCACTTCTGAACAGCTGCAGGAAGGAAAAATGCGGTAAAAGCATCCACCGGAATCCGCCAGCCATGGCAGGAGACCTGGGAGATGTGGTTTTGATCCCTGGGTTGAGAAGATCCCCTGGGGGTGCGCATGGCAACCCACTCCAGTATTTTTGGCTGGAGAATCCCATGGGTGGAGGAGGCTGTGTGAAATTAAAAATTCAATTCCTCCATCATACCAGCCGCCTTTCACGTGTCCAGTGGCCACCCTGGCTGTGCTGCTGGACTGCACAGGTGGAGACCATCCTCATGCCAGCTGCACTGGACAGTGCTGCCCTGGAACAGAGACCAGATATCTGCAAGAAGGTGAGATAAGCAGTTTATTCCCCAATAAACTACCTACTCTTGTTTTTAAGACAGCAGGAAAGACATATATGCTCCCTTCCTCCTTCAGTAATCACTCTAAACTGACAACAAAAACGAGCAAGTGAAATGTCATTTCCACTGGAGGAGAAGCCAGCCAGGGCCTCACAGGTCCTCAAGAGGCCCCAGGACCACAGAGCTGGGGCTGCAGAGGGTGGAGGAAGCCTATGGAGCAGGGTCCTCACGCTGGCGAGCAAGGCTGAGGGGCGACTCCAACAGTCCCCTCCTGAGTGAGAATTCAGGGGAACTGGCTGGGGGAAACCCTAAGATCACATTTGGCAAAGCGAAGTGCAGAGTGTGGGCTGTGTGAAGAACACAGTGAGGCTTGGTTTTTGCTGAAAGTCACCTGCCGGGAGGCAAGGTGTGAGGAGAGGGGTCTGGGTGGACAGCAACCTTGTAACTGTGGGTCCCCTTCCAGGGGGAAAATGGTAAGAGAACTCACTTGACCACAAAAACTGGTGCCATGAGGACATTGCCTAAGCACCAGGGAGAGTACTGTCTGTGTAGGACACCACCCTGGGCCATTCCAACAAAGGTGCAAAGAGCTGGCCCAGAAGGGACTCATTTCAGTTCAGGATTAGTAATAATGATAATAACAACAATAATAAAGACAATAGAACAGAACGAGCACAGGATCTGCGGCTGAACACACACACACAATTTAAGAGGGGAAAAAAGAGGGAAAGGAACAGGAAAAAAAAAAAGTGATGGAAAAAGAAAGTTCATCAGAAAAATGTTGCCGTGTAGCTAATGAAAATTAGGACCAAAAGTACTTCAGTGAACTAACACTACTACTACTAATAACTCTTTAAAACAAGAATCAAAGCGGTTCAGAGAAGACACAGCAAGAAAACAGAAGATGAGCAAGTAGAGTTCAGGGAAGCTGGAAGGAAGAACCCTCACATAAATAGAAACCATAACGGAAACAAAAGTCAACAGATAGGCGCTACCTACAGCATGGCAGGGCCAGAAGGACAGAAGCTTTGTAAGAAGGGGGCTAATTAAAGAGAAATGAACAAGCAGTTGTAAAGGAATGGAGAGAAGACAGTAAATACAGAGGACAGAGAAGATAAACTCTACATAACTGGCACCATCAACAGAGAGTAAGACAAATAGAAAAAATATTAAAAAATACGTAATTCAAGGAAACATTCCTATACTTAGGAAAACTTACTATTGGAGAAGCAGCATTATTTTACTAACAAGAAGAAGGGCAGGAATGACCTTTAAGCCTGCAAAGTGGCACAGATAGCGACGTGTTCCTCGATCTCCTGTGTGTGCTCACTGACCCCTAACCACAGGGACACACGTCTCCACGCCTGAGGGCACCCCTTCAACTAGGGAAGGCTTCTATGCCCACACACAAGCCAGCCGAAAGTGCCAGAGGATGAATATCAAATATTAATGTAATATTTTATTATTGTGCTGATTAATATTTATATCATAATTAAAGTAAAAGGTTTAATCCCATTCCTGGGCATATATCTGGAAAGACAAAAACTCTTAATGCAGAGAGATACATGCACCCCAATGTTCACAGCAGCACTATTTACAGTAGCCACAACACTGAAGCAACTTCAGTGTCCACAAATGAATGGATAAAGACGGTGTGCTACATAAACACGGTAGAATATTATTCAGCCATAAAAAAGAAGGAAATCTGGCCGCTTGCAGCAGCACGGATGGAGCTAGAGATTAGCCTACTTACTGAAGTAAGTCAGACAAAGAAAGACAAACGTGATATGATATCACTTATATGTGGAGTCTTAAAGAATAACACTAATGAATCTATATAAAACAGAAGTGGACTCAGACATAGAAAACAGATTTACAATTATCAAAGGCAAAGGGTGGGAGAGATAAATTAAGAGTATGGACTTAACAGATACACACACATTATATAAAACAGATGTTGAACAAGGATTTACTGTATAGCACAGGGAACTATATTCAATATCTTATAATAACCTATGATGGAAAAAGCCTGAAAAATTACATTTTTATATACATATATACATATTCATATATCTATATATATAAAACTGAATCATCTTACTATAAATCTGAAACTAACACAGCTTTGTAAATCAACCATGCGCCGTGCCGTGCCTAGTCACTCAGTCATGTCTGACTCTTTGTGACCCCATGGACTGCAGCCCGCCAGGCTCCTGTGTCCCTGGGGACTCTACAGGCAAGAATACTGGAGTGGGTTGCCATGCCCTCCTCCAGGGGATCTTCTCCACCCAGGGATCGAACTCAGGTCTCTCGCATTGCAGGCTTCAATAAAAAAAGTAATATATCAAAAATGCCACCGTTAAAGACAATTTGGTAAATGACATGAATTAAATAAAGAATATATTCATTTAAAAGTTCTATTAATGGAGTATAAAAACACACCGTGAAATGTGAGAATGTATGACTTTAAAAAGGCTCACATTCAGAATATTTAAATTTTATAAATCAATAAGAAAATAACGGGAAACCCAATAGAAAAGCAGGGGTGAGGGTAATCTCTAATCTCTTAATCCGTTTGGGTTGCTTTAACAAAACACCAGAGACTGGATAGCTAATAAAGAACAAGACATTGCTGCTCACAGTTTTGGAGGCTGAAAGTGCAAGATCCAGGTGCCAGAAGGGTCCTTTCCCATGAGAACCAGCTTCCTGGTTCATACCTGGCACTTCTGGCTGTGTCCAGAGCTAGGGGGCTCTGTGGGGTCTCTGGTAAGAGCACTAATCCCACCCATGAGGCCTCCACCCTCACCACCTACTCACCTTCCCCACCCTACTGCCGAAGACGGTCAGCTTTGGGGGTTAGCATTTCAACACAGGAATGTGGAGGGGATGGGAATACTCTGCCCATAGCACCTGGTCAGATACTTTTCAAAAGAAGAAGAACTTTAACCATTCCGCTGACATGAACCCTTCATCATGGCTCAGGGGCAGAGAGCCTCAGTGAGACACGAGCTCACCAGGAAACACGCGGGACGAGGCCAGGAGCAGACACAGAGGACGCTGAGCCAGGACACCTCCATACTTCGCTTGCAGGGATATAAATGGGTGCAACCACTTTGAAAGTCGGTGTGCTGTTGTTTGTTAATAAGTTAAAGAGATATGCAGCAATATAGATGGACTTAAAGATTGTTATACTGAGTGAAGTAAGTCAGAGAAAGACAAGTATCATCAGATACCATTTATATGTGGAATCTGAAAAACGGGTGCAGAAGAACTTGCAAAACAGAAATAGAGCCACAGATGTAGGAAACAAACACGGTTACCAGGGCAGGAAGGGGGTGGGGGAGAGACAAACCGGGGGATCGTGACTGACATCACCACGATATGTTTAAGGAGGTCAATACTAAGACTCCCATTTAGCACAGGAAACTACTCAGTACTCTGTAATGACCTACATGGGAAAAGAATTTTAACAACAGGGGATATACGTACTGTATGACCGATTCACGTTACTGTACAGCAGAGACCAACATGACCTTGTACATCAACTATACTCCAATAAAAATTAATTTTAAAAAGATGTTCTTACCTTATAAACAAGAAATCCATTCTTACCACATACCCTAGATTGAAAGTGCAAATCACTCAGTTATGTCCAACTATCTGTGACCCCAGGGACTATGCAGTCCATGGAATTCTCCAGGTCAGAATATGGAGCGGGTAGCCTTTCCCTTCTCCAGAGGGTCTTCCCAACCCAGGGAGCGAACCCAGGTCTCCCACATTGCAGGCAGATTTTTTACCAGCTGAGCCACAAGGGAAGCCCAAGAACACTGGAGCGGATAGTCATTCTGTTCTCCAGGGGACCTTCCTGACACACAGGGACTGACCCATGTCTCCTGTGTCTTCTGCATGGCAAGCTGATTCTTTACCATCGGAGCCACCTGGGAGGCCCATTCTGAACACAGAGCATTCTTAATCCATGATGCTGCTGCTGAGTCGCTTCAGTCGTGTCCGACTCTGTGCGATCCCATAGACGGCAGCCCACCAGGCTCCTCTGTCCCTGGGATTCTCCAGGCAAGAATACTGGAGTGGGTTGCCATTTCCTTCTCCAATGCATGAAAGTGAAAAGTGAAAGCGAAGTCGCCCAGTCGTGTCCGACTCTTAGCAACCCCATGGACTAGAGCCCACCAGGCTCCTCCGTCCATGGGATTTTCCAGGCAAGAGTACAGGAACTGTGAGGACACTTAGACAAGAAGCATCAAACTTTCTCTTGAAAGACACTGTTAAAACAAGAGGCACAGTTGTGTACCTGGGGAGATACTGGGACTTGAGTAGGGCAGTATTCGTGAGCACTAGCGTCTAGTCTATTACCTGACTTGTGAAATGCAGGAGTCAAAGAAGATCACAGTTCCCTGTTAATTAGGACCAACTACAGTGCTGGAAACCTTTTCAGATGATCAAAGAAGGCATACTTGACCCAGGAGATGCTGACAAGCTCTCCAGCTTGTTAGCATAACAGAACGTTTGACTGAGTGCTTGATGTAAAGGCTCTTTTATGCTCTGCCACGGTTTGGGTTTAACAGTTTTTGAATGCTATTCCTCACCTAAACAATGACAGTTAAATGAGAATTTGTGCATCATGTAATATTGAGTGTAGTTTTATAATATTTCTCCTTAGAAGAATCGTAAAATACTTTAAGAGATTAAGGATGTTATTTTCGTTTTTGAATCTGCAAGTGAATCCATAAAGATCTAAAAGGAACAGGCTCAGATTACATAGAAGGTCACCTGTTTCCCTGCAGCCTCCTCATAACAACTGAAATACTAGTCTCTAATGTGAAAACCTTGGGGAATCGAGAAAAATGCGTTCTTGGTGAGCAGTCTCAGATCAATGATTTCCTGAGCTTGAGAGAAAGTTTTTTAAGCCTCTGGTTTATATAAATAGTCTGCATGGCACAACAGAAAGATGATTCCTTTGGATGAAATAAGCCTGACTCACCTGTCCACGCCACCCCTTCCTATCTGAGTGCTTTGGGGCGCATCACTTCATCCTTCAGGGTGAAAAACAAGGGGATAGTACCCACTTTTAGAGACATGTGGAGGCTCAAAGGAGAAAATTATAAACCTCCTGGACCACTGGCCCCTTGATAAGTTGTAGTTCTTATTAATAAACAGGGACTCAATCTGCATTCTTTTTTTTTTTTTTTTCACTTAAACCAAGAATTAAGGTATTTACATAAAAAGAGCTGATCTATTAGTAGAGAAAGAAATATTTTACAGTATTTAAATTTCTGTTCAGTATCATTAAAAATGATCCCACTTCCCTCAACCTACCATCTACTAAAAGGCATCAGTCAGTGAGGCTGATTTTGTTAACACACATCTCTTGAGCACTGAGGTTGGGATGGAGCAGGGCCCTGTCTGTGGTCCTCACTCCCACACAGCCATGTCCTCAAGCCTGCCTTCTGTTTGTGGAAAAACTTTACTCAAAGAATAAGTTTAATCAGAGAAGGGAGAAAACGCAAAAACAAAGGAAAATGGTCGAAGGAGACCAAATCCTAACAGTTTAGTCATTAAGCATAGTCCAGGTCACTTAGTTCCTCGTCATCCAGGGCTGTAGATGATGCTCTGAGCCGTATCCTGTGAGCTGTCTTACAGATACTGAAACCCCCACCAGGTGGAGAAGTTAACTACGGGATGAGCAGACTGCAGCCAAGACACGTGCTGCTACAATTCTGAGGACTGGCCTCAAGGAAATGGGAACCAGCCAGGGAACCGAAGCCTGACTGTACATAAAACAGCCAAGATGATGCTGGTCGGACCACCGATGACCAGTTTCAGGATGGCTGCCAGACTGCTGTGCTGTTTGTGCAGGTAGCCCCCTCCCTCAGCCTATGAAAGCTCTTGCCCGCTGATTGTCAATAGTGGGCAATAGCTCTTTGGACAGATGCCCACCCTCCCCAACCAATCCGGCATCCAAAACAAAACAAGCTTTTCTTCCACCAACCTGGCCTCTTGATTGGTTTTTGAGTGGTGAGCAGCCAGACTTGTGCTGGGTAGCAAGGTGCCAGTCAGCACGCAGAGCTGGGACGTGACGGGGACTTGAGTGGTCCTGGCTCAGCAGGTCAGGGGGCCCTGGCCGTTCTGGTGTCCGTGTGTCCACCCTCTGTGAACTTGTGGACTTGGTGCCAGTCCCTTTCCACATCCACGATGTCTAACAAAGGAAGGGAGGGCAAGTTTATTTTCTCTTTACGTTTCTCACAAAATGTTGACCGTGGCTTTGTAGTGTCTTTGTTAGAAAACAGAGACGTGCAAAATGAAAAAGTAAGGTAAGAACAGTGCATAGTAAGTTGCCTATTATCTTTTTTATTATTATTTATTTATGGCTGTGCTGGGTCTCTGTTACTGCGCAGGCTTTTCTCTAAACTAAGGCCAGAGGTTTATGCTCTAACTAGATGGCAAATTGTACAGCATTAAACTACGCTGAGCTGGCCACAGGGAAGCCCTTGCCTATTATCTCGACTACAGAAGAGGCAGCAAGTCCCCTCAAAGGGCAAGGCCCCGCTCAGGGCTTGTCTGTGAGGTCCCCTCTTCCTTGGCCCTTCCCCACCCTGCGTCTGCAGTTCAGGGACCAGAGGTGAAGGCGTGGGGGCCAACTGGTCAGGAAGTGGGGCTGGAGGAGCAGGCTGGAGGCAGGCTGGGAGATTAGCTGGAGTCGCCCGGGGAGCCAAGGAGGTCTTGAAGCAGAGAAGTCATGTGACGAGATTAACTTTTCAGGACAACTCTTTATTGTGGAAAATGGAGCAGGGATGGGGTGAGGGGGTGGAGATCTGTTAAGGGAACCAATCAGGAGGCTGTTGCCTTATTGGGCTCTCTCACACAATAACTGTATGTTATTCTATAAAGTATGCCTAAGGACCTCAGAGTCCTGTAACTTTTAATGTTTATTTAATATTCAACACAATTTTATTCCCTAGGCATCTTCCTCCCATCCTCATTAGTATATGTTGAAATGCTATCCTAATAGAAAATAAACATTCAATCCAACAAACATTTTGAGATATGTATAGTAACCTTCACTCTTTCAAAAGAATTAAGTGAATAAAATATGCATGTTTACTCTATATATGGATATGAAAGTCTTAACTTTGAATTTAAAAGATCCTATATCATCTGTAAATATATTTGCTTTGTGTTCCATGGTGCAGTGTGTCTGTCTTCCGATGTAAACTAATGTCAAAGGTTTGGATACTAACTAGACATTAGATTGTACAGCATTAAAATATACTAAGCCGGCCACCTTCGTCTGTAATAAGTTTGAATACACATGTGTGTATACACAGGCATATCCAAGCGTTCCACTGAGCCTAAATTGTCTCACAGGAGCTTACTGGCCGAATTTGCTCAAGTCGCACTTTGGAAGCTCACTCTTTTTAGGAGTTTTAAAGTATTCATAAAAGCTGAAAAAACTGCAAAAATTAGCATTGATGGATGTTTCCTTATCCTCCATCAGGAAATGATGTACTTGAAACTCATCATAGGTTTTCACGGAGACTCGACTGAACGTGCCTGGGGCTTTGTGGCTGTCAGCACATACCACGTTGGCTGCATAATTCATATCTCTTGTGTCACATTTAATATATAACATGGATTTCCTGCTAATTATGAAAATAAAAACACATCATATATTCTAAGAGCATAATTACCGAAAAATTGCAAGTTTGAAGCCTTTTAGCCAATTTCTCTCGTAAACATGTAAAGGAAAAGAGTTATTTTCTTCTGCTTTTGTAAACTCAGTTTCACAGAGCTTCCTTTTTCCCTTCCACCTGACTCGGCAGAATGATATAGAGGCTCCATAACATAGGAAACAGGAAATAATAGAGACAGAGGAGTTACCAACTCTATCATCTCGAAAGTTTTAGACAAATAAATAAAATGAACCCAGGACTTTCCAGGACAGAACTGAGATTGTTCTCTGGATAGGAAGACCAAAGCAATTCACCGATTAGTGATTAATTATTTTTTTCTCTTTTAGAGATATCATTTTTTAATATATTTGCAGTTCATGGAAAAACAAAATTCCACAAAGGCGCTGATCCTATAAGCCTCCCACAGTCAAAACCCCCTTAGATAACATCTTCCTCTATAAAGACGAAATATATCATGTAATTAAAATTCTAACTACTTGATAATTATAATTCAGCTTGAGCGGACTTTTTAAGCATCATGTAGGGTTCATAAATCTTGAAGAGCCTGTGCAGCTATAAGCCCAAGTGTAGTCTAAGCCTTCACACCTACACAATATACAAGCCCTGCTCTGTGAGGCGGCCACCGCTCTTTGGTTACTAATTAAACAGGAATGATGTTAAAAATTAATTAGCTACACAATTAATATTGCATGCTTGTCATCGGTAGTTATTGTGCATCTTTTCCCTTGACTCAGAAACTTTTTAGCATGAAACTTTCGTGGGTTAATTTGATTCACTGCATAAGAAGTGAGCTGGATTGTTAGACTGGTTATCATCAGACATGGACTTCCTCACTTAGAAGCTGAACAGACAAGAGTTCCCTAAAGTGACTGCTTTGCCACCAAAAACCCTATCCAAGAAAATAGTGTGATTCATTATCACACTAGTGTTAATAGCGTGATATGATAATAGCTAATGAAAATAGTGTTCATTCATAAACAAAGTTACTCATAGATTTGTTTTTTATCTACAAATGCCATTAAAAACTAAGATGTTTGTAAAAGTGAATATAAAAATGTTTACTTGCCAAAATGGAGAACAGGCTTTATCTGACCTCTCACTCCCACTCTCTTGGCATTAACTGCCTACCATCCTCACATGGGGGCTTCCCACAGCGCAGGTGGTAAAGCACCCACCTCCCAATGCAAGAGATGCAAGAGATGAGGGTGCGATCCCTGGGGCAGGAAGATCCCCTGGGGCAGGAAATAGCACCCCACTCCACTATTCTTGCCTGAAGAATCCCCATGGACAGAGGAGCCTGGAGGGCTATAGTCCATAAGGTCACAAAGAGTCAGACACGACTTAAGCGACTTATCACACACACACATATTCATACGAGTTCAGCAAATAATTAATAATAATAGCTATTATTTTATAATAATGAAGATGGTGATTATGTGTTAAGTATTTGAAGACCTATAATAATGATTCCAGAAGCTTGTACAACATACAGAAAAGTATTTCTTAGTGAGTAGAGACACTCAGAGAATTCAAGTAGAGAGGACCAGCGAACACTGTGACGCTTGGCACGAGAGCTGAGGACAGGCGTGGGCTCAAGTTACAGATTCAGGAGTTACCAGAGATTCCTGAAAGATGTGGAGGTGTATTCTAGGTGGACCAAGCTGGAAAGACATCCCAGGAAGTCACCAACTTGAGCAAAGAACATCCTTCTCAGCTTATTTTATAGTTTGTGACAATAGGAACATTAATGAGAGGCAAATGATAAAGCATTAGAAATGTATCTGTATGGAAGAAAGCATTAAACTAGAATTTTATTCTTCAATTTGTATTTCTCAGAGATGAAATATATCACCAAACTTACATCTTTGTGTATTTATATTTATATGTACATACTTTAGCACTCCTAATTGTGAAATTCTATAACTCAGTAAACTATTCTCTTTATTCGATCATAACTACTTCTTTATGAACCTTATAAATTTAATACGTATTTGAGACAATAACTCCATGTTGTCCATTTGTTAAGGAGAAAAACTTGAATGATATTTTAATAAGGATTTTCACATGTTCTTATATACTCAGGGTTTTCTAATTAATGAAATTCTTGAATATAGTAGGACAGATACACAAATTTTCAAGGGTTTGTTTATATGTGTCACGCACAGTTCAAATAAAACAAGTCTAGGGGTTTTATGAGACAAATTTTTTTTTCCTAAACTTGGGCAAATGGCTTAAAGTTCTCTAACATCAGTTTCCTCTTAAATGAAAAACAAGATGGAGAGAGAATAAACCAAGATAAAGCATGCATAGCGTGAAAATGCTGATAAATAATGACTATACTCTTACTGGGGCATCTTATTATGAAATGGTGTATATGGGCTCTGCAAAAAGTCAAGAATGTGTTCAAATCGCCCTCAAATGTAAATGCAGCCTACACGAGAACCTAGGTCATGTAACCGCTTGTAAGGAGTCTACGAGCGAGTGCTGTCATAAGCACGAGAGGCTAAGCCAGTTTGCACTAGGGCAGCCACTAGTGTGCACATCCAACCAGAACCACGTCTATCAGCCGCTTATGGACGATGGCATTTGTAATGTAGGAAAAAGACTAACAGAATTCCAATTTTTATAAATTGCTTTTTCAAGATCAACCTTAAAAAGATGATTGCAAAATCATGAAATTATTTGATTACATGAAATAGTACATTTTCAAGGGCTTATGATATTTGGTTAAAACCAACTGTCCTTTGACTCAAAGAGCATCTTATTTGGAAGTTATTTCTAAGCCCCCGGTGGAGACACTCTCATTAGTCAAGTGAGATCGATTGCGGGCAGGAACATTCTAGTGTGTCCTTAGAATGGAACCCTTTCTCCCCCTTTCCCCTTTCCCTCCTCCTTCCTGCACAGATTTATTTGGATTTGTTTCCTGTTTTCCCGTGATTGATCACGCAGGGCCTGTTGTTTCACATTCATTACGGCCAGGCTGGACACAGAGCCAGCTGAAGATGCAGGGACCTAGCCGAGGGCTTCCTGGAGGAACTGGGGTTTCTTACGCTTCTGCTCGGCGGCAGTCAGATGGAGGGACTCGTTTCACTTGGCACTTTGCTCTCACCTTCTCTGTTAACATTTTCACTTTCACAAACACCTTGAATATTCAAAACAATGGGAAAAGGGAATTCTTCCCAAATGCAGGATGACATGGTGATGGGGTTACAAACAAGTAGGAATTACCCAGAAGAGTGTGTGTGTGTGTGTGTGTGTGTGTGTTCGCGCGCACGCTTGCACGCGTGTGTGTGTGTGTGTGTGTGTGTAAGACTAGGATTGAGATCAGAGAGGACATTTCAACCAAGAAACGCATGGACTAAGATGAACACCCACTTTGCTGTTTGGCATGGCTAAAACTGGCCAGTGATTAGACTGGTCAGTTTATGGAAAAGAAAGCCTTGTTTGAAATGTATAAACCATAAGTCATGGATATTTACATATAGAGAGATAAATGGCATGAATTTCAGCTGATAAACACCCAGCCCCACTTCTAGAGGATCAGCAACACTTATATTCAAAAGTTCAGGAAGAGAAACACACCATATTTATTTTTTCCCTGTATTTATTCCCTGGGTGATCTCGTCTGATCTCATGGCTTTAAACGCCATCTGTATATAAACAACTCGTGACTTCCAAGTATCCGTCTCCAGCCTCAACCTCTCCCCTGAACACCAGGCTCACACCCAGAGCCCTGCAGGATGTCCCCATCAAATGCTTAAGGGAGACCTCGAACTTGAGCTCAATGCAGAAATTCCAGCACTTTCTCCCCAAATTCCCCCCTCTCCACTTGTTCTCTTGTCTCATTAGATGGACACTCTGACCTTCTCTGATCCATGAGGACAGCCTGCCAGCTTCTCCTTGAATGTCCGAGCCGAAACCAGCCTCACCCCACCTCTGCAGGGACCAACCTGCTCCAGCAACTGTCACGCAGATCACTCCGGCTGTCCCCTAGCTCAGCTCCTTGCTTCTCTGGGTGGACATAAGGCAAAGTGAGGCCAGCAGAATGCGGCTTGAAGAACGAGAGGCAGATCCCCGGGCTCCTCCCAGTGGCTCCCGCGCCCTGACTCAGGGACCACAGTACTCACTTTGACCTAGGGGGGCCCCAGGTTGGCTCCTGCCACCCCTCCACCCTGTCTCCATCCTCTCTGCCCCGCCTCCTCTCCTGCAGCCCCCAGCCACCTGGGTTCCTCAGGGAGCCCAGGCCCACCCCAGCCCCGGGACATGTGCAAGCTACCCTCTCTGCTGAGATGCTGTCTCCCAAGCCCTTTCCTCCTCACTTCTTTCAGGCCTCTTTCAGAATGTCCTCTTATTATCAAGATCTTTCTTCATCGCACTATACAAAGTAGCAACAGCGCCCTCCACACGCACACGCACATGCACACACACACACACACACGCAGAGAACGGACCATTCTCTTCTGACCTACTTTATTCTACTCCTAGTACAGCGCTGCTCATCATCTGTCCACGTACGCGTGTGCCTGTCCCTGTCTACATCTAGATCTGCGTCTCCACAAACAGATGAATTTGAGGCGCCACCCCCAGTGCACACGCTCCTGGAAGATGCGCCAGGCTCCTCTGCCTTTCCTACCTCCCCCTCCCTTCCCAGTGACCCCACCCCTCCCCTCCCAGAGGGGAGCTCTCCAAGAGCAGAGACCAAGGGGGTCCCTCCTCCCTCTGCACCTCTGCACCCAAGCTCTCCCCTGCAGTCTCTGGTATTTCCAGCCCCCCAAAAGAAGACACGGGTGTGGTTTCACAGACCCCTTTACACTTCTGAGCCACCCTCACAAGACAGCACTCACTACATCAGCCAGAAATAACTCCTTCCTCCCCTGAGCCCACTCCAGAATCATAGCTCTCTCTAGCTGACTCTTCTGATGAGGATACAACCGCCAGAGTCACTCATACAAGAAGGTGGACCATGCGCCTCTTCCCCACACAGAAGCCCAAAGACCCCTCCTCTCCCTGCTCACACTGGGAGGGGGAGTTACCAAAGGGTCTGGGGGTGGGCTTCTTGTGGGGCTATGACATATGTCGGGCTTCCCAAGTGGCGCTAGTTGTAAAGAATCCGCCTGCCAATGCAGAAGAGGCAGGGGATGTAGGTTCGTTGCAGGAAGCTCCCCTGGAGGCAGGCATGGCAACCCGCTCCGGTATTCTCGCCTGGAGAATCCCGTGGTCAGAGAAGTCAGGTGGGCTACAGTCCACGGCTTCACAAAACCGCCGGGTGCAACGGAGAGGCTGAGTCCCCACGAGCAACGACGCGTCACAGAGCTCCTGTCTCACCAGCGCCTCCCGAGGCCCTAAGCTTAAGCGCCTATTCGTAATTTTGTGTTTTCTCTCTTGAAGAAAGCTGCACTTTAAATCTTTTAAACTTCAAACCCCACACAACATGCATGAGGTGGGAATTCTCCTGAGACAGAAGGAAAGGAGGGGGCCTCAGCCCTCGGATTTGACACGCACGCACCTCCCACCATGGAGCGCTCGCCTCCTCGGCCCCTACTGTCCCTCTTCCCGCTTCCCATCCACCATGGGAAGCGTCAGCGCCTGCCTGACTCTGACATCCTTTAAACCTAGACTGAGTTTCTCTCTTTTCTTATCATTATACATGGTAATTTTCACTCTTGATTTTTTTCAAAGCTCTTTAGCAGCCTCATTTCTGAAAGCGTTTGCATCGTAAAACCCAGGTTTTCTTGGGCTGGTTTCTCTCAGGCTCCGAGTTGGGGCAGGCCTCTCACTAATTGCCTTTCCTCCTTTCACACTCCTTTTCCTTCTGCGTAGGTTGGCGGCCGATGTGGCCCCGTGGAGCCTGTGATTTATGGAGGAGGCCGCCGGCTGTCAACTTTATCGCTCCTTCTCTGCTGTTCTCCCCGTCAGGTTTCCTTTCCAGGCCTCCTGACGCAGCACTTGGTGTTAGAGGCCCAAGACGGACTCACGAAATGTAAATCTAGAGGAAACTGCCTTTGAAAGGCATATGGCACCCGCTCCCAGAAGGAATTCAGAGCTGCCTGTTCATTCATAAATTCAGAATCCCCAAACTGTATTATTCACAGAGTCACCCAGACATGTAGTTGCTGTAAATTTAACATTTATGGAGCAGAAGCTAGAACCTGGATTGCCCTCCTCGGACTTTCTCTGGGGTCGAGAAACTCAGGGAATTTGCAATATCTCTAAAATATTTTTTTAAAATAAGAACTGCAAACCTTCAGAGTAAAGGACACCTAAATTTATAAGGTGGCACATTCAATCAGCCAGGACTTTATTTACTGATGCCAAAGGCTTAACAGGAGTAGATCAAATGCACTGAGGTCTAAAATGTGGAGTTTCTGGTTTTCCCAGCATTTCCCATCCCTATAAATTTCCTTCTAGAACAAGATCTGCATTTCACGCCACCGATCGGGATTTCAGGAGAGAAAAATTATTTTCCCTCCGTGATTTACGGATAAACACAGAGAATTTCCCACATAACAAGCCCACAGTTTTCCTTCGTGAGAACTCATACCTGATACAAATACAGCACAGCTCCCTGTGTCAGGCAGACTGTGCTCACTGCGCTCTACTTTCTGGCCAGTCCTCCTCCACAGAGCCTCCAGTTTGCTCCGGAGCAGCTGAAATAAAAGACAAGGAAGCAAGCCAGTCACCTCCCTCTGAACCTTCAGTTCAGGGAGAGCCCTTCCTCTCCAGGACCCTAGAGCGTTCTCTCTCCTTCCATTTCTACCTTGTCATCCGTAAGGTTCAGAGTCTTCCCTGGGGCTGGACCACTGTGGGGCAGGCGCCACCAATGATCTGAAGTCCCAAACTGAATGCTGTAGAAATTACACAAGAGGAGCATTCTCTTTTCCAGTCTTCTCTGCTCCTTGGAAATAAATTGAGGGGAAATTCTCAGTTTGGTGCCAACAGGACGAGAAGCCCTCCTAAGCCTCACTAACACGCCCTTTCAGTCAAAGAAGTGACTGAAAGGTGAACCAGCTTGGATTCAATGACACAAGTCACTTGAGTGGCCAGTCATACCTTTTTAAAAGTATTTTTATTGCAGTGAGGTTGATTTATTGTAAATGTTGTATTAATAATACAATACAAATAATACAAAAGTTGTAAATACTATTGTAAATGTTGTATTAACTTTCTGCTGTACAACAAAGTGGATCAGTTATAAACGCACATATACCCATTCATTTTTAGACTCCTTTCCCATATAGGTCATTACAGAGTATTGAGTAAAGTGCCCTGTGCTATATTCAGTTATTATTCAGTTCAGTTCAGTTGCTCAGTCATGTCCGACTCTGTGACCCCATGGACGGTAGCATGCCAGGCTTCCCTGTCCTGGAGAAGGGACTAGCAAACCACTTCTGTATTCTTGCCTTGAGAACCCCAGGAACAGTATAGTAAGGTCCTTATTAGTTATCTATTTACATATAGTAGTGTGTATATGTCAATTCCAATATCCCAATTTATCCCTCTCCCCTTACCCTCCTAGTAACCACAAGATTGGTTTCTATATCTCTAGTTCTATTTTAAATAGATTCCACATATGAGCAATGTTTTATGATATTTGCCTTTCTCTGTCTGACTTCACTCAGTGCAACACTCTCTAGGGCCATCCATGTTGCTGCAAATGGCATTATTTCATTCCTTTTTGTAACTGACTAATATTCCATTGTGTATATATACCACATCTTCTTTATTCATTCACATACCTTCTATTGAAAATAATCTGAAAAAAGAGTGACTTTATGTACACGTGTAGGTGAGTCACTTTTCTGTACACATGAAACACAAAACTGCAAATCAACTATACTTCAATAAAATCTTGGAGTGAAACTATAAAAAAATAATAAAACTTACTCCAATAAAAAAGAAATACAAGGTGGTTTCCCCTTTGTGTGAGTGACTCAAAGTCTTCTTTTAGTCCATAAAAAGTGAATTCAAAACAATCATAAAGTAATGGGTGGTAAATAGACATGGCAAAAGCCCTGAAGATTGGATGGGAATAATGAAAATTTAATAAACAGAAGGCTGAGTCAATGGCATTATTCACAGAGGCCTTTAGGAAAACGTTCTCTACCTGGAGTAAGAAAATGGCTTTTATGGCTCCAAACCGTCCTGATCGCCTGGACTGCCTTTCCTTGTGAGTGGCCCATGTCTTCTGAAGGAATGCAGCGGCGTCCCCCTAATAACTAAGGCAGGGAAGGCGCTCTGGCCGTGGCTGAGCGGGAGGCAGAGGAGGATGGCTAGCACACTTGGGGCCAGGAGCAGTGGAGGGACCCGAGGGGGAGGACCCGCACATCCTGCCCTGGAGCAGACACCCTAGGGTTCTCCCCCAGACGTCAGCGCACCCTAGAAGGAGGGGGACCTAGAGATGGAACAACGCCCGTCCTCAGCGTGGAGTGGCCAGAGCGGACGATCTAGACACCTAGCGAGTCCTCCCTGCTCTCAGCTGCTCATCTGAACTCTCAGCATCTCAGGCAACCCAGCCTCTATGCAATTCCCCACTGAATAGCCTTCACTGCCCACGTGGACCAGGAGACCCCAGCTCCTATAGTCCCACTACATTCCAGGAAGCCTTCCAGAAACGTAAAAACCCTTAGTAACCATGCCTCAGCCACACATGTGCTTCCTCACCCTCCCTTCTCAGCGGCACTTTATACAGAGCGTTCAAACCACAGAGGCCCCACCCCCACCCCAGGTAGCAAAATTCCCAGAGTCTTCCCCGGAATGGGGGGGTTGGGGGATACAGACGTAGGTGGGCTCCTACTCGGACAAAACACGAACTGATGATCTCAGAAGGAGTGAGGCCTGTGGGTTTGCCCAAGGTCTAAAGTTTACAGCTGAAGAACGAGACTTAGACACTGGGACGGTAACTAGGAGGGAGACAGCAGGAACAGAATTTTAACTAAACTGGAAGTTTCACCAAGACCTCAAGACATCAGTTAGTCTTTTTGTTACAGGGGACTGTTTCGAGAATAAAATGCAACTGTCTGGGGGTTGTTGCAATGAGCTTTGCACTTCAACACCTGAAACGAAGAATAGCAGTTACTAATTGGACGTGCTACTCGAGCACTCCTTAAAATTCTTCTCAGAATTAATGAGGGCACGCAGCACACAAAGATGCTCAGGGGGAGACGTCTGAACATCTCACCGAAAGGCAGCTGTTAAACAAGTTCGCGACGTGCATAGAAATGGTAGTGGGCTTCCACCTGTGCCCAGCCCTCAGAGGGTTTCACACCCCCGAGCAAAATTAAATAGTTCTGCCACAGACTTCCAGGTCTACTGTGATATTCAACCAACTCCCGGTGCCTACATAAACAGCTCGTTTCCTTTTTCTCTTTAATTACATATGGCAATGGCTGCATATTAATCTTGTCTCCCTTTAAAAGGAAAAAATGTCTATTTTTGTCTGTCATTCAGAGTGTTTATAAATTCTTCATATTTGAAGCAGAGTCACCCCCAAAGGCACCCCTACCCCAACCACCTCTGGGCTGCCCAACTGTCCATATGAGTAGGAGGCGGGCTGACAGTGCGGGACCCTGGACTCATAAGTGTTTTACGAGTGCTCCCGTGTCCAGAAAAAGTATAAATGTGTTTTCCAGATCCTCTCTCTCTCTACATGTGTCCCTGATGAAAGAGGCAAGGCTGCTTTTATCTTACTGAGAGCTTTGTTTTGTAGAAGATAACCGAAAACAGAAGATGATTGTAACAATGAATTTAAGGTTTCCAACATCAAAAGTGAAGTCGCTCAGTTGTGTCTGACTCTTTGCAACCCCGTGGACTGTAGCCCACCAGGCTCCTCCATCCATGGGATTCTCCAGGCAAGAATACTGGAGTGGGCTGCCATTTCCTTCTCCAGGGGATCTTCCCAACCCAGGGATCAAACCCGGGTCTTCTGCATTGCAGGCAGATGCTTTACCCTCAGAGCCACCAGGGAAGCCAATCCAGTATCAAAATGCACTATAAACTCCTGCACTAGAATATTATCTAAATGAATGCAGCCATGAAGATAGTAACGGCATCACCATGTATTCAGCTGTCCCTGACTGTAGGGTATACAGACTTAAAATGCAGCGGTTTTCCATTTCTTCATCAGCTCCTCATAGTTTACTTTTTCACGGAGAGTAAGAAGCACTGCTCTGTGCTGCTGTCCACTGTTCGCGGTCAGTAAGCACACTGCCCTCTTTCCCTCCACTGCTCCATGTAGACATTGCTTCCATGTCACCCCAGGACCCAGCAGAGACGTAAGAAAGTATCTGGGGTGTGCAATAGGGAGTTACCCGGCAGGCGCACAGAAGAGGCAGGTTTATAGAGCACAGCAGAGTCAGGCAGTCAGCAGTGACAGCAAGGAAGTTTTCAAGACTGGAGCCAAACCATAAATGAGAAAGAAGAAATCTCGACTACAACTTCAAATATGCAGACCGCTTTTCCAGTGCTTGGTTAGGTTCCTTGCAGCCTTTGAGGATTTGCAGACATAGTATTTCATTGCTAGTAAGGGGTTTGTATAATTCAGGTTGTTTTTCTGAAAGCCCTTTGAATCAGAGAATACACAGAATTAGCCTCTGCCGAGTTCTGAGTCGGAGCCCTCAGGTAGAATGAGGTTACATGTAAGCACGTGACTCATTTATTTCGTGATCTACTTAATTTATCCCAGTATTTCCCTCTACAACTTACTCCCCAACAATATCGATCTGCTCTTCTCCCAAAGCAGGGAGTCCAGATCTGGATCGGACCTGTCTCTGCCGGTCACAGACTGTCCTGGAGACAGTTCTATTTAGAATGCTCTGTGCGCTGTCTAGTTATTCGTTCATTGTTGGTGATGGTGGGAGAGGCTGTAACAGCCTGGCAGCCGCAGCTGGCGCTGGAAGGAAGACCAGGGCTGGTATTATTAAAAGGATAGATGGTATATTCTATGCCCTATGGAAAATAGTTGGATAATACATCTTGACCCAGAACTTATTAAAAAATCCATTACCTTTTTAATTCAAGTTCATAATGCCCTTTGGAATTTCAATTTAGGCATTTCTTACCAAAATAATAGATCGCTTTAATACTGGACACGGGAAAATAGTGTGTCTCCCACTGACAATTTTAACATGATGGTTATTCATTTATTATTGACAAATTCGTGTTCTTCAAAAAAAAAAAAGAAAATGCTAGGGGGTGCATATCCTTTTCTTGGGAGTAGACCTTAGATCAACTTGGCTGTTTCCTTGTGTTACTCTTACTGGAGGTGCACAAATTCTATTTATTAGGCTGTTAATCTTTGCCTAACAGGACCAGGATCAATCCCTCAGGTTGCTCATAAAATCCACACAGGGAAGACAGTAGACTTTGAAAACTGTACATAAATGTTGAGAGAGGGCAGCAACGTACACGGAGTCTGAAAGACCACCATCTCGTCTGCAGTATCAAAGATGGTGCATGGCAACTGCTGGAAGAGCAACAGGGCACCCTGCTGACTGGGAGCCCACCACCCACAGCCCTCCAAACGGCATGCATGCAAGACCAACACGGGCCCCATGAAAGGAACTCCACCAGCTCTGGTTTGTCATCTTCCGACACAACTGGCTTTAGACGATGCCTGTGTTGTGGGCATTAGGCCAGTCAGGATGTCTTGGGACCACAGAGCTGTGGGCCTCCTGGGAGGCCAGCTGGTGAACTGGCCACAGCACCAGCCACCCAGAGCATCCTCCCAACTCCAGAGCCAGGTTGAGCTCAGGCCTTTTCTCCACTGTATTCCTGAGGTGTTTAGGCTCCTCTGAGATGTGCTGACCAACTCAGCATCCTGGCAACTGTAGCCAAAAGGCAATGTGGTGTCTTCCCCTACCCTGTGCAGCTAGTGGAGGTCTTTTCAAACTGATCCTCCAGCCTTCTTTAAAAATAATCTACAAGCCGAAAATTGCTTGTCTGAGTCTCAGATGCTCTCATGACTGTTTTAACTGACGCAAGGAGCTAGTGAATCAGTCTAGGGATGTAGCATGATGATGAAACTGCTCATTCTCTGAGTTTGGGCCGCAGATTCTCCACATGTGTCTCGTGGGTCACATGTGATTGCAGTCTTTGGCACAGTCTGGAATTCTTGGGGAGGGTTTGTGTGTGTGTTCAGTCCCTCAGTCGTGTCCAACTCTTTGTGACTCCCTGAACTGTAGCTCGCCAGGCTCCTCTGTCCATGGGATCTCCCAGGCAAGGATCGGAGTGGGTGCCATTTCCTACTGTAGGGGATCTTTCCGACCCAGGGATAGAACCGGCATCCCTTGCGTCCCTTGCATTGGCAGGAGAGTTCTCTACCACTAGCACCACCTGGAAAGCCTCTTGGAAGGCCTTTGACCAATCATAAATGCATCAGTATCAAAAAAGAAAGCATCCAAACAGCAGGGACATCTCTAAGGGGGTTTTAAAAAGATACAAATTATCATTTAAGTAACACTACCTGTCTGTCAGGGGGGCAACCTGAGGCAATGAGCTCTACGTCTGAGAAGTACAATGATCGATGCCCTCCTTCCTCTCATTTCTGGGCTTTTAATGAATGATGGTCAGTGGCCTTTCTTCAAGGTGCAGCCCCAGCCTTTCCCAGGAGGAAAGAACACAAGCCTATTTAGCATGAGTGCCCAGAGGCAGGGTCAGTGATGCCTTTGTGAGGAGGGGGGACGTGCTTTGGACACTTAGCACTTAGGGACACATTAGCTTGTCTTAAAAGGTCTTCATTAAGACCTTAAGATGGGGAAATTACCTAAAGGGAAAAGGGAAAAGCGGGGGGAAATAAATTAGGAGATTGGGGCTGAGTAGTACATACACACTACTATATTTAAAACAGATAACTAATAAGGACCTCTCGATAAAGGACAGAAATGGTATGGACCTAACAGAAGCAGAAGATATTAAGAAGTGGCAAGAATACATAGAAGAACTGTACAAAAAAGGTCTTCACAACCCAGATAATCATGATGGTGTGATCACTCACCTAGAGCCAGACATCCTGGAATGTGAAGTCAAGTGGGCCTTAGGAAGCATCACTACAAACAAAGCTAGTGGAGGTGATGGAATTCCAGTTGAGCTATTTCAAATCCTGAAAGATGATGCTGTGAAAGAGCTGTACTCAATACGCCAGCAAATATGGAAAACTCAGCAGTGGCCACAGGACTGGAAAAGGTCAGTTTTCATTCCAATCCCAAAGAAAGGCAATGCCAAAGAATGCTCAAACTACCACACAATTGCACTCATCTCACATGCAGTAAAGTAATGCTCAAAATTCTCCAAGCCAGGCTTCAGCAATACATGAACCGTGAACTTCCAGATGTTCAAAGTGGTTTTAGAAAAGGCAGAGGAACCAGAGATCAAATCACCAACATCCTCTGGATCATCGAAAAAGCAAGAGAGTTCTAGAAAAACATCTATTTCTGCTTTATTGACTATGCCAAAGCCTTTGACTGTGTGGATCACAATAAACTGTGGAAAATTCTTCAAGAGATGGGAATACCAGACCACCTGACCTGCCTCTTGAGAAACCTATATGCAGGTCATGAAGTACCAGTTAGAACTGGACATGGAACAACAGACTGGTTCCAAATAGGAAAAGGAGTATGTCAAAGCTGTATATTGTCACCCTGCTTATTTAACTTCTATGCAGAGTACATCATGAGAAATACTGGGCTGGAGGAAGCATAGGCTGGAATCAAGATTGCCAGGAGAAATATCAATAACCTCAGATATGCAGATGACACCACTCTTATGGCAGAAAGTGAAGAGGAACTAAAAAGCCTCTTGATGAAAGTGAAAGAGGAGAGTGAAAAAGTTGGCTTAAAGCTCAACATTCAGAAAACTAAGATCATGGCCTCTGGTCCCATCACTTCATGGGAAATAGACGGGGAAACAGTGGAAACAGTGTCAGACTTTATTTTGGGGGGCTCCCAAATCACTGCATATGGTGATTGCAGCCATGAAATTAAAAGACTCTTACTCCTTGAAAGGAAAGTTATGACCAACCTAGATAGCATATTGAAAAGCAGAGACATTAGTTTGCCAACAAAGGTCCTATGATTTTTCCAGGGGTCATGTGTGGATGCGAGAGTTGGACTCTGTAGAAAGCTGAGCACAGAACAATTGATGCCTTTGAACTGTGGTGTTGGAGAAGACTCTTGAGAGTCCCTTGGACTGCAAGGAGATCCAACCAGTCCATCCTAAAGGAAGTCCTGTGTGTTCATTGGAAGGACTGATGCTGAAGCTGAAACTCCAATACTTTGGCTACCTCATGCAAAGAGCTGACTCATTGGAAAAGACCCTGATTCTGGGAGGGATTGGGGGCAGGAGAAGAAGGAGACGACAGAAGATGAGATGGCTGGATAGCATCACTGACTCAATGGACATGAGTTGGCATAAACTCCGGGAGTTGGTGATGGACAGGGAGGCGATTCATGGGGTTGCAAAGAGTCAGACTCGACTGAGCGACTGAACTGACTGACTGAATAAGGCCCTCTGTATAGCAGAGAGAGCTCTACTCAATACTCTGTCATGGCCTACATGGGGAAAAAAAAATCTAGAAGAGAGTTGATTTATGTATATTCATAACAGGCTCACTTTACTGTACAGCTGAAACTAGTGCAACATTGTAAATTGACTATACTCCAATAAACATTAATTTTAAAAATATAAGGGAATTCCTTGGTTGTCCCGTGGTTAAGACTCCAAGCTTTCATGGTAGGGGGCCCAGGTTCTCTCTCCAGTCAGGAAACCAAGGTCCCACATGCTGGGGTCAAGAATAAAGAAATAAAATAAGATAAAATGATGAGGAAAAGGAGATTACTCCCTTTCCCTCAATTATTTTCTTCATCTATGTTCTCAAAATGTTCCATCACAGCTATTTCTTGAAGGATGTAGTTTTCAGCACATTTTCCAGCCTTTTCCATTTGTTTTTCCTTACAATGCCCTCATAGTTCTTGAAATGCAATCGCCTATTTCTCTTCTAAGAAAAATGATTTTTTAAAAAATTACTGATATTTTCCCGATGTTGATTTAGAGAAGAGAGAAATCCCCTAGTAACTCTACAGAGAAAGTCAGAAATAGGTGAGGTGCATTGAGAGTAGATCTAGTCACATGTAAAGGAGGCTTAAGAAAATGTTTAAAAGATGGAAAATAATAGCAAGGGTGGGGCCAGCGGTGTGTTAGAGAGCCTGGGACGGGGTCTAGAATGAGGAAGCCAGCCTTTTTGCTTTTTTGTTTTTTTTTATTGTTTTTCTAATTGAAGTATAGTTGACTTACAACTTCTGCACAGCAAAGTGATTCAGTTATCTGTCTGTCTGTACTGTCTCCAGCCTCTTTCGCACTGTGATTTTCAGAGACATTACTTTGCCAACAAAGGTTCGCCTAGTCAAGGCTATGGTTTTTCCTGTGGTCATGTATGGATGTGAGAGCTGGACTGTGAAGAAGGCCGAGTGCCGAAGAATTGATGCTTTTGAACTGTGGTGTTGGAGAAGACTGTTGAGAGTCCCTTGGACTGCAAGGAGATCCAACCAGTCCATTCTGAAGGAGATCAGCCCTGGGATTTCTTTGGAAGGAATGATGCTAAAGCTGAAACTCCAGTATTTTGGCCACCTCATGCGAAGAGTTGACTCATTGGAGAAGACTCTGATGCTGGGAGGGATTGAGGGCAAGAGGAGAAGGGGACGACAGAGGATGAGATGGCTGGATGGTATCACTGACTTGATGGATCTGAGTCTGAGTGACCTCTGGGAGTTGGTGATGGACAGGGAGGCCTGGCGTGCTGCGATTCATGGGGTTGCAAGAGTTGGACACGACTGAGCGACTGATCTGATCTGATTATCCCGGATACTGGGGGCGGTTGCCTGTGCTGCAGCGCAGGACCTCGTGGTTTGCCCGCTCTGTACCTAAGAGTCTGCATCTGCTGACCCCAGCCCCACTCCATCCCTCCCCCAGCCCCACTCCCCCTTGGCTCCCACAGCTCTGTTCTCTATCTGAGAGTCTGTTTGTGCCATAGTTCAGATTCCACAGGTGAGTGCTATCATATGGTACTGTCTTTCTCTTTCTGGCTTTTACCTCACTTAGTATGATACTTTCTGGCAGCATCCACGCTGCTGCATCACTTCATTCTTCGTGAGGCTGAGTAGGATTCCACTGCATACATGTACCACATCTTCTTTATTCTTCCTTTGTCAATGGATATTTAGATTTTTCCCACGTCTTGACTACTGCAAATAGAGCTGCTATGAATGCTGGGATGCAGATATCTGTTAAATTATAGTTTTGTCTGGATATATGCCCAGGTGTGAATGTCTGGGTATGGTAGCTCTAAGTTTTTAAGGAGCCTCCTTACTATGCTCCAGAGTGGTTGCACCAACTTACATCCCCATCTATACTGTGAGAGGGCTCGCTTTCTCCACACTCTCTCCAGCATTTGTTATTTGTCAACCTTTTCATTAAACAAATATGCAAGACTGACAATCCAGTATAGGGGTTACAGAGCATTCAGATTTCTCTGGGCCTGGAATTTAAAGTGTATGCTTTAAGATTCAGAAAGCTAATAAAAAGGCAAATGACCATCACTAGTTCTAACACTCTAAATTACTTTAAAAATGAGTTACAATTTCAGCTACAGTAGTAAGTCTAGCAGAGCAACATGAACAGCTTAATAGGTAAACTGGTAAATGCTGTGAAAGTCAGAAATACCTATATTGACAAAAATAGTTGGAAAGGGAAGTTGAAGATATTTCTTTAGCAGATTTTCACAAAGCCTTCAGTAATACCAGATCTTCTCACAAACCCAATCAAAACATTTCTCTCTAAATAATTACTCCTTTTCAATCGTTCTATTGAAGATCATATTCTAGGGTGTCCTGCAGCCGTGCTCAGAAACACTGGCCCGACTCCTGGGCAATGAACCGCTGAGGAGAGGACCCGCGTGGCAGAGGCTCGGAGGACAGCAGCCACTGCAGCCAGCCCGTGCACCACGAGCTGCTTAAAGCACTTCTCACACACCAGCTCATCCAACCCTCCCGACAATTCCACGAGGTGAATCGCTTAGGTGGCTTTCCCGTGTTCGAACAACTAGTCACTAACAGATCTGGGATCCGCCGTCTGGCAGGGGCTCCGGAGTCTGTGGTCTCTGCCACTGCACTGTGTGGGTTTTGAATTTGGCAGTAACTTTTTATGCAGCAGTAAATCTCCGGAAGTTAAAGAATTAGGGATAATATTTCTTAGTGCTATTGACTTGTCCTCAAGGCTAATTTTCACTGAAACTAATAGTTACTTGATTTACTTCATTGGCAAATATTCACCAGGTCTGAGCCACCCATCTGAGCCACCAGAGAAGCCCAAATATTCATTAGTTTGTATTAATGAGAAGTCATATTACTAACATTTTTTTTCTCTAAAAGCAAAGCTAAAAACTCTATGAAATGGGGCTTCCCTAGAGCAACAGGGAAGCTGTTACGGATCTGCCTGCCAGTGCAGGGGACAGGGGTCCGATCCCTGGTCCAGGAAGATCCCACATGCCACAGACAGCTAAGCCCGCGTGCCACAGCTCCTGAAGCCCTCGAGCCCAGAGCCTGTGCTGCGCGACAGGAGATGCCACCGCACAGAGAAGTCCACGTATCAAAACGAAGGGCAGCCTCCGCTCCCTGCAGCCAGAGCAGAACTAGAGCAACAAAGACCCAGCAGAGCCAAACATAAATATATTAACTAAAAAAAAAAAGGCTAGAGGGAGAAAGGCAGGAAGGAGGGCTCTTTAAAAAGCAAAATGAAATGCTGTGAAATGAATGTATGGTGAGTTCATTCATACGACAAATGTGTACAATGAGCTAAAGTAAATTAAGTGACATTTAATCCATTTGGGTCAGTATGCAGTTCTGTGTAATTCACCAAAATTAGGGAGGAACAGAACACAGAACAGAAAAGAAAATCCACCTTTATGTGATAACAGGACACTGGATCTTCCTCTTTACTCTAATCAGATCTGAGGTCATGTATGTACCAGACATTTGCCCCACTTTATAATGAGTGTTACTTATTGTTTCCAAAACTATCCTAATGTACACGGTACAAGCAATGTATTCATGTGTCAAAGAGGCCGAACGTAAGAGTCCAGGTCTCCACGGGGGGACTGCTCATCTGGAAAAAGCAATGTTCCCTCCATGTTCTTGTCATGATAATATTAATAAAAACTGATATTGATAACATCGATAATTGGAAGCTTTTATTACTGTCCACCAAGCACTGTGCAGGAAATATTTCATTGACTCCTCATAACCACCCGACTGGCAGGTCCTTTTATTTTTCCCATTTTCCAGATGAAGAATTTTGTTCCAAACCACCCGAGCAGAGGTGGCTCTGAGCTGGGGAGGCTGGCTGGAGCCGGGGGAGGAGGTCACGGGCTCTGGGGCTGAGACGGTGGCTGGCGTGTGTGGGGACTACGTGTGCCCGCTCACGAGCCGCCACACCCGGTCAGCCTCTGTGTGTCGGCTTCCCAGAGGATAAAACGGAGACAGTAACACCTACATTACGATGCTGTTACAAAGATGGAATTAAAGGAAGTAAGCAAAGTTGATGACACCTAGGATATACCTCAGTAAATAAAAATATCTACCATTCATCAAGTGCTCATGGTATCTAGACACTATGCTGAGTACAAACATCATTCACTTAATCTTCCAATAATTTCACAAGGTTTTTTCTTTTACTATTTCTAAATATTTTATAGGAAATGAGCATAAAGCAGTGATGCAGTCAGCCAGAGCGACACAGCAGTGAGGGGCAGTGGAAACGTGGACTCGGGTTCCCGTGGGTGACCTGGCCTGGCCGGGCCCCCGGGGAACAGGAATCTCTTGCTCTGAGCCTGCTGACATCAGTCCTGGGACCCCTGTGCACACCGCACACCCCACCCCAGCTGCCGGAAATGGCAAATCAGAATGGATATTCAAGCTGACACTCAACTATTTGAAAAAGATCTCAGCATAATCGTGAGCGCATGCTCAGTCACTCAGTCGTGTCTGATGCTTTGCAGCCCGCCAGGCCCCTCTGTCCACGGGATTCACCAGGCAACAATACTGGAGTGTGCTGGCGTGCCCTCCTCCAGGGGATCTTCCCGACCCAGGGATCAAACCCACATCTCTTTTGTCTCCTGTGTTGGCAGCAGGTTCTTTACCATCAGCGCCACCTGGGAAGCCCCAAACTGTGAATACCTCCACCCTGCTTGCCTCTGGAGACCACCCTCCTGGGTCTCCCACGGTTCTGCACGTCTGCCCACAGAGGCATCTCTGCCTTTGTTTTGGATGGTCTCTCAGGAACCCTCAGTGACAGAACAGCTGTTGAAATTAGAGGCCCTGCAACCCAGGGAACCATTCTCACCATTTTGTAACAACCCTTCAGCAAAAGGAAAAATTCTGCGTGTGTGACGCTGACTCACCGTGCTGTACACCCGAAACTAACACAGCCTGGTCAATCGGTGAGACTTCAATAAAAAAACTAAGTAAAATTAAAGACAGTGTCTTCCTGAAGGGCAAAGGAGGGTCTGCTCACAGGCAGGAAAGCACCTCGGTGTCTCCTGGGGCAGCTGTGGGCAGACAGGCTGGTTGCCAGTCGGGAGAGATGGGGCTTCCCCAGACCCAAAGTTCCTCTCCTGGAGAAGAAGCCACCACGCCCGTATCTATTCCCTGGCTGGGGAGCTGGGGCTCCGGGAACCAGGGAATCACGGGCTACTTGGTGCCCGCCCATGCTGTGAGCTATAACCTGACCCTCCCGCTGACCAGGAGTCACGACATCACTGCCTCTTGGGCCCCTCGCGGCTGGTGACCCCCTTCTTCGCATCCTTCCCCCACCCTGGCCACTGAGCTCAGTGGGAACCAGATCCTCACCCATCTGTGTAACACAGCGTCTGAACACCGCGTGTCCACTGTGCGTGCTCCACAAATGCCCATTACATGAATAGAAAGAGGAAATAGTCTCACCGACACAAAACTGATCAATGACCAACCATTGCTCTAGATCTGTAGTTCAGCTCAGTCCAGTAGCTCAGTCGTGTCCGACTCTTTGCAACCCCATGAACTGCAGCATGCCAGGCCTCCCTGTCCATCACCAACTCCCAGAGGCCACCCAAACCCATGTCCATTGAGTCGGTGATGCCATCCAACCTTCTCATCCTCTGTCATCCCCTTCTCCTTCTGCCCTCAATCTTTTCCAGAATCAGGGTCTTTTCTAATGAGTCAGTTCTTCGCATCAGGTGGCCAAAGTATTGGAGTTTCAGCTTTAGCATCATTCCCTCCAATGAACACCCAGGACTGATCTCCTTTAGAAAGTACTGGTTGGATATCCTTGCAGTCCAAGGGACTCTCAAGAGTCTTCTCCAACACCACAGTTCAAAAGCATCAATTCTTCAGTGCTCAGATTTCTTTATAGTCCAACTCTCACATCCATACACGACCACAGGAAAAACCATAGCCTTGACTAGATGAACCTTTGTTGGCAAAGTAATGTCTCTGCTTTTGAATATGCTATCTAGATTGGTCATAACTTTCTTCCCAAAGAGTAAGTGTCTTTTAATATCATGGCTGCAGTCACCATCTGCAGTGATTTGGGAGCCCCCAAAAATAAAGTCTGCAAGGAGATCCAACCGGTCCATTCTGAAGGAGATCAGACCTGGGATCTCTTTGGAGGGAATGATGCTCAGGCTGAAACTCCAGTATTTTGGCCACCTCATGCGAAGAGTTGACTCATTGGAGAAGACTCTGATGCTGGGAGGGATTGAGGGCAGGAGGAGAAGGGGACGACAGAGGATGAGATGGCTGGATGGCATCACTGACTCGATGAATGTGAGTCTGAGTGACCTCTGAGAGCTGGTGATGGATAGGGAGGCCTGGCATGCTGTGGTTCATGGGGTCGCAAAGAGTCGGACACGACTGAGCGACTGATCTGATCTGAAAAATAAAGTCTGACACTGTTTCCACTGTTTGCCCATCTATTTCCCATGAAGTGCTGGGATTGGATGCCATGATCTTCATTTTCTGAATGTTCAGTTTTAAGCCAACTTTTTCACTCTCCTCTTTCACTTTCATCAAGAGGCTCTTAGTTCTTCTTCACTTTCTGCCATAAGGGTGGTATCATCTGCATATCTGAGGTTATTGATATTTCTCCTGGCAATCTTGATCCCAGCTTGTGCTTCATCTGGCCCAGCATTTCTCATGATGTACTCTGCATAGAAGTTAAATAAGCAGGGTGACAATATACAGCCTTGACGTACTCCTTTTCCTATTTGGAACCAGCCTGTTGTTCCATGTCCAGTTCTAACTGTTGCTTCCTGTGTATACATTTCTCAAGAGGCAGGTCAGGTGGTCTAGTATTCTCATCTCTTTCAGAATTTTCCACAGTTTATTGTGATCCACACAATCAAAGGCTTTGGCATAGTCAATAAATCAGGAATAGATGTTTTTCTGGAACTGTCTTGCTTTTTCGATGATCCAGAGGATGTTGGCAAATTGATCTCTGGTTCCTCTGCCTTTTCTAAAACCAGCTTGAACACTGTACAGTCAAATCAACTTGATATTAGATTGGTTTTGACTTCTGAATTACTTTCAAAATTCACTTTCTAACAATTAGACCAAAAATTATGTAAGCATATGAAATTCTTACTATATGACTCATTATTTAAGAACTTAAGCACAGTGTAAATATACTTAACACCCTTGTGTCCTTGGAGCTTCCCAAGTAGCTCAGTGATAAAGAATCCGCCCACCAATGCAGGAGACACAGGAGAGACTGGTTCCATCCCTGGGTCAGGAAGATCCCCTGGAGGAGGAAATGGCAAGCCACTCCAGTATTCTTGCCTGGGAAATCCCGTGGCCAGAGGAGCCTTGCAGGCTATAGTCCATGGTGTCACAAACAGTTGGACACAACTGAGCACGCACACACACTCGTGTCCTTAGAATTGGTTAAGATGGTAAATTTCACGTTATATGCTTTTTTTTTTTTTACCAACATTACACACTTACATTTTTATGCAAAAGGAACCTGGACACCCCCACATCCCCGAGAAGTAAATCTCTCTAGTACCCATGCTTCCCACAGACGTGGGCTGCCATTGCCTGCTGCTGGTGTCATCCACACGCTCCCTGGGACCCCTGGGCCTTCAAACAAGGGATCAGGGAGCTCCAGCTTCTCAAGGGGATCCCCTTAGGCTCAAACGTTTCCCCCTATTTTTCCCCTGGTCATCTTGATCAGGCCGTATCTGCTCTCATTCCGGTCTTTGTGGGGAGCATGGACTATGGGAGATATGAAAAGTCAAAATTCACGGATCAGCAAAGGTTCCCTCTAAGCTGTGTTGTAAAATAGATCAGTCCTCACAGATTTATCACAACGTCGGGACCTACATGCAGCTTTGGTAACTGTATCATAGCTGGCAGGTGTGTGCCTTCACAGGGAACGGATGCGGGCAAGAAGAGATGTGGAAGGCAGACAAGAGAGGGGAGGAGAGGACCCAGGGCATCAGGGCAGCGAGTCAAGGCCTAACTTCCTTTTTGTCGGAGGTACATTAAAGGCTAAAATCAATGGGCACCTTCAGAACCGAGAAGGTCCAAAGCGGACCCTTTTCTCAGTGAGCCGTCTCTCCCTGACCTAGGAGCCTGGCTCCTCCACTGCGTCTACTGAGAAAGAGCCCCAGACTGGGTGCCTTAAACAACAGATGCTTCTTTTCTCCTGCTTCTGGAGGCTGGGTGTCCAAGGTCGAGGTGTCAGCAGCTTCGGCTTCTCCTCAGGTCCCTCTCCTTGGCCATCAGCAGCCGCCTTCTCACTGCGTGTCCACATGGTGGCCCCTCCGTCTCCGCCCTAATCTCTTCTTAGAAGGACACCAATCACACTGCAGTAGGCCCACCCCTAGGCCCGCATTTCCCCTTATTTGCCACTTTAACTGCCCCGTCTCCAGGTACAGTCATGTTCTGAGGTCCCGGGGGCTAGGACTTCAACGCTCGGGGAAGCCCTGGCATCCCTCATCGGAGTCACTGAAGGCCCAGGGCTGGACAACAGGTCAGCCAGCACCACCTGTCAGAGCCTTCCCAGTGTTTCGACTGCAGGTGAATATGTTCCCTCCTACTCCAAAGAAAAGGAATTAAATCAGAAGTCATTTAATAACTATGCGTGGGTGAACTTACTATTTTGGCTGCTTTCTATTTTCCCTGTTGTGAACTATAATACACAGAACTGGTTTCTTCCCTAGGACTGTACTTCTTTAACACCTCCCCCTCCAGGTGGAGCATGAATAGATTGTTTCTTTTGTTTTGTTTATATATATGTTGTTGTTACTATATAAGTCACTCAGCCACATCTGACTTTTTGTGACATCATGGATGGTAGCCCTCCAGGCTCCTCTGTCCATGGGATTATCCCGGCAAGAATACTGGAGTGGATTGCCATTTCCTCCTCCAGGGGATCTTCCCGACTCAGGGATCGAACCTACATCTCTTGCGACTCCTGCATCAGCATGTGGATTCTTTACCACTGTGCCACATGGGAAGCCACATATACATATAATTAACATATTATAAAAGTTAATGTATACATTTTAACTAATTTTATTGGAATATAGTTGCTTTACAATGTTGTGTTAGTTTCTGCTGCACAGCACACTGAATCAGCTACGCATGTGCACACATCCCCTTTTTGGATTTCCTTCCCATTTAGGTCACCACAGAGCACTGAACCGGGGAAGGCAATGGCACCCCACCCCAGTACTTTTGCCTGGAAAATCCCATGGACAGAGGAGCCTGGTAGGCTCCAGTCCATGGGGTCGCTAAGAGTCAGACACGACTGAGCGACTTCACTTTCACTTTTCACTTTCATGCATTGGAGAAGGAAATGGCAACCCACTCCAGTGTTCTTGCCTGGAGAATCCCAGGGACAGGGGAGCCTGGTGAGCTTCCGTCTATGGGGTCGCACAGAGTCGGACAGACTCAAGCGACTTAGCCGCAGCAGCAGCAGCAGAGCACTGAACAGAGCTCCTGAGCTCTACAGTAGGTTTGCATTAGTTATCTATTTTATATGCTGTATCAATAGTGTTTATATGACAGTAACGATCCACCAGACCCTCCCATCACCCGCTTTCCCCTTGGTATCCATACGCTTGTTGTCTACATCTGCGTCTCTATTTCTGCTTCACAAATAAGACCAACTGTACCATTTTTCTAGATTCCACAAACAGGCATTAATATATGATATTTGATTTTCTCTTTCTGACTCACTTCACTTTGTATGACAGTCTCTAGGTCCATCCATGTCTCTACAATGACCCAATTCCATTCCTTTTTATGGCTGAGGAACATTCCATTGTGTGTATGTAGCCTGTCTTCTTTATCCCTTCCTGTTAATGGTAGTTTGTCTCTTTTGTACTGAATACAATAGATGCAAACAGCTGCCATCAGCTACAAATGTCACTAGTTTTTCAGTCATTTCTACATATAAGCAGGTATAAGCCCAAGTTACTGGATATTATTATATTTTATATATATATATATATATATATATATACACACACACTGGATATTATACTGGCTCTCTTCTGAAATGATTTGGATATTGAATGGTTCATGTAAGAAATACGGTAAAACAAAATAAATTACATTTAAACTTTTTAACCATGAAGCCAATTTATTTAGACCTCTCATGAAACTGAAGATACACAGGCTCATCTATAAAGGCTGTATTGCTTGCTCTCAGCATTAGCACAGTTTGGGAAGCTGCTGTGCCGTGCAGGGAGCGCAGCTCCATTTTCAGAGCTGGCACAAAGGGGTGGGAGGGGTGCCGTGTGGAAGGGAGACCCCAGAGGGAGGGGGTATAAAAAAACACATAGCTGATCCGCTTCATTGTACAGCAGAACTAATGCAACATTTTAAAGCAATTGCCCCAATTTAAAATAAAATAAAAATTTTAAAAGTTTATATTAATAGTTACATGTGTCATTGAATGCAGATCTGTGGTCAGATAATGAACTTACCACCTCACACAAACATTTTTACTAGACTTCCTTCATCAGAGAAGGCATGAATAAAGGAAATTATTGATTTTTCCTCTTCACGTAATATAAAATGTAGACCAGTTATTTGAAGGGGTGAGTATACTATACTCCATATTTTCTGTGGTGTAAATTAATTGTGGACAGTACTTAAAGGAGTTGTTCAGTTCAGTTCAGTTACTCAGATCAGATCAGATCAGATCAGTCCCTTAGTCGTGTCTGACTCTTTGCGACCCCATGAATCGCAGCACACCAGGCCTCCCTGTCCATCACCAACTCCCGGGGTCAATGAGACTCACATCCATCGAGTCAGTGATGCCATCCAGCCATCTCATCCTCTGTTGTCCCCTTCTCCTCTTGCCCTCAATCCCTCCCAGCATCAGAGTCTTCTCCAATGAGTCAACTCTTCGCATGAGGTGGCCAAAGTACTGGAGTTTCAGCTTTAGCATCATTCCTTCCAAAGAAATCCCAGGGCTGATCTCCTTCAGAATGGACTGGTTGGATCTCCTTGCAGTCCAAGGGACTCTCAACAGTCTTCTCCAACACCACAGTTCAAAAGCATCAATTCTTCGTCACTCAGCCTTCTTCACAGTCCAGCTCTCACATCCATACATGACCACAGGAAAAACCATAGCCTTGACTAGCCTAGACATGACTTTGTTGGCAAAGTCATGTCTCTGCTTTTGAATATGCTGTCTAGGTTGGTCATAACTTTCCTTCCAAGGAGTAAGTGTCTTTTAATTTCATGGCTGCAGTCACCATCTGCAGTGATTTTGGAGCCCCCAGAAATAAAGTCTGACACTGTTTCCACTGTTTTCCCATCTATTTCCCATAAAGTAATGGGACCAGATGCCATGATCTTCGTTTTCTAAATGTTGAGCTTTAAGCCAACTTTTGCACTCTCCACTTTCATTTTCATCAAGAGGCTTTTTAGTTCCTCTTCACTTTCTGCCATAAGGGTGGTATCATCTGCATATCTGAGGTTATTGATATTTCTCCCAGCAATCTTGATTCCAGCTTGAGTTTCTTCCAGTCCAGCGTTTCTCATGATGTACTCTGCATAGTTCAGTTGCTCAGTCATGTCCAATTCTTTGCGACCCCATGGACTGCAACACACCAGGTTTCCCTGTCCATCACCAACTCCTGTAGTGAATTCATGTCCATCAAGTTGGTGATGCCATCCAACCACCTCATCCTCTGTAGCTCACTTCTCCTCCTGCCCTCAATCTTTCCCAGCATCAGGGCCTTTCCCATTGAGTCAGCTCTTTGCATCAGGTGGCCAAAGCATTGGAGTGTCAGCTTCAGCATCAGTCCTTCCAATGAATATTCAGAGTTGATTTCCTTTAGGATTGACTGTTTTGATCTTGCTGTCCAAGGGACTCTCAAGAGTCTTCTCAAACACCAGTTTGAAAGCATCAGTTCTTTGGTGCTCAGCCTTCTTTATGGTCCAACTCTCACATTCGTACATGACTACTGGAAAAAATCACAGCTTTGACTAGATGTACCTTTGTTGGCAAAGTGATGTCTCTGCTTTTTAATATGCTATCTAGGTTTGTCATAGCTTTTCTTATAAGGAGCAAGTGTCTTAATTTCATGACTGCAGTCCTCCCTAGAACCAACTGCTATCCTTTGTAAACATCAACACTTTTCTTCTTCACCATCTTCTCCTTTTACATATAGCCACACCACACAAAAATCTGCCCATTAGTTCTGTCTCAAAGTGGAGTCCTCTTTTATTAGATCTCTTGTTCGAGACATCTTGCTATGATAATAACGTGTTATCGTAAGTGTCATCATCAAGCAAGCATCTCCAATGAACAAATGACATTAACATGTAATGAAGAGGTAAATATCCAAAACAATAGATTTGAAACATCGATAAAAGCTCTTCCTTTCTCACTGGGCCATGTAAACAGTTTTCTTTTCACTCTGTATTTACATATTTGTCGAGTGCACCCACAAGGAGCTCCCCAGGTTGGAACTGGAGGGCTCTGCTCTCCCTGCAGGTGGAGAAGCCAGATCCACATAAACCAATGAGCCGCCACACAGCCACCTGACCCAGGACCTTGCTCACGAGGATCACTTAAAGGCAACACTCAGCTGGGTGTGAGACAAAGCAAATGTGTTAAAGAGACTGCGACCTTCCCCCCAAAGTCAGACTGAACATCTTGGAGTGGGGCTTCTTGGGAGGTGGTGTAGGTGGTGGGCACCATCTCGTAATTTTGCTCTCTTCTCATCCCTCCTGTAGGGACTCCTGCTGAGGCATGTTTTCACCTCCAGATAAAACTGATTTTTCACTCCAGTCTAAATAATCAGGTGTGTATCCTTTATTGTCCAAATAATGTATGCCTACTCACATGCCAAGGAAAGTCTTGCCAACATTTTACAATAACGATAAATGGAGTATAACCTTTAAAAAGCTGTTAATCGTTGTATTGTACCCTGTAACATATAATATTGTACAACCACCATACTTTGATTAAAAATAGATATCTGAAAAGCTGAAAAAGTAGATATCTGATAGCTTTGGCCTAGGAAAAAGAAGAGAGGCTTAATGTAGGCACTTTGTTAGGCTGTTATTGTTTGTACTTTCCGTATCAATGGAGAAAGAAGTCCTTCCACACAGAAGCAGGTCTGTCCAAAATTTGCTCAGAGCTGGTGAGTGAGGATGGGGAGGCATTCAATACAAGGCTGAGTTATCAAAATACGCGGGTTTTTTAACAGTGAGTTCACGGCGGCACTCGGGGCAGTGCCACAGCAGCAGTGCAAGTGATGTGGTCTCCATGGGAACCATTCAGCAGGGGAAGGAGCCTGAGTCATCACCGCAAGTCCATATCTGAAAAGCACTTGACCTTGGATAATTTAGTCACTTGGAGATCAAGCCTCTAATGACTCTAAAATGGTGGGACCATGGAAACTGCCCCTAGCTGACATTGATGCTTTCAGTGAGCACGATGACCTTTGGGAGGATAGGGTAGACTCTAAGGAAGAAAGAGGCTGTGTAAACCCTGGGTTCTAACACAACCAACCAGTGTATACTGAGGTCGCAGGACACGGGCTAGGTCATCATGTCCCTAGCACCCAGGATACTTCATGGAAAGGATTCTACAGGTTCTTCAAATGACAGACAGGTTGAAATGACCTAAAAGTGTCTCGACAGAGACTTAAAAAGGGACTGATTAAACTGCAATGCTTATGAGGGAATTACAGATCCCAGCTGCCCCCTAGGAACCATACTCCAAATTCTCCATCAAATAGGGAGCTTCCAAACCAAGAAAGGAATGTAAAGGGAATTCAATAAATGATGACTCTGGAGGTCTTGACGTGATGCTCCTGAGTTGGCACTCTGATGTGCCATAGTTAAGACACCTGAGCACAGACTTGGGCTTTGGATGGGTTGATGGCACACTCATTAGAGCTATTACATCACCCATACTTGATCCAATATGGCACACAGAGAAGTGACCTTCCAAACGATGCCATAGGACGTACTGTGAATGAGCCAGTGCAGTGTAATCTGGGCCAGTACACGATTTGTCAGCAGAGAGGGATACTAGGCTGCTAATGACAGGCATTGGGAGATGGATGGATTTCAAGCAGGGACAGCATTCAGTCCTTGGAAGGTCCCTCTGCTCTGAAGTGTGAAGTGAAAGTCGCTCAGTCATGTCCAACTCTTTGCGATCCCAAAGACTGTAGCCTGCCAGACTCCTCTGTCCATGGAATTCTCCAGGCCAGAATACTGGGTGAGCAGCCCATTCCCTTGTCCAGGGGATCTTCTATATCCAGGGATCGAACCCAGGTCTCCCACACTGCAGGTGAATTCTTTACTGTCTGAGCCACCAAGGAAGCCCAAGATACTGGAGTGGGTAGCCTAACCCTTCTCCAGGGGATCTTCCTGGTGCAGGAATCAACCCGGGGTCTTCTGTATTACAACCGGCTTTACCAGCTTAGCTAGCAGGGAAGCCCCAAATTACTGGAGTGGGTAGCCATGTCCTCCTCCAAAGGATCTTCCCAACCCAGGGATTGAACCCGAGTCTCCTGCATTGCAGGCAGATTCTTTACCATCTGAGCCATCAGGGAAACCTAAGAATACTAGAGTAGTTAGCCTATCCCTTCTCCAGGGGATCTTCCCGACCCAGGAGTTGAACCAGGGTCTCCTGCATTGTAGGCAGATTCTTTACCAGCTGAGCTACCAGGGAAGCCCTCTGCTCTGAAATCTCTCCCTAATTCAAATTTCATTTGCAATAAATGGTCTCCTTTTAAAATACAAATCTGACAGAAGAATGGATAAAGATGTGGTACATATATTCATAGTGTGGTACATATATACAAAGACATATTACTCAGCCATAAAAAAAGAATGAAATAATGCCATTTGCAGCAACATGGATGGATCTAGAGATTGTCAGACTGAGCAAAGTAAGTCAGACAGAAGCAGAAGCATCATATGACACTCCTTATATGCAGAATCTAAAAAGAAACAATACAAATGAACTATTTACAAAACAGAAACAGACTCAAAGACTTAGAGAACAAACATGGCTGACAGGGCAGTGGAGGATAGTTAGGGAGTTTGGGATGGACGTGTACTTGCTGCTCTATTTAAAATGGATAGCCAGCAAGGTCCTACCATATAGTGCAGGGAGCTCTGCTCAATGTTACATGGCAGCCTGGATGGGAGGGGACTTTGGGGGAGAATGGATCCATGTATACGTATGGTTGAGTCCCTTTGCTTTCCACCTGAAACTATCACAACAGTGTTAGTTGGCTATGCTCCAGAGGGTGAGATGCATGGAGACAGTAACATGGAAACTTACATTACTGTATGTAAACTAGACAGCCCACGGGAATTTGCTGTCTGACTCAGGAAACTCAGACAGGGCTCTGCACCAACCTAGAGGGGTGGGGTTGGGAGGGAGATGTCTGATTCATGTTGATGTTTGACAGAAAACAACAAAATTCTGTAAAGAAATCCAGTTCAGTTCAATTCAGTCATTCGGTCATTTCTGACTCTTTGCGACCCCATGGACTGCAGCATGACAGGCCTCCCTGTCCATAACCAACTCCCGGAGTTTACCCAAACTCATGTTCATTGAGTCTGTGATGCCATCCAACCATCTCATCTTCTGTCGTCCCCTTCTCCTCCTGCCTTCCATCTTTCCCAGCATCAGGGTCTTTTCCAATGACTCAGTTCTTCCCATCAGGTGGCCAAAGTATTGGAGTTTAAGCTTCAGCATAGTCCTTCCAATGAATATTCAGGACTGATTTTCTTTAGGATGGACTGGTTGGATCTCCCTGCAGTCCAAGGGACTCTCAAGAGTCTTCTCCAACACCACAGTTCAAAAGCATCAATTCTTTTGACACTCAGCTTTCTTTTTAGTCCAACTCTCACATACATACACGACCACTGGAAAAACCATAGCCTTGACTAGATGGACCTTTGTTGACCAAGTAATGTCTCTGCTTTTCAATATGCTGTCTAGGTTGGTCATAACTTTTCTTCCAAGGAGCAAGCGCCTTTCAATTTCATGGCTGCAGTCTCATCTGCAGTGATTTTGGAGCCCCCAAAATTATGTCTGTCACTGTTTCTACTGTTTCTCCATTTATTTGTAATTATCCTTCAATAAAAAAATAAATTAATTTTAAAAGTCTATTAAAAATTACAAATGTTCCGTGAGAAGAAGTTTCTTCCATCAACTCAATTGCTGGCTTGGTATAGGTGGGTCTCAAACTGAAAGGAGTTTTGCTTGGGAACTAGACATGTGAAGCCAGGAGGATCATTTGAACATGAGTCACTTTGGAGGCAGCAAGTCCTGAAGGGCCATGAAGCATTCAGACTGTGAAGAGCCCAGGCCTGTGAGGAGGGGGCAGGCAGAGGGAGGGCCACTGTGCCTCCCAGCCTGGTGGGTCTCCTAGCACACCTGGCCTGGAGCCGTGAGCATCTTTCACGCTGACCCTGTCTCCCGTGGGCAGGGGCTAACTCCTGGCAGAATGAGTTCCTGCATCCCTTCTGTCTGTCTCACCCAGACCTCTGCCAGGTGAGATGATTTAGATTTGCTTCCAGAATCTGACTGGGGTATTTTAAGAATAGCAATTGAATTTCCTTGTGAACCAAAGTTGGTGTCCAAATTGAAACAACACACAAAACTTAAAGTGGTCAATGCAAATCCCGTAAGTGACTATGTTTTATAACCTCTTCTGTCAAATAAGAGTAGGCTGCATGTGTGTGCATTTTTAAGAAGTGAGAGTCTCCACAGACATGGAAAACAAACTTATGAGTTACCAAAGGGGATAGTCAAGGCAGGGGCTGGGCCAGAGACAGTAGGAGTTTGGAGTTGGGGATCAGCAGATACACCCCACCATACACAAAACAAGTAAATGAGAAAGGCCACCATAGAGCACAGGGAACTATACTCAGTGCGTTGTAATAACCTATAATGGAAAAGAATCTGAAAAAGAATATATATATACACATGTAATACAAAACTGAATCATTTTGCTGTATGTTTGAAACTAATACAACACTGTAAATTAAATCCATTTTAAAAAAAAAATGAGAATTTCAATGTCTACAGATTTAATATTCTTGGAGAAATAAAGTTATCCTCTGCAGAAAAGAAGGCAGCATGATATTCGTGGACAGCTAGACGCTTCTTGGAGGTTTAAGAAGAGAGGACAGCCAAGTGGGGTTGGTCCCTCCCAGCTGGACAGATCCTGGACTAATCACATTCGCTCCTGTACTCTCCATCGCAGGCTGTGAAACTGCTGTTCTGACATCACTTTTATAGATTCAGAAACTGAAGTGTGAAAAATACCTATGCTAGGTACCACAGCCTGTAAATGCTGAAGCTGGAGTTCAAATCCAGACACTGTGAGTCAGAAGCCCACACCCTTAACCAGAGGCTGGCAAACTTTTTTCACAAAGGGCTTGATAGTATATATTTTCCACACTGAAGGATATACATCTTGTTTCACGACTATTTGAGTCTTCCATAGCAGTGGGAAGGTAGCCACAGGCGATACATAAACAAATAGGCATGCTTGTGTCAATAAAGCTTTATTTACAAAAACAGATAGGTGAAGATTTGGTCCATGTGGCTCTGGAATGCTAGCCTTGCTCTTAGCCAGTCTTATATGATACTACCTCTTCATTTTCATTCTGGGAAAACTGAAATTACTTGTTGCTTCTGTACCTTGGTTGCTATGGCACACACTGACCTCCTTGTTATTATTCTGCTAGTGAAGAGGAACTAAAAAGCCTCTTGATGAAAATGAAAGTGAAGAGTGCAAAAGTTGGCTTAAAGCTCAACATTTAGAAAACGAAGATCATGGCATCCGGTCCCATCACTTCTTGAGAAATAGATGGGGAAATAGTGGAAACAGTGTCAGACTTTATTTTGGGGGGGCTCCAAAATCACTGCAGATGGTGACTGCAGCCATGAAATTAAAAGACACTTACTCCTTGGAAGGGAACTTACGACCAACCTAGATAGCATATTCAAAAGCAGAGACATGACTTTGCCAACAAAGGTCCGGCTAGTCAAGGCTATGGTTTTTCCTGTGGTCATGTATGGATGTGAGAGCTGGACTGTGAAGAAGGCTGAGCGCAGAAGAATTGATGCTTTTGAACTGTGGTGTTGGAGAAGATTCTTGAGAGTCCCTTGGACTGCAAGGAGATCCAACCAGTCCATTCTGAGGGAGATCAGCCCTGGGATTTCTTTGGAAGGAATGATGCTAAGCTGAAACTCCAGTACTTTGGCCACCTGATGTGAAGAGTTGACTCATTGGAAAAGACTCTGATGCTGGGAGGGACTGGGGGCAGGAGGAGAAGAGGACGACAGAGGATAAGATGGCTGGATGGCATCACTGACTCCATGGACGTGAGCCTGGGTGAACTCCAGGAGTTGGTGATGGACAGGGAGGCCTGGTGTGCTGCGATTCATGGGGTCTCAAAGAGTCGGACACGACTAAGTGACTGAACTGAATTGAAGTAGCCCAAGATGCATTGCAAGTGCACAGGCTCCTTTTAAGAAGCCTTGCTTGCTTGCTTGCTAAGTTGCTTCAGTTCTATCCAACTCTTTGAGACCCCATGAACTATATAGCGCCCCAGGCTCCCCCATCCATGGAATTCTCCAGGCAAGAATACTGGAGTGGGTTGCCATGCCCTCCTCCAGGGGATCTTTCCGACCCAGGATGGAACTCGGGTCTCTTGCATCTCCTGCACTGGCAGATGGGCTCTTTACCACTAGCGTCACCTGGTTGCCGGACCAGTGGAACAGCCCATCATCACTTAGCTCCCGAGAGAGCAGCACTCAGGCTGTACTTTGTACCTGTGCAGCCAGCTCTGCTGGCTCCAAAGCCTGCCCCACATGGAACCTCTAGCTTGGGGGTTGGGGTGTTTGTTTCTGAAGATCAAGCAACAACGTAATCCAGCCTGATGACTCAGGACAGATGTGGGGGTCACCTCTAAGCTGAATATATTCCAGAAGAACCTAAGCCAAGATCAGAGGTACTTCCACTAGGCATGTGGCAAGCTGGGGTTTGGAAGATGTGCTCTGTCTCAGATGATTTCCACATCCTGCCATGCCCCTCACCTTTGACACTTACCGCTGCAGAGGCAGGAGGTCAGATTGACAAGCGGCGCTGGCCTCGTTGTCCAGGGAAGTGAAGTCAGTGTGGCTGCACTCTCCTTCCTTCACCTGACAGAAGGGAAAGGGCTTCTGCAACAAAACCATGAAACCGACCCCTGTGCACCTCCTGCAATGTGATGCTGTGTATTTATACCTCTGGCCTTCCTCGGTGGCTCAGTGGCAAAAGAACCTGCCTGCCAATGCAGGAGACATGGGTTTAATCCCTGGGTTGGGGAGATCCCCTGGAGAAAGAAATGGCAACACACTCCAGGATTCTTGCTTGGAGAATCCCACGGGCAGAGGAGCCTGGCAGGCGACCGTCCACGGGGCCACAGAGAGTCGGACGGGGCTGGGTGATGTGCACCCCCTGCTCTTCATTGCCTCTTCCTTGGAGACGGCTGTATTCGTTTTGCTGCATTTATGCCTCCAACCTGGAGAAGCCACGCATGGAAAACAAACCGCTCACACTGACAAACAAGCACCGATCTCCTTCTCAACTCATTAGTTCCTAAGTCACAATATTAGTATGTAAGCATCGCAGTACATTTGCAGTCTTCTTTCTCCTACTCTCCTTCTCCCTCCCTCTCTCTCTCTGTCTTATTCACTACCTGGTTCCCATGTTTCTATAGCTACTAATAGCAGACCTACTCTCGGAACTATAATGGAGTTTGCCTCTTTCATTCTTATTTTAAAGAAAATGGAAAATTGAGTCTTTTAAAACTTAGTGAATTCCTGCTTTTTAATTGCCCTGCTTCTGATGGAAAATCTACTTTCCCGTACCTGATTTTATGTCATTTGAAATGAGGCTGCCATCTTATGTGCATTTAGATGATGGGACCGATAAAGTTCTCTTTTCTTGAACTGAATTCTGGAGAATAAACAATTATCCTCATTTCCAATGGGAAGTGGGAGATAATAAAACCCACCTGTATTTGCACAAATCTTTTAGATATCGCTCTGAATTAAGAGAAAACCTGTTATATTCACTTGGGCAATTTCAAATTTCGATTAAATGTTTGTTTTTTAAAAGTGCCCCTCTATGTATTACAAATAAAAACAGCCCTGTTTTTGCCTGGAAGGCAGAAAATAGTCCAGCAAATTTATGGGAAAGCAATTTGTTTTTTTCTATTGCTCAATCCCTAGAGGGGCACTAACTGCTCCTGAGGGGGCTCATTGCAGACGATGGTACAAGTGACATGCACAGAAGACAGGGTAAGGGCGCGGGGAAGTGGAGGAGGAGACGGGGGACCAACACTACATCCTGGTCGTGCCAAGGTCCACTGACCCTGTGTGCATTCCAGGTAATTAATTTACAACACATTAAACCTTGATGTGAAAAAGGCAGTTGTGCGTCAGATGTGTGAGAATAAAAAGTGTTATCGATTCAGGATTTCCACTGTATCATGTGCTGACAGAAGCAGCCTCCACCACCTATTTACACCTCAGCGATGGAACAAAGCTCTGCTGAAGGACAAAACTGCCACATAAGTGCACTCCGGAATACACTCAGCTGAGTGACAGCCTGAGAGGGATCTGAAGGGTGAGTTAGGAAGCATTATTAGATCCACCAACACGTCTAATAAATATTGATATATAAGCACTCTAGAAATCAAATTTTGGATGTGATAATGATCCTCTTTACAGTAAAGGTCTAAAATAGCTCCCATCCTCTGCCAAAGCCAACCATTAATATTTATTAAATAAAATATGAGTATACCATTAATTTTAAACAACTGACATAAATCGAAATGCTCACCCTATTGAAGTGTAGAAATTATAAGGCTGAGGCCACACAAACTTGAAGCCATGATGACTTGAAGGGACTGAAGGAGTCAGTTCTAATTTTAAAAAGTAAGTGGTTTAATTAACTAATAGAATTAGCATATTGGGGAAAAAATAGACAATGGCTATTTGGGGTCTTTTGTGTTCTCATACAAATTTTCAATCTTTTTTTATTCTAGTTCTATGAATAAATGCCGTTGGTAATTTGATAGGGATTGCACTGAATCCGTAGCTTGCCTTGGGTAGTACGTGAGCTTAGTCTGTCCGTCGTGTCCGACTCTGTGACCCCATGGACTGCAGCCCACCAGGCTCCTCTGTCCACGGGGATTCTCCAGGCAAGAATACTGGAGTGGGTTGCCATGCTCTCCTCCAGGGGATCTTCCCACCCCGGGGATCAAACCCAGGTTTCCAGCATTGCAGGCAGATTCTTTAGCATCTGAGCCACCAGGGAAGCCTGGTGTATTATAATTGGGCATTATAGCCATTTTAATAACATTGATTCTTCCAATCCAAGAACATAGTATATCTCTCCATCTGTTTGTGTCATCTTTAATTTCTTTCATCAATGTCTTATATCTTTCAGAGTACAGGTCTTTTGCCTCCTTAGGTAGGCTTGTTCCTAGGTATTTTATTCTTTTTGATGCAATGGTAAACGGGGTTGTTTCTTTAATTTCCCTTTCTGTTATTTGGTTGTTGTTGTTCAGTCACTCACTCAGGTCTGACTCTTTGCGACCCCATGGACTGCAGCACACCAGGCCTCCCTGTCCATCACCAACTCCTGGAGCTTGCTCAAACTCATGTCCGTTGAGTTGGTGATGCCATCCAACCGTCTCATCCTCTGTCGTCCCCTTCTCCTCCTGCCTTCACTCTTTTCCAGCATTAGTCTTTTCAAATGAGTCAGCTCTTCACATCAGGTGGCCAAAGTATTGGAGTTTCAGCTTCAGCATCAGTCCTTCCAATGAATATTCAGGACTGATTTCCTTTAAGAAAATTATCTGGGTTCAACTCCTTGGTAACCAAGGGCAAGTCACTGAGCATTTCTGAAGTCACAATAGTTTCATCTAATAAAGCAAAAGAACACCCATTCTACTTGATTCACGGGGCTAATGATAGAAATAAATGAGATAACACACACGAATGTGATTTAAAATATTAGTCAATGTTATTCAAATATGTTATTGAAATTATTTTCTTTGATAATTGATTTTTAAAGAAAAAATGACAAGGACTTTTTTTTTCTAAGGTGAAATATTCTTAACATAGTTTTCTAACATATCACAAATTCTCTCCATTTTTCTGTAATGATAATTTAATCTAAAAAGACTTATTTTAGGAATTCCCTGGAGATCCAGTAGTTAGGACTTGGCACTTTGACTGCTGAGGGCCCCAGGTTTAATCCCTGGTTGGGAACTAAGAACCCACAAGTCATGCAGCATGGCCATCAATAAATAAACACACAAATTTAGATAGAAAAAGTAGTACAGGATGGACATGTACACAACAGAGACAGTAATAAAGCTATAAAAAATATTACTTAAAAATTTGAATGTCCATTACTCCATGGGTCAAATTAATATGACTTGAGCTCTTTCATTGATTCAAGGTCCTCTGTATGTCTGAAAGGACTCCATCACATGTAATTTCCCAGATGGTTTTTCTTGTTTTACATACTACCTACCCAAACACCTTTTCTGCATGTAGCATTTTCAGAAACACAATAGAAAATTGATGGGGCCATCAGATCAGATCAGATCAGTCGCTCAGTCGTGTCCGACTCTTTGCGACCCCATGAACCGCAGGACGCCAGGCCTCCCTGTCCATCACCAGCTCCCGGAGGTCACTCAGACTCGCATCCATCGAGTCAGTGATGCCATCCAGCCATCTCATCCTCTGTCGTCCCCTTCTCCTCCTGCCCTCAATCCCTCCCAGCATCAGAGTCTTCTCCAATGAGTCAACTCTTCGCATGAGGTGGCCAAAATACTGGAGTTTCAGCTTTAGCATTATTCCTTCTAAAGAAATTCCAGGATTGATCTCCTTCAGAATGGACTGGTTGGAGCTCCTTGCAGTCCAAGGGACTCTCAAGAGTCTTCTCCAACACCACAGTTCAAAAGCATCAATTCTTCGGCGCTCAGCCTTCTTCACAGTCCAGCTCTCACATCCATACATGACCACAGGAAAGACCATAGCCTTGACTAGGCGAACCTTTGTTGGTAAAGTAATGTCTCTGCTTTTGAATATGCTATCTAGGTTGGTCATAACTTTCCTTCCAAGGAGTAAGCGTCTTTTAATTTCATGGCTGCAGTCACCATCTGCAGTGATTTTGGAGCCCAGAAAAACAAAGTCTGACACTGTTTCCACTGTTTCCCCATCTATTTCCCATGCAGTGATGGGACCAGATGCCATGATCTTCGTTTTCTGAATGTTGAGCTTTAAGCCAACCTTTTCACTCTCCACTTTCACTTTCATCAAGAGGCTTTTTAGCCCCTCTTCACTTTCTGCCATAAGAGTGGTGTCATCTGCATATCTGAGGTTATTGATATTTCTCCCGGCAATCTTGATTCCAGCTTGTGTTTCTTCCAGTCCAGCATTTCTCATGATGTACTCTGCATATAAGTTAAATAAACATGGTGACAATATGCAGCCTTGACGTACTCCTTTTCCTATTTGGAACCAGTCTGTTGTTCCATGACCAGTTCTAACTGTTGCTTCCTGACCTGCATACAGATTTCTTAAGAGGCAGATCAGGTGGTCTGGTATTCCCATCTCTTTCAGAATTTTCCATAGTTTATTGTGATCCACACAGTCAAAGGCTTTGGCATAGTCAATAAAGCAGAAATAGATGTTTTTCTGGAACTCTCTTGCTTTTTCCATGATCCAGCGGATGTTGGCAATTTGATCTCTGGTTCCTCTGCCTTTTCTAAAACCAGCTTGAACATCAGGAAGTTCACGGTTCACATATTGCTGGGGCCATCAGTAGGTAATTATACTGATGCTTACAGATTCTTCCTATACTAAAAATAAGATTGCTATAGAAATTCATTGTGTCCAATATGCTAGCCACTAACCACACATGGATATTTAAATGTAAGTTAATTACAAATTAAATACTAAATATTCAGTTCCCTGGGTGATTTTTCAAGTGTTCAACAGCCGGAGGTGGCTGGCTGGTGGTCACAGTACTGAACACAGCATGTATAACGTATCCATCCTCACAGAAACTTCTAGTGCACAGCACCACTGTAGAAGATCTTTGAAGTCATTGCTCCAGCTCAGCATCTGGGTACCCAGCCTCACCCATTTCTCCAGCCGGAAGCTCTTCACTGCTTCTCCAAGGAATACTGCCCTTCCTGCTCCTCAAAGCCCAAGTTTCTCACAGGGTATGAAAGAATCCCGTTGGTTTTGTTTTTTAATATTAAACTTTTAATTTTGTCTTGGAGTATAGCTGATTAACAACGTTGTGATAATTTCAGGTCAACAGCGAAAGAACTCAGCCACACGTATACATGCATCCATTCTCCCCCAGGGCTTCCCTGGTGGCTCAGTGGTGAAGGATTTGCCTGCCAATGCAGGAGACATGTGGGGTTCAGAAAGACCGCCTAGAGAAGGAAATGGCAACCCACTCCAGTATTCTTGCTGGAAAATCCCATGGACGGAGGAGCCTGATGGACAACAGTTCATGGAGTCACAAAGAGTCAGACACAGCTTAGTGGTAAAACAATAACAAATAATTCTCCCCAAACTCCCCTCACGTCCAGGCTGCCACACAACATGAGCAGAGTGCCACGCAGTGCACCAATTCAAGTATTTTGTTTAGCTTTGCTACTAGTCACAGCGCCTGGTTAGGAACCATTGTTATTTGGGTAGGAGGATTCATGCATGTGAGAAAAAACTAGAAATAATATAGGAAAACTGAGTAACTAAAGGGTTTGCCTAGGTTTTCTGGGGTCTACATTTTAAATGGGGTCTTAAAACTTGGGTGATTTTTTGAACACCAAATAGACTTCCCTGAGAGGGTAAATTGTCATGTCCACTCTACTAACAGACTCGGTGGCATCACCAAGAAATTGTAAAACTTGTTGCGAGATAAAAGTCAGTATAAGATCAAAGCGGCTAAGAGGATGAAATCTTCAGAGACCTATCAGGGCTTCCCTGGTAGCTCAAGAGATAGGATTCAATCCCTGCTCCAGGAAGACTGGATGCCACAGAGCAATTTAGCCCGAGTGCCACCACTACTGAGCCTGTGCTCTAGATCCAAGAGCCATGACTACTGACTCCACATGCTGCAACCACTGAAAACCGGGCATCGCAACTACTGAAGCCCTTGAGGCCTAGAGCCCAAGCTCCACAACGGAAGTCACTGCAGTGAGAAACCCGTGCAAGGTAACTGGAGAGCAGCCTCCGCCAGCCACAGCCGGAGAAAAGCCCACACAGCAACAAACACCCGCGCAGCCAAAACTAAAAAAAGAAGGAGCAAAGAGGTTTTCATAACTAAGATTTCAAGGTTTATCTAATAGTACTCAGATCCTGATCAAATACAGAGGGAATCTTTCATTGTAGTCAAACACAGAACGCAGAAAATCTAACAAGGAAAAGGCTGAAAGGTAAGGAATTGGAATGAGCATCTGATCCCAAATGCTGATGGAAAGAGGCTAGTAAGTGAACTGTGGAAATGAACAAGAAAGCTATGAATGAACAAATGAAATATGGAAATGAACGAGACAAAGACAATAGTTTAGACTCCAAAAATGTACTGTAATCATGCAGATTAACCGTAGTTGTTTGAGGATCTTCTCCAAGAATTTATATTTTCCAAACCGAAGCACTCATTTCTTCTTGAAGCCATGATGAAGTAATTGGAATTGCCCTCCCACTGCACACAGCTAGAAAACTGGGCAAAGTACACGAGACAACTGTTTTCCGACATCGGACGAGGAAAGCACAGGACTGTGTCTCTGAGAGAAGAGACGAAAACAAGGTGACCTCTGCAGTTGTCTTAGCTGTCTCTCTAGACGTTCTTTTTAGGCTGTAGTGCAGGGAGGGGGAACTTCAGCAGCTTATAGTGGTGGCTGAGTAGAAGAGATAGAAAGAGGATTTCAGGGAAGGTGGGCTTTGTGGAGTTTGAGGGGCAGAAAACAGGAGAGCAAAAAAATCAATATGAACTACAACAACTTTGCCAGGACAAAATCCAACATTCTTCAGGGAAAGACACAAAATCAAATAATCAATAAACTAACATTTATAATCCTGAACTCAATAAGAAATTATTATAAAGGCAACAATGCAGGGAAATGGGATCCATAACCAGGTGAAGAGTCAATCAATTAAAATAGACCTTAAGATGACAGAGATGATGGAATCCACAGATAAGGGCATTAAAAGAGCTTTCATCAGATCAGATCAGTCACTCAGTCATGTCCGACTCTTTGCGACCCCATGAACTGCAGCACGCCAGGCCTCCCTGTCCATCACCAACTCCCGGAGGTCACTGAGACTCACATCCATCGAGTCAGTGATGCCATCCAGCCATCTCATCCTCTGTCGTCCCCTTCTCCTCCTGCCCCAATCCCTCCCAGCATCAGAGTCTTCTCCAATGAGTCAACTCTTCGCATGAGGTGGCCACAATACTGGAGTTTCAGCTTTAGCATCATTCCTTCCAAAGAAATCCCAGGGCTGATCTCCTTCAGAATGGACTAGTTGGATGTCCTTGCAGTCCAAGGGACTCTCAAGAGTCTTCTCATAATTATTCTTAAAGATTTAAAAGGAAATACAAACATAATGAAGAAAGAAATGGAAGATATAAGAGAAAATCAAATGGATTTTTAAGTGGTGAAAACTATAACACCTTTTTGAAAGTTTCACTAACTAAACCAAATAGCAAATTACATATTTCAGAACAAAAGATGAGTTAATTTGAACATATTGCAGTAGATTCTATCCAAACTGAAGCAGAGAAAGAAAAAAAGACTAGAAAAAAGAAAAAAACTTAAGAAAGTTTCAATAACTTGTGGAATACCATTAAGTGGTCTAACAAATATATAATTGGAGTTACAGAGGAAGGAGGAGGAAGAGAAAAAATATTTGATGTGTGGCATAATTTTTTTCAAATTTGATTAACACTGTAGATCCATAAACCCAAGAATTTCAAAGAACCCCAAGCATAATAAATAAAAAGAAAAACACACCAAGTCATGACACAATAAATATGCTAAAAACTAGTGATTATCTAGTTTATCTAGCTTTTTATTAACTGGAGAATATCTTCAAAGTAGAGACAGGAAAAAAAAGACATTATACACAAGAGAACAAAGATAATCTTATTTTCTCATCAGAAATAATGCAAGATAGAGGGCAATGAAATAAAATATTTAAAGCACTGAATTTTAAAAAAGTTAACCTAGTTAGTATTCGATATCTAGAAAATAATAGTCTTCAAAAATAAAGGGCATGGAGAAATATTTATGACATTAAGTTTGGAAATGATTTCATGAACACGACACCAAAAGCACAAGCAACAAAAGATAAAATAGATAAATTAAACCTCTTCAAAATTAAAAACTTTTATGTATCGATAATATCAAGAAACAACCTACTGAATGGGAAGAGAAACCCTACTAAACAGGAGAAAATATTTATAAATCATACATCTAATAAGAGATCAATATTAGTATATAAAGAAACCCTGAAATTCAACAACAAAATACAGTACAATCAAATTTAAAAATAGGCCAAAAACTTGAGTAAACATTTCCCCAGAAGAGGTATTCAAATGGCCAATAAGTCATAGGAAAATGCAAATCAAAACCACAATGAAATACCACTCCACACCTACCAGGAAGGCTATAATTTTTTTAAACTGGAAAACAACAGTGCTGGCACGGATTTGGAGAAATTGGAATACTTGTGCATTGCTGGTAAGAACACAAAACGGTACAGCTGCTACAGAAAACAGTCTGTCAGTTTCTCAAAGGGTTAAACATAGAATTACCACAGGACTTTAGCACTTCTACTAATAACTACATACTCAAAAAAATTGAAAACATTGTATACCAATGTTCACAGCAACAATACTCAGAAAGGACAAAAATAGAGACACCGAAATGTCCATCAAGAGATGCATAAACAAAATGTGGTGAACACACGCAAGGGAATATTATTTAGCCATATAAAGGAATTAAATTTTTATATATGTTAAAACAGAGATGGACAGTAGGAACATTATGCTAAATGAAATAAGCCAGATATAGAAGGACATATTTTTTATGATTCCACTTATTTGATGTACCTAGAATAGGCAAATTCATAGAGACAGAAAGAAGAACCAGTGTCACCAGGGACTAGGGGAAGGAGAAGATGGGAAGTCACTGCTCGGTGTACAGAGTTTCTGCTGGGGATGATGGAAATGGTTTGAGTACAGACAGTGGCAACTTACACATGCTGCTGCTGCTGCTGCTAAGTCGCTTCAGTCATGTCTGACTCTGCGCGACCCCAGAGACAGCAGCCTATCAGGCTCCCCCGTCCCTGGGATCCTCCAGGCAAGAACACTGGAGTGGGTTGCCATTTCCTTCTCCAATGCATGAAAGTGAAAAGTGAAAGTGAAGTTGCTCAGTCGTGTCCGACTCTTAGCGACCCCATGGACTGCAGCCTACCAGGCTCCTCCGTCCACGGGATTTTCCAGGCAAGAGTACTGGAGTGGGGTGCCATCGCCTTCTCCGACTTACACATGACTGTGTATTTAATGTGACTATATTTAAACACCACTGAATTGTACTTATAAATAGCTAGCATGGTAAATATTATGTTATGTATATTTTATCACAATAAAAAGAGAAAGAGTATGACAGAATGAAAAAAAGTAAATGAGCAAAAGGAAGTTAAAAATTATGAGTTATCACCCCATTGTCTGAAGATAACTACAGTTACATTTTTATGTAAAACCTTTCTTTTTTCTGCATGTTCATAAGTTTAATAGCGAAAATGGAAACATGTTCTATGTATGAATTTTTGTTAAACAATAAACATGTTCCCATGTCATAAAAAAAATGAAGACTACATCATGGCTTTGGATAAGCAAAAGCTGAGGGACTTAGCTTTCAACAGACGTGCCCTGTAGGAAACGTTAGAGGAAGCTCTTCAGGTAGAAAGAAGACAACGCACATGGAAACCGGGATCCACAGGAAGGAATGAAGAGAGCCCAAAAAGGTAAAGACGAAGCCTTTTCTTCTCGTTTTACATTTCTCTTAAATTTAAGAAATCACTTTGAACGTATTAAACCGAAAATACATAAACTTGTGAAACCCTATCTGCCGGGTGGTGTGCTCTCCGTTCATTCACTCCTTTATTTAATATATACTATTCCAGGAGGTCCGCTCCGCTAGGTGCTGACTGCCCATCAGAGAATAAAGGACAAGTCGCTGTACTCTCCACACGGCCGATCTACTGGTAAAAAGCCAGTTCCTATTTACAAACACACAAATGACAAATACGATGAGTGAATGAGATAAGCGCTGCGACGCGGACAAAGAGTGAGAAGTTTTGGTTTCCTCACTTTACAATTCACACTCCCTTACCGAGGTTTTAACCCTACCAAACGCGTTCTTATTAAGAAGACGTCTTGGGTAGATTCCCCAGGAGCGGAGCCTGAGATGGATACCCATTTGTGAATGATTCATTCATGGGGTGATCTCCAGGAGACAAGTGAGAGAAGCTCAATGGGGCAGAGACATAAAAAAAAACTAAGCAAGAACATCCTCTCTGCTGGCGATGAACTTTAGCCAAACCCGCAGGGACTTCTATGCATTGTCCCCAGAGACAAGAGGTGGGCAATAGTGAGGGGACGTCAGGACAGAGGATCCTCAGCCCAGACTCTCCTGCCTCCTGCACGTTCTTCCTCCCGCAACTCAAATGAGCAGTGATTGGCTTCTGCTCAGGTACTGAAAAAAAAGCAAATTGAAACAAGATAACTACTTGTTTTCCTGCCAAAATAGCAAATCAGTTTTATTTAAAATACTCATTGATGATGAGGATGAGGTGAAATGAACACTGCTGTCTAGCATGGTTAGGAGGGTGACTGGATACAATGTCTTTGGGGGAAAGTATAGTATCTGGCAAACTGCATTATTCACTCAAAGGCAGTCACCCTACTTCTGTGTTTTAAAAACTGCAAAGCACAGATGAAGGTTTGTGCACAGCAATACTTCAAGGAGAGGCAGTGTCCTTGAAAATACCCAGAATTAAAGGTTGCCTAAGCCCCAGCCGATGGGGGATTGGTAGCTTACCACATGGTACATCCAGACAAGGAATACAATAACTTAAAAGGTTAAATACCTCAGAATTGCCTATATTGTAGTAATCAGCTAAAAAGATAGAATTATACTTTTCTCAAAAATCCTACATGCTATGTGGTTTCAAGTAAAAAACATATCTAAACGCTCGAGAAGTCAATATAACAAAGCATTACTTCTGGGGTAGCTTGTGAGTGCTTTCCTTTGTTTCGTATTATACTTTCTACAGTTTTCATATTTTCTACCTTCCGCTTACTCTTTCAATACACTATTGAGCATTTTTATATACCAGCCATTGTTGTAGACTTTGGGGATACAGCCATGGAAAAATATGAAACTCTCTAATTCAGAAAGATACATGCACACTGATGTTTACAGCAGTTCTATTCACAATAGCCAAGACATGGAAGCCACCTAAATGTCCATCAACGGAGAATGGATAGAGAAGATATGCTACATATGTATAACGGAATACTACTCTGCCATAAAAAGGAATGAAATAATGCCATTTGCAACAAAAGGACAGACCTAGAGGTTATCATACTGAGTGGAGTGAGTCAGCCAGAGACAGACACATGCCATATGGTATCTCTTACATGTGCAATAAAAAAAAATGATACAAATGCACCTGTCTACAAACAAACTCACAGACACAGGAAACAAACTGCTGGTGGAGGGGAGGGGATAAACTAGGGGTTAGGGGTTGACAGATGCACACTAGTATGCGTAAAACAGAACCAACGAGGAGCCACTAGACCGCACAGGGGCTCTATCCAGTATTCTGTAATGCCTTTAAGGGAAAGGAATCTAAAACCAAAGCTGTTGTTGCTTAGTCACTCAGTCACATCTGACTCTCTTGGGACCCCCTGGACTGTAGCAGCCAGGATCCTCTGTCCATGGGATTCTCCAAGCAAGAATACTGGAGTGGGTTGCCATTTACACATGTGTGTGTGTGTGTGTGTTAATCACTCAGTCGTGTCCGACTCTTTGCGACCCCATGAACTGTGGCCCATCAGGCTTCTCTGACCATTGGGATTCTCCAGGCCAGAATACCGGAATGGGTTGCCATTCCCTTCTCCAGGGGATCTTCCCCACCCAGAGATCGAACCCAGGTCTTCTGCATTGCAGGCAGTTTCTTTACCGTTTGAGCTACCTGGGAAGCTGCCATATATATGCATACATATATGTAACTGAATCACCTTGCTCTAATTATTCCTGAAAGTAGCCCAATGCTGTAAATCAACTCTGCTTGCTTTAAAAGAGAAGCGTGGCATGACCCACTGCTCCAGCCCCACTGACCTCTTTGCTGTTCTTTGAACACCCAGGGGGACGCCCCTCAGAACTTGGCACCTGCTGCCCCCTCTGCTGGCTGCACTGCCCCAGACAAGCCCCTCACTGCACCCCCCACCCAGCTGGCCCGTCCTCCTCTCCTTGGGGCCCTGCTCTGAGGTCTCCCTCTCAGGGAGGTCTTCCCTGGCTGCCCTATTTATCCTCATGTTCTTCACCCTCATTGGCATTCCAAACCCTCTTCCTTGCTGCACTACAGGCATTTAATCACTTTCTCTGGGATGATACAGTCGAACTTTTGGGGCGTTGTTGTTTATCCTCTCAAAGAAGCAGAAGTTCCATGAAAGTGGGGATATTATCTGGTTCTTTTTTTTTTTTTTTTTTTTGGTAAATTATAGTTATGTCATGGCCAAGGCACCATCCGTCCAGGGGAAGCAGGGTCTTATTTCTAAGGGAGCAACTTTGCACAAGGCTGCCATCAGCGATAAGGAAGCTTCCTTCCTTCCTTCCCTCCTTCCGCCACCCTTGCTCCGTGACGGGCCGCTATCTGTCCAGGTGTTAGATAGGCAGTGGTGACCGAGGGTGTCCACCCTCGTAAATCTTAGAGTGTAGTGGGAAAGACGAGCAAAGCCCAACCCCCGGCGGGAGCTTACAAGTATTATAAATATTAAGTAACAGAGTAATTCACTCAACCCAAAGAGAGAGGACAGTGGGCAGAAGAATCCACCTGAAGCTGGGTCTGAAGCGTCAGTTAAAGTTTGCCCAATGGTCAGCAGGAGGAAAAGCGGGGAGAAGAAACACACAGAGGGTGAGAGGTGTGCGCTGCCGGCGCAAGGCACTTCTGCCTCAGCACGGAGGAGTTCTCTCCATCCCCCTCGGCCTCAAAGTGTGGCCACAGGCTAAAACCAGTTTTGAATAAAGATTCTAAAGCTATATGATTTTCCACATCCAGGGAAAATGTCGTTCATGTACCATCAACAAGGTGCATTTTCATCTAGAATCTATCAATACATCAACAGACACAAAACGACAAGGCATTAGAATTTGCTAATAATTTAAAACCAAGCAGGGGTCCGACAAAAAAAACAAGAGGAAGAAATTTCATTTCTGAGCAGGGTCACAGCGACTTTCCTGGCTGTCCCGCGGTTAAGACTTCACGCTTCCAATGCAGGGGTGCAGGTGTGACGGCTGGCTGCAGACGTAAGATCCCACGTGCCCCGAAGCCACAAAACCAAAACATAAAGCAGAAGTAGTGTTGTGACAAGGTAACATGTCCAATAAAGACTCAAAAATGGCCCACATTAAAAACAATTTTTTTAAAAGCAGAGTACAGCAGAAGGAAAAAACAAATCATTTAAACTGAAAAAAAGAAAAAAAAAGATCCTTCCCTTCCACTTCTCCCTCAGTCTGAACCCTAACAACCCAGATGATGACTCCAGCCCTTCCTGCTCGCCTGTTGTGTGGGGACTGCTATCCAAGAAGATCTCCAAGCATCTTAGCAAAGTGTGGATGGCGGTTACAGACGCATCTGCTCATACATCCCTCCAACACTCGTGGGAAGTGCTAGCTTAGAGAAGAGCTGGGGTGCAGCCAGCACAAGAGCTCAGCCACGCATCTCTTCCTACGGCGGGCTGGCCCTCTCAGAGTCTGAGGTCACCTGTGGGCCACCAGAGAGGATGAGTGCGTGGCTGGTTTTATGGGGCTGCCGTGAGATAAGAAGTAGGCTGCAGCTCAACCGCCACAAGGTCAAATTCTTGACCAAAAGTGAAAACAAAAATCAAGTTAACAGAATATTGCCAACAACAGAAGAAAGAAAAAGAGAGAGAGCAAATGAGAGAGGAACTCTTAATATTATATACAGGATGCTCTGGAAAATAATCATATTAAGGCCACTCTGAATCTGTGTGTGGTTTCTATTCTGCCTTTTTATGATCATCTCAAGTAACTAAGTACATATGGCATGTTTGTAAGTAAAGCAGTCGATGAAGTTGGTTACACCTCTGCATTTATGACCATGCCCCTGAGTATTATTAACTTTTACACTCCCCATAAAATATAATTTATCACTTAAATAATTTGCTTTGTGTCAGGGTTCAGTGTGCTCCAGTGCTTTCCTGCTCATTAAATGAGATATTTTTACTTAATGAGCCAAGGATGTCCTTTGTATTTAACATTTGAATTGATTTCTAACACTTCATTTATATAATAGTTTGGTGTGTAATTCCAAAAAGAAGTGGGTTTCATTTCACTGTGTCAAAGGCCAACAGTTCAGAAAACTATTAAATACATGCGGCGTTTCCAGTGATAAACGGTCTTATCCTCACTAACCAGCAAGACAGAGTGTACAAAAATCATGAAATTATGCAATCATAAAATGATTACTTCTTTACACAAGCAAATCATGGAATTTGAGAGCTGAAAGATGTATGGAGTATTCAGAGCAAAATTCTAAGCTGCTCAGGACAAAAAAGGTAGGATGTGATGGGAAACAAAGCATTACGTCGAAGCCGCTCTGGTTACCTGAGACCTGGGATTGTTCTCAACAGGTACAACCACACCATTTCAACTCAGGACGATCTGTGTAACAGATTACCAGCCCCATGTACCTTTCTGCCCATTCAACAGACCAGATCTCGAGAACTGAAACACCCTGACTCCTCAATCACTTTCCACTCCTGCAGTTTTCAGAACAAGTGAGGATACTCACAGTCGCCTTGCCACAAGGCAGGGGAAGCAGAGAAAAGTTCTCGGATCTGAGGACTACTAACGGAAGTGCTCCGTAAATCCAAACTGCTTACAATCCACAATATGTGAATTTACAATTCACAACGCACACGTGGACTTACATGTATCCATCTCTTAATGCAGAGTCCAAGTTTGAGTAACAGCACACAGGCTGCATCATTTATTAAGCATTTATTATTATCCTTTAAATAGATACAGCTGAGCCTACCATTACAGTACACTACAGAATTACTGAGGAAAGCATGACTTAAAGGATTTGAGAATAAAACACCCCAATGCCAGGCCCTCCCTGGCAGTCCAGTGGTTAAGACTCTGCCTTTCAATGCAAGGAGAGTGGGTTCCATCCCTGTTTGGGGAACTAAGACCCCAAATGTCCCGTGGTGTGACAAAACAAAAACAATAAAAAGAACAGCCCAGTGCCCATTTTCCACTTTGTAGCTTGTAGAGCTTGGGAGCTTGTAGAGTCTTGCCCTTGTCTCTCACGCAAGATCCTCCCACTTCCCTGGTGGGACAAGCTTGGGAACTTACGCCCCTCCTAGGCCCCATTCACAGACTCAAAATGCAAATGGGCATTTTTAAAAACCGTGCGGAAAACCTGATTGTCCCAGAGTTTCTCAAACTTTTTAGACTACAGAACTTGGGTCCAAAAACACCTCTGAACCTCCCTTGGAACCAGAGTTTCCTCTAAAGATTGTGGGAAAGCTAAACAGTTAAAAGTAATTTAATTTAATAACCAGCTGATTCAGTGAGAGTATCTTTTAGAAAAATGTCTTTCCCCAGGCCCCACATCTCAGCCACAGTGCAGACACTGTGCACAGCCCCAAGGATCACTGCCTTTCAGATTATATTTACATGAGTGGTGCCCCCTGGAGTTGCCCCAATTAGCACCTGAGGGACTCTGTGCCCCCTCATCCCAAATGTGATTTTCCTAAACCATGGGGTCTATAGCATACAGATGAGATTTGTTCTACATACAATACAAAAACCAATTTATTTAAATACTTCATTAGAGAAAAAAAGTATTAATAGATGGAAAGGTAAATTGAACCCAGAGAAAAGTTTAAATTATGAAATATTTCAAAGAAATACAAATGTATTGATTTGAAAGAATATAGTTTGTATCTTTGAGATTCATGCCCTGGATGATCCAACTGTAATAAATGGAATAGTAATTATTTTAATTAGTTCAGTTCAATTCAGTCGCTTAGTCGTGTCTTAACTCTTTGTGACCCCATGGACGCATGCCTCCCTGTCCATCACCAACTCCCAGAGTTTACTCAACTCACGTCGATTGAGTTGGTGATGTCATCCAACCATCTCATCCTCTGTCATCCTCTTCTCTTCCTGCCCCCAATCTTTCCCAGCATCAGGGTCTTTTCCAGTGAGTCAGCTCTTCACATCAGGTGGCCAAAGTACTGGAGTTTCGGCTGCAACATCAGTCCTTTTAGTGAACACTCAGGACTGATCTCCTTTAGGATGGACTGTTTGGATCTCCTTGCAGTCCAAGGAGCTCTCAAGAGTCTTCTCCAACACCACAGTTCCAAAGCATCAATTCTATGGCACTAAGCTTTCTTTATAGTCCAACCTTCACATCCATACATGACTACTGGGAAAACCATAGCCTTGACAAGACAGACCTTTGTTGGCAAAGTAATGTCTCTGCTTTTTAATATGCTGTCTAGGTTGGTCATAACTTTCCTTCCAAGGAGTAGTTGCTGTTGCTTTGCTATGTCGCTTCAGTCATGTCTGATTCTGCACAACCCCATAGACAGCAGCTCACCAGGCTCCCCCATCCTTGGGATTCTCCAGGCAAGAACACCGGAGTGGGTTGCCATTGCCTTCTCCAATGCATGAAAGTAAAAAGTGGAAGTGAAGTCACTCAGTCATGTCCGACCCTTAGCAACCCATGGACTGCAGCCTACCAGGCTCCCCCGTCCATGGGAATTTCCAGGCAAGAGTACTGGGGTGGGGTGCCATTGCCTTCTCCGAGGAGTAAGGGTCTTTTAACTTCATGGCTGAAATCACCATCTGCAGTGATTTTGGAGCCCAAAAAAATAAAGTCTGACACTGTTTCCCCATCTATTTGTCATGAAGTGCTGGGACTGGATGCCATGATCTTAGTTTTCTGAATGTTGAGCTTTAAGCCAACTTTTTCACTCTCCTCTTTCACTTTCATCAAGAGGCTCTTTAGTTCTTCTTCACATTATGCCATAAGGGTGGTGTCATCTGCATTTCTGATGTTGATATTTCTCCTGGCAATCTTGATTCCAGCTTGTGCTTCTTCTAGCCCAGCATTTCTCATGATGTACTCTGCATAGAAGTTAAATAAGCAGGGTGACAATATACAGCCTTGACGTACTCCTTTTCCTATTTGGAACCAGTCTCTTGTTCCATGTCCAGTTCTAACTGTCACTTCCTGACCTGCATACAGGTTTCTCAAGAGGCAGGTCAGGTGATCTGGTATTCCCATCTCTTGAAGAATTTTCCACAGTTTATTGTGATCCACATAGTCAAAGGCTTTGGTGTAGTCAATAAAGCTGAAGAAGATGTTTTCCTGGAACTCTCTTGCTTTTTCGATGATCCAGTGGATTTTGGCAATTTGATCTCTGGTTCCTCTGCCTTTTCTAAAACCAGCTTGAACATCTGGAAGTTCACAGTTCACATATTTCTGAAGCCTGGCTTGGAGAATTTCGAGCATTACTTTAGTAGCGTGTGAGATGAGTGCAATTGTACAGTAGTTTGAGCACTCTTTGGCATTGCCTTTCTTAGGGATTGGAATGAAAGCTGACCTTTTCCAGTCCTGTGGCCACTGCTGAGTTTTCCAAATTTGTTGGCATATTGAATGCAGCACTTTCACAGCATCCTCTTTTAGGATTTGAAATAGCTCAACTGGAATTCCATCACCTCCACTAGCTTTGTAGTGATGCTTTCTAAGGCCCACTTGACTTCACATTCCAGGATGTCTGGCTCTAGGTTGGTAATCACACCATTGTGATTATCTGGATCATGAGGATCTTCTTTGTATAGTTCTTCTGTGTATTCTTGCCACCTCTTCTTAATATCTTCTGCTTCTGTTAAGTCCATACCATTTCTGTCCTTTATCGAGCCCATCTTTGCATGAAGTGTTCCCTTGGTACCTCCAATTTTCTTGAAGAAATCTCTAGTCTTTCCCATTGTATTGTTTTCCTCTATTTCTTTGCACTGATCAGTGAGGAAGGCTTTCTTATTTCTCCTTGCTATTCTTTGGAACTCTGCATTCAAATGGGTATATCTTTCCTTTTCTTCTTAGCTTTTCACTTCTCTTCTTTTCACAGCTATTTGTAAAGGCCTCCTCAGACAGCCATTTTGCTTTTTTGCATTTCTTTTTCTTGGGGATAGTCTTGATCCCTGTCTCTGGCACAGTGTCCATTGTTCATCAAGCACTCTGTCTGTCAGATCTAGTTCTTAATTTTTAATTAGTACATAATCTGTTTTCAACTAATTTATTATTAACATGATTATTCATTTAAAAAATTACCCCAAGTCCTAATGCAGTATTCCAAGTTAACGTAGTCAAAAATAATAAAAAATTTTGTAAGTCTTGATATCTTGGGTCAAAATGCACATCAAAGAAAAACAGGGCATTCATTATAAATAAATTGATTCACTTCTTAAAAATTGATTCACACAATTTAGCTTCTTTGAATCACTGATAAATCACTTTTTAAATACAAACAAAGACAATGAATGAGACTTTAAATAGAACTACAGCCTAATGTAGTTTTGGAAAATGAAGGTTAGCAACACCTAATTTTTTGGCTCCAAACACATTTTAAATTCAATCCTATCAAGTAATTGTAACTTTTTCCTTTCATTTTTATGTGTATATAATCTTCAAAGGGTATTCATGTTTTAGTTTTAGGCCTAGTAAATTACATTGAATGGGTGTCACTGGAAAAGCCCTTGCATATTGGATGCCCTAGCCCACCAAGGACTCCATTGCTCCTGACTCTCCTTGTCCTCCAGCAAAACCAGAAGTCCTGGGAGCTCCCTGGTCCAGCGACTGACACCTCACCTTCAAGGGAAGGGGCTCCTGATTCAGTTCCTGGTCAGGGCGCTAAGATCCCACATGCCTCTTGACAGAAAACCAAAACAGAAAACAGAAACAATATTGTAACAAATACAAGACTTTAAAATATGGTCCACATCAAAAAACAAAAAACCCACGCAAAACCAACAGGCCTCTAGGAAGCCTTTCTTGATCAGTGCCTCCTGCTCCATGCTGGTTCAGGCTCAGTCTCTAATGCTCAGAAATATCTCATGCATATCTCTTCTATTTTACTTCCTACAATTTATCATAATTATCCCTTCATTGATTCACCTGTGGAAGCTCAAAAAATGGTGCCTGAATGAAGGGTTGAACAAAAGGCAAAACTCTTAGAAATAAAGACCCGTGTAAGAGTCTAGGTTTGGGTAAGTTGATCAGAGGAACCCAGTGCTGATGACACCTGATGCAGTAGAATGGCAAGTGTCATTGTTTCTCTGGAGGTTTCGGCTTTCTTTATTTGTTTGCTTTTATTTTAAAGTAAGTAAGTGCTATCCTCTTTTTTCCCCTAGAATGGCTCCTATTAAGTTGTACTTTAAGTGAAGGCATGAGTTTGGTCAAATTCTCAACCTTCTAGAAGAGTATAAAACACTGCGGCCTGCCTTCACGGCCTCTCAGCATTTCACAGACTCTTGCTCCCCCATAATATAAGGAGGTAATCCTGATGTACATTCTCTGCGTTGTCCCTAAAATTGAGTCCTAATGTAATACTCTTTACTGACTACTAATTTTTTTCAACTAGCCCCCAGGAGCTCCCAGCAGCATTATCTACATCTGCTCATGAGGAGATCTGGCATATTCAGTATCTCGAACTGAAAAGGAGAATTATCCACAAACTTGGATAAGTGGGGGGAGTGTAAGCGAGTGAAGCCCTTAGAGAAGAAGGAGGTTAGAAAGCAGAACAAATCACATCATCTTTCTTTGTTCCCGTGTTCCTTCCTTCCTAGAGACAACCCCTTTCCAAGCCTCCGTGATGCAGTAGTGGGTGCGGAACCAAGGATTACAAATTCAGCAATGGTATCTTTCCATAAGTCCTTATTTCAATGGATGGGAAAAAAAAAAAAAAAAAGATATTCTTAGCCATCATCAATCATCAAAGGCCTCCAATTAAAATAAGAACTTTGATATTGCCAGATATTTCCTCTGGTATTTCATAAAAAAAAAAATATACTGAGTCTCTGTGGTATCTCTTATTTATGTACAGAAGATGCAGTTTGCACAGCTGCACAGCTGGGAAAGGGTAAAGGCATTTTACTGAATCAGAGCAAATATTCATTTTAAAAAGTGAGTGAAAGAAGCTTCAACTTTCAACTGTCAGCAAGTTCTCGCCCTCTCTCTGCATCTGGCTTTCAGGTGAGGATGCACTGATGGAGGTGGATGGGCTGGTCCTTCTAACTTTCAGAAGGTGCATCCATGGACATGGATGAGGCCAGTCCTTGCATGGCATCCTCCACACAGCACAACTTTGATGCTGGTGCCTCTAGCACAACAGCTCAACGTAAAAGCACAGTTCTCCCAATAAAAGTGAATGTGGCATACCCCAACAGAAGTATGTCATTCACAAGGGAAGTGGTAAGATATCAGTGTTGTCATGGAAAAGCTAGACAGTGCTGCACAGCCACCTGATCCTGTGCATTTACTTCCCAAACTGCAGTTCTCAACTCTGCAGGAAGAGTGGCTGTGAAATATGCAAGCTTAGGAAAGTATATAAGTCAGGTCTTACAGAACTTCGCGGTCTTTAAAAAAAATTATACTGGAATGCATATGAGAATTGGACTATAAAGAAGGCTGAGCACCAAAGAATTGATGCTTTCGAACTGTGGTATTGGAGAAGACTCCTGAAAGACCCTTGGACAGCAAGGAGGTCAAACCAGTCAATCCTAAGGGAAATCAGTCCTGAATATTCATTGGAAGGACTGATTCTAAAACTCCAATACTTTGGCCACCTGATGCGAAGAACTGACTCACCGGAAAAGACACTGATGCTGGGAAAGATTGAGGGCAGGAAGAGAAGGGGACGACAGATGATGAGATGGTTGGATGACATCACCAACTCAATGGACATGAGTTTGAGCAAATTCAGGGAGATAGTGAAGGACAGGGAAGCCTGGTGTGCTGCAGTCCATGGGGTCGCAAAGAGTAGGACATGACTTAGTGACTGAACAACCACACAGTTACTTTACAATGTTGTATGAGTTTCTGCTGTATAGCAAAGTGAATCAGCTATGCATACACATACATCCCCTTGTTTGGATTTCCTTCCCATTTAGGTCACCACAGAGCACTGAGTAGAGTTCCCTGAGCTACACAGTAGGTTCTCATCAGTTACCTATTTTATACATAGTATCAACAGTGTATATATGCCAATCCCAATCTCTCAATCTTTAGTCTTTCATTCTAAGCATAGTCAAAATTGAAGCAAACGACACCCCAAAAATGAAATTTACAAATCAAATAGATTTTGCCAAACAGATTTGATTTTTCTTCACAATAGCCTGTCTTGTGATTTCATTAACAAAAGGGATATGTTAGCTCAAATCTCATATTTTGTATCATTAAAACATCCACAAGCAAATTTGTTTAACGTAACAGTTGAGTAATCCTGCAAAGACAGCAAGCCCAGGGGAACAGAAAGTGAAAATACAGTCTTAGCAGCATGATTTAAATTAATTAAACAAGCGTTAGTACCTTCAAGCACACTATTGCATCAGTCTTTGGTGGGAAAAAGCTATAATTTATGTGTGCAATCATTTTAATACTTTGTATGAATTAGATATCTACAGAAGCTGTGTTAGCTGATGCTATAAACAAAGGATACCGTTGAGAACACATGCTATAATAATTAAACTGCCATTATGCTGACACCATCTTTCTACTAGGATCCTGTAACATCTGTATTGACTGTGATAAGCATTGATTATCTGGAGTGATATAAATATTTGGGGAGTTAATAACAATGAGGAATTCAGAGCATGCTGAGACACCAAAGATAAATCACAGGAAATTCAGATCAAAGCAGGTTTGTGAATAAGCTTGTTTTTACAGTTAATGACTAACTATAAAGTGCATATACACATTTCTTTTCTCCGATGAAACGCACAAGGAAATGTCATAAAGAAACATCCCGTTCGTTCTGCGTGGCATTTCTGTACATCTGTCGAATTTCCATATGTGGAGAGGAAGATGTCAACCCAGAGCTACTTCAACTACAAAGAGGGAATTGATCCATCCATCAAGTACTTAACATGCACTTTTCAAATCATTAAAAAGTTCTTTGAATTATTAAGACCTTTTTTCAAAAGAGAAAAAAAAAGCCCACAACTTATAAATCTTGCATTTCCTGAGAGGTTAATTTAAGGATGCTGGGGTCAGCAGTTATCCAGTTTCAGCAAAGATTTTGAAATTTCCCTTCAAGTATAGCCCAATAACCAAGTTGTGAGTTTATTTTTTTAAAGAAAATCTCATGCAGCCTCATCAATTAGACATCTTACACTCAAGGGCACCCTATTTTGAAAAGCGAACCCACCAAACTGGGGACGTTTTCAGTTTATCAAAATTAGTACAGAAGTAACTGGTGGGGAGGTGGGAGGGGGGTTCAGGATTGGGAACACGTGTACACCCGTGGTAGATGCATGTTGATGTATGGCAAAACCAATACAATATTGTAAAGTAAAAATAATAATAATAATAATAAATAAGTAAATAAAATTAAAATTAAAAAAAGAAGTAACTGGTGGTCTACGACCCACTCCCCACATGTACACATGTAAGTACAGTGAAGCTTTACAGAATAGAAAGTAACTGTAAGATGAATCTAAAGCCCACCATGATCTATTACCTCCTCTCTCTCTAGCCTCACCCATGACCACTGAGCAACCCGACACCTCATGGAAGCCCCTCTGCCTATGGCGCATTTCCCTCTATGATCTGCTGTTTAACTGCTCCTGGGTTCACCGTAACATATCTCAGTCTTCACATCCTCATCTTGAGTCAAGTGTATTTCCATGCTCCTAGGGATACAGCACCCTGTGCGTATTTGTACATACTTACCATATGGCAGTGAAGTGGTCATTCATCCCGGCCTTCTGTCCACAAGCCTACAAACTCTTTAAAGCCAAGCTTTACTCACTTTCATATTCCCAGGGACAGCATAGAAAATCCACCCAGTGAAGAGGAAAACTAGCCAATGACACATTCATCCTCATGGTATCATTTGACTTTGAGAAAGACCATCCAGAGGTGTTGCAAACTCTGAACAGAATTTGAAAACTAATGAAATTTTAAAACTCTGAAACTAAGCAAGTTTCAGGGATCCAGAGTGAAACCAGAGTGGCTGGTCCTTGCCCTTTAGAGACAATCTAGAGCCTGGTGAGTCCTAAAAGCGAAGTGAGAAGGAACCACGAGAAAAAGTAACATCAGTCTAGATTTGCACCCTAGAGCAAGCTGGTAGATAATCAACATGACAATCGATATTTTCCAAAGATAACATGAGCTAGTAAAATGCTTCCCAAGTCTGAGTGCTTACTCCAGACGCAGGGGGTGGGAGGAGGGAGCAGAGGAGCAGGAAACATGTCCACAAGAAGACAGATCAGGAATGTTTACAGCAACTGTGTTTAGAGCAGCCAGGAACTGGAGACACCCCGGTGCTCCTCCAGAGGAGAGCGGCTAAAGCTTCTGTGGCATCTTCACATTATAAAAACGCCACGCAGCAATAAAACGAACCAACAACTGATACAGCCAACAGCAGAATCAATCTCAAAACACTACGCTGAGTGAAAGAAGTCTTACACAAAAGAATACACACTGTGTGATTCAGTGTCTATGAAGTTCTAGAATTGACAAAACCAACCAGTGGTGACAAAGAAAAAAAAGAACCGTAGTTCACTCTTCTGGAACAGGAAAGGAGACATTTCAACTGAAAGTGAAAACGTCTCATATCTTACACAGACATAAGTGACACATGATTATGTGCTTATATTTGTGTATTTATATTTATATTACAGGTGTATATGTTTGTCAAAATATACCAAAGGATATATTTAACAGTTGTGCATCCACTGAATATAAGTTTAACCTAAAAGTCATAAAGAAATAAGTTCTAGTTGGTGATATACTTGCTGAAATGTTTAGGAGTGAAGTGAACTAATGTTCACTTGCTTTGAAATTCATCAACAATAAGATGGGTTGATGAATAGATAAAAGAATGAAAGATAAATAACAGCAAAATGTCCACCAGACACTCTTGGCCACAGGTATCTGGGTAATCACTATAATTCTTTTGACTTTGCTGTATTCAAAATTTTTATAATGGAATATTGGAGGTAACTTAAATATTCTGAGTCTTCCATTCCAGAGTTACTGGGGTGGCAATGGGGGATTGAGGTACAAACCTGGCATTTATCTACGTTTTGTTGTTTTCCAAGTGATGTGTTATATGGCCATCAGCTACCAGTTTATAGGATTTAATATTTAGGACCTACCAAAATTTGGTCCAATCTAATAGTATTTGGGGCGCTTCCATGGTGGCTCAGCTGATAAAGAACCTGCCTGCAATGCGGGAGATCTGGGTTCGATCCCTGGGTTGGGAAGATCCCTTGGAGAGCAGAGTGGCTACCCACTCCAGTATTCTTGCCTGGAGAATTCCATGGACTGTATAGTCCATGGGGTTGCAAAGAGTCGAACACGACTGAGTGATTTTCACTTCACTTCACTTCACTTCAGTGATGTTTTGAGAACCTACACCAGCCTCACATTTTTTCCCTCCCATCTGTCATAAATTGGCACTTAAAATTTTACCAATATAAATTCACTTCATGAAGGTAAAACAAATAAGTCAGTGAATCAGCAATTTACCCACAATGGCAAAATGATATCATCATTATCTGAATGTATATTGTCATGGCAAGACCTAGAATGGAAAAATCAGAGAGAAACAGAGCACATGAAAATACTCGGGACAATCTTGCCTTCTTGGTTCCTGCTCCTGGAAGCTGCTGTCAGGGAGACAACTGAGCATAGCAACGCACAGGGTTATTGAAGAAAAACTACTTTATCACAAGCATCGTCATTACTCTGACTGTGAAAGAGAGACCGTCTTTCCTGTTCACCATAATGGTTCCAGGAGAAAATGCAGGATGCTTGGTAAAATTTGAATTTTGCATGAATAGTGAATATTTTTTAGTATAATTATATTCCTACTATTAATGGTACATACTTACATTTTAAAAAAAAAAAAAAAGGATTTCCCTGGTATTCAAATTTAAGTGGGCACCCTATTTTGTTATGGTTGTTTGTCCCCTTTCACAACATCTGGCAACCCTGCTCTGAGGGAATGCACACGTTACAGCTGTAGCCCAGAATCACTGCTATTTTGATGAGAAATGCCTCTTGACTAGGCAGCCAGAGACACATTTGGAAAAATTTAATTACTGTGTGTGCAGAAGGTTTCGATGTCAGATGCAGATGGCATTTCAAGCCACAGGTCACTCAGGGGAGGCCTCCTGGCTCTCCTGAAGACCAGGGCTGGATCCTTCAGAGGCCTTACGACCCTCAGCCCACAAGCAGCAGTGGGCTGAGCGCTACTCCATCATTCGTTCTTCCGTTGATGGACGTTAAGAGAAAAACTATCGTATATTAATGCATATATGTGGCACCTAGAAGAAAATGAGACCGATGAACGTGTTTGCAGGGCAGGAACGGAGAGGCAGACACGGAGAATGGGCGTGTGGACACAGAGGGGGAGGGGTGGGTGAACTGGGAGAGCAGCACTGGCACACACACCCTGCCGCGTGGAAACGGACGGCGGTGGGGAAGCTGCCCCGCAGCGCAGGGAGCCCGGCCCGGCGCTCTGCGATGACCCGGCGGTGGGGCGGGAGGCTCAGGAGGGAGGGGTACATGTGTGCATGTAGCGGATTCTCTTCGTTGTACAGCAGAAGCTTACACGACACTGTAAAGCAACTATACCCCAATACAACTTTTTTTTTAGTTTAAGAAATAGAGGTAGCGGGTGCTTCTCAGCAGAGAGGGAAGCAAAGACATTCTCCAGGATAGGGAGATCCAGGCGGATGTCCCCGTGGGTAAAACTTGTCACAAAACTGGTGAGGATGAGGGGCAGCACTCGACTTGAATCAGTCCATCTGCTTCGTGCATTGTGGAGAAGGATCTTGGTAAGTGAGCCCAGCTCCAACTAAACGCCTTTACTCGACTGCATGCACGAGCAGGAAGTTGCTTTTTACTTGTCTGAAGTCACAATGAGTTCAAATGACCGTCGATCTTAAATTCCCACCAGAAATCTGGAAGAGGTCACTGGGGCTAACTGGATACTCCATTAGTGTATTTTTAAAATCTGATGTGAAATGATGACCGTGTGATTTAAAAACAAAAAAGAAAGAAAATTTTCTAAAACGCTGTTGGAATCTGTTTTGGGGGGAAGGGCTGGGGTACAGAAGCAGTTGAAATCTCTGCCGCAGCATTCAACAGGAGTGGGGACCCTAACCGTTGCACATTACAAATCTGAGGCCAAATTTAGAGCCTCTGGGGTAGGTGTCGGCTCCAGAAATCTCTTCTTTATTCTTGTTTATTCTCATAAACATAGGTCATCGTGAAAGAAGCTTGGAAAGAGTTGAAAGGAATATAGAAGTGACCACGAGATGAAAGCTGGCCATCAGAGGGGACACCATCAGATCCTCCCAGGCTCCCCGCCCCTTTAAGTGGTGGCTGAGGGGTATGTGACGTGTTCCTGGAGCTTTTGAAATCTTGCCTTCACACCAGCTGACTTCATGCCCAGAGAAATAAAAGTGTTTACCCAAACGCAATCTTGTCTTCACATATACATCAACACAAATTTTATTCCCTATGTTCTAGAAATGTTTTCAGTTCCCTTTCCCTGTTTTTAGAATATAATGTGTTGTCTTGGCTATTTAATTTCTCAGCTATTATTCACTCTGCCAATGTATGCTCTACATTTAAGCTCTTGATTTTTTTAAAGACTACACACTAACTTCTATTTCTATAACCTCTGTGCAGCTTTTCTTTTGCTGGTGGTAACAGTTTGTACTGTGCAGAGGCATCAGAATTAATTGTGTCTCCAGTTATTATCTTGTCCTTGTTGTTGTTTTTTTTTTTCAGTCTTGAAGCCTCTGAAATGTTTCAAAATAGCTCACGGCCTAAAAAGACATCATCTTCACAATAGCATAAACGAATGCTCGGTAGACCCAACAACGGCTGTTTATTGCACCTTACAAAAACGACTTTCATTACCTTCAGATTACTGGTTTTACTCAAATAGATTCATTCTCATCTGAGGGCGCCTGCGGACATTTACAAAAAAAAAAGGCTTTACAATGCAATGCTCTATGAAGAACAATTGTAATATTCTCCCCCTGGCTCGTATTTTTTTAAAAAAATGGAAGAAGGAAATAGATTTGTATTAAATTAGAAAAAAAAACAACTCTAGGTATTAATGTAACAGAGAGGCTTTATCACTGTATGTCATGTGAGTTGAAAGCCTGACACCTTAAAGCTTGATTTTGTCTCAGCGAGTCCCATTTGTTCCCCAATGGCAACACAATCAGGTTAACTCGTATCAGTCTGTTGAGTGTAACCAAGCTTCCACTGTCTACTGACCCACTGACTTAGACATAATACAATATATATGTATTTCTTTACCCTTGGCATCAGTGAAAAGATAAGATGTGTGTGTATACCTCCCCCCATGTTACTTGAGTATATACTCTACATCACTGCAAAAAAAAAAAAAGAAGAAGAAGCAATTGATGCCAATTTCTTATTTTATAAATAAAAATAATGTGCCTAATGTGTATTGAACAATTGGAATGTCAGACGCTGAACTATGTGCTTCATTGGCCTTACGTCATTTAAACTCTACAAAAAAAAAGAATCTCTGTAGAGGTGTGGATCTGAGGTCTTCTCTAGCCACCATGCACTGTACCATACACTAAAATAAATTCTAACAAACGCTTAGCAGTTGAGGAATGTGCGTGTCTTCAAGGCGATACTTCTGTGCACGTCCTGAGCGGCATCCCTTTGTCAGAGAAGCAATAGAAATGATCGGGACACAAGAAAATGCGGCCTTCAGATGGAAATCACTCCTCATCCTGGTCATCCCGAACTGACATTTCTACATTTTAAAAGGTGGCAAGTCAATGGAGATGGAGAACTCTTCACCTCAATGTACATGATCAGATTGGTTTTGTCTCTACACACAGTCCACACAGTCCCTTATCAGAGATTTCATGATAAGACATAAGAAATGCAAGGCTTTCCTATATAAAAATATAAAATTGCTCAAATGTCTTGACATATGAGCTTCATTGAAATTAGTTTTCAGATATTCAGAGTCACATCTAAAATGTCCTGTCTGCATTGCCTGCCCTGATAGAGATTTTGTTCTCACACTGCTGCTGCTGCTACTGCCAAGTCGCTTCAGTTGTGTCTGACTCTGTGTGACCCCATAGACGGCAGCCCACCAGGCTCCCCTGTCCCTGGGATTCTCCAGGTAAGAACACTGGAGTGGGTTGCCATTTCCTTCTCCAATGCATGAAAGTGAAGAGTGAAAGTGAAGTCGCTCAGTCGTATCTGACTCTTTGCAACCCCGTGGACTGCAGCCCACCAGGCTCCTCCATCCATGGGGTTTTCCAGGCAAGAGTACTGGAGTGGGGTGCCATTGCCTTCTCTGCCTCTCACACTAGGGTTTCTAATTTCTGATAACAGCTTCATAGTTAGTTTGAGGCAAAATCGTGGAAACAGATTTTCTTTGTCTTTGACCTCTGTGACATTGTAATGTATAAGAATTAGATATATTTGGTCATTCTCATATATATGTGGTCATGCTGGAGAAGACTCTCGAGAGTCCCTGGGACAGCAAGGAGATCAAACCAGTCAGTCCGAAAGGACATCAACCCTGAATATTCATTGGGAGGACTGAGGCTAAAGCTGGAACTCCAAAACTTTGGCCACCTGATGCGAAGAGCTGACTCATTGGAAAAGATCCTGATGCTGGGAAAGATTGAGGGCAGGAGGAGAAGGGGATGACAGAGGATGAGATGGTTGGATGGCATTACCACATGAGTCTGAGCAAGCTCCGGGAGTTAGTGATGGACAGGGAGGCCTGGGGTGCTGCGGTCCTTGGGGTCGCAAAGCGTCAGACACGACTGAGTGACCGAACACCACCACCACTGTGGTCTTCACTCGCAGTTCCTGGCTCACATCTTGGAATTTTCTAAGTGACTAAAACCATAAAGGTGTCTTTTGTTATGTAAACAAGGTGACTTTTGGACCCCATCTGGAGAAGAGAACAGGTTGCCATGGGAACCAAATTTTAGTTCTACCCCTCTGACCCCAGGGAGAGGTGGGGTGCTAAAGGTTGAATCAGTTGCCAATGGTGGGATCCTCACGCACTGTTGATGGAATGTAAATTGATACAATCACTGTGGAAAACAGTTGCTGCTGCTGCGTGTGACCCCATAGACAGCAGCCCACTAGGCTCCTCTGTCCCTGGGATTCTCCAGGCAAGAACACTGGAGTAGGTCGCCATTTCCTTCTCCAATGCATGAAAGTGAAAAGTGAAAATGAAGTCACTCAGTTGTGCCCGACTCTTTGCAACCCCATGGACTGCAGCCCACCAGGCTCCTCCTCCTTCCATGAATTTTCCAGGCACGAGTACTGGAGTGGGGTGTCATCACCTTCTCCAGAGAACAGTATGGAGGAACCTTATAAAACTAAAAACAGAACTACCATATTACCCAGCAATCCCACTACTAGGAATATGCCAGGAGAAAACCATAATGCAAACAGATACATGCACACCAATGTTCATTTTGCATCACTATTTACAACAGTCAGGACATGGAGGCAACCTAAATGTCCATCAGCAGAGAAATGGATAAAGACATGGTGTATGTACACAGTGGACTATTGCTCAGACATGAAAATGAATGAAACTGGGTCATTTTTAGAGACACAGAGGGAGCCTGTCATACAGAATGAAGTAAGTCAGAAACAGGAAAAAAATGTCATATATTAATGGATATTTGTGGAATCTTAAAAAAAATGATACTATGATCTTATTTGCAAAGCAGAAATAGAGACACAGAGGTAGAGAACAAACATGGATACCAAGGGGATAAGGAGGGGTGGGATGAATTGGGAGACTGGAATTGACACACATATACTACTGATGCTACACATAAAACAGATAACTAAAGGCAACATGCAGGATAGCACAGGGAACTCTACTTAATACACTGTGGTAACCTCAGTGGAAAGGTCACCAAAAGGGAAGGGATATATGTATACATATAGCTTGAATTCATGTTCATTGAACTTACATTGATATACACGTGAATCTGAGCAAACTCAGCTATAGTGGAGGACACAGGAGCCTGGCAGGCCGCAGTCCATGGGGTCACAAAGAGTCAGACACAACTCCACAACTGAACAACTTGGCCAGTTTATTCTGCTGCACAGTAGAAATTAACACAACAATTGTAAAGCAACTGTACTCCAATAAAAATCAATGAAAAAGAATCGTCAATGGCCAATTGGTTAACTATTTGTTCGAAACCTCCCCCCCCCCCCAAAAAAAAAAACTCAGAAGGACAGGGTTCAGAGAGCTTCCATTTTTGTGAAACACGTGGAGACTTGGGAGCATTCCAAGAGTGCAAGGAAGCCTCACAGTCTTTCTGTGCCCCTTGCCCTGCACATCTCTTCATCTGGGGGTTCCTGAGTTATATCCTTCTATAATAAACCAGTCATCTACTAAATAAAATGTTTCTCTGAGTTCCGTGAGCCACTCTAGCAAATGGTCCAACCCTAGGAGGGGGCCTGGGAACTTCTAACTCACAGTCAGGGCACAGGTAAGCCCCTGGGCCCATGACTAGCATCTGAGTTGGAGGAGGGGGCAGGGAGATGCACTCTTGTAAGACAGAACCCTTAGCCTGTGGAATCTGATGTGATCTCTGGGTACATAGTGTTGGAATTGAGTTAATTTTTTAGACACACTGCCAGTGTCTTAAAATTGCTGGCATTGTATAGGGAAACACACACACACTTAACACATTGGACTTGATCTCAAGACACCAGAAGGGTAACCCCTCCATTCTTTAGGAGTTCAGCTACTTCTTCCCTATGCTTCTATCTTCCTTAGCACTTTTATCACGACCAGCCATCCTGGACTTTTTTGCCCTATCACTTCACTGGTTGAGAAAACCAGCAAGATTACTAGTCTAAAGCAATGCAGCCTTTTAGTTACTAAGGCTCTGAATAGGGAGGCATTTGGGTCTAAGAGAGTCTCAGATCAACATAGACTCTACCAACCTCTGATACATTATTCCTGCTGGGATCCGTCTGCTGATAAGTAGCTGGAGTCAATACCTCCCTCCCGTAAAGTTTTGAAAGAGGGGAAAACCCTTGCGTTTAATATTTCAGATAGAAATCAAAGTCAAGGGAATTTTCAAAAAGTGTAAGTAGTCCTGAGTTGGCCTTCATTCTAGAGTAAGAAACCCAACAAAATGAAAAGCAAAATTAACGAGTCCCATTGCAATGTTTGGCAGCATTAAAGAAGGTGTCAAGAGGACCAGATGTCTCACCAGATGTAGCTCACATTTCTACTGCAAACTTCTAAAAGAGAACTCTTCCAACAGGAGGCCAGGTAATGCCCAGTGGAAGGCACTTTAATTGCACAGTGATTAGATAAAAGCTTTAAGTGTAAAGGACAAAATGTGAATTTAAGTAAGAAAATAAATGATACATTTCAACTATAAAAGAAGAGTTTTCCCATGTATTTTTTTTAAATTGGTGACAATGAGTAACAAATTGACCAGATATTTGGATTCTATGGGATACATTTAAAAGAATAATACAGCAATTTATTTTAGTCTTAAGATTGTCAATTTCAGACCCCATATATTCCATATATTGCTCCTAAACTGATCTTCTCAAGAGCAAGCCACAGCCGGGCACCACACCTTTTCTTCTTTCCCACCTTCCTTGCACAATTGCCCTTGCCCATCTGCCCCTTCAAATCTTATTTCAGGGCATTGTCCCCAAGGTGTGAACACTTTGAGGCACCAAAGAGACAACATGAAATATGTGTGTGCTAAGCCTCTGTTAATCAAGACATGGGTCTGTTTCTCAGTGGCATGTTTTACATGATTTCAAGGTAAGTTTCACATGAACCTTTGATATTTGATAGCTCAACATTACACCTTGAAAGGAGAGGGTGGGATGCGCTGAGAGAGTAGCGTTGGCATATACACACTACAATGTGTGACACAGGTCACTTGTGGAGCTGCTGACAGAACAGGGGGCTCCGCTCAGCGCTCTGTGAGGACCTGGATGGGTGCGGTGGAGGGCAGGGAAGGAGGCTCAAGAGGGGTGGGGTACACGAATGCACACAGCTGATTCACTTCACTGTACAGCAGAGACTAACACAGCAGGATAAAGCAAGTATAGCCCAATTTAAAAAATAAATTTTTTAAAACACACATTGTATCTTGGAATTCCAGAAAAACGTCTACTCCTGCTTCACTGACTATGCTAAAGCCTTTGACCGCAGATGACAACTTACTGTGGAAAATTCTTAAAGAGATGGGAATACCAGACCACCTGCTTCCTGAGAAATCTGTATGTAGGTCAAGAGGCAACAGCAGAATCAGACATGGAACAATGAACTGGTTCAAAATTGGGAAAGGAGTACATCAAGGCTGTATATTGTCACCCTGCTTACATGCAGTGTACATCATGTGAAACGCCAGCCTGGATAAAGCACAAGCTGGAATCAAGATTACCAGGAAACAAATCAATAACCTCAGATATGCACATGACATCACCCTAATGGCAAAAAGCTAAAAGGAACTCAAGAGCCTCTTGATGAAGGTGAAAGAGAAGAGTGAAAAGCTGGCTTAAAACTCAACATTCAAAACACTAAGGTCATGGTATCTGGTCCTATCACAGTAAATAAATTGAAACAGTGACAGGGTTTATTTTCTTGGGCTCCAAAGTCACTGCAGATGGTGGCTACAGCCATGAAATTAAAGGATGCTTGCTCCTTGGAAGAAAAGCTATGACAAACCTAGACAACATATTAAAAAGCAGAGACATTACTTTGCCAACAAAGGTCTGTCTAATCAAAACTATGATTTTTTTCCAATAGTCATGTATGGATGTGAGAGTTGGACCATAAAGAAGGCTAAGTGCCAAAGAATTGATGTTTTCAAACTGTGCTGTTGGAGAAGACTCTTGAGAGTCCCTTGGATAGCAAGAAATGAAACCACTCAATCCTAAAGGAAATCAGCCCTGAATATTCATTGGAAGGACTGATGCTGAAGCTGAAGCTCCAATACCTTGGCCACCTGATGTGCAGAGCTGACTCATTGGAAAAGACCCTGATGCTGGGAAAGATTGAGGCAGGAGGAGAAGGGGACGACAGAGGATGAGATGGTTTGATGGCATCATTGACTCAATGGACATGAATTTGGGTAAACTCAGGGAGGTGGTGAAGGACAGGGAGGCCTATTGTGCTGCAGTCCATGGGGTCACGAAGAGTCAGACACGACTGAGTGACTGTACAAGAAAGAACACAGGTCAGAGGTGTCTGAGAGTTATATTATCTCCGTCATGTGTTCAAACCCATAAAAGAAACATTTTCATTATTTTTCTTAAAAAAACATTGGGTAGCATATTCATTTGTTGCCTGCCCTGATGGGATCTCCAGCTCACCCTCAGCCATTTAACTGTTCATATACTTATTCCTCCAATCAGATCAGATCAGTCGCTCAGTCGTGTCCGACTCTTTGCGACCCCATGAATCACAGCATGCCAGGCCTCCCGGTCCATAACCAACTCCCAGAGGTCACTCAGACTCACATCCATCGAGTCAGTGATGCCATCCAGCCATCTCATCCTCTGTCGTCCCCTTCTCCTCTTGCCCCAATCCCTCCCAGCATCAGAGTCTTCTCCATTGAGTCAACTCTTCGCATGAAGTGCCCAAAGTACTTGAGTTTCAGCTTAAGAAATCCCAGGGCTGATCTCCTTCAGAATGGACTGGTTGGATCTCCTTGCAGTCCAAGGGACTCTCAACAGTCTTCTCCAACACCACAGTTCAAAAGCATCAATTCTTCGGGGCTCAGCCTTCTTCACAGTCCAGCTCTCACATCCATACATGACCACAGGAAAAACCATAGCCTTGACTAGATGGGCCTTTGTTGGCAAAGTAATGTCTCTGCTTTTGAATATGTTATCTAGGTTGGTAGATAAGAGCGCCTCGCCGGCTGCGACCGGCACACTAAGAGCGCCTCCCCGGCTGCGACTGGCGCACTAAGAGCGCCTCGAAGACCGCAGCGGAGAGGAGCTACCCCACTACCGAGGACAGGAAGGGCAGCGGTGAGGAGATACCACTCCTCCAGGGTCAGGAGGGGCGGCGGTGAGGAGAGACCCCTCGTACAAGGTAAGGTGCGATGGCTGTGCTTTGCTGGAGCAGCCGGGAAGGTAAGAGAAATCCAAGTAAGACAGTAGGTGTTGCAAGAGGGCATCAGAGGGCAAACACCCTGAAACCATACTCACAGAAAACTGGTCATTCTAATCACACTAGGACCACAGCCTTGTCTAACTCAATGAAACTAAGCCATGCCCATGGGACAACCCAGGATGGGTGGGTCATGGTGGAGAGATCTGACAGGGTGTGGTCCGCTGAAGAAGGGAATGGCAAACCACTTCAGTATTCTTGCCTTGAGAACCCCATGAACAGTATGAAAAGGCAAAATGATAGGATACTGAAAGAGAAACTCCCCAGGTCAGTAGAGGCCCAATATGCTACTGGAGATCAGTGGAGAAATAACTCCAGAAATAATGAAGGGATGGAACCAAAGCAAAAAGAATACCCAGCTGTGGATGTGTCTGGTGATAGAAGCAAAGTCCGATGCTGTAAAGAGCAATATTGCATAGGAACCTGGAATGTCAGGTCCATGAATCAAGGCAAATTGGAAGTGGTCAAACAAGAGATGGCAAGAGTGAATGTTGACATTCTAGGAATCAGCGAACTAAAATGGACTGGAATGGGTGAATTTAACTCAGAGGACCATTATATCTACTACTGCGGGCAGGAATCCCTCAGAAGAAATGGAGTGGCCACCATGGTCAACAAAAGAGTCTGAAATGCAGTACTTGGATGCAATCTCAAAAACAACAGAATGAACTCTGTTCATTTCCAAGGCAAACCATTCAAAGTCACAGTAATCCAAGTCTATGCCCCAACCAGTAACGCTGAAGAAGTTGAAGTTGAAAGGTTCTATGAAGACCTACAAGACCTTTTAGAACTAACACCCAAAAAAGATGTCCTTTTCATTATAGGGGACTGGAATGCAAAAGTAGGAAGTCAAGAAACACCTGGAGTAACAGGCAAATTTGGCCTTGGAATATGGAATGAAGCAGGGCAAAGACTAATAGAGTTTTGCCAAGAAAATGCACTGGTCATAGCAAATACCCTCTTCCAACAACACAAGAGAAGACTCTATACATGGACATCACCAGATGGTCAACACCGAAATCAGATCGATTATATTCTTTGCAGCCAAAGATGGAGAAGCTCTATACAATCAGCAAAAACAAGACCAGGAGCTGACTGTGGCTCAGACCATGAACTCCTTATTGCCAAAATCAGACTGAAATTGAAGAAAGTAGGGAAAACCACTAGACCATTCAGGTATGACCTAAATCAAATCCCTTATGATTATACAGTGGAAGTGAGAAATAGATTTAAGGGCCTAGATCTGATAGATAGAGTGCCTGATGAACTATGGAATGAGGTTCGTGACATTGTACAGGAGACAGGGATCAAGACCATCCCCATGGAAAAGAAATGCATAAAAGCAAAATGGCTGTCTGGGGAGGCCTTGCAAATAGCTGTGAAAAGAAGAGAAGTGAAAAGCAAAGGAGAAAAGGAAAGATATAAACATCTGAATGCAGAGTTCCAAAGAATAGCAAGAAGAGATAAGAAAGCCTTCTTCAGCGATCAATGCAAAGAAATAGAGGAAAACAACAGAATGGGAAAGACTAGGGATCTCTTCAAGAAAATCAGAGATACCAAAGAACATTTCATGCAAAGATGGGCTTGATAAAGGACAGAAATGGTATGGACCTAACAGAAGCAGAAGATATTAAGAAGAGGTGGCAAGAATACACAGAAGAACTGTACAAAAAGAGCTTCACGACCCAGATAATCATGATGGCATGATCACTGACCTAGAGCCAGACATCCTGGAATGTGAAGTCAAGTGGGCCTTAGAAAGCATCACTACGAACAAAGCTAGTGGAGGTGATGGAATTCCAGTTGAGCTATTTCAAATCCTGAAAGATGATGCTGTGAAAGTGCTGCACTCAATATGCCAGCACATTTGGAAAACGCAGCAGTGGCCACAAGATTGGAAAAGGTCAGTTTTCATCCCAATCCCAAAGAAAGGCAATGCCAAAGAGTGCTCAAACTACCTCACAATTGCACTCATCTCACACGCTAGTAAAGTAATGCTCAAAATTCTCCAAGCCAGGCTTCAGCAATATGTGAACCGTGAACTTCCTGATGTTCAAGCTGGATTTAGAAAAGGCAGAGGAACCAGAGATCAAATTGCCAACATCCGCTGGATCATGGAAAAAGCAAGAGAGTTCCAGAAAAACATCTATTTCTGCTTTATTGACTATGCCAAAGCCTTTGACTGTGTAGATCACAATAAACTGTGGAAAATTCTGAAAGAGATGGGAATACCAGACCACCTTATCTGCCTCTTGAGAAATCTGTATGCAGGTCAGGAAGCAACAGTTAGAACTGGACATGGAACAACAGACTGGTTCCAAGTAGGAAAAGGAGTACGTCAAGGCTGTATATTGTCACCCTGTTTATTTAACTTATATGCAGAGTACATCATGAGAAATGCTGGACTGGAAGAAACACAAGTTGGAATCAAGATTGCTGGGAGAAATATCAATAATCTCAGATATGCAGATAACACCACCCTTATGGCAGAAAGTAAAGAGGAACTCAAAAGCCTCTTGATGAAAGTGAAAGTGGAGAGTGAAAAAGTTGGCTTAAAGCTCAACATTCAGAAAACGAAGATCATGGCATCTGGTCCCATCACTTCATGGGAAATAGATGGGGAAACAGTGGAAACAGTGTCAGACTTTCTTTTTCTGGGCTCCAAAATCACTGCAGATGGTGACTGCAGCCATGAAATTAAAAGACTCTTACTCCTTGGAAGGAAAGTTATGACCAACCTAGATAGCATATTCAAAAGCAGAGACATTACTTTGCCAACAAAGGTTCGCCTAGTCAAGGCTATGGTCTTTCCTGTGGTCATGTATGGATGTGAGAGCTGGACTGTGAAGAAGGCTGAGCGCCGAAGAATTGATGCTTTTGAACTGTGGTGTTGGAGAAGACTGTTGAGAGTCCCTTGGACTGCAAGGAGATCCAACCAGTCCATTCTGAAGGAGATCAGCCCTGGGATTTCTTTGGAAGGAATGATGCTAAAGCTGAAACTCCAGTATTTTGGCCACCTCATGCGAAGAGTTGACTCATTGGAGAAGACTCTGATGCTGGGAGGGATTGAGGGCAGGTGGAGAAGGGGACAACAGAGGATGAGATGGCTGGATGGCATCACTGACTCGATGGATGTGAGTCTGGGTGACCTCCGGGAGTTGGTGATGGACAGGGATGCCTGGCGTGCTGCGATACATGGGGTCGCAAAAAGTCGGACACGACTGAGCGACTGATCTGATCTGATCTGATCTAGGTTGGTCATAACTTTCCTTCCAAGGAGTAAGTGTCTTTTAATTTCATGGCTGCAGTCACCATCTGTAGTGATTTTGGAGCCCAGAAAAATAAAGTCAGACACTGTTTCCACTGTTTCCCCATCTATTTCCCATGAAGTGATGGGACCGGATGCCATGATCTTCATTTTCTGAGTGTTGAGCTTTAAGCCAACTTTTTCACTCTCCACTATACCTATTCCTCCAATACACCTATTTAATTTAAATTAACTCAAAAGGTCAATATGTCGTGCATTCAAATGTTACAGCTGCTCAAAAAGAATTTGAGTTTCATAAGCACTGAACTTCCTAGCAGCCCTAGCCCTCTTCCATTAATTTTCATTCTCTTGAATGTTGTCTCAAAGTCAGCAAATGTGATGTTTACCCATAGACCCGTGAACTAACTGAAAGAGAAACACAGCCAGATTCATCATCTGAAGAGACACAATTTCGATGAAATTTTCCATTTGATGTTTAGTAATTATTAAACATCGCATCCTCTGTGTTTCCCTCATATAAAACTCCTCTGTGCTCTCACCACCCAGCTCTTTCCGCCCCCCGATCCCTTCTTCTCCCCCAGTTCCCAGGCTGTTACACAAAATAATTGTTACATTTTATGTCTTTTCTTCGAAAGTGGTATTTGTATTGGCATTGAACTTTTTCCTCAAGTACTTCCAAGTATTTATCTTAAGTTCTACACTTAAATGCTTCTGCGAGTCACTGCCATTTCTTTTATAGCACGAAGCTTCCATCCTTGAACTCAATTCTCCCTTATCCACCTGGTGACAGACACAAGCAATTTTTTTCAAGGTATAAAAAAGAATCATACTGTTTGGAGCGCTTGAACATGAATTATGTGTCTGGGTATGAAATTTGGGAGTCAACATCTTTTTCCCTCCGAACCGCCCTCTGATCTTTCAGATGATGGGAGAGAAACTTTACAGAACCTTGGTTTCTGACAACTCATCTCTTTTTCTCCTTGCATGCATATAAAGCTCTTTTTCTTTAACTTTTTAATAAGTTGTTGGCAGAGATTATCTTCACACACTGGTTTTTCCTAACAAGTTTCTGTCATATTTTGCACTTTTCTTCTGAAATACTTTTGACAATAATCTCTAGACATTATCCTTCATATCTGCTTTCTCTTGCCATTTTCAACCCTTTGCCTCTTACTCTGTATTATGGGCATTTGCTCTCCAAGTCAGTAGTTAAGTTTTCGAGACCACACTTTTATTTTTTCTCATGTGCTCTGCCGTGGCCTGAATGCGTAAATTCATGTGTAGAAACCTAACTCCCAGTGTGCTGGTCCCTTAAGCTGGAGTGTTCCGAAGATGATAAGTTGGGCCTCCTGGTGGCTCAGTGGTAAAGAACCCACCTGTCAATGCAAGAGCGGCAGGGGGTGTGTTTTCAGTCCCTGGGTCAGGAAGATACCCTGGAGGAGGGCATGGCAACCCATTCCAGTAATCTTGCCTGGAGAATCCAATGGACAGAGGAGCCTGGCAGGCCATGGTCCTCAGTGTTACAAAGAGTTGGACACGACTGAAGTGACTTAGCAGGCAGCACCTGTCAAAGGTTCAGGAAAGCTCCAGTTCTAAAGGTGAGCTCTCCTTTGTGGTTCACGTTAAACCGATGAACTCTGAAGACTGGTTTAACCAGAAGTGCACTCAAGCTGAGAAACTGCATCCCCTTTAAAAGAGGGTACAGGTAGATGTGTTCTAAATTCTACATGGACGGTAAAGCCTCCTGAAATGGGATGTTAAAAATTTAATAGGTAAGGTTATGAGCAACTAGAAAATCCCTACTGGCCTGAAACATGTAAGAAATTTACTTAAGACTCAGAAGACTTAATCTCCCATCTTTCAGTGAGTTTTAATTTTTATCTGCAACAGTGTCATTTCAAAGAAATGATTTTCCTCTGACAGGTCATCACTATGAGCCACCAGAATGAACCTTTTCTTTCTTCCCTTTTCCTCACAGAATTCAAAATCCAGCAGCACAGATAAAAAATAAAATATACAATAACATCTCAACACCCTCTTCTTGTACAGAGTTGCCTTTACGAACAAGTAATTAATAAGATATTTATTTGCGACCCCTGAGTATTAAGCTGTGCAAAACTCAGCTGACAAACAAGTCTCCGGCCGTCAGAAGCAGCTGGCCTTCCATGGTCTGTGTGATCCCACTCTGTGCTTCATTCAGCCTTCATAATTCTGGAATCGTTCCTTTTTCTATTATAATTTCTCTCCCTATCCTCCAAGAAACAACGATATGGAAAGCAATACAGAATTCTGAGGTATGAATCATGGAATGAAATTCCTATTCCTGAAACCCCTGTTGCAAAAAAAAAGTAGGTAATGCACGCCCCTTGCTTACACATGTGAAAAAACAAAAAACTCATGGATATATTTTTTGGTTTGAGATGAATGACATTATAATAAATAGAGACAGTATACTAATTTCCATATCCTTGGGATTATTTTGCTGAATAGAAGAATCATTCACTATCTGGTTCTATTCATTAATTTTTTTCTCTTTTCCCCTTTTTATATTCTCTTCTTTTAAAATGATGTAAAGGGGCAACTAGTGAAGGGGTTGGGGGCAAGGGGAGTCCAGAAGGAAGTTCACCAACACATTAACAGATGTTCCTACTGGATAATAAGGTTATAAGTAATTTTCTTTTATGCTTTTCTTGACTTTTTTCAAATTTGAAACAATAAAGGCATCTTACTTCTATGGTCAGAAGAAATTGTTCTAAATCATTTAAATTAATATTATTCCTTCTGCTTCATCGAGCACAATGACACACTTTCCCAGGCAGCAGACATACTGTCAGAACGTCCCTGGTGGTACAGTGGATAGGAATCTGCCTGCCAATGCAGGGGACATGGGTTCCATCCCTGGTCCAGGAGGATTTCAAGTGCTAGGGTGCAACTGAGCCACAAGCTGCAACTAATGAGCCCTGAGCCACAACTACTGAAGCCCGCATGCCTAGGGCCCAGGCTCCACAACAAGAGAAGCCACCACAATGAGAAGCCCTCTCACTGCAACGAAGAGTAGCCCCCATTCGCCACAACTAGAGAAAGCCCAAGCACAACAGTGAAGACCCAGCACAGCCAAAAGTAAGTAAGGAATGCTGCCAACCTCAATTGACCATCACCTTCTGGGGCTACCCTGTCCTCAACCATCCCCAGCCCTCAGGTTGGCCTCCGAGGCCCCTGGGTGAGCGTGGGACCCATCTCCTCCACACAACGACAAGACCCAGATTCCATGTGGACATGGAAGGTCAAGAAGAGCCGTGGGTCAGGACAAGGGTTTGGAGCCTTAAGACCACCAGCCAAACTCAGCTAACAAGTCTTCCTGCAGACATGGGATGCCTGCACACAGGTTCTCTCCTACACAGATTTGCCACTTGCCCTGCAGGAACTCTAAATCAATATTCAATTGGTTGTGGCTTTTGGTTTTTAATGAGCAGGAACCTCAGCTGGAAGTGTTTCCAAGGTGGCTCAGTGGTAAAGAATCCGCCTGCCAGTGCAGGAGACCTGGGTTCGATCCTTGGGTCAGGAAGATCCCCTGAAATAAGGAATGTCTATCCACTCCAGTACTCTTGCCTGGGCAATCCCATGGGCAGAGGAGCTACTGTAGACTGGCAGGCTACAATCCATGCGGTCACAAAACAGCTGGACATGATTTAGTGACTAAATAACAACAACAGTATCTCAGCTGGATGGCTGAATGGGCCTTTGTACTTGGAGAAGTCATTATCAGAGGTGTTCTTGTTGGTTCCTAGAAAGACGTGTACTTAATTATGGAGGAAATATATGGTCTATATTGTGTGCGACTCCCAGACTTCAAATGGGAGACATTAGTAGGCAGATTCAAATAAATATCTAAAATTTTTCCACAGTCACTTTAAATCATAGCCAGATAAGAATAAAAATATATAACCATATACAAGAAGAGTTGATTAGAACAGCCACTCACACATACACACACACAGAAAGTACGCTCTGGAATTACATCTATATCCACCTAGATCTGCAACGCTGGATGTTCAAGAAGCAGTGAAGTATTTTGAGAGGCTAAATTCTTCACTTTTAAGAAGTAGTTGAACACCTTCAAGAAGCTAGACATTCTTTAATGCACCAAAATATAGCTTTTAAATGACTTGACAGGATAACTACATATAAAAGAAGTATGTAATGAATCATTCTCACATCTAAAACCAGGAAGGAAAAGAAGTATTGTCAGTAGTGGCTAAACCCCTACCATTTAACAGGCAGATTGTTCTACACCAAATATCTTGTTAAGAATCTCTACTCTAAGCACTTACTGACCAGCATTTCTAGTTTCCAGAAAGGAATTACGTCCCAGAGGGTGTTACACTCAGGACTCCCAGGCAGTGAGAGGCAGAGCGAGGACCCAAATCCAGGAGTGCTCCCTCTAGAACCAGTATCCCAAGGTCTGACCACCTCTTCCGGCCAGCAAGGGATTTAGGGTTACAAACACAAGTGGGATTTTTTTTATTAATCCTATTGTGTTATACATTTTTAAAATATTAATATATGTCTAACATTGATCATAACCAAGGATGTGGAGTGACTGGCATAATTATGTCGATATAGACCGGCGTGACAGATGGAGGACCCTGGGTCCTTGTCATTTTTACCTTACACAAAGACATCCACAGACGGAACGAGCTCTCGCCACATGCCTGACGAAGGAATTCTTAATGTCCTGGCTTGTGTGAATGCTCTCTATCATCTGAAAACAGCTTTTCTAATTGCCAAAATGTCTGCACTCATTTGTTTCTAAATCACAGAAAGATTGTGAAGGAAGTTAAACAGAAAATTAAGAAAGAGGCAAAGCACAACAGCCTCTATACTGTCGACCTTGATTCAGAACAAATTACTTAGCTGGGAGCTAGCAGGCAGCCTCCCAGCCTCCTCCTAACACAGCCTTCTTTGTTTGGGGCTCTCTGCTCAGTTCTAACAAAGGGAAATTGGTGGGAAGATAATTAGATCTTCTTTTTAAAAAAGACCTAGCCATAGCATCTTTAAAACCACCTGCATCTTTTCAGCAAACGAAATAATACATAAAATATAAATGTTTCACACTGCTATCAAACATTGATAATAAAGGTTTTAATATTTATTGTTACCTTTGGCCACAGCCCGAGTTCACTCTTGAGCAGGAAAGACATAGAGAGATGAGGACTGCCTTTGGGTACCAGTGATTGGGACGGTGTCAGTGGTAGAAGGTCCCCGTGGAAAAGGGGGCTTGGCCAGGAACACTTAATCCTCTTAACATTCCTTTCTCTACAGCCCTCTGTAATCAGCTTTCTCTCAAATTCTAATAGCTTCTTCTTCTTTTTTAATATCAGGCTCTGTGGTTCTTCCCAATCAGGGATATTTAAATGATCCTAGTCTCTTCTATAGTTCACAGAAGGGGTTTTCCTGGCTGTGCCCTGGAGATTTCATTGTCCCAACATTTGGAATGACTCCAGGCAAAGTGCTTCTCTGTGAACATCAAAGTGTTTTGATGTTACTCAGTTAGCTTATGAATGTGAAGTTCAGGTTTTGCTCTCTGCACCTCTCCTCAGTCTCTGGTAACAGAAGCGTGGTCGGCATGGAGGGCCATGGCCACTGATGGATGGAGTTAGGTCCCCGGGCATGCCTCGTGCTGGGGGGCATTCTGGAAGCTTTACTTTGCAAGCATTAAGCTGATGGGGTCTCACAACAACCTTACGAGGTAGGTATACATCAATATGCCCATTTTAGAGACAGTAAAACTGAGGCACGGAGTGCTAGGAAACTGTCTCTGAGGTCACAGGACTCATAAATGGCAGAGCTGGGGCCTGAACTTGGGCAGTCTGCCTGCAGAACCAGGGTCCTCAGGCAGGTCCTGTGTGCTGGTCCTGGCAGTCAGCCAGGGGAGAGGCAAGCTTCCCGACTCGTGGGACCTCAGGGTGAAAATCCAGTGCCACCTACTTGCTCCAATTATTTACCTGTAAGCTCTGCTAGAAGAGCCTCACAGCACAGCTGAGCTGCACCCACCCTCAGACCCTCTGCCCTAAACTCAAGTCACAGCAGAGAACCCCCAGCAGCAACCCTCATGCTCACGTCCAAGCCGACACATGGACTCCAGTCTTCGCACTCCTCTCCTGCTTCAGGCTGACTTGGCCATTCATCCTCATTTCAAGAATCTTTTACAGTAAACACTTCCCACCCAGTGCCCTCCTCATCCCCAGTGCCTTCCCTGCCTGCCCCAGCTTCTTCCACTCCCTCTGGGGTCCCTGCAGGCAGCATCTTGGGTCTCCACCACCTACTTCCTGTCTCCGGTTAGAACCACCGCGGTCCGTAGTCAGTAAGCGAGGAAGAGACATCTTCTTTGTCTTCCCCACGGTACTTTCCTTTTGTTACTTGGGTCCTCTCTCCTCACTCCCCCATGCTCAATAACAACCAAATGGAAAAGAAAAGAAGGGCATCCTTCCAGACACAAAGCAGGAACCGTATTTCCAACCATACTTTGCACCACAAAATTCACCTTTTTGAAATACTGCCTCAATTTATTTTCAAAAAATATTTTCCTTTAAAGTAATGCTTATTGTTCTCTGACACGGGTGGAATTGCAAAGGGTGATGTAGTGTCATGATAGCTTCTGTTATACCCTGATGGGGCTTGATTTACAGACAGTCTCACGGGAGAAAAGATATCTGTCACGGTGACATCGATCGGTACTTTGACTGGGGAGGTTAAGCCATCGAGAGGTGCCGACAGGGGGAACACATAAGAGACTCCTCCTTGTTTGATAGCTTCCAGTCTCGAGACCCATTCCCGACAGAGATGCGTAAATACAGATTGTAGATTTACAAATGATGATTCCCTGAGACTCTCTTCCACAGAGTCTCATCCAACAGCCTGCCGGCAGGTGGCTGACCAGCTCAGCCCAGCATCAGGGGTTTTATTTCTGAGCAACCCCCACCCCCTACCCCCCACCTACTGAATTAAAAAGATAGGAACTCAGTGACAGATTATTCAGATCAACTGAAGCAATTGTGTGCATGACAGTCTCAGGGATTCAGGAGTTTCCAGTTTTGTGAGATGTTTTGTCCTCCAATGTCTTGTTTCATTGTCGATGAGATACTAAAATCTTTTTCTTTGTGTGTTGATGGAGCCAACAGGGGAAAGGAAGAAGATTCAATTTCATCCAACATCACTACATCCAGAAACTGTCAAGTTGCTGAAGAGACTTTAGAAACTATTTAGTGCCCACCTAATGTTGAAAATGAAGAAAGTAAATATTAACGTAAAGAGACTTTCCAAAAACACGTATCTCGTTAGCAACTGTTGCTGTTCAGTCGCTCAGTTGCGTCCAACTCTTTCTGGCCCCATGGATTGCAGCACACCAGGCTTCTCTGTCGTTCACCACCTCCTGGAGCTCGCTCAAACTCGTGTCCATTGAGTCGGTGATGCCATCCAACCTTTTCATCCTCTGTCGTCCCCTTCTCCTCCCGCCTTTAATCGTTCCCAGCATCAGGGTCTTTTCTAATTGAGTCAGCTCTTTGCATCACGTGGCCAAAGTACTGGAGCTTCAGTTTCAGCATCAGTCCTTCTAATGAATATTCAGGATTGATTTCTTTTAGGATTGACTGGCTTAATGATAAAGCCAATTAATAATTCTGGCAAGCAGCCGCCACAAACAGTATTTTCTCCCAAACGTAAAACAGTACTTAGTATAGGTTCTCTTAAAAAAAAAAAATTGTTTTATTTGAGTATAATTGCTTTACACTGTTGTGTTGGTTTCTGCTGCACAACAACACGAATCAGTCACAGGTGTACGTACGTCCCCTGCCTGAAGAGCTTCCCTCCCAGCCCCACCTGCCGTCCCTTCAGAGCACCAAGCCCGGCTCCGGGACCAGGCAGCAGGTCCCCGCCAGCGACCCATTCTACACACCGTGGTGTGCATGTCAACGCTACTGTCTCAGTTCATCCCACCCTCTCCCTCCCCAGCTGCAGCCTCAAGTCCTTTCTAGTAGAAGCTCTTCTGATAATTACTGTTGAAGATTTTAAAAAATCCTCCAAAATGAGGATGGATGATCTTATCTTTGTATGTGACTCTGAAGTTACCAATTGACACAATTGTGACAAATACCAATTAGACACACTTTCAGGAGTCAGGTCGGCCCAGTGTTTTCCCTGTTCTCCTTTCTCTATTTCTCTTTTGAGCCTAGACATTAGTGTGTAAAATAAAATAGCCTAAAATAGTATGTGCTTAATTTCTGAAATCTCCCCCTTCATCTTGACAGATTGGATGGGGGAGGGATTTTAAAGGGACAAAGGAAGGCAGTGAGGGTCAGGGGACTCAGACCCCCACCCTAGTAAGTCAGGACACACCACTCCAGACCTTGTTATCTCTTCTCTGTGGCCGGGAAATTCATCCTGAAACGTCCACTACTCCCCGCCTTTGCTGCCACCAGGACCAGCCATCACGACCTGCCTCCTCCCTCCCTTGGGTTTCTCCAGCCTGGGGACCACCAGTGGACAGTACTTTGAGGTCCTCAGATGCAGACAAAACAATCAATGGACGTGCTGACTTTACCACTTTTAAACCAACTGAAGAGCATTTTCTAGGCACAAAGCAAGTATTTTAAATTCTCGTCCTCTCTTCCCTCTCGGCACCCAGAATCAAGTTATAGGGTATTGAGAGGAAAAGCGTGGAAGAACGGACTCAATGTGTACTAAACGATCATCCAGATAAACAGGGCTGTGCTTCATTCATCTCCCTTGATAGGAAGATAACTCCGAGAGACACCTCTAAAGTTACTCCGAGATTTTCTCAAAGACATATCAGGTTACCTGGCTTCCGTGCTGGCCAATCAACACCACGTCAGTTGACTGAGGGACCACCCTCCCAGCTCTGCCCTTGGGGTTTCATCAAAGAGGCCACTCTGAAGTTTCTGGCCTCTGCACCAGTGAGCTGTGACTCATCTATCACTGATCACCATCAACAACTCTTACCCACGCTCCCAGGGAACCCAACCCCACTGCAGCCTGCACTTCTACAGATGCTTCAGTTTCTTGATATACAAAAATACAAACAGCACAAAACACGTTAATGAGCCCCACAATCTTGCTGTCTTTGATCCACATTTTAAAAGGATATACTAATAAAACCAAGACACTGTAATATAGACAGGTTTTTTTTGTTGTTTTAGACAGGTTATAACAGCTATTTACTTTTATTTATATTTTAATTTTTTTTTTCATTCTTGAAGGGAACCATTCTGTGTTTCTGTAATCCTGCTATAAACTAAAGTGTGTTTAAAGCACTTACATTTTCAGATTTAATATTTGGAGAACAAACTTAAAACAGTCATTGAATTTCCACTGTTCTGACTGTCTTATAATGCTCCTTCTCTGTAAGAATGTACTTTTAAATATATTTTAAGATATATCATTTTTTAAAATGATTAAAAGTATTTCAATATAAAGACATACATTCTAACTCAAAGCTAGATTTTTTTTTCTTGAGTTTCAGAGAAATAATCTCCTTATGGATGCAAATTGTCTGTTTTTATTCATTTAAAAAGTTATATATTAATGTATGAAAAAATGCAACTAACATTTTTATTTAAATTTTCTGAAAGTGATCTTTAGATAATTTTTCCTCAATATTTTCTTGTTTAGAATATTTTTTAATTTGCAATATAAAGTTTTTTCCCCCAGAGTCAAAATATTGACTAAAATATAATTATGGCACTAGAATACAATTTCTTTAGAATCAATTCCTGGAGGGTTAAGAAATTTCTCTGCCATCCCTGTCCAAGAATAGTGCTATTCAAAACTTTTACAAATATGTCCTGCATACAAATATAACCTTTAAGATAATATGAGTAGTAAAAAGATAAAAGTTACATGAAGCCTCCAGTTTTTCAATCAATATATTGAAGCTACGCGATGTTTACAGATTGCATTTCACTTCAGGGAGACCCAGAAGAGAATCCAGATCTATTGTCAGGGAAATAGACAAAACAAGAGGAGTTCTAGCTGCTAGGCACCAATTAGAGAATAATGGGGAAACTTTCATGCAGCTAACAATCTTCTGGGACTACTTGCTTTTAATGGACAGTGACCATTTTGAAACATAATCTTTACAGGTTCTATACGGAGGTCATTTATTTTTTGAAAGTTTACTTGAGTGTTTATCTGCAGTGTCCAATGATAATGACTCATTCATTCATTCAATCAGCAAATATATTTTTAGCATCTACTATGTTCCAGGTGCAGGATGTATAGATAGAAAAATTACAGCCTCTGGCCTCACCGAGCTTATAGTTCAGAGAGAACAAAAGCCTACTACTGCGTGACAACTGTCATGGCAGAGAAGTTCAGAGATGCCACATTAACACAGAGGAGGATGCCTGGGCCAGAGGAGGGCAGATGCATTAGGATGCTGCCAAGACGCTCAAATACACCTTAAGTACCTGCATTAACAGATTTAATACTAGGAGATCAAACTTAAGACGTGAGTTGAATTCTCACTGCTTTAACTCTCTTACAATTTGCTTTTGTGTAAGATACACTGTGCTTAGACTAGGATGCTGAGAAAAGAGACAGTCTTCTAGTTTGGGAGTGGGCATCTCCACATCTGGGAAATGTTGAGGGCTGTTGCCTGTCTGGAATGCAGGGAGTCTCTGAGGGAAAAGTTCAGACCTAGGAAGGAAGTCAGTGCCAAGTCCCAGCTTTGAACACTGACCTGAGCAATCCAGAGTCCCTCCCACAAACCAGGGGGGCCACTGAAGGCTTGAGGAGGAAGGGAGATGGGATCAAGTTTGCATTTTCAGAAGGACCACCCAGAGCTTGCGAGGCTTGTCCTAGTCAGCTCACAGCCTGAGTCTGATCCCCACACACACAGGCTCAGTCCGGCCCCGTCTTTAGGACTGTCCACTCCGCAAGCAGGAGTGACAGTAAGGTGACGCGCAGAGTCTGGCTGCAGCCCCGCACTCACCTGGCACCTCCTCCTACCCGAAGGCACTCTGCCTTTGCAGTCCCTCCCACCACTCTGGGGGCACGCGGTCCTCAGCCCAATCCCACAGCTTCTCAGCCTCCAGGCTGGCCTCTTCAGCCTCAAACTCTGCCTCCTTTCTCTGTGAGACCCTGTGTCTCAGACCTGAGTGCCAGCTGAGGCTCCATCCGATTTTCTTCTCTGCAGGTCCTAAGCCCCCTCCTTCCTGGACCACTGTCCGCCAGCCTGAGCTCACAACTCCTGTCCCCAGCTCTGCCTCCCACCTGTCTCCGCTGCCCCATCCATGGACCAGAGGAAAAGCTCTCCCCAAACACCACACACTGAAATGACCCACTAGTCCAGGCCCTCATGTCCAACTCCACATCTGTCCGAGTCTGAGTCTTTATGTTTTAAACAATTTTTTCTAATCATGATCACATTATATTTCCTGGGCTGCTTTTCCAGATGCAAACCCTACAAGGCTGCACTCAAACTACCAGATCTGGGCATCACCAGGACCCAGCTTTGGTTTCCTTTTCTCTCCTTGGGTCACTGACACTTAGAACCCTCTCAAGCCTCTCAGCTAGACGACTCCGTGGTGCCCAGGGGACAGCAGAGTCATTCCCGGACTGAGTGACGCCCTTTGTGGTCACTGTCTCTTTTATCCATGCAAACTTCGTTTCAGAGGCCTCACTAGGCACCATTTCACAAAGAGGCTGCCCAGGCTCAGGAGAGTAAGTAAATTTGCCACCGTGAGAAGCAACAAGGTTGCTTGAATCCATAGCCCTTTTCCAACATGCTTAACGGCAAAGTCTGTGTCTTTGGGGCCATGAGACCCCAACCAACATGCGCCCCATATGCTGTGCTTAGTCACTTCAGTTGTGTCCGACTCTGTGTGACCCCACAGATTGTAGCCCACCAGACTGCTCTGTCCATGGGACTCTCCAGGCAAGAATACTGGAGTGAATTGCCATGTCCTCCACCAGGGAATCTTCCCAACTCAGGGGTCAAACCCAGATCTCCTGCACTGCAGGCAGATTCTTTACCTGGGGACCCCTCTAATCAGCCTGCAGCGTCCTGAGTACCTGGAGTGTCAGAAGAAAGGTCAGGGTTGGTCTGAAACCCCTGAAGGAGCTGGGACACAGCCAGGTGAGTGCTTCCTTGAAGCCCTTCTAGACTCATTAGTTTTAAAAGGGGCTGAAACCCAGAAGACACCACTTTTCCAGAGGTTTTTTTCTTTTTTCTTTTTCCTACCTCTAGTGACTGCGAGTCTCTGATATAAATGATACAACACCTGGACTCCCCTCCGCCATCTCACGGTGGAGTCCAGGTCACATAAATGCCTTACAGTGAGGGCTTTCAGGAATTAAACTATCTTGGATTTAAGACAGACTCTCTTCATGATTAAAGAAAAATGAAATAATGCCATTTGCAGCAACATGAATGGACCTAGAGATTATCATATTAAGTGAAGTGAATCAGGCAGAGAAAGACAAATATATGATATTGCTATGTGCATGCATGCTAAGTTGCTTCAGTCATGTCTGACTCTTACAAACTATAGCCCACCAGGCTCCTCTGTCCATGGGTTTCTTCAGGCAAGAATCCTGGAGTGGATTGCCATGCCATCCTCCAGGGGATTGTCCTGACCCAGGGATCGAACCTTCATCTCTTATGTTCCCTGCACTGGCAGGCAGGTTCTTTACCACTAATAGAATCAAAAATAAAATTAAAAAGATACAAGTGAACTGATTTACAAAACAGAGACAGACACACAGACACAGAAAACAAACTTATGGTCAAAGGGGAGAGGAGGGTGAATTAGGAGTTTGGGATTAACACGTACACAATAGTAGACATAAAATAGATGAGCCACAGGGACCTGCTGTGTAGCACAGGAAACTGTACTCAATATTTTATAATAACCTATAAGGGAAAAGAATCTGAGAAGGAATACATATATGTGTATGTTCGGTACATAACTGAAGCACTGTGCTGTACACCTGAAACTAACATGATATTGTAAATCAACTACACAGAAATAAAAATTTTTGAAGAAGGAAAAAATCCATTTCAATAAAACAGTTAAGAAATAGAAAAATAAATAAATAAGCACAAAATAAACAGGAACAACAACAAAAAGACAAACTCTCTTTGTACAATTCTCACCAATGAAGAACCACCAGAAGCAACTTCCAAATGCGGTAGACATTTCTTTGTTTTTAGAAAATCTAAGGTGCAGAAGATACATTTGCGATCTCGCTGACTCCACTCTCAGCCGGTGTCGGCCTGTCCTGCTTCCTCTTGCTCTAAGGGCCCTGAGAATTTAGGAGATGTCACGTTGCACTGGACAGAGACCCTGGTCTGATAGGTGAAATATCTTCCTGACCAGATGATATATCTGCTCACTTGTATTTATAAAATGCAAGTGACCTTTTGAATGCGAAAGGTGGGAGTCTTTTCATAGATTATCCCTCCACATCTAGCAGGTGCAAAACAAAGGCACATTTGTTCAAGATAAGGGGATAAATGACAATAAAGTCACCGACCATCAATTTGCTATCGGACAGCAGGTCGCTTTGAGAAAGTCCCCTGAGCCGTTGCAGAAACAATGCAGCAGTCTACACACTTAAAATCACGCGCTCCCTGATTTCCTGCGCCTGGACTTCGAAAAACACACGCACATAATGACGTGTTTCACTCCTGCCTACTGGACTATAAAGCAAAGGCACAATTTCTAAAGCTGTTATCAAAATTTTAAAGAAAAAATGTGCAATACAAGAAAAAATCTATTCAGACATATCCCTTTCTTAATTAGTAGATTAAGTTGCCATTTATCATCTCTCTACTAGTTATTAGGCATGATACCAGGTACTTATACCAGGCACATGTGTTATATCAACCCTACCAATAATTCTGCAGTAGATTAGCGGGTGTTGTCTTTTCAATAGGTGAGAAAACCGAGAAGTCACATGGCTTCCCCAAAGTCACAGAGCTGTGAGAAACAGGTCAAGAAGTCAAGTCCAAGCCTCCTCCCTTCTAAGAGCTGTGCCCTCTCTACACTATGGGCAGCACGAGCCCAGGAGCCTTATTAGCTGGATATTCATCCCGGCTCAGGCATGATGCGCTGTTGGGTCAGTTACTTCATCTCTCTGTCCTCCAGGTTCCTCATCTGTCGAAACAGGGATGACAAGAGCACCCACCAACTAAGAGTGCTGTAGAAGTTTAGTGAGTTGACACAGGACCAGTGCTCGGAACCACCATGGACGGCGGGCAGTATCAACCGCTGTCGTCATTGCCAGGTTTGGCACGGCCCCACGGTGCTTCCTGCGTCCTTCTCCCACCTCCATCCCACTTTACGTGCCCCTTCATAGTTATCCTTAGTGAGAGAGAAGCCCACGCTTGCCTTCTCCAAGTTCACACCTACAGTCACGGCTACGGTGTACACTGCCTGAATTTCCACTGCAGAGACGGTTCTTGGGGAGAGCCCTGTGCGGAGACGACCATGTGTTCACCAAACCCATCAGCTTTCCTGTCTAGGGACCTGTTCAGACTACAGCCCCCAACCTCCTTGGTGCTGGCTGTGGCCACAGGATTCAGCGCCAACCCACTGAACGTTGCTGAAAGGGTGCTGGTCCCTGAAGAAGTTCTCACCTGGGATCCTTGACCTGAGGCTGGCAATCCAACTTCAGAGTTCAACACCCCAAAGGGTCACGAGGTACAAGGACTGTGTTCCCGTGTGATTACATGGAGCAGGACGCATCACCCCTGCAAGCCGACTGCAAACTGCACAAGTGGGCAGGACGCTTGCAGAGCATTTATTAAGCCCTGGAAATGCTGGGGGTGCCTGTTACAGATGCTGAGTTGCGTTCCTTAACCAGTGCACCCCCGGCAGCCATGCCATCCTCTCTCCTCACCACCCGTGAGTCCTCAGAGAACTTTGTCAAATGCGTTCTTCTCATAGCTTCCATGACATCACGTTCTTCTGATCCCCCCAGACGCTCCTGCTCGTTCCTTCTCAGTTTCCTCTGCTGGTTTCCTCTGCTGGCTAGACTCTGTGGACTACTGTGGGCAATCTTGCATATGCTTCTTTGTTTTCTTTACAAGCCTTTAAAAATGTAAAAACAAACAAACAAAAAAAGCCTTTCTTCGCCAGTAGCCATACAGAAAGAGGTCCACACGCTACAATTTGCTGCCCTCTGCTCTGGAGAACTGACAAGACAGAAGCCTACTCTTTCCAGCAAAGCCTCTCCCCGTCTTCGTGCTGTGCACGCTCTCCAGAGAATCTGACCTAATCCCAGGCTTTACACACCCATGTGTCAACGTCACTTAGATAAAAGTCTCCAGACTTGACCTCTTCCTGGTGGTGCCGACCTCCCTGGACAACTACCTGTTTGCCTTTTCCTCTGGGTACTCACTAGGTCTCAAACATCCAGGTCAGAAAGAAGACATCTGGTTCTCCTTCAAACATGCTCCCAGCTCTATGGAGACAGCAGCATCCTCAAGCCAGCAGTGCAAGGCCAGCCCAGATTCCCCCCCCCCCCTTCCCTCAGCCCGAGCCAGTCCATCACAAACGCAGGGGCTCTCTCCTTTCCCTCAGCCCAGAAGCCAGTCCATCACTAAGACACAGGGGCTCTGCGCTCAGTGTACGGCTGAGCCACCTCTCCCCCTTCGCTCTGCCTGTGACTGTCACCCCAGCTCACGTTTTCACTGCCCCCCCACAAACACATGCAATAACTTCCTTGTCTGTTTCCCTGCGTCCACTTCCCCTTCTTACCATGGAGCTCCCAAAGAGCAACCATAGAGAATTTTTGAACATCAAAATCAGCTCTTGACACTACTGACCCCCGAGGGGCTTCCACTTGCTCTGAAAATAAAACCAAGGAGATGGGAAACTGTCTATGTATATGTATAACTAACTGAATCACTTTACTGTACAGCAGAAACCAACACAACATTGTTAGTCAACCACAGGTCAATTGAAAAAAAAAAAAAAAAAAACCTCTGGAAAAAAATAAAAATAAAGAAGTCATTACTAAAAAAATTTAAAATAAAGTAAGACCAAACTGCTCACCCTAGAGAACAGCTTCACCTTCCACTCCCCACCTCACCCCACCTTCAGTCAACTGGCCTGACGACTCACACACACCCCTTCCTTTCCTTCTGGGTAATGTTCACCTGTGTTCATCTCTTGTATTTTCATTTATTTATCTATTTCTGTCTCTCCTCTCTCTTCCCTCCTGCACAGTAGAATGCCCCCTAACAAAGGTAGAGATCTCACCTGTTATATTTACCAACACAACACTTCCAAAACCACTTGGGACATGAGGCATCAATAAATATTCATGGGACAAGAAACAGATACGTGGCTAAAGAGAGGAAGCAGGCCACTGCGTTTTAGTGACAGGATTTATTTTGCCTCGGTTTTCTGGTACTGACCTGAACTTCACATAAATGATTGACAGCTACCAATGGTATTTGTCAGCTCGAGCTGTTTCACAGTTGTATCTGCTTGTTCCTTATTTTTCATGAATCCCAAAGTTAGTCAAGATAAGTCAAATATTGTGAATCTAATTTTATGGAGGTGTTTCCCCAGTGGCTGAGATGGTAAAGAATCTGTCTGCAAGGCAGGAGACCTGGGTTCAATCCCTGGGTTGGGACGATCCCCTGGAGAAGGGAACGGTTACCCACTCAGGTACTGTTGCCTGGAGAATGCCATGGATATTCCTGGAAGGCCACAGTCCATGGGGTTGCAAAGAGTCAGACACGACGAGGACGTTGATGTGCAAACAGGTTGGTATCACCAAATCACAGTAACTAAGAAGACAGGAATTTACTCCAAGTCTCTGCTGTTCTAGGTTTACCCAGTAGGCAGTGGATCCCACAGGTCTGAGAAAAATCACAGCTTATCATTATTCTTCCATTTCTGTGAAGGCCCCAGAAAAGCTGGCTTGATTCATTTTGATATATGGCAAAACCAATACAATGTTGTAAAGTTAAATAAAATTAAATTAAATTTAAAAAAAATAAAACAAAAACGGGTGAACTGAACTCCAAAAAATAAAAAAATAAATAAAAGCAGTTTGCCAAGGAGTTCCCTGGTGGCTCAGACAGTAAAGCATCTGCCTACAATGAAGGTGACCTGAGTTCAATCCCTGGGTCAAGAAGATCTCCTGGAGAAGAAAATGTCAACCCACTCCAGCATTCTTGCCTGGAGAATCTCATGGATGGAGGAATCTGGTAGGCTACAGTCCATGAGGTCTCAGAGTCAGACACGACTGAGCAACTTCACTTCTCTTTTTGCCATTTAAAACATTGAGTGACGAAATTTGTTTCTGTACTCTGAAGGAAGAACCTAGGAGAAAGTACAGCTACAAAAAATAATGGTATAGAAGAGACCACAATGCTTAAAATATGAGCAATATAAACAAGAGTGCAAGAAAGGCTGTGAAGTCCTCTCCTGCTGGAGACAGAGTTTACCTGGGGGTTGTTCACTAGAGCATTGTGCCGTTCTGGGTCCTGGGAGTTGTGGAAATCTTCAAGAAGACTCTTGGGAGGACAGAGCAATCATTAAAACTCTGGCTGGTGGATTGATACTAATTTCCCCTGAAGAAGAGGCATTAGAAGGGGTGCCACCTGATCCAGCTGCCTTCCGCTGCGGCTAACAAGAACTGAATTATAAACTAGAGAGATTTCAGCCAGATGGGAGAGAAAGCAGAATTAATGAATCTCTGCCTAGGTTCTTCATTCCCTGGAATACCTCATCACCAGGGGAATCTCATCACCAGGGGAATCTCATCACCAGGGGAATCTCATCACCAGGGAATCTCATCACCAGGGGAATCTCATCACCAGGGGAATCTCATCACCAGGGAATCTCATCACCAGGGGAATCTCATCACCAGGGAATCTCATCACCAGGGGAATCTCATCACCAGGGGAATCTCATCACCAGGGAATCTCATCACCAGGGGAATCTCATCACCAGGGAATCTCATCATCAGGGGATGCACCCAGACCTGGGCCACCATGTGATGATGTGGGAGCTTTGCTGGAGCGTCCCTGGCCTCCAAGTCTCCGATCTATAACTGGGCTCTTTCTCCTCCACACTGTAAAATAAACGTTTAGACACTTCATTCATCATGGACTGGAGGAGAGTCTAATATCTTTTTCTTTTTTTTTGGATGTGGACTTTTTTTAAAGTCTTTATTGAATTTGTTACAATATTGCTTCCGTTTTATGTTTTGTGTTTTTTGGCCACAGGCATGTGGGATCTTAGTTCCCAACCAGGGCTTGAACATGCATCCCCTGCATTGGAAGGCAAAGCCGTAACCATGGGACCGCCAGGGAAATCACTTAGTGGTTTCAGGCTTAGCACCTTTAACCATTGCTGTAGCTGCAGTTTTCTCACTAAGTCACGTCCAATTATTTGAGACACCATGGACTAGAGCCCACCAGGCGCCACTGTCCATGGGATTTCCCAGGCAAGAGTACTGGAGTGATTTGCTACTTCCTTCTCCACGGGATCTTCCTGACCCAAGGATACAACCTGGTCTCCTGCATTAGCAAGCAGATTCTTTACCACTGAGCCAGCAGAGAAGCCCTATTTTTAAGCATTGCTCTTCTCAAATTTTGCCTTTTCATACTGTTCATGGGGTTCTCAAGGCAAGAATACTGAAGTGGTTTGCCATTCCCTTCTCCAGCATTTGAATTTCTGCTTAAGAAATGAGATTATGCCATTTGCTGTTCAGTTGCTAAGTTGTGTTCCGCTCTTTGTGACCCCATGGACTGCAGCATGCCAGGCTTCCCTGTACTTCACTATCTCCTATGGTTTGCTCAGATTCAGGTCCATTGAGTTGGTGATGTTATCCGACCATCTCATCTTCTGTTGCCCGTTTCTCCTGCCCTCAATATTTCCCAGCATCAGGGTCTTTTCCAATGAGTCTGCTCTTTGCATCAGATGGCCAAAGTATTGGAACTCCAGCATCAGTCTTTCCGATTCAGAGTTGAATTCCTTTAGGATTGACTAGCTTGATCCCCTTGCTGTCCAAGGTACTCTCAAGAGTCTTCTCCAGAACCACAATTTAAAAGCATCAATTCTTCGGTATTCAGCCTTCAGAAATCAGCCAAGCAGTTGAGAGAACACACGAACGGAACTTTAGAAGTTCTGCTCTAAGTACAGGCAAGCACTTAGAACCAGGATCACGGGGAATGGGGGTAGGGGCTGGGAGAGGCAGGGATTTGCAGTTCCATAAAAGACCAGGTGATCCATTTCCTTGCTAAAGTAAATTCAGCTCTTGAGCACGAGTGTTAAACAATATTTACTAAACAAACTGTGTGCCATGGATTGTGCCAACTGATACATGAAATAAAACAATAAAAAGGCCCAGCCTGTTTCCCACAAGGAAACAGCTGAACAGGAAGAAAAGGCACGTGTTCAGATAGCTTTGATGCACAGCAGAGTTTGCAGAGCATTCCTAAAATGAGGGTAAAATGGCAAATATGGGAAGGAAGATGAATTCCCATTGGGGATGTTCTAATTCATCAAAAAATCTGCTAAATATAGAATTGTGTATACAGGCCTAGATCACACTTTTTCAAAGAATTCAGTTCAGTTCAGTTGCTCAGTCATGTCCAACTCTTTGTGACCCCATGGACTGCAGCACACCAGGCTTCCCTGTCCACCACCAACTCCCAGAGCTTGCTCAAACTCAAGTCCATCGAGTCAGTGATGCCATCCAGCCATCTCATCCTCTGTCATCCCCTTCTCCTCCTGCCTTCAATCTTTCCCTGCATCAGGGTCTTTTTCAATGAATCAGCTCCTCTCATCAGGTGGCCAAAGTAATGGAGCTTCAGCTTCAGCATCAGTCCTCCCAATGAATATTCAGGACTGATTTCCTTTAGGATGGACTGGTTGGGTCTCCTTGCAGTCCAAGGGACTCTCAAGAGTCTTCTCTAACACCACAGTTCAAAAGCATCAATTCTTCGACACTCAGCTTTCTTTATAGTTCAACTCTCACATCCATACATGACTACTGGAAAAACCATAGCTTTGACTAGGATGACCTTTGGCAGCAAAGTAATGTCTCTGCTTTTTAATATGCTGTCTAGGTTGGTCACAGTTTTTCTTCCAAGGAGCAAGCACATTTTAATTTCATGCCTTCAGTCACCACCTGCAGTGATTTTGGAAACTAAGGAAATAAGGTCTCTCACTGTCTCCATTATTTCCCCCTCTATTTGCCATGAAGTGATGGGACCAGATGCCATGATCTTAGTCTTTTGAATGTTAAGTTTCAAGCCAGCTTTTTCATTCTCCTCTTTCACCCTCATCAAGAGACTCTTTAGTTTCTCTTCACTTTCTGCCATAAGGGTGGTGTCACTTGCATATCTGAGGTTAGTGATATTTCTCCTGGCAATCTTGACTCCAGCTTGTTGTTCATCCAATCAGGCATTTTGCATGATGTACTCTGCACAGAAGTTAAATAATCAGGGTGACAATATACAGCCTTGACATACTCCTTTCCCAATTTGGAACCAGAATTAAATTCAAAGAATTAAATCATGATAAAATATACACTAAAGTAAATAAATAATGATAATTGTTTTTCTCTGAAAATTCAGAAGTGACTTAAGAATTTTATAGAAATTTGGGATCCTTTAACTATCAAATGTCATTGAACTTTAGATGTAAGATGTGTTGTTTCATGAGATATTTTGGTTAATACATTTCTAACTATTCAACTGTTATTTTGAGGAACATGTACCCAACCTATAGCATGCAGGAAACTAACTTCTTTTTTTCATTTTTCTTACATGTTTAATGACTCCTTCAGATACTTACACTAGAACCTGAAACGGCATTCAGAAATTCCTGACTTTGGACTAGATGGAAAATGTACCCCAAAAAGCAAGGACTGGGTAAACTTTGAAAGATGGAAAATTCAGAGACGAGGCCACTGTCATTAGACATCTATACCAATAAAGGGCGAAAAGCAGAAACATCCTTGTCATCACTGAGCTTTTCTCCATCTCCAGCACATACTCCTCACGCATTCTGGAGAGGAGCAGTGGGCCTCTGACCCGGGCAGAGCCAGGGACATGAGCCCTGATCAGCGCAGAAGAGACCCAGCGACGGCGCTATCTGCACACCATCAGCCTGCCTAGAATCCCAGCGGTTCCTCTCGTTTTCAGGGCAAAATCAAACCGCCCTCCTGAAATGCTGCACAGAGGTGTTTAACTCTCCTCCCAAGGTCTGTTCTCTGTCTTAGATAACCAGAGTCTGAACCAACCCCAAAACTGCTTCCACAACCTAAATGTCCACCAACAGAGAAATGGATATAGAAAGTATGCTACATAGTACAATGGAATACTCCTCAACCGTTAAAAAGAATGAAATAATGCCATTTGCAGTAACATGGATGCAACTGCTGCTGCTGCCGATAAGTTGCTTCAGTCGTGCCCGACTCTGTGCGACCCCATAGACGGCAGCCCGCCAGGCTCCTCTGCCCATGGGATTCTCCAGGCAAGAATTTTGGAGTGGGTTGCCATTTCCTTCTCCTGGATGCAACTAGAGATTATCATACTGGGTGCAGCAAGTCAGAGAAGCAGAAACATCATATAATACTCCTTATATGTGGAATCTAAAAAGAAATGATACAAATGAACTTATTTACAAAACAGAAAGAGACTTACAGACTTAGAGATTGAATTTATGGTTGCCAAGGGTAAGAAGGCGGCGGGGGGTAGAGATACAGAGTTTGGCATGGACACGTATACACTGCAGTATTTAAAATGGATAACCAATACGGACCTGCCGCATAACACAGGGAACTTGCTCAACATTACGTGGCAGCCTGGATGGGAGGTGAGTCTGGGGCAGAGTGGATACCTGTATACATAGGGCCGAGTCCCTCTGCTCTTCACCTGTAACTATCACAACACGGTCCATCAGCTATATTCCAATACAAAATAAAAAGTTTTAAAATAAAATAAGGCAAAAAGAAAAACTGAAAACTGGCTTCTGTCCCTTAACCCTTTTTATGTCTGTTTAGAATTATGTCTCCCAAAAGTACAGGGCAAGGGTGCAAGCTGAAAGAAGCGGAAATGTCATATCCTGGGAAGTAAAACCATAAATAAGAGTGCCTTCAGGGGGCTTCCCGGTGGCTCAGCGGTAAAGAATTTACCTGCCAATGCAGGAGAAGCGGGTTCAACCCCTGACCCGGGAAGATCCCACATGCCGCCAACCAACTCCGCCCGTGCATGCAACCACAGAGCCTGCGCACAGTGCGGACAGCAGTTTCTCACACCCAAGAGGCTCAGAGCGCAGGAGAACAAGCGAACCAAACAAAACCCACGCAGGAAAAGACAGGAAAGCCCAGGAAATCGTTAAAAAGACATGATGAAAGATGGTGAAACATGAGATATTTTAACAACCTAAAACATCCAATTCTTCTATTTAAAAAAAATGTAACTTTCAGATTAGGTTTCAAAAAGCTAAACTCGACTATATTTGGCTTGATTAAAATAAGGGACTGAGGGACCCAAGCAAGATGGGGGCCTGGGTCTGGGGTGAGCGCCTCGTCACCCCTGAGTCAGGACCCAGCTGAGGGACTAGGTCAGCATCATCCAACGATCGCAGGCTGGTGCGGAGGAAGGGGTTGTGGAGGCGGTACTACACCCTGTGACGCAGGCAGGTGAGCCGAGAGAAGGGCCGGATCAAAGACCCCCGCGCCAGCAGGCATCTCAGACTAGAAACAGCACAGACATCACTGCACGTATTAAAGCAGCCTTTCCAGTCAGGAAGATGCAGAAGGAAGTCCCTGCAGTTGAGAGACTCAGCATTTTAGACAGAGGGTGGTTTTCTAAATGTCCCTCGGAACACTTCATCAGAAGGTCAGCATTACAAACGGGAAGTCTAAGGCAGTGAGGGTCCAGCTGACATTCGGGAAGTTGGTTGTCCCCTGCTCAGCCTCGTACATGACGTTACAGTATATGGAGCTTCTCGCATCTGTTTTCTACCTTATTGTTCAGTCGCTCAGTCATGTCTGACCCTTTGCAGCCCCATGGAGGTTTTTACCTACACTATCTTAAAACTTCAGCTATATAGGCAGAGCGGAGCCTCGCGTGGGCAAATCTGGCTGGGAGCTGGGGGCACTGCACCCGAGTCAGGGAGACCCCCACGCAGTGGCACCCCATGTGCGGCATCAGCAGTGCGACACACTCACTGCAGCCCGCAGGCGGGGGCACAGACCTCGTTTATCACACTCAGCCTTTCTCAGAGGAGCCTGATCCAAGGTTCTCCTACATAACTGGAACCAAGTTCCCATACACAGCTGTCTCTGAAAGCACTCAATAATTTCTAACGCTTTGGGGAATTCTTGACTAAAGAACTATATATACTTTTATATATGGTGCCTCAGATGGTAAAGAATCTGTCGGCAATGCAGGAGACTCAATTCAATCCCTGAGTTGGGAAGATCTCCTGGAGAAGGGCATGGAAACCCACTCCAGTACTCTTACCTGGAGAATCCCATGGACAGAAAAGCCTGTCAGGCTACACTACAGTCTATGGGGTCGCAAAGAGACACGACTGAGTGACTGGGCATGCACACACTACACCCTTATGGGTCTGAGGTCCCTGACACTGAAGGTCCGTGTGGTCCCTGACACTGTAGGTCCCTCTGGGCCCTGACACTGTAGGTCCCTGTGGTCCCTGACGCTGTAGGTCCCTGTGGTCCCTGACGCTGTAGGTCCCTCTGGTCCCTCACGCTGTAGGTCCCTGTGGTCCCTGACACTGTAGGTCCCTCTGGGCCCTGACACTGTAGGTCCCTCTGGGCCCTGACACTGTAGGTCCCTCTGGGCCCTGACACTGTGCAGCTTCATGTGGTCCCAGGGGAAGTGTGACTGTACAGCCTTCTCTTCTCTGGAACAGGGTTTCTTGGTCTTGGTGTCACTGACATTTGGGGCAGGATGACTCTGCTGGGGGCTGTCCTGTACAGGATAGGACATTAAGCAACATCCCTGGCCTCACCCAGTGGATGCCAGCACCAACACCCTCCCCTGGTTGTGACCACTGAAAAGGTACAGAGCCACAGTCAGAAGTCCCCCAGGGGCACAGCACTTCCGGTGAAAGCCCTGGTCAATGTATCGTGACAGTGAGGTGCCGGTTGTTCAGCTCACTGGGATCTGCTTGTCCAGAGGAGGAGGTTCTCAGGCAAAGGTCTTTATTGGATAAATAATGCCAGGCCCAGTACTGAGTTCTGGGGATACGAAGGTAAATACAATAGGCTCCTCAGAAGGTCTGAGATGGAGATGCAGAAACAGTAAGGATGCCTGGGGGGAAAATGCTTCAACCTTAGCAAACACAGGATACTCTGACAGCAAAACAGAGAATGCAATCACGGCAGGACAAAAAGGAGTGAGAGAGAAAAAGTGACATTTGAATCTTGAAGGATAGGTGGATCCACTAAGCGAGAGAATGGGGAGAGGCATTCCAAGCGGAGTTCCTGCAGAAAAGAGTGCGTTGGGGGCGGGGCCCGCAGTGGGCCGGGGTGAGGGGGTTCCATCGCAAGCGTGCAGGCACTGACCTCACTTAATTTTCCCTTAAATCATGCGCTGATACCGTCCAACAGTGATACAGCCCTATCGGCCCAGGATCTACATCCAGACATGTTTGGTTTTGCTTGTGGATGATTCCTGTCTCTCTGGGCAACAGCATCCCACTTACAGGAAACCGGAATCCAAAGTGAAGTGCCTTGTGAACAAAGCGGCACTCACAGCACCTGATCGGAGAGCAGGGCTTGTCCTAAAGCGGCTCCTCCGTGCTGCCTGAGCACTTGGCACCCGCTCCAGTACCCATGCCTGGAAAATCCACGGACGGAGGAGCCTGGTAGGCTACAGTCCATGGGGTCTCGAAGAGTCTGACAGGACTGAGCGACTTCACTTTCACTTTCCACTTTCACACATTGGAGAAGGAAATGGCAACCCACTTCAGTGTTCTTGCCTGGAGAATCCCAAGGACGGGGGAGCCTGGTGGGCTGCCGTCTATGGGGTCGCACAGAGTCGGACACGACTGAAGCGGCTTAGCAGCAGGGGCCGTTAAAGGGTTTCCCTCCCAGCAGGTACCTCAGGAGGGTGGTGCGTCCCACTGCCTTAGGAGGTAACCCCTCAGTGAGACTAATTAGATTTTTTCCTAAAGAATTCCAGGCTATTGATTTGAGAATTGAAACTAGTATTGATGTATAGCAGCCAGTTCTATTTGAAGAATTAACTATAGAAATTTTTAAACCAAGCAAATTAAGAAATGTCTACAATTTTTACTGCTATAAGGTTTCACTTTTTAAAAATTCACTGTTAACCCCCTTAGAAATCTGGGTTTCCTAAATAGATGAAATTATACATAATTTTGCCAAATGCCTTAAAATGTAAATTGATTGTCTTGTTATAATGAAATATTTTTTGTTTATCCTTGAGACTACAGTGTTTTTATGTAACATTTGTTTATTTAGTGGTTTACCATTAAAATCACTCATTGATGCACAAAGCCACTTAAAAATATACAAATGCTTCTCAAAGATGTTGAAATAAGAACTAGACAGACTGAGTCCTGCACGGTGGCAGTCACTGTGCTAGTGTTTCGTGTCCCGTATCTCATTTATCTCTCACAACCCCAGGGGGAAGTTATTATAATTATTTCCATCTTACAAATGAGCAACTGGAGAGTTTAACTTGCCCAAGAACCCACAGCTAAAACGGATGACTTACAGTAGACCTACCCAGCCTCTTTCCTTGTCTTTCCTAAAGAGGAGACACCTCCAGCTCATCCCTTCACTCCATGTCTTTTCCATCTTCCACGGCCCCACACTGGTCTCTCCCGTCCTCAGGACTAGACCTCCATCCATGTTCCTCCAAGCTCTCAGCCTTCATATTGCCTTTGCTTTTCTCACCAAAGGTCCTGGCTGCCCCATAGGGGCGTTGGGGCTCAAAGCAGGAGGTCACCATTCTCCCCCACCTGATGGTGGTGGGTTAGTCCACATCCAACTCTACTTCTGTGTCTGATGGGTTTACCCTTTAATAATAGTTGGCCACAAATGTCAGTAATCACTTGATCCTAGACCATGGCTACCTAAGAATCTCTCCTTATCTCATACTTTTTAAATATGACCTTGCAAAAAGTAGTTTATGGTATTTGTCTCACTCTGAGAACTTCACTTAGTGTGATCATCTCTAGGTCCATCCATGGCGCTGCATATGGCATTATTTGTTCCTTTTTATTTACTGAGTAATAATCCATTGTACACATGTACCACATCTTTATGCATTTCTCTGTTGATGGACACTTAGATTGCTTTCATGTCTTGACTGTCATAAATAGTGCTGCTATGAACATTGCGGAGCATCTTTCTGAATTAGTATTTTCGGGTTTTTTGGATATATACCCGAGTAGCTGGGCCATATGGTAGCTCTGTTTTTAGTTTTTCTAGAAATTTCTTTTTCCTCATTTTTCATATGTAGTCCCTTGGCAGTCCACATAAACTCCACCTCTAAAGTGCATCACACACCTGTTCACTCTTTTCATCTCTGCAACCCATGCCCTGATCCAGACTATCACAGTGTTTACTGGATAGTGACAGCAGCTTTTTAATCATTCTCTTAGCTTCCTCCATTCAGGACTGCAAGAGAAGGGTTTTAGGTATTGTAAAGAGTCAGACACGACTGAGCAACTAAACTGAACTGACCTGAACTGAAGAGAGCGAGAGAAGACATTTCACCCAGTTTCAAGGGTCCAAGGAAACCTCCTGAAGGAGACTGAATGATAGATAGGATAAGAATACAGCAGCGGCACTGAGAGAAAGGTGAGCACAATAAAGCAATACACATAAAAAGATCAGAAAAGCCTCAGCAGTCCAGTGTTCAGGGCTCTGTGCGTCCACTGCATGGGGCACAGGTTCAACCCCTGGCTGGGGAACTAAGATCCCATATGCAGCACCACGCAGCAGAAGAAAAATAAATAATAAGTAGAATAAACAGTCACCCTTTGGAGGCACTGGGGACCATGATACTGTGTCCCCCATAGCTGTAGAAAGTTTGACTTGTATATTTGGCTGTTCTTAAAATAATGGCTTTGTCTTAACTTGCTCATATGTGAGCTATTCAATCTTAAATGACCAATGTTCAATTCCCAACCAATCTATAAGAAAAAACTTTGTTTAGCTCAATCCTTTTGTAGACGAGTTCTTGTTCGTAGAACATAGTGATTACTGCTATTGCTGTTAAGCGATATCCTTGTTGATGAGAAAGAAGAGGTAATCTTAAAAGTTTAATGTTTGATTTGAGACAATGGTGGATTTATCAATGAAGTCTATTGTAACCAAAAAAAAGAAAGTATGCTTTCTAGGTAACAGATTTTTCAAGTAAGTTGTTTTGTATATGACAAATTTATAACTGGTTATTCTGGCGGGGGTTAATTAAAAAATAAATGCTGCAAAATAAAGTAGGTTCACTTACAGTTCAGATTTTAAAACTGATCCTTATAAATAAAGTAGAAATAATATTCTTTCTTCCTCCTCAGCACCAAAGACAATTCCCTATTGGCCTAGATTTTGGAAAGTGAGACAAGCTGGGAGTTCCCTGGGGGTCCAGAGGCTAAGACTCCATGACCCAGCATAGGGGCCCTGGTTGGGGAACTAGATCCCGCATGCACAACTGAGAGTCCACGTGCCACGACGAAGAGCCACGTCCTGCAACTTGGACCAGAAAACACGCAAATACTGTTAAGAAGACCAGCTGTCCAGGAAAGAGCACTACTTTAATCACCTTCCTAAAGACTCACAGATAAAAACCAAGACAGGGAAAGTTCCTTCATCCTAAAACTCAAGGAAAAATCCTGATTTTTCTCTACTGAGTACTCAGCACCCTCCTCACCCAGGTGCTTTAAGGAGGAGGGAAGTTTATGGGGAGTGGTGCTGCTACCAGGAGATTGAGCAGGGATGGTGAAGGTGGGGGCTGGGGGTTGCAGAGGCCAGAGTAAATACCTGTTATACATGCAAAGCCATGCACACACATCATTTACAAATATGAAGCTATCTAGAAAGCCAAGTATGTCCTGGGACACAGATAACCACACAAAGCCAGATAGCAAGTACATTCAGATGAATAATAAGTGAGCAGCTGAGAAGGCGGTTTCTGTCTACGCAGCTCAAGAGTGACTCCTCTGAGTTTCTCTTGGGAAGAAATCCATAAGCCGGGTAATAGTGCATGACCTTGGGCTCCAAACAGTGTTGCAGGGATTAGACAAAGAGAGAAAGGGATATATTTCAAGCTCCTGAAAGAAAAAGATACATAAATATATTGTCAAAGAACTGACTATATTGGTCAAGCAAAACTGAGACCACTTTCAGCAAGTTTTAAAGGGAAATTCCCAACTGAGCGTTTTCAGGCCAAAGTCTGTTTGTCCTGAATAATACGGGCGTTATTTCAGCTCCCCGCTTCTGTATTGGACTGCTCACAGCAGAGTCCCACTTGCTATTTCTCGGCCTGGAGTCTGAGCAGTAACACGGGGGGTCCGCGCGGCCAGGCTCCTGGGGGCGGGGTGGTGCGGAGGCTCGGCGGCCTGTGGGGACACACGCATCGGGCTGGGGAGGGTGAACCTCGCCTCAGCGACTCTGCCAGTGTTACCGCTGGAAACACCAGTACTGCGAAAGCCTAGCTTGGTGTCAGCACACTAATAATTCAATCATAAACTTGCCAACGCACCTAGACTCGGAAAATGACTCAGTAATTTTCACAGGTTTACGGACATGTAAACACATATTCTTTTCAGAAATAAAGTATAGTGATGCCTTGATTCCTTACATACAAAACCAAAAGAAGTATATTTTAGTCTCTAGATTTCAACTTCTCTTTTATTTCCGAGAATTCTGCATTCCATTTTCTGATTACAGTTGGTAAAGGTTTGAGCTTTTTCCGAGCACATGCTCTGGCTTGAAAAGAGATTGAGACAAAAATAACCAATTTTTTAATCATTAACTAGTTGCATCATTTACATCTAGGGTTCCTAGTTTCTTTGATTTTATATCATGCTTCCCAGAAGATTTTTCCATTAATATTAACAGCTTTATGAATCTCATTACTCTGATTTATGCCCTTTCAATTTATTTAAGGTTGTGTCAATATTAAAATTATCTGTCCCTTGTGAGCAACTTCAATAATGTTTAGATGCAAAATAGTTTTAAACATTACCTAGCAGGCAAAAATCCATGTTACTACTAATAATGCCATCCTCCCTAACAGAATTAACTAATAATTAATAAGCATTATATTGATGAATTCAGAGCCAATCTAAATACTACAATAAAAATGCTACAAGCTATACTTCTATTTCTGAGTTTCAGTTCAGTTCAGTTCAGTCGCTTGGTTGTGTCTGACACTTTGCATTAGTTGACCTCAAATGCACTTGCTCTTTTTTTAAAAAAAGTATGTGGGAGAACGTGGTGGGGATCAAAACATGAATAGCAATGTTTAAAACCAGTGCCTAGACATCTAGAGGAAGGAGGGAACAAAATTAAGTGAATGTTTGTCCTAAAATTTCTGTTTAAGGAGGCTTGTGTTTCTAGGAAGATGGAGTAGACATATTTCCCTCTTCCTCCCACTACGTTCAACTACAAATCCTGGACATTATCCACAAAACAAACATACAACAGAATGTTGGTGAAAAGAGGCAGGCAAAGCAGGGAGGGAACTCAGGACTAAAGCAGCAGCGCGGTGGGAGTCCCAGGATGGCTCTCTTCGTCGTATGGCTCAGACTTGCCAAATAAGCCAGCCACCTGGAAACTCCAGTGCAGAACCCACCCAGCTGCTCCCCCATAAAAAGAAAGACAATTCTGCTCTTTCTAGCCAAAGGACCAGTGCAGGGTAAGATCAGCAAGACCAAAACAAACAAGCACACAAACTTTCAGACAATAACCGCTCTATTCTCATCAAACCCACCAGAAAAACTGGATCCACCGCTGAGTGCACCACCAAAGGCCAAGTGGATGGGGAGTGAGGGAGGGGTAACGTGGAGGTGGGAGAGTGGGAAGTACAGTAGGGTATAAGGTAGTCTCCAGGCCTCCTGTACACCGTGGGGGATACAGCCAACAACTTTGTAATAATTGTAGATGGAACATAAATTAAGAGGTTCAACATGATACACACACACACACACACACACACACACATATATGTTAGGACAGATGCTGAAACTGAAGCTCTAATACTTTGGCCACCTGCTGTGGAGAGCCGATTCACTGGAAAAAACCCTGATCCTGGGGAAGATTGAGAGCAAGAGGAGAAAGGGACAACAGGATGAGATGGTTGGAGGGCATCACCAACTCAATGGACATGGGTTTGGCTGAACTCCAGGAGTTGGTGATGGACAGGGAGGCCTGGCATGCTGCAGTTCATGGGGTCGCAAAGAGTTGGACACAAATGAGCAACTGACCTGAACTGAACTGTAACAAGATAGAAAGTGCAAAGATGAACCCATGCACCTATGGGGACCTTATTTTTCACAAAGGAGACAAGAATATACAATGGAGAAAAGAGAGCCTCTTCAATACATTGGTGCTGGGAAACCGGACAGTCACATGTAAAAGAATGAAATTAGAATACTTCCTAACACCACACACAAAGACAAACTCAAAATGGATTAAAGACCTAAATGTAAGACCAGATACTATAAAAATCTTAGAGGAAAACATAGGCAGAACACTCGATGACATAAATCAAAGCAAGATCCTCTATGACCTACCTCCTAGAGTAATGGAAATATAAACAAAAGTAAACAAGTGGGATCTGATTAAACTTAAAAGCTTTTGCGCAGCAAAGGAAACTATAAGCAAGGTGAAAAGACAACCCTCAGAATGGGAGAAAATAATAGCAAATAAAACAACTGACAAAGGATTAATTTCCCAAATATACAAGCAGTTCATACAACTCAAAACCAGAAAAACAAACAACTCAATCAAAAAGTGGGAAAAAGACATAAACTGACATTTCTCCAAAGATGACATACAGATGGCTAACAAACACATGAAGAGATGCTCAACATGGCTCATTATTCAGTTAAGTTCAGTCACTCAGTCATGTCTGACTCTTTGCAACCCCATGAATTGAAGCACGCCAGGCCTCGCTGTCCATTACCAACTGCCGGGGTTCACTCAAACTCACATCCATCAAGTCAGTGATGCCATCCAGCCATCTCATCCTCTGTCATCCCCTTCTCCTCCTGACCCCAATCCCTCCCAGCATCAGAGTCTTTTCCAATGAGTCAACTCTTCGCATGAGGTGGCCAAAGTACTGGAGTTTCAGCTTTAGCATCAGTCCTTCCAAAGAACACCCAGTACTGATCTCCTTTAGAATGGACTGCTTGGATCTCCTTGCAGTCCAAGGGACTCTCAAGAGTCTTCTCCAACACCACAGTTCAAAAGCATCAATTCTTCGGTGCTCAGCTTTCTTCACAGTCCAACTCTCGTATCCATACATGACCACTGGAAAAACCATAGCCTTGACTAGACCGAACTTTGTTGGCAAAGTCATGTCTCTCCTTTTGAATATGCTATCTAGGTTGGTCATAACTTTCCTTCCAAGGAGTAAGAGTCTTTTAATTTCATGGCTGCAGTCACCATCTGCAGTGATTTTGGAGCCCAGAAAAAGAAAGTCTGACACTGTTTCCACTGTTTTCCCATCTATTTCCCATGAAGTAATGGGACCAGATGCCATAATCTTCGTTTTTTAAATGTTGAGCTTTAAGCCAACTTTTTCACTCTCTTCTTTCACTTTCATCAAGAGGCTCTTTAGTTCCTCTTCACTTTCTGCCATAAGGGTGGTGTCATCTGCATATCTGAGGTTATTGATATTTCTCCTGGCAATCTTGATTCCAGCTTGTGCTTCCTCCAGCCCAGCGTTTCTCATGATGTACTCTGCATAGAAGTTAAATAAGCAAGGTGACAATATACAGCCTTGATGTACTCCTTTTCCTATTTGGAACCAGTCTGTTGTTCCATGTCCAGTTCTGTTGCTTCCTGACTTGCATTCAGGTTTCTCAAGAGGCAGGTCAGGTGGTCTGGTATTCCCATCTCTTTCAGAATTTTCCACAGTTTGTTGTGATCCACACAGTCAAAGGCTTTGGCATAGTCAATAAAGCAGAAATAGATGTTTTTCTGGAACTCGCTTCCTTTTTCGATGATCCAGCAGATGTTGGCAATTTGATCTCTGGTTCCTCTGCCTTTTCTAAAACCAGCTTGAACATCTGGAGGTTCATGGTTCATATATTGCTGAAGCCTGGCTTGGAGAATTTTGAGCATTACTTTACCAGTGTGTGAGATGAGTGCAATTGTGTGGTAGTTTGAGCATTCTTTGGCATTGCCTTTCTTTGGGATTGGAATGAAAACTGACTTTTTCCAGTCCTGTGGCCACTGCTGAGTTTTCCAAATTTGCTGGCGTATTGAGTGCAGCACTTTCACAGCATCATCTTTTAGGATTTGAAATAGCTCAACTGGAATTCCATCACCTCCACTAGCTTTGTTCATAGTGATGCTTCCAAAGGTCCACTTGACTTCACATTCCAGGATGTCTGGCTCTAGGTTGGTGATCACACCATGTGATTATCTGGGTCATGAAGATCTTTTTTGTACAGTTCTTCTGTGTATTCTTACCACCTCTTCTTAATATCTTCTGCTTCTGTTAGGTCCATACCATTTCTGTCCTTTATTGAGCTCATCTTTGCATGAAATGTTCCTTTGGTATCTCTGATTTTCTTGAAGAGATCCCTAGTCTTTCCCATTCTGTTGTTTTCCTCTATTTCTTTGCATTGATTGCTGAGGAAGTCTTTCTTATCTCTTTTTGCTATTCTTTGGAACTCTGCATTCAGATGCTTATATCTTTCCTTTTCTCCTTTGCTTTTCATTTCTCTTCTTTTCGCAGCTATTTGTAAGGCCTCTCCAGACAGCCATTTTGCTTTTTTGCATTTCTTTTCCATTGTAATGGTCTTGATCCCTGTCTCCTGTACAATGTCATGAACCTCAGTCCATAGTTCATTAGGCACTCTATCTATCAGACCTAGACCTTAAATCTACTTCTCACTTCCTCTGTATAATCATAAGGGATTTGATTTAGGTCATACCTGAATGGTCTAGTGGTTTTCCCTACTTTCTTCAATTTAAGTCTGAATTTGGCAATAAGGAGTTCATGGTCTGAGCCACAGTCAGCTCCCGGTTTTGTTTTTGTTGACTGTATAGAGCTTCTCCATCTTTGGCTGCAAAGAATATAATCAATCTGATTTCAGTGTTGACCATCTGGTGATGTCCATGTACAGAGTCTTCTCTTGTGTTGTTGGAAGAGGATGTTTATTGCCCTGCTTAATTCTGTATTCCAAGGCCAAATTTGCCTGTTACTCCCAGTGTTTCTTGACTTCCTACTTTTGCATTCCAGTCCCCTATAATGAAAAGGACATCTTTTGGGGGTGTTAGTTCTAAAAGGTCTTGTAAGTCTTCATAGAATCGATCAACTTCAGCTTCTTCAGCATTACTGGTTGGAGCATAGACTTGGATTACTGTGATATTGAATGGTTTGCCTTGGAAACGAACAGAGATCATTCTGTCGTTTTTGAGATTGCATCCAAGTACTGCATTTCACACTCTTTTGTTGACCATGATGGCTACTCCATTTCTTCTAAGGGATTCTTGCCCACAGTGGTAGATATAATGGTCATCTGAGTTAATTTCACCCATTCCGGTCCATTTTAGTTTGCTGATTCCTAGAATGTCAATGTTCACTCTTGCCATCTCCTGTTTGACCACTTCCAATTTGCCTTGATTCATGGACCTGATATTCCAGGTTTCTATGCAATATTGCTCTTTACAGCATCAGAGCTTGCTTCTATCACCAGTTACATCCAGAACTGGGTATTGTTTTTGCTTTGGCTCCATCCCTTCATTTTTTCTGGAGTTATTTCTCCACTGATCTCCAGTAGCATATTGGGCACCTACTCACCTGGGGAGTCTCTCTTTCAGTATCCTATCATTTTGCCTTTTCATACTGTTCATGGGGTTCTCAAGGCAAGAATACTGAAGTGGTTTGCCATTCCCTTCTCCAGTGGACCACATTCTGTCAGACCTCTCCACCATAACCTGCCCGTCTTGGGTGGCCCCACAGGGCATGGCTTAGTTTCAATGAGTTAGACAAGGCTATGGTCCTAGTCTAGACAAGGCTATGGTCTATTTCTGCTTTATTGACTATGCCAAAGCCTTTGACTGTGTGGATCACAATAAACTATGGAAAATTCTGAAAGAGATGGGAATACCAGACCACCTGATCTGCCTCTTAAGAAATCTGTATGCAGGTCAGGAAGCAACAGTTAGAACTGGTCATGGAACAACAGACTGGTTCCAAATAGAAAAAGGAGTACGTCAAGGCTGCATATTGTCACCATGTTTATTTAACTTATATGCAGAGTACATCATGAGAAATGCTGGACTGGAAGAAACACAAGTTGGAATCAAGATTGCCGGGAGAAATATCAATAACCTCAGATATGCAGATGACACCACTCTTATGGCAGAAAGTGAAGAGGGGCTAAAAAGCCTCTTGATGAAAGTGAAAGTGGAGAGTGAAAAGGTTGGCTTAAAGCTCAACATTCAGAAAACGAAGATCATGGCATCTGGTCCCATCACTGCATGGGAAATAGATGGGGAAACAGTGGAAACAGTGTCAGACTTTGTTTTTCTGGGCTCCAAAATCACTGCAGATGGTGACTGCAGCCATGAAATTAAAAGACGCTTGCTCCTTGGAAGGAAAGTTATGACCAACCTAGATAGCATATTCAAAAGCAGAGACATTACTTTACCAACAAAGGTTCGCCTAGTCAAGGCTATGGTCTTTCCTGTGGTCATGTATGGATGTGAGAGCTGGACTGTGAAGAAGGCTGAGCGCCGAAGAATTGATGCTTTTGAACTGTGGTGTTGGAGAAGACTCTTGAGAGTCCCTTGGACTGCAAGAAGATCCAACCAGTCCATTCTGAAGGAGATCAATCCTGGAATTTCTTTGGAAGGAATGATGCTAAAGCTGAAACTCCAGTATTTTGGCCACCTCATGCGAAGAGTTGACTCATTGGAGAAGACTCTGATGCTGGGAGGGATTGAGGGCAGGAGGAGAAGGGGACGACAGAGGATGAGATGGCTGGATGGCATCACTGACTCGATGGATGCGAGTCTGAGTGACCTCCGGGAGCTTGTGATGGACAGGGAGGCCTGGCGTGCTGCGGTTCATGGGGTCGCAAAGAGTCGGACACGACTGAGCGACTGATCTGATCTGATCTGATCTGATCGTCCTAGTGTGATTAGATTGATGCTCATTATTAGAGAAATGCAAATCAAAACTACAATGGGATATCACCTCACACCAGTCAGAATGACCATCATCAAAAAGTCTACAAACAATAAATGCTGGAGAGGGTGTGGAGAAAAGGGAATGCTCTTGCACTGTTAGTGGGAATTTAAATTGATACAGCCACTATGGAAGATGGTATGGAGATTCCTTAAAAAACTAGGAATAAAACCACTATATGACCCAAAAATTCCACTCCTAGGCATATACCCTGAGGAAACCAAAATTGAAAAAGACACATGTATCCCATTGTTCATTGCAGCACTATGTGCAATAACTAGAACACGGAAGCAACCCTGATGTCCATTGACAGATGAATGGATAAAGAAGTTGTGGTACATATACACAATGGAATATTACTCAGCTACAAAAAGGAATGCATTTGAGTCCATTCTAATGAGGTGGATGAACCTAGAGCCTATTATACAGAGTGAAGTAAGTCAGAAAGAGAAAGATAAATATCATATTCTAATGCATATATATGGAATCTAGAAAAATGGTACTGAAGAATTTATTTACAGGGCAACAGTGGAGAAACAGACAGAGAATAGACTTATGGACATGGGGAGAGGGGGAGAGGGGGAGATGTATGGAGAGAGTAACATGGAAACTTACATTATCATATGTAAAACAGATAGCCAACGGGAATTTGCTGTAAGTGTCAGGAAACTTAAAGAGGGGCTCTGTATCAACCTAGAGGGGTGGGATGGGGAGGGAGACAGGAGGGAGGTTCAAAAGGGAGGGGACATATGTATACCTATGGCTGCTTCATGTTAAGGTTTGACAGAAAACAACAAAATTCTGTAAAGCAATTATCCTTCAATTAAAAATAAATTTTAAAAAAGGGCCTACAGTATAGCACAGGGAACTATATACTCAATACTCTATAATAACCTATATGTAAAAACAATCTGAAAAAGAATAGATGTATGAATATAAATAACTAAATCACTTTGCTGTGCATCTGAAATAAACACATTATCACAAACCAACTATACTCCAATATAAAATAAAAATTTTAAAATAATCATTATCTGAAAAAAAAGAAGTATGTTATTATCTGGGGTCTCTAACATGTAAACAAGGAATAAGTGACAGAATGGGCCTTGTTGATCTTCATCTTTAAATTCTTTACATTATTAGCACCATTTTTAGAGTAATCATTTACTGACCACAAATTTTGTTTTAAAACATTCTTCCTTTCTCATACATATTTTACTTCATATTTTCTTGAACTCTGGATGTTTGGGGCAACGAGAATGTTCCAAGAATATTCTTCTGTTCTCTTCCTTCCAAACAACCAAATAAATACAAGAATAGTTGTGCAATACGTAAGCAGAGGAAATAAATCTTCGCCAGCCATGACCCGCCGTCTTGCCCCCTGTGACTGCTTTCTCAGCAAACACTGTCCTGCTCTTCTGTTTTAGGTAGTAGTAAATGCCAGAAGTGCACGTCAGTCAACAATGTACTTGAGGTGAGAAGAAAGTGTGTCTGAAATCCTTTTATCCACATGGAAATTGTAAAATAATCTGCATTAATCATCTGGTGTACTCCAAATGAACTATGTGTCCAGAGAGACCATTCAAAGCATTTATTGTCATTGAACATATGGCTTGTTTTCAATATGGCACTGATCATTTTCAACACACACATAAATACAAGAGTAAGAGGAAGTTTATTCTACCAGATTTTAAAACAGATGTCAATTATATTGAAGTGTTCCATAAGGGCACTAACTTTGTTATTGACTTTGTAATGGAGACAGCCAACTACTGTAATTAGCCATTGATCCCCACGGCATGTAGGTTTGTAGTCAAATAAAGAGAACTTGAATTCCATTCATGAGATACATCATCTCAGTACCCCAGTACTACTCTGCACCTGTTCAAAGTGCCATGTGCTGTAAAAAGTTAAATGTGAGTCTTAATCATAAATCTGTCACCGTGACAAATTCTATTTTCTTGGGCTCCAATATCACTGCGGACAGTGACTGCACCATGAAATTAAAAGACACTTGCTCTTTGGAAGAAAAGCTATGACAAACCCAGACAGTGTATTAAAAAGCAGAGGCATCATTTTGCCAACAAAGGGCCGTCTAGTCAAAGCTATGGATTTTCCAGTAGTGAGGTACACCTGTGAGACTGGACCATACAGAAGGCCGAGCATTGGAACTAATGCTTTTGAACTGTGGTGTTGGAGAAGACTCTTGAGAGTCCCTTGGACTGCAAGGAGATCAAACCAGTCAATCCTAAAGGAAATCAACCCTGAATATTCATTGAAAGGTCTGATGCTGAAGGAGAAGTTCCAATACTTTGTCCATCTGATGCAAAGAGCTGATTCATTGAGAAAGATCCTGATGCTGGGAAAGACTGAAGGCGGGACAAGAAGGGGGAGACAGAGGATAAGATGGTTGGATGGCATCACTGGCTCAATGGAATGAGTTTGAGCATGCTCTGGGAGACAGTGAAGGATGGGGGCCTGCCGTGAGGCGCTCAGTGAGATTGCAAAAGGCACGGCCTAGAGACTGAAGAGCAGCATCAAACAGAAAAGGCAATTCTGGCAAATGAATTACCGAGACCACCATCGAAAAGGGGCCAGAGCCAAATCGGGCGGCCAAGGAAAAGAGAACATTAAAAAATGTTTACTGTCTCTCTAGTGTCTCAGATGATTTTAAAAAAGAAATCCTTGCTTTCAAGAGACACAGTATTTCTATTTGAAACTGAAGCATAGTTGATTTACAATATCGTGTTAGCTTCTGGCGAACAGCACAGTGATTCAGCCATACATATATATAGAAGCAAGACCCGAACTACATCTAATCATTGGGTGGGGAGAGAGAGAATGAGATTTCATTTCCCCCGGGGAATAAAGCCAGACCTTGATGGTCCAAGAACAAGCCTACCTCTGAACCACCTCGTCCCCTCCATTTCCAGCCTCCAGTCATGTTTGTTCCTGCAGGTCCTCAAAGACGTCAGGCCCCTTCCCATCACGGGCCCTCCCTGGTCTTTTATTTCTCCATAAAAGGCAATATCACCCTCTAGCTGCTCAAGCCAAAGCCCCAGGGGGCATCTTTAAGTCTCTTGCTCCCCTTGTCCATGCTCCACCTCAGCTCTGTCCCCAGAACAGATGAGCCCATCCCCTTTGGTCTCTATGAACCAGCGTCCTGGGTCCTCCTCTCTTCTTCCATTCACTCTTGCTGCTCTTCTCTATTTGCAGCAGTCAGGGCAGCTTTGGGAAGAATGATGTCTGGGATGAATGGTGCAAAGTGCATACCCTGTAACTCTGGTGAGTTACAGACTTATCTCAGTTTTGAGTTACAGACTTATCTCAGTTTTGAGCCCCATTTCGCCTACAGAGCAGACAACCGACTATCTCCTCCTGATACTGAGACTGATTAAATGGTTTTTCAGGCAAACTCTAGCATCAATATCTTCATCTCTATCCACTGAAGCTTGCTCACCTGTCCTGGGCTCTCTCAGCCCTGCCTCTCCTTTCCTGGGCCTGTGAACGTCATTCGGTCCCTTGTGACTTGGGTTGCATCTCTGAACCCGTGACTGTGATTTCCGAGCAAAACACCTGGCATCTGCTCTGCAAATAATTTTGAGTGAATGAAAGAAAGAATAAATCCAGAAAAGTAGCACTGTTGTGAGAGATGCATTCCCCCATAGGCTACTAAGCATCAGTAGGAAACTCAGTAGGACGTAGCATTTTGGTTCCTGAAAGCAAGAAAGAATACAAGAAGTATTGTACAAAGAATACAAGAAAGCAATTTTCCTTACGAAAAGGAAAAATCCTGTTTCCTCACTCTATCCTAGTTTCTTTTCTTTGGGTTGTTCCTGTCTGCAGAGCTTTTGAGTTAAGTTGCCCCTGCCACTGCGAGCTCCTTCCAACAAGCCGGTAGCTCTGAGCACACCTGCCGCTTCTTCACATGATGTTCTTACTCAGCGAGGACAGGGATGTGTCTTTTAGCACGACAGGCCCTTTTGCGTCATAATGCAGTATTATAAATTTTCCCCAAGTGTGTCATGAGTGCCCTACAGGCCATTTTGTACAGATTTTTTTAAATAACCCTCAAAAAAAAAAAAAAAAGGTCCTGTGCGAGAGGATTAAAAATCCCTCCGGGAACTTCCTTCCTTTAACAGATTTTCCAGAAGGAATGTGCTTGGGCTCATGATCTGACTTCCTGCCCCGGTTAGAAGCATCATGGTGTAAGACACGTTTACTCTATTTTTCATCATATAAATGGTGTTTACCTAAAATTAATGCCTGTGTTGGCTGAAAAGCAAAGTAAGCAGTGAATCTGGCTAGACGGTCACATCTCAGGCGTGTCCACACGGAGAGGCATTTTCCTTTAGTGCAAACTGAGTTTCACTCGCGGAAATTCTGTCTTGAGTCTGTCACTCACAAGCTGTGTGAAGCGGGTAAGAGGTGTTGAGGCAGAAGCAGCTGGGGAGAATCCTAACAATATAGATGCTGTTTCCTTCACAGGCAGGGGTGTCAACTGAAAGCAGTTCCCCTTACTGCTCCCGCAAACCAGCGAGTGACCACCAATACTTTCCATGTGGACAGACGCACATGTTTCCCGAGTCAATACCTGGCCACAACTAAGAGATTCATGTTGCCTCAAGGTTGGTACAAGATTTGCCCCTTTGTTTTTTAAGTAATTTATTTTTATTTATCTTTTTAATTGGAGCACAGTTGCTTTACAACGCTGTGCTAGTTTCTGCTGTACAACAACACGGATCAGCTACCTGTATACAGATGCACCCTCCCTCCCATGCACCCTTACAGTTCTAAAGAAAACAGGGACAGCCACTGGGGGTTGATTGGTATCCTTCAGAAGGATATGTTCAAGTCCTCCTGCTGCTGCTGCTGCTGCTGCTGCTAAGTCGCTTCAGTCATGTCCGACACTGTGCGACCCCATAGACGGCAGCCCACCAGGTTCTGCCGTCCCTGGGATTCTCCAGGCAAGAATACTGGAGTGGATTGCCATTTCCTTCTCCAATGCATGAAAGTGAAAAGGTAAAGGGAAGTCGCTCAGTCCTGTCCAACTCTTAGCGACCCCATGGACTGCAGCCTACCAGGCTCCTCCATCCATAGGATTTGCCAGGCCAGTACTGGAGTGGGTTGCCATTGCCTTCTCCTTGTAGCCCTAAATGTAACCTTATTGGAAACAGGGTCTTTGCAACAAGCAGTGGGGACTTCCCTGGTGGTCCAGTAGTTAAGAACCCACCTTCCAACGCAGGGGACACAGGTCTGACCCCTAGTCGGGGAACCAGACTCCTGTCTGCCACAGCTAAGACCCGTTACAGCCAAAAGTGATTAAATACTAATTTTAAAACACTGGTGTCTTTATGAGAGGAAGGACATGGAGAAAGAGAAACACCAACGACAGCGTTGGTAGTCACCAGAGGGAGCCTCAGAGGAAGCGCAGTCCTGCCGGCGCCCTGCTTTCAAACTTCCAGCCTCAAGAACTCGAGAGTAAATGGTGGTGTTTAGTCACCGGGGAATCCTGGTGACTCAAAGAATCTGCCTGCCAATGCAGGAGACCCAGGTTCAGTCCCTGAAGACTTCCCCAGAGGAGGAAACGGCAGCCCTCTCCAGTATTCTTGACTGGGAAATCCCACGGACACAGGAGTCTGGTGAGCTACAATCTGTGAGGTCACACAGAGTTGGGCGTGGCTTAGCCACGAGGGCACCACGCGCCACAGACCGCCCGGCTGGGCGTGACTGGCTTGTAGCAGCCCTGGGAGACCGACGCGACACACTAGCGCGAGTTTCCTCTCCCGCGTCAAGTGACAAGCACTGCTAGATGTGCACCTCTTGCTGGGTCTCTGTAGCAAATTGAGTGACAAATTGAGTGACAAGCTAATCCTCCTGCCGTCAGCTCTAAGTTAGAGACGTGCGCCTCTGATCCCACCAGTTTCACATGCACTTGTTTGTGTGTGTGTGTGTGTGTGCGATTTTACTCTTCATTTTTATTCTTTCTTGTTTATTTCTTATTCGTTTTTTAAGACTGCTTTGCTGTGGACCACTTTTAAAGTCTTCATTGACTTTGTTACAATGTTGCTTCTGCTTTATGCTTTGGTTTTTTGGCCAGGAGGCATGTGGGATCCTAACTCCCCAACCTGGGATGGAACCCACACCCCCTGCATTGGAAGGTGAAGCCTTAACCACTGGACCACCGGGGAAGTCTCTATTTTTATTTGATTGTTTATTACTTATTATTTATTACTTATTTATTATTTATTTTAAAATCACAATATGCAGTTTTATCACGTGTGCAAATCCGTGTCATCATGACCAGAATCAACATCCAGAGCAGCAAATACTCCCTTGTCTCATCCCTTTATCCTTTAACAAGCCCTTCCTCGCTCCTCTCTCCTGAAATCTGGCAACCGCTAATCTGTTCTTCATCATTATAATTCTGTTGTCTTAATCAGTTCAGTTCAGTCGCTCAGTCGTGTCCAACTCTTTATGACCCCGTGGGTCACAGCACACCAGGCCTCCCTGTCCATCACTAACTCACACAGCTTGCTCAAACTCATGTCCATTGAGTCAGTGATGCCATCCAACTATCTCATCCTCTGTCGTCCCCTTCTCCTCCTGCCCTCAATCTTTCCCAGCATCAGGGTCTTTTCTAATGAGTGAGCTCTTCGCATCAGGTGGCCAAGATATTGGAGTTTCAGCTTCAGCATCAGTCCTTCCAATGAATATTCAGGACAGATTTCCTTTAGGATTGATGTTGTCTTAATACTGTTACTTAAACAGAATCATACGAAACGTCATGTTTTTCTACTCAGAAAAACTCCCTTGAGACCCATCCAGCCCTCAGTGGCTCATTCCCCTTGCTTGCCAAGGCTTGTTCCATGGTCTCGGTGTGCTGTCTCAGTTGATCTAACCAGTTACCTGCTGAAGGACTTTGGGGTTATTTTCAGTTTGGGGCTGCTGTAAGTAAAGCTGCCATGAATATTCACATGCAGATTTTTACATAAAGTGAGACTTCAGTTCTGTGGAGAGATGCCCAGGAGTGTAAATGCTGGGTTGTGTGATACGTGCATGTTTACCGTGCCTCGGAGCAGAGGCGCCATGGGTACTTCAACCAGCGAGGGGTGAGCCACTCGGTTCCTCACCCCAGCAGCACTCAGGGTGGTCACTGCCCAGTACTTTAGTCCTTCTGTTCGTTGTGTCATATCTTGTTGTAATTTTCATATGCATTTCCCTATTGACTAATGATGCTGAACACCTTTTCATGTGCTTATCTGCCAGCTGTATACCCTCTTTGGTGAAATGTCTATTCACATCTTTTTTTTTTTTAATAGGAGGATAATTTAATTGCTTTACAGTGTTGTGGTGGTCTGATTGGACTGTTTGAGAGTTTTTTGTTTTGCTTTTTTTTTTTACTGTTGAGTTTTGAGAGTTCTTTACATAGTCTAGATACAAGGCACTTGTCAGATATGTGATTTGCAAGTATTTTTTCCCAATCTGTAGGTTATCTTTTCATCTTCTTCACTGGGTCTTTTACAGGGCAGAAGTTTCTCATGTTGATTAGGTCTAATTTCTCAATTTTTTCGTGTATGAATTGTTTTTTGGATGTCAAGTCTATAAATTCTTTGCCTAGTTCTAGGTTCCGAAACTTTTCTCCTATGTTTTTCCTGAAAGTTTGATAGATTTACATTTCCTAATTTGCGTGATACATTTTGAGTTAATTGGCGGGGGGAGGGGGGCTTAGTCTGAGGTTCATTTATCTGCCCACAGATGTTCTACTGCTCTAGTACCATTTGTTGAAAAATCTATTCTTCTTCTATTGCATTGTTTTTGTATTATTGTCAAAAACCACTTGACATATTTGTGGAATAAGAGTTACTCAATGGGATTTTTTAATGAGAAATACTGCAATTTATGGAGAAGGCAATGGCACCCCACTCCAGTACTCTTGCCTGGAAAATCCTATGGATGGAGGAGCCTGGTGGGCTGCAGTCCATGGGGTCTCGAAGAGTCGGACACGACTGAGTGACTTCACTTTGACTTTTCACTTTCATGCATTGGAGAAGGAAATGGCAACCCACTCCAGTGTTCTTGCCTGGAGAATCCCAGGGATGGGGGAGCCTGGTGCACTGCCATCAATGGGATCTCACAGAGTCAGACACGACTAAAGCAACTTAGCAGCAGCAGCAACTGCAATTTACATGAATGTTATTCTACAATTAAAAATTCCTTCACTTTTCTTCTTAAAAGACAATCATGTTTTTTGCATTCCAATGCAAACTCAACTCATTTAAGCTGTCATTCAGCTCTTAGACACAGACAGAGCAGGCAAGCTTACTGAGCATTCAACAAACATTTACTCACAAGCTACCTTAACCCACACATTGTGCTGAGTGCTGGGGATGGAGTAATGAGAAAAAAACCATCCATTTCCTTGAGGATGTTATAGTCTAGAAGAGGATACCCACAAACATGTAGATGAAAAATGTGTTTTATAATGGCAAACAGTGTAAGTGTTATACAGAAATATAAATCAGGATACAGAGAGGTTAAGAAATGGGTCTTTAAAAAGGGTGATGAGGGAATTCCTTGGGAGTCCAGTGGTTATGAGTCCATGCTCTCACTGCCTAGGCCCCAGGTTCAATCCCTAGTCAGGGAACTAAAATCCTGTAAGCCATTCAATGCTGCCGAAATGAAAAGAAAGTGTTCCCTGAGGACACAAGACATAATGTAGTGATGAATTGAGTCATGCAAGCAGAGAGGGACCCAAAAGAGAAAAAGTCTCTGAGGCAGGAGCAGGTTCAATACACTTAGAAACAGGAAACTGGCCTTTAGGGTCTGAGGAGGGTGATCTAAGGCAAAGGATGGGCAACAGGAAAGCACGGCCTTGGACATCCCACCCTGAGCCTAAATACCCCAAGCTCTGGGCATCCTGGTCAAGACAGTCCAAGAAAGAGCGGTAGAAAGAGCCCCGTCACTGTGCTCGGCTCTACTGGCTTTATCAAAACTTGCAGGATGGTTTGTAGACCATCAGTCAATCACCTGGCAAAACTTCTGTGTCCCTACTGTGGACAGTGGGTTGCGATAAGCCCCTGGAATTCAAAGCATAATAGAACACAGTCCCTACACCTGATGAGTTATCCGAACAGTGGGGCAACATTCAATAGCGCCATGATGCCTACATGTGATAAGTAAATATTTGTGAACAGAGACTTCCACTGGTAGTCCAGTGGTTAAGAATCTGCCCTCCCATGCAGGGGACAAGGGTTCAATCCTTGGTTAGGGAACTAAGATTCCACACGCCACAGGGCAACTAAGCCCACAGTCTGCAACTAGACAAAGTCCACACACCACGATGAAGACCCAGCATGGCCAAAATAAAAAACAAACAGGTAATGAATGAAATATTGGGGAATATAAAACAAGAATGTTGTGAGAACACAGAAAAGGAAGTCTTAGGGTTTGCAAAGTTAGACTAGGGCATCAGTAAGTGAAAAATATTTGAATTGGATCTTGAAGGATGGGTAAGATAGTTAGAAAACAAATAATGCTTTAGGAGAGGAGCAGGAATGGCAAAGGAGTGTGATGTCAGGCGTGTCCTTATCTCAGTCACTTATCAAAGTATATTACTCATCTTCCACTCGTGGAAACATGGCTCTGATGACTAGAATTATCTGTTTTTCTGGATATGGTTCAACAGAAAAGAATGCCAAGCTCTTTAAAAAATTCTGACATTATGACTCTGGGGGATACTATCTCAAAATTTACTTCATGTACCTAAAATGTTCTAACCCTAGACATAAGCCTAAATATTCTGCTTAATATCACCCAATCTCTCTTTTATCAGGCAAATCCACCCAATAAATTTGCCTCCACTAGACTTTCTCCACCTGACTTCTGCCCTGGGTCTAGTATTAGAAGGAACATCCATCCCTTCACTGCTGAGACTGGACACATCTCATGATTTCAAGTCTGAATGTCCTGTCTGACCACTCCAATTAAGTAAACTGCTTTTTATCATCATCATTTGCAACATTCCAAGAAAAGGAAAGTTATGACCAACCTAGATAGCATATTCAAAAGCAGAGACATTACTTTGCCAACAAAGGTCCATCTGGTCAAAGCTATGGTTTTTCCAGTGGTCATGTATGGATGTGAGAGTTGGACTGTGAAGAAAGCTGAGCACCAAAGAATTGATGTTTTTGAACTGTGGTGCTGGAGAAGACTCTTGAGAGTCCCTTGGACTGCAAGGAGATCCAACCAGTCCATTCTAAAGGAGATTAGTCCTGGGTATTCTTTGGAAGGAATGATGCTAAAGATGAAACTCCAGTACTTTGGCCACCTCATGCGAAGAGTTGATTCATTGGAGAAGACTCTGATGCTGGGAGGGATTGGGGGCAGGAGGAGAAGGGGATGACAGAGGATGAGATGGCTGGATGGCATCACCAAAACTTGATGGACATGGGTTTGGGTGAACTGCGGGAGTTGGTGATGGACAGGGAGGCCTGGCATGCTGCAGTTCATGGGGTCGCAAAGAGTCAGACACGACTGAGCGACTGAACTGAACTGAACTAAAGAATTTTATTAAGCACTGAGCTGAAACAAGAAATCCCACTCCTTGGACCTCTATTAAAGGAACTGGCGATATTACTAGGGAAACAGGTGCCAAAATCACGAACTATCTGGGAAACAATTTTGGCCCCTTAAACAGAACTGGCCACAAATGCTCACAGAGTAGGTTGTCTCCTGCATAGGATTCCTGCCACACATGGGCTGAGGATGCACTAACTAAACTTAATGAGAGATTTGCTTCTCTACATTTTCAGTATATTCATGAAATGCAAATATGTAGAAAAGAGTAGAATTTCTGAGTAATGTCCTAAAATAAAGGTGTCATTTGGGTTCAGGAGAAAGACTTGATTTTCAAGCATCAGTTTGTTCTGGGAGAGATGAGCCTGAACAGACCACAGTCGTTAGGGGTGGTGTGTGTTGTATGCCAGGACAACAAGAGCAGGTATCAGAAGGAAAAGCCTGCCTTTCTCACACGTTTACATTATTTCATGATAAAATTTGTAGGTATTTTTCAAAGTAGAATGAATTTACCCTTTGGGCAGATAACCAAAGTTATTTGTACATAAGCGGTAAATGCAGCTATTATCAATCAGAACTTAAAATATTTTATTACACGGAAAACTATTCATTAGTAGGAAAACGTAAGTAGGCTAGAAATTCACAAGGAGACTAGAAAAGGCTATCCAGAACAATGGCAACCCAAAGTAAGAGAGAGAGAAGGGGAAAAAGTACCACAGTGTTACTGATGTGATCAGTCAAGGAGGTGTGCTTCTCAGGCTGAGCTTTTAAAGTTTCTGCAGTGAATGTTCTTCACTCCAGCATTAAGAGAAATAACAAAACTTATTTAAATGGAAAAGAAGACTCTGATTTGAATCCTTCTTCCAGCTGCACGGATTTTGGAGATCAGCCTTCCCATCCAGGCAGCACTGCCTGCTGAGCAGTCCCCGTCGCTCAGGCTGCTTCACCCCAGGCGGGAGCACTGCCCCAGCCCCCGCTCAGGTGCCCGCAGCGCTGAGCTGGAGCTGGGGGCTTGCTCTGCGGACTCACTGTCTTTCCTGGAATGTACACTGTGGTCAAAATGGGAAGGGATTTTCAGACTCATGGTTTAAAATGACATGATGAAACATTTGGAGGGGGAGGACAAGGTGGACGGGATGTTCCCAAGCCCTCAGAACAGACATTCCAAAAATGAATTTCTTTTTCCTTGAATCTATTGTTTATTTTTCTAAGTATGATGTTAATCAGAGGACAGGGAGCTCTCTCAATCACAAGATTTCAAAAATCCAGAGAGCTGGTAAAATGTATTGTACTACAACCCTTTAAATATTTTAAAATATCTAATGAAAAAGAGGTACTGTACCTACATTTTTTAATGGAAGTATAGGTGATCTACAACGTTATGTTAGTTCAGGCGTTCAGCAAGGAGATTCAGTTGTACACATGTGTGTGTGTATACATTCTTTGTCAGGTTCTTTTCCCTTATAGGTTATTACAAGATATTGAGTAGAGTTCCTCGTGTTACACAGTAGGACTCTGTTATTGACCTGTTTTATATATAGTATGTCTGTTAATTCCAACTTCTAATTTAGCCCTCCCCCGCTTTCCCCTGTGGAAACCATAGGTTTGTTTTCCATGACTGTGCATCTATTTCTCATATATACATATACATATATATACACACACACACACATATATACATGCATACAAATACATTCATACATGTATACACACTACTCACAAATATATATGTACACACATATATACACACATGCATACGTATATACACACACAGATTTACACACATACTCCTACATACACAAACACATACACATATACATATATACACATTTATAAACATATGAACTTAACATGTGCACATTACCAATCTTCCATCTACGTTTCTATCCTCACACTGCCATCACCTGAGCTCCTGCTTCACCTGGCCCTGGCCCCCACATCACCTAGCTGGAGTGCTCCAGGCACATGCAGAGCTGTGGCAACCCTGAGAAGGTCCCAAGAGTAGCCAGAGGCCACAGAGACGTCCAAGGGGTCCAACCAGGAAACTGAGGCCTCAGCATGACTCAGTTCTCTGTGCTCAAGATGCCAACTGTAAGTCGCAGCGTTCTGAGTAGGGAGATAAAGAGGGCGGAGGGGCCAGCCATGATTATCATCTGTCCTGATAGTCATAGTTAGAGCCTGCTCCGGACACAAGGCCGACACAGAAGTAGCAATGTTGGGCATGAAAACCACTGCAGATGGGAGTCAGCGTGTTCCCCCCATCCCCAGCCAGAGCTGGAGGAGCTCTACAACGACCCACAGAGGACAACTGACCGAGAAAACAAAACATCCTGGAAAAGATCAACACGCTCACCTTTAAAGAGAACATTTTGAGCAATTTTACATAAATTTAAGACACAGTGACTGTGCAGCATTACAATTCTGTGTCTTTTATGCTTTGTTTCAAAACATGCAATATTGCAGCACCTTTATTCTTCAAATCAAGAAAAGCAACACTAATGTAAATCATGTGTTCTCTGAATTTTCTAATACATGCATGCTTTCCCACTTGACATTAGCGTCTCCTTCAGAAATTGGAATTTTTTTTGGTAAATTAATTTATTTGTTTTAATTGGAAGCTAATTACTTTACAATATTGTAGTGGTTTTTACATTCATATGAATCAGCCATGGGTGTACAAAGAGCCAGGAATGATGAACATGTTTTCCCCAACTTCTATCACCTCCACCTCACCATCTCCCCCGGCACATCCACTGGTTTCTTAGTGGGGCCAACTTTGGCCTAATTATGTGAGCTACAGATAATTTGTGACTGCTAGGGACTAGAAAATTGGTGTGAATCAAGGGGCCATGAAATGAGTTTCGAAAGAATCCATAACAAGCCTAATTTTCCTGAATGTAAACAAGAAAGAAGTCCCCAACCTGACCTACAATTTTCAAAAACAATTCTTGTTGTTTCTAATTTTTTTTCTGGGGGGGGGGAGGGCAGTTTTCCTCTTTAAACTCCAAAGCTTCCTACTTTCAAAATACAGAGGAACATTCCATGTTCCCGGCTTGCGTCTTCTTTTGTAAGGCTTGTCCAGGCTATGATCCTCTTCCTTGAGGTCAAAAGTGAGAAAAGAGGTCCTCTCATGTGCGTCTGGCTTTCCTTTTTATTTTTTTACTTTCTAGTATCGGTTGAGAAACAAGACTGTGATCAAGAGGACAAAGAGGGGCCCCCACACCTGACCGCAATAAAAAATCCTGGTTCCAAACCTGCACAACTGGCTGACCCGTTTCTCTCCTCCGGGCCGGCAGCTGCATGAGTCACTGCTGCCTGTTTTGCCTGCCTTAGCAATGAGAGGGTTGATGTAAATAGGAAGTGATGAGGAAAATCAATGTGGGGAAACACATTTTTTTCAAGGCTGTAACAGGAAGAGATAGGGAGCCCAGGAAGATACTTGATAGACATTCAACTCTGTAGAAAGGAGGAAGTAGCATGTTGAAGCACTTGGCTAGTTATTTTGAGTTGTTGAACGGAAACGGGATACAACAGAGAGAGAAGGGAGATAGGATGCGTTTTGTCGCATAGCAACGTGGAGGATGGAGCCCCTGCTCAGAGTGGAGGCCATCTGTCTGCATGAAAGACGAGGGAGAACACTTGTGTAAAACAAAAAAGAACGAGGTGAATGAAATACAAAGAATACATGAGGTTCCATATTCCTTTTTGTGGTAATATAAAAATAATGCTATAACTATTCCAAGGTTATTTCCACGAGTTGATTTTAATATGTGACGGGTGATGTTACCACCCTGACTTTGTAGTAGCTCCTTGCTGTGGATCAAGCGTTAGTCTTAAGGCTTTAATCTGGTGAAGTGTGTGGTGTTTATAATTTGGGGGGTGGGGTACAATCTGGCCCCAAAAGTTAGTGTCCAATAAAATGAGTGGTCAGTAAAACCTCCCAGCTAGTTATGACCAGTGGAGCAAGGCTCTGTTTAGAAATGATGAGAAGTGGAGTTTTGCTGCACCTCAGATGGAAAAGGGGTGTCTGATCAGAAGGGACAGGGCACAGCATCGAGGAGGCAGGAGTAGGCCCAGGCAGCATCTGCCTGCGAGTTCACCCAGCCTGAGCCGCACAAGGACCTCAGCCACCGGGATCCCTCCACCAGTGTCCCTCGAGACTTCCTCAGGTGGAAGGGGTAAGCTGGCCAGAGTCCCCTGGCTCAGAACCCCAGCCCACACGTGTACCTTGGAGAATCTCAGCAAATGACAGTCAAAAAAATCAGTAGTCAGTTAGCTTTCAAATGGATAGTGTGGGGTGGCACGTGGGAGAGGATGAGTCTGTTCACCTCCCTCTCTCCAGAGCGTGAGTCCTCAGAGGGCTGTCAGAGATCCTGCTGAACAGACAGACGTGGAGATGCACACAGCACCGCTTTCCTCTTAGGAAGCCCCTCGCGCAAGTGGGGAAACGTCCGAAGTGGATAAGTCCTTCCTTTCAGGACAGGAAGTGCTCTCCAGAAATAATATGCCATTTCCTGCTGCAAAGATTATCTTCCCCGGGGCTGATCCTGCTTCTGTAGAAATGGAACTGCCTACTTCCTTCCCCTCCACCCCAGCACATCCCAAACCTGCCCCCGTCTCCACCCCAGAGACCTATCCGAAGACACTTGCCCAGGGACCAAACCTCTGACTCCTCTCACGCTCACGGGCGCTCGCCTGCTGCTTCTCTCCACAAAGGGCCAACCGAGTTCATCCGCCAGCAGCACCACAGGCATTATTTTAGAGCAAATCATGCTTCTTTCCAAAAAGAGAGGACTTACTCCATGGGAACCTTCACGATGGAGACTGAGCAGAACCTCATCCCCAGCACTGTTCTAATTCGGAGGAGATAGTTACATAACAGTCCCTGGGGTGGAAACCCTCAAGGAGAACGCCAAAGAATTAAGAAGGAAATGAGCCGACACTGAGCTGGGAAAGAATGAGAAGCAGAAGTAATTGTCTATTTCCCTCTGCTATCTTTCATCATTTTGTCCTGTAACTTTTTTTCGTATTAACTTTTTTCACACTGATGAACATTATGGTTAACAGCCAAAACTTGGGAGTCAGAGCATTGAGTTCAACCATGGTTCAAAATGACACATGCACCCCAATATTCATAACAGCACTATTCACAATAGCCTGGAAATGGACATGGACATGGAAGCAGCCTAAATGTCCATCAACAAAGGAATGGATAAAGAAGATGTATATATACATATATATCCAGTTCAGTTCAGTTGCTCAGTCATGTTCGACTCTGTGACCCCACGGACTGCAGCACGTCAGGCCTCCCTTTTCATCACCAACTCCCAGAGTTTACTCAAACTCATGTCCATCAAGTCAGTGATGCCATCCAGCCATCTCATCCTCTGACATCCCCTTCTCCTCCTGCCTTCCATCTTTCCCAGCATCAGGATCTTTTTATTTTATTTTATTTTATTTTCAGCTGGAGAAGAGCTTGAGGGACTATGTCAGACACAGGGCAAGGAAAGAGGTTTTTATTAAGAATAGTTGATGCATTCACATGATTCAAAAGTAAAAATGTATAAGAGAGTTTACAGGGCCACTCTCCCTGGAGGCAACAGATATTATTAGCTTTTGTGTATACGGTTATGCAAATACAAGGATCTTTTTTTTTTTTTTTTTCTTTTTTGTTTTTTGCAGGGGAAAATGGACAAAGGAAAGGATCAATGAGGGAAATGGGAAGAAAGAAGGGGAGTGATGGTGGGGAGGAGTATATGTAATTTCTTAACTAATGGCTTTCTGTTTTTAATCACAAAGAATACTTAAAAAAAAAAAAAACATGTTGAATTCATCCTATATTAGGAGGTTTGATCTGGAAATGAAAAGTTCAGGAAACTAAAAGTCCAGTTTGGGTGTCCTCATCTTAGGCACATCTTGGTATTTTGTATTGGTAGGTCTATCTTTACCACAATATATACCACAGGATCTTTTTAAATGAGTCAATTTCTTTGCAGAATATTCAGGACCGATTTCCTTTAGGATGGACTGCTTGGATCTCCTTGCTGTCCAAGGGACTCTCAAGAATCTTCTCCAACACCACAGTTCAAAAGCATATATATACACAATGGACTTTTACTCAGCCATAAAAAAGAACAAAACGGAGTCATTTGCAGAGACATGGATAGACCTAGAGACTGTCATACAGAGTGAAGTAAGAGAGACAAAAACAAGGTATTAATGTATTAATTATTATCATTATATTAATTATTGATGTATATTAATATACATTATACATGTATACACATAATGCAAAAAATGAAGGTCATGGCATACAGTCCCATCACTTCATGGCAAATAGATGGGGAAACAATGGAAACGCTGACAGACTTTATTTTTTTGGGCTCCAAAATCACTGCAGACAGTGACTGCAGGCTTGAAATTAAAGACACTTGTTCCTTGGAAGAAAAGCTATGACAAACCTAGACAGTGTATTAAAAAGCAGAGACATTACTTTGCTGACAAAGGTCTAGATAGTCTAAGCTGTGACTTTTCAGTAGTCATGTATAGATGTGAGAATTAGACAATAAAAAAGGCTAAACACCAAAGAATTGATGCCTTTGAACTGTGATGTTGAGGAAATCTCTTGACAGTCCCTTGGGCTGCAAGCAGATCAAACCAGTCCATCCTAAAGGAAATCAACCCTGAATATTCATTGGAAGGACTGATGCTGAAGCTGAAGCTCCAATCCTTTGGCCACCTGATGTGAAGAACTGACTCACTGGAAGACCCTGATGCTGGGAAAGATTGAAGGCAGGAGGAGAAAGGGGCGACAGAGGACTAGATGGTTGGATGGCATCACTGACTCAATGGACATGAGTTTGAGCAAGCTCTAGGAAATGGTGAAGGACAGGGAAGCCTGGCATGCTACAGTTCATGGGGTTGCAAAAAGTCGGACATGACTGATGGACTGAACAACAACAAATGAATATATGTGAAATCTGAAAAAAGTTCTATAGATGATCTTATTTGCAAAGCAGAAATAGAGACGCAGACGTAGCACACAAGTGTATGACACCAAGAGGGGGATGGGGGAATGGGCTGAGTTGGGAGATTGGGACTGACATATATACACGACTAACAGACAACTGATGAGAACCACTGTGCAGCTCAGGGGATGCTCCTCAGTGCTCTGTGATGACCTAAACGGGGAGGAAATCCAAAAGAGAAGGATGTGTGCATACATACAGCTGATTCACTTTGCTGTGCAGCAGAAACTAGCACAACACTGTAAAGCAACTGTAGTTCAAAAAAAAATGTTTGTTTGTTTTTAATATCGGGTTCAATTCTAGATCCCCTATTGACCGGCTGGTAGCCTTTGGGCTTTCTTACCTGTAAAATGGGGATAATCAGACCAACTGCCTCATAGGGCAGGAGATTCAGAAAAACAATTCACACAAACAGAAGCACAGGAAACGTACGCTTACATAGTACATGCTCTTTAAATATTAGCAATAAACATTTTGCAAACCAATTTGGGCAGATAAAGTGGAAAAACTCCACCCAGATCCCTAGCTCACAATCAGACCCCTAATCGCTCTTTCCTTGGTCCTTAAGGACTAGACTTGAAGAAAGGTGTGGGTCCCTCAAGTGTGCAAGAGAAATATCCATTACATTCTATGCCCTGTTTCAATCTGTGCTTGTTTAAATATATATTTTTATTCATAATGAGTTCCAAAGGATGATTTGAAAAGTTAGACTCTTTTCCATGCATATTTGAGACTTGCTCATGACAAGCTCTCTACCACACACGATACATAATTTGCAGCCCAATTTATATCACCATAATCATGTTCCCACAAGGAAATTTAGGAGATTCATAGGAGGCATTTGCTAAAAATTCTCACCTTTACCATTAACTTATCCCACATGCCAAGTTAGAAAGTCATCTAGGAAAGCTGAAGCTATGACATCATATGGGCCCAATATAAAGCTGAATTTACTATTTGACAGATGACATCTGTGGTTAAAACATGGTCATCGCACCTGGTTGAGAGAAAACTCATGTTCTAAGTAACACTGTCAGTAAGAAGCAGAGCAAACCTCACTGCCATCACATGAACAAGTTATAGTCACAACTGAAAGGGTTTTTTCTGTAACAGGGTTTTTATTGCATGAATAACCCAATATTCCAGAGATATAACATAATATGGAAAGAAATAGGCTTGGTTTACTAAGCCAGTCATATTTTTAAAGTATAGATCTGATGTCAGATCTAACGACCCATGCTCTGGACTGTTTTATTTGAAAGGTTAATCATTTATAGCACCCAATTTGTTTAAAAATATTAAAACTTGAAAATTAAAAACATGAACCAAATTAAACCATGAGAACATTAAAATATTATTCCTATAAATTAGCAGGAAGATGAATCCAGTTGGCTGATAATGATAAAAGCTATGCTTAATTTTAAATGTGGGATGGGCAGACCGAGTGTGTGTGTGTGTGTGTGTGTGTGTGTGTGTGTGTGTGTGTGTAGAAGAAGGGGGAGAGGGGGCAGACAAGGAAAAGGAAGGTGGCAAGGAGATAGGTGGGGGGAAAGGGAGGAAGAGGAGCAGAGAGTCCAGGCCCAGGTTGGAGTGGGTCAGGACCAGTGTACACATCCTGGTTCTGACCCGGTACAGGTCACTGTAAACTCCTGCACCCGAGTTTCCTCCTTTGTAATGGGAACCACTGTTCCCACTTAGTAAGGCTGCATGGAGATCCCTCGCCTCAGCACTCGGCACAGAGCAGATGCCCTCCTCTGGTCCTGCGCTCCTGAGAGCATCCTCCTCTGAACGCTGGAGCTGGGCCCCCACTCCCTGCCCAGAGAGCCGAAGACAGCCTTCCACACAGAAGACACCTTCACAACACAGCTGTGTTCCTCACCCAAAGTATTTTTTAAATGCCTACATCATAGAACCTCAGATTTGTTTTGAATTTTCTAATTTTTTCAGTTTTTTTTATTGTAGTTGCTCTACAATGTTGTGCTAGTTTCTGCTGTACATCAAAGTGAATCAGCTGTATGTTTACAAATGTCCCCTCTTTTTTGGATTTCCTTCCCACTTAGGTCACCACAGAGCACTGACCAGAGCTCTCTGTGCTGCACAGTAGGTCCTCATTGGTTACCTATTTTATACATAGTATCAGGAGCGGATACATGTCAATCCCAGTCTTCCACCTCATCCCATCCCCTTTCCCCTGCCTCTGGCATCCATATGTTTGTTCCCCACATCTGTGTCTCTATCTCTGCTTTGCAAATAAGATCAACTGCGCCATTTTTCTAGTGGATTAATATCATAAAATGTATGATATTTGTTTTTCTCCTTCTGATGTACTTCACTTCGTATGACAGTCTCTAGGTCCATGCCCAGCTCTGCGAATGGCACAATGACCATCCCCGCTGTGCACCTGGACAATGGGGGCTCCAAAGCCCAGAGGCTCACTTCTGCTCCTTTGTGGCCAGTGGTCTGGCCTCCAGCCCCTGAAACCTTGTCCTCCTTACTCAGTCCGCTTGTCCTGGAGGATGTTTTACAGAAACTGGTGCTCGGAGGACCCAATGTACTCTCCCGCACTCCGTGGAGAGGGAGAATGTGAGCCCGGTCATTACCGTGGACAGTGTAACAGCGCATTTAAAAAAGAGGACACCATCTCACTCTAATGATCACCTTTCTGCCTGTGGTCAGATTAAAATCCACAGGAGAAAAACACAGGCTATTCCAGAAGATGAAGCACAAATAGCATCCCTGGTTCTCAGCATTTAATTCCATTTTATTTCTTCTCCCCAACGCTGTCTGAAATGAGCACCTGGAGAAGCAGTCATTGCAGGCATCATATAATTGTTGAGGAAGTAAATATGTTGAATCTGTCTTAGCTAATTTATTGTCACACACTATGCTGGACTGAACTGCCACAAAGAGTGACCTTACCGGGGTTGTACAGAGTGTGGGGTCCCCAGGACACCCCCACTTCTGGTGCAGACGTTGACTTTTTACAGGGACTTGTTTGAATCAAAGATTTCCTGGTTTTAAAAATGATAGGAGGGACTTCTCTGGCAGTCCAGTGAATAAGAATTGGCTTTGAAACGCAGGGGACTCTGGTTTGCTCCCTGGTTGGGTAACTAATATCACTAACTTCAGATATGCAGATGACACCACCCTGATGGCAGAAAGTGAAGAGGAACTGAAGAGCCTCTTGATGAAAGTGAAAAAAGAGAGTGAAAAAGCTGGCTTAAAATTCAACATTCAAAAAACTAAGATCATGGTATCTGGTCCCATCACTTCATGACAAATAGATGGGGAAACAGTGACAGTGACAGACTTTATTTTTTAGGCTCAAAAGTCATTGCAGATGGTGACTGCAGCTATGAAATTAAAAGACACTTACTCCTTGGAAGAAAAGCTATGGCCAACCTAGACAGCATATTAAAAGGCAGAGCCATTACTTTGCTGATAAAGGTACCTCTTGTCAAAGCTATGGTTTTTCCAGCAGTCATGTGTGGATGTGAGAGTTGGACTATTAAGAAAGCTGAGCACTGAAGAATTGATGCTTTTAAACTGTGGTGTTGAAGAAGACTCTTCAGAGTCCCTTGTACTGCAAGGAGATTAAACCAGTCAATTCTAAAGGAAATCACTCCTGAATATTCATTGGAAGGACTAATGCTGAAGCTGAAGCTCCAATAACTTTAGCCACCTGATGTGAAGAACTGACTTACTGGAGAAGACCCTGATGCTGGGAAGGATTGAAGGTGGGAGGAGAAGGGGACGACAGAGGATGAGATGGTTGGATGGCATCACTGACATGACGGACATGAGTTTGAGCAAACTCCAGGAGTTGGTGATGGACAAGGAGGACTGGCGTGCTGCAGTCCATGGGGTCACAAAGAGTGGGACACAACTGAGCGAATGAACTGGGTAAACTAAGACCCCACCAACACTGTGCACCATAAAACTAGAGAGCCCTCCAGCTGCAACTACTGAAGCCCATGTGTTTTGGAGCCTGCGGGCCACAGAGAGTCCAGGGGCTGCAATAAAAGATCCCACGGGATGTGAGGAAGAACCCTAGTGCCACTACTAAGACCTGATGTAGACAAACAAATACACACGTAATGGGAAAGGAGGACCTACTGCAGAGCACAGGAAACCATATGCAGTGTTTTGTAATAACCTATAATAAGAAGAATCTGAAAAAGAAGACATATTTATGCATAACAGGGTCACTGTTATACACCTGGAACCAACACAATATTGTAAATTTACTCCAATAAAAACAAATGGCTAAAGTTTATCCTTTTTTTATGTGTTCAAAATATTTCATAACAATAGGTTACAAACATAGAAGAAATATAATAATGATTTTTAAAATAAAAAATCCTAGTTTTTAAAGAAATAGTTTTAAAAAGTGGGTTAAAAACAATTGTTCTAGACAATTATGGGTTTGACTAAAAGAAAAATTGGAAAGCAAGAGATTCGAGGTTGGGGGTAAAAGAAGCAGATATTGGATAATAAGAATAAATTTTTTGCATTTCTAAATTCTCTACTATTCAGAGCAGCTCAGTAAACCTCACAGATACCAGTTTATTCCTACAGTTTCTTTTAGAGAATGCAAAAATGTTATTTCTATATTAGAGTTGTGGAAACATGCCAATGAATTGCTGTCAGCCTGCAGGCGTGTCAGGGACAGCTGGGTGATTCCTGCAGGAGAGCACACAGGAAGGAGCTAGGAGGAAGCAGAGCAGGCTTCCTGGAGGCAGAGGCGCCTGGGGCAAGCAGGGAGCGGGCGGGGCCAAAGCCCGCTCACTCAAGGCTCCCTCACTCACCCGGCCTTAGACAAACCCTGATTACAGTTTGCCAGCCTGCACAGAGGGAGGCTGGACCAGCAGACTGAGCAGCCATGAGCAGCCATGAGCTCGTCTCCAGTCACAGTACGGGTGGAGGGAACCGAAGGCTGGCGTCCTGCTCCTGAAGCTTGCCTGCTGCCATTCCCCACCTTCCCCCTCAAATCAGGTACCCTGCATTCTTATATTAAGGCTGCCTTCGAAGAAAAGTTAATAAAATATAAATTAAAATTTTGTACACATTAAATTCAGTTATTTGCTCACTTAGCAAACACTCCCTGCCTCCCTGGCAGGTATGAGTGGTACAGGATCAGGATGCAGTAATAAGCAAAATACAAGCAGCCCTGACCTCCAGAGGAATGATGTGCTAGGAAGAAACAGGCTGCAAATACTTGACCTTGGTTTAATTTTGAATGAACACCCATTTTTAGGCAAATTGATACATATCAATTCGAGACCTATGTTAGTAGGGAAAACGTCATGTCTGAAAGATAATGCTGAAGAGTTTACATTTTCACATGTACTCTAAGGAATTCAAAGTAGACAGGTTCCCTGAGTTTCCTGCTTTTTTGGTGGAAGAAATCCACCAAAGCCAGGTACCATTATAAGGTCCTGACCACCTCCATTATCTTACTTTAAGCATCTCTGATACTCCAAGACAGGAGTATTCAAAGTGTGGTCCCCAGACACACATGGTCAGCATCACTTCAGAACTCGTTATATTAAATCTAGTCAGCCCAGCCTAGACCCACACATCAGCCCTCCAGGGGCGGGACCCAGCAATCCGTGTTTCAGTGATCCTGCGGGATGACTCACACACTGAAGAGTGTGAAGCCACTTTTGTAAGATAATGTCGATCAAAGCAACCCTCGATGGCAAGCCCCTCGAGTCCAGATTCCCTCTTTCCTGTTTCCCATACCTAGAGCCCCTTAAACATCTTTATAGGCTGATCTAGTCCTTAGGCAAGAAACAGGCTTTACCAGCGCTCACCTCTGAGCTTTGAATTCTCCTCTGAGCACCTGGCTATTCCTGTGCTGTCTCAGCCAGACCAGTAACCTGACCATGGTGCCCTTTCTTGAGCCTCTGCCAAAGGGCCTCTCCTAATATCTTGACATCCTCATTTCCTAAATACTCCCAGTGACAGACCTCTCTGTCCTGAAAACAGGCTCAGACTCTTCAATTCCTCCCTGATTGCCAGGCTCTCATCTGGCACTGTTTTTAAAATAAAGTCTGACACTGTTCCACTGTTTCCCCATCTATTTCCCATGAAGTGATGGGACCAGATGCCATGATCTTCGTTTTCTGAATGTTGAGCTTGAAGCCAGCTTTTTCACTCTCCTCTTTCATTTTCATCAAGAGGCTTTTTAGTTCCTCTTCACTTTCTGCCATAAGGGTAGTGTCATCTGCATATCTGAGGTTATTGATATTTCTCCCGGCAATCTTGATTCCAGCTTGTACTTCTTCCAGCCCAGCGTTTCTCATGATGTACTCTGCATATAAGTTAAATAAACAGGGTGACAATATACAGCCTTGATTTGATGTACTCCTTTTCCTATTTGGAACCAGTCTGTTGTTCCATGACCAGTTCTAACTGATGCTTCCTGATCTGCATACAGGTTTCTCAAGAGGCAGATCAGGTGGTCTAGTATTCCCATCTCTTTCAGAATTTTCCACAGTTTATTGTGATCCACACAGTCAAAGGCTTTGGCATAGTCAATAAAGCAGAAATAGATGTTTTTCTGGAACTCTCTTGCTTTTTTGATGATCCAGCGGATGTTGGCAATTTGATCTCTGGTTCCTCTGCCTTTTCTAAAACCACCTTGAACATCTGGAAGTTCACGGTTCACATATTGCTGAAGCCTGGCTTGGAGAATTTTGAGCATTACTTTACTAGCGTGTGAGATGAGTGCAATTGTGCGGTAGTCTGAGCATTCTTTGGCATTGCCTTTCTTTGGGATTGGAGTGAAAACTGACCTTTTCCAGTCCTGTGGCCACTGCTGAGTTTTCCAAATTTGCTGGCATATTGAATGCAGCACTTTCACAGCATCATCTTTCAGGATTTAGAATAGCTCAACTGGAATTCCATCACCTCCACTAGCTTTGTTTGTAGTGATGCTTTCTAAGGCCCACTTGACTTCGCATTCCAGGATGTCTGGCTCTAGGTGAGTGATCACACATAGTGATTATCTTGGTCGTGAAGATCTTTTTGGTAGTTTTGTGTATTCTTCTGGAAAAGGAAATGGCAATCCACTCCAGCACTCTTGCCTGAAAAATCCCATGGACAGAGGAGCCTGATAGGCTACAGTCCATGGGGTTGCAAAGAGTCGGACACGACTGAGCGACTTCACTTTCACTTTCTGTGTACTCTTGCCACCTCTTCTTAATATCTTCTGCTTCTATTAGGTCCATACCATTTATGTCCTTTATCGAGCCCATCTTGCAATTTCAGTCGTAGGCATATACACTGCTCCATACTATATGTACAATAAGGTTGATAGGAGCATTGCAGTCATAACCCCAAAATGAAAAACCCCAGTGTTCATAAACTGTAGAGTAGTTAAAGAAATTGAAGCTTATTTGTACAATGGAATACAGCAATAAACATAAATGAACTACAACCGGACACATCCACATAGACTCATCTTAGAAACAATGTTGAAAATGTAAACTAATTAGAATATGCATAGCCAGGATGTGGAAGCAACCTAAATGTACATTGACAGAGGAATGCATAAAGATTATATATTAATGTATATATGTGGAATCTAGAAAAATGGTAGAGATGAGCCTATTTTCTGGGCAGGAATAGAGAAATAGATGTAAAGAATGGACATGTGGCCACAGGGGAGGATGGGATGAATTGGGAAATTGGGATTGATGTATGTACACTCCCATGTGTAAAACAGATGGGTAAGGACTTCCCCAGCAGTCCAGTGGTTAAGAATCCGCCTACTAGTGCAGGGGACAAGGGTTTGATCCCCAGTCTGGGAAGATCCCACATGCCATGGAGCCACTAAGCCCGTGTGCCCTGGAGCCCGTGCTCCACAACAAGAGAAGCCAGCACAATGAGAAGCCTGCACACCACAACTAGAGAGAAGCCCCTGCCTTGCCAAAACTAGGGAAATGAGGCAATGAAGACCCAGTGCGGCCGAAAATAAACAGATGACCGGTGAAAACCTGCGGCGTAGCACGGGGAGTTACACCAAGCTCTCAGCTCCGTGCTCTGTGGTGACCCAGAGGGGTGGGATGCTGAGATGGTGGGAGAGGGGCTAGGCGGGAGGTTCAAGAGGGAGGGGATGTGTGTTACAAAACACAAATCCAGGTGCCTGATGCACAGTGAGGCCAAACAGTGCCAAAATGTCAGACTCTGCTGCAGAGAAAGGTGTACAGAGGGCCCTGCGAGGAGAAGGGAGGCTCACGCCTTAAAAGCTTTCCCAAACCCCGACAGCTCTCAGCGAAGCCCTTTTCTAGGAAAGGAGGGGAGCGGGCGTGGGGAGAGGTTGTAAACGCCTGGGTGTCAGATGTTCTGTTCTGGAGGGCAGGTCGTGGTCAGTTAACAACGCTCCTGTAACCAAACACATGTTATTCCCTGTTCTGACAAGAAAGGGCCAGGGTCCCAGGCCCAGCTGCCTCCCTCTGAGGTCCAGTGGTGGCTGAGAGGAAGCAGAGCTCCTCTGGTCATCCCCTCAGGGCCGGGTCCCCAGGCCCTGCACAGCGTCATCACTAAGGGAGCTGGGCGCCCAGGACCCAGCAGGCCCGCAGGCTCCCAGGCCCCCGACTACCTGGGGGCTGGTCCTGCAGACCGTGTCCCGAGCACACAGCTGCTGCCCTGAGGTCGCAGAAGTGGGGATGCGGGAGGGAGTCCCCAGCGCCTCAAGGCCTGGGCCCTGCCGCGCTCTGGAGCCATCAGGACACAGCCTTCTGCCACCCGCTGGGTGAGCTGGAGAGCCCCAGGGAGAAGCCCTGACCGGCCCCTTACCTCACTCTCCACGTGAGGACCACTGCTCCACCGACCGTTGGCTCAACGGTACACTAACGGCGCTCACAGTTGGTCTTGGGGGAGGGGTCCCGCGCAGCACTGACCAATGGCTGAGCGGGACCACTAACGGTCACACCTTGTCAGTTGCTGGCTTGGGGGCGGGGCCCACTGCAGCCTCAGCCAATGGCTGAGCAGGACCACTAATGGTCCGCGTTAACGGCTGCCTGGTAACGGGGTGTTGGGTAAAGGTGCACAGTAACAGACCTGTGCGAAAGGCACACTAGAAGTCAGCAGACGCACAAGAAGCCAAGACAAACCCAGTGCTGCTGCTAAGTCACTTCAGTCGTGTCCGACTCTGTGCGACCCCATAGACGGCAGCCCACCAGGCTCCCCCGTCCCTGGGATTCTCCAGGCAAGAACACTGGAGGTGGGTTGCCATTTTCTTCTCCAATGCAGGAAAGTGAAAAAGTGAAAATGAAGTCCCTCAGTTGTGTCTGACTCTTCGAGACCCCATGGACTGCAGCCTACCAAGCTCCTCCATCCATAACAAATCCACAGGAAGACTTAAAACCTCCACCCACATCACAGACGCTAAGTTTGCACCGGGCGACATATGGAAAGATGTTCAACATCAATAACGAAAAGAGGAAGAAAATAAAAATCACAATAAGTTACAACTTCACACCCACTAGGATGGTCATGATCAAAATGAAAGACAATAACAAGTGCTGGTGAGGATGTAGAGGACTTGAAAGCTTCATGTGGTGCTAATGGAAATATGACATTCTCAAGAGAATTAGAAAATATGCTTATCTAAAAGTTAGTGTATGAACATTCATAACAGATTATCCACAATAGCCAAATAGTAGAAACAAATCAAATGTCCATTACCTAATGACTGGATAAAGGAAATGGTCCACCTATACAGTGGAATGTTTATATCTATACAGTCACTAAGTCATGTCTGACTCTTCTGCAGCCCCATGGACTGTAGCCCACCACGCTCCTCTGTTCATGGAGTTTCCTAGGTAAGAATATTGGAGTGGGTTGTTATTTCCTTCTCCAAGGGATATTCCTGACCCAGGGATTGAACCCACTCTTATGTCTCTTGCATTAGCAGCAGGTTCTTTGACTAAAACACCACTAATTAAGGATGAGAAACACTTGGAATTTGTAAAGCACCTGAACTATAAACATTCTTGAAATACAGATTCATTCCTTTCAAGTACAAGCAACACAATTCATGTAGAGGTGAAAAATCAGCTGGTAGAGATTTTTAGAAGACTTCAAATTGCAATTAGCACATTGATAACCCACATAGATATTTCGTTTCTGAAGTACTTAGTGGAATTTTTTCAGTGCCTCAAAACATGAGTGAATTAAAAATCTCCTCCCATGCTCAGGTCTTGTTTACAGATTTAATGGGTGGTATCTATAACCTGCCTGCTTAGCATAAGAGAACCTCAGCACTGCTCCAACTCAACCATCAGCAGCTGGAAATCACCCAAGTTCCAATTCCATTTAGTTTTACACACAGGAGATCATGGTAAAGTGGTGAAATGGGAAGAAAAGAGGGTCTCTAAATTCAGGCGCCTGGGCGTTCCTATTCTGTGCACCTGCCTCGTGCTCTGTTCTATCCATCAGGCTGACGCTGGCCCATCTCAACACAGCCTGCAAACTCTAAGCCCTCCCACGAGGGAATTCCTCATGAAAGCTTGGCTTTATCCAAAACAGATCTGATCCTGTTACACTCAGGTTCCTACCATGTCTTTATCTTGCCGTGACCTGACTATCCTAGGTAATCAGAAGAAAAGGTCTGCAAGCCATCAACATGTTCCAAAGGAATCATTCTTTGCATCGAGATCCAATGGAGACAGAGTCCAATCCCCACTCCAGCACACATACACACACGTGGCCCTACTAAATCGCAACGGCCCGGCTTCACTTCTGTGCTCACAACCCAGCTCTTCAGACGGGGCTCACCATGGCCTAGAGAACCTTCCATTTCATGGGTTACAGGAGAAAAAGGAGAGACAAAGAAAATGAGCCATGAAGACCAGACAGAGAAGGCAAGCAAGGATGAGAGGATTCAAAGTCAATCTGAGACTAACAGGGAACAGAACAACTATTATGTTAAACCCCGCCCACCCCCACCCCCCGCCCAAAAATAGAGGTGGTGGGGGAGAAATAAACTAGAAGTTTGGGATAAGCAGTTATTATACTACCACCATGTATAAAATACTGATAAACAACAAGTTCCTACTGTATAACTCAGGGAACTATATTCAATACCTTGCAATAACTTATAATGGAAAAGAATATGAAAAAGAATTTATGTATAGTTGAATCACTTTGCTGGACACTTGAGACTAACACAACATTGTAAAACAGCCATGCTTTGATAAAAATTTCATTTAAAAAAAATAGTGTGAGAAAAAGGTCATAAAGCCATTGCTCTAACAGTCAAGCAAAAGAAAAGGTAGCTAAAGGAAAGAAAAAGGAAAAGAAACTGAAAAATTCATAACAGGGAAAACAATACTTTACATCATAAGCAAAATCCTGACAAAGTAGCTGATATCACAAAAACTCAGTAATGTTTGTTGAATGAATAGGTAAACGAGTCACTAATTTTAAAGTCACTGCAATAAAACCAAACATCATTTTCTCTCCAAAACTCATTACTTCTTCTGTTGATAATAAAATCATTTTCTCAGTTGCCTGAGCTCAGAACCCGGGAATCACCTGTACTATCCATCTTGCTCTGCTGATCAGCTTCAGACATTCAGGTATAATTAATTCTTTCCATACCAGGCCTTTTAACCCAACCGTCCCTGTCCACTATGACCCACTCAGCCTGCATCTTAATTATAGATTCAACAAGTGTTTGGTGTGGACCCACTAGACATCCTTCCCTGGTGGCTCAGTTGGTAAGCATCTGCCTGCAATGCAGGAAACCTGGGTTTGATCCCTGAGTTGGAAAGATCCCCTGGAGGAGGAAATGGCAACCCACTCCAGTATTCTTGCCTGCAGAATCCCATGGACAGAGGAGCCTGGCAGGGTACAGTCCATGGGGTCACAAAGAGTCGGACATGACTGCGACTAACTTTCACTTTCTCTTTTCACTAGACATCCACTAGACATCCGTTAGACACTAGCATCTTACCACACGAGACGCTCTGGCCTGCAAGGAGTTCAGATCAGAACTATGAACACACAACACAACGTGACAAAAATAACCTGGGAGCTCTTTACTGGAGACCGACTGGCCAGCTCACAGCTGACTTATTATTACATTCTCACTCTCCAGAGCCTCCTCCCTTTAAGTAATATTTTCAGCTCCCCCATCCTGAGGGATTAGCGTGTCACAGGCACTAGGAAAGGGACCAAGTGCTTCACATACTTCATCACATTCATGCCTCAAAATAACGCTGCTGCTGCTGCTGCTGCTAAGTCTCTTCAGTCGTGTCCGACTCTGTGCGACCCCATAGACGGCAGCCCACCAGCCTCCCCCATCCCTGAGATTCTCCAGGCAAGAACACTGGAGTGGGTTGCCATTTCCTTCTCCATTGCATGAAAGTGAAAAGTGAAAGTCAAGTCACTCAGTCGTGTCCGACTCTTAGCGACCCCATGGACTGCGGCCCACCAGGGTCCTCCGTCTGTGGGATTTTCCAGGCAAGAGTACTGGAGTAGGGTACCATTGCCTTCTCCGCAAAATAACGCTAGGGTTAGTTAAAAATGAGGAATTGGTGTTTTTCACCACAGTTAAAAGTAAGAAGTAATTAAGTTTCTTAATGAGGGAACTGAGGCCCAGAGGGGTTGAACTGCTTGCCAAAGTTTATGCAGCAAGTAAACCAGCGCAGCTGTGTGTCTGACTCTGCACCCGTGCTTGCCTCCTCTACGGGGACGGCACGTGGTCACCAGACAGACTTCCTTAAAACTGTCACTCACAGCACTAAAACATACACATCACTATATGCAAAATAGATAGCCAGAGTGAATTTTCTCTCTGACACAGGGAACTCAAACTCGGGGCTCTGTGACAACCTAGAGGGGTGGGATTGGCTGGGAGGTGGGAGGGAGGTTCAAGAGTGGAGGGGGCTGGTGTGTATACCTATAGCTGGTTCATGTTGATGTGTGGCAGAAACCAATGTGATATTGTAAAGCAAGTATCCTTTGATTAAAAATTAATTAATTAAAATAAATAATTAAATTTTTAAAAACTCTCCATCAGTCGCTTCCAAACCCATCACCCAAAGGAAATGAGCCCTAGGAGTCTTGTTTTCACTTGATCATAGCTTGCTATGCTAGCTTGACTCTCTCCAACGCAAACTGTGTTCCCTTCAGGATGAACTCCACCTTATTTCCCTCATGCTTTTCGGCTCATTCTAACCATTCCTTCCGCAAACCCACCATGACTTCCTCTTCTCCAGCTGTTTACATCTTGCCTGTGCTGCAAGACCCAACTGAGGTCACCGTCCTCCCTAAGAATATTGTCCACCAGCAGAAGCCCACCCTCATGCTCTCTTCTCTAGAATCTCAAAGTCCTGATATGTAATTAACTTGATACATACTCAGACACTGCCTGCAATTGCTATTTAACTCTTTTTTTCAATTGAAGCACAGCTGATCTATACTTCCCCGGGGGCTCAGGGGTGAGGAATTCACCTGCAATGCAGGAGCTGCCGGAGACTTGGGTTTGATCCCTGGGTCAAGAAGATCCCCTGGAGGAAGGCACGGCAACCCACTCCAGTATTCTTGCCTGGAGGATCCCATGGTCAGAGGAGCCTGGTGGGCTACAGCCCATGGGGTCATGAAGAGTTAGACACGCCTGCAGTAACTGCGTAGCACAAGCCCTTGTAGCTGAGCTGCAGTGCTCTGTCTCCATTGTCCAGCGAAGTGACTCAATTATACAAACATATATGTATTTTTTGCAGATTATTTGCTCTTATAAGTTATTACAAAATATAGATTATAGTTCCCTGTGCTATACAGTAGGTCCTTTTGGCTGCTTACTGTATATCGTAGCAGGTATGTGTTAATCCCATACTCCTAACTTAGCCCTCCTCCCTTTTCCCCTTTGGTAACCGTAAGATTGTTTTCTACGTGAGGTTCTTTTCTATGTCTGTGGGTTTATTTATGTTTTTTACATAAGTTCATTTGTATCATTTTTTAGATTCCACACAAAACCAGTATCATATGACACTTGTCTTGCACTGTCTGGCTTACATCACTGAATCACTAGGTAAGTAACGAGTGTCTGCCCGTAACTGTGAGCTAGAAGAATCAAGGATCCTAATCTGTACATCTCTTACCTGTGCCTTTTTACAAAGAAGGGGCTTCACAAATAAATGAATACCTGGACATCAATAATGACTCATAACTCAGCTGACACTCTTTGGGGGGTTATGGGAATCAGAAATATAAGGATTAACACTTGTCAAAATGATAAAATGTCTTCAGGAAGGAAAATGCCACAAAATATTGCACTGAAGTGCATATACTAAGTCATAATTAATTTTCCAGTAGATATAAACAAGTGTATTTTTAATATGATATTAGCATAACTTCACTGATGAAAAAACATCCAGCCTTAAAATAGTATATAGCCACAAAATTACACGTTTAATAACATCAAAATGTTCTCCACAATGTGCTAATTAACCCAGCTCAGATTTGTTGTCAGCATCTAGATATCAGAAGAAAAGGAAAATAGAGGAATGACTTCCCCAAGATCCTTTGAATTCCGACTCCACTGAGGACAGAAGAAGAGAGAGGCCAAAGTGAGGTGTCAAGTAGACCCTCCTTACCCAACTTGGTGCTTCTGAGAAGCTATATTAATAGAACCAAATTTCTTTGAAAGTATCTAAAAATAGGACTTTAGGAACAATCCTTTCAAACATCTAGAACATGGGTTAAATGATTTCTCAAGGACCTTCCAAGATTATTTTTTCTCTTTTTTTCCCCCAAAGACAGCAGAGTTAGAAACTGTTAAGACGCTGTACACAGGAGTTCCCTGGTGGTCCAGTGGCTAAGACGCCATGCTCCCAAAGCAAGGGACCCAGGTGAGGTCCCTGGTCACGGAAATAGATCCCCCCTGAAACTAAGTGCAGCCAAATAAACAAACACATATGTTTAAAAAAAAAAAAATGCTGTGCAGCACCTCAACCCTTGCCTCCCTTTCCTTCCTGCTGCTAGTTCTCCATACTCAGCACCAGGAGAGCTTGATACTTCTGACGATACACCCACTCCCATCACCCCACAAACAGCGTTAGCTGAGTCATGGACCTCTTAAAGTCCCCTGCAGCAAAAAGGCAACTCCTGGTTCTGATGTCAGATCCTTAGCCATTCAAGCTGTAGTCGGACAATGAAATGTGTGCCCTGTATACAGAGCCAACTTCCCGTGTAATATCTGCGCACTCTATTTGCACTGAAAATACCTTATTTCATCTGCAGGATGTGTTGCTGTTCAGCCTGTCTTGGAAAGTTTGCTTTCTATTTCATTAAGTGGTTAGAGACAGAGCTCTCGCGACACAAAGGATGGATGTGTGCCCTCAACTACATCCTGAGAGCCATGAGTATGAAAATCAGGACATTACGGCCAAACTCAATAGCACGTTTTTTGCGGTCATGGTCAGCACTGTCAACCTGAGAACCATTCACTGACACACAGGAGAGACGACGGCGTGATGAAGCCCAAAGGCATATGGTACTGGAGTCAGGACCAGCCGTCCATTTCAAGGGAAATCAGCCAGCAGAATCCTGTTGTTAATACCAGAGTCTTTGTTTTTAAATACGTCAGAATTCTATATGTTCGTTCTATGGAGATTTAAAGGACTCTCTATAGAATCATAGTCTACTTTGTACAGAATGGCTATTATTATCAAAAATATCCAGTACCTTGCATATTAGACACCCAAACTTTTAAAAACACCCGGACGTCTTTTGTCTCTGTTTCAGATCCATGTGTTAATGATAAATTCAACTGTGTTTGGTTTTACTTTCATGTGAAGAAACGTCCCTCTTTTGAACACCAATCTTCCATATCAGGATAATGAAAGGAATTCCTGTAGAATGAGAAATCATGCCTTTGTCGGGGACAAGGGAACAAGCGAGGCTCTGAGAGGCTTTAGAAACAGCCATTTGTCCTGTCCAGGCCCTTCAGCTGCACCGGCTCAGGAAGGGACCACAGTGGGGTGAAAAGGAACAGATATGCAGGCTGTGGGCAGCAACACGACGGCCGAATCCCTCTTTCTCCTGCAGCACAACGGCCGCATCCCTCATTCTCCTGCAGCCGAACACTTTAACATGGCAGGTAAAACCTTTTGTAAGTGCATGACTGTCTACTGTCTACCCTTATGACATGGCCAAGAATTGTAGCGACTGAGTGTCTTTTAAAAACAGAGCAAAAAAAAAAAAAAAAAATTTTAAACAGACTCCCAGAAGAAAGCCTTCACTTTGTAGCAATGATCATCTACACCTCAGAATCCACCAACAGCCAGTGGCTCCTTGGAACAGAGGGCTTTGTCACCTGGAGCCGGTCCTGAAAGGGTAAGCATCCCATGGGGAGGCCTGCTGTGATGAGCTTCAGGTCCTGCTGCTGCAAGAATCCACGCAGAGAGCTGAGATGCAGGTGGAAATTCAAAGGCGATGTTGCTAAACTGAAAGGTAATTGTTTTGCCCCCATGGCTACATTTCTATGTTCAAGACTTAAGAACAAATTTTGCCCAAATGATTATATAAAATATCATGTATATACAAAAATTTTAAACCAAAAATATATATTATTCATTAAGTATTTTTTCTTCCAAAAGAAGGAGTCCTGCTCTGGGTGGCTTCTGCACGCTGACCCCGGGTCCCGGCCACCTCACAGGCCCTCCCAGCACGCGCTTGCATCCTCAACAGCTGGCAGCTCCTGGGTCTTCTGCACACTGTGCTGTGTGTTAAGTGAAGTCAATCTCCCAGGACACCTCTCTCTGCCAAGGGCATGCCTGTATCCCTATCATTAGCCCCAGTGTTGACAGGTGTAGTCGTGTGAGTGTGTGTGTGTCTCGTCCAGATCCACATGCTGTCAACAATTTCATGCTGGTCTCCAGCTGAGATGCCCTCCTGCTCATCCCTGGGGAGTAGCCCCTCTCCCTGACACCATCAGGGACATCAGGGTCTCATCTGGTCTCTGGTACTGTCAGCCTCCACTGGTGCATTCCAATGGTCTCGGGAACACCCAATAAAGACACCCAGGAGGCCGTGGAAATTCTGATTCAGAAAGTTTCTGGAAGGCTTCAAAGTGCACAGCAAATCTGATACTGATGGGAATGACCAAGATAATCCAAGGAGAAGAAAGCTGAACTCCTGTGCTCTTATAGCCCTCTCTGTGTAATGGGTCCCCATCCTGAGTGTGGAGTCCAAGAGGGTAAAGAACATTACTGATAGATGTCCAGTTCCCCTTGGACTGTGCTCAGCACAGTCTCAGGCTCAGTAGATACCCAGGAAAGTGAAAGCATTAGTCACTCAGTCGTGTCCAACTCTTTGTGACCCCATGGACTGTAGCCCACCAGGCTCCTCTGTTCATGGGATTCTCCAGCAAGAACACTGGCGTGGGTTGCCATTTCCTCCTCCAGGGGATCTTTACCCGGGACTGAGTAGCCAACTGCTTCCTTTCCTGGTGAGTGGTAAACAGCAAGAACCAGTGGTCCCTCCTTCGGAGTGAAGGGTCTCCATTTAGCAGAGACGGTTGCTCTCTTTGTTACCTTCCCTTCAGGGGCTCAGGGACTACCAACCTTGGGGGTGTGTGGGTGTGACTCCAGGTCTGCCCTGGCACTCAGGGGTCCAGAGCCACGTCCTGACCTCTCCAGAATGAGTCACTCACTGCTCTTTCTGCCTCAGCCCCCTCCCCACCTCAACACAAGCAAAAAGCAGAAAGCTTCTCCTTTTTCTCAGTCAATATGCTGTGAGTGCTTCAGTGGTATGATTCATAAACCCTCGAGATACAACATAACCCACTCCATAATGGCGAGGGAAGCTGCTTTGGATCTCAGTTTGCTTAACTCTTCAGAAAGCAAGAGACAGGAGACACCCAAGGGTATCCCCAGGAATAAATTGTAAGCAGGAATCAAGCCAAAGCAGTGACTTGCCTCTTGAATTTACTCCTGCAGAATAGTTTGCATTTCCCCCAAGCCTCTCCCTCCCCAAACCTTCACATGCTGCTCCCTCTGCTGAAAGACACTTAGGTTTCTTCTTCTCTGGAAATTCCAGCTCATCCTTCAAGGCCCAGATCAAAGTTTTTCCCTCCTGGGCAGGCTTCCCCAGGCAGCGATGGTGATCCATGACACAGCGCTTCAGACAACTTTCTAAAAACATTACATGCGTGTGCACGCGCTAAGTTGCTTCTGTCGTGTCCAACTCTTCGCGATGCCATGGACCGTGGCCCACTAGGCTCCTCTGTCCATGGGATTCTCCAAGCAAGAGTACTGGAGGGGGTTGCCATTTCCTTCTCCAGGGGATCTTCCCAACCTAGGGATCAAACTCATATCTCTTTATGTCTCCTGCATTGGCAGGCAGGTTCTTTACCACTAATGCCACCTGGGAAGCCCATTATCACCTATTTATAGGGCTTCCTCCCCACCACATTTTGAGCTTCTTTAGTACTGGGACGAGATGGTTTATTTCTTTAAACCCAGAACATAAATCTAAAAGTTTATGCACATTGTTCACAGAAAGTACTTGAGAGTTTTAATTACACCTTTGGTCTGTAGTCAGATGCCCTGGAATATTCTCACACAGAAGGAGACAGTGAATCCAGGCATGAACTGTACAACTCACTGGCTGGAAGCCCCCTCTCCCTTTGTGGGAAGAAATTAAGATACTAGGCGGCTGCTGCTGCTGCTAAGTCTCTTCAGTCATGTCCGACTCTGGCAGCCCACCAGGCTCCCCTGTCCCTAGGATTCTCCAGGCAAGAACACTGGAGTGGGTTGCCATTTCCTTCTCCAATGCATGAAAGTGAAAAGTGAAAGTGAAGTCGCTCAATCGTGTCCGACTCTTCATGACCCCATGGACTATAGCCTACCAGGCTCCTCCGTCCCTGGGATTTTCCAGGCAAGAGTACTGGAGTGGGTTGCCATTGCCTTCTCCAGATACTAGGCTAAACAACCATAATGTAAATTTTCGGCAAGTTCAGAAGCATCTCTGATACTTTTTCATGATTAAATCTTCTGAGTATCTGAAGACTATAGAAGGATGTTTCTGGCTTTATGTGATCATAAAGCTGTTGTGATGCATTCCGACACTTTCTAAATGTACTCAAAGCTGATGAAATGGAGATGTTAGATTCTGGCACTGGAGCAGGGCCTTGAGTTTCAGCCAAAGGATTCCCAAGAGAAACAAAAGTGGTTTATATTGAAATCTACGTAAGAAAATATATTGGACGTTTGAGAATGATTTCAAGGTCCATAATCATTGGCATCACTGTCAGGGACTGAAACATCTTCCTAGGGGTCCAACAGTTCATGACAGTGTCACATTAGAGTGACCATCCTCAACCATTGTCCTCATCAGAACCAATAGGAAGCGGAAGAACTCATTACAAATAATAACATACTAACATTTGTGATTGGCTTCCCTGGTGGCTCAGAGGGTAAAGCGTCTGCCTGCAATGCAGGGGACCCAGGTTTGATTCCTGGGCTAGGAAGATCCCCTCGAGAAGGAAATTGGTGTTTTATGTTCAATTACTGTTTAGGATGCTGTCAGACTGATTCTCTGGCATTTTTCTGAGTTACAAGGGAAAATTATAGTTTTTTGGACAATTCTTAAAGAATCAATGTGAACCACCACCTATGCTGTGCATGCATGGTCCATAGTTAATAAGCTTTAAAGGGAATTATGAATTATTTCTGGGTTTCACTTCTCCACAAATTGGTGGTAAGAAGAAGACTTCTCAAAATGTAAATATGCTCATGAGCAAATGGTATACCTATGAGTGTTAGTTAACATGTATTAGGATAGAAAAAAAAAAAAAAAACATGTACTTCTAAACTCCAGAAAGTCTACCAGGTTAATGAGAGTAAGGACGTGAAGAATTAAAATCGGCACCCCCATGGGCCAAAATCCTGGGCCCAGGTCTCTAGTGCTTTTCGACTGGAAAGGAGAATTATCTTGATGGAAGGTGTCTTAACCCGGTTAAAGTCAAGATGAGGTCTGTGGACACTGGGACTTCCCCAGCGCCCACCGGTTAAGACCCTGCACTTTCAACTATGGGAGGCAAGGGTTCCGATCCCCAGTCAGAGAAGTGAGATCCCGCATGCTGCAAGGTGTGGCCAAAAAGAAAAAAAAAAGATCTGCCAATGCAAACACTTCTCCTTTCTCCCAAAAGGAAAAGAGGGTTTGTAGCCATGCTTCGGGAATTCTACACGGGCAGCAGCTTCATAGTTATTTATAGGGGTCCTTGATGGATTCCTATCTCTCTAAATCTGTCCATTCTCCTGAAAAAGACCACAAAGGCAAACAAATTTGATATGCTGGGAAGATGGCGTGTTTTTTTGTAATTAATGGTAGTTTGAAGTTATTCATGCACTGAATAGGTCCCAGGTATCACTGTAGAAATGTCCCTTCCTCACTCTTCCGGGCCCTGCCCTTCAGCCTCATCCATCTGTGTCGTCTTTGCGGCAGTAACATCGCTGCTCTCATCACCACTCAGCCCCTGCCTTTCAGTCAGTCACGCATCCTTTTCCTTTTTGATCCATCCTTCCTGCTCTTGGTCTGAAATTAACAACCTCAAGCCCAAGTTATACCTCGACTCTTCACTCTCAATCGCCCTGCCTTCTTGCGTCTTTTTTGCCCTCTAAATCCTGTATCTTCTCTAAAATCTCTGAGGTCAACATTGAGGCTCAAGTGGTAAGAGATAATGAGTTTTAAATGTCAGATGTTCCAAGAAAAAGAGCACTTTAAAGTTGTATTTTGACTCAAGCTCTTCTTTTCTTGCTATTTTTCTGCTGTTGTAAGAAGTTATATTTTCAGATCTATTTTAATCCATGAGAGATGTCTGATCCTGCAGGGGCAATCAAGCCTGGGTGATCTAAGCACGGGGAGACAAACACGTACTTATGAAAAGATAATACAGATATTCAGTTAAAATCTAGGTTTTTACATTTTCTTCTGATCTTTATTTATAATTACTACTTAATATGTATTGATATTTCAGCTGAAATTCCACCATGCAACAATCAGCTTACTTATGGAAAGGCATGCTGCTGTATACTTGTATACTTGATTCTAAGCTTGACATGAGACAAAGCCCTAGGAGGTACAAAAACACACAAAAAATATGATCCCGGCAGTCTCAGTCTAATAAGAAAGACAGACCTGGGACATCCCTGGCTGAGATCCATGCTTCTGATGCAAGGAGTCCAGGTTCAATCCCTGGTCAGGGAACTAGATCTCACATGGGGGCAACTAAGTTTGCATGTCACAGCTAAAGATCCGTATGCTGCAACTAAGACCCAGCATAGCCAAATAAATAAGCATTTAAAAACAAAAAAGAAACAAAAGGAAGACAGACCTGCACATATACAAGCAGTGCAATGTGACACGTGCATAACCTGATATCTGCCACGACAGTGAGCGGACCATGGCAGGTAGTTTTTGGAGGATTCAGAGACAAATCACATGTGAACATTGCCCTTATGGAATTTATAGTCTATCAAAGAAGAAAAGGTAAGCACAAGATGGATATAAAACAGGTTAGAAAAATGAAAATCTTGGTGAACATGCAAAGCCAAGGGGCAATGAACATTTGGAAGAGAACATTTTTATCCAGGGAAACTCCAGATTTTGTAAAGATCTCGGTATGGGAGCTGGGCCTTGAAAACACAGCAATGGAAATGCTCTGTGTTTCCAACTCAATTTTGCTGTGAACCTAAAACTGCTCTGAAGAAGAAAGCGGCTCTGCAGCTTCTTTCCTTCCCATAATCTTTTAACACAAGATATAATGAGCCCCACTCCTCCCCATTCATTCCTGTACACAGAACAAATATGTCACTTTTCTGCGTGTTCTGTTCTGTGACAAGGCTGAGAGGCCCCTGATTCACCCTGACACCAGCTGAACGTAAGACCTGCAAGAAACACATGGAGGAGGAGCACTTGAGTCCCCATCGGAGCACTCCTGAGCACGCCCTCTTCTCTTGGGGAAACAAAACAGAACTCCTGAGAGTTAGAGAGGAGCCTTGGTTCTTACCTTCCTCCTCCTCCGAACTCCTAAATGACGTCTTCTCCTCTGAAGCTTTGTGGCCCTTGCCAGGACCACCAGGAAACTAAATTAACTTACAGGAAACTAAGTTAATGCAGTTTCTGCTCATTAAGCACAGCGTCAACTATGTATTGCAGGAAGAATGAAAAGGAAGTAACAATACCGACATATAGATGTTGAACCACCACGAGGATCACGATGACCCAGAGGGAGTTCAGAATCCTCCAAGATGGGAAAGGGCCACAGGAAGAGGCTGGTCAGTGGTACCGGAGGAATGAGGGCGTGGTGGTCCAGAGCACACAGAAGCCTCAGAGCTCAGCCTGGGTAACTTTTCATGATTCCAAGGTCAAGCAGATACCTAATAGGCACCAACAACCTCCTCTGGAGTCATTTAAGCTGACCGCCTCCATGAGAGCCCCGAAGATGCCCCAACACGGCTGGGACCTGAGGGCAGGTATCTGAGAGGCAGGCCATGGGCAGGAGGGTGGGTCAGGGAGCCCTCATCTGATCCCCAAAGCTTTCTCCATGGACATTTGTTTGAAAACACCCTGAGTGTGTCTGTGAACGAGTAAGGGCCGGCAGTTCCCAAATGGCACTATTAAATCCACTGGGGCGTTGGAGCTAGGGATGCCATCAGAGGTCACCATCCAGAGCAATGTGGTCACTCGGACCCCAGCCAGTGAGAGGCAGAAGGCCCCTCCGGCCCGTTCCTTTGAAAAGAAGAAAGGACTCATGGCTCTCATTTGCATCCGTAGCTCTACCCATGAGTGGACGTGCAGCAGTGAACTTGCCTCGGGCTGGGGGCTGATGACTTGAGGGGCTGACGCCGGTGATCTTCACCCCAGTCTGGGGATCTCTTGCATCCTGGAGTGTGCTCGGAAGTTGGGCAATTGTTCACGGCTGAGGACAAGTTCCTCACACAGGCAAGCAACGCTGGGTCTTATAATCCACATCTCAGGAACTTCACGTGTCAGTTTGCTAATCTGCATGTTGCCAAATGCAGTACTTCTCTGGGTGAAATACTACTTAATCGTGATTGGACCCCCACTGACTCATTAAGGCTCTACCAAAGTGTATATGCATCAGATACCTCCATTTAAGTCTACTTTTTCTATTATCAGAAAATAAGATAGTGATAGATAATAACTAGATTCATGGTAGTGATCACTTTGAAGTGTATACAATTATTATATTTTACACCCGAAACTTTTACATTATATACCAATTATACCTCAATTTCTTTTTAAAAAGGAAAGAAAAAAAAAAAGACAAAAGCATCCTGCTCTCTGTAGAAAGACAATGATATTCTCAATATTCTGTGAGTAGGAGGGATTCTTAGAATTTCCTCAGATCCTGGGATCTCAAGTTGTATACTGTTAGTCACTTCATAGGAATAGAATTTGCTTTATACTCATGCTTTTTAAAATTTCAGTTATATGTTGTATAAAGCAAATGGCCCAAAAGAGAGCAGACTATATCAAGATGGAAAATTTAAAAGTAAAAAGAGAAAAAAACGTTGCTCAATCATTTAGGAAACTGGCAAAGGCCATGTGACTCATCAAGAGATTTCAAAGTATCAATTTTTTACCTCCTCTCATATGGAATTTTGGTTCAGAGGGAGTTCTCTTAGTTGTTGTTTTGAGTATTCCTTTCATCAAACAAATTTCAATAATTGTTTAACTAACTGCAACTTTGTTTCACCGGTCCCAGCAAGACTGGGGAGAAAGAATTTGAACACACTGGGATTTTTGTTACTACTGATAGGTGCGGATGGCTGCTGCTACTGCTGCTAAGGCGCTTCAGTCGTGTCCGACTCTGTGCGACCCCATAGACGGAAGCTCACCAGGCTCCCCTGTCCCTGGGATTCTCCAGGCAAGAACACTGCAGTGGGTTGCCATTTCCTTCTCCAATGCATGAAAGTGAAAAGTCAAAGTGAAGTCGCTCAGTCGTGTCCGACTCTTAGCGACCCCACGGACTGGAGCCTACCAGGCTCCTCCGTCCATGGGATTTTCCAGGCAAAAGTACTGGGGTGGGGTGCCATTGCCTTCCCCGGCTGCTTCTATTTAATTTCATTCTTTAAGAAGTTTTTAAAAGACTCTTCATTCTATCCTCCGGTCTCTCTCTCACCTCCTTTCTCGCACCCTCCTTGTCTTCTCATCGTTGCTGTTCCTTTATATCCTTACCAGTAACTATAAGAGCAAATGCCTAGTATGATACAGCCACTTATGAGACAAATCATTTATCTCAAGTAACATAAATGATGACAACCTGAACAGTTACGTAACGTGACCAAAGCCATTAGCTTCTGAGCTGTCTGCACACAGAATCTGAACCCAGGTCCCTTTTACTGCGGTGCCTGGGCCATTTCTGCTTCTCTGTTTTTTCTATTTCTTGCCCTAACTCAGATCCAATACAACTCACTTCATACACATGTTCTTCTTAAAGAGTTTGTGTGAGAGTCATTGGAAGTTGGGAGGCTTGAAACAATACTGAGGAAAGAGAAAAAAAAAAATTCTCCCCTGTCCACCACACCAGCCTTTACGGTGGGCCTGTTAGGCTCTTGAGTGTTAGCTATTAGAATCAATCTGTGTTGCTAATGCATAAAAACAAAATTTTTGTGCCCATATTTTCAGTTCGCAAATAATTTTTGCACATATCATCTAACATGGGCCACTTTTGATGGCCCCCAAAAGACAAACATTGTTCATAAATTGAAATTTTGTAATAAGATGCTTAATAAACACCTTAAGATTTTCATCTACCATGGTAAATTGCCAGATTTGGCAAATAAAAATACGACATCCACTTAAACTTGAATTTCAGACAAATAACCAGTGTTTGCTGCTGCTGCTGCTAAGTTGCTTCAGTCGTGTCCGACTCTGTGTGACCCAGAGTCGGCAGCCCACCAGGCTCCCCCATCCCTGGGATTCTCCAGGCAAGAACACTGGAGTGGGTAGTTTAGTACAAATATGTTCATGTGACATCTGGGACACACTATACTAAAAATTATCTGTTGTTTATGTGAAATTCACATGTAACTGGGCATTCTGTATTTTACCTGGCAACCCTACCAGTAAGAAATAACTTAAACAGGCTCTTCTCACCAGGCTTTCTAACAAGCCATTGTTTTGCACAGGCAACAGCAACAGACCTTCTTTTTAAAGGGAGTCTGCGTAAGTCTTTTAGTGAAGCAGACTCCCTGTCTATGACAAGCCTGTCCCAAAGTGACACTTTTGCATGTTTGAATTTTTGTTTAGTATATTTCTCAAAGTATCCTACAGCTCTGAAAGCACAATTTTAAAATAGGAAGAAAGACTCTTCTTGTCTGTTCAGACTCAACACAGAAATGCATATTCATTAAAGGACTTAGGCAGCAAAGAAAGCGATGAACTTCAAGTATCATAAAGACAAAGACATTAAAACAAATGAGGAAGAAAAACTGCCAGACATCATTTTAATCAACCAGGATATGATGGGCTCCATGGTATTCTGCTCTTTAAATATGATATATTAAAGTTTTACTCTGTTCTTAGCAAAAGATATAGTATGTACATGAGATAAGCTTAAAAGACTGCAGAAGCCAGGTGGTTCAGAAATGACAATACTGTATTTCAGGGCAGATGACTAGACAGGCCTTAAGAGGAGATCCAGAGCAACGTGGAGGTTGAAATACTCAGGATGAAGAGTGAGGGACCACGAGCAGAGCGCCCCTGACCTCTGTCTCCATTGAATCCTTCCTCACGGATGTCGTCAGAAGAACAGCTTGCTGTGCAACCTGGGGCTGAGTTCCCCCAGCTTGAGCACCAGTGCCGGTGGAGGCTCGTATTCAGGTTAAAAGTCACTTTCACCGAAATGATTATCCTAGAATTCCATAAGCAGAACTGATCTGGAGAAGGAAGAACCGAGGTCACATTCACCTCAGACCTGCACAGTGTTTAGAAAAGATAAGAGTGATGCTGCTCCCTCAGCGCATCCTTGGGAAAGCCAGCCACGCCTGGGGTACGAGCAGGGCCATTCCCGCCGCCCCCAGGACTCAAAGAGCCAGGCTTCGCAGCAACCGTGCCTGCGAGAAGCTGCAGTTGCGCTGCTTTGAGGCCGAAGGTCATCAGTTCTTACCAAACTATCACAGTTGTGATTTGATTTTCCTAGAACTTGGTTGTTTAGAGAGGCTATTCCATAATAATTTATATGTGTTTAGGACATGGAGCTCATGTCTGACCAACACAAACAACCAAAGGGCAGGTCATTCGTTAGAGATAAAACCAGAATAGGGGAAAAACTCACAATATTTAGGATTAAGATATCTGCTCTGTGTAACAGTACGAGACAGAATGGGCACTTGTTACACCATCATGTCTCTCAGGAATTTAAATCGTGGCTATTTCTGATGGACTTAACTACTTAAGCAATTGAATATACATATAAAACCTCTTCTTTTCCTTCTTCAACTGTCCTTGTCTTTTCCTTTTGTTTTTAATTCCTGAAAGTTCCAATATGCCTGTTTCTGACTAACTAGGAACAGATAATAATCATGAAACCAACCAAAAAGTACTTTCCATGAACTTGGCCACAGGTTGGACCCAATGAGGGAAGAAAAAGATAAACAAGATATAGCCCTTGGCCTTGCAGAGAGTAAGCTTACATTCAAGTAAAGAGTTGGCCTACAAAACAGAAATAATGATAGTACAAATAAGAACTTGGTAAGTGCCCAAGGAGAGAAGACTGTTACCGGAACATACCTAGGAAGCTTTCATTTAGATTTTCCAGAGAGACAGGTTCTGAGTCCTAGGAAGTAAGTCAAGGTCTCACTTGGCAGGTTTATAGAGGAAACAAAAATTGTTTGGTTTTTTTTAATATATATATACACTATTTACTTACTCATTTTTGGTTGTGCTGGGTCTTTGCTACTGTGCGGGCTTTCCTCCAGTTGCCTCGAGCAGGGGGCTACTTTTCCTTGCGATGCGTGGGCTTCTCAAATGCGGTGGATTCCCTCGCGGTGGATTCCCTCGCGGTGGAGCGCGGGCTGTACAACACATGGGCTTCAGTTGCTCTGCCCCATGTGGACTCTTCCCAGACCAGGGACTGAACCCTTGTCCCCTGCATCAGCAAGTGAATTCTTATCCACTGGACCACCAGGGAAGTCCAGAATCAAAAATTCTAAATGTGCACTGGTTCCAAAGCACAGAAGTAATAAATGGTGGGGATCGGATGTTGGATGCTACCGCTGCTGCTAAGTCTCTTCAGTCGTGTCCGACTCTGTGCGACCCCAGAGACGGCAGCCCACCAGGCTCCCCCGTCCCTGGGATTCTCCAGGCAAGAACACTGGAGTGGGTTGCCATTTCCTTCTCCAATGCATGAAAGTGAAAAGTGAAAGTGAAAGTTGCTCAGTCACCCGACTCTTAGCGACCCCATGGACTGCAGCCTACCAGGCTCCTCCGTCCATGGGATTTTCCAGGCAAGAGTACTGGAGTGGGGTGCCATTGCCTTCTCCGAGGATGTTGGATGTAGCACCGCTAATAAAGAACAGGAAGGATCATTCTGACGACAGACTGCAGGTACCAGATAGGTTGCCCATGGGGATGAACTTTAGTGTGTCTGTTGGTGGCAGTGGTTTGCATTTTCCTTATTCTGGCAACAGCGTTTGATCTTCTTTTAAGGAACGTCTTCTCTCCAACATTCAGCCACGGTCCCAGTCAGCCTAAGAGCCACACAGCGTGGGAAGAGGAGTGCTCCAGGGGAGGCTCCGTGCGGCCCCCCACCCCCACCCTATCAGCTAACAATCCAGGCAAGAAGGCGACTGGGCGAGCAGACGGGGCAGGCAGCAGCAGGATCAAGGGGGCTGGTACCCTGGAGGCCAAAGCTAGGAAGTCAACAGTCACCGTGGGTGAGAATCCCAGTGTAGTGACTGGAAGATATTCATCAGGCATGCTGACCAGACAGTCCACTGATAACGTCAGAGAGAAGAGGGGGAAAGGTGATTCTACATGCTGCTAAGGCGGGAAGCAGGGTCCAAGAGAGCTGGCGAGTCAGTGGAAGGGGAGGACAGGGAGACTTCCCATCTTTAATGTAATTTCACTGCAAAAGAAAGATGGCTGACCCAGCAGGCCGAGGAGGGACATGGGGAGTGGTGGTGGTTTTTTTTTTTTTTTTTTAATAACTTGTTTTTATTGTGGTAAGAAGTCATATAAAACATACTACGTGAACCATATTTAACTGTGCAGTTCAGGGGCGCTAGGTATGTTCACATTGTTGTGCGGCTCTCACCATCACCCATCTCCCGAATTTTTCACTTTCCTAAACTGAAACTCTGTCCCCAATAAGCACTAAGCGCCCATCCCCCGCACCCGCCCCCTGGTATCCACCAGTACTTTCTGACTCCGTGAATCCCTCCACTCCAGGTGCCTCGTACGGCAGAAGCACACAGTACTTCTCTGCACCTGATGGCTTCCCTGTCTGCTCAGTGGTAAAGAATCCACCTGCCAGTGCAGGAGATAAGGTTTCCACAGCTGGGTTGGGAAGACCCCCTGGAGAAGGAAATGGAGACCCACTCCAGGATTCTTGCCTGGAGAATCCCGTGGACAGAGCAGCCCTGGCGGGCGACGGTCCATGGGGTCGCAAAGAGTCAGACACGACTTGCTGACTAAACAACAACAAGGCATGATTAGAAACAGACGGAAGACTCTGATCAAGAGAAAGGGCAAAGATGTCTGAAAAAGGAGAAATCGCTGAAATAATCAGCAGGGTGAGGTTCCTGAAGGTGCGGGGGACGGGATTTCAAGCGGAAGTTGGCAAGTCGTTTCATGGGAGGGGGACAAGAAACGGCGCAGAGGTAGAGAGCGGCATGGCTGTTGTCGAGAAGAACAGGGCCCATTTGCTCTCCGCAGCAGGAGTGGCGTGGGATGGGGGCCACGTGGCCAAGGGGGGAAGGAAGGACGTACATCTGGAGGAAGGGGGCTTCCCAGGTGACTCAGCAGGAAAGAATCCGCCTGCCCCTGCAGGAGACACAGGAGACAGGGGTTCAGTCCCTGGGTCAGGAAGATGCCCTGGAGAAGGAAATGACAACCCACTCCAGTAATTTTGCCTGCAGAATCCCAAGGACAGAGGAGCCTGGTGTGCTATAGTGCATGGAGTTGCAGAGTTGGACGCGACTGAAGGACTGAGCACATGCACGTGCACACTTGGAAGAGAGGAGTAAGCCTTCAGAGGCTGAGTTTTCAAAGTTCATGTTTTTGTTTGCACATTGACTTGGGATAGCCCCTCAAAGCAGCTGAATGGAAGAAACATACTTGGGGGTACTTGCGTGTTTCTCTCAGTCTTAAAAACAACACGTGTAGGAATCCCCTAGTGGTCCAGTGGTTAGGACTCCACACTTTACTGCCAAGGGCATGGGTTCAGTCCCCGGCCTGGGAGCTTAGATAACACATGCTACACGGCACAGCTTAAAAAAAAAGAAAGAAAGAAAAAGCAAACAGTACATGTGCTGCCAAAGCCAGAAGAACCCACTCTTGACAGAGGTTGAGTAAAATTGCAAGTAAAATTATGTTCTTTAGCTTTAGACAATGCTCAGAGATCTGAATAAATGCAGGTTTTAAATGATAAACTGAAAACGAGCTTTGAAACCAAAAACTAAAATTAGTATTGCCCCTTGGTTAATATTCTCATGTGAGATACCTTCATTTTGATAAGTTATAAGAACGATAGCTCCCAACAACCATATCAAGCATTCAAATTTAATCAGCATAAGGATAAGTGGACTGCTTAAATGAGTAAATAAATAAATAAATGAAAGAATGGCTTTGTCTTTGGTGCTTGGTTATAAAAACCTTATTCCATCACAGATACTTTAAAAGTATCATAAACAACCATCCAGTAACATAAATCAGAGCAGATACCTTGCAAAGCAATATCACTGATGTCTATTATCTGCCTGTGATTATCTGCTTACCCCAGACTCATCAAGTGACAATCCAGACTGCACACTGAGAGCAGGTTTGGGTCTAAAAATAGGGGGGAGCTTTTTTTAAAAAAAAAAAAAAACCAATGCTTTCATGGTATAGAATTTTTAATTACTCATCTTAGGCATACTCACCATTGGGAATAAAGGTAATTGTTAGGTTGTAGCATCATGGTGGCCAGAGTACCGTGGGAGATGTCCTAGGTGTCTGCATGGCTCTCTGGAAGGAAGTTCCTGGGACCCGCTCTGAAAAGCAGCTTTATTAACCTGACATTCAGTAAAGGCCAATAAAGGGGTCTAGTCAATGTGTCAAGTTCATCTTTATCTCACTGTGTATCAATTTCTCCCCAAATCATCTTACCTCTATTTTTTTAATCTGTCAATGATTGTGCTATATTGAAATGTTCTAACTCTTCTCTCATTTATTCTTTTTAATTAAAAAAGTTTTTAATATTTATTTGGCTGTGTTGGTCTTAGTTGCAACATGCGGGATCTTTTTTTTTTGTTTTTCCTTTCTTCCTTTTTTTTTTTTTAACTTTTTGGCTATGCCATGCAGCTTGTGGGATCTTAGTTCCCTGGCCAGGGGTTGAACCCAGGACCCTGCATTGGGAGCACAGAGTCTTAGCCACTGGACCACCAGGGATGACCTTCTCTCTTGTTTCAATTGTTTATCTTCTCACTCATGATACCTTTTCATCACCTGTGAAAATCCGGTGTAAAATGTCACCTGCTCCATGAAGCCTTCCCTAGCTCCAGTTAGTAAGCTAACCCCACCTCCTCCTCCAATGCCGCTATATACAGTTCCACACTTCCCTCTGCCCCTAGACCTTTCTGAATCCCAGCACTGATATTGCAACCTCAGTAAAGAGAGGATTTTAAAAGTCAAGAGAATATGCGTGGACACTAAAATAACTGGGGCATGACCTCTCAAGCAGCTCCTGTCACCCCCTCCAGGTGCCATCATCACGTTCTCACACACCCTAAATGCAAGCCCTGTCAACAGCTCCGTATGCTCAACCATGCCCTCTCACGTGTTCACCCACGTGTCTCCCTCGCTCGCTCTCCCCCGCCTCCCTTGCTCTCTCCCCCCACCTCTTCTGTCTCCCCCCCCCCCCCAACAGAATTCATCTACATCAGCAGGGAAGGGCTCCACATCCTCTTGCCTGCTTCTTGCTACTCTCAGACCGTCGCTTGGACACTTCTATCCATGAAACCCTCTGACCGGAAGCTCATGCTTCTCCCTCTCCTGGTCAGTTTCGATTACCTGTTTCAAGTCACTCCCCAGGAAAGTCATAGATGCCTTTTGCACCCACTTCTTCCTTTTACCTCCTACCTGACTGCAGGCGACTTCAACAATGGTATGGAAACGTTAAAAAGCAGTGAAAATCCTAGCTGATATTCTGCGCATCTTCTATGTGCCAAATGCTAAGTGCGTTCCTAAATTATCTTGTTTAAGCCTTCCTCCAGTCCCATGCGGCCTGTGCTACAATTAAGTCCACTTTACAGAGGAGGGAATGGAGGCTTACGTGCTCCATTTGATGCTTGGCTAAGGTCACACAGCTCGTGGGTAGCAGACCCAGAGTGAAGCCCAGGCAGCCTGTCCCCAAGCTACAAAATGCAGGAGATGCAGGAGACCTGGGTTCAATCCCTGTTCCAGAAGATCCCCTGGAGAAGGAAATGGCAACCCAGTCCAGTATTCTAGCCTGGAGGCTCCCATGGAGAGAGGAGCCTGGCAGGTACCATCCATGAAGTCAAAAAAGTCAGCCATGATTGAGTGACTAAACAAGAACAACAGCCTAGTGTCGTCCTTGGCCCATCATAAACACGCTGCTGATTCATCGACAAAAACTGTCATCCTTGCAATTAAAGAAAGACTACACAAGTTGGTGATGGACAGGGAAGCCTGGCGTGTTGCAGTCCATGGGGTCGCAAAAAGTCCAACACCACTGAGCGACTGAACTGAACTGAAGTGATTTATGATCTTACGTGATCTGTCAAGAGTCAAAATAACTTTACCTAGAACTCCACAGGCAACATGTGCGTATTCCCCCCATTGTAAGCCCTAGGTCACAGACATCCAGGGTGCAGGCAGCCCTACGCACACTGCTGCCTCAGCTTCAGTCTGTATTTGAGAATTCACGGGAATTTGTGTACATTATCCTCTCTCCGAGCAAATGGCACTTCAGCTTGACCAAGTTTAATGTCCATATAAAAATCAGAAACTCTGCACACTGAGGCACGTGGACACATTTTCCATCCCTCTTCAGGCTCCACCGGCCATCTGCATCCTGCATCGCCGCCGCGGCTGAGCACTTTCCGGCCAGAAACCTCATTCTCCGTGGAATACTTGAATCAGAACAAATTACAGCAATAAGGAAAATGGGCCTCTGGATGCGCGCGCCTCACAACAGGCACTCTCGGCAGGACTACTTAGCACAGGCGCGGGCTCTCCTAATGGGCTGCGCCTGGCCTCGCTGCACACAGACCTCAGATGATGGAAGCCTGCAGTTAAAGTCACAGGAGGCCACGGAAACCTGGAGGAATGGAGAGTCAAATTCGTCTCCTTGGGACGAGGCTTTAAAACACCCCGCTAATGGGAAGAAGAAACTGAAGAGGCGCGTTTCTGCGCAGACATCACGCAGGGCCCTGGGCTGGGTTTGTAGTCTCTGCTTAGTACTTGGCTTTCTGATGCCACCATGGCACTGCAGCTTGGAAAAGCAACCCGAGACGGCGCGCAGAGTGAGAAGCTGAGCTGGGCCTTGAGACGGCCAAGCTCCCCTTCCCTGGAGCACTGCCCTAAAATGGAAGGGGCAGACCGGGGCTTTCTGTGGCTCACTCTCTCACTCAGCTTAATTGAAGACAAAACGGCCCAGAAAAGCTTAAATCAGGATAGCGTTGCCAAAGCACAGAAGTAGCCGGCTTAGCTTTTAGCCAATTCCAGCATTTCCTGGGTGGCACTAACCTGCCACCTCCTGCAGGAGACTCAGGAGACTCAGGTTCGATCCTGGGTTGGGGTGGTCCCCTGGAGGAGCGCACGGCGACTCACTCCAGTGACTCACGACACACACAGGTTCGATCCCGGGTTGGGGTGGTCCCCTGGAGGAGCGCACGGCGACTCACTCCAGTGACTCACGACACACACAGGTTCGATCCTGGGTTGGGGTGGTCCCTGGAGGAGCGCACGGCGACTCACTCCAGTGACTCACGACACACACAGGTTCGATCCCGGGTTGGGGTGGTCCCCTGGAGGAGCGCACGGCGACTCACTCCAGTGACTCACGACACACACAGGTTCGATCCCGGGTTGGGGTGGTCCCCTGGAGGAGCGCACGGCGACTCACTCCAGTGACTCACGACACACACAGGTTCGATCCTGGGTTGGGGTGGCCCCTGGAGGAGCGCAGGGCGACTCACTCCAGTGACTCACGACACACACAGGTTCGATCCTGGGTTGGGGTGATCCCCTGGAGGAGCGCACGGCGACTCACTCCAGTGACTCACGACACACACAGGTTCGATCCTGGGTTGGGGTGGTCCCCTGGAGGAGCGCACGGCGACTCACTCCAGTGACTCAGGACACACAGGTTCGATCCTGGGTTGGGGTGGTCCCCTGGAGGAGCGCACGGCGACTCACTCCAGTGACTCACGACACACACAGGTTCGATCCCGGGTTGGGGTGGTCCCCTGGAGGAGCGCACGGCGACTCACTCCAGTGACTCACGACACACACAGGTTCGATCCTGGGTTGGGGTGGCCCCTGGAGGAGCGCAGGGCGACTCACTCCAGTGACTCACGACACACACAGGTTCGATCCTGGGTTGGGGTGATCCCCTGGAGGAGCGCACGGCGACTCACTCCAGTGACTCACGACACACACAGGTTCGATCCTGGGTTGGGGTGGTCCCTGGAGGAGCGCACGGCGACTCACTCCAGTGACTCACGACACACACAGGTTCGATCCTGGGTTGGGGTGGTCCCCTGGAGGAGCGCATGGCGACTCACTCCAGTTTGCTTGCCTAGAGAACCCCAGGACAGAGGAGCCCGGGGGGCTACTGTCCACGGGGTCTCAAAGGGTCGGACACGACCCAGGAGACTGAGCGGGCACACGGCCTGGGCTGCGCACTTCTCATCAGGACTCCTCCGGAAGGGACTTCTCTGGTAGCCCAGTGGTTAAGAAACCACCTTCTCAATAGATGCAGAGAAAGCCTGTGACAAAACTCAGTACTCATTTAGGACTAAAACTCTTCAAAAAAATGTGCATAGAAGGAACCTACCTTAACATAGGAAAGGCCATGTATGATAAGCCTACAGCAAACATTACTCTCAATGGTGAAAAACTGAAAGCATCCCCCCTGAGATCAGGAACAAGACAGTGTCCACTTTCACCACTGTTATTCAACATAGTTCTGGAAGTCCTAGCTACAGCAATCAGAGAAGACAAAGAAATGAAGGGAATCCAGAATGGAAAAGAAGAAGTAAAGCTCTGTAGATGACATGATACTGTACATAGAAAACCCCAAAGATGGTATCAGAAAATTACTAGAGCTAATCAGTGAATTTAGCAAAGTTTCAGTATACAAAATCAATACACAGAAGTCACTTGCCTTTCTATATACTAACAATGAAAACTCAGAAAGAGAAACTAAGGAATCAATCCCATTCATCATTGCAACAAAAAGAATTAAATGTCTAGGAATAAGCTTACCTAAGGATACAAAAGAACTATACACAGAAAATTATAAAAGAGAGAGCCAGCGGGAATTTGCTGTATGGCTCAGGGAACTCAAACAGGGCCTCTGTATCCGCCTGGGGGTGGGGGAGGGAGGTGGGTGGGAGGCTCAAAAGGGAGGGGACAAATGCACACCCGTGGCAGATGCATGTTGACGTTTGACAGAAAACAACATTCTGTAAAGCAATTATCCTTCAATTACAAAAGGAAAAAACAAAGAAGCCACCTTGCAATGCAGGGACCTGGATTCAATCCCTGGTCCGGGAACGAAGATCCCTCCCGCCATGGGGCAGCTAGGCCCTCGAGCCGCACACAGCAACCGCAGGTCCGCCCGCCACAGAGAAGACCCTTCGTGCCGCAACTAAGACCCGACACAGCCAAATAAATAAGTAAATTAAAAAACATACAGAAGGAAACACGGAATAAACAGAACAGTGTCTCAAGACAGAGGCATATTACATGGTAGTTAATACGCTAGACCATGAATCAGAACAGCACTGGGCTTAAACACAGCTCTTCACTTAAAGCTGTAAGACCTGACCGTCGCAGAGCCTGGTGGGTCTCTGTCTACACAGAAAGAATGGATCGCTGTGCACCCAAAGCTGACACGACCTTGTCAACCAACTACTCCCGTGCTCTGCGCTCAGCTGCTCAGTCTGTCTGGCTCTTTGTGACCCCATGGACTGTAGCTCGCCAGCCTCCTCTGTCCATGAATTCTCCAGGCAAGAACACTGGAGTGGATGGCCATTTCCTTCTCCAGGGTTCAAACCTGTGTCTCCTTCATCTCCTGCATTAGCAGGTGGATTCTTTACTATCGCACCACCCGGAAAGTCCTAACTCCTAGGAGTGGGGTGTAAAATAAATAATAATAAGGCAGTTCTATTCCCAGTTTTTTGAGGAATCTCCATACTGTTCTCCATAATGGCTGTACTAGTTTGCATTCCCACCAACAGTGTAAGAGGGTACCCTTCTCTCCGCACCCTCTCCAGCATTTATTGCTTGTGGATTTTTGGATCGCAGCCATTCTGACTGGCGTGTAATGGTATCTCATAGTGGTTTTGATTTGCATTTCTCTGATAATGAGCGATGTTGAGCATCTTTTCATGTGTTTGTTAGCCATCTGTATGTCTTCTTTGGAGAAATGTCTAGTAAGTTCTTTGGCCCATTTTTTGATTGGGTCGTTTATTTTCCTGGAATTGAGCTGTAGAAGTTGCTTGTATATTTTTGAGATTAGTTGTTTGTCTGTTGCTTCATTTGCTATTATTTTCTCCCATTCTGAGGGCTGTCTTTTCAGCTTGCCTATAGTTTCCTTTGTTGTGCAAAAGCTTTTAAGTTTGATTAGGTCCCATTTGTTCATTTTTGATTTTATTTCCGATATTCTGGGAGGTGGGTCATAGAGGATCCTGCTGTGATGTAAGTCAGAGAGTGTTTTGCCTATGTTATCCTCTAGGAGTTTTATGGTTTCTGGTCTTATATTTAGCTCTTTAATCCATTTTGAATTTATTTTTGTGTATGGTGTTAGACAGTGTTCTAGTTTCATTCTTTTACAAGTGTTTAACCAGTTTTCCCAGCACCACTTGTTAAAAAGATTGTCTTTACTCCATTGTATATTCTTGCCGCCTTTGTCAAAGATTAGGTGACCATATGTGCGTGGATTTATCTCTGGACTTTCTATTTTGTTCCATTGATCTATGTTTCTGTCTTTGTGCCAGTACCATACTGTCTTGATGACTGTAGCTTTATAGTAGAGCCTGAAGTCAGGCAGGTTGATTCCTCCAGTTCCGTTCTTCTTTCTCAAGATAGCTTTGGCTATTCGAGGTTTTTTGTATTTCCATACAAATTGAGAAATTATTTGTTCTAGCTCTGTGAAGAATACTGTTGGTAGCTTGATGGGGATTGCATTGAATCTATAAATTGCTTTGGGTAGTATACTCATTTTCACTATATTGATTCTACCAATCCACGAACAAGGAATATTCCTCCATCTATTAGTGTCCTCTTTAATTTCTTTCAGCAGTGTTTTATAGTTTTCTAAATATAGGTCTTTAGATTCTTTAGGAAGATATATTCCTAAGTATTTTATTGTTTTTATTGCAATGGTGAATGGAATTGTTTCTTTAATTTCTCTTTCTATTTTCTCGTTATTAGTGTACAGGAATGCAAGGGATTTCTGTGTGTTAATTTTATATCCTGCAACTTTACTGTATTCATTGATTAGTTCTAGCAATTTTCTGGTGGAATCTTTAGGGTTTTCTACGTAGAGGATCATGTCATCTGCAAACAGTGAGAGTTTTACTTCTTCTTTTCCAATTTGGATTCCTTTTATTTCTTTTTCTGCTCTGATTGCTGTGGCCAGAACTTCCAGAACAATGTTGAATAATAATGGTGAAAGTGGGCATCCTTGTCTTGTTCCTGACTTTAGAGGAAATGCTTTCAGTTTTTCACCATTGAGGATAATGTTTGCTGTGGGTTTGTCGTATATAGCTTTTATTATGTTGAGGTATGTTCCTTCTATTCCTGCTTTCTGGAGAGTTTTTATCATAAATGGATGTTGAACTTTGTCAAAGGCTTTCTCTGCATCTATTGAGATAATCATATGGTTTTTATTCTTCAGTTTGTTAATGTGGTGTATTACGCTGATTGATTTGCGGATATTGAAGAATCCTTGCATCCCTGGGATAAAGCCCACTTGGTCATGGTGTATGATCTTTTTAATGTGTTGTTGGATTCTGATTGCTAGAATTTTGTTAAGGATTTTTGCATCTATGTTCATCAGTGATATTGGTCTGTAGTTTTCTTTTTTTGTGGGATCTTTGTCAGGTTTTGGAATTAGGGTGATGGTGGCCTCATAAAATGAGTTTGGAAGTTTGCCTTCCTCTGCAATTTTCTGGAACAGTTTGAGTAGGATAGGTGTTAGCTCTTCTCTAAATTTTTGGTAGAATTCAGCTGTGAAGCCGTCTGGGCCTGGGCTTTTGTTTGCTGGGAGATTTCTGATTACAGTTTCAATTTCCGTGCTTGTGATGGGTCTGTTAAGATTTTCTATTTCTTCCTGATCCAGTTTTGGAAAGTTGTACTTTTCTAAGAATTTGTCCATTTCTTCCATATTGTCCATTTTATTGCCATATAATTGCTGATAGTAGTCTCTTATGATCCTTTGTATTTCTGTGCTGTCTGTTGTGATCTCTCCATTTTCTTTTCTAATTTTATTGATTTGATTCTTCTCCCTTTGTTTCTTGATGAGTCTGGCTAGTGGTTTGTCAATTTTATTTACCCTTTCAAAGAACCAGCTTTTGGCTTTGTTAATTTTTGCTATGGTCTCTTTTGTTTCCAGCAATCCCACTGCTGGGCATACACACTGAGAAAACCAGAATTGAAAGAGGCACGTGTACCCCAATGTTCATAGCAGCACTGTTTACAATAGCCAGGACGCGGAAGCAACCTAGATGCCCATCCACAGATGAATGGATAAGCAAGCTGTGGTACATATACACGATGGAGTATTACTCAGCCATTAAAAAGAATACATTTGAATCAGTTCTATTGAGGTGGATGGAACTGGAGCCTATCATACAGAGTGAAGTAAGCCAGAAAGAAAAACACAAATACAGTATACTAACGCATATATATGGAATTTAGAAAGATGGTAACAATCACCCTGCTTATGAGACAGCAAAAGAGACACTGATGTATAGAATAGACTTTTGGACTCTGGGACTGGGAGAGGGTGGGACGATTGGGGAGAATAGCATTGAAATATGTATAATATCATATCTGAAACGAGTCAGTCCAGGTACGATGCCCGATAACAGAAGCCTGGGACTGGAGCACTGGGATGACCTGGAGGGATGGTGTGGGAGGGGGGAGGGAGGAGGGTTCAGGATGGGGAGCACGGGTATTCTGGTGGCGGATCCATCTCGATGTATAGTAAAAGTAATACAATATTGTAAAAAAAAAATAAAATAAATGTGATTATAAGCCAAAAAAAATAAAATAAAATAAAATTAATTGATGGGGAAAAAAATAAATAATAATAATAAAAGGAATGGAGCTTTTAATTAAGTTCCAAGGAAACATATTCATCAATGAATTCAGATGCTCTTAGCGTCTCTTCATTGCTGGTACAAGGTATCAAGTAGCATGTGAACAAGAGGGTGGGTCTCTTATTTCTTTCTTTGGTGAATAACATGCAAAAAAAAAAAAAAAAACAACTTTATATAGATGTTGGCCACTTGGCTCAGTGACAAATGCAAATGCAACAAACACCTAAAGAGGTTGTCCGGGCACCGTGTGACTCCTGATTTCACCTCAGTGAACCCTCAGTAAATATAGTCTATGACAGCCTTTTTCAACTTAATGATAAAGATAATATACTTGAAATGCTATTTCCAAACTTGGGCAACAGTTCATCTTCAAACACAAATTTCTACCAAATTATCATCATCACTAAGCATGCAGAAGGTTAAAGCATTTCAACTATCAAAGTTGAAGTCAGGAACTCAAACCAAATTTAATTTAGCTCTGATGTGAAAACATTTTGCTGTTATGGTTCTGTGGTTTTTAGACGTAAAAAAAAAAAAAAAGTACTCACAACCAGTTCTGGTTGAAACAGGTTGAGTAGGTTAAATCTGAAATAGTTCTCCATTGGTTTGTGGTTAACCAATTCGTTTATTGTTTCAGAAACTGAAATTGGTTCACCAGCCTCTGGTTTGGGTCCCTGGTTCAGTTCAGTTCAAGATCTTGGCAAATGAATACTCAGAAAAATGGACAATTCCCAAATGACCCTGTGCTAAATACGCCAGCTTTCTCAAAACCCACATGTGTTCCGCAAACCTCTCCTCTGCGGGTAGGATTACAGAGAACTGTCCTCGCAGGAGGCTGCCCAGTGTGACCCAGAGTAGAGCTGAAGCATCTCTCGTCTGAGAGCAGAGAGAGTCCTACAGTCCTGCTCCCGACAGAGGGTGGTGACAGAGCCAAACGGGAGCCTCTCTCCGACATCGGTGGCGCTCCACGGCGACGTCTGGCCACAAAGGTGTATCTCGTTTAGTCGTGCGGCGCGTGTCCAGTGCTTGTGCTTAGTTGCTTGGTCATGTCCGACTCTGCGATCCCACGGCCTGTAGCCCGTCAGGCCCCTCTGTCTATCGCGATTCTCCAAGCAAGAACACTGGAGTGGGCTGCCATGCCCTGCTCCAGGAGATCTTCCCAACCCAGGGATCGAAGCCAGGTCTTCTCCCGCATTGCAGGCAGATTCCTTACCAACTGAGCCACCAGGGAAGCCCCATAAGTGTCGAGTAGTCACTTATATATAATTGGTGGATTTTTTTCAAGAGGATATACTGATACCCACATGAACACGTTCATACAGATACTGATTGTATGTAAGGATTCATGAACAAATTACTCTCAGTTACAGCTGCTCTGAACGACGTTCTTAACTAGGAGAAAAATACATGAGGCAGCAGGGTACACGTCTAGGAATGTGACCCCAAAGGGGTGTAAAGTACTGGATGTAGTAAAAGAAATTGTGACAGCAGATACTTTTGTGACTTTCCCTTCTTCCTGTTCATAGCACAGATACACTTGGAAATAACGACCTGAAATCTGGACAAGGCTAAGGACTGAGGTGTGTTCCCAGGCACCCCAGGTCGTGGACTCCTTGAAGTCTGGGTGTAGCCAGGAGAGCAGCTCAGCTCCTTAAGCCAATTTGCCCTGAAAACAACCAGCTCCAACAAAATCATGGTGCCTTGACATGACCACTTGAAAGTCAATAAATAGGTTCTTAGTTTGATTCTGCTTAAGAGAAATCATGCCTGAATATTCACTGGAAGGATTGATGCTGAAGTTGAAGCTCCAATATTCTGGCCACCTGATGCGAAGAACTGACTCATTGGAAAAGACTCTGATGTTGGGAAAGATTGAAGGCAGGAGAAGGGGATGACAGAGGAGGAGATGGTTGGATGGCATCACCGACTCGGTGGACACGAGTCTGAGTAAGTTCCAGGAGACAGTGAAGGACAGGGAAGCCTGGTGTGCTGCAGTCCATGGGGTTGCCAAGGGTTGGACACAGCTTAGCAACTTAGCAACAACAAAGAGAAAAAACGACAATGTTCCTCAGTCAGGTCCCTGTCTGTGTTTTCAACCAGGTTTCAAGTTTTCACCCTTGAGACGGGCACAGTGCCCAGTGACCTTGGTTAATGCAGATTTGCAGAAGCTCAAGCAATAAATACTGAGGAATCTTCTCCAAGTTACAAATGCGAACTCTGGATGGTGCAGACAAGAGGGAATTTAGAAATCTCCTCCTCTAGTGGCTTCTAGCTGGCCAACAGAATGAGCTACACAGCTTTATTTAAAAATAAATAAAACAGTTTGACAGAAAACAGCAAAATTCTGTAAAGCAATGATCCTTCAATAAAAAATAAATTAAATAAATAAAATAAAATGCCTAATGACTAAGAATCACCAGTGCTGCCACCTGGTAATCTGGGAATTTAGGAAGCTCCTCCCAAAATTCTGATGGTCAGTTGGATATGGACCCGATTCATCATACCCAATTTCCTCCTTCCATTCAGAAGGAAGCAAATGCAGACCATGCCTCAATTGTAGGAATAACAACTGACATGCATGTGGTGCCCGCTGTGGACCAGACACTTTAATATGCGTTATCTCCAGTCTTTGCAACCCCTCTTAAATTCATGCCGTGAGCAGACAACTTCTTACAACCTCCTCTCTCCACACGTTCAGCGCTGTTCTCATGTACTTATGCCTCGATGGACATTATAGAGTTTCCACCTGTTGCTCCCGCAAAGCCCTGCCGTCAAACCAAAGAAGAGAAAGCAATCGAATTGCATTTCTCATCAGCAGCACATTCTCAGGGATGTTTCCCAAGACCTTCAGGAATCTATGATACTGTTTTCAGGCTGGTGGCATGGCAGCTCCGCAGTGATCAAGAAGATGAACAAACTCAGAGGATATTCACGTGCTCATGATTCACAAGCTGGTATGAATAACCCAGTGCAAATCCTCGTGCTCACCCACGAGGCAGTCAGAGATGCCAGGGCTCCTGGAATTCAACCATCCTGTCCCACCTTCAGCCATTTCCATGTGGGGTCAACTTATGATCTGAATTGATGGGATTACCCAAAGCATTAAGACTGCTGGCTATATGACTGGTTTTCAGATGCAAAGTGGTTTGGCTCTTATTAAAAATATTCACAAGTTTAAATTCAAGCAGTTTTCTTGCTGCTTTTTCTACTGCTGCTTGTTTCCAGAATTTCTAGCAAAAAAAAAAAAAAAAAAACATGTTAATCAAAATGAATATGAATATTTCACCTTTTAAACTACGCTCAAACTTATTAAGCATAGTTTCCCAAAATGATAAAATGAAGCAAGTAAGCATCTGACATCACCCCTGGCAGCCCTGCCACGAGACCCTGCCACTTGCCCTCAGCTCCTTTACCTCATTTCTGAACCCCAATCAAAGCTTCCTAAAGGAAAATTTTGGCAGCCTGAAGACATAGCTAATCCCCTCATAAATAGTTGTTCTTCCAAACTGCCAGAAAATTGAACGGATTATAACACAATAGAGCTATAAAAGTTAGTGCCTCCATAATAAATGTCAACTACACTTCTTGTGATTATTTATCTCCTTCTGTCAATTATATAGGTAATGCAATTTATATAATGACATTGTGTACACGGAAACTAATGCCTGAAACAGGAAGGAGATATAAAAGATTCTCCTGCAAATTAAAAACTTCATGAGCTTTACAAAGCATTCCTTGGCCATATTGCTGGTTTGGTTCCAGACCACCACCCACAGTAAAGCAAGTTACATGAATTTTTTAGTTTTCCTGTACACACAATAATTATGTTTAGGGACTTCCTTGGTGGTTCAGGGGCTTCCCAGGTGGCACAGTGGTAAAAAATCCACCTGCTGATGCAGGAGATGTGGGTTCGATCACTGGGTCAGGAAGATCCCCTGGAGAAGGACACGGCAAACCACTCCAATACTCTTGCCTGGAGAATTCCATAGACAGAGGAGCCTGGCGGGCTACAGTCCTCGGGGTTACAAAGACTCAGACCCGACTGAGTGACTAACACACCGGGGGTCCAGGGACAAAGACTTGGCCTTTCAATGCAGGGCTTCAATCTCTGGTTGGGGAGCTAAGATCACACTTGCTTGAGACCAAAAAAAAAAACATAAAATAGAAGCTGCTGCTGCTGCTAAGTCGCTTCAGTCGTGTCCGACTCTGTGGGACCCCATAGACGGCAGCCCACCAGGTTCCCCCGTCCCTGGGATTCTCCAGGCAAGAACACTGGAGTGGGTTGCCATTTCCTTCTCCAATGCATGAAAGTGAAAAGTGAAAGGGAAGTCGCTCAGTGGGGTCCAACTCTTCGCAACCCCATGGACTGCAGCCTACCAGGCTTCTCCGTCCATGGGATTTTCCAGGCAAGAGTACTGGAGTGGGGTGCTGTTGCCTTCTCCAGAATAGAAGCTATATTGTAACAAATCCAATAAAGACTAAAAATGAACCACCTCCAAAAAAAACTTAAAAAATATAAAAAGTTGTGTTTATCCTCTGCTGTAGTCTGTTACATATGCCTTAGCATTACATCTTTTTAAAAAGGTACATACTTCAGTTTAAAAATACTTTATTGCTAAAAATACGCTAAACATCACCTGACCCTTCAGTGAGTCATAATCATTTTGCAATAGTAACATCAAAGATTATGTGTGTGTGTGTGCTAAGTCGCTTCAGTCGTGTCCAATTCTGAGACTCCATGGACTGTAGCCTGCCAGGCTCCTCTGTCCATGGGACTCTCCAGGCAAGCATCCTGGAGTGAGCAGCCATGCCCTCCTCCAGGGCATCTTCCCAACCCAGGGATCAAACTCGTGTCTCTTAAGTCTCCAGCATGGGCAGCTGGGTTCTTTACCATCACTGATTACAGATCAGCATGGCAAATATAATAATAATGAAAATCTCAAATTTTTTGAAAATTACCCAAGTACGACAGAGACACGAAACGAACAAACGCTGTTGGAAAAAATAGCACAGATATACTTCCTCAACGCAGACTTGCCACGAACCTTTAATATATAAAAAGCAAAATAAAGCAAAGCACAATAAAATGAGACATGCCTGTATTTACAGAAATGTGTGGGGACTTCAGCATCACCGAGTCTTAGGTCACATTAACTCTCCAGGCCCATTCATGGACACTGACCTGCTTGAGCCTCAGGCGGTTATCAGAGGAAGCATCCCTGGGCCAGTGGAAGGGGAGGACTTATAACAGGAACCCTAAATTGGAGCCCAGGCTCCCACCGTACTTGCTGCGAGATAAACAGTTACAATATTTAACTACCTGTCCATAGCCCTCAGTATCCACATGGAAAATATTTAGAAAAAAAAATTCCTGGAAAGTTCCCCAAAGCAAAACTTGAATTTGCCACCTTCAGGCATCTATTTACATCTATTTCCATAGTATTTACATTGTGTTAGGTATTATAACTAATCTCAGTTCAGTTTAGTCTCTCAGTCATTGACTCTTTGCGACCCCATGGACTGCAGCACGCCAGGCTTCTGTCTTAACACCAACTCCCAGAGCTTGCTTAAGCTTATGTCCATCAAGTCGTGATGCCATCCAACCATCTCATCCTCTTCTGTCCCCTTCTCCTCCTGCTCTCAATCTTTCCCAGCATCAGAGTCTTTTCCAATGAGTCAGTTCTTCGTATCAGGTGGCCAAAGTACTGGAGCTTCAGCTTCAGCATCAGTCCTTCCAATGAATATTCAGGACTGATTTCCTTTAGGGTTGACTGGTTTGGTCTCCTTGTAGTCCAAAGGACTCTCAAGAGTCTTCATATTGTTCATGGGTTTCTCAAGAATACTGAAGATACCAAAAGATGACTGCATTTAATCTGTCTGAGCCTCATTGTCACTACCTGTAAAATGGGGGTGGTAATAGCTACTTTCATTTACTGGAAAGACCAAATGCCATGAACACCTATAAGCATCAACCTCAGGAGTCAATATATACTTTCTGGGGGTGCAAATCCTGGTGGGCAATTTTTCATCTTGACAAAATGACTCCAAAACATAACAAGTTTTCAGGACGAGTCAGTAAAAAGCCTTAAAGAAAATTAACAACAGGAGACATGTTGTTACGAGTTACATCGTGGCGGTGTATTAATTACCTTACTGGCCCCATTTCTCTACCCCTCCCTGCCTGCGCCTTCAGTGCATGGTGCCTCCCCAGTCTCTTCTATCAAAAGGTCAAGTAGATTTCCCAGCCCCTCGGGGCTGAGTCCAGTCATGTGACTTGTTTTGGCCAATGAGATGTTAGCAAGCTTGCAACAAACAGAGGTTTGAAAACACCTTATCTGCTTCCTGTCCCGCCCTCTGCCCCATGCAGCAGAAGCATGTGGGCTGGTGTCTGGAGCTTCCTGTCCTGCCCTCTGCCCCTGCAGTGGCAGCAAAAGGGCTGCTGCCCGGAGGAGGAAAGGTGTGCAGCCTGGTTACCTGCCGCTCCTCAGTCCACAGCCGCAAACCGCCAGGCTAAGAATGAGCCCAGCTAAAACCAGCTTCAGTTCAGTTCAGTCACTCAGTCGTGTCTGACTCTTTGCGACCCCATGAATTGCAGCACGCCAGGCCTCCCTGTCCATCACCAACTCCCAGAGCTCACCCAGACTCACGTCCATCGAGTCAGTGATGCCATCCAGCCATCTCATCCTCTGTCATCCCCTTCTCCTCTTGCCTCCAATCCCTCCCAGCATCAGAGTCTTCTCCAATGAGTCAACTCTTCCCATGAGGTGGCCAAAGTACTGGAGTTTCAGCTTGAGCATCATTCCTTCCAAAGAACACCCAGGACAGATCTCCTTCAGAATGGACTGGTTGGATCTCCTTGCAGTCCAAGGGACTCTCAAGAGTCTTCTCTCCAACACCACAGTTCAAAAGCATCAATTCTTCTGTGCTCAGCCTTCTTCACAGTCCAACTCTCACATCCATACATGACCACAGGAAAAACCATAGCCTTGACTAGGCGAACCTTTGTTGGCAAAGTAATGTCTCTGCTTTTGAATATGCCATCCAGGTTGGTCATAAATTTTCTTCCAAGGAGTAAGTGTCTTTTAATTTCATGGCTGCAGTCACCATCTGCAGTGATTTTGGAGCCCAGAAAAAGAAAGTCTGACACTATTTCCACTGTTTCCCCATCTATTTCCCATGTAATGATGGGACCGGATGCCATGATCTTCGTTTTCTGAATGTTGAGCTTTAAGCCAATGTTTTCATTGTCCACTTTCACTTTCATCAAGAGGCTTTTTAGTTCCTCTTCACTTTCTGCCTTAAGGGTGGTGTCATCTGTATATCTGAGGTTATTGATATTTCCCCCGGCAATCTTGATTCCAGCTTGTGCTTTTTCCAGTCCAGCGTTTCTCATGATGTACTCTGCATATAAGTTAAATAAGCAGGGTGACAATATACATCCTTGACGAACTCCTTTTCCTATTTGGAACCAGTCTGTTGTTCACCTAAATCAAGCTGCAGATTCATGAGCTAAATAAATGTGTTCTGTTTTAAGCCACCCTTTCTCAATGGAGTCTCCATGAGAAAATTAAGCCCTATAGAAAAAATATTTGAGTGACTATTTTTCTAATCTTCCCCCCGGAACATAGTTAATTAGTTACATATAATAAATGCCTTAGGGTATTAGGGTTTAAATGCTTCTTGAAAGGGCTATTTTAAGCCCTTGCATTTTGGAGTTTTTTCTTGGATGGGGGGGGTTCTTTTTTTCGCCCCTCATGGATCTTTGTTCCTGGACCAGGGATTGAACCCATGCCCCCTGCAGTGCAAGCACAGAATCTCAACCACTGCAGGGAAGTCCCTAAGCCCTTGCCTTTTGGATGGTTATTATATAGCATAGAGGCTTCCCAGGTGACTCAGTGGTAAAGAATCCACCAGTCAATGCAGGAGATGCCAGAGACACCAGTTCAATCCCTGGGTCGGGAAGATCCCCTGGAGGAGGAAATGGCAACCCACTCCAGTATTCTTGCCTGAGAATGCCACGGACAGAGGAGCCTGGTGAGCTACAGTCCATGGGGTCACAGAGAGGAGGACACAACTGTGGGACTGAGCATGCATGCATGCATGTATCCAGCATAACTGCAGCAACAGACAGCTGATACAACCATATAGTAACACATCTACATATAAATGTGTATCTCAATGCTTTATCGAGTCACCATTTTGCTGAAATACAGTTGATCCTTCAACAGAGCAACACATGGGTTTGAACTTGCACATGTTCACGTATATCCAGATTTTTTCCACAGTAAACACTGCAGGACCCCGTGGTGTGCGGCTGGTGGGATGCGAGGAAGCGTTGGTGCTCGTAACGCTCTGCGTTGTCCAAAGGTGACCGCTCACGTGTCACCAAAATGGCAGAGCAACAGACCAAAATTAAACGTCAAACAGTCTGAAACACACACAGAATAGACAACAAAACTGGCCTGGTGAGTCTTTGGGGAAGAGACGGAGCATTCGCTGAGGCCTCTTAGGAAAAGGAGGCGTTACACAGAGAACAGCGGTGTCACTGCCCGACATCGCGACTTCAGCTCCACATCACCCAGTCAGGATTTAATATTGTGATAAAGAAAGAGCTCTATCATAGAAAGTAGGTAAACATTTATGTCATCGTCTAGTGAAAGAGGTCTGTTCAAGCATAGTATTAATAAAGGAGCCAAAGCAGAAAGACTGACAGTCAATGATGTAAAAAATTTAAACATCAGTATGTATTTTAAGTTTTAAGTCTGGCACAAAATGCTTATATTTTGATATGTAGTTGAAAGGCAAACAAAAAATGGAATTTGGTCATGAAAAATAAAGAAGTGAAGTGTTAGACACTCAATCATGTCCGACTCTTTGTGACCCTAGGGACAGTAGCCCACCAGGCTCCCCTGTCCGTGGGATTCTCCAGGCAAGAATGCTGGACTGGGTTGCCATGCCCTCCCCTCCTCCAGGGGATCTCCATGACCCAGGGGTCAAACCCAGGTATCTTGTGTGTCTGACATTGGCAGACAGGTTCTTTATCACTAGCCCCAGCTGGGAAGCCTCTTGTATGTATGCAGCATATCTATATCCACTCACCTCTGGACAGACATTTAGGGTGCTTCTGTGACTTTGCTATTGAGGTAAATTTAACTTAAATAGCTAAATGAAATAAGATACATAAAGTTCTTAGTTCAGGGCCTGACACAAATACCCATCGTCCTCTCTTTTCTCTTTTTATGAATAATACTAAAGTCTAAAGACAACTGAAAATGCTTGTGTGATCAATGCTGACTATCCTGCTTTATCAGCACTAATCTCAATTGGATACATTCTGCTTATTTTACTTCTTTCATACTCTGTTAGTACTTATACGCTTGTATTATAATTTATTTTAACTAACAGAGATTTAATAACCAAATATGTTATAAGATACTATTCAATAGTTGTGACTGTGGTGTTTTTTTTTTAAAAAGAGACATTGGGGGACTTTCCTGGCGGTCCAGTGGTTAGAATTCTGTGCTCCCAATGCAGGGAACACGGGTTCCATCCCTGGTTGGGGAACTAAGAGCCTGCAAGTCACACACTGCCACCAAAAATCAGTAAAGGCAAAAGTCAATTCTTTGGACAGATTAATAAAGTTAATTTTAAAATAAATAAGACATTCAGGGCACAATTCATGCATCGACATACATGAGTGGGAAAACAGATCCACAAAAATATTTAACCTGTCTGAGGTCAACAACTGCACTCATCTCACACGCTAGTACAGTAATGCTCAAAATTCTCCAAGCCAGGCTTCAGCAATATGTGAACCGTGAACTTCCTGATGTTCAAGCTGGATTTAGAAAAGGCAGAGGAACCAGAGATCAAATTGCCAACATCCGCTGGATCATCGAAACAGCAAGAGAGTTCCAGAAAAACATTTCTTTCTGCTTTATTGACTATGCCAAAGCCTTTGACTGTGTGGATCACAATGAACTGTGGAAAATTCTTCAAGAGATGGGAATACCAGACCACCTGATCTGCCTCTTGAGAAACCTTTATGCAGGTCAGGAAGCAGCAGTTAGAACTGGACATGGAACAAGAGACTGGTTCCAAATAGGAAAAGGAGTTCGTCAAGGCTGTATATTGTCACCCTGCTTATTTAACTTATATGCAGAGTACATCATGAGAAATGCTGGACTGGAAGAAACACAAGCTGGAATCAAGATTTCTGAGAGAAATATCAATAACCTCAGATATGCAGATGACACCACTCTTATGGCAGAAAGTGAAGAGGGGCTAAAAAGCCTCTTGATGAAAGTGAAAGTGGAGAGTGAAAAGGTTGGCTTAAAGCTCAACATTCAGAAAACAAAGATCATGGCATCCGGTCCCATCACTACATGGGAAATAGATGGGGAAACAGTGGAAACAGTGTCAGACTTTATTTTTCTGGGCTCCAAAATCAATGCAGATGGTGATTGCAGCCATGAAATTAAAAGACACTTACTCCTTGGAAGGAAAGTTATGACCAACCTAGACAGCATATTCAAAAGCAGAGACATTACTTTGCCAACAAAGGTTCGCCTAGTCAAGGCTATGGTTTTTCCTGTGGTCATGTATGGATGTGAGAGTTGGACTGTGAAGAAGGCTGAGCGCTGAAGAATTGATGCTTTTGAACTGTGGTGTTGGAGAAGACTCTTGAGAGTCCCTTGGACTGCAAGGAGATCCAACCAGTCCATTCTGAAGGAGATCAGCCCTGGGATTTCTTTGGAAGGAATGATGCTCAAGCTGAAACTCCAGTACTTTGGCCACCTCATGCGAAGAGTTGGAGAAGACTCTGATGCTGGGAGGGATTGGGGGCAGGAGGAGAAGGGGACGACAGAGGATGAGATGGCTGGATGGCATCACTGACTCGATGGATGTGAGTCTGAGTGAACTCTAGGAGTTGGTGACGGACAGGGAGGCCTGGCGTGCTGCAATTCATGGGGTCGTAAAGAGTCGGCCATGACTGAGTGACTGAACTGAACTGAACTGAACTCAAGGTCAATAATAAAATTAGAAGTAGTAAATAAGTCCTTTTCTCCCTGAAAACCTGCCTCAGCCTAAAAAGCAACAGGCATCTGTGAGTCATTCAGCATCATGAATGCACTTCATCAGGGGTCTCGGGCACAAGGAAATTAGATGTTACCGCTTTGCTGGTATGTGCGTCCATGCTGAGTCGCTCAGTCGTATCTGACTCTTTGTGACCCCCATGGACTGTAGCCCGCAAAGCTCCTCTGTCCATGGGATTCTCTGGGCAAGAATACTGGACTATACTGGACGTAAACCAACAGCACACTGCAACCAGGCCCCTACAGAAGGAATCTGTCTAACCCTTTCCAGAATATCCTAAATAAGAAAGTGCAATAGGTGGAATCAAAGCGGTCTGGAGCTAGGGCACATTTGTATTTCTGACAAGTATAGATTATTCAGTAAGACCTCTCAGTGCACCAGCAAGCAGGAAAGCACGGAGAGCTAATAAAAGTAATGAAGTCTTTGCCAGACATGAACTCTCTGCCATTAAATCTCTTCTGAGAAGTGGGATGAGCCTGTCAAGTCCGCAGGGGCATAGCTGGGTCCGTGGGCCACAGAAGTGCAAATACCGAGAGTCTTGTGGTCACTGTGGCTGAGATCGTGGGTGTCCAAGCTCAGGGATGGAGCGCCTTATCTAGCCTTCAACTTCATGGAGAAACGATGACCACATGAAGCCGGGCTCAGCATAGTTGTACATCTCAGCGGAAAGGAGAGATAAGGACCCGAGTTTGATAACATCCTAAGCTCGGGTGTATCGTGTGGTTTGCAATCCTGAGCTGCGTCATGTAAACTCTGCATTCTTCACCCAGGGACTGAGAGCATTCTTCTCCCCCGTTTAAGGCCCGCTGGAGTCCCTGAAAAGCCCCTGATGCTGGGAAAGATTGAAGGCGGGAGGAGAAGGGGATGACAGAGGATGAGATGGTTGGATGGCATCACCGACTCAATGGACATGAGTTTGAGTGAACTCCAGGAGTTTGTGATGGACAGGGAGGCCTGGCGTGCTGCAGTCCACGGGGTCACAAAGAGTCAGACACGACTGAGGGACTGAACTGAACTGAACTGGAGTCCCTGAAAAGCGGGATGAGGCTCAGGTCGGTGGAAGGGGGTCTGTGGAACAATGGAGGGGCCAGGAAAGGGCACACAACTTAGGGCGGCTTAGTCCGCAGAGCCGCGGGCGGAGAGCGGGGACACCCCGGGACATGGAGGACCCCAGGATGGGGATGGCGGGCACCCCGTGACAGAAGTGTCAAGGGAAGGGAGAGGTCGCCGCAAACCAGGGGTAAAAGTGGCTCTGTGGAAAAGAGCTCCCTCTGGGAGCTGTGGCTTCAGAAGAGGGACACAAGCCGCCTGCGGGGTGGGGGGGGTCCCCAGCCTGTCTTTCCTCTGCTCCCCAGCAGGGAGCACCCCCACCAACACGGAGGGGGCGGGGAGGGGGCACTGACAGTCCCACCAACACGGAGGGGGGCGGGGAAGGGGCACTGACACCCCCACCACGAGGGGGGACACCCCCACCAACACAGAGCGGGTGGGGAGCGGGCACCGACAGCCCCACCAACATGGAGGGGGGCGGGGAGGGGGCACCAACAACCCCAACATGGAGGGGAGCTGGGAGGGGGCACCGACAGCCCCACCAACACGGAGGGGGAGGGGAGCGGGCAGGCCACCTCCGCCCAAAAGCCGCCGAGCAGGACAAGGCAGCAGGGAGAGTGGATCAAAAGGGGCAAGTGTAAGTGGGAAGAGAAAATGTGAATAACCTCTCAGGGGCCATCCCGGGCGGGCCAGGGGCTAAGACTTCACCTACCAACACAGGTGTTGCAGGTTCCACCCCTGTTGGCCCACTTGCCTAGTGGCCAAAAAAACCTAACCATAAAAGAGAAGCAGTATTGTAACACATTCAGTAATGACTGGATTCTTATTAAAAAAAAAAAAAAACCTTCAATAAATGAATAAATAACTAACCTCTGACGTCACCTAAGCCTTTCTGTCAGTAATTCCCGAGGTGACACGTTTGCTTGGTTCAGGCTCCAGGAGGACCAGTTTGAACACAGGAGCGAGTGAAGGACCTTGCTCTCCCTCGGTCAGTTTCCTTAAGCTCTTCCAGGTCACAGGCACATCAACTCCTGCTTCCTCCCCCTCCCCCTCTCACCACCCACCCTGCCCCAGAATCAAGCATCATCACTTCAATCCCCCGAAGAGTATTTATTTTCCTCCTACAAAGAGCACCCAGAGTGGAGTGGTGACATTCTTTTGAAGAGAATAATCAGAGCCCTCAGTTTTCCCTTTAATACAAATCAGGTGAGCAGTGTACTTCCTCTGAACGCTGGCAGCTTTTTGGCTGCTTGGGAACCCTGGAAATATTGATCAGTTACAAATACTTGGACGCTTGCATCTCCTGAATTTGCTTACTGCAGCCCTTCTTCCTGGTCCATCAGGAGAGCTCCAGCAATTTTGTTATCATGATAAATTAGCCTAGCCGGTAGGTCACTCTTTTTTACCTAAAGTCACAATTCGCTCTCTCCTCTAGGTCACAACCTGATTTTTCAGGGTGACAGATTTATTGCTTGCTTTGTGCTCCAAAAAACAAATAGCCAGCATCGCTCAAAATACAGTCCTGTCATAATAACTTGGGCTGTTTCCCAGCGGGAATGAGACCCAGCATTCATGCCTCTGTTTGCATGCGGTGGAGAGAGAAGCCATTTCCACACGGCTATGGATCAGGGCTGAAGGGGCAGTCCTAGGTCAAAGCCACACGGCTAGTTCAAGCAACTGATAAGCAAGTATTTGTTGGCAAGGTCTTGGAGGAGCTTTTCTTCTTTGAAGGAAGCTCGAAAGACAGAGCAAGCAGCCACCTGTGACCTCCCAAGCAAGCCTTTTTGCTGATGGCACATTTTCCTCAGCCCTTGTCCCCATGAAATGTCCCTAAAAGCCAACAATGATACTCTGATGTTTCCAGGGTCAGGCCAAGTCACAGAGCAGAGCTCACACAATGGAATGTGGACCGAAGTGATGAGCAACACTTCCAGGTCTGTACATCACACATCCACACTGTCTCCCAGCTTCCTCCGCAGCCTGCCGCCTGGGTGTGCCCCCAGCACCTCTAAATGCACTGCCTCTGTAGGAAGTCTGCCCACCTGCCCACTGCCCGTGCCCACGGGGCTCCAACCTGGCTGGTCTCTGACCCAGACCCTGCATTCTGCTCTCCATCCATTAATCCAAGTTCATCCTCTCCCCCCGGAGAATTCATGCCTTTATTCCAGTCCAGATCTCCCATGGGTCACCAGCAACCAGAAAAAACTCTAGAGCCTTCTGGCTTCTTTTGATCCATCCATCTGAGAATTTATCAGATGTCCCAACTCTGCCTCAGGTCCATAAGGGTGTAGTGTGTGCATGCCCGGTCCCTCAGTCGTGTCTGACTCTTTGTGACCGCATGGACTGTAGCCCACCAGGCTCTTCTGTCCATGGGACTCTCCAAGCAAGAATACTGGAGTGGGTTGCCATGACCTCCTCCAGGGGATCTTCCTGACCCCAGGATTGAACCCGCATCTCCTGTATCTCCTGCATTGGCAGGCGAGTTCTTTACCACTGAGCCACTTGGGAAGCTATAAAAATAAAGACTAAAATAAGTGAAAAATAGCAGCCTGATTAAATTGTGGAGGAACCTCAATAGCATAATAGTGGAAGGGAAAAAGACACAATTTACATGCCTGCCAATGCGAGGAGACACGAGAGAGACAGATTCAATCCCTGGGTCCAGAAGATCCCCTGGAGGAGGAAATGGCAACACACTCCAGTATTCTCGTCTGGAGAATCCCTATGGACAGAGGAGTCTGGCAGGCTACAGTCCATGGAGTTGCAAAGAGTTGGATGCAACTGAGCAGACATACACACACACACACATACACACACACACACACACACACACACACACACACACACATATATACACACACACACACGTATACACACACATTATACACACACACATATACACATATATATCAGATCAGATCAGTCGCTCAGTCGTGTCCGACTCTTTGCGACCCCATGAATCGCAGCACGCCAGGTCTCCCTATCCATCACCAGCTCTCGGAGGTCACTCAGACTCACATTCATCTAGTCGGTGATGCCATCCAGCCATCTCATCCTCTGTCATCCCCTTCTCCTGCCCTCAATCCTTCCCAGCATCAGAGTCTTCTCCAATGAGTCAACTCTTCCCATGAGGTGGCCAGAATACTGGAGTTTCAGCTTTAGCATCATTCCTTCCAAAGAAATCCCAGGGCTGATCTCCTTCAGAATAGACCGGTTGGATCTCCTTGCAGTCCAAGGGACTCTCAACAGTCTTCTCCAACACCACAGTTCAAAAGCATCAATTCTTCAGCGCTCAGCCTTCTTCACAGTCCAGCTCTCACATCCATACATGACCACAGGAAAGACCATAGCCTTGACTAGGCGAACCTTTGTTGGCAAAGTGATGTCTCTGCTTTTGAATATGCTATCTAGGTTGGTCATAACCTTCCTTCCAAGGAGCAAGCGTCTTTTAATTTCATGGCTGCAGTCACCATCTGCAGCGATCTTGGAGCCCAGAAAAATAAAGTCTGACACTGTTTCCACTGTTTCTCCATCTATTTCCCATGTAGTGATGGGACCAGATGCCATGATCTTAGTTTTCTGAATGTTGAGCTTTAAGCCAACCTTTTCACTCTCCACTTTCACTTTCATCAAGAGGCTTTTAGTTCCTCTTCACTTTCTGCCATAAGGGTGGTATCATCTACATATCTGAGGTTATTGATATTTCTCCCGGCAATCTTGATTCCAACTTGTGTTTCCTCCATATATATACATATATATATATATACACACACGCATATATACACACACATATACACACACACACACATATACACATATATACACACACACACATATACACATATATATACACATACACAAATATATAGTAGGATTCTCTTTATATACAGGGTGAAACAGGCAAGATGAAGCTGTTTTTCTACTCTATGGTATGCATAGAAGGTTGGGTGGCAAAACCAAATAGAGATGGCCATTATCCGTATCTTTTCTTTTTTATGTTATTTCTGGATTCTTAAAAAGAGAACATTCTCAGGACTCCCCCTGCTGGTCTGGGGGCTAAGACTTTGCCCTCCCAGTGGAGGGGACCCAGGTTCGAAACCTGGTCAGGGAACTAGAGCCCATATGCCGCAACTAAGTGTTTTCATTCCACAAATAAAGATTGCGCATGCTGCGACTAAGAGCCAGGACACCAAATAAAGAAATGTGTGTATATGGATATAAAAACTTAAAATAGCATTCTCTCCATGTTGACACTAGTGTCTACATAGGTGGCACCCTGAAGATTTAGTAAGTGAAACACTGAAAATCCAGATAAACTCTTTATGTGATGCCATAAAAAGGAAAAACAACTCAAATGGTAAAGTGATTAAAAATGAGGTAAGCCCAGGACATGGTGTGGATAGACAGAGTTCACATCATTTGCGTTCCCCATGCTGTTCTCGAGCATGCGTTCTGCATCATCTAAGTATGTATTAAACTCCAGCCCTGTGTCAGCCACCACACCAGCTCTGATAACACAAATATGGTTGAGACAAATTTTCTTTCTCAGGGATTTACTGCTTCCTGGAAGGTGATGAGAAAGAGGCAAAAGTATTTAAGAGTCACAAAAACTGGTAGCAACTGATGTAATAGAAATGCAGAAGGGTTCCATGGGAATACAAGGGAAAAAATACCTGCTTCTTCCTGGAAATAGAGCTGGGAAGAATTCATAGGTGAGGTTTTGTTTTGCTTCCAGTTTGAGGGGTTTTTTTGTTTTCTGTTTTGTGGGAGTTTTTTGAGTGATTTTTTGTTTTTTTGTTGGAAGAAGTTCATCGGTAAGGAAAAGTGGACGGGGACATTTAGGAAGAAGAGTTTGCACGGGAGTGTGGAAGGAAAGCTTTGCAGTGTGTTAGGGAAATGAAAATAGAGAAGAATGAGATCAGAAGATGAAGGGGCTTGTAGGTCATGCCTTTTGCTACTGCAGATCACAGACGAGTCAAATACAGCCTGTCCTATAAATAAAGCTTTATTGGCACCCAGCCCTGTCCCTTCGTTCACCATACTACCTGTGGCTGAAACGCAGAACTGAGTGGTTGCTACAGAGACCCTATGACCATGGAGAAAACGTGGGTCTTGCTGTGCAGCGATGAGGAGCAGAACAGCTGTGGGAGTGGGTGCATCCCACGCAGGCCACCTGCAGGGCCTGTGCGCAGGTGCGCAGGGCCCAGCATGCAAGAGTGCTGCAGTTATGCAAGAGTGCTGCAGTTATGCAAGAGTGCTGCAGTTGGGACGCTTCTCCTGACGGAAGAGAGACAAGAGCTGTCATTAAGCCCTCGTTGTAAATGATGTAGAGGAAGAAGCCTACAACGTGAATAGACTCCAACCTACCCACCTTTTCTGCTTTGAATGGACATTTGGCTTGTTGCCAAGTTTTTCCCTCTCTTTTGGGATCACTGCTACCTTGAATCTTTTATTCCAAATCTCTTGAGTCCACACATGCAATGATGAGTTAGTCTGCGGTGAAGACGGGAAGAACCGCCAGGTCACATGGTCTGCACACAGTCAGCTTTCCTAGGTCACATTAAACTGCCTCCCAAACCAGGTAAGCGTGAATCAGGCGCACCTCTCCAGCCTCCACACCGTCAGGGGGAGAGGCGAGCAGAGGTGAAGATTGTGGACTCTGGACACAGCCCATCAGTCCCTGGCTCTGCCACTGCCTTGCTGTGTGACCTCAAAAATCCACCTAACCACTCTGTGTCTCTGTTTCCTCATCTGCTCAGTCAGTTCAATTGCTCAGTCATGTCCAACTCTGTGACCCCATGGAAAACTGCAGCACGCCAGGCCTCCCTGTCCATCACCAACTCCCGGAGTTCACCCAGACTCACATCCATCGAGTCAGTGATGCCACCTAGCCATCTCATCCTCTGTCATCCCCTTCTCCTCCTGCCCCCAATCCCTCCCAGCATCAGAGTCTTCTCCAATGAGTCAACTCTTCACATGAGGTGGCCAAAGTACTGGAGTTTCAGCTTTAGCATCATTCCTTCCAAAGAAATCCCAGGGCTGATCTCCTTCAGAATGGACTGGTTGGATCTCCTTGCAGTCCAAGGGACTCTCAAGAGTCTTCTCCAACACCACAGTTCAAAAGCATCAATTCTTTGATGCACAGCTTTCTTTATGGTCCAACTCTCACAACCATACACAATTACTGGAAAATCCATAGCTTTGACCAGATGGACATGTGTTGGCCAAGTAATATCTCTGCTTTTTAATACACTATCTAGGTTTGTCATAGCTTTTCTTCCAAGATGCAAGCATCTTTTCATTTCATCTGGTAAATGGAGATAATTACAGAACATTCCCTATAGGATTATTAAGAGAATTAAATAGCTACTGTGTGTAAAGCCTATAAAATAATGCCTTCCTACACAAGTGTTAGATAATTTTTTATAAATTTCATTTAGTGGAAATAAAGTGGTATCTTTCTTGGAGTTTTCATTTCCCAAAATGACAACTCAGATCTTTCCCCACTTCTCTCCTCCATTCATTAGGCTTTCTCCTGTTGACTCACTGAAATTCTCTGTGTGGTATTCCGGATTCATCGTTTGTCATTTGTACGTGTTCCAAACAGCTTTTCCCAGCTGTGGCCTGTCTTGTTCACTCTTTTTATGACATACAGAGTATAGATGTTGATCTTAGAAAAGCATGAATTTTTGAAAAAGATACCGTAAATATTGGAAAGTCAAGGCCCTGATGACTAGAGCAAAGATTTCCAAACAGATATCTGTCAGCCTCCATCACACAATTGCCAAACTCCCCTCCCCTGGTTTTTTACTAAGTCAAACTGGCCTAAACAACACATCAAACTCAAATCAAAGTAAATTTATAATCACTAACCCCCCATACTAACACAGTCAGGGACACACAGAAAATAAAGCATAATTCCTGCCTTCATCAGGTTTCATGTCCAGCTCTGACGAAAGAGCAGATGTGTGAAAAAACATCTCAGATCACAAGGTAATGATATCACTTCCGTGGTGCGCACCGCCGTATCATGCTCAGTCGCTTCAATCGTGTCTGACTCTTTGTGACTCTATGAACTGCAGCCCGCCTTGCTCCTCTGTCCATGGGATCCTCCAGCAAAAATACTGGAGTGGGTTACCATTTCCTCCTCCAGGGGATCTTCCTGGCCCAGGGATTGAACCCGGCTCTCCTGCATTGCAGGCGGATTCTTCACCACTAAGCCCCTGGGAAAGCCCGCACCACTGTATGTATCACCATAATTCATTCCTATGTTCAGGAAACTTATTCTGTAAGTCACACCAACAAAGAGAACAAAAGGGTGAAAAAGTCATTTCCTGCCCTGTTGTGGGGACCCTTGAAATATCACAGTTTATAATGTCCAAACCACAAAAGAACAGACTCACTAAATTAGTGGTCTTCAGATGGGGACGTTGCCATGGATTCCAAGTCTGAGAGGACCATCACGCTGCAGCCAAGCCCCTTCTGCCTCATCCTTACCATTATCTATGATTTACAACACATTGTGCCTGTTGAGCAACTCCTGGCCTTTAAAGAAACCTCATTATCTCATTTCTTGTGAACATCATGGTTTCTTCACGAGAGTCACTTGGGTTGTTCAAGGATCTTCCCATAGGAGTCTTCGGTGATAAATGCAAGTCGGTCTTAATAATTTGTATTCTTCATCATTTTGTGATCCAAATATTATCTCTGTGGACCTGAAATATTTAAATTTCACGGTGTTTGATTTAATCAATTCAACTCTGGTTCTGAGGTCAAATATCAGAGCACAAGAAATGTTTCCAAACACAGTTTTCACTGGACATTTAAAATATCATATTTCAGTAGTGAGTATTTGTCAATCCCAATGTCCCAATTTCCCTCTCCCCAACTGCTCCTTAACCCCTGGTAACAATAAGTTTATTTCTATGTCTGTGACTCTATTTCTATTTCATAGAACCCTACTCAAAAACTCTGTAATGGTCTATATGGGAAAAGAACCTAAGAAAAGAGTATATGTGTAGGTATAACTGACTCATTTTGCCATACACCTGAAACTAATACAACATTGTATATAAACTATACTCCAAAAAACTTTTTAAAATACCATATTTTAATCATCAAAACTTACTCGAGTCCATATTATAATTGTTAGAAGCCAAAAGACCAGTAGGCAAAATTATTTAAATTCTGATGCATTGCTTCAATTCAAGTAATGGTCACAATAATAAAAAAGATAGCTAATATGAAATGAGTGTCTTTGTGCACAGCCCTGAGCAAAGCACTTTATATCAAGTATTTTACTTAATTCCAACAGTCATCCTCTATGCAAGGTATTGTTAGCATTCCTGTTTCATGGAATCTATCTGAACTAGGACTTATCTGTTCAAGTCAATAAACGTTTCTCTTGTACCTGCTGTGCGTGAAGCAGCCCCAGGCAGTGTGGAAGCGATAAAGACCGCAGCACAAGTGACACGCTCCCAGATAGCAGCGTCATCTTGTAGGCGTCGTGAGGCGTCGTGAAGCGTCGTAGGAGAGGCATAGCTGCTTTGGTAGCTCAAAGACAGCAGTGACCGTATCTGCAACGCAATGTGGAAAGGTCTCATTGAGCAGATGTTAGCAGCTTATGGCTTTAAAACCAAGGAAACCCCTCCCATTCTTTCCCTCCCCACTCAGACCACAGGGGCTCTGCTGGGCCTTTAGCAAAGGCAGCACAGCACAGAAGGTGCCCCCGGCCCTCCATCGGGACCCCTGGCACAGGAGTCCTAATCTCTCTTCCCTGTCTGGATCACCCCCTCTCGGCGACTCTGATTCTGGGTCTCCATCCTGCCTCTTGGAGGTGTCACCTGCTCAGGAGTTGGGTCATGGCCCACTCTGACTTCAGCCCGTCCCACGTTCCCAGAAAGATCCGTTAGGACCCAACAGATCATGTCCATATATTTAGCTCTTTACATAAGGAAATATATAGAGATTTAAAGGTATATCATTTTACCCACGAAATTATGTAATAAAAACCACAAAGAGCAAAATCCACTGGACTGTAGTCATGACATGCAAGACATTTGGGGGAAATTGCTTGGGCACACACCGATACCCCTGACTCCAACCCACTCATATTTTTTCCATTTCCATTTTGTAGACAATCTATAATAACATGCCGTCAAAAAAAAAAAAAAAAAAGTATTTCCACAGGAATCAGCAGAATTTTCCAAGGTCCCATCCAAACCGCTCTGTACCCATTCAGAATCTGAATCACAGAATTCCTTTTCTGCTGTCAATCACCATGTTTGTTTTCCTTTTGTGGCCACCAGAAGCTACCAGTGAGATAACCCAGAAATCCTCAAGCACAGAGGAGCTGATGGGAGTGGACTTTGCTACTCCCCAGCTGGTTGGAAGAAGCCTGCCTGGGGCAAGGTGCTTCAGGGGATGGACCGAGACTCAACCAGCGGTGGTGTAATTCACCTACCCTGGGGCGGAGCAACTCACAGGGAAGTTACCCTGATCCTTACTGGTAGGTTCCAGGGCTCTAATCATCACTGCTCAGGAAGACTCATGGTCCAGGCAGAGATGGGTGTGGCCCGGGGCAAAACTCAGAGCAGAAAGACTTGCTGCTAGGTCGCTTCAGTCGTGTCAGACTCTGTGCGACCCCATAGACCGCAGCCCACCAGGCTCCCCCGTCCCTGGGATTCTCCAGGCAAGAACACTGGAGTGGGTCACCATTTCCTTCTCCAATGCATGAAAGTGAAAAGTGAAAGTGAAGTCGCAGACTTGAGTCTGCCATAATTCATCATCAGTCTTTTGTTTTCTTCTGCTGCAAAGGAGTGGGTAGTTCACTAAATAATCTTTGAGATTCCCTATCATTTTAACATTTTCTGGCTAGATTACTTTCCCTTCTAGACATGGCTACTCTCCTGTGACACTCATCAGGCTGGTTTCCCAATATACAAAGCAAGGGGCTCTTAGGAGTAGCAGAAGTTAAATTTCAGGTCACTGTCATTATTAAAAACTAGGGTTTCTCTCTGTGCACCAAGATAAAGCACCACCTCTCAATCTAACCTCAGATATGCAGACGACACCACCACAATAGCAGAAAAGTGAAGAGAAACTAAAGAGCTTCTTGACGAAAGAGAAGAGTGAAAAAGCTGGATTAAAACTCAAGAGTCAAAAAACTAAGATCATGGCAAATAGAAGGGGCAAAATTAGGAGCTGTGACAGATTTTATTTTCTCAGACTCCAAAATCACTGTGGACAGTGACTGCAGCCATGAAATTTAAAAACGCTTGCCCCTTGGAAGGAAAGCTATGACAAACCTAGACAGCATATTAAAAAGCAGGGACATCACTTTGCTGACAAAGGTCCACATGATTTTTCCAGTAGTCATGTACAGGTGTCAGAGTTGGACCATAAAGAAGGCTGAATGCCAAAGAATTGATGCTTTTGAACTGTGGTGTTGGAGAAGACTCTTTAGAGTCCCTTGGACTGCAAGGAGATCCAACCAGTCAATCCTACAGGATGTCAACCCTGAATATTCACTAGAAGGACTGATGCTGAAGCTGAAGCTCCACTACTTCAGCCATCTGATGTGAAGAGCCAACTCACTGGAAAAGAGCCTGATGCTGGGAAAGACTGAAGGCAGGAGGAGAAGGGGATGACAGGATGAGATGGTTGGATGGCATCACTGACTCAATGGACATGAGTCTGAGCAAGCTCTGGGAGATGGTGAAGGACAGGGAGGCCTGGCGTGCTGCAGTCCACGGGGGTCGCAAAGTAACTTGGTGACTTAGCGACTGAACAACAACATAACTTACCAGATAAAGATCCTCCTGCAAGACGGCCCACCTCGCCTTCCTATGGACTCCAGGGCAGGGGTGGAGGTGTGGTCCCTGGCTGCCCTCCCCAACACCCCATTCCAGGACCCATCTTCACTCTTCTTTATTTTCCTCTTTAGCACTTATTAGGGCTTTCCCAGTAGCTCAGATGGTAAAGAATTTGCCTGCCATGCAGGAGACCCAGCTTCAATCAGAGTCAAGAAGATCCCCTGGAGAAGGGAATGGAAACCCACTCCAGTACTCTTGCCTGGAGAACCCCATGGACAAGGAGCCTGGCGGGGTACTACAGGCCATGGGGTCGCAAAGAGCTGGACACAACTGAGCCATTAACACTGTCAGTAGTTATCAGCATCTAGCGTGGGATACATTCTATTCACCTCACTTATTCTCTGACTCCTCTCTATGAAAGTATATTCTGCTTTATTCGCAGCTGAATTTTTAGCACCTAGAAAAATACCTGGCACACAATAGGCGCTCAACAAGTATTGGCTGAATGCATAAATAAATATTATTTACTGTCATGATATGACAATAGCCATTTTTAAAAGAGGGACATGTGTCAGGCATATAACCAAAATAAAGGCGGCCCCTGCCTTCCAGAGGTCTTCCAGCTTCAGATTACAGGAAAGGCCCATTTACCTTCTACTGAAAACAGCAACACCAAAAGAAACACATGGGCAATCACAACACAATCTGGTTTCTGACATAAATCAGAGGATGTGGACTCAGGATGATAAGAGAATCAGATAGACGCGTTATTCTAGAAGGCTTCCAGCCTGGGCTCGGGGGACACACAGCGTGAACACAGGCATCTTAAAGGCTTTCCTGCTGGAGAAGTGTCAGGCCACTTGCAGCCCAGGCTTTGCTGCTTAAGCCCAAAGGGTAGTGAATCGCCCCACAGCTCCATAACGGAAGAAAACCAGAATCTCTCCTCCTGAACGACTCCCAAACCCCAGCACCCAATGTGTGAAGTGGGCAGGCAGTGGCAGGCGCACCCCGTGTTCCTCTTCACTCTCTGAAAGCCACACTTTCTTGCCTCCTTGTCTGTCTACCACTTCCGGGCTCATCCTTTGGGTTGGCATAATTCAGTGCCCTGCAGCTATGGGACTGGGCACCCCGTTTCCAGGCGGGTTGCCAGGTAGGGCCCGTTCAGCTAGGATAGCCTACCCACCCATGTGCCTCATGGCCCTCTGCGTCTCCAAGCCAGCGAGAGGGTATCTGGACCATCTCAGGTGTCCTGGGATTGGGAAACAGCCACCCACCACAATCGCTCAAGCTGAAAGTTTGGCCATCTTCCTTAATTCCTCCTCACCCACCCTGCAAATATGTTTAACTCTATCTCCACGTATGTATCAAGTGTACCCATTCAGCCCCAATTCAGCTTCACTGCTCTGGCCCCAGAAGCCATCATGGGCCACCCGATATTACGCAACAGCTTAACACACTCCTTCAGATCAGATCAGATCAGTCGCTCAGTCGTGTCCGACTCTTTGCGACCCCATGAACGGCAGCACGCCAGGCCTCCCTATCCATCACCAGCTCTCGGAGGTCACTCAGACTCACATTCATCGAGTCAGTGATACCATCCAGCCATCTCATCCTCTGTTGTCCCCTTCTCCTCCTGCCCTCAATCCCTCCCAGCATCAGAGTCTTCTCCAATGAGTCAACTCTTCGCATGAGGTGGCCAAAGTACTGGAGTTTCAGCTTTAGCATCATTCCCTCCAAAGAAATCCCAGGTCTGATCTCCTTCAGAATGGACTGGTTGGATCTCCTTGCAGTCCAAGGGACTCTCAAGAGTCTTCTCCAACACCACAGTTCAAAAGCATCTATTCTTCAGTGCTCAGCCTTCTTCACAGTCCAGCTCTCACATCCATACATGACCACAGGAAAGACCATAGCCTTGACTAGGCGAACCTTTGTTGGCAAAGTGATGTCTCTGCTTTTGAATATGCTATCTAGGTTGGTCATAACTTTCCTTCCAAGGAGCAAGCGTCTTTTAATTTCATGGCTGCAGTCACCATCTGTAGTGATTTTGGAGCCCAGAAAAATAAAGTCTGACACTGTTTCCACTGTTTCTCCATCTATTTCCCATGTAGTGATGAGACCAGATGCCATGATCTTAGTTTTCTGAATGTTGAGCTTTAAGCCAATCCTTTCACTCTCCACTTTCACTTTCATCAAGAGGCTTTTGAGTTCCTCTTCACTTTCTGCCATAAGGGTGGTGTCGTCTGCATATCTGAGGTTATTGATATTTCTCCCGGCAATCTTGATTCCAGCTTGTGTTTCCTCCAGTCCAGCATTTCTCATGATGTACTCTGCATATAAGTTAAATAAACATGGTGACAATATACAGCCTTGACGTACTCCTTTTCCTATTTGAAACCAGTCTGTTGTTCCATGACCAGTTCTAACTGTTGCTTCCTGACCTGCATACAGATTTCTCAAGAGGCAGATCAGGTGGTCTGGTATTCCCATCTCTCTCAGAATTTTCCAGAGTTTATTGTGATCTACGCAGTCAAAGGCTTTGGCATAGTCAATAAAGCAGAAATTGATGTTTTTCTGGAACTCTCTTGCTTTTTCCATGATCCAGCGGATGTTGGCAATTTGATCTCTGGTTCCTCTGCCTTTTCTAAATCCAGCTTGAACATCAGGAAGTTCACGGTTCACATATTGCTGAAGCCTGGCTTGGAGAATTTTGAGCATTACTTTACTAGCGTGTGAGATGACTGCAATTGTGCGGTAGTTTGGGCATTCTTTGGCATTGCCTTTCTTTGGGATCGGGATGAAAACTGACCTTTTCCAATCTTGTGGCCACTGCTGAGTTTTCCAAATTTGCTGGCATATTGAGTGCAGCACTTTCACAGCATCATCTTTCAGGATTTGGAATAGCTCCACTGGAATTCCATCACCTCCACTAGCTTTGTTCCTAGTGATGCTTTCTAAGGCCCACTTGACTTCACATTCCAGGATGTCTGGCTCTAGGTCAGTGATCACACCATCATGATTATCTGGGTCGTGAAGCTCTTTTTTGTACAGTTCTTCTGTGTATTCTTGCCACCTCTTCTTAATATCTTCTGCTTCCGTTAGGTCCACACCATTTCTGTCCTTTATCGAGCCCATCTTTGCATGAAATGTTCCTTTGGTATCTCTGATTTTCTTGAATAGATCCTTAGTCTTTCCCATTCTGTTGCCTCCCCACAATCCAATCTGACTTTTTTAACTGCCTTCCTACCTCTCTGTTATCCTCAAGATAAAGACCAAAGTCTCTAGCCTAGTTTACGAATGGCATTCCCAATCTAGCCCTGTTGCTCTCTCTGATTTCATCTCTGGCTTCTCCTTCTGCCCTGCGCTCCACATGGAGTAAAAAACCAGGGATTTCCCTGGAGGCCCAGTGGTTAAGACTTGGAGAACTTACGCATGCTCTTTCAGGGCCAGCGGGCTTCAAACAACCTCACCCCTCCCACCGCTCCTGGGTGAGATTGACAGGATGGGGCTAAGATCGCCTCTTAGCGTCCCCTCCCCAGGTCATCAGGGACCACACCTGCCTGGATTCACACACAGAAGGCCAAGTGACAGGGACCCGCATAGATCACATACAGCCAGCCCTTCTGGGTCTCAGACCCCTGTCCCCTGTGTTCCCTCCTCCTGAAACTCCATCCCCAGATGTTGACTTAACCGGCTGCTCCTCCCAGAAGCTTCTAAAGCCCTCACTTCCGTGACCACTGCATCTAAAGCGGGGTCTGCCCCCAGCCTCCCCGCTCGGTGCGGTGAGACAGTGGCCACCCTGCTCAGTCAGAATTTGTCAGCTCAAGTCCCAGTTTCTGGACACAGTGAGGCCAAACAAGTGGAAACCTCGCAGTCTGGAGCAGAGAAAGGTTTATTGCAGGGCCGCACAAAGAGAGGTGGCTCAGGCCCTAAAAATTCCCGAACTCCCCAAAGTGTGAAGTGTTTCAGCAAAGCTCTTTTAAAAGCCAGGTTGGGGGGCGGGGAGGAGTCACAGGGTGTGTGATCAGCTCATGCACAACTCTCTGATTGGCTGATGGTGTGGGAACAGGGCAGGTCACAGGAGTTCAGCTGGCAGTCCCTAGGCTCCAGAAGCCCTAGGGCCATGGTTATCAAGTAGTTAACATCTTATATTGGAGACAGGTTTTCACACCTGCAAAACAACTCAGGAAATGTGCATCAAACACTATTATCTAACTCAACATTCAAAAAACAAAGATCAAGTCATCAGTTCGGTTCAGTTCAGTCGCTCAGTCGTGTCAGACTCTTTGTGACCCCATGAACTGCAGCACGCCAGGCCTCCCTGTCCATCACCAACTCCCGGAGGTCGCTGAGACACGTCCATCAAGTCAGTGATGCCATCCAGCCATCTCATCCTCTGTCACCCCCTTCTCCTCCTGCCCCCAATCCCTCCCAGCATTAGAGTCTTTTCCAATGAGTCAACTCTTCGTATGAGGTGGCCAAAGCACTGGAGTTTCAGCTTTAGTATCATTCCTTCCAAAGTAATCCCAGGGTTGATCTCCTTCAGAATGGACTGGTTGGATCTCCTTGCAGTCCAAGGCACTCTCAAGAGTCTTCTCCAACACCACAGTTCAAAAGCATCAATTCTTCAGCGCTCAGCCTTCTTCACAGTCCAACTCTCACATCCATACATGACCACAGAAAAAACCATAGTCCCATCACTTCATGGCAAATAGATGGGGAAACAATGGAAACGGTCACAGACTTTATTTTGGGGGGCTCAAAAATCACTGCATATGGTGACCACGCCATGAAATTAAAAAATGCTTGCTCCTTGGAAGAAAAGCCATGACTAACCTAGACATCATAGTAAAAAGCAGAGACATTGCCAACAAGTCTGTCTGGTCCAAGCTGTTTTTTCCAGTAGTCATGCATGGATGTGAGAGTTGGACAATAAAGAAAGCTGAGCACCAAAGAATTGATGCTTTTGAACCGTGGTGTTGGAGAAGACCCTTCAGAGTTCCCTGGATTGCAAGAAGATCCAACTAGTCCATCCTAAAGGAAATCAGTCCTGAATATTCATTGGAAGACTGATACTGAAGCTCAAACTCCAATACTTTGGCCACCTGATGTGAAGAACTGACTCATTTGAAAAGACGCAGATGCTGGGAAAGATTGAAGGCAGGAGGAGAAGGGAATGACAGAGGATAAGATGATTGGATGGCATCACCGACGTGGTGGACATGAGTTTGAGCAAGCTCCGGGAGTTGGTGATGGACAGGGAGGCCTGGCATGCTGCGGTCCGTGGGATCAGACATGACTGAGCTACTGAACTGAACTGAACTGAACTGAGGTACTTTAGAGAGAAGCTAAAGCAGAGGATCTGGGGGAAGGGGTCTGGCCCAGGAAGACCCTATGGGGTCCTGCTGGCTTACAAAATGATCTTGGTCATTCGGTTTTGCTATCTTCCTCAAACACAGGCTCCATGAAGGCAAACAGCCACTCGGTCGGTCCTCCACTGCAGGGCTGGGTCAGCACGGTGCTCAGGAAAGGTTTCTTATCCAAAGAGCAAAGGCTGGTCCTGCATTGCATGAGTGGCCAAAAGTCTTTTCCGAGCGGGGAGTTTCAAATGAGTGGGGTACTGCTATATTATAGACTTGTGTGCAGATGGTTTGGGTGTGGGGTTTTAGTTCTCATTTCCACTCTTAGAAAAGAGGGCTTCCCTGGTGACTCAGACAGTAAAGAATCTGCCTGCAATGCAGGAGACCTGGGTTCGATCCCTGGGTCGGGAAGATCCCATGGAGGAGGGCATGGCAACCGACTCCAGTATTCTGGCCTGGAGAATCCCACGGCCAGAGGAGCCTGGCGGGCTGCAGTCCATGGGGTCACAGAGTTGGACTTCCACTTTCACACACTATATATAATAGATAAATAACAGGAATCCAGACATGACTGAGCGACTGAACAAGAATCCACTGTGTAGCACAGGGAACTATACTCGACATCTTGAAATAACCTATAATGGAAAGGAATCTGAGAAACAATATACATATTATTATACATAATAACTGTTACTGAATCCAAGCTCGCTCTGCTTGGCAAAGAGAGTCAGCTGACCAAGAAGACAGCAGGCTGATCTCTCAAATAACCATCTTCCCTGGGTCTGATGCCAGGTTCCGCTATGGGTAAGAGATGGGGGGGTGGTGAGGAAACAAAGTAAAAAGGCCAATAATCTTGCAAATATCTCCTAGAATGGCAAGCCTCAGGCAGGGGGATATGTTAATTTCTTTCTTCCTGCCATCCCCAAGGAGAAGGCAATGGCACCCCACTCCAGTACTCTTGCCTGGGAAATCCCATGGACGGAGAAGCCTGGTAGGCTACAGTCCATGGGGTCTCAAAGACTCGGACACGACTGAGCGACTTCACTTTCACTTTTCACTTTCATGCACTGGAGAAGGAAATGGCAACCCACTCTAGTGTTCTTGCCTGGAGAATCCCAGGGACAGGGGAGCCTGGTGGGCTGCCATCTCTGGGGTCGCACAGAGTCGGACGCGACTGAAGTGACTTAGCAGTAGCAGCAGCCATCCCCAAGTGGATAGGGTTCTGAACAAAGACATTTTAGTTAAACAGTCAGGCCTCTGCAGGATTCTCTGAGGCAGACCAATCTGTGTGATTATAATAACAATAGCAATGGAAAGTAAGTAAAAGCAGGGGTTCCAACACAGAATCAGAATTGGCTTTTCCTGCAACAATACCATGTATGGTGTTATATAATATACATATACATAATATATTGTACATATATATTAATACATATACAATATAACACTATATATAACACTATATATAGTAGTCTTATATATTGATATATAGCTGCAACAATACTATATGGAGTGTTATATAATATTTTCTGCAACAATACTATATAAAACACCATGTATAGTATAATATTATATTATATATTAATATATAGCTGAATCACTTTGCTTTATACCTGAAACTAATCAGATCAGATCAGTCGCTCAGTCGTGTCTGACTCTTTGCGACCCCATGAACCGCAGGACGCCAGGCCTCCCTGTCCATCACCAGCTCCCGGAGGTCACTCAGACTCACATCCATCGAGTCAGTGATGCCATCCAGCCATCTCATCCTCTGTCGTCCCCTTCTCCTCCTGCCCCCAATCCCTCCCAGCATCAGAGTCTTCTCCAATGAGTCAACTCTTCCCATGAGGTGGCCAAAATACTGGAGTTTCAGCTTTAGCATCATTCCTTCCAAAGAAATCCCAGGGCTGATCTCCTTCAGAATGGACTGGTTGGATCTCCTTGCAGTCCAAGGGACTCTCAAGAGTCTTCTCCAACACCACAGTTCAAAAGCATCAATTCTCTGGCGCTCAGCCTTCTTCACAGTCCAGCTCTCACATCCATACTTGAACACAGGAAAGACCATAGTTGTAAATAAACTATATTTTAATAAAAAATAGAAAAAGTTTTACCTTGATTAACTTAATTTAAATCTTTAAAAGAAAGAAATCTGGACTTTGCTGGTGGTCCAGAGGTTAAGAATCTGTCCGCCAGTGCAAGGGATGTGTGGATTGACGCCTGGTCCAGGAAGATCCCACATGCTTCAGGGTAAGTGAGCCCATGCACCCCAGAGCCCAAGCTCCACAGCAAGAGAAGGCGCCATAGAGAGGACCACACCCTGCAAAGAACGGTCGCCCCAGGTCGCCACCACTGGGAAAACCAGCACGGCACCCAAGACCCAGCAAGGCGCCCAAGACCCAGCAAAGCACCCAAGACCCAGCACCGCACCCAAGACCCAGCACCGCACCCAAGACCCAGCAAGGCGCCCAAGACCCAGCAAAGCACCCAAGACCCAGCACCGCACCCAAGACCCAGCACCGCACCCAAGACCCAGCACAGCGCCCAAGACCAGCACTGCCAAAACGGGTAAACGGAAGAAACCTACGTAGGTCTACTACTCTCGTGCTTTTTAAATCTTCTTCTTTTTTTAATAGCATTTATTCTTGGAGCAGTTTCAGGTTAACTGAGGGGAAGGCAGAGAGATTTCCAACACGCCCCCATCTTCACGGGCGGCCGCCGCCCTGACTGTCGACACCCCGGGAGGGGCCGCTCGGCACAGCTGATAAAGCTGCACTGACCATCATCATTGTTGTTGGCGACACCCCGGGAGGGGCCGCTCGGCACAGCTGATAAAGCTGCACTGACCATCATCATTGTTGTTCAGTCGCTAAGTCATGTTTGACACTTTTGTGACCCCATGGACTGCAGCCCGCCAGGTGCCTCTGTCCACAGGATTTCCCGGGCAAGAATACTGGAGTGGGGAGCCATTTCTTCCTCCAGGGAATCCTCCCCACCCAGGGATCAAACCTCAGTCTCCCACATTAGGAGGGAAATTCTTTACCACTGAGCCCCCACGGAAGACTCCTAGTTCACATTAGGGTTCACTTTTGGTGTTATACATTCTGTGGGTTTGGAAAAATATAATCCACCATAGGAATCTCAGACAGAGGAGTTTCACTGCTCTCAATGTCTTCTGTGGTTTGGGGATCTTTTTTTTCCACTATCTTTCATTCTTAAAAATTCAAATGAACCCTTCACTGTTAACCCTATTCAAGAAAAATATAAAGACAACGTTCCAAATGTATATACAGTGATGTTTGGCATTCAAATCCAGAAAGCTGTTGGATAAGATTAAGTAAGTGAATAAACTTAGTTTTCCTTTAGTTATTTAAGGGAGACAAAAAAAAATCTGACGTTCAAGGTTGTTCAGAATCAGACTCCAAGCGCCCCCTGGAATCTCTACCCCAGCCCACCTCATTTCGTCACTGCGGCTCCAGCAGGTTTTGTTCATTCAAGCCCCCGCGTCTTTGCTCAGGCTGCTCCTCCCCCGAGCATTCCCGTCCTCCCCCTCGTCACCATCCACCCTTCGCGCCCCCTCTCCTGCTCCCGATGGTCCCCTCTCTGACCTCCTGCTCAGCCACTGCACCATCATTTGGTTTTCATTCGTATCCTGGTTTTTACTGCTAGTTAAAATTTTATATGTGTCAGTCTCGTCTCCCCAACTGAACTGTAAACAGCTAAGACACAAGGGCCCTGTTCTCTCCATAAGAGCGAGCCTCGGTCCGAGCTTAGACACACAGCTCACTGTGTTCTTTGCACATTTCACAAACTGTCATCAACCCACGCCCGCGGTGTTTCCACCGTAAGAAAACGGATTTCCCAGGCAGCGCTAGGGGTAAAGAACCTGCCTGCCAATGCAAGGAGACATAAGAGACGCAGGTTCGATCCCTGGGTCGGGAAGACCCCTTGGAGAAGGGAATGGCTACCCACTTCAGTATTCTTGCCTGGAGAATCCCGTGGACAGAGGAGCCTGGTGGGCTACAGTCCATGGGGTTGCAAAGAGTCAGACACGACTAAAGCGACTGAGCACACCATAAGAAAAGTAGGTATGATCAGATCATAAAGACCATCTTTTTTGTGCCTCAGTTGAACTAGAACAGAACTAGAACTAGAACAGAACAGACCTGGTTTGATTCACAATGACAAATCCAGATTTATCTCCCAGCAAAGCTTCCACAAGATGGAATCAAGATTGCCAGGAGCAAGATCAATAGCCACAGATATGTTGATGATACCATTCTAATGTCAGAAAGTAAAGAGGAACTAGAGAGCCTCTTGATGAGGGTGAAAAAGGAGAGGGAAAAGCTGGCTTAAAACTCTACATTTTCAAAACCAAGATCATGGCATCCAGTCCCATCACTTCATGGCAAATAGAAGGGGAAAAAGTGGAAGCAGTGACAGATATTATTTTCCTGGGCTCCAAAATCACTGCAGACGGCGACTGCAGCCGTGAAAGTAAAGACGCTTGCCCCTCGGAAGGAAAGCTATGACAAACCTAGACAGCGTATTAAACCAGGGACATCACTTTGCTGACAAAGGTCTGTAGAGCCAAAGCTATGGTTTTTCCAGTAGTCATGTATGGATGTGAGAGTTGGACCATAAACAAGGCTGAGCGGCAAAGAACTGATGCTTTCAAATTGTGGTGCTGGTGAAGACTCTTGAGAGTCCCTTGGACAGCAGGGAGATCCAACCAGTCCATCCTAAAGGAAATCAGTCCTGAATATTCATTGGAAGGACTGATGCTGAAGCGCTGAAGCTCCAGCACTTTGGCCACCTGATGCAAACAGTTGACTCATTTGAAAAGACCCTGATGCTGGCAAAGATTGAAGGCAAAAGGAGAAGAGGGTGGCAGAGGATGAGATGGTTAGACAGCATCACCGACTCAATGAACATGAATTAGAGCAAACTCCAGGAGACAGTGAAGGACAGGGAAGTCTGGAGGGCTGCAGCCTGTGGGATCTCAAAGAGCTGGACACGACTTAGCCACTGAACAACAACAACAATAGATTCCCAAACGAGAACCAAGCACAGTGATTCCACCTTCTCTGGATATTAACGAACCTACAGCCAACCAAACTGATCTTCCCCCACACTCCATACCCAGCTGGCTCTCCACTTTGCTTAGGGGTAACTGGAATTATACATGGCAGATAAATTGTTAGCCCTGGGGTATATTCCCTCTAAACCAACTTGCCCTGACATACCAGCTCCTGGTCCTTCCGGAAAATAAAGCACATAAAAATGTTTTTGTACAAGTGAATGTCTTTTGGGTCTAATCTCTCCTGGAGCCCTATAGCATGGAAACAATTACAGCACAAAAGGACAGAATTGAGAAAGGTGTGTTTGTGTAATGAGGATAAACCTCTTTGGTTGACATAAGGCTATTTTTTGCTTAAAAGCTATTTTAGTGCTGCTGTGAGACACCAGTCCTCTTTTTCTTTTTCAAGCCCATCCCTTAGAAGAAAAGAAAATGCAGTCGGTGATCATTAGCCAGTTTTATTTTATTTACTGAGATAAGATTTACAGCTTTCAAGCACGGCTAAGTTCTTGTGTACGGCCCACACTTACCTTTGTGACACAGAATATGGTGGCCAAGTTTCTTTGTAAATGCTGGACTCTCCCAAGACAGTGAAAATTCCTGCATACCACTTGCCCCCAGTGACCTCAAAGAAATAGTCAAATCACAGCTCATTACTGATAGAACAGTCATATAACAGAAGGTAATGTGTGGAAAATCAGTTATCACAAGACAACAGAAAAGCAAAGATTATTTTCAAATGGCATTAGGATAACTAGATAATTTTGTGGACAGGAAAAAGGATGCAAGACCATGATTTACATTAAGGCACAAAATCAAAGTCTAAACTAGAGCACATTAGTTTTAAAACCATTACAATTTAGCGGAAAACCAAGTAGGTCTTTGGAAGAACAATCACATGTTCCTCAGACTTGATACAACTGAAGGAAGTCTGAAAGAAAACAGAACTCTATTAATAAAATAAAATTCTTGAATTTCTATACAAAAAAAAAAATCTAGATTAGAGGAAAATTAGTATAAATGTCAGATAAGGAGTATCATAAATATCTCATCTTAAAGTTTAAGAATAACAGAACTCAAAAAGCCAAAAGACAAAAGATGGAAACAGCTAAGTCAACAAAAGAAAATGAAAATTATAAAATAGTGCCTGTTGGTAGTTAAGGAAATAAAGATAAATACTTATAATGACAGTAAAAATAATGAACACTTGCTACGTGTTGAGCACTAGACAATTCGGCTATCAAGCCCGAGCCCCTGGCAGCGGAAGCTCACGTTCTTAGCCCTGAACTGTCCGGGAAGTCTGAAAAACACTCTCAGGGTAGGAACACAGAACAACATAGGAAAGTGTTAAAATATAAGGTACCACTCGAAACTAAGAGTTACCTTTAATCATTAGGATTACAATGATCTAAATGTAAAAACAGAGATGGAAAGGAAAAACAAAAAAGAAGGGACCATCTATAGTATTTGAGTGTTCCTACGCATCTTAGCTCAGTTGGTAAAGAATCCGCCTGCAAAGCAGGAGACCCCGGTTCAATTCCTGGGTCAGGAAGATGCCCTGGAGAAGGAATAGGCTGCTACTGCTACTGCTGCTAAGTCACTTCAGTCGTGTCCGACTCTGTGTGACCCCATAGACGGAAGCTCACCAGGCTCCCCCGCCCCTGGGATTCTCCAGGCAAGAACACTGGAGTGGGTTACCATTTCCTTCTCCAATGCATGAAAGTGAAAAGTGAAAGTGAAGTCGCTCAGTCGTGTCCGACTCTTAGCGACCCCATGGACTGCAGCCCACCAGGCTCCTCCGTACATGGGATTTTCCAGGCAAAAGTACTGGGGTGGGGTGCCATTGCCTTCCCCGAAGGAATAGGCTACCCACCCAGTATTCTGGCCTGGAGACTGTATAGTCCATGGGGTTGCAAAGAACCGGCCACGACTGAGCAACTTTCATTTTCAAGCGTGTCAAAGTGATTTTTAATAATCTACACTTAGAATCTTTATCCAAATTTTATAAAATAAAAAAATTCTAAAAGTTTTCATAGAAATACAGATAAGTATGACCTTATACCCTAGTCACCAGTCTTGTTTCATTTGAGCCAATGAATTTAAAAGCTAATGGGGATAGAGTTGAAGATCCTTTAAAATGCCTTAGGGTCGGTCAGTAACAGCTGCACCAACGCAGGGGACTGGGGTCACGCTGTCATCCATTCTTGGAAGCATAACGGATCTGCAAAGCACTAGAATATTTTCTTCCTCTGCTCATTGTGGGAAAAATTTTTTATTAATTTATTTTCTGTTTATTTCGGGTGTGAAGGGGCTTCATTTCTGCTCAGGGCTTTCTCTCATTGTGGCGGGCGGGCAGGGGCTACTCCTCAGTGTGGTGTGGGGGCTTCTCGTTGCGGTGGCTTCTCTTGTTGCAAAACAAGGACTTGGGCACTTGGGCTTCAGTAGTTGTGGCTCTGGGGCTACAGGCTTAGCGACTCCATGCACGTGGGATCTTCCTGGACCAGGGATCGAACCTGTGACCCCTGCACTGACAGATGGGTTTTTATCCACTGTACCACCAGGGAAGTCCATGGGGAAATCCTTTTAATTTGCCACAAGGGAAGACAGGCTGTGTCTGAGATCACATGCTAGAGAGCTGGCCTCTGGAACCCACTGAGAACAAAAACAGCAGCAACAATACTTGTGTGGGGATGTGCGTTCAGTCGCCCGGCTGCGTCCGACCCAGCAGCAGTATAAGCACCACTATTTTCAGTCTCCCAGATGCCGCTGATGAATTTCTAGGACAGCAGCACTCAGCAGTCCACTCAAGGCCAGTACACATTAGCTCCCCTGGTACTGGGAGAACCGTTCTCATCAGGCTTGAGTCCAGTTTTGGATCCTTAATGTGAGCATAATATACACGTGATCCAATATATTGATCCCCAACATGTGTGGTGTCTCGATTCTGATCCCTTCTTCTGGCATCTTCTTCCATCTTTGTCGTCAGAATTTATCCATTCCTCTAATATACGATGTTGGCTCTCATGTTAAGTGTGAAAGTGAAAGCAGCCCATTGTGTGACACTTCAGCTCGGTTCCCCCTTGGGGAGGGGGGAGCGGGTGGGAAGCAGCACAGTCCCCCTGAGCTCCCTCGGAGGCTGGAAATGTTCTCCACACACACCGTCCGTTACTGCAGCCACCAGCCAATAGCAAGAAACTACACCCTAAGGCCTCTGTGGGACAGCCGATCAACCCAGGAGTTCAGCGTGGAGCTGGCGGGCTCTGACCTGCGGAGGTGACCGTCTCGGACTTTGCAGCCAAAGTGACTACGTCTCCAGGACATGGAGGCCATCTCCATGGACGGGCGTGATCACAGCACTTGGTTTCACTTGATGTGCTGTTTATTTACTGAGTTTAGACTAAAGCAGGAAGAAGAGAGAAATGAAAACAGAACTCACTGTTAGGTATGTCGAAAACAGCCACCTAAGGAATCAATTGGACATGAGATGTGATCAATTAAGATTAATACTAGTGTGTGCTCAGTCGCTTCAGTTGTGTCTGACTCTTTGCAACCCCATGGACTGTAGCCCACCAGGCTCCTCTGTCCATGAGAACTCTCTAGGCAAAAATTGTGGAGTGGGTTGCCATGCCCTCCTCCAGGGGATCTTCCTGACCCAGGGACTGAACCCGAATCTCCCGTGGCTCTTGCACAGGCAGGCAGATTCTTTACCACTGAGCCATCAGCAAAGTGACAGTATTCATTCCCCACAAGGGTTACAAACTCCTAGATCTTACTCCCTTTCTTAAAAGTCACCAAAGAGAGGGGGAACAGTGGCACCAGCGGTAAAGACCCTGCGTGACAATACAGGAAACATAAGAGACTCGGGTTCCATCCCTGGGTCGGGAAGATCCCCTGGAGGAGGGCATGGCAACCCTCTCTAGGGATGCTTGCCTGGAAAAGCCCATGGACAGAGGAGCCCGGCAGGATACACAGGGGTGCAAAGAGTCGGAGGTGACTGAGGCAACTTAGCACACAAGAAAAGAGGATTGGCACGTCACGTTCTCTTCTCTGACAACTCTCCAGGATGTACATACAAATTCACAGATCACATCTCAGCCAGAAAAGCCTGCCAGAATCTATAAGCTCCGTTATTAACGACAGCAACAACCACCGCTAGCGAGAGTTCTGGTAACAGTCCCTGTGCTGGGGCTCTAAACACACCCATCTTCAGCTGTCTTAAATTCTGTGTGGCATCTCCATTCTACAGATGAGGAAACAGAAGTTCAAGCGTGTTAAGAAATTTGCCCAAAATCAGGCAGCAGAGAACAGAGTTAGGATTTAAACCCAGATCAGTACGATTCAAAAACCCATGCTCTTCAGACGGAACTCTGCTCAATGTTGCGCGGCAGCTTTCATGGGGGAGGAGTCTGGGAGAGAAAGGACACACGTGCATGCATGGCCGAGTCCCCGTGCTGTTCACTTGAAACTGTCACATCATTGTTAACTGGCTGTGAAAGTCACTCAGTCGTGTCTGACTCTTTGCGACCCCGTGGTCTATACAGTCCCATGGGATTCTCCAGGCCAGAACACTGGAGTGGGTAGCCTTTCCCTTCTCCATTGGATCTTCCCAACTCAGGGATCGACCCCAAGTCTCCTGCATTGCAGGCAGATTCTTTACCAGCTGAGCCACAAAGGAAGCCCTACAAAACAAAAAGTTTTTTAAATAAAACTCAGATGAGACAAATAAACAGAAAGATGATAGGTTTAAATCTAACCGTATCAATAATAACAATAAATGTAAAGAGTCTAAACACCCCAGTTAAAGGGTAGAAAACAAAACAAAAACCTGTTCTCGTTCCTCAGTTTAACTCCATAAAGTGAAACATGATAGACACACATGAATAGCAGCTCACATCCATGCGGCTGCTGGAGTGCGTTTGTAAACATGGTAAGAACAATGTCCACGATTCATCTCTGCTTCACAGAACCTGTGTTCTCCTCCTAAACCCAGACTCCTGTCCTCTGTCCCTCTTCCCCTCTTCTCTCTCCATCATGCATGTGGGTCTCCCGGGAGCCTCCCCCGAATAAACCCAAGCTCTTCGATGCAAAAGTGGTCACGTCCAGTGCATCTTGTACCCTGACAGCACTAAGCCCAGAGATAAACCCAGTGCACTCAGAGGCTGCTCAGTCCTAGGCGTGTCCCAGGAAAAGAACCCGACATGAACAGAACCCTTCAAACTCACGACTATGATCACATATGTCCTTACTTCCCATGCTGGCTTTTATGCCAATGCCTAAAAGCATTGTCCAGGGCCTGAGGACAGCTAACATTCATTGAGCACCCACTGTGTAACTTGAAAAGCCTGGCACATTATATAATGAGTTGCTAAATGAGAGCATATACATGAATTTGTCAAAGCATTGAGGAAACGGATTAAGCACTTTCATCAAAAGCAGACTGTATGTTTGTGGATCACAGAACTGACTCTAAAGGAGTTACTCGGGAACTGCTTTGTGACTCCGAGGGTGAACTCGGGGCTGGAACCAGAGGCGGCTCTTGCTGACTCCTGCACTGTGCTCAGCCCATCACCGGCTCTCGCCGTGCTTCTATCCGAAAATTGAGGCCAGTAGGTTAAAGCAGCCCCGAGATAGATTCTGAAAAATAATTAACCTACTAGAAGGACAGAAAAAAAGGGCTTTTCTAATGTTGTAGGGGAAGAAAATCCTACATGATGGAGGAAGTCCCACGGATCTAAGGAGCATGTGCAAATTACACCCCATTGAAAAAGCAAAAACGTAGAAACTCTGGAAGATCCCAAGAGAGCCAAGAGAGGCTCCTGTTTCTGACAGTATTTCATGAGCCATCCGTACTAAGTAGGTTTCCCTGCGTCGGTGGGATGGTCCTTTTGTCTCACCTGAAGCATCAGGCACTATTGGGTTGTATAGTTTTCTGAAATCCACCCTTTATTTGGGTCGCTGCTTAATTAAAAATAGATGAGAAAATTCATAGACATAACTATGAATAGGAGAGGGCAGGATTTCAGTATTTATTCCCCATCATTTGAGAAAACAGTATATCCTTTCTAGTCTGGAACTTGCCCGAGTCTCACCAGGAAGGGCCCTGAAAATAGATGCCTGACATCAACTTGTGCCTCAAGGGACACTAAGTATTCACATGGATTGCCAGGTTTAACTCAATGAACCTAGATCCTGCCACAATTGATTTTATTCTCAGACAGACCAATTTTAGAATACCTTATGATTTTCAGAGATGTGGGAACGTCAGCTAAACAGTGTGATCTGACATGGTAGGTCCAGGCAAGTTACCTGTCCAGTCTAGGGGCATCCTTGCCATCAACTCCCAAGTCCTTAATAACCTAGTTCAACCTGAATCCTTTTCTTTTTTCCTCTGAGCAACCAGTGGAAGCCCGTATAATTCTCATCTTATAAAAGAATTCATTTAGAGGTAATCTGAAAGTTAATGGTTAAACCCATTGTTTGTGGACCCATGAATATAGGTCACAATAGTAACAAGCCTTTAGACAGAAGGTACATAGAGAGAGAGGAGCAGTTCAGGACCTTATTACAACATGTCTATCAAACCCAGGGGAACAAACAATGTGTCTGATTGATTTTTAAAAAGTCTGGCAGACAGCTCTCTCATTGTGCCTGTAGCCCCAAACCTTGCCCCAAATTAAAACTGGAAGCTGAAAAAAAATAAAAACAGCCTTCCTGACTCAACCACCAGGACTCACTCTCTCGGGGCAAAACCCCTCAGTTCCACTCAAGATTCTCATCTTTCCTCTCATAGGTTCAGGTGTGGGTGACCCAGAGATGTCTCCCCATCAGCGACTGTGCCAAGGATGGAGAGATTTCTCGAGAACAAGACCCACCCACCCTGCCCCGGACCACAAACAGGAAAGCTCCTTTTCACTTTGCTTATGTCTGTTCCCATCAGTCTCTCCTTAGTAAACGCCAAATACTAACAGGACAAATAATTAACATGCAAGAAAGGCCCCTGGAGAATAATTCAGGGAGAGGAAGATAACATCTGAGCAGTAAGTCCCATCTCAAGTCTCCCAATGCCAGCTGTGCAGAGCTTCTGAAGTCCACAGGTACTACAACGGTGGCTCTTACCACAGTACAGTTTTGTCTCCATGTGACCGTGAACCATCTCCTTGCCCTTCTCATCACGGCCAGCGAGCGACATTCAAAAGGTGCCCAGTCCTGCGCGTTTAGTGAACAGCTCCTCAGGCTGCACCGGCAGAAACTCAGCTGGTTGGGGATTTCAGATTAAAGGTGCAAAGCATGTAGCAGATTTAAAACAGTATTTAGATTCAAACAGATAAAGGAAATGCAGCCGGAAACTGTGGAGGATTAATTAAAAGACACATGGAGGGGCGGTTTTTCTGGGGGTCCAGCACGTAAGCCCCCAAGGTGCCAATGCAGGGGCCCGGGTTCCACCCCTGGTCACGGAGACAGATCTCTCAGGCCACAGCGAGAATCTCTCATGTCGCAACTAGAGGTACCCAGTGCAGCAACCAAGACCCAGCGGCGGCCCAATCAAAACATAAAGAAACATCGTTTTTAAAAAAGACTACATTCGGGTCCATTCTAACAGTCACATTTAAGATTTATAAAGGGCAGGCAAGTGAAGGGTAACAATTGGATGTGGGCACTGCATAAGCTTTCATCAACATTTCCAGTGTCCAAACGGTACGAAAGACGTCTGCGTTCGCGATGACTCACGGGAAGAATCATCTTTCTGGACCTTAAGAGCCAAGGGAACCAGAAATCTCAGAGTACATAAGTAGTCTATTTGGACATAGTGCTTACATTTTCTTTTTCTCACTGACTGGGTCCTGACTACACGAAGACAGGAATTAACTAGCTTAGCAAAATACCAAGCCAAATTCCTCTCCCCTAAAAAACAAAAACGAACAAAGAAAACAGGTTGCAGGGTGGGGGGCGGGGAGGAGCTAAGATGGTGGAGGAATAGGACGGGGAGAACACTTTCTCCTCCACAAATTCATCAAAAGAACATCTAAACGCCGAGTAAATTCCACAAAACAACTTCGGGATGCCGGCAGAGGACATCAGACACCCAGAAAAGCAACTCATTGCCTTCTAAAGGAGGTAGGAAAAAATATAAAAGACAAAAAAGAGACAAAAGAGGGAGGGACAGACCTCTGTCCGGGGAAGGGAGTCAAAAAAAAGAGAAGTTTCCAAACACCAGGAAACACTCTCACTGCCGAGTCTTTGCCAGGCCTGGGAAGCACGGAGGCCAATATAACAGGGAGGAAAATAAATAAACAATTAAAACCCACAGACTACGAGCCCTACGATAACTTCCCCAGCGGAGAAGCAGCGCAAGCGCCTGCATCCGCCATTAGCAAGCGGGGGCTGGGCAGGGAGGCTGCATGTGCTACTCCGCGGGCTGCATCGCTTAGAGTAAGGACTGGCCTGAATATCCCGAGCGCTACCTGAGCGAAATAATTTGGGCTAGCAAACCAGACTGTGGGATACCTACCACACGAAAAGCCAGCCCTAACCCAAGACACCGCCAGGCCCACGCACAGAACAAAGGACTGTACAGAGATAGCCGGCTGCAGACCGTTCCCCTCCAGTGACAGGCAGCCGGAGCCGGAGGGAGGCAATCGCAGCCCGAGAGAGACATTATCCACAAAACTGTGAGCAGGCTTCTTTGCTAACTAAGACTTCTTGGGGCTCTGGTCGGCTAACATCCACCTAAGAAAGTGTGCCCGTTGTACACCTAGAAAACCGAGTGGCAGGGAGGCGATAAGCTGCAGAAGCCGTGCTTGCTAAACACCTCATCACCTGTGCTGCTTGGACCTGCGAAGGGCACAAAACGCAGACCCAACCGAGCCTGGGCCTCTGAGGACTACCCGAGTGCCTGAACTTGAGTGGCTTAGACCTGGGAGGGGCAAGCAGCCCAGGGCCGGTCGCAGATGGTTCCAGCGGGGAAACAGAGAGCCTGAGCAGAGTAGGCAGGGAGGCTACACGCGCCGTGAGCGGGGCAGGCCCAGTGTGGCTGAGGCACTGCGAGCACACGCCAGTGATATTTATTTGCAGCGTCCCTCCCTCCCCGAAGCACGAATGAACAAGTGAGCCCCCGCCCCCCAAAAAAAGTGTCCACCACCGCCCTCTTTGTAACAGGGCAGAAATCAGACACTGAAGAGACCAGCAAACAGAAGAAGCTATAACAGAGGGAACTGCCGTGGAAGTGACAGGCAATAAACTAAAACCCTGTGGTTAGTACCAACTACAGAGAAAGGGGCTTATAGATCTTGAGAAATTTAAGCCGGAACAAGGAACTAGCCAAAAATGAACTGAACCCACAATACCCACAACAATAACAGAGAAAGTCTTATATATATTGTTACTATTTTTACCATCATTTTTTCTTTCTTTCTTTTTTTTTATTTTTTTATTAAAAAAAATTTTTTTTTTTTTTTATCCTCTAGTACTCCTTTAATTTCCACTTTTAGAACCTATTATTACTTTGTTAAAAAATAAATAAATAAATAAAAAGACCCTTCTTTTTAAAAGGAAAAAAAAAAAAAAACCAAACTTCACATATATATTTTTTATAACTTTTGCGACCCTTTTTTCTTTTTTTCTTTTTTTCTTTAATATTGTATTTTTGAAACTCCAAACTCTGCTCTAGATTCATAAGTTTAGCTTATTGGTAATTGCTATCAATTTTTTACCTATTCATTTTTTTTTATAAATTTTGTGACTTTTTTTTCCTCCCTCTTTCTATCTCTTCATCTTTTCTTTGACATTGTATTCCTGAAACTCCAAACTCTAATCTAGATCTTCAATTTATGCTTTCTGGTATATGTAATCAATTTGTGCCTATATCTTCTTTATAATTTTTGTGACTTTGTTTGTTTTTGGTTTTGTTTTTATTTTCTTTCTTTCTTTCTCTTTTTTTGCTTCTATCTTTCTTTTTCTTCTTCTTTTCTTTAACATTGTATTATTGAAACTCCAAACTCTACTCTAGATTTTTAACTTTTGCTTTTTAATATTGGTTATCATTTTGTACTTATATTTTCTTTACAACTTTTGTGACTCCTTTTTTTTTTTTTTTCTTTTTCTCTCTTTCTTTTCCTTCTTCTTTTCTTTAACACTGTATTTTTGAATCTCCAAACTCTACTCTAGATTTGTAATTTTTGCTTTTAGATATTTGTTACCAATTCTGTACCTTTAAGAACCTAATCTTCAGTGCCCACTTTTTACTAGGGAGCGAGATTACTGGCTTGACTGTTCTCTCCACCTCTGGACTCTCCTTTTTCTCCACCAGTTCGCCTGTGTCTCCTCCCTAACCCCTCTCTACTCTATCCAACTCTGTGAATTTCTGAGTGTTCCAAATAAAGGAAAACACTTGGGAACTGATTACTGACTGGATCTGTCTCTCTCCTTTTCATTCCCTCCTTTTATCCTCCTGACCACCTCTGTCTCCTTCCTCCCTCTTCTCTTCTCTGTATAACTCTGTGAACATCTCTGAGTGGTCCAGTTGTGGAGTGCAGTATAGAAGGAGAAGTTTTTGAGACTACTGTACAAATAAGACTGATAACTGGAAGCAGGAGGCTTAAGTCCAAACCCTGATCCCACGGAACATTAATTGACAGGAGCTCATCAAATGCCTCCATACCTACACTGAAACCAAGCATCATACAAGGGCCAACAAGTTCCACGGCAAGACATACCAAGCAAATTCTCCAGAAACACAGGAACACAGCCCTGAGCTCCAATACACAGGCTCCAATATATGACCCCAAAATCATAGACATCTCATAACTCATTACTAGACACTCCACTGCACTCCAGAGAGAAGAAATCCAGCCCCATTCGCCAGAACACCAACACAAGCTTCCCTAACCAAGAAACAAGCCACCTGTACAAACCCACACACAGTGAGGAAACGCCACAATAAAGAGAACTCCACAAACTGCCAGAATACAGTAAGGACACCCCAAACTCAGCAATTTAAACAAGATGAAGAGACAGAAGAATTCCCAGCAGGTAAAGGAACAGGATAAATGCCCACCAAACCAAAGAAAAGAGGAAGAAATAGCAAATCTACCTGATAAAGAATTCAGAATAATAATAGTGAAATTAATCCAAAATCTGGAAATCAAAATGGAATCACAGATAAACAGCCTGGAGAAAAGCATTGAGAAGATGCAAGAAAGGTTTAACAAGGACCTAGAAGAAATAAAAAAGAGTCCATATATAATGAATAATGCAATAAATGAGATCCAAAACACTCTAGAGGCAACAAATAGTAGAATAACAGAGGCAGAAGATAGAATTAGTGAATTAGAAGATAGAATGGTAGAAATAAATGAATCAGAGGAGAAAAAAGAAACATAAATTAAAAGAAACGAGGCCAATCTCAGAGACCTCCAGGACAATATTAAACGTTACAACATTCAAATCAAAGGAGTCCCAGAAGAAGACAAAAAGAAAGACCATGAGAAAATACTAGAGGAGATAATAGTTGAAAACTTCCCTAAAATGGGGAAGGAAATAATCACTCAAGTCCAAGAAACCCAGAGAGTCCCAAACAGGATAAACCCAAGGCAAAACACCCCAAGACACATATTAATCAAATTAACAAATCTCAAACACAAAGAACAAATATTAAAAGCAGCAAGGGAAAAACAACAAATAACACACAAGGGAATTCCCATAAGGATAACAGCTGATCTTTCAATAGAAACTCTCCAAGCCAGGAGGGAATGGCAAGACATACTTAAAGTGATGAAAGAAAATAACCTACAGCCCAGATTATTGTACCCAGCAAGGATATCATTCAAATATGAAGGAGAAATCAAAACCTTTACAGACAAGCAAAAGCTGAGAGAATTTAGCACCACCAAACCAGCTCTCCAACAAATACTAAAGGACATTCTCTAGACAGGAAACACAAAAAGGGTATATAAATTCGAACCCAAAACAATAAAGCAAATGGCAATGGGATCATACTTATCAATAATTACCTTAAACGTAAATGGGTTGAATGCCCAAACCAAAAGACAGAGACTGGCCAAATGGATACAAAAATAAGACCTCTACATATGTTGTCTACAAGAGACCCACCTCAAAACAGGGGACACATACAGACTGAAAGTGAAGGGCTGGAAAAAGATTTTCCATGCAAATAGGGACCAAAAGAAAGCAGGAGTAGCAATACTCATATCAGATAAAATAGACTTTAAAACAAAGGCTGTGAAAAGAGACAAAGAAGGTCACTACATAATGATCAAAGGATCAATCCAAGAAGAAGATATAACAATTATAAATATATATGCACCCAACATAGGAGCACCGCAATATGTAAGACAAATACTAACAAGTATGAAAGGAGAAATCAACAATAACACAATAATAGTGGGAGACTTTAATACCCCACTCACACCAATGGATAGATCAACTAAACAGAAAATTAACAAGGAAACACAAACTTTAAACGATACAATAGACCAGTTAGACCTAATTGATATCTATAGGACATTTCATCCCAAAACAATGAATTTCACCTTTTTCTCAAGCGCACACGGAACCTTCTCCAGGATAGACCACATCCTGGGCCATAAATCTAGCCTTGGTAAGTTCAGAAAAATTGAAATCATTCCAAGCATCTTTTCTGACCACAATGCAGTAAGATTAGATCTCAATAACAGGAGAAAAACTATTAAAAATTCCAACATATGGAGGCTGAACAACACGCTGCTGAATAACCCAAATCAGAAGAAATCAAAAAAGAAATCAAAATCTGCATAGAAACGAATGAAAATTAAAACCCAACAACCCAAAACCTGTGGGACACTGTAAAAGCAGTCCTATGGGGGAAGTTCATAGCAATACAGGCATACCTCAAGAAACAAGAAAAAAGTCAAATAAATAACCTAACTCTACACCTAAAGCAACTAGAAAAGGAAGAAATGAAGCACCCCAAAGTTAGTAGAAGGAAAGAAATCTTAAAAATTAGGGCAGAAATAAATGCAAAATAAACAAAAGAGATCATAGCAAAAATCAACAAAGCCAAAAAGCTGGTTCTTTGAAAGGGTAAATAAAATTGACAAACCATTAGCCAGACTCATCAAGAAACAAAGGGAGAAAAATCAAATCAATAAAATTAGAAATGAAAATGGAGAGATCACAACAGACAACCCAGAAATACAAAGGATCATAAGAGACTACTATCAGCAATTATATGGCAATAAAATGGACAACGTGGAAGAAATGGACAAATTCTTAGAAAAGTACAACTTTTCAAAACTGAACCAGGAAGAAATAGAAAATCTTAACAGACCCATCACAAGCATGGAAATTGAAACTGTAATCAGAAATCTTCCAGCAAACAAAAGCCCAGGTCCAGACGGCTTCACAGCTGAATTTTACCAAAAATTTAGAGATGAGCTAACACCTATCCTACTCAAACTGTTTCAGAAAATTGCAGAGGAAGGCAAACTTCCAAACTCATTCTATGAGGCCACCATCACCCTAATACCAAAACCTGACAAAGATGCCACAAAAAAAGAAAACTACAGGCCAATATCACTGATGAACACAGATGCAAAAATCCTTAACAAAATTCTAGCAATCAGAATCCAACAACACACTAAAAAGATCATATACCATGACCAAGTGGGCTTTATCCCAGGAATGCAAGGATTCTTCAATATCCGCAAATCAATCAACGTAATACACCACATTAACAAATTGAAAAATAAAAACCATATGATTATATCAATAGATGCAGAGAAAGCCTTTGACAAAGTTCAGCATCCATTTATGATAAAAACTCTCCAGAAAGCAGGAATAGAAGGTATATACCTCAACATAATAAAAGCTATATATGACAAACCCACAGCAAACATTATCCTCAATGGTGAAAAATTGAAAGCATTTCCTCTAAAGTCAGGAACAAGACAAGGATGCCCACTTTCACCATTACTATTCAACATAGTTTTGGAAGTTTTGGCCACAGCAATCAGAGCAGAAAAAGAAATGAATCCAAATTAGAAAAGAAGAAGTAAAATTCTCACTGTTTGCAGATGACATAATCCTCTACGTAGAAAACCCTAAAGACTCCACCAGAAAATTACTAGAACTAATCAATGAATATAGTAAAGTTGCAGGATATAAAATCAACACACAGAAATCCCTTGCATTCCTGTACACTAATAATGAGAAAATAGAAAGAGAAATTAAGGAAACAATTCCATTCACCATTGCAATGAAAAGAATAAAATACTTAGGAATATATCTTCCTAAAGAAACTAAAAACTTATATATAGAAAACTATAAAACACTGGTGAAAGAAATCAAAGAGGACACTAATAGATGGAGAAATATACCATGTTCATGGATTGGTAGAATCAATATAGTGAAAATGAGTATACTACCCAAAGCAATTTATAGATTCAATGCAATCCCCATCAAGCTACTAACAGTATTCTTCACAGAGCTAGAACAAATAATTTCTCAATTTGTATGGAAATACAAAAAACCTCGAATAGCCAGAGCTATCTTGAGAAAGAAGAATGGAACTGGAGGAATCAACCTGCCTGACTTCAGGCTCTACTACAAAGCCACAGTCATCAAGACAGTATGGTACTGGCACAAAGACAGAAATATAGATCAATGGAACAAAATAGAAAGCCCAGAGATAAATCCACACACATATGGACACATTATCTTTGACAAAGGAGGCAAGAATATACAATGGATTAAAGAAATCTCTTTAACAAGTGGTGCTGGGAAAACTGGTCAAACACTTGTAAAAGAATGAAACTAGAACACTTTCTAACATCATACACAAAAATAAACTCAAAATGGATTAAAGATCTAAATGTAAGACCAGAAACCATAAAACTCCTAGAGGAAAACATAGGCAAAACACTCTCTGACACACATCACAGCAGGATCCTCTATGACCCACCTCCCAGAATATTGGAAATAAAAGCAAAAATAAACAAATGGGACCTAATTAAACTTAAAAGCTTCTGCACAACAAAGGAAACTATAAGCAAGGTGAAAAGACAGCCTTCAGAATGGGAGAAAATAATAGCAAATGAAGCAACAGACAAACAACTAATCTCAAAAATATACAAGCAACTCCTACAGCTCAATTCCAGAAAAATAAATGACCCAATCAAAAAATGGGCCAAAGAACTAAATAGACATTTCTCCAAAGAAGACATACAGATGGCTAACAAACACATGAAAAGATGCTCAACATCACTCATTATCAGAGAAATGCAAATCAAAACCACTATAAGGTACCATTTCACACCAGTCAGAATGGCTGCGATCCAAAAGTCCACAAGCAATAAATGCTGGAGAGGGTGTGGAGAAAAGGGAACCCTCTTACACTGTTGGTGGGAATGCAAACTATTACAGCCACTATGGAGAACAGTATGGAGATTCCTCAAAAAACTGGGAATAGAACTGCCTTATGATCTAGCAATCCCACTGCTGGGCATACACACTGAGAAAACCAGAATTGAAAGAGACACGTGTACTCCAATGTTCATAGCAGCACTGTTTACAATAGCCAGGACTTGGAAGCAACCTAGATGTCCATCCACAGATGAATGGATAAGAAAGCAGTGGTACATATACACAATGGAGTATTACTCAGCCATTAAAAAGAATACATTTGAATCAGTTCTAATGAGGTGGATGGAACTGGAGCCTATTATACAGAGTGAAGTAAGTCAGAGAGAAAAACACAAATACAGTATACTAACGCATATATATGGAATTTAAAAAGATGGTAACAATAACCCTGTTTATGAGACAGCAAAAGAGACACTGATGTATAGAACAGACTTTTGGACTCTGGGAACGGGGAGAGGGTGGGATGATTTGGGAGAATAGCATTGAAATATGTATAATATCATATTTGAAACGAGTCGCCAGTCCAGGTTCGATGCCTGATAATGGATGCCTGGGGCTGGTGCACTGGGACGACCCAGAGGAATGGTATGGGGAGGGAGGAGGGAGGAGGGTTCAGGATGGGGAACACATATATACTTGTGGCGGATCCATCTTGATGTATGGCAAGAGCAATACAATATTGTAAAGTTAAGCAAAATAAAATTTAATAAAAAAAAAAAAAAAGAAAACAGGTTGCTTGTTTTATGACAGGAGGTAGGAGAGGACTGGCGTTCACTGGTGGGAAACAAGGGAAGAGTGTTTACATGACCGGTTTTTACGGTAACACTGCGGCAGACATCACGGCCAGGTTCTCAGTGAGGCGCCCCGCTGTAAGTCGTGTCTCCCAGGACAGAGGGGTTGCTGGGCAGGGCCCCCCACCATGGGTCCCCACTTACAGTCCCCGCCCCACACTGGCGTGCCTGCTGGTGTCCACTCCATAGAGGTAGCACTGTTCATGCTTCCCTCCTGGTGCAGAGGGGAGCGAATGGAGCAGAAGTGTAAAACTCTTGGCAACCTAAAGACACCCTCCAGGCTTCCAGAACACACCTCAGAAAGAACCATGATATATACACACACACACACCAAATGGAAAGTCATCCCAAGTGACATCAAGTGAGGTTTACATTCCATCATTTAAAATAGAAAAGCGATGCTAATAAAGACTCTATCATGTGTTATCACCTCATACGTAGAATCTGAAAAAATGATACAAACAGACTCACAGACATAGAAAACAAATTTACATTACCAAAGGGGAGAGGGGCGAAGGAGTTTGGAATTAACATATACAGTCCTGAACACATACAGAGGACTATATATAAAACAAGGACCTACTGTATAGCACAGGGAACTCTACCCAATATCTTGTAATAATCTATAACGGAAAACAATCTGAAAAAGAAGAGCTATACATATATATGTACATACAACCGAATCACTTTGCTGTACACTTGAAACTAAAACAACACAATAACTGTATTTCAATTCAAAAATTAAATAAAATTAAACACTAGCTAGCTGAGCATCAAAGAATTGATGCTTTCGAACTGTGGTGCTGGAGAAGACTCTTAAGAGTCCCTTGGACAGCAAGGAGATCAAACCAGTCAGTCCTAAAGGAAATCAATTCTGGATATTCACTGGAAGGACTGATGCTGAAGCTGAAGCTCCAATATTTTGGCCATCTGACTCGAAGAACTGACTCACTGGCAAAGACCCTGATGCTGGGAAAGACTGAAGGCAAAAGGAGAAGAGGGCAGCAGAGGATGAGATGGTTGGATGGCACCACCGACTCAATGGATGAATGAATAACATGAATCTGAGCAAACTCTGGGAGATAGTGAAGGACAGGGAAGTCTGGAGTGCTGCAGTCTATAGGGTCACAAAGAGTGGGACACGACTTAGCAATTGAACAACAAGCTTTCAAAGTGGTAAGATTTTAAAATTCCAAGATAGTATTTTGGTTTTTTAATACATACACACACACATGCACACATGTGTCTCTAGCTATGGAATTATATTTTAAACTAAGCCAAGGAGAATAAAATATTTAATGTAGATTATAGATTACAAAAGCTGTAAAGAAAATTCCCTAAAGTGATAAAGTGTAACTTCTATGCTGAATACAGAAAAGTAACTAAACACTGCCCAAAGGCTCTGAATCATCTCTCTCCCCGCTTTCAGACGCTGAGACAGATTTGTAACTGTAACCAGTGTGTACAGATGAGGTAACTTAGAGCTGAATTAAAACGAAAACATTATCACAAAAAAATACAAATTGAAACTTGAAATCCAGTTCCCCAGTGTTTGGGTATAACAAAAAATTCTGTTTTCAGATTCACAGGTTTTTTGTGAATTTAATTAAAGGTCTTTATATATTTAAATCAGCATTCAGCAATGGTTTTGAACTCTATCTTTTTAAGGAACTGCACATTTGAAATGACAAGATAAAACATTTGGAGGAGGTAACAACGCAGCTCACAGAAAACTTCAGAAGTTATCAACACAGTCAGCCTTTGTATCTCTTAGTGATTTTAGGACTGAGGCAGATCCTTGCAGTCAGTCAAAACTGTCCAAACTCCTTCTAGACAGGGACAGTAATCCGGCTGAGGCTTAACAAAGAGTACAAAGTATTGTAGATTCCTAAATTGGGCCAGCTTTAGATAATGCTTTCACTGATGTCAAATCAGATAAAACCAGAAGTACCTGATTTGCTATCAAACTGTTTGGAAATCCATTCTTTAAAAAAATGATAATAATTCCCTAACTTGTTTCACGCATGCAAGCATTTCTCAATTTTCTGCTTTTTGTTTGTCTTTTTCCGGCTGTCTTAACTTCATCTCAGCACATGAGGGCTTCATTTCCTGACTAGGGAAGGAACCTGGGTCTCCTGTGTTGGAAGGTGGATTCCTAACACACTGGACCACATCGAAGGCCCTCCAATTTCCGCGCTTTGCCTTTTGAGACTTGAGCAAACCTCCCATGCCTTCCTTTGTCAAATAATGAACGGACGGGGACTTTCTATAGAAAATATAACACAAATGTGCCACCTGTGTTTTGCAACTTCACCAAGTTCCCACGAGCTGAGGCCAGGTGAGCAGAATCAGTGACACACCTCTCCCTTGCCCAACAACGGAAAAAAAAAAAACCCTGCATGTGCACTGCCCCACTTCACCAGACTGGTTTCCATATTCCATTTATGCCATATCGACTTTGAGATCAGAAGGTCTAGAAAGTAGCTTTCATCAATCGCGGTGACAATTCCCAGTATTTGTCCCAAGGAGATATTGAGGGTCTTTCTTGTAATTAATTTACATATAGGTTTAAGATGAATAAGTGACTGTTAGAATCAGTTTCAATCAATAGTCAATAATTTTCTAACTCTAGCCAAAAACATCCACCTTGGAAGATCTGAGTGGTTTGCAAACAACCGGGAGAAAGTAATAACTGATATCCATTGTTACTATCTGCCAGGTTTTTTATGTAATTAGCTCATTTAACCCTCACAACAACCTCAGGACGTAGGTACAACCCTTCTTTTACAGATGAAGAAACTGAGGCATCAAGGGCAGAGGAGCTTGCCCAAGGTCACCCAGCACAGCACAGCAATGCCACTGGTCTCGGGCACCAACTCCAGCACTTCCCTGCCTCTGGGCACACACGCACGCACACCCTCCACTCACTCCAAGTGAGCACCCTCTTTCCCGTCTGGTACTAGGAATGTAGTCTCCCAGCAGACATGCAGGGGACATCGTGGTCTAATAACACCCCAAACACGAGTAGGGAACGAAGTTGTGACGATCCTCCAGGTCCGAGGTCCGCTGCTCTGTTGGTCTGCCACTGTGTGTCCCCCACAAAGCCCAGGACAGCTCTGGGAGGACCTCATCCGTTCTCAGGACTGCCTATGGACTTGATTCTGATAATCCTGAAGAATGCATGATGGAACTTAGAAACAAAGTCAGCCCAATTGCTGGCACTTTCTGTAGCGGCTGAGCGTCCAGCCAGCCAGTCTAGATAATGACCACAGCGTGGACAGAATAACCAGGGGGAGGGGAGTGAGATGTGAACGCAGGACGGCTTTCATTATTGTTCTCGTTTTTCAGAAAGGTTGTCCAGTGATCAGAATTGTGGCTCTCACACTGAAGTAAGGCACTGAGAGAGTTACCCTCTGTGACTGAGTGAGTGAGTGAGCAAGCAAAGAAGAAAGTGGAGAGAGATGGAACATGGGAGACGAGAAGGAGGAGACAGTGTCCACACAGACCCGACACCCAGCACTGTGAATGTCCACACAGGTCAGCTGGAAGGCAAACCTCAACAATGCAGAAGGCTTCCATTTTGAGAAAAGAATACCAATTGGCATCCGACAAAAGGACGCTGCGTTTTTCGGCTGCTTAATTTGATTTACATCTAATTAAAAAAAAAAAAAAAAACAGACTGAGCTAGCTAGGTGATGCTCAAAATCCTTCAAGCCAGGCTTCAGCAGTACATGAACCGAGAACTTCCAGATGTTCAAGCTGGATTAACAAAAGCAGAGGAACCAGAGATCAAATTGCCAACATCTGACTAGATCATCGGAGAAGGAAATGGCAACCCACTCCAGTATTCTTGCCTAGAGAATCCCGTGGACAGAGGAGCCTGGTGGGCTGCTGTCTATGGGGTCACATAGGGTCAGACACGACTGAAGCGACTTAGCAGCAGTAGCAGCAGACTGGATCATAGAAAATTTCCCAAAAAAAGAGAATTTCAAAAAAAAAATCTACTTCTGCCTCAATGACTATGCTAAAGCCTTTGACTGTGTGGATCACAACAAAGTGCAGAAAATTCTTAAAGAGATGGGAATACCAGACCACCTTACCTGCCTCCTGTGAAACCTGTATGCCGGTGAAGAACAGGCCATGGAACAACGGACCGGTTCCAAACTGGGAAAGGAGTCCAACAAGACTATATATTGTCACCCTGCTTGTTTTACTTATATGCAGAGTATATCATGAGAAACACCAGGCTAGATGAATCACAAGCTGGAATCAAGATTGCCAGGAAAAATATCAACAACCTCAGAAATGGAGATGACACCACTCTAATGGCAAAAAGTGAAGAGGAACTGAAGAGCTTCTTGATGAGGGTGAAAGAGGAGAGTAAAAAGGCTGGCTTAAATCTCAGCGTTCAAAAAACTAAGATCATGGAATTCGGTCCCATCACTTCATGGCAAACAGATGGGGGAAAAGTGGAAATAGTGACAGATTTAATTTTCTTGGGCTCCAAAATCACTTCAGGCAGTGATTGCAGCTACAAAATTAAAAGATGCTTGCTCCTCAGAAGGAAAGCTATGATGAACTTACCGTATTAAAAAGCAGAGACATCACTTTGCTGACAAAGGTTTGCATAGTCAAAGCTATGGTTTTTCCAGTAGTCATGGACGGATGTGAGAGTTGGACCATAAAGAAGGCTGAGCGCTGAAGAATTAATGCTTTCAAATTGTGGTGCTGGAGAAGAATCTTGCGAGTCCCTTGGACTGCAAGGCGATCAAACCAATCCATCCTAAAGGAAACCAACCCTGAATATTCATTGGAAGGACTGATGCTGCAGTCAAAGCTCCAGCGCTTCGGCCACCTGCTGCAGGACCGCATCAAAACAGGCTGACCTGCAGGCAGGAACTGGGTGCCCCCAGCTCTAGTCTTGTTTTTTCAAGTGATCTTTTCATTTCTGGCATCTCAACTATGTCTTTCTTGAGGCTCACATGTTTGAGATTTTTAAAAATATATTCTCAAGTGTTTTGGCCTTTAGTTTTTCAACTGTTGAACCGTCCTGGGTTCACATCCCTGTTTAAAAATAAAATGGGTTTTGGTTTTGATGTTAATGTCTCCCTTCCAATTGGACCAACATGGTGCTACCCTCCCACCACCGAGTACAGGAAAATACCATCTCCTGTCCTGTGTCTGCTTGTTGTCCTCAGTCTCCTTGACTTTTCACTGATGACTCATGAGCCACGAGATGACAGCTGTGACCGAGCCGGCAGGCCAAGCCGCACGGCTACGGATGACAAAGGGCACGGCCACGGTGTACCTTCCGCTCGGTCCACGAGGACCAGGCTGTCTCTGGCATCTCTCGGGGGACATGCTGACCTTCCTCATTTGGCTTCTACTAGAGGCCTCTGTCTCCTCACGGGTCACCGGGGAGCACCGTGAGAATGTCAGTGACCGTAGAGGAGTACCGAGAGCTGGGCCGGCTGTGTAATTCACCGCGGCAACTGACAGGACACACTTGACCTTACTGGACCAGCCCGGAAGCCAGGTCTGATCCGAGCTCCTTAAAGGATGGGGGAAAGCAGAGTGACAAGTGTCCAGACTCCAGGCCAGACAAACGGGCCAATCACAGCTCCATTCCCGACCTGATTGACTCGGGGAAAATAATTTAGCTTCACGAATCTCCACTTGCCTCATTTTTTTTAAGTATAGGTGATTTACAATGTTGTTAGTTCCAGGGGTAAAGCACAGGGATTCAGAATATATAGTCTTTTTTTTTTCAGATTCCTTTTCCTTACAGACTATTATGAAATGTTTACTAGACTTCTCTGTGCTACGCAGTAGGTCCTTGATGATTATCTATTTTATATATAGTAGTGTGTATATGTTAATCCTAAATTTCTAATTTATCTTTCCCCCACCCTTTCCCACAGACTTAATCATAAGTCTATTTTCTATGTCTGTGGGTTTATTTCTGAATGGCCAACAATAGGAGAATGGTGAGTTACAGAGGAACAGCAACCAGAAATTCAAAATTATGTTTTAGAAAGAAACATATCGGATGGAAAAATACTGATCACATAATGTAAATGTCTAAAAGTGCAGACTATAAGACAATATATACGACACCAATTTTGTCCGTCTGTCAGAACTTAAATACACTGGGAAAAGACTAGAAGAAAATATTTCAAACTGTAAGATCAGATCCTTGGAAGGAAAGCTATGACAAACCTAGACAGTGTATTAAAAAGCAGAGATATCACTTTGCTGACAACGGTCTGTCTAGCCAAAGCTATGGTTTTTCCAGTATCATGTGTACATGTGAGAGTTGGACCATGAGGAAGGCTGAGTGCTTAAGAACTGAGGCTTTCAAACTGTGGCGCTGGAGAAGATTCTTGAGAGGCCCTTGGGCTACAAGGAGATCAAACCAGTCCATCCTAAAGGAAATCAACTCTGAATATCAACTGGGAGGACTGAGCTGAAGCTGAAGCTCCAATACTCTGGCCACCTGATACCAAGAGCCGACTCAGATGCTGATGCTGGGAAAGACTGAAGGCAGGAGGAGAAGGGGGATGACAGAGGACGAGATGGCATCACCAGCTCAATGGACCTGAGTTTGAGCAAAAGGCCGGGAGATGGTGAAGGACAGCGAAGCCTGGTGTGCTGCAGACCGTGGGGTTGCGGAGTCGGACACGACTGAGCGACAGTAACAACGGAAGCTCTCAGGATGCCGGGATCACAGGTGACTCCCTTCACACTTGGCTGCATTTTCTAAGTTGTCTTAATCTCTTTTTCTGTACACTTATCTGCATGTACCTAGATTTTTTTACTTGAATGCATAAATGTGATCACACGCCCCTACTTTTTCTTCTCTTTGGCTTGGTTCTCCTACTCACGCAATGACCTGGCTTTGCTCGTCTACTATAAATCTTCACAAGACCCCCTCCAAACTTTCCTGAGAAGGCTCTGTGTAGCTTTTCTTTAATGGCCACATTATAGCCAATGAAGTGGAGATTCTGTGATTTATTCAGCTATTCCCCAGTCGGTGGTTGGTCTCCCTGCTTGTATACTTCCATGCTCCCAGGGCAGACGCTAAACACAGGCCAGGCTCTGCTCAGGTGGAATGGGGTTAGGACCCCGAGCCCTCCACAGCCCCTCAGGAACCCCCTGTTACTTGGCCCACTCTGCGGTGCCCTCAAGGATGCTCCAGCCCCACTTCTGGAATGCTGCCTCTCATCCCTCCCAAGATGCACTAGGGATGCCTGGTACCCCGGCATCCTAAACTCTGATAACAGCTCTCCTCCTTCCTCCCTTCCACCAGACCGAACTTCACAAGGTCTACTCTTCATCCCCAGCACCAGGTACAGCCTCCTGCACATTTTAGCTGATGAAGCAAACGGATGGATGGATAAATGAACAGATGAAGATGCGAGTGAACAGACAGAAGCATGAATGTTAGGATGTTTGGAGGAACTACAAGTAGTTCTTCACAGCCAGAGTATAGAATGAACAAGAAGGCAGGAGAGAAGACAGATCAAAGAAGTTAAAAAAGAAAAAGTCAGGGGACACATGCACACCCATGGCTGATTCATGTTGATGTGTGGCAGAAACCAGCACAATATCATAAAGCAATTATCCTTCAATTAAAAATAAATAAAATTTTTAAAGTGGTCAGATCCTAAAGGATCTTGTGTGATAAACAGTAGGAATATTTTATTCTAAAGAGTAGGGCAAACCACTGAAGAATTTAAAGCAGCAGAATAATTAATCACTTTAAAAAAAGAAATGTGTTAAGCAGGAGTGTGGAGAAAGGCCTGGAGGAAGCCAGAGCAAAGGCAGAGAACCATCGGGAGAGGACAGAGGAATCGGAGGCGGAAAGGATGTGCCGGCGGCGGAGCTAGACCTGCTGTGCTCCCACTTAGCTGTCCCGCCACCCCCGGAGCTGTGGTCCATGCACCCATGCTGAGGAACCAGTGGGAGAGGGGACACAGAGCCCACCAAGGGTCACACTGGCGACCAGTGAGGCGCCGGCCCAGACCTCGCGTCCCTCTGGCCCCAGGCCAGTGAGCTGTCCGGTCTGGACGTCGGAAACCAAGGCAAGAGCAGGACCAGAAGACGGGATGCCACTGAGGGATGTCAGGGAACAGAAGGGGCTGAGCTGGGCAACTGAACGGACACAGCAAGTTAATCAGGGGGAGATTTTTAGAGGGATACTCACATTTCTGATTTAGCAGTTTGGCGGTGTCCTTCATTCAAAAAATTTGGCATTTGAAATGAAAGACGATGAGTTCCGTTTGGGACGTGATGAACTGGATCTGCACGTAGGATTAATTGATATTTATGCATATATTTATATTATGTAGGGACACTGCATTACCAATTCTATGTTTAAATTTCTGTGCATTTCCCCAGCTTAAATCTTCTAGTCATCAATACTAATAGTGTTGGTGGATATTTATGGAATGTGTGCCAGGCATATAAACCATTTAATTCATAATTAGTTTTAGGGTTAAATGATAGCACGTATGTAAAGCACTTCGCAGAGAAAAATGACACATGAGGACATAAAAGGAAAGAGAAGTTGAAAAAGTAGCAAAAAATCACATACCTAGTTACAACTATTCTAAATCTCACATATATTCTAATATTAATATAGTTGATTGGAATAAAACTTCAAGATCACAATAATGGCTCAAAAAAGACACTAAATTTAAGCATAGCACAATTAAGTTTGGTGGCATTCTATTGGGTGGTAATAGAAGTTAGTGAAAAAGAGAATGAAAATTGAAATCTAACAACAATTCCAAATTTTTTATTTACCTGAAAAATCAACTCTCTTTTCTCTTAATTATTAGCTAAAGATAAAGATGGTTTGTGGCTATCTGGGAAATACAAAACAACTGGAAAGATCTAAAAATACATTAGTATCGAAATAAATAATGGTTGAGGATATAACTTGTTAGATTCATGGAAATAAAAATAGCAGGTAGAAAGTGTGCCTCACTCTTTGAAACTCACTTTTGTTTTTCTCTGTTTCACATAGTATAAGACAACCTTCCTAAGTACTGGGTTGACAAAAAGTTCATTTGGATTTTTCCATAAACCTTACAGAAAAACCAGAACAAACCTTTTGGCCAATGCAATATCTTCAATTAATCCTTTCTTTTTTGGTTTTATCTTTTCTTTCCCAAAACATAATGTGCATTTATGCCCTCATTTTATTCCTATCAGTAGATCGATGACTGATGTTTTGACTACTCACAGATTGCTGTGTGTTCAGGAACCCTTTAGGGATTGCTCACATGGGTGTGTGTGTGCATGTGTGTGTGCACACGTGTTCAGTCGCTAAATCACGTCTGACTCTTTGTAACCCCAGGGACTGCAGTCCACCAGGCTTCTCTGTCCGTGGGATTCTTTTCAAGCAAAAATACTGGAGTGGATTGCCATGATATTTTAAAATCCTTCCTCATTTACCATTTTTTATTAAATGCTCTGTTATTTCACAAAGGATTGAGAGGGCAAAAAAAATAACAATACAACAGTGTGTATTAGAATAACTTCAACACAATCAAGATTGAGTTGTATGGCCCTATGGAAGATTTAGCCATGTGAATATTTCATTCTAGAGGAACACTTATTACTTGAAAGATCATTTCACTCATGCAATCTACCAGACGATGTCAGGTAACATACAACCTTCAGGTCCATGAATTAAAAATGTCTGAGATCTGTTTGAGGCTCCATATCCTTTAGAAAACAATCACTACGTGATTTCTAGAGAAATGACTTTGGATGTTCCACATATCCCATTTTTAAAAATAGTTTAGATAATTTAGTTATTTGCCTAAATGTTTTAAAAGGCCTTGAATGGAAACAAAATGGCACTGAATTTATTTCTTTTACTCTAAATAAAGATATGAACCAAAAGTCATCAGACCCAGATCACAGATTGTGATAAACGTGGGGAACTCAACACCAGCCTACAGAGGAATCAAGTCTGAGAGATCTCAATTGCTGGAAGACTGACTAAGGCTCTGTTTAATTATTAGTGCTATAAAAAGTGAGTAATATTTACCTGGCCATAATAGTACCATGTAAAAGCAGCTTATCTTTCCTGCCAGGTGCCCCATTTCTCACAGTTATTAAAAAGAATGAAAAGAAATCTTTGCACAGTCATTACTTCTCCAGATCCGCCACCCCATCATCTTATATGATTGGGGGCTTGTGGTCTGTTAAAGAAGCTGATTTTTTTTTTTAAGTGCCAGTGCTAGCCCGGGTCTTAAATGAAATCAGTGACAAGTGGCTTTGTTAGTGAAGGGCACCAGCAAAAATACCCCAGTGAGCAATGGAGTAGTATGTGGTATGTATGACAGTGGTAAAATATCTGCCTGCCAAGGCAGGAGATGCAAGAGATGTGGGCTTGATCCCCGGGTCAGGAAGATCCCCTGGAGAAGGAAATGGCAGCCCGCTCCAGGATTCTTGCCTGGAGAATCCCATGGACAGAGGAGCCTGGCGGGCTACAGTCCATGGGGTTGCAAAGAGTTGCAGTGACTTAGCAGTAGCAGAGTGTCCGAGCACACAAACTCCCCAGTAACTGGTACAATCAGTCCCATTGAGTGATGAGTCATTTAGAGTGCTTGCTCTTAGTAAATCCAAATATAAACAGACCCACGGGGCTTTCTGCTATGTGCCCACACACAGCACTGACCAGAAAACTGATTTTACAAGACTATCAGTTCCTAATGGATATGTCATAATGTCTTGGAAGAGCATATTCAGGAAGTTTACAGCGACTGTGATTCATTAACCCAACTTCAACATCATCATGCAATATGGGTTCAGATGACATTACTGAATGCTTTCTGGATTTTGGCAAAGATGTCCAGGAGTCATTAGTTATCTGTCAATCATTTACAAATCCTTTCTGAAATCAGTTAGCAAATAACATTTTATCAGGATAAACAAGGGTCCTTGTACATGTGAGTCCCTGCCAGTCTGCTCTGTGGTGGTATCTGATGAGTTCGCTGGGATAGCGAAGGTGATTAAATGCCCACATCTGCCCAGAGGAGATGGTTAGACTGTGCCTTGATTGGGAAAAATACTTACTAAAAACTGAGGTCGTAATTCCTCTTTTGCTTTTCTCCCAGCCTGGTTGGAACCTAAATTGTTCATTAACCATCTCTCGGGCTGAGTTCCGTGCACCTGTTATTTGTATCACATGTGAATGTTATTCCAGCCTTCTTTCACAAAAATATGTTCATTTCTCACAAAGTTCTGAGTGTCTATTTCTAGTCAATTAGCCTCCTAGATAAGCTTCAGAAGACCAAAGTAACTCATTAATGCGACATTTCCTCAGCATGCCAGTAAGTTCTACAGGACGTGAATAAGACAGGTAAATGGCAAACTGTATTTTTTAAAGGTTCTAGTGGGAGTTAAGGGAACCCAGTAACACTATCATCTTTCAATATTTTTTGGTATATCTTGTAAATAAGCCTGTCTAATCAGATGTATATAACAAAGCATGGAATCCAGTCTTATTTATCGTTCCATGTTTTATTAGCCACACACACGAAAGAAGAGGACCAGAGCAAAGAACGTCGTGACGCTGCTGAATTATAGACCATGGGAGGCCTTCCACAGGGGATCAGGTCATATCTGTGAGTAAGAATGGGTGCCAAGAACAAAACGCAGAAAAGAAACTTGTATATATCTTCCAAAATTCCACTTATGGAAGATGAGTCTCTCACCCAAGACCCCAAGTCTCATAGTCCATCACGGTTTTTAATGACATCAAAACGTGTATTGGAGGGCTTCCCTGATGGTCTAGTGGTTAAGAATCCACCTTGCTATGCAAGGGACATCGGTTCCATCCCTGGTCTGGGAAGATCCCACATACTGCAAGCAACTAAGCGTAGGTCACAACTGCGGAACCCAAGCTCCAGAGCACAGCTATGTGCCCACGTGTCAAAACTACTACCGAAGCCCGCTCGCCTCGAACCCAGACTCTGCCACAAGAGATGCCCCTGCAGCAAGAAGCCGGCACGCCACGACTGGAGAAATCCCAGGCAGCAACGGAGACCCAGCACAGCCACAAGTTTAACAGGTAAGTAATTTTAAAAAATAAAGACTTCTGAGACTTCCCTGGTCCAGTGATTAAGAATCCACGTGCCAACGCAGGGGACGCAGGTTCAGTCCCTGACGACCCTACGTGCCGCAGGGCAACTAAACCCACCTGCCGCAACTGCGCAAGTCTGCACGCGTAGAGCCCGTGCTCCCCAGCAAGAGAAGCCCTTAACGCTGCAAAGAGGAGCGGCCCCCACTCAGCGCAGCTGGAGGAAGCTGGCGCCAAAGCAAGACCCAGTGCAGCCAAAACACAAGTAAACAAATACATCTTTTTAATTGGGGAAGATTGAAATTAAAAAAAAACAGTATATTACTACAGACTGAATGCAGCAGTGCATGTGAGAAGGCAGCTTTCTATTAAGCTAGACATTAAAAAGGCTTCTGAAAATGCTGCTTTTTAGAGATTCTTTTCCTTTGGAAAATAGCTCTTTTCAATTCTCAATGTGTTACCATAATACACCTTGAAAACAATAAATTAATATACTTATAACTAATAATTTTTACTTTCTCAATTTTAATTCCAAATGCAATAAACACTAATTGATATAATTTACATGAGCAAAAACCTTTTGGAGTCCTAATAAGTTTTAAGAGAACAGCTGCTTCTCAGGGTCACACGTCACATCCCTCAGCATTTACACAGGTACATTTCTGATGCTGCACCACATCATTGTCTGATTGCTTAAAGAACTAACAACAAAGAACGGACATGGATAATTATAACCACCAATCCTTTGTAGCTTTAAATATATATTTACTTGTCCAGCTAAATACTTTACTTCCAGCCTCCCTTGCAGCTAAGTGTGAAAGAAAAAGTGTAAGTTGCTCAGTTGTGTCTGAATTTTTTGTAACCCCACGGACTGTGCACTCCATGGCATTCTCCAGGCCAGAATACTGGAGTGGGCAGCCTTTCCCTTCTCCAGGGGATCTTCCCAACCCAGGGATACAACCCAGGTCTCCCACACTGAGGCGGATTCTTTACCAGCTGAGCCACAAGGGAAGCCGAAGAATACTGGAGTGGGTAGCCTATCCCTTCTCCAGCAGATCTTCCCAACTTAAGAATCGAACCAGGGTCTCCTGCATTGCAGGCGGATTCTTCACCAACGGAGCTATCAGGAAGCAGCTAAGTGTGCGTATGTGTCAAATTTCTGCCTAGTGAAATAGAAGCAAAGTGTTTGCACAGTACTTTCAGGAGATGCACTGCAAAAGGAACCCATGTTTTCTCCCTTCATCCGTACTGCTTCCTGGTAGTGGTGGCTCCTGGTAGTGATGGCTGGCCCCCAGCAGCTGTTTTGAAACGTGGGGACAAGAGACAGAGGACAGAGAAAGGGAAGGAGTGAGGTCCTGCGTAACTTCATAGGGCATGGTACCATCCCTACCTCTGAATCGCTTTCATAGGAGAAAAATAAATGTCTTATTTAAAACACTGTCTTTCTGGTTTTTCTATTATACGCAGTCAAATTTAATCCAAAAAATATAATTTTGATGGGGAAAATGCTGTACATAAACACTCTGGGTTTTCCAATGGAATCTTAGGCAAAAAAATAAAAAACTGCCCCATTAGCAAAATCAAAACATATAAGAAAATGACTAACTATTCCACAACATAGGAAAAGACATGCATTGTTCTAAGAATCCAGATTTTATTACTTTGATAAAAAATAGAGATATTCTACAAGAGCCTAAAACTAACCTTGGTCATTTGAATAATATCTCTTTCATGTGAGGACTAACCCTTTTTTTTCCCCATGGATTCAAGGAAAGAATGATAATTTTTAAATTATGGGAAATGTATTTGCCAGCATTAACCTCAAAGTATGAAGTGTTACTTTTGGGGGGCAAAGAAATAGTCTGTCCTTTTAATCAACTGACCAATCTACAAACAAGCTAAGGTTAACTCCTCAGCTAATGAACAGGCAGGATAAAAAAAAACAAAGCTGGTTGACAAAACAAGAAGAGATAAGTGAGCACAGGCTCAGCAAGCCTGCCTGAAGGGTTCCCAAGTGTCAATCATATGCCCGGTCATCACTTGGAGAATGAATGTCTGCCCACGTTATCATCTAAAATATATTTACAGAGGTCAGAAGAACTACGTCTGTCCTCCTCTATGCAGAGAGGTGATGACATGCAGGGAGTATGTCACAAGCCTAAGTTTGGTTAGTGGATTTAAGCTGGTTTGCAGTTTTCCCCACTAAGTGTGATCCTCTGACCCCTCAGTTTTACAACCTTCTCCTCTCTGCGCTGCACACCAACTCTCCACTTCTGAGTTAATCATTTCTGTGCCATTATCTGCCAAGAGTTCTTATCTCCTTTGCTGTCACTTTATAACAGGGTCCTCTTATCAACCTGCCTGGAGTCACATGATTCGTCCAAGCCTATCAAAAGTCTCCATGCCTCTGATTAGAAACCATCACGAAACTGGACACAGGGTTTACAGCAGATCACTAATGCTGGAAAAAGTACAGAGTCCAGGGAAAGACTTGCTTGTAACTTTCTGGATTCTTGGAGGGTTGTTTTTTTTTCCTCTCTTTTTCTTAACTTTCACTCAGGGTTATTGTAGTCTGATGTGTCCTGCCCAAGGCTACAAAATTTGACAAGCTGCACTTCCTTCTTACACTCAATGATATCTGCTTCAAACCAAAGGACTGCCTATAATTTCATTAAGAATGTCTTCTAATTCGGATACTGGGGATTTACAAGAATCTCTAAAGCACGGACTTACACCTATTGGTAAGTAGGAGTTGCTCTATTTATTATCTATTTAATTATCCTGCTATGACACTAAGACATGTAATTCAATGCCATTGATGTATTTACTATTATCAGTCACTGCTTTTCCAGTTGTGTTTATTAAAAGCACGTAAGTCCACGTATATATCACACATTTATCTTTCTTGAAGTTAAAGGGGCAAATGAATATTTCAATATTTGTTTTTGGACATCATTCTACCAGCCTAAAATAGCCAGAAAACAAAAAGTACAATATATTCATTTCACCCTAATATTTTCTGATACTTTTAAATGAGAAAGAATAAACTAAAAGTTGAACCAGTTGAAACAAGTTAGCCATATGGAGTCATCACTGATCCAACCTTAGCAAACGCTTTCAACTGTCTGTGGAGTTCGAAGCCACACCACAGTGCGTCTCATTCATTGTAGGTACTACAGAAAACTTTTGTTTTTCATTCCAAAAGGCAAAATCAAAACTCAAAATCATACCATCACTAGTTAAGAAGTTAAGGGTTACAGATTTTCAAAATAATGAGTCTATCTTCTTTTTATAAACAAAATTAGTACACAAAGCTAATTTTCATTTTTAAAAAGTACAAGCAATGCCAAGTCACAAACGTTAATGTTACAGCAAGAACACTTTGAATTAACCCTAAAGGTAAAGGGTGAAAAAGAAAAGACCCCAGACACCTGTCATTACTGCTCTGTGGGAAATCTTGCCTTTATTCCTCCGCCCTGAAGGCCCTAAGCCCTTTCCCGCAGCACTTTCTTAGGCTTTGGAATGAATTGGAATGTCCCTGTAATTCGCAGAGGCCTGAGTTCCAGCTCTGCTGAGAAGGAAAATCAAGGTCTGGGTTTTTCCTCGTTCTCCCTTCATACCCAGCTGACTCCACTGAAGGCAGTGATTGCTTTTTTATGGGCCAACTACACCCTAAAGTATATCAATTGAGGAAATGGCAAAAAAAAAAAAAAAAGTTCTGTACTTACGAAAAGGAAAACGCTGGGCAGGCAGGCAGAGTGCAACAGAATTCAATTGCTCTGCAGATAAAAAGAAAATACGGGTACAGAAATGAGCTGGAAGAGCACAGGGGCGATTTCACATCTTTGCCCAGGGAGCAGCAGCTGGGCGCCCGGGCAAAGGGTCCCTGAAGGCGGAGGCCGCTGGGGCGAGGGCGCGCCCGAGCCGGGGGCGCGGGGACGCGCGGCGAGGCCCGGAGATGCGGGGGGGCGCGCGGCGAGGGCGTGCTCGGAGACGCACCCACCTGTGGACGCGAACTCAGGGCGAGGAAATCCGGGACCGCCCTCGGGGACCCTCACTTGGCAGCGCCAGCCTGGGGTGAATGAACCCGGCGCGGCGGCGGAAGGGACCGCCTTCGCGTTGCCTCGGCTCCCGCCCGGCGCTCAGGCCGCGCGGGGTCGGTGCGGCCGCGAGGCTGGGCCCCCTCCACGTCTGGGGTCCGCTGGGTCCGGAGCGCCGGCGGCCGTCTAATCCCCGAGGGACCGCTGGAGGCTAAGCCTCAAGAAGGTCCTGAAGGAAGAGCCCCGGAGCCCACCCCGGCCCCCGAAACCTGTGCGGGCACTTTAGGGCGCCAGACCACAGGCCGACCAGAGAACAGTTCTCCGTTCAAAGGGCCCTCTCCCTGGACCTCATTCGAGGGCACCGCCCGCTCCGGGCCCAGGAACGCTCCCCCCACCCCCTTACCCCCCAGGTGCCCGGTATGGCAGCCCCGCCGGTGGCTGTGAGACGCCCTCTTTGGAACCCCCTGGTCACCTCGGGGAGGCTGCTGGCTCTGAGCATATTCTGCTCCACAGCGTAGCCTCCCGGGATGCTGGGGTGGGGGTGTCATTCCTGGGGTGCTGGGGGCCCTTTCCGGGATGCTTCACCAGATGGTCACTCAGAGGGACAGTGCTGCATCAGCTCCTTCAGCGCGTCCCTGAAGGCCACTCGCCTCTAGAATGGGGAGCGAGGGGATCTGACCGCCCAGGGCAGGCCCACCGAGGAGAAACCCACCCCTCCCCACCCTCCCTTCCCCACCCCCACCGCAGCTCAGAGTCTGCATTCCCCGGGGTTTGATGGCAAATGGCACTTTGGGACCAAGGAGAGAAGACCCCCAAACTGAGCCCATTGTATGTACAGCGCAGTCAGGGACTGAATTCTGCCTCAGTTTCTCTGTTCTGCTGGGAACGTGCCTGTTTATCTAAAAAGCAGTCTCTGTGGGTCCAAGCTGGCATGACCGTTTTATGTATTGGTGGTGCCATGACAACTGCGTGAGTCTGTGCTCATATAGAAAAGTGAAAACAAGACACCGGTCGGTGTGTCTTCTGCCTGCAGAGCTGTCCGAGAGCATGAGGGCAGCAGACCTGGGCTAAAGCTAGACTGTTCCCTTCAAGGGAACTGGCCTCAGATGCCCCCAGACTCTCAGTTCCTGGCTTAGGTTTTTTACATTCTCATAAATAGGGTGACATTACAGAGTGCTATGCAGTAATAGTTTGACAGACAGAATAAAGTATTTGTCTATATCAGCAAAAGAGCCAAATCTGTGTCGTAGGAAACATGTCATCTAAGGAGTATTCAGCAACCCTCCAGCTATGTGCTCAACGTTATGGTTGATTTGTGTTAAGTTTATGTAATTCTTCTAACTAAGTGCATTTCAAAGAATATTTTACAGTCTATATACTGTTGCATATGAGCCACAGTAAGTTCTGTGTAGTTAGGGTATATAATAGGGCTTCCCTGGTGGCTCAGATGGTAAAGAATCCACCTTCAATGCAGGAAACCAAGGTTTGATCCTTGGGTCAGGAAGATCCCCCTGGAGAAAGGAATGGCAACCCACTCCAATATTCTTGCCTAGAGAATCCCATGAACCAAGGGGTCTGTCGAGCCACAGTCCACGGGTTGCGAAGAGTCAGACAGGACTGAGTGACTGAGCACGCATACACGGGTACATAAGACGCAAAAGTGCTGCCTGGAGGCTGTGACACCAGCCCTACTCTCTGGGCCCCTTGGTGCTCTCAGAGACTGATTTTATTTGGGTGATAAGCTTTGGTGAGCTCTGTGCCCTTAAGGGTCTCAGGAGCAGCGTCACACAGTGGGCAGTAGACAGCCAGCTGTGTTGCCCTAACCTCTAGCCAGCTCCGTTCACAATGCCGTTGAGAACACCATCACCCAGGCCCATGCTCTGGTCCTCCAGCTGGGCTCAGGTGGCCAGTTTTGTCTGGGAAGCTGAGCCCTGGAGCCTCCTCTCCTCCCTGGCTCCTGCCTGCCTCCCAAACACTGCTTCCAAGATGCTCTGTACTGACCTGGATCCGCAACTGTGATGGGACTTAAAGGACTTCTTTAATGAACCAAGAGAGATATACAGAGAAAGCGAGAACAGAGGCTTGGTGATGCGTTTTTCCTTCACTTGACCCTTCCACCCAGACACAATGTCTGGGGTTATCTTGGCTTTAGCCTTGAACTAGAACTGACCTAGAGAAGGGCTCTGGGACTGTCTCCTCCATGGTCCAACCTCCCCAAACAGCTCCTGGCATGCTCTATGCAGGGCAAGAAGCAGACATCTCGACCCCCAGTCCAGAACCTCCCTTTGAGGGTTCATCCTTACTCCTCACCTTGTTGGAACTTCTCCGAGAAATCCACTTGGCTTCAGGGAGCTTCAGGAATGTGGGGGGCACTGTATCCAGGGAGGGCCTAGGGGAGAGCTGAATATGAATGGTGTGAGTATGAAAGATGGAGCCTGGAAACCCATGTGGACTGAAACTGACCAGGCCACTCAATAAAGTCTGTCTCCTCAGTCTTTCAGGAAGCTCTGTTATGTATGTTTACATGATTCATAAGAAAAGATATATTTAACTTTTAAAACTCAAATAAGAAGAACATCTGCAGATAATGTGATTGAGTCCTGAGGACAGTGTCAAACACTGCAAGACAGTGCAGTTGGCAAGAACCTTCCACTAGAAGGATCCATTTTTCATGGTCCTTAGAATGACTGGGCTTCCCAGGTGGCGCTAGTGGTAAAGAGCCAGCCTGCCAAAACAGGAGACTTAAGAGTTGTGGGTTCCATTCCTGGGGCAGGAAGAGCCCCTGGAGGAGGGCATGGCAACCCACTCCAGTATTCTTGCCTGGAAAATCCCATGGACAGAGGAGCCTGGCGGGCTACTGTCCATAGGGTCCCAAAGAGTCGGACACGACTGAGCAGCTCAGCATGCAGAAGGGCTAGTGACTCCCTGCCTAGGTGTTTTCCTTACAGAGGATGCTTTGGGGGAAATTAGGGGGAAAGGGGAAAAGATTTAAAAAACCGATATTAATAACAATGTGGTGGGCTGTTCTCCTGACACGATCACCTGCATGGAAAATTTATTTTGTTTAAAAAAAGGTTTTCTTTGTGAACCTTATTTTGTTGTTTAGTCACTGAGTTGTGTCTAACTCTATGCGACCCCACAGACTGTAGCCCACCAGGCTCCTCTGTCCATGGGATTGTCCAGGCAAGAATACTGGAGTGGGTTGCCATTTCCTCCTCCAGGGGATCTTCCTGACCCAGGGATCAAACCCAGGTCTCCTGCATTGGCAGCCACCAGCGAAGTCCAAATCTTCTTTTACTGATGGAAAAAAAAAAGAACTTAGAAAGGTCAAGTGATTTACCCAAGATCATTCAGTTTGTCAGAAGAGTGGGCTGTAAGTGGAACCCATGGATGGGACTCTGAAAACTGTGCATTTTCCTCAAGGTTATACCTTTTCGCCCCTGTTGATATAAAGAAGTGATGATCACAAGCAATGTTGATCTATTCAGACTTTCTTCCGAAAGGTATTTTGGACTTAAAGACACTGGTCAACGGCTCTTTGTCTTCCTCCTCCATCCACAGTGCAAATCAGGTTTAGAACCCCCAAGAGTTTGAAAGGCTGGGCCTGGGCAGCATCTGGAGCCCTGAGGGCAGAGCAGCAATGGGGAGTGGGAGGCGGTTGGGGTGGGAAGCGGGTGGGTAGAGGGCAGTATGGGAGCGTGGGGGGGGGAGGCCCTGCTTGTCTCAGACTCTGGAATTTCCTGAAAGGATCTTTGACGTTGAGCTTGCAGTTCTGTGGCCTCTGGTGACGACGCGTGGGGCTATTGAGCGGATGACCAGGAAATAGAAAATTCACAGCATCCACTGGTTATCATCAGAGGTATGAGGAAGGCAGGAAAATCCCTCAAAGTGAGGGCGTTTATAGAAGACTTTTTATTCCTATATATAATAAAGAAAGTCGTTCAGTCATGTCCGACTCTTTATGACTCCATGGGCTATACAGTCCATGGAATTCTCCAGGCCAGAATACCAGAGTAGGTAGCCTTTCCCTTCTCTGGGGGTCTTCCCAACCCAGGGATCGAACCCAGGTCTCCTGCATTGCGGGTGGATTCTTTACCAGCTGAGCCACAAGGGGAAGCCCAATAGATCAACATTTTACTTCTAACAAACAAGCAAATGTCTCCTGAGGGGAGGGGACAGGAAAAGAGTGTAAACACCACCACCCCCACCCCGCCCCCTGCACTTTTAAAGCACTTTGACAAAGCCAGGTGTGTCTCCCACGCCAGGCGCTAACGTGCTTTCACAGTAAAAGCTGCTTCTGGGTGCGGGTCTGGGCGTCTGCAGCCTCAGGGTCCCAACGCTCCATCGCCTCCAGTGGTCTCTGTGGGCCTGGAAAGAAAACTGCTCGGAACCCGCCCCCCGCCCATCCAGTCCCCGAGGCGACGCCCCACAGTATCCAGACGAGAAACCCAGGGGAAAGCGAAAGGATTCGCCCAAGGCTCGGCGCACGCTGGCCACCACCTCTTAATTACGAAAGTTGTTTTCAGTTGGATGCAGGTTGGAAAAGGACCCTCCGAATCGCGCGACCCGCAACCCCTCGGGGACCCTAACTTGCCCACGCGGCAAGTCCCGGGGGGGGGGGGGACGGTCCCCCCTGCGAGCCCCACCTTTCCAAACCCACACTTTGCTGGGTAAGAGGCACCCACCCACATTGCTCGACAGCTGCAGCTCAGTGGTCCGGCACACTTAGATTTTAAGAACCCCCTCCCCAGGGGGCTTCCCTAAGACACAGCCTCACGGCGGTCCATTCCCCAACAGCCCCAGCCGGGGAAGGGGAAGCTGGGCAGCACGTCACCCCTTCTCTCGTGAAGCTTCCAGTCTGGCCAGAGTCAGTGGGACGTCAGTCTAGAGTCATCTAGTGCTGGGATCCGAGTTCCTGCTCCAGGGGTCTGTGGGGAGTGGGATCGCCTGGGGAGCAGCTCTCACCCAGGGCTTGGTGGTCTGCTCTGGGCCAGCAACACCCTCGTGGATGCCATTCACCATTCTGGTTTGTCCCCAACAACCTGGACGGGGTGGTTCCCAGAGCTGAGTTGCAGCTCACTCATGCTTGCAGTTCAATTACAGAGAGGAACAGCTAGATTACATTGGCGGATTCCCAGGTGGCGCTAGTGGTAAAGAGCCAATGCGGGAGAAGTTAAGAGAGTCAGGTTCGATCCCTGGGTTGGGAAGATCCCCTGGAGGAGGGCATGGCAACCCACTCCAGTACTCTTGCCTGGAGAATTCCATGGACAGAGGAGACTGGCAGAGCCCAGTTCTTAGGGTCGCAAAGAGTCAGGCAGGACTGAAGCGACTGAGCGCACAGATTAGGTTGGACCAGCACCTACCCAAGATCAGGTCCCAGCCAGCTCCTTTCACAAGACCAGATGTCCCGTTCACCTCGAGGGCCACCGGCTCTACCAAGGTAGGACGAGCCTGGATCCCTGGGCTGGGGCGGTTCTCTGCAAAGCAGAAGTTCTACAAGGAAGCCTTTATACCAAGGGCGGTAGGTTCTGATACTCCAGGCCAAAGTCTCCCCAACCTCACCTTTCCTTCGGGACAAAGATGCGAGTCTGTCTGCAGAGGGCTCGAGGGGCCTTGGTTACCCAGGAATTGTGTCACCTTGCGTTTTCCTCGCTGGTCAAGAGGGGCCAGAGATACACTGAGATGCTCCCACAGTGAGCCTGCTCGCATCGCTATTGGCAGCCACCCCACCAGGCAGTCTTTCCGAGGTGGACGGTCTTAAACTGGCTGCCCTTCTTCCTCCTGGACTGGAGGTTGTCGAGGATGTTGGAAATAGTTATTTACGCAGGAGTCAGAAAAAGATTAAAAAAGAAAAAAAAAGGACACGACTTTTCACCTATTCCAGTTTATTTTCTGAAGACTTTGGCCAATTCCACGCTCTTTGGTAACTTACATGTCTGCAGGAAAATTTAACTCTTAAAAAAAGTGCTTCCAGCACGGGGATGGGACGCCTCCACCCCAGCCACCCCTCCCTCCAGCTCGGGAGCACGACTCCAGAGTTCTTGCTAAATTTAATTTTCAGAGGAAAGCAAAAGTGACTTCTGATGGGCTTTTCGAGTGGCAGGGGAGGGAGAAATGAAACAGCCCTAGCTTCAGCGGCGTGTTCTGTCTCTCCCCCAGGCTGGCCTGGCCTGGCCTGGCCGCGGAGACTTTCTGGGGAAAGGACGGAGGGATGGGGTGGGAATCTAGATTTCTTCTGAAGAGTAGACACGTGTTCCGAGAAAAGTATTCAGGTTTCTCAAAAGCACCAAAAAGTAGGAATGGAGGAGGCGCTAGACATGGTTTTCAAGGATGCGGATTTGCAAGTTTTTGACAGGTTGGGATGGGTCGTGGTGGGTGTGGGGGGGCTTCCCCCCACCTAGGCGCGCGAGGACAAGAATCTTCCATGCTGTTCCTCCGGGGACCCGTGTTGTCGAGTCCAAGAAACCAGTCCTGAAAATCTTGACATTTTACGCCTTTGCAGACTGCACGCGGGAAGTGCGCGCGGCCGGCAGGCACGCCTCAGGTCAGGTCAAGGGCAGGCGGTGCCCGGTGGGCCCGGGAACGCGACGCCGAGCTGGGGCAGGAGGAGGCGGGAGGGCCGGGCAATAGCCTCCTCGTGGGCCGGGGGCGCGAGACCCCCTCCGCTGCTGCCCGCGGGCGCAGGGGGCGCACGGCCCCATGACGCTGAGCCTGGATAAAATATGCCGGGACTGCGCTTCTCAGGCTCGTCAAGGCTGCGGGAGCCTCCCCGAGCCATCATCTTTCGTAATTGCAACCGTCAATCAAGGCTTTAAGACACAGTCAGAACCGGGAAGGGCGAGCCTGGAGACCGGCCCCGTAGGACGGGAGATGGAGGCGTGGGGGACGCGGGGAGTAAAGGGGAGCAAAGTTTGCAGGGGAGCGGAGAGCAAGTTGAGTATGTTGGGGGTGGCTGGAGCCGGAGCCGTCTCACAGGGCCTTCGGTCCCCACCAGTTAACTGCCCCGCAGCCGGGGTGGCTTCCCCGGGGCTCTCTACCGTGAGGCCGCAGAGGCCAGACGTCCCGCGCTGAGGGTGGGAGGCGTCCGCCCGCGGGCCCCGGCTTTGTGATTCCAAGGCGGTGGGTGTATACTTGGAGAGCGCAGACCACCCCCAGGCCTGGACTAGTAGACCACCCCGGCCCTGCCCCTCAGCCCCACCTCCCCGCCCTTCCTGGCGTCCGCGCGTCCCCCCCCCCCCCCCCACTCACCCCACCCCCCAACCTCCAGCCTCGCGCTGCGGCCTCTGTCACCTGGAACCATCCCCAGGTAACCTTCCCGGCACCGCGGGCGGGCTGGGCGCCTCCTCCCCGGCGCTCTGCTTCCTCCAGGGTGTTCGGGGAGACGCCCAGGCCCATCCCAGGTCACAGGGCGAGCGGTTCCCCGGCTCCAGCGGGGGCCCCCTGCCCCGCGGAATTGAAGGGGCAAGAACCGGAGGGAATGCGGGGAGGGGGAGGGGTGCGCCCGGAGCCGGCCTGCCGCCCCTCCCTCCGCGCCTGCTGCCCAGACCCCACGCGGAGCGCCCGGTGGGGAAAGATGACCGGCCCTCGGGTCTCTCCCGCAGGAGGTTTCCCGCAACGTCCACCAAAGGCGGGGTTTCCACGTCCCCCGGAGGGATCGGCATAGCTCTGGCCCTCGGGACAGCCCTCTCCCGCCTCGTTCCTGGAACGAGCCCTCGGGACCAGGGGTTCTCGGGAAGGGAAGTTTTCTCCAGGTCTGAGGCCTCCTTCGCTTTCGGTGCCTGTTGGGCTCGCAGCCGACCCGGCAGAGCCGTGGCCTGGACTCGAGCTTCAGAGCAAGGCAAGGCGAAACCTTTCCGCTGTTACACGCCTGCGCATTCTTTGAAGAGCCGATTTTAAAAAACCCCGACCGGGGCCGCCTTTCTCACCCCGTCGCCGCTCCCGTTTGTGAGAGGAATGGGTGCAGGTGGCTGTCTGTCACCCTCATGCCAGGCCTTTGGGGAGCGAGGAGAGGGGAGTGTGGCCTCCACACCTGTGTGGCCTCAACAGGCCGTCTCTGGGCTGAGGCTGCGCTCTGAACGTGACCACGACCTCTGCCTCCGGCCAGGTCAGGCACTCCTCGTGTGCGGGCAGAGACGGGCCATACTGCACCCCGCGGGCCTGTTAGGCGCTCTGCATCCTTCTCTCAACCCTCCCAACCTCTTCCTCCTGCTCCAGCAACCGGCGGGCCTTCTTTCCCGCACTGGGGGGAGCACTAGAGCCTCCCACCCCCAGCTGCTAGCCTGGTGTTGGTAAGGAGGGTCAAAGTGCCCCCAGATGCTCTCTGCAGTGGGAGGGCTTCGTAATAAACTTATTCGTAAAGTTCATCGGAATGCACACGCAAGATGCTAGCATTGATTTGAGCCCTTTCTGAGCTTCATTCACAACGATGCTTAAAACAACCAGGCAATACTGAAAATGGACTGACTGTATGTGATATTGTCACCAAAATCTGAGCATCAGAAGGATCACTGATGTTGGCAACTGCAACCCATTCCCCTTTACCACCTAAGGGGCGGCCTTCTCACCAAGTTGAAAGGTTTTCATGAAACCTGCAGATGCTACTAAAATTGAGGTCTGAATAGCTTCGATTCTGACTACTGTACGTTAAGCAGCAAAGTGACAGGTCATTTCTGAGAGGCAGCAGTGTGTGAATGGCCAGGCCTGGGATGTGGTGAGCAACCCATTTCATTCAAAAGTGTGGATTATGCATGGCAGTGATTGGAGTACTTTTCAATTCATCAAATACTGGGCTGGCCAGTTTGAGTGTGTGATCTCTATGCCATTCACACAGAATAAATTCAGAGCCTTTGAGATTCAAATTCACCCCCTTGTGGGTGGACTCTCAGCTGATACTGAATATGAGGCGTTTCACATGCAGTCAGGAGGCTAGGGATAGAGTGTTTTCATCTTGTTGAGATGAGATCTGAAAACTTTGAAGATGGGGCTGGGCTGGTGTGTAAGAGCTTGCATAACAGATGGTTCTTTAAAACTTTTTTCAAGTGCTGGGCCTCTGGGCCTCAAGTGTCCCGTCCCACCCCAGAGACCTGGGGATGGAAGAGGAAGCCTGCGCTGCTCTTTGCATTCAGTATGGAAACACGGCTCACTAACATTTTAGGAAGTCTGTCGCCAGCCTGAACTGGGGGCTCGAGGAGGCGGGTGGTGTTTATAAGTGAGCGAAGGAGGTGGAGGAGAAGGGGGGGTTGGGGAGGGCCGTTAGGATTCGAGGCAATTGCGCCAAATCTCGGCGACACGGCTGTTCCCTCTTGAGCAGGTGGACCGCGCCGCTGGGCCCCTCTGGGGGTGGGGGGAGCTGTGGACTCGTTGCCGAGGGGAATGGAGCCCGGAGACCCTGGAGCGCAGACCAGCTCTTCTTTTCTCTCCTGGTTTGTTGAAACGCGTTCAACTCCCCCTCACCTAGCGCGCACGGTTGGCGCACCCCCGCGGGCTTCCCCCCTTCGCGCCGACACCTCCAACCAGCTTCTCCTCGGCCGCCGCGCTCAGGCAGAGGTCGCCTCTCAGCCGCTCTAAGACCCGCCGCACGCACATCCCCCGCCCCGGGCCGGGCGGTGTGGGAGGGGGCGAGGCGGGGTGAAGAGGTTGGGGCAGCGAGGGGCCGGGAAGCCTGGGCCTCGTCCTCATTGGCTGGCGCCTGGGGTTCGACCCGAGTCCGGAACCCGCGTCCCCATCCCCGGCCCTCACCCCTCATCCCGGCCTCCCCCGACCCGGTCCTCCTCCCCTCCCTCTCCCCCACCCCGAGCCTCGCCGCCCCGGGGCTGCAGAGGACCGCTCCCGGACGGGAGTGGACTAGGCGGCGGAGGGAGGCTGGAACTTCCAGCTCCACGCCTGAGAGTGAGCGGGAGAGAGGCAGACACCGGTGAGGGGCGGAGAGGAGAGGAGACGGAGGCCAGAGACCGCGCGAGCGGGAGACTCTGCGGATCCCGTGCGGAGGGCCGCGGAGGGTGGGGTGCGGGTCGCCGAGCCGAGCCGTCCGGGAGCCGCGGCGGCAGCAGCAGCCGCAGCTCGGCCGCCGCCTCCGCTGCGCGCCTGGAGCTCGGCCGGACGCGCCCCTGCGCCCCCGGCAGCTGCGCCCTCGCCGAGCCGGGCCCCCGCGCCCGGACGCAGTCTTCGCTCGGTGCCCGCCGCTTCCTCCTCGCGGTTCAGGGGCGGCTGAGGAGCAGCGAACCTGGACGGGGCTCCGGGGTCCTGACGGCAGCCCCGGAGGCGACGGGGACGCGCTCCAGAGCACCAGCGAGAGAGCAGCCGGCCGGCCGCCGCCTCCTTCTTCCCAGCGGAGTTGAAGCCGTGCCGCTCGCGTTCAGGTGCAGGGCTTCCGGACGGACACGGACCCCTTGCCCCCGCCCGCGGTCGCCTTGTCATGCTGCCCAAAGTGGAGACGGAAGCCCTGGGACTGGCTCGGTCGCATGGGGACCAGGGGCAGATGCCGGAAAACATGCAAGGTAAGGAGGCGCTCGCGGCGCGCGGCTCCCGCGGCTCCCCCGCCCCCGGCTCGCCCCGCGGGCTGCAGCCGCCGGCCCCGCGCGGGCGCTGGACCGACCGCCCGGCGCTCACCGCCGCGGGGCTGCTGGGCTGCGGGGCGGCGCGCGGGCGTCGGGCCCCGTCCCCAGGGAAGGCATAAAAGTTTATGGCTCTTGAACAATGCGGGGCGGGGATTTTCCGAGCAGTGCCTAATTGGCCGCTTCTAATTAAGAAGAGAGGTTTCGAGCTCTGGCGACCGGAGCCGGGGCAGCCTCTGTCTAGAGATCTAATTATTTCGACGATCCTTCTAAGAAATGGAACTAATCTCAGGAAGCCCGAGCAGGTTCCCGGTCACTCGAATCGGGGGAACTTGAACCAGTGCTCTTGAGTGCAGAAGAACCCTCTGCCTGGGAAAGTCAGCTGCAGAAAGCTCTCGGGGAGAGCTGGCCTAGCGGTGTCAGGACGCCAGGGCACCCTGCAGCCCCGGCGCACCCGGGGAGTAGGCTGGCATTGGAACAACTTCTTAAAACGGCAGGGAGAACTGGAAAGAACCAGTTGTCTCCAGCCCACCCTCCAGCCGGGCACTGCGGAGTGAGTGCTGGGCGGGGGCGGAGGCTTAGCTTCCAGCCTCTTCGGTTGGATACCTGGGAATGTGGAAGTCCCGTTCGTTTCCCAAGCTTTTGATTGCTAACAACCAGCGCTAGGCGGAATGGCAAATCCCGTAGGCTGTATTTTCGCCGCGTTCCAAAAGAAGCAATTCTAGACCCTGGCCGTGTTAAGCCCTTCAGAAGTTTATCGCAGTTGCTCGGGGCCAGGGAGGGAACAATGCTAGGAAAAGTCTCCGGTGCCCTTCCATCCTCGCCCCCGCCAGCGCGCAGGATGTGCGGGCCGGCGGGCCTGTGATCCCGAGCGCTTCCTGCCATCCCCTCGAGCGAACTTGAAAGGGCCAGGGACGCGCCGAGAGCAGAGTTCAGGGCTGGCGCCCGCGGCGGTGCGGGAGAGGCGGCGCTGGACCCGGGGCCTGAGGTCGCCCCGCTGTTTGGAGACGAGGGGGCGGCGGGAGGGCGTGCGTCCCCGCCGGTGGGGTCGGTCATGGCTAGAGGATCCTGGGGTCTCGCCCAGCCTCCAGGGAGGGCCGTGGAAGTCCCCGGGGACCAAGCCCCTAGAGTCTAACCTGTAGGCTGGCTGCCCCGGGGAGGACCCGGTTGGCCCAAAGAGGCTTTCCCGCCGGGCACCTGGGATTCCGCGAAGCGGGCCCAGGGGAAGCGGCTCCGGGGCGCCGCATCGGGCCCCTCGGCCGCCACTGCCGAGGAATGTCCCTTGGGCGCCCTCGGAGCCAGCGAGATGCTGGCGTCCAAGGGAAAGTTTCGGCTTCTTCCCGCGCGCGATTCTGAGCGCCTCGGGAAAAGAAGCGCAGGGAGAAGTTGGAGCAGGAAGTCGGGTGGGGGGCAGACGGGAGGAAGATAGCACTGTGGTATTTTCTTTGTAAAATTCGAGAGGGCCGTTCCTGACCAGATCCAGCGCCCGGGGCAGAGAGCCGACCTTCCCTGGTGCCTGGGGCTCTGGGACGTCGCCGGCTGCTTGCTCAGCCCCGGGGTGGAAAGCTGGTGGGAAGCGCCTGGCGCGGCTTCCTCCAGGCGACGCGCGGCCTGCGGCCCCAGGGGAGCCCCTTGGGACGCGGACCCCACGCCCTGGCCCGGGCCGCGCCACTGTCCGAACCGTGGGGGGATGGGGGGTGGGGGGAGAGGTGCAGCAAAGGGACCCTCTATCGGGTCCCGGGACGGTTTGGGGAACTCGTCCACGGCCTCTGCCGTCCCAGGCGTCGGAGTCCCCCTTTGCTTTCTCAAGACCGGGACTTGTTTGCTCGAATGCATTGGATTCTCCGAAGACTCACTCGAGCTACAGCACGTGGGCGCCTCTGAAAGATGCCCGGGTCTCGCACCACGGCGTAGGTCTCCCCATGCGGCCTCGGTCTTGGAATTTTCCAAGAGGGTCCCCAGCCTCGGTCTTTAGGATATCGGATCCCGAGGTGCGCACCGGGTCCCCTACCTCTCCGCACCTCTCTGGGGCTAAGTGAAGTTTACTTTGCTGGGGAAAGGGGGAAGGAGAAAGGCGAAAGGCACACACTTGGGAAAATACACTTTTTCCCCTGTCCGAAAACACGCCTGGAGACAACAGTCACGACCTTTCAGGAGGGTGAGGCTATGAACAAACTTCTGGAAACCTCAGCCTCAGCCAAACCCCCAGGCTGCCCAAACGCGAGCGGGGACCTCCCTTGGCCCCCGCCAGAGGACTGCGCTCTGTGTCTCTATTTCTATTTCTCGGAGCTCAGACGCCTGCCTCGGCTTTTCCCATCTTTTCCTGAGATCCCCCTTCCCCAAACTCCGGTAACTCATCCCGATCTATGCCCCAACCCAGGACTCCATGTCTCGGGAGAGGCTGCTGGTAGGGGGGTCAGTCGAGAAGCGCGGCTAGGGACCCCCCACCCTAAAGGCCCTTTCCAGAGGCCCCCAGAATCCGTAAAGAAAACAGAACTGCATTTAAAAAATAAAATCAGAACTCTTTGGCCAGGAGGCCACAGTGGTGCTGGAGTGTCCTGGCACTTTGGGGATGGGTGGGGGGCCTGTTTCTCCCTTTCCTTTTCGGTAAACAAATCAGAGGAAACTCCTGCCGGCTCTCAGTTCCCCCATCCCCCACCCCTGCCCAGCCCCGCCCCCTGAAAATGCCACTGATTAACTTAAAACAAACTTGACTGGGGCGTTTGTGCGCCTGTGTGTAGCCCCAAGTTAAGCAAGGGGCGAGAGGCAAGTGCTCCCCGGGGTTCGCAGGAGGTGCCCGGAGGCTTCGGGCGGCGGCCGGGTCGCGCGGACCTGCCCTCGGCGTCCCCCGCCTTCCCCGGCCCGTGGCCCGCGCTGCGAGGCTCCCCTGGCGTGGACCTAGACTCCGGGAGGGGCCGGATCAGGTATTACCTGGGTCTCCCGGCCTCCGCCCCTCTTGCGCAGTTTTTCTCGGTCTTGGAGCTGCGAAAACGCCTTCCCGGACTGCGTCCGGAGCTGGACGGTTACCCGATCCCTGCAAGGAGCCGCGCGAAGCTGCCTCCTGATTTCTGTTTAACAGGGGAGCTCGAGGTGTTTATATTTTGCAGTGATGATCGGAAACATGTGAAGTTCATTAAAGGACTTCAATACTTCGCGACGAAACCAAACTCTCGTGTGTATCTTTTGCTTTCCCTTTTTTCCTTCTTTTTTTCTTTCCCTTTCCGTCCGTGCTCCCTCCCCTTTTTCTAGTAATTTTTACAGTAGATTTTCAAAAGTGCAGAGATCAAAGCCCAACCAGTACGTAACTGGGTGTTTGGATTACTCTAACAGCTCTGAACGCTGGGAGCCTCGGGCTGTGGCTGGAACAGTGCTGCTGACAAAGTGTCCGGGGCTCCGGGTTCCCGGTGGAGGTTGGGCGTTGCTTTCACCCAGACACCCTTAAGGCCCGTGAACTTTGGGCAAACCCGGTTCCAGTGCGAGCATGACGCTGTGTGCTGCTTTCTCTTCCTTAGGAAAAGGTGACGTTTTGGAACTTATCAGCAAGGCGATTTAAAAGGAATTCTAAGTTGTTACTTTATGCAGTTCGTGTTTCTTTTCTGGATCTCTTTCTTTGCAGCGTTAAGAGACTTGTGTTCAACAGTGGTCAGTTTAAGAATGTTTAACAAAAGAATTCAGAATTACTTTTAAATTAAAATAATGTAAAGTGCTTACTCGTTGATGCCAAAAGAGGTTTTGCTTTGACTGTAAAAATAACTCTGCGGTACACCTGTAAGGCATTTTTATTTTCTGTTTTACCTGGTGATGTCTGCCCTCCAGTCACCAAACTGCTTCCTTTTGCAGGACTGAAACCGACCTAGTCAGTTGATCGGATGTGTGCCTCTCTCTTGTTTCAGTGTCCCCGTTTAAAATGGTGAATTACTCCTATGATGAAGACCTTGAGGAGCTCTGTCCGGTGTGCGGAGACAAAGTGTCTGGGTACCATTATGGGCTCCTCACCTGTGAAAGTTGCAAGGTCCGCTTCTACGTTGCTCCCTGAGAAATGTAATGTTCAAACCAAAATAAACCACTGGACCACTTCTTCAAGCTTAATGTAGGCTGTCTTTTTTGGACTCAAAAATGAGAGAGGGAAAGAGTGAGTCTTAGTGAGATGATTCTTAGAAATATGTGTCTGATTTAATCCCCAAAGCAAAGAAATTTATGCTGTTTAGAAAACTTTGCCAGTATCATGACTTTAAAATAGTTTATTGCAGGAAAGTGATGTAGCTGTAGAAAGGCTTCTATTTCTAACAGTCCAGAATATTGATTTTGCTTGACTTATATATATTTAAAGCATCGTTGTTCTTGAGAGCCAACATGACAAAGTATTTCCCAAATACATTTTAACTTCAGAGTATTCTGTGCTACACATCCAAACATTTTTTATCCACAGATATAAAAGTCTAAATTCCCAGCTGCATGATTTCATCCTGATTTATCCTAAAAATAATTTTTAAGACTTTTGGAATTTATATCAGAAAGAATAGAAACCAGATCTTAAGTTTATAATACGAGAAGTTTTAAGTATATGGTGACTTATTTAAATGCAAGAGTTTTTAATATGTGAGGTGTACTGTATTATTACTAATAACATCAACTATACAGTAGGGATTTATCTCAGACTTTTTTTCATATATTCTCAGTAAATTTAATACTCCTTATTTTTCAACATTTTTAAAAGTAGAAAACTCAGTACAATTACTAAACCACTGCCAAGAAAATCTCTTCTCTTTTTTTATAACAAAGTAAAATAGTTTCACTTTGTGGTCAGTAGGGCAAACAAGGAATATACCATCCAAGCAGTTACTGTGTTATAAAGCTACAGATTTTATTTCTGATTAATTCTTTTGGGTGAAAAATAAGGAAGGCATACACTCTGCTAAAACCCAGTTCTCTGCTCTACATGCTTTTTTCCCTCATAAGTTTCACCTTTTTCTTTGCAATTCCCCAACTTCATGTATTCCAATGGAATTATGAACATTTTCCACATTTTTCCATTTTATTCTTTAAGGGCTTTTGCTTTTAACTCTTCAGTGCTGACGTTTATAAAACATCTGAAGTGTTTTGTTATTTCATTTTTTCTATTGGTATTTTACTGTAGTTTGCCACCAAAATTCTATCAGACTACGTAAAAATAATTCAGCTCTCTAAAAGTGCCTTGTCTGGAACATGAAGGTTAATAAGAAAAGAAAAAAAAAAAACTGCTGGTCAATATAGCATGTATTTTTCCCTGAATGTTGAGATAAAACTGTGTGTAGACAAAGCTCTCCAAGATTTGATGTGATTCTTGTGAAGTATAACTCTGATGTCAGAAAAATCCCCACCATAGCCTGGTTTTGAAGGGTTGATCTTGTTAAAACGTGAAACAAGCCACAGAACCACATAAGGACTCAAACGGTGCAATGAAAAGATTTACTGGTGATTTCCTTAAGATGAAACAATAGAAGAGACGGGTGTTAGCTCTATAATATGTCTTACTGTTTTCTCTTATAGGGCTTTTTTAAGCGAACAGTCCAAAATAATAAAAGGTACACGTGTATAGAAAACCAGAACTGCCAGATTGACAAAACACAGAGAAAGCGTTGTCCTTACTGTCGATTTCAAAAATGTCTAAGTGTTGGAATGAAGCTAGAAGGTAAGTTTTTTCTAAAGACTGCTGCCTGTTCAAATTCTCCAAGGACATAGGATTTAAACAACATTGTACTTATAACATGGTAACAGTATTTTCTTAGTCTTTTAACACTGTTGACAATAATATGTTTTTACTGTTTTGTCAGCAGTATAGTCTGAGTCTCATTTAAAGGCTGGTGAAATCTACTAGGAAAAAAGTTTTTAGCATTGGCGTTTCGCCTCCCCACCTCATTTTTTAGTTTGAGAAGCAGATGCATTTCATAGGGTAGATGAAAGCAAGACCCATGTGATTCAGCTGAGAACAAGTAAAAATAATTTGCCAAAATATTTTTTAAAGTCCTTTAAAGGTTTCAGATCAGGATGCCCTAGTAAAAAAGTTTGATTTTAATCTTTTTAAATAGGTTAACTTGTCTTCATTGTTACCATTAGTTTCACGATTCCTGAATAAGAGTTAAAACCTTTAATTATAAAGAGATTTTTCTCACGGGAGAGTATCATTTTTGATTGTGTAGGAAAGCACCATTTTTTTAAGACGATGACTGGGCCTGCAAAATTAAAAAAAATTTTTTTTTGAGAATCAGGAAACATGAAAATTAATGAACTGTCATGTCGGTAGCAGTGGTTTGACGAGAACAAGAGAGTGGCTCCCCCAAAGCCACATTAAGCTTTGTGTCGAAAAAGGAGGATCTGTGCTTGTGCTCTACAGACTGGAGGAAGTAAAGTTAATATGTGACTGCTATAAATAACCTGCAGTTCATGGATGGTATGGTGTGTTGCTGGTTTTCGGTCTCTGACCTACTGACTTTCCACATATACTGTAAATAAAGTAATAAGAAGGGATACAGACCGCAGAGATGTGCCGGATGCGGGGGCCCATTCCATTTGACCAGTGAGACACAGACCAGTTGTCTTGAGGGCTTTTCTGTTGCCTGGCACTCAGACTTGATGGAAATACTCAAAAATTTTCAAATACTCTGCAGAAATTGCTAATAGATTCCTTCCCAATAGAAGTAGTCTCGTGGGTTATCCGGGGACTGTGATGAGATTGAGAAAGGACGTAACTGCTTGTCAGTTTCTTTGTTACCAATCACTTTATTATTTTCCAAACAGCAAAACAGTGTGGTAGGTGCTTATGATAGTATGAGACTCAGAAGATAAAATGTTAAAAATTAAACGTTGTGATCATTGATTAAAAAAAAAAAAAAGAGGAAAAGGTTGCCTTTCTTTGCCTTAAAAAGTGTGCTTTCTTAATAGGAAGTCACTTGTGGTGCATGTTCGTACTTTGTTCACAGTGAGATGAAACAATCGAATATTCAATAAATAATCATCCAGATGAAAAACTCTTTATTATCTTGTGTGGTATTCTGGGTGCCCACCATTCACAATAAATTTTTAATGCTGGACTAATCCTAAGATAAAAAGCTCCAGAACTTAACCTCCAGCAATTTCACCATGTCACAAGCTGTCAGAGGTCGCTGTGTCTGGTCTAATTGCCAGTGGTCAGTATGAGCTAGCAGAGACCCACTACGGATATTGCTAGACATGGCCCCGGACACCACCCAGTATTGTGATGGTGGACCGTTTTGACAGCTTCGGAAATGAATCTGCTTTATTTAGGTCCAGTTCTGCTTAATTGAAAACAATAACCTGTGGCTACCTGGTGTGTACCCATCAAGTCTGGGTGAGGATGGTTTCCCGAGAAGAGCGTGTACCTAGCAATTTTGCAGCAAATTACCCAAAAAGACTTTGAGAGAGGAAGCTGTTCTCAGGAGAAATAGTCACAGTTTGATCCAGTAATGGCCCCTTGATTGGGGGGTGGGATGCGCCCTCTGAGCAGTTTGCGTTTCCATAAAGAGAAGCCCAGCCTCGCTGGCAGGACAGAATCCGGTCCTCGTCCTTAGCAATACAGAGCATCCCCCATGGGTAGCGAAGACTAGGAGTCTCTTCAGTCCACCGAAGGGTTAATGTGTCCCCACGTAGCCGAAATATTTTTTTGATGACAAACACACTTGGAGGAAAGAATTCATAAATAAAGAGGACATGGCTTTTCTGGGGACTCTGAGAGCTATTGTGGTGAAAACAACCACGCACAGAGCACTTCTGGTCCGTTTTGAGCCTGACTATCTGGACAGTGCTCAGGACTTACATCTTATTTATGCCCTTACTTCCTTTTTTTTTGTTTTCTCATGCCCACACCAACAGCGGTGAGGGCAGACCGAATGCGCGGAGGACGGAATAAGTTCGGGCCCATGTACAAGAGGGACAGGGCCCTGAAGCAGCAGAAGAAAGCCCTCATCCGGGCGAACGGCCTGAAGCTGGAAGCCATGTCTCAGGTGATCCAAGCCATGCCCCCCGAGCTGAGCATCTCCTCTGCCATTCAGAACATCCACTCTGCCTCCAAAGGCCTACCTCTGAACCACGCTGCCTTGCCTCCTACAGACTACGACCGGAGCCCCTTTGTGACCTCCCCCATCAGCATGGCCATGCCCCCTCACGGCAGCCTGCCCGGGTACCAGACCTACAGCCACTTTCCCAGCCGCGCCATCAAGTCCGAGTACCCCGACCCCTACACCAGCTCCCCGGAGTCCATCATGGGCTACTCCTACGTGGATGGCTACCAGACCAGCTCCCCGGCCAGCGTCCCCCACCTCATCCTGGAACTGCTCAAGTGTGAGCCCGACGAGCCGCAGGTGCAGGCCAAGATCATGGCCTACTTACAGCAGGAGCAGGCCAACCGCAGCAAGCACGAGCGGCTCAGCACGTTCGGGCTCATGTGCAAGATGGCAGACCAGACGCTCTTCTCCATCGTGGAGTGGGCCCGCAGCAGCGTCTTCTTCAGGGAGCTCAAGGTACGTGCCGGCCGCCTGGGCGCAGGGCTCGCCTCCCTCCGCGCGGCCCGCTCTGCGCCCGCTGCGCAGCGTCTGGGTGCCGCACACACGCTGTCCTTCCTTCCTTGTAAAGCGGTGTTTTAGACCTTGACTTCAGAACGGCCGCGGCTTCCCTCTGTGGGCCTGTATCTGCAGCTCTTCGTTTAGGGGCGTGGCATTTAATGTCACACACGGTAAACTTAGTTGGGATTTTTTTTGCTGAACAGGAAAAATGCTATTCCCTCTCCCTTATTATTACCTTATTCCCTCTGCCTTGGTTTATGGCTGAAACATTGAAGCCCCCGTGAAACAGTGAAACAGAGCGCAGTAAACTTTTGAAGAATTATGAAGTAAGGAGCTCTATTATAATGGTGCCAATTGAGAAGGAAAAAATGCCAACGTTTCGTTGTGTTTAGACGCAAAAGAATCCAAATGGTACCGCTGGTTAAGACTGTCAAGTAGGTATTTACTGCCTGTTTACCTTGACATTAGGTTGGTAAACCTTTTGTTTTCAGAGCAGATTCCAATAGGATGTTTACTGCCTTTGGCTGCGGAATGGGCCCCGTGTGAGTGCTAGTCTGCTTGGCTGGGCTTTGGTTCTCATAATCTGTGTCTGTCGTTGATTTTAATGGATTGGTACATTGTAAACACAGTCCTTGTTTGTACAAGAATCTCTGTTTAACTACATAATTATTTTATTTCCTGAAACTGAAGACTGAATTAATATGGGAAAGTTGTAACGCAGTTTGGGATCGTGGAGTAGCTGCGGGACCACCAGTAGTAGCATTTGGTGGTCAGTGGTTTCCTTCTCTGCGTTAAAGACAGAACTGAACTCTGGGCTTGATTTCTAGTCAGTCTAAAATCAATTTCTCCCTGTTATCGTGGCGGCTTCAGCCTTTGGGAGGAGATTTTAAAATCTCTGCAAGGAGGAGAGTACAAAGCAGACTTTTCATTTAAAGGTTCTGTCTAAAGCTGTGTGTGTGTGGATGGGCTGGAGTGTGGAAACCACGTCCAAATGGAAAACGCGGTTTTCCACAGCCGCCTTCCCTCGGCACCGTGATCTGAAACAGGAGAGTCACTGGGCCGCCATCGGGTCCAGCCCTGCTCCCGGGGCGCCTGCCCCACATGTGCAGAGGGCCGATGGTGGGGTTCACACCAGGAGTGAGCAAGGTGCCCTGTTGGCTGCCAGAGCAGACCCTCTGGCGTGGAACCACCCTGGGGTCATCAGGTGCTTATCATCAGCAACAAGCAACGCTGTCCTGATGGTGATCTTGGGTTCACAACTTTGTCCCTTAAGAGAACAGGTAAGGAATTGGAAAATGAAAACGAAAGCGATCGTTCCAGATGCAGCTGACAGGTTAGGAAACGCAGGACGGAAGCCTCGCCTTCGCAGGGGACCCAGTTGGCGTTAGATCCTTGCTGCTTAGTAACTGTCTTTGTTGGGTTGTCAGTCTCTAGTCTGTGAAATTACAGGTGTGGTGTTGTGGGGGAGGTGGAGGTATGTAGGTATGTAGGGAATAACAGTACGTCTATTGAGGTATTTCAAGGGATAAATGAGACTATATGGGCAAAGCATCTAGTCCTGGGAACGCAGCATATATTATATACTTAGTAAATCAGTGCTATTTTAAAATTGTTCTTACTGTTTTATGACAAATGTGTGGAGGCTTTACTTAATACTCTTATGTTCAGGAAAAAACATGCACTTGTGCTCTTTAGTTTGACGTTGGAAAGCAGAATTACCATGTGCGTGATAGAGAAGGAAAATTCTATAATAGTAATTAATTACTTCAGTTGAGGACCTCAAACTTGCCAGGCTACAGTACGTTGGGAATAAGATGGATACAAGGTTGAATAAGACAAGATATTTGCTGATGAAGACAATTTCATAAATGTCTACTTAAAAAAAAATCAAAGCTGAAGTTCGTTTCACAAAATCATGAGGAAAGAAATCATGTGTATTATTTACATGAAAAAAGAGAAAGTTGTGAAGTGAGTATAGAGAACCCCACGTGGGACTTTAAGAGTGCTAGGAAAACATGCTCTCCAGATTTCTCCTTTCATTTCCCTGTAGTTAAATTGCATGAGATTCTTTTCTAGGGCATGAGATTTCATATTTGGTTAAAATATGAACATTTTGGGGAGTGAGACATATTAAAGCATTCTGAGTCCTTTCAGTTCAGTTCAGTCACTCAGTTGTGTCCGACTCTTTGCGACCGCATGAATCGCAGCACACCAGGCCTCCCTGTCCATCACCAACTCCCAGAGTTTACTCAAACTCATGTCCATCTGAGTACTTTATACTGTTGTTTAAGGCATTTATCAGCCTTCTGTGAGAAAATGCTTTAAAGAAGAGAAGGGAACAGAGGCAAATGCTGGCCTGGCTCCTGTAAAAGGCGGGGGTGACCCCAGGAGAGAAAGACAGCTAGACCCTCTTCGCTGTTGGCCTTGGACTTATATTTTTGAAAGAGGTATTACCCTTGAAGTATTTTTCAGAAGACTAAAAGTAGAATTCCAGAATAACTTAGGGATTGTTTAAATACAGAATTGAGAGGTGACCATTTGTTTCGGAAGAATTCCTTTTCCTTTGTTTATAAAGTCGCTTTGTGGAAACCAGACCAAGGCGTTTGAAGCCAGCGTGGAGACATTGTGTGCTGCCCTGTATCTCTCCAGGGCAGAGGCTTGCAAACTTTTGAACTAAGGCCCACAGTAAGAAACATATTCTACACTGGAACCTGGTGTACCAAACACACACACACACACCGCATGCACGCTCAACTGAGCCAAAGTTTCACGAGATAGTGCATGCTTTTGTCCATGCCAGGCATGCTGATATTTTCTATTCTATTTTGCTTTAGTTGAATTTATTTCATGCTTTTAAAATAAAACAAAATTCCCGGTCGTGACCCCCTGTGCTGATTTCCCGACCCGCTAAGGAGGCAGGCCCAGCAGTCCAGGAGTGGTTGCTCCTGGGCAGGGTCGTGGGCCAGCCACCAGGCGTGGTCCACCTGCCCCAGCCAGGAACACCTCCTGCACAAGGCCTCCCCTGACCCCACCCCTCACCCCGGCCTGGTCTCCAGGGCTCCTTGGAAACCTGCAGCCAGATCCTCCACCTACCTTCCTGCAAACCTTGTGATTTTAAAATAGCGTTGGGACGATTTAGGTGGACGGCCCCTTTTTCATATTTGTCTTTTTCTGGTTAATGTCACTGTAAGTTACCCATCAGGCGGTATACTTATAGAGCAGATTGCTTATAGCTCCACAGCCCCGACCTGGAAAAGCACACATTTGGTGCAGGAGAAGTAATAAGATAATTGGGCAGTTTCGCAAATGGCCCCTTGCTCACCCTCACAGGACCCGTTACACTCTGCGTGCGGAAGAGGGGAATGCAGGTTTCATTTGTTTACTGTCTAAGGGACCAAAAGGGCCAGAGGAAATCTGGTGGGTTGTTTAGTTACACGGTGCAGAAAAAAGAAATGATATTCTGGTTCCCATTCAAAATATTGGAATGGGAAAGAGGAAATTTTAACTCCCATACGTGCATCTTGAAAAATAGTACATAAACAGCAAAAAAAAAAAACCAATATAGAAACCGTGCAATTTCAGAGCCAGGTGATGACCAGGGAAAACAGAGCAAGTACATATACGTGAGCTGCTTTGTTTGTTTCCTGTGTGAGGGGCAGTTCTAATTTCCGTCCAAAGTTGTGGCATGGGAAAGGTGAACTAGTTGGGGTAGCTGTCCAGCCAGCACCCATGCATCCAGCGATCCTCGGGGCCCTGGACACTACAGGCTTTCCAGAGCAGGACAAGATGGTGGGGGTCCTTGGACTCTAGCCCCTCCGTTTACATGTGGAAAAGCTGAGGCAGGGGGCCTGTGGCCTGAACGAGATTATACAGCTGTCTACCGCAGGGAAGAACTGGGGGGCTGGCCATTCAGGTTACAAGAAGCTGTGCTTCTCCACAGCCCTGCCCCCCTGCCAGACACACACAAGCATATGTACACACACACACACATATGCACACACACACGCACACAAGCCCTGTAACCTTTGACTCCAGAAATCCACGCCTTTCCCAGGCAAGCTACGGCAGACCTCCCGGTTATCAGAAGTCTATCACTACCGCCCAGTTACTAAATCACTGATAATCAGCGAGATGGATTTTCTCTGAGCCCAGACCCATCCCTGGGAGGGAAGGAGTCACTTTGGAAAGCAGCTACAATTCTCACAGGCTACGGGAGCCTCAGCGAGTGAAGTGCGTCTTCCCGCCAGCACTCCTGAGCCCTGAAGGAGGGTTCAGACTCCCCTGAGTGCGTCTCATCTGCCCACCGCCCTCGGGAGAACAGGCGGCCACGTGGGGCTCTGCCCTGCTGTAAAGTGGATAAAGGAAGTTACATCCTGGGTCCGGCTGCGTGCCGGGTGCATCAGCCTGGGCTCCTTTCTGTGTGTTTGAGGAAACAGTCAGGAAGGGAGCTTAGGATTGTAACCAGGTGGTAGATGGCCCTGAATTCCCCCAGCATGACAGCATTTCTGGGGTCAAGGCATGCATTCACTACACCTTCGAATCTGTAAGCTCCACCTGTCTTACAGTGGCCTGTGTCCTTGACTTTAACTTGTGTTTTTGGAAACCAAGAGTGAATTCCAGACCCCCTCACCCAACATCCCAGAAAGTGCTGTCATCGCGAGTCAAGAAGACGGTGCTCTTTTTTCCTTCGCGCATTTTTCTTTCATCTGTGTCTTGAGCAGCTCACAAACACAAGAGCAGTGGGCAAGTAATTCCCACTTTGTTGAACAACTAATGAACCTGCAGGATCTGTTTGATCGTCTAATGAGACCAGATGTCTTCCGAGGATTCTGGGAATGGATGGAGAAGAACTTCCCCTCCATGAATGATTCTTGTACATGGAGGAATAAAAAAAGTCTAAATTAATCCTGACTGAAACGCATAACTAGTGTTTCTGTGGAAAATAGGGCTCAGAGGCTCAGGGAGTTTGTGCCAAAGGAATTCAGCCACGCAGCAGCCAGTTTTCTCGAAAGCCAGCCGCCCTTTTTTCTCTGCTCTGGTGCAGATGCTTTTTGAGCAGAGTTTTAATTTATTTATCGTTAACACCCTAGATCCCTTTTCCCGAGCCTCAGATGACTTCTCCCAACCAACACAAGTCTGCAGTTTGCTGGATTTGCCCCAGTCTGAGGCCTTGTTCGTTAGTGGGCTCGCTCAGCCCTTCTTTGCTCTGTGTGTGTGTTCCTGCTGTATCTGCCATCCTGCTCTCCTTGGTGCCTCCCAGGTGGCTCAGTGGTGAAGGATCCGCCTGCCAACGCAGGAGATGCGACACAGAAGCTGCAAATTCAATCCCTGGGTCGGGAAGATTGTCTGGAGAAGGAAATGGCAGCCCACTCCAGTATTCTGCCTCGAGATGCCCACGGACAGAGGAGCCTGGTGGGCTGCAGTCCATGGGGTCGCAGAAAGTCAGACACAGCTGAGTGCCCACATGTACCCACTGCTCCCTTTGGCCTCTGCCCGAGCTTTCAGGATCATGTACCCAGAATTACCTTCTGTCACTTTACTTACCTGTGTTTTCATTTCTTTGGATGCAAAGTAGTTCCTCCTGGAAGCAGATGATCAGCATTTAATGTGATTTCCCATAAAGAGGGGAGAAGGGTTTCTATTTGAAGGCAAATAAAAACACCTCTGACCATCAAACCTATTTCTCAAAAAGAGATCAGAAGGAAATAAATGGATCTTCCGTAGGCTTACAAGGAAACCGGAAAACTGGCTTTTCTTCCACTGGGGATCAGCATGGAAGTTTTCTGCTGCCTGTGAGTTTGGAGCGAAGGTTGGAAGCTACAGGTCTGACTCTGTGACTCGGGGCTCTTTGACATCAGTCGTCTGCTTCTGTGGTTCCTCCGGGCAGACCTGGCACAGAGCCCCTGGGCTGGTTGCTGGTGCTGAGATGTGGGTCTTTCTGGCTGTCCGGGCTTGTCCAGGCTTCTGTGTTCCTGCACCCATGTCCCTTACTGACTGAGGAATCTTCCTGTAGCTGTTGAAGTCTTCTTGGTCACTGTCTGCTGGGTGAATCCGCTCTCCCCCATCAATACCTGTTTAAGGTAGAGGTGTTGTTCTTTGGCAGAAATGACTCTCCTCACTGTGGAGTGCCACAGTCAGATTCAGATGCTAGATTCTCCACCCTCTCGGTTCCTTTTAAAGTACTGCTGTTGTTGTTAAGTCGCTAAGTCAGGTTGGACCCTTTTTCAACCCTGTGGACTATAGCCTACGAGGCTCCTCTGTCCGTGGGATTCTCCAGGCAAGAACATTGGAGTAGGTTGCCATTTCCTCCTCCAGGGAATCTTCCCAACCCAGGGATTGAACTTGCGTCTCCTGCATTGCAGGTGAATTCTTTACCACGGAGCCACCAGGGAAGCCCTTATAAGTATCACATTTGCTTTATTCAGTGAGGATACATCTACAGGCTGCAGCCTCGGTTTAGACTCTGGGTTTCCGTGTGACCAGACGCTAGTAGTTACTGTGCAGCCGGGTGGAAGCCAGGGGGTTTGGTGGGAGTGATGGTCGTGGCTTCATGCTGGGTTCACATACTCGACGCGCTTCCTGTCCCTGTTTATCTGTGTGTTACCTGTCAGGATGGTGGGGAGCGTGGGAGAAGCCCGCCACACCAGGGGTGCCGTGTTCAACTGGCTGGGTCGCTGTCAGGCATCAGGAATGCACAGTGAGGGTGGGAAGAAAACGGGCATCTCCCTTGCTCTGCTCATGGTCAGATGGTGGAGGGAAGAGGCCCCTTTGACTGGGGGCTCGCTCTGCCTGCTGTAGGTCTGGGTGCCTCTCCTCAGGCGCCGGTCCGGTCCGCTCCTTCACTCCTGGGGAGGGAGGGTGGGACAAAGTCGCCTCTTGCCCTGGAGGAGAATCCCTGGACCCTTGCTGTCACATAAAGTGGTCCTTCAAGAGGACACATCCGTCCATCCATTCTGGATCCAGAGAGACACAGTTAACTGATTAATAAACGTTTGCTAACTAGGTTTTTATTTTATAATTTTTTGAAGTTTATTTTATTCCCATATAATTGATTTACAATGTGGTGTTCATTTCTCCTGAACAGCAGAGTGGTTCGGTTATACATGTATATATTGTTTCTCATATTCTTTTCTATTTTGGTTTGTCACGGGGTACTGAATACAGTTCCCTGTCCTGTACAGTAGGACCCTGTTTGTCCAGCCTGTGTGTAATAGTTTGCTCCTGCGAATCCCAAACCCCCAGCCACCCCCTTGGAACCCATGGGTCCGTCCCGTGCGCCTCTGAGTTCACGGGTCCATCCCGTGCGCCTGTGAGTTCGCGCGTCTGTCCCGTGCGTCTGTGAGTTTGCCGGTCCGTCCCGTGCATCTGTGAGTTTGCGGGTCCGTCCCATGTGCCTGTGAGTTCGCGGGTCCGTCCCGTGCGTCTGTGAGTTTGCGGGTCCGTCCCTTGCGCCTGTGAGTTCGCGTGTGTCCCGTGCGCCTGTGAGTTTGCGGGTCCGTCCCGTGTGCCTCTGAGTTCACGGGTCCATCCCGTGCGCCTGGGAGTTCGCAGGTCCGTCCCGTGCGTCTGTGAGTTTGCGGGTCCGTCCCGTGTGCCTGGGAGTTCGCGGGTCCGTCCCGTGTGCCTGTGAGTTCGAGGGTCCGTCCCGTGTGCCTGGGAGTTCGCAGGTCCGTCCCGTGCGTCTGTGAGTTCGCGGGTCCGTCCCGTGTGCCTGGGAGTTCGCGGGTCCGTCCCGTGCGTCTGTGAGTTTGCCGGTCAGTCCCGTGCGTCTGTGAGTTTGCGGGTCCGTCCCATGCGTCTGTGAGTTCACGGGTCCGTCCCGTGCATCTGTGAGTTTGCGGGTCCGTCCCTTGCGCCTGTGAGTTCGCGTGTGTCCCGTGCGCCTGTGAGTTCACGGGTCCGTCCCCGTGCGTCTGTGAGTTCGCGGGTCCGTCCCGTGCGTCTGTGAGTTCGCGGGTCTGTCCTGTGCGTCTGTGAGTTCGCGGGTCCGTCCTGTGAGCCTCTTGAGTTCACGGGTCCGTCCCGTGCGCCTGTGAGTTCGCGGGTCCGTCCCGTGCGTCTGTGAGTTCGCGGGTCCGTCCTGTGAGCCTCTTGAGTTCACGGGTCCGTCCTGTGCGTCTGTGAGTTCGCGGGTCCGTCCCGTGCGTCTGTGAGTTCGAGGGTCCGTCCCGTGAGCCTGTGAGTTCGCGTGTGTCCCGTGTGCCTGTGAGTTCGCGGGTCCGTCCCGTGCGTCTGTGAGTTCGAGGGTCCGTCCCGTGTGCCTGTGAGTTCGCGTGTGTCCCGTGTGCCTGTGAGTTCGCGGGTCCGTCCCGTGCGTCTGTGAGTTCGCGGGTCCGTCCTGTGTGCCTGTGAGTTCGCGGGTCCGTCCCGTGCATCTGTGAGTTTGCGGGTCCGTCCCATGTGCCTGTGAGTTCGCGGGTCCGTCCTGTGCGTCTGTGAGTTTGCCGGTCGGTCCCGTGCGTCTGTGAGTTTGCGGGTCCGTCCCATGCGTCTGTGAGTTCGCGGGTCCGTCCCGTGCATCTGTGAGTTTGCGGGTCCGTCCCTTGCGCCTGTGAGTTCGCGTGTGTCCCGTGCGCCTGTGAGTTCGCGGGTCCGTCCCGTGCGTCTGTGAGTTCGCGGGTCCGTCCCGTGCGTCTGTGAGTTCGCGGGTCCGTCCCATGCGCCTGTGAGTTCGCGGGTCCGTCCTGTGAGCCTCTTGAGTTCACGGGTCCGTCCTGTGCGTCTGTGAGTTTGCCGGTCGGTCCCGTGCGTCTGTGAGTTTGCGGGTCCATCCCGTGCGCTGTGAGTTCGCGCGTCTGTCCCGTGCGTCTGTGAGTTTGCCGGTCCGTCCCGTGCATCTGTGAGTTTGCGGGTCCGTCCCATGTGCCTGTGAGTTCGCGGGTCCGTCCCGTGCGTCTGTGAGTTTGCCGGTCGGTCCCGTGCGTCTGTGAGTTTGCGGGTCCGTCCCGTGTGCCTGTGAGTTCGGGGTCCGTCCCGTGTGCCTGGGAGTTCGCGGGTCCGTCCCGTGCGTCTGTGAGTTCGCGGGTCCGTCCCGTGTGCCTGTGAGTTCGCGGGTCCGTCCCGTGCGTCTGTGAGTTTGCGGGTCGTCCCGTGCGTCTGTGAGTTCGCGGGTCCGTCCCGTGTGCCTGTGAGTTCGCGGGTCCGTCCCGTGCGTCTGTGAGTTTGCCGTAGTCCCGTGCGTCTGTGAGTTCGCGGGTCCGTCCCATGCGTCTGTGAGTTCACGGGTCCGTCCCGTGCATCTGTGAGTTTGCGGGTCCGTCCTGTGCGTCTGTGAGTTCGCGGGTCCGTCCTGTGAGCCTCTTGAGTTCACGGGTCCGTCCTGTGCGTCTGTGAGTTCGCGGGTCCGTCCCGTGCGTCTGTGAGTTCGAGGGTCCGTCCCGTGCGTCTGTGAGTTCGAGGGTCCGTCCCGTGCGTCTGTGAGTTCGCGGGTCCGTCCTGTGCGCCTGTGAGTTCGCGGGTCCGTCCCGTGCGTCTGTGAGTTCGCGGGTCCGTCCTGTGAGCCTCTTGAGTTCACGGGTCCGTCCTGTGTGTCTGTGAGTTCGCAGGTCCGTCCCGTGCGCCTGTGAGTTTGCTGGTCTGTCCCGTGTGCCTGTGAGTTCGTGGGTCCGTCCCGTGCGTCTGTGAGTTTGCGTCACAGACGAGTTCATCTGTGTCACGTTGTAGATCCCACACCTCCGAGATGTCATACGGTATTTGTCTGCTTCACTTCTCTTAGCGTGGTAACCTCCAGGTCCATCCACGCCGCTGCGAATGGCACGATTGCGGTCTTTTTCGCAGCTGACCAGCACTCCACCATGTGCATGGGCCGTATCTGTGCACATCCTTCTGTAAATGGGCGTCTAGGTTGTGGCCACGTCTTGGCTGTTTTAAATAGGCTGCTGTGGATGTAGGGATGCATGCATCTCTTGAATTACAGTTTTGTCTGAATATACGCCCAGGAGTGGGATTGCAGGCAGCTCTATTTTTAGTGTTTTAGGGAACCTCTTGGAGAAGGCGATGGCACCCCACTCCAGTACTCTTGCCTGGAAAATCCCATGGACGGAGGAGCCTGGTAGGCTGCAGTCCATGGTGTCGCTAAGAGTCAGACACGACTGAGCGACTTCACTTTCACTTTTCACTTTCCTGCATTGGAGAAGGAAATGGCAACCCACTCCAGTGTTCTTGCCTGGAGAATCCCAGGGACGGGGGAGGCTGGTGGGCTGCCGTCTGTGCGGTCGCACAGAGTTGGACACGACTGAAGCGACTTAGCAGGAGCAGCAGCAGCCGCACACCGTTCTCCACAGTGGCTGTGCCAGTTGCCATCCCCACCGATGATGGTGTAGGAAGGTCCCCTTTCTCCACGCTCTCTCCAGCACTCATCTGTAGACACTCTAATGAGGGCCATTCTGACCAGGGTCAGATCTTACCTCATTGTAGTTTTGCTAACTAGGTTTTTAAACCACCACATTTTTTTTTAGTCAAATAATCTGTCACTGGCAAAACTAACCGAGGCACTTCGGCCAGTTTGGGGAGGGGGATGGGAAGCAGGCATGAGAGAGATGAAGGAAGAAACAGAAGAAAAAAAAAAAAAAAAAAAGCTCAGTAGGTAACCTGCCCCCAAGGCTTGGAGTTACGTTAATAGGACAGAGTTTAGGGAAGACGCAAGGTCAACAGAAAATACTTTGTTTGGACAACAGGTGATCACAGTAGCTGCCACTTACTGAGTTTTTACTGTGAGTCAGACGATTGTCAATCGCTGTACCAGTATTGTATCTCATTTGATACTCATTACTTCCCGGGCAGTGAGCAAGTTTGCTCCCAGCGTGCAGCTGAGGTTCCAAGACATAAATAAAGACTTCCACTGATTTGCCCCAAGTCTCGCGGCTATTAAGTGCTAACGATGTCTTTGAAGCCAAAAATGCATATGGCGGTCTTCTGTAAACCACGCACATCTGAGCACCACTTTACAATGGGTCTTAAAGGACCTGTGTTCTTCTTCAGCTGCCGAGAGCCGTTTCTTAAAATGACCCAAGAACATGTAAATTCTTTCTCTTTTTAATTGGCGGTGACCTTGTAAGGCTGGAATACAGAACCAGAGAAGAGGGGAAGTTTGCCATTGGTTGCAGACTCGGGAGCTTCTAAACCTTAATCTGTAAAAGCATATGTAACTGGAAGGCCAGCAGGGGGGTGGTGCTCCCCACTTGGAACACCGGGCAGGCTCTGCCCACCCCGAGTGCCCAGCTCTGGTTCCGACCACGTGGCCAGTAGAGGCCAGTGTGTCCGCCTGTCTGCTTACAAGCTGGTCCACACCTGTTTCCTGAGGCTCCCCTGGGTCCCTAGTTGGTCCAAGGCCTGTACACGTCTGCCCAGCAGGACACACAGGCTGCTCACAGATCTTACAGAAAGTCCAGAACGTCTGCTCCTCAGTCTCGGGGAGGGGGAGCTCCCCAAGTCCCCAAGCCCCGGGACCCAGTGTGCCGACGATCTCCGCCAGCACACCGAGTCTGGTAGTGCGTGACAACGCCACAAACATGACTCACGTGTGACACTCCTTAACACACTTTTGAAGGACTTTGCCCTCTGAACCTGTGAGGTAAAATAGGTCTTTCTGTTTTCCAGGGCAAGTGAAGGGTGACTTGCTCTGAGTCATTCTTCTGCGGCTCGGGAAGTTGATCATACAGGTCTCTGCGGGCTCTACATCCATTCACAGAATGGCTGCATGGAAATCGCGCGTTTGTGCTGTTGCTCACGTTAAAGACACTCATCTCTAACCCAAGAACGCCACCCGCCCTCGAGCATAGCACGGTCCGCAGCGTCCCTCTGCCAGCCCTGGGTCTTTCTTAAATACCTGATGCTTAACACCTGCTTCCTCTGTGAGGCTGCCTTCGCCACGCGCCAGGCGAAGCTCGGGCCTCCTGTGCCGGGGACCCCGGCCAGCGTCTCTGGAGACACTGTGACCTGCTGTATCGTTCTCTTGGTTTCTCCCCTTTCCTTCGCCTCTGTCTCTCTTTTCTATCTGCCCTGACCCCCCTTTCTCTTTGCTCACTCACGTGGCTTCTCCTCCGTCCCCGGGGTCTCTCAGCTCCCCACAGGCGCCTGCAGTGTTGTGGGTCCTGGGAGCCCGCCCCGTCCGGGGCTGCGTCTGCATTTCCCTACAGATGGGACATGGTGGGCCAGGAGGGCCCCCGAGCCCTGGAGGTCTGAGGGCAGATGGAGAAGACACGAGAAACGGTCAGGTCGGCGAACCCAGGAGTGGGCAGCATTTGCGGGTAGTCGGTGGAACGTCTAGGTGGCCTTGTCTCCTGGCGAGCGGACTCCACACAGTGGGGTTTCCTGTTGCAGAAGCAGGTCAGCCTCCAGGGCCAGGGCACAAGAGACTGACCAGGGGGTGTGGGGACCCCTGTAACGCCCACCTACTCTGTGTAAGCGACACCTCCGCACAGTCCCGCAAAGGGCTGGCTGTGTGTGTCTGCCTTTTTACTTCCTCCATGGAAATCTTTCTCTTTCTTTTTAAAAAATGTTTACTGGGCTGCGTGGGATCCTAGCTGCAGCATGTGGGAACTTCTCTGCGGCATGCGGGGTCTTCGTTGCGGTGCACAGATTCTCTGGTTGCAGTTCCAGCTTCGTTGCTCCGAGCCATGTGAGTTTTTAGGTCCTCAACCAGGGATCAAACCCATGTACCCTGCATTGCAAAGCGATTCTTAACCACTGGACCACCAGGGAAGTCCCCTGGAAATCATTTTCAAACGCCATGTTTCCGACCTCCCAGGACCAAGCCTGGGTTATTCACATCCCGCACCCTTGGAAGGAACAGCCAAACGCTTGGAAGAGAAATTGTACAGATTTGAAGGGCACAGGACTGTAGGGCCCTGCTGCTCTCAATTTCTCTGTGAAGACTAAAAGAGCGCCATGTTATCTTGAATATTTAGAAATGTCCCCAGGATTACGCAACATTAAGGATTAACTTTGCAACCAACCGTGATCCGATTTCTGACGCTGTAAGAAGGCCTTCTCTTGACGTAGCAGATGGGCTAACTGGGCAACAGGTCTAAAGTCTGTCTTTTATTGCACAAGACGAGGGTTGCAGAGGCAGACAGTAACCCCTTCTGCCATTCATTTGGGGAGCGTGGAGGTAGCTTGCCTTCCATCCGTGCCTCACAGTGTTGCTTTTTAAAGTCTACGCAGCAGGACCACCTCCTGTGAAATGACGATCACATTTCTAAATAGCTTGTTTACAGAATATTTTACCTGGGAGGGCAGGATAATTATTTCACTTAAATTAAAAACACATTTTTATGGAGGATGAAACACGGAGGATATCATGTCCGTTTTGCAGGGATACCCTCAAGATGGGGAGGGGCGTGGGGCTGGATCCAGGCAGCACCGACAACAATTCCTGTCTTCACTTTTAAGCAGGATTACATTCCTAACTGGTCATCAGAAAATTCCCGGGAGGATGTTTTCAGTGACTTCTTAAGCAGTGGCCCTGATGTGATCGATACAGCCACACTCACATGCATTTGGTAGGAAATAATTTCACACACATAGGTCTCGGGTCCTCCGCACTTCTCCTGGGCAGATCTTGTGTGTATGTATCACAAGTGCATATCCTGTTTTCAGACGTGCTCTCCAAAATGTTAGCAGATTCTAAGAACTGTTGTTTCATTTTGACCAGAGTATCTTGCCTCCTGTGAACTCAGCACAAATCCTTTACCTCACACATCTCAGAACCAATCTTGTCCTTCTTTGATCCCAAAGTCGCGATGAATAAGAGGCTTTTGCTTATTGCCTAATTTAAAAACTTACTAAATATTACATTTCCCCTTGTAAAATAATGATATAGATTAGTGTTTGTGCAGAAGTGTGGGCAACAGAATTCTTCAAAAGTTCTCCTTTGGGTGATGAAAGCTGTTAGATGATTCTGACTGGCTAATCAAATGTAATTGGAAGCTTGAAGTGCCTCAGATTTCCTTGTACGGTTATCAAAGCGGGAAATGTAACTCTTGGAGCTGATGAAAGGCTGCTCTCACGGTATTCTCTCAATTACAGATCCAACAGAGGGAATGACAAGAACAGGGCTGTTGCTAAAAACTCCGGGCTTGAAATGCCCCTTAGCGTTAATTGCTGTATTAGCTAGTTATCACATTATTATACATTTTAATTGATTCTTGCTCCAGTTTCCGAGGAAAAAAAATTCTGGATCTGTTTGGCAAGCAAATGAAGGAGGGAAGATGCTTGGGCACAAAAATACTGCCATTTATATAAGGTTCAACTCATGCCAGATATTTAGCGTGAAAACAATAGCCGTCACTTTTGTGGGGCTTAATAGTTTGCGCTCATGTATTGGGATTTGTGGTTATGAATGTTTTCAGAGGAGTTTTATTCGACCGTAGAGAATTCCTTTTATGGTTTTATCAGTGACGTGTCACAATCTTGAAAACATAACTTCATTCCAGTCATGGATTTGGTTGGGTGCAGCTGATGGTTGGCTTTTGAAAAGAGCCAGAACACACTGTGCCTGCATTTCATTCACCAGGACGTAGCGATTTTTTTTTTCTTTAGGAGTGAATCTCTAAAGCAATCCTTCAAGAATCTAATCAATTCAAGAAGACTTGACTCCCTAGCCATCGGTAAAACACTTCTGGTGTAAATGATGGGCTATGACTTAGGATCAGGGCAGATCTGAGATTTTATCCATTTAGGTCTTACCTGTTCACGCCCCTGTTCACACAGCCTTTACTGAGTTCTGACTGTGCGTCGATGTCTGTGCTGCAGACAGGACAGGTGGGCTCCCCGCCCCCGACACCAGCCGTGTCCTGCAGGGCACTTTGCTCAATTCAAGTCGGAGCAACACCTGGCTCCCCAGCAGATCCTGCCTCTGGAAGCCTGTGCAGCTGTGTGTGACGGCACGCGCACTGATGGTTGAAACGATACTGAAACTGAAGAGACGGTTCTCATGGACACACGCCAACCCCTGAGAAACGCGGCGGGGTCTGCAGTAGCAGTGGTGAATTGCATAAATGAGTACATGGGCAGTTTATGCATCTTAAAGAGGGGACTCTTTATTTTGTATAAATAAAACTTAGGTTTAATTCTGTCCCTGAAGTTTAAAAATAAATGTTTCATGTTAAAAATGACATTGGGCAATTTCATATAACCACAGTTGACAGAGGTGAATATTAGAAGATATTTATTTATTCTTCAGTTCAGTTGTTCAGTCTCTCAGTCGTGTCCGACTCTTTGGGACCCCATGGACCACAGCACGCCAGGCCTCCCTGTCCATCACCAACTCCTAGAGTTTACCCAAACTCATGTCCATTGCATCAGTGATGCCATCCAACCATCTTATCCTCTGTTGTCCCCTTCTCCTCCTGCCCTCAATCTTTCCCAGCATCAGGGTCTTTTCAAATGAATCACTTCTTCGCATCAGGTGGCCAAAGTATTGGAGTTTCAGCTTCAACATCAGTTCTTCCAATGAACACCCAGAACTGATGGATCTCCTTTAGGATGGACTGGATGGGTCTCCTTGCAGTTCAAGGGCCTCTCAAGAGTCTTACTTCTTCTTAGCTATAAATAATATGGATGAAGAAAGTAAAGATGAAGAAAATGAAGGACCATGTATATAGTTCAGTTAATCGTATATAGTCCAGAATTTGAGACACCCCACTGATACATTTGGGGCTTCCCTTGTGGCTCAGTTGGTGAAGAATCTGTCTGCAATGCAGGGGACCAGGGTTCCATCCCTGGGGCGGGAGGATCCCCTGGAGAAGGAAGTGGCAAGCCACTCCAGTGTTCTTGCCTGGAGAGTCCCATGGACAGAGGAGCCTGGTGGGCTATGGTCCATGGGGTCGCAAGAGTCAGACATGACTTAGCAACTAAGCCACCACCGACCAGTGGTCCATTGGCGGTAGTCCAGCGATGATTAGTACCCAGAAAGAAAGGTTTGCCTAGAATGCAGGGTGAGCTCTTGGGGGCGCCTACCCTACGTGGAGCTGGGGCAAGGCTGGTCAGGGGAAGGGAGGTCTTGCAGGATGAGGAGGAGATGCCAGCCAGGTGAGCAGATGGCAGTGTGGGGGTCACGGGGGTGTCTCCAGAAGAGAGGAGCTGGTGCGGAGAGCACAAGGCTTGGGCCCCGTAATCTGGGGGCACCTGCCTCCTTTCGCAGGAAGTGACCGTGGGGGTAGCTGACCGGACAGGTAGCGGGGCCACCACGTGGGCTGCTGTGTGCGAATCTTGTCCTAGGCAAACAGACGCTGCCAGGGGAGCTTGAGGAGTGACCCAGAGGGACTGGGAATGTGCACGGTGACCGTTGGACACACACGCCAACTGTTCCTTTTTCTGGGGGGGACTTATTTTTCTCGTATGTTTATTATATCTCAAAACCAGTATTTTTAAAGCTTTATTTTTTATTTTAAGTGCTATTTTATTTTTTATTTTAATAATATTTTATTATTCAAGCTTCTTTTTTTTGTTTCATGTTTTGCATTCAATTTTGGTGTCATTTTCCTTTGCTTTCCCAGTGTTTAGCTGAAATGCATTCCAATGACTTCTTTTTATGTCTTGTTTAAACGCTGTTGTTGCTGTGAAGAAGGTGTAAAGTCTTCCATATATTCCTTGTTATTTCTGCTGTTCTTTCCAAGGCCTTTTCTTCTAGGTAAAGTCCAGTCACTGGTGACGTGGATATATTCGAGGTTCTGGTTTTTATTTCATGTTTAAACCCCCGTGACATTTCACAGTTCCTTCAGTATGACTCGTATTTTGACCAGAAAACTTCTTTTTCACCTTACACACATCCATTGCTGTTTGTTTCATAGTCATTGATTTAATGGCACCAAATCAGTTTATATTGACAGCGTTGGTGAGAGGGCTCAGCTAGCCCAGTGGACCTAGAGCGATCACATACCGGCTTTTAAAATTATTTGTTCAAATCATTCATTTTTTCAGCCCATGTTAATTAAATGCCCACTGAGAGGACTTCCCTGGAGACCCAGCGGTTAAGACTGTGCTTCCAGTGCTGGGGTGTGGATTCAGTTCCTGGCCAGGGAACTCAGATCCCGCATGCCGCATGGCGAGGCCAGAAAGTAAAGTGACAAGCCTTATTCTAAACCAGGGGATGCAGTGGTGAGCAGGACTAACAAGGACACCGTTTTTATTGATGCTCACTTTGTGGTAGGACGGAAGCGCGTGGGAAACAGACAAGAAAGACAACGTGAATGGAATAAATGCCAGAGGAGAGTATGGGAAGAGAGGGAACAGGGGGCATCAGAAGAAGCCAGCATGAGGAGTGGACACTTGAGCTGAAACCTAAGCGGCAGGAAAGAACCAGGCTTGCTAAGCTCAGAGACACAGTCCAGACACAGGGATAGCAAGTGCAAAGGCCCCGGGTGGAGACTAGCTCAGTATTCTCAAGAATCATGAAGAAAGCCAGAGTGCAGAGAGTCAAAGCGTTTGGCAAGGTCCAGCCCACGTAGGGCCCGGATTTTGTGCGGTTTGGGATAGGAACTCCTAGGAAGATTTTAGACAATGCAGTGTCTTCACTGCATTCTTGTTAAGGGAAACATCTCTCTGGCCACAGGTGGGAAGTGCTTCAGAAGGAAGCAAGGAGGGGGACGTAGGAGGTTCGGCAGGCCAGTGGCTTAGACGGTGTGACGATGGGACGGGAGACGTGACAGCGTGGACGGACTCGGGACGCAGGTTGAGGTAGAGCGGACAGGTTTGCTGAAAGGGGCTTTCGGAGAAAAAGATGAGACAAGCACAGTTTGGGTTTGTGGCCTGAGCCACTGAGAGCCGTTGTGGAGAAGGAAGGGGAACCAGCATCTCTGGGAGCACGCCTGCAGAGCGCCTGAGATGCTCCCGGAACAGGTAGGTACAGATGCCAGGACTGGTCCTTAGATGCTGCCTTGGGGCCCCTCCGACGTTCTGTAGCTACAACATCCCCTGCAGACAAGAACCAAGTTCTTCCCAGAGACCCGGATTCTGACACCCTCTGCAGTTGGCCTCAGAATTCCGCAGCAGTCAAGACGCTCTGTGATTTGCAGCTTTGACCCTTCATCCTGCACAAGTGTCACCAGCCTGTCAGTGAGATCAAAACAGGAGGGCACCCCTGGCTCCTAATCTCTTACTGAGGTGCAGTTCGTTGAGTTGCAGCTACATGAGAACTTACCAGTATTCTCTCCTTAAAGGATCCAAATGTATTTCAGTAATTAAGATAGGAGTCTGGTTAAGACCGAACCCCTCTGCCAACAGAAACTGACAAGGTTGCAGATTCAGTCGGAGTGCACGTTCGATGGATGGCTGAGGCCAACGTGACTCCCCTTCCGAGGAGGCAGAGGGAGCTTTGGACCATCAGACCTTTGAAATTGTCTAGAAGAATTTGATCGTTGAGTTTGAGCCACCTCCTTGACGTGGACCCACCTTTGCTTTCCTCCACAGCCTTGTCTTTTTTATGAGGAGAAAATTGCTGGGTATTTTAAATATTCCACCGAAGCTTTATCTCCAATCCTTTCATTATCTTTGTTGCTTTTGTAAGAACTTTCACTTTCTTTTCTATAGTAACAGAGATCATCCAAGCTACAGTCTCTCCAATGCTTCCCACCCCACAGTGCAGACTGGATTGGATTATAAAACAAATCCAGGGATTTATCTACAGAATTATAGATGGGCATTAATGTTCCAGGGGCTTCCCAGGTGGCACTACTGGTGAAGAACCCACCTGCCAAGGCAGGAGATGTGAGACATGTGGGTTTGATCCCTGTGTTGGGAAGATCCCCTGGAGGAGGGCATGGCAACCCACTCCAGTATTCTTGCCTGGAGAATCCCGTGGTCAGAGGAGCCAGGTGGGCTACGGTCTGTAGGGTTGCAGAGAGTCGGACATGAGTATGCCTGGCATTCCAGGATCATACCCTGCCTACAGCAATGCGTGTTCCGTGTATTATAATTCTGACATGCCCTGGTACTCCGAAGGGACTGCGTGTACCTTGCATACTTTACTTCTTGACATTGAAAAGCACCTTGATATTTGTCTAGTGTCTCTGCAGTTGGGAAGGTTTTTGAAGCTTAAGCTCATTCATTTCAGGAAAGAGTGCCTCTGATTTCTATTCCAATAAGGAATTTCCTGCATAGGATGTCACTGGGGTAGGAAGAAGGTGGGGATAAAGCTAAAAATCTACACAGTAGTCAAATAGGATTTAAGTGTAGACCACCCACACTGAATCAACTCTGAATATTCATTGGAAGGACTAATGCTGAAGCTCCAATACTGTGGGCGCCTGATTCAAAGAGCCGACTCACTGGAAAAGACCTTGATGCTGGGCAAGGTTGAGGGCAGCAGGAGAAGGGGGCAACAGAGGATGAGATGGTTGGATGGCATCACTGACTCAATGGACATGGGTTTGAGCAAACTCAGGGAAATAGTGAAGGACAGGGAAGCCGGGCGTGCTGCCGTCCATGGGGTCACGAAGAGTTGAAGACTGAGGGACCGAACGACAATAGCGACCCACACTGGATAACACAGATGAGAAGCCCAGACACCTGCGCTGAGCTTCCTTCCCAAGAATGACGCCTCGCCCGGTGTGGGAGGACCAGGGTAGTCCTGCCTGTGGACTCAGGTCATAGCTGCAGCATGAGAGCACTGGGTGCTGTCCCGCTGGTCCACCTCCTCACCTGGACTCACCCGCCGGCTGCTCTCACACATCTTCCTGTTTCCACGGCTCCACTCTCCTTGCCCTAAGACGTGTCTCACGCACATATCCGACCAATTTAAATAGAAAGTGCCATAAGTTTTATGTCAGTTTTGCTGAAGCGTTCATAAAGAATTCACACTCTCCAATAACAGGCGTACTGTGTGTCCATGTAGGTGTCATGGTGACCTGCTGAGAAGGGTGAAGGGTGTCCCATGGTGACGTGGTGAAGCAGGATACAAAGGTTTGAAGAGCCTCATACTGCAGAAATTCGGTTTTTCTATTCTTAAGAGGAATAGCATAATCAACTATTGAGGGGTCATGCATTTTCTCTTGGATTTTATTTACTTAGTCTTTAAAAATTTTTTTTGTTTTTTAAATTGTTTTGTTTCTTGGCCCTGCCGTGCAGCATGTGGGTTCCAGTTCCCTAACCAGGGACGGAACCCATTCCCGCCTGTGTTGGGATCCCGGGGCCTTAACCACTGGACTGCCAGGGAAGTCCATATTTACCCAGTCTTAAACAGTGGTCATGTATGGATGTGAGAGTTGGACTGTGAAGAAAGCTGAGTGCTGAAGAATTGATGCTTTTGAACTGTGGTGTTGGAGAAGACTCTTGAGAGTCCCTTGGACTGCAAGGAGATCCAACCAGTCCATTCTGAAGGAGATCAGCCCTGGGATTTCTTTGGAAGGAATGATGCTAAAGCTGAAACTCCAATCCTTTGGCCACCTCATGCGAAGAGTTGACTCATTGGAAAAGACTTTGATGCTGGGAGGGACTGAGGGCAAGAGGAGAAGGGGACAACAGAGGATGAGATGGCTGGATGGCATCACCAACTCGATGGACGTGAGTTTGAGTGAACTCCGGGAGTTGGTGACGGACAGGGAGGCCTGGCGTGCTGCAATTCATGGGGTCTCAACGAGTCGGACAGGACTGAACTGAACTGAAAACATTCGGGTGAAAAGACTAGAATTCTACAGGGATTCATTAGGAGGAGCACTGAGAGATAGACTCTCACTGGATCTCAGTTCGATGCCTGCGTCCGAGAGTGGTTACCTCTCAGCTGAATTCTCACTGGCTTTCAAATGGGATCTTGGACAACGTTCTGGTGAAGAGTTTAATCTCGAGAGCTCAGTGTTCAAAATAAATTTAAAATGTTCTACTCAACACTCTGGTGATCTACATGGGAAAAGAATCTAAAGGAGCGCAGAAGTATGTGTATGTGTAACTGAATCACTTTGTTGTATAGCAGAAACCAGCACAACACTGTAAATCAACTATACTCCAATAAAAAAAAAAAAAAAAAAAACACCCAAGATATAGATGTATCAAGTCATCACAGTATACACTTTAAATATCTTAGAGAATTTGGTATGTCAACCAAATACATTGGTAAAACTGAAATAAATAATTTATTGTACAGGGAACCAAAGGAGTATGTGTTGGTTGAATGGGTGGGTAACTGATCCTCTGCATTTGCTGTGAACTTTTGTTTTGAGGAGTGGCTAAGGGAGTGAGGGGAGGGAGTCCAGCAAACTCTGAGCCAAGTCATATTTTGGAGTGTCTTGTGGACTTTATATCTGAATAAACTATAAGAATGTCCTATTAGTAAAATGATCAACCAGGAGACTTCGTGGACTGTTTCTGCGTAGTAACATTTGACAGACAATCTGATCTAGAAATTGAATGTATCTGTGAGTCTGGATTAGAGCTGATTCAGGTTGCTGACTCTCACTCTGCTGGAACGTGTCCTCCCTGTGACGTATAAACGGAGCAGTGATGGTAGTCAGTAAATGGGAGAACCCTGGAAGAATTTGTAAAGCAGAGGAGAAACTCGTTGGCATCTTTTGAAACAAAAGAGTGAGGATGAATTTAGTTTTAAAAATTTTTATTGGAGCATCGCTGATTTGCAGTGTTGTATTTCAAGTGTACAGCAGAGTGAATGGGTTATACATGTACATACATCCTCTCTTATCCAGATTCTTTTCCCATATAGGTTATTGCAGAGTATTGGGTAGCGTTTCCTGTGCTATACAGTAGGTTCTTAATAAAATGAATTTATTATGTGAAATGATAACAAGCTACCTACTTTTCCAGATTCCTGTCTTTTTATGAGGTTTCTTCTGGTTTTTTTTTTTTTTTTGAGCCATTTTCTTCTTTGGTTTGGAACAATTTACCCAGATGGCTACCTGGTGAGAAATTAGACATCAGTCACATCATTTTTAGAACCATTTAAACTAATGTTCTTTGGTTTCTAAATCAAATGTGCCACACAAACACTTTCACAGACAGGAGCATGGATCCACAAAGTAGAATTTTAGCAGTAAGGTTTTCCACGGTTTTGAGCCCTCATGCACTTTACTTCAGGAGGTGGCAAAAAACCCCACTATATCAATAATTAGCTTAGGTTCGAAAGCACTTTGCTGCTCAGATGTAACATTTTATAAAGGTCTCTGAGATAAGAAGTATCTACTTAGCTTTATCAGAGTAAAAGAGTAGGTAAAAACATGTAGAAAGGGTGCTTGAAACAGCAGAGGTGTCCAAAATGTGTGGCTCCTATTTGAGTGTTGGGCAAATCCAGTTGTTAAATTACTCCATATTGAGATTGGTGAGTAAATGTTTACATAATTGCTCCCACTTTTCCTGACTCACTTAGTCTGATCAGTTTTAGATCAGAGAAGTAAAAAATATATATATTATTAAAAGAGAGCTTTGAGATTGAGTCCTTTAACCAACAGCTGGTCGTTTTGCTAAATAGACCATTTTATTTTTTTCCCTTGTAATATTGCTTTACTTTTTAAAAATGACTTCTTTGTTTAGATAATTTTCTTTGCGTGTGTATTTTTTGGCTGTGCGGGTCTTCGCTGCTGTGCAGACTTCTCTTGCTCCTGAGCACCGGCTGTAGGGTGCGTGGGCGCAGTAGTTTGCAGACTCTACCACCGAGCCACCGGGGAATCCCCTAGTTCATCTTGATGTTGAATAAATGATTCTTTCTATCTACGGTCCTTCTGCAGTTTTCAAAAGCCTCACACACAGGATTTCATGTAATTTCAGAATAACCCTTTGTTCTCACCTCCATATTACCCCCTCCCCCAAACTGGTAACCACCAGTGTGCTCTCTAGATCTGTGATTCTGCTTCTTTTTGTTTTATGTACTGGATTGTTGGATATTTTAGGCTCGTGTATGTCCTATCATGTAGTGTCTACCCTTCTCTGTCTGACCTGTCTCACTCAGCACAGTGCTCTCCGAGTCCATCCATGTTGCTGCAAATGGCAGTGTCTTCATTCTCTTTTATGACTGAGTAGTGCTCCATTGTGTGTGTGTGTGCATGTTGACGTGTGTGTGTGCACACATGTGTGCATGATAACATGTGTGCACGCGCATGTTAACGTGTGTGTGTGTGTGTGTGTGCCACATCTTTATCCATCATCTGTTGATGACACAGAGGTTGTTTCTGTCTTAACTGTTGTAAATAATGCTGCTGTGAACACTGAGATGTATGTATTATTTCAAATTAGTGGGTTCTTTTTTTTCCCAGATATACACCCAGAGTGGGATTTCTGGGTCAGCTGGTAGCTCTATTTTTAGTTTTTGAGAAATATACTATTTTCAGTTAAAAAAAAAAAAAAAAAACCTTAATTGTCTCCATTCTCGTGGATTTAAGACTCTGATGGAAAGCAGAGCTGATATTAAGGAAGACCACAGAAGCTGCTACACTTCTGTGACTCAGCATCTCACGTACCCTAGACAGAGCCAGGCACAGTATTTAGCAGATTTTTGTTTCTGAATGTTTTGAGAGTCAACCAGTTTAAAAATGCATGTACCCAGACTATCCTGACTTTGACTTTGTGATTAAAACAGTCTATGCTGTGATATGAAGGACCTCGTGGACACGGGACACTGGTTCCGTTGACAGAACATACCTGTGTGTTGTCTTAGACACGAGGAAGAAATTGATTCATCTTTGCTATGACTGCCTTCCCAAGGAAATACTCATAAAGGGATAGGCTCTAACTCATCAAAAATCAAGATAGTAAATGGGAAAAGGATTTCAGAAAGAATAGATAAGTGTACTTGTATAACTGAATCGCTTTGCTGTATGCCTAAAACTAACATAACACTGTCAATCAACCATGCTCCAATATAAAATGGAAATTTTTTTAAATCAAGGTAAAGAAATATTAGAAGTAAATCTGACAAAATTGATCTTCCTGATTCTGGGTGCTTTTTATACCAGAAAACCCATAGGGAATCCCTAGATGGGACCATTTATAGGGACTGTATTCCAGCAAGCAGTTTGGGGCAAGTGGAGGAGAAGATGAGGCATTTTTTAATATTATATTTTTTATCATACAATATAGTAATCAGATATGTTTTTAAATGATTGTCTGTTTATTAATAAACTCTTAGTCATAATAGCTACTTTGTTTCCGTGTCAAAAGACAAAATTTGAATGATTTGAGGACCTGAGCTACCATATAAAGTGAGGTTCTTTTAATCAAAACGTTTAAAGGTCAAATAATAACATTTCATATAAAATTTGAAAAGAAAACACACCCCTCCCCCCACAACCATTGAAATCTGTTTTTAGTTTGTAGGAAATGGGAGTAAAATATTTTATTGAGTCTAAATATAAGCCTTCATATATTAAAAGAAAAGCTATTTACAGGTGATTTGTTACTAAATACAATCTTGGAGGGCACTTTTAATTACCAGAAAGGTAAGGTAACAATAAACACAGGATATATAAATGGATATAGTGCTCACAGAGCCGCTTGCTATAAATAACCCCCCTACTCTGTCACTATAATTAGCATGGATGAACAAAAGAAGATTCCAGAAATAGAAAGGGGAAGAGCTTCTTCAGGAGCCTTGTATTCCACAGAGTAGGAAATATTTCTAGCAAGCTCATGAATTTAGGGGGTTAATTGACTTTTAAAAAGGACGTTTCCATGCTGTCCGTTTGCCAAGGAAATTCTTTTAACTGGCATGTTTGTGAAATTGGCAGGCCGACGTTTCCTCTGGTGACACAAGGTGTGATGAAGAATCTTATCCTGACTTTCTTACTAAAATCGACGCTGAGGGCTTGCCTTGTTAACTTATTTGGTTATTCCCACATTATTTCTCTGGGGGTTCAGGTGATGCAACCGAAGCTGGGAGGGGGTGGTTGGCAGCCTCGGCCAGGGGTCAGGTCTGAGCATCACCTGAGCCACCAGCCCTGAGCTCCGGGTCAGAGCATCTGTGGGTGCGCCCCTGAGCCAGTTTGCTGGCTGATGAACGTGACAAGTGTGTGTCGAGCTCCCAGTCCTCCAGGTGCAACATGAAGCAATGGGGTTACGGGGTAAATGAGAAATCCCGGTTCCTGCCCACAGACCACGCATGGCTGGGGGGACAGGCCTGCAGCTGATGAGGACACATCATAGAGACGATCTCTGTGCAGGAATACAGAGCAGGGACTTCCTGGTGGTCCAGCAGCCAGTCTGCACTTCCAGCGCAGGGGACCACAGGTTCGATCCCTGGCTGGGGAACGAAGATCCCATATGCTATGAAGCCAAGATGATAACAACAAACAAAGTAAAAATAAACTTGAATGTTTGTTTAAAAAAAAAAAAAAAAGAAGGGCAGAGCTGTACTCTAAGGGCACTGGGAAAAGCTTTGTAAAAATGGGGCCATCTGAATCAACTCCATCTCGGAGGCTGCCTCATCTATAAAAGCAGATGGAGGCGGCTGTACTTGCTTATCTGCCAAGGGTCTGGTGAGAAACCAGTAGCATCATAAAAGTGAGTTCAAACGAATAAAAGGCAGTATAAGCATAGGCTACTGTTGCCCCATGTGACACATACAAATTTCTAATTTGTCTCACTTTTAATAACAAAAGGCTCACATGCTTAAATAGTACTTGTCCTTGTGAGCATGCGCAGTTGTGTCTGACTCTTTGCATCCCCATGGGCTGTAGCTCACCAGGGTCCTCTGTCCATGGGATTCTCCAGGCAGGAGTACTGGAGTGGGCTGCCATTTCCTCCTAGAGGGGATCTTCCCAACCCAGGGATCGAGCCCACATCTCTTACATCTCCTGCGTTTGCAGACCCATTCTTTACTGCCTGCCATCTGGGGAATGCGTGCTAATTTTCTTTTTCTTTTTTGATGACTAATGATGAGTGTAATTATGTGAAAACTGACTATAAAAGTATAGTTAAGTGACAGAAACACGACTCTCAAGTACTTTTTGGTTCTTGTTTTTGATCAGTATGGTCCAGAATCAAAGGAAGAAATGATAATTCCTCCAAAATACAGATAGGTTTTCCCATAAGTAATAATGATAGTAATTACTTCTGAAATAGTTATATTTGTGGTGATTTTCAGGATGTGGAGTTATGACAGTGTGGTAATTACTATTAATATTAGATCACTTTTAAAGAAAAGACAGATTCCTGATTCACAAACTATGTGTTTTCAGGTGAAAGAGATCATCTTTTGTAGGCAAATTAAATATCAGATTTATCTCTGTCCTGTAAATATTTATTTTCTTATCCTCAGTTGGATAGCTGGCACTGTGATTTACTAATTTATTCCACAAGTATTTTTTGAGTGCCTGTTTTGTGCATTATCAAACTGGGTGAGCAACATCTTATGGAGTACGTTCCAATATGTCTTTTTATTTATTTTTTAAAATATCTATTTGATGTATTTATTTATTGGGCTGTTCTAGGTCTTACTTACTGCATGTGAAATCTAGTTCCCTGACCGGAAATCAATGCCCCTGCATTGGGAGCGCAGAGTCTCAGCCACTGGACCACCAGGGACATCCCAAGGAATATATGTCTTTTTAGAATGAAACATTTTTGTAATTAATCTTTAATGGAGTATAGTTGCTTTACAACGTTGTGTTACTTTCTGCTGTTTAGGAAGATGGGTCAGTTATACATCATATACATACATCCCCTCTTTTTTAGACAGAACGAAACACAAACATACGTACAAGTCAGTCATGGATTGCATTTCCCACTCAGCACCTCCATTCATGTAAGTGAATCAGTGTTTGACCACAGAAAAAGAGGGAAGCCTCTTTTTATTGCTTTGGCAGTATTCAAATTAATTTGGAGAATGCAAAGGATTTGAGCAGACAGATTACCATTTTATTTTTTTTATTTTTATTATTATTATTATTATTATTTTAATTTTTCTTAACTTTACAATATTGTATTACTTTTACTATACATCGAGATGGATCCGCCACCAGAATACACGTGCTCCCCATCCTGAACCCTCCTCCCTCCCCCCTCCCACACCATCCCTCCAGGTCATCCCAGTGCTCCAGTCCCAGGCATCTGTTATCGGGCATCGTACCTGGACTGACTCGTTTCAGATATGATATTATACATATTTCAATGCTATTCTCCCCAATCGTCCCACCCTCTCCCAGTCCCCGAGTCCAAAAGTCTGTTCTATACATCAGTGTCTCTTTTGCTGTCTCATAAGCAGGGTGATTGTTACCATCTTTCTAAATTCCATATATATGCGTTAGTATACTGTATTTGTGTTTTTCTTTCTGGCTTCCTTCACTCTGTATAATAGGCTCCAGTTCCATCCACCTCATTAGAACTGATTCAAATGTATTCTTTTTAATGGCTGAGTAATACTCCATCGTGTATATGTACCATTTTAAATTACCATCATGAATAACTTTGACTTCCAGTATTGCGTTTGTTAAAAGTAGACGAGAAACAGAGAAAAGGGGAAAAACAGGAGGTCTGTGCCCTTGCTCCTTTACTGACAGGCTGGCATAAAGCTTCACCCTGGCAGCCCAGGTTCAAGTTCAAAGTCACAGTCCCAAGACTGCGTCCAGGGTCCAGCCCTCCGTGTGGTCCGTCCACACTGGCTTCTCTCCCGGAAGCGCTCTGCCTTCCCCCTTTGAGCAGCTTGCACTGAGCTGAGGATTCTCTAGTCAGGAGCCTTCGTGAGCACCCTGTTTCCAGGTTTCCAGTAAATGTTAAGCATGGTAGTTTGAATTTAGAAAGAAAAAAAAAATCAAAGTGTATATGAAAGCTCTTCTGCTCGCACTTGGTTTCTTTTTGTTAAGAAACAATAGTGTTTATTTATCATGTTTGCCTTAGAATTTCTTTGGTATTCGGTCCTCTCAGTTTTTACAAGAAGCAGAACTCAGTCCCATCTTTAGCAAACAAAATAGTTTTCAGTTGAGGGTGGGTGAGGAAGTTATATGAAGATTGAGTGGGAACGTCAACCCAAGGACATAATAGACAAGAAACCATTTTTTTCCTCCTTTTCTTCAGAAGTAGTCTTCCGCATGGTTTAATGTGCTAACATAACCCCGGTTCCAATATTTCAAAAGATACAGAACTTCCCAGCATGATGATAAAGTTTTCCTGTGTTCCAATAATAAAACCTCAGCGTACCAGTGACTTCCAGTTCCTTTGTGGCAACTTGTGAAGACCAACCAGGCCCGGCGTCCTCAGCCCGCAGTATCAGTGTGGGTGTCGGAAACAGATGTTCACGGGACAATGCCATTTGTTGTCACTGTCGATTCTTCGTGGCAACTTTCCCAAACGAAATTGTTTGTGGATGGAAAAGAATGTAAGCAGTGATTCATGCCCAGGAATTTTTTTTTTTTTTTGGCTGCAGGCTGATCATATTTTTGTTTGTTTTAAATCGCAGACCATTAATGGATTAAAAATTTTAGGGTAACTTATTATTAGAGTATCTTTTCCGCTTTTGGGGTCCAACATTTCCTTCTAAAAGGAGTGACTATTTTAGGTGCTTTACTGGAAATATTCAGTGCCTTGCTTTTATCTGAGGAGTCAGAGAAATGAATGCCTGCCTCGCTTATTTTTGTTCATAATTTGGAAGTATAGAGAATTCAAAATAATCAAACATAAAGTAGAACATTTATTGCTAATAGGTAGCATTATATGATCTTGGTTTGAACTTTTCATGATTATTCCAAAGGAGCAGCCATGCTTACCGTAAGAGACAATGATTTTATCTGTGCAAATTAAATATTAATTTATAAAGAAGCTTAAAATATGCTTACAATGAAATAGATACTACAAAGCTACTTAAAAATTAGGCCCACTGTGTTCTATCTCTCTCTCTCTCACACACACACACACACACACACACACACACTCACACATCTTTTTCAGGAAGGAAACCTAACAAGAATTCAAGGCACCATATCCATCATTCTACTGCTGTTTTTATCAAAACAAATTGTAATCCGCAAAGGAAAGTCTTTTCATGTTTATTCATAACAGCAGATGCCTAAGGCCATAATTATAAAATGTTCTATGTTTTTTTAAAAGACATAGGTATCTCTTATAATTAGGTTTCTGCATCACAGAAAAATTATTTCAGGGCACATGAAACAAAATCTGACTTTTAAACAAGAGCCAAAGGAAAGAAAGGCTGGGATCACACGTAGAGGAGTCCTAGGCTGGAAGCAGGAGTCTGTGGTGTCCTTCCACAAACTGATTTCTGAAACCGTGGCCTCGTGGTGGCCTCATCTCGGTCTCTGTTGTCTCATCTGTAAGACGACAGGTCAGGCTGGGTGACCTCTGGGGCCTCTCCAGTTCTCGCAGTTCCAGGTTCTTGTTTGGTGGTAAAACCGAGAGCAGGGCTTCAGACTCTACTTTCTGTCTGTCCTTGTTCACCTTCTTTGGATCACAGGCACCTCTGAGCATCTGATGAGGATTATCATGACTCTTCCCAGGAAATTGCACGAACAGGAGTTTTCATGCGGTCTTGGGGCTTCGCAGACCCCTTGGAGCCCAGGGAGGGGCCCCAGGTTAAGAATCCCATGACTGGGTAGCTTCATGTTTTTGTGAAACTTTGGTGAGGCATTTAAAAATAGCTCAAAACTTTAGCAGCAGAACTTTGAAAAGTATTATTTAGGTTAACTATTTTTATTGTCTAACGTTTCCACGTGGTAGACTGGACATTGGTGTCAGCCTGCTTGAAGAATGGAAACTCGCGTCACTCGGCCCGCTAAAGAGCAGTGTGTATGGTGACTGAAAGAGACCCTGTGTGTGCACGGCTGGAGGGGAGGGTGTCACACGTCCCAGCCAGGGCTCGCTTCAGGGCAGGAAGTGAATGAACTGAGGTCTGCCTGCATCTCCCAGTCAGTGAATCGAGACTTCTGTGGTCATTTTTAATTTATGAAGAAATCAAAATTAAATGCTCCTAACAAAGGGCTTTCCGAGTGGTTCAGTGGTAAAGAGTCTGCCTGCAATGCAGGATCCACAGGAGACCCGGGTTCGATCCCTGGGTCAGGAAAGTCCCCTGGAGGAGGGCATGGCAACCTGCTCTAGTATCCTCGCCCAGAGAATCCCATAGACAGAGGACCCTGGCGGGCTATGGTCCACAGGGTCACAATAAGCAGGTATGTATATACCAAAGAGACTAGGACCTAGGGAGGACCATTTCTAGCTCTGTTCATTTTCTGTGCTCTACACAGAATATGGAATGGACAGAGTAAGAGTAACTCGTCATACATAAGTACAAAATAGGAATTAATCCTAAAGCAGATTTAAGCAATACAATATTGTAAAGTTAAGCAAAATAAATAAATTTAAAAAAAAAAAAAGAATATTTAAACTGCTGATTTCCTTCCGGCGTAGGTCTCTCTATTTTTAAGCCACCTGTGGGTGATTCAACATTTTTATACATTCTAATGTCATTTAGAGAAAGCTTTGGACTTTTTTTTTTTTTAATTTTTGGTTGCATCATGTGGCTTGTGGAATATTAGTTCCCTGACCAGGGACTGAACCCAGGCCCTCAGCAGTAAAAGCCCAGAGTCCTAACCACTGGACTGGCAGGGAATTCCTGGACTTTGTAAGGCACTTTCATGTAGGTGACCTTATTTGGTCCTTTAGTGAGCTACCTTTTTTTTGGGTGGGGTGGGGGAGGAAGGAATACATACATCACTAAATGTGTGCAGTTCCTTTTTAATGAGTCACTTGAGTCTCAAAAAATCTACTCGCCTGCTTCTTTCACCCAGCAAATCTATAAGCTTCAGTAAGACTTTGTTTTTATCGTCACAACCACAGCATTTAAGTTCTCAAGCGGACACATTCCTCATGGGCTTCCTTTTACATTTTTCGAATTCTATTAACTTCTCTGTGTTCAGGTCAAATTAGATAGATGGATGTTGCCTCCTCTTGGCAGTCCCAGCCGGTGTAAGGCGTTCTCCAGAACACAGAAATTCTAGTCCCGATGTTACAGGAAAGCCCTCCGCTCCCCTTGACAGCAGTGATCCCGAGGAGGGCGCCCCGCCCTCCTGTCCATACTCTCTGGAGCAGATGTTATTGGCATCAGGGACACGCTGGGGTACGAGCTAACCCACTCCGTCCGTGGAGCAGAGTCCTGGAGCTCCACATCCCGGCTTTGATCTCCGGCGGTATTTTTCTCTGTTATGTCACAGAGGTCACCTGGCTCATGTGTGACAAACTGCTTGCATAAGTCACAGTGCCAGTGGCAGAGATTTGTAACCGTGCGCCTGGTCCATTGCTCTTGAATTATTTCACAGGCCCGCTGCTTTACATTTACACTCTGTCGGAAGATGAACAGGGGAAGGGAGTAAAACCAAGGGCAGGGTCTCATCCTGAAGGACAAGGAGAAACAGGTGGAAGGTTAATGGCCCTGGAGCGATTCCGCCAGCCGCTCAGCCTTGATATATGGGCCTCGGGCCTCAAACGGGCATTGGCTTTCAAAGATATATTATTTCATTTGAGGAGAGACATCCTGGAGTTCCTGCATTTGTCTGCTGATAGATGACCCCCCTGTCCACAATTGGTTATGGCGGCTGAGTTTTCCTTGGGCCCTCTCCCGTACATAAAAATTTTGCTGAGCTCTCCAACCTCTCACGGGCCCGGGGAGCAAGGGTGGGATGCGTGCACGCCGGCTGCCAGGCTGCGGCTGGAATGCTGTTGCTATTTTAGTGGTTCCCTTTGAACCGGGAGGCAAGTGGGGGGTGAAAGAGACCTCTCTTCATTCATACAGAACTTGATACGGGTGGCCTTGCCCCAAAAAATGGAGCGTGGAAGGGGTGGTGCTATCAGGTGTGTGTGAGGGTCGTGGGAGACAAACCTGGAGTAGCTGGGGGCACTGCCCTGGCCGGCCAGTGGTTAGAACGCCTCATGTGCCGTTCAGAGAGTGCAGGTTCAAGGCCTGGTCAGGGAGCGAAGATGCCACACGCCTCACAGCCAGACAACCAGAACGTGAAACCAGATCTATACTGTAACACATTCAATAAAGACTTTTACAATGATCCACATCAAAAAAAATCTTAAAAAACACAAAACGGCAAACCCAGGGAGATGCTCCGCAGTTAGGATCTCATCAGAGGCCACCAAGAGCTTCGGATTTTCCGTTTTGCACCCACCCCTAAGCTTTGAGTAAAGGGTTTCCTTAGTCTGCTTTATTATTTTGTTCAGAAAATTTGAGTTGATTTGGGGAAGGGAAGGAACACAGACCAGTATGGATTTGCCCAGTGAGAACCGCGGGACAGCGCACCAGAGTAATGGAACCAGTGCCTCTCTCGGCCTCTGAAAAGCTGTCCTACAGATTCTAGAGCTGCGAAAGTCACCCCTAGTATTCATAGATTTAATGATCGTGAGAATATTAGGCATTCTAGTAGGCCTTAACGTGCAAGTCTTCTGCAATTAATTATTAACTCTAGTTGTGGGATGTGTCCATACAAAATCTTCAACTTTATAACTCCTGATAACTGTTATACGAGCCTTGTCAGAGAGATAATGGTTGTTTTTATGGCAAGCATTCAGGAAAAATGAGCTCTGTGAACTCACTACCTAAACAAAAGGTGAGTTTTCTTTCCGGTTCTTTTGTGCCGCAGGGCCCTTGTGTTTGGTGAGTATATACAGTGTCAAAATTCCATTTGTAGACATTTTTATACCGAATACCTTTGTCAGGGGCAAACTCATTATCATCATAGATACGTTGGGATTTATAAGAAGTTAATATTGGGCAACCCATCTGATAATATATAAGCGCCAAGAGGAATTTAATTTTTACGTGGGTGACCCAGCTGTGCCCCAAATTCACGTATACTTGACAAGGCACTGTTGTCCCGATCCTTATGCTGACACCCTCAAGCCTGGCCCTCAGTGGAAAGACACAGTGCCACCACTGGCTCTGCTAGTCATATGCTTGTTGCTGTTGTGGCGTTTCTAAGTCATGTCTGACTTGGCATCCCCTTGGACTGTAGCCCACCAGGCTCCTCTGTCCATGGGGTTTCCCAAGCAAGAGTACTGGAGTGGGTTGCCATTTCCTTCTCCAGGGGATCTTCCTGACCCAGGGATCAAATCAGTATATCCTGTATCTCCAGGCAGGTTCTTTACCACTGAGCCACCTGGAAAATACTGTAGGCTTACAGAGATGTTCTTTTCTTCTCCTCTGGAATATTGTAAAAGTGCAGGTTAGACCAGACTTTAGAGACCCACAGGAAGAAGATGCCCTGACTATTTTAAGGAAAGCTTTAAAATCAGAACTGCTTATTATAGAGATGGTTGGATGGGGAGTGGAATCTCCTTGTCCACTTGTTGCTTGGATAGATGAGGTCCCTATGGGCTTCCCTGGTAAAGAATACGTCTGCCAATGCAGGAGACACGGGTTCAATTCCTGGGTCGGGAAGATCCCCTGGAGGAGGAAATGGCAAACCGCTCCAGTATCCTTGCCTGGGAAAGCCCATGGACAGAGGAGTCTGGCAGGGTACAGTCCTCGGGGATCACAAAGAGTCGGACACAACTTATGGACTAAACAACAACAAACCAGTCAAGGAGACCATAGATAAAATAATCCCGGCAGAAGGGTGGGTCCCAAACCCTATGGGCATGCTTTCCCTCACAGAATACGAAGTGGTTGGTGGCTGTAGACTTTTTGCCCCTGACCTAAACGCCTCCTTTTCACCTTTTGCAGAGTTGGCAACTTTGTTTCAGCCCTCTTCCCCCTTCCTCCTGCTATTTCCCAGCCAGCAGACCCCCATCCTGTAGGTTCTGTCCCTGCCTAAGGCAGAGATCAGATCAAAGGCTCTCACATAATGGGAGCTCACTCTGAATTAGTGAGGAGCCCCCACCCCCTGCATCTGTCGGTCTCCCGCTCAGATGGACTCTTCCAGAAGGCAAGCGAGGAAGCCACATACTTGCAAACAGTCTCTTAATTGCTCATTTGCAGTTGGACAGAACGCTAACTGCAGAAAGACTTCAAAGCCAATGGAATCTGCATTGAAAACAGGATCTCAATACCCGTAGTCGCTTATTGTTGCAAAATTAGAATAACAAATGTTCCCAGCATGGAGCCAACATAAACTTGCCCGAGTATTATTCAACCTGAGACTGATTCAACTTTTTTTTCCTTCACCGCAATAGAAGTGGCACACTTTGCCCTGTTTGTTATTCTATACCGTTCATTTTAATGATATATTTAAGTCTCCATCACACTTTGTATTTTTACGTATAATTACCCGTATTAAAAAAACACTCATTAGCGTTCCGTTCCACCGACTTAATTATGCCCTTAATTAAATCTTGACTAACTGGGGGTCACTGCGGTGTCAGTGGGATTTGTCACTGTTCGTCAGCAGGTGTCTGTTTGCTTCTCTGTCTGGTTTTCCTCTGGTTTGAATGTATTTAAGAGCTTGCTTTTTCCTAAATACCAGAGTCCTCATTGGAGGAAGGAACAGCATATATTTGACAGGCAGCTGGAAAGCTTGTTTGTAGGAGGACATTTGTGTTATCATTATTCTAAGAATACCCCTGGTTTAGGGGAAAGATGCAGAGAACAGAGTTGGATACCACAGATGCACTTTTTAAAAGATCAATATGTTTACATTCTAGAGATCATAATCATATGCATTATGCAATTCTAAAAATTTCCTTAAAGAACAAAAAATGATGTTTTGTGGTGGTTATGAGATCATCACATTAGATACTTTGCACCAGGGTCCTTTGTACTAGTTAATTATTCCACTGACATTTGTTGTTATAAAAATATAAAGCAAATTACACAAATAGGAATCAAGCTGAAACAAAAAAGTGTCTTTCGTGTGTGTGATGTTCACATAAAAGTCAATTCATTGCTTGGAAGGACGGTTAATAATTAGACTGCTTATACCATCACATTTGGTGTTAGAATGTTTTAGGCTCATGATTTTCGTGCATTACTTAAGGGAGATATAATTCCCGTGTTTATGTCTATAATAGGCACCTAATGTTGATCTGAGTAATTGATTAGTCCAGTCAGATTTGTATAATTAGTTGTTTTCAGCTTTTCAACATAAGCCCCCAAAATACTTGCTGTGAATCTACAAAGCTTTTACATTTATTATCAGTTTTTTCATCTAAAAATGTATGCAAGCTCTCTGAAAAGAATCTATATATGTTTATTCTGGAATTAGGACGGCTCTTCTAACACAAGCCCTTAGAGACCAAACTCAGACTATATGTCGCGTAAGTTTCTCAGTCTAGAAATTCTGATTTTTTGAGTAGCATTTATTTTCATTTAAAGGTAAAAAAGTCACAATTTTTCTACCAGTTAAGATGCTTTTTAGAACTTAAATGTCTAATGGTACCTTTAAATGAGACAATGGGTTACAGATATCAGACTACCAACAACGTAAAACATATATTGTGATCTTATTGTCACTATATTCTGATATTACATAAACAATTTAGATTTACCTACAAATAAGGTAGAGCAGAGTAAGAAGGATTTTTAAAGAGATATATACTATAATTCAACTCACTCTATTTCTCAAATCAATTAATTTCATCCTAAAGTATTACTTACAGTTGGCTTTTCTAGGGGCTGCTAGAGTAATGAATATTCTCTTTGTTATCCACATTGTCAATGCCCGTGTCATTTGAGATTCAGGTTTTTTTTTTATCAACTTTAAACGTAATTTAAAATCTAAATATGTGCTCATACAGAGTTTCTAAACTATTTCAATGATGAGATGAGATGAATTTTTATGAATTCTATGGGTTCCTATACAGCCCTGTAATAGACGCTGGACAATGAAAGCCTGGATCCTGTGTGTAACCAACAGGAGCTACCAGAGCAACACGAAATACGATTTCCTGACATGTACACAGTTGAAGTCATAAGCGTATGGTTGAATTGCCATAGAGTTGGTCAGATAATTTTATGATCCCTTCTTTCATTCAGTAAATACTTCTCAAGGGTCAGTTGTGTCTAGTTATATCTTAGGACTTAGAGAGTCAACATCCCTCCTTTTGAGAAGTATATTTTTTATATATTTTAGTGGTGTTGAATCTTTTTTGAGTAATTACACTGACTTAACAAAAGCATTTGTAATTTAGCAAGCCAGCCTAATCAAGGATTAAAGGTCCAAATTATGGAGAGTTTCTGCTCCCCCTCTGCTTAAGTTTTCAAGAGACTCTGCAGCTTCAGCATCCAGGGCATAGTGTGATTTCAAGTACATTCTCTGGCTGTGTTCAAAGATAATTTTAATAGTTAGTGTCCCTTTCAACACTCAGAGTCAAGGTGAAAAGGAACAATAATGATTAAGGAGAATAATAATTTTTTTCATAAATTAATAGTAACTTCATTAGATGAATCTGAAACTCATGTAGGTAAACAGTGCTTTTAAAGCCTGATTAGAATCGCTAGAAATATTCTTTCCTGTGACAGCTGAGTGATGCCCATTTGTGGACTTTGATTGGTAACTCTCCAGAGCTGCATAAGTTATGTGGTTTCATTAAAAATGCATCCATCCTTTTGGGATACCTTCTCTAATTCATTGATTCGATGATATAGGCCTAATAAACATTTTTGGCATCACAAAATGCAACATCAAAGTGTACTCTACCTACAAGTACACAGTGTAACAGGAAAGCAAGTACAGTTACCAGGAGAATCAGCTACGGGATAGCGCTGGGTTGGGCAGTGCTGAAATCTGATATTGAAACTGAGCAGGACCCTTGGGCTTCCCAGGTGGCTCAGCGGCGAAAAACCCGCCTGCCACCTCAGGAGACTCGGGTTCAGTCCCTGGCTGGGGAAGATCCCCAGGAAGAGGAAATAGCAACCCACTCCAATATTCTTGCCTGGATAATCCCATGGACAGAGGAGCCTGGCGGGCTACAGTCCATGGGGTCGCAGAGAGTTGGACACGACTGAGTGAGTAAGCCAGAGCCACAGGACCCGTCAGGGCCTTTCAGGGCACAAAGCCTTTCTCTGTCCCCTGTGTCGTGTTTGCAGAAAAAGGGTTTAGTGTCCTCGGCCTTCCCGGACTTCCAAAGAGCAGACTCAAGCATGTACTAATTAGGGAAGTCAGGGAACAAAGTAAAACAGAGTATGATTAGGACTGCCCACACATCAGCCCTTGCCTCAGCACCCACCCATCAGGAGAAAGCCGCACACCGTACAGCCCTCACCCGAAATGTTGGCTTTTAACATTGCTCCCTGAAAGCCAGTGGGGAGTTCGGGTCTTCTGGGCACGAGCTGCCCATCCTCCCGACTTGGTGCCCTGCAGTAAGCGCTGTGCTTTCCTTCCCCACAGCACGGTGTCAGCAGGTTGGCTTTGCTGCATGGCCAGCGAGGGGATCCAACTTCAGTTCGGTAGCGCTTTTGAAGAATTCTATCATCAGGCCGTTTTGTAAGCTGTTTTGTTCCAGGTCAGGTGGCTGGAAGGTAAAGGGAGGCAGTAGCATCTGGACTGTGCCCCAGGGAGGCTCCAGGGTGAGTTACCACTGATCTAGAAACATCAGTTTCTTCTTTCCTTAATTGATACCTGAGAGTCTGGTGCTGTGTTTGATACAAATTCCCGTGCTTGTTGCTGGGCCCTGACTAAAGTGTTACTTGCCTCTGGCAGTGGCTGCTGCTGCTGCTGCTGCTGCTAAGTCGCTTCAGTCGTGTCCGACTCTGTGCGACCCCATAGATGACAGCCCACCAGGCTCCCCCGGCCCTGGGACTCTCCAGGCAAGAACACTGGAGTGGGTTGCCATTTCCTTCTCCAATGTGAAAATGAAAAGTGAGGCCTCATCAAATGGCCCCTGATTCTTGCTTTTGTTTGTTTTGTTTTGTTATCTTTTGGACTTGCTGGGTGGTGGTCTTAGTTCCCTGACCAGCGATGGAACCACGTCCCCTGCACTGGAAGATAGCTTCTTCACCACTGGACCACCCAGACCTGCATGGGCTTTGGAGTCAGACTTGCCTCGGATCCTAGATCTGCCGCTTTGTGGTCACATGTTCTCAGGAAAGGAACTTAACTTTCGTGTCCTTTTCTATAAAACAGGGATTGTGTACTGTTGATGTGGTAATTTTAAATAAAGTGAGATCATATTTGCACTGTGCAAGAACCTGAATGCACGGAGATGGAATGGTCTCCATCCTCAGATAGGAGACCACATGTGTGTAAGATGTGAGGACCAGTGCTATTTGGGAGGTGGGGGAGAGGACCAGTGCGGTTTGGAGGTGGGGAGAGGAGAGAAGGCTGTCCTCCGTCAAGAACTACACCTCCAGGGCTCTGCAGTAGAGAGATCCCTGGTGTAGCAGCCAGAAGCTGTGTTTATGTGTATGCATTTTGTATCTCCTCTTTAGTTGCCCAGACCTTTACAAGACAATTCTCTCGCGTCTGGATGGCTCTCTCTGCATCTCTTGGGTCTGATGGAAGGCCTGCTGTCTCTGGTCCTCACTGAAGGATGGAGGGAGGGGAGGGAAGCTGTGAGGCCATCAGCCTGTCCAGCTCCACGGTCAGGAGACAAATGCTGGAGGGGAGGAGAAGGCCGGCAGGAGCCAAGGATGATCCACTCCCCTGAGCTGCTCGGTGACTCTGTGCTCCCCCATACTGTAGAATGTCAGACAGGCTGATTTATGCCGAATAATTATGTCTGTTATTAATGGAGGGGCAGGAGGGTGGGGAGAGAATGAGTTCCGGAAACTTTTTAGAAATAAAAAAAAAAAAAAAAAACCTTATAATTGCTTTACAATATGGCGAGTGCAATAATAGAGGTCCCCGAGAAGAAAAAAGTCTCAGCACATGTGAGTCCCTTTTTTTTCTCTGCGACCCTGACCTGGGTTACAACTGGGGACAGAGAAGCGAAGGGCAGGCAGGTTTCGGCTTCTGAAGAAGTCGAAGGGCTTGTGCAGGTGAGTTCTTTCTTAGCCCTGACCTACGTGCCCTGATTTAGCTACAGATATTCTCCATAATGCACACACCTGCCCATCAACACACTCACACACTCAGAAACTCTCCGCCGTGCCTTTAGCTCCATGCCGCTCTTCCTGCTGTGGAGCCTAAGGGTCCCTTCTCGTCTGTCTTTCCACTGCCTTGTCTCCCACGTTCCCTTACTCCTGTTAGACGTCTCATTGCCTGGCAGTTTTTCCAGCTTTCCCTCCACCAGGTTCCCTCACCCGACAGGCAGCTGCGAGACTCCACTTCTCAACAAACAAAGCCCGTCTCCCAACCAGCATCCGTTCCCATCAGGGTCCCCGCACCCTGGGCTCCGCTGCAGGCGTCTGCAGGGTCCGCGGGGGCTGCACCCCGCCCCCGCAGGGGAGACGCTCACGCGTCTCAGAGCCTCCGGGCACCCTTGGCGGCGTCATCTCCGGCCTGTGCCTGCTCTCCCTCTTGCACCCCTGAAGCTCCCCTGCAGCGACTCCTGATCGTTCCCTCCGCGGCTCCCCTGCCTTGACCCGCCCCCAAACAGTGTTTTCCTCTCCCTCTCACACTGCGTGTCCTTGGAGATGCCGCCCACAAACCTTCTCCCCCAGACTCCTCTGTTTCTGGACACACGGGCTCATCACCGACATCAGCGCCCAGAGGCCTCCTGGGGTCACAGCCCCTCCAGCTCGTTTCCTGGGTTGTGTGGTTTTATCACGCCGCTCTCAGCTGCCCACGGCGTGTGCAGAACAAGCCACGGCTCGCCAGCAGGCATCTCATCACCCCCGCTTTTTCACGTCTGTCCCTGACTCCAGACACGCGGAAATGCTCCCACGCAGCCACTGCTGTGCGGGGCCCCCGTGGGCAGCCCTGCGCTCGGTTCATGAGGACCGACCGCGCCAAACTCCAGATCCAGGAAGCTTCCTCAGCGGCTCGGGGTGGAATTAACTTCCCTCCTTCCTCTGTGACTTCAGTTTCCCACTTGTTCTTTTTTAGCTGATCCGTCTATATATTCCAACACCGCCACCACCAGACTCAAAGCCACTGATGGGCCCAGTGTAAGTGTAGGCACGGAGATCTCTGAAACTGGGGTGTCAGACTCTGGGGCCCGTGGTGAGGCTCTCTGCTTCTTTCCCCGGGGCGCTTACTTGTACGTCTGTCTCTGCTGCTTGTCTGCACCCCTGCTTTGTCACTCTGGAGGATCCTCCTACAAACCTGAGCAGAGAGTTTTGAACTCACTGCATAGCAAGGTTCATTTGTTCAGAAATTCACCCATGTTCATATGAAAATGCCATACTTTAATGCAGGGGTCTCAAGCTTTTAAAAAATGTATTTTTGGCTGTAACATGCAGTATGTGGGATCGCAGCTCCCTGACCAGGGATTGAATTCAAACCCCTTGTGTTGGAAGCACTGAGTCTTGACCATTGAACCCCCCAGGGAAGTCTGGTCCCAGAGGTCGCAACCGTTTTGATCACATGACCCTTTGCACTCTTGAAAATGACCAAGGACTCCAAGACCTTTAGTTCATGTGAGTCTTAACTCTCAAAGTTAATGTCTGTGGAGTTAGAAATGGTTAAAGCACAAGAATTCACCAGCCCACTTTCCACTTAGCAGGAGAGTGATGTCATCTCATCCTGGGGCCTCGGCACAGTCTGGAGAGGCAGAGGGTCAAAGGGCGAGTTTCATCCGAGTGCAAACAGGAAGACCTTCTGACCGCACTTGTAAGCCGGTGGTTTAGGTATCCCTCCTGTGGGTATTTCCTCTCTCAAGGGAATTAAAGCATGATGCCCCCTGAATGCACTTCCCAAACCAGAATTTCCACATCAGCCAGTCAGTGGAAACTCCGGGGAATGAAATCTTCCCAGCTGTGGTGCTTGTGAAGTTGCTGTCATGGAGTCACAGGGCACACATCCCCTGCTGTGATCAGCCCCGGCCTCCCCAGCACACTCTTGCTCACCTGGACCGTGATCCCTGGTGAGGGGTGGCCGGGCACCACAGCGCTCCCTTGCTGAGGTCGAGAGCCTCTGGGTTTGTGCATCAGCTACAATTTCTGTCTGGTCACCCCTAGGACAGGGAAGAAAGTGAGCGGAGGGACCCTGTCCAGACGAAAGCTTGGACTTGGTGCTTGGATTTTCATTTTGGGTTGAACTCTTGGGTAGTAGTAACGACTGAACTGAGGATGAAGGACTGTGCCTGACTTTTGTAGAAAGAAGCACAATGGTGTCCTCTAAACATGGCGAGTATTTACTGAGCCCAAGCCTTGCCCAAAGTTCTAGGCATGTGCTAGCTTGGTGAACTCCCACAAGTTCAAGGTGTCAGCATTTATTAGAGTCTGATTAGAGCTGGGGAGGGGCTAGGGATAAGTCAGGAGCTTGGGATTAATACACACGGTACTTTTGTAAGATGGATCGCCAACAAGGACCTACTGTGTAGCACAGGGAACTCTGCTCAATATTCTGTGATAACCCATGTGAGAAAGAAATCTGATAAAGAATGAATATATGTACGTGTGTGACTGAATCGCTTTGCTGTACATCTGAAGCTAACACAACATTGTAAATCAACTATACTCCAATAAAATTTTTAAAAAAGGAATTTGATGGACGTTGGACTAAAGGAAGGCTCAGGAAGTTAAGTCTTAGCCCAGCCCTCCTCTGTGGGCCGCTGGTGGAGTCTGGCTTTGCATCAGGCCTGACCGATTGCTAAGCTCTCACCCCTCGCCATCGGGTATATTTCCTTATACCGTATTTGTGGGCCCAAAATGTCAGTTTGTGAGTGTGTGTGTATTAGACTGTGTGTACATATTCACACTTGGAGAGGGGGTTGTCTGTTTCCTGGAAACCTGCAAAACTTTTTATTCAAGAGGGGTGAATCCGTCAGCACTGCCTCACAGCCAGCCTGTTAGACGTGCTGCAGAGCCTGGTGAATCAGAGCCTGTATCTCAAGAAGAGCCCTGCTAACTGGAGGTGGCTTGGCGTCTGAGACACAGGTGCTGCATCTCCTGGCCTCCAGAATGAGGATGACGTGAGGCTGCTCAGGGGGCTTCCTGCTTAGAGACACATCCAGGAGCTTCAGTGAAAAAACGGAGAAAGGGGTGCTTCTTAGGAGAACATGCTTTAAAAGCATGCATGTACGCTGTCTTGTCCGTAATCTCAGACAACCTGGACGAATTCCTCAAGGCCTGGTCTGTGCAGAGGACGCACCGTAATTTCTCATGGTCATCTTTGAGGTCCGCCTGCAGTGCGCTTGATTAAAAGCCAGCAAAGACGGAAGGGCCCCCTTGAAGAATGTGGTTTGTGGTGGAGTCTAATTTGCGCCACTGGGCAAAGGTCACGGAGAGGGGCTCGTTAATGCAGTCGAGCCGGGACGAGATCCATCTCCATACTTCACTGTATTGATCTGGGCTCCTGGGCGCGCCCCTCCTTGAACCCATCAGCTCACGGGTAGTGTGGACTGCCAGCTTTCCAAGCTGAGGATCCTAGCAGGGCAAAAGGTGGATGGGCAAACACCCTCGTCTTAGGTCTTCCATTCGGTGCCTAGGGAATCGTTTTTTATTTACTCAGAAAAAAAAAAAAAAAAAAGTAAGAGATGGGTTGCTTTTCTACTGTGAGGAGTTGTTTTTCTTCTGCAGTCTCTCTAAATCACGTGAGCCTAAAGGAGGGATTAGATTCATTTGAATATAGGCAGATGGTTTGCTTTCAAACATAACGTGGATTTTAACAAACAGCTCATTTCTTCATTAAATGATACCTGCTCGGCGTGGTCTTTAGGACCCAGGAGTCACCCCATCTGTGTCTCTTTTTGTCAAAAGTCACTGCCATTCCTGTATTCCTGTCATCCTTTAATTGCTGGAGCACTGAGGAAACAGTGGCTTGGTGGATCCAGCTCGTAAAACATTTATGTGACCTTTGTGTACGTCTTCCTGGAAGTAATGGGCCATGGGAATTCTAGAAGTGCAGTAGCAAACATTTCCTTTTTCTTCTGAAGTGTAGATTCCAGATTCAAGCTGGACGGGAACACGCTCAGCGCTCTGCTAAGCCTGAGACTTGGTTTCCAAGAGACTCGCCCCGCCCCCAGGCCCCCTTACCACCGTCCGCAGGGTGACAAGCCCCCTGAGAAGTTCCCTGGTCATCCATGAGCCCCTCCCCACCCCAGCCCAGCGCCGAGCTTAGCAAGCAGCAGTCAGCTTCTCCTAGACTCCATTTTGCTCATTTTCTAGCCAAATTTTGCTTTGGGAAAGAGAGTTAAGCCTGTATCTGAGGCAAGTAGACGTGTCAGATTTTTGTAACATGAAAATTACACCTCATTCTTGGCTAGGGATTTCTGAAATGGACGTCTGTGAAATACCATTTTGAAACGGGTTTTCGTGTTGAAACTTCTTCACAGGGCAAGTCACCTGTTCAGGCTTCTGTGAGATTCCCCATATAAGGCTTTTCCTCACATGTCCCCACCCCCGCCTTTATGAAGGCAGGCGGTCACCAGAAGGAACACTCTGCTCTGTGTTTTAATTTTTTATTTTAATTACTTTACAGCATCGTGTTGGTTTCTGCCATACATCACCACAAATCAGCCACTGGCACACACAGGTCCCCTCGCTCTTAAACCCCCTTCCCTGTCCCACCCCTTGAGGCTGGCACACAGCACTGGCTTCGCGTTCCCTCTGTGCACGTGAGCCAAGTCCCTTCAGTCGTGTCCGGCTCTTTGGGACCCTACACACTATAGCCCGCCAGGCTCCTCCACCTGCAGGTACGGCAGGTCCCCACTGGCTGTCTGTTTTGCATATGGTAACGTATATGTTTCCATTACTGGAATAACACAGGCCCTGTCTCAGATCATCCCACCTTCTCCTCCCCCTCTGTGTCTGCGTCTCCACTGCTGCCCTGCAAATAGGTTCATCAACACCAGTTTTCTAGATTCCAGGAGTCCATGCATGCCAAGTCCCTTCAGTTCTGTCCGACTCTTTGCAACTCTATGGACTGTAGCCCACCAGGCTCCTCTGCCCATGGGATTCTCCAGGCAAGACTACGGGAGCAGGTTGCCATGCCCTCCCCCAGGGGCTTTTCCCAACCCAGGGATGGAGCCTGAGTCTCTCGTGTCTCCTGCACTGGCAGACAGATTCTTTACCACTGCGTCACCTGGGAAGCCCTCTAGACCCCATATATATGCGCAAATATATGATACTGATCTTTCTCCTGCTGACTTGCTTCACTTTGTTTATTGGTGTTTGAGCTCCTTCTGAGCAGTTGAAAGAGCGAGGAGACCCCAGGGTCCTCCATCTGATCGGCCCCTCCCGGCTGCGGTTCAGACAGGGTGGAGTCGGGCCCCGGGGAGCTGGGATGGGGATGGGCCCACCCACCTTGTGGCCTGACGGAGTCCTGTGTCGGTGAAGCTTCTGGGCCCTCTCGCCAAGGAGTGAGTTAGGATTATTCGATATCTTCTAGGTTCTGAATCATAGTCAAGGGAAAATTGTTAACTTTTTTTTGGCAGGGAAAAGTCCTGATTGGTCATAAAGACATAATAAGAAAAGTCCTGAATGTCACAGCTGGAAGGCCTTTGCTTTCTATTAATAACTCGTGAGCAGTGGCCAACATCGCTAAGACAGGCCAAAGCAATGTTGTAAGGCCCGCCCTCCTTATACAGGTGCAGAGAGCTCGGGATGCTGCTGCTAAAAATCAAGCTTCTGTGAACTGAATTCCAAATACCATTACCGTGCAGCTTCATAGGATGTTTTCCCCTTTTAACTAAAAAATTGTTGGAAACCACTGCGGATACGACATTGGGAAAACAGTGTTTTGACGATACTGATGTCCTTCATGGTTAGCTCTGGGCCCTTCAGGAGGTTGAGGAGTTCTGGGTCCTCCTCCCCCACCGAGCTGCAGGACGGAGTTTCGTGGTGACTCAGCTCGCCTTCCGGTCCTCTGGGGCCGGAGCTGGGCCACGCAGGGGCTACCCGGCCTTTGAGTGGTGGCCCCGAGATACCGGGAAGCTGGCGCATGACTGTGAAGGTGCAGCCTGAGAGGTTTGACAGAGGTGAGCCCCCGTGCTGCCCCAGGGACACAGCCCAGAAAGGTGGTCCCCACAGACAGCTGGCTGGGGCTACGCACTCTGTCCTGACCCAGGGGACACATCCTGAGGCCAGGTGGGGGCTGTTAGGGGAAGGGGATCAAATTAAGTTCTTATTTGCCTGAGTGTCTTAAGAGGAAAACACGGTTAATGGCTGTCATTGTTGCTCAGTCACTCCATCGTGCCCGACTCCTAACTGCAGGGCGCCAGACTCCTCTGTCCACTTGTCTCCTGGAGTTTGCTCCAATTCATGTCCGTTGTCATCCCAGACGGTAATTTGTGGATTTTCAAAAATGTAGAGAGAACACTCTTTTTTTCCCCTCGGCCCCTTCTCCCTCTTGGGTCTACTTTACCCAGAAGAACCACACCTTTACTTCCGTTGGGGGCACAGAACAGACCCCCTTGGGATTAAGGAAATGCCAGGCCTTAGCTCTCCTTCCATTCAAGTTACCTTTGTGGTCTTTCCACAGAAATAAGAAAGAACTCCCGTCTAGATTTTATGTCCAGATAGAAACTCCAGGCTTATGCCATTGGGTGACTGTGTCTTTGTATGTTTTTGGGTGACTTTTTTTTTTTTTCTCAAATCAGCCTTTTTTTTACATCTGAAATAGAGAAATTATATTACCTTGAGTTTATTTCCTTGCAGGAAATAAATTGAGGCAATTTATATTTTAAAAAGACAAATAAAAACTTTTAGAGAAAAAAAGGCTCGTTTTTAATTCCTGCATGAAGAAGGCTCGGTGACGGCCGCTGTGCTCGGATTAGGAACGCCCGGGTTCCCGTCCCCGAGTCAGCTGCTGTGCACCACAGCCCACCCGGACAGAGCTTCCCCTCTTTAAAAATGAAGTCTTTGAACTGAAGGGCCCTTTCAGTGCTGGTCAAGGAAGCATTAACTAAGCAAAGCAGAAATGGTTTACCTCAAAACAGTCACCCCGCACTGAGACCCTTTGACTCCTGGGGTTTGTTTCGTTTGTAACTGTTCATTTTGTATCGGGGCATCGCTGATTAACAATGCCATGTTTCAGGTGCACAGCGAGGGAACTCAGCCATATTACTACACACGCAGCATTCTCTCCCAAACTCCCCTCCCGTCCAGGCTGCCACGTGATGCTGAGCAGAGTTCCCCGTGCCACGCAGTAGGACCTCGTTGGTTATCCATGGTAAATGCAGCAGCGTGTCCATGTCCGTCCCAAACTCCCTTCCCCCAGCCTTCCCCCTGGCAACCATAACTTCATTTAGGTCTGTGAGTCTGTGTTTTGCAAGCAAGTTCATTTATATAATTTCTTTTTAGATTCCACATACCAGGAGTGTCAGGATGTCTCTCCTTCTCCGTCTGACTTGCTTCACTCAGCTTGACAATCTCTAGGTCCATCCACATACCAGGAGTATCAGGATGTTTCTCCTTCTCCGTCTGACTTGCTCCACTCAGCATGACAGTCTCTAGGTCCATCCACATACCAGGAGTTTCAGGATGTCTCTCCTTCTCCGTCTGACTTGCTCCACTCAGCTTGACAGTCTCTAGGTCCATCTGTGTCCCTGTGAGTGACACTATTTCATTCTTTTTCATTTCTGAGTAATAGTCAATGGAACTGAACATTCTACATATGTACATACAATATCTTCTTTATCCATTCCTCCGTCGACAGAAGTTTAGGTTTCTTCCACGTCCGGGCGATGGTAAACAGCGCTGCGATGAACACTGGAGTGCATGTATCCTTCTGGACCATGTTTTTCTGTGGATGTATGTGAGGACTGGGGTAGCAGGATCCTGTGGTAGCTCTGTTTTCAGTTTTTTGAGGAACCTCCACACCTCCATAGTGGCTGCACCAATTTACATTCCCACCAACAGCCTAGGAGGAATCTTAAAAAGGCTACAAATCAACTTATCAACAAACCAGAAATAGTGTTACAGATGTAGACTCCTGACCTTTATCTTTAGTTGTTACTAGTTCTCTGACAGATTTCTGGGCATCTCTGAAGGCACAGGTTACCTGCCACCTTCAGAGGGGAGTGGAATCATGGGAAGGGAGCAGGGCCTCCTGTGTCACTGGGGAACTGGGTGGAGGGATTCTCCCAGCAGCCTTTTTTTCCAGTGAATTCCCATCATGGTCCCTAGGGACCTCTCCTTTGCCTCTGCCTTAATTTCAATTGTATTTTTGGTGCATGATATTTAGGCCACTTGGGTTCTTTCCTCCTTTCTTTGGCTAAAAGCCTGATTGCAGCAGCCAGCCAAAAAGGACCCAAGGTCATTTTTTAGCTCTAAGAACTTTTTTTTTCCTTCTGACTTTGAAACACAGTCTACACAGGGGATTGGAGAAGGAAATGGCAACCCATTCCAGTATTCTTGCCTGGAGAATCCCAGGGACAGAGGAGCCTGTTGGGCTGCCGTCTGTGGGGTCGCACAGAGTCGGACACGACTGACGCAACTTAGCAGCAGTAGCAGCAGCTACAGAGGGGAAGCTGCATCCCCAGACCTTAAGGGTGTCAGAGAGCTGCGTGTTTCTTCTCCACCTGGTGTCCCAAGAACTCCAGCAGGGAGTCCATTTCATGGGGCGCAGGGCAGCCAAAACCTTCCCTCACTTATGCATTAATCGCTGTTGTCCAGATAGTGAGCCCCTGCTTCCCCAGGATTCTCTGGCTGGTGTCATTATTGTCTTTAAGGCGGTGTCTGGAAAATGAAGATTACAATCTTAATCTTGTTGCCCTATTCTGAAAATGACCATCAAATTCACAGATGCCTTCCGGCCTTTCCCACCAGGTTTAAAGGGCTTTGTCCTCACGGCTGGACCATCCGCCTGGTCGGACATGAGAGGAACGTTGCCCTAATTGTACAAGGGGAGACTTCTAAACGAGATAGGAAACGGGCAGTGGTCATAAATGGAACAATACCCGCTCGCAGAAAGCGCTGGAAAATATTCACATTAATCCGCTGTAAAAGATTTCTCATTCATCTTTTCCATCACCTGAAGTTTTCCCTCCGTGCTTCATTTAACACCTCTTACATTTTGCCTTCCTTTACTCCTTTAGATTCAGGTTTCCCTACTATTACTCTGCGGTGTGCCAGCCGCCCAGCTGGGCACACTTGTGTTTCATCTCATTTAACAAAAACAGTGGCTTGTGAGAACAGCTGAGGTTGAAGGAATCTGAATTCTTTGCCCAGAGTTACATGGTGAGGAACCCAGGAGCAAGGCAGGAACCCAGGCTTCTGAGCTGTAAAGCCCAAATGTTCCCTTCACAATGCCACGTGGTCCTGAACCAGGCAATACATGGGCTTCCCTTGTGGCTCAGCCGGTAAGGAATCCGCCTGCAATGTGGGAGACCTGGGTTTGACCCCTGGTTTGAGAAGATCCCCTGGAGATGGGAAAGGCTAACCCACTCCAGTATTCTGGCCTGGAGAATTTTTTGTCCATGGGGTCGCAAAGAGTCGGACACGACTGAGCACCTTTGACTTTCCCTCCTTTTCCGAAGTGTCCCAGTTTATCTTTGGAAGTCAGGCCATCAGAAAGTCGTGTTCTAACATCAGATTGTCACAGTTCCCCCCTGACGTCGCCGGCAGCTTCACTGACTGAAGCCCAGTGTGGCCGGGATGCTGTCCTTGCCTGGCTTGCACGCCATCAAGAGTCCTCCTGTGCAAACGCACACGAGATTTCTCTCGGGAGTCCAGCACTAGGGAAGCCGTGTCTGGTGGCGCGTGTCCGCAAGCCTTGTAAGCGTGCTGCTCCGGCGACAGGACCCCACTGTGGCCCCTCCCCGCCCGAAACAGCCCTGATGGAGCTGGTTTGGGGACCGATGATGTCCTTGGCTTCGACTTCTCCTCCCTTTATTTTCCCTTAGTCTTCACTTTCTCATTTCTGTCCTCGTCCATCTTTTACTCTATTCACGTAGAAACTGCTTCAGAAGTTTTTAAGGTTGTTGCATTTTATTTTATTGTTTATTTTATTTTATTTTATATTGGGTAGAAGGAATGGCAACCCACTCAGTATTCTTGCCTGAGAAATCCCACAGACAGAGGAGCCTGGCATGCTGCAGTCCATGGGGTTGCAAAGAGTCGGACGTGACTTAGCACAACAACACAGTTGATTTATAATTTTGTGTTAGTTTCAGGGGTGCAGAAAAATGTGTTCAGTTCAGTGGCTCAGTTGTGTCCGACTCTTTGCAACCCCATGGACTGCAGCACACCAGGTCTAACCGTCCATCACCAACTCCCGGAGCTTGCTCAAACTCTTGTCCATTGAGTCGGTGATGCCATCCAACCATCTCATCCTCTGTCGTCCCCTTCTCCTTCTGCCTTCAGTCTTTCCCAGCATCAGGTCTTTACCCATGAGTCAGTTCTTCGCATCAGGTGGCCAAAGTATTGGAGCTTCAGCTTCAGCATCAGTCCTTCCAGTGAATATTCAGGACTGATCTCCTTTACGATGGACTGGTTGGATCTCCTTGCAGTCCAAGGGACTCTCAAGAGTCTTCTCCAACACCACAGTTCAAAAGCATCAATTCTTTAGTGCTCAGCTTTCTTTACAGTCCAACTCTCACATCCATACATGACCACTGGAAAAACTATAGCCTTGACTAGACAGACTTTGTCAGCAAAGCAATGTCTCTGCTTTTTAATATGCTATCTAGGTTGGTCATGGCTTTTCTTCCAAGGAGTAAGTGTCTTTTAATTTCATGGCTGCAGTCACCATCTGCAATGATTTTGGAGCCCAGAAAAATAGTCTCTCACTGCTTCCATTGTTTCCTCATCTATTTGCCATGAAGTGATGGGACCAGATGCCATGATCTTAGTTTTCTGAATGTTGAGCTTTAAACCAACTTTTTCACTCTCCTCTTTCACTTTCATTAAGAGGCTCTTTAGTTCTTCTTCACTTTCTGCCATAAGGGTGGTGTCATCTGCATATCTGAGGTTATTGGTATGTCTCCCGGCAGTCTTGATTCCAGCTTGTGCTTCTTCCAGCCCAGCATTTTGCATGATGTATTCTGTATATACATTAAATAAGCAGGGTGACAATATACAGCCTTGATGTACTCCTTTCCAAACTTGGAACTAGTCCGTTGTTCCAATTCTGGTTCTAAGTGTTGCTTCTTGAGCTACATACAGATTTGTCAAGGGGCAGGTGAGGTGGTCTGACATTCCCATGATTTAGTTATATATATTTTTTTCAGGTTTTTTTTTTATCATGTAGGTCTTTACAGAGTTCCTTGTGCTATACAACAGGCCCTTGTTGATTGTCTGTTTTATATATAATAGTGTGTAGGATGTCATATTTTACACGCACAGACACCTGTTTATTTTCTAATAACTGGTCCCACGAAGCCTAGCAATTTACATGGTACCTTGTGCACTGATCACTCTGCATGGACTCGTCACGTTTGGTTGGTTTGTTTGTAAGTTCCTTGAGCATAAGAATTACATCTTATTCCATTCAAGTCTCAGTGGCACTGAGCACCAATCTGTGTTGTTTGACCGACCGCTAACTGAGAAATATCCATAATCTGACAAGATGAGTGGTCCACTGTGCCCCCATACAGACCATCTTGTTTAATGCCAGTCTCACAAATCTGGAGCTGGATTGGCCATGAAATTCACTGATATACTAATTCCTATTTCTTTACTTTGTAAACTGTTGTGAACTTAGAGAAGAATCACCGCATCTTGCTGAGTTTTCCTGTCAAAGCCACTCGTACGGAAAGGATGGACCCAGCACCTTTCATGAGTGGCAGAAACCCCTTCTCTTCCCATCTCTTTGCGTATGAACAGGCTTTTGAAGCAGTGGGATGTGATTGGTTCCATCATAAAAACGGCCTTTTTACATTTTAGCGCTCACCTCAAGCAGGTCTGGTGAATTCTGTGTGCCCGCACCCAGAAACCTGAACAGAAAACGCTGCCAGGGCCACGGGGTGCAGACTCTTCTCTGAGCCCACAAATGCCGTGAACGCACTGTTAGCTTATAACTAATTCTTACTTCAGCAGGAAGCTTTTTGAAATGGGGGACGAGGAAAATTTAAGCAAAAGTTTTCCTTCCCTTTGACAAATTCTGAGAATACCGTTACCATTCTGTTTGAAAGAAATGGCTAGAGTGTATTATGTTGTCTGTTGATGAATAGATCTCAAGTGATATTTCACGCTCACATACATTATGCAGTCTTTTTCCTCCGAACCTCACATGTCTCTCACTACCTCGTATGTATACAAATAAGAAGGTGACACTGAATATCTGGCATTAGCACATCTTTCAATAAAAGAATATTCCCTGGCATCCAGTGGTTAAGACTTCGGCGTCCAGTGCAGGGGCTGTGGGTTCAATCCTGAGTCAGGGTGCTAAGATCGGGCATCCCTTGTGGCCAAAATCAAAGCATAAAACAGAATAAATATTGTAACAAATTCAATGAAGTCTTTAAGAATGGTCCACATTTTTTAAAAAGATTACAAAGAAAAAAAAAAAAAGTATTGACTTCAGCATTCCTGGGAATGTATGTGTACCAGGAACCTGAATACTTTTGATAAATGAAGCAATTTCAGAAGCATCTGCCTTTGAAATGAATTTTGTTTGTTTGTTTGTTTGGATGGAAAACCTGCTGCAGAAGTCACAGAATCCCTCATTTCCAAACCGAGGATTTGCTGAGCCTGTTCTGATGGCTCCTGATGGTCACAGGCAACGGCTCTTGGATCCAGGGTTCAGGGTGGTCCCCTTAAGAGTTCCTGAGGTCTCAGGCCCCTGATGCGTCTCCTGCCCCTGGATTGAGATGTTCAAGAGGTAGATCGAGGGCTGCTCTGCTGAATCGTCTACCTCCTTCCTCTGATGACAGCTTGCACGTTCGTTTCCCAGCTCTGCCCCCACATCATGTGGAGGTGGCCCACGTCCCCTAGAGGTCAAGGCTGCCAGCTGTTGGGCAGGCACTCGACCCCTCAGTTCCTGGATGGCAGGGCAGTGGGCACACCGATCAGTGGTGCCCATTCCCCAAGCACTGGTCAGGGAGGTCTGCTTCGGGAGAGGTCCTCGGAGGGGAATCTAGGGAATGTGGAAGAGTCTTGTGTCTGAAGGAATAGCCTGACCGCAGTGGATCATTCTGGTGACTGTGTATGTGATGAATTGAGGGCTTCCCAGTTGGCTCAGACAGTAAAGAATCTGTCTGCAATGCGGGAGACCCAGGTCCCATCCCTGGGTTGGGAAAGTCTCCTGGAGAAGGAAAATCGCAACCCCGTGCCAGGATTCTTGCCTGGAGAATTCCAAGGACAGAGGAGCCTGGCAGGCTGCAGTCCACAGAGAGTCGGACAGGACTGACCGACCAGCACCTTTCGTGTGATGAATTACTTGACGAAGAAGCACAGGGACTCACCTGGGTCCTGACTTCCATGGAGCCTTGGTCGGGACCTGAATGGAATGGACTTGGTGGGAATGGAAGCACGAAGCAGATACCCAGCAGTCAAACCCTTCTGCCTCCTGCTTCCCTCTCCAGGAAGAGTTTCTATCCCAAGGGGAGAAAAAAAATCCTTTGTTGCTTCGCTGGAGAAACGTAGAAAAGGGCAGAAGAGCTGAGGCCCGGGGCTGAGTGTCGCCGGGTAAGTCCTTGTGCTCCGCACCTGCAGCCACACAGTCTAACCAGCACGCGAGAGTGACTTGAGTTGTCCTCCGGGAGAGGAAGACCTTCTGCTCATAAATCTGCTGGGTTTTGCAGCAATTGGCAGGGGAGTTTGACTGGCTGTTACTGCTCTTGTACGGAGTTGTTGTTCGTGCCTGTTTAATCATTGCTAATGTGAAATCATTTCTTCTTGGACTTTGTAGCAGTTTATTATAGAGGCTGCAGATAACCGTCAGTGTTCATTATTGAGGCAGTAAAGGGGTTGAGTAGCTGTGTGTCTGTCTTGCCCAAAGCAGGTTCTGATTAAGAGTTGCTAAGTTGGTGCTGATTTGTTGGGGGGTTGATTTTCCTTTCCCTGCTTCTGCATATTTCTTTATAAATGTCATCATTGTCACGAAGGGAAGTCCACCTTTAGCGATTTTTTTTTTTTTTTTTTGTCCAGAAACATTACTGGATGTTATTAATAATGATTCTGAAGGATCTTTTTTTAAAGATAATAAGTGGTTTATTACTGACTTAATATATATAATGATTGAAAGTCGCTCAGTCATGTCCAACTCTTTGTGACTCCATGGACTAATACAGTCCATAGAATTCTCCAGGCCAGAAAACTAGACTGGGTAGCCTTTCCCTTCTCCAGGGGATGTTCCCGACTCAGGGATCGAACCCAGGTCTTCCGAATTGCAGGCGGATTCTTTACCAGCTGGGCCAGCAGGGAAGCTCAGTGGTTTATTATTGACTTATATAGCAGAAAATAGGTTAAGATATGTTGCAGTCATCATAATGAACTTTGTAACTTTTTATTTTGTATTGGAGTAGAGCCGATTAACAGTGTTGTGATAGTTTCAGGTGGACAGCAGAGCAACTCAACCACACACACACGTACCCATCCTTCCCCAGCCTCCCCTCCTGTCCAGGCTGCCACATGACGTTGGGCAGAGTTCCCTGTGCCACACAGTAAGTCCTTGTTGGTTGGTTATCCATTTTAAATATAGCAGTGTATACGTGTTATCTTTAGAACCGTCATACTGCTTTTTAAATATTTTGTTCCAAGTTCTTTTAATAGAAGCTACTGAGAAAAAACAAGGCGTATTATTAACTGATCCTATAAAGTGAAGAGGGGCTAAAAAGCCTCTTGATGAAAGTGAAAGTGGAGAGTGAAAGGGTTGGCTTAAAGCTCAACATTCAGAAAACGAAGATCATGGCATCTGGTCCCATCACTGCATGGGAAATAGATGGAGAAACAGTGGAAACAGTGTCAGACTTTATTTTTCCGGGCTCCAAAATCACTGCAGATGGTGACTGCAGCCATGAAATTAAAAGACGCTTGTTCCTTGGAAGGAAAGTTATGACCAACCTAGATAGCATATTCAAAAGCAGAGACATTACTTTACCAACAAAGGTTCGCCTAGTCAAGGCTATGGTCTTTCCTGTGGTCATGTATGGATGTGAGAGCTGGACTGTGAGGAAGGCTGAACGCCGAAGAATTGATGCTTTTGAACTGTGGTGTTGGAGAAGACTCTTGAGAGTCCCTTGGACTGCAAGAAGATCCAACCAGTCCATTCTGAAGGAGATCAATCCTGGAATTTCTTTGGAAGGAATGATGCTAAAGCTGAAACTCCAGTATTTTGGCCACCTCATGCGAAGAGTTGACTCATTGGAGAAGACTCTGATGCTGGGAGGGATTGAGGGCAGGAGGAGAAGGGGACGACAGAGGATGAGATGGCTGGATGGCATCACTGACTCGATGGATGCGAGTCTGGGTGACCTCCGGGAGCTGGTGATGGACAGGGAGGCCTGGCGTGCTGCGGTTCATGGGGTCGCAAAGAGTCGGACACGACTGAGCGACTGATCTGATCTGATCTGATAACATTAAGACCTGCTTAAACACACTGTCCTCCTAAGCTTCCCTGAGCCCCTGGGAGTCCCCCCAGGAAAGAAGCAAGGTTGGGTTTGGGGGAGAATGGATACATGTGTATGTACGGCTGAGTCCCTTCACAGCTCACCTGAAGCTATCACAGTATTGTTAAGCGGTTCTGCCCTGATACAAAATAAAGAGTTTAAATTAAAAAAGAGAAAGAAGCAGGGTGAAATGGCCCCAGCGTGCATTACACATGGGGTTCTAATAACAGATGGACCCTCCGGTGCTTCTCCTTGGAGTGTGACTTTTTGAAGGCAGGGTGTGACCCGGTCACCTCCGTTTGTCCCCCAAGTCTCTAGTACGAGGCCTGGTACGCACCAGATTTAATGATCAGAAATGGGTTTTCGTCTACTTTCAATTATAGACCCACGTCAATTGAACGTTTTCCTAAAAATGCCTTTCTTGAAGCTGCTCCACAGTGACTCATGACGGCGATTTTCAAATAAAGGCCCCTGGGAGAGGGAACGTGGACTCACAGTTCTGTAGCCAGACGGTGAAAAGATAAAGCGGGAGGCGGCATCAGAGAGGCTCTGATAAGTTCAGTGTGGGCTTGAGAAAGATCCACACATTTTTCTTCTTCTAATTGTTTGCCAGCCTTACTGCACTTATGAGAAAGCACAGGTCTCTAATGATTAACCTCCTGGGTTGTAGGGAGGTGTGCGGGCAACCCCGTGAGGCCTGTGCTCGTTCACACGCTCATCTATAATGCCAGCCTGAGTCGTTGCCCGTGGAGCAGCTCGGCTTCGGAGATAAGCCCTCCCTTTTATTACAGCTGATAACGCAGGATCGTGTGAGGTGGCATTGCCAGCTAGCGAGAGGTTCTGATGTGTCCTGGAAATCATAGTCCGTTCGTCCACCTGAATGTGTTGACAGCGTGAATGCACAGAGAACTGACTCGAAAGGAGGAGATAGTTTTTCTCCTTCCCCCATCACCACCACCGTATCACCTGTAAGCTTGTTTTCTAAAGAGAAGTTATCTTTGGAATTGCCAACATCTCTTATCTGGAGATAAGGAAGGAGTCATATTTGCCTTGTCCTTTTTAATTCAAAGAGCTGCGTACAAACTAGGATACACAAAGCCCGGGGAAGTTGCATACTCGCCAATTTCAAGATAACATAAAATATCACATAATCAATTATGGAAATACTGAAATGGGAAATGGGATGTCAGCCTGGAAAGCCTCCTCAGAGAGTCTTAAAACAAGGGATCAGTTGCCTGAGAGGGGTGTTAAAATGACAATTAGTCAAGAAATCTTTACCGAGCACCAGCAGTGGGTCCAGACCCGCCAGCCCGCGTGTGGGGTCATCTGAGTGTTCAAGGGCCCTGCCCTCCACAAGCACCTGAGGAGCAGCTCTGGCTGTTGTCAAGTGCCAGGGACTCAGGCCGCAGGCAGGCACTTACGGAAGTGAAGGAGCCTCCATCAGTCCCGTGTTCCTCTGTTTATCTCACGAGCATTTCTGCCGAGGCGGCCCTGGGCCTCCCATGAGCTGCTGTTTCTGGGCACCCCCGGCTAAAAGCGGGGAGACAGGTAAACAAGCATGGCACTCGGTGGAGTCAGAAGAAATGATGGCGTGAACAGCACGAGGTACAAAGCCGCAAACGAAGTGCTGGCATGAGAGACCGACGTGCTCCGTTTCACCTGTTATTGCAGCTCCCGACGAAGTGGTGCTTGGCTGCTCAGTTATTTCTGACTCTCTGCAGCCCCATGGACTGTAGCCCTGCAGGCTCCTCTGTCCACGGGATTTTCCAGGCAAGAATACTGGAGTGGTTGCCATTTCCTCCTCCAGGTCTGAAGAAGCTGAGGACCCAGGAAATAGATTTCCAAAGCCAGTCTGTCTCCCTCCTGCCTCTGGATGTGGGCAGGGGTGGACGTGAAGACAATCCCACGCCTTCTAGTACGAGCTGTGCTCAGAGACCTGCGAGGTGGGTTTCCATCAGCTGCTGTCCCAGCCCAGCCTGTACTCACAGTGCCCAGGGTTTCCTGTGAAGCAGGACCTGAGCCTCTGCTCTCGGGAGCCCACGCACCTGTGTTGGTGAGCGTTCTCCCTGAAGAGGAGTCACTGCCGCAGAGAGGGCCTGCTTTTGCCTCGCTCACCATTACACCCCAGACCGACCCTCACTCGCAACAAGCAGGTGGCTCTTCACATGTTTACTTAAGGAGTGCAGTTCTCTTGGTCAGAGCCGACTCACTAGCTCAGATCATTTCTGATGGAGATGTTTCTGGGTCTGTTTTCCTGATCACAGAGTAGCCTCAATCTCTGCAGTTGCCTTTTTCCCTCTAAACAGGGTCGATACGGTCTTCTAGCCGGGAGCCTCATGTTTGGCACTGTTTCTGCATTAATATATTGTCTCACACTTTATTCCCTCCATCCTCACGACAAGAGCTACCTCGTGTATTTTTAGGTGAGAAGATAAGGGTTACAGAGCTAATTGGCTTGGCCAAGCTCTTGGAGCTGGAAAATGCACAGTTGGGCCCGGAATCCCTGATTTAGTCTAAGTTTAGTGCTGGCTTGACCACATTCTCTGTTTCCTAGACTCATGGAAATAGTCCTAAGCTTATATCATTGGATAAGACCCTAATGCTGGGAAACTTTGAAGGCAGGAGGAGAAGAGGGCGACAGAGGAGGACGAGATGGTTGGGTGGCATCACCAACTCAATGGACGTGAGTTTGTGCAAACTCTGGGAGTTAGTGAAGGACAGGGAGGCCTGGCGTGCTGCAGTCCATGGGGTTGCAGAGTCGGACAAGACTTAGAGACTGAACAACAACAAGCTCATATAACTGCTAGTGTATGAGTGAAAACTTGCTAAGAATCCCCAACCATCCAAATCTCATTGAATACTCACTTAAAAATGACTGTTAAAAGTAAGTTAAATTAATTTGAAAAAAAAAATGGTTTAGAAAATTCTAGCACCTTTTTAAAAAAATTGAATATGGTTGATTTACAATGTCATGTTAGTTACAGGTGTAGAGCAAACTGATGCAATTATATATACACTGATATATTTTTTCAGATTATTTTCTATTATAGGTTGTTAGAGATACTGAATATTGTTCTCTGTGCTGTACAGTAAATCCTTGTTGCTTATTTATTCTACACGTGGTGGTTTAGTTGCTAAGTTGTGTCTCACTCTTGCGACTGCATGGACAGAGGAGCCAGGCAAGAATACTGGAGTGGCGTGTCATTTTCTTCTCCAGGGGGTCTTCCCAACCCCGGAATTGAACCCAAGTCTCCTGCATTGCAGGCAGATTCTTCACCAGCTGAGCTACGAGGGAAGCCCGTTCTCTATGTAGTCTTGTGTAATATTAATCCCAAACTCCTCATTTATTCCTCCACCCTTCCCTTAGCTGTTACACGCCGTTACACGACATCTAAATGTCAGGTGTTATCTATGTAAAAGCATGATGTATCAACATTCAGGCCCACCAAGATCTTTGGCTGGTTACAGTTGCAAAATGAAGGGAAGCGGTTACAAATAGTCCTGGAAGTGGCTCCCTATGCCCTCCACGTCTGATGGTGGATATGTGACTTGTGTGTGAAGAATGCGGTCCCCTGGGAGGTGGGTGGCATCGTGTGCCTACACGACTCACTGTGACTCAGCCCTCTGCTTTTTACTCCGCACTGCTGATGTGGGAGGGAGGTGCTGTCCCCGGCCCATGTTTCAGATGCTGAAACTGAAGTGGAGGTAGTTTGTGGGAGGTTTGGCCAAATCTTAAGGCAAGTGCAGGTGAGCATCAAGAGGGGCTTGGTGGTTGTTCCGGTCAAGGTCTAGCGTGACGTGGACTAGCTGAGACCGATGACAACGGCCCCGGGCCTCTAAATTCGAAAGCCACTTGAACTGTCGTGCAGATTGCTTTTCATGGAAATCCTCTCGGTTCGGCAGCTTGCTGATGTGCGTGTGCTCAGTCACTCCCTTGTGGCCGACTCTCTGCGACCCCAGGGACTGGGGCCCACCAGGCTCCTCCGTCCATGGAATTCTCCAGGCAAGAATCCTGGGGTGGATTGCCATTCCCTTCTCCAGGGGATCTTCCCCACCCAGGGATCAAGCCTGCACTGTAGGCAGATTCTTTACCCCTGAGCCCCTGGCAAGTCCTGACTTGCTAATATCCGTATACTATTTCAGCTTGGGCTCAGTGTACTAACCTGTAGATAGGTATACAAGTGAAAGTGAAGTCTCTCAGTCGTGTCCGACTCTTTGTGACCCCATGGACTGTAGCCCACCAGGCTCCTCCATCCACGGGATTCTCCAGGCAGGAGTACTGGAGTGGGGTGCCATTTATACAAGCCGGGGCTATGTGAATCATTCTTCCTCCTTTTCTTTCGTATCTTATCCTTATTTGGGCTGTGCTGGGTCTTCATTGTGATATGCAGGCTTTCTCCCCGAGGCATATGGATCTTAGTGTCTGGATCAGGGGTGGAACCCAACTTGCCCACATTGGAAGGCAGAGTCTTAACCTCTGGACTGCCAGGGAAGTCCCTATCCAGGGTCATTCTAGTGGGGTCCACTGAGGACTGTCTGAGGCACCTGTCCCTCCCATGAGCAAATGCTAATAGATCTGCTCCTGACAAGTAGACCCATCTGATGGAGTACATTTTCCTAGCAGCTCATTGATTACAGATACCTTGCTTAAGTATTTCTCTGTGGCCTGAAATGTATTTGTCCAAATGCAAAGAATGACTTTCTGGACGGAGGGTGTGAATTCATCTGGTGACTGTTGGTGGTTTTCCTGGCTTATATATAGGTTCTCTTGTGTGGAAAAAAAATGCAAAATAAAAAATAGTAGTGAGTTAGAGAGTCATTTTTTTTTCCCATTTCTTTTACAGGTAGATGACCAAATGAAGCTGCTTCAGAACTGCTGGAGTGAGCTCTTAATTCTCGACCACATTTACCGACAAGTGGTTCACGGAAAGGAGGGCTCCATCTTCCTGGTTACTGGGCAACAGGTGAGTATAGACACCAGAAGGAAAAAGGAGTGTCTTTTTATTAAGCATATGCAGGATGGCAGGAATTCAACTAGGTCACAAGCTCTTTTGCACTTTGAAAGGGATATATATTGGCTGCATATAATTTAGAGGCGCTGACTTGGGGCGCCCTGTTCCCGCCCGGATGGTTACAGTGAACCTTGTCCCAGACCGCCCACCCCTATGGGCCTGCTGAGGTTGCAAGTGGTGCTTTGAAGGGTCAAAACAGTTGCTGAGTCAGGATTAATGGTTGGTATCTTGGGTTTCTTCCCCAAGCTTCTGCATGAATCTATCACACTTGTTTGTTAGCTATTTAAAAAAAAAAAAAAAAAAAACTTGGAAATGATGAAATTTTGGTATTTTGGAATCATGTTGGTGGGAGAAACTGATTCAGATACTGTATGTCAATCATCTGTATCTTTGGCCAAGTGAGAAGGAAAGGCAGTGTTCATTTTTAAGAGTCAGTCACTGCTTCTTTTCCCCTCCACCTTTTTTTTTTTTTTTTTTTTAATTGAAGTATAACTGCTTTACACTCCTCTGTTAGTTTCTTCTGTACAGGGAAGTGAGTCAGCTCTATGTACACGTCCATCCCCTCCCTCGTAGGTGCCCTCCCCTCCACCTGCCATGGGGTGAGCCCTCCCCTCCCCTCCCTGTCATCTCATCTCAGAGCACGGAGCTGAGCCCCCTGCACTCTGCAGCAGCTTCCCACTCGGGATCTCATTCCCTCCCCTCCCCTCCCCCCCCCCCCCCTCCCTGCCATCTCATCCCGGAGCACCGAGCTGAGCCCCCCACACTCTGCAGCAGCTTCCCTCTCCTGATCTGCTTTGCACAGGCGGGGTGTGTATGTCAGTCCCACTCGCTCAGCTCGTCCCACTCTCCCTCAGCCAGTCATTATCGAAAAGGAAGATGGAAACCAGAAATTACCGTGAGGTCCTACTCCTTTACGAATGGATATTTGTTTGGTCCACGAGTATTTATTGAGCATCCTGCAGGGTCCCTCGGTCACTGTCCTGTGGCTTTGGCATATATTACTGACCAAAACAGAAAAGTACTCAAAACGATAAAGGGGCTTAATGCTTCAGCAGGAGAAGCTGACAGTAATCAATAATCCTAATAAATGTGAGAAGTCAAAGTGCTATTGAATTTAAAAAAAAAAAGGGAAATGCCATGTAAAGGGGAATCAGCGTCCTTCCCTGGTGCGTTGCTGTGTGACCCATGGCTTGCAGTGTTTATGGGACCGGTTGGCTGAGCCTTATTCAGAAGGTGAGATTTGAGCAAAGCCTTGAGGGAAGAAAAGACGCCTGGCCTTCTGGACACCTGGGAGGAGAGAGAGTCTGGCTAGTGAACCTGATTCCAGCTTTACCGCGTTCTGGAATGTCCCTCCTGGTTCTTGGCCTCCATTTTCTGTTTTCTGTGGGTTATTAAAATGGATGGGAGGGATGCAGAGACCCGATTAGTCCGGGGGGCTGTTCCAGGCATGTGTTGAAGGCTGCTGCAGGCCTCGGGACCCAGGCACCGTGATCTTTTACATCCAACCATAAATGTTTATGTGCTGTGAAAGCCCGGCAGTGCATATTTGAAAGTGAAAGGCTGTTTCCACATCATTTGCTGAATTACAGATAAATCACATGTTCCCAATCAAGTTAAAGGCAAGCACTGTCTCAGAGCTTTTGCAGATCGGACCAGCCACCATCACTGCCTGGCCCCTGCTTCCTGCACCTCTCCTGAGAAAAAGGCTGTCTAGAATCAAGCCTCAGCGGGCTTGACTTCCTGATCTTTTGAATTTCCGTTGAGCATTTCCAGCCTGGGACCCGGGTCTTTGGAAGAAGTGTACCCATTTTCAGAGCCTCATCACAGCCTGCCTCCCAACCCCCTCCCTCCCAGGCCCCATGGGGAGCTACATCAGAAGAACAAGACTCAGCCCACAAATTAATTTGATTTCGTCCTTCCGAGTTCCAGAAATCAAATGGGTTTGTGCCGTTCTTTCTCAGAGCACTTCCATTCCTGCTCTTAGAAATGCTCCTCATTTCACGTTTCATTTTGCGCTAAGTGCTGACCCTGGATAAAGGCAATTACCATGTAAAAAGTAGAGAAAGTGCCCTCTTCCTCCGATTTTCCAAACCAAGAATGGTCAAGGAGTGGATGGCGCTTCTCGTGTTTAGTATCAATTATTGCTACTTTGTGTTTTCCATCACAACGAAACTTCTTACTTAACCCTGAAGTTAGCTATTTTAATTCTTTCTTTTCTTCTGGCTTCTCTAAGGGTACATTAAATAACCTTTTTAAGCCAAAAGGAAAAAAAAGATTGTCAGTAACATTAAGCATCGCCAAATCAATTCTATACATCAGTATTTAGCGTCTTATCACTATAAGAATTCATTTCTTTTCAGTATTTTTAAACCACATGCACACAAAACGTATGGCTGAAAGTGCATATATAAAATAGCAACAGAGGATTTGGACGGCCTTTAAGTTGTTTGCATATTCTCACTAATGAACAGCCGCTGTAACATTTTCCTGTGGGAAGGGCCTGCTGGCACCTTTTTCATTATCTTCTGTTATTATGTATCGTATTAAAAAGACAGGCATCTTCCAGCATACAAGCCATCAAAAATTTCAGCTATCAGAACAGAAAGCAATTTAACTAAAACTGTTGCTCCCTTCATGATGAGTGAAATTTATCCAAAGGGGACATCCACTTACAGTATTTCTTCAATATCTCCCTTGAATTTAATGGCACAAAGATTCTGGGTAAGGGAGTAATAAATTAATTTTACTAAGTACATAAAAGACAAGGCCAGCTGCTCCTGCGGTGAGCGCAAACTCCACATTCGACAATGAAAATATAATTATGTTTGTAATAAAATGTAAAGAAGTTGCAGATCTGGGCGCTGTTTCAGGAATAAATCACTGCTCCTCCTTCAGAGCCGTGTGATTTGATAAATTATCCTTGAAGGAGAGGTTATCAGAGCCCCCACTTCATGAGCATGTTTGAGCTCTTGCATTAGCCTGCATATAAATATATAGCGATCAAGTTGTCGGTATGCCAATGGATTTCCCGAAGTCCACCTCACTAGTTCAGAGTGCCGTGAAACCATTTCAGTTCCTTTCTCTTAGAGTGTGTTTATGTTTCCAAGTATGAAATTCTGACAGCTGAACTTATTTCATACTTATTTGATCTGTATACACCTCGCAAGTTTTAACTTACCCATCTTTTTAAAAAATGAATTTAGAGTCCTTTCAGTTACAGTGTACTTCATTTGCAACTATGAATTTTTAGCTTTGTAACTTTCAGTTCAGTAGCTCAGTCGTGTCTTAACTCTTTGCGACCCCATGAACTGCAGCATGCCAGGCCTCCCCGTCCATCACCAACTCTGAGTCCACCCAAACCCATGTCCATTGAGTCGGTGATACCATCCAACCATCTCATCCTCTGTCATCCCCTTCTCCTCCTGCCCTCAATCTTTCCCAGCATCAGGGTCTTTTCCAGTGAGCCAGCTCATCACATCAGGTGGCCAAAGTATTGTCGTTTCAGCTTCAAAATCAGTCCTGCCAATGAACACCCAGGACTGATCTCCTTTGTGACTTACTGCCTCCCTATTAGAACCACACACATAGCAGAATTGAATTAACCCCATCTTAATAATAAAAAAGAATCATGTGCTCAGTCTCAGTCGTGCCTGAGTCTTTACACCCCCATGGACTGTAGCCCACCAGCCTCCTCTGTCCATGGATTTCCCAGACAAGATTACTGGAGTGGGTTGCCATTCCTTTCTCCAGTAGCAACGTATTTGTGGCTTACTTTGGTACACTTTCCAGGTATAGGGCTGACTAGTGATTTTTTTTTTTAACATGTTATGTGCATTCTAAGCTGTAGTGACGATGCTTTCAGCTGGTGATTCCAAGTTTAACTTGGCAATGTTGTCTCAGCTGTTCTCATTTCTTAATGATGGTGGGAGTGGGGGGCCCCTTACTGTTAGCCAGCTGAACGCCTCACTGAGAGGAGGGCGCCAAAGGACAGGGACCTTCCCGAGACTTCCACAGGCCCTGCTCGCCCTCCTGCTCTGCCCCGGATTCCCCCACCTCTGACCCTGGCTGCCATTCCCTCTCCTACCCCACTTTGTCCCTGTAGGATTTACATTCTTCTTATTAGGAGGAGTAGTTAGACCCTGTACAGTCTCCAGGGCATTTGGAGCTGAGCCACCCCTGTTAAGTAAGAAGAATGTCCTTGGAGTAGGAAGTTCTCCTGGCAGGACCTGGTCCAGTGAAGATTGGGGCATCCCTGGGCGTGCCCGGCAGGTGACCCTGCTGCAGGGGTCGTGGCATCCTTCCGCTGGGCCTCTCTGCCTCCAGCTCAGGCTTCAGGCCACCTGTGTGCTGGCCCTTCCTTTCACACGGTCCGAGACAGAAGCCACAGGAGCACTTAGCTGCTGATGTGTGAATTTAGGGGGAGAGGTGGGCACCTGGCCCAGGCGAGGAGGACGGTGTGGTGGGATGCGGGGCCTCCCGAGGACACGCATGAACTGGGGCTTTTTCATGCGCAGTTGACTCTCTGTAAACTGATTGACACCTTTGGGGGCGTCGTCTTTCCACTGACTCATAATTTTTCTCACTCTCGAAAAAAGGTTTCTGTGCACCCAGTATTCTCTAGTTAGAGCTGAAAATTCAACTCATCATATTTACACACACACACACACACACACACACACAAAATCCATTCTGCCTTGTTTTTAATTGCAAATTCTCCTCGAGGGACTCGTTCTCCTGCTTAGGAGGCAGCCTTGTGCCTTCTCCTAGAGAAGCAAGTGCAGTCAATTATGGTAATGAAATGTCAATAAATATAAAAATTTAATACAGTCTGCTCCGGGTGAGTGGCAGATGAGGACTTGCCTCCCAGACAAATTTGCTGCTGCTGCAAATATTAAATGCACCTAAAAGAATATCTGGTTGCCTGAGAGCTTGCCAGCGAAGAAGACGACGGTACGGCAGATACCAGCCGGGCTCTCCCTTTATGCTATCATGGCAGCAGCAAAGCCGGTTCTGCCATTGACAGCCACCCCAACGTCTTAACTTACTATTGTAAGTCGAACTTTTGATGTCCCTGTGAATAATCTAAGATGGAAGCATCTGCTGCTCCTTTTTTTTTTTTTCTTTAACCAAGAAGAAAATAAGCCTTTTTTGTTTTCCAAATCAAGAAATTATTCTTCTCATAAATAAGATCGTTGTGTCTTTAGAGAGTGATGTATTAATAATCGCGTGAGGATAGCTAGTTGTTGTAGCTTTTTCAGTTCAGTTCAGTTCAGTCTCTCAGTCGTGTCCGACTCTTTGCAACCCCATGAATTGCAGCACGCCAGGCCTCCCTGTCCATCACCAACTCCCAGAGTTCACCCAGACTCACGTGCATCAAGTCAGTGATGCCATCCAGACTCACGTGCATCAAGTCAGTGATGCCATCCAGCCATCTCATTCTCAGTCGTCCCCTTCTCCTCCTGCCCCCAATCCCTCCCAGCATCAGAGTCTTTTCCAATGAGTCAACTCTTCGCATGAGGTGGCCAAAGTACTGGAGTTTCAGCTTTAGCATCATTCCTTCCAAAGAAATCCCAGGGCTGATCTCCTTCAGAATGGACTGGCTGGATCTCCTTGCAGTCCAAGGGACTCTCAAGAGTCTTCTCCAACACCACAGTTCAAAAGCATCAATTCTTCGGCGCTCAGCCTTCTTCACAGTCCAACTCTCACATCCATACATGACCACAGGAAAGACCATAGCCTTGACTAGACGGACCTTTGTTGGCAAAGTAATGTCTCTGCTTTTGAATATGCTATCTAGGTTGGTCACAACTTTCCTTCCAAGGAGTAAGCGTCTTTTAATTTCATGTCTGCAGTCACCATCTGTAGTGATTTTGGAGCCCCAAAAAATAAAGTCTGACACTGTTTCCACGTGGGCTGCAGTCCATGGGGTCTCAGAGTTGAACACCACTTAGCGACTGAGCATACATTTAGAATGCTGCTCTGGATTCACTTTTTATGAACAGTGTATTTTCCTTTAAACTTATTCATAAGTTAACAGTTTTCATCTTAGGTGATAATGTCACGTCACAATAGGAAAAAAGATAAAAATATCTACATGTACAACTGAGGTCTTCAAGACCTGCTTCCTGCAAAGCTCATCAGAATGATGAGATTGGTCAGAAAGATTGTGATACAATTTATCATAATAGACTGTGTCTTAAACTGCTTTCATGGGCCGAGTATCCGGTGTTATGAATCTGATTTTGCCTGCAGTGCTTAAAAGTTTCAAGGTGGGGGGGAATATATATATATATATATATATATATATATATATACACATATATATGTATATAAATGATGTGGTATGTGTGATCAGTCACGTCCAACTCTTTGAGATCCCATGGACTGAAGCCCACCCACCAGGCTCTTCCATCCATGGGATTCTCCAGGCAAGAATACTGGAGTGGGTTGCCATTTCCTCCTCTGGGGGATCTTCCTGACCCAGGAATTGAACCTGTGTTTCCCAAGTCTCCTGCATTGGCAGGCAGATTCTTGACCACTGAAGCACCTGGGAAGCCCCATGTATGTGTATATGTGTGTGTTTATATGTGTGTATAAAGTCTAAATAAATAGTAAATGTAACAGACCTGCCAGTTCTGCACGTGCAGTTTTTCCTGCTAACACGTTGCTCTTCTGTGTTGCAGGTAGACTATTCCGTCATAGCCTCACAGGCGGGGGCCACACTCAACAACCTCATGAGCCATGCACAGGAATTGGTGGCAAAGCTTCGTTCTCTACAGTTTGATCAACGAGAGTTCGTGTGTCTGAAGTTCTTGGTGCTCTTTAGTTTAGGTAAGGAGTCCTTTCCTCATCCAAGTGACTAAATGATCCCGACCTTTGAGTGCCTTGAAGTCCATCCATGTTTTTGTTTTTCCAAAAGAGAAGAACCTTCTTTTCTAATCGTGACATCTTCCAGCTTGATCATGTTTTCCTGTGTGGTCCTGGCTGAGTTGTAGCTCTGTAGTGGGTGGACTGGGGCGTGGAGAAGGAGTCATGACTGATGGCCGTAACCAGCGGGTGACCCTGATAGGAAGCTGTGGCAGAGGGCCAGGAAGGGCACGTGGGGCCACGTTTGGGCCACCTTATCTGCTGTTGGTCGTTTCTCTGTACCTTTTGTTTCAGCTTGCAAGCTACTGCTGTTTTTGTTCTTATAAAATATGGAGAGTAATTAAAAACTTGATTCTTAAATCTCTATCAGGATTAACTAGACTATGTTTATAACCAAATGCACACTAGGCCAGCATAAAAGATGACGGTTGTCAAGGGGAAACGATGCTTCTTTAGGAAAGCTTTGGAGAAGAAAGATAACTAAGCAAGACAGATTAGCTAAATCAAGGTTCCCAGTGAGTCAGCTGAGAAAAATCACCACTGCTTGGAATAAAAAAAGGATTAAGGAGATGGATTTTTATTGACTTCAAAGGCACAGATTTTTCTGCCTGTCCCATACTTGATTTCTGTATTTTGTTGGCTTAATAAAGCCAACTTAAATAAACTTTTTGCCAAGCGCATTTATTACTTATTGGCAGACAGCTGAGGGAGGCAACTTCCCTTGAATGAAAAAAATGCAGAAATCAGATTTACCAACATATGTTTTTTCTTTAGTCTTCAGTTATAAGATAGTTGTGAATTCATATCCTAAGAAATAAAACAATAAAACACACTGCAAAGTAAAACAGATGTGTCTATGCTCCAAATTTGGTACTTTCGTTTTAAAATTCTTCTTGACAGCACAACACAACTGTTGCTAATAAAGGCATAGTTTGAAGTAATAGAACCAGAGTTAATTTTTCACATGTAGTCAACATTTAAAAGAAAAGGAACATTTTCATATTTTGGAAAATGTGATAAATATAGCAAAAAGAAATGTTACTGAAAATTTGAAAAGACAACAGAATTTCATAGATGTAGTGTTCAAAGGTTTACCCTGCCAGCCCTGGGACCTGTGTGGTTTCTATATTAACCACAAGAAATAGGAGAGTTCTATTCAACTAAGTCTTTGTCCCAAGAGCATTTTTTTTTTTTAATGGAGAGGAACATATAGCATAGGCCTGCTTGCTGTCATCTCACTATTTATTCTGCTTTATAGCAAGATCTTAGTCTTTTCAACTCATGCATTTGATCAGTAATTAAATGAAAAATGTGGTAATGTGTGTGTAAGAAATCTTACAGCATCTCAGTGATAAAATATTTAAAGAGAGTCATCTCACTTCAATGGTATTTTAAATTAGTTGAAGAACTGCATGACATTTGAAGATGCGGAGATTAACCATCAGCCATGTTTCGTTTTCATCACTTTTATCTTTCGTTCATCATTTTTCAAAATTATTATATTCTCTGCCAAATCCTATGGATGGGTGGTCAGGGGCGTGGGCCGGGGGTGGGGGGAGGGACAGTTCTGAAGTGCTCCAAACGCTCGAACTTCACAGGTTATCCTCCTGAACAGCTGGCCCACGTGTTTACCAGAACCGCACTCTGTTTAGTGAGTATGTTAACTGTTTCAGGATCCTGAGCATCAGGGAATACCCAGTTGAATGTCCCTTAAAACTATGCTTGTTTGTGGCTTAAGGAAGAAAGGAAAGAATGGCTTTCTGGTTAGATGTAAATCAAGTCTGGCCAAGGTTTCATTTTTAAAGAATCACGAATAGTTTCAGGCCATGAAGTCCAAGTAGTTTCCAATCTCTGAATGGAAAACATTTGTCCCCCTTAGAAACAATAAATAATCAATCTTTGGAAGGGATGTGGTAATTCACCATTGGGCACCCACGCCAGCCCCCAAAGCCTGTTGTACCCAAAATGGATGTGAAATCAGATCAGGGCCTCCCCCAAAAGCTGGCCCTGTGCCCCTGAGTCTGAAACCTGCGGTGTTCCTATCCCAGATTTACTCCTGTATTGCTGTGGTCAATATCCTTTGAGATATTCCTATCTCAAGGCTCCAGCCTTGAGCCTCTGGGATCCTGGAGATGGCTGGGGCTTCGTGTGGACTCATATGAGGTCAGGGGCTCATGAGGTCAGGGGCTCATGAAAGATGAGGTGGGCTTTCCAGGTGGATGTGGTGAGAGTTGGTGTGAGCCCCTGCAGGTCCAGCCTCCTAAGACACGGGATGCCACGCCGTGCAAGACACGGGAGGCAGGAGGGCAGATGGACTGGGGACCATCAGGGGACCGGCAGGGCATGCGGCTGGAGAGGCAGGCGAGAGGCACTGCCTGAGCTGAGCACTTCCTGTCCCACGGGGATGCAGTGGCCACCAAACCTGGGGAGCACAGTCTTCATCCTGCAGAAAGTCCGGATGCTTTTTAAAGGGGTGGAGGCGTGTCACTGAAGGGGATTTGCCTTCCCTGTAGCGACGTGGAAAGTGGACTAGAAACTGTACTCAGTGGATTTAACGCGCCTTGAAGACAGGAGTGAGATGGGTGTGGGCACGTCACAGGACACAGACCTCAGGATGTGAGGAGGAGAGGAGTGCAGAGGAGAGGCTGGGATGCATCTTGGGGTTCTGGGCTCCTCGTGCAGAAGAGGAGATTCTACAGGAGCATCCCCTGACTGAGTTCAAACAGTGTGTTGGTCACTATCGTGTCCGACTCTTTGTGACCCCATGGACTGACCCCATGGAGCCCGCCAGGCTCCTGTGTCCATGGGATTCTCCAGGCAGGAATACTGGAGTGAGTTACCATGCCCTCCTTCAGGGGATCTTCCTGACCCAGGGATCAAAGCCGGGTCTCCTGCATTGCAGCAGATTCTTTGCCCTCTGAACCACCGGGGGAAGCAACTAGGCTTCTCCTAAAAGTTGTCCTACACTGAAGCTGCGTCCTGATTTCATGAAAAGCTAGTGATGGAACTAAAGTAAAAGCTGCGGCTGACCAAAATGCTCCCAATCTGCTGCCTGATTTTTTCTCCTTCAGATTGTGTCTGTAAGCAGACATCAGTTGGTAAAGCTGGTTGAGAAAAAGAGAAAGTGAAAAAATGCCCTGTCTTCCAGGATATTTCTCTGTGCGCGATAGAATAGACTCCAGAGTCCCAGTCTTCGCTGGTTATTTTGTTTTCTTAAAATCCTATTACTTATTTATTTTTTCTTTTTCTCACCTAACTATGCTCAGTTGTGTCCAAGTTTTTGCAACCCTCTGAACTGTAGTCGCCCAGGCTCCTGTGTCCATGGGATTCTCCAGGCAAGAATACTGGGGTGGGTTTCCATTTCCTCCTCCAGGGCATCTTCCTGACCGGGGGATCAAACCCACATCTCCTGTGTCTCCTGCATTGTCAGGCAGATTCTTTACCACTGAGCCCCCTGGGAACCCTTCTCCCCTTACTGTGAGATAAAATAATTGGCATCCATGGAGATAATTCTTAATTGTCCAGTACAAACCGATGCCCCAAGAGAGGCCAAAATAAAATGTTTGTTTATTGGCTCGTACTCCCACCTTTTAAAGAGGAATTAAGGATGCTGATGCTGTTTGCTGTCAGCCACCTGGACAGAGGCGACTCTCATAGAGGAGGAGGTAGACGTGTGGGGTCATGATCCCAATACTGTCTTTACCGCCTGCCTTCCAAGACCAGTAGACTGGTCCCGTCCACTGCATCACCTGAAAACACGTGTGGAGCCTCAAAGGTCCGAGCTGAGCTGAGAAGGCCGCCTGGCCGGTAACTGCCGCCTCCTGGATAAGGTCGCTACATGGTCCAGGCCAGCAGGGACGTGAATGCGGTCTGAGAGCTCAGGGCAGTGTCCGAGCTAAGAGGTCACCCTGGCCGGGATCTTCTCCGCCTCGGGGCTCCGTGCCTGGACTTGCTGGACTCCTGTTCGATCCCAGGTGGCAGGAGAAAATAGACACATATTGCATCCCGTCTCGTCTGATGTGTGCCCTTGATTGTCGTGAGTCATTCTCTTGTCTGGCCAGTATTTCTGACAGCACTCTTTCATACTCAGCTCAGTGGAAAAGATAATTTCTTCTCTTTGAGATGACTTCCCTGACCTAAAAAGTTGATTGGGGTTAGAAGTTGTCCTTTATTTTTCTCTATATCCCAGGTTTCATTGCTTGGTACACAGGAGGGACTTAAGAAATGTCACTGATGAAGTAGATGCAGCAACAGAGGCCAGTTCAGTTCAGTTCAGTTCAGTCGCTCAGTCGTGTCTGACTCTTTGCGACCCCATGAATCGCAGCACGCCAGGCCTCCCTGTCCATCACCAACTCCCGGAGTTCACTCAAACTCACGTCCATCGAGTCGGTGATACCATCCAGCCATCTCATCCTCTGTCGTCCCCTTCTCCTCTTGCCCTCAATCCCTCCCAGCATCAGGGTCTTTTCCAATGAGTCAACTCTTCTCATGAGGTGGCCAAAGTACTGGAGTTTCAGCTTTAGCATCATTCCTTCTAAAGAACACCGAGGGCTGATTTCCTTCAGGATGGACTGGTTGGATCTCCTTGCAGTCCAAGGGACTCTCAAGAGTCTTCTCCAACACCACAGTTCAAAAGCATCAATTCTTCGGTGCTCAGCCTTCTTTAGTCCAACTTGCACATCCATACATGACCACTGGAAAAACCACAGCCTTGACTAGACGGACCTTTGTTGGCAAAGTGATGTCTCTGCTTTTGAATATGCTATCTAGGTTGGTCATAACTTTCCTTCCAAGGAGTAAGCGTCTTTTAATTTCATGGCTGCAATCACCATCTGCAGTGATTTTGGAGCCTCCAAAAAATAAAGTCTGCCACTGTTTTCACTGTTTCCCCATCTATTTCCCATGAAGTGATGGGACCAGATGCCATGATCTTTGTTTTCTGAATGTTGAGCTTTAAGCCAACTTTTTCACTCTCCACTTTCACCTTCATCAAGAGGCTTTTTAGTTCCTCTTCACTTTCTGCTTTAAGGGTAGTGTCATCTGCATATCTGAGGTTATTGATATTTCTCCTGGCAGTCTTGGTTCCAGCTTGTGTTTCTTCCAGTCCAGCGTTTCTCATGATGTACTCTGCATATAAGTTAAATAAGCAGGGTGACAATATACAGCCTTGACATACTCCTTTTCCTATTTGGAACCAGTCTGTTGTTCCATATCCAGTTCTAACTGTTGCTTCCTGACCTGCATACAAATTTCTCAAGAGGCAGATCAGGTACTCTGCATACTCAGCTTTATTTTATTTTTTAGAAACTACTTTTATTAATTTTTGTTTTATATTAGAATATAGTTGCTTTATAATGCTATGTTAGTTTCAGGTATACAGAAACATGATTCAGTTCAACTTATTCAGTTTTAAACTCAAGGCAAAGCCTTTACAGAAATAGTTTGTGATCTGTAATAGGAGGTTATTTCAGTCAGAAAGTTCTATCTAAGTGCTTAGTCGAGTCAGATGTGTCCAAGTCTTTGTGACTCTATGGACCATAGGCCTCCAGGTTCCTCCGTCCATGTGATTCTCCAGGCAAGAATACTGGAGTGGGTTGCCATGCCCTTCTCCAGGGAACCTTCCTGACCCAGGGATTGAACCCACGTCTCCTGCATTGGCAGGTGGGTTCTTTATCTATCCAAGTGCAGGTTAATTTTCAGAGACTAGTTTTTCCAAAGTACTGTCTAACAACTACCTCCTCAAAATTAAATTCTTTCTTTCTTTTTTCTTTAATTGAAGTATAGTTGATTTACAATGTTCCAGGTGTACAACAGTGTGATTTAGTTAGAAGTGCATGTGTATTTTTTTTTCAGATTCTTGCTCAGTATAGCTTGTTACAGGACACTAACTGTAGCTCCCTGTGCAGTAGGTCCTCGTTGATTTCTCTCCTTTATACCTAGTCCTGTGTGTGTGTTAATCTCAAACTCCTAATCTATCCCCTGCACCCTCCCCTGTGGTGACCCCTCACTTACCCCCTGCACCCTCCCCTTTGACCTCTCCCCTTTGGGACCATAAGTTTATTCTCTTTGTCTCTGGGTCTGTTTCTGTTTTGAAAGTAAATTCATTTGTACCAGTCTTTTCAGATTCCACATGTAAGTGATATCATGGGCTTCCCTAGTGGCTCAGACAGTAAAGAATGTGCCTGCAGTGCGGGAGACCCAGGTCCAATCCCCTGGAGAAGGGAATGGCTACCCACTCCAGTGTTCTTGCCTGAAGAATCCCATGGGCAGAGGAGCCGCGCAGGTTACAGTCCATGGGATCTCAGAGAGTCAGACGTGACTGGACAACTAACGCTGACTGTCAGTGATACCGTACGCTGCTTGTCTCTGTCGGACTCACTTCACGTGGTATGAAAACCTCCAGGTCCATGCATGTTGCACAATTACATTCTTTTCTATTCCCAGTTTGCATTCTCCCAGGTTATGTGGAGAGCTATTCGTTTATAAGCTCTTAGGGAAAGCTTGTAGTAACATTAGAAAGAATATCAGTGGCTAAAACCAGGTGGTTAATGCCTGTCTGTTCCAAGCAAGTAAATGCAAGACAGTAGGCCTTCAGCCCATGTTCACGAGCATGGCTGAGGACGGCTGTCTGGTCCTTCTCGGGGTGGACACAGTCGTGTCTCAGTCCATCGTGGCAGCTCTTAGCTTTGCTCCAAGCATCCAGGTGTTGACTGGGGTGCTGCTCACGAGTAACACAGCCCAGGAAAGAGTCATGCTCGTGAGGGTGGACACCCCAGAGAAGGTGGGTGGTGGGGCCGCGTGACGACTCGACGTGAAATCCCCGGCCTGACAGCCGCCCTCACCCAGCTGCTGCCCGCGGCCCGTCCCAAAGGAGCGCTGAGTGAGCAGAGGTGTTTCCTTCGTCCCCTGGCTTGGCTCCTCCGTTCCGCGGGCTCAGCACAACCCCTGCACCTCAGAGCCGTGAGGCACAGTGTCTTAAACACCAACAACCGTCCAAGCAACTGCTGAGTGTCCAAGAACAAAACAGCATTAGTGTGGCCTGGTCCACAAGAAGGGGTTTTGATGGCTGGGTAGCGCCTTTAAGCCCGAAAGTCCTTGAAAAATTAGTTTGAAAAGCGAGATATTTCTAAGGCCGCATAGGGTAGTTTTCTCCTGTGTGGCTGCCATAAGCTCTGCAGCCTGACCCGACACCGGGGCCGGCCGTTGTTCTTGGTGAGGTCAAGGCCGCTGAGCCCTCGGATTAACCAGCTCTGCAGCCCATGAGCAGGGGGCATGTATCTGGTTTGCTCCAAGCTTACTCTTGAACATATAGTAAGTTTTTAAGAAATATGTATTGCATGTTTCACAAATGAAAGAATGCTTTTCCATCCAACTTCCGGGTTAAAAAGAAAGGGGTGAAACCTGGTGAGGGGAGGGATAAGATGGAATATTGGGGTTGACGTATACACAGTACTATGTATAGAATAGATGAGCGATGGGGACCTTCTGTATAGTGCAGGGAGCTACTCAGCACTCTGTAATGGCCTATATGGGAAAGCAATCCTAAAAAGAGAGGATATGTATCATGTATAACTGGGCTTTCCAGGTGGCTCAGTGGTCAAGGTCCACCTGCAATGCGGGAGACTCAAGTTTGATCCCTGGGTCGGGAAGATCCTCTGGAGGAGGAATGGCCACCCATTCCAATATTCTTGCCTGGAGAATCCCATGGACAGAGGAGCCTGGGGGGCTATAGTCCATGGGGTCACAAGAGTCAGACACGACCTGGAGACTGAAGAGCCGCGGCAGTGTGTATGTAACCAGCTCACCGTGATGTGCGCCTGAAACCAACACAACATTATAAACCAATTACACTCCGATAAAAGTAAAAAATATTTATATTATTAAAAAAAATTTTTTTTAAGTAATAGAAACTGGAAAAATAAGTTTTAAAAAGTGTACGAAGTTTCAAGGCAGGAGGCTAGAAAATAGATCCTCTGGATACATATTAGAGAAGTCAACATCTTTTTATTTTACAAATGAAGGATCTGAGTCTTTGCATTATGAGTGGAGTTCTTCTTAGGGAAGCAGAGACTAAGGAGAATCTTCTCCTTTGGGAATAACATAGTCAATGAAGTTAAGGACCGACACTCAGTATTCAGGTTCTGTTGAAAGGGCGGTGCTAAGAGGCTCGTTGTCAACGTGAGCCATAGAAGGAGAGGGCAGGAAGGTGTTTCTCCTCTAGTGTTAACAATAAAGTACCCTTAGGACTTCGCTGGTGGTCCAGTGGCTAAGAATCCGCCTTCCAACACTGGAGACCTGGGTTTGATCCCCGGTTGGGGAACTGAGATCCCACAAGCCACAGGGCAGCTAAGCCCAAGTGGTACAACTGGAGAAGCTTGCGTGTTGCAGCAGAGACTCAGCACAATTTTAAACAACATTTTTGAATGCCTTCAAGTGGGTAAACGTTTACTGTCCCCCTTTCATTTCGTGTTTAAAAGAAGACCAGGTAGTCTGCCCCAGCATTTCAGGCTCAGAGCCACATCTAGAACTGAACCCCAAAGCCCTGTCTGGCACGACAGACTCTTCAGAGACCTGTGAGCTCATCAGTCCTTGTTTCTTAAATGCTCCCTACATCCTAAGGCACCATCTCCACAGACAGAATGATGAAGGGAATCAGGACTGTCATCTGAAGAATATGGACCAGGAAGAAGACCAGACTCTCTTGGGTAAAAGCAGAGAACTGCTTTACATGAATTTCCCATTTTTATTGACTATACTAAGTAATTGGAAAGCTTTTCACTTCCCTTGGTTTCTAAATGTGAGTGTGTGTATGAGAGAGAGAGAGATGTCGTGTGTCTGTGTGCACTCCGGGCTGAGGATTTCAGCGAGAGAGATCATGTGTCTGTGTGCACTCCGGGCTGAGGATTTCAGCGAGAGAGATCATGTGTCTGTGTGCACTCCGGGCTGAGGATTTCGGCGAGCTTGTGGAAAGCATTGCATCGTAGCCTTGGTCCCTCCTCGTGGTTTGTTGCTGCCTCAGCTTTGTCTCTTTATTTGACCGCGAACCGTAGGAGAGCCGCACGAGTGATCCCAGGCTTTCAGAGCGCATGTGCCTGCTTGTATCCCCCTGGAGTCTGTGATGATCCCAGGGGACGACTGGCCAGAGTACCTGGTGGTCACTGTCCTCTTGCCTGTTGGTCATCAGCATCAAACGCCCTCAACAGAAAAAGAGGAGTCTGGGAGATTCAGGATGTGACGCTCCTTGGTGGGGAGGCGAATTAGGACATTCTATCTTCTGCTTTGCTAAAGGGTCCACCCTGACTCTTGCAATATGATGTTGATTTTGTTAATAGTAAATAAAATCGGACTGTGCTTTCTAGCTTGAGACTGTGGATGGTGAGTTCCGTCTTTTGAGTTAAAGAGATGTATTTTTGGTCACTGGTTTTCCCAAAGAGCTTATTCTTTGATAGGATGGATTTTGTCTTGTTTTTGTGTTTTAATCTTGTCTGGTAATTCTTCTGCTTGGGGCTTTTAAATGAGGGTTTATTCTTGTTTCCTTCTCCTGCACCGACCATTTCTCCTCCCGGCTTGCAGTGTCAGAACCTGGCCAAGATGCACGGTCAGTGCTCCCCAGGGAGCAGGTGGCAAAGAAAAATGCCAGGAGGGAGACAAGCCCCGTGCAGTCAGAGCCTCTCTGCAGAGCTCAGAAAACTGTCACCGAAGGGGACCCACGTCGCTGTCAGGACCGGATTGTTTATCTATGTAGATTTCATTTGAAATGAGGGTGTTCTAATGGGCTGGGAATCGCAGAGCAACTGTTGCTCTCAGATCCCAATTAACCAGAGCCCACAGAACTTGCGGGGATAGTCAGCATTGCGTGGTTAAGTGGCTCACAGGCAAGGCCCGCGTGTCCCCAGCCCGGCCGCCTTAGCGGTTCAGTGCTGGCCTCCCTGCTGTCGCTGCTGGATGGGAAAGACCACCGTGAAGCCATTGTCAAGGGTGGCGTGTGCCCTCCTGTAATAAGAGAAGACCACCCCCTGCACGCCGGCCTCCTCCCCTCTACTCGGTGTTTGCAGCCCTCAGGACAGACCAGGGTGTGAGCTGGTTGCTCCACTGCATTCCGTTCAGGAGTCTCAGTCCAGAGGTCACTGAGACATCAGCGTTCAGTCCCGCCTCCTGCGGGGAGGAGACAGTTTTGCAGGATCTGGTGACGACTGGTGAATTATGGGACGTCGGGTTGTTCTGGCCTGGGCTGTGCCCCCACGCCCTGCTGACCCCGAGCTGGGCAGCCTTGGCGGGGGGCGCACATACGGACACAGCAGAGGCCCCATGCTCCGCCCCCTGACTTCTAGATGAGTCTGGAAATAGCGACAGCCACCTTTCAAGGAGGGGATGCCAGGAGAGGAGCTGCAAAAGAAAGAGCTTGTTATGCCCACGTCTCCAGCAGAGGCCCAGCAGCTTGCTGGGTTTGAAGGGTTTTGCCTTTGGACTGTGTGCCCCTGTTGAGTTGGAAAGGGCAGTGGAAGGCGGATGAGAGCACAGTTCTAAGCAAAGCTGCAGGAACAGAGGGAAACACAAAATCCCCTTTGCTTTTTGGCAACATTAAATTTAACTCACGAAAGTGGGCCCAGACCCAGCGGATTTGATGACAGTGGTTAACGCTGCGTTTGCAGCACCTGAAGCAAAATGAACCCTGCTCTCTGTCAATCAGACCACGACACGCGGGCGTAGGGTCAACTGCAGAGCAAACCCATGGCCGACCCAGGTCGTGTGCTGTGCTCACTCACAGCCTCAGTCCAGAAGTGCCGGGAGAGCTTGCGAAGGCTGGAACCCTAGCAGACCTCCGTACTTGTGCATCCCCCAGTGTGTCTGAATATTAATTCAGTTCTGAAAACAGGCACAGCTGTCTGCACGTCATAGAACTACTTACAAAGTATCTGAAAAAAAAGATGGAACAGCAAAATCCAGTTTTCCCACGATGTGGTCATTGGTTTTCCTGAAGCTGGTCTCAATATTTGCTTTATTGTAGCCTTCCAAACCCTCACCTGTGTGCTAGAGCACGGGCGCACACGCACACACACGCACGCACACACACACCATCCCTGACTGGTGGATATATTCCCCTCACCTCGTTCCCCAAGTGCACTGGTTAAATTGTTCCTTGTGAAACAGAAGGGAAAGAGGGCTCCCGGCTTCTTCCTACAATTAGCATTCCATCTCAGTTCTTCCCTTTTCGTGTATGATATTATAATTTAGAAAAACACTCACCAGACACTTTGCAGATCTCCACAGTAATGCCTGGCTGATGGAGATGCAGCGGAATGTAATGCTGGCAAATAAGCATTTCCTAAAATTTATGGAATCATCTGAAATTCAGAAAGGATTGATTAGTATTCAGGAGCTGCCCCCGCTCGATATTTACACCATAGAGATTTGGCAGGAGCAAATAATGGCACATGAAGTTGATGCTTGTCTTAATTAAATGCGGTATAATAGGTGTTGTGTGGATTTTTTTTTTTTCTTTCAATGAGCAAAGCAGTTTAGCAATGAGCAGATATAATTCATTTTGGAGTTCTAAGTTTGAGCTGAATCGATATGAATTTACAGCCGTGGAAGAAGTGATTATCATTTGTTATCTGCTGGCGCAAGAATATAATTGCCTAAATAGCATTTATTTAGGCATATTTCTGATAGCTTATGCCTAAAAATATTTATCATTTTTTAGTTGTTCACACTAATATTGTCATTTTGCTAACTACTGCCGTTTAGGGAGATGATTTTTCAGAGCGCGATTGGCCTGGCAAACTGGGAGTGAGCAGGGAGGGAAGTGGCGGAGGGCGCGGGGCGTTCTGCCCAGGTGTCTCTTGCCTTGGTCCTGCCAGGTGCTCTGTGATGACCTTAGAACCAGCTGTGTTAGTCTAGACTCAGAAGAGGTTAGTTGGTTAATGTGGCCAGTTCAGGTCCGCACACTAGTTAACTCCGGACCCCTCGGGGGCATTCTAGAATGGAGCCCGTCTGTCACTCATGGCTGAAACATTCGTAAACCCTTTCCTATTTGACGGATAAAATCCAGTCTTGAGTTGCGGGTACATTTGGTTTTGGTTGTTGTTCAGTCACTAAGCGGTGTCCGACTCTTTGCGACCCCATGGACTGCAGCACGCCAGGCCTCCCTGTCCATCACCAACTCCCGGAGTTCACTCAAACTCACGTCCATCGAGTCGGTGATGCCATCCAGCCATCTCATCCTCTGTCGTCCCCTTCTGCTCCTGCCTTCCATCTTTCCCAGCATCAGGGCCGTTTCCAGTGAGTCAGTTCGTCACATCAGGTGGCCAAAGTACTGGAGTTTCCGTTTCATCATCAGTCCTTCCAGTGAATATTCAGGACTGATTTCCTTTAGGATGGACTGGCTTGCTTTAGGATATTTGGTTAAGACAGACCAATTCAAGCCAGGAACCAAGAGGAAATATAAAAGATAAAGGCCTTCCGTCGTTCTGAAGCAGTAAATGACAAACACACCGAGTGTCTGCTGCGTGTAAAACCACTGCATTGGGCAGTGTGTCTTTCCACACAGTCTTTCCAGAAAGAAGCTTCCCATTGGACACAGAGCCCCGGGACGCTGTTCCAGAAAAGGCCTTCCCTGGGCCGCACACCCTGATGCCGGGGCTCCCTCCCTGCCTGCCTCCTTCCTGGGAACCACATCACATGCCACACGCGTGGCCGGCTTACCAGCCCTGTCGCGTCAGTGAGAAGGCCTTTGTCAGCCCTCACGTGGTGTGAGTCTGATCACCCGCAGAGGCAGGAGGAGCGGGAAGCTGGGCGTGGGATCTGGTAGAACCTCTGGAGGGGACCCTGCCCCGCACCCTGAGCTGCCTGGATTTTTGGCAGAAACTGTGGGCCTGCCCCTCAAAAAGACACCGAATCCTAGAATTTTACGCATAAAAGACCCTGCACTGAGTCCAAGGCCAGGTCCAGGCACTTCTCCCTGGATGAAGAGGTCAGGTGACCCAGGCCCAGGCCCGCGGGGTCAGTCTGAACTGACAGGTTAGACTCCACACACAGGCCCGGATTTCAGCAAAGACTGCGTTACTGCTTTTGCACGATTTCAAAGTTAGACAGAGCTATTTCTTGTGTATCTTTCTTAACGAAATCTAAGTTTCTTGGGTATCTTTCTAACACAATCTGTCATCATTCCGGTTCACAAAAGTAGTTTTCCAGGAAAGTGAGGGGTGCTCATTGCCTTTTATTACACTCCTGGCGGCTCAGACGATAAAGTATCTGCCTGCCTTGCAGGAGACTCGAGTTCGATCCCTGGGTCGGGAAGATCCCCTGGAGAAGGGAATGTCAACCCACTCCTGTATTCTTGCCTGGGAAACTCCATGGACAGAGGAGCCTGGCGGGCTACAGTCCATAGGGCTGCAAAGAGTCGGACATGACTGAGCGACTTCAGTTTCCCTTTTCCCTCTAATACCTGCAGTCACCATGCAGAACTGTTTTTATTTACAAAGTACTCCTTCTATATAACACAGCATTACAAGTGGTTCAGAAACTGGCTGACATGCCCAAGGCCACACAGCTCGGAGTCTGAGAGCCTGTGACCCAAGCCCCACACTCACAGGGAAGGTAGTCTTGGGTTCTGGGTCTAAAGTAAGAAAGGAGAGAAGGAGGAGGGTGTTTGCCTGGCAAATCCCATGGACAGAGGAGCCTGGTAGGCTGCAGTCCATGGGGTTGCGAAGAGTCGGACACAACTGAATGACTTCCCTTTCACTTTTCACTTTCGTGCATTGGAGAAGGAAATGACAACCCACTCCAGTGTTCTTGCCTGGAGAATCCTGGTGGGCTGCCGTCTATGGGGTCGCACAGAATCGGACACAACTGAAGCGACTTAGCTTAGCTTACTACCTAGGCAGGGAAGGCTGCAGGCTTAAATCCACATTCCTAGGCAACTTAGCTCTCCTGTTTCCCCATCTGTAAAATTGAAATAATAATGGTCTCCTAAAAGCCCTGTCCATTCTAAGGAGATCAGCCCTGGGATTTCTTTGGAAGGAATGATGCTAAAGCTGAAACTCCAGTACTTTGGCCACTTCATGCGAAGAGTTGACTCATTGGAAAAGACTCTGATGCTGGGAGGGACTGAGGGCAGGAGGAGAAGGGGACGACAGAGGATGAGATGGCTGGATGGCATCACTGACTCGATGGGACATGAGTCTGAGTGAACTCTCCTGGAGTTGGTAATGGACAGGGAGGCCTGGTGTGCTGCGATTCATGGGGTTGCAAAGAGTCGGACACGACTGAGCGACTGATCTGATCTAAAAGTGCTGTTGTGAGGGCTAAATGCAATCATTATTATGAAGAATTTAGCTCAGCACCTGGTCCAGGGTCCCAGTAAGGTACCAATAATTATTAATATTGTTTAAAGCATCTCTGTTTACATCAACAGAAGTCATGTTAGTGAAGGTCCCTTATTGGGAAATGCCTCTTTCCAAAATGTAATCTCTGGTGAATAGATTATATGGAGAAGATCTTCCTCATGGCAGCAGAAACTACTGTTAATTCAGCAGAAGATGGTCTGAAGTCTTCCATCTACTAAGACACAGCGCCGTGATTACCTTGGGTATTTTGAAATGTGCCAGAAGAAGCAAATTCAAGCCACTTCCCTTCACTCCGTGTACCACAAACCTTCAAATTCCACTGAAGGCACACGAAATAAGCAACCAGTCCTCTTTCTAAGCTGCTCGAGCCCCAGTCATGATGTTCTGACCACGTGGGGTAGCTGGGTTGACTGACACCTGCTCTCTACAAAAATGTTCACTCCAGGAGATTCAGCATTTCCCTCCAACTGTCTAGGATTATCAATGCTCTGTAGTTAACTTTACCTAAAAAGGTTTTAAGTTCTTCTTTCAGACATATTGATACCTGGTCTCTCACAGCTTCCAGTATACAAACTGGAAGATTTCACTTAGAGAAAGAAAGCAATTTCTTTTGGACAAAAATCCCGGATAACCTTTTCCCTCCAAGGGAGTCGTTGGAGTTCACAAACTGAAACCTTTCAGAGAAGTTAACTTTGTTCTTTTGTGAACACATTTTAAAATAAGAGGAATGCTTTATTAATAACAATTATTAATAGTGATTCTGAGATGGTGAGGGACAGGGAGGCCTGGTGTGCTGCAGTCCATGAGGTCGACTGGGTGACTGAACAATAGGAATATTAACAGATTCTCCCCGCCTTTTTATATTTTTGGCTTCAAACTCAAGGGGCTCAGTGAAATAGAAAAAATGCATGTTTTAAAATATTTTCGGTTCAGAGTCCTGGGTTCTAGAAGCAGGTCAGGGTGGGGGTTTGGGACACCCGGGCTGACGCTGGCAGCCTCCCCACACGGTGTGCGTCTCCCTGGGGCTTCCTCCGCCTCCAGTGTAAACGCGGACACCGGGATCTGCCTCGCAGGTGTGTGCGGTCACCCTTTGCGTCTCAGGTCAAGATCACTGACTCCGAGGAGTCCTCCTTGTCTCCTAGATGGGCTCATGCTTCGTCCCCGGGATTCCTGTTGCTTCTTTCACAAATCTTCACCAACCACCCAGTTTCGTCAGCAAACTGTACGCCCGGCGTGCGGCTCCAGGTCTGGTTTTCATTCTGCATTCCTGGTGCTCAGCGCCATGCCTGGCAAGTCATTCATATTGAAACCAGTACTTGCCCAGCGAGTGTACTCAGCGCTTAAGCCTGTAAACCATAAGGCTCGCTGCCAATGCTTGTCATTTAGGATAATGAGGACCTGTTCTAAGTGGACCAATCAGGAATCTGGAGGATGTCTGATGTACATCTTTCTTGCAACAAGAGTGGATTACCTGCCGGACCTCCTCCTTGGCTAGGAAGTCCCCTCCCCAGCGTCCTGCTCAGGACTGCCACCCGTGGTTGCACCCAGGGCTGCTTTCTCCTGACCCGTTTTAGGAAGGGGATGGCAGATTTTCTCAATGCAAAGTCAAAAGCTCTGTTGACATTTCAGCACACTTAGCTTTCACACTGACTAGCTTTTAATGCGAAGGCACATCTGGTGTCCAAATTCCTACCTTCCAGTCCTTATTGTGAACAGGATCTTATGATTTATCAGATATGGTAAGCTTGGGTCCTCAGCAGATTCTCCCTTTCCTACTATGGCTAGTTTCAAACTCAGAGGACTGGGCTTAGTAGAGCAGGAGAACAGGAAGTAGAGATGGAAAGACGAATGTGTATGCGTGTTTTAAAGTATGTTAAGAATTAACAAAATTAAAGCTTTTATCATAAAAGTCTTTAGTACATTTCTAATACTCATAGCCTGGAGTTTTAGTAATTATCTATTTCTTTCAAAATTAAAAAAAAAAGTTATTTTCGTTATTGCTTGCTGCAAAAAAATTATGGGGCAAATTGCATAGCCACATGTTCTGGCATTTGTCCAGAACAACCCATATCAAAAAGGACTGGGTCCATGAATACTGTAACAGTATTGTTTCTAATTATAACTTCAAGGAACTTCCTCTCTCAAAGAGGTAGCTGCAGAAACTGAACTTGGAGCTTACAAAAGAATGGAGGCTTTTAGGATTAAAAAGCATCTTCATTTACCCTTTTTGCTCCGTGTTTTCTAGATTCCCATTTTGATTCTTGTGGCTCCGGAATCCTTCCTAAATCCAGAGCCTGGATCATCATTTTCACTGATCCATAGATTTCACCGTTTAATGTACCAGCCTACTGACTCACTGTCCAGGTGGTGGACGTTTATTACAAACCACGCCATGCTGTGCTGCTCAGTCGCGTCAGAGTCTTTGCGACCCCATGGACTGTAGCCCGCCAGGCTCCTCTGCCCGTGGAATTCTCCAGGCAAGAATTCTGGAGTGGGTTGCCATTTCCTCCTCCAGGGGATCTTCCTGACCCGGGGAAATCAACTATACCCCAATATAAAATTAAATCATATTTTTAAAAATACTGTGAAATCCAAGATACAAGATTACTAGAGGTTAATAAGGTTGCTGAATATTAACGGTAAACTTCTTGAGTTGCTAATTTAGTTGTGGAAATACGTCACTGGTTTGTGGAGAATTCTTCAAAGTACACATGAGCTGTCAACAGCCCTCCATGTGTAAACAAGAAAAAAAGAGGTGCTCTGCTTTCTGTCTCTCTGCTCAGTGGCCCGTTGCCCGGAATCACCTCGTGGGGCTACTGCAGGAAGTGTGTGCAGGCGGGCGCAGGACGTGTTCTGGGCTTATTTGCTTTAACTTGATACAGCGGTGATGTTAACAGCCTGTGTGAGTGGCCGTCAGTAGGCACCATGGAGATGTCCCGCCTGCCTTCGCTGCTGGGTACTGGAGTGCAGCTAAGCAACTTATGATATGTTCAAGGTCTAGTGTTCTACTCGTAAAAAGATCTCATGGCTTTTAAATAGTAAATAAAATCAAGTTAGAACAGTGGATCAACAACCGCTACGTTCAGCTTGCTGGGAGAGGTGCAAAGCATGCCCTCCCTGTCCATCCTGAGAATCAGGGCTCCTGGGGCACTCACACCACCCCAGGTATTTTCAGTACTTCCGAAACTCCATTTAGAAACTGTACCCTTACCTGCAGTGAGATCGCCAGGGCCAAATAACTCAGCCTTTCTTTGAACTTAATGACAGCAAGTCAGTACACCAGGAGACATCTCATGCTGAGCAAGTGTCTGATTGGCAGTTTTATCTTTTTCAGCGGTTATAAACAAATAGAAGGCTGGTTAATTACTAGTTAATAATCATGTGAGTAAAAAAATTTTTTCAAGAATTGGGGGAGAAAACTACAAGAGAGTGAAAAGAAGCAGGGCAGACCTGATACAGAAAGTGAACGGTCTGATCCAGAGATGCCTGTTCACCCGAAACACTATTAATCAACGACACTTCAAGAATCACATTCAAAAAACGAAAATAAGATATACGTAGGCTGTAAATAAGAGCAAAAAACAATTTTTGAGAATAAAAGCTTCCCTGATAAACTTAAAATGTATTAAAAGCACCATTTCTACGTGAGTTGTTTTCTCTTTCCTTTTATACATTTCCTTAGCTGAATAATCTAGAAACATGGAATAAAAGTTGACCTCTGGCCACGAGGAAGCGTGGAGGGGACCGTTTGGGCGTGTTCCGGCCTCCTGAGGGTGGAGAGGATCCCTTCGTCTTTTCGGTCCAGCTCTTGGTTCAGACCGAGCACGCTTGCAGACAGTCTGTGTGTTCACACGTCTTGGTGCTGTAAATTCACACCCCTGTATTCAGAAGAGTGACTCTGGCTGGTGAGGGGATTGTGGTAGCTGGCGTGTGTGGTCAAGGGTGCTTCCCAGCCCGCGTGGCCCCCAGGTGCCTGCAGCCCTGGCCACCGTGGGGCGGGCCCCTCCCTTCTCTGCTCTTGGAATCACACGTCCGGTGGTGCTGAGTCCGAGAGCCTCCTTGTTTCTGATCATGAGCACCAAGTCAGCATCAGCCACGGAGTCACTAGGATTTCCCCACCACCCACAGCTGTGTTTCCACGTCCACTCACACCCCCTGCCCCTCCGCACACTGCAGGCACGTCAAGGGAATCCGATTCGGGAGGAGGAGACTTTCTCTCAGGCAGAGGCTGTGGACTGGGGCTGCGTGTAGCAAGGACGAGCTGCAAACGCAGAAGGCCCCGGTTGCCAGCAGTGTGTGCGCCTCCCGGGGCTGGGAGCATACCCAGCAGGAGCTCCTCCCTCCTGGGAGCACATCTTTCTCTGCGTTATACCCCAAGCGGCACTGGCCAAGCAGGACGTGTACCTGCCTGAAGTTCAGTGGAACTTCCGATTCCACCGTGGGCTCCTCTTCACTCCCTAGGACCCATCTAAGTGTTGCTTCTTCCCAGATCCCTGCCTGACTCTCCACGACATTTTCTTACCAACTTCCGTGTAGTAATTGCAGTTATCTGTTTGTCTCGGGGTTTGCCCCACTTGCTGAAGTCGTACCCCCAGTCTTGGCAGACGTAGATGTTCAAGAAGCCTGGAATGGCTGGCTGGATGGATGGATGGAGGGGGGGATGGATGCATGGATGATGCATGAATGGATGGACAAAACAGTCATCGATTAGCAGGCATGTCAAGCAGTTTGAAGCAGCACTCTCTCACACACACTTTCTAATTCATTCCATCCCCAGATGACACAAACAGGGACCAAAATCAAATGAAAAACTAAGAACCCAGCCCGTGTCTTGTCACGCTTGGTACATATCAGTGGGGGAAATATGAAGTTGTGCTGTCCCTTCAAGGAGTCATAGCTGAGCCAGGTTGTCCATTGCTAGGTTTGTTTTTATGGCATCAGTGTGATGGAGAGTTTAAAACAATCCTGGACATTACATTAGTGAGTGTCATTTATATTTCATGCCTCTGTGTTTATAGCAGTAAGACCCTGGCTGTTTATCAGCACCACTTAAAAATATGACTCCTTGTTAAATAATTGATACATGTGATGGGGAGAGCTTCAAACAATGCTCAGAGCTCCAATAATTAATGGACTGATTACAAGCTGCTTGTAAGATGGCTTAAACACGAAGGGTACAGCATGGGTGTAATTGTTGCCGTGTTAACCCTGTGTATAAAAAAGTGGGCAAATGTTCAGTGAGGCTGGGGAAGGGTGGGGGACAAAGGAGAAGACGGGTCATGAGACGGCACGTTGGTATAGAGGTCTCGGTGTTATCTCTTTGAGGGTGACTCTTCTGTGGCTGAGCTGGGTCTTCCCTGCTGTGCACGGGCTTTCTCTGGTTGCAGCATGCAGCGGCTGCTCTCGAGTTGCAGGGCACAGGCGTCTCGCTGCGGTGGCTTCTCTCGTGGGGGAGCTCGGGCTCCAGGCGTGTGAGCCTCAGTAGTAGTTGTGCCCAGGCTTCGTTGCTTACGCAGGATCTTCCCGGACCAGGGATCGAACCCATGTCCCCTGCATGGCAGGAGGATTCTTTACGATTGGACCACCAGGGATGCTCTTCGTGCTGTTGATTTAAGATTTTTTTTTTTTTTTAGGCATTATAAAGGCAGGATACAGGCATTGCTGATGCCCCAGACATGTTTTGAGAATGATTCTAGTGACATAATAGCATCGTGCATGAGTCACAGTTCGCCACGGACCTTTTCAAGAGGCAGAAACTGCCACAGTGCAGGTCCTTTCAGCCCAGGCACCTTTGCTGACCCAGTAACTGAAGCACTGTCACTCCAGTGCCCGGGGCCCACGGAGTGAAGGACTATGGGTGCGCTGTGCTTCCTGTCGTTTGCCGTCCTTGGAAATGACACACTTTCTCTGCTTTCTCAGAGTCCATGACATTGCAGCCCTTTTCCTTCCCAGATAAGTTCCTTTGGCATTTGTTGTAAAGCTGGCTTGGTGCTGCTGAATTCTCTCAGCTTTTGCTTGTCTGTGAAGCTTTTGATTCCTCCGTCGAATGTGAACAGAGCCTTGCTGGGTGTTCTTGGTTTGCAGACTTTTCCCTTTCATCACTTGAATATATCGTGCCATTGCCTTCTGGCTCGTGGAGTTTCTGCTGAAAAATCAGCTGATAACCTTATGGGGATTCCCTTGTATGTTATTCGTTGCTTTTCTCTTGATGCTTTAATATTTTCTCTTTGTCTTTAATTTTTATGTGTTTGATTCCTATGTGTCTTGACATGTTCCTCCGTGGGTTCCTCCATGGGACACTCTGCACTTCCTAGACTTGGGTGGCTGTTTTCTCTCCTGGGTTAGGGAAGTTTTTTGCTACAATCTCTTCAAACACTTTCTCAGACCCTTTCTCTCTCTCTCTTCTCCTTCTGGGACCCCTATGAGGCAAATGTTGATGCATTTTATGGTGTCCCAGAGGTTATGACGTTTCAGACCGAGAAAGAAGAGGGGGATGGGAAAATGGCCCACCTGCCAGGCTACCACCCGGCTGAAGTGACCCCACTCACCCGCATCCCACCCTGAGGACTCAGCCCCATGCCCCCACCCCTACCCTGCCCCAAGGGAGAGGAGCGTGTTGAGAAGATGAAGCACCTCCTGATCCTGCAGCAGCTTCATGGGCAGCCCGTCTGTCAGGACACATTGGGCGGTCGTAGGACAGTCTTCTTCAGGAAGGCTGTGGGTTTCGCGTTCGCAGGGACCATCCATCAATCCCTAAGATTACGGCGTGATTTACTGTCCGAGCCTCATGCAGTCTCTGATTTTCTGCCTCTTGTGAAACATTGTGCTTTCCCTTCCTATTGATGTATCAACTGTAACAGTTACAAGCAGCTACAGGAAAATCAATAGCGAGCGTTCATTACCGTCTACATCAAGCAAAGAGCCCCAGTGGCAGGAGCGCACCTGGTGAGACCCAGCCCGCCGGCCACGAAGGGGCATGTGACTGTTTTCTGCCAGGCTGAACAGAAGACGGTGGGATTCTGCACACCCGCTGTAGGGAATTTTAGAAATGCTGCTGTATTTGAAAGCGAAGGGTAGAGAGCCTGGGAAAGCCACTCAGACGGCATGGAAAGTGGACATAAAGATGTTGCTCCTGTGGGTTCTGTTCTGCAACTGGCCCTTCAGGTCCTCTGGGCCGTGGAAGGATGCTCCAGGTGACTGTGCCCCAGACTGACTCTCGGAGCCGGGAGTGACGGCTGCTGAGGTGAATGGTACAAACACCACACACCACCTAGCCCAGCAGTGAGGTCTCTGCAAACCGTGTCCCTGCAAAGCGATGTCGCCAGAATCCAGTCAGCCCCGGAGGCCAGACGGACGCGTGGATGAGTTGAATAGTCTTTCAGAGCACAGGTTGGAGGACCGAAAAAAAGAAATAGGATTTTAAAGCAATGAGAGGATCTTGGCTACCAGTCATGCTTGGGGGACAGGCAAGACCTCGGGCATCTCCAGCATTTCAGCATCAATTTCGGCAACATAGAGAGGCAATTTATAGAGCAGATCCTAACACATCTCGAATCTGAACTGTGTGGAATCATAAGTCCTGTTGAATTCCCAGTCTCAAATACATGGGCTTTATCATTTATCAGTGCTTCCTGACAGTGACCACCTATACAGTGAGTCCCCCACATGCAAAGTTTCAAAGGTGCAAACGTGTGTTCGTGTGTTCAGGCACGTCAGTTAGTTCTCATGTGAGGCACACGATGTCACGTGTGTGCATCCATTACGAGGGGCTGTGCTTTTGTGTACTTTACAGAGTGCGGTAGTGCAGTATCTCAAATTCAAGCCCAGTGTGTCCGGAAGCAAGCATAAAAGCAGCAATATGTAGCCCTCGTGTTAGTTGGACACGTAGGCTAACTTTGTTGGACTTGGAACAAATTAGACTTATGAACACGCTCTTAGAACACAACTTGTTTGTGTGTAGGGGACTTACTGTATAAAGGTTTTTCATAGTTTGCTATTAACACTGTGTGCCAACTCCAAACCCCCACTATAAAAATTACGTTTAGAGATAATATATTTTATCAAGAAGGTAGAAACTCACACGTGGATAATTTTTGAATTTGTGTAAGAGTCTTGAAGAACTACAAAAATATTTTTTGGAAATATTAAACAAACAACAAACCAGCAAAAACCCTGAGCAGGAGACCACCTTCCCAAAGCAACATTTGAAGATGAATGTCAGCAAGTAGTTTGAGTTCTTCGGGTTGGTTTGTTTGGAAGGAGATGGGTGTGGAGGAAGGACTATTTTGATGGTGGATTTTTCAAATATTCTCTTTCATAGTATTTCCAGTTTCTGGTTTTTTTCCTTCCATGTTTATATGCTACTAGATTTTGCGTGAGAATGTTTTAAATTTCCTTTTGACATCCTGACAACAGGACAGACGGGCTCTATCCTTCTGCCCGACATCTTCAGAGCCAGGTGCTCCCCTGCCTGTCTGGTCAGGTGGCCGTGATGTCCATTTTTATTTGCAACGGCCCCAACAATTAAACCTGCACAGGTAATTCCTACAATGCCAATCTCTAACTGTATCCCTGCTTTCATTATTTCTTTTGCTATTCTCCCCTTTACTTAACAGGCAGTATTTTTTTTTTAAACCTGCTTTAGAGGTGTTCATCACTTCTGTAACTGGAGATCTGAGTCAAATGGAGTATCATTTGGACCATTTTCAACCGAGCATCATTACAGAATCCCTGGGAACTCAGCTAATGCGTCTCTCGATGTCACACCCGTGCTTTTTAATAATTCTGTCGTCTGGCAGCCAGGAAACACTCTTTGCACATCCTTTAACTTGCACAGTCAAAAAGCAGTCCTTCCATGACACACCTACCCCGATACCCAACCCGCTGGGGCAGCCTGCACAGCTACTGGCGGCCGCAGACAGGGGGCACGGACCCTGGTAGGAAGCCCTGGAGCGGGGTGTGGTGCCGGGAGGCAGTTTCCCAGCCCAGCTTCCTCGGCCCCGTGGGCTCAGGTGAGGGGGAGATCCAGAAGGACAGCACGTTTGCCGGCACGTCCCCTGCATCCCCACCAGGGAGGCTGCGGGTCAGACATCCCCACCCGTGGGGGGCGTTGACTGTTCTAAAACTAGGTGCGCTGAAAGAGTACATTTTAAGCAGGAATCGAGCATGCAGTAAAAATGAGGTGATAATGTATGAGCCGGTAAACATGGGGAAGAGAGAAGGAAGGAAGGAGAGGGGAGGCGGGATCAGTTAGAAGTGCACTGGCATAAACATTAGTCTGTGATCCAGTTGAATTCTTCAGTTGGTGCGTTCTTTATCCAGATTAGTTAAGAAAAATAACTGGAACATTTGTAATATTTCCACAAGCGTTCTTTCCACTCTCACCCCATCACAAGGTCTTCCCATCGCAGGGTCCCTGCTGGCCCTGCCCTTCCAGCTCCTCATCATACAACCCCTGGGGTCTGTCGCAGCATCTGGAAGCCGGGCATGTGAGCATGGTCAGGAGCGCACGTGCAGGAAGGTTCCAGGACCAGCCTCACAGGGGGGCGTCGTTTCCTGAGCTAGACTCCCCCGCGATGATGCCTGTCCTCACTCTCAGCGTGTTTAGGAAGGGACAGGCTTGTTCTGCGGCAGAGGCCATGCACACTGCCGTCACCAGCCCTGGTCCAGCCACAGGAGGGGAACCGGCTGGCCTTGCAGGGACAGGCTTGTTCTGCGGCAGAGGCCATGCACGCTGCCTTCACCAGCCCTGGTCCAGCCACAGGAGGGGGCCCGGCTGGCCTTGCACTGGTTCAGTTGGTCGCAGTGGTCACAGCCCTGTGAGTGTCCAGAGCAGTGGGTGACGCCCAAGACAGAGGGAGCCCTCTCCTTTGGTGGTCCCACCACTCGCAAGTGGATCCCTGATCTTTAAAGGGTTATGAGAAACCAAGCAAAAAGTGAGGAAAGGTCTCATCAGAGACAGTGACGGTCGCGTGCTGAGGAAGCCCCCCATTCCTGTGCTGATCCCTGGTTTGTGTTGAAGCCAGTCTCACATCTCTTCCAGCGTCTGCCTAAACGACTGGAAGCTCTTTCAGAAGTTTAAGAAGATGTTTCCTTGCTCTGCCCCATCCGTTTTGCACTTCCCAGCCTCTCAGGGAATCCCCTTTGTAGACGGGGCTCCAGGAATATGGATGCTGAAACCCTGGGAGCAAAATTCAACACCCTTCAGGAGGGTGGGAGGAGCTTCGTCCCATGCCTCCACTCCCACTGAAGACCGAGGCTTCCTTACTCCCAGGAATGGAAGGCGCGCGTGAGTCAAGGCCCGGAGGGCAGACTGGAGACTAATCCAGCTCCCAGTTCTGCCACCAATGAGCACCAAGTAAAAGAATACAGACAAGCATGCCATCAACCCCCTGGGTTGTCCGAAGCCTTGAATGAGAGAGCGCAAACACAGATAGACACTTAAGAAATTTGCTGACATTATTGGTTAATAGACCATTCATCATAAATATACAACCTCCACCCCCTTACAAGCTAAAAATGCTCAGACGGCTGTTAAAATGTATTTATTTGCATACATCCAGTGGACTTCCTTTCTGCTAGGACTTCTGTTTTAATCGGAGAAATAAGAACTGGTCTTGATTAGATGGTGAGGGATTTGTTTGCTTTGAAATAGTGAACGTAAACAGTTGCTCTGTTCACCTCACACAATCTAAGATTTATGCCTTTTTAAAAGAAACATTTCTGTCCACAAATGTCAAGCATCTGGAGAATTTTTTTTTTTCTTTTTGAGATGTGCTTGATGTTTTGTAGAAGTGTTGCTTTAAAACACAGAGAATGGAAGTGCCCTCGTTTCTTCACAGCGCTTCAGTGCCTAGTTGCTCAGTCATGTCCAGCTCTTTGCAACCCTGTGGACTGTAGCCCACCAGGATCCTCAGTCCATAGGGATTCTCCAGGCCAGAATGCTGGAGTGGGTTGCCATGCCCTTCTCCAGGGGATCTTCCCAACCCAGGAGTCGAACCATGGTCTCCTGCATTGCAGGCGGATTCTTTACCAGCTGAGCTACCAGGGAAGCCCATGTGCCTTCACAACTGGAGAGTAACCACAGCGCCTTCACCCTTGAAAGAACTTCCCTGATTCCAGAGTCACTGTTGGCTTTGGTCACGGCCAGGTCAGCTCCCAGTTTGCTGTTTGTGATCTAATGTCACTGCGCGGGAATTTAAAAAATTTGCCCTGTTTTCTGTTAATGAAGGACAACACAAAGTTGGCAGATTTCCACAAATCAAATCTTAAACAGTTACTTTAATCCTGCTGCACAAGATCAGACTTGTTGCTAATACCAGCCACATCTCGGAGAGTGGTCTGGAGCTGCCCTTGAACTTGACATGGGTCGGGTCCCCGGGCCACTGCCAGGCACGGGGAAGGCGTATACAGTGCTTTGTCACATGCTGGACACCCACTTAAGGTTGGAAGCGCCCGTGAGACACGGCGGTTTCTCACCCCAGGCTCCTTGGGGCCGCGGGAGCAGCCCCCTCGCCATGCGGATGAGCGCAGGGTGGAGGTCGGGCAGTGCAGCGTCATCCCCGCTGACCCTGACTCTTACAGAGCCGCTCCGGGTGACCCTCGGATCAGGAAGAGCCTTCTCTGTGCTGGAGATGTTTCACAGCAGCAAAGTCATCCCTGTGGGTGAAATGACCGAAGGTACCATACAGCCTTACAGGGGGTGTCCCACCTCGTGGAATCACCGTTGGAATTCATTGCAAAGATGAGGAACCTGAGACCTGGTGTGGTTTCCTCATTCCAAGATCATTTGACCAGTGAGACATTCACAGATTTAAAATCACCTCTTTTCCTTTTTCCCAGCTGCGGAAACACACAGACCAATTATTCCCCTAAATACTCAAGCATTGGCTGTAATTCAGCCTCAGGGACACCAACGTCTACCAACTCTCACACCCACGATACCCGGTGGGGAAAGGTGAGGTGACCACCTCTCCCTCATTGCCTTGCTCTGCAGGCTTAGAGTTGAGCACAACAGTTGCAGAACAAATACGTTCAGATGTGAGGTGTAATACCAGCGCTATCACAGTCTCAGCAAAATCCACAGTCACAGAGAGGGGGGCAGAGAGCTTCCTTTGCCAATGTTTCAGGCTCTTAAAAGTTCTTCTTTTCTTTCTTTTTTCTATGTTTTCACTGGGTCTTCATTGCAGCGCACAGGCTTTCTCTGGTTGCAGAGCACAGGTCCAGAGTCGCAGTGCACGGGTGTAGCTGCCTCGCTGCACGTGGGATCTTAGTTCCCTGACCAGGGGTGGAACCCGAGTCCCCTGCATTGGAGGCACACTCTTCACTGGACCACCTGGGAAGTCCCTGGAAAGTTCGCATCATTAAACAGAAAACAAACTGGTGATGGATTTTCTTCTTTCACTAACAAATACATATCCCTAAGCAGTTGGGTGAATTATTCATTTATATCCAAACAATTGATAAGAATTTGTCTTCAGTGATCTTGTTAGGTAGTCAGTATCCCTTCCCCTGGTTCTCACCTCAAAGACCTCTCTTTTCTTTTTATATCAAATGATTCTGATAAGTATCGGTCAGCTGAATGATTTTTTTCCCCCTTCATTCAACCTCTGATCTTATTGAGCAGAATTTTAATAAGCTGAGAAAAATGATGTAATGCTAAGTAGCAAGTATATTTAGCTCTTGAAGGGTAGTTTTATTTTAATCCTACAAACTAAAGAGAAACCTTGGCTATCTGGATCAGATGTATATAAATAACAGTTCTCGTATGGACCGAGGGTTGCAAGCATTTTTAGTACAGGTGGAAAACAGAACATGCGAACCATAAGAAACCTCACCAACTCCTAAGAATTCAACAGGAAGCTGAATTCACACGCAATTAAAGAAATGCAGTTTTGGGGCCTCACTCCGATGCTTCCTCTAAAAAAGCAGAGTCAGCACAGGAGGGTGGGGTGCTGTGAGGAGAGGATTGGAGGCACCAGGTACAGCATTTTAAAAAAACCCCGTTTCCCTTCCAGCCCTTGCATTCGCCCTGGTGTCTCAGAAGACAGGTGCTGGGGGCCCCCAAGTGCCTCGGGAGGAGCTAACGTAGAGGGAAAGGCTGGTAAAACATCAAAGAGCGAAACAAATACGTCATCTGCAGAAACTGCGAAACGCGATGAGCCTACAGTTCACAAAATGCCTTACAGAAAGCCTTGAACGTTTCAAAATTGGGTTTTAAAGTAGATGACTCATTAATAGTAGGTTTTTTGGTTTTTGTTTCTGTCTGCGCTGGGTCTTCCTTGCGGTGCTGGGCTTGCTCTGGTTGCAGACCCGAGGACTCTAGAGCTCCTAGGCTTCATTGCCTCAAGGCATGTGGGATCTTAGTTCCCCGACTGGGGATTGAACCCACAGTCCCTGCATTGCATGGCAGATTCTTAACCGCCCGACCACCAGGGAAGTCCCAAAAGTGCTTTTAATTCTTTGAATTTCTGATTCTGCTGCTGGTTTCAGATACATTTTATTTCTCATGAATTAAGATATTTACACTGTGAAACGGAAAGTGTTAGTCGCTCAGTCGTACCCGACTCTTCGCAACCCTACTCACTGCAGCCCACCAGGCTCCTCTGTCCATGAGATTTTCCAGGCAAGGATACTGGAGTGGGTTGCCATTTCCTTCTCCAGGGGAACTTCCAAACCCAGGGATTGAACCCAGGCCTCCTGCACGGCAGGCAGATTCTTTACTGACTGAGCTACAAGGGAAGCCCCATGAAACAGAAAGGCATCTTTTAAACTTCTTATCAAAAATAAAGCCCAAATACAGCCTCTGGATTTGCATAGAGTTCAACCTGCTGAGTCTTCTTTCGGGAACCAAACATGAATAGCAGTGGAGGTTCTCGGTCCCTATTTCTGGCTGATCGGAAGGCAGGATTCCTTACCTCGCCACACAGTCTTGTATTGGCTTAACTGTCGTGGGTTTCATCCTTTTGAAATAACCAGTGCTTATTCTTCCAAATGACGTGTGTGTTGCATTCACGTCTTGGTTTCTGTTGAAACGAGAGGAGACCTGGTCCCGGGGTGTCTGATTCATTTCCGTCTCATCCCAGCTGCTACTGGGGATACTGAAGCTGGGCCACGGCCCTGATTTCCCCAGGGCCACGGCTGTCACCCCGGGGAGTGGACCACAGCTGGGCAGCGGGGACACTCGTGTTTCTGACCCCAGACTGCTTGTGGACGTGGTGCCCTGGGAGAGTCTGTGAGCCTCCTGCCCAGTCAGCCAGGGGCCCTGAGGTCTGCATGCTGCACGTTATACGGAATAAACTGCTTATCTGGGGGAGGATTCTGAATGCTTTTTTCCAACATTTCCGCCCACCCTTTAGTTTGCAGTCAGCTCCTTCTCCTCGTGGACCTTCGGCCCTTCGCACCCCTGGCCCCGTCTGCCTCCTCCCAGGCCTGGAGGGTAGAAAGCCGGCTGGAACGGGCGTGGACGGGGAGCAGGCCGCCCCTGGCCCTGCAACCACCCTGTGGCTTGTGGACTAACAGCAGTTTAGAGAAAACGCATTTCATTCAAATGCTGAATTATGAAGGAGTATTGATTGTACAGTGAAAATATCTGGAAGATTACATCTTTTGTCTTCTGGACCAAGGCTCTAATGTGCAGAAAAGCTTCAAGTCAATTGCGTATTGTGAATATAACATTGTTTACTAAATGTACATTTATATTCTGAAACGTTACCCTCTCCTTTATTTTTTCTCTTAGAAATAACCTCTTCAAGAGTTCATAGGCAAGTTCTAAAACACTAACCAGAGCTGAGTAGGTCGGGCTTTTTGCCCCTCACTCTCCCTCCAAATAAGATTTTAATTGGCTAAGCTAATATTGGATCCAAGTTCATAAAACTTTGAAACCAGATCATTAAATGCAAATATGGTCTTCATCCCAAAGACGATAAGAATGCCTTTAAGCTAATATTTTTAACAAGAACGGTTGGACAGCGCTCTCTTGTAAATTTTATCATACCTGAGGCGGTTTTCTTCATTCGATTAGCTGGAAAGCTGAATTTATCCCCAGGCAAACCAGACAGCAAGCCTGGGCTAAATTCAACAACTGGAGCTTAAATTTGGCTTAATATATCCCCACTTGGATCTGCCTGTTTAATTCTCTTTCATATGATAACGTTGGTTTATTCATAGGCTTGACTTGCCACCTGAACAAACCGAAGACCATAACCTTACTCGAAGAGAGTAAGAAAACTTGGCCAAAACCACAGAAATTCCTGAGTCAAAATCAAAAATGCAAACTTGTGAGTCAAAACCTATTCTGGGCCGTGACTACGAGAGTGGGGGCAGGGGCTTCGCTCTGTAGGCGGACAGGTTTTCATGCATGTGGACGTGTTATCTTCTGAGCAGACGGATGGTCTTTATAAGAAGGTAAGGACCGAGGCTGCCAAGGCTGGCTGGCCAGGGCCGCTTCAGCTAGAAGTAGTTCCTGTTTATCAAGCACCGTATGCGTTTGCCCTAAGGATTAAGTCCGTCTGACACACGGTTTCATTTGAAATTTAGGAGGAGACCAGAAAATTGTTCTATCCTGTGCCTCTTTCGGTTCTGTTTGCTGGTTCAAACTACTCCGTTAATTCCCAGAGATTTTTCTCTTTTTTTGCCTTTCATTCTGCATGCATTTAACTTGATAAAACTTACAACCTGCTTCAATTCTTGGTCTTAAATCCCCTGTAGTATGGCCTTCCTTCCACGTTTTTATCCCCAAGCATTCTGGAAAACACGCTGCAAATGTGTGTCGAGAAGGAAAGAATGAATGCCCTCTGCCAGCGGTGCCCGGACGTGGCTCACCGTGCCCACGCAGGCTTTTCTCAGCATCGTCAGATGACGTACCGCTTCATAATACCAGGCAAACCAAATGCTTTTCCTTCTGAAATTCACTGAACTCAGTTTCATGTCTTTTTCCAGAGCCGAACAATAGGAAGGCGTCCTGCTGTATCTGAGGTTGGTCGTGACTTCACACCGTGAGGAGCTCTGAAGCCGCCCAGGGCTCTAGTCGCCGGGGCTCTGGCTCAGGCGGGGTTAGCAGGCCTTTTAGGGAGTTAGTCGGCACGTGGTTCCTGCTCACGGGAGCTTGGTTCCAAGGTCTGTGCTGGGCGCCTTGCCTTCCCCGGGGAGGCAGTCCAGCAGGGGAGGAAGGACATGGGCTGTGGGTTTGGGAGGGTCCGATCAGACATGTTCAGAGGGCCTTCAGACACAGCAAGGCGAAGAGGGATGTGTGCAATAACGTGAGAATGCATCCATTCACCAAGTGCAAAGGGGGCTCCGACTCTGCCCAGGCCCCGTGGTAGGATGGGGGAAGGGTGGCCATGGCCAAGGTCGACATCCTGTCGCCACGATTGACAGGTAGGTAACCACATGGCGCCCGACGCCCCCTGCTATGGGCAAACAGCACAGTCCACAGAGATGGGATGGGAGAGGCCCCCTGGAGGCCAGGCCGGGGGACTTTGGCTGATGATCAGAACAGGGAAATCCAGAGGCCGAGAGCAGGCCTGGGTATCCAGGGAATGGAGGGCAATGTTACCACCCAAGCCTGCGATGCCCACTCGCCTTTTGGGCAGGAGGTGCAGAAGCCAGAAGGTCCAGAAACGGTTGGATCTACAGAGTGAAGTCACGGCCGGGAGCCGTCATCCTGGGCCTTGAGTGTGTGGCGAAGGTGAACCCCGGGCAGAGGAAATAAGTGCTCTACACACGGAAGGTGCGGAGAAGCCCCAGGGAAGCCGGCAGGCCTGGCACTGCTGTCAGCGCACACAGCCAGCACCCGGTTCAGGATCCGTGTCCCTGGAAAGCACAGTACATAATGGGGTTGGTGCTTTTTGCTTCTGATCACAAAACGGTTCTACATGAAAGAGAAACACAATCTGGCGTGAATTTGATGTGGAAGCATGAACAGCGTGTCAAGGGCCAAAAAAGGAAGAAGGAAATGCTTTGGTTTAGGGCCACACAGCATCAAGTCAAGAAGTGTACTCTGCAGTCATCCCTTCCGCATCGGGGGAGGGCGTCCCGTGTGCTGCCCCCCTGGCCCGGGTGCCCCTGCCTTCACAGCGCACCTTGTGAGGGCGACAGGCAGGCTTAAACATGAGGTGAACACCTTATAAAGAATTAGACAAGTAATTGTGTACTGTGACGTCGGTCAAGCAGGCGTCAACAAGAAGGTGCAGCGTAAGGATGTGAGCGAAGGGGAAGTGCAGAACGGGTAGCAGTCACCTCTCAGCTGCGGGCGTCTGGGCCGTGGAAGGAACACACCATGCCGGCGGCCTGGAGCACATCGGCATGGTCTGGTTCTGCAGAGCGGTGGTTCTCAGGTCATTGTTTTATTATCATCAAACACCACACGGACTGTATTCAGTGTTTAATTGTGGTGAAACACACAGCACATAAAATTTGTTATTTTTCATTGAACTGCAGTTGTGTTAACAGTGCTAAGGTCTGCCGTGCAGCAGAGTGACTCAGTTATACATATATTCTTATATCCGTGTTTTTCATGGTCTTTTCCACTGTGGTTTATCACAGGGCTTTGAATACAGCTCCCTGTGCTAGGCAGTGCTATGCTAAGTCACTTCAGTCGTGTCCGACTCTGTGCGACCCCATAGACGGCAGCCCACCAGGCTTCCCCGTCCCTGGGATTCTCCCTCCAGGCAAGAACACTGGAGTGGGTTGCCATTTCCTTCCCCAAGGCAAGAAAGTGAAAAGTGAAAGTGAAGTCGCTCAGTCATGTCTGACTCTTAGCGACCCCGTGGACTGCAGCCCACCAGGCTCCTCCATCCATGGGATTTTCCAGGCAAGAGTACTGGAGTGGGGTGCCATCGCCTTCTCCGTGCGAGGCAGTAGGACCTCGCTTATCCATCTGCTAACCCCAAACTCCCGGTGCGTCCTTCGCCCTTGGCAACCACACGTCTGGCTACGGAGCATAAACTTCCTCACCATTGCCATTTTTAAGTGGACAGTTCAAGGATGTTAAGTGCATCTACTCTGGTGTCCAGTCAGTGTCCCGAACTCCTTCCACTTTGCAGAACTGTGACCCCGTTAGACACCCCCACCCGCCGTCCCCCAGGCCCCGGCAGCCCCGCCACACTGCTGTCTACAGGCACTCAGGTGAGCGGAGGCCTGCAGTATCTGTCCCTTTGTGACTGGCCTCTCGCACCTGGCATGGTGTCCTCAAGGTTCCCCCACGTCGTCCCCTGTGTCAGAATGTCCCTCCTTCCTAAGCGGTCACTGTTTCACTGAATCTACAGACCCTGCTTTTTATTCCTTTACCCATTAACAGCCACTGCGGTCTCTGCATATGGGTGTACACACAACTCTTGCATACATTGTAAATATTTTTAAGGAAAAGTAAGGCAGAAGGAGGGGCCAGAGTGATTTGATAGGGAGGCAGAGCTATTTTAGAAAGAGTTGTCAGCAGAGGCGTCCTGAAGGGGTGACGTGTGAGCAGAAACTGGGGTGTTCTGAGTTTCTGAATTTCCTGGAAAAAGTCCACAGGATCGAGAAGAGGCATCCAGACTGTGGGAACAGCACATGTGAGGTCCTACGTCAGGAGCAAGCGAGGAGACTAGCATGTCTGGAGAGGAGCCTGGCAGAGACGTGGGCTCGGGGGTTAGACTGGGGCGAGGATGTCGGTGCTGTTCTGAGCAGGGAGTGTGCATGAGCCCAGTGGAACAGTGGTGTGTTTTCGCTGCGCTGGATCTCCGTTGCTGGCGCGGGCGCTCTAGTTGCAGCGAGCAAGGCCTGTTCTTGGCAGTGCGCAGGCTCCTCATTGCGGTGGCTTCTGTCCGTGCAGAACGCGGGGCCGTGGGCTCGAGGGCTGGGTAGTCATGACGCACAGACTTAGCTGCTCCCAGGCACATGGGGTCTTCCCAGACTAGGGACTGAACCACATCCCCCACACTGGCTGGTGGATTCTTACCCACCATGCCACCATGGAAGTCCCCGGAACAGTGTTTGCTTTGACTATTTAAATGAAGCCATTTGTATTCAGTCGGTCTATACACTGTAGATTCCCGGACCAGGCTGCCTGACCTGCGTCAGCAGCCCGCAGCCCACTTTGCAGCGTCTGTGAGCTTTGTGGTCAAGTCCACACAAAAACTACTCTCCTCCCCCTTGTAAAGGGGGTGCCATGTAGATGGACATCGGTTCAGGCGCCGTTTTCCTAATGGACACTGTGTCCACTCTCTGCTGCCTACTAAACAGAGTTTGAAATAATTTGCAATTCAAGCCCAAAACCATCTCGGGGAATCAAAGTCAAGCTGGACAGTTGAGTGAAAACGCAGCTGACCAGATGGGTGCAGAGAGATACGTGTCACTACTTGTGTTGATGGCGCGAATCCAGCGCCTTCCTTCCAAAGCTTGGATTCATAGGCACGCAGCTGTGGACTCTTAGGGCTGGAGCGATGGGAGATGGTCAAGTGCTGCCCTTGCCCTTCAGGGACCAGGAGACTCAGGGCCCCAAAGAGCAATGCGCCCGTGATCTCACAGTTAGAGACAGGATCAGGACCAGAAGCAGGACGTTTGGTTAGTGTTCTTTTCCACTGGGGAAAAAGCTGCTGCCCGTTAGGGGTGACCAGCTCTGAACACAAAGCTGGCCCACGCGTGGGCCCCCCCACGTGATGTTCTTTATGCAGCGGCGCTTCTTGAGCCTGCGCTTCCAGCAGCCCCGGGAGGCACTGTGTTAGTAGCTTTTTGTGAAGTGTCATACGTGTTTGGGGAAATTGCACTTCAAAATTAAGAAAAGAGAGTGGAAAAGTCCGTCTCTCACTGAGACTTAGGGCTTGGCCATGTTTTCCTGAGTACTCTCTGTGATTGAGAATGGGATAAATGTGCAGGGAGTCCTCTACCTTTCTCTGATTTTGGAAAACATCAGAGACTGATTCGTCCATGAAACAGCCCCAGTGTCAAGGGCTGGGGTGGGTGGTGCGCAGAAAAGCCCTCCAGGAGGGTACTCATGACTCTGGTCTCTGCTCAGTGTCACTGTGACCGTTTATAACCATGACCTGGGGCACCATGACGATTAAGGTGTCTAATACGTAAATATGGGCTAGTGTTAAAGAGCCCACCTGTCAGTGCAGGAGACATGAGAGACGCTGGTTGGATCCCTGGGTCCGGAAGGCCCCCTGGAGAAGGAAATGGCAACCCACTCCAGGATTATTGTCTGGAGAATTCCGTGGATGGAGGAGCCTGGCGGGCTGCAGTGCATGGAGTCACAAAGAGTTGGACATGACTGAAGCCACTCAGCATGCATCAGTATGGGTGTAAGGGGTATGTTACTTCATTCAAATTCTCTGAAAACTGTTCATTCACAGACCTTGAGACCCTTTAGAAGCTGACCTATTGGACCACCCAGTACATCCCATTCCGAAACACCCTTAGGTGGCAGGAACTTGGGGCTGTGTGATACATTCACAGTCTTAAGAGGTCTGTGAAAACCTCCTTTGCAGGTTGACTAATGCTGGCTGAATGTTAGCTATTTCCGCATTCTCTGGGTCTGTCCTTAACTTAGAAATCATGGAAAAGCTATTTAATCTTTCCGAGTCTAAATCTCATAACCTGTAATGCCTTCTCACAAGAGAATCCTTGGCGAGTTGGTAGTCTCCCGACTCCCAGCCCTGGCCCCTTCTCGTCTCTCTCCACACACTCCCCCGACTCCTGGGGTTTCATCCTCACTGACCACTGATGGCTCCAGCATCTGGACACCAGTCCAGCTTCCCTGCTGAGCCTGGACCGCGCCCTCCCCCATCTCCAGCCATTCGCCCTGCATCCCTGGGGACGCCCACGTGCCCCTGGACTCACCACGTCCTACGCCTTGTCCTCTCCTCCTGCCGGGGGGTGGGGTGGAGGTGCCTACCACTCTCTCCCTGGACAGACACCCAGACCACCAGCCAGGGCCTCTGCTCTCTCCCACTCCCGAATAACCCGGGGCCGGCAAGGCCTGTGACATGACCACCTGGATGACCTTCACGTCCATCCCCACCCCTGTGGCCACCAAGTTTGGCACCTGTGGTCTTGCACACACCTGCTGTTTCCCACTCAGAGAGCTGACCATGTCCTTCCTTCCATCACATCTTGCAATGCTTCTGTGTAGCTTCCAGAACAAAAGACAGACTCTTCTGTACAGCACCCCCAACCCCAAACTTTACGGTCCACCCTTCTGTACCCCTCCTGCCGCCGTGCCCACTGCCCACCCCCCACAGCCCTTTACAGAAGCTGAGCTGCTCCGGGGACCCATTCCTGTCTCTGGGGCTCTGAGTGCGGGTCGCTCCTCTCACTTCCCCATGATGCTCAGCTCACTCTGCCTCGTCTCTCGAAAGCTCTCAAACGTCACCTCCCCCGAGCACTCTTCTTGCCCCTTGGCCCTGTGTGTGCCCAGGGCACCCACTGTTTGTCTCTAGCACTTGACCCAGAGTCTGTCTTTTATTCCTGTATCTTCATCATCTCACACTGGGCTGAATGAATGAGTGAATTCATAGACGGTGTCTACATAAGGTGTGAAGTAGTAAAGCGCGGTAGTGTGCTTTGTCATTTATAAAACACCAGCTAGTGGTAAGGAGATCCAACCAGTCCATCCTAAAGGAAATCAGTCCTGAATATTCATTGGAAGGTCTGATGCTGAAGCTCCAATACTTAGGCCACCTGATGGGAAGAGCTGACTCATTTGAAAAGACCCTGATGCTGGGAAAGATTGAAGGCGGGAGCAGAAGGGGACGACAGAGGATGAGATGGTTGGATGGCATCACCGACATGATGGACATGAGTTTGGGTAAACTCTGGAGTTGGTGATGGACAAGGAGGCCTGGCATGCTGCAGTCCATGGGGTCGCAAAGAGTCGGACACGACTGAGCGACTGAACTGAACTGAGCAAGTTGTATGGGCTCATTTCTATGTACAAAAATAATACATATCCTATATGCCCACATTTTTACACGCAGTTCCCGCCAAAGACTTGGATTTTCTTATTCTGTGAAGACGCTGGATTGTCTGTTCCAGTCACTACAAATAGTTCATGGCTAATAATCATACACATGTGTACACATACAGAGATTTACATAAAGGACTTCAGTTCAGTTCAGTCTTCGAGGGACAAGTCGCAAGCCAGTTTAGAGGTTGCCCCTCCAAAAGCCTCAAGGGGAAGCAGTATTCTCCGGATACGAAGTGATACCTCTTCCCACTTTTGTACCTTTGAAAGGACTGGATGAGATTTCTTTTTTTCCCCCAATGTGCGGAAAGTTAACAAAGATAATTCTATTCTCTGGCAGTTTGAGCCCCCCAGCCCCCAGCCCCCTTGCTCTGCAGAGAACCAGTCTCCCAAAAGAGCGTGCTGTATGGGAGCAGCGCCATGTGGCAGAGACCAGGGCAGCAGAAACCGGCGTCTTTAGCTTCAGAAGGAGGCTGAAAGCTGTGTGCGACCAAAAAGCCAGCTGTAATGTATTCAAGAAGACCTAAGGGTTTACTTTCCAATAAGGATGGAAGAGACTCTGGGCCCCCACTGTGAGCTGATCGTCAGGCTGCTCCATATAACTAGTTGGTAATTAGTCCCTGAGTGAGTAAAATAGAATAGATGATAGGAGATTGATACTTAGACGAGAAGCTCAAAATGCTTTTTTGCCGGTCATCAAAATTTAAAGGCGGGGGAGAAAGGGTTGGGGGTGCCTCTGCCTGTTTATGTACTGTTTCCAACTCAGAATTTGTAATGATGGGGTTCATTAACTTGCGTTTCTAAATTGTATTAAGATGAAGCTTACATCAGTTTCAAAGAAATGTGTAGTGTGCCAAACGCAGGAGGCTCGGGGATCCGGCGTGACGCCCCAGAAGAGCTGGCGGCGGATTTTGGTCTCCTGTCCATCTCCCCCAGCTGGGTCTCCTCAAACCCACATGTGGGGCAAGGCTGTTTCATCTGGGAACTGAAGAGCAAATCCCAAAAAGCAGATTTCCAAGGACCCCAGAACATGGAATAATTTGTCCAAATTTTGCTTTCTCATATAATTAGCTATCAGTTCATTCACGAATTTCCAGCATTATAGACTCCTGCTAGAGGTGAGTAAGACCCCCGAGGCATGCCAGCACCCATTCGTTACTTGTAGAGTGGGGCTTGATTGGTAAGGCGGCATCACAGAGAAAATGATTAGCATTTTAAAGGTATTTCACGTTTAGTTTTTTAGGATAGGGCATGAATTAGCCTAAAAATGAATTCCATGGGCACAGTTAAATCTGGTCTCTTCCTAAAAAGTACACATAAGTGACCTACGTGAAAGAGAAAGTTCCAGGTCTTCGGGGACGTGGTGGCACTGTGTTTGGGCGCTTTTCGTCTCTACTTGCTTTCTTTTTTGGATTCACAATTTCTGAAGGTATGTTCCATCCTAGTTACTGTTAATGCAACATCCTGGCTGTGCTCCTGTGTTGCAGGGTGTATCTCGGCCCTCCAGTCTCGCTTTCCCCACAGGTAAGCACCAGGTGGTTCTCTGCATCTGCAGGTCTGTTTCTCTTGGTTGTTGTTATAGCCACTGGTCTGTTGTGTTTTAGATCCCACGGATAAGTGATATCACACAGTGTGTGACTTTCTCTGTCTGACTGACTTCACTGAGCATAGTGCCCTCCGGGTCTATCCATGTTACTGCAGACGGCAGAATCTCATTCTTTTCTATGGCTGGGTAGTGTTCCGTTCCTCAGTTCAGTTCAGCTCAGTCGCTCAGTCGTGTCCAACTCTCTGTGACCCCATGGATTGCAGCACGCCAGGCCTCCCTGTCCATCACCAACTCCCAGAGCTTGCTCAAACTCACAGCCATCGAGTCAGTGATTCCATCCAACCATCTCATCCTTTGTCGTCCCCTTCTCCTCCTGCCTTCAATCTTTCCAGTATCAGGGTGTTTCCCAGTAGGTCAGCTCTTGGCATCAGGTGGCCAAAGTATTGGAGTTTCAGCTTCAGCATCAGTCCTTCCAATGAATATTCAGGACTGGTTTCCTTTAGGATGGACTGGTTTGATCTCCTAGCAGTCCAAGGGACTCTCAAGAGTCTTCAACACCACAGTTCAAAAGCATCAGTTCTTTGGCATTCAGCTTGCTTTATGGTCCAACTCTCACAGCCATACACGACTACTGGAAAAACCATAGCCTTGACTAGACGGACCTTTGTTGGCAAAGTGTTCCATTATGCATATACATACACATGTACGCTGTTCAGTCACTCAGCATGTCCAACTCTTTGCAACCCCATGGACTACAGCATACAAGGCTTTGCCTGTCCTTCACCATCTCCCGGAGTTTTCTTGAACTCATTACACCTTCTTTATCGTCTGTTGATGGAACCCCTAAGTTGCTTCCACATCTCGGTATTATAAATAGTGCTGCTATGAACATTGGGGTGCGTGTCTTTTCCAATTATTGTTTTCATTTTCTTCAAATACATACCCAGGAGTGGAATTTCTGGGTCATATGGCAGCTGCATTTTTAGTGTTTTGAGAAACTTCCTCCATGCTGTCTTCCACAATGGCTGCACCAGTTTACATTCTCCACGTGGAAATGCCAAGTTCTGCGTGTCGGACAGGAAATACGAGAGGCTCAGGAACAAAGGGCCATATCCCACACCCAGATGAGGGCGTGGGCACGTTCTCCCTAGAGCAGAACTGACCCCCGTTGTCAGAACACGCGAGCTGAGCCTGGTTATTCAGATCATAAAAAGGCTCACCACTGGATTCCTGAGTAGAACACACTATTACATTTAAACTATTTTACTTCAAGGAGAGATTTATGGGATAAGTCCATTTTTGAAAGCCAGTGTCAACCTAGAAAAAGAAAGGAAATCGACTTAGAAGCTACAAAGCAGCTCAAGGGTTCCCAGGCGGCTCAGTGGTAAAGAGTCCGCCTGCCACTGAAGGAGATGCGGGAGACTCAGGTTCAGTCCCTGGATGGGAAGATCCTCTGGAGGAGGAAATGCCAACCCACTCCAGTATTCTTGCCAGGATAATCCCACGGACAGAGGAACTTTACGGGCTGCAGTCCATGGGGTCGCAGAGAGCCAGACAGGACTGAGCACACACACAAGCAGCATAAAAATATGCAGCAGCTGACGTAATAGGTCATTTTATAATTCAGCGATTTTTGGACAAATACACCTAAATATAAAGCAAACAACTGGGGAAATCTCTGGGGAGGCCTTGACTAATAGATAACACAGTTCTGATCACAAGATGCTGGCAGTTTCCACGGGGAAATGGACGGTTAATAAAAGAGGCCAAGATGCTGTGAGAGAGACACAGAGCTGAGACGGATCAGCCGGAGCTGTGATTTGAGAACTTCTTGGTCAGTAGGTGAGAGGAACTCAGTCAAAATGTTTTTCTTTCTTTCCTTCCTTCCTTCCTTTCTTTCTTTCACTATATAGCTTTAATATCAGAATCACTGGCACTGAATTACAAACTGCCTGTATAGACGTAGGAACAAAGTGGACATTCAGTAAGTAGGTACCTTTGGGACAACCAGCAGCGTGACTTCTGTTATAGTTAATGATAAACATGTTAAACAGGATTTTCCTTCAGAAGGACAATTGCATGTGTTTTTAAACTTTAGGGAGTTTGAGATAGATGGAAAACGCATTACTACTGGTTCTCTGCCATGATGCTTTAGGAAGGACCAATGTCTATAACCAGGGTGTGCGCCTCTGAAATTCAAACAGTGTGGCAGAGAACCAGGCTGACATGAACGTGCACTTTTCTGTCATCTGTCCTGGTACAGCATAGTCAAGGGATTTCCAGTTGTTTACATCTTACAGTTTTGAACCAGATATAACTAATAAGTATTTTAATTGAGTTCTAAGACGTTTTAGATGAGATAGATGGCAAGCGCTTTATTAGCTGTCGTGCCACCTGCGTCGTGTCTGGTGGATGGCACCTTGGAAGGCGAGGCTCCTCGTCGGGTAGGCTTTGTCTGTCTGTGCATTGCGTTAATAAGTAATCGAACGTTTTTGACTCCCCCGTTGCACTTTGAAGTAGATGTGATCGTACCAGTGCTCACGCTATTTCGGTACTAATTCCCCACTGTTTTTAATTTGGGGCAAAGATTTGGGGACGGAATTGGGGAAGCATGCTTCGTGCAAAGTTATGGCTCAAAATGTAAACACCGAAATCCTCCTGGACACGTTTCAACAGCACATGTGAGGCAGCCTGTTGCCGCAGCACGTAGAGACATCAGAAGGGCCATGCTCGTGTGTACAGACTCAGTGTCACAACGTGCGGTGGCAGAAACACGGGACGCGAGTCATCGCTGACTCAGCGGGGTTTGGTACATTTAACCTTTTAGCCATAGTATTATTTGGTTTTCTATGGAATCGTTCTTATTTATCTTTGTCCAATTAGAAGACAAAGCAGGGGGAGAGGTGCCTGCGTCTGTTTTCTTTCTGAGCACGGATGATGTATTTAAACACACACACATGTATCTGTAGGTTTCTCCCAGAGGCATCTGTCTACACACCGTAAACACGTTGCACAGTTCACATAAACCAACTCCCGGAGAGAAATCCCACCGTAACCGCTCTCCCTTGCTCAGTGTCTGTGCGTCTGTGTGTTAGTCTGCCTTTTGACTCTGTTTCCCTCTTACTCCTCATTATGAGGACCTGCAGGGCGAGGATCCTTAGGAGTCAGGCCAGGCGGATTGTCTGAATCCATCTCCTCTGTGTGAATGGCTCTTGTCTAGAAGGGAAAATCCAAAAAAAAAAGGCCAAGTATCAACTGCAGAAACCACATTCAGGTTAAAGGGCACCGGCCATCCTGCTTGAACTCTGCCTAAAGGACGAAGCTTTCATTTGATAAAGATCGTTAGTCACCAGGACACATATTTTAGAGAGTTCCCAGCAGCGACCACACCGCTGGCAGTCACTGGAGTGTACCAGATGGTTCATTAGCATAGGCTAGACAAGTCAGAGGCTTTCAGAATCATTTAGAAAATGTCAAACAGAAACAAGAACCCTGTCACTTTTTATTAGAATTAACTACATCATAGCCTGGACTCAGACTTCACCTTGGGTCAGAAAAATTAATACAGAGTTCCGTGCGCTCTGTCATGTACTGGGTTAAGATCGGTCTTCCTCAAGGGACTCATTTGCTGGCAATATATTACGATCCTCCTACTTTCGGAATCCTCAAACCTTTTCTTTTGTGAGATATGAAAAGAACTGACCTTGCTCAAAACCCACTGGTGTCTAGCTGACCGGAAGCACAGGCAGAATTTCCACGGGACATTCTCCTAAAGCACGTTTGTGACCGTCTGCTCAGGCAGTCTCCGTGAGTGGGGCTGACCGACCGTCCGGCGGTGCGTCAAGTGGACTTTATGTCAGGAGGAAAATGCAACCCTGAATTGAACAGGCTGCTATAAACAGAAATTGAAACACCATTGAAATATTGTGTTTTGTTTTTTTTTTTTTAATCCAGATGTCAAAAACTTGGAGAACTTCCAGCTGGTGGAAGGTGTCCAGGAGCAGGTCAACGCCGCCCTGCTGGACTACACGGTGTGCAACTACCCACAGCAGACAGAGAAGTTCGGGCAGCTGCTGCTCCGCCTCCCGGAGATCCGGGCCATCAGCATGCAGGCCGAGGAGTACCTGTACTACAAGCACCTGAACGGGGACGTCCCCTACAACAACCTGCTGATCGAGATGCTGCATGCAAAGCGAGCGTAATCACAGCCGCCACAAGCTCGGCTTCCCAACAAAACACAGAGATGGGTGGGGTGGGGGAGGAGAAGAACAGGAAGAAAGGGGAAAAAAAAATACTCTGAATGGCTCCAAGCAACGTGAATTAAACACTTGGTTTAAAGATACTGAATCTCATAAGGCATAGTAGTCAAATACTGAATGGCCAATAAATGATGTATCAGGGTATTTGTATCGCAAACTGTGAATCAAATGTGTCACATCCCCAGAGCGTTCTGTGCAAAAGACACTGGAACGGAGTGGACTGAACCCACAGACGGATCCCAACACCGTGTCAGGCTGGAAACGGACAGAAGCTTTCTTGTATATTGAAACTGATCTCCTCTGTGAAGAAACCTAGGAACTGATCTATGTTATTCCTTAGGCTTACGTGGCAGGGAATTTGAGCTTACAGAATTCCCCCATGTAAAGCTGAACTGAAACCATCGTCAAGAATCCATCACCTGCACCGATAACAGCCCTCTCCTCTTCCTTCCAAGGACCCGGCACCTTCTGTCCTGTGATCCCGGAGTCTGTAGTGAGGACCTGTGCTCAGCCGCACCCCCCGGGAGCGCCGCCAAACCTTGAACAGCCTATTCCTGACTGTCTGTATCTTAGACCTGCCAACAGCTAATGAGAACAGTCCATTGATACGTGAGCTTGCCATTTTGACTATGTTCTGGATTGTTTTGTCACATGTTCATAACGTTTGGGAAAAAAAAAAAAAAAAGCAGGCAGTGTCCCTCTTCTGATCCTGTTACAAGCGTTCATTAATATTAAGGGCAGCAACTACAAACTGGTAAAGCTTTAGCTTTAGCATTACTGGATTTCATAAAAAAAATCCCAGCAGAAAGGCTTATTAGGATACATCAGCCTTTTTAACCATCAAGGTTTGTAGTTCATTAAAAAAACACAATAGGAAACATATTTTGCTGGAATGTCAAATAGTCACCGTTCTGAACAGGAAAAGAACACAGAAGCATGTTAAGCTATGCAAAATAAAGGCAGGGGTGAGCAGACACGTTGATTGGCGTGTTGCGATTGATCATCCCTTGAACGCAGAGAAGAAACGATGAGCCTGGAAAGATAGTAATGTGCTTCAAATCTTCCCCAATAGGGAAGGGAAGAGAGTGATAGTGACCTTCCTAAGTCACTATATAGACCAAAGTCTGCTATAGAACAAATATTGGAGGACAGAGAACTGCGAAAGTCTCCAGACCACGCTGTCAGTATTATCAACAGGCGATGCCGGAGATACAGAAGTCTTGCCTTACTTCACAATTCTCAAAGGTAGCAGATGTGGATCAACACTTGTTTAAAATAAAGTATTAATACTTTAAAGTCAAATGAAATAGAGTGTTTACATTCCTTAGGGCCTCTGGGGGGAGGGGGGACTGTGATGTGACGAAGAGCTGGAGTAGCAATTCCTTAATGTTATTTTTCTGATCGGTAATTATTTTTAACAGTACTTAGTTATTGTATGTCGTGAGACACTAAAATCAGAAATGGGGATCTCATTTAGATTTTAATTTTTTTTTTTATTTGAGATTATTGGCGGCACAATCACTTGTAGAAACTGTAAAAAAATGAAAGTATCTCCTAGTCCCTTAATTTTTTCATAAATGTTTCTGGCTTTTGAATAGTTTATTTATATTGTATATCATAGGTTCAACTGTAGACAATTATGATGCTAATTTATTGTTCCTTGGTTTCGCCTTTGTCTAAAATATAGCCAAGACTGAAGAAACCAAATCTATGTGTTTATTGTAGCATGTCAAGTTAGTGGAACATAGTTCAGAGACAGAGAGGGGTCTTAATGAATTTAAATCATTCACTTGATTAAATGTCTGTAAATCTTCATGGTTCTTACCATAGTTTATTTAATGTCTATTGTAAATTATGTGACTTGTAGCTCCCTCTGTTTTCTAGTAAATTTAACAAGGGTCGAGTCTTATCTGGTTTTCTTTCCAAGCGTTGTAAGTTGTATACCAAAGATATTAGTTATTACTTCTGTGAGTACAGAGAAGATTATTTTATTATTTCTATTAATCACCTCTAACACACGTCCAAGTGAAGGGTACCCGTAGCTAAGCTGGGCGTCCATAGCTTGTCACTCAGAGGTCACCTACATTATGTCCATGGCTCAAAGGACAACAGGAAGATAGTTGATCAGAGTCCATACCCAAAGCAGCAAATAGAGCAGCATCTCTACTCTCCCCAGGTTGGAAGAGAAAAGTGTCAACAGGTTATGAGATGGTTCCATCACTGTATATGGAACACGGGATGAGACAGTTTCTAGATCTGGGAGATAGTTGTTTGGAGGGTCCTTAACATTGCAAAAAAAAAAAATTTTTTTTCAAAAACAAATATATTGATCCCAACAGTCCAAGTTTTATTTTAAATGTACAGTATTCCCCACTGACTATTTTATCTAAACAAGGCCACATATTATTGTGTTGTTAACCTAATAAATTACACCATGAGAACAGTTAGAAAGATGGGGAACATTAGAGACTTAAGCCACGCTAACGGTGACATTAAAGACAGAAGCTGACAAACAAGAAGGCCGCTGGCGTCCGTGGCGCACGCAGACTTTCTCTAGTGTTTGCCATTAACTGGGCTGCAGCCAGACACTGACCTGGCCACTGCCGTATCAGCTACAGGATTTACTAGGAAAGGCAGACTCGGATAGGAAGGTTTAGGGCTTGGCCGGGCTCACTGTCTTTGGTCTATGTTTATAAACAGACAATCTGTCACATCTGGATATTTATCTTACGGATCTTCTGCTGCCCCCTGGGTTTGAATCCACGCGATGTCGAGAGTGTGAAGTCAGTTCCTCGTTGACGTTACTTAACTGTATCCGTGAAATCAAATTGTCATGTTGGTTCTTGCCAGGAGTTTCTCAACAAAATGGAATTTTTTTTTTCAGTATTTCAATAAATATTGATATGCCCAGCCTGATCATTTTTAAAAGTTTTTATGGTGTCCTCATTCTACAGGGTTCTAAAGCATCTAAAGTAACTGAGACCCTTGACTAGGAACGGAGTCAGAAGAATTCCACACGCATAGACACTTCTCAGGTGGTCCATTGTCCTCAGTGGGAAACTTGAAGCATTGAACTCAACCTGTGCATCACCTCTCCATACATAAAATATAGCATTTTGTATCACTTACTGTTCCAGCTGATGGTCGTATCTTATAGTATCTGTAACCCTCCCTGTGCCCTAGTCACTTCCCCAGGTGTTCGGTCAATTCACTTGACCCTCGGATCAGCTCCAAGTCTGACTCAATGGACACGAGTTTGCACAAACTCCAGGAGATGCTGAAGAACAGGGAAGCCTGGCATGCCGCAGACCGTGGGGTCGCAAAGAGACATGGATGAGTGACTGAACAACACATCAGCTTCATGAGGTGGCATTCTCTTCCTGACAGTTTCTTGCTCAAAGTGATACATTAGTCAGTGGGAATTGTGGTCCCAAGACTCAGAAGCCCTTAAACACAACACTGTGTTTGTCTCTAGGCCAGGATGACACTTAGGATTTGCTTCAAAAGGAAAAGATATGTTAGACAAAGTCAGGCATCTGGTACTAAGTTATTGGTATTTGATATAAGTTTTATCAATGATATTATCCAGATGGCACAGTGGTAAAGAACCCACCTGCCAGTGCAGAGATGCAAGCAATGAGGGTTTGATCCCTGGCTGGGGAAGATCTCCTGGAGAAGAATATGGCAACTCACTCCAGTGTTCTTGCCTGGAAAACTCCATGGGCAGAGGAGCCTGGCGGGCTACAGTCCACGGGATCACAGAGAGTTGGATGCCATGGAGCAATTACCCACACAAAGGACACCAAAGAATCAGAACGCCGTACTAAGGTCGAGGTGATTATGCAGCCAAGATTTTTAATCAACTAAGAAATGGCCCCCCCACTCCAGTGCTCTTGCCTGGAAAATCCCATGGACAGGGCAGCCTGGTGGGCTGTGATCCATGGGGTCGCTAAGGGTCGGACACGACTGAAGCAACTTAGCAGCAGCAAACGGTGGCCCACAAAAGACATTTCCCTTGTCAACCTCTTACTAGGAAGAACTTAGAAAATTCTTGCCGACATTCCATGAAATATGAAAAAAATGTATATATTCATACATTATCTACATTCATGCATACAAATATGCACATAGGTTCATTCATGACCTATAACTTAACACAGAAAAGTGCATAAACTTTTACATATGTGTATGCCCAGGTAATCATCACACAGGTCAAGGGAGTCATAGAATATATTTTTTTTAATGTTTTTATAAGAGGCAATATACATTTTTTTTTAATTAGTGGAGGGGCTGTTTTTCCAAAAGCCCAGCCCGGCGGCCAGTGAAAGTGATTCTGATAAGCAGATACCTCACTCCCAGCCCTTAGGATAACTCTCACAAAGTTGCTGAGTCCGTCAGCGTGAACCAGCCCTGGGTTGCGGGGTTGAGGGGGGTGGTGCAGGGGGCGGGAAATGGTTTTTGCTGATGTGCGTTTGATTGTTACATTCGATATTCACAGTAACTTTGAAGGGGTTTGTACCTTTAACGAAGTTTGACGTTCGGTTTGAAGCCACCTCTGATGTATATTTTTATGAGAACCATGTGGAGGGTTTGTTCTCCGCAACGTGGGTCAAAATGCTCCGACATTCAGTGATCTTGACATTTCCCTGGAATAATAAAGACCAATTTTCCTGCACGCCGAACAGGAAGTGTATAGTTTAGTCACTCAAAATAAATATTCCTGCAAGACTTTAACTGCTGCGCACAGCCATTTGTTTTATGTTAAGTGAGGAATTAATAATTGAGTGACTCAGATCAGTCGGTGGTGGTGGTTTTGTTTGCAGGAAAGCTTAGAGCCAGTCTGTGAAACGTCACATGTTTAATTGTTGCTGGAAAGGAGGGAAGAAGGGGGTGTCATTAGACTAATCGCTGAGTATCCCTGACGTGAGTTGGGCACTAAATGATCAGGAAGCCAACAGACTGGAGACTGCAGGCCCTCCTGCTCCCCTCCTGAGCTGAGGGCAGTGTGGGGCGGACCCTGGACTCCCCGGGAGGTCTGGTGGTCCCCCAGACCAGCCTCCTTGGGCCACTGTGTCTAAGATTGTTTTCAGGACCAAGTCAGTGAGAAAGAGCCAAGAGGAGATGGGAGGTGTCCTTGCAAGGACAACTTTTTGAAAAATTCTGTAAATTCATTCAAAACTGCTTCTTTAAGGGAACCCTTCTGCACTGTTGGTGGGAATGTAAATTGGTGCGGCCACTATGGAGAGCAGTATGGCGTTTCCTTTAAAAAATAAAAATAAAGCTGCCATATGACCCTGCAGTCCCACTCCTGGGCATATACCTGGAGAAAAACATGATCCAAAAGGATATATACACCCTAATTGTTCACAGAAGCACTGTTTACAATGGCCAAGGCATGGAAGCCACCTATGTCCATTGACAGAGGACTGGATCGTGAAGATGTACGTACATACAGCGGAATATTCAGTTCAGTTCAGTCGCTCAGTCATGTCCGACTCTTTGCGATCCCGTGGACTGCAGCACACCAGGCCCCCCATCCATGACCAACTCCCAGAGTCCACCCAAACCCATGTCCACTGAGTCCATTGAGGAAGCTTGTGCTTCTTCCAGCCCAGCGTTTCTCATGATGTACTCTGCATATAAGTTATTACTCAGCCACTAAAAAGAATGAAATAATGCCATTTGCAACAAAATGGATGGACCTAGAGAGCGTCACACTGAGTGAAGCAAGTCAGGGAAGAAGAAATACCATGTGACATTCCTCATACGTGGAATCTAAAAAGAAATGATGCAAATGAACTTAACTTACAAAGCAGAAAGAGACTCACAGACTTTGAGAATGAACTTATGGTTGCCAGGGGGAAGGATGGGGGGAAAGGATAGTTATGGAGTTTGGGATAGATAGATAGATGAGATCAGATCAGATCAGATCAGTTGCTCAGTGGTGTCCAACTCTTCACGACCAGGCCTGCCTGTCCATCACCAACTCCTGGAGTTCACCCAGACTCACATCCATCGAGTCAGTGATGCCATCCAGCCATCTCATCCTCTGTCGTCCCCTTCTCCTCCTGCCCCCAATCCCTCCCAACATCAGGGTCTTCTCCAATGAGTCAACTCTTTGCATGAGGTGGCCAAAGTACTGGAGTTTCAGCTTCAGCATCATTCCTTCCAAAGAAATCCCAGGGCTGATCTCCTTCAGAATGGACTGGTTGGATCTCCTTGCAGTCCAAGGGACTCTCAAGAATCTTCTCCAACACCACAGTTCAAAAGCATCAATTAGTCGGTGCTCAGCCTTCTTCACAGTCCAACTCTCACATCCATACATGACCACAGGAAAAACCATAGCCTTGACTAGGCGAACCTTTGTTGGCAAAGTAATGTCTCTGCTTTTGAATATGCTATCTAGGTTGGTCATAACTTTCCTTCCAAGGAACAAGCGTCTTTTAATTTCATGGCTGCAGTCACCGTCTGTAGTGATTTTGGAGCCCAGAAAAATAAAGTCTGACACTGTTTCCACTGTTTCTCCATCTATTTCCCATGAAGTGATGGGACCAGATGCCATGATCTTAGTTTTCTGAATGTTGAGCTTTAAGCCAACCTTTTCACTCTCCACTTTGATTTTCATCAAGAGGCTTTTTAGTTCTTCACTTTCTGCCATAAGGGTGGTGTCATCTGCATATCTGAGGTTATTGATATTTCTCCCAGCAATCTTGATTCCAACTTGTGTTTCTTCCAGTCCAGCATTTCTCATGATGTACTCTGCATAGAAGTTAAATAAACAGGATGACAGTATACAGCCTTGACGTACTCCTTTTCCTATTTGGAACCAGTCTATTGTTCCATGTCCAGTTCTAACTGTTGCTTCCTGACCTGCATACAAATTTCTCAAGAGGCAGATCAGGTGGTCTGGTATTCCCATCTCTTTCAGAATTTTCCACAGTTTATTGTGATCCACACAGTCAAAGGCTTTGGCATAGTCAATAAAGCAGAAATAGATGTTTTTCTGGAACTACTGCGGGCAGGAATCTCTCAGAAGAAATGGAGTAGCCATCATGGTCAACAAAAGAGTCCAAAATGCAGTACTTGGATGCAATCTCAAAAATGACAGAATGATCTCTGTTCGTTTCCAAGGCAAACTATTCAATATCACAGTAATCCAAGTCTATGCCCCAACCAGTAACACTGAAGAAGCTGAAGTTGAACAGTTCTATGAAGACCTACAAGACCTTTTAGAACTAACACCCAAAAAAGATGTCCTTTTCATTATAGGGGACTGGAATGCAAAAGTAGGAAGTCAAGAAACACCTGGAGTAACAGACAAATTTGGCCTTGGAATACGGAATGAAGCAGGGCAAAGACTAACAGAGTTTTGCCAAGAAAATGCACTGGTCATAGCAAATACCCTCTTCCAACAACACAAGAGAAGACTGTACACATGGACATCACCAGATGGTCAACACTGAAATCAGATCGATTACATTCTTTGCAGCCAAAGATGGAGAAGCTCTATACAGTCAGCAAAAACAAGACCAGGAGCTGACTGTGGCTCAGACCATGAACTCCTTATTGCCGAATTCAGACTTAAATTGAAGAAAGTAGGGAAAACCACTAGACCATTCAGGTATGACCTAAATCAAATCCCTTATGATTATACAGTGGAAATGAGAAATAGATTTAAGGGCCTAGATCTGATAGATAGAGTGCCTGATGACCTATGGAATGAGATTCGTGACATTGTACAGGAGACAGGGATCAAGACCATCCCCATGGAAAAGAAATGCAAAAAGGCAAAATGGCTGTCTGGGGAGGCCTTACAAATTGGGATGGATATATAGACATTGCTATATTTTAAATGGATAACCAACAAGGTCCTTATAGCACAGAGAACTCTGCTCAGTGTTATGTGGAAGCCTGGATGGGAGGAGATTAGGGAAGAACGGATACATGTATGTGTGTGGCTGAGTCCCTTGCTGTCCACCTGAAACTATCACAGCACTGTTCATCAGCTTTACCCCAAGGAAAAGAGGGTGTCAGAGGATGAGACGGCTAGATGGCATCACTGATGCAATGGACACAAACTTGGGCAAAGTTCAGGAGACGGTGAGGGACAAGGAGGTCTGGCGCGCTGTAGTCCATGGGGTCACAAAGAGTCGGACATGACTGGGTGACCGAACAACAGCAAACACCAATACAACATAAATTAAAAAAAAAAAAAAAAAACCTGCTTCTGCAGCATCTGCCATTGAGTGGAGGGGAGTTGTGGTAGTGGAGGTGTTGGCTCCCCAACATACCTTCTCTGGGGGCACAGTGGGTTCCAGAATGACCTGGTGAGGCATGTCCACTGACCAGGCTCAGATGAGAGAGAAACAAACTTCTCTTATTTAAGCCACTGTATGACGGGGTCTCTCTGTTTCAAACGCTTGATATTTCCCCAAGTATACAAAAATGATATTGCCAAATTCTCAAGGCAACCCCATCTTCACAACAAGGAAACCAGCATTTACAGGAGCTAAGTAATTTGCCCAAGTCCCAGCCAGGAGGTGGTAGGGCAGGGCGCACAGGGTTCTGATTCCAAACCCCACGCTTTGAACCCCCCGGAAGCACAAACCAAGGCACCCCAGGGCTCGTGTTCATTGCTGACCCTTTTCTTTAGGACTCAAAAGACACAGTGGTGACGGACACATTTTTTAAAATAGTGGCACCCAAAACCCAGAAACGTACTTTGTCTCAACAAGAGCAGAAGTGATCAGTTATCAGATATCACTGCTGTCTAAAGCAGGTGCTGACTGACTTAGAGAATGAACTTACGGTTGCTGGGGGGAAGGATCGGGGAAGGGATAGTTAGGAAGCCTGAGATGGACATGGATGGACACGCTGCTCTATTTAAAATGGATAACCAACCAAGTCCTACCGCACAGCATGAGCGACTCTGCTCAGTGTCACGTGGCAGCCTGGATGGGAGGGGATTTGGGGGAGAATGGATGTGTGTACTAATATATGCATGGCTGAGTCCCTTTGCCGTCCACCTGAAACTGTCAAGGCATTGTTAATCAGCTATACTCCAATACAAAATAAAAGGTTTAAAATGAATACATAAGTAAAACAGGTGTTGACTGCCAAGTGCCTCAGGGACCCCCAAAACCTACAAATTCTTTGAGCCTTACCCACAGGAGAACCAGGCGTGGAAACCTTTATTTGTACACCTTCTCGACAGGAAACATCGCCATCAGCACCATCCACCATTAGTCCTGACCATGCTACAACTTTAAAAGCTCCCATACTGTAGTCCGATGAGTAGTTTCCTTATTTAGTGTCACCACAAAACCATTCGAGAAGCATCTTATTTGCATCCATTGTTCATAACGTCCTGTCTGTGGGACTTCCCTGCCAGTCCAGTTGCTGAGACTCTGCACTCCCAGTGTCTGGAGCCGGGTTCGGTCCTGGTCAGGGAGCTGGACGGCCCATGCCACAACTACAAAAAAAGAAAAGGTTCCACGTGCTGCCGCTGAATATCCTGCATGCCCCCACTAAAACCTGACACACCCAAATAAATAAATATTAAAAATATTCATAGACAGCCTATCCGGGAATCCAGGGCAATAATGTTTATGAAGAATAAACATTTGGTACATGTCAATTCAGCTCACTTCCTTTGCCATTAGCCCACTTACTAAAGTATTCAGTATTTTAAAAAAAAAATTCTTGTCCCAAGGATTTTCCCCAGAAATAAATCAGGACTGTCAAAATCTCTCTGCCCCCGCGGGGGAGCAGCTTCTATAAATAAGCGTGGAAACACGTGTCGCCCTGCCCCTGGCGTGGCCGCGACAGGTTTCATTTCCCCTCTGCTCTTCCGCAGCCTTGTTATTCCTGTGTCAAATGCTCCTACAACTATTGTGTGGCCTGGATTGCGGCCAAGTTCTCCTGGCAATGCCCAGCCGGTGCTCACCCGGCCTCCCACCTCCCTTAAAGGAGCAGAGAGTATACGAGTGCCCGTCCCGTGGGAGAAGAGGTCTCCCCCTCCATGACCTACTCCCGGTGTCACTGGTGAGAAAAGGATGACAATGGGGAACCACGACTGTGCCCTGAGACAGGCTGAGCATCGCTCAGTCCAAGCACCTCCCCTGAGTCTCACAACAAGCCTGCGAGGTGACCTGTTTGTCCCCATCGCATCGCAGACGAGGAAACCACAGCTGAGTCACGGTAGTTTCCTGAGGTCACACAGCTGGCGGGGCAAGGCCAGGAGGCAAACCCAGCTCCACTTGTCCACGCAGCCCAGCAGCTCACCCAGATCAACACAGACCCGCGAGAGCACACGGGGAGATAGGTGCTCAGCTCCTCACCTGCTTCTTCATCTCATCATCATGCTGCCTCACTCTTGGGGCAAACGTCCCTTTGCCCAAGTTCAGTTGAGATCTAGGTCCATATCAAGAAACAGCAAGACAACACACTCTGGTCACGTGATAATTTCACGTCAGTAAAAACAGTCACCTTAACATAACTAAGCACAGAAGTAAAAATAGTAAGCCTGGGTGGTAGTAAGCCCCTGACTTTTTGCTGCTTTTTTCCCCTTTGTTTGCTTTTGCTTTATTTCATGTTAACGTGTTATTGTTGTTCAGTCGCTCAGTCGTGTCCGACTTTGCAACCCCGTGAACTGCAGCGCGCCAGGCCTCCCTGTCCATCACCAACTCCCGGAGCTTGCTCAAACTCATGTCTGTTGAGTAGGTGATGTCTTCCAACCATCTCATCTTCTGCTGTCCCCTTCTCCTCCTGCCTTCAATCTTTCCCATCTTCAGAGTCTTTTCTAATGAGTCCACTCTTAGCATCAAGTGTCCAAAGTATTCAAGTTTCAGCTTCAGCGTCAGTCCTTCCAATGAATATTCAGGACTGATTTCCTTTAGGATGGACTGGTTTGATCTCCTTGCTGTTCAAGGGACTCTCAAGAGTCTTCTTCAACACCACAGTTTAAAGCATCAGCTCTTCAGTGCTTTATGTAATGGGACTGAAATGAGGACCTGGGTTATTTTCAACACTAAAATGCAGGCACTTTCTGCAGCCACATTGGTGCCTAGAATTACTGGCCGAAGAGAATCTGGTGGAAGGTGCAGTATTTAGACGCAGACGCTGCTCACAGAGGCATGAAAGGCTGAGCGCTGATGATGACTGAGGGGTGAGAAGTGGGAACCGGATGGTGTGAGGGAGACATAGACAAGGAACACGAGAGCCCAGCTGGGACGGGAGAGAGGCCCAAAGTGTGTGGGGGGGTGGTTAAAGCAGGGGTGGGGGGGCAGCCCACCCTGCAAAAGAAAAAGTGTGCAATCTGGGATCTGCCGGGTAACAATGCGAAGGGTCATTGTTCTAACATTAAGCCGTCACTGCATCACCTCATTCTGTGGACAGCCGTGGCCAAACAAGGCGCTGGGGTGTTGGGGGTGACGTGGACAGTCTCACCGGTGTGTTGTTTGCAGCTCTGCTAAAGCGCCCTCAACACTTCCTGCGTTTATTTTCCCGTGCAGTAGCAAGCGATTCCCTGGTGCAGAGAGTCAGGAGAAGGGGGTTTCCATCCAGCTCTGATTTACGACCCTCGGAGGTGCCAAGTTCCTGTTTTTCCAGCCCTGCGGGGAACTTTCCCAGATACTATCTGCTGGGCAACAGAGCCCCCAGCAGGTGTGGGCAGGAGGGGGCGGCTGGGGGCTGGGGCTGCGAGTGTGTTTATATCGTGAGCACAGTGCAGGAGCGTCCCGGGGGCACAGGGAAACCCCACGCCCGCTTAGTTTGTAATCTGTTCGTGAACCACTTACTCTTTCATGGTTGACCATCTCTGCTTGCTTCTAAGCCCCCAAGCAGAATAAAGGCTTGGGACCTCCTCCTGTCTCTCACCAGGAATTTCTCAGGGGGTCAGGAGTGGAAAGAAGCTACCATCGTCCCCTAGGTGCCTCCCCGGGGGTCCTGGCTGCCTTCAGCCCCTGGTCAGAAGTGTGGACTTGTCGTGGGCGGGGGAAGTGCAGTGGCTTTGCAAACATGGGGGCTACATGCCTGCCCCTGTATACCTGGGCACGCGGCAGAGAAAGCGTCGCTCTCCTGGAGGTGGAGGGGAGGGGGAGAGCAGCAGGCAAGGGGTCCCCACTCCCCCACCCTGCCTCACCTTCCCGCTTTGTCATCAGCTCCCTGTGAATCAGATTACAGGGATGTGTGCGCCCCACCCTGCCTCGGACTTCACCCCCAGCTCTCCTGGGTCTTTCTCTGCATCTTGGGGCACAGTCTCAGACCTGTGCTTTCCTTGGGCAGAGGAAGGTGAACAGGCAGACCACCCACCAGTGATCAGGGGCTAAGGGCAGCAGGGGTCCCGGGCCTGGCCCAGACGTCCTTCCCATCCCCCCTGCAACTTCCTTTCTGACCCTGCTGTGCTCTCCGAGAAACAAGCCTGCAGAGCAGCAGTCACAAGTCTCCAGTAGGGAGACGTGCCCTCACATGGGCCTAAAGAATTAAACAGGGAGGTCTAGCAACACCCCCCGAGTGTTGCTTTTGGGGGCCAGGCTCTCCACCAGGGACCTCCATGCCTGTTCACACCCTTGGTGTCTTGTAACTCCATAAGTGAAAGTGAGGTCGCTCAGTTGTGTCCAACTCTTCGCAACCCTATGGACTGTAACCCAGCAGGCTCCTCCGTCCCTGGGACTCTCCAGGCAAGAACACTGGAGTGGGTTGCTATTTCCTTCTCCAGGGGATCTTCCCGACCCAGGGATCGAACCCGGGTCTCCCACGTTGCAGGCAGACCGCTTTACCCTCTAAGCCACCAGGGAAGCCCTTGTAACTCCATACCTACTCATCAGTTCAGTTCAATTCAGTTCAGTTGCTCAGTCATGTCTGACTCTTTGCAACCCCATGAATCACAGCCCACCAGGCCTCCCTGTCCATCACCAACTCCCGGAGGTCACTCAGACTCATGTCCATCGAGTCAGTGATGCCATCCAGCCATCTCATCCTCTGTCGTCCCCTTCTCCTCCTGCCCCCAATCCCTCCCAGCATCAGAGTCTTTTCCAAAGAGTCAACTCTTTGCATGAGGTGGCCAAAGTACTGGAGTTTCAGCTTTAGTATCATTCCTTCCAAAGAACACCCAGGACTGATCTCCTTTAGAATGGACTGGTTGGATCTCCTTGCAGTCCAAGGGGCTTTTAACATATGAAAACAAATAGTTTAAAAAGCAGGATTAATGATCGTTCACCGTGGAAAAGACAGACACATCCTGAAATATAAGAAAACCCTCCTTCTCACCTTTCTTATAACTGCTTTCAAACAGAACCAAACACTGTGCTTTCACAATTCCTAATTTCTACCTCAGTAGAAATTTCTATATCCTAATTTCTATATCCTTTATCTAGGATAAAGGAAAAAAAACTTAGAAAACAATTCTTTTTTTCATTTTTAAAAATTACTTACTTTTAATTGGAGGATAGATGCTTTACAATGTTGTGTTGGTTTCGGCCGTACCTCAACATGAGTCGGTCACAGGTATGCACACGTCCCCTCCCTCTTGAACCTCCCTCGCCCCCCACCCACCGCACCCCTCAAGGTCATCACGGAGCACTGGGTTTGAGCTCCCCGTATACAGCAACTTTCCATTAGCCATTTATTTTACATGTGGTAATGGGACAGATTACCTTTTCTTGGACTGCAAAATCACTGCAGATGGTGACTGCAGCCATGAAATTAAAAGATGCTTGCTCTTTGGAAGAAAAGCTATGACAAACCTGGACAGCATGTTAAAAAGCAGAGACCACTTTGCCAACAAAGGTCCATCTACTCAAAGCTATGGTTTTTCCAGTAATCATGTGTGGATGTGAGAGTTGGATTATAAAGAAGGCTGAGCACTGAAGCACTGATGCTTTCGAACTATGGTGCTGCAGAATCGAGTCCCTTGGACAGCAAGGAGATCAAATCACTCAATCCTAAAGGAAATCAACCCTGAATATTCATTGGAAGGACTGATGCTGAAGCTCCAATACTTTGGTCACCTGATGTGAAGAGCTGACTCAATGGAAGAGACTCTGATGCTGGGAAAGATTGAGGGCAAGAGGAGAAGGGGACAACAGAGGATGAGATGGTTGGACGTCATCACTGACTCAACGGACATCAAGCTCCAGGAGAGAGTGAAGGACACGGAAGCCTGATGTGCTGCAGTCCTTGGGGTCGCAAAGAGCGGGACACAACTTGACAGCTGAACGACAGAAGTATATAAGGAGGGCTTCCCAGGTGGCGCTAGTGGTAAAGAATCTGCCTGCCAGTGCAGGAGACACAAAAGACACGGGTTTGATCCCTGGGTCGGAAAGATCCCCTGGAGGAAGGCATGGCAACCCACTCCAGTATTCTTGCCTGGAGAATCTCACGGACAGAGGTGCCTGGCGGGCTGCAGCCCGTAAGGTCACACAGAGTCAGACACGACTGACGCGACTAAACGACAACAATCTTTCTTAGGTGGAAGTGTCTTTCATCAGCTACTGTTCCCAGGTCAGCGCTCAGCCTCTGTGCTGTGTCCGGAAAGAACCCACCCAGGGTGATGCTGTCCCCTGGCCTCATCCAACCCTCTCTGCCTTTTCATGAGAAATCTGCTCCCTTGAATATGTATTACAGATACTTGACATTTGCCATGACTGTCACAGTCAGCTTCTGAAAGCAAGAACATTTTTATTGGTATGAATACACTAGTTCCCAGCTGCATTTAGCTGAACCCAAAGGTACAATTCCATTGATTTGAACAGTTTCTTATGAATGTACTCAGAGAGAAGGTCAGTAAAACAGGACTGGGAGAATTTCGCCGGTACCCATTATACTTGGAAGTCAAGAACTTTCAAGTATCAGGACAGAATGTTCAGCATTAGCTCACCATAACCTGGAAATGAAGCGGGGGAGGGAATAAAACAGTGCACTCAGAAAACAAAATAGCCCACTTTGACTCCCGAACTGCAGTCAAGCTGCACGCATTGGGCTGAAAAAAAATTCTGAGACCTCGTATTAAGCATTTTCTATCAATTACAGTATTTAAAATTCAAATATACTCTTTTTTTCTATATTTGAACTCACTGTTTTGCTTTCTAATGTAGATTACTTTGTAACATGCAGTGTAAGTCTTGTGTGGCCAATTATTCCTATTTTGTTCATTCTTTTCCTCAAAATCAAGTTTTTTATTCTAGCAAATGGAAAATTATATCCGTCCCTTTATAACTTAAAGTTATAAGTTCTTTAATTTTAAAAATACAGTCTTAAAAAAGAAGACCTAGATGTATCCAAATTATAAAAATAATAAAAAGTCTTGCCCCTTTGGAAGGGGAAAAAAACAAGGAGACATAGTGGAGATAGTGAGGTCTGGGGTCTATGTACTTAGGGTGCTTGGATTAAAGTCTATGACAGATGAATTCTCATTTTTAAGTCCCCCTAATGATAAGCTCAGATTTTAGTAATCATTTAGGGGTCCTCTAAGCAATGTATGGAAGATAAAATTCCAATTTCAAGACTGAAATTAAATGAGGATAATTTGGCATAGCTCTACAAAAATGAGAGTATAGTATGATGTTTTAGACTTCTTTTTTTCCTGTAGCTATTTTATTAAACAATCCATGAAAACCGTAAAGACAAGAGTGAGATTATTGATTCCTCTCACTTGATTTGTCCTGCGTTGGTGAGTGAGCACTGGAAGCTCTCTGTCCCTGAGCTACAGCCCCTGACACGCAGGGAGCTTCGCTGCTGTACTCAGAGCAGTTTAACACTCGCGGCAGACACATCCAGCCTGCGGGACCACCGGACTGTGATCAAATACGCCGTTACCCAAAACATGGATGGACAAGCTGGCTCACTGGGTCAAGGTTATAGTCAAAAGAAACTCTTCGGGATGTTCATAGATTAAAATGAGTGCTTTCAGCGTCCAAGAGAGACCTCTTGTTGTCATCAAGAGCAGAGTAAAAGACTCAGGGTACAGCCCAGGCACCACAAGTTCTGGTTCTGACCCAGTCTCCGATCTTGGACAGTTGAGTTTGCTTCCCTGGACTTCAGTTTGTTTACCTGGAAATGAAACGCATCCTGGCATCATCTCAAGAGTTTGTCTAGCTCTAACATCCTGGGATTTGATGGATGATAAATCTACACAAGCCGTACAACATGACCAGGATTAAATGAACTCTCAAGGAAGGGAAAACAGAGTAAGAAATAATCCAACCATTGGTATCTTGATGATAGTATAAAACACAGACTCTAAATTCACAGATGTTAAATAGAGAATAGCTAAATATATATATTAAAAAGACTCTCAACTTTATTTCTAATTTTAAGATGCAAATAAAAACAAGAATACACCCTTTGACTGGTCAGATTAGCTAAAATGAAACATTTACATTCCCAGTGGTCACTGGGTGTCAAGAAACTGACATTCCAGATGATCTGGGTAAGAATGGAAATTGATGCAGACCTCTCAGAGGTCAATTGATTAACGTCTACACAAAGTTAAAATGCGTAGACTCCTTGAATAAGTCCATTTCTAGGAAATTAGCTTATAGATATACTTGCAAAAGTACCCCATGTGTACAGGAAAGTTCATGAAAAAACAGTCACTACTTAGCTCTCGAGGTGAATTTCTCACTGGTGTAAACACAGCCATACAGCCATCCCAGAAACATGCCTGCAGGAAAACTTCACAGCTCAGTTCAGTTCAGTTGCTCAGCAACTGCGTCCAACTCTGCAACCCCAATGGACTGCACCACGCCAGGCTTCCCTATCCATCACAGACTCCCGGAGTTTACTCAAACTCATGTCCATTGAGTCAGTGATGCCATCCAACCATCTCATCCTCTGTTGTCCCGTTCTCCTCCCACCTTCAATCTTTCCGAGCATAAGGGTCTTTTCAAATGAGTCAGTTTTTGCATCAGGTGGCCAAAGTAGAGTTTCAGCTTCAGCATCATTCCTTCCAGTGAATATTCAGGACTGATTTCCTTTGGAATGGACTGGTTGGATCTCCTTGCAGTCCAAGGGACTCTCAACAGTCTTCTCCAACACCACAGTTCAAAAGCATCAATTCTTTGGCGCTCAGCTTTCTTCACAGTCCAACTTTCACATCCATACATGACCACTGGAAAAACCATAGCCTTGACTAGATGGACCTTTGCTGGCAAAGTAATATCTCTGCTTTTTAATATGCTATCTAGGTTGGTCATAACTTTCCTTCTAAGCAGTAAGGAATCTTTTAATTTCATGGCTGCAATTACCATCTGCAGTGATTTTGAAGCCCCCAAAATAAAGTCTGTCACTGTTTCTATTGTTTCCCCATCTATTTGCCATGAAGTGATGGGACCAGATGCCATGATCTTCGTTTTCTGAATGTTGAGTTTTAAGCCAACTTTTTCACTCTCCTCTTTCACTTTCATCAAGAGGCTCGTTAGTTCTTCACTTTCTGCCATAAGGGTGGTGTTATCTGCATATCTGAGGTTATTGGTATTTCTCCCAGCAATCTTGATTCCAGCTTGTGCTTCTTCCAGCCCAGCATGTCTCATGATGCACTCTGCATATAAGTTAAATAAGCAGGGTGACTTCACAGACTCCTGGAAAATGCCCCCAGTTCTCTCTTTCTGGGTTCAGGCCTCCCTCATGGCCAGGAGCTCAGGACACACCGCTCACTGCACTGATCCACCGAGATCAGGGCCGGCACACTTTCCACGCACTCTGCACCTTCACTGCCACCAGCTCCTCCAACCAGCCGTAAATCTTGGGGGATTTGGGCCCTGCCAGGGGCTGACCCAGCAGGCAGAGACACCATGTCCCCTGCCACAGCTATCACAGACTCAGAGCCCCCGACACGGCCTGCAAGAGAGGGTGATGGTCTCCAAGAAGCCCCTCGCAGCTCAGATCAAAGGAAACAGCAAGAAGGCATCTGTCAGTCCTGAACCCGACAGGCGGGCTGTGACCCCCATGGCAGCCGGGGTCTGTGGCCGCGCCCCGACTGTGTCTGACTGCCAAGGCTACAGGGCTCCTGGGGACCCCAGGGCCTGCAGGCTTCATGTTTCACTTAGATGTTTTGGTCTCAATAAACTCAAAGGCAGGTGCACAAATGAGGGTACAGGAAAGACCTAGAAGAAACGTAGCGTTGTCATGTTTCACGCAGCTGTTCCTATGACTGAACGGCATTTAACCAAGGCCTCTCCAGGTCCTGGTGGCAGCCCCATGGGTTCTGGTCGTACGTGACTAATAATAGCCAGAAAAAACATAGCAACCCGGGGGGGAATGATAACATGCTGGCCCAAAAGGAAGAGCTGTGACAATGCATCTTTCCTTTTATCTGTTAATTCCAAGTTTATCCCTCCTCCCTTCTCCTTGGGCAACCATAAATTTGCTTTCTATGTCTGTTGAGAGTCTGCTTCTGTTTTGTAAAGACGTTTTAGATTACACATGAAGTGACGTCACGTGGTGTTTGTCTTTCTGTTTGACCTGCCTCACTCAGTATGATCATCTCTAGGTCCATCCATGTTGCTGCAAATGGCATTATTTCATTCTTTCTTACGACTGAGGAATATTCCATTGTATACAGGTCCCATGACTTCTTAATCCACAGCAATGCATCTTGCTCCTGCTTCGGGTGATTAAAACGCTCCGCGCCTCCTGATTCGCTCCCTGCACTGCCTCGACTCCGCCTCCCAGCTCCGCGCCTCCTGATTTGCTCCCTGCACTGCCTCGACTCCGCCTCCCAGCTCCGCGCCTCCTGATTTGCTCCCTGCACTGCCTCGACTCCACCTCCCAGCTCCGTGCCTCCTGATTCGCTTCCTGCACTGCCTTGACTCCGCCTCCCAGGCCCTCTGTTTTCAGTTCTGCCTCCGTCCTCCCTGTCCTGCCTCCATCGCTCCTGCTCCATCACTCACCTGAAACCATGGGACCAGGCAGCCCTGGATTCAATTGTGTTTTTTTCCTTAAAAGATAATGGATGTGCTTAGTGTGATGGGTAGAGGTGGGGAGACACAGAAGAACATGTGTGCTCATGGTATTGAAATGATTCCTAATTGGCTCCATTGAGGGCAAGAGGAGAAGGGGGCAGGCTGAGGATGAGATGGTTGGACGGCATCACCAACTTAGTGGAGTTTGTGCAAACTCAGAGATGATGCAGAGAAGGCGATGGCACCCAACTTCAGTACTCTTGCCTGGAAAATCCCATGGATGGAGGAGCCTGGTAGGCTGCAGTCCATGGGGTCGTGAAGAGTCAGACACGACTGATTGACTTCCCTTTCATTTATCACTTTCATGCATTGGAGAAGGAAATGGCAACCCACTCCAGTGTTCTTGCCTGGAGAATCCCAGGGACAGGGGAGCCTAGTGGGCTGCCATCTATGGGGTCACACAGAGTCGGACACGACTGCAGTGACTTAACAGTAGCAGCAGCCAAGAGATGATGAAGGATAGGGAAGCCTGGTGTGCTGCAGTCCAGGGGGTCATAAAGAGTTGGACACGACTGAATGACTGAACAACAACACCACTAGCTGTGGGGGAAAAATCCTGGAAGGCCCTTAGCCATCCACACCTGGGCTTCTCCTGGCACTCAGGTAATTGCCCTTCCAGGCAAACCAGCTCCATGACGGCCCCCTAGTCCTGCAGCTCACATGATCCCATCCCCTGGGAAGCCTCCATCTTTTTAATTACTATCCCTATTAGACTGAAAGTATCTTGAAGGCAGAAGTCATTTCATATTCAGCTAGCCTGATGAGACATAAGATCTAAGCATATAAAATAAGTGGGCCTTAGGAAGCATCACTACGAACAAAGCTAGCAGAGGTGATAGAATTCCAGTTGAGCTATTTCAAATCCTGAAAGATGATGCTGTGAAAGTGCTGCACTCAATATGCCAGCGAATTTGGAAAACTCAGCAGTGAGTGGCCACAGGACTGGAAAAGGTCAGTTTTCATTCCAATCCCAAAGAAAGGCAATGCCAAAGAATGCTCAAACTACTGCAACCATTGCACTCATCTCACACGCTAGTAAAGTAATGCTCAAAATTCTCCAAGCCAGGCCTCAACAATACGTGAACCGTGAACTTCCTGATGTTCAAGCTGGTTTTAGAAAAGGCAGAGGATCAGATCAGATCAGATCAGATCAGTCGCTCAGTCGTGTCCGACTCTTTGCGACCCTATGAACTGCAGCACGCCAGGCCTCCCTGTCCATCACCAACTCCCGGAGGTCACTCAGACTCACATCCATCGAGTCAGTGATGCCATCCAGCCATCTCATCCTCTGTCGTCCCCTTCTCCTCCTGCCCCCAATCCCTCCCAGCATCAGAGTCTTCTCCAATGAGTCAGTTCTTCGCATGAGGTGGCCAAATACTGGAGTTTCAGCTTTAGCATCATTCCTTCCAAAGAAATCCCAGGGCTGATCTCCTTCAGAATGGACTGGTTGGATCTCCTTGCAGTCCAAGGGACTCTCAACAGTCTTCTCCAACACCACAGTTCAAAAGCATCAATTCTTCGGCGCTCAGCCTTCTTCACCCAGCTCTCACATCCATACATGACCACAGGAAAAACCATAGCCTTGACTAGGTGAAACTTTGTTGGCAAAGTGATGTTTCTGCTTTTGAATATGCTATCTAGGTTGGTCATAAGTTTCCTTCCAAGGAGTAAGCGTCTTTTAATTTCATGGCTGCAGTCACCATCTGCAGTGATTTTGGAGCCCAGAAAAATAAATTCTGACAGTGTTTCCACTGTTTCTCCATCTATTTCCCATGTAGTGATGGGACCAGATGCCATGATCTTCGTTTTCTGAATGTTGAGCTTTAAGCCAACCTTTTCACTCTCCACTTTCACTTTCATCAAGAGGCTTTTTAGCCCCTCTTCACTTTCTGCCATAAGGGTGGTGTCATCTGCATATCTGAGGTTATTGATATTTCTCCCAGCAATCTTGATTCCAACTTGTGCTTCTTCCAGTCCAGCGTTTCTCATGATGTACTCTGCATATAAGTTAAATAAGCAGAGTGACAATATACAGCCTTGACGTACTCCTTTTCCTATTTGGAACTAGTCTGTTGTTCCATGTCCAGTTCTAACTGTTGCTTCATGACCTGCATACAGATATCTCAAGAGGCAGATCAGGTGGTCTGGTATTCCCATCTCTTTCAGAATTTTCCACAGTTTATTGTGATCCACACAGTCAAAGGCTTTGGCATAGTCAATAAAGCAGAAATAGATGTTTTTCTGGAACTCTCTTGCTTTTTCCATGATCGAGCGGATGTTGGCAATTTGATCTCTGGTTCCTCTGCCTTTTCTAAATCCAGCTTGAACATCAGGAAGTTCACGGTTCACGTATTGCTGAAGCCTGGCTTCCAGTGCTCCAGAATTTTGAGCATTACTTTACTAGCGTGTGAGATGAGTGCAATTGTGCAGTAGTTTGAGCACTCTTTGGCATTGTCTTTCTTTGGGATTGGAATGAAAACTGACCTTTTCCAATCTTGTGGCCACTGCTGAGTTTTCCACATTTGCTGGCATATTGAGTGCAGCACTTTCACAGCATCATCTTTCAGGACTTGGAATAGCTCCACTGGAATTCCATCACCTCAACTAGCTTTGCTCGTAGTGATGCTTTCTAAGGCCCACTTGACTTCACATTCCAGGATGTCTGGCTCTAGGTCAGTGATCACACCATCATGATTATCTGGGTCGTGAAGCTCTTTTTTGTACAGTTCTTCTGTGTATTCTTGCCACCTCTTCTTAATATCTTCTGCTTCTGTTAGGTCCATACCATTTCTGTCCTTTATCGAGCCCATCTTTGCATGAAATGTTCCTTTGGTATCTCTGATTTTCTTGAAGAGATCCCTAGTCTTTCCCATTCTGTTGTTTTCCTCTATTTCTTTGCACTGATCGCTGAAGAAGGCTTTCTTATCTCTTCTTGCTATTTTTTGGAACTCTGCATTCAGATGTTTATATCTTTCTTTTTCTCCTTTGCTTTTTGCTTCTCTTCTTTTCATAGCTATTTGTAAGGCCTCCCCAGACAGCCATTTTGCTTAGAGATCAAATTGCCAACATCTGCTGGATCATGGAAAAAGCAAGAGAGTTCCAGAAAAACATCTATTTCTGCTTTATTGACTATGCCAAAGCCTTTGACTGTGTGGATCACAATAAACTGTGGAAAATTCTGAAAGAGATGGGAATACCAGACCACCTGACCTGCCTCTTGAGAAACTTGTATGCAGGTCAGGAAGCAACAGTTAGAACTGGACATGGAACAACAGACTGGTTCCAAATAGGAAAAGCAGTACGTCAAGGCTGTATATTGTCACCCTGCTTATTTAACTTCTATGCAGAGTACATCATGAGAAATGCTGGACTGGAAGAAACACAAGCTGGAATCAAGATTGCCGGGAGAAATATCAATAACCTCAGATATGCAGATGACACCACCCTTATGGCAGAAAGTGAAAAGGAACTAAAAAGCCTCTTGATGAAAGTGAAAGTGGAGAGTGAAAAGGTTGGCTTAAAGCTCAACATTCAGAAAACGAAGATCATGGCATCTGGTCCCATCATTTCATGGGAAATAGATGGGGAAACATTGGAAACAGTGTCAGACTTTATTTTTCTGGGCTCCAAAATCACTACAGATGGTGACTACAGCCATGAAATTAAAAGACGCTTACTCCTTGGAAGGAAACTTATGACCAACCTAGATAGCATATTCAAAAGCAGAGACATTACTTTGCCAACAAAGGTTCGTCTAGTCAAGGCTATGGTTTTTCCTGTGGTCATGTATGGATGTGAGAGCTGGGTGAAGAAGGCTGAGCGCCGAAGAATTGATGCTTTTGAACTGTGGTGTTGGAGAAGACTGTTGAGAGTCCCTTGGACTGCAAGGAGATCCAACCAGTCCATTCTGAAGGAGATCAGCCCTGGGATTTCTTTGGAAGGAATGATGCTAAAGCTGAAACTCCAGTATTTGGCCACCTCATGCGAAGAGTTGACTCATTGGAGAAGACTCTGATGCTGGGAGGGATTGGGGGCAGGAGGAGAAGGGGACGACAGAGGATGAGATGGCTGGATGGCCGACACGATAGACATGAGTTTGAGTGAACTCCAGGAGTTGGTGATGGACAGGGAGGCCTGGCGTGCTGCGATTCATGGGGTTGCAAAGAGTCGGACACGACTGAGCGACTGAACTGAACTGAAGTGAATTAATAATCTCTTGAACTGGTTGATGACTCCTCTTCAGCCTCAGAAGACAGAGCTCAGATTCCATCCCCTCCATAAAGCCTCCTGGCCCTTCTGTCCTTCAGGGTTCCTTCATCCTTTACTCCTCAGCTGAAAGAAAGGATGCAGTGATGCCGTCTGCGGCTACATGGCTGAACCTAGAGCCGATCACACTGAGTCAGAAGGAAGACAGATGCCCGGTGATGTCACCTGTATCTGGAATCTGAAACGGTGATGTAGCGATGAACTTATTTACAAAGCAGAAACAGACTCACAGACATAGAAGCAAACTTACGGCGACCACAGGGGAGAGGTGCCGGGGAGGTGTAACTCAGGGGCTGGGGGTTAACATGCGCACACTGTGCATAGTGTAGATCACCACCAAGGGCCTGCTGTACCGCACAGGGAACTCTGCGCAGGATTCTGTAGTGACCTATATGGGAAGAGAATCTGGAAAAGAGTGGATGTTGTAAATATGTAACTGAATCACTTTGCTGTACACTTGAAACTAACACCACACTGGAAACTGACCACACACCAAAATAAAACTAAAATTAAATAAAAACTACCCTGGACATGCTGCTGCATTTTTATCTGTAAGTTAATTTAGCAATCAACCATGAAATATAATTGTTTTGCTATTTTTTTTGTGCTGTTATTTCTATTTTTGATGAGTTAGGGCTTTATGTCTTCAGGCACCATGAAATATCTTTCCTACCTCAATCTCCCAAGTCCTAGATAGGTCTCTCAACAAACACAAATAATACTTATCAATTTCATTTGCTCATGTGAATTCTAATTGTGTATATTAATATAGTAAGTTCCAGGAGTTGGTGATGGACAGAGAAGCCTGGCATGCTACAGTCCATGGGGTCACAAAGAGTCGGACATGACTGAGCGACTGAACTGAATTATAGACAACTAATATTCACTGTTAGTTAAGGCAACGTAAGTTTTTTAAAGCATACTAAAATTTTGTAACCCTGAATTGTTTGATATTAAAGTCAAACGCTCTACATTTTCTAACACTAGCGAATGACACGTAAAACATGACCATTTAGGACTAAATTGGAAATTGAAGTATAATTCCTACAAACGTAATTATAAGGCACACTGCCTCTGATTTGAGTCACTGTTAAACTCTCAGCAGTTATCACTCGGAAGACACCCAACAAATTGACTTAATTATTTAAGCTATTAATAAAGAGGCAGTCAGAACCTCCCTTGAGCTGAGGGCCCCCTAAATGCTTCCTGGCGGTGCAGTGGTTAAGACTCCACGCTTCGAAGGCGGGGCGCAGGTTCAATCCCTGGTCCAGAAGCTAAGATCCCAAATGCCTCGGGGCAACTGATTCTTGGAGTCACAACTAGAAAGGAAACCTGCACCGCAATGAAGAGCCCACACGATGGGACAAAAGATCCCAAGGCTGCAGTTAACACCCAGCGCAGCCGAAAAAGAGAGTGCCCAGGAGGTCTGGGATGGCCTCTCTGAGATGCTGCGTCCGAGGGGAGACCTTAGAAGCAGCCCCCCAGTGCTGGTCCAGGCCATCAGTGCGTGTAAAAGCTTCGGGCAGCAGGAAGAAGCCCCACACGGGTCAGGGCTCCAGGGACCGAGGTAAGGAGTTCAATTTTCCTCTAAGTGCAGCGGGGAGCCTCGAAGGGACCCAAGTCGAATGGCTCTGCAATGGGATTCACATGTTTAAATGATGACGCTGGCTACCGTGTGTGGGATGCATCTGTCCCGGGAGCCAGCGTGGACGCTAGACCCCGGGAGGAGGCCGGTCAGCAGAGCCAAGTGGGGCTTCGGGCCACCAGCTGAGCCGCCCTCCGGGGGCCATCCGCCCTCAGCTGGGGGGCAGGCACTTGGCAGGACCCTGAGGAGATGCGCCAGAAGCCCAGCACACTGCCTGAGCCTCCCCAGGTCTGTGCCTTCAAATCCCTCGTCCCAACACCGTACATCCACAAGTGGAGGCAGGGAAGGTGGAGGGGAAGATGGGAAGACACCTCACTCTCCAGTCCCTCTTCAGGGAGGAAAACATCCTTCCTCGAAACGGGGGGCACGAAATCAGAAGGAACCCCACCCCAACCAGGCTCAAGAGCTGGGCAGACAGCGCTCCCAGCACGGCCCCGTCACTCCGGGCAGTCACTTCACTCACCTCTCAACCCCGGGCTCCCTATCTCTAGCACCAGGTGAGTAATATCTGCTGTTGTCTCTGCAGGGATGACATGAGGTCACGGCTGGGGCGGACAAAGCGGAGGCCTGTTCCTCCCCCACCTCGCGCCCACTTGGCCCCGGGCACAGGTTCCATCGCTGTCAGAGCAGCCGCGCACCCACCCTTCACCTACAGCACAGACCACCGAGACACCCTTGAGAAGTTCAATTGTGTTTTGGTCCAGAAGCATTTGCCATTCTCCTGTCCCGAACACACAGGTCCCTGTGTGTTGATCTAACCAATTGGTAGTGTTTTGAGTCATACATCATGGGGCCAATGGCGCCTTAACCACGAATTACATTAATATATCATCAAAGCTACGGCACTGGTATGATATATGGCTTCAATACATCATTGGGGTGCCAGGCTGCTAATGATGTATTACTCAAAACCATAGCAACAGCTAGAAAGATCAAGATAAGTTTTGTATTTTTCAAACTTATTCTCAGTAAATGCGATTTCTTTTTCAGTTTCCACAATAAAATACATGTTCCAAGGATATACGGGGACGCAAGTGCTCCTGATGAGTATCAAGACGTTCCCTGGAAGGTTTGCTTTGTGCTCACTCACTCAGCCATGTCTGACTCTTTGTGCGCCCATGGATACGGCCCACGCACTGCAGCCCGCCAGGCTCCTCTGTCTGCGGGATTCTGCAGGCAAGAATGCTGGAGTGGGGCCATTTCCTCCTCCAGGGGGTCTTCCAGACCCAGGAACTGAACCTGCACCTCCTGTGTCTCCTGCACTGCAGGTGGACTCTTAACCCGTGGAGCCATCAGGGAAGCCCCCATTTACTCTATTCCTTGCTCCTAAGTTCACTTCGAAATACCAAAACCAAGTCTCGGAAAAATCGTTATCACCAACGAATGTACGGTCCTCTGCATTTTCCAAGGGTCTCCAGTCCAGGGTCACAACTCCAAGTCTGAAGAGCCACCGTTTCGGACAAGGCAATGGCACCCCACTCCAGTACTCTTGCCTGGAAAATCCCATGGATGGAGGAGCCTGGTAGGCAGTCCATGGGGTTGCTGAGGGTCAGACCCAACTGAGCGACTTCACTTTCACTTTTCATTTTCAAGCATTGGAGAAGGAAATGGCAACCCACTCCAGTGTTCTTGCCTGGAGAATCCCAGGGATGGGGGAGCCTGGTGGGCTCCCATCTATGGGGTCGCACAGAGGTGGACACAACTGAAGTGACTTAGCAGCAGAGTAACCGTTTTGCTGATGAAGTTCAAGCATTTTCTCCCCACACCTTCCGAAGGACCTAGACTATGTCAGGGCAGAAATGTCCTTCAGTCAACTCACAGACAAGCTTGCTTCACTCAACCTGACACAGCAAATGCCTGAACACCTCTTCCTTCTCCTCCTCCTCGCCTGCAGAGGATGCAGGCACTGTCCCTGACAGAGTTCCACCGTGTTAGAGGGATTTAAATCTAAACCGCAAACCTCCCACCTGGCAGCCCTGGGCCGTTGCTATTTTTAGCACAACTAGAACTGGCAAAGAAAGGGGAATCGTATAATTGCACCCGCTGCACCAGTAACTCCATCGCTAACGGGGAAATCTTTTAATCCAGATTCTCACTGCAAATCTCAGCTGTCTGACACCAGTTCCACTCATTCAAGAATGGTCTGAAGAGAAAAGAGGCACTCAGCGTGTGCACACACACACACTCGTGGAAGCACACAGATGCACACCACATACCCACAAAGCAGGAGAACGAGGAATTAGAGCCAGGGAGCTAAGCCCAAAGCAGGCCTTCTGAAGAAGACACTGATATTCTACCAACCACAGGCCCTCGGATTTGACTTTCCAGTTTAATTCCTAAGAAACTTCAGGAAATTCCCTGGTGGTCCAGTGGCTGAGATTCCGTGATCCCAAGGCGGGACCCAGGTTCCTGGTCACGGAACTAGATCCCACAGCCTCAACTAAGAGTTTGCAAGCCGCAACTAAACATCCCATGTGCCGAAACTGAGGCCCAGCACAGCCAAATAAGTGCTAAAAAAAGAAGAAAATTTCAGAATCAGTGTCACTTAGAGAAGGGAACTGGGCTGTTGGAGAAGACTCCTGAGAGTCCCTGGGGCTGCACGGAGATCCAACCAGTCCATCCTAAAGGAGATCAGTCCTGAATATTCACTGGAAGGACTGATGCTGGAGCTCCAATACTTTGGCCACCTGATGTGAAGAACCCACTCATTAGAAAAGACCCTAATGCTGGGAAAGATTGAATGTGGGAGGAGAAGAGGGTGGCAGAGGATGAAATGGTTGGATGGCATCACTGACTCAACAGGCATGAGTTTGAGCAAACTCCAAAGGTTGGTGATGGACAGGGAGGCCTGGCATGCTGCAGTCCATGGAGTCGCAAAGAGTCGGACACAACTGAGCCCAGGTCTACACAGAGATGGGAGCACGTCTCTAAAGTCTCTGAGACAGACGTCTGTGCTCTCAGCACTCGGCATGTCCTGAAACTCAGGGCAGCATCCTGATCCCTAAGCAGGGTGCCTCTTGCCATTTTCCCATGCAGGCAGGAGTCCGTCACCCCAGATCCCTCTGAGCCCCTCGGGGCAGGAAAACCGGCCCTCATTCCGATGTCTGACATTGGAAGTGAATCCTCTCCCCTTTCCTCTCTTCATCTGGGCTGAAGCCTGCAGGGAAGCCGGCAGTGTGAGGATGGATTAGGGAGAATTGATGATTCAGCACCTGCGCTTCCTGCCCGGAGCTCCGTGATCACTTTAGTCTCAATCAGCAGATAGAAAACGAAAGCCCTGGAGAAGAGACAGGAAGATTCACACCAGAAAAGGCAAGAGTGACAAAGATCCTCGACTCAGAAGTGGGGGGTCTGTAATGGGCATGGGCTGAAAAGACTCTACCAGATGGGTTTATACTTCGTTCTTGAAGGCAGTCAGAGAAAGGGAGTCTGGTTACCTCTGAACCACAGTTAACCACAGAGCTTGGGGTGGGGGGGGGAGGGGCACCAGAGACTGGAGTCCAGACCCTGGTTTTACAAATGAGGCTCATGAAATGCCACGGGGATCTGTGATTCCTGGACCATTCTAGAAGCATTTGTTGTTTATTACACTCCGTGGGGCTCAGATAGGAGTGGAAGCTTTTCTCTGTCCAGAATGACCATTTTCCTCGTCTTCTGGTCTGAGTCCAGCTCCTACTTTAAAAGCCAAGCCCAAGTCTCACCTCCTCCAGGAAGCCTTCCTGATTTCCCCCAGCCTGTGTTGCTTCCCCTGGAGGCTGACCATCTCTGAGCTATGCCAGAGTGCTGCTTTGTATAACTACACACGCTTTCTAACAGACACCCAGTAAGCTCAACCTCAGCCACTTCAGAAAAAATGTCCTTTGAGGACCAGGGACCTGCTCCAGGAGCAGGGGTGTGGGGGTGTGGGAGGAAGGTGCGGGCAGAGGAGCAGGCACCTCTTAGAGCAGCTGTCCAACTCAGGGTGTTGATAAAGGCGGGAAACAGACGGTGTGATACAATCTCTTGTGAAGACTGAAGACAGTCCTAATGCCGCTCTGTATGTTTGCCTGCTTCCTGCCTTATGGTCAACCTGGCTATGTGCCTTATTTGCAAAGAGGAAGGAAGCTCTGTAGCAAGTCCCTTAATCAGGGTGCAAAGTAAAACTTTGTGCCCCTTTCACCAGTATGCAAGAATCACTTCTTTCTAAGCTTTTAAGCTGAATTGGCACTGTATCATTTTGATGCATAGGTAAATATATGAATGGAAAAAGACCCTGATGCTGGGAAAGACTGAAGACAGGAGGAGAAGGGGACCACAGAGGATGAGATGGTTGGACGGCATCACCAGCTCCTATGGACATGAGTTTTAGCAAACTCCAGTGAAGGACAGGGAAGCCTGGCGTGCTGCAGTCCATAAGGTCACAACAGTGGGGCATGACTTAGGGACTGAACAACAACAAGAAAATACATAATGATGCAGTTAGACAGGCAGAGAGATGCCGATGCCATCTGCAGTTTCCTACCATAAAGAATTAAAAGACGCTTGCTCCTTGGAAGGAAAGTTATGACCAACCTAGACAGCATATTCAAAAGCAGAGACATTACTTTGCCAACAAAGGTCGGTCTAGTCAAGGCTATGGTTTTCCCAGTGGTCATGTGTGGATGTGAGAGTTGGACTGTGAAGAAAGCTGAGCGCAGAAGAATTGATGCTTTTGAACTGTGGTGTTGGAGAAGACTCTTGAGAGTCCCTTGGACTGCAAGGAGATCCAACCAGTCCATCCTAAAGGAAATCATTCCTGGGTGTTCATTGGACGGACTGATGTTGAAGCTGAAACTCCCATACTTTGGCCACCTGATGCGGAGAACTGACTCATTTGAAAAGACCTTGATGCTTGGAAAGATGGGGGCAGGAAGAGAAGAGAATCACAGAGGATGAGATGGTGGATGCCATCACCGACTCAATGGACATGAGTTTGGGTGGACTCCGGGAGTTGGTGATGGACAGGAAGGCCTGGCGTGCTGTGGTTCATGGGGTCGCAAAGAGCTGGACACGACTGAGCAACTGAACTGATCAGATCACTGAACCATAAAGAATAGTTTGAAACACACAGAAATAAACATAACAAAGTCTTTGGTCATTTTTGCCTGGATCCTTCAAAGAAAATTAGGAATTGATGGCTATACCAGAATTCTTATTAAGAAACAGATATTATTATATGGTTTCTTGAGGAATCTTGTCTTTTTTTTTGGTCAGTGCCACACAGCTTGTGGGATCTTAGTTCCCCAACCAGGGACTGAACCCACACCCTCAGCAGTGAAAGCCTGCAGTCCTAACCACTGGACCGCCAGGAACTTTCTAGCAGTCTTGTCTTTAACTGCTTCAAGTAAACAAGAGTTGCTCACACTCATCCAAATAAAATGCTTCCTAAATCTTCTAACTGTTCCCCACAAACCATCCAGAGAGAGCCTGGGGCTCCACTGAGTTTTCAAAACATGCGAAAAGGCATGTTCGTTGCAAAGTAGCTATCTTTCACAGCTGTAAAGCATGCCCTTAGGAGAGGCACCTTGGGAAAGGATCTGCCAGCTACCCCATTAACGCAATCCATATATTAACAGAAGACCAAATAGCGTGGTTATCACATAGATACAGAGAACAGCGTAGTGGCAACCCGAGGGCTTCCACTGGGGTGGGGGACGGGGAGGCCGGTGGAGGGGATCAACGCTGATGGACCGATGCTCAGCTTCTGGCGGTGAGCGTCTGGTAGAGTCAACAGCACTGGAAGGACAACGCTGCGCACAGGAAACATGCGACGCTACACACAAACGTTCACTAAAAAAATAAATTGGAAATAAATAAGTATGTGTGTCTCACGTTCACCGGTGCAGGGGGCAAGGCAGCACAGTGAGTCGCTTTCCCTTAAATCGAATTCCATGAACCGCACGGCGAACGTCGCCTCCTCCCCCGGAGTCTTGGGGCGAGACCCGCAAGCGCAACACGACTGGGGGCCTCCCGTCGGAGCGCGGACCCCAGCCTCTCGGACGGTGCGCGGCCCCTCCCTCCATCCCTCCAGGGCCAGCGAAACGCACCGAGCTTCCGAACCGCCCCGTCGGCCCACGTGACGCCCTCCGAGGCCAGACCCGTGTCCCCAGGAAAGGACGGCCAGGCGTGATGTGTTTACCCCAGCGCTCCGGGCGCTCCCTGACCTTCCTTCCTGCCCGCGCCGCATCCTTTGTTACCAAGATAACTTGTTTATAAAAGGGCTGGGGGTCGGTTACAGAAAACAGGGGCACGCGCGCTGCCTGGGCGTGCTGGGAAAGGGCCTGCCAGGGCGGGGCCAGACCAGGGGGTGCGCCTTCCTCAATCTCGGCTTGCAGAAGTGTGGAGATGAGAACTGCCCCAGGGTCAGAGTTTCACTCTGCAAACTACAGATAGTTCCCTTCTCTCTCCCTTTTGTGATTTGCATCTTTCACGGCAGTGTATTCTCTTGTTTCTGAAGTTTAAAAAGGCGTTTGTACGCATGCCTGGCAGCTCATCCTGTGCACCAAGCCTTGACTATGAAGGTAAGTGAAATGAGAAAAACTTAGCACACTCTTCAACTAGGTACATAATCACATGTGAACAGGGTTTCATAACAGAGTTCTCTCTGAAAATTTTGTTTTCTAACATTTCTATTTTGTCCATCCTAAAGTATGGATGTGAGAGTTGGACTGGGAAGAAAGCTGAGCACCGAAGAATTGATGCTTTTGAACTGTAGTGTTGGAGAAGACTCTTGAGAGTCCCTTGGACTGCAAGGAGATCCATCCAGTCCATTCTGAAGGAGATCAGCCCTGGGTAGTCTTTGGAAGGAATGATGCTAAAGCTGAAACTCCAGTACTTTGGCCACCTCATGTGAAGAATTGACTCATTGGGAAAGACTCTGATGCTGGGAGGGATTGGGGGCAAGAGGAGAAGGGGACGACAGAGGATGAGATGGCTGGATCGCATCACAGACTCGATGGACGTTGAATCTGAGTGAACTCCTGGAGTTGGTGATGGACAGGGAGGCCTGGTGTGCTGCGATTCATGAGGTTGCAAAGAGTCGGACACGACTGAGCGACTGAACTGAACTGAATGGAAATCAGTCCTGAGTAGTCGTTGGAGGGACTGATGCTGAAGCTGAAACTCCAGTACTTTGGCCACCTGATGTGAAGAACTGACTCATTGGAAAAGACCCTGATGCTGGGAAAGATTGAAGGTGGGAGGAGAAGGGGATGACAGAGGATGAGACGGTTGGATGGCATCACCGACTCGATGGACATGAGTTTGAGTAAGGTCCAGGAGTTGGTGATGGACAGGGAGGCCTGGCCTGCTGCAGTCCACGGGATTGCAAAAAGTCGGACACAACTAAGCGACTGAACTGGTACTGATACTGAAATTGAATAAAGATCCCATTTTAACCAAAAAATAAAATAAAAATGCATTTGTGTGTTTGAGTATAATGCACATAATACAACAGATATTAACTAGACTTTCTGTGGTGATCATTTTGCAACATATACAAATAGTGAATCATCATGTCCACTTGAAATTGATATGTCGATGATACCTCGATTTTTATTTTCTTGATTTTTTAAAAATTTAAATTTTATTGGCATGTAGTTGATTTACAATGTTGTGTTAGCTTCAGGTGTACGGCAAAGTGATTCAGTTATATATATACATATATTCATACATTTTTAGAGTCTTTATCACAAAATATTGACGCTTCATTTTTAAAAATGCATTCATGCATGGCTCTGTCGCGTACAATTTGCAAGTTTTGCAAGCCCGCCCTCTCACCGCCTGCTGTGTCCACACTGCACTGTCGCCCCATCCTCCCGCAACCCCTGACCCCACGTGGGTGAGTCCTCGCACCTGGAACCCCCTTTCCATCCCTTGCCCAGCCAATCACTGCTTGTACCCCATGTCTCACCTCAGTCTCCCCTTCCCCAAGAAGTCTCCATCACCCCAGGCGTGACACTAGGAAAGGAGTGAAGGGGTGACCCTCGGTGTCTGGTGGAGGAGCTGACCTGGGGGAGGGGAGCCCTCCTCACCAAGAGGCTCCCTCGTCTTACCGGAGCATGTGAAGACCCGAGAGTTCACCCAGGCTGCTGTGCAGAAGCCCCAGCTCCTGAGGAGGCCCAGTGTCTAGAATAGGTGAGGTTCCTGGAAAGAAGAGCAACTGGCAGGAAGTTGAGTTCTTCAAAGACCCAAAAGGATTTGAATCTTAATGGCACCCCATCCCAGTACTTTTGCCTGGAAAATTCCATGGACGGAGGATCCTGGTAGGCTCCAGTCCATGGGGTCGCTAAGAGTCGGACACGACTGAGCGACTTCACTTTCGTTTTTCACTTTCATGCATTGGAGAAGGAAATGGCAACCCACTCCAGTGATCTTGCCTGGAGAATCCCAGGGATGGGGGAGCCTGGTGAGCTTCCATCTATGGGGTCGCACGGAGTCGGACACGACTGAAGTGACTTAGCAGCAGCAGCAGTATGTCTCATGCTGAAGCTGAAGGTCCAATACTTTGGCCACCTGATGTGAAGAGTCAACGACTCTTTGGAAAAGACTCTGATGCTGGGAAAGATTGAAGGTGGGAGGAGAAGGGGATGACAGAGGATGAGATGGTTGGATGGCATCACCGACTCAATGGACATGAGTTTGAGTAAGCTCTGGGAGTCAGTGATAGACAGGGAAGCCTGGCGTGCTGCAGTCCATGGGGTCGCAAAGAGTTGGGCACGACTTAGAGACTGAAGAAGTAGATCTCAAATAAACAAACAGCTTCACATATGTACATCCCTAGGCATTTCCTGGATCTTATGAGGCATAAACTCATCATGTGGATAAATATGCTTCCCACTAAGGAGACGCACTCCACTACGCTTGCCTGGAAAATCCCATGGGCAGAGGAGCCTGGTAGGCTGCAGTCCACGGGGTCACTAAGAGCCGGAAACGACTGAGCGACTTCACTTTTCACTTTCATGCATTGGAGAAGGAAATGGCGACCCACTTCAGTGTTCTTGCCTGGAGAATCCCAGGGACGGGGGAGCCTGGTGGGCTGCCATCTATGGGGTCGCACAGAGTCGGACACGACTGAAGTAACTTAGCAGCAAGGAGACGTGGAGGACCCCAGGAGCATCTGAGGGTTCCAAGATCTGGAGCAGCGCCCAGAGACCCACTGGCATGATACCCAGCTCTCCAGACAGTCTGTAGTCAAATTACAGAACTCAGTCCTTTTGGAGCTCAAGGGCCAACCTGCCTCTTTCCTATAAGAGTATCTAATATCCTTGAAAGCTTCAAGGGACAGGAAAATTCAGTCACACTGAGCCCCAGAACTAGTAGTGGCCCAATTAGCCATCTCCAAATAGGATGAATAATATTGCACAGACTGACTCGGGTTTGAATCCAGGCTTCCCCACTTATTAACTGTGTGACCTTGGGCAACTTCCTTAACCATTCTGAGCTACCATTTTCCATCTATTATAATGGAATGAGACACGCTCGGGGTAATTGGCAGGTTATATAAACCCCTAAGCAAAGAGTGAAGGTTCAATAATCACTGGCTATGATCATTAATAAATACAAGTGGTTGTTATGGAGACACAAGTGTTGCAGAGTAGAGGACTGTGACACAGAATTTTCAGTTACGTACATCCATTTACAAAAGAGCCACCAAAGGATAGTTCCAAAGCCCAGATTGTTACCTGCTGGCTCTTTGTCACATGTCCCTTTTTTAGAGAGCCCTTTGAGATTGGAGGGATGTACACTAATATGGCCTGGTATTAACAACATGTCATTGCTTCTCTAAAAGGAATTATACTGCATATCCGCAGGATGGGACTCAGCACTCGGGGCTATAATTAGTCCGTGTCTATTAAATAGCAGTTGCACAACTTCCTAGTAATTTACAGGAATCCTAAATTATAAGGCTGCTTCTTGAAAATGTTTTTGCCTCCATCATCTCACCCTCCCAGTCTCGATAGGCTCAGGGCTTTTAAACCAGAAAGAGAACTAGCTGCTTTTAGCATAGCAGAGAACAGATTCTAAAAGCATCCCTCTAACTCTATCCTAAATCTCACCAACAAAGGGGAGAAAAGGTTTACATGGCAACTGAGAAAGTAATACTGCAAAGGGACCCACACGAAATTAAGTCCAACAAGCTTATCTTCCCCCCGTATCTCTACAGGAACACAGTTGGGAGAAATATCATTCATGTGTGTGTGTGATATTCCATGACTTTAAATTGATTACAAACAGATTGACTGGGTAGAGTGTGCTGTGTTGAGCAAGAAAATTTAGTATATGTGCTGCTGAAGCGAGCACAGAGCAAGAAAATCTAAACCAACGGCAGACACCATCCAAAGGTCTTTAAAGAGACCATCACTTTGTCGTAATGAGAAGACAGGAGTGCATGGATTGCCCTCATTCCAATGCTAATGCAAGAAAGCGGACTTTAAAAATCTTAGATTAAGATGGATTGTGGATGGGAAACAGAGTCCTACTTAGGAAGAGAGAGTATCTCACAAAAAAGTGATATAAATTTGCATTCATCTAGAAAATTCAAAGTAAATCAATATGACATAAATTATAGGTGCTGGAAATTGTGGAGCTGGTTTTAAAGGAAGATAATTTACACTGTTCTTTACTCTGGGATTAAACAAACATAACCAGAAAGTACAACCTGGAAATCAAGTCCGTTGCAAAGCACACGGGTGGTCCTATGATCGGGTACTCCTAGAGAGAGCCTGAGCGATGTGAGTGACATGCAGGTAACCGGGGGTAACAGGTGCTCTAGGTGGCCAGTGGCCAGGCCTGAGCCTCGTTCCTGAAGGTCAGTGGGAGGGTGGGAGGGCCTCCTCGCCTCTGTCCCCCATCCACGCTGCTGCCCTGATCCAAGTTTCATTTCCATTTTCTCATCCAATTACATCTTGCTCAGTTCCTCACTAAAATTTATAGCAAACTTTGCAAAGCTTTTGACCTGTAGCATCTTATTAAACTTTTATGAAAAATCAATGCCGCTCCATCCTACAGAGGGGCTGTTCCTCACACCGTTGTCAGGGGTGACTGAAGCCTATTTACCCCCGGATCTGACGAGAGAGATTGAAACCGCAAGAAGTCTTCATCTCACAGGCCAGGTGGCCATAAAGAGGAAATTCTCATATTTTTCTAAAATATGGCATTTCAAGAAATGCCACCTTGGGAAAATGAGTCTGAAAAGAAAGCAAAAGCGTAAGTTTTTAATCATTTGTCTTTTTTTATTGTTGTTTTGATCTCATTGTTCTCCCCCAGAATAGCATCTCTGGGCCCCCTGGCTGCGCTCTGGGTTCCTCGTGCGGGACACACCAGACCCTCTGGACAAGGACCCGACCCCACCGTCCCCCTGCTCTACAGCTATTCCAGTGACACGCACCACCGGTCAGCCGGTCAGAAACCCAAGAACTGGCCCAGAACCCTCTTGACTAGTAAATGGTTCTTGATTCTGTTCCCTGGCTCCGATCGCTCCCCCGCCTCCGCTCTGTCCTTAGGTCCAACACGGCAGCCCTCCACTCTATCTCCCGGACCCTCACCAATGGCTTCCTTACTCTTCTCTCAGCCACCTGTCTTTATTTTAAATATGAGACAGTAAGTACTTTTTTAAAGTGCAATTGATTTTACTTTTTTAATTTATTTTTATTTATTTTGGGCCACACCACACTGCACGTGGAATCTTATCTCCCCAGACAAGTATCGAACTCGTGCCCCCTGCGTAGAGTATTAACCACGAAACCCTCAGGGAAGTCCCTCCACCTCCGGTCTTGGTCACATACATCCATGATAAACTCTGACTCCATAGTGGGCTAGCCTTCCCCACATGCTGACCACATGGTCCCCGCCAGTGAGGTCCTCCGGAGTCCCTGTCAGCCATCTTCAGCACGAGGCCCATCTACTCAGAGCCGGGAGCCGGGCCCCCTCCACAGCCCCGGGCTTAGCTGTCGTTGCCTGAGTGCTCCATATCTACAGGGCCACGGGGCTCGGGCTTTTCCCTCATAAAATACTTACAAACCTATGGACTCCTGGGCCCCTTACAAAAACACCTCCCTCTTGAATCTGGAACTTGGGGACTTGAGCTGGGTTTCTGTTGAGATTGAACATGGGACAAATGACGGAAGTCGTGTCCGACTCTTTGCGACCCCGTGGCCTGTGCAGGCCCTGGAACTCTCCAGGCCAGAACACTGGAGTGGGCAGCCGTCCCCTTCTCCATGGGATCTTCCCAACCCAGGGATCAAACCCAGGTCTCCCGCATTGCAGGCGGATTCTTGACCAACTGAGCTATCAGGGGAGCTTTAACAAATGACCAGAGAGGGTGAGACCCACATCCCATCCTTCTTTGACCAATGGTTTCTCTCAACCCTTTCTGAGGCAGAAACAGCTTCAGTAAAAAGAGCAGCTCAAAGCCCACCATCAGCCAAATAGTCCAGAGTTGACTGGAGGCAAAGGCTTGAAAGAAACCAGAGACTCACTGAGAGGCAGCGGGTTCTCAGTGAGGGGCTGGCTTCCACCCTCAGGAGAGAGGAGAGCCGTGCTGGGAACACAGACTGCAGACAGACCCCGGCGCAAGCCTCCTGGCCACATCCTACGTGTGTGGCCTTGCCACCTGCTCAGCTGAGGAGCCCCAGCCTCCTGGCCTGTAAATGGTGATGCTCACAGGAGTAAGTCACAGGGTCACTGCGAAGGCTTAATGAGACCCTGACCTAGGACCCACCAGAGAGTAAGAACTCAGTTGAGGCCAGGTATTGTTAACATACCACTTCACAAGATGTGCTACCAGCTGCCAAGATTCTCCGTTCACGATAAAATTCCTTTCTTCTCCGTGACCTAGTTCCTATACTAATTTCCTCCATCAGCTCTGTCACACGCAAGACAACCTGCTCAGACTGAACCAGAGTCACACAGAAGTTAAGCTGTGCTTCAGAGAAGTCCCTGGCCATCCTGTGGCTCAGACGCTGAGCCTCCACAGCAGGAGGCATGGGTTCAACCCCAGGTTGGGGAACTAAGGTCCCACGTGCCTCGAGGCACGGCCAAAATATGTCTGTGTGTGTGTGGAGGTGGGGGGGTTTCCCGGGGGCGCAGGAGTAAAGAACTCAGCTGCCAATGCAGAAGCCACAGGAGATGCAAGTTCTGTCCCTGGGTCGGGAAGATCCCCTGGAGGAGGAATCGGTAACCCACTCCAGGAGTCTTGCCTGGGAAATCCCACAGACAGAGGAGCCTGGCAGGCTACAGTCCGCGGGTTGCAGAGTCGGACACAACTGAGCATCAGCATGCACGCGCGTGTGTGTGTGTGTTCCTGTGATTCAGTTATACATGCATACACACACACATATACATACATGTACAACCGAATCACTTTGCTGTACACATGGAACACTGAAAATCAGCTATATTCCAAACAAAATAAAGTAACAGGGACAGGATTTGACCGCCGAGAGCAGCGCTCAGCCATCACATGCTGTCTTCTCATGTCACTTGATCCCCTAAAGTCCCCAGGGCCTCGCATTTTGCCTAAAGAGCCGTCACATTCAAGCCCCACCGCCCAGAGGGGCCCCTCCTCCCTTCTCGCCCACATGCCCTACGGTTAGTTTTTTGGGATTTTGTCATTGTCGTTTTTCACATGGACCACTTTTAAAGTCTTTTACTTCAATTTGTCGCAATACGGCTTCTGATGTATGTTTTGGTCGCTCGGCCACGAGGCACGTGGGATCTTAGCCCTCAACCAGGGGTCAAATCTGCACCCCCGCATCGGAAGGTAACGCCCCCAACCCCTGGACCCCCAGAAAGTCCCTGCAGCTCATTCTGGACGTGGCCCTCTTCCCTCACACTTTGCACAGGCCGCTCCCTCCGCCAGGAGCCTTCACACCATGCTGAGCACAGTCAGGGAACCCACTCCTACTCCAACTCGGCGTGGGCGGGCTTTCCCCCCACTCTCCCAGCTGTTAAAGCCAGCCCCTGCGTCTTGGTTTCACACTGTGACATGAATGTTGGTTGCCTCCCTCATTAAACACTAGGCTCCCCGGATGGTGACTTTCTCCACCGTGACCCTAGTGAATGGCATATAGGAGATCTAAATAAGTACTTGTGGGCTGAATGAATTCATTATACTTGCAGCTGTCCAGAGGGCAGGAACACCTCACATTGGAAGCAAGATTAGGAGGCCTGACCATGCTTAAGAATTGACCCGTGAATGCATGCCTGTACTCACTCAGTCACTTCAGTCACATCCAGCTCTTTGAGATCCCTATGGCCTGTGGTCCACCAGGCCCCTCTGTCCATGAGATGCTCCAGGCAAGAATCCTGGAATGGGCTGCTCTGCCATCTTCCAGGGGCTCTTTCCAACCCAAGGATCAAACTCCCGTCTCCTACGGCTCCTGTATTGCACACAGATCCTTTAACACGGAGCCACCAGGGAAGCCTGACTTCGGAACACTAGAACACTAAAAGTATTTTACAGCTTCAAACACGTTATCATGTTACCAAAATTCTGCTGAAACTGTGAGCATCGAACCAAACAAATCTTATAACAATCTTTACAACAAGCAATTGAAGAAAGATAAAGTGTAATAATAAAAGAAATAGTATACTCTGGCCTCCAGGCAAAACGCATTAGAAATTGATATTTTTTTCAAGAAAAAAAGTCAACAAACATCTTGGCAGTGAAACGGGAAAGTCAAATTTAGTCAAGCTTAGTCAAGACGATATCATCATGGAAAGAAATTGATCCAGTAGGCTTGTCTTCTGAAACTATTCAACTCATCTTGATGTCGTCTCTGAAGGGAATACAATTTTTCTCTGGCTTGAACCTTGATTACCATGGGGAAAGGCTTTAACTGAGATGTTCTTTTGGTGATAGATAAAATGTGTGTGAATGGGTCATAGAACATGAGCAGGATTCTCCAAGGAGTTAAGGGTTTAGTCATTCTATGGCCAACGGAATATTTTTATGAAGCTGTGTTTATAAATACGGCTGACTGTGGAGTACTTGCTGAGATGCTGCATTTTTACTCTTTTAATCAATTAGCCATATAACACAGAACTATGATGCTTCATGAAAATGTTCTTTAAGGAAAAAAAAAAGAGGGAGTGTAGGTAAGCAATATTGTCCAGTAATCTAACAATAAATCATTCCAAGCTGCGGATAATAGGAAACGGTGGTAGAAAAGGGCATTTGGGAAAAGACTGTGGGTGTCGAAAGATGAGGGTGAGCAATCTGAGAAAGTAACCAAGTCATGCAGTGTTGGAACAAGAAGATCCCTTACAGATCACAAGACCTTGATTACTAACCTCATTCCCAAGACACGGTAAAATCAAGTACCACGTGCAGTAATATTCCAGCTACTAGCGTTTCAATCCCGTAGAATCTTATATCCAGACCTGGATATGTTTCAACCCTAGTCAGATAAATAATTGCTGTATTTTTAATTCTTTGCAAAGCCACTAAGTGTCTGGTATTTTTTTTTTTATATTGGGATAAACTCCCTTGACTCTGTTACATGTTCACTGGTATCGTACCGTGTATCAACTATGTTATAGGAAAGCCTAGTGTCAGCTTAATCCAGTCTTGCCAGCTTTAATCTTGTGCTCTTTTATAAATCAGAGAGCAGTCTGTTGAAAGATTTCTCCATCAATTACTAATATATATATATATATATATATATATATATATATATATTTCTCTTAGTGTAATAATTAAGGCAGAAGCTACAAATAAATATGGCAAATGTTATAGAATCAGAGCATTAATAAGCAACAATCTTCCATCAGAATGTTTATTTTTTCAGCTTTTCAAGAAAAATCTACTATTGTTTATTTCACATGTTTCATACTCTTATCCCCCAAATATCTGAGTGAAACTTGATGCCAGGACAGCTTATGGAAGTAGGTAAACAGAGGAAAATTGGAAACTGGAATGGCATTTAAGTTCTTTGTTTAAAAATAAGTATTTTTGTTAAGCAATTATCAGTTCAGTTCAGTCACTCAGTCGTGTCCGACTCTTTGCGACCCTGTGAACCGCAGCACACCAGGCCTCCCTGTCCATCGCCAACTCCCGGAGTCCACCCAAACCCATGTCCATCGAGTTGGTGATGCCACCCAACCATTTCATCCTCTGTCATCCCCTTCTCCTTCTGCCCTCAACCTTTCCCAGCATCAGGGTCTTTTCAAATGAGTCAGCTCTTCACATCAGGTGGCCAAAGTATTGGAGTTTCAGCTTCAGCATCAGTCCTTCCAATGAATATTCAGGACTGATCTCTAGGATGGACTGGTTGGATCTCCTTGCAGTTCAAGGGACTCTCAAAAGTCTTCTCCAACACCACAGTTCAAAAGCATCAATTCTTCAGTGCTCAGCCTTCTTTATAGTCCAACTCTCACATCCATACATGACCACAGGAAAAAATATAGCCTTGACTAGACACACCTTTGTTAGCAAAGTAATGTCTCTGTTTTTTAATACACTATCTAGGTTGGTCATAACTTTCCTTCCAAGGAGTAAGCATCTTTTAATTTCATGGCTGCAATCACCATCTGCAGTGATTTTGGAGCCCAGAAAAAAAAGTCTGACAATGTTTCCACTGTTTCCCCATCTATCTGCCATGAAGTGATAGGACCTGATGCCATAATCTTAGTTTTCTGAATGTTGAGCTTTAAGCCAACTTTTTCATTCTCCTCTTTCACTTTCATCAAGAGGCTTTTTGGTTCCTCTTCACTTTCTGCCATAAGGGTGGTGTCATCTACATATCTGAGGTTATTGATATTTCTCCCAGCAATCTTGATTCCAGCTTGTGCTTCCTCCAGCCCAGCATTTCTCATGATGTACTCTGCATATAAGTTAAATAAGCAGAGTGACAATATACAGCCTTGACATACTCCTTTTCCTATTTGAAATCAGTCTGTTGTTCCATGTCCAGTTCTAACTGTTGCTTCCTGACCTGCATACAGGTTTCTCAAGAGGCAGATCAGGTGGTCTTGTATGCCCACCTCTTTCAGAATTTTCCACAATCCACACAGTCAAAGGCTTTGGCATAGTCAGATCATATCAGTCGCTCAGTCGTGTCCGACTCTTTGCGACCCCATGAATCGCAGCACGTCAGGCCTCCCTGTCCATCACCAACTCCCGGAGTTCACTCACACTCACATTAATCGAGTCAGTGATGCCATCCAGCCATCTCATCCTCTCTTGTCCCCTTCTCCTCCTGCCCCCAATCCCTCCCAACATCAGAGTCTTTTCCAATGAGTCAACTCTTCACATCAGGTGGTCAAAGTACTGGAGTTTCAGCTTTAGCATCAGTCCTTCCAAAGAAATCCCAGGGCTGATCTCCTTCAGAATGGACTGGTTGGATCTCCTTGCAGTCCAAGGGACTCTCAAGAGTCTTCTCCAACACCACAGTTCAAAAGCATCAATTCTTCGGCACTCAGCCTTCTTCACGGTCCAACTCTCACATCCATACATGACCACAGGAAAAATCATAGCCTTGACTAGACGAACCTTTGTTGGCAAATTGATGTCTCTGCTTTTGAATATGCTATCTAGGTTGGTCATAACTTTCCTTCCAAGGAGTAAGTGTCTTTTAATTTGATGGCTGCAGTCACCAACTGTAGTGATTTTGGAGCCCAGAAAAATAAAGTCTGACACTGTTTCCACTGTTTCCCCATCTATTTCCCATGAAGTATTGGGACCAGACTTTTTCACTCTCCACTTTCACTTTCATCAAGAGGCTTTTGGTTCCTCTTCACTTTCTGCCATAAGGGTGGTGTCATCTGCATATCTGAGGTTATTGATATTTCTCCCGGCAATCTTGATTCCAACTTGTGCTTCTTCCAGTCCAGCGTTTCTCATGATGTACTCTGCATATAAGTTAAATAAGCAGAGTGACAATATACAGCCTTGACGTACTCCTTTTCCTATTTGGAACCAGTCTGTTGGTCCATGTCCAGTTCTAACTGCTGCTTCCTGACCTGCATACAGGTTTCTCAAGAGGCAGGTCAGGTGGTCTGGTATTCCCACCTCTTTCAGAATTTTCCATAGTTTATTGTGATCCACACAGTCAAAGGCTTTGGCATAGTCAATAAAGCAGAAATTGATGTTTTTCTGGAACTCTCTTGCTTTTTCCATGATCCAGTGGATGTTGGCAATTTGATCTCTGGTTCCTCTGTCTTTTCTAAAACCATCTTAAACAGCAGGAAGTTCATGGCTCACATATTGCTGAAGCCTGGCTTGGAGAATTTTGAGCATTACTTTACTAGGGTGTGAGATGAGTGCAATTGTGTGGTAGTTTGAGCACTCTTTGGCATTGCCTTTCTTTGGGATTGGAATGAGAACTGACCTTTTCCAGTCCTGTGGCCACTGCTGAGTTTTCCAAATTTGCTGGCATATTGAGTGCAGCACTTTCACAGCAGCATCTTTCAGGATTTGAAAGAGCTCAACTGGAATTCCATCACCTCCACTAGCTTTGTTTGTAGTGATGCTTTCTAAGGCCCACTTGACTTCACATTCCAGGATGTCTGGCTCTAGGTCAGTGATCACACCATCATGATTATCTGGGTCGTGAAGCTCTTTTTTGTACAGTTCTTCTGTGTATTCTTGCCATCTCTTCTTAATATCTTCTGCTTCTGTTAGGTCCATACCATTTCTGTCCTTTATTGAGCCCATCTTTGCATGAAATGTTCCTTTGGTATCTGATTTTCTTGAAGAGATCCCTAGTCTTTCCCATTCTGTTGTTTTCCTCTATTTCTTTGCACTGATCGCTGAAGAAGGCTTTCTTATCTCTTCTTGCTATTCTTTGGAACTCTGCATTCAGATGTTTATATCTTTCCCTTTCTCCTTTGCTTTTCACTTCTCTTCTTTTCACAGCTATTTCTAAGGCCTCCCCAGACAGCCATTTTGCTTTTTTGCATTTCTTTTCCATGGGGGTGGTCTTGATCCCTGTCTCCTGTACAATGTCACGAACCTCAGTCATCAGGCACTCTATCTATCAGATCTAGGCCCTTAAATCTATTTCTCACTTCCACTGTATAATCATAAGGGATTTGATTTAGGTCATACCTGAATGGTGTAGTGGTTTTCCCTACTTTCTTCAATTTCAGTCTGAATTTGGCAATAAGGAGTTCATGGTCTGAGCCACAGTCAGCTCCTGGTCTTGTTTTTGCTGACTGTATAGAGCTTCTCCATCTTTGGCTGCAAAGAATGTAATCGATCTGATTTCGGTGTTGACCATCTGGCAATGTCCATGTGTAGAGTCTTCTCTTGTATTGTTGGAAGAGGGTGTTTGTTATGACCAGTGCATTTTCTTGGCAAAACTCTGTTAGTCTTTGCCCTGCTTCATTCCGTATTCCAAGGCCAAATTTGCCTGTTACTCCAGGTGTTTCTTGACTTCCTACTTTTGCATTCCAGTCCCCTATAAGGAAAAAGACATCTTTTTTGGGTGTTAGTTCTGAAAGGTCTTGTAGGTCTTCATAGAACCGTTCAACTTCAGCTTCTTCAGTGTTACTGGTTGGGGCATAGACTTGGATTACTGTGATATTGAATAGTTTGCCTTGGAAACGAACAGAGATCATTCTGTCGTTTTTGAGATTACATCCAAGTACTGCATTTTGGACTCTTTTGTTGACCATGATGGCCACTCCATTTCTTCTGAGGGATTCCTGCCCTCAGTAGTAGATATAAAGATCATCTGAGTTAAATTCACCCATTCTAGACCATTTGAGTTTGCTGATTCCTAGAATGTTGACATTCACTCTTGCCATCTCTTATTTGACCACTTCCAATTTGCCTTGATTCATGGACCTGACATTCCAGGTTTCTATGCAATATTGCTCTTTATAGCATCGGACCTTGCTTCTATCACCAGTCACATCCACAGCTGGGTATTCTTTTTGCTTTGGCTCCATCCCTTCATTCTTTCTGGAGTTATTTCTCCACTGATCTCCAGTAGCATATTGGGCACCTACTGACCTGGGGAGTTTCTCTTTCAGTATCCTATCATTTTGCCTTTTCATACTGTTCATGGGGTTCTCAAGGCAAGAATACTGAAGTGGTTTGCCATTCCCTTCTCCAGTGGACCACATTCTATCAGATCTCTCCACCATGACCCGCCTATCTTGGGTTGCCCCACGGGCATGGCTTAGTTTCATTGAGTTAGACAAGGCTGTGGTCCTAGTGTAATTAGATTGACTAGTTTTCTGTGAGTATGGTTTCAGCGTGTCTGCCCTCTGATGCCCTCTTGCAACACCCACCGTCTTACTTGGGTTTCTCTTACCTTGGGTGTGGGGTATCTCTTCACGGCTGCTCCAGCAAAGCCCAGTCATTGCTCCTTACCTTGGACGAGGGGTCTCTCCTCACTGCCCCCTTTCTGACCTTCAATTTGGGATAGCTCCTCTACGCCCTCCTGCGCCCGCACAGCCGCGGCTCCTTGGCATAGTCAATAAAGCAGAAATAGATATTTTTCTGGAACTCTCTTGCTTTTTCGATGATCCATCGATCTTGCTTTGAGAACCCCATGAACAGTATGAAAAGAAGCAACTATACTCCAATAAAAATTAATTTAAAAGATAATACATTAATTAATTATTAAAATAAACAATAAGCAATAAAAAGAAAATAGGCACTTTTTAAAAGTCAATACATTTTTTAAAATAAAATAACATTCATAAATGATTTTTGAAATTCAAAAATGTTCAAAAGGATGGTCTATTTTAGGAGAAGTGAGAAAACAAAAATAAGGGTTCCTTTCTGTTGAGACAGAATTAAGAAATAAGGTCATCAGAAGATTTGGGGTGGGAAAAAACAGACATCTCAGGTGTGTAATTTCTCACTATGTAAGACTAAACTTGGACTGCATCCAAATTTGAATTTTTTAAAAAGCATTCTATACCATCTAATAAATAGAAGAGAATACAGTGTAGATCTGGCTTTGAAGAAACACATTTTCATTGATTTGATTACAGGGCCACTGACAAGTCTCTTCACACTCAAAAAATACCCTTCCTATTGAGTTCATTTAATCCTAAAATTCCAAAATCTTATTTTCCTAGCTTAGAATTTTATCTTACTTTAAAACACAATACTCCTAAGAAAGGTGGACTATTCAACTATTCAGCAAACTGTCATTTATACTTGAGTGTAAACTAGGTTATCATAATCTCTCTGAGTGTTACTAAGAGACCAGCAGAAATGATGGAGAATCTGGATGCAGAGGAGGAAGACAGAGGCAGTGAAGAGGAGGGCCACACAGGCTGAAGTGCAGCTTACTTGATATTTGGCTGAAGCTAAAGAGAAGGCAATGGCACCCCACTCCACTACTCTTGCCTGGAAAATCCCATGGATGGAGGAGCCTGGTAGGCTGCAGTCCATGGGGTCACGAAGAGTCAGACACGACTGAGCGACTTCACTTTCACTTTTCACTTTCATGCTTTGGAGAAGGAAATGGCAACCCACTCCAGTGTTCTTGCCTGGAGAATCCCAGGGATGGCTGAGCCTGGTGGGCTGCCATCTCTGGGGATGCACAGAGTCGGACACGACTGAAGTGACTTGGCAAAGAGATCTCTAAATTTTGACAGTAGTCAAGGCAAACGCTAGAACATCTTCAAATAACTAGACAGTCTTTAATCACCGTGCCTTGTCAAGTTATAGACCCAAAGGCCTGGAAGGGAATCAACTTGGCCTCCATCTTGGCGGTTTCCTTGGCTGACTCCCTGATCAGGTTTGTTTTGCAAAGGTCACTTAATTAGTACTCTGGGTAACAGTTATAAGTTAACATTATCTTCCCCCAGATAATGATAGCATTTTGCATGTGCTAAGTCAAACAGGAATTAACAAAATTCCAATGGCTTACTTAAATGATAAATAATGAGCCATTTTAAGGAAGCGATCTCCTGGGGTGTGCGGAAAAGCCTGCCGCTCTGCCTGACGGGGAAAACAGGAAAGGGAGCAGCCCTTGCTGGTTCAGGAGGAGAGGCAGCGGGGAGCGGGTTCCCCAGGGTGGGCACAAGCCCACTCTCTGGCTGTTACATTTTTCTTTTTTCCTTTTCTGTGCTATTCTTTTTCTTTTTTTTTTTTAAGCCTATCACTCTTGAGACATCTATGAAAATACCACACATACCAACAGCCAATAAAATGATCTCCCTAATCCAAATTACAGAGGTGTGAATCACGTCTTCACCGCTCCTAGGCTGCCTTCCTGAAATAACATTTGACAAAACTATTATCAGCGCAAAGTTTCAAACGCTTACAAGCTCTGTAAGGAGGACCGCTTCATTTCTGTTTTAGTAGCATCATGATCACGAAATATACCAGTGTACAGTAACTGTTTTATATATGATTTTATTCATCTTTGGTTGCACTGGGTCTGTCTTCATTACAGGGCGGGCTTTTCTCTAATTGTGGCAAGTGGGGGCGACTCTCCAGTGTGGTGTGCGGGCTTCTCATTGCCGTGTCTTCTCTTGCTGGGGAGCACGGGCTCCAGGAGTTGCAGCCTGTGGGCCCACGAGTTGCTTTTCCTGGGTTCTAGGGCACAGACTCAGTAGTTGCAGCTCCGCAGCATGTGGGATCCTCCCTGACCAGGAATCAAACCCATGTCTCCTGCGTTGGCAGGCGGATTCTTTACCACTGAGCCACGAGGGAAGTCCTAGATTAACTTTTTATGGACAACATCTTTTTCTTGCTCAAGCTTAAAGCTTTGAATTTCAAGTGATAATATAAAGAAAGCCTATAACCCTATAAAAATATAGGAGATCGAAACCTGTTTCTTATCCAAATTTATTGAAATGATCTGCTCCAGCAGGACCGTTGTGAAGATGAGCTTGGTCCCCACTCATAGAGGAGAGCCTGTCTTCACTGTGTTCCTAACAGCCCACATCAATCTTGCTTTGAGGACCTTACATAGCATCAGTAAAATTCAGTCCTGTGTCACATCGTACGGCCTCGTTCCCTACCTATCTTGATCTTAAAGGTTATTTCTGGAGAAAATAGGCCAACAAATCATATTTTCTTAAACATGTTACTTTAGTCATTTATGAGCTCACCCATCTTGAAAAATACATCAGAAAACTTGAAGCATGGTAACTCAGAAATGACACAACAAATAATGCATGAAATTTAACCCAAATATGACATAAAGTTAAGATTATCTATTTATATAGAAAATAATGATTTGAATTATTCTGTTGAGGCTCTTTTCTGTTCTTGTACTAGTTTGAATGTTAAGGCAAATTAATGTACAATACGCTTTCATGTTTATTCACTTTACAGGTATGTTATAATGTGAGAAATTGGCAATGGTGAGCATACCCTGTTAACCACAGGGACAGTTTCTCAGATTCTTCTTTAACAAGAAACGAGCTGGACATCCTTCCCGGGGATAGTGTTGTGAATGGCAGTACGCAACAGGACGGGGATGGCGATACACCGCGGAGGCCACACACCCCCCACTACACAATGGAGGCCACACACCCCCCTCTACACAACGGAGGCCACACACCCCCCACTACACAATGGAGGCCACACATCTCCCACTATACCACAGGCCCCCACTACACAACGGAGGCCACACACACCCCACTACACAATAGAGGCCACACAACCCCCTTCACAATGGAGGCCACACACCCCCTCCTACACAACGGAGGCCACACACCCCCTCCTACACAATGGAGGCCACACATCTCCCACTACACAACGGAGGCCACACACCCCCCTCTACACAACGGAGGCCACACACCCCCCTCCTACACAACGGAGGCCACACACCCCCTCCTACACAATGGAGGCCACACATCTCCCACTACACAACGGAGGCCACACACCCCCCTCTACACAACGGAGGCCACACACCCCCTCCTACACAACGGAGGCCACACACCCCCTCCTACACAATGGAGGCCACACATCTCCCACTACACAACGGAGGCCACACACCCCCCTCTACACAACGGAGGCCACACACCCCCTCCTACACAACGGAGGCCACACACCCCCTCCTACACAATGGAGGCCACACATCTCCCACTACACAACGGAGGCCACACACCCCCTCTACACAACGGAGGCCACACACCCCCTCCCTACACAACGGAGGCCACACACCCCCTCCTACACAATGGAGGCCACACATCTCCCACTACACAACGGCGGCCACACACACCCCACTACACAATAGAGGCCACACACCCCCTCTACACAACGGAGGCCACACACCCCCTCCTACACAACGGAGGCCACACACCCCCTCCTACACAACGGAGGCCACACACCCCCTCCTACACAATGGAGGCCACACACGCCCTCCTACACAATGGAGGCCACACATCTCCCACTACACAACGGAGGCCACACACCCCCCTGTACACAACGAAGGCCACACACCCCCTTCTACACAACGGAGGCCACACACCCCGTCCTACACAATGGAGGCCACACACCCCCCTCTACACAACGGCGGCCACACACACCCCACTACACAATAGAGGCCACACACCCCCTTCTACACAATGGAGGCCACACACCCCCCACTACACAACGGAGGCCACACACCCGCCCCCGCTACACAAGGGAGAGGCCACACACCTCCCACTACACAACAGAGGCCACACACCTCCCTCGCCACCAGCAATGCATCACGCCGCAAAGACTAGGAAAGAAGAAGAATGCAGGTCGGCCACGCAAGCACATTAACCCCCAGCAGCACAGAGCCTGATAGCAGAGCATCTCGGAGGAAGAAAACAAAAGCATTCACAGCCTAAACACCCACATCGGGGAGCAAGGAGGCCCAGAGGCCTGACTGCAGGGCAGGTAGGGACCCAGCCATCCACCCAGGCCTACCAGCACCACCAGCAGGGAGGGTCCGCTGTGTGTTTATTGGGTCTGGGGCCGAGGCTGCGATGGACCATCAATAAGACAGAATTGGGGGCAAGTCACTGAGAGTGCCTGCGGTGACGCTCTAGCTGACATTATCCTGCCTCCTAAGTTACTGCCTCATTTCGTCTCCACGGGGTGTGGGAGCATCAGCAGCAAGACTCTATAAGAGGCAGTCCTGGCCGGGAACCTACGCACCTCAGTGGAGACAGAATATAAAGTTCAATCCATGAAACCCTGGAAGCTGATGTAAACAGCTTTTAATAGAAGTGAACATTTGTCGGCTTTGTTTAGACCATCTGGATGTTCCATTGTGTTCGGCTGAACGCTGAATGCCGCTGGGTGACAGTTGATGTATGTTAAGTACAAGCAAAGTGCGTCGCCCGCGCTGGGGCCCGGAGAGGGAACTTGCAGTGTTTTGTGGAATATTCCCTCAGATCGCCTGCATCCTTCGTGGCTCGGTGCCAGAGTCCTCCGGCTTTTTTTTTTTTTTTTTTAATAATCAAAGGAGAGTTTTGTTTTTACTGTTTGAAAGGTTAGGAAAACCATGCCAAAGTTCTTGCAGGCAGCTTGGAGAGCTTGGGCACACAGGAACGACTTTCAGCGTGGAGGAAAAAGGAAAGGCATCCTGGGAGCAGGCAGGCTCTGCTGGTCTCACGTGCAACGTGCCTAACAAGCCAGCCAGTAAAGCACCACCTAGAAAACCTTGCCACTGAACACGGAGCCAGTGGAGGTCTGCAAAGGAGAGAGTACCCCTTAAAAGCTCACTCTCCTCCCCCTGCACAAGCCGGCTCGAGGTGCATCTGTGCCCAGGGAGGTGCCCCTGCTCACCCAGCGCGGTTCTGCCCATTGGCCCTGAGGCTGCAGGAGTGGGAAGAGCCGGAGGACTCCCCGCGTCATGCGCCCCTGAACAAAATCTCCACAAGCACAGTGGAGACCCGCGGAGCACCAGGAGGGCTCAGAAGTCTCCCTGATCACCCCCCAGCCCGTCGGCCTCACTGGATCACCTGTGAGGCGCGTCACACACCCTCCTGTCACACCCATCGCTGGTGTTGCCCCCTGTGTGAATCCGGGGGATGCCGGCCCTGGAGCCCCGAGCGCTCGAGATGAAAACACTGCTCCGCTTTTTTTTTTTTTTTTTTTTTTACTATGTCAGTAAAAACATGGTGTAATAAATGGAATTCCGCGTTACTGCACAAGACAGAGAAACTGGATGATGGATATGTAAGACTTGGTCTCAGGTTCTTCATGTGGGAAACACACCGATACCATCCTGTGTTTGGAACACTGCCAAATCTGAACGGACAGGAGACATGAGGGGCGGAAATTCTACCCATAAGTGAAATCTATGACTTGTGTAACCCTGGATACAATATTCAGATAACACCTGGTTCTGACAAGGACCGAAACTGTGGCACTGTCCTTCTTTATATTGGAAGGCCAGATATAGGCCTGGAAAACGCCTGCAGGAACAGAAGAAATAGTGAGGACCAGATATACTCATCTGTGAAATGGGCATACTTACCCTTTCTGAGGATTAAACTGAAAGTCATGCAAAGATGTCGATACAATAGGGGAGATAAATAAATAAATAAATGTATGTATGTATGTATATAAAATTGGGTGGCTTCACAGGTGGCGATAGTGGTAAAGAACCCGCCTGCCAATGTAGGAGACATAAGAGACTCAGGTTGAATCCCTGGGTCGGCAATATTCCCTGGAGAAGGAAATGGCAACCCACTCCAATATTCTTGCCTGGAGAATCTTATGACAGAGGGGCCTGGCGGGCTACAATCCATAGGGTCGCAAAAAGTGGTACACGACTGAAGTGACTGAGCATGTATATATATATATAATTATGACTGCTTCACGGGGAAGGCAATGGCACCCCACCCCAGTACTTTTGCCTGGAAAATCCCATGGACGGAGGATCCTGGTAGGCTCCAGTCCATGGGGTTGCTAAGAGTCGGACACGACTGAGCGACTTCACCTTCACTTTCACTTTTCACTCTAATACATTGGAGAAGGAAATGGCAACCCACTCCAGTGTTCTTGCCTGGAGAATCCCAGGGACGGGGGAGCCTGGTGGGCTCCGTCTATGGGGTCGCACAGAGTCGGACACGACTGAAGCGACTTAGCAGCAGCATGACTGCTTGAAGTTGTATGGCAGAAACCAACACAAAAAAGCAATTATCCACCAATAAAAAAGTTAATAAGATTTTTTAAAAAGATGTCACGTATAATACAATGTAATGTATTTCAACAAACTTTGGCTGAAAATTATTATTAAAAAATCTGTACTGAAAATTTGACTATGCAGAGTTGTTACATGGGCTCTGGAGGGGTCCAGGTTCAATACCTGGTTAAGGAACTAGATCCCACTTGCTGCAACTAAGACCCAGAGTGCAACCAAATAAAGAAATAAAAATAAATAAATATTTTAAATACCTTGATAAATAGCTCTGTAAGTTATCTTTGTGAGGCTGTGCTCTGTGTTCTTTAAAATAATTTACACCAAACATTCTAAGTTACACTTGTGGATTAATTGTGTATCAAGAGCAAATTACACCTTCCGATGGCTCCTAAAAATTGCCTTTATCTCTCAATTCTTTTCCTTATTACAAATTAAACAGGACTTCCCCAGTGGCTCAGTGGATAGGAATCTGCCTGCCAATGCAGGGGAACACAGTTTTGATCCCTTGTCCAGAAAGATTCCATATGCTGTGGAGCAACTAGGCCCATGCACCACGACTACTGGGCCTGGGCTCTAGAGCAGACGAACCGCAGCTATGGAGCCTGAGCGCCGCAGCTACTGAGCTTGTGTGTGGCAACTACTGAAGCCCACGGCCAGAGCCCGTGCTCCCCAAAGAGAGAAGCCACCGGGATGAGAAGCCCAGCACCCCAACGAAGGGCAGCCTCGGCTCCCCACGACTAGAGAAAGCCTGCGCAAAGCGACAAAGACCAGTGCAGCCAAAAGTACATCCACAGACAATATTTAAAAACCAAATTAAACAAAGAAACTCTACTCCATAGTTCAAAAGAAATGAGCACAGAGAAACGTATTACATCTGTTAAATAAAATTTATACATAGATCATTGTATGCATTGAAAGTTCCACTCCGAGAATAATTTCCAAAGTGCCTAGAACAGTGGCTGGTTCAGGATAGAAGCACAACAAATATTCACTGACTAAAGGAGAGAACTCTTAAAAACCCTACATACATAATGCTACAACACAGCCATCTCATCTCGACTGCCAGCAAACATCAAACACGATTATCACAGCAAGTGAGCTTCTAAAGTAACAACATTCAACAACAAACCTGACAACAGTCAGAATGTGGGGAAAGTGTATGGCTTCTTTTCATCAGAACCTAACTAATTTGCAAAGCATGATGAAGTAGATATTGACTAAACAATGGCTATATTTTTTAATTCATAGTTTTTATTTCCCATAGAATCTTACATTATAGATGATAGATTTCAAAGTACTTTCACACTCATCATCTCATTAGAAATGTCCTGTGTTAAACTTGACACATTATAAATCAACTGTACTTCAATAAAATAAAAATATTTGAAAGAAAGAATGACCTGCCTTTATTCTCTTTTCTCTGAAAAAAACAAAACCAACACACTTTAAAGCATGCTGTTTAAAGAATCAGATCAGAGATCAGTCGCTCAGTCATGTCCGACTCTTTGCGACCCCATGAACCGCAGCACGCCAGGCCTCCCTGTCCATCACCAACTCCCGGAGGTCACCCAGACTCACATCCATCGAGTCAGTGACGCCATCCAGCCATCTCATCCTCTGTCATCCCCTTCTCCTCCTGCCCCCAATCCCTCCCAGCATCAGAATCTTCTCCAATGAGTCAACTCTTCGCATGAGGTGGCCAAAATACTGGAGTTTCAGCTTTAGCATCATTCCTTCCAAAGAAATCCCAGGGCTGATCTCCTTCAGAATGGACTGGTTGGATCTCCTTGCAGTCCAAGGGACTCTCAAGAGTCTTCTCCAACACCACAGTTCAAAGGCATCAATTCTTCAGCATTCGGCCTTCTTCACAGTCCAGCTCTCACATCCATACATGACCTCAGGAAAGACCATAGCCTTGACTAGGCGAAACTTTGTTGGCAAATTGATGTCTCTGCTTTTGAATATGCTGTCTAGGTTGGTCATAACTTTCCTTCCAAGGAGTAAGCGTCTTTTAATTTCATGGCTGCAGTTACCATCTGCAGTGATTTTGGAGCCCAGAAAAACAAAGTCTGACACTGTTTCCACTGTTTCCCCATCTATTTCCCATGTAGTGATGGGACCAGATGCCATGATCTTCGTTTTCTGAATGTTGAGCTTTAAGCCAACCTTTTCACTCTCCACTTTCACTTTCATCAAGAGGCTTTTTAGTTCTTCTTCACTTTCTGCCAGAAGGGTGGTGTCATCTGCATATCTGAGGTTATTGATATTTCTCCCAGCAATCTTGATTCCAACTTGTGTTTCTTCCAGTCCAGCATTTCTCATGATGTACTCTGCATATAAGTTAAATAAACATGGTGAGTTTTAAGTTAAATAAATACTCTGCATATACGTTAAATAAACATAGCAAATACCTTCTTCCAACAACACAAGAGAAGACTCTATACATGGACATCACCAGATGGTCAACACCGAAATCAGATCGATTATATTCTTTGCAGCCAAACATGGAGAAGCTCTATACAATCAGCAAAAACAAGACCAGGAGCTGACTGTGGCTCAGACCATGAACTCCTTATTGCCAAATTCAGACTGAAATTGAAGAAAGTAGGGAAAACCACTAGACCATTCAGGTATGACCTAAATCAAATCCCTTATGATTATACAGTGGAAGTGAGAAATAGGTTTAAGGGTCTAGATCTGATAGATAGAGTGCCTGATGAACTATGGAATGAGGTTCGTGACATTGTACAGGAGACAGGGATCAAGACCATCCCCATGGAAAAGAAATGCAAAAAAGCAAAGTGGCTGTCTGGGGAGGCCTTGAAAATAGCTGTGAAAAGAAGAGAAGCGAAAAGCAAAGGAGAAAAGGAAAGATATAAACATCTGAATGCAGAGTTCCAAAGAATAGCAAGAAGAGATAAGAAAGCCTTCTTCAGCGATCAATGCAAAGAAATAGAGGAAAACAACAGAATGGGAAAGACTAGGGATCTCTTCAAGAAAATCAGAGATACCAAAGGAACATTTCATGCAAAGATGGGCTCGATAAAGGACAGAAATGGTATGGACCTAACAGAAGCAGAAGATATTAAGAAGAGGTGGCAAGAATACACAGAAGAACTGTACAAAAAAGAGCTTCACGACCCAGATAATCATGATGGTGTGATCACTGACCTAGAGCCAGACATCCTGGAATGTGAAGTCAAGTGGGCCTTAGAAAGCATCACTACAAGCAAAGCTAGTTGAGGTGATGGAATTCCAGTGGAGCTATTCCAAGTCCTGAAAGATGATGCTGTGAAAGTGCTACACTCAATATGCCGGCACATTTGGAAAACTCAGCAGTGGCCACAAGATTGGAAAAGGTCAGTTTTCATCCCAATCCCAAAGAAAGGCAATGCCAAAGAGTGCTCAAACTACCGCACAATTGCACTCATCTCACACGCTAGTAAAGTAATGCTCAAAATTCTCCAAGCCAGGCTTCAGCAATATGTGAACTGTGAACTTCCTGATGTTCAAGCTGGATTTAGAAAAGGCAGAGGAACCAGAGATCAAATTGCCAACATCTGCTGGATCATGGAAAAAGCAAGAGAGTTCCAGAAAAACATCAATTTCTGCTTTATTGACTATGCCAAAGCCTTTGACTGTGTAGATCACAATAAACTGTGGAAAATTCTGAAAGAGATGGGAATACCAGACCACCTGATCTGCCTCTTGAGATATCTGTATGCAGGTCAGGAAGCAACAGTTAGAACTGGTCATGGAACAACAGACTGGTTCCAAATAGGAAAATGAGTACGTCAAGGCTGTATATTGTCACCATGTTTAAAGAATAACTACAGTTGAATCATTAGAATCTTGTTTGATTCTGTATTCATTTTTGCCTCTCTCAAATTTAATCACACTCAAAATAATAAATGTTATGCAACGGGACAGAGTACATGGCTTCTGCGACAAGTTTTATCATGCAAACGTGACTTTGGCGTCTCTCATTCCACAAGCTCTTCTGAAATCTGACGCCGATGCTCCCCCTTCAAGGGGTAGGGTCTCTGTCCCCTCTCTCTGAGCCTCAGTGGACCTTTATGCCTCGTCAGCCAGGAGTCTGGCACGAACGGTGCTGGGCCTTCTGAGGCTAGAGGCGACAAAGGCCACGGTGCTGTTCTCATTTAGTCGCTCAGTCGGGTCCAGCTCTTTGCGACCATGGACTGTAGCCCACCAGGCTCCGCTGTCCACGGGCTTCTCTAGGCAAGAATACTGGAGTGGGTAGCTGTTCCCTTCTCCAGAGGATCTTCCCCACTCAGGGACTGAACCCTGGTCTCCTGCACTGCAGGCAGATTCATTACCATCTGAGCCACTTGGAAGCCCAGATGCCGTGCACCTCCACCTTATTCTCTTGGGACACTCACTCTTGGAACTCGGCCAGGCAGCCTAGAGGAGGCACATGAGTGGACGCCACAGCCCTGGCCGAGCTCACAGCTCACAGCCCGCGCCAACCTGCCAGCCATCTGAAGGAGCCGCCTTGAAGAGGGATCTTCAGCCCCTGGCTCAGTGGATGAACTCAGCCCAACGTGAAAACGCATGAGCATTTTGAATAAATGATAATAAAATAAATGATTTCTCTGTTTCCCATGACTATGTTTGTATGCAGAAACATACAAGTACACGTTCTAACACTAGAATTCCAAGACCCTGCAAAAGCTATTCTACGTCTGTTATTTATAATATTTTGCTTCAGTGGTTGATTGAGTACAGCGACTATGTGTAGAACTCAGAAATTGTGGGTTACTTCCCAGATGGTCCAGTGACTAAGACTCTGCACTCCCAGGGCAGGGCTGCTGCTGCTGCTAAGTCGCTTCAGTCGTGTCCGACTCTGTGCGACCCCATAGACGGCAGCCCACTAGGCTCCCCCGTCCCTGGGATTCTCCAGGCAAGAACACTGGAGTGGGTTGCCATTTCCTTCTCCAATGCATGAAAGTGAAAAGTGAAAGTGAAGTCGCTCAGTCGTGTCCAACTGTCCACCTGGGTTCAATTCCTGGTCAGGGAACTAGATCCCACGTGCTACAGTTAAGAGTCCCCAGGATGCAACTAAAGAACACACGCGCTGCAACGGAGACTCATCACAGCCGAATAAATACACATTTATTCTTAAAAATAGTAGCCTAAATTTTAGTACTAAACAAACCACACTGAAGCTTTTATCCGAACTCCCTTTCACCTACAAAACACAAGTGACCGTGCAGGGTTCACTTACGCTCTCCAGAAACTGTTTGTGAGACAAGAACATAGCTTCAAACAATTAGAGCTTATAAATGTTGTTATTAAGTCAGCTGAACAACCCATCCAGAAGTGTGTTTCAAAAATTATAAAACCTTTTTGTACAATATAAAGTTTGGTTGTTGATCCAATGAAGAAATATAAATGGAAAAACACTTTGTGAACTATATGTGAAACATTTTCCTAAGAGAAGTTGAGATTTGAAAAAAAGCTTATCATTTCAAAATCTAACAGTTAGCTACAGTTAGATATACATGACCAGAACATTGTAAATAATACATTTATAAGTTCATTAATCCTTTTAAAAATTGCAGATGAATGAAAACTTGTGAATTTTTAAACAGCTTCTTTGCCAAGAGGGGATTGGATTAGATGACCTCTCAAAGTTCTTTTCAGGGCCCATGAATCCGAAAAATGCAAGCCGCCTTGCTATCCACAGATACCAGATCACAGAGGATTTTGAATTTAATTTCAGTTACTTAAGTTCTGTGTGTTCTGCAAAAATGAAGCAGCTCACCTCAACACCTGTATCAGTGAAGCGATAATTGAATCGTTTTTCATAACAAATAGCACAAATGTAAAAATCGTTAATTTCTCAAAAACATGAATTTTATTTGCTTCTGATTTTATAAACATGAATATTATTTGCCTCTGATCTTACTATTTTTAATTTCTAAAATGCAACACTCTTACAATAGCTACAGAAGAAAGTGAGACTATAAATTAATAAAGTCTTCAAAAGACCATTGCCTAAATAAGCATATTTCATGCAGGTCCCCAAAACAAGAGGTTAAATGTTTCTCAGAATCACAGCAAAGATATTTACGGAGGGAATTTTGACCGTGTTCAGTGGAATCAAATTAATATTCATGACTTCATCTGCATAAGCACTGGAAGGGCCTTATTTGATTCCTCAGTTTTCTGTATAAATATGTGTTTAAATATTTGCTACCTCAGAAACAAAACCAGCAACTCATTAGACACTGGAAAAATTAAAGCAAAACATAAAAAGCAAATTTTGATCAAACGTAGTGGAAGGAGCAAGCCAGCGATCCCAGAGCATCTGTACGGCAAAATGGAATGCCACCTAGTTTTTTAAAAAGTGAAGATGCTAATTCTGCTGATGAAGACATTGTCTTCCCCTCTCGTGCCCTATTCATTATGCAAGGCTGCAGAATATGAAGTGTGGCTGTGTGATCCGGCCGATCTAATGATCTCCCCCACCTGCTCATCTGGTACAATTTTAATTAACACTCCAAGGAGGTTTGTCAAGAGTAATCAAAAACATTGTCGCTTATAAAGCTGTGGCAAGAAATCAATAGTTTTCATCAGAAAAGGTAAGGTCTAGCATAACTGAACCATTTAATTGCTTCATTCCAATAAACAAAAACTGCACATTTTAATGACTTGATTCGGGAGATCAATATGGAGCCGCAGCTCGTGTTGGACAGCAACATGTGGTGGGGCGCCCGCAGCCCTTCGCCTTCCAAAAGCTGCATTTCTCTTTTTTATTTCATCCCCGAGCGGCAATGGGTGGCTGCGCCCACGCGGGGCCGTGATTTATATGCGCTGGGTGACCTCCAGGGCCGTAAGACGGGGACGGGTGACTAGTTCTCAATGGTAAGCTACTGGCACTTGACAAAGTGCCTGAAGCAGAATGAATTTACTTCTCTTTTCCTCCGTCATCAACAGGCCCTGCCCTGACCCCCGCTCTGACTCCTATAACAAGATCTCCTGTCACCGCCGGAAAAATTTACTGTCTCCTCTCCTTCTCATTGAGCCCGAATGAGGGCTGCCGTCACCTTCAGTGAACTGAGTCCACGGGAGATTTAACTAAACGCCAGCCCTAGTTTAAAAACTAAGGCAGTGCATTTCCTGTAAAGCAGGAGGTGTTCAAAGGCATCTGTTTGCCCACGGCATGATTTTCTAACAAGCAAAACCTTTCTTTGGGCTACGTTTAAGGCAAAGCCATGCGTGGGCCCCCAACCTCGCTATTTCAGTGTGGTGCCCTGAACATGAAGCTCTCGTTAAAATGACACACTTTAAGAACTCTCTGTTCATCATCGTTGCCGGAAGAAGACGGATGTCCCCACGGCACTGAAGTCATTTTGAAGGTTACTCGAAAACAGAAATTCTTAACCGTGCAAAAATATCGTATGTGGTATGCATAAACAGATACGATAACTATGCAGAGATGCAAGAGGAAATAAAGACATCAGATTAAACATTCTAAGCAGAAGATGTGCTCTGGCAACTTTCTTCACGGCAATCTTTTCAAATACCTTGTCAAAAAGGACTTTTCAGCAGAGACTTCAAAAATACCCAGATAATAAGTCTCAGCCTATTTGAACATTCATGACTGAAATACAAGCAGGAAGCATAAACCCACATTTATGAAATGTACCCGATCTTAATAATCAGCTTAAAATACTTAAGCAATCAAAACGAGTATTTGCAAACCCTCGTGTCAACAACACGGCAATTAAAAGACTGGCGTGTGATGGTTTATTCCATCTCACTAAAGCCTTAATGCCAAATTTCCACTCCCTCTTTAATTTTCAATTCTTCCACCCTCCCTGCTTCACAGCTCCTGGCTATTGGCTTTTACAATCTGTCCCCAGAGAGTGAGGAGTTATTACCCCTGTCGATGGAAGAGAAAGGGATGTTATTCCCTTGTCACCCTCTGCGGCTCCAGCAGATTCTGAGCGCTGATGGATAGCCTTCATTGGAGAGAGGCTGCTGAGCCGCTGTGAGTCCTCGGGCCTGTCAGATCCATCCACCTGTGCCCCTGGCATTACTTACTGGAGTCGGAGTGACACTCGGTGTCCCCAGAGACTACCAAACACCTCCAGGAGCAAGCCCTGCACAGACCGCCCCACTGCCCAGGAGTAAACACCATGCAGGCATCCAGGGCGCCTGGCAGAAAGGATGCTACACCTTGGCATCTTTGGCATCATGGTGAATGCAAGAGTGGACGGGCCAAGTCCCTCACAGTGGCACCAAGTGTATCTTACAAGGCACTGAGCATGTATAAACTCTCAAGAAAGCTGAGGAGAGCTAAGGGGACACGGCCACCCTTGTCAGACTGCTCTCCAACATTTGATTCTTCTTGTCACTGTGACTTCATCATTCCATCCTGGCACTCAGGAGACTGGAACTCTCTACTTAATTCATAACTTTCAGGACCATATTTCTTTCTCTCAGATTCAAAATAGGAATAACTGCTTCCATCGATTGTCAAAAAGTCCTTACAGAATGATTTTTTAAATTTTATTATGAAAAATGTAATAGATTACCTGGCCAGAATATATCAGCCAGGGGTACCACATCCCAAGAAAGTCAGGCTCTAAACGGCGAGATGTTTCCTGTTTTTGCTTTTTTTAATCAAGAGAACAAATCCACACCCTCACATACTTACTTTTCAATAAGTTTAAATCCTTGAAAGGGACAGCATCCCATGGATTCTGAGTCTAACGGCCTCAGCAAGAAGGTGCTGCGCTGCTCTTAGTCCCTCAGTCCTGTCCGACTCTGTGTGACCCCCTGGACTCTAGCCCCCCAGGCTCCTCTGTCCAAGGGATTCTCCAGGCAAGAATACTGGAGTGGGTTGCCATGCCCTCCTCTAGGGGATCTTCCCAACCGAGGGATCAAACCCAGGTCTTCCACATTGAGGGCCGATCCTTTACCGTCTGAGCCACCAGGGAAGCCCAAGAATACTGGAGTGGTTAGCCTATCCCTTCGCTAGGAGATCTTCCCGACCTAGGAATCGAACCGGGGTCTCCTGCATGGCAGGCAGATTCTTTACCAGCTGAGCTTCCAGGGAAGCCCAGCAGGAAGGTAGCTTCGGGACTTGGCAGAAGCCATGCCACCGTTCCATGTGTGCGAATTATCTTTCCCCACATGACTCTGGTTTTGTGAGGACCTCCCCCCAGAGTTGTGGTTGTGCTTCACATTGTACCCATCAGCCAGCACATCTCTTGCCTAGACAGAATTCAGTTTCGTCTCTAGCATACACACCTCAATTTTCAAGAGAGCTACATGTTCCCTCTGGTTCCTTGGATCCAGCTTATAACGGGCAAACTTGGCCCACATCTTCCAGACACATTTGTTGTGGTAGGGGTCCTGTTTCCAGCAGGCGGGGGCACTCCAGCTGGTACAGCTTCGAGCCACATCGCCCCCTTGCCGAGGCGCACAGCTGAGCCTGCGTCCACAGTTTAGCTGCTCTATACTGTGAGAAATTTCTTTTTTTTTTTTTTTAAAGGATAGTGAAAGTGGAGAGTGAAAAGGTTGGCTTAAAGCTCAACATTCAGAAAACGAAGATCATGGCATCTGGTCCCATCACTGCATGGGAAATAGATGGGGAAACAGTGGAAACAGTGTCAGACTTTGTTTTTCTGGGCTCCAAGATCACTGCAGATGGTGACTGCAGCCATGAAATTAAAAGACGCTTACTCCTTGGAAGGAAAGTTATGACCAACCTAGATAGCATATTCAAAAGCAGAGACATTACTTTACCAACAAAGGTTCGCCTAGTCAAGGCTATGGTCTTTCCTGTGGTCATGTATGGATGTGAGAGCTGGACTGTGAAGAAGGCTGAGCGCCGAAGAATTGATGCTTTTGAACTGTGGTGTTGGAGAAGACTCTTGAGAGTCCCTTGGACTGCAAGGAGATCCAACCAGTCCATTCTGAAGGAGATCAATCCTGGAATTTCTTTAGAAGGAATGATGCTAAAGCTGAAACTCCAGTATTTTGGCCACCTCATGCGAAGAGTTGACTCATTGGAGAAGACTCTGATGCTGGGAGGGATTGAGGGCAGGAGGAGAAGGGGACGACAGAGGATGAGATGGCTGGATGGCATCACTGACTCGATGGATGCGAGTCTGAGTGACCTCCGGGAGCTGGTGATGGACAGGGAGGCCTGGCGTGCTGCGGTTCATGGGGTCGCAAAGAGTCGGACACGACTGAGCGACTGATCTGATCTGATCTGATTTATTTGAGTGTGTTGGGTCTTGGCTGTGGCGCATGGGCTCAGTTGATCCGAGGAGCACGTACGATCTCAGCTTCCCAACCAGGGAGCGAACCCAAGTCCCCGTCACTGGAAGGCAGATTCTTAACCACCGGACCACCGGGGAAGTCCCAGAAATTTCTTAACCGAGGCGTGTAGAACCTTTATCCTCTGTCTCTGGTTTGCCCCACACAGCTATCCTCCCTGCTGTCTTTACCCTGAGATGGGGGGTCAATAAGGCTCTGCAATCACCGCTCGGGAGACCTGGAGACCTGCCCCGTGAGTCAGGAGGTCCTCATCCACACGAGGTCAAGGTCAGAGACCCCAGCCTATGCCTGGACTCCAAGACCCTTTGGTCACAAGACTTACCAGGACCTGATTCCTCCACCTGTACATTTATTTGTTTATAAATTAGACACAACCAGCGGTCCCAAGGATCCTCAGAACCAAACGTGCTTCGGAATTTTCTGATTTCAGCAAGGTCACAGGGCACCAGTCATCACACATTCCTAGGACTCCAGGGCACCCTCTTTCCCACCCCGCACAAGGAAGCGCAGGACTTCTGCAGACACGTGTGCTTATGCTGATGACTCGGACACCTGTGCTCAGTCAAAGCTACTGAGTGATGGCTCCACTCAGTCAGCTCAGGCTGAGTCCACAGATGAATCACAAACTGGCTTGTGCATTTCAGAGCTTTTGGACGTCAGGATAAGGGACTGTGAACCTCTATTGCCACACAGTTATGGGGTAAAACTTAGGTCAAAAAGATAGGCTAAAGGGAGATGAGATAAAGGCAGAAAAGGGAGCGCTCACGTTCCCCTTCAGCAGGCCCACAGTATACATACTTTATCTTGGAAACCGCTGGACACCAGCAGACACGCTGCTCTCAGGCTCCAGGAGGGGTGTGCACAGCTGAAAACTGCTCCAGGCAGAGGGACGTGGGGCCACTTAACAGTTTCATGGTTCTCCCTCCCCCAAGAGGAAATGCAAAACTTCACCTTGGCTACACTTAAAAGCCAAGGCCCAGGGACTTCCCTGCTGGTCCAGCGGTTAAGAGTCCACCTTCCGACGCAGGGGACGAGGGTCCGATCCCTGGTCTAGGAACTAAGATCCCACATGCCACGGGGCAACTAAGCCCTCACGCCACAACTAGAGAAGCCTGCTCACTGCAACGAAGAGCCAGTACAGTCGAAACAAGCCAGTGTCCATGCCAACCCGCCCAGTCTCTCCCTCCTAAGGACACACAGTGCCTGCCTAGGTAGACTTACTGATAACCCGGACGGAGGAGGAGAGGTCACAACTTGAGGTAAGCAGAAGTCCCTTTGCTAAACCGACTTGTTTATTAATGACGGGGGACACACGCACAAGTCTTTGCCTGTGTGTTTACTAGAACTCTTCCAAGCATTAACAACTGATTTTGTTTCTCTAGAACTGACTCAGTCTTACCAGTTCTCACAGTAATGTTGGGTTGACCAAAAAGATCATTTGGGTTTCTCCACGTTAAGGGAAAAACCTGAACCACGTTTTTGGCCAACCCGATATTTTAGTAGAGGTCAGTAATCTTGTTTCCCACTCTGAGGGCTGCTCTCCCCGTCCCCAGGGACCAGGTGAACCGAGGCACAAAAACGCTGAGGCACAGAGATAAAGGGTAGGTTTTTGCTTGCAGCCTTCAGTGAAGGGTTTTAAACTGTAGCATAAAGCACTTTCCACAAAGAGTTACCATTCATCGTAAGTGGCTCTTGCTGCAACCGTGATGGTCAAGCCCTCGCTTGCTCTTACCCACATTTTCTTTTCAAGAGAAGAATAAGGAGACCAAGTGAGGGGTTGGTGACGTCAGGGAACACCTAGACTACTCCTAAAGATGGTCCCTGCCTTTCCTCTCCATTTTCCCTTGGACTCACGCTTCGTTTGCTTCGACTTAGCCCCCAGAGGCAGTGCTTTTCGCATCACGGGTCAATGCTCCAGCGACAGGACTAGGAGCTCAAGCAGAAAATGGACTCCACCCCTCTTCCTCCACTGCCCCCACTCCTCCCATCATCTCCCAGCGAGGAGCCTGGGTCTGATGGGACAAAAAAGCGTCCCTGTCGATTAACGCAGAAAGTTTTAGGAGTTCAGGCCAGCTGTGCTCTTCTTCACAAGCACCTCAGTTTGACCCTCACACGTACCAATTAAAGGAATGATATTACAAAGCGGTTTTAGCTCTGGAGTCAGTACTCCGTGCCCGGAGGAATTCCATTTGCATATGATTTGTGCTTACTTCCTGTCAGCATTTATCAAAATGTCCTGAGCCTCTTTTTCAACAAAGACAGGCTTCTTACACCCAGAGTTGTGAGATTCCCCAAAGAGGGCTGATCCATCTCAGATCCAAGTTCGAGAACTGCCCTAAATACAAACTCTCCTAAATATCAAGGAACACAGAGATTTAAATTCACCAAAATTTCCCCTGAAAAGACATTCTTTGTCACCTGCATTGTGAAATGTGTTTTGTAGTTTATTATATATTTGTCTTCCATTCACGTCATAGGTTTAGCCAAAAAAAAAAAAAAATCCCCATTGTGTAATCAGATCAGATCAGTCGCTCAGTCGTGTCCGACTCTTTGCGACCCCATGAACTGCAGCACGCCAGGCCTCCCTGTCCATCACCAGCTCCCGGAGGTCACCCAGACTCGCATCCATCGAGTCAGTGATGCCATCCAGCCATCTCATCCTCTGTCGTCCCCTTCTCCTCCTGCCCTCAATCCCTCCCAGCATCAGAGTCTTCTCCAATGAGTCAACTCTTCGCATGAGGTGGCCAAAATACTGGAGTTTCAGCTTGAGCATCATTCCTTCCAAAGAAATTCCAGGATTGATCTCCCCCAGAATGGACTGGTTGGATCTTCTTGCAGACCAAGGGACCCTCAAGAGTCTTCTCCAACACCACACTTCAAAAGCATCAATTCTTCGGCGCTCAGCCTTCTTCACAGTCCAGCTCTCACATCCATACATGACCACAGGAAAGACCATAGCCTTGACTAGGCGAACCTTTGTTGGTAAAGTAATGTCTCTGCTTTTGAATATGCTATCTAGGTTGGTCATAACTTTCCTTCCAAGGAGCAAGCGTCTTTTAATCTCATGGCTGCAGTCACCATCTGCAGTGATTTTGGAGCCCAGAAAAACAAAGTCTGACACTGTTTCCACTGTTTCCCCATCTATTTCCCATGCAGTGATGGGACCAGATGCCATGATCTTCGTTTTCTGAATGTTGAGCTTTAAGCCAACCTTTTCACTCTCCACTTTCACTTTCATCAAGAGGCTTTTTAGCCCCTCTTCACTTTCTGCCATAAGAGTGGTGTCATCTGCATATCTGAGGTTATTGATATTTCTCCCGGCAATCTTGATTCCAACTTGTGTTTCTTCCAGTCCAGCATTTCTCATGATGTACTCTGCATATAAGTTAAAAAAACATGGTGACAATATGCAGCCTTGACGTACTCCTTTTCCTATTTGGAACCAGTCTGTTGTTCCATGACCAGTTCTAACTGTTGCTTCCTGACCTGCATACAGATTTCTTAAGAGGCAGATCAGGTGGTCTGGTATTCCCATCTCTTTCAGAATTTTCCATAGTTTATTGTGATCCACACAGTCAAAGGCTTTGGCATAGTCAATAAAGCAGAAATAGATGTTTTTCTGGAACTCTCTTGCTTTTTCGATGATCCAGCGGATGTTGGCAATTTGATCTCTGGTTCCTCTGCCTTTTCTAAAACCAGCTTGAACATCAGGAACGGTGTCTAATTCAAACTGGACGGTCCAGTAGAATCCTAGCTCGGGACCTCCTCAGAACATCAGACCGATTCCAGCCATGTTGCCAAGAGGTAATTCTGTACCCCAGATGACAGAAAGACGTACAAGTAAACAAGTCACCTTATCCACAGCGCTACTTTTGAGTTCTAGAGCAGCCTTGTCCATTAGAAACAGGCCAGCCACATACTAAAGTTCACACTTTCTTGTAGTCACTTTAAAAAAGGGAAACAGAAACAGATGAAATTTTACAAATATATTGTTTCATTTAAAATGCTATTATTCCAACATGTGATTTACAGAACAAAATTATTAATGAGGTGTTTTATGATCTTTATTTCATAGTAAATCTTTGAAATGCAACAAGGTTTCTCAATTTGAACTACAAATTTTCATCAGATATAATGGATATGTTTCAGATCAGATCAGTCACTCAGTCGTGTCCGACTCTTTGCGACCCCATGAATCGCAGCACGCCAGGCCTCCCTGTCCATCACCAGCTCCCGGAGGTCACCCAGACTCATACCCATCGAGTCAGTGATGCCATCCAGCCATCTCATCCTCTGTCGTCCCCTTCTCCTCCTGCCCTCAATCCCTCCCAGCATCAGAGTCTTCTCCAGTGAGTCAACTCTTCGCATGAGGTGGCCAAAATACTGGAATTTCAGCTTTAGCATCATTCCTTCTAAAGAAATTCCAGGATTGATCTCCTTCAGAATGGACTGGTTGGATCTTCTTGCAGTCCAAGGGACTCTCAAGAGTCTTCTCCAACACCACAGTTCAAAAGCATCAATTCTTCGGCGCTCAGCCTTCTTCACAGTCCAGCTCTCACATCCATACATGACCACAGGAAAGACCATAGCCTTGATGTCTTTGTTGGTAAAGTAATGTCTCTGCTTTTGAATATGCTATCTAGGTTGGTCATAACTTTCCTTCCAAGGAGTAAGCGTCTTTTAATTTCATGACTGCAGTCACCATCTGCAGTGATTTTGGAGCCCAGAAAAACAAAGTCTGACACTGTTTCCACTGTTTCCCCATCTATTTCCCATGTAGTGATGGGACCAGATGCCTTTAAAGTAAAAAATGTACACTCACATACTCACTCTGTTCCACGTCGTATTGAAACTTTTCCGATAACTGACTTGAGTCACCACTTTTTCCTATTTTACTTTTACTTTTAATTTGTCACAGCTTAAATCTGAATTTTCCAAGTTGTAGGACCTCCTTTGCAAACACGTGGTGGCCTCGTGTGGCCGAGCGGGACTGAACTGGACACAGCGCCTCCTGAGCAGGCGACAGGCTGGGGGCGGGGGCAGCCTCAGGCTGCACACCCAGGGCCCCGCAGCTGGGCGAGGGGCCGGTCCACGCGGGCTGTGTCCTCAGCTCTGCAGGGGGATCCCCTGCTGCCACGTGGGCTGCTGGGGGTGGGAGGGTGGCTCCCGTCCTGCCATCCAGCCCCCTCCCAAGAGCCCGTCTCACTTAAGCTCTGATCGGGAAGTGGATCCACGATGAGGGTTACAGGCCAGGGGAGTGACTACAGGACCCAGACGGCCCCCAGTCGGGGAGGGCGTGAAAGACCAGGGCAGCATCAGAGCCAGCACAGGTGGACTCGGGGTGCTTAGAGAGCCAGACACCGGGTAGACGCTGCTGCTGCCGCTTGGTCACTAAGCCATGTCCAACTCTCCTGTGACCCCATGGACGGCAGCACACCAGGCTCCCTCCCCTCTCCTCCACCATCTCCTGGAGTCTTCTCAAACTCACGTTTGAGTCAATGATGCTGTACAACCATCTCATCCTCTGTCGTCCCCTTCTCCTCCTGACCTCAATCTTTCCCAGCATCAGGGTCTTTTCCATCATTGGAAAAGATCAGCTCTTCACATCAGGTAGCCAGAGTATTGGAGCTTCAGCATCAGTCCTTGCAAAGAATATTCAGGGTTTATTTCCATTAGGATTGACTGGTTTGATCTTCTGTCTCTTTACTGGAAGGATAAAAGTCAAGGTCTCCAGCAGATTCTAGCAATTATTCTCAGAAATTCTAATGGTCAAGAAGTTTGATGCCTTTTTAACTGCATCCAACTTTCATGTTAGATGTTCTCACAATTACATCACAAATTAAACAGTCTGAGAATATGTGTATTAAGATCAACAAGTTCACAAAATTGTTTAAAATGTATGTAGGACACATATATATATATAATTATGACTGATTCATGTTGATATACAGCAGAGACCATCACAACATTGTAAAGCAATTATCCTGCAAAAAAATAAATAAAAGAAAAAAAATGTATGCATAAAAGGATAAAATAAATACTGTGTGGTTCTACTTGTATGAGGTCCCCAGAGTAGACACATTAATAGACAGGAAATAGAAAGGCAGTTGCCAGGAGCTGGGGGAGGGTGAGAGTTTGAGGGGGCGGGGCTTTGGCTTGGGAGGAGGAGCTGGGGGAGGGGTGAAGCAACTGATAAACAACTAATCTCAAAAATATACAAGCAACTCCTGCAGCTCAATTCCAGAAAAATAAACGACCCAATCAAAAAATGGCGCAAAGAACTAAATAGACATTTCTCCAAAGAAGACATACAGATGGCTAACAAATACATGAAAAGATGCTCAACATCATGCAAATCAAAACCACAATGAGGTACCATTTCACGCCAGTCAGAATGGCTGCAATCCAAAAGTCTACAAGCAATAAATGCTGGAGAGGGTGTGGAGAAAAGGGAATCCTCCTACACTGTTGGTGGGAATGCAAACTAGTACAGCCACTATGGAGAACAGTGTGGAGATTCCTTAAAAAACTGGAAATAGAACTGCCAATGACCCAGCAATCCCACTGCTGGGCACACATACCAAGGAAATCAGAATTGAAAGAGACACGTGTACCCCAGTGTTCATCGCAGCACTGTTTATAATAGCCAGGACACGGAAGCAACCTAGATGCCCATCAGCAGACGAATGGATAAGAAAGCTGTGGTACATACACACAATGGAGTATTACTCAGCCATTAAAAAGAATACATTTGAATCAGTTCTAATGAGGTGGATGAAACTGGAGCCTATTATACAGAGTGAAGTAAGCCAGAAAGAAAAACACCAATATGGTATGCTGCTGCTGCTGCTGCTGCTAAGTCGATTCAGTCATGTCTGACTCTGTGCGACCCCATAGACTGCAGCCCACCAGGCTCCACCATCCCTGGGATTCTCCAGGCAAGAACACTGGAGTGGGTCGCCATTTCCTTCTCCAATGCATGAAAGTGAAAAAATAAAGTGAAGTCGCTCAGTCGTATCCAACTCCTAGCGACCCCATGGACTGCAGCCTACCAGGCTCCTCCATCCATGGGATTTTCCAGGCAAGAGTACTGGAGTGGGGTGCCATTGCCTTCTCCCAATATGGTATACTAACGCATATATATGGAATTTAGAAAGATTATAATGATGACCCTGTATGCGAGACAGCAAAAGAGACACAGATGTATAGAGCAGTCTTTTGGACTCTGTGGGAGAGGGTGAGGGTGGGATAATTTGGGAGAATGGCATTGAAACATATATAATATCATATAAGAAACGAATCTCCAGTCCAGGTTTGATGCAGGATACAGGATGCTTGGGGCTGGTGCACTGGGATGACCCAGAGGGATGGTATAGGGAGGGAGGTGGGAGGGGGGTTCAGGATGGGGAATACGTGTACACCCATGGTGGATTCATGTTGATGTATGGCAAAACCAATACAATACTGTAAAGTAATTAGCCTCCAATTAAAATAAATAAATTTAAATTAAAAAAAAAAAAAAAGAAAGGCGGTTGCCAGGAGCTGGGGGAGGGTCAGAGTTTGAGGGGGCGGGGCTTTGGTTTGGGAGGAGGAGCTGGGGGAGGGGTTAAAGTTTGAAGGGCGGGGCTTCAGTTTGGAAAGAGGAGCTGGGGGAGGGGGAAGAGTTTGAGGGGCGGGGCTTCCGTTTGGGAGGAGGAGAAAGTCTGGAGCTGGACGTGGTGACGGCTGCACAGGACTGAATGGACTGAAAGGACTGATGGCTGAAAGGAGTTAATAGCCACTGAACTCACAACACCTAAAAATGGTTAACATGCTTAATCTTCATTCACCACAATAAAAAAAAAGTGGGTGCTTATCGAACCTGCCTCACTACACAAATGTACTGTTCCATAGAACTGGACTTGCTTGTTCGACCCTTTGTGGTCCGCTAGACCATAGCCCATTAGGCTCCTCTGCTCGTGGGATTCTCCAGGCAAGGATACTGGAGTGGGTTGTCACGCCCTCCTGAAGGGTATCTTCCCTACTCAGGGACTGAACCCGTGTCTCCTGCATTACAGGCGAGTCTTTACCGCTGAGCCACCAGGAAAGCCTGGGAAGCTGGATGATGGCCCAGAGTAAAACATCCAGGCCCTAATCCGTGGAATGTGAGAATGTTTATTGGCAAGATGGACTTTGCAGGTGTGATTCAGATAAGGATGCTGAGATGAAGATCCTGGATTAACATAAGGATGCTGGATTGTCTGGGTGCACCTCAACTGTGATCACTATGCCCTTAGCGGAGACAAGGAGACGATCTGACAGAGAAGACAGTCACAGGAGGAAGAAGAAGGAAGCGGAGCCGGAGGACAGCCGCTCCCTGCCGGCTCTGAAGGTGACAAAGGTATCCGGAGCCCCGGGATGCCAGAGTGCCACTCTGGAAGCTGGAAGAGGCAGGGACCTGGACCCCTCCAAGGGGCCTTGGAAGGACCACAGCGCTGCTGGCAACTTGATGTGATTCCTTGAACTGACTTCAGACCCTGACCCTGAACAGTGAGAAAAGTGTGTGCTATTTGTATGCTTGTAGTTTATAGTAGTAGTTTGTTACAGCAGGAAGCTAATACGTATATGATGCTCATATATTTATATAACAAATATCTTTTTTGCAATACAGTGTTACTAACTATAGGCTTCCCAGGTGGCTCAGTGGTGCAGAATCCGCCTGCCAACACAGGAAATGTAGATTCCATCCCTGGATCAGGAAGATCCCCTGGAGAAGGAAATGGCAACCCACTCTAGTATTCTTGCCTGCAGAATCCCATGGACAGAGGAACCTGACAGGCTACAGTCCAGGGAGTTTCAAAGAGTCAGAGCACACACGTTATTAACTGTGGTCTCCATCATTACATCCCCAGGAATTATTTACATTATAATTGAGAATTTGTACCTCATATTTTTTTTTTACTTTTATTTTTTTTTTTTTACAATATTGTATTACTTTTACTATACATCGAGATGGATGTACCTCATATTTTAATAGTAAAACTATATTTTTGATACAAAACATCTTATATATTAGTTACAGTCCCATTTTTCATCTTAGAAAGCTTTGTATTAAAGGTGTTATGTTAAATGGTATTGGTATCTTCAAATTATAATCAAATAATTCTCTTTGAAAATTAAAAATATGAAATACTCAGCATAAGCAGAATACCCTTTGACATAAATCAGGCAGTATTTCGGGGGATCTGTCTCCTAAGTCTAAAGAAATAAAACCAAAAATAAACAAATGGGATCCAATTTAACATAAAAGCTTTTGCACAGCAAAATAAATCAACAAGATGAAAACATATTCTAATGCAACAGAGAATATTTACAAATTGTATGACTGACCGTTCACAGCAGTATTATTCACAATAGCCAAGACATGGAAGTAACCAAAATGTCCATTAACAGATGAACAGATTAAGAAGATCTGGTATATATACATAATGGAATACTACTCAGCCATAAAAAGAGAAGGAAATTCTGCCATTTGCGACGATGTGGGTGGACCTAGAGAATATTAGGCTCAGTGTAATAAGTCATCCAGAGAAAGACAAATACTCTATGTTATCACTTATTTGTGGAATTAAAATAAAAGAAATGAATGTGTATAACAAAACAGATACAGAAAACCATGCAGTGGTTACCAGTGGGGAGAGGGAAAGAAAAGGGCCAAGATAGGGGCTGGGGACTAAGAGATACAAAGCAGTGTGTGAAGAATAAATAAGCAAGGATACACTGTACAGTCCAGGAAAATATAGTCATTATGTTCTAATAACTTTAAATGGAATCTATAAAAATACTGAATATATTATACATTGGAACAAATGTAATATTGTAAATCAACTACACATCAATAAAATAAAAAATAAAATGCTCAGGAAAAACCCACCAGAAGCAAACTATTCCTAACCCATTAATCACCTAAAATAGTCCAGTATATCTCCAAAGGCATTTAAAGTCAAAAATCAGATATCCTTGAAATGGAAGAGGCGAACAGAATATAGGTAAACTCCCTTCGATTTGCATTCATTCCAGGTTTAATATACACGTAGGTAAGAACAGCTTCTAAGACTGGGGAGCATTCACTGAGCAGACCGCTAGATCCCTGGGGCCTAATACCCTGCTAGGGTAAATTCACCCCGTTCCCACCGGAAGCCGGCAGCCCTGAAGGCATCGCGCGGGCTCATTCCGAGTCCTCTGTGTGAGCCGCCATCCCCTCCCTGGGATCTAAGAGACAGCATTTCCAAAACGGGGAGTTTTCAGTCCCCACACTGGACTGTAGGTCCTGACACTGTCGGGTTCCTGCTATTTCCGGATGAGAAGCATGTGCAGCAGGGGCCGGGCCATCGCCTGGGCGCCCTGGCTCACCGGGGCAGGGGAGAGTGGGGGGTCTCCTCCGCAGCCTCAAGGAGGTGTCACTGAACCAGAAGACCACTCTCTTCCGAGCTCTGGGGCTCCACAGGGAAGCCCACCGGAGAGTGGGGTGAGAGGTACCAAGGAGTTACACGTAAAATGTTGTTTTCAGCAGAGAAGCTGAAAAGCAATACCAGCGTTCTCCCCAATCATTAAGCTCTGCAGACTTCACCTCCCAACACAGCTCAACCTTGTGCCCTTCCGCCCACCGCCGCCCCGGTCACCCTGCCCCTCACTGGGATTCCAGGCCAGGCTGACTGCAGGAGCCCCCAGCCCCTACCGACGCCTCATTCCCCCCAGCCCTTCCAACCATTCACTCACCAGCTGAACTCCCCGGACTGAAGGTAAGCTGGTGGGATCACCCACCCCCGTCCTACCTGAACCCCTGTGATGGCTGTTCCTCCTTCTCAGTGCTAATCATGCTGACCAGGGTTCCTGGCCTTCCCCGATCAACAGAAATTGAGGACAGGCCTGGAGCTCAGGCCCACACCATTTAAGGGCCCAACTCAAGGGACATCGACTGCCAGTCCTTTGACCAAAGCAAGCCACGTGGCCAAGCCCAAAATGAATGGGACAGAGAAGAATCTCTGCCGCTGGCCGGAGCGGAGGGGAACGAACGCTTGCCAACAGCAACAGACGCTCTCAGGCCAGGCTGCCGAGAACTGAGTCTCGGTCACACGCGGCACCGCTGTCACCCAGCCCGAGGGCACGTGCAACTATGAAGCCACTGCTGCTGCTGCTGCTGCTAAGTCGCTTCAGTCGTCTCCGACTCTGTGCGACCCCATAGACGGCAGCCCACCAGGCTCCCCCGTCCCTGGGATCCTCCAGGCAAGAACACTGGAGTGGGTTGCCATTTCCTTCTCCAATGCATGAAAGTGAAAAGTGAAAGTGAAGTCGCTCAGTCGTGTCTGACTCTTCACGACCCCATGGACTGCAGCCTACCAGGCTCCTCCGTCCATGGGATTTTCCAGGCAAGTGTACTGGAGTGGGGTGCCATTGCTTTCTCCATGAAGCCACTAGGATCGGAGAAAACAGTGGTCCAATCACGAGCCCCGGTTCTAAGTCACCAATCAGAGCCGCCGCTGAAAATGGACTTGCGCCTCTCTCCGGGAGCTCCTCATGCGCTCAGGTGTGGGTAGCAGGTAGCAGCTGGGGTTTACTTAGGGGTGGATAATGAGCGCCGAGGCAATCCCTCGCCTCCACAGGGACTAAGAAATGAATATGCAAGGAGAAGCAGGATGCAAAGAAGAAGAAATTAAGTATCGTTGAAGAGAGAGAATTGTGGGTATTTCTCAAGTCATCATGTGCTGAAATTTTCTCTATGATAGCTTCAGAGTCACTCCGGTCAAATAAAAAAAAGGTTATTTGGAGATTCATTTGTTTTTTTAAGTTTTAGGAGACCACACAGCAACTATCCAATCAACCCTGCTGTCTGTGGCCACAATGATTATTTGAAAATGTAGATCTGATCATGTCCCCTCCCTAGTAAAAACTCTGCAAAACTTTCCAGTTGCCTCTGGTTAAAATCCAATCTTCTGTCAATGGTCTCCTAGAACCCTTTCGCCCCTCCAGCTTCACCTCCCAGCCACCCTCCTCCTGGGCTCCAGCCACCAGGGATGTTTTTGTTTTTAATAAAAAGTCATCAGGACCTCCCTGGTGGTCCAGTGGTGGTCCCAGCTCCCATTGCACCGGGCTTGGGCTCCATCCCTGGTTGGAGAACTAAGATCTTGGACATCGCATGGTGCAGCCAATTTTTTTTTTTAATTTAAAAATAAAATAAATAAATAAGTATAAGATATCAAAGTCTCATTGCTAGCCCTCTGCACTTGTTGTTCCCTCCTCCTGAGAAATTCTTCTCCTTCCCTTCTTTGGCTAATTCCTGACCAGTTCTTGGGTTTAAACAGAGAGAAGGCTTCCGGGACCCACTGCCTCTGTGTGCCCCTGGAGCCGCCTGTCACCCGCCATCACGATAGGCATCTCACGCCTGTTGCTCTTCTGTCTTCCTCCAGTCCCCTTACACCCACGAAGGCAAGGACCGTGTCTCTGACCCACTCCCCACTAATTACATGTCCTCAGAAGGCTGCTTCCCCCTGTTTACACTGGAATCCTCTGCTGTCTTCATCTCAACAGCTGTTGAATCTAATACTAGAGTTTTCAGCAAAAGAAATTCTGCTGAAACTTTTTGAAAACTATACCAACTCAGTGTGTGGTTGGTAACGAGCACTTTGTCCCCAACTTCTGTGCACCCTTCAAAGTTCCGTTCAGATTTCGCCTCCCAGGCCAGGAAGTCCTCTGTGATACCCCTGCAAGTGAGGCCTGAGGCCCCGCCTCTGGGCTTGCGGGGAAAGAGTGCACACCTGATGTCAGACCCGCCACTCCATGCTCTAGAAGTTCTCAGGAAAGATATGCTGATTTCAGGGAAATTGGACACATGTGTGACCGTTACCAGAATCCTTTTGGCCTGTGCTTCTACTACTGATTGACCGATGGCTCTTTTCTGAAAGCAGTGTGCAGTTCAGTTCAGTTCAGTTCAGCTCAGTCACTCAGTCGTGTCCAACTCTTTGCCAACCCTTGGACTGCAGCATGCCAGGCCTCCCTGTCCATCACCAACTCCCAGAGCTTGCTCAAACTCATGTCCATTGAGTCAGCGATGCCATCCAACCATTTCATCCTCTGTCGTCCCCTTCTCTTTCAGCCTTCAATCTTTCTCAGCATCAGCGTCTTTTCCAATGAGTCAATTCTTCACATCAGGTGGCCAAAGTATTGGAACTTCAGCTTTAGTATCAGTCCTTCCAGTTAATATTCGGACTAATTTCCTTTTGGATGGACTGGTTTGATCTCCTTGCAATCCAAGGGACTCTCAAGAGTCTTCTCCAACACCACAGTTCAAAAGCATCAATTCTTCAGTGCTCAGCCTTCTTCACAGTCCAACTCTCACATCCATACATGACTACTGGAAAAACCACAGCTTTGACTAGATGGACCTTTGTTGGCAAAGTAATGTCTCTGCTTTTTAATATGCCCTCTAGGTTGGTCATAGCTTGTATTCCAAGGAGCAAGTGTCTTTTAATTTCATGACTGCAGTCACCATCTGCAGTGATTTTGGAGCCCAAGAAAATAAAGTCTGTCACTGTTTCCATTGTTTCCCCATCTATTTGCCATAAAGCAATGGGGAAGCAGTGAGGTTGTCTCAAATCAAAACACGCATGAAATAATGTTCCCATAGCTACACACTCTTTATATCAGTAAAATTATAATAATCTTTCATAAATATATTTTGGCATATATCCTCCCTCCAGAGAATGGCTATTAAGTATTTACCACCACATCACAGGGTTTACCAGATGGCTCAGTGCTAATGCAGGAGACAGGGATTAGATTCCTGGGTCAGGGAGATCCCCTGGAAAAGGAAATGGTGACCCACTCCAGTATTCTTACCTGGGAAATGCTATGGACAGCGGAGCCTGGCTGGCCACAGTCCCTAGGGTCATAAAGAGTCAGACAGGACTGAGCAACTGAGTGCACAAATGCACACACAGCACACACTCCCTGCCACCCACGTGAGCACCCTGGCTTGCACTGTGCTGAGCTGTTCAGTCATGTCCAACTCTTTTCGACTCCTTGGACTGTAGTCCACCAGGCTTCTGTGTCCACAGGGATTGGCTTACTCTTTACTAGACGTAAACTTCTGAGTACTCTTGAGGATAATTTTAGTATGTAGAAAAGAACACTCAATTGGCTTGAAAATTACTTTTTTCCTAATTAATACTTAATTCCTATTGTTTTCAAAATCAAAGGCCTAGTTTTTCATTATATTTTAAGAACGACATCATATCTTATTATTATACTTATAAATATTATTTTACTTATTACAAATATTTACGGATAATCACACCACTTTTAAGGGCATTGATTACTATTTCTTGCCTTTCACTGAGGAAATTAAACTTTTATAATAATTTAAATCGCATTTATAATTGTAATCTATGATATTTATGTTAAGTATTTCAATTGAGTGATAACAAATTAAAAAATCTCAGATCCTTAAATAATACTTACAAATCTAATCCATTTAACTTGCGTGTCTTGTAACGATGACATCAGAGAACTTGGTCCCTTGTGTCCTCTTGTCCCTATGCTGCCACTGCAAGTACACAAGTGTCACCAGCACAGCAGGACTTTCTATACGCCACACCTGCAGTACACCACCACTTCCTATACACCACAGCTCAACAACACCAGCACTTCCAATATGCCCAACCTCCAGTACTCTGGCACTTCCTCCATACCACACCTCCAGTACAGCGGCACTTCCTGCATACCGCACCTCCAGTACTCCGGCACTTCCTGCATACCACACCTCCAGTACAGCGGCACTTCCTGCATACCGCACCTCCAGTACTCTGGCACTTCCTACATACCGCACCTCCAGTACAGCGGCACTTCCTGCATACCGTGCCTCCAGTACAGCGGCACTCTCCTGCATACCGCACCTCCAGTACAGCAGCACTTCCTGCATACCGCGCCTCCAGTACTCCGGCACTTCCTCCATACCACACCTCCCTCTAGTACTCCGGCACTTCCTACATACCGCACCTCCAGTACAGCGGCACTTCCTGCATACCGCGCCTCCAGTACAGTGGCACTGCCTCCATACCACACCTCCAGTACTCTGGCACTTCCTACATACCGCACCTCTCCTCCTCCTTTCCCACCCGTACAGCGGCACTTCCTCCATACCGCACCTCCAGTACAGCGGCACTTCCTGCATACCGCACCTCCAGTACTCTGGCACTTCCTACATACCGCACCTCCAGTACAGCGGCACTTCCTGCATACCGTGCCTCCAGTACAGCGGCACTTCCTCCATACCACACCTCCAGTACTCCGGCACTTCCTCCATACCGCACCTCCAGTACAGCGGCACTTCCTGCATACCGTGCCTCCAGTACAGTGGCACTGCCTCCATACCACACCTCCAGTACTCTGGCACTTCCTACATACCCCCCGCACTTCCACCCACCTCCAGTACTCGTTCCTCTCCAGTACTCCGTCCGCACTTCCTCCATACCGCACCTCCAGTACAGCGGCACTTCCTGCATCCCGCACCTCCAGTACAGCGGCACTTCCTGCATACCACACCTCCAGTACTCAGGCACTTCCTGCATACCGCACCTGCAGTACTCTGGCACTTCCTGCATCCCGCACCTCGAGTACAGTGGCACTTCCGCATACTGCACCTCCAGTACTCTGGCACTTCCTACATACCTCCGTCACCTTCCTCCCCCCCTCCAGTACTCCGGCACTTCCTCCATACCGCACCTCCAGTAGACTTCGGCACTTCCTCCATACCGCACCTCCAGTACAGCGGCACTTCCTCCATACCGCACCTCCAGTACAGCGCCACTTCCTGCATCCCGCTCCACCCCCTCCCCCCTCGAGTACAGCGGCACTTCCGCATACTCCCCTCCAGTACAGCGGCACTTCCTGCATATCCACCTCCAGTACTCCGGCACTTCCTCCATACCACACCTCCAGTACTTCGGCACTTCCTCCATACCGCACCTCCAGTACAGAGGCACTTCCTGCATACGCGCCTCCAGTACAGCGGCACTTCCTGAAAACCGCGCCTCCAGTACAGCGGCACTTCCTCCATACCGCACCTCCAGTACAGCAGCACTTCCTGCATCCCGCACCTCTGCCCAGTACAGCGGCACTTCCTGCATACCACACCTCCAGTACTCCGGCACTTCCTGCATACCGCACCTCCAGTACTCTGGCAATTCCTCCATTCCGAACCTCCAGTACTCCGGCACTTCCTGCATACCGCACCTCCAGTACAGCGGCACTTCCTGCATATCGGACCTCCAGTACTCCGGCACTTCCTCCATACTGCGCCTCCAGTACTTCGGCACTTCCTCCATACCGCACCTCCAGTACAGCGGCACTTCCTGCATACCACACCTGCAGTACTCCGGCACTTCCTGCATACCGCACCTCCAGGACAGCGGCACTTCCTGCATACCGCACCTCCAGTACAGCGTCACTTCCTGGATACCACACCTCCAGTACACCGACACTTCTTACATAGCACACCTCCAGTACACCAATACTTCCTACATAGCACACGTCCAGTACACCATCACTTTCTACATATCACACCCCCAGTACACCATCACTCCTGTATACCACAGGTCCAGTACACCAACACTTCTTGCATACCCCACCTCCAGTACACCAGGACTTCCTATGTACCACACCTCCAGTACAGCGGCACTTCCTATGTACTCCACCTCGAGTATTCCAACACTCCATGCATAGCGCTACTACTACTACTAAGTCACTTCAGTCGTGTCCGACTCTGCGCGACCCCACAGACGGCAGCCCACCAGGCTCCCCCGTCCCTGGGATTCTCCAGGCAAAAACACTGGAGTGGGTTGCCATTTCCTTCTCCAATGCATGAAGGTGAAAAGTGAAAGTGAAGTTGCTCAGTCGTGTCTAACTCTTCGCAACCCCATGGACTGCAGCCTACCAGGCTCCTCCATCCATGGGATTTTCCAGGCAAGAGTACTGGAGTGGGGTGCCATTGCCTTCTCCATCTGCATAGCGCACCTCCACCTCCAGTATAGTGATACTTGCTACATACCACACCTCCAGGATACCAGCTGCAAAGAACAGTGTAGCATCCCAGGAAATGCCCCCCCTTGTGTCACCGGCTGTCTAGTACCCACCCTGCAGATGAGCAAAGTGGCAGCCCTCGGGTCCTGTCCGGTCCTGGATCCTGCAATGCCCCAGTGGCGCATGAAACACCAGAGGTTAAGTTCAGAACCTGGAGATACCAGCTCCATCTCCCACCATTGATTTCATTTGTTACACGATTTTCTTCTGAGTAAAGACCTGGGTGTTGGAGAAGGCTCTATTCCCTTAAACAAACTATTCAACATCATTACAGTTAATGAAGACAGAAATAATCACACCTTCTGTGGAGGAACCGCAGGCAACCTTGTCTACACTCCACACACCCCCAGGGGTCTGGGAGATCACAGACAGGAGGTGACAACTAGAACAATGGATGGACCGTGAAAACTTCAGGCACTCCTCCATAAATATTATTTCTCTCTGCAGAGCTTCTTGAAAGGTATTAATGGTGGTGAGTCTGAGATTATAGTTCCTAACAAAAGAACCTGGAAAGCAATGATTCCAGGTATCCAGTTAAACGCAAAATAGTTATCTGATGAGCATAACCTGATGATGTATGTGTATATTCAACAGGTAAAAATACTCTGGAAAGTAATTCTGAATAATAAAGCATGCCCTTCTTTCTTTTCTCAGTCATCACAAACACCTACCTATTAATTTCTCTAATCAGCTAAAATAGCCACTCACGCATCACCTTCTATGTGATATAACAGGCCACTCAAATGCCACTTTGAAAATTAAACACACAAGCAGTGATCATGTGAACTCCTGTACATAGTAAAGTAGTTAACAGATGGCATTTTGCAGGATTCAACACCTGAAGTTCAAACCAATCATTTTATAAACGAGGGCAATGTTTCACCATGCTGTTTGTAAAGGCGCTGATTTTTAGAAGAAATTTAGTTTGCAGAGATGGCCAGTCTTCAAAGACATAGCAGATTCATTGCCAATATCTGGTTCCCCATCTGCACTGAGCAGTTAGCACGTCCATGTTCTTGTGCCAGAAGGTTCCCCACACCCCGGCCCATAAGACACTGACCTCTGTGAGAGACGCAGAGGTGCAGAATGGGAAGCAGCTCAGGTGTCACCCAGGAATTCAAGAAAAGCGTGAAGACCAGCTTCCCTGAGGGCTCAGTGGTAAAGAATCTGCCTGCCAATGTAGGAGACATGGGTTCCATCCCTGGTCCAGAAAGATCCCACGGGCCACAGAGCAACTAAGCCCACGTGTGGGCACTCAGTTGTGTCCAACTCTTTGCGACCCCATGGACTGTAGCCTGCCAGGCTCCTCTGTCCCTGGGATTCTCCAGGCAAGAGTACTGGAGCGGGTTGCCATCTCCTCCTCCAGGGGATCTTCCTGACCCAGGGATTGAACCTGTGTCTCCTGCACCTCCTGCAGGGGCAGGTGGATTCTTTACCACTGCACCACCTGGGAATCCAACTGAACTCCTGACTGCTGGGCCTGCGCTCTAGAGCCCGCGCTCTGCAACGAGACGCCTGAGCACCACTGCTAGAGAGTGGCCCTTACTCGCCGCAACCGGAGAAAAGCCCGCACAGTAATAAACACTGAGAACAGCCTAAATAAATAAATAAGATTATATATACATAGATATGAAAAACATGAAGACCATGGCAAGGGCACTCACCCCCAAACTGAGCCCCGCAAGCCCATTCACTTTCTTAAACTATGAGAAACCAGACCTCAACAAAACAGTACCCATGTCTGAGAGGTGAAAACTCCCACCACCGTCACTGTGGAAGAAGGCCGTTACACCACAGACCTGTACTCCTGTGCTCGGGCAGCCCTGTTTCAACTTCCCTTTATTTTTTATTTTTTAGCATGAAAATCTTTTATTTTTTTTATATTTTTTAATTTAAATTTATTTATTTTAATTAGAGGCTAATTACTTTACACTACTGTATTGATTTTGCCATATGTCAACATGAATCCACCACGGGTGTACACATGTTCCCAATCCTGAACCCCCCTCCCACCTCCCTCCCCATACCATCCCTCTGGGTCATCCCAGTGCACCAGCCCCAAGCTTCCTGTATCCTGCATCGAACCTGGACTGGAGATTCATTTCTTATATGATATTATACATGTTTCAATGCCATTCTCCCAAATCTTCCCCCACCTTCCTCTCCCACAGAGTCCAAAAGATTGTTCTATACATCTGTGTCTCTTTTGCTGTCTCGCATACAGGGTCATCATTACATTCTTTCTAAATTCCATATATATGCATTAGTATACTGTATTGGTGTTTTTCTTTCTGGCTTACTTCACTCTCAACTTCCCTTTAAAGAAAGATATCTGCTAAATGTTTCCTTTTGTTTTCTTAATTTACATCTGATATTACAGAAAGGGTAACTGAAAGAATGATTTGTCTTTGAAGAAATAAAATTCTCAGGTAAGCCAGCAACGTCTGTGAACTGCATGATCAATTCCATGATCAGGCAGAGGAGCCCTGCGCATCCACATTGATCTTAAAATGCAAATCTGGACACAACTAATCTTCACATAAATATAATAGGTAGAGCATTGATTTTTCCCTCGCGATCATATGAAAAATTAACTACAGTGATGGTAGTAAAGCAATATCATGTTATTTGAAGGTAGACTATGATAAGTTAAAGAAATATATTGTAATCTCTGAAGCAACCACACACACACACACACACACACACACACACACACAGAGTCTAGCTAAAAGTCAACAGAGGAGATAAAATGAAATACTAAAAAATATTCAGTTTACCCAAAGGAAGGCAGGAATGGAGGAGGAGAGGAACAAAGTATCGTTGGGGCAGGTACAAAGCAAAGACGGTAGGCTTGGATCCAATCGTATTGAAAGCCCCACAGCAGAGGATCTGTGGCAAAGGTTTGGGTGACAAATACACTGGCCGCCAACGTATTATTTAAAACAGACCAAAGGCGGGACTCCCCTGACGGTGCACTGGTTAAGACCCCATGCTTCCAACGCGGGGGGCGCGGGTGTGATCCCTACTTGGAGAACTAAGATCCCAAACGCCATGTGGCACAGCCAAAAAATAAACTAAAATTTTTTTGAGAATATTAAACCTATGTCAATATATTTTAACATGCGATTGTCTCAATTTCATACGTGCCAGGTGGTCACTGGCCCCATGTGGAAGGAAAAGCTCACTGGATAATTCTCGACTCCAGTTACATCAGCGACGTCCCCAGGCAGAGACGCGGGTGCACCCACGCCAGAGGCTGACGTCGAAAAGGCAGAAGTTACGCTCATATATACTCTCCTCCCGCCCATATATACTCCCCTCCTAACTGCTCTTGGGAGCCTGAGACACATACTCGGTGCCCTAAGAAGGCAAGATTGAATAAAGAAAAGGTACGACGTTAGCCACAGGGCTTCCCGGGTGGCGCTGGTGGTAAAGAACCCGCCTGCCAAAAGCAGGAGACAGGGCTCGATCCCTGGGTCAGGAAGATCCCCTGGAGAAGGAGAAGGAAATGGCAACCCACTCTGGTATCCTTGCCTGGAAAATTCCACGGACAGACGAGTCTGGTGGGTACAGACCATGGGGCCAAAAAGAGTTGGACACAATTGAAGCAACTTAGCACACCCACAAGACATTAGTAACACACACACGTACACAGGAAAGTCAGTAAGCTTGACATTAGAAAGAATGTTGACATGATGTCCACACAGGTATTTAAGAATCAATTTCTAGATCTCCTGAACACAATAATACAGCAACATTTTTATAGCAAAGCAGACTGAATTCCCGTGATAAATAATCCCCAGTCCCACACAGGCAGGAGTCTTGACGAATTTCTGCTTTAATAACTAGAGGGTTTAATTACAAAGCTGATGAGTTATGACCCTCGCTCCCGGACTCCCCCATCTCTGCTCCCGACCCCTGGTTCCACCACTACATACACAAGTAACTCCCCTGGGACAGCAGAGGTCAGAGACTGTGCCTGGACGTCCTGGAAAGTCACATAATTACCGAGGGCACGCTTCTTTTCCATTTGCTACAAACATGGGCAGAACCAACCCCCCACCCCAGCAACCCTGAACAAAAGCGATTGCTAGGCTATTCACCTGTTACTAGAGTTTGGGGCTAAAACAAATGATTGTTATTACCAGGTTATAAACCCTTAAAAAAAGTCCCTAATGGAAATGCTAACAGCTTATTAGCTGTAATGAGGGCCATCCTACAAGACGTGTGCCAGCAGACAGACAGCAACTGCGCTAACACAGCCCTTCAGCGACGAGGAGGGGGTGGGCGGCCAGGATGGTGAGCCCTGGCCCTGATGTCAGGACCCACCCCTCCTGGTCCCCAGGTCGGCCCTGCACACCCAGCTTATTCATACCAACCTCCTTGTAGCCAAAGAGAGGTCAACACACCTGTGGGGCAGCTGATAAAGAGGAGCCTGAGGGATATTCGCAAAGACGTGTGTGTGCACACCGTAAGATCTGGTTCATGAAAGTGCCAGCTTCCATTCTCTTCTTTCTTCTCTCGTCTCTTTCTCCCACCCAGCATATCTCTGCCACTTGCTCTTCTCACGTAGGATTAGTTCACGGCCACCCTTCTAGGTTAGTAGATTCATCCCTCATGCATCCTTGTTAATCATTGCATAATATTTCTTGGTACAGATGCCCAACTGTTCGGTCCGCCCTTCCCTTACAGACGGGCAGGGGGCTTATGCTCAATGTTTCGCCACCACAACTAAAGCTGCAGTAAATATCTGTGTACGTGAACTCACACATATGGGCCCTAGGGTAGAGTCCTAGGATCCTGCATGCACTTTTCACTGATTCGGTGGTATTAGGTTCTACGCCACCTTCTGCTCCTTACTTTCCCCACCACGCCCCAGGCCTTTGAGAGCCAGCGATGCGGTAATTACAGGCCTGATCTGTTGGTGACAGGGTGCCATTACCCCAGCCGGTTTAACACTGGAGCAACACGAGGTGCAAGGCATGCGGTTCTCTCAAAAGAACTGCTCCTGAAAAGCTCACGTGCTTAACAATAGAGCACCAAAAGCAAAAACAATAATTCTGCCTTTTTTCAAACTCTCAACAAGTTCGATTTTGGAAAACTTCTATGACCCGGGGCACAGAGAGAAGGGGGAAACGGCCAAGGAGGGCTCACACTTGATGAGAACCTACCGTGTGCCAGCTTTTTAAAAAAAATCTTATTCGGTGCACAACACAAGCCTTAGGGTATTATCTTATCCACTGATCAGATGAGGAAGCTGAGGGCTAGAGGTTCATTGAAAGTCCTCCTTGAGCTGGGGCGGGGGCAGCAAGGGTTCCAAGCCGCGCCCACCTGCTCCAGAACCTCTACGCCTCTCGCGCCTCTTCCTGAGCTTCAACCCAGACAAACGTCTCACTTTTCTGAAAAGGATTCATGAGTGTCAGGGGGCAAGGGAGTGAGCAGGCCACGGGAGGCACGTAGCGTATCACAACACTTCCCTGGGATCCAGTGATTACGAATCCACCGGCCAGTGCAGGAGACAGGGCTCTATCCCTGGTGCAGGAAGACCTCACCTGCCACGGGGCAACTCGACCTGCGCGTCGCAATGACACAGCCTGTGCTCCAGAGCCCCAGAGCCGCAACGACAGAAGGCCCCTCGCCCGGACTCGGTGCCCCACGACGAGAGAAGCCACCTGCCGAGAAGCCCACCCACCACCAGGAAGGGAAGCCCCCTCACTGCTTCCTGAGAGCTGCCCACACAGCAGCGAAGACCCAGCACCACCCAAAACAAGCAAACAAATCATCCTTCTTAAAAGTTGCACAAAGTCGCCAGTGGACAGTCTCATCCAAGGATTCTGAGAACACTGGACCACAGATATTCTTCCCGGCAAAAATTACTGGGTTTAAATGAAAGTTCCAAGAAGCTCCGACCAGCCGGGATCCCACAGCCGTCCCAGGGCTCGCATCAGGCACTGGGCTTCCTCTTCCCCAACACATGGGTGCGATCTGGCCACACGCTGTGGTCAGGGTGTGTAAGGACCCTAGAAACCGTCACAGCGCTGTCAGCAGAAAAGTCCGAAAGCAGCAGATGACATGGTTCAGCACTGATGAGACAGTGAGGAAGGTTAAGAGTTTGCAGTTTTCCACCAAAGGTTCCAAAGGCAGAACGGAGGCCACGTGATTGCTGAGTTTTGTTGTTGTTCTTTTTTTTTTTAATCTGGCCGTGCCAGGTCATCATTGCATCATGTGGGACCATCACTGCAGCAGGTAGGACCTAGCTCCTCCACCAGGGATCGAACCCAGGCCCCTGCATCAGGATGGCAGGGTCTCAACCACTGCAGCACCAGGGAAGCCCCTCGCTGAGACAAAAGTGAGCTGAGACCCAGCACTTCACAAGCTCAGAACGTCATCCCAGGGACCCAGTGCCCAAAAGCCCAGGACGAGGAGGCTGGGGGGGGTGGGCACGGAGCCAGGGGTTCCGCCCACACCACCAAACAGGCAACCGACTGGCTCCGGGTCATGAGGAGGATGATGCACCCCGGGAGCCCTGAGGGAGACAGGGGCACAGGAAATGCACACCGTCTGATGAAAGGTGGAGAGCCTCGGACCTGAAGGGCTCTCGGGCCCCCAGGGAAGAGGCAAGTGCCACACGGCACACAGGGAGGCAGACAGAAGCCAAATGCAAAGCTGGAAGCGGCAGGGAGGCGCTTCCCTGGGGGTCCAGGGGTTAAGACCTCACCTCCCAGGGCAGGGGGTGCCGGTCCTGTCCCTGGTCAGGGGGCTAAGATCCCACATGCCTCTTGCCCAAAAATCCGAAACATAAAACAGGAGCACTATTGCAACAAATTCAATAAAGACTTTAAAAATGGTCTGCATCCAGGGTGTGTATGTATATACACACACAGACTGGATCCTTCCTGCAGAGTCGGGAGGGCCTCACCAAAGAGACAGCCTATGGCCAAGACCTTGAAGGAGGACCAGGACCTAACGGACACCCTAACATCTGACGTTCGTCACCAGGTCACTGGGGACCAGCGCGGCTCGGGCAGCTTTGTATGCCATCCACTCGTCACAACCACGATTATAGAACTTGTGTGTGTTAAAGGTGATACAGGGTTAAGAAAACGAGGCTCAGAGAGGCTAATCAACGTGTCCTCCAAGTCACAGGTGAGTAGTAGGACAGAAATGGAATCCAGGTCTTTTTTACTCCAAAAATTCCAGGTTCCCTCTATTCACCTATGTTCAGCACTCTTTCAGTGTCCCCCTCTCCAAAAACAGGTGGGTAAGGGGAGAGACCCCTGGAGAAGGAAACGGCAGCCCAGTCCAGGATTCTTGCCTGGGAAACCCCATGGACAGAGGAGCCTGGCGGGCTGCAGAGTCGGTCACAACTGTGACTGAACACACAAGGAGAGGACCCGGAGAAAACGGCTTCAGGAAGCCTTGGAGGTGCCTGGACTTTGGGTGGCAGCCACTAGGGGGCGGTAGAGAAGAGAAGAGGCTGTGACCTTGGGGAGGGACAGCAGGCTGGGGGTGGGTCCACTGTCTTTAAGGGTCATCCTAAGGTTGTTTGACTTTTCCGATTGCGGTCAAATTCACCTAACCTAAAATGAACTATTTCCGAGTAAACAGAGCAGGGGCACCCAGGACAGTCACGAGGCTATGCAACCACCCTGCATCTAGTTCTGCAACATTTCCCTCATCCCCACATAAAGCCACACCTGCTGGACATCCCCCGTCTCCTCCCGTCCAACCCCCGCAGCCCAGCCTGCCTCCTGTCTCTGCCAGGTCTGGGCCTCCCCTCTGGGGGCCCTCGGTGTCTGGCTCCTCTCACCTGACACAGCGCTTTCAAGGTTCACGTCGTAGCATGAACTGGGCTCCACCCCTTCTCATGGCCAAAGGCTATTCCACCGAGTGGACGCACCACCGAGTGGACGCACCGTGATTTCTCTAGCCAGTCACTTGCTGATGGACGTTTGGGTTTTCTACCTTTTGGCTCCTGGGAACAGAGCAGCTATGAACCCTGGAGGAGATCATAGCAGCTTTAAACTGATCTGTGCTGGAGAAAGACAAGTAAGGGTTACGAGAGTGGAGGGGACCAAGCTGCCTACTAAGTGCCAGCACCCCCCATCACCGAGATAGCCAGAAATGTCCCCAAAATTCCCAAGCGCCCTCGGTGGGAGCCGCTGTGTCGCCCACTCACTCCCTCTCACGCAGAAGAGACGGAGCACACACTCTGTGCCCAGAAAGAAATCTGATTACACTCGCGCCTCACACCGCTCTCCAAAACCCACAAATGAAACATCAGATGTGAAAATGAAGGCAAATTAAAACAAAACACAAACTTTAAAGGAAAACGTATGTGAAGATTGATCTAATCACAGGTGAGGAATCCTTTCTAAACCTAAAACCTGTGATTTTCCTTAGAAATCACAAAGGAAATTAATTGACTACAAAAACTGTTACATTTTTGGATGGAAGAAAGAAAAGGAGAAAGAAGGGAGGGAAGGAGGGAAAAGGAGGAAGCAGGAAAAAATTTTGCCACAAGCATTAAAGTACCTTATTTTAAAAGAGATTTTACAAATTGATTAAAAGGAGAAAAAGCAAAACAAAGTGAATAACGCCACTGAACCATATACTCCAAATGGTTAAGATGGCTTAAAAGAAACAAAAAGGAAAAAGAAAACTAAGATGTTAATGACAAGAAAAGATTCAGAAATTAATAATAGAAAACAGAAATTCTAGATGAGACAAAATATAGTTCCATGAATATATTTTTAATGTTTGAACCTCATTAGTAATTAAAGAAATCCAGAATAAGTTTTCATTTGTAACCGATAAGATTAGCACAAGTATAAATTTGAATCGCTGGTGCTTAAGCCGTGGCTTGTGTCTGATAAGGCAGGAATTCTCAGTGTTGGTGTAAGAGCGTGCAAGCTCTCCAGCACACACTCTCGTAGCACCTGCAGTGAGACACTTGCTGCTGTGATGAGCCAGTCCTGGCGCCTCCCTCCATCAGAAGCCCTCCTTCCCAGGGGAGAAGAGCCCAGCCCACACCAGGAGTCAGCTCTCACACTGGAGGCCCAGCCCCACCCAGGGCTGAGAGGAGCTGGCTGTGCTCTCGCCTCCGCTTGGCTTCATTTACTGGCTCCGGCCCCACAGCAGAGACGGTGCCCCCAGCCCCGGCAACACCATCCTTGGGGCAACAGTCCTGGAGAACAGAGCCCAGATCTTCATCTGGTAGCCATCCTGCCAGAGGGACTCTGGTTGGCCCAGCACGGTCACCTTCTGTGATCTGGAGGGTGGGCCGTGCAGACTTGCCAGCTCACTCAGAAGATGTGAAGGCTGGAAAACTTGGCTTAACTAGACTACACAAGTATTAGGCTCCCCAGGCGTCGCTAGTGGTAAAGAATCCACCTGCCAACGCAGGAGATGCAAGAAACACGGGTTCAATCCCTGGATGGGGACGATCCCCTGGAGGAGGGCATGGCAACCCACTCCAGTATCCTTGCCTGGAGAATCCCATGGATAGAGGAGCCTGGCAGGCTACTGTCCAGGGGTCCCAGAGAGTCAGACACGACTGAAGTGACTTAGCACACACACACACACACACAAGAATCATGGGGCTGGGGGTGGGGGGCTCAGAACAAGAGCCAATCAGAAACCACTCCGAGTTGCACAAGGTAAATGCACCGAGGGCCACTGAACTGTACAGTTAAATATGGCTAAAGTGACGTGCTTGATATTAACGCGGCTTTCACCTCATACAAAGACAGTAATTTTTAAAAAGAGGACAAATTTGCCTTGCAGAATTTTACTGAATATGTTTAAAGTCTAAAAAACTCAGCATGGCTCTTTCTTGGGGGTGATGTTACGGATGGCTTTTATTTTCTTTTCTGTATTTTCATGTATTTTCCACATTTTCTTCAATGAGCATTTATCTTTTTAAAAATCAGGGAACATATATCTTCCAAAGGGGAACTGAAAACTGTATATCCATGACACATAAATCCTGGGGCCAGGGGCTCTACTTTTAATAAAGTAGACTTTTCCATTCCTTATTCAGATTTTCTACAAGTGTGTGCACTCGGCATTGAAATAGTGTGTTTAAAAAAAAACAAACGGATTCTGACTGCACAGGGCTCCTGTGGCGCCTGGCTCAAGTCTTACGATCCAGGATCCAGGGAACCGCTCTCACAGTTTCTTTTATAATTGGAACTCTTGCCACCAAGGGCACTCCAGGCCTGCGTGCTGCAGGTTCAGCAACCAGTGACACACAGTAAGATTGGTGTCATGCAAAATAAGGGGCCTGGCCCAAAATGACTCACACGGTCAAAAGACAAACGGCTTCCCTATTTACGCACGTAGAGCGAGGAGCGAGGCACTTGTGAATCTAGCAGAAGGCTTCCCTGGTGGCTCAGAGGGTAAAGCGTCTGCCTCCAGTGCGGGAGACCCGGGTTCGATCCCTGGGTCGGGAAGATCGCCTGGAGAAGGAGATGGTAACCCACTCCAGTATCCTTGCCTGGAGAATCCCATGGACGGAGAAGCCTGGTGGGCTACAGTCCACCGGGTCGCAAAGAGTCGGACACGACTGAGCGACTTCACTTTCACCTTCCCCCTCTCAGATGAAACGGGACGGGAGCGGTGACGGAGCCCAGGGCTGAGGGCGGTGGATTTGGCGGCTCTTGGCACCAAGGGCCCCGCCCGTCCCTTCAGAGCCAGCACACCTGGGGAAGGATGAGACAGAGGCGAGTTCTGGAATATTCCCAATTCAAAGTCCATGGACCAGGCAGGGGACTGTGGAGCCAGAGCCTGATGATCCAGTGTCCGTCGTGCCGAGGAATGTCCTCCCCGCCCGGGGGGATGTCCCGAGACCCCAGGCTCCCGCAGGCGGGCAGCCCACGCCTGGCTCCGTCCTCACCTCACCTCAGCGCGGAGGCCCATCTCCACTGACCGCCGCATTCACAGTGCCGCAGTGCAGGCCCGCATGGCCTCGGCGGGGCAGGGGGGGCCGAGGGCCAAGCCCTCGAGACCTGCTGGGTCACCTGCAGGAGCCAGGTCGCTCGGAGGCAGAGCTCGGGGCCCAGGTGGGGCCGAGTCTGAGCCGTCACCCACCCGACCTGCGCGCCGTGTGCCCGGCGAGGGCACCTTTGCCCGTCACTTAGAAGCACCCCCTGTGCGGCAGAGCCCTTCCTTGTCCCTTTCCAGGCTTCAGACAGGGACCTTAGTCTGCTTTGTATCAAGACCCTTAATCCACCCCCAGCTCCAGCATAGGCTTTATTTATCCACAAAAGGTACATAATGGCTGCTCTTTATCAGCTGAACCAGAATCTAGCCCGGGGTTAAGGGGGCCTCCCAGGTGGTGCTCCTAGTAAAGAACCCGCCTGCCAATGCAGGAGACGTGAGACGCAAGTTCAATCCCTGGGTGGGGAAGATGCCCTGGAGGAGGGCATGGCAACCCACTCCAGGACTCTTGCCTGGAGAATCCCACGGACAGAGGAGCCCAGTGGGCTAGAGTCCATGGGGTCACCAAGAGTGAGCTGCACAAGACTGAGCGACTTTCACACACACGGAACCCTGGCAGCCCAGCTTCATCTGACCAGGGACCTGTCCTTCCCACGAGTACACCACACCGAGCCATAATTCTCTGCCTAGTGAAAACATCAACCCCTTTTACATATTTATTACAAATAATTTATTCATTATTATAAAATGCTTTTCATGGTTTATTACTTAGTAATAAACATCAATTACCAACAATGAGATAAGTATTCTCAAGAAATAGTCAACTTACAGATGCAGAAAAAAACAAAAGATACAGACTCAGCATTCCAGTACTTATACATTTTTAAATTATCCAATGACAATCTAAGATGTTCATAATTATTTTTAATGTTCAGTCAGGAAGCTTGAGGAGGTGCCCAAGCCAATAACTCTCATTCATGTAGATCCTGAAAGCAGGTGCCAGAGCAGAAACCATAGGAGGGCTCACTCCCCCAGCGTCCTGCCCGTCATGGCATACGGAAACCTCAGACGCAGTCACGTTGCTTTAAAGCGACAGATAAAAAGAGGGACAGGCAGTGTTGTAACCACCCCTGTGTGTCTAGGAACTAGCCAGCCTTCATTTTGTTTCATGAGATCAACATGATCATCTGATTCATAAAACGACTCCTTACATTCTAAATAAATTAATCTTGGTTATTCCCCTTAATAACATATACTGGTGCACATATAAACCGAGACAGGATTTGCTAAATGATTATTGATAGCTGTGGGCAAAAGAGCCGTACCAGAGGAGGCACAGCCCATGGTTTTACTGCTACCGGGAGCTCATGCTGTTTTACTTGCTAATATTCCCGGTTTCTCCACTCCAGAGGCCAGAGAGCCTCAACTGCAGGCCTGGGTTAGTTAAGTCAGGCACCACTCACTGCATTTCCAAGCAAGGGAGACAAATTAAGCCTTTCCATTGAACCATCTTCTCCAAACTCTATTCACACCGATGGCTTCACCGTGTGAGCAGGGCAAGTGTGGCAATCCCCCAGCAGGATTCCAGAGTTCCATTTCCCAAAGCAAATGAGAGCACAGGGGGTCATCTCATGACCCCGCCAAACACAAGTCCCAGATCCCAAGAACCCACCTGCACGGAGGCCCAGAGTAGTTGTCAAGTGACCTCCCAGGTCTGCAGTAAAATCCATTCCACATAGAACACTTGTGTGTGCATGCTAAGTCACTTCTGTCGTGCCCGACTCTGCGACCCCGCCAGGCTCCTCCGTCCATGGGGTTCTCCAGGCAAGAATACTGGAGGGGGGTTGCCATGCCCTTCTCCAGGGGATCTTCCCAGCCCAGGGATCGAACAGGCATCTCCTACATTTCCTGAATCGGCAGGCAAGTTCTTAACCACTTGTTCCACTTGGAAAACCCAGGAAAACACTTAGAAATTGGTAAAAATGTGGCATGCATTAAAAATGTAAATAAATATGATCACCTTCAAATCAATACTAGGACTTTAACAACTAACCACTAAATCAGAATCGTTTAGTCAGAAGTACAGAAGCACGCATCTAAACCATTGTGGGGCTCACATGGAGGATGGAGAAGAGCAACAGATGGGTGGGCCAGGTCCCCCACAGGCCAGGCCAGGATAGGACTCGGGAGCGTCTTGCTCAGATTACCACCACCGTTACTTACGGGCAGGCACTGAAGGGAGAGTCGCTCAGTCGTGTCCCACTCTCTGCGACCCCATGGACCATACAGGTTATGGAATCCTCCGTGCCAGAATACTGGAGTGGGTAGCCTTTCCCGTTTCCAGGGGATCTTCCCAACTCAGGGACTGAACCCAGGTCTCCCACATTGCAGGCAGATTCTTTAACAGCTGAGCCACCAGGGAAGCCCGAGAATACCGGAGTGGGTAGCCTATGCCTTCTCCAGGGGATCTTCCCAACCCAGGAATTGAACCAGGGTCTCCTGCATTGTAGGTGGATTCTTTACCACCCGACCCACCAGGGAAGCCCACAAGCAGGTAAAGGACCCTCCGTGCCGGGTAAACTGGAAGACAACTATACCTGCTCACTGTCTAAGACCAGCAATGACTCCTATTCCCTGACGAATATTATATTGAATCTGGTCACTTTGCCAAGAGGCAGTAGAAGCCTGGACATTCCAGAGTATGTGAGCCAGAAAAACACCAACACGACAAACATGCGCCATCACCACATGGTCTGCTGCTGCTGAGTCGCTTCAGTCGTGTCCGACTCTGTGCGACCCCACAGACGGCAGCCCACCAGGCTCCCCCGTCCCTGGGATTCTCCAGGCAAGAACACTGGAGTGGGTTGCCATTTCCTTCTCCAATGCGTGAAAGTGAAAAGTGAAAGGGAAGTCGCTCAGTCGTGTCCAACTCTTAGCGACCCCATGGACTGCAGCCCACCAGGCTCCTCCGTCCATGGGATTTTCCAAGCAAGAGTACTGGAGTGGGGTGCCATCGCCTTCTCTGCACATGGTCAGTTATGTGCAAATTAAAGTTATTGTGTCCAAAAGAGGCAGGGAGCAAAACTGATAGAAAGCAAGGCTAACGGGAGCAGGAGCTGAGTGTCCTGCCCTACAGGGACAGCTGTGAGGACCAAGAGGTCGGGTCTACACACCAAATTAGCTGCATATCAACAGTTAATAAAACCGGAGTTCGTAAAATTAACAAAAGTTGCTTAATATTGACAATTAAGCTACAGTTAATATCGGTGATTAAAACAGAGATATCTTACTTCAGACCAGTGTTAAGTGAAAAAACAGTACTTTCTGAGACTAAAAAGTTTACTGTTTAATTAAATGAGTTAAGCCAGGTGAAAGTGATTTGTGAGCAGCACAATTGCTTCATAGATAAAAATCAACCCTGACTGCTCATTGGAAGGACTGATGCTGAAGCTGAAGCTCCCATACTTTGGCCATCTGATGTGAAGAGCCGACTCACTGGAAATGCCCCCGATGCTGGGAAAGATTGAAGGCAGGAGGAGAAGGGGACAACAGAGGATGAGATGGTTGGATGGCATCACTGACTCAATGGACATGAGTTTGAGTAAGCTCGGGGAGTTGGTGATGGACAGGGAGGCCTGGTGTGCTACAGTCCATGGGGTTGCAGAGTCGGACATGATTTAGCAACTGAACAACGTTCTACTTCAGTCTTCAAAACTGGTAATTCAACTCCTGGTAGAGATTAACTAATGATTTTTCTGACTTGGACTGTGCCAAATTTATTTTTTAAAAAGCTTAAGAATAAAATTGTGCCCACAGAACTTTTTCTTCACTGAAACAGCCACCCCCACCTCCACCCTGCCAGTCAGCTGGCCACTCTTGTCCCCTTGACCTCTGGGAAACCAAGACCCTCCAGGCTGTGTTTCCTACCCAATGTATTTCACCTAATAGACAGCCAGTGATTATTAGATGCACCATTATCTTTTGGGCCTCAAAGGGAAAAAAGTAAAAGGCCAAATCTAAGCTTATCACAGTTTCAAAGATGAAGATAGAGACCATGTATTTTTCCAAAATCAGTGTGATCGATATGGCCTACCTGGAATGCTAGTCCCTCCCCGCGCCCCTCCTCTGCTGCCCTCAGTCCCTGTCCCACCCCACTGCCAAAGCCACAGTCTTTCCAGCGCAAGTCTGACCTTCCAGTACAAATCCCTTCTCTCTCGGCTTAAAAGACCTCACTCCGCAGGGAGGGTCTCCAAGACCTAGAATGCTCTGACTTCCATTGTTCCCCAGCCTCACCCCTCAGAGCAGCTTCTCAGTCAACTTCTCACCCTCATCACGTCTTATCCCACCGCTCTCGGTTTTTCAAACGCTGTGCCATCCCCACTTCCAGCTTCCACACACCCCGCTTCCCCTGGGAGCTCCCTCTCCTGCTTCTCTGCCTGGTCCACCGTGTCTGCATTCAAACCCCTCCCCAGCACTGGCCCCCAGGACAGGCCCCTGTGACCTGTCCCCAGGCCCTCTGCTCCATGCCTGCCCTTTGTACATCTGCAATGACTGACTTTGTTATCAGTTTAACAATGTGTCTTTCCAACTCGCCGTCCTGTGATGCCTGGGTTCATTTCCTTCAGAGCGGATCCCCCAGGGTCTAGCACAAGATCTGGAACGTGCAGGGGGCTCTGTGTTAATTGACTGACCAAAAATCGTAAATGACAACCAGGGCAGTTCTCAAAACACTGTTTGGCAGAAACTAGTCTTAGCTGCCAACTGTTAATGAGTGTTCTAAAGAGGTTCTCGAAGTGTGGTGCTGGGCACACAGCAAGCGTTTAATAAATCCTGATGCTGCTGCTGCTGATGACAACCACAAACGCAACAATAATGTAACAAAATATAAGAAGAGTCCCTTTTTAAATACCACATGACTGAGGTCTCTGCCGTTCTCATCCTGAGAGTTGTCTAAGCGAGACCCATGATAATGATATTAAGCATTGATCCTAAAACCCCAGGACATGAAAACAATCCTAGCACCAGTTTAAAAGGCCAACGGTCAAGAACGGATACTGACAACAAACACAGTCAGTGAAGTGTCTTTTCCCCTCAATTATACGGATAAAAATGCATTAACTGCAAATGTGATAGAAGGACAACGTTTGCTGACTTTTAAGTTCTAAACCATAAAAAAAAAAAAAAGACTAAAATATAAGGCACTTTCTTCTTTGCCAACTCTGGTGACATCTGGTCATTTGTAACAGGACAGGTATTGTCCTGTGTAACCATTTCACATCAGAGTCCCCATCTGACCATAGTGTTCCTAGCTGATTACTTGGGATTTGCAATGAATCTTCCCACAGGCAGTGAACTCTAAGACAGGGTATTAGTGACTTTCATCCCAGCTGCACTGTGGCACGCGTGTCGAGCAACAGGGTCTCAGTGATTTTCACCCCAGCTGCACTGTGGCACGCGTGTCAGGCGACAGGGTCTCAGTGATTTTCACCCCAGCTGCGCTGTGGCACGCGTGTCGGGTGACAGGGTCTCAGTGATTTTCACCCCAGCTGCACTGTGGCACGTGTGTCGGGAGACAGGGTCTCAGTGATTTTCGTCCCAACTGCACTATGGTGCGCGTGTCGGGCGACAGGGTCTCAGTGATTTCCGTCCCAGCTGCATTGTGGTGCGTGTGTCGGGTGACAGGGTCTCAGTGATTTTCATGCCAGCTGCACTGTGGCACCCGTGTCGGGCAACAGGGTCTCAGTGATTTTCACCCCAGCTGCACTGTGGCACGCGTGTTGGGCGTCAGGGTCTCAGTGATTTTTGTCCCAGCTGCACTGTGGCACGCGTGTCAGGCGACAGGGTCTCAGTGATTTTCACCCCAGCTGCACTATGACGCGCGTGTCGGGTGACAGGGTCTCAGTGATTTTCACCCCAGCTGCACTGTGGTGCGTATGTCGGGTGACAGGGTCTCAGTGATTTTCGTCCCAGCTGCACTGTGGTGCGTGTGTCGGGTGACAGGGTCTCAGTGATTTCCGTCCCAGCTGCACTGTGGTGCGTGTGTCGGGTGACAGGGTCTCAGTGATTTTCACGCCAGCTGCACTGTGGCACCCGTGTCAGGCAACAGGGTCTCAGTGATTTTCACCCCAGCTGCACTGTGGCACGCGTGTTGGGCGACAGGGTCTCAGTGATTTTTGCCCCAGCTGCACTGTGGCACACATGTCAGGCGACAGGGTCTCAGTGATTTTTGCCCCAGCTGCACTGTGGCACGCATGTCAGGCAACAGGGTCTCAGTGATTTTCACGCCAGCTGCACTGTGGCATGCGTGTCGGGCGACAGGGTCTCAGTGATTTTCACCCCAGCTGCACTGTGTCGCGCGTGTCAGGCGACAGGGTCTCAGTGATTTTTACCCCAGCTGCACTGTGACACGCATGTCGGGCGACAGGGTCTCAGTGATTTTTACCCCAGCTGCACTATGACGCGCGTGTCGGGCGACAGGGTCTCAGTGATTTTCGTCCCAGCTGCACTGTGGTGCGCGTGTCGGGCGACAGGGTCTCAGTGATTTTTTACCCCAGCTGCACTGTGACACGCATGTCGGGCGACAGGGTCTCAGTGATTTTTACCCCAGCTGCACTATGACGCGCGTGTCGGGCGACAGGGTCTCAGTGATTTTCGTCCCAGCTGCACTGTGGTGCGCGTGTCGGGCGACGGGGTCTCAGTGATTTTCACTCCAGCTGCACTGTGGCACACGTGTCAGGCGACAGGGTCTCAGTGATTTTCGTCCCAGCTGCACTGTGGCACCCGTGTTGGGCGACAGGGTCTCAGTGATTTTCACCCCAGCTGCACTGTGGCACACGTGTCAGGCGACAGGGTCTCAGTGATTTTCGTCCCAGCTGCACTGTGGCACCCGTGTTGGGCGACAGGGTCTCAGTGATTTTCACCCCAGCTGCACTGTGGCACACGTGTCAGGCGACAGGGTCTCAGTGATTTTCGTCCCAGCTGCACTGTGGCACCCGTGTTGGGCGACAGGGTCTCAGTGATTTTCACCCCAGCTGCACTGTGGCACGCGTGTTGGGCGACAGGGTCTCAGTGATTTTCACCCCAGCTGCACTGTGGCACACGTGTCAGGCGACAGGGTCTCAGTGATTTTCACCCCAGCTGCACTGTGGCACGCATGTCGGGCGACAGGGTCTCAGTAATTTTCACCTCAGCTGCACTATGACGCGTGTGTCGGGCGACAGGGTCTCAGTGATTTTCACTCCAGCTGCACTGTGGCACGTGTGTCGGGCGACAGGGTCTCAGTGATTTTTGTCCCAGCTGCACTGTGGCAAGCGTGTCGGGAGACAGGGTCTCAGTGATTTTTGTCCCAGCTGCACTGTGGCACACGTGTTGGGCGACAGGGTCTCAGTGATTTTCACCCCAGCTGCACTGTGGCGCGCGTGTTGGGCGACAGGGTCTTAGTGATTTTCACCCCAGCTGCACTGTGGTGCGCGTGTCGGGTGACAGGGTCTTAGTGATTTTCACCCCAGCTGCACTGTGGCACGCGTGTCGGGAGACAGGGTCTCAGTGATTTTCACCCCAACTGCACTATGGTGCGTGTGTCGGGTGACAGGGTCTCAGTGATTTTCACGCCAGCTGCACTGTGGCACGTGTGTCGGGAGACAGGGTCTCAGTGATTTTCATCCCAACTGCACTATGGTGCGCATGTCGGGTGACAGGGTCTCAGTGATTTTCACGCCAGCTGCACTGTGGCGCGTGTGTCGGGCGACAGGGTCTCAGTGATTTTCACCCCAGCTGCACTGTGGCACGCGTGTTGGGCGACAGGGTCTCAGTGATTTTTGCCCCAGCTGCACTGTGGCACACATGTCAGGCGACAGGGTCTCAGTGATTTTTGCCCCAGCTGCACTGTGGCACGCATGTCAGGCAACAGGGTCTCAGTGATTTTCACGCCAGCTGCACTGTGGCATGCGTGTCGGGCGACAGGGTCTCAGTGATTTTCACCCCAGCTGCACTGTGTCGCGCGTGTCGGGCGACAGGGTCTCAGTGATTTTTACCCCAGCTGCACTGTGACACGCATGTCGGGCGACAGGGTCTCAGTGATTTTTACCCCAGCTGCACTATGATGCGCGTGTCGGGCGACAGGGTCTCAGTGATTTTCGTCCCAGCTGCACTGTGGTGCGCGTGTCGGGCGACAGGGTCTCAGTGATTTTTACCCCAGCTGCACTGTGACACGCATGTCGGGCGACAGGGTCTCAGTGATTTTTACCCCAGCTGCACTATGACGCGCGTATCGGGCGACAGGGTCTCAGTGATTTTCGTCCCAGCTGCACTGTGGTGCGCGTGTCGGGCGACAGGGTCTCAGTGATTTTCACTCCAGCTGCACTGTGGCACACGTGTCAGGCGACAGGGTCTCAGTGATTTTCGTCCCAGCTGCACTGTGGCACCCGTGTTGGGCGACAGGGTCTCAGTGATTTTCACCCCAGCTGCACTGTGGCACGCGTGTTGGGCGACAGGGTCTCAGTGATTTTCACCCCAGCTGCACTATGGCGCGCGTGTCGGGCGACAGGGTCTCAGTGATTTTCACTCCAGCTGCACTGTGGCACACGTGTTGGGCGACAGGGTCTCAGTGATTTTCACCCCAGCTGCACTGTGGCACACGTGTCAGGCGACAGGGTCTCAGTGATTTTCGTCCCAGCTGCACTGTGGCACCCGTGTTGGGCGACAGGGTCTCAGTGATTTTCACCCCAGCTGCACTGTGGCACGCGTGTTGGGCGACAGGGTCTCAGTGATTTTCACCCCAGCTGCACTGTGGCACACGTGTCAGGCGACAGGGTCTCAGTGATTTTCACCCCAGCTGCACTGTGGCACGCATGTCGGGCGACAGGGTCTCAGTGATTTTCACCTCAGCTGCACTATGACGCGTGTGTCGGGCGACAGGGTCTCAGTGATTTTCACTCCAGCTGCACTGTGGCACGCGTGTCGGGCGACAGGGTCTCAGTGATTTTCGTCCCAGCTGCACTGTGGCAAGCGTGTCGGGAGACAGGGTCTCAGTGATTTTTGTCCCAGCTGCACTGTGGCACACGTGTTGGGCGACAGGGTCTCAGTGATTTTCACCCCAGCTGCACTGTGGCGCGCGTGTTGGGCGACAGGGTCTTAGTGATTTTCACCCCAGCTGCACTGTGGTGCGCGTGTCGGGTGACAGGGTCTTAGTGATTTTCACCCCAGCTGCACTGTGGCACGCGTGTCGGGAGACAGGGTCTCAGTGATTTTCACCCCAACTGCACTATGGTGCGTGTGTCGGGTGACAGGGTCTCAGTGATTTTCACGCCAGCTGCACTGTGGCACGTGTGTCGGGAGACAGGGTCTCAGTGATTTTCATCCCAACTGCACTATGGTGCGCATGTCGGGTGACAGGGTCTCAGTGATTTTCACGCCAGCTGCACTGTGGCGCGTGTGTCGGGCGACAGGGTCTTAGTGATTTTCACCCCAGCTGCACTGTGACACGGGTGTCGGGCGACAGGGTCTCAGTGATTTTCACCCCAGCTGCACTGTGGCAAGCGTGTTGGGCGACAGGGTCTCAGTGATATTCATCCCAGCTGCACTGTGGCACACGTGTCATGCGACAGGGTCTTAGTGATTTTTGTCCCAGCTGCACTGTGGCGCGCGTGTCGGGTGACAGGGTCTCAGTGATTTTCACCCCAGCTGCACTGTGACATGCGTGTCGGGTGACAGGGTCTCAGTGCTTTTCACTCCATCTGCACGTGGTGCCCATGTCGGGCTGCATGAGCTTCATGTGCTGTGACATGATGTGAAACGCTGTGCATTAAACAGGCTTTATGAGTCTGTTCTGGAACCTGGACACATTTGTTGGAAGAAGGTTTCTATGAGAAAAGAGGTTTCAGGGCCCAGGAAGCGATGAAAATGGAAAGGTGCCCTCCACGTCCTTCCCCTCCAGCCCAGGGTGGTGACCGCAGCCCAGGGCAGGAAGGCAGGCCAGGGCCCTGCGAGGCAGCCCACCCTCACCGCAGCCGGTCACTCACTGCCGGGCCAGGACCCCCACCACTCTCTCTTCTGCCTCTCACAGTCTCAGCAAAACTCAACCAAACTGCTCATCAGGCCGCCAAGACACCCCTCTTCTGGGTTCCCTCGGCCCCCGGACTGCCCGAGGCTCCCGTCGGTCCCCAGACCCCCTTCCACATCCTGCCTCCTTTTCCGGGGATCCCTGCTGCCCGGGGGTCCCTGCTGCCCAAGCAGCGCTCCCATCCACGCCTCAGGGATCCACACGGCCAGGCCCCGGCCTGCTCCCCGAGACAGACGCCCCTGAGAGCCCGCGGCGCCACGCCTGCAGTGCGGACTCCACCTGGTCCACCACGTGCATCACACAGCACATGGGGCACACGCACACACCACACACCCCACACACAGCACACAGACCTCTCACACATCACAGACACCACACAGCCTACACTCACACACTACACACACACACACACAAGACACACACCACACAGCATACACTCACATATTACACACATCATACATGAGACACATCACAACATAAACTCACACAGTACACACATCACACACACGAGACACATCACACATCATACACGAGACACACACCACACACATCATACATACCACACAACACACACTCACACAACACACACTCACACACCACTCACATCATACACACCAATCTATATCACACACACATACCACATACCAAACACATCACACATGAGACACGCACCACAACATACATTCACACACCACATACATCATATATACTACACACCACGCATACCATACACATCATACACACGAGACACATCACACAACATACATACCACAAAACATACTCACACACCACATGCATGATACACACCACATATACAATCTATACCACACACACACACCACACATCACACACGAGACACACACCACACACATCATACATACCACACAACATATACATCACACACATACACACCACATACACACAGCATACCACACACCACACAATATACATTCACATATTACACACATCATACGCACCACATATACACACTACACCACACACACACACACCATACACATATACATCACAGATATCACATACATACCACACTACACATCATACACACACCCACATAGCATACACACGCAACATGACACACACCACACATCATACACAAACCACACACATATCATACCACACACACCTCACCCATCACACACATACACAACACACACCTCAGGGATCACACACACCACACACAACACACATACCTCATACATCACAGACCACACACCCACACACACATACCATACAAACATACACAGCACACATACCACACACACATTACACACATCATACACACACAGCAGCCAGCTGAAGCAGACACTGGCGGAGAGTGAGTGCGGGGGTCACGGAGGCAGGAACAAGCAGTCGTGGACCCACGAGGAGGACGAGGAGGCGCGCGGCGGAGCCAACGGGACTGGACGGCAGCTCCCTGCGAAACGCCTGCGTTAACCTCGGGCAGGAGGCGCTGTGCTCCGGAGGGCCCCGGGACCCGCTCCGCTCCCCCGGGGAAACCTGGTCGCCGAGCAGTGACCTTGACCCCGCCGCGCGCTCGCAACCCTCCTCGGCCTCCCACCCCCGCGCGGGTGCAACCTCAGGGGCGCGCTCGCCCCTGGAGAGCCGGCCCCGCCCCGCCCCTTAACGCGCCCCGCCCCCGGGAGGCCCGCCCCGCCCCCCGGGAGGCCCGCCCCGCCCCGCCCTTAACGCGCCCCGCCCCGGAAGGGCCGGCCCCGCCCCCGAGCGCGCGGGGCAGGCCCGGCAGAGCGGCTCTCAGTTCGCGCGCGCTCCCAAGCCTCCCCGGCACCCCGACGACCCCGGCCCGTGGCCCAGCGACCGGCCGCCGCCTCCCCGCAGCGACACCTCTGCCCGAGGTGGGGGCGGGGGAGGGTGGGCAGAGAGTCAGCACCGCCGTCTTCGGGGGTCGGCCTTCCTCGCCGCGTCCAGGACTGCCTTCTCACCCACCTGGCAGCCTTGATCAGGACGCCTGCAAAGCGCGGGGGAGCGCCCTCGAGGGGGCAGAGAAGCCCGGTCCTCGCCACTGACCGCCCCTTCTCCTCCCCGGCGCGCACACACTGTCCCCCGGAGTGATTTCCGCCGGCTGGGCGGCTCGAGCGGTCGGGGTCCTGGTGCCCGGGGCGCGGGGACTTCCTGGGCCTGGTTCTTCGACGTCACCCCCGAAACCCGCGCGCCGCCGCCCGCGGCCCCAAACCACCCCCCCAGTGCCCCGCGAGCACTCGGCCCGGCTCCGCGGTCCGCAGCCCGGTGCGGAGCCAGCCGGGAGCGCGGGGCTTTCCCTGGGGACCGGACGCGGGCGAGCTGTCGAGAAAGGAAAACAGAAAAGAGCTCAGGCATCTCCGAGCTTCTCTCGCCAGAAAGAATCGCGCTCACACTGCAGGGCCACGAGGAACACAGCTGCAAGGGCTGCGCTGTTTTGAGGGCGGCTCTCATCCACACCGTCCGAGAATGATCATCCTGCTCTGGGCATCTGTTCGAAAGGTGATGCTCGCTCCGGAGGAAGGGCAAGTCGAGGGCCCCTCCTCGGGTGCCAGAGACACCACCTGGCTCCCGGGTTCAGAGCAGAGAAAAGGGCGTGAGCGGGTCCCCGAGGGGTTACCGGCACCTTCCGCACCCGCTGACGCCCCTCGCCCGTGGGGAGTCGAGTTGGAACGTCGGTGTCCTTCGTACTATGACCAGCATCAGTAAGAACTGACATTTCGGAGATACTTGGTGTCCGTGGTTTGATGTTTAATCGATGGACTTATAGTAACAAGCCCCCACATCCGTGGCCTTCTGGAGACCCCCATTCCTTTCCAGCTGGAGCCGCAGAGCAGGGACCAAGGGGGACGTGGCCTTCATTCCAACAGTCCTGGATTCGCCCAGGCTGCGGGGCGGGCACGTGTAGACGGCCCTGGTCCCCACGATGCGCGCCTGCTCCACAGAGACTAACCCACTGGCCAGCTTCCGTGTGCGCTCCCACGCGCGTGTGAAACCAGCTGGAACGGCCTTTCCAGCAGTCCTTTCCCGCAGGAGAAGGGCCGTTTCTCTCTAAGTAAGCACCTCACGGGGATTCCCATTACATAAAACTACTTGACGATGACCTAATTTGTCCATTCAAGAGGATAAATTCCTCCTAGACATACATTATTGTTGTTATGGTTTCCGTTGTTAAATTATACATAAAAGGCCACCAAGCCTGTTTTAGAAATGCAGTGTTTTCAGAACATGAATCTTAATGAGATCCTTATTTTAAATGATGCCTGAGAGTGTGCTATATCTTAGATCAGTCTTTATACTTTCACCAATTTATAATCCTAAATGCATTTCCTAAAAATTGTTGTGAAATGCATTTTCTTAGAATATGTCCATTCACTACCTTAGATGGGCCTGTTTGTCGTTCAGTTGTATCTGACTCTGCGGCCCCATGGACTGCAGCATGCCTGGTTCCTCTTGCTCTTGCAAAAGGAAATTCGAATATGGAGAGTTACCTCAAATTCATATTCATTGAGTGGGTGATGCTATCTAACCATCTCATCTTATGCCACCCCCTGATCCTTTTGCCTTTAATCTTTCTCAGCATCAGGGTCTCTTCCAGTGAGCCGGCTCTTTGCATCAGGTAGCCAAAGAGCTAAGAGCCAAGAGCTTCAGCGTCAGTCCTTCCAGTGATTATTCAGGGTTGTTGCCTTTTTGGTCTTAGGTTATTTTGGGGTGAACAAAGGATAGAATGTACAATTAAAAGAGGTTTTCCAAAACGATGCACTTTTTCACGCCCATCACCTGCAAAATAAGCCCCTTTGGGTTTGTCTTTCCTAGGTCCACTCTTCCTCTGTAAACTTTTCCCACTTCTCTGACAAAGTCTTTTTGCTGCTGCTGCTAAGTCGCATCAGTCGTGTCCGACTCTGTGCGACCCCATGGACTGCAGCCTACCAGGCTCCTCCGTCCATGGAATTTTCCAGGCAAGAGTACTGGAGTGGGGTGCCATTGCCTTCTCTGCAAAGTCTTTTAAGCATGAACAAATCCATAAATGTGCGTTTCCCAAAGTGTGGTTCTTCCAACACCATCTTGCAAGATCACCTGTGAAAAGGAAGTTGGCCAGAGCACCTGGGAAAACCCTGTTCATTCTCCCCTTGCAATGTTTCCAGATCACACCAGGCGCTCAGTCAAGACACCTGCAGAGCTTGCCGTGGTTCAGCATTTCTCAGATCTAAGTGTGGAAACTTTGTCCAAACAAAGCTCAATAACATGCTGGGGGACTTTCACCTCTAGGATTACATGTTAGGAATTAGTGATTTAAACCAGCTAATGTGTGGATGGTCATTCAAAGCTGAGATAAGCCAAGCTGCAGCATGAGAACTCTTCAGAGAATGAAGGGGAAGCTGACCCTAGTCACCCTTAGTGAATTCCATAAGTCCACTTCATTTTAAAAGTGCTTTAAATATTAGGTGAACAATCAACAGGTGAATAGATAAAGATGTGATATATAGAGATGGATACACACGTGCACACATATGTATAATGGAATATTACTCAGCCATAAAAAGAATGAAGGCTTGCCATTTGCAACAACATAGATGGATTGGAGGGTATTATGCTCAGCAAAATAAATCAGACAGAGAAAGGCAAATACAATATAATTAATTTCACAGTATATGTGAAACAAATAAACACGGAAAAACAGAAACAGAGCTTTAGACACGGAACAAACAGGTGGTGGCCAGTGTAGAGGCAGGAAACGGAGGAGAGAGGGAGGAGAGGGGGCTGCAGAACACACACGGCCCGGGGGTGACGTGTGCAGGGTGGGGGAGCGCAGGCGGTACCTATGTGATGTCTCTGTACGGTGACAAGTGGTGACCAGGTTTCTCGTGGCGATCAGTTTCAAATGTATAGACATATTGAATCACCGTGTTGTGTAACAAGAATTCACATGGTGCTGTAGGTCAGTTATACTTCAGAGACAAACACACAAACGACTCATAGCAAAAGAGATCAGGCTTGTGGTTTCCAGAAGCTAGGGGGTGGGGGAAGGGGGGCTGGATGAAAGTGCTCAAAAGGTACAAAGTTCACAGCAAGGATCTACTGCACCGCACAGGGAACTGTACTCAATACTGTGTGATAACTGTAAGGGAAAAGAATCTGAAAAAATAGATATGTATGTGTATATAACCGAATCCCTTTGTTATATACCTAAAACTAACACAGCATTATAAATCAAATACATACTTTTGATTTATACATTATAAATCAAATATGCTTTGATAAAAATAAATTTTTAAAAAATAGCAAGTAAAAAGATCTCTGAAATTCAGAGGAAACAGAACATTCAAAAATATATCAATTACTGTAAAAGCAATCTGATTCTCTGTAGATCATTTGAAAGCAAAAGGATCATGAGGAAAAAAAAAGGCATAGAAAATCTCCCATATTCCTGCCCCCAAAAAAGGTACAAACCTCCAGTTATAAGATAAATAAGTACTAGGAATGTAATGTACAATATAATAAATGTATTTAGCACTGCTGTATGTTGTAAACAAAAGCTATTGAGAGTAAATCCTAAGAGTTCTTAACACAAGAAAAAAATTTTCTATTTCTTTAATTTTGTGTCTATATGATGTGATGGATGTTCACTAAACTGTGATACTCTTTTCACGATGCTTCTAAGTCAAATCATTATGCTCAGCACCTTAAACTTATATAGTGCTGTATGTCAATTACCTCCCAGTAAAAGTGGGAAAATATATATATACATGTACATATATATTCAGTGTATATATGTATATACACAATGTGCTGCTACTGCTAAGTCGCTTCAGTTGTATCCGACTCTGTGCAACCCCATAGACGGAAGCCCACCAGGCTCCCCCGTCCCTGGCATTCTCCAGGCAAGAACACTGGAGTGGGTTGCCATTTCCTTCTCCAATGCTTGAAAGTGAAAAGTGAAAGTGAAGTCGCTCAGTCGTGTCCGACTCTTAGCAACACCGTGGACTGCAGCCCACCAGGCTCCTCCGTCCATGGGATTTCCCAGGCAAGAGTACTGGAGTGGGGTACAACTCAAAAGACTAGAGTGGACATCTGAAGTCCCCTTCATAATGATATATATATTAATTTTGGCTGAGTCACTTGGTTTGTGGGATTTTAGTTCCCCAATCGGATTGAACTCGGATCCTTGGCAGTCAGAGCACAGACTCGTAAGCACTGGATCACCACAAAGTCCCAGTGATGGTTTTTAGAGAGAAAAAACAAGGGGCTCATCAGTTAGCCCAAAAGGATAAATGAGGGCAGAATACAGTTAGAAGGCAGATTGGGGACCTTGCAATTCACAGAGCTGCTGCAAAGATACAGAACTTCAAGGGAGAGTTTGGATATATCAACATTTTAACTGTCCATATATTTTCGTGTCTATGCAGGTCATACTTCATACTCGGCTAACTCCGTGGCAAGTCCTTCTTTGCTGGGGCAGTAATAGGAGGACTGCCCCTCTTCTCAAGGCAGGGCTGGTGCTCTACCACAGGAATTCCCAAGCACACAGTCCCCAGGACATCCAGGAGCATGTGGGAGCAAAGCCTGGCCTGCCTGTGGCTCTTCCCATGAGCAAGATGGAGGTCGTAGTTCCTAGCCTGACATTGTGTGTTCACCCTGCTGGGATGGCTGGGAACCTTTGACCTGAACAGCAAGTATCACCCATGGTATGTGTCCAGAAGCTTGGAGTGATCAAACACGCTTTCATGAGTAGGATTTTCCCACCAGTTGCAAAGAAAGAAAGAGAAAGGGGAAAAAAAAAAAGTTCCCTTGGGGAGGAGGATAGTAAGACACTGCAAGATGCGTCCAAGGTAGAGTCAGATGCCTCCTAAGACAGCACTGACCTGTTAGCAGAGCTGCCCAGAAATAGAAAATAAGATGTTTGAAAATGTGGGGGCTTCAATCAAGCTCCCATTTCTTTTTGGAAGACCACAGCCTCAGATACTTCTTAGCAGGAAGCTTGTAAAGAATCAAAACCAACTTAGCTTTCTTTACAGTCAACCTCTGTACCACTCAGAGTCAGAGGAATGAGCAGGGAAGAGACCCTCATAGAACCCCGGGCTCAGATCTCAGCGCTGTGTCCCCTCCTGCCTGTGCTCATGCCCTAGGAACGCCTCTCTGTGCTTCAGTTTCCTAGCGTGGAGAAATGGAATGAAGAATCCTATTTCCCCAGGCTGTGAGGATAGAATGAGATGGGGTCAATGGCAAGATCTAAAGCATGACCTTCTGTGTGATTGTGAATTAGATTAGAGTCAACATTTGGGGGACAGGAACGCCACTTTGTAAAAAGTCTCCCACTGGAAGTCTAAGCTGAGCTGGGCTGTAGAGACCTATGTATCTCTGGTGCTGATTGACAGCATAAAACAGACTTAACGGCCCGGCCCACTCCTGAGAGTAATGGAACATCCCTTGAGGCATTACTGGATAAAAACTTGCTGGTTACTGCCCAAGGATGTGAATTCCATAAATGTATATAAACAGACACTGTGTCAAAACTCTGAAACTACACAGAATAAGAAGTTTTCAGAAATAATCTCTTTTTGCCCATGGGAGCTACAACCCCAAGTAAGGCAGATACCATCTTTGTTGAGGCAGCTCCCAGCACAGGTGGGGTTTTGGAAACCCCTGCCGTAGACAGTCTGCTGCTCTGCTCAGGAGAGGGCCCCCAGTCCAAACCTGCCCTATTGCTTGAAGCCCACTAGGGTCCCCAGAAGACCATCCTGCCCGCCAGCTGGCTCTGTGCTCCCAGAGGCACTCATGGTTGACAAGTCTTTTCAACATCTTCTTTGTGTTACAGCAGAGGGCAAAAAACCACACAACTATCATCCTTGAGATCAAGAAAGTCAAACTAGCAGCCTAATGGGTGCTCAAACTGTGGCCCATCTGGACCGACTTGGATTCAATAAAACGTTTTATAAAAGAAACTCCAGGTGTTTCAAGCCCCTGACCTAATAGGAAGCAAGGAGCAGCCACATGAAAGGAGTTGTATTGAAATTTCTCCATCAGAGATTCTTTAGAAAGTGAGAGAGAAGCATTTTTTCCATCAAACTTTTTATTGTGTATTCGAGTATAGCTGATTAACAATGCTCTGATAGTTTCAGGTGGACGGCAAAGGGCCTTCAGACACTCAACAGATCGCGTCTAGGTAACCCTTCCCATCCAAGGCTCCTACTAGGACCCTTTCTCTGCACGCCTCCCCACACACACATTAAGGCACAACAGGTAACATGAATATAACTAAGAAATTATGCATTCAATTTGTCTCATGTTCCTCTCAACACTTAGAGGAAAAAATAGATGCTCCATAAATACTCATCAATTGGTTAATTAACTGATCAGCTGATTAATCAATTGGTTAATAACTGATCTAAAGTTATTTATTATCCAAGAGAACCTGGACTTACACTGTAAACACTTTGTTCCTGTTTTACCCCCAGGAGGTTATTTTCTATTTCAAAGGAGTCTCACAGTTTAAAGTGGACTGTGAAAAATGAACCAAAACAGGCGGGCAGATACTTCTCAGAATCTATTCCACCCACAAAATTTGCATTATGTCTGATGGTATTTGTCAAATGCCCTCAAGCCCTTCCAATTTATCATCCTCTCCCAGAATAGCTGGAAACCGTGCATATTTGCTTTCTGTCCCCTAATAATTATGAATTTTCTGGAAACTTCTTAAAGGAATGGAAATGATAGGCAAAAATAGATTTCATCTCAGCCCACCAAATGATTGCTTTTAAAGATATAAACAAGCTTAATTTTATCACTAAGAACTATAGGTTATCACATCACATATGCCATTAAACAAGTGAGTTTGCCTTGAGAAAGTTCACTGTGCTCAGCTATATGAAACCCAGCATCTGCTTCTTTAAATACTTATATTTGAATTGGCTAGATATGTTTAAAGTAGAAAATGTTATCCAGTGGGCATCTGGTTAAGAATTTGCAAGCAAAGATCCCCACTTCTCATACTTTCACAGAAAATGAAAGTGATACTTAACTATCAAAATAAAAATCCTCTGAATCTACCTACATGAGGCAACTTCCCCTTTTTCTGTTATTTTTAACCCCCACGAAGTGGAAGAACTGAAAGAGATCTTTCGGTGCTGATGCAAAGAAACTGGTCTTTTTCTGTTCAGAAGTCATTTCTTCAGGCAGTTCATAGCATCTTTGAACAATGATACTTTGTGGTAAAACCAAGTGTTAATCATAGCTTGGGAAATTATCACCGGTTTTATAAGTGCCTTTGATTCTGCCAATGATTAAGCTCTGTGCATTTCTGGCGTGGTGCTCAGCGCCCCAAGAAACATTTACCAAATGCTGTCTTTGGATGTTTGTGACCTTTAAAACCCCAGGCTGCCCCTTCAGCCTTGCTCTCCTCCCCCAGGGGTGTTTCAGGGTGGTTTGATGGGCCCCGTATCCACAGTCTGTGCAAGGGGAAGCAAGGTTATAGACAGGATCTCCTTTAACGGGGCTTCTCTCCGCTCGGGAAAATGGGGCCGCTGCAGGCTGGTGTTTACCCTGCCACCTCTCGGCCTTACCAGAAACGACAGCTCCATGCAGAACCGCGTCGCATGCTGTCTCCCCGAGGTATTTGTGCTTTTACACGAGGGGAAGGGAGCTCAGAGACCCCTCTGGAGAGGAAGTTACGAAAGCCTTGGACCTTCTTCCTGGAAAAAAAAAATGCGTGCATACAAAAATCCTGACCCTGAAGGCCTCCCATGCACCCACACCTGAGTACACCACACATCCAGCAGCCTCAGGCTTTGTGCGATGACCAAAGAAATCTGTAGCGTGGAAGAAAGTGGGCGGTCCGGAAGGATCATTAGAATGCGAGATTCAGAAGGATAATTCTGATTTTTAGCTCAAAATTGGCTGTGTATCGAAAGAATTTTTTTAAATAAATAAATAACCTCCATCAACCTTGCCCTGAATGTTTGGATTTCAAAGTTAATCGGTGGGAAAGGTGACATTTTCAACAGAAGCATGACGCTTTGACACCCCCGTGTGGATCTCGCAAATCGTCCCGGAGCTGACTTTTGGGCAGGTGACAGTCTGGAGCCTGTGGTCTGATCACTGGCTTGGTTCACAGCGATGTCGTCCGGCCCTGTGAACGCGGCTGCAGCCCAGCCTCCTCTGCTGCCTCTGTGCTGCTCTGCACGTGTGTGCGTGCTCAGTCGCTCAGTCGTATCCACTCTGCAACCCCATGGACTTTGGCTCACTAGGCTCCTCTGTCCACGGGGTTTCCCAGGCAAGAATACCAGAGTGGGTCCCCATGCCCTCCTCCAGCGGATCTTCCCGACCCAGGGACGAAATCCACGTCTCCTGGACTGTCAGGCGGGTTCTTTACCTCTGAGCCACCTGGGAAGCCCCTGTTCTGAGCATACCCCCGTGCTTTCCTGATCTGGAGTCCTCCCCACAGCCCTGCCTCCCATTTCCCACCTAGGGAGGGGGACACACAGTCGTTAGAGCATCTGAGAAGCTGCTGGGACTCACCCACCTGGTCTTCCTCCCTAATAGGTGATTGGCAGACACCTAAAGAGCTATCGATCCACCGGGCCAGTCCAACGCCCTGGTCTTTTTACCTGTCAGCGTGCCCAAGGTACTGACCCAGAAACACTTGGAACCCTACACACGTCCCCTCCTCAAGACGAACGCTCTCTCCACGAGGTCCCCCTGTGCCTGCTGTAGACTCGGGGAAGAAGTTGCCTTTAACGTCGCTTGACACACAGCCTGATGGCTCCGTCTGCCTGGAGGACAAGAAGCCCTCTCAATCTGCTTTTTGTTCTCACTGAGTTTGCGTTTTATCTTTGCTCTGTTACTCTCACAGCTCTCAGGTAGCATGTCATTCCAGCAGCTTGTAGTATTTTATCCTGAAAAATAATCATCGTTACTTTATGGGTGGGAGAGAGCTTCCCCAACATGCCGTGTGTTGCTACTGCTGAGCATGATTTGACAGACCCTTAGCCGCTGAAGCCATGAGCCTTAATAATGTCGCCTCTAGCCCAAGCTGGGCTGCTTCAGGGGTTTTATTAATGTAATAAAATGTAGCTTTTACAGCTACCTACAGCATGTAACTACAAATGCATATTATTGATATTATCAGTGTGATGCTTGAGTCTCCTTTTCCATTAATGGAAAGGCTGCATTTTATACATGAGTTATACAAAGAATTAATGATGGTGTATACAAGTCTGTCGACAAGTAGATATTTTAGAAGCAATTACACGCAATGAGAGCAATCCTCTCTTGAATAACAGCTTTTGTTCCAAAAGTTGATTTTAAATTCATTTGTTCATAAACATAACGTGATCCTCACAAGGAAAAAAGTGAACACAGTCAATTAAAGCTGAGGTGTTTTGTTTGTTTGTTTTCTGGCTGGGCCTGACGGTTTGCGGGATCTTAGTTCCCCAACAAGGGATTGAACCTGGGGCCCTGCAGTGAGATCGTGGAGTCCTAACCACTGGACCGCCAGGGAACTCCCCTGAAGCTCAGTTTCATAAGAGAAGGGGAGATGTGGGACATGGCCTCGGTTCTTGCAAAGCTGTCCCTGTTAATTGTTTTAAAAAATGATGTCCACTTTTACGTTGCCTCTCTTTCGTAAAACTAGGTGGTGTTGCACTCGTAGGGGGTGAAGAGGTTAACCATGTCTGGACAGCACCCCGGAAGTGAGTCCTGGACCACAAGGGTTCACAGGTCACAGCAGAATTAACGTGGCCCCGGGCAACCCCGGCCCCTCTGCCCACTCTTGCTGGTGAGACTCACCCTTGTCACTCGAGCCCTGGGGGACCCTCTGGACAGGATCTCAGCGCAGCTTCCCCCGCTCTCCTGATCTCTGCAGCCCACTTTTCTAGGAGGGCTGCCTTGCTTCACCAGACTAGGCTTCCAGTGCCCTGGCCCTTTCTTTGTAACTGAAGTGTGGTTGATTTACAGTATCATGTTAGTTTCAGGTGTACCGCGCAGTGCGTCAGTTATATGTTTGAAAGTGTTAGTCACTCGATCGTGTCCAACTCTTTGCCACCCCATGGACTATAGCCCGCCAGGCTCTTCTGTCCATGGGATTCTCCAGGCAAGAATACTGGAGTCGGTTGCCATGCCCTCCTCCAGGGGATCTTCCTGACCCAGGGACTGAACCAGCGTCTCCTGCACCGCAGGCAGATTCTCTATTGTCTGAGCCGCCACGGAAGCCGTTATCTGTATACACGTGTCTACTGCTTTGCAAATTCTTTTCCCATTTATGCTATTACAGAGCATTAAGCAGAGTACCCTGTGCTATACAGTAGGTCCTTGTTGGTTATCTGTCTCTGCCCATAATATTTAAAACAATGCTAACTCCAGCTTGAAAGTGAAAGTTAAGTCGCTCAGTCGTGTCCAACTCTTTGACCCTATAGACTGTAGCCTACCAGGCTCCTCTGTCCATGGGATTTTCCAGGCAATAGTACTGGAGTGGATTGCCATTTCCTTCTCCAGGGGATCTTCCCAACCCAGGGCGTGAACCCAGGTCTCCCACATTGCAGACAGACGCTTTACCGTCTGAGCCACCAGGGAAGTCCTGCTTGATTACCACCAAAAAGATCATCTCTAAAACTCAGTGACATCAAGGGTCTAGTCTGGACTTCTTAAACCAGAAACCAGAGTTAACCGGAATAGGAATAAGAATTTTTGGTTTGCAGAAGGTGAAAAAAAAAAAAAAAAAAGATAACTTCTAGAACATGTTTCTTCACAAGAGGGGGATAGGCCTCATCGGGCTCATGAAACCTAAGGGGAAGAAGAGGTTGCCATCCTGATTTCAGAGCCCACAGAGAGAGGGGAGGCCGTGTGTTCCCAGGGCAGTGGCCAGGGGCCAGCCCCAAGCTGGGCTCTCGGAGGGCACGTACCTCACCGGCTCACCCAGGAGACAGGAGCCGCAGTCTCAGCCCCACTCCACAGATGAGAGACTCAGGGCCCAAAAGACTCCCATCTTAGCTGAAGGCACCACAGCTACCAGCGGAAGAAGCAATACGGCCCCCAGGTGGACGTGCACACACGCACTGTTTGTACAGCAGGACGGGGCTTTGTGAAAGCTGTCCCACCCACCTGTGGGGAGCCCCTCACCCCGGAAAGACGTCCAAACCCCTCTCCTGCCGTGCGCTGCAGCCCCTGTTCATACCCGCACTTTCCTTCTCTCCTGTCTTCTAGAAGGCTGAAGCCGACCTCCCCTCTGGGTTTGGGTGTCCCGGCCTCGTTCTCTTCTTGGTGACCTCCACCCTCCAAGGACACGGTGTGACCAGCTGTGACCTGAGCCTTCCGGGAATCTGAGTGCACTTGCCGACCTTTCCTGGGATGCTCAAGGCTCCTCTCGGATTTTGACAGAAAATCATGAATAAAACACACATGTAAACTTGGTCTCCGTCATCAGTGACTATACAGTTATTACTCAAAACCTTCTGCACTCAGGACTCAGCGTGATGACAAATGACACCAGCGTAATGACCACAGTGATTCACCATCCTGTTTAAAGGTATTATTTAGCAAAGCCAAGGTTAATGCCATGTCGTGGAATGAATTAAAGGGGTCCGCAAGACTTGGCACCCACCCCAACCCAGCCACGCTGTGTCTCATACTCATCTCAAATTTTTAAATATTTTTTTTTCTTTGTAACAGCCTCAATCACAAAGAGTTGGACATGACTGAGCGACTGAACTGAACTGAACAGCTTCAAAATACCTCAGGAGAGATTGTCAGAGCCCTCTTGAAAACTTTTTTCCAAACTGTTAGCCAATATCATCTTTTTAAAATATATTTGTAAGTAATTTATGTATCTGCGGTGGCACTGGGTCTGCACTGCTGCCGTGGGCTTTCTCTAGTTGCAGCAAGGGGGGCTACTCTTTCGTTGCAGGGCGCAGGGTCCCAAGCAGCAGCTTCTCTCGTTGCCGGACTCTAGGGCGCGGGATCAGTTGCTGTGCGAATAGATTTAGCTGCCCTGAGACACGTGGGATCTTCCCAAACCAGGGATCAAACCGTGTCCCATACTTTGGCAGGCAGATTCCTATCCGCTATACCACCAGGGAAGTGCTAGCCAAAATAATCTTTTACTTTTTAAACTTACTTTCAAAACCCCTGACTATAGAATATACTGAAGATTAGGAGAACAGGATTGCTTTTTTCATAACAGCAGAGTCCCAGGAGGGTCTGGCTAGCATTATTAGCCGGATGCTGCCATGTGTGGGTAATTCACATCCATTAGGGGCAAGAGCCAACTTGGATTTTTTTTTTCAAAGAAGCCCATGAGCCTTGCCCTGAAGGAGGGCCTCTGAGCAGAAGAGAAGGCACACGTGTGCAGACTCACATCCTGGTTCATCCCGAGGAGGCGGGGGCGCGGCTCTCGCTGCCTGCTCCCGTAACCACCCGCGTGTGGAACGAAGGGTGAGTGGGCACCGCAGGTTTAAGGGCTCAACCTGGGCACCTGTGGTGACACCAGCTGTTTGCACCCCTGGGCGGGGGCAGGGGGGCGGTCAGTGTCCTCAGCCCACACCCCCTGCTGACCGTCCGTGCCATGGACCAGCAGCGATTTCACCTCAATTAATATATAACCATGGTGGTGAAAGGAACCATTTCACAATCTGCAAGTTGCCCCGATTTTCAGATTCCTCCAGGTCAAAAGCAATCACCGGCCCGGCTTTCTCCCCACCCAGACATATTTATTCTTCCTCTTCAGATTCAAACCGTTCCCGAAGGCAAACAAAAAATACAGCAAACCCAGCCCGCTTGTCTACAGTATTTACATGCATTACATACCCTAAAAATATGTAGCTTATTAATGACTGATTTTCCAACCTCTTCAATAAGCCTTTTTATTAGCGTGACACTCCTTCACTTACAAGTGTCAGACCATCTCTCCCCATGTGAGCTCCCTTTCTGGTATTTAATGTAAAGACAGAACAGTATTTATATCCCTCACAATAAGAGAACGGATTGTTTTCAGGTTATACAGCCGCGTGTGTATAAAGAAAGAAGGAACCTTACAAAATGATAAATATTTTCATTAAAAAACTTTAAAACTAAAAGTTCAAAGATATGTTCTCCTCTCTTATTTCTTGTCAAAACATGACTTAAGACCCAAAACTAATCTACTTTCAATTTTATTCCATATTTCAGCGCTGTCATAGTACTCAGCAGAGAGTATTGGAATACGATCATTTTTTATTTTGTTGATGTTACCGACAGCTTTATTTCACAAAGCAATCTTATACTATGTCTACCAGTGGCAGGGCACAGAGGTCAAATAGTCTATCCTTACAGGTAGAGAGCTTATTAAATGACACGTCTATTAAACCCGATGGACAACATAAAGAAACATTCCTGCAAAATACTTTAAGCATAGTTCAATGAAGATACGGCTCCAAAGGGTAGTAAATAATTTAAATGGAGACCAATAAGGAATTTGTTATATTTTTTACTAGCATCTTCAAAATTATATTTCAAACAAAGTGGTTAGAATAGAGAGAACCACAAAAGCTGCAGTTAACAGCCCGGGTTCAATGGCAAATGTTCCGGAACGTGGCTACTTCAAGGCAAATCCCAACATTAATGAATCAACAGTTCCATTGCCAAGTTCGTTTTAAGAAATCCAGGCATAAATATTACATAATCATGAGCTGAGACAACTGCTTTTAAAAAATCATCTTCCTGACTGTCATTTTTATTCTTGTTTTGGAAAATAGCTAATTTTTAAATTTGGCGTAAGATAACATTTACTCATGACAAAACTTCACTTCTAAGAGAAAAAACTGCCAATGAGTAGCACCAAAATAATGTGGAAAACATTTGCTTAATTGTTACATATTAAAGTATCACATAATATTTTACATACACATAAAGTAGTGTATAATACCCAGTAGGGAAAATCTAAGTGTGATTACCAAGAATTAGAAAAAATTTTTGATACTGCAGGGTTTTTGTTTTCCCCTGGTATCTCTGGTAACTCTTCGAAGATCAAAAAATTGCATTTTATCATCCTTTAGATCACAGTGTCTCCCCATGTATTTTATTAGCCACATTTACAAAAAAAAAAAGAAAAAAGGGAACCCATGAAAGAGAACTCAATGTCTTATCCTCGTATGCAAGCTGTGGGTTTTCTACCGAAATGACAAACTGAATCAGTACCTTTTAATAAGTTTATCATAAGTAAGAGTATTTATAACCTACATAAGAGACCAAGTCTCTTCACCTTGGTGTTGGCTACCTGGTCTCTGACCGGGCAGTTGGGTCTGTGGCCTCTTACCAAGCATATAGACACCTTGATCAAGGATCATTAACAGATTGGCCTGGTGGGATAATTAATTAGATTGAGAAACACGAAGCCTGAGTTGTTAGAGTGGACAATTGCCTTCTCTCCCAGCATTGCTCCAAAGGCACCGTCCTTACCTTCGGCACCCAGTAAATCATCTACCTAAACGTATTTGCACCCAATCATTTTTTAAAGTCACAATCTTTGTAGTGTCAACTTGTCAAGGGTCAAAGGGAAGAGCAGGCAAGATTCCCAAATCAATCTGCTTGTAGAAACTGTCTCATTTCATTTCAAATTACCTGCTGTGGTTGAAGCTGGCGATGGACAAACCGCCTTCCTCCATAAACCATGACAGCTCGGGTCGAACGTGGCCCATCACTCATCAGGGTTTAGTCAGGCCGCTTCTGTCATTAACTACTTTTAAACGGCTGTGTGGGGTTAAGTGATCTTGCGGGGCAGTCGCAGATATAAATACTGTTTGGACAGTTTAATGTTAAGAGACAATTCCTCTGAGATGAAAACTGTGTAACCCAACAGAACAGTTGTCGATACAAGGATTAAGGTGCCTGTGCTGCTCCTTGGAGCCCTGCCTTGACGTGGGTTTTGTGTAAGTCGCCCCGGAGGAGACTGAAGGTGGGCCAGCCGCCTGATACAGCTCCTAGACAGTGTTCTGAAAAAACCCACGACGCCTTCAGGCATTCGGAGGACCACCCCGCGGTAGGCCCTCTTGGAGTGTTTATGTGTGTCCTTGAGAGGCTGAGCGGGAAATGAGGGCGCCCGCCGGTGTGGGCAGACCCCTGCCAGAAGCTCCAGAGCCTCAAGGTCAATTGGAATCGCAAAGGTCTACTACAGTCAACCGTAAAACCAGGGCGGGCGGTACAGCGCCTTGTGCACGGAAGAGTCACGAGACGGAAGAAGTCAGGCTGAAATGATGACCCCGTGGCCCTTACAGAGCTCTCTCCTGAAGCCAACACTGTAATAGCTAACGGTGACAAGGATTACTATTCACCCAGCACTTAGCGTATATGGGGCGCGCACTGAGTGCTTTGCCTGCATGACCTCATTTAAGTCTTGCAACCCGATGAGAAATCTACTTTTAGTTCCACTTAACAGGTGAGAAGGCTACGGACCAGAACTGGTAATAATTTGACCCAGTCGCACAGCTGGGTGATGGAGAAGCCAGCAAACACTGTGCACTGTGTCTGGCTCCAGAACTAGTTACAATCTCGTACATGCTACAAGTACCAGACTAACCACTTCTGCTATACTGATGCCCCGGCAAGACAGCCCACTTGCTGGATTTATAAAGTATTTATAATACACGTTGGCTTACTGCCCTGTAGCGTGCTTTAGCATTGTGCAAAAACAGTCTGAATCATTGAAAGAAGAGAGATGTTAGGTTACTCAGCTCCCTAAATCCAGCCAGTATATAAACAACGTGAAGACTTTCCAGGAGGTGCGTGAGCGTGAAAAGCCATTTCAAAATCAATGGTGTCTGTATGTTTTCTTCCCAAAATTGGTCTGAGTAAACGTCATGCCCAGTCTGTGTTTTTACCCTGTTCTCCACTGAGGTTCTCCAACCTTACTTCAAGAGGCACTCCTTCCACCCCCATAGTCTGACCTGGCCCCCAAGGTGAGAATCTCTATATCACCGAAAACTATCGACCGGGTCCCTGAAGATCCTCCCTGATTCACCATGTGAAGAGATACACTTCACCCAAGAGGTTTCTGTGTTTAAAATCCATCTATCGAGGGTTGTAACATATTTATGTCATTTGATCGCGTTCTAATACTACCTCAGTACAGAAGGAAAATGTTAACCTTTAGAACCTTATAGTGTAGGAGTTAAAAGCAAATTCAGTTTATGTGCAGTTTTGTAGCCCCAGTAAGGCTTTGGAAGGTAAGACTCTTTCATCAGGATAAAAATCTGTGGGGATTAAGAATGGAAATACAGTTTCAGGGAGAAAAAGAAACAGTGTCACAGACAATGGTGATGTGCTTTCTGAGTGGCTGCTGCTGAGCTAAACTCACCGTGATATTCATATTTCTTGGGGTGCATTCAAATCAGTTGCTCCAACCTCAGCACTGTTGGGATTCTGCCCTGATAACTCTTTCTTGCACATTGCATTGTAGCGTGCTAAGCAGCTTGCCTGGTCTACACATACACACACACACGTACATGCTCTTTCACACTTGTTCAGTTCAGTTCAGTTCAGTCGCTCTGTCGTGTCCGACTCTTTGCAACCCCATGAACTGCAGCACGCCAGGCCTCCCTATCCATCACCAGCTCTCGGAGGTCACTCAGACTCACATCCATCGAGTCAGTGATGCCATCCAGCCATCTCATCCTCTGTCGTCCCCTTCTCCTCTTGCCCCCAGTCCCTCCCAGCATCAGGGTCTTCTCCAATGAGTCAACTCTTCGCATGAGGTGGCCAAAATACTGGAGTTTCAGCTTTAGCATCATTCCTTCCAAAGAAATCCCAGGGCTGATCTCCTTCAGAATGGACTGGTTGGATCTCCTTGCAGTCCAAGGGACTCTCAAGAGTCTTCTCCAACACCACAGTTCAAAAGCATCAATTCTTCGGCACTCAGCCTTCTTCACAGTCCAGCTCTCACATCCATACATGACCACAGGAAAGACCATAGCCTTGATTAGGCGAACCTTTGTTGGCAAAGTAATATCTCTGCTTTTTAATATGCTATCTAGGTTGGTCATAACTTACCTTCCAAGGAGTAAGCGTCTTTTAATTTCATGGCTGCAGTCACCATCTGCAGTGATTTTGGAGCCCAGAAAAAGAAAGTCTGACACTGTTTCCACTGTTTCCCCATCTATTTCCCATGTTTAGGACCAGATGCCATGATCTTCGTTTTCTGAATGTTGAGCTTTAAGCCAACCTTTTTACTCTCCACTTTCACTTTCATCAAGAGGCTTTTGAGTTCCTCTTCACTTTCTGCCATAAGGGTGGTGTCATCTGCATATCTGAGGTTATTGATATTTCTCCCAGCAATCTTGATTCCAACTTGTGTTTCTTCCAGTCCAGCGTTTCTCATGATGTACTCTGCATATAAGTTAAATAAACATGGTGACAATATACAGCCTTGACATACTTCTTTTCCTATTTGGAACCAGTCTGTTGTTCCATGACCAGTTCTAACTGTTGCTTCCTGACCTGCATACAGATTTCTCAAGAGGCAGATCAGGTGGTCTGGTATTCCCATCTCTTTCAGAATTTTCCACAGTTTATTGTGATCTACACAGTCAAAGGCTTTGGCATAGTCAATAAAGCAGAAATAGATGTTTTTCTGGAACTCTCTTGCTTTTTCCATGATCCAGCGGATGTTGGCAATTTGATCTCTGGTTCCTCTGCCTTTTCTAAAACCAGTTTGAACATCAGGAAGTTCACGGTTCACATATTGCTGAAGCCTGGCTTGGAGAATTTTGAGCATTACTTTACTAGCGTGTGAGATGAGTGCAATGGTGCAGTACTTTGAGCATTCTTTGGCATTGCCTTTCTTTGGGATTGGGATGAAAACTGACCTTTTCCAATCTTGTGGCCACTGCTGAGTTTTCCAGATTTGCTGGCATATTGAGTGCAGCACTTTCACAGCAGCATCTTTCAGGATTTGGAATAGCTCCACTGGAATTCCATCACCTCCACTAGCTTTGCTCGTAGTGATGCTTTCTAAGGCCCACTTGACTTCACATTCCAGGATGTCTGGCTCTAGGTCAGTGATCACACCATCATGATTATCTGGGTCGTGAAGCTCTTTTTTGTACAGTTCTTCTGTGTATTCTTGCCACCTCTTCTTAATATCTTCTGCTTCTGTTAGGTCCATACCATTTCTGTCCTTTATCGAGCCCATCTTTGCATGAAATGTTCCTTTGGTATCTCTGATTTTCTTGAAGAGATACCTAGTCTTTCCCATTCTGTTGTTTTCCTCTATTTCTTTGCATTGATCGCTGAAGAAGGCTTTCTTATCTCTTCTTGCTATTCTTTGGAACTCTGCATTCAGATGTTTATATCTTTCCTTTTCTCCTTTGCTTTTCGCTTCTCTTCTTTTCACAGCTATTTCCTTGACAATTTTAAAGTGATGTTTTTTGAAGGATAAATTGAGAAGGTCGAGTTCAGGAGAATATGAAGAATTCCCCAGAAATGTTAGGACCAAAAGGTCACAGATGACGTGGGATTTCTTTGGATCCTGTTGTAGTCCGTGTGTCAGATTTAGCCACGCTTACTGTGAACTTACTGATGCTGGGAAAGACTGAGGGCAGGAGAAGGGGATGACAGATGGTTAGATGGCATCGCTGACTCAGTGGACATGAATGTGAGCAAGCTCCGGGAGCTGGTGATGGACAGGGAGGCCTGGCGCACTGCAGTCCATGGGGTTGCAAAGAGTCAGACATGACTGAGCGACTGAACAACCAAGAACTTGCAAAACTGTGTCCCTGTGATTATCTAGATTCAAACTCGGGAGTCCAGATCAGCAGAGCCCAGAGGTCTGTAAGTCCGAGCCTCACACTAGAAGCCAGGCTAGAGAAGGAACCAAACCACCTATCAGATATGGCAGGAAAACCACAGCTCCTTAAAAAAAAAAAAAAAAAAATTCAATGGAGACCATTCTATTTTTTTATATAATTTTATTTGTTTATCCATCCTGTTATTTTATGTTAGGTGGTCACTTAGCTGCATCTATTGTACAATACCAGATATTTACAGCAATGATCCTCAAATATCAACTAAATATCAGAGTGTAAGTACAACCCTCTTCTTGGATATCTTTAAAGATGTTTCTCTTTAAAAAATGACTCAACTAAGTTAAAAAAAAAAGTTGATAATAGCACAGCTAGGAAATGCAGATAGGCAAAACGGAGGAGATAAAATGACCCTGTTCTCCTCACTCAGAGATAACAGGAGCAGAATCTCAGGCGTATTCTTTTGAAACTCTGTGTTCAAACTGACAACTCTGGCTCTGTTCCCACTCCTGTTTTTCACTAAAAAAACTCTCCAGATGGCCCCTTTGATTTCCACGGTCGTCTGCGGCTATAATGCCCTTTAGACAGGTCGTCTCTGCTGACCTTGTGGAGTGCATAAGTGAGGAGGCGGAGGCCCAGGAGGCTCAGCCCACACCCAGGATTGTCCTCTGAGCCCCCAGCCTTCAACACCAAGAGCAGACCTGGAAGCGGCCACACGTCCACTTCCAGGCGAGTGGCCAACGTGAAAAGCGTCACGCATTCGATCCTAGTTAGGAAGGATCAGAGCAGAAACAGACTCACAGACACAGGAAGGAGACGTGTGGTTGCCTAAGGGAGAGGGAGAAGGAGTGTGGGGCTGGCAGATGCAAAGCACACAGTACTCACAGAACGGGTGGGCAACTGTACTCAGTGTCCTGGGATAAACCATGATGAAAAGAACACAGAGAAGAATGCTATATGTCTATATCTGAGTCACTTTGGTGTACAGCAGAAATTAACTTCATATTGAAATCGAGTATATTTCAATTTAAGAAAAAAAGCAAAACATGAACCAGACAGTCAAGGGTGCATTTGGCACCTGAATCTTTAAAATCAAAGAAGGTCAGGACACCCCATCCTTGCGTGTTCAGAACAATCTTTCTGGAAAGCGCTGCCTGAGCTCTCTCAGGCTGAAGCTTTATTGCTGCATCTGTGAACACAAGGCCATCCCGGCCGTCAGACCAGGCACAAACAAAGGCTTAGAGACGAGAAACCAAGTGCCGACAAGAGGGCTGTGGTACCATGTGAGCCAACCCCTGCAGCGCCCAAAAATGGAGCAGAAGAAGCGGCAGGGGGGTTTCCCAGGCGGCACTGGTGGTGAAGAATCTGCCTGCAATACAGGAGCTGCAGGAGACATGAGTTCAATCCCTGGGTCGGGAAGATCCCCTGGAGGAGGGAATGGGCACCCACTCCTGTATTCTGGCCCGGAGAATCCCATGGACAGAGGAGCCTGGTGGGCTACCGTCCATGGGGTCACAAAGAGTTGGACACGTCTGAAGCTACTCAGCACGCTGCAGGGTGAGGCAGACACAGGCGTTCAAGCCCTCGGCCTGTGTGGCCAGCAGCGTCCTGGGCTCCTGGGACAGGACGATGCAGCAGCCCAGGCCGCCGGCTGCCCCGGGACCAGCCAGGCAGCTGCGAGCGCAAACCCTGCCGCCCCTCCCTCGCCAAAAAGGCAGACTCGTCCTCTCTGACCCTCGCTCCCTCAAGGACGGAAGGAAAGGAACGTGAGCCCATTGTACGGAATCGGGTGAGATGGCTGCTCCAGCTCACGCTCGGAGGAGAAGCACATCCGTCCTTCGTAGAAACTCGCCTGGACCGAGAGCGAGTTAGGTCTGGGTGACGGTGCGCTCACGCCACACGCTTCGGAACGTCTAACCCCGTAACTCGGGTTCACCCCACAGGGAGGACTTGGAGGCCTCTAAGTGGTCCAGACACGTCGGTCGCCGAGGGTCAGGTCAGATTCTAACTCAGGCGGCCTCTCTCCAGAGCGGGGGCTTATGGACCCGCAAAGGCATCTGTTGCTGTGCTTGTCAGTACATCAAATGAACAGCACATCTCTAGGGGTAACAAGCTGCGAAGAGCTGGAGGTACGCACGGATCTTCAGACGAGAATGTCATCACTACAGTCTGTGAGAGCCATGTGGGACGTCCCTGGTGGTCCATGCTTAGAACTCTGCGTCTTCACTGCCAACAGCATGGACCCAGCCCCTGGTGGGGGATCTAAGATCCCAGGAGCCACAGGGTGCAGCACCCCGCCCCCCAAAAAAGGAATGAAACCAATTCTATGAAACTTGTACAGAAGCAGAGTTTTTTACATGGGGTTAGTACAGTATGTTTTATATAATGGATCAACACAGTAGTAATAATGCTGCTTTTATTATTACTGAGTTCAGTGTCTGGAGGCCTGGGTTAGCACCGGTTAACACTGGCAACCCACTCCAGTGTTCTTGCCTGGAGAATCCCAGGGAAGGGGGAGCCTGATGGGCTGCCGTCTATGGAGTCGCACAGAGTTGGACACGACTGAAGCAACTCAGCAGCAGCAGCAGCACCCTTAGCATTAGCAGGACGCACACGACCTAGAGGTAAGGCTGGAAGCCTGTACTCCGGCTCTCCTCACCCAAGCACCCGGCAGAAGCAGCTTTCAGATGGGAGGCTGGAAAGTCAATGCTGGAGACCCAGAGGAGCCCCACTCACCCCTTGCCGCCCGGATTCCTCGCCCAGAGCAGCCGAGCCTTCCCAGTTCCCACTTGGCGGCCGTATCTAGAGATGACGCCCCCTTCGCCGCCCCTCCTCTCCGGCCCACAGTGCCCTCTCCAGGCCCCACCACTGCCTCCTACATCTTCAACACGTGGTCCTTGTCTCTGAAATCAGGCGGGAGCCGTAACTCTCCTCTCTAGGCTCTGCCTTCACCTCCCCACCTTCCCCCAGGCCCTCACCCTCTGCGGACAGGGCATCGCCGCACTGTGAGGACGCAGGAAGACACGCTCCAGCCTTGCAGATGATAGATCCTCCTCGCCTGGCAGGACAGCCCTGCTCAGCTAGCCCGTGGTCACAACCCGGACACTCCCTCCCAGAGCCGCTGCCTCTGCATCCTAACCCAGGACCCTGAGACCAGCCGGCCTTTCAGCCACTGCCGCGTGGAGTCTGAGCCCGGGGAGGGCTCCCAGAACCGGCCGCCCCTTCCCTAGCCCACAGCCTATGCCAACTGGATGGTGCCGTATTGACTGTTGGGTGCTTTGGATCTTCGCCCCGGGTGACAGCGGACGCCTTTTAGAGAAGCATCTTTGAACTACATCCCCAAATCCAGGGAGCTGGAGAGGCTGGAACCCAGGGAGGCGCTGGGGATGGGAGCTGGGCCTGCAGGGACGGGCTGGCCCCTCCAGTGAGCTCGCACTGTCCAAGGCAGGCAAACGCCCAGGTCTTCACTATGTCCGCTGGAAGCTGGGACCAGGAAGTCCCCAGCCATGAGTATTATCTGTAATTATGTCTTTTGTCTCCTACCTGCCCTGGGGAACCAGGACCTGTAGCAGTAGCAAACAAAAAATGGAAGATGAGCACTAACTCAGATCTGCCCTGGGATTACTCTGCATCCAGCCAAATCAGAGATTAGAGAGCTGCCATCTGACCCAGAAAGTGGAAAACCAAAGTGGGCAGTGACCGTATAATCCATTTATAACCATCCTCTTAAGAGACGCTGGATTGTGTAAAAGCCTGAATGTTGTAGGAAAAAGCCAGCTCTGGCAGGAAGTAAATAAATCTAAGTGCCGTGTGTTTGCCTGTTTATTTAGCAAACTGTGCTGAGTGCATTTGGGCTCCACAGAAACTTCTTAGATGTTTAACGTTCTGTCTAGAAATATAACCGTTCTTTAACACATCCCATAATTTATTGTGGAATATCAATTGTGTGGTAAATTTTTAAAAGGGGCATTTAAAAGGCAAGAGAGGAACCTCGCTGGTGGTCCAGTGGCTGAGACTCTGTACTCCCAACACAGGGGGCCTGGGTTCGATCCCTGGTCAGGGAACTGGGTTCCACACACCGCAACTAAGATCTGGTGCAGCCAAATACATAAAAGGAATATTTCTTTTAAAAGGCAAGAGAAAAGGCAGTTTAGTGCTTTCTCAATAAGTCATTCTTCTTTGAATATTTTTTTTAAAAGGCAAGAGAAAAGACAGTTTAGTGCTTTCTCAGTAAGTCATTCTTGTTGAGTCACTCTGTTGTGTCTGACTCTTTTCAACCCCATGGACTGTAGCCTGCCATGGCCCGCTGTCCATAGGATTTTCCAGGCACGAATACTGGAGTACATTGCCATTCCCTTCTTCAGGGGATCTTCCTGACCCAGGGATCAAACCCACATCTCCTGCATTGCAGGCCACCATATAAGCCAGCTAGTTCACGTTTAGCTATACACTGGAAAGAATTAAAAACAGATTTTCAAATAAAAACTTGCACGTAGATGTTCACAACAGCATTATTTACATAATAATAATAGCAAAAGGTAGCAACAACCCCAATGTCCACTGACGGATGAATGGATGCATGAAACGTGGTCCGTCCACACAATGGAACTCAGCCGTAACAAGCCATGAAATCCTGACACACGCCACCGCAGAGATGAGCACCAGAAACACATTCTACACCGGAAAAGCCCCATCAAAAGGCCACATACTGTGGGATTCTGCTGTGTGAAGTGTCCAGAAGAGCTGAGTCCATACACAGAAGGCAGGGACCCCGGCAGGCAGAGAAGCAGATGGACTTCTCCATGGGGGCGGGTCTCCTGCTTGGGGTGGGCGATGCTCAGGAATTGGACCATGGTGATGGGCTTGACATGGGGAAGGTGCTAAATGCCACCGAACTGGATACTTCGGCATGGTTAAACTGGTGAATTTTGTCATACACATTGTATCACAGTTTTTTAAAAAGGTGGGGTTTAAGAGAAGACCACGGGGGTGTGGGGTCCTGGATACCTGGTCTGGGGCCCACAGCCCTCCCCTCCAAGCAGCCCCCCTCCCCCACCATCCCCCAAAGCAGCAGCTTCTTGCTCCCACAAAGAGCAGCGTTTCCTCCCGGCTGGCCTTGTCTGTTTTGTTTTTTTCTTTTAAGAGCTCTGATTGGGTTTTGAATCTTCAATATTTAACTTCTTCAATCACACTGCGAAGACTTTTGTGAAGTATTTATTTTCCTGACGCTTTATGTAAAGAGACTAAGGACAGACCATTTCTTCCTTTTACAAACAAGGCGTGGCTTGAGCAAACCAGAAACAGCCAGCTCTTTTGAGTGCGAGCCCGGTCAGGAGGGCCAAGCCAGAGAAGCTTCGGGTTGGAAAACCGTTTGTTGGCCCCAGATTATAACCTTAAGGCTGGCAGGCTGACCAGCTCTCAGGACGAGGGCTCGAGGAGCAAGAAGGATGGTCTCTGTACCTGCAACCCATCACCAAAACCCACAGAGTTCTCCTTTTAATGTCAGGGCGTCTGTACACGTGCGTGCAGACAATACAGACATCATCGCATTGTTCACGATCAGGAATAGAAGCAGCTCATTTTTTGTCTGTGGAAAACATGGAAAATTCTCCCACATACACTCAAGCCCACACATAAAAAGGAAAGAAAAAAAAAAAGATACAATTTTAGATTTCCTATAGATTTCTGAGTCAAAAACAACATCTAAGGTTGCTATTTTAAAACCAAATTAGAGAAATTTTTATGACAGGAAACCTTCCTAACAATGACACCTTATTTCCTGAATTCAACAAGTAAATTCCACACGTTCCCACACGGAGTGAGCCAGGGCCCCAGGGCCACGGTCCCATGTCAGAATCGCACAAGTGTGTGTGCACATCCATCATTTGAGGTGGGACACGGTCTGTATTCCGGGGCCCTGATGTTTGGAACGCTTTGTTAAAGGAGTGGAGGGACGAAAATGCAGAAAACCTGAATGCTTGAGAAAGGTTTACGTGATGCGGTTATTCATTTATTTGTGGCTGGGCTGGGTCTTCCTTGAGGCTCACAGGCTCAGTCGCTGGGGCTCCAGGGCTCAGCTGCCCCTCCGAATGTGGGATCCTAGTTCCCTGACCAGGGGTTGAACCGGTGTCCCCTGCATGATAGGGCGGAGTCTTAACCACTGGACCACCAGAGAAGCCCCCAGTTTACTTCCCCTGTTACTAAAAACCCTCAGGAAACTCCAAGCTGATTTTGTGCCATTAATATCATGTCTAATGATTAATTTCTACAAAACTTTCCTAACAAGATGTTTACAGATCCAGGAAACCTGGAGTTACCCTCGCCCCCTTGCAGCCTAGAGGCAGCAGCGAACTGACACAGGACACAGACCTCCTGTAGTCACTCAACTGCGGGGGACCTCTTTTTTGTTTTTCCCTTTTGAAGACTATAATTTTACTGAAGCTTAAAGAACAAAGTATATTTTTTTAATGTGTAAATGTGCTTCCCTGGTAGCTCAGATGGTAAAGCATCTGCCTACAATGCTGGAGACCCAGGTTCGATCCCTGGGTCAGGAAGATCCCCTGGAGAAGGAAATGGCAACCCACTCCAGTATTCTTGCCTGCAAAATCCCATGGACTGAGGAGCCTGGTAGGCTACAGTCCATGGGGTCGCAAAGAGCCGGACACGACTGAGCGACTTCACTCACTTCACTCGGACGTGTCTAACTGAGTCACTTGGCTGTACAGCAGCAGTTAGCATCATAAATCAACTATATTTCAATAAAAAAATAAATTTTAAAAATCATTTTGTTTTAATAATTCCCCTCCACACACACTGGAGCACAAGGGAATTTCCCATTCTCCTGGAATTCCCTAGAGCTTATGCATATTACTCTTTGCTTGTTTTTTAGTTGAAGTACAGCTGATTTGCAATGTTTCAGGTTTCAGTCAGTTCAGTCTCTCAGTCGTGTTCGACGCTTTGTGACCCCATGGCCTGTAGCACACCAGGCTTCCCTGTTCATCACCAAGTCTCAGAGTTAACTCAAACTCATGTCCATTGAGTCAGTGACGCCATCCAACCATCTCGTCCTCTGTCGTCCCCTTCACCTCCTGCCTTCAATCTTTCCCAGCATCAGGGTCTTTTTAAATGAGTCAGTTCTTTGTATCAGGTGGCCAAAGTATTGGAGTTTCAGATTCAAAATCAGTCCTTCCAATGAATATTCAGGACTGATTTCCTTTAGGATTGACTGTTTTAATCTTGCTGTCCAAGGGACTCTCAAGAGTGTTCTCCAACACCGCAGTTCAAAAGCATCGATTTTTCAGCGCTCAGCCTTCTTTATAGTCCAACTGTCACATCCATACATGACCACTGGAAAAACCATGGCTTTGACTAGATGGACCTTTGCTGGCAAAGTAATGTCTCTGCTTTTTAACATGCTGTCTAGGTTGGTCATAGCTTTTCTTCCAAGGAGCAAGTGTCTTTTAATTTCATGGCTGCAGTCACCATCTGCAGTGATTTTGGAGCCCAAAAAATAAAGTCTCTCACTGTTTCCACTGTTTCCCCATCTATTTGCCATGAAGTGATGGGACCAGATGCCATGATCTTCGTTTTCTGAATGGTGAGTTTTAAGCCAACTTTTTCACTCTCCTCTTTCACTTTTGTCAAGAGGTTCTTTAGTTCTTCACTTTCTGCGATAAATGTGGTGTCATCTGCATATCTGAGGTTATTGATATTTCTCCTGGCAATTTTGATTCCAGCTTGTGCTTCACCCAGTCCAGCATTTCTCATGATGTACTCTGCATATAAGTTAAATAAGCAGAGTGACAATATACTTCAGGTATAGTGCAAAGCAATTCAGTCATACATATATAACATGTATATGGGCTTCCCTGGTGGCTCATTGGTAAAGAATCCGCCTGCCAATGCAGGAGATACAGGTTTGGTCCCTGGGTCAGGAAGATCCCGTGGAAGAGGAAATGGCAACCCACTCCAGTTCTCTTGCCTGGAAAATCCCGTGAACAGAGGAGCCTGGTGGGCTACAGTCACTGGGGTCACAAAGAGTCAGAGACAGCTAAGTGACTAAACAGCAACAACAATATATGTATTTTTTTCAACAACATATATATTTTTTCTGATTTTTTTCATATAAGTTATTACAAGATATTGACTATAGCGTGTGTGTGCTCATCACTCAGCTGTGTCCAGCTCTTTTGACCTGTGGACTGTAATCCGCCAGCCTCCTCTGTAGTGGGATTTCCATGGACGAGAATTCTTTCCAGGTGAGAATACTAGAGTGGATTGCCGTGTCTCAGTTCCTTGAGCTAAACAGTGGGTCCTTGTTTATCTATTTTTCATTTAGTGGTGTGGATCTGTTAATCCCAAGTTCCCAAGGTAGGCCTCCTGCGTGTCTGAAATGGAGCGAGCGTGGGCCCGGGCAGCTTTGCCCAGGGGCACCTGTCCTGTGCCTGAGCGGGCAGGGCCATGCTGAGTCAGGTCACCAGTGTGCACAGCCTCCCGCTCCGGACCCAAAGGCCTGGGAGGCTCCGTCAAGAATCCTGCCTGGCCGCCACATTCCCATCCTTATCTGACTGCTCCACCTTTTCTGGGAACCTGAGTGACATTCCATGGACGCCTCGGGCACTGCCAGGTGGCCAGTCCTGCTGAAGGCCCGGCTACTGGTATTCTGAACAACTGGGGTCCTGGGGAGAAGCACCCTGGGCTGGGGAGATGCTTTAATCTTGCCAAGGTATGGCAACCCCAGACAATGAAAGCACATCTCTCCATCCCTCCATCCTTCCTTCAGCGTCTGGCCTGTTAGATCTTTCAAGTCCCTTTGGTGGAAGGTGGTCAGCCCGCGAGACCGATTTTCTCCTCAGCCTGTACCTGGAGGTGATCCTGATGCTGGGAAAGACTGAGGGCAGGAGGTGAAGGGGGCGGCAGAGGATGAGATGGTTGGATGGCATCACCGACTCAATGGACATGAGTCTGAGTAAAACTCCAGGAGTTGGTGATGGACAGGGAGGCCTGGCGTGCTGCAGTCCATGGGGTCGCAAAGCATCGGACACAACTGAGCGACTGGACAACAGCAACAAGGAACCCAAGGATGTGAGCAAAGGTGCCTTTACGGAGAAAGGACCGCGGCTCCTACTGGCATGTCCTTCTGGTCACAGAGTGCGCCGAGTGCTGGGCCTGTCCCCACAGAAGCCTGGCTCGGGACCAAACTACCCGTCTTCAGGTTCCAGGCTCCATGCTCCACAGCCCTGTTCCCTCTGGCCAATTCCTTCACCTCCCTGAGCCTCAGTCTTTTCATCTGCAAAGTAAGAGAACAAAAATACCTCCCATTTGATGGGCTTCCCTGATGGCTTAGATGGTAAGGCGTCTGCCTGCAATGCAGGAGACCTGGGTTCAGTCCCAGGGTTGGAAAGATCTCCTGGGGAGGGAAATGGCAACCCATTCCAGTACTCTTGCCTGGAAAATCCCATGGATGGAGGAGCCTGGTAGGCTACAGTCCATGGGGTTGCAGAGAGTCGGACACGACTGAGCGACTTCACTGTCTTTTCTTCCCATTTAAAGAAAAGACTTGAACAAAAAGATTAAAGCCGGCCGTGCCTGCAGAGCACTGAGGGTGCTTGTCCTGGGCGCAGCTGATGGCTCTCCTTGTTCTGAGCTCCTCCGCAGCTAGTGCAGTTTTAACAGCTGGGACAGGGGCAGGAAGTGGAAACCGTGGCGGAAGAGGAAAGGGGGCCTCTGGGGTGTCTCAGACATGTTTACAGCCCCAGGAGGAGGAGGCAGAGGCAAGGCAGAGATCAGAGCTTCTGAGCCCCTCAAGTGCCAGGGGAGCCCAAGATGGAAAGTAGTGGAAGCCCCTACTGGAGGGAGCCGACGCGGCCCACCATGAGGTGTCAATCCTGTGGGGGCACGTGGCTTCTTCCACTGATTTCTTTAGCTTCGTTCATTCATTCCACTTTGGCAACACTGAGTCTCCGCTGCAGCATACGGCCTTTCTCCAGTTGCTGCTTGGGGGCTTATCTGACCCACAGCATGAGGGCTCTCAGTTCCACACCCAGGAAGGGAACCCGAGTCCCCTGCATTGGAAGGCAAGTTCTTACCTGCTGGACTGCCAGGGAAGTCCTGTCCCTGGTTTCTTCCTGTTGACAGCCGCCACACACCCCTTGCCGGAGAGGAATTAACACAGATTCAGCCCCTTGCTCCCAGTGCTCCAGACACCCCTCTACTGACTTAGGGAGACTCTCGGGGCTGAGCCCCTTGACGTACTTGGGGGGAGAAGTATATGCTCACTAAATATTTCCTGACCACATAAATGTTTGGGCAAAGTGGAGTCAAACACGCATGGGAAAAACTGAGGATCAGGAAGCAGGGAGACCAGTCTGTACTCAAGCATACCTGCTCATCCTTGGGGTCAGGGAGGACAAATGTTTGCTGTGAGAGCCAAGAGTGAACAGTCAGGACTGGGCCATCCAGATGGGCTCTCCTACAATGAGCCAAGGGAGCCTCGCAGGAAAGCAGCCGAGACAGTGTGTACACATGTGTGTGCCTGTCCTTCGTGTGTGCACTTGTGTGTGCCTTCCTTTGTGCGTACACATGTGTGTGCCTGTTCTTTGCATGTACACGTGTGTGGCTGTCCTCCACATGTGCATGTGTGTGCCCGTCCTTCACGTGTACGTGTGTGTGGCTGTCCTTCAGTAAAATTGTGTCTGGCCACAGACATGGGAAGTCTGTATCATTTGCACATGTCATGAACTCTTCTTCTTTTAAATTTTTTTCCAACCAATTTGAAAAATGTAAACACTACCCTGAGTTTGAAAGGTCCATAAGAACAGGGGGTGTGGTGGCTCAGCCCCTGCTTTAGGAAGCTCCTGCTCCTGAGTTGGTGGGGGACTCGGGGAGCCATGGCGGCCACACTGTCTCCCCCTGCCAAGGACATCCGTCAAGGATTCACGGCCCACCTGAACAATCTGATCTCAAGATCCTTAATTCTATCAGCAAAGATTCCCTTTTCCAAATAAAAGATAAGAGTCACAGGTGAAGATAAGTCCTGAGCTATCTTTGCTGGGTGCACAGTCACCAGCTGCCCACAAACAAATGTGGCGCAACTGGAAACCACCTCGGGGCAACCGACTCAGGCAAAGGGCAGCCTGCGGGCTGAAGCCAAGGGCTGAAAGTTTCCTGGAAGCAAGGACGTTCACACAGACTACGAATCACCCAACAGACCACTTCTTAATTAAAAAGGAGATGGACAACTCAGCAGGAAGAAGTCTGCTGAACGCCTCTGAGCCAGGCAGTCAGATCTTGTTATTGTTGTCCGGTCGCTAAAGTCCTGTCCAACTCTTTGCAACTCCATGGACTCCAGCACACCAGGCTCCTCTGTCCTCCACTATCTCCCAGAGATAGTGCTCAGATTCATGTCCACTGAGTCAGTGATGTTGTCTAACCATCTCATCCTCTGCCACCTTCTTCTCCTTTTGCCTTCAGTCTTTCCAGCATCAAGGTCTTTTCCTATGAGTCGGTTCTTCGCATCAGGTGGCCAAAATATTGGAGCTTCAGCTTCAGCATTAGTCTTTCCAATGAGTATCAGGACTGACTTCCTTTAGGAGTGACTGGTTGGATTTCCTTGCAGTTCAAGAGACTCTCAAGAGTCTTCTTCAGCACGACAGTTCAAAAGCATCAGCCTTTAGCACTTAGCCTTCTTTGTGGTCCAGCTCTCACATCTGCACATGACTACTGAAAAAAACATAGCTTTGACTCTATAGACCTTTGTTGGCAAAGTGATGTCTGTGCTTTTTAATACTCTGTCTAGGTTAGCCACAGCTTTTCTTTCAAGGAGCAAGCATCTTTTAGTTTCATGGCTGCAGTCAGCATCTGCAGTGTTTTTGGAGCCCAAGAAAATAAAACCTGTCACTGGTTCCACTTTTCCTCCTTCTGTTTGCCGTGAAGTGATGGGACTGGCTGCCATGGTCTTAGTCTTTTTAATGTTGAGTCTCCAGTCACCTTGTTCACATTCCTCTTTCACTCCTGCCAGGAGGCTCTCTAGTTCCTCTTACCCTGGCATTCATCTGATGGGATGCTCTGAGGGGACCCGCCTCACCTGAGTAAGACACCAGCTGTCCCTTTGATGCTGCCCAGGAGGACATGGCCACAGCCAGATCAAGGCACACTCTGCACAATAACTGACCTGGACTTTTCAAAAATGTCAATAATGCCAAAAATGTTAACAGCTGGTCAGTCCAGGTAAAAAGAATACAGGCGTTCATTGTATTATTCATTCAGTTTTTCTCTAGGTTTGAAATTTTTCAAAACAACAAGTGAAGTACAACTTAAATGAATACAACGTTGTATGTTAATTATAGCTCAACAAAACTGGGTGGAGAATAATGAAGGATATCATTAAAAAAATGATCCCAGGGCCATGTTTAAAAATCAGAAATGAACTAAAAAGAGAATCTTTGAAAACCATCTGAATGATGGAAGCCTTGCTTGCCAAAGCTTCACATAATAAAAACTAAAGAAAGGGATTTCCCTGGTGGCCCAGTGGTAAGACCCTGTGATCCCAGTGTAAGGGGCGAGGGTTCAATCCCTGGTCAGGGAACCAGATCCTGCGTGCTGCTACTGAGACCCAGCGCAAGGTCCAAATGAGAGAAGGAAGGAAGGAGGGAAGGGATTTTTAAAAACCTGAGGCTCAGCTGCAGAGTCTGCACAATTTCCTGAGCAGGGGTTTCTGGGAAGCTCGCCCGTCCCTCCGTCCCAGCTCTGACTGAGCCTCGGGGGCGGGGCGAGTCTGGGGCCAATCCGTCCATGTGTCACAGCGGCCCTGCGTCAGACGGAGTCGGGTGGCTGGACTCTGGCGTGCAAGAGCAATAAACACCGCCCACCTGACTCCTTATTTCCGCCACTGTTTTGTAACCCAAGTCCAGCTTGCTTATCTGTAAAATCATCATGTTAGGCAGCCTGAACTGTGACCTGACCACTGAAACGCAAACAACTTCAGAAAAACGAAGTTATTCTAGTCGGTAGATGTTTTCCTTGGAAATGACAAGGAAGCGCGGAGATACGGAGCGGCTTCGTGCCTGAGATATTCTTAAAATGCAAACCAAACCTCTGTATCTTTTTATCCACCCCAGGCACTGGCCCCAAAATATTAGACTCCAGTTATCATATTTAATTAATTCAATTCTACACCGAATTCGGTATTCTTCAGTAACTCTCCTTTCCAAAACTGCATCTGAGGCAGTGATGCATTTTATTAGGAGCTCTGCAATAGCTGAACTCTACATAACATGAACATCAAAGATCCAAAAATAAAATGACCTGGAAAGAGAAGGTCAGTTTTTCCTACAAAAGCCTCAACTTTATCTGTGAAATAAATATAATGCACATACACGTGTTTGTGTGGCCAAAAATTTATCCAAAAATCCAGATTTTTGTTAAGTGCCTAATAGCTGTCAGACACTGCGGAACTCCACTTCCCGTGAGGTGGTTTATAAAAGTGACCAAAATGTCTTTTTCCTGCATCCACTTTCTTACAGTCATAGCGAGGTCCTTCCCGTCAGAAGTCAGTTTCCCCATGCCTTGTATATCCGTTCCGGGGCTTGTGACACAAATGTGATGCAAGTCGTGACTTTAACCCCGCCTCCCCCCATGTATGTTGGGGTGCTCTCTCGCTGCACCCCCGAGTGAACAAGCCGAGTCAGCCAGGTGGAGCAGAGACTCCAGCCACCCTCCAGGCACCACAGCAGGGCCTCTTGAGTGTGTGGCCACCATCCAGCCCACCACTGACTCTAGACACATCACCCACCAAAGAGAAATCCCAGGAGCTGCCACACCTGAACCCTCTGACCACAGAATCACAAGCTAGAGACTTGGTTGTTTGAAGCCACTAAATCTGGCAAGAGCTGGAGGGACTGTGGTCCTAGTAAGAAGCCATCTGATTAAAACAGGACAACATTTCACAATTCAGAACACTACATCAGGCTTCCCTGTGGTTCAGATGGTAAAGAATCCACTTGTTGTGCGGGAGACCCAGGTTCAATACCTGGGTTTGGAAGATGCCTGGAGGAGGGAATGGCACCCCACTCCAGTATTCTTGCCTGGAGAATCCCATGGACAGAGGAGCCTGGCAGGTTACAGTCCTTGGGGATCGTAGAGAGTCAGACAGGACTGAGCGACTGACATGTGAAACAAACTGTAATTCACACACTTGACATGGTTCGTTCTTATAACATCAGAGATACAGGCTCACATCCACTTGCTCCAGATGGCTGCGTGATGGGCAGAACCACGGTCCTGCTAAGCCCACTGAAGCTCGGGGACAACACTGTGGTTTACTCAGCTAGTGTTTCCGCAGCATCTGTTGAGTCCACAGGAACCTGGAGGTGATCAAAGGAATCAGGCTCTACCCTCAAATCCTTGATCAAGGAAATGGGAAAGCACAGTAGGAATCAGATGGGAATAGACTCTGAGCATCGCTGGGGGTGGGGAGAGGGGAGGGGAAGAGATGGGACTAAGACCTCCGGGCCCTGACACCCGGGAGTCAGCCTGCAAAGTGGGGAGGGGGTTTACAGGGCAGAGAAGCAAAGGAGAGACCTAGCCGGGACCCTGTTCTTTACAACTTCAAGTCCTTCCTGGGACTGGAACCCAGCACGCAAGTAGAGAAAGCAGCAGGGTGAGCGGGGCTGAGGGGGTGGAGGGGAGGCGAAAGTCATCACGGTGCACAAGCGTATCACCCTGAGACACTGCCCTGGGACTTCCCTGGTGGCTCAGCAGCTGAGAGTCTGCCTGCCAATGCAGGGCACACAGGTTCGACCCCTGGTCCAGGAAGATTCCACATGCCGAGGGGCAATTAAGGCCGTGCTCTTCCACAAGAGAAGTCACCACACCCAGCCCACAAGCCACAGTGAAGAGCAGCCCATGACTAGACAAGCCTCTGCACAGCAATGAGGACCCACCGCAGCCGCAAATCGATCTTTTTTTAAAAAATGCTGCATTCCGTCCTCAAGGTAAACGGGAGCCACTGACAGCCGCTGAGGCAGGGAGAGACAGGACAGGTTCGGGGGAGAACGCTGAGTGGATGCTCAGCGGGAGGCAGGGCACCGACCGCGTGGAGCTGTGGCTGCACTACAGACCAGCGGGGAGGCCCTCACTGAGGGGCCCTCCTCAAGGCTGGAGGATGGAGACCAACCCCAAACCTGGGCACGCCATGGGCGGGGGAGTCAGGAGGGGAAAGACGCCGTCAGGGGTGACCCGTGGGCTCAGCAGTGTCAGGGGGCAGGCTGGGGGTCGCCACTGACAGGTGAGGGTGGAATTCAGGCTGAGCTGGGTATCCATGGAAACCCCAGGTGGAAAGGGATGCGCAGCCGCCCCGGAGCTGGGCGGAGGGAAGCCGCAGACCTGGGGACACACACCCAGGGATGTGTCCTCAGAAGAGCAGCTTCCGCCCTGAGCACCCACGTCTGTGCAGGGGAGAGATGAATCCTTATGCAACGAGGGTGTGGTGAAAATTACATGTGATATTGTTCAACACAGTGCTGGGTGCACGACAGGCGCTTGACACAGGCTGCCTTATCATCAAGGGAGATCAGGAAGAGAATAGGTCGGTGTGCAAGGCCAGGAGAGGTGGGGAGCAGGAGCTCCAGTGTCTGAGAAACAGGCTAGGGAGCAGACACAGGACACAGAGAGGGAAACGGCAAGGACGTCAAATCCGCAGAAGAAAATCCGACAGCAGGCAGCCAGCCCCCTGCTCAATCCCTGTTCAGAGAACCAAGATTCCAGACACAGTGCATCTCAGCCAGAAGACAAAAAAAAACAAAACTATCAGCTATTAATAGAGATCAGATTATATTATATAAGAATTGTTTATTTTTGTCACCATCTTTAATTTCTGACAATAAATATGCATTATTCACCTATATACATCACCAAAACCCCACATTAAAAAAATAATAAAATAAAAGGAGTTACAGCATATTTCACCGGGTGATGGTGGGGAGGAGCGCTTTCCTTGGTTCCAGTATCGCTCACAATATGACCCCTCGTGATTCTTCTATGGGGCTTCCCAGGTGGTGCCAGTGTTTAGGAAGCCGCCTGCAATGCAGGAGACCCAGGTTCTGTCCCTGAGTGGGGAAGATCCCTGGAGAAGGGAATGACAATCCACTCCAGTATGTTTCCTGGAGAATCCCACGGACAGAGGAGCCTGGCAGGATACAGTCCTCAGGGGGCACATCGAGTGACTAACACTTCCACTTTCACTTTTCTGAGTCTATTTCCAGCGAGTCCATAATCTTTCTCCATCCAGACTGGACTCCACTCTCCCCTCTCAGACTCTTCCCTCTGCCTGGAGCACCGCCTCCCAGAGACTAACGTCCACCCTGCCCAGGGTACTGGCTGGGGTGGGGTGTTAGTCCTGTCTGATAGATAGGTCTGTCTATCAAGATACCGCGACTGCACCACCCCCACCCGGCCCCTATCTCTGACCTTTCTCATCAGCGACTCTGAAGGCAAGACTACTTCATTCAGTGCCCCAAACACTCAGCCTGAGGTCATTCTTGCAGACCAGCTGCAGGGAGTCTCTGAACTCTGAAATCATTGCAGAACAGTGTGTGCACACATCTGTGCGCTTTCTGGGAAAGATAACCCACGATTTCACCAGACCCTCAAACCTCCCGTGACCTGGGAGGGGTCAGAACCCCACCGAACTCTCATTCAGTCCACCTGTCCCACCCGCTCCAGGGTCACCGCCAGGACTGACCCAGCCCGGCGACCCCGGGTAACTGTGCTCCACACGGCACCGGGCCCGCGTGACCCTGGCCCACACGGCACTGGGCTGTGAACCTTGATAAATGCTGGCCCAGACCCAGTGGAAAGAGGACAGTATTGAGAAGTAAACCTTAGCTCCTCCAGTTAAAAGTCACAACTCACGTAAGAACAAAAGTGAAAGTGAAATCATTGCATTTTCTCCTAAATGGGAGCCAGGCAGGGGCCCGGCCGCAGGCAGCCACATCTGTCCCCGACACTTCTGTCTTGAGTAACCATCCTCACAGCTCGCTGCACCCAGCTTCCTCTCTGTGCAAGGCGGGACGCTGTGCTTGCCCGGTGGCGTCTGGAGGAGGAGGCTGGGACGACCCAGAGGCCACCGGCCATGCTCCGTCGCGCAGCGTCCTCCCCAGTCCTCCCACCAGAGAGCCTGTGCGCTCAGACGCAGGTGCTTGTGTTCGAGTCCTGGGGGCTGCTGTCCTGCAGGTCTAAAACATTCCAAACGGGTTCAAATTTGACAATGCTGGTAAGAGAAGCCGGGGCTGGACTGCACTCTGACCACACATCTTAACCCACATTCCCATTTGATAAGGGTTAGGGACTTCATTCCCCTTACAAATTCTATTATGAAAACAAAGGTCTGGGCTTTTCCCCTTTTTAAAGTACCCGACTTGGGACTTCCCTGGTGGTCCAGTGGTTAAGTGTCCTCGCTTCCGCTGCAGAGGACTCAGGTTCCATTCCCGGTTGGGGAACTAAGAACCAAGACCCTACATGCCTCGTGGCACAGCTAAACGTAAATAAGTGCATGATTCTACAGTAAATACGACTTGACAGTAAGAAGGGAGGGACTGGTGACCGTAAGAGCCCAGCTGAACCTGGAAGAAGCCCGGCCAGGAGAGGACGTGGCCTGGGGGTCTCCCCAAGGGCCAGGGATGGGCAGGAGCTGCGGATGGAGGTGGGGGGGGCTGCGGACCCTCTGTGGGGGGCGACATGGAGACACCCCTTCCCGTGACTACGATGCTTTCACAGTGTGTGTGTGTGTGTGTGTGTGTGTGTGTGTGCGCGCGCGCGCTCAGTCGCTCAGTCGTGTCTGACTCTGTGACCCCATGGACTGTAGCCCGCCAGGCCCCTCTGCCCATAGGATTCTCCAGGCAAGAATGCTGGAGTGGGTTGCCATGCCCTCCTGCAGGGGCCCTTCCCAATCCAGGGATTGAACCCCGGTGTCCCGCGTTGCAGGTGGATTCTTTACCATCTGAGCCAGCAGCGTGGCTACAATGTCAAAACTTGGCACGTGTGTGCACTGACTGTATGTGAATCACACATCGATGATGCCGCTTTGAAAAATTCTATTATGTCACTGAATTTCTTCAAGAAAAGTAAGCATCGTCCACCCCGTCCGCCTCTAAAGGCGAGCTCACTGGCCCCCCGGCTGTCCGTGAGTCAGTCTGGAGCCCCCAGGACGCAGTCCAGCCAGCCCTTGGCCTCGGCGCTCCTCCTCCCCCAGGGCCCCGCACAAACTCGCCCCACGCCCCTGCCTCTCTCCTCCTCCTCAGTCCTGCAGATGCAGCTCAGCGATCTCCAGGGGGCCCCGGGGCATCTTTCTCACCTCCTCTCACCACTTTGTCCTGACTCTATCTGTTCAGGCTTCTGGTGCAGCTCCCATCACCCCCCTCACCCCAGACTACACCTAAAGCGGTTCTTAACCTGTTTGGTGCCTTGGTTGCCTTTGGCGGCTGTGTGAAACCTCCCCAGAATCAGGCAAAATACACAGACATGCAGAAAGCTAATTATAGAATTAGAAATTATGAATTAGAAAGCTAATTAGAGTTGTGGTGCTGGAGAAGACTTTTCAGCATCTCTTGGAGATCCAGCCAGTCCATCCTAAAGGAAATCCGTCCTGAATATTCATCGGAAGGACTGATGCTGAAGCTGAAGCTCCAATACTTTGGCCGCCTGATACAGAGACCTGACTCATTGGAAAAGACCCCGATGTTGGGAAAGATTGAAGGCAGGAGGAGCAGGGGATGACAGAGGATGAGATGGCTGGATGGCATCACCGACTCAATGGACGTGAGTTTGAGCAAACTCTGGGAGTTGGTGATGGACAGGGAGGCCTGGTGTGCTGCAGTCCATGGGGTCGCAGAGTCGGGCATGACTTAGTGACTAAACAACAATTATGAAATAGTTAAATATTAAAATATACATTTGATGTACACAGTACCATGCGTGTCTAGGTCAGGTGAAGTGAAGTCACTCAGTCGTGTCCGACTCTTTGCAAGCCCATGGCCTGTAGCCTACCAGGCTCCACTGTCCATGGGATTTTCCAGGCAAGAGTCCTGGAGTGGCTTGCCACTTCCTTCTCCAGGGGATCTTCCCAACCCAGGCATCGAACACAGGTCTACTGCATTGTAGACAGACACTCTACCATCTGAGCCACCAGGGAAGTCCTAGGTCAGGTAACTACCATTGTTTCAAAGTAGTGCTACAAACGCATCGTATTTCAAGAGAGCTGCCAACAGCTGTGGCGCGCCCCACAGTCACAAGGCCCGCGCTGCCCCTGGGCTCCCGTCGCTGCTCATCCCTGAGGGAGCGCTGCACTGCAGTTGGAGGTTACTGAAAATGCACCCTTCTTTTCCATCCACCTTCACAAAGCCCCTGAATTCCACCCAAGGACAAGGATCCGTGGCCGCCTGGGTAAGAACTGCTCTTCAGGCCGTGTACGATTTAGTTTTGTGTTCTCAAAGCTCCTAGCACACAAGGGGAACGTAATATCCAGATACCACACAGTGTAAAAACAACGACAGCACTAAGAATGAATTCAAAGACAAAGGTTAATCATTTCTCCCGCTATAAACTGTTACCATTGCTACTAGGGTGCTCACAGCCAAGTGTAGCCTGGGAAACTGTTCACTGACGGCCAAGAGGCTTCAGATACATCTACCTGGGACCACACTATCCCCTGGCCTCCTTAGAAGAGTCTCCGGTTCTCTCAGCATTAACATGAAAGCATGGGGAGCACTGAGAAGGTTCAGGGGCCGTGGGGGTGGGCGGGGGAGTCAGCTCCCTTGCCGTGACCTTGCCAGGTGCAATGCAACCTCAAGTGGCTGTGAAGGTCCAGACACACAACCACAAGAACTTGCCTTTGCTCAGGCTTTTTTCCCACCTGTTGCCATGGAGACTAAAGCAACATGCTTCGTCCCAACCGCACCTCTCTCTTCCTATTTCTAAACACCTCTTTTCCTCTCTCTTGCTGGTGCAGCCATTGTTGAGAGCGTTTTCTACGAGCATAAGCATGCTGAAATGGGGTCACGTGAACCGGAGGGACAGCGGAGCACCGAGGGGCAGCTCGGTCCCCGGCAAGTGTTCACAGGATCCCTGGTCACTGGGCTGTGGTTCCTGCCCCCAGAGGATCAGGTAGACGTAGGGGTGTGGCCAGGCTCGGAGGAGGCAGCTCCACCCTCCAACCCACCGTTTCCTCTAGCCCTGGAGGTGGGTCAGCGTCTCACGTCCAGCATCTTTCAAATTAACTCAGGTGAGTAAACCTGAGCACCTCTTTCCTCTCCTCCCCAAGATACTGGGAGTCAGTCTTACCCTCAACCAAGTTCAAGACTGCTGCCAGGCGAGGCGCGCACCCACCCTTTCCCCTGACACTGTCAGCCTAGACGCCCTCGACATTGTTGGTGGGCTGCGGGGAGACAGGCGAACTCCCTAGGGCCATGGCGTCCTGTCTGCTGGGGGTCCTGGAGTCACGGGAGGTTCCCCTCACCCTGGCTCCTCTGAGGACACCAGGCGCCCTGCAGGGATGGGCGTCTGCCCTCCACCCTCAGTCTCACTCACCAGCCTCTCACCTTCATCCACAAACACGCTCACGGCGATTGCGTCCGCAGAGCAGCAGCAGCTACCTTTACACCACTCCTGCCCAAAGTTACCACATTTCCACCCCGCTATCTGTTCCAGCTTCCGAGGCCGGTGTCTTCACTTCCTCCTCCCTGTCACCCCTTCCTCTGACCTCCAGGAACTCTGCTTCCAGCCACCAACTCTGTACCAGGCTGCAACAAGGTCATTAAAATGCATGGAACAAAGTCGAGGACCTCATCATTGCCCCCGTCATGGTCCCCAAAGACGGCTCTGCGTCCTCAGAGGGCAAAGTCGCAGGGGACGCCAGCCACTCCCTGCATCTGGAAGCTGTCCCCACAGCCCCCTTCCCTCCCTCTGAGTCTGCTGCTTGCGTGGTTTTTGAGATCTTTGTCCCCCAACCAGGGACAGAACCCAGGCTCCAGGAGTGAAAGCCATGAGTCCAAGCCACTGATTCCCAAGGCTGCTGTTTCTAATTCTCCTTCCTCAGCCTCTGGTCTCCTTCAACCTAAGCATTGTCTTGAGGAGATCTAATCACTGAGCTTCAATCTCTTCTCCTCATGAATATCCTAAAATGAAAACTGCATGCCTCTAGGCAATGTTCAATTTGACACCCACATTTTTTAACCCAAGTTTAAACGGCTGTGAAGCAACTCATTAACAGTGTTGTGCGCGCACAAATCTTTTTTAATAAAGCCAGAAATGGCACATCGTTCTTTTTTCTTTCTTTTTCCATTCCACTTACCCCACAGATTTAATTGCTTTATTGACATATTAAGTCACATATCACGAAGTTCCTCCATTTGAAGTGTAACATTTCGTGGTTTTTAGCATAGTCACAGATTTGTGCAACTATCAATACAATCAGTTTTCTTTATTTTGCTTATTTTTTGGCCACACAGCTAGCCGGATCTTAGCTCCCCAGGGAGGGACAGACCCTGGGGCCGAGTCCTAACCACTGAACCACCAGGGAATCCCCCACCCCAGCCCCACCCCCACCCCTTTCTTCCCTCTTTTCCTGTTTTTCCACCCATAATGAGTTTTAAAACACTTTCATCTCCTTAAAAGAAACCCATCACCAATGGCAATCACTCCCATCCCCCACTCCTGTACCACAGCCCAGAGCCACCCCAATGGGTCTGTAGGTTCACTTCCTCGGGACATTTCAAACACAGGCCATCGCACAGCATGTGGTCTTTCATGAGGGGCTTCTTTCAGGCAGCACCGCGTTTCCGTGATCCAGGCTCTCTCCTTCCCACTGTCCAAAGCCACTCCACTGAACGGATGGACCACACTTGGCTCGGTCGCCCCTCGGTGGACAGCTGGCTTGTCCCTACGTGTGGGCTGCCTTGAACACTGCTGCCGTAGACATCCACGTGGAAGCTTTTATGTTGCTCACCGATTTTAAGCCAAATTTACCTTTAAGCTTCAAAGTCTTTTACCGACAGCCTTTCTGTGTAACTTATCCACAAGCTATGTACATAATTCAAAATTAAAAATTTCAAAGTTGCTGTGGCCATAATTCAAGCACACAAAAAAACTTCTGGATTGAGAAGCAGTAAATCCCAATTATTAACAGTACAGAGTTAGTCAAAGCATCAGAAGCATATCATAAACTTTGACGATGATTCAACATAAAAGATAAAATCTTTATGGAAATACATCCCTTAACAAGATGAACTGGGTTTATATCCCAGTGGTTAGCGCGTGGGTCTGTGGATGCCTCATTATTACAGTGAAACATTTTGGCATAACTTGGCATCACTGCCTTTTTTTTTTGGTCATGTTACATACGAGGCATGTGGGATCTGAGTCCAGGGATCAAACCTGTGCCCCTGCAGTGGAAAGTCTGAGGGCTAATCGCCCAGACCAACAGGGAAGTCTCTGCTTTTCTTTTTATAGACGCAGTCCCTGAGGAACTCTTCTCACGTAAGTGAAGAAATACAAGCTTTCTACTCAGAACAACATTACTCAAATCTTTGAAATCTGTGCCAATCACAGCCCCAGGATCAGTATGGCATCTCTCATCTAAAACCACACTTCGGTCCCCCAACGAGGTGGAAGGAAACATCTCGAAACGCCTGACAGTGCAGGGGAGCATCCCGGGGCCCCCGAGCACCACCCCAGCCCCCTGAATCTCCCTCTGTCTGGAGCCCAGGGGTGGGGACACATGCCCCGGAACACAGGAGGGCGAGAGATGCACCTTTCTCTTGCCACGTGGGAGGGGGACGCGCAGTTGTTCTCAGAAAGGGGGTGTCATCACCCAGACTGCAGGCTCCTTCCTCTCCCCAGCCTGGTTCCCCGCTCTACACCTTTCTCCACCTGCCACATGGCTGGTCAACCCTCAAGCCCCCCCAAGAGCCCCACGCCCAGCTGAGCCCCCCCGATGGCCCTCCTGCCCCACACGCCACTGGCCCAGTATGTGCGGCAGCACATCTTCCCCTCTGCCTACAGAGTGCTCCTCTGGGAGACAGAGGGAAGCCCGCAGTCTCCAGGGGAAGGACCCTCTGACCGCAGCCGAGAAGGACCTGACACAGGAGAAGGCAGGCTGGTGGTTAAGAGGATGGACCTTGGGACAGGAAGATAACCTGCAGTGGCCTCAGTGGCCTTTCTGAGCCAGCTTCCTCACCTGCAGATAAGGACACTCCTTTTTATCCAGGGCAGGCATCAGGATGAAGGGATTAAAGGTGTGTCACGCGCTGGGGCCTCCTGGTGGTCCATGGTTAAGGCTCCGGGCTCCCAGGGCAGGAGGCCCAGGTCGGGGAACTGAGACTCCACAGGCCGCAAGCAAGAGCTGGCACAGCCAGAAACAAGCCAAAGGCTCCCTCTCAGCCCAGGGCCAGGCACACGGGGGCGGGGCCTCGGACCCCACCTGACCGACTGAACTGAACCGATGCTGAAAATGTGCAAATGTGTCACCAGACACACCCCTCTTCCCACCTGGGCACCCAGCGAATGGGACTCAGCGTGGACAAAGATGACATCTTGGTCGTCCTCTCAGCTCTGTTCCATCTGCCTTTCCTCCCCAAACCCGCATGTTGGCAAACTCCTTCTGCCAACGATTCATGCCGAACACATCCGTGCCTAGTCCTTGACAGATCCCACTGGGCCTACCTTCGAAATGTACCCAGGATCTGATCCCTCCACCCACCTCCGTGAGCAGCGGTCAATGCTCTCCTCCCCTCTGCTGTCTGGATCAAGGCCGTGGCCCCTCACTGGCTTCCCTGCCTCAAACCTGCCTCCAGGAGTCTGATCTCAACCCAGCCATCGGAGCAATCTTCTTAAGACCTCAGTCATAGCACCTCCTCAGCTCAACACCCAGCAATGACTCCGCAGCTCTCTCCTAGTAAAGCCCAAGGCCCATCTCATCTCAGCGCCCCTCACTCTGCTCCAGCCAAACTGAGTTCCTTGTTCATCTTAAGTCTTGCCTGCAGGCAACTTTCCCATTTCACCTCCGCTGTTTCCTCTGCCTGAAACTGCTCCCTCTGAGACCCCCACCGGGTTAACTCACTCACTGACCTCAGATCTTTGCTCAAAGCCCATCTTCGCGATGGCACTCAACTCCAGTACTCTTGCCTGGAAAATCCCATGGACAGAAGAGCCTGGTAGGCTGCAGTCCATGGGGTCTCTAAGAGTCAGACACAACTGAGCGACTTCACTTTCACGCACTGGAGAAGGAAATGGCAACCCACTCTAGTGTTCTTGCCTGGAAAATCCCATGGACAGAGGAGCCTGGTAGGCTGCAGTCCATGGGGTCACTAGGAGTCAGACACGACTGAGCGACTTCACTTGCATGCACTTCAGAAGGAAATGGCACCCCACTCCAGTACTCTTGCCTGGAAAATTCCATGGACAGAGGAGCCTGGTAGGCTGCAGTCCATGGGGTTGCTGAGAGTCGGACACGACTGAGCGACTTCACTTTCACTTTACACTTTCATGCATTGGAGAAGGAAATGGCAATCCACTCCAGTGTTCTTGCCTGGAGAATCCAGGGAAGGGGGAGCCTGGTAGGCTGCCATGTATGTGGACGCACAGAGTTGGACATGACTGAAGTGACTTAGCAGCTTAGCAGCATCTTCGCCAGGAGACTCAGACACAGCACCCACCCCACCCCCAGCCCGAGGGCATCCTTCTGCTCCGAGGGACTCTGGGATGCTGTGCTGCGGACCAGTCACGCTTGGGCCTCTGAGGACATGAGAGGAGAAGCTCCCCCTTATTGCGTGTCTCCTCCGGCCCATGCTGGGACCTGTGAATAAACCGTCCAACTTCACTACGGTCAAAGCAACTGTCCCCGCTCGCCAGGCTCATGACAGCTGAGACAGAGCCATGCCTGTCTGCACCTGGTCTTCAGGCCCGGCCGACCGCTGGAGCCCGTGCCCTCATCCGGCAAACACGTGCCCTGTTCCCCACTCCGGTTCCGTAGATTCGAGTGAAAGGCAGGTAGCTGAGGGGTTTAATTTGTTCTTTTAATGCCAAGTCACCATATCACGGCCATCAATCTAGGCTGAGAAAACACACAACCGATCCTGAATACGGTTCACATTTTCACCTGCGTGGGTCACACAACAGCCCCGAGTACAGAGTGCAGCAAGTTAGACTTTCTCGGAGCCCATCTGGCCACCCAGCTTTTCTGCCCTTTTCCCCAAAACCGCTCACTCAGGGACACACGCACTCCAAGCCGCTGATGACGTTCCTGCCCGCAAGTTGTCATGTTCACGACCTTCCCTGCTCTCTGCAGGGACCCCAGGGCGTAAGGTCCTGCCTGGGGCGGCTCACTCAAACGGCGAGGAGGGCGGTGGGGACGATGTAGCCTCTTGAGTTCCCATACACTCGGCCTGAAGACATTTTAAATACATACAAGTCGCAGGACTTCCCTGGGGGTCCAGTGGTCAAGACTCTGCCTGCCATGGCAGAGGACACAGGTTCCATCCCTGGCCTGGGAACTTGGACCGCACAAGCCTTGGGACTATTAACCCGTGGGCCACAACCACTAAGCCCGAGCTTCCAAGGCCACGTGCTAGAATGACTGAAGCCCGCGCTCCTAGAGCCTGAACTCGGCAACAAGAGACAACACTGTCACAGGAAGCCGGAGCTCCATGCCGGGAGCAGGTCCCGCTCTTCGCGACCGGAGAAAACCTACGCGCAGCAGCAGAGACCCAGTGCAGCCATCGGTCAGTCATTAAAAAATGCAGCTTGTCTCTCTGCAGATGGCTGAGGCTGGCCTGGAGAAGGCGGTAGAGGCTCCTGGCACAGTGGCGGGCGTGGGCAGCACTCACACAGGGCAGCGGCCAGTGCTCCGTCCCAGATGGGTCCAGGGGTGCCGTGCCTAAGGCTCAGCCACAGAGGGCCCCGAAGCAGCTCCCCACTCAGGATGCGAACCTGCTGGAGGCCAAGCATGGTAACTGGCCCCGTTGTAAATTCCCACCTTGTGAAATGACCCCAGGATGTTTGTTAATACTGGTAAACAGACATTTCTGACTTCCTGGAGGGTTTGCATTCTCTCTAGTCCCAGATACTGACTTTAGAGGAGCCACTTTTATAGGATAAAAATAAAGCAGCGGTTCTCAGTACAAATTACTCTGACTTTCATCTTCATCTGTAGCCTGCATTCCCATTAAGAGTTCTGTAAACTTTCTGATTCGAAGGAAGCTCTAGCTTCCTGCCACTTCCTCTATTAACAGTCACAGCCATACCTCCTCAGGGTTTATTCAACTCCGCAATCAAAATAGGAAAACAGACTTCCAGAAAGTTCAACTGAAGGTGGACATCACCTCTCAAGATCTGGTTCATTACTGTATGTGGTTTATTTGCCCGTTATTAGTGCTTTCCAAGAAAACTAACTCAAGAAATATAATTATGCAAAACCTCAGAATAATGGTCAAGATTAAGTTTCTCTTTTTTCTAAACCATGCAAGACCAGGGCTTTTCCATTTATGTTCATTTTCACTTTCTAAGAATGGGAAGAAACATTTACAAAATTTCACCAATGTATGACCATCAGAAAAAGGACTTATCAGATAAGAAATCTCCAAGGACTTCCTTGGTGGTCCAGTGGCTGAGACTCCAAACTACCAGGGTGAGGGGCCTGGGCTGGATGCCTGGTCCGGGAACTAGACCCCACATCCTGCCACGAAAGATCCTCCGTGCCACAACTAAGACCAAAGACCCCGAGTGCAGCAAAGACCCAAGGCAGCCAAACAAAGAAGTGAAGTCTCCAGAAATGAGATCTAAAATCAATACTGAGTCACTCTGCATTAGTGCATGAGCGTCTTCCAGTCTTATTCGTATTTAAAATAACAGCAGGCCAGCTCCCAGTTTGATTTTTCTGCTGTACTTTCCCCGGGCTCAGAATGGGTTGACCCAGCAAAGACCAGGTGACTCAGCATATTGAAACTGCAGACCTCAGGTTTACAGGGTGGATATCTTCCTCTCCTCTCGAAGATACTGCTGAGACGATATCAGGATGGGATTTTTTTTTTTTTTTAATTCAAGGTTTAAAAGGTCAACGAATCTAAACATATGCCTCTCCAGCAAAAATAATAACAAAAAGACAAATATAGAACAGAGAAAAGAGAAATAAGATTCTCATAAAAACAATTCTAATCTGATTGCTAAAAAGACTGCTGGACTTAAGTGCATTAGCATTTAAATCACCCCAGTAGGATGCGGGGGAAATACCCCACTGGTGCTAAAAAGACAGGGACGCTGGTGAGGTTCACACCTTTCCTTCTCCCATTGTTTAAGCAGAGCCAGTTTTTTTCCACTGGCAAATAAACAGACCACAGTGAAGATAAAAACCGGCCTGGGGAAAGCAAATCCCTGACAAAAGGGCAAATAAACTAGTTTTTTCTTTTATTTACAGAAGCTATAAAGCTGAGAACTTTGAGCAGTAGGCTTTTCTGCTGGTGTATGTGCTGGCAGTTCCCAAACCCAGCAGATTACCAAAACCACAAGGGGGGTTCTTAAATGCAGATTGTGGGTCCCCTTCCTGCCCCTATTCTGATTCAGTAGGCGTGGGGTGGGGCCTCAGAATCTAAAACGCTCCCCCAGTGATCCCGACACCCACTGGGCCCAGGATCAGACAGAGCTTGTAAAACACATAAGTGCAGCAGAACACGCTTTGCATATCATGCACCCCCAGCCCCTCTGTGACCTGCATGAGAAAACGCAAAGAGAATTTAAAATTTAGCTGGAGGCAACTTCTTAGGTGAAAGCTGCTATAGACATTAGTGACATACTGAACTGTCCTAACTTCTAAAATTCCCAGTGAAATTCTAACTTTATGCAGTTATTTTAGGACGTGACCTTGCCTCCCAGTTCCTGTTTAGAATGATTAGCTACACATATCTTTGTATGCAACAGAGACTTCCCAGCCAGGGCCTGGGCTGGCTAATTTCCTTCCATTCCCTCCTATAATCTCAGCCACCCCTGGAGGTGGTTACAAGCAGCCCCATTTCACAGATGAGGAAGTGGAGGCTCAGAGAAGCAGATTGTTCTGGTGATAGAGCCAAGATTCTCACCGATGGCTTTTACTGGTCTGCGGGTGGGGGTTGGCTGTTTGGAGGAATCTACTCGACTTCACTTTCACTTTTCACTTTCATGCATTGGAGAAGGAAATGGCAACCTACTCCAGTATTCTCGCCTGGAGAATCCCAGGGACAGAGGAGCCTAGTGGGCTGCCGTCTATGGGATGGCACAGAGTCGGACACGACTGAAGCGACTTAGCAGCAGCAGCAGCACCCCTGAGGTCTTGAACTCTCCAACCTGGCATCATTTTCACATGCTCTAGAAACACTGGCTGTGCTGGGGCATCGGGTCAGCCTCTGGGCAGATCCAGAGAAGGCCAACGGCTCCCTGCCGGGGGAAGAGCCCTCACGGGGAGGAGACGGCCAAAAGGGAAGGGTCTCAGGGGGTCCTCGGGGTCTTGGTCCAACCCTCTGTCTCCGGGAGCGCACTTGGGGCTGTGGGAGCTGCCCTTCTTCAGAAACAGAGGGTGCCTAGGCGGGAGGGGCCTCGGGGGCCTCTCTGAAAGGCTTCACAGAGGATGTGGCTCGGGAGCGAAGGATGATAAGGTGTCTCTCGGCGAGGAGGAGGAAGGGTGTTCTGGGCCCCGAGCAGCACGTGCCAAGCCCGCCTCGTGCCCTGGTCTAGCCGCCGGCAGGAGAGGAGTCAGTGCAGGAGAGCGGGACTTGATGCCACGTGGGGCATGGTTGGCACTGAAGGAGCCAGCAGAGGTTCCTAGGAGCAGAGTCACGTTTCAGAAAGATGCTGACGCTCATGGCAGGGTGGGTGGGGGCTGCATGGCAGGCGCAGGGTCTGGGGGCAGGTGGGAGGCTGCTGCACTCACCAGGGCCAGACCAGCCCGCAGGGGGCCGTGACCCCGAGGCTGGAGCAGGGGCCTCGTGTGCCAGATGACCCCCACGTGAACCGGGCGCCCCTGCTGGCTGACGGGCTGAGCGCAGAGAAGGAGGCGCTGAGCCCAGGTCTTCTCCCAGGCCTCTCCGCGGCGGGGAGGCCCACGTGGTCGGCCAGGGGGACACAGAGCAAGGGGCCAGCCTGAACGAGAAGGCAGGGGGGCCTTTGTTTTGAACAGAGTGAGACTGGGCTTGGGGCGTGGCGGGGTTTTGTTCTATTTGTGGTTGGTTGGGAATACAGACAGAGCGAGGGGCAGGGCAGGAGACCAGGGTCGTGAGTCACTCAGGGTCATGGCTGAAGCTTCGGGAGTGGAGTTTCGGGGACCAGGGATCCCGAGGGCATGCTGATGGGGACCAAAGCAGCAGGCAGAGAGCCACTCGGCAGGACGTCCCTGGTGGCCAGATGGTTAGGACTCTGCCTTCCAATGGAGGGGGCGCAGGTTTGATTCTTGGTCGGGAAGTTAAGATCCCACATGCTCTGAGGCCAAAAACCCAAAACAAAATAGACACGATGTTGTACCCAATTCAATACAGACTTTTTAAAAAATAGTCAACATCAAAACAAAAAAATCTTAAAAAAAAAGGAGAGAGAGAGAAAGCCACTCAACAAACACGTAGCAGGAACCAGCTACACAGGACAGCCTGCCCTGGAGCCCAGGAAGTGAAGGCAGAGACAAGTCCCAGGTGCGGGGTCCAGGAGTAGGGGACACTTCTGCACCAGGTGGGGTCTGGACAGGCCAGCTGAGACCTGAGATGCAGAAACATCACCTGAGCGCTCCCCAAATTCAGGTTCCTTCCAAGCCTGCTAAGGATGGAATGTATCATCGCATTCAATCCTTAGAACCACCCAAGGAATGTCAATACCATAGTATCCCTGCCTCAAGAATAAGGAAACCAAACCCCATCTCCAGACGTGGTGAGGAGCCTGCCCAAACTGTAGTGAGCTGGTTTGGAAAGAACACCCTGACCCGGGCAGGGGCGCCCCAGACCGAGTCCCTGCTCAGCACCAGCTCCTGCACAAAGTGCCACTCTGACAAACGCTTGGAGGAGAGGAGAGTTAAAGAAGGAAGGGTGATCAAGGCTGCAGCTCAGCGTTTACTCGAGGCTGTGTCTAGAAATAGCAGTGGTGGGTCGCTGTTTGTTCTATTATTATTTAAAGCAGGCGGCCTCACAGGGCTGTGGTCAGTAGCCCCAAATTTAAACGCTCTTGCTCGCCCACTTGACTGCTGCAACCTGGGGACAAGGAAGGACCTCTATGAAGCTCAGGATTTTCATCTGTAAAAGAACTCTAACACAGAACTCAAAGATGATGCCGAAGGTACAGTGACGTGACACAGCATAAGACTTTCCACCTTCCCTACGCGCTGGTAGCTTCACAGCTAGCGGTGCCAGAGGAAGTTCCCCACTGCAGACAACAGAGCATCCCTTCAGGAGAACAAGTCGAAGCCCAGAGTAGGTGCAGCATTAACAAGATGGTTTACAACTATTACGTATTAATAACTGATTGCTGTTCTGAGAAAAGAAGCTGGGTGGGGTGAAAAGCATCCTGTTGAGATCTACAACTGTGATTAACACTCACTAAGGAAAATGAGATTTCTTTCATTTAATAGCTTGGACACACTGAAGGAATGTTGATTTCACTGAGTGTGGCTCATTTCAAAGTGACGCCGCGAGCAGGGACAGGACCCCTCTTCCCTGCACCTTTTTTCCCTCTCCTCTCCTCATTCCAGAAGCAGAAGACAGTCCCTTAGGAGGAAAAAGCAGAACGGCAAAAGGAAAGCAAATTAGCTCTTGGGACGAATGGTCACCAATATCCCACAGCACTTTGCAACGTGCCCTGAAGGGCACCACCCTGGGCTGTGGACATGTGGACATCGGGAAAGAGCCTCTGAGCAGGTAGGCTCAGGGACAGCTGCACAGAAAGGGCACGATCTCAGCTCTAAAGGGCACTGCTTCCCCTCACGTCTGCCAGCCTCCTGGCCCACCCGCCACGGAGCCCTGAGAGCAGCCTGGGGCTTGGAGGCACCTGGGCAGGCTTGGCAGCACCCGGGCCTGTGAGTGAGCCTCACGCCACATCTCAGGCGGAACAGTCTCCCTGGGCATCTGGATGGACACGCCCTGTGCCGCGCGCGCACACACACGGAGTCACAGCGACTTTCTTCCATTGTACTTGCTTCATGGCACTGGCAACCATGAAAGGCCATCTTGTTCGTGTTCTCACTCGTTTCCTTTCTGCCTCTCCTCCTCCACCCTCTATACCAGCAGAGCCTAGATGTTGTCTTTCGTGTTCGTCCTCATGCCCCTGGCACCTGGCAGGAAGCAAGGGACTCGATAAATATTTGTTGAATCAATAAAGAAAGTCAGAAGAGCAGGATCGAGTTGCAGAGGCAGAAAGGAAAAGCTGGGATTGGGAAGGTGGCGGCTCGCCTGGCGTAGCTGCCCAGGGGCCTGCAGGGCAGCAGATGGAAGTGGAAACCACGTCCCCCCGTGGTCAGCAACGAGGAAGAAACCTGCTAGGGAGGTAGCGTGACAACACGGTCCTCCTGTTTGCAGGGCTTCCCGGGCGGCTCGGCGGGAAAGACTCGGCCTGAGATGCAGAAGACATGGGTTCCATCCCTGGGTCAGGAAGATGCCCTGGAGAAGGAAATGGCAACCCACTCCAGTTTGCTTGCCTGGGAAAGCCCATGGACAGAGAGGCCTCGAAGGCTACAGCCCGTGGGGTCGCAAAGAGCCGGACACAGGTGAGCAGCTAACCAAGACAGTAGAGCCTGAAAGCTGTCATCACACAAGAGAAAACTTTTTTTAATCAATAAAAAGAAGTTGACCAGTGTTGGAGAATATTTGGGGAAACAGTTGAAAATCAATTTGGTAGTATCTCTTAAAAGTGACACTGAGCATGTTCACCATGTAGCCATTCTGCTTCTAGACATCTGCCTTAGAAAACATTTCCTACATCCAGCTTAGGGAAAAGTAATCCAAGCATTATGTCTATTAGTGAAAATTTTTTATTAATCTGTACATCCACTAGTGGATGAATTAATAAAATGTGGTATTATTCATACCATGATGTGATGGGATGAATGGCAATATTAATAAAAAATAGGTGTGCATGTGTACGTATATATTGTATATACCTGGTGGCTCAGATGGGAAAGAATCTGCCTGCAATGCAGGAGACCTGGGTTCAATCCCTGGGTTGGGAAGATCTCCTGGAGAAGGGAACAGCTGCTCACTCCAGTATCCTGGTCCTGAGAATCCCATGGACAGAGAAGCCTGACAGGCTAGAGTCCACGGGGTCGCAAAGAGTCAGACACGACTGAAGCGACTCAGCAGCAGCAGCAGGGGTGGATTTCAAAACCACTGTTCAGTGAGCATAAGCAAATCGCAGAACAATGGGCATGTATGGATCCATACATGCACATACGTGTGTGCACTCATAAAACCGTACATACACACGTAAAACAGTATTGCGTACTAATTAGGCGCACAGTTAAATATATGTGAAATGTTTTTAAGGCACATATCAAATGACATGGACTCTGCAAGACAGAAGATAGAAGGAAGGAATGGAATTCATAGTCACAGGGAACTCGACCTTATCTCCAATAGCTCATCCATTTAAAGGACTGAAACAGATATGGTGACAATGATGGTGCTCGTGTTGGAGTTCAGCTGTGTCTGACTCTGTGACCCCACAGACAGTAGGCTCTTTGGTCCATGGGATGGATTCTCCAGGCAAGAGTACTGGAGCGGGTTGCCATTTCCTTCTTCAGGGAAGCCAACAGAATAGTTATAATATTTATATAGTTGTTACATTGATAATAGCTGTTAGTTACAGATGACGGGAACACAGTACTTTCTACTGGGAGTCAGAAGAGAGCCGCTAGACACAGATGGAAAACTAAGAGGCCGTCAGGACAGGCGGGACTAGGAGAGAGGAGGCCGAGGAACGGGGGTCAAAGATCACACTCTGCACAGGGCACCGAGCTGGGCTCCCCGTGCCACACGGCAGCTTCGCACTGGCTGTCTGTTGTACACGTGGTCGTGTAGACGTGGCAATCTACTTTCTCAACTGACCCCACCTCATCCCCCACCACATGTCCACACGCCTGTCCTCTGCATCTCTGCCTCAATCCCTGGTGCTCTGCAGTGCCCTAAAGGGGTGGCATTGGTTGCGGGGGCGGGGGAGGCTCGAGAGAGAAGGGATATATGTAGACTTAGAGGAGAAGGAAATGGCAACCCACTCCAGTGTTCTTGCCTGGAGAATCCCAGGGACGGGGGAGCCTGGTGGGCTGCCATCTATGGGGTCGCACAGAGTCGGACACGACTGAAGTGACTTAGCAACTTAGCAGCAGAGCTTGTTCACGTTGTATAGCAGAGACTAACACAACACTGCAAAGCGATTATCCCCCAATTTAAAAGTACATTAATTTTAAAAATAAAAAAATGTTATACTTTTTTTTTAATTGACAAGAGGCTGGCTGTACCATTAAAAGAACTAAAAAACATTCAGCTCCATATTAGAAAGGCTTGCCATACAAATGAGACATCCAGGTGATGTCCAACAAGAAGTCAGAATTCAAAACTCCAACCTGCGCTGAACAGTGGTCCCGGGAAAGTGAGGGCTAAAGTGGGTACCTCAGTTTCCTTAACACACACACACAGCTCTGTAAGGTCCCTAGAGCAGCCCAAGCACAGTGCCCCGTAGACTACCAGTGTTAGTGTCCCTTTTGTAAACTCAGGTTCCTAAATTTTAATGTACTTTTGTAAGATGGCCTGAGGGTCTGATCTCTGATAACCAATTAACCACTCTAGGAAGGCAACTTGGTAACAGTTTCCTTTCAGTAAGCAACACAATGAGTAGAACAATGACCCAAGTTCCCACTGTCCAAATAAAAAATTTCAAGCATAAAAACTATTTTGAAAGCAAACTCCCAATTATGCAAGGAATGCGCTTATCTTGATTCAAGTGTGCTCTTCCAGCGCCTCGTATTTACGTGTTTGCATAGTGACTTTCTACCCTCCAGCAGTGTGTTTTGCAACCCCTGAAAAAGTCAACAGTCTCAGCCCTTCTGTAAAGAGGGAAATGCACAGGACTGCACTGACTGGTCAGGGTGACTCACAGGCAGGGGCAGCACGGGAACCCACAAGCCCGGGGCCTGGCGTTCCCAGTTCCTCGAGCCACTGGCTTCTGGTAAGCCCAAACAATCCACTCCTTCACAGGACCAGGCTTCCTGGAGGCCTTGGAGACGGGAGTGTGCGTCTCCAAAGCTTTCTCCTGGAAAAGGAGGCAGCAGTCAGACATAGGAGCTGGCCTGCAGGTGGGGCCCCCACTCATTTACGGACATCTCAGTGGAAGGGGCCTTTATAAGGCGTAACTGAACCTGCCTGCCAGCGAGGGAGACACAGGGCCCATCCCTGGGGCGGGAAGACACCCCTGCTCCAGTATTCCTGCCCGGAGAAACAGCATGGACAGAGGAGCCTAGAGGGCTACGGTCCGTGGGCTCACAAAAGAGTCGGACACCACTTAGCAACTGAACAACAAAAAACTCCACAGCGCAACGGTCTCATAACTCACACACCCTTGCCAGCGAGTGCTCTGTTCAGACTGGGTGACTTTGGAATCCCTGGGGACCGGTTAAACTCTTGTGTGGTGTGTGTGCGCGCGCGCGTGTGTGTGTGTGTTGCTGCTATCTTGGACTTGTTGAGCTCCCGACAGCCACAGGGCTGGTCAGCTAGGGCCGACCGTATAAAGCCAACACTTAGGGGCTGTGTATACAAAGACTTAAGGGATCATTTTACCAGAATAAAGTTGCTATGTAGCCGTCCTGTGTAAACGGCATTTCTTTCCATTAACAAATTGAAGAGTTCATAAAGCACCTGAAATTAAATGGCAGCTTAAAAAAATAAACTAAGTGATACTCAAATTGAGGTTTACTGACACGATCAGATATTTTCAGTTTAAAAAAATCAACCCAGCAGTGGTTTCTGATTGTGCTTTTCTCAGGGGACTTTAAAACATTTTTTTCCCTATCACATATTTCTCATTCCAATTTTATTAAAAAAAAAAAAAAAAAAAAGCTAAATAACTTACCTAAAGTTACCCACAGCTAGATGACAGCAGAAATCAAATAAGAGCCCAATTAATTTAGCCATTAAGAATCTGATAAAGTGTATTCTTTTTGCTAGGCTGTACTGCCTCCTTATTTTATTTCCCTTAAAAAATAATTGTTACATATCAGTGAGTAGCAACATTAAAATAGAAAAGGGAGTCACTATTAATTATCAGCAGGTCCTTTCTTGAGGCAACAAAAACAATAAAAAAAATCAGCTATAAAAATAACACTTTGTCATAATTTTACCTACAAGTTCAAGCCCTCATCATTGTCATTAATTAAAACGCCATGAACCTTCCTTTCCTTTTGCAAAGATATTCTCAAACTGGCGTATAAAGCACCAAAACGCACGTCAGCCACAACACACCCAAATCCATCACTCAGGCTCGGTCCATTAGTCTTGCCAAGGTCAGTATCCAGTATTCCTGAAATTTTCACTTGTAGAATGAATAGATGTTTTGTAAGGATTATCTATTCAGGCAGGGAAAAGGGGGGGGGGAGCGCAAACACGCAACAATCAGCCATTCAGCTGGCACCGGTGGGTCTCAGGTATGGACTCCCTCGTTCGTTTTCATTTTGTTTTTGTTTTCCTTACCTACCCTGGGGCTCCAGTGCGTGAAAAGAAATACATCTTGTGAGATTTTTCTAGAGCCCTTCCCCAGACCTCTGTGGGGACAGCGCTGCCAGCTTTGGCTCTGATCTGCAGCCTCGCCGCCGGGACTGCACCTGGAGCGGTCTATTTGCATTTCAACACCCTGCTTTTGTGTCCCATCCCTCCAGAAGTGTGCCCCTGTTTAAAAGCAGGTGAGGCGGTTAGATCATCCTAATGACCCTAGAAAACTCCGAGGGGAAAACTTGTGCAAACAGTGTGGTTATTTTAGCGAAAAACCACCTCTTATTTCAGTCGCGCCTACAAAGCCCACGCCAGACCATCTTGTTAAAGATGTACCTTGGATTGCTCTCAATTCTCTCTCTGCCCCAGAGCAGGAAGAGTGATGGAGAGGGGTGGGGGGCCCCCCTGGAATCGCTCCTCAATAAATATCAATGAAACACTGATGTTCACAGGGATTCACTGGTCACCATATCGCATCTGCTTGTGAGAGGGACAGCCTCTATCATTTCTGCTGCAGGAGCTCCCCTATAGAGCTCTAAAGGTGAGGGAGTTATAGAGAAAATCAGGGAAAGGGGCCCAACATCTAGGACCCGAAGGACACTAAGTCCAGATGCTGGTGGGCGAGAGTTCCCCCACACCCTCTCATGTGGCCACACGGTCACGAGATCCGAAGGCAGCTTTCCAAAAGTTCACTGATCCAGGAGGTGGTGGCGGCAGATAAATATTTCCCAAATTGCATACTTTAACAGGCAAATGCCTCAGAGTCCACGTGGAAGGTCAGTGTTTGGGGAAAGACTGTAATTATAATGAGGTCACAGAGTCCCGGATTAGAGTCAGAAGGGCCAGCAAAGTCCGTTCCTCCAGGCCTGTAGGGACAGGCCAGTTGATGATGGGCCTGGGAGCTGGGGGCGGTTCTCTGGGCTCTGGTCGCAGGCTCTCTGGAGTCTGGGTACCAAACCTGCCGAGGCAGGATCCGAAGACTCAGCAGACTCCTCGGATCCCAGGACTCAGCAAGTCAGCCCAGGATGGAGACCTATCTGCCTGTGTCTCAGAGGCCTGACCCGCTGCCAGCACCCGTGAGCGGACCAGCCATTGGCTCCTGGACAAGCACCCGCTTCTCCCACCGGCCTGCTCTCCAGCTCCGCCTGCTCTCAGGAACCTGCCCCCCGCGCCCCGCCCCCAGCCTGCTCCCTCCTCTGCATCAACCCTCTGCTTCCTGCCCTTCTCTCCTTCCTCAGTTTCCACTCCAGGATGTGTTATCACCTGGCTCTGGCCAATCCCTTTGTATTTCCTATGAAGCGGAGCCAGAAGCCGTCAGCCCTGGAGGGACGCCAGCACCTCTTTCCCCTCAACCTGCAGGTGAGCAGTTCGAATCCTGCCGGGAAACCTCAAGAGGGAGACTGAGCGGGGCAGCGGCAGGGCTTCACCCAGCGGCTCGGTGGGTAGAATCCACCTGCCCATGCAGGGGACACGGGTCTGAGCCCTGGTCTGGGAAGATGCCACGCGCCTCAGAGCAGCTCAGCCCATGCACCCCAGCTACCGCAGCCCACGCTCCCCAGAGCCCCGCTCGACGACAAGAGAAGCCTCCACAGTAAGAAGCCACAACCAGAGAGGAGCCCGTCCGGCCACAACTAGAGAGATCCCGCGCTCAGCACCGCAGACCCAGCACAGCCAAAAAAAACAAAACAATTTTTTTTTTTTAAAGGGAGATGTGTTCCTGAGCACCAGGATCAACAGGCCCCAGCGCTGCCAGCCCGTGCTCCCTCTGTCCCTGCAGCTCGCTCTGCACCACCTGTCTGCATGCTCAGCTCTCCCGAGGGCAGGGCTCTTAGGCTTCCTTCCAGCCACGGTCCTGCCTTCCCCCTGGGCCCAGGAGGCCTGCAACCCTCCCCTGCCTGCCCCCTCTATATCCCCCTCCACCGCCACCTTTGCAATCTCTCCTCACCATCACCCAAGGCACTTCTACCACCTTCATCTCCAGTCACACAGCAACTGCAGCGGAAGAGACTACCAGTCCTGCCTTTAGAGTACCTTTGAACCAACATTGTCTGCCCACCACACCAGGACGTTTCATACAAGACACAGTCATGGCTCATCCAGCCGGTTAACGGCCCCCTGCTCCCCCCACTGCCAGGTTACAGTCTGTTCTCCACACAGCGACCGGTGATCACAGCCTGCAGCGAAATCCTCCTCTGCCTGAAACCTTCAGGCGGGCCGCCACAGAGGCCGACATGTCGGCGTTGTCCAACGGAAATGTCTGTGGTCGTGGAAGTGATCCCGGCATGTTTTGGGCCTCGCCACGTGGGGTCTTCGTCCCCCCACAAGTGACGGAACCAGAGCCCCTGGCAGTGCAAGCATGCGGTCTTAATCCCTGGGCCGCCGGGGAGGCCCCCATGGACGTGATCCCACAGTTAACACAGAAGACACCATCAGTGCTACTTGTGGGAGGTGAGTGCTGAAAACACAGGTGTGACAATTACACTTTTTTTTTTTTTTTTTTTTGGCTACACAGCTTACGGGATTTTAGTTCTCCAACCAGCGATTGAACCCGGGCCGTTGAGAGTGAAAGTCCTAATCGCTGGGCCAGCAGGTAATTCCTGAGGTTATAAACTTTTAATGAAAAGAGAAAACACTTCTGTTCCCTCACATGAAAACAGCGGCCTATGGCTAGAGGCCACCACTCTGGAAAGCACAGCTCTGTGCACCTCACCCACCCCCGCGCCCAGGTGCCCCCTTCCCGGGTCTGCCCACCACAAACACTGCCCTGGAGGCAGGCACAGCCATGCCTCTGCTCAGAGTCCCGAAGGCTTCCCTTCTGACTCAAAACAAAAGCCAAAGAATGTCCTTATTGTCACCTGCAGCACGCTCTCCGAGGCCTGGCCGCCCCACCCACCGCCCCCGGCCAGTCCCCGCCACTCTCCTTGTCCACCCTCGCCACGAGCAACTCCGGCCTCTGCAGGGGCCACTACCAAGGACAGTGTCGCCAAGGGCCTTTGTTGTTGTTGCTGAGTCGCTCAGTCATGTCCGCCTCTTTGTGATCCCATGGACGGCAGCACGCCAGGCTTCCGTCCTTCACCACCTTCCGGAGCTTACTCTAACGCATGCCCATCGCGTCGGTGATGCCATCCAACCATCTTGTCCTGCCAAGGGCCTTTAACTCACACTGCTGTCACGGTATTTCTGTCACAAGCTCAGAGCCCGGCACTTCCTGCAGGACACGCCCAGTGTCTTCCCAGGAGGGCGGGTGGATCCACCCTTAGTTGCCCAGAAAGTCCTGTCCCAAACCCGCTGTCTCCAGCCTTTCCTTTAGAGCACTCATCTCCATCTGATAAGCCCTGTTTGTTTACTTGTTTGTGCCCATCGCCTCCAGCACAGGGCCTTGTCAGTTTTGCTCACACCACTATTCCTAAAGCCTGAAACAGTGCCTGGTGCTAAAGGTGGGGGCGCGGGGAGGCGGGGCGGCGGGGAAGAGCTGAATTGGAGGAAAGAATGTGGATGGCATGATGGTGTTAAAAATACATGGCAAAACCAATACAATATTGTAAAGTTAAATAAAATTTAAAAAAAAAAAAAAAAAACTATTTCGAAGCATCTCAAGCCTTCTGCAGATATCCCCCGGGGAGCGCTGAGGCCTGGAGTCAGTCACTCAGTCGTGTCCGACTCCTTGCGGCCCCTGGACTGTAGCCCACCAGGCTCTTCTGTCCATGGGATTCTCCAGGCCAGAATACCGGAGTGCATCGCCTTTTCTGTCTCCAGGGCATCTTCCCGACCCCGGGATCGAACTCAGGTCTCCTGCGTGGCAGGCAGACTCTTTTCCTCTCAAAACTCTGCCTCCTCACTTCAAGAGGGTGGGGCGTGTGCTCTCCCTGCTCTGGTCCTGATTGCACAACAACACTATCCAGCGCGGACACAGCAGTGAGGGGAGTTGCCCAGGGTTGGCTGGAGAGAGCCTCTCTCTGCCTCGCAAGGGGGTTTCCGTCACCAGCAGAAAATCCTTCGGGTAGGGCCACACGGTGACAATGCAGCCTCCTGATTAAATCTCTTCTGACTCTATGCCTTCTTAGGAGGAAATGAGAATCATTACTTTGATGACAGATCAAATGAAAAATAATTCAGTCCTGCTCACAGGAAGTGAGCCCTATGCCCAACTTTCGCCCTTTATCCTCTCCCCTAACTGGCCCGTCTCTCTCATCAAATCGCTTCTAGATTCTCCAAAGGCTAAGCTCCAATACTTCGGCCACCTGATGCCAAGAGCCGACACGTTGGAAGAGACCCCGATGCTGGGAAAGATTGAAGGCAGGAGGAGAAGGGGACAACGAGGATGAGATGGTTGGATGGCATCACTGAATCCACAGACATGAGTTTCAGCAAGCTCTGGGAGTCGGTGATGGACAGGGAGGCCTGGTGTGCTGGAGCCCACGGGGTCGCAAGGAGTCGGACACAACTGAGTGACCGACAACAACATGCTAAATAAAACACAGCTGGCCTTCATGTCTGAAGGTGTTGCTGCTGAGAGTGATAGTTTTATGCTAAAATTTTTGCCGTCAGCAAACAGTCATGGCCAGTGAATTCCAGGCTAGTCCCTAAGCCTGGGTCAACTTCCTCTTAGCCCACTGGACAGGAGTGACGGCTCTTTTTCCTTCTCCCCTTGGTTTTGCATTCACCATATTAATGAGGAGCGAGGATGACCTTAGTAATTCAAGCCACAGGTAGCTAAAAGGTCTTAATTCTATAGGCCGGAAATAGTTTTTGCCCTGAGTCCTGACTCTACGGGCTGTGAAGCCTTTTGGTGGAAGTGGAAGACTGTACACGTCGCTTTCTGTCTCACATCCTGTTCTCCGCTGCTGCCTGACAGCGGCACCAGTGAAGGGGAAACTTGTAACTTTGGCTACAAAAATGCAGATGTGACTGGTGTCACCCGGCGGACAGAAAACCTGAAAACTCCCAGGGACTCTGGGACTCCTATTTCCAACATCCCTGCTCGTCAGAGGGGGAATGCAGGTCAAGCAGTCTGCTGCAAAGCTCAGGTGATGTGATGCATGCAAGCATCCTGACGTCCCTGCCATCCTGATGCTTTCATGGAAACATGATTATCCTCTGAGTGGTGCAGGAGGCAGGGAGGGAGACAGAGAAAGAGAGAAAGAATTTCCACGGAAGGCCTGCATATGACTCTTCTGATGCTATTCGCAGTTATGATTTGCAAATTACTTTTCAAAATTACTTCTCTCAAAATACCCAGACACCTGGCCACAGGCTGCCAAGCTAATGCTAAAATAGGCACCTTGACCAGCTCACCCCGGGACTTCACCACTCAGCTGCCTTTGACCACAGATGATCTCTGCCAAAAGAAATACGAACAGCTCTGGGAAATGATTACAAAAGTTGGGATGGGTCCAAGCTTTTCAAAAGTGATGGTCGGTTGTTTGGAATATCCCATGCCCAGGACGTTTTTCTCAACATGTCAGCTCTGTGTAATGAAAGCAATTAGCAGAAATTCAGATGGGCCCACAACTCTCTCTCTCTCTGCCTAATATGGGAATAATAATTAACTGCCCAAAATCGGAGTGCTGCCTCACAGCTGATGATTCACCTTTCAAGTTGTGCAAAGAAAAGGTCAGACCTTTTGTAAAGCAATTTAATGGTGTGTATCAAGAGTCATAAAAATGTCTGTTCCCTTTGACACAGGAAGCTTACAGCTGGAAACCGGCCTGCAGAGATGAGCCAAAAGAAAAAGATGTTCCCTACAAAATCTGAAACAACCTAAATGTCCAATAACAGGAAATTTGTTAATTATAGTGCCCTTTTCTTATGAAACATCACAGAGCCATTAACGGGAATTAAGAAGAGTGTCATGATACGGGGATGATGCCGGGGTCAGCATGACGGACACATGCGATCATACGGGCACCGGCTCGAGGCAGGAAGTGCAGGCCCTTGGATGGGGAATCCGTATGCAGGCCCCGCCCACTTCCAAAGAGGCCCGGTCTGTGAAAGTCTCTGGGCCCGCCCCCTACAGCCACCGCACGCTCTGGGAGGCCAGTAAGCCCTCCCTAGTCTCGACTTTGGATCCTGGACCCAAAGGGAGGAAAGTCCACAGCGGTGAGACCTGTTTTGACGTTTGTTTCTCAAAAGCAGACTTTTCACCCCGGGAAGAGCAGCTTCCTCTGGGACCCATCTACCGCTCTCCTCGGGGAGGTGCAGAGGAGGGGATGCAGAGGGCGGATTCATCGTCTGTATGGACACAGCAGGAAGCGGGCAGTGCAGGGAGGGGCCCTGACACTGCAGTGGCGTCCACGCAGGGGCTGGTCACCAGTGTTTGCACATGAAGCATGACCGTGCACAACTGCTACAAAAAGCACTAAGGACGGGGCATCTCCTAAATTCTGTAGGTGTGTCTCAGTGTCTTGAGCTCTTTGAGCTCAGGTATCTTAGAAGAACACCCGTGGTTCAGCCAAGGCTTAGGAAACCCAGACACAGTCACCCTGGTGTGTCAGTGAATAAGAGGCCCTATGGACAATCACTGATGGATGTGACCTACACGGTTTCAAATGAGTGTTTTTCCACTAGTTCTTCCAAGGGAAAACTTGAAATTCTCCAGGATCTCTTCTTATCCGTGGAGCTCTTCCTGAGCCGTCCTGCCTCTGTTGCTCAAAAACTGCTGTGACCTTGGGTCAAGGAGACACTGGTGCTGGCACTCTGAAGAAAATGTGCTTCTCACACTAAAACGGCCACTTAAGCAAGAATGTGGAAATGATTTATCTCGCAATGCTTAGAGCTGATCTTCCTGCCAGCTATGTCAGGACCGCACAATCCATCAGGGACAAGTGGTTACACGCTCCCAAACAAAGAAGGACGCTCTAATGGCCCAAGTGTTGAGTATCTAACACACCCAAACCACCTTAATAAAAGTTACATTACCCACACCCCAAAGAACACAACCACCAACAATAAAAATACAAAAAAAAAAATTTTTTTTTTTTTTGTCCACACGGCATGCGGGATCTTGGTGGTGCTAGTGGTAAAGAACCCGCCCGCCAATGCAGGAGATGTAAGAGTCATGGGTTCGATCCCTGGGTAGGGAAGATCCCCTGCAGAAGGGAATGGCAACCCTTCAGTGTTCTGGCCTGGAGAATCTCAGGGACGGGGGAGCCTGGTGGGCTGCCGTCTTTGGGGTCGCAGAGTCGGACACGACTGAAGCGACTTAGCAGAAGCAGGTTTACTATAAATGTGTGGGATAACAAATGAATAAATGCACAGATAATAGAAACACAGTTTGCAATGTGAGGCTGTGGAAGCACGCGGACCTGCCTTCACAAGTCAGAAGACAGACCCCACCCCAGAGAGGATGCTGCATACACACTGTATTCAAAACCTGGCTGTTAAAATTCAGGTACAGACGCTGCCTTTAAAAGGCAGAGACAATATTAGGGGCTAAGGAGGCCATCTCTGTAGACTGGGTCACGTTCGAGTTTCACAAGGCTCTCGGTCAAAGCGACCACCAGGCCTTGAGCACACTCCCAGCCCCCAGCCAGTCCCACCTAAACCTCCTGCACCCCTAATTCACCCTCTCCCCTCTGAGCAGTGGGCTCCGAGGCTGCTCGAGGATGCCCACTGTCACTCCTCCTAGGGTCCCATGTAAAGCAGCCCGCACCCCCGCCTGGCCCAGGGTCCTGGGTCCCTCCTCCCAGCATTTATCACAGTCCAGTTATCTCGTCTGCTGTTCTCCATCTGCTACTCCCACCGGACGTCACTCCCCAGAAAGCAGACCCTGATGTCCTAGTTTATCAGGGTCTTCCAGCACCTGACACAGTGCTTGGGACCTGGCAGATATTCAAACTCTTAAGAATGAATGAATGACTAAAAGAATATGGATCAAGGGCGAGGCAAACAGCTTATCAGGAGCTCCAAGAAGAGCCGTGCAAACATGCTCTCAGACCGCTTACTCTCCGCTGCTATCTGTTTTTAAGTGAGATTTAGAAAGAGGCTTTCTAAGTAACTGACTTTATTCTCCATGGAGGAACCATCCAAGTCTTCCCACCGAGGCAGATTCCAAGAAAGACCTGAACAGTTCAAAGTGCCCTCAAATTTAAGGTATGGCCTACATTCCTACAAGTGTATATTTTTAAAAATTAATGTATTAATACCAGCAAGATTCCAGCATCGCCTGCAAGTCTATTCAACTTACCAAGTAAGTATAAAGGTCCTGTCCCGCTTCTCATTATCACAGCTATAGTGGGCATACCCAATCCACTAACTCGACAGTGAATCTGCAGAAACCCAAGATTCCTTCTTTTTGCCCTAACCTAGTGACTTTAGGGTACTCTAGTTTTTCATTATGTCTGGATTCTCAGGAAAGGATGTTACCTAATGGGACCTTTTCTTAGAAATGGGAGCTTCGACGTCAGCCTCTCTGACTTCACTGCTGTTCCAGTGCCACTGAGCGCCGTGCACTCACCCTGCCTTCCCTGAACTGTGGACTGAAAGAAGGAAAAAAAAGCATTTAGGGGACAACACTGGCACTGCACCAAACTAAGCACATCACTCCAACTAAAAAAAAATTTTTTTGGGGGGGCCACACAGCTTGTGGGTTTAGTTCCCTGACCAGGGACTGAACCTGGGCCACCCCAGTGAGAACCCAAGTCCTAATCACTGGACTGTATAGATATATGGATGTGAGAGTTGGACCATAAAGAGAGCTGAGCACAGAAGTGACGCTTTTGAACTGTGGTGTGGAGAAGACTCTAGAGAGTCCCTTAGACTGAAAGGAGATCCAACCAGTCCATCCTAAAGGAGATCAGTCCTGAATGTTCATTGGAAGGACTGATGCTGAAGCTGAAGCTCCAATACTTTGGCCACCTGATGCGAAGAGCCAAAAGATTGAAGGCAGGAGGAGAAGGGGACGACAGAAGATGAGATGGTTGGATGGCACCACCGACTCCATGGACATGAGTTTGAGTAAGCTCTGGGAGTTGGTGATGGACAGGGAGGCCTGGCGTGCTGCAGTCCATGGGGTTGCAAAGAATCAGACACGACTGAGCAATTGAACTGAACTGAACCAGTGGACTGAGGGAATTCCCAAACATAATTTTAAATTGCATGCATAGTATCCATTCTACTGGAGGTTTTGTCCTCTTCCACGTTGCCAGACACTCCACATTTATACTTTTCAGTGGTGAGTATTTCATCTGATAAATCTCATGATTTTTTCTTTTTAATGCTCCTTCTGTGGGACATGAGGTATGACTTATGTGTAGGGAGACCATCAAAAGGAACACCACACACATCTATCAGATTCTAAAGCAAATTCTTGGACTGAGGGATCCAATCAGAGAACATGAACATTTTCACATCTAGATCACCTTTCAACCCAGACTTCGGCTTTGTTCTTAGAAGCATGAGTAATCTGGGTGTTCCTCGAAATGCAGAATGAGTATAAAAACACTATGGTTTTTATTTACGTCAAGAAAAGAAGTGGAGAAACAGGAAAGAGGTCAGCCATACGCAGTGGCTGGTCCACCCAGCCAGGCGTTCATGGGGAGTCGAGGCACTCTGGGATGGCTTACGAGCTATGCCCTCAGGACACCTTCACTTTCCTTAGCGTCATTCTGCAGTAATTACTCATAAAACTATCCCGTATACCTTCTCTTCGGAAACCGGCTTCAGAGGTGCTGGCTGTACCCGACGGCCGGGACATTACTGCCCTCATCCCTGCGGCCCCAGGCTCTGCCGTGCACGTGCTGACCCACTCCGCTCCCTGAATGCTAACAACACTGAAGGAGGTCTGAACTCACCACACGTGTGTAAGTCACATACAACCCTTGCTTTTGCACTCAACCAATCTTTACTTACCTACAGATCTGTTCTTTGACAGATCTCTTAGTCAGAACACATTTGAAAGAATGTCAGGAGGTGAGCCCTCTGGGAAGGTCAAGTTCAGATCCTTCCCCTCCCTGAGGTCTATCCACATTCAACTTGATGGAGCCTGCCCTGCCGAGCCCAATACCCTGACACATGGCCACACTCCTTGCTGAATGTTTTGTGTGTTTATATTCTCTAAAGGACCAATGTCTACACAGGAATATTAAAAATAAATTTAACTTGAAGAAATAAAGTGAGAAACAGCCGTGGTGCACATCACAAATAGCTCCCTTTGAAGGAGGTGGAAGAAGGGAGTCACGGCATGAGACGACCGGACCACCATCCCGGAGGAAACACCAGGGCCCGTGAGCGCCTCTCCATAAGAGACGTGTGAGCCACACACGGCTCATCGCGAGAGCCACACAGCAGCCCAGGGTGATCAGGGAGCCAGCGCTCGGGGAGAGCGGGAAAGAAAGCCCAATAGAAGAGCTGACACAACAAACACAAAGCTTTGTCCAGTCGCTTGACAGCTTGTTTGTGGCTTCTAGTTACTACAAGTAGGTCGGGAGTGTGTTCAGCGTAAACCATTTTTAAGAGTGCACTGAGATTCCCTAGGAAGGTTTCTAATGCAAGAGCTCTTGGGGATTTAAGCAAACTTTACACTTTTCTCCAGTCAGTGGACGACTCCACCCAGTTACACATCACCAAGTTTGGGGTAAGCCGTCTCCAGCCACGCAGCATGTTCCGCATACGCGATACCCCCACGTGGCTCTGGGTAACTAGTGCATGCTGACAGCCGTTTGAAAAATAAAACGAAGGCGACGCTGCAGCTCCAGCGAGGACAGAAACTAGAGCAGGACTCCAGCTACATTGCACAAGAGTGTTAAAGAACATAGCACATCACCTCGACTATAGACAGAAGCTGTACACAAGTATGAGTTTCCATCACCTTCTTTAATATTCATGTGGTTAGAGAGAAAACCCATTCAATATGACGTAACAACCCTAAATGGGAAAAGAATTTGAAAAAGAATAGATGTGTGTGTGTGGAGGGCTGGATCGCACTGCTCTGCACCTGAAGTAACACAACACTGTGAATCAAATGTGCTCCATACAAATAGCACGTTTACAAAAGACAAACTTAAAAAAAAAGAGGAGAGAAAACCATGTTGGTTCACTCTCTTTAATAATTTTTTTTTTCCTTCAAAAAGGTACAGGATTCATTGCCATACACAGAACCATCCTCCAACTATTCTAGAATTTAGCAAACCTCTGAAGACAGTCTAAGCGCCCTGTACTATGTCGTCTCTGTGCGTCTCAGAGGGACAAGCATGCACGTCCGACAAAGGCCAGAAGTTGCTGGGTCAGCATGTGAGCAAAGATGTACCCACAATGACAAAGGGGAATTTATATTCCACACTAGCTCCAGATGGAACAAATACTATTCCAACCAAATTGTGACGGTTAAGTTTAAAGAAACTTGATATTAGCTTATTTTTAAGCAGATAGTAATATTCCAACTAGAGCGACCATGGAGCAGTTTCTCTGTAACTTAAGGTCTAAGCTGCTTCTGTTTCTGACAACACGGACACCTGAGGAGGCTTTGGCCACTTCCTTCCTGTTGTCTTCTGCAGAGCTTTAATCTCTACGTGTACATGTATCGACGTAGACAAATTAGAATGCCCAAGTACACACAGACTTGGGGAGAAAACCACCCACAATCCCATCGCCCAGACACAACACAGCCAGCCCTTCCAGACTTTTCTCAATGTGCTCGTTCTTATAAAAAGAAAAAAGGAACGATCCTATACTTTATTTTACAGCTCCTTGCTTCTTTTCTTAAGAAACTGAATCAATATCGAGCATTCTCCCATTTCTATGAAATCACTGTTTTAAGCACTGTGCGGCGTACGGGATCTCAGTTCCTTGACCAGGGATTGGACCCAGGTCACGGCAGTGAAAGCGCAGAATCCCAACCAGGAGGCCACCAGGAACTCCTCCCAAAAGCACTTTTAATGATCGAACTCTAGAAACAGAGAGGGCCAGTCAGCTTGTCTGCACGTCTAGAAGGCTTCCACCTCCCACTTACAAACAGTGCTGGGATGAGCATCACTGTCACACCCACAGTACTCCCACAGAACTCACCTTGGGATTCTAACTGGTAGTTCAAAGGCTCTATGAATATTTTAAGACTTTTGACATAATTGACCTCCAGCAAATTATACTAATTTAAACAACTGGCTGCATGGGAAAGTTTAGTCCATTTCAAAGGGATGGGACATTAACGGTGTGTTTAACTTGCATGATGTCTTAAATCAAAACGCAGGAAAAACCCATTAACAAAAAATGCCAATAAACCTTCAAAATAATCATGAAAATGCAGAGTAAGGACTGAATTTCCCCTTAATCAAAATGGCAACGTTTCTCAGAAAGAACTACCTGGAGTTGGTGAGACCGGGCGCAACCTGGGCACTTTCCGACAGTGAGGCTGAGAGCCTGCGCACACGTTTCTGGAGGCGAACTTAGCGGTATCAGAACCTTGAGAATCTTCCAACTCTAACCTACACTTACAGACTCAGTGCAGTAATCAGAGAGGCACAAACAACTAGCCACAAAGGCATTCACAGCTTTACATATTTCATCATCACAACAGTGAAAAATTACCAACAATCAGTAACAGGGAAGCAACAAACCAGGTTTTTAAAAATACACAGAAAAATCATAAAAAGGACAAAAACTACACAGGCCTAGGGAAAACTGAAAGGAAATATGACAAAATGTTAATTAAGTTTTCTAAATGTTGAATGTTTTTTATATCTTCCTACTTCTTAGCAATGAACATTTGTTATCTTGATAACCAGAAAAAGCAAAAGAAACATATATATAAACTTTTTTCTTTTGGTAAGGTAAAAATGCTCCCAAATCCCCTTTTTCTTCTAGAGTTTTATCTTCTGCATCTTGGCTCATACTGTTAATGGACTCTGTGCACCTACAGGGTTATAACTTAAAATACGTTTGCTTCTAAATGCTGTCCTATGATCTCTAGAGGGTTCATGAACGTATTTAAAATTTGTTTTTCTTCAGGATAAGATGATTTATATGAGCTTCTAACAGCATAGTAACTTTGCAATTAAGGCCCACCTATGGCACGTGTAGCAATAAAAGATGTTTTCCGTGCATAAGGACAATGAAGTGTGACAGAAGGTTGGATACAAGGAAGAGAATTGGTTACTTACTCTTCAGCTCACCGCCCTGTGCAGCAGACATCTGGAAACAGAGCAAGGAAAGGGGATTGGGAAGAGGCCTTTGGGGTTATTTGTTCATTCGTTAGAAACACTCAGAAGCTGCCCTGAGATGTTGGCATAAAACCTAGAGTCCCAAACGCCCGTTTCTCTCCCTCATTCCCGCTAAGGGATAAGATCCAGGCAGACACATAAGACAACTCCATCATTCAGGGAAGGCATGCTCCTCACTTCCCAGAACACGTCTCAAGTTATCAGTTGGGTTTTAGAGGGTCCCCTCCAGCACCTTTTAAAAGATGAAATAAAATATATCAGAGGGCAATAACAAAGATGTGTGTGTGTGCACACTCAGTCGTGCCCAACTCTTTGTGACCCTGTGGACTGTAGCCCACCAGGCTCCTCCGTCCATCAGATTCACCAGGCAAGAATACTGGAGTAGATGCCATTTCCTCCTCCAGGGCATCTTCCTGACCCAGGGATCAAAGCCAGGTCTCCTGCACTGCAGGCAGATTCTTTCACCACTGAGCCACCTGGGAAGCCCAACACTGAAGACATGTCGCATGAAAACCGTATCCGCTATCTGATCTGTATTATAGGTGATGGACGGCGCCGTCACGGGGAGAGTTTGAAGGCTTCTTCTATTCTAATGTAGTGAAGAAACAGTGAAACCAACATTCTGCCCCACCCTGATCGGACTAAAACCCCAAATCAAGTATTCCTGGAAAGTATGAAAAAGTAACGTGGGGCAGAAGGATCCCGTAGTTACGCCCTAACCTAACCTGAACCCCAAACCACAGGAAGTGTTGGCAGCTCGGCCACACGGAGCCCTGGTCTGTTTGTTGACGCCTGGTTCCCCTGCGACACCGTAATTACACGGCCTGCGGCGCTGCAAACCCCAGGCTCTCTGCGCCCCACTCCTGGCCAGACTGCTCCCTTCAAAGCCTCCCTTTGTGAACTGGACGCACAGCCCAGATGAAACCAACCCAACCTCCTGCATTCACTGCAACCTCTCTCCCCACGGCCTTTCAAGAGGAGGCTTTTCTCCACTCAACACTCACGGGGCACCTGCCACAGGCCCCGGCCCCGAGGCAGGGACAGAGTGCCCAGCAGGGCCCGTCAGCCTGTGCTGGGCTCCCGCAGGGACACACACCTGCCTGTCGTGGGGCAGGGGCAGACTCTGAGAGAGGTGACCGCCGCGGGCCGGGAGGGCCCCACACAAGTTTGGGATTTACCTTAGCCAAGGAGCAACACTGAGTCCTTCTAGAGCAGACAGACTGCACGGTGGCAAAAAGGAGGCTGGGAGGAGAGGAAGGCAGTTAGTGGGGAGACCAAGGGGCTCTTCTCGGGGCAACTGAGACCCCTGCTGAAACGGAGAATTCGCAAGGATCAGGTATGGGGGCTGGGGAGGTCTCACCCTTCTACTTTCTAAAAGCTTCCTGAAAGCTCCCCTCCTGAAAGGCTGTTTTGGGCCCCAGGGTGTCTGGCTCCAGCCCTGCAACGTGTCTCCTGGTGGACATCTCCCAGGCATCTATAGGCCCCAAGGGGAATGCTCTAGAAAGGGCTCCTCTCCTCGCCAAGTCCTGCCATGCTCCTGGAAACCCTCTGGATCCGAGGGGCCGCCACCCATGCCCTCGCCCCCCGAGCTCCTAACACCCCACTCGGCACCGTCCGACCGACCCCACAGGAGGTTGGCCTCTGGACTAAACCCCACTGGCTCAGCCTCCACCTCTGGTTCCATCCCACCCACACCTGCGGCTCTCCTGCCCCAGGGCTCTCTCCTTTCCCTGCCCATCTGACATCCTTCCCCACGGCAGTTCCCTCCTGCCACCTGGCCAGGGGGTGCCACCTGCCCCGCGGTCGCGGCAGTGCCCAGGCCTGGCCTCCTTTCCTTGAGGCCATGCTGCCTGCCTGACGTCCCCGGCCCCTCCCCCAGAAACTCCCAATCCCCGCTCATCACTCCGGGCTGCTGCCCTCTGTCACTTGACTTTAACTAAGGTCAAGAGGAAGGGCCACATCTGATTCTTAGCTTCTCCATCAGCTAGTGGAGCCTGGCACGCAGTCCGACTGTTACAGGTGATACCCTATCTTGAACACTGACATACTGAAAGTGAAGTGATTCTTGAGTTGAAGAGTGACGTCATCATTTTAGCTCTCTCACCAAATTCACCTAGTCTGTTACGTTTGACCGGAAACACCACCCACCACGAAAGGGAAGTAGAACTGGCTCCTCAGCTGCGGGGACAGGTTCCACGTGGTTCCACTCTTGTGCTCCCCCCGCAACCAGGGGCATAAATCTGCAACATCCCTGGCTGGTTAGGATCTACTTGGCAGCACAGAATACTGAATCATGGACTTGTTAGAAACGTTAAGGTATGTTTCCCTTTTTTTTGGCAATTTTTAAATAAAAAGCTAATATTGAAAATCATTAAAAGTGTGTGGCATTAAACCTGCTAGAAAAGACTGATGTCTGTTATCAGCATGTTAAAGTGGGAAGTCTCAAAAGTGAGGCCAACCTGTTACATATAACTATGATATTACTATTTATCTTATACAGGTATCTTAAGCAATTTGTTTTGCTAGAAATTCTGAAGTGTCCTAGTCGAATTAAATCCTTAAGCAATGAAAAGTATGGGCTGCCTCTTCATGAGATAATGATGACAAGGTGCTGGTTTGCACTGAGAAGCATCTATATCCTCCAAGATGAGGTGTTTTGTGCCTGACACACACTCCTGTGGAATTCTGAAGTCAGACCCCAAATACCAGCAACAAGTTTTGTTTTCCTTTCTACGATTTGTGGGGAAAGACTGAGTGGGAGAGCTGACTATCTAATGAGAAGTCCCAGAACAACCCGTCGTCAGATTATAATCACAAGCAGTAAAAAACCACGTGACACTTTTGTTTTTAAAAATATTCTCTATCTTCAGTTTCCCAGTTCATCCTCTAAGCAAGTCCTAAATTAAACAGCTTCAGAAAGATTCAGTAGACGATAAATCAAAAAATACAGTTAATGTGTAATAAGCACTAGTTTCTACTCTTGACTATGTCATTTTCTATTTTCTCTCAGTTATTCTGAAAACAAACTGCATGGTATTATAAACAACCCTGATACCATTATACAACTCCCATTTCTAAGAAAATTGTGTTTTCTCTTATCTACTTACTAGTATTTATTAAGAATGCTGTGATGAATAACAAGAAGACAAATTTTTCTATAAATTGTTATATTTTGGGGAAACAAAATGCGGAAGGTGGTCATAATTATACCAAATTTCCTTTATATTCATCATGCCAATGGAAACCACAAAAATAATCCGAACATTATAGAGAGAAAACAATTTAGTTTTTCATGCTCTAAAATGTCCTTTCCTCAAAAACCTTTTCCAGTGTACAAACTGCAACATTAGCACTATCCGCTATACACACTGCGACCTGCCAACACACAGCTGAGCACAGCCGCATCGACACGGCCGCGGTGCAGAATCACAAACAGGAATGGGCAGAGTCTGTAAGAAAGAAAGGGTGAAAATAGAAACCTTCACTCCTATACATCCACTCAGCACACTTCTGCCAAGTCAACCTCTTTCAAGTAAGGCCACAGGCCTTACCTGTCACAGAGCAATTTCCTGTCCCCGCTCTGACAGTCACAGCAGTCCCGAGACCCAGGCAGGCACTCATTTTATACTTACGGGGAGAAGTCATCCAGAACAGCTTAGCAGAGGCTCGAAGCCCTGTCGCCAGGAGCTGCTCAAAGAACTCACGCCTCTGGGCCCTGGGGCTCGAGCTCTGTCTGTCCGTTTCCTGGAAGCCGGGCGCCAGGCTGGGCAGGGAGCCCCGTGGAAGGTGGAAGGGGTCTGGGCTGGGCTACACTCGCACGGCCGCTCTGCCCTTTCCACCGTCTCTGTTCACCAGTAAGATGAGGTGATTATGATCCTGCCTTCCAGGCTTGTCGGGAGAATTAAATAAGGCGAAGTATGCCAGCTCTTGCACAAAGTAGGTGTTCAGTAACTGGTAACACCCCACCACCACAAAAGCCAGTGGAACCTGGGGAACCGGGTTCTTCAGGACATGTGCTTGGGGTGACAGGGCACACATTAATCGGGCTCCTTTGGGTTCACGCAGCTCCAAAATCAAACATTCGGGCCAATGGAACACAGTTCCAGGTCACCTATAATAAGCTGCTTCTCCCAAGATGACAGGCCCCCTCCCTGCTCCATGCATGTCCAGAGCTGCTGCTGATCTGAAGGAGTGATTTGCACGCCACACGTGAAGGGGTTATCAGATAACACACACAGCTGAAGTCTGGTCTTGAAGGGATATTTCCTTTTTAAAGAGAAGACAGTCTTGGAACAAAAGGAAGATTAGTTCTCTCTTCCTTCACTAGTTTGTATTTTGGTGCTTTCAATATAAACATGAAATTAATATAAATAAGGAATTTTAGCTAACTACAAATAGATTTATTCTCATTAAAGAAACTAGACTGATCCCAAACTCTGTATATCACATAATAATCCTAAATCCATCACCATGGTGAGCCGGAAATTGTCCAGCATGCAGCAGAATCATTATAGTGCTGACTCAAATCTCCAGATGCCTCTAATATTCCATCAGCGATTTTAATTTAAAATTTAAGCAGCAGGAAGTTCCTTCAATTAACTAGTATCACTGTCAGATAAAACAAGGAGAGTAACTGGCTTTAAAACAAGCTTTAAAATGAAATCACTGAATCAGGTAGGCCCAAGGAGGCTTTTGAGCAAAGCTTCTGGGTAAAAATCACTCCGTCTTTGACCATACACAGCCCTGCATGCATCTCTTACACAGAGATTGGTCAGGTCATCTACATATTCCAGGAGCTCGCCTGGCCTGCTCCCTGGTCACCTCAATAGAGGCAGCCTGGGAGATACCTTCTGTGTTGGGAAACCTTTGCTGTGGGGGATGTGCAGCGACATCCCTGGTCTCTTTCCACAAGACGCCAGGAGCAGACAGCCTGGCTCCAAGCTGTGACAACCACACCTGTCTGCAGAAACCCCCCATCATCCCCCAGAGGGCAGAACCGCTCCGGGCTGGGAACCATTGCCTCTCCTGTCTCTCCTTGGGTGTCGCAGTGCATGGGGCACAGCCTGGCAGGTTAAGGAAGGTCATCAGCCCCCTGGGGCTGGAGCTCCACGCGCCGCTTCACAGACAGGAAACTCAGGTTCAGGATGATGAAGTCACTTCACTCCCATCCAACGCAGAGCCTCAATGCTAAGTCATGTCCAGCTGTAAAGTTCTCTATCTGGACTTTTCCGTAAGGCCAGAAGACCCCTGATGAGAGAAGGCACAGCGCGGTGGGGTAGAGTTCCAAACAAAACAAGCCCCGCCAGACTTAGAATCACCAGGGGGTTTCACCACTTCTACCCAACGAGCGGCCTCCCCTGGGTCTCTGTTCCGCACCAAGGATGTGAAAGCGTCGGGCCCGCCCCCAGCACAAGGCACCCGTGCTGACACCCAGGTGCGCCATCCCCGCGGTCTTACACCCCCAAGCGGGACAGCAGCCCCTGCGGGTCCTTCCTCCCCCCAGGCTCCCCTCCCGCCTCCCACACCACGCCCACCAGGCCTCCCTGACTCCCTGCATACACCCCAGCCCCCAACCTGTGCCCGCTCCCCTACTGGAGCTTCAGGGCACTTAGTTCTGTCCTCTTTTCATCTCTAACCACCCAGAACACTGCCTGGCACCCACATGTTTGACTGGTGGATTGACTTTTAAAAACTAAACCTGTGACTGTAACAATGGTGGCGACGGATGTTACCTGTATACCCACGTGTATCAAGTCACTATGCTGTACATCAAAAGCTAGGACAAAGTTACATGTCAATTAGGTTCAATTTATTTAAAAGGTGAACAGAGTAAAACCAGAGAAATTCGAATTAAGGACCTGAGGGATCAGGATGGAGTTTGATTCTCCCATCGAAGGGAAACCAAGGAGAAAGTGTGGGAGCCTCAGTGGAAGTCTTAGGGCAGTGCTCCGCAGACATCCCGGAGGCTCTGGCTCCGCTGCAGCTTCCAACTCACAGGCCCAGGGTGGGCAGGGCTGAGACACTGCAGGTCTCACGTGCCCAGGTGATGCCCACAGTGCAGGTCCACTTTGCATAGCCTGACCCAGGACAACCAGACAGGGCACCTGGGCAGGGTCTAAAACAACGCTGCTCCGAGAGGAGACTCAGGGCCGCAGAAGACTGACTAAAGGGACCTGCCGTGGAGAGCACACTCCTGTGTGACTCTGTACCGCCTGCCTCTCGGCTCCGAAGGCCGAGGAGGTGCACAGAGAGCCTGCACGTCCCAGACTAAACAATCCCAGGTGTACACGACATCTTGTCCACCATGTAATGACCATCTATATACACTGTGGTCTTGTCTGGGCAGTAATATACTGGAATCTATAATATTTAAAAACATTAAGCTTAATTCCTGATTACCATACAATAAATACTGATGATGAATGTGTCTCATTCAGTGAGGGACAGAAAACGCTCTCTTTTCCACAGTCACTGAATGCTGCAGTAATGCTTCGGCATCACCTGTGGAGCGGGGGACACGCCAGGGGCGAGAGCCAGCGGCTGTCCTCAGTCCGAGGTGGCAGCACTGCAACTGGGACCAAAATTAAGAACAGCACTGAGCGCCACCGGCTCCAACTGCCAACAGCAGGTTTGCCTCTGGGAGCCTCTGCAACAGGAGAACGCTCCATTTAGTTTTATTACAAAAGGCAACTTTAAGTAAGCAAAGTACAACTATCAAAACGTCTTTTTAAAAAATCACTAATTTAAAATCAAGTGATGCTATATTTCTAACAGAAAAAAATGACTAAAACTTGTATTATTTATGGATTAATAAGTTTCAGCTAACCAAGACGTTTGATAGAAAAAAATGACAAGAAAATCACAGAATTGTTAAGATACCCACTTCCAAAGTGCAAACCAAGTTTATGATTTCTTGGTTCTAATCAAATACCCAATAGTGATTATTTCTAAAAGATAATTCGTTTCACATGTTACTCTCTTCGGTGTTTAACTTTTACCTTCCAACAGATATTTCTAGAAATGCACTGCAATTTTATCAAGTGAAAACTTTCAGTTTTCTTCAAAAAAAAAGATCTTTAACTCACACTTTACCATCAGCCTGACTGGTGCCACCCAACACCTGCGGGTCCCCTGAAAGGTCTCAAGTGGCTGTTCTTAAAACACAGGCAGAAACCGTATGTGAACAAAGAACTTCAAACACAGGTGAAGCTCGATTTTCTAGGCATGTTGATCAGAAATGGGTTTTTTCCAAAGCCCAAGTCAAGCTGGGTTCAGGTAGGCAGTGGCGCTCCCTCTTGACAGGCTAAACTTTCTTCCCCCGTCTTCAGAATCTCAAGAGTTCTGAACATATTAATCTTATTTATTGCTGAGCTACGTCCCCACCATCTGTTCTTTCTGGTATTTCATCAAAAAATTCTTTTTTTCTTTAAGGAATATATTCAGCCCTAGTAATTTGTGTTCTGAATATTTTGTTACAAAACATACAGTACATAGTGGGCAAGGAGTACTGAGAATAAATGTGATTACCTAAATAACTGTTTACACCTGGCTTTTAAACAAAATCATTAACTGAAACATGAAACAAAATTCTACAAATATTTTAAATGTCTTTTCTCACATTCAGTTGCCAAGATTCCAACTGATATTTCAGTACTGAACATTTTTAACGAACAGTACTTTCAGGCCATTCAGAATGTTTTTGTATTTTAGTTCCAGATGGAGTACTGGTTCAGCTGGGTGGACTGACTGAATATAATCCAGAGGGATCATTTCTTGTTAAATTATAAAACACGCATGCAACCTGTCCTCCTTTTCCCATGTCATTTACACTAGCATCATCGGCACAAATACTGTCATGTCATTAATAGTCCTCTCCTCTTCTTGCCAAAGGCCAACTTCAGAGGTCTGGTGAAACTCAGAGTGAAGAGAACGAAAGGCTGTGAGCTCCTTGTTCATTCTACCATCTCCTGTAGAATTCATTCTATCATCTCCTGTAGAATTCATTCTATCAGTCTCCTGTAGACAATTTCCCCCAATCCTATCTTGTGTCCACAGTGCGCGCCTGTGTCTCGCCGGCAGGAACCCACATCAGCTTAGCACGGCTGCCCGTCTTCCCAAGCTGTCTCACGCAGCCCTTCAGGGCCCTTCAACGATACGACCAGAGGGAACGCCCTTTAGTACCAACCTCCTGGATCCCTCTTCCCTCTTTCCTTTACACTACAGTCCTTCCTTCCTTTTCAAAGACGAATGTGCCACAACAGTTCTAATACTCTGAACATGTTACACTCTGTTCAACATTTATAGATTTTTTATATTCACATAAATCCTCAGAGTAAACTATGCTAAATCTAGTCATAGCCTGATTATTTTCCTTACTAAAAATTAAGCAATTTAAAACGTTAGTGAGAAATGGGCTCAGATTTTTCTAAACCTTAAAAGATCAGCTAAATTACCAACACCTCTAAGAAAAACACACAGCTAACTATTCCAAATGTGACTGAGCATAGAAACACCCACAATGTCTTAGTGGACTTCATTAAAAACTAGCTAAACGCCTATAACTTCTGCAGGACTATCTCCAGAATCCAGAGGAATACAATTCCACAGTAACTTACCTCACAAACAACACAACCCTTAACAGTATTAACCCGATTTTAAGACATTCACTGAAGGTCTACTTATAGCAAAAGTGGAAAGTAGTGCAAGATCCAGGTTTTTTTAATGTAATCACTAACAGGCACTTTTATTGTCTGGGCCCCTAAGTAAGAGAGGGCACCTTCAGAAAGGATTTTCCAGTCCTGCTCTCAAGGTCAAGGCTGTCTAGCAGAGTCCCAGAAGGATACCCATTTACAGCTCTCACCACCCTCCATAAAGAAGGAACTCTCAAATGTTTGCACTTGGCTTTCTTGTAGGAAGAGCCTAGTTTATGCACAACCAAACATAAAACAGTTATACTGCTGATCCTGTCACTCAAGTTTGCAATCCACTCCTTGAAGAAAAAAAAAAAAATCTAAACTATCACCTTCAGACTTAAAAAATCTGCATCCCCAAAATCAAAACTTTAGCTCCCAACTAAAATTAACTTTCCAATAGATAATGCTTTAAAACAAGATTCTTATTCAAACTAGAAAGAACGGATGAGCCATCACAAGTTAAAATTAAACATTTTGCAATGCAAACCTTAAAAAATAATTATTAATTAGGGAGTTCCCAACTTTTTACAATCACACTTTTCCACTGTCATAACCAAGTATGCTTTTAGGTACTGTACTTGTCATTTTTTCTTTCTTCTGTGGGTTGGGAAGGGCAACTCAAGAGCTTTTGTCTTAATTCCTAATTCTGTGCATATTCACTTCATGGCATGTAACAGTAATTTTGACTCTAATCGTTTTGATGAGAAAGTCACTTAAAATGCTCACCAACCAATGGAAGCTATGTGATTCTGAGTTACTAAAGCAAAGATAACAATACATAAACACAAAGATTAGCCATCTTTTTCCTAGTTGGGAATGTAAACAGAAGTTCACCATGGTTGTCTGTTATTTATTAATTGCTTCACAATGAACTACAGTTCATACCAAAGTACCCAAGGAAGACTAAACTGAAAAATCACAGAACTGCGTTTTCCCGTCACAGAGCTCCTTACCCTCTGATCACTTACTCTCCAGGACCCCCGACAGTACTGGGCTGTTTTACACTCCCAACTTCCCCTTCAAATCCTGTTCCTTCTCACCTCCATTCTAAGAGATCCAGACCTCTCTCCCTGAACACACCACCTCTGCCCACTTCTCCAAACAGGCAGCACATTTTCCCCTGTAGAGTATAAGGTCCAAATCATTACATTTTCCTGTGGCTATTCATATACATTTCCCAAGAAGATACCTATTTCAACACAAAACATGCTTTACTTACAAGGCTTTTATCTTGCACCGTGTATTTCAACCCAGCTTAGTCACTCAGGCTACCTGAGGTACAGGCTTCATGTTATTAAAAACACAATTATTCCTTCCAGACAAACAGGCTGTGGGCTTTCATTTTGGCAGATACACTTATGCGGGAAGCTACTTCCGTGCAAGTGAAGAACCACAGTAGCTGACTGTAGTTATTATGCGCTGTTAACACATTTCTTTGTTGATGGAAAAGACTGAACTATTGTCTAGCCTAGCATCTCGATGGTACTTATTATCAGATGAGAAACTGCAAAGAATTATCAATTCTATTCATTATTTGACCAGCTTACCATAAAACTCTATGGCTTTATGTACCCTGAATGTATTCCATAAATGCTAAGTAACAGATAAAAGAAATTTTAATATTGAAAACCACTGTTCCATGCTTTTTAAGTATTGCCTATGTTATTTATACAACAGAAGTTCAATGTTTAAACAGCCTTCTAAAGAAAGGATCCTGAACCTGAATTTTTTTTTACCATTACCAGGTTTTGGTGGGGGGCAGTTCTTGCAAGCCCATATGATGGGCTTGTGAATTTTCATGTGCAAATATATTTCTGCTGATGCAGGGAGTGGGGAGACACCCATTCTGTAATGAGCTGCCCGGAGTCCAGGACCCCAGAAATGCAATGCAATTTCTTCCCAAAGGTTCACAAAGAATTCAAATAGAACCTGCTTAAGTTAAACTCACACAGTCAACACTTTTTGAAAAAGGAAGAGAGGTAAAAACAAAGCAGAAATAATCTGAAAAATGCATGCCCTCTTTACGGTAACGATCTCTTTTAAAACTACATAATCTCAGAGAATTTGGGGGCTTTTGTAGATCTTTTTTTTTTTTTTTTTGATCAAGGGTTAAGGACATAAGAATTCCCGAATGCTGTCTTCATGCTAATGTGCATTTTAAGTAGTAAATTATTAAGGAGACAGAGAAATAACAAGTGGGAACTGAAACAACACTGCTGCTCAAAACCTATCAGAAGCCCTATCACACTGCAGAAGGCACAGCAGGCTGGCAGAGACCCTCAGACCTGTCCTCGTGAACACCACATGGGCAACATCCGTGGGCCACTGCCGTGCCGCCTCCCGCGCCAACGCGAGACTGGCAGCAGAGCCTGACGGAGGAGCCTCGCATCACATCCCAGAAACAAGCTCCTGTCGCGTCTCAGAGCACACCGAGATCACAGGACTGTGAAACGGCAGTCTTCAGGTGCAGCTCACTCTAAAAGTGGAGCTCTTTAGTCCAACAGTCAATTCTTTTCTAAGGGAAATTCTGCAGTTCAGCAAGAACTCAGGAATTCGGAAGCTAAGAACTGTGTGGCCTCAGGAGGCTGGACTGCTCAAACTCACGCAGGTCAGGCTTGAATGCTACTCATGACAGGTAACTGTGAAACCAGACACCAGAGATGAACCACAAGTTAGGCCTCTCTCATCTGATGAATGTAATACAGAAAAACTATCTGAGGTAGAAATATTTGTAAACTGAAGTTTTTTAAAAAACTTGTACAGATTTTCCCCCCCACATTTTTTTTGTTTTCCTTATTGAATAAGACTACCTTACAAATCACTAACAGGCAACTGCCAAATTATGGTAGACCTTATCCTGAACTCACCGCAGCAAAATCCAAATTCAAAGCATATTTCTCTACTTCATACCCTAATATGTGAGGAGTAAAACCTTAATTTTATAATTATCAGATTCAGACATTCCATGCAAAGGATAAAGAGGGGGGAGGGTCAGTAGAGGAACAAAATTAATGCTAAGGTTAACTAATGTTAAAGTTAGTCTAGAACACAGAAATAAGTCACCAGTGCACAAGACATCACGAGCTGGATTTTAACGCAGAATCAGTGAGGTTTCACTTACTGCTCTTGTTCAAGAAAATGACCAAATCTAGGGAATAATCTTGGCAAGGAAAAAACAAATCTACTTTCCCTAATTAAATGGCTGCACAAGTAGATAGCCTCTCTACAGAGAAACCCACGTTTACGCTTACACCCATGTATCATTTCTCTACATAGTATCATATATGAAAAAAGCAAAGCCTCAAAGACCTATTCTACCCTCTAAATTTCAAAGCATAATTTTTCTCACAGATTTTACACACATAATTCTTCCCCTTTATCTTTTAAAACTTAACATACATACTAACTTTCAAACCTGTTCTGCATCCTCAGTATTTATATGTCTTGGCTCTCTCCCTCTAATATCTATACTCACGACTTCTTGAAACGAAACACTGGTAAACTATGATTTAACCATGTTTTCTTCCTACTAAAGATGCTCAGGGTCACCTTTGTATCATACTGTTCTTTTATTACAATCTTCTGGGGTTAAACAAGATGCACCTAGAACGCAGAGATACTGGAATCTGATTTAAAATGAAACCTCAGTAAGTAATCTCTCTGGAATAATATGTGGGATGGCTAACCGCATTTCCATGTTCTAACTTCCATACTATGAAGTTTCTATTGTTGCATACGCCTCAATTTGAAGAAAATATTCAACCAATTTTCAAATAAAATAAAACCTAGAAACATGAAACACTCAAGTTAAAAACACAGACATAAAATTCCAGTCCCTAAACTGCAGGCTGTATTACTCACATGAGTATTTTATGAAATGTATTTAAAATAAAACCCTGAAAAATGTGACTGGATATTAAGCGATATCTCCTTTCTTCGATTTTGTGATTAACAGGTCTTTTATTGGTAGTAAACTAGAGCAAACAATCAGAATAGTACATATGCAGTATTCAGTACACACAATAAAAGTTAAAGGAATTCAAAACCTGTATAAAACAAAACACTGGAGAAAAAAATCATACAGCTCAAGAGATACAGTGGGAAAGGTCCTCTCCATCCTGACTGCAGCTTGTACTCTGCACCCAACAGGACTGACAGCACTTACCAAGATAACACAGACTCTTAGTGCTGAGTGTATTTAAGAGGATTAAACACGTTTTCTAAGAATCTTGCAATGACAAATAAGTGACCCTTTCGCTGGTAAAGCAGACCTTTAAAAGAGGAAAGTGGGGATAGGAAATTAACTATTTTGTAACCATTTTAAATAATTTCTCATTTTCCAAACACTGCTTTCATAACAGAAGTGTTTTACACTTGCACAATATTAATTACTTTATTATACATGGAAGCCTGTGTTAGGCTCATTACACAATAAGACTGCAAACAGCCAGTGGTACTTTTCTGACGTCAGAAGAGTACATAAGACTGAAACATCACCAAAAGTACATAAAAAACTCATCAGCATAAACATCAAAGTACATTAAAAATATAATCAGGAAAAAAATACAATTGCTAAAAAGTGGTTTAGAGCAGAGCCACTGTCTACCAGTGCCTCAAATGGCAATTAGCGTTCAAAGCGAGTTTGGATGACTTTACAGGACCCTTCTACAATACTGACTAACGCACCCTTTTAACATGTACATTACACAGGCTGCAATTTCACAGAGAGGTGCTGATGTTGTTACTTACTAAAGGAGATACTCTTAACCCTCACACTGGCTGTGTAACCAGTTGGAATTACCACCTTATTAATATCCACAGCTCCGAGTATGTGGGGCTTTATTATACATGGACATCTGTGTGGGCTGTTTTTTAAAAAGGGGGAGGGGGATGTTTGATCTATTGTTTGGTGTTTGGATGCCATAAGGCATAGGAAATGCACGACGAATCATGCATTGGAATGTGAATCATTCTAGAACTAAAACTGTTCAGGCAGGGAGAAGAGGGAACCAGGCCTAGAACTCTTAAGAGAGGACAGGTTAAGAACCAAAATAACCAACTCCCCCAGAGTGTGGGTGACATGTAATAACAGAGACAGAGAACAATGTTTTTAGGCCATGTATAAATACCACACACCCCACACCTCAAAGAATTATGTAATTCCAACTTGGGTTCTAATACTGGAACCAACCAACCACGTGGGTTTTAACACTGTGCCCATCAGCTCTGGATGGAGTCACAGCCTTCTTACAGCTGGGATAAGGAGAGGGTGCTTTTTCTTTTCCTTCTCTTATTAAAGCTATCATTCCAGGCTTTGATCAAAGATCCAAGAATATTTGTTCTACCAGGCTGGAATGAATGTGGTCTGGAAGATCAGAGTACATTTAAAAGCTGCAACAAAATATAGGTAGCCAACATCTCAGAATTTTGGATCAGCCCAGATGGAGACAGCAAATTGAAATGTTTTCGATCCCTTAAATGATGAAACGTGTATCACATCAGCCCAGATAGAGCAATTTGAAATGTTTTCGATCCCTCACTTAAGTGATGAAATGTATTATCATACTATCTGTAAATTGGATATTCCATTACAGTGATAACGTACAGAATTCCCATGCGTTATTACACTTTCCTGAGAGTAAAGCAATTAGAATAACCTTAATCCTAGCAACAAAGTTTTTTTTTTTTTTGTGGTTTTTTGTTTTGTTTTGTTTTTTTTGTATGATTTTTTTTTTTTTTGCATTTAAAACTTTTGGGCTATTCCCTGACAATCTATACATGTAAATTTGATTGCTAAACATTGTCACTTCGAATGTCAAACTATTTTAATCTATTGATTTTGATTAAAAATCATAATACAAACAGAGCTAAAATCACGCTAACAAAATAAACTAAATATGAAAAGTTGCATTGAAAGGGCATTACATTATTCTTAATAGGATCGTGTAGAAACATTCCAATGGCAGTGTTCTCAAAATAAAACAAAATTACATTAGAAGACCTCCAGCCTGGTCACTCCTGGGACCTTACCTGTAACTCTGGCTGGTGGGGGTCTTTACTCTGGTGCTACATGGCTCACTAACATCAGACATCATGTTTGTATACCCTGAGAAATCTGACACTGAAGTCCTTGCTCTATGGTCCACTTCTCCATTAGAGTTAGTGATAAAGGTCATTGGCACCCTGCTGCCCGACTTGAACTGAGAACCAAACGCTTGTGCGAAGTTCTCAATCTGGTACGTTGTTCTAGGCTCTACGTCTTTCTGAGGATCTATCTGGCTAGCTAACTCCTGAGATGGAATCTGAAAGCTTGTTGAGGACTCTAAGTTTTTCTGCTGTTCCTTCTGGCTAGTCAGTTTCTGAGATGAAGACTGGAAGGCTGACGACGTCTCTAAATTCTTCTGAGAATCTATCAGGTCGTCCAGCTCCTGGGAAGGTGTCAACTGCTGATGTGTGGCATCCAAAGCGGATAAATAAAGACCTGGCTGAGACCCAAACAACATCCCAAAAGGAGGCTTTGGCAATGAAGATGGCAACACTGAGGTAACAGACTGGCCGAAACCACACTCCAAAGGAGATGTAGTGTATATTTGTTTTTCTGGGAATAAAGTGTGGTTGTGGAGAGGTGAAGACAGGCTGACAAACTGGAAACCGTGTCCCAGAGTAAAACCTGCATTCGTGGATTTTTCAAAAGCCTGTTGGAGGTATTTGGAGTATTCTTGCAACATGCTCGCCTTGTCATTTGAAGGAGTTTGGGTGCCGGGGCTCAAATTTTCCTCTTGAACCAGTTCCGAGTGTTCTCCTGAGGCGTGCAGATCCACTCGTGGCTCCGCGATGCTGAAGGGGTCCTCCTTCTGGCTCTCCGACTTGTTGGAGTACTGATCCAAAATACTCTGTAAAACCTCGTCAGGAATTCCTGACTTGTCATGACAAGACTTAATCTCCGCGTTCAGGGCGGAGGAGTCAATAAGGGACAACGGGGCCTCACTGTCCAGAACACCGACGCCCGCGGACTGAATGACGGACTGCTGGGACACCATGTGTCCCACGTTCACGGAAAAGGCACTGTTGCTGCTGGCGGTTGGTAGGTATCTTCTTTTCTTTGAGAACTGCATGGCATCATCGTAATTACTGCTTATCTGACCTTGTTTGCCACCTGTACTCTGGAGGAGACTAATGGTCTCCACGCTACTGTTTGACACGATGCCAAGGGAGCCGCTGGGTTTCCCGGACAAGGACTTCTGCCCAACCAGGTCTGGTAACGGTGACACAAAATTCAGGTAGTTTTTATCCGTACTCTTCCTGCTTCCTTTCTTGAAGATCAGTTTTGGCACCCTCTTCTGGAGTTCGTCTATGCCAGGGCCAACGATGCCTCCACTGGAAGACACGGTAGGCATCTCTACGGAGTAACTCTGCATGTTTATACTGTTGGACAGGTGGGATTCATTCGCTTTCCCCGTCTTGGGCTCCTTGCTCTCCACGGCGAGGCTCTTGGACTTCGCTTTTCTCCTCGAAGAACTGGTATTTCCCTGAGACAACACAGCCAGGTTACCCACGCCGCTGTGGCCGCCGGAGGACCCAGGTTCCGCGCTGGGCGCCCCCTTGCCCAGGGCCTCCCCCGCACGTGCGCCTGTGCTTCAGCAGCCGGTCGGTCCTGGAGAAGTACTGCTGGCAAGTGTCGCATCTGTATGGCTTTTCTCCGCTGTGCGTGCGCTTGTGCCTCTCCATGTGGTACTTCTGGATGAACTTCATGCTGCACTGGTCGCAGCCGAAGGGCTTCTCGCGGCTGTGGATCTTCTCGTGCCGCTGCAGCAGGTACTTCTGGATGAAGCCCATGCTGCACTGGCCGCACTGGAAGGGCCGCTCGCCCGTGTGGATGAGGACGTGCCGGCGCAGGTGGTAGGAGCTGCGGAACGCCGCGCTGCAGTGGTCGCAGACGTGCGGCTTCTGGCTCGGGGACAGCACGGAGCCCTCCCCGTCCCCCGCCGGCGGCGGCTTGGAAGAGGCGCCCGGCTTCCTCTTGGCTTTGATTCCCTGAGATTCTGGCTTTGGCCTCTTGGCCTTCTTGACGCTCGCGTCCGGCTTGGGCTCCTCGGGGCCGCGGGGGTCGTCAGTCCGGCCGAGCAGCACGTCGCGCGGGTGCGGGTGCGGGTGCTGGTGCTGGTGCGGGGCGGGCGGCGGCGGGTGCAGGGCGCTGAGGTCCTGGATGACGCCCGCGCCGCCCCCGTCCCCGCCGCCCAGCCCCGGCGCCCGCTCGTCGGCCCCCGCGAACAGCCCCCCGTAGTGGGGGTGGGGGGCGCCCGGCGGCTCGTCGGGGTCGGCCGGCTTCTCCTGCTTGATGCTGACCAGCGACTGCAGGAAGCCCCAGGAGGTCCTCTGCGCCGGGAAGGCCGCGCCGGGCGCCGCCGGCTCCTTCTTGAAAGTCACGTCCGGGGCGGGCGCCGGGGGGGGCTCGGCGGCCGGGGCCGCGGCCGGGGCGGCGGCCAGCACGCACTGCGGGGGAGGGGGCGGCCGCGCCCGCCGGCCGCGCGAAGCTGGCGACCGGGGGCAGCCGGTGGTTGAACATCACCATGCCCGGCGGGAAGCTGGGCTCCATCTCCGCCCGCCCGCCGCTGCCCGCGCCGCCGCCGCCGCCGCTCAGGAACGCGCTGCCGACTTTCATGCCCCGGAGCAGGCCTGGCTGAGGAGAGGAGAGAGGAGTGGGCCGGCCGCCGGCCGCGGCGCCCCCGCCCGCCCGCCGCCGCCGCCGCCGCCCGCGCCCCCGGCCCGCGCCCGCCCGCCCGCCGCCGCCGCCGCCCGCGCCGCGCCCCGCACTTACGGGTCCCGCCGCCGCCGCCGCCGCCGCCGCCTCCGGTTAATAAAAATAACGCCGTCCTCTCCACAATGGAATTAAAAGCCTGCGCGGCACTGCGCAGCCGCGGCGCGGAGCCTGCCGGGAGCTCAGCGACCCGGCCCGAGGGCCGCGGCGCCGAGCAACGCGCCTGCGCGGCGGCTTCCGCCCGGCCGCCTGTCAATCACGCGGGCGGTTGGGCGGAGGGAGCCCCCCGGGAGGGGAGGCCGGGGCGGCCCGGTGCGATTGGTGGGGACGCGCGCGCCGGGCGGGCTGCGGGCCGTGCGGCTGCGCGGCGGCGGCGGCGGAAGGCCGGAGGGACGCGAAGCTGCGCGCGGCGGGGTCGGCCTCCCCTGTCTCTGCGGCTTGCGGGCCGGCTGTCGCAGCCGAATCCCGGCGCGGACCCGGGGGAGGCTCGGGGCGCCGTGGGTTCTGCCCGCCTTGCAGAGGGCCCTCCAGTGCTCGGGGTCCGAGACTGGGCGCTTACGGCGCCCCTCCTGGGCTGGCACACTCTAATAATGGGCGCGGACCCTCTGCATTTGTGGGAGGGGCCCGCTTTGAAACCGCAGCGGAGAGAGGTACAGTTGCAAAAAAGGGGGAAAAAATCGTCTTACTGCCAACCTACCTGAAGGCTACGGGACGAGGAGACCGCGTGTAATCCAGGCGCGGCAGCCCTGTAAAACACGCACACACACATACTTCATCAGCATCAGATGTTTTTTAAATGCCCGCATACCTTCGCAGTCTGTCTACTGAGTCTGCCGGCCCTGTCGTGTTGCTGCCTGGCGGTCTGTGTTATTTACGGAAAATGGACCGCCAGGCCCCTCTAACAGCCCTCCTCCGATCCACTCTCCCTTCCCTAGTATAGGATACTGAGAAACGCGGGCAAAATCACTATAATTTGTTTTCTTAAGAGAAAGTCACAAAGCAAAGTCATGAAATCACGATCAACAAAAATCGAACAAATATATATTCATTGCCTCATGTACACACAAGGAAGGCACCCGCTTGCATGTTAAGCACGCAGAAACTTAGGACAGCAACTTTCCTAACCAAGATTGTATGTAAATCCCAGACTTTTTTTTTTTTTTTTCAAAGAAAAACCAGCCTTATGACAATAATTTCTTTCCATGGCACATTTTTAATAATGAAACTACACGTCCATTGCTTCACTAGTCCATTGAAATTACTAGTCCATTGCTAGGGCTGCGGCTGCTGCTAAGTCGCTTCAGTCGTGTCCGACTCTGTGCGACCCCATAGACGGCAGCCCGCCAGGCTCCGCCGTCCCTGAGATTCTCTGGGGAAGAACACTGGAGTGGGTTGCCATTGCCTTCTCCATTGTGTGAAAGTGAAAAGTGAAAGTGAAGTCGCTCAGTCGCGTCCGACTCCTAGCGACCCCATGGACTGCAGCCTACCAGGCTCCTCCATCCATGGGGTTTTCTAGGCAAGAGTACTGGAGTGGCTTGCCATTGCCTTCTCCGCCATTGCTAGTATTTCTAGCCAAATAACTTCTCATGGTTAAATAAGAAAGGACGTCTCATTGAAATTTCCCAATTGGAAACTTAAAAATTATTAGTTTATCCTTATGGCATCCGGTCTCATTACTTCAAGGCAAATAGAAGGGGAAAAGTGGCAACAGTGACAGATTTTATTTTCTTGGGCTTCAAAATCGATGCAGACAGTGACTGCAGCCATGAAATTAACAGTTGCTTACTACTTGGAAGGAAAATTAGGAGAAGGCAGTGGCAACCCACTCCAGTACTGTTGCCTGGAAAATCCAATGGATTGCCGAGCCTGGTAGGCTGCAGTCCATGGGGTCTCTAGGAGTCGTACAGGACTGAGCGCCTTCACTTTCACTTTTCACTTTCATGCATTGGAGAAGGAAATGGCAACCCACTCCAGTGCTCTTGCCTGGAGAATCTCAGGGACGGCGGAGCCTGGCGGGCTGCCGTCTATGGGGTCGCACAGGGTCGGACACGACTGAAGCGACTTAGCGGCAGCAGCAGCAGCAAAAGAGGAGACAACACTTTGCCAACAAAGGTCCGTATGGTCAAAGCTATGGTTTTTCCAGTGGTCATGTATGGATGTGAGAGTTGGACCATAGAGAAGGCTGAGCACTGAAGAATTGATGCTTTTGAACTGTGGTGTTGGAGAAGACTCTAGAGAGTCCCTTGGACAGCAAGGAGATCAAACCAGTCAATCCTAAAGGAAATCGACCCAGAATATTCTTTGGAAGGACTGATGCTGAAGCTGAAGCTCCAATACTTTGGCCACCTGATGTGAAGAACTGACTCCTTAGAAGAAACTCTGATGCTGGGAAAGATTGAAGGCAGGAGGAGAAGGGGACGACAGAGGATGAGATGTTTGGGTGGCATCACTGAATCAATGGACCGGAGTTTGAGTGTAATCAAAGAGATAGTGAAGGACAGGGAAGCCTGGCATGCAGCAGTTCAGTTCAGATCATTCTCTCAGTCATGTCTGACTCTTTGCAATCCCATGGACTGCAGCACGCCAGGCCTACGGAGTCGCAAAGAAGTAGACACATCACTTTGCCAACAAAGGTCCGTCTAGTCAAGGCTATGGTTTTTCCAGTGGTCATGTATGGATATGAAAGTTGGACTGTGAAGAAAGCTGAGTGCTGAAGAATTGATCAATTCAGAAAGCATCAATTCTTTTGAACTGTGGTGTTGGAGAAGACTCTTGAGAGTCCCTTGGACTGCAAGGAGATCCAACCAGTCCATTCTGAAGATCAGTCCTGGGATTTCTTTGGAAGGAATGATGCTAAAGCTGAAACTCCAGTACTTTGGCCACTTCATGCGAAGAGTTGACTCATTGGAAAAGACTCTGATACTGGGAGGGATTGCGGGCAGGAGGAGAAGGGGACGACAGAGGATGAGATGGCTGGATGGCATCACTGGCTCCATGGACATGAGTTTGGGTGAACTCTGGGAGTTGGTGATGGACACGGAGGCCTGGCGTGCTGCAGTTCATGGGGTCACAAAGAGTCGGACACGACTGAGTGACTGAACTGAACAGAACTGAACACCTAAACAACAATAAATGGCCTTCTCTGAGCTGCTCAGAAGCTTGTGCTCGATTGCTCAGTCATGTCCAACTCTTTACAATTTTTTGGACTGTAGCCGTCCATGGGATTTCCCAGGCAAGAATACTGGAGTGGGCTGCCATTTCCTCCTCCAGGGGATCTTCCTGATCCAGGGATCGAACTCATGTCACCTGTGTTTCCTGCATTGCAGGCAGATGTTTTTATCTGCTGAGCCATGAGGGAAGCCCCTCAAAAACTTAGAGACCGTATTTAATAAGTGTTTTGAATAGAGAAATATTAGTATTTTTGTAACCTCATGCAACTACACTGAAGTATTCTGCCACTTAAACTGCAACTTTGATACTGTCAAGTACAGTTAAGTGTTAAAAGAAAGACTGAAGATTCACAAACTTGAGGCAGGAGTGTAGTATTAGTCAATGCCTATGAGAAATGAGGCTGTCCCTTTACTAGGGGTGGCAGTGTTTAATGGTAAGCTGGGATGCATATAAGCTAGTCCAAGCATGAAGGGCAGCAGGACACTCATATGAAAAGCCAACTTTGTTCCTCAGTTATCAAGATAAGAAACCTGTCATTTCTCTCATTCACTCTGTCAGCCTTGAGATACTCCAAGCCAACTTGCCTCTGTGTTGTACACCCCATATATCAGGAAGATTAAGAGACCCTGTAAAATAAAATGGAGGGAAAAAGCTGTGAACGCTAATCATTTCAGCAGTAGAAATACCTGAAATAAACTTTCCTGGGAACAGACAAAAGAAGACACACTTCATCAAGGTCAATTTATTTTTCTATTTTTCAACATCAGAAGCGCTGCCTTGAGCATTTGTAAGATAACAGAGCAGCACACCACTTAGATTGCTTGTGCTGTTCAGTTTTCCTTAGAAATGAAAAAATAAAAATGCCATCCCAGGTATGTAGAATATTAATTAGGAAAATCAGTATGCCAGTCTCTGAAAGATAGCTGGGTGACCGAAAACAAACTGAGGAAATGTCATCAGAGGAATCAGAGAAAGAGCGCTAAGCATCAGGATTTATAACCAGTCTTTTAGACTACAGCAATTAGAATACGTTTGTCACAGTCTTCAGTAGGGTAAAAATCTTTTTTAATATTAAAGTTTAAAACGGCTGAAAGAATAAAGTTAGGGTGGTAAGTGTGAATAGTTTTTAAATATTTAAAACGCCACTTCAAGTTAAAATTTCACATTATCAGCCGTTGTGAAACTGCACATCTTTTTATTGTATCCAGTATGTAATAAAAGTTCTAAAGAAAATACTTAATTATAAGATAAATTAAATCTGTCTCTTAAATCTAAAATTGCACAAGGAACTATATTCAATATTTCATGATAAACCACAAAGGAAAAGAATATGAAAAAGAATATATGTGTGTGTGTGTGTGTGTGTGTGTGCACACGCAGCTGAATCACTTTACTGTGCAGTAAAAGTTAATACAACATTGTAAATCAACTATACTTCAGTAAAATAAACATTTTTTTTAATCTAGTATCTTACATTTTAAAAGTAAATAAAACTGATATGGCTTAAACTTAGAAATAATATGGAGCAAGAAATTCCCCATGTGTTTTTGCCTTACAGAGGAAATAAAAATCTATATTGTATTAGTCTCGTTCAGATCAGATCAGATCAGTCGCTCCCAGTCGTGTCCGACTCTGCGACCCCATGAACTGCAGCACGCCAGGCCTCTCTATCCATCATCAGCTCTCGGAGGTCACCCAGACCCACATTCATCGAGTCGGTGATGCCATCCAGCCATCTCATCCTCTGTCGTCCCCTTCTCCTCCTGCCCCCAATCCCTCCCAGCATCAGAGTCTTCTCCAATGAGTCAACTCTTCGCATGAGGTGGTCAAAATGCTGGAGTTTCAGCTTTAGCATCATTCCTTCCAAAGAAACCCCAGGGCTGATCTCCTTCAGAATGGACCGGTTGGATCTCCTTGCAGTCCAAGGGACTCTCAAGAGTCTTCTCCAACACCACAGTTCAAAAGCATCAATTCTTCGGCGCTCAGCCTTCTTCACAGTCCAGCTCTCACATCCATACATGACCACAGGAAAGACCATAGCCTTGACTAGGCGAACCTTTGTTGGCAAAGTGATGTCTCTGCTTTTGAATACGCTATCTAGGTTGGTCATAACTTTCCTTCCAAGGAGTAAGAGTCTTTTAATTTCATGGCTGCAGTCACCATCTGCAGTGATTTTGGAGCCCAGAAAAATAAAGTCTGACACTGTTTCCACTGTTTCTCCATCTATTTCCCATGCAGTGATGGGACCAGATGCCATGATCTTCGTTTTCTGAATGTTGAGCTTTAAGCCAACCTTAGTATGAAGAGGCAAAATGATAGGATACTGAAAGAGAAACTCCCCAGGTCAGTAGGGGCCCAATATGCTACTGGAGATCAGTGGAGAAATAACTCCAGAAAGAATGAAGGGATGGAACCAAAGCAGAAAGAATACCCAGCTGTAGATGTGTCTGGTGATAGAAGCAAAGTCCGATGCTGTAAAGAACACTATTGCATAGGAACCTGGAATGTCAGGTCCATGAATCAAGGCAAATTGGAAGTGGTCAAACAAGAGATGGCAAGAGTGAATGTTGACATTCTAGGAATTAGCAAACTAAAATGGACTGGAATGGGTGAATTTAACTCAGAGGACCATTATATCTACTACTGTGGGCAGGAATCCCTCAGAAGAAATGGAGTGGCCATCATGGTCAACAAAAGAGTCCGAAATGCAGTAAGTACTTGGATGCAATCTCAAAAATGACAGAATGATCTCTGTTCGTTTCCAAGGCAAACCATTCAATGTCACCATAATCCAAGTCTATGCCCCAACCAGTAACGCTGAAGAAGCTGAAGTTGAATGGTTCTATGAAGACCTACAAGACCTTTTAGAACTAACACCCACAAAAGATGTCCTTTTCATTATAGGGAACTGGAATGCAAAAGTAGGAAGTCAAGAAACACCTGGAGTAACAGGCAAATTTGGCCTTGGAATACGGAATGAAGCAGGGCAAAGACTAACAGAGTTTTGCCAAGAAAATGCACTGGTCATAGCAAATACCCTCTTCCAATAACACAAGAGAAGACTCTATACATGGACATCACCAGATGGTCAACACCGAAATCAGATCGATTATATTCTTTGCAGCCAAAGATGGAGAAGCTCTATAAAATCAGCAAAAACAAGACCAGGAGCTGACTGTGGCTCGGACCATGAACTCCTTATTGCCAAATTCAGACTGAAATTGAAGAAAGTAGGGAAAACCACTAGACCATTCAGGTATGACCTAAATCAAATCCCTTATGATTATACAGTAGAAGTGAGAAATAGATTTAAGGACCTAGATCTGATAGATAGAGTGCCTGATGAACTATGGAATGAGGTTCATGACATTGTACAAGAGACAGGGATCAAGACCATCCCCATGGAAAAGAAATGCAAAAAAGCAAAATGGCTGTCTGGGGAGGCCTTGCAAATAGCTGCGAAAAGCAAAGGAGAAAAGGAAAGATATAAACATCTGAATGCAGAGTTCCAAAGAATAGCAAGAAGAGATAAGAAAGCCTTCTTCAGCGATCAATGCAAAGAAATAGAGGAAAACAACAGAATGGGAAAGACTAAAGATCTATTCAAGAAAATCAGAGATACCAAAGGAACATTTCATGGAAAGATGGGCTCGATAAAGGACAGAAATGGTATGGACCCAACAGAAGGAGAAGATATTAAGAAGAGGTGGCAAGAATACACAGAAGAACTGTACAAAAAAGAGCTTCACGACCCAGATAATCACGATGGTGTGATCACTGACCTAGAGCCAGACATCCTGGAATGTGAAGTCAAGTGGGCCTTAGAAAGCATCACTAGGAACAAAGCTAGTGGAGGTGATGGAATTCCAGTGGAGCTATTCCAAATCCTGAAAGATGCTGCTGTGAAAGTGCTGCACTCAATATGCCAGCAAATTTGGAAAACTCAGCAGTGGCCACAAGATTGGAAAAGGGCAGTTTTCATCCCAATCCCAAAGAAAGGCAATGCCAAAGAGTGCTCAAACTACTGCACAATTGTACTCATCTCACACGCTAGTAAAGTAATGCTCAAAATTCTCCAAGCCAGGCTTCAGCAATATGTGAACCGTGAACTTCCTGATGTTCAAGCTGGATTTAGAAAAGGCAGAGGAACCAGAGATCAAATTGCCAACATCCGCTGGATCATGGAAAAAGCAAGAGAGTTCCAGAAAAACATCTATTTCTGCTTTATTGACTATGCCAAGGCCTTTGACTGTGTAGATCACAATAAACTGTGGAAAATTCTGAAAGAGATGGGAATACCAGACCACCTGATCTGCCTCTTGAGAAATCTGTATGCAGGTCAGGAAGCAACAGTTAGAACTGGTCATGGAACAACAGACTGGTTCCAAATAGGAAAAGGAGTACGTCAAGGCTGTATATTGTCACCATGTTTATTTAACTTATATGCAGAGTACATCATGAGAAATGCTGGACTGGAAGAAACACAAGCTGGAATCAAGATTGCCGGGAGAAATATCAATAACCTCAGATATGCAGATGATACCACCCTTATGGCAGAAAGTGAAGAGGAACTAAAAAGCCTCTTGATGAAAGTGAAAGTGGAGAGTGAAAATCAGATCAGATCAGATCAGTCGCTCAGTCGTGTCCGACTCTTTGCGACCCCATGAACTGCAGCACGCCAGGCCTCCCTATCCATCACCAGCTCTCGGAGGTCACCCAGACCCACATTCATCGAGTCAGTGATGCCATCCAGCCATCTCATCCTCTGTCGTCCCCCTCTCCTCCTGCCCTCAATCCTTCCCAGCATCAGAGTCTTCTCCAATGAGTCAACTCTTCGCATGAGGTGGTCAAAATACTGGAGTTTCAGCTTTAGCATCATTCCTTCCAAAGAAATCCCAGGGCTGATCTCCTTCAGAATGGACCGGTTGGATCTCCTTGCAGTCCAAGGGACTCTCAAGAGTCTTCTCCAACACCACAGTTCAAAAGCATCAATTCTTCGGCGCTCAGCCTTCTTCACAGTTCAGCTCTCACATCCATACATGACCACAGGAAAGACCATAGCCTTGACTAGGTGAACCTTTGTTGGCAAAGTGATGTCTCTGCTTTTGAATATGCTATCTAGGTTGGTCATAACTTTCCTTCCAAGGAGTAAGTGTCTTTTAATATCATGGCTGCAGTCACCATCTGCAGTGATTTTGGAGCCCAGAAAAAGAAAGTCTGACACTGTTTCCACTGTTTCCCCATCTATTTCCCATGCAGTGATAGGACCGGATGCCATGATCTTCGTTTTCTGAATGTTGAGATTTAAGCCAACCTTTTCACTCTCCACTTTCACTTTCATCAAGAGGCTTTTTAGTTCCTCTTCACTTTCTGCCATAAGGGTGGTATCATCTGCATATCTGAGGTTATTGATATTTCTCCCGGCAATCTTGATTCCAGCTTGTGTTTCTTCCAGTCCAGCATTTCTCATGATGTACTCTGCATATAAGTTAAATAAACATGGTGACAATATACAGCCTTGACGTACTCCTTTTCCTATTTGGAACCAGTCTGTTGTTCCATGACCAGTTCTAACTGTTGCTTCCTGACCTGCATACAGATTTCTCAAGAGGCAGATCAGGTGGTCTGGTATTCCCATCTCTTTCAGAATTTTCCACAGTTTATTGTGATCTACACAGTCAAAGGCTTTGGCATAGTCAATAAAGCAGAAATAGATGTTTTTCTGGAACTCTCTTGCTTTTTCCATGATCCAGCGGATGTTGGCAATTTGATCTCTGGTTCCTCTGCCTTTTCTAAATCCAGCTTGAACATCAGGAAGTTCACGGTTCACATATTGCTGAAGCCTGGCTTGGAGAATTTTGAGCATTACTTTACTAGCGTGTGAGATGAGTACAATTGTGCAGTAGTTTGAGCACTCTTTGGCATTGCCTTTCTTTGGGATTGGGATGAAAACTGCCCTTTTCCAATCTTGTGGCCACTGCTGAGTTTTCCAAATTTGCTGGCATATTGAGTGCAGCACTTTCACAGCAGCATCTTTCAGGATTTGGAATAGCTCCACTGGAATTCCATCACCTCCACTAGCTTTGTTCCTAGTGATGCTTTCTAAGGCCCACTTGACTTCACATTCCAGGATGTCTGGCTCTAGGTCAGTGATCACACCATCGTGATTATCTGGGTCGTGAAGCTCTTTTTTGTACAGTTCTTCTGTGTATTCTTGCCACCTCTTCTTAATATCTTCTGCTTCTGTTGGGTCCATACCATTTCTGTCCTTTATCGAGCCCATCTTTCCATGAAATGTTCCTTTGGTATCTCTGATTTTCTTGAATAGATCTTTAGTCTTTCCCATTCTGTTGTTTTCCTCTATTTCTTTGCATTGATCGCTGAAGAAGGCTTTCTTATCTCTTCTTGCTATTCTTTGGAACTCTGCATTCAGATGTTTATATCTTTCCTTTTCTCCTTTGCTTTTCGCAGCTATTTGCAAGGCCTCCCCAGACAGCCATTTTGCTTTTTTGCATTTCTTTTCCATGGGGATGGTCTTGATCCCTGTCTCTTGTACAATGTCATGAACCTCATTCCATAGTTCATCAGGCACTCTATCTATCAGATCTAGGCCCTTAGTCTCATTAGGTACTAATAAATCAAATACTAAATAGGTGTCTGGGGTAAAACCTGGACATGATTCAAATAAAGTAATATGGCATTTTCAAAAAGAAAATATTACAGGAAAATTTAAACATTTGTTTTACTTCTGAATACTTACATCTTATAGACTATGGGAACCACCCTAGAACAAGGAAACTGAATAAAACAGAAATGAGTTATGTTCTTTGTTCTTGTTCCTTTTTAGCAGACTTTATTTTTTAAAAGCAATTTTATATTTACAGAAAAATTCAGAAGATAGTACCAAGGGTTAGCTTGTATCTGCACTCGATTTCCTCTACTGTCAACATTTTACGTTAGTATGGCACGTTTTTTTTACAATCAATCCTGTTGGTTTTCAATACCACTATCTATGTAATGCCAGAAACTAGAACAATTATAGTACTCACACCCCATCTTTCAAGTTGTCTTTGTCAAGATATACAGAGTGCGGACTGAATCGAAGCTGCTTACGTAGCACTCATGTTCTAGGTTATTCGTGCATATTCTAGATCATTCAAGAAAAAAGTACTTCTTTCTCCGATTTATGAAAAAGCTGTAAGAGAATGGACATTCCTCCTTCCTTTGTGTGTGTGAGTGTGTGTGTTCAGTTGTGTCTGACTCTTTGCAACCCCATGGATGTAGCCAGTCAGGCTCCTCTGTCCATGGAATTTCCCAGGCGAGAATACTGGAGTGGGCTGCCATGCCGTCCTCCAGGGGGTCTTCCCGACCCGGAGGTGGAACCCGCGTCTCCTGCATAGGCAGACGGGTTCTTTACCACTGTGACACCTGAGAAGTCCCCTCCTTCCTTTAGTAGCTGCTCCTTTTTATTTCGTATTGTGTTCTATAGTTGTAAAGTTAAGAGTAGGTCGTTCAGACTTTAATTCTGCTTGTGAGATAGGAGTATTTTGCTTTGTGCAATAGACAAGTTTTTTTTTTAAGAGTTTACCATTAACACAGCATTATATATGCTTAGGAGAAGGCAATGGCACCCCACTCCAGTACTCTTGCCTGGAAAATCCCATGGGCAGAGGAGCCTAGTAGGCTGCAGTCCATGGGGACGCTAGAAGTCGGACACGACTGAGTGACTTCATTTTCACTTTTCACTTTCATGCATTGGAGAAGGAAATGGCAACCCACTCCAGTGTTCTTGCCTGGAGAATCCCAGGGACGGGAGAGCCCAGTGGGCTGCCGTCTCTGGGGTCGCACAGAGTTGGACACGACTGAAATGACTTAGCAGCAGCAGCAGCATATATGCTTAATTGCCCATCCATCAATCTGTCCATCCTCTATCACCCATCAACCCATCTTACTTTTTGGTACAGAAATCAGTACACTCTCCCTAAAGTCAATGTTGCTTACAGTAATAGATGACTTCAGGACTAAATACAATTTCCTGTATATTGAATAATATGCACTATGATATCAATATATTAAGAAATTTAGCTGTTTTCATGAAATCCACTGGATGCTCTGAAAATAATTTCTCTTCTAAAATTTTTATAATTACTCCAATAATTTATTTTGTAAATTCAATTTTCTCCAAGAGGGAAAAAAAACAGTCACATTTCCCGTCACATCTTGGTGAAATAATGAGAATATTTGTATTTATTGCACTTCCATATTTCTTGTTACACATTTTAAATTTAATACATTTATCCTTAAAGTACTGTAAAATGATCAACATCAAAACTCTTCCTGTTGAAAAAAGAAATTAGACTGAAAAGAGAGTTTTCAATAAAAGCAGCTTCAGTCTCAAACATTTTTTTTTCTCTTTTTCCTGGTTCTTCAACAGACGCACTTAAGAGCATGATGAGCAAAGCCTCTAAATGATGACTTCCCAAGACCCCAAGGAGTCTGCGCCTCAAAGTCACTCCAAGGAATGCCTGCCTTTCTTCCTCTTGGGTTGTGCCCCTGATACCACCACAACCAGTTGAAAGGTAAAGCGTTAGTGGTAATTAATTTTTAATTGACCTGTATGCCTCACCCATGACGCCTTTTTCCCCTCTGATTTTACCAGCTATTGAACAATTGTGATGGTTTGCACCTAACTCTGAAGAATTTCATAAACCCTTAACTGCTGGATAAACACCCCATTTCCTCTATTTTCCTCGTTTGAGAAGAATCAAAAGAGAAACAGGAATGGCTGAGCCATAACTCAGGTACAGCGGTCCTGAGCCATGACCCACTCTCCAACCCCCGCAGAGAATGCCCTTAAGAACAGCTGGAGGAAGAAACTGCCAAACTGCAACTGGCACTAGGTTCCTGGGCCTCCTCACGCCCACATTCTGTGCTGCCAGGGTGAGTACTGGAGTGTGCCACATCTCCGGAATGAATGACCCCTCACGTCTGTTAGGAGGTTTCTGCAGTTCCATCCACAGACGTACCCAGCCGTCGTGTGTTTGGAGTCCTTACCTATAGAGGTACCACTTTCTCAATATTTTAGTCCCAGTGATGTGAAAAGTCTGAGTTGTTCAGTCGTGTCCGACTCTGACTCTGCCATCCTGTGAACCATGTAGCCCACCAGCTTCCTCTGTCCATGGGATTCTCCAGGCAAGAATACTGGAGTGAGTAGCCGTTCCCTTCTCCAGGGGCTCTTCCCGACCCAGGGATCGAACTTGGGTCTCCCGTATTGCAGCGGACACTCTTTACCTTCTGAGGCACCAGGGAAACCCCTAGTCCCCGCAAAAATGACACTGATTGGGAGGGGGCACCCCAGGTGTGGCTGGATTCCTGTAGCGTGTGTGTGCTTACGGGCAAGAGACATTAGGGGAAGAACACCAGGATGTCACATTTAATACTGTACAGAAGTTAAAAATAGAACTTAAGGCGAGGAGGTGGAACTCATCCTGTTTTTTTTATTCTCATTTATCTATGAAACTTTCAAAACTGAGGCAGCTTTGTAAATACTGTTACAGAAGTCCGTGGAATAGTGTCTGCTGATGGATTCAAGGGCTGATATCTAGTCGGTTATTTCTATTTTATTGTTCTGAACCTTCATAGGGCACTTCGTGACTGCTACAAAATAATCTTCTTTTAAGTGCTAATATGTTCTTTCCTGGCAATACAAAGAACAGGAAAGGTGCCACCATACACAGTATACCGCCTACTCAGGAATCTGAATAAGATTAACAATGCTAATATATGTAGAGCCCTCTCAAAGCACTTTCATTTACATAATTCCATTTGCTCCTCACTACAATGCTGCCAAGTGGGCGGCGTGCGTATTATTGGCTTTATCTTATATATGGGGATCTGGAGGCTCGCTTGGAGGGCCAGCATGCGGACAAGCTGGCGGAGCCAGGGACTCGTGAGTTCTCACTCCTCACACGATGCTCTTCCACCCTGCCTTCAGTAGACACCTTCATGACTTAAGTCACCAGCTTCAAAATAATGCATTTGGAAAGATCTTTCAGAGCTGGGGTTTGCTGGGAGCATTTTGCAGTTTGATTAGCTCAAGATCAGGGACTCAGTCTCCAGTAATAACCCTGCTCCTCTGCCAGCCTAAGAGGGCCTGGCAAGTGCCAACAGGAAATGAGCTTCGCAAGGGTGATCCTTAGCTGCTCTGTGCCAGGCCCCGTCTTTTGTACTTTCCTACCAAATTCTCCTTCAATGATATTTGCTTGCTAGTTGCTGGGAAATGTATCTCTTCACATCCAGAGGCTGCTAAGTGACCGTACAGTCCAATATCCTTATCATTATCAGCATCTCCCGAACTTCTTTGCGTGGATGGCCCTCTCCGTGTGTTTATTTCTTTATAAATCATGCTCCAAATTAGCTGCTGTTAACAATTCCCATTTGGGGGACAAAACCCCATAGAAACAAAGCATCAGGGGACAATGGCACGTGTGGTCCAGGTTGCTCACGGCAACGGGGCGAGGTGGCAGAGACCTGGAAACAACCACAGGCGCTCTGACCCGAATGCACCCAAACGCGGTGAAAGACTGTGGCACGTGCAACGCCTAGACTGTCAGGCACCCGCAAGGGTGAGTGAGAGCCGTTTACCGGCCTGGAGAGATTCCTGTGCGTCGGTGAGTAAGAAAAGAGGAAAAGACAGACACGTGCCTTATATCATCTCATTTTTGCAAAACGAGTGACAAACCTTCCCTTCCTCTTGCCCAAATAGAACTGATTAAACCAGAGAAAACAGTAGAGAGCTTCACACCAAACCATTTACTATTTTCCATATGCTGGATGTGAGTGTGGTCTAGTGTGCAAGTGGACACAGAAGTTCGAGCCTTAGGAAGGATGCCTGGGATGGAAATCTGTGTGGATTGGGAGTCATGAGAGTACATGTGCAGAACGCCAACAACAGGGTCAGCACGTTAGGGTGTAAGTAGAGACAGGGGCCTTGGACAAGGTTCTGGGGGGTGTCATTTCTGCTGCAGAGATGAGCAGAAAGAAGAGCACCAGTGATGCACAACAAGGTCCTCCTGTATAGCACAGGGAACTATAGTCTATATCCTGTGATAAACCACAAAGGAAAAGAACATGAAAAGAGTATATACGTATAACAGCGAGTTTGCTGTACAGCAGAAATTAAACACGACGTTGTAAATCAGCCATACTTCAGTAAACCTTTTTTTTTAAAAGGAAAGAAAGGAGCCAGTGAAGGAGGAATCAGGTTAAAAGAGGGTGTTTTCAGGGAAGACATGGGAAGAGCATTTCATGGAGGAAGAAATAATTAGTGGCAAACATAGGTTAAAGGGATCTAGTTCTGACGCTTGCCAGCTCTGCGAGGTTGGGCAAAGCACTGGACATCTCTGTCGCTCACTTTCATCTTGCACAAAAGACACACACGCATTTTAACTGTCTCACAGGATTGTTACAGGAATTAAATGGTTCAAAGTGTCTATAAAGTGCTTAGAACAGACCGTGGCACGAGTAATTGCTACTGACTGATAACTGTCACAGTAAGGTCAGATAGAGGCCCTGAAGCACCAGCGGACTTGGGAGTCATTCATTCATTCCGCTTATGTTTGTGTCCCTACTGTATTTTAGGCACGTTAGATAGTTACTGTTCAGTCAGTAAGTCATGTTTGACTTGCGACCCCATGAGCTGCAGCACGCCAGGCTTCCCTGTCCTTCACTATCTCCCAGAGTTTGCTCAAACTGATGCCCGTTGAGTTGGTGATGCCAGCCAACCATCTCATCCTCTGTTGCCGCCTTCACCTCCTGCCTTCAATCTTTCCCAGCATCAGGGTCTTTTCCATTGAGTCAGCTTCTCACATCAGGTGGCCAAAGTATTGGAGCTTCAGCTTTAGCATCAGCCCTTCCAGTGAATATAGGGTTGATTTCCTTTAGGATTAACTGGTTTGAACTCCTTGCAGACCAAGGAGCTCTCGCGTCTTCTCCAGCACCACAGTTGAAAAGCATCAGTTCTTCGGTGCTGAGCTTTCTTTACGGTCCAACTCCCACATTTGTACATGGCTACTAGAAAAACTACAGCTCTGACTATACAGACCGTTGTCCGCAGGGTGATGTCTCTGCTTTTTAATACACTGTCTAGGATTCCCTGGTGTCTCACCTGGTAAAGAATCCACCTGCAGCACAGGAGACTCTGATTCGATTCCTGGGTCAGGAAGATCCCTGGAGAAGGGAATGGCTGCCCACTCCAGTATTCTGACCTGGAGAACTCCATGGACTGTATAGTCCATGCAGTTGCAAAGAGTCAGATAAGACTGAGCGACTTTCACTTTCACAGGCTTGTCACAGATTTTCTTCCAGGGAACAAGCATCTTTTAATTTCGTGGCTGCAGTTCACTCTAGATAGATTCACGAGCAAAACAATGAACTTGCTCTTCATGGAACTCAGACTCTGGTGAAGGAGATTTATCGGATGCGGATTGTGTGTGTTGGTCTCATCACGTGACGGGCTGACCCCACTCATTCCGCACAGCTACCCTCTGCTTCGGGTACCATAATTATCCCATTTTACAGATAAGAACACTGAGTGGGGCCAGGCAGAGGCAGAGCAGTCTTTGAACTGAGCTGGACTGGCTCTGGAAAACACCTGCTCGGTTTCTGCATCTGTGGTCTCCAGGTGGCTGCTGCTGACCTCACACACAGCCGCTGCACAAGCACGGGCTTGGGGGGAGTACCCAGACTGCAGTTCAGACAGCACCGAGTGGCAGCTTGTTTATCAAGAGGAGATTGACAGCGTTTCCACAGAGAAGCAAACTAACAAAGTCCAAGCCCATGGGTTTATCTTGTTTGCATGACAGAGTAAGGAAATGGCTGAAAGCTGGAATAGTAAGGCTGTTCTTTGGTTAAGTCTGTCTCAAATATCTGTTTCCACTATTTTTTTTTGCAGTGAGCTAGGGGGACAGTCAAGACTAAGATCTCTCATGAATGCCTGAGAGTATATATTTGGCACTATTTATTAAAGCAAAGTCAGTGTAATTGAAATATCAGATCCACATGTGGCAGAATCTCATTCTATTACAAAAACCAAAGACGACGGAACGTATTCTTGACCAGATTTGAGACGTAAAGCTTGCAGAGGGGAGACCGGAGTGTTTTGGTCAATGTAAAAAAATCGAAAGCGTAGTCTTACCTTTTCTTGGTATGGTTCTGAATAGGTAGGTCTCAGGAATCTGCATTGTTCATACACACCCCATTGGTTCTGATGCGTAATAAATTGTCAAATTCATACCACTAGCTCTGTGACCTAGGGCAAATTGCTCTATCCTCTGTGCTTCAGTTACCTCATTATAATGGGAATAATAATAGTACCTACCTCAGAGATTCGCCGGAGAAGGCAATGGCAGCCCACTCCAGTACTCTTGCCTGGAAAATCCCATGGACGGAGGAGCCTGGTGGGCTGCAGTCCATGGGGTCGCTAAGAGTCGGATATGACTGAGCGACACTTCACTTTCACTTTTCACTTTCATGCATTGGAGAAGGAAGTGGCAACCCACTCCAGTGTTTGCCTGGAGAATCCCAGGGACGGGGGAGCCTGGTGGGCTGCCGTCTATGGGGTCGCACAGAGTCAGACACGACTGAAGTGACTTAGCAGTAGCAGCAGCAGAGAATCATTGGGATAATCAAATGAGTTAAATTTTAACATATGCCTAGCTCAATATAAGCACTGTGCACATATCTGTCATGTACAATAAACAACTCATTTTTTAAAGTATAGTTGATTTACAATATTGTATTAGTTTTACGTATACAACATAGTGATTCAACATTTTTATAGATATACTCCATTTAGACTTACTGTAAAATACTCTCATATTCCCTGTTCTGTACAATACATCCTGTACCTTATTTACTTTATACATGGTACTTTGTGTTTTAAGGAATAATCAGCAAATATAAGTCTGTTTCACTTTAGAGAGGTTGGAGTTTCCCTTATCTGAAGGCCAAATAAATTCTATCTCGTGACAATTTTTAGGCGTTGTAACCACTGGGTGTGGGGAGTAAAAAAAAAAAAAAAAAAGGAAGAATTCCAGGACAGAATGTAAAGAATTTTAGCAACAAAAATGTTCTTCTAAAGCTTTTTGAAGTTAAGATAATTGGCCTGATATTCTCTAAAGCTTGCATTATATGTGTGTTAGCATTTTACAGCTCTCTGCTACAAGGACTCTAGACTACAGTTTAAATTTTCTATGTCAGGACCCTCTTGGTTGCAAACGACAGAAACTCCACTGAAACTAGATGAAACACATAAAATGGGCGGAGATTTATTGAAAGGATACTGGGGTAGCTATCAGAATTGAATAACTAGTTGAATAATTAAATCTCAGAATGTCAGCAAGAGGCATGTGAAGAGGCCTGCTTCTCCACATCCTCCCAGACCATTCTCCTTAGGTGGGAGATGTCACGCCCAACATGGTCCAGACTCCTGGTTCTTACACTTCTACACACAAAGGGGGAAAAGCAGCTTTTCTCTCCAAAGTCATAAGACAGGATTCTGGCCTCATTTGGGTCACATGTCCCTTGGTGGGCCAATCACGGGTGGTCTGAGGAGGGGACTGTTGTGACTGGCTCACACTGGTTTACAGTCCTACCCCTTAACCAATCGTGTGACTGGGAAAAGCAAGATCCTAAGAAAACACGGTCTCTTCCCTTCAGACCACAGGGCTGAAGCCATGGGGAGGGATGGACAGAAATGTCTGACCCCCAGGAAGAGTTTCCAGCAGACAAGCTCACAGTCCTCAGGACTCACAACTTAGTGGTAGGGCAAAACAAACAAGGCTGTATATAAGCAATACAGGTGCAAATAGACTGAAAAAATTAGTGAATGCAAAATGAATAATAAACTCCATCAGCGAACAGAAGAAATAAGTGCTTTGAATTTGACTCATTTGGTGTTCTGCCTTAATAATGTTTCCAATGAGTTGAGTTTGCTTCGAAATGTTAATTTGAATCTTAAATAATTATATCAAACATTAAAAAAAAAAAAAAAGCAGAAAGGCTGCTAAGTCACTTCAGTCGTGTCCAACTCTGTGCGACCCCAGAGACGGCAGCCCACCAGGCTCTCCTGTCCCTGGGATTCTCCAGGCAAGAACACTGGAGTGGGTTGCCATTTCCTTCTCCAAGGCTAATATATGTGAATTATGGAATTAAGAAAATGCAGAGTTAAATATGAAAGGATCACAATTTCCCTTGTGGTCCAGTGGGCAACACCCCCAATGCAAGGGGCACGGGTCCCCTGGTCCCAGATGCCAGAACTAAGACCTGACGCAGCCTAAAAGAATAATAATAATATGAAAGAACCTCTTGTGAATTGGGAATCTGAGCCTTAAAAGAGGAGGGAGTATCATAGTGACCAATGAGAGTTCTCATGCCTAAGAAACAAAGATTATGTGAAAAAAAACTTGCTTGGATGGAAAATCCTGATTAGAGTCTTTATAGTTTTCCGCTGAGTCCAAAGTAGCTATTTACTCTGGAAAACAGCAGAGTTATTAAAGGAATTCTAAAAAGTAAGTCACCATGCTGCTGCTGCTGCTGCTAAGTCGCTTCAGTTGTGTCCGACTCTCTGCGACCCCAGAGACGGCAGCCCACCAGGCTCCCCCGTCCCTGGGATCCTCCAGGCAAGAACACTGGAGTGGGTTGCCATTTCCTTCTCCAATGCATGAAAGTGAAAAGTGAAAGTGAAGTCGCTCAGTCGTGTCTGACTCCTAGCGAACCCATGGATTGCAGCCCACCAGGCTCCCCCCGTCCCTGGGATTCTCCAGACAAGAGTACTAGAGTGGGATGCCATTGCCTTCTCCAAGTCACCATAGAAGCTAATAATGTAAGGATATATAGGAATAACTAGAAGGGGGCTTGGGGGAGAAAAGCAGAAAGCCACAAGGGAAAGCTATTGGGAAACCCCAGAATGGAGGCCAGGATGCCTCTGTGAGAACAGAGGTGAATGGAAACCCTGAACGTGTGCTTCAGGAAAAAAAGTTGTCAAGTTTGATGAACTGGATACAAGAAACCAAAGAAAACTCAGTGCCGAAGAAATGTGAATATTTTCAACTTAAAGGTGGAACAGCAGAGGGGAATTTGCGATGAGAGCGTGGACAGGTGGACGGGAGGGTATCACATAGAGACTGGAAAGGGCTTGGCCAGACCGTTGTGCCGGAGAAGTGGATGTAGGGACAGAAAGACAGGGCTGGCTTTCCGACAGGGCATGCAATTCAAAAAGACTGCGCTCTGCTGGAACAGATTTTGCAAAACAACCCACGTTATAGTTACAAAGTGAGTGAGACCACTGCCGCTTACCTTCTGCACATACCCAGTTTTCCGTGTCATACCGGCCCTGGTTGCTTCACCAATGCTTGATAAGGTTCAATCCTATTAAGCTTTCAGTGTTCCCTAATTCAGGGCATGGATTTTGACCAGCATAATGGAATTTTGCAGAAGGTGCTGTTTGGTGTCTGGATTAACCTGAAAGTCACAGGTGCCAGACAGGACATTCGCAGACCTATTTATACTTTTTTAAAAATAATGTTTTTCATATATATACGGTTTTGTTTACTTGTTTATTTTGGGCTGCACTGGGTCTTCGTTACTGCGTGGGCTTTTCTATAGCTGCTGCGAGCGGGCCTCCTCTTCCTTGTGGTATGTGGGCTTCTCATCGCGGTGGCTTCTCTTGCTGCGAAGCACAGGCTTTAGGCTCGTGGGCTTCAGTAGTCGCGGCCCCCAGTCTCCAGAGCACAGGTTCCGTAGTTGTGGCTCATGGGCTCAGTTGCTCTGCGGCTTCCAGAGTCCCCTGGACCAGAGATCAAACCCGTGTCCCTTGCACGGGCAGGCAGATTCTTTACCACCCAGCCACCAGGGAAGCACTTGTTTACACCCTTATGATAAGCTTTGGGCCGAGTTTTCAAACAAGCAACGCACACACTGGTTTTCCCCACCAGGATCTGTGCTCCTTCAGGACACAAGCTTCTTATTTGCTTTTCCAATCTTAGTGACACATTGTGGGGTACTTAAAAAATGACCCCTAAGACAGAAATAAAGGCGGTAAGAGCGAACAAGTGATTGCCCAGTGTGCTGTGCTAGGGAGTGGCCAGGCCAGAGCGGGAACTCAGACCCTCTGCTCCTAGGCTCAGGCACAGCCTCCAACGCTGTGCCCAAAGCTTTCACTCTCTTTTAAAGAAGTCTCTTGGGTCTCCATACCAGGCAAAGCGGCCCTTCTGAGCTGAGCATGGTTTCCATTGTAAGGAAACTGTGACTCTTAAGATTAATTTGCTTTGGCAGCTAGATGCTCAGAATCAAAAGTGTGGCCTGCCATTAGCACCTTTGTGCTTTGTCCTAATTTCTGAGGATTTCTATAAACCTTCTCAAGCTCTTTTTGGAAAAGGCGAGAAGCAAATGTACCTGCAGCAAATATATAAAGCCCAGCTCAGTACCTGTGGTTAAGAACGATGACGTCTTGACTTCATATTTATAGTGACCCATTTTCTCCTCCTTAGCTTTGGTAGAATTTCTCAAGCTATTTGAGTTTTTATTGAAAATTAATACAAAACTCAAGACTCCTGGCTTACTTAAAGAAAGACTTAACCTGTTAGAAAAAAACCTTGACTGAGAAGAGGAGTGTTTAAGGAAATACATTGATTGGGAAGATCCCCTGGAGGAGGAAATGGCAACTCACTCCAGTATTCTTGCCTGGGAAATGCCATGGACGGAGGAGCCTGGTGGGCTACAGTCCATGAGATCACAGAGTCAGACACGGCTGAGCAACTGTGCACATACGTGCATATGATACATTGGTATGACCGGCATGTATACTGACAGGCTAGAACACTTGCTGACATGAAAAACAATTTTTATAAAATGTTTTTAATTTTGTGGGGAACTACTTAAGATATGTGAGTGAAGAAAAACAGAATAAAGAAGTATTATCTTGGCTATGTAAGAGAAAACACATTTAAAGAGAAGAGAGGAAATATGGCAAAGTACTAATGATGATTACTTTGAGTTGTAGGATTATGGATTATTTTATTTTCCACATCTACTATATATTTTTTTGGATTTTCTATGTTTCTTATTATCAGAAATATGCTTTGTAAAAATAGATTTTAAAAGATTTTTTAAGTAGTATGAAGCAAAAATATTCTAGGCTGTTAAATGACAAAAATCTTCATACATATTTGTGTCACAATACAATCACAAAGATACAATGATACACATAGAAAAAAATTGACAAAAATATACCTAAATGTCACTACTATGTGGTAAAATTTAAGAAAATCTCCTTTTCTCTGTTTTTCGGTTTTTCTTCTGTTTCTCCAGTGGATGGGTGTGTCTTTTACAATCAGAACTGCTCCTCCAAAGTAATATAAAAAAGCTCTGTGGGCCTAAAAGCCTAATAAATCTGAACTATCCAGAGTAGCTACTCTGCTAATTATTTGTGAACTATGTCTGTCATAAATCTAGATTTCCACTTGCATTTTTTAACAAAGATGTCACAACATATTTCTGGGAGAGTTTTGCAAAACTAGCTTAACATTTTAGCAGGATCGGACAACCTGTTAAGTTTCCTAGAACGTCCCAGAAAATCAGAGCTAAGGACGACTTCCACACTTCCTGTTGTGTCTGGAAGATAATGACACGGCGTGGAGAGTTTAGGGAAGACAGGGATATCTCGCTGCTTTGGTGTCCAGAAACAGAGCGTGGAGGAAAGCTGTTGATACCCGTGGTGCCCTCTTCTATGCAATTCGGGCAAAGTGCTCCAGGCAAACAGATTCACTGAGTGGTTGCCATGGTCTGCTGAAAAATTCGAAAAACAAAGAAAGCCTAAAAAATGTTGGCATGTTGAAACAACTTGTATCTTCTGCTAAAGTCAACTTTAGCTCTCGGAACACATACCGTTTGCACTTGGAGTTAGTAGTTCAGCAGTTTCTCAGATCAAGGTGCTACACTGGCCAAAAGCACCCTGCAGGTACGACCTCATCACCTACATTCACTGAACAAATACTGTTGAGCGTGTGCTGTGAACATGTGTTGTTGAGTGCTTTAATTGGCCAGATATTCAACTTTCAGATTTCTAGTCTCCAGACCATCTCATCAAGTTCACGGCTCCTCTGCCACACATATATATACCAATCAGTGTAAAATTTGGTGGTGTTATTACATGTATGCCCCTCCCCCCCCCCAAAAAAAAGCTTTTTGAAAGAAGGAGTAAGTATAAAACTTTAAAAAATCAACAGTAAGATGGCACAAGTCCAAACTGCTTGGAAATCCCCCCTCAAATCTAACCCCCAGCATAGTATTTATTTGTAAGCGCCAGAACTCCTGAGGCTGGCCCGTGCAAGTTCCCGTTTCCAGTTCCTGGTATTTAATTTATTCCTTATAAACATTTGCATAGTACTTTATAGTTTGTGAGCTACTTTTACGGAGCATGAGCTCATCTTGGCCTACAACATCTCATTCTAAAGATTAGGAAAAGAAGTCATTTGCCCAACGTTGCAGAGTAGCAGAGTGGAGACAGAACCTAGGTGCTGTGGCTCCTGGTTGGCGTTTTTCTGGTGTCACACTCTCCTCCTTAACAAACGATGTGGCCTGTTCCCGTCTGCTGCTTTTTCTTTTACTCTTACAGTTGTCATCTTCACCCACTTCGTGTGGTAGGCCAACAACTAATGGGTGAATTTCCTATAGAAGATACTGTGTAATCATCATTTCTTAAGATGGATTTAAAAGCTCATGTAACCCATCTTTAAAAGGTGAAACTGACTAAATCTACTATTTCTGCCACATATCTTGAGTTTTTTAGGCAATGAGTTTTTGGACCTAACCTAAAATCTGGTGACATTAAGCAACTCTCAGGAGCAGTGGGTCCACGAGAGCTGAAAGCAGTGTGTGTCTCTGCGGCAGACCCACAGCCCGAGTTCTGGGTTCTAGAATTAAATTGTCCCCAAATCCTGAATGATTAGTCATTCTTTTTTTCAAAATTTATTAGCATGATATTACTGCTCTGCATGCTAACTCACTTCAGTCGTGTTTGACTCTTTGCGACCCTATGGACCATAGCCTACCGGGGTCCTCTGTCCATGGGATTCTCCAGGCAAGAATACTGGAGTGGGTTGCCACTTCTCCAGGGGGTCTTCCCAACCCAGGGATCGAGCCCAGGTCTCTTACGTCAATCTACTTTGACAGTCGGGTTCTTTACCCCTAGCGCCACCTGGGAAGTCCGTTACTGCTGAGATCAGGTCAAAGAACCTTCACTCCTAAGCAGGATAAAATACGGATTGGAGGTAGGCTCCTCATTCTCTCACTTTTTCCTTAAATAATAGTTATCCTGTTCTAAGCAGGCTCTGACCCCTGAGTGGATGGCCTGGAGAGCTGTGTCTCACCTGGGTGCTGACCTCAGAAGCAGCTGATCCTATGGACACGGGAGAGTAGGCAGCGGCAGCTTAGCATCAGACCTACTGACAGTGAGAGCGCCGTCTCCAGTCGGACAACTTTAATATGAAAGTAGCTGTGAGAGGCCTCGGTTGGGCAGGGGCACTCAGATCCTCAGGGCGCCACTGCGTGGCATCTTGAGAGCTCCGTTAGGCTGCCTTCTGCAGGTTAGAGTTCTATGGGCTGAAATAAGCACTTCTGTGTTACTGCAGCAAGACTGCAGGCTTCCAGTGAGCTTAGAAATACTCAGGAGCAAGCCGCACACGTACCCCGCCTGCCTCAGCCGTGTGCAAGCGTGCACACACAGCTGTGAGAGGACGCAAGCTGCCCGGTGTGGTGGGAGAAAGACCCACCTGGGCTGTCAGGCTTCTGAGCCTCTTGGCGGCCCTTCCACCACCACAACCAAGGGCCAGCCTTTCAGGCACTTGACAGGGCTTCAAGGATCCACTGACTGCCGCCCAGCACTTGTCAGAGGCGTCCGGACACCTGACGGCTGTGGGATGGGGTCTGTCAACTCTTCTAGAGTCTCAGAGTGCTGGTTCTGCATGAAGTGACATGGTCAGAAAGCAATGTATTCAAATCGTGTTTGCATGGTTTCCCTCAGCCAGTAATATTATCTATGTGAATTTTTAAGCTGAATTTTTATTCTTTTAGAAGTTGTGCAGAGGTTACAGAGTCAAATGGTTCCCCGAGACCTCTAGTAAAAAGCATGGACCTCCACCTCCAGTTTCCCATTCCCCAGAGGCAACTAGCTTTTACTCTTTTAGCTGATTGTTTTCATGCTTACCATGTCTACATGATATGCTTATCTGACTAGTTCCTAGTTCTCAGTTTTCATTCCCTCTGTGGACATTCCACAGTGGAAAATGTGGACTTGGCTCCCCTTAGCCCCACTCTACTCAATGACTCTGACTCTCCTTTCTGTGGGTCTACCCCTTCTTTTTGGTGGAGTGTGTCCTTCAGTAGATTCCTGAGAAAGGGTGAACCGGAGACCAGGCTGTGGCCACACACATCTGAAAAGGCCTCTTGTTTTTCCCTCATGCCTGGTGGACGGCACTGAAATCTAGCCTGGAAATGATTTTCCCTCTGATGTCGGAAGCCCTCTAGCAGTTATCCTCCAGCTTCTAGGGCTGCTTTTCAGAGCTGGACGTCACTGTTACTCTTGATCCTTTCTGTGAAGACTGCATTGTTCTGTCTGGAAGCTTGTTCTTCATTAGTCCCAGCGTTTGCACAGGTTCATTCGATTTATTTATTATTCTAAACTTTATTTTATTCATTTAGTTTTATTGAGGTATAGTTGACCATGCCTGGGTCCGAGGCTCCTGCCCAGCGGGTGTCGAGCACCCAGGAAGCAGGCACTCCGCTCCCCCAGCCCCGCAGGTGCCTGAGATCATCAAGCATGTTTATCACCACATGCACAGCGCCACAGACTCCGCAGCCCAGGAGACCATCCAGAAGGTGCTCCACATGCTGGCGCAGACCTACACGGATGAGGTGGTCCTGACGCTCTTCGACGTGGGACGAGGAGTCCCAGAGGTGGGTGGGGCCCATGGGCGGGGGAGGCGGACAAGCCCCCAGACTCTGTCGATCTGCTTATTCTTAAAATATGAGCTTCCTGGGTGGCTCAGTGGTAAAGAACCCACCTGCCAATGCAGGAGATGTGAGTTCGATTGCTGGGTCGGGAAGATCCCTTGGAGGAGGGCATGGCAACCCACTCCAGTGTTCCTGCCTGGAGAATCCCATGAGCAGAGGAGCCAGGCGGGCTGCAGTCCACTGGGTCGCACAGAGTCAAACACGACTGGGTGATGAAACAACAACACAGCTGACTTACAGGTATTTATGGGGTTCTTGGTGTCGTGGCGTCTCACTCACGGAGCTGGCACTTGGAGGTTCTTTCAGTCTGAAAACTCTGGGAATTTTTCTCAAATAGTTTCTTTGATCATTTCCTCTCTTTCCCCTGATGTCCCACCTCCCACCTTTGAACATTCTATTATTTAAATGTTGGATTTCCTGGATAGAATCATTAATTTCCTTTTTTTTCTCAGATCAGATCAGATCAGTCGCTCAGTCGTGTCCGACTCTTTGCGACCCCATGAACTGCAGCGCGCCAGGCCTCCCTATCCATCACCAGTTCTCGGAGGTCACTCAGACTCACACCCATCGAGTCAGTGATGCCATCCAGCCATCTCATCCTCTGTCGTCCCCTTCTCCTCCTGCCCTCAATCCCTCCCAGCATCAGAGTCTTCTCCAATGAGTCAACTCTTCGCATGAGGTGGCCAAAATACTGGAGTTTCAGCTTTAGCATCATTCCTTCCAAAGAAATCCCAGGGCTGATCTCCTTCAGAATGGACTGGTTGGATCTTCTTGCAGTCCAAGGGACTCTCAAGAGTCTTCTCCAACACCACAGTTCAAAAGCATCAATTCTTTGGCGCTCAGCCTTCTTCACAGTCCAGCTCTCACATCCATACATGACCACAGGAAAGACCATAGCCTTGACTAGGCGAACCTTTGTTGGCAAAGTGATGTCTCTGCTTTTGAATATGCTATCTAGGTAGGTCATAACTTTCCTTCCAAGGAGTAAGCGTCTTTTAATTTCATGGCTGCAGTCACCATCTGCAGCGATTTTGGAGCCCAGAAAAATAAAGTCTGACACTGTTTCCACTGTTTCTCCATCTATTTCCCATGTAGTGATGGGACCAGATGCCATGATCTTCGTTTTCTGAATGTTGAGCTTTAAGCCAACCTTTTCAATCTCCACTTTCACTTTCATCAAGAGGCTTTTGAGTTCCTCTTCACTTTCTGCCATAAGGGTGGTGTCATCTGCATATCTGAGGTTATTGATATTTCTCTCGGCAATCTTGATTCCAGCTTGTGTTTCTTCCAGTCCAGCATTTCTCATGATGTACTCTGCATATAAGTTAAATAAACATGGTGACAATATACAGCCTTGACGTACTCCTTTTCCTATTTGGAACCAGTCTGTTGTTCCATGACCAGTTCTAACTGTTGCTTCCTGACCTGCATACAGATTTCTCAAGAGGCAGATCAGGTGGTCTGGTATTCCCATCTCTTTCAGAATTTTCCACAGTTTATTGTGATCTACACAGTCAAAGGCTTTGGCATAGTCAATAAAGCAGAAATAGATGTTTTTCTGGAACTCTCTTGCTTTTTCCATGATCCAGCGGATGTTGGCAATTTGATCTCTGGTTCCTCTGCCTTTTCTAAATCCAGCTTGAACATCAGGAAGTTCACGGTTCACATATTGCTGAAGCCTGGCTTGGAAAATTTTGAGCATTACTTTACTAGCGTGTGAGATGAGTACAATTGTGCAGTAGTTTGAGCACTCTTTGGCATTGCCTTTCTTTGGGATTGGGATGAAAACTGACCTTTTCCAATCTTGTGGCCACTGCTGAGTTTTCCAAATTTGCTGGCATATTGAGTGCAGCACTTTCACAGCAGCATCTTTCAGGATTTGGAATAGCTCCACTGGAATTCCATCACCTCCACTAGCTTTGTTCCTAGTGATGCTTTCTAAGACCCACTTGACTTCACATTCCAGGATGTCTGGCTCTAGGTCAGTGATCACACCATCGTGATTATCTGGGTCGTGAAGCTCTTTTTTGTACAGTTCTTCTGTGTATTCTTGCCACCTCTTCTTAATATCTTCTGCTTCTGTTAGGTCCATACCATTTCTGTCCTTTATCGAGCCCATTTTTGCATGAAATGTTCCTTTGGTATCTCTGATTTTCTTGAATAGATCCTTAGTCTTTCCCATTCTGTTGTTTTCCTCTATTTCTTTGCATTGATCCCTGAAGAAGGCTTTCTTATCTCTTCTTGCTATTCTTTGGAACTCTGCATTCAGATGTTTATATCTTTCCTTTTCTCCTTTGCTTTTTGCTTCTCTTCTTTTCGCAGCTATTTGCAAGGCCTCCTCAGACAGCCATTTTGCTTTTTTGCATTTCTTTTCCATGGGGGTGGTCTTGATCCCTGTCTCCTGTACAATGTCACGAACCTCATTCCATAGTTCATCAGGCACTCTATCTATCAGATCTAGGCCCTTAAATCTATTTCTCACTTCCACTGTATAATCATAAGGGATTTTATTTAGGTCATACCTGAATGGTCTAGTGGTTTTCCCTACTTTCTTCAACTTCAGTCTGAATTTGGCAATAAGGAGTTCATGGTCCGAACCACGGTCAGCTCCTGGTCTTGTTTTTGCTGATTGTATAGAGCTTCTCCATCTTTGGCTGCAAAGAATATAATCGATCTGATTTCGGTGTTGACCATCTGGTGATGTCCATGTATAGAGTCTTCTCTTGTGTTGTTGGAAGAGGGTATTTGCTATGACCAGTGCATTTTCTTGGCAAAACTCTGTTAGTCTTTGCCCTGCTTCATTCCGTATTCCAAGGCCAAATTTGTCTGTTACTCCAGGTGTTTCTTGACTTTCTACTTTTGCATTCCAGTCCCCTATAATGAAAAGGACATCTTTTGTGGGTGTTAGTTCTAAAAGGTCTTGTAGGTCTTCATAGAACTGTTCAACTTCAGCTTCTTCAGCGTTACTGGTTGGGGCATAGACTTGGATTACGGTGACATTGAATGGTTTGCCTTGGAAACGAACAGAGATCATTCTGTCGTTTTTGAGATTGCATCCAAGTACTGCATTTCGGACTCTTTTGTTGACCATGATGGCCACTCCATTTCTTCTGAGGGATTCCTGCCCACAGTAGTAAATATAATGGTCCTCTGAGTTAAATTCACCCATTCCAGTCCATTTTAGTTTGCTAATTCCTAGAATGTCAACATTCACTCTTGCCATCTCTTGTTTGACCACTTCTAATTTGCCTTGATTCATGGACTTGACATTCCAGTTTCCTATGCAATATTGCTCTTTATAGCATCTTTCATCTATTTATTCTGCTTTCTATCCCTTCCCCCAGAGGCTCAGATGATCAAGAATCCACCTTCAATGTGGGAGACCTGGGTTCGATCCCTGGGTCGGGAAGTTCCCCTGGAGGAGGGCATGGCAACCCACTCCAGTATTCTTACCTGCAGAATCCCTGTGGACAGAAGAGCCTGGCAGGCTACAGCCCATGGGGTCGCAGAGAGTCAGACACGACTGAGGGACGAAGCACAACCATTCTGCTTTCTGGGATGCTTCCCCACCTCTTACTGGTTTGTTCGTTTGTTTAAACATTCACTTACTTGGCTCTCCGAGTCTTAGTTGCAGCACGTGGGGTCCCAGGTGTGATGTGTGGGATCTAGTTCCCTAACCAGAGACTGAACCCAGAACCCTGCATTGGGAGCTCGGAGTCGTAGCCACGGGCCCACTAGGGAAGTCTCTGACCTTGTATTGAGTTTTTAATTTGCCATGCCATACTATTTTAATTTTCAAAAACTCTTATTTTCTTCCCTGAATTTCTCTTATCCTTTAACAGTATCTTATTCTCGTTTCATGGATACCAGTGATAATAATTTTACAATTTGGGGTTGTCTTTTTTTTTTTTTTAGTTTTCTCTTTCATATATTTAAGAGTGGGACACAATAAAAGTTGGGTGGAAGCTCTGTACCTGGGGATGAAGGCTTATCAACTGTGGGCTTCTCCAAATGGTGATCTGGCTAGAGTGTTTTACTGGTTTAAAGCATTAAATCATGAGCCTTTTGCTAGGTCACTAAAAATTCCTCAAAATAGCTACATTTAGGACAGCAAAGTAGGATATAACATCATTTATTTCACTACTTCTCTAAGTTACACATTTTACTTTAGCACACTTTTGTGTTTATTTTTGTTGGCATTCTGATTACTTTCAGATACTGAAAATAATTATTGGACTGTGAGGGGTAAATTCCTAGAAGGTAGGACCTGACGAGTTGGCGAGAGGGTTTGTTTTGACGCAGACTCCTGGAAAGCAGATTGTCAGTATTCTTCAGGAGCCTTGCGGTTCCTATTCCCTGCCCCATTGACCCATGGAGTTTGTAGTTCACAGACTCTGGTTTGGCTTCAGAGTCGTCACAAACAGGTTACTTAAGCTTTGGGACTCAGTTCAGTGCCTGCCTGTCAGCAAACACGGAATAGATGGAGGCTCTTGTTACTGACTCACCACTCTGCTCCAGCATCAGTTAATGAAAATCTGATGAGGTTTGCTGTCTTTAACTTCTGCTTCTTTGATTAAGAATGAGGTCTAGTTTTTTCCTACCTGTGTTGGACACTGAAATTTTTTCTCTTATGAATTGTATCTTCAGGCCCTTTATAAATATTTCTGTTGAGGCACTTGATATCTTATTGATTTGTTAGAGCTCTTTGTATATAAGTAACCTAACATCCCCAAATCACTGAAGATGGTGATTGCAGCCATGAAATTAAAAGACACTTACTCCTTGGAAGGAAAGTTATGACCAACCTAGATAGCATATTCAAAAGCAGAGACATTACTTTGCCAACAAAGGTTCGCCTAGTCAAGGCTATGGTCTTTCCTGTGGTCATGTATGGATGTGAGAGCTGGACTGTGAAGAAGGCTGAGTGCCGAAGAATTGATGCTTTTGAACTGTGGTGTTGGAGAAGACTCTTGAGAGTCCCTTTGGACTGCAAAGAGATCCAACCAGTCCATTCTGAAGGAGATCAGCCCTGGGATTTCTTTGGAAGGAATGATGCTAAAGCTGAAACTCCAGTATTTTGGCCACCTCATGCGAAGAGTTGACTCATTGGAGAAGACTCTGATGCTGGGAGGGATTGGGGGCAGGAGGAGAAGGGGACGACAGAGGATGAGATGGCTGGATGGCATCACTGACTTGATGGAGGTGAGTCTGAGTGAACTCCGGGAGTTGGTGATGGACAGGGAGGCCTGGCGCGCTGCAGTTCATGGGGTCGCAAAGAGTCGGACACGACTGCGAGACTGAACTGAACTGAACCTTAACATCATTGTCCATCCAGCTTATTATTTTAGAAGTCAGATTTTTAAAAATATTCTAAATATTATATTTTACATTATATCTTATATGATAAAATGTACTTATTCTATTATTAATATAAAATATTTAAATTAGAATATATTTTAAATATATTTTTTAAAGTAACTTTCTTTTTCCACCCTTCTTAAACAAGGGACACATGCTCATTTTAGACTGTCAAGGGAGCCATAAATTAGGGATCAGAAAAAGAAAAACCGTAAGTCATTTGTACTTTTGCCACCTAGGGCTAGCCACTGCTGCCAGTCTGGTACGTACCTTTCTGGTCTTTTATCTGTAGATACTTTATCGCAAAGAGTCGGACACGACTGAGCGACTGATGTGATCTGATCTGATCTGATCTTTATCATACCTGCTGCTGCTAAGTCACTTCAGTCGTATCCAACTCTGTGCAACCCCAGAGACGGCAGCCCACCAGGCTCCCCCGTCCCTGGGATTCTCCAGGCAAGAACACTGGAGTGGGTTGCCATTTCTTTCTCCAATGCATGAAAGTGAAAAGGGAAAGTGAAGTCGCTCAGTGGTGCCCAACTCTTATCCACCCCATGAACTGCAGCCCACCTGGCTCCTCCGTCCATGGGATTTTCCAGGCAAGAGTGCTGGAGTGGGGTGCCATTGCCTTCTCCATTATCATACCTAAACATGTACATATATTATGTTTAAAAGGGAAAGAGGGCTATTTCTGTACTTTCTGCTTTTTTCACATAATAACATATCTCAAACACAATTACATTGTGGTTCAATTTCATTTAAATTGTTTTCCTTTCAGAGTGTTGTGTATGTTGTACAAATGCATTAGTCAGCCTCTTAATAGCTTGGAAAAATTTAGGGAAAAACCATCAAGAATGAACTTAAACACACTTATAAGGAAACAAGGAAATAAACTGATTGTGAAACCAGGAACCTTCATTAGACAACCACCAACTTTCACAATGTTACTGCTGAGAAACATCACATAAGCAGGTCTTCAGAGACCACGAGTCTCTACATAAAATGATAAACCATACATTTCAGTATCTGTTTGAAGAAATGCAGAATGTGATTTTGACAAGACTGTGAATTGTACTCTGAACAGCGCTCATCAGCATCCATGACAAAAGTAGCATCAACGTTGCACTCGGCCAAGTGGGGCCCTTACATAGAGGGAAGTTGGCCTCTGTTGACCCCAAGGAATACACAGAGTCCAGCCCTGGCGCCCACAGTGGGGCGAGGGAACCCCCAGGCTGTTCTGAACGTGACCATAGCTCCTGGAGTGAAATATTCAGGAATTTGGAAGCCAGCATTTTAAAGCTGTTGTCTTTTCCTTTTTTAACATTTTTTTAAATCTTGTTTTGGTTTCATCTGATTTGGGTCTATAAAGTGATCATTTCAGCCTGTCCCCAGGAGCTGAGAAAACAGAAGTGGCCGTAGCGTGTACACAGTGCCCATGGTGTCTAGTAGACAGGCGATGTGCCACAGCGCACGTGTTCTCCAGCTCACCCTGTAACAGGAAAGCAGAGGCGCAGAGATGTCCACCCACTCGCCCAGCGTCGTAGGTCAGTAGGTAACAGAGCCAGGAATTCAAGCCCCTGTCCAAGTGCACGGCCCTTCTCACAGAGTAAGAGACAAGGACGGCTCGGTGCTCTACTAACCCTGCTGACTGCTGTGGTGCCTTTAAAAGAGGAGAGTGCACCCGAGACGCTCTGAGCGCTGGACTCGGGGGGGCCTAGTGACCCCAGCGTGGACATCATGTCCACTATGCCCCGATTTCTGCCTTACTCCGTGAGTCCTCCCTCCACGACTGAACATAAGCTCTGACTTTTGTTTATAAAATCTGATCACCATGGGTACAGGGTATCCAGGGTAACAGACCTGATGATAATGACTCCTTTCTCTGGCTCAGACCAGCACATGAGGTGCAGAGGGCAGGACCCCTAAACACAAGGACGCACTGCACTGCTCGGGATGAAGCACAGATGTGCAGAAACGACTGATTTATGGTCAGAAGGTCCCATCAAGGGGAAAACCCATTTGGAAGCTTCGCATGGAAGACAGACAACGCTGAGACCTGGAATGGAAAGAACTGTCCCTTAAGTAAAAAGGAGTTCTCCAAGCCTCCCTCCCCGTGCTGCTCAGCCAGTCCAGCACCTTGGCATCCCGACAGTTTATGGAGAGATCCGAACAGAGAGGCGGCCCTGACTCCCCTTCCGGAGACGGGGTGCCAAAACGTGCCAGCCATGTGCCCAACTCACTGCCAGGTGCTAGGCTGCAGCAGTGCTAAAACTCAGTCCTTCCCGGAGGAATTAACTCTCGGGAGAGGGAGACAGAAAGATAAACAACCAAGTGCCCAAGTTGTCTGGGGAATTACTCGTTATCCTACACCACCAGGACAAGCCAGGGAACGTTTACCAGATAAGAAGCCAGGCAGTACGCTAAGTGTCATCTCTAAGTTTCAAAGGGCGAACAGGAGTTTCCCAGAGAGCTGCCATCTCAATACAAACCCACTTCTTCAAGCCTGGCCTTTGGGAAGAGAATTCACTAGTAGAGATGACATCATCGGTGTCCCGGTGTTGACCTTACCGTTTGGAGGGCATCAAGGAAGGAGCTCCTGCCCGCTTTGCAGAATGGGCACCTGGTGGTCAGGTCTGTGTCTTGTCCTTTCTCACCTCCCTGCCTGTTGAACAGTGTTCAATACGGGTGTGATGGATCGGTGAATGGATAATTGAGGAAATCAACAAATCAATAAATCCTTTATGATTCTTCATTGGAAGTGAAACTTCTAAGCAAGACCAAATAAAGGCTTTCTCATTATAGAAGATAATAGAAAGGAAACAGAGATTAAAAACAATCAATAAATAATCTCGCTTGAAAAAAGTGAGCCTCCCTTCAGGAGTTTGGTTTTCCTGGTGGCTCAGTGATAAAGAATCTGCTTGCCACACAGGAGATGCAGGTTCAATCCTTGGGTCAAGACCCCCTGGAGAAGGGAATGGCAACCCACTCCAGTATTCTTGCCTGGGAAATCCCATGAACAGAGGAGCCTGAAGGCCTACAGTCCACGGAGTCGCCGAAGAGTCAGACAAGACTTAGCAACTGAACAACAGCAATCCCATCCCGCCCAGTGGGCACTATTTTAGCATCTTCCTTCACCCCTTCTTCATTTGACTCCTTGCCTTTCAGATTTTTGCATCTAAGAAAGGGGGCCCAGAGAGAGATGAGAAATTATGTCTCGTACCTACCTAAGGCCTTCTACACCGTTTCCTGAAGAATCACAGCCTTTCCTCAATGGGAGAGGATGAGGAAGAGCTTAGAGTCCTATGGGATAGGAATAAAGGAATGGGTAAGGTTTTATAACAGAGCCAGACTCGCATGGAACAGGAGTGTGGGTTAAAATTAACACGAGGGCCAACCTTGAGGGGTGAGAATGTGTGTCGCACAGAATACTTGGTCAAAATGGCCACCTTTAAATAACTGTGATAAAACAACCTTATTCATAGCATTTGAAGTGTTATAAGCCTGACTGTAACCGGCGTAGACACCAGTGATTCACAGAAAAGTGTCCTTGCCAACAGAGGATCTACAATCGATGAGAGACCTGCTGAGTGATTCTGATGGGTCATCAGGGGGAGGCAATTGAATCGTCATTGCCAATTTCAGGCAGCACTGCCTGTCTGTTATTAGCAAAACTTTCCTTTATTGAGACGAATCCTGCAAGTGGAAAGACGTGAGGTTGTTCAGCAAGATACATTCCTATTTTCTTTGGTATGAGCCCCAAGCTGTGGGCCGCAGGCTCTCCGACTGAGAACCTTGCCGCTGTCGTAGCCGTGGTTGTGCTGTTGTTTATTTTATTGGCATGCAGTTGATTCACCGCGCTGTGTTAGTTTCAAGTGTACAGGACAGTGACCCAGTTACCCACATACAAATGCTCATTCCTTTTCAGATTCTTTTCCCATGGAGGTTATTACAGAGTATTGAGTAGAATTCCCTGTGCTCTATAGTAGGTCCTTCTTGGTTATCTATCTTATGTATAGAAGTGTGTGTATATTAATCCCAAGCTCCTAGTTTATCCTTCCCAATGACATTATAGTTCAAAGTAAGTGATATGACAGAGATGACAGCTATAACCAACCTAGACAGCATATTAAAAAGCAGAAACATTACTGACAAAGATTCATCTAGTCAAAGCTATGGTTTTTCCAGTAGTCATGTATGGATGTGAGAGTTGGACCATAAAGAAAGCTGAGCACTGAAGAATTGATGCTTTTGAACTGTGGTGTTGGAGAAGACCCTTGAGAGTCCCTTGGGCTGCAAAGAGATCCAACCAGTCCATTCTAAAGGACATTAGTCCTGAATATTCATTGGAAAGACTGATGCTGAAGCTCCATTACTTGGGCCACCTGATATGAAGAACTGATTGATTGGAAAAGACCTTGATGCTGGGAAAGATTGAAGGCAGGAAGAGAAAGGGGCAACAGAGGATGAGATGGTTGGATGGCATCACTGACTCAATGGACATGGGTTTGGGTGGACTCCGGGAGTTGGTGGACAGGGAGGCCTGGCGTGCTGCAGTCCATGGGGTCTCAGGGAGTCGGACAAAACTGAGCGACTGAACCGAGGTGACTGAAGACAGAGATTGAGAAGTGAGTAGATTATGGGGCCACTGAGGATACACCTTTATGGGCAGAAGGGGGCTTGGCTGTCATCTGGATCAGCCCCCCAGCGCCGTGACTTCCCAGAGAGTAAACACTGAGAGCAGTGGGAAGCTCGCTGCACTTGCTGCTGTGCACAGCAGGGGGATATCGGGCTGGCTCCTGTGAATCCCACTGCCTTGGCCTAGTTTTGCTCTTTGGGGCAACACAGGACTCCATCCTGCTTTCAAAAGCAGGAAGTATTTGAGGACACACACGCATCCTCTTGTATCTTCTGTGCCAATTGCTGGGGGTTTTCTCAACAATGACCTGTGATCTTTGTCTTCTGTCCAAACACTCCCTGGATTGTAAGGCCTCTGTCGACCATGCACAACTGGAGCTGATCTGTGAGTGTCTGGACAAGCTCAAAGCCAACTGTCGGCATGCCGTAATTCAGCGTTAACGTCTCCTACAAGAGCATTAGAATTTTAGCACCACAGCACCTCACAGGGTCCCTGGGTTCGGGTGAGATGCATGAAGTGACGGAAAACCCTAGATCTTATTCACATAAACCATCCAATTGCCTCTCCTCTCTTGTGCTTTATTTGGAGGATTTGAAATCAGAGTTTTATCTTCTTTGTTTTTGTTATGTAGACCAGCTTTTTATGATTAAAAGAGCAATATATTGCTTTTTAAAAAATATTTCTTCATCGTAAAAAAAAAAAAAATCTGGTGGGAAAAATACACGGGGCGTCCCCAGTGGCTCAGTGGCAAACTGCAATGCAGGAGACATGGCTTTGATCCCCGGTCAAGCAGATCCCTGGAGGAGAAAATGGCAGCTAAGCCAGTACTCTTGCCTGGAAAAGCCCGTGGACAGAGGAGCCTGAGGGCTACAGTTCATCGATCGAAAAGAATCAGACACAATTTAGCGGCTAAACAACAAGAAAAGTACAAAGAGGAAAGTAAAAATCACCCCAAATTCTTCTCCCTAGGAGTGATTACATTTAAAAATACATACAAATCTGTGTTTATAATAGCATCAAATAAAACGAACATGATTTATTAGTAACTTTACATTTGTATGGATAATAACGTTTGTCGTTTTTAAGAACAAGGAGAGGTCGATGGCATAAGACATAAAAACGTAAGTTGCCAAACTGTATAATCTCACTTTTGTTGGTAAAAAAAGGAAACTCGCGGTTAGGATGTGGCGCCTTCACTGCCATGGCCCGGGGTCAGCCCGGGGTCAGGGGACTGAGATCCCACAAGCCACACAATGTGGCCCCCCAGAAAAGGAAACTCCGCGCTTATTGACATGAGTGTACACTTTTTACAAAATAGGACCATACTATTTTCTGCTTTGTTACATGCTATTTTCTCTTACCATCTGTATTTCTGAAGGGAATAAATGCAGAACTACAGCATGAATTCCCAGGTGGCACTAGTGGTACAGAAGCTGCAGTGCAGGAGACAGAGAGACACGGGTTTGATCTCCGGGCGGGGAGGAGCCCCTGGAGAAGGGCACGGCAGCCCACTCCAGTATTCTGGCCTGGAAAATTCCACAGACAGAGGAGCCTGGCAGGCCACAGTCCACGGGGTCACACAGACTCGGACAGGACTGAGGTGACTTAGCACGTGCTGGCGGCCCACTGGGTAAGACTCCACGCTTCCACGGCACGGGGGTCCGATCACTGGTCAGGGAGCTAGGAGCCCACAGGCCACGTGGCTCGGCCAAAAACAAATACTAGAAAGAGACTGATTTCAGGAGGAGCCGAAGCCTGAGATAAGGACTCAGCAGGGAGGCTGAGCTTCAGGATGACAGAGGTAGACGTGAGTGGCCTCCAGTGAGACACCGGTGACAGAAAGCACCCAGAGAGGCCAGCCGGCGAGGATGCAGGCCAGACTTCTAAAGACAGTGCTGCAGCGGGAAACGTGGGCTCTGAGCCGGCGATGCCAGCAGGTGCGGCGTCAACCCTGGATGCCTCTCCTGTGCCCCTTCTAACCGGAAGAATGCATCAAGAAGACTGATCTGGGGTCTCTACCCAGAACAAGATGACCTTTGGCCTTCCCCCCCTTTGTACTGTAGGTATTTTTGAGGGATGCAACGTAGTAATATTTGAACTTCACACATCACACAAGATAACGTGAAGCCATACCGATAATGATGACTCACCCAGAGCTTGTGTCAGACTGTCCCTTGAATAACTGTCTTCAAAATAATAATGATTTTTTTAGTTACAGTGTCTGTTTTACTTACTTTAAGAAAATCAGAACAGATACCACTTTATTTTTTTTTTATTTATGTCATCTTAGTTCATTATGGTACTTGGGCCACATCATCAATCCTGGAATTTCTTTAGAAGGAATGATGCTGAAGCTGAAACTCCAGTATTTTGGCCACCTCATGCAAAGAGTTGACTCACTGGAGAAGACTCTGATGCTGGGAGGGATTGAGGGCAGGAGGAGAAGGGGACGACAGAGGATGAGATGGCTGGATGGCATCACTGACTTGATGGGTGTGAGTCTGGGTGACCTCCGGGAGTGGACAGGGAGGCCTGGCATGCTGCGGTTCATGGGGTCGTGAAGAGTCGGACACGACTGAGCGACTGATCTCTCTCTGGGCCACATCGAGACTGTAATGCTTCAGGTTCGTTCTGCATGGTGAACAGTCGTTCTGGTGACTCAAATCGCTCTGTTTCATCTTAATTCTCAGCACTGAGCAGTCCTGTCGTCCAAACACCCTGGTGTACTCTCGCCAGAGGATATCTAAACCGTCAGGCCTTGTGAAAAAACACCATTTTGGATTGCCAAGGTGCAAGAATTTATCCTTAATCATAAAAAAAAATTGTATTTTTAGGATCCTGCCAGAAAGCGTAATGTGAAGTCTCTGGTACTCCATTCGTATCAGAGCTCACATACGAGAAATGACATTAGTGGATGATTTTCAGAAAGATATGCAGCATGTCTTTTTCTAGATATTCTTGACTTGTCTGGGACAAGTCAGACCATCAGAGGGCCATGTACTTGACTGCAATGTTTTAAATTCTCCTAGGATTGTCTTTGTTTTGGTAACATCTTTATTGAGATATAAATGTTAACTCAAAGTGTCCGATTCAATGGTTTTTGGTTTTTAAACACTCAGAGTTGTATTCTCGTCAATACCATCAGTTTTAGAATGTTTAAGTCACCTAACCAAAAAATAAAAAATCCACTCTTTAATTACCCCTCTTCTTTGTCTCTATCCCCCTGTTCTAAGCAACCACTAATCTGCTTTGTCTCTACAGATTCCTCTGTTCTGAACATTTCCTATAAACGGAATTATGTGATATGTGGTCTTTTGATTTGCCTCTTTTACCACTTAACATGAGCACCATGCATCCTCGGAAATCCGAGAAGGCAATGGCAACCCACTACTCTTGCCTGGAAAATCCCATGGATGGAGGAGCCTGGTAGGCTACAGTCCATGGGGTCGCACAGAGTCGGACACGACTGAGGCGACTTAGCAGCAGCAGCAGCAGCATCCTCTGAAATGGGGACATCTCACCTTGGTCGTAGTCCTCCCCGAAGTTGTTGTTGTTTAGTCGCTAAGTCACGTCTGACTCTTACAACCCCATGAATTGTAGCCCAGCAGGCTCCTCTGTCCACGGGATTCTCCAGGCAAGAATACTAGAGTGGGTAGCCATTCCCTTCTCCAAGGGATCTTCCCAACCCAGGGATCGAACCCAGGTCTCCTGCATTGCAGGCAGATTCTTTACCATCTGAGCTACCAGGGAAGCCCATTATTGTCCATTATTTAAATTGGGTTATTTGTCTTTTTATTACTGAGTTGTGTAAGTTTCTTTTATAAATACTGCTGGTATTATATTCTATTCTATACTTTGAAAGAAGTTCCTTATATCTGCCAGTATTTTCTCCCGCTCTACAGGTGGTCTTTTCTTTCTTTGTTGTGTCCTTTGAAGCACAAAAGATTTCTATATTGGTGAAGTCCCATTTATCTGTTGCTGTTGTTTGTGCTTTCAATGCCATATAGAAGAATCCATTGTCAAATCCAAGGTCACCAAGATTTGTTGTTATATTTTCTTCTAAGTGTTTTCCTTTTCTTTTGCTGTTTTTTTTTTTTTCTTTGTCACACCACGAGGCATAGAGGATCTTAGTTCCCTGACCAGGGATCAAACCCACGTCCCCTGGGTGGAAGTGTGGAGTCTTAACCACTGGACCACCAGGGAAGGCTCTTCTAAGAGCTTTCTATGTTAGGGCTTACTTTTAGGTTTTTGATCCATTTTGAGTTGATTTTTGTATATGGTGTGAGGTAAGGGTCCAACTTCATTGTTTTGCATTTTAGCATTACAATAGATAGCTTTGTGAAACACAGCTTTGTATTTTGCAAGGGATGTGGTTGGGAACAGTGTCCACTGCCTCATGAAAGTACCCTAAATGGAGACCCACAAAAGAGACTTCTCTCAGACCTCGATCCCTGGAAACTTTATATTTTATGGATACAGTGAACTCACCACAGGATGGGACTCTTTCCTTTGGCAGCTGAGAAAGTGCAGACTCATGTGTGCAGCCCAGCTCGACTAACGCACGTGCTTAATTGAAGATAGACATTTCGTGTACGGTGCTGACTCTGATTTCATCTTTTTCTGCCCTTATGTTCCTCTGCCTTTCTCATCTATTTTACTTTTATTCTGTTGTATTACATGTATTCCTGGAGCTACCCCAAATCCTCTTTTGAAGACAAATGAGGCAGAAATAAGTTTAAAAAAAAAAGACTTCCTGAAAATGTTGGTATCCTTTCAGTTCAGTTCAGTCGCTCAGTCGTGTCCGACTCTTTGAGACCCCAAGGACTGTAGCACGCCAGGCCTCCCTGTCCATCACTGACTCCCGGAGCTTACTCAAACTCATGTCCATTAAGTCGGTGATGCCATCTAACCATCTCATCCTCTGTCGTCCCCTTCTCCTCCCGCCTTCAATCTTTCCCGGCATCAGGGTTTTTTCAAATGAGTCAGTTCTTTGAATCAGGTGGCCAAAGTATTAGAGTTTCAGCTTCAGCATCAGTCCTTCCAATGAATATTCAGGACTGACTTCCTTCAGGATGGACTGGTTTGATCTTCTTGCTGTCCAAGGGACTCTCAAGAGTCTTCTCCAACACCACAATTCAAAAGCACCGATTCTTCAGTGCTCAGCTTTATTTATAGTCCAACTTTCACATCCATACATGACTACTGGAAAAACCATAGCTTTGACTAGATGGACCTTTGTTGGTAATGTCTCTGCTTTTTAATATGCTGTCTAGGTTTGTCAAGTTTTTCTTCCAAGGAACAAGTGTCTTTTAATTTCATGGCTGCAGTCACTCTCTGCAGTGATTTTGGAGCCCCCAAAACAAAGTCTCACTGTTTCCATTGTTTCCCCAACTATTTGTCATGAAGTGATGGGACCAGATGCCATGATCTTAGTTTTCTGAATGCTGAGTTTTAAGCCATTTTTTTCACTCTCCATTTTCACTTTCATCAAGAGGCTCTTTAGTTCTTCTTCTCTTTCTGCCATAAGGGTAGTGTCATCTGCGTGTTTGAGGTTATCAATATTTCTCCTGGCAATCTTGATTCCAGCTTATGCTTCATCCAGCCCAGCATTTCACATGATGCATTCTGCAGGTATCCTTTGGTACTTCTTGAATTTTGTCTCACACTGTGGTTGCTTGTTAATGTGCACAAATTCCACACTAGAATTCATGGCAAATACTAGTCTTTCCCACCTTGGGTGCTCTGCACCCTCCACTCCCTACAGTTTAATAAGAGCTTATATTTAAGATATATCTGTTAGATGATTGATTGAATCAGTAAATTAGCGACTGAATGAGTGAATGAATGAATGAGCAAGTGAGTCAATGAGTGAGGGAATTAATGAGGGAGGGAATGAATGAGTGAGTAGTTGAGGAATAAATGTAGCCCAGAGGGAGACAGATTTTGGGCCTCCTCCCTGCTTCCATTTTAGGAAACACAGGAAAAAGCCCAATATTCAACATGATAATTTAACCACCCACTGGCAGTACTTATATAACCCTAGCCATCTGTGCCTCTTCCCATTATATATCAGGTGAAACCTGCCTCAGAGTCACCTGATGCACTGATTAATAATGGAGAGTCCTGGTTTGCATGTAGGGAAAAATAAGAACATGTAAGGAACCCGAAAAATCAATGCAAGAATATCCAAAGACACAATTTGCCTTTTTCAAAAATTCGCCTAAGGTTTGTTTTGCAGGGAAATGGACACAATCTAGATAAGCTCTATAAGCTTGACGATTCAGGTGAGATAACTTATATTTATTATAAATTCCATGAATTCTGTTGGCTTGTAATCAGGGATAGCTGCACTATAAGAAATATGACACAAAAACAATAATTTTCATAAGCAATGGTTAATTTTAGCTATCCTCTAAATATAGATTGAAGATGGCTGGTTTCCTTTGAAAAGTGGGTGAAAGGGTTATTTTGGCAGCCTTGTTCTTTGGTACCGTTCCGGGTGTCTGCCCGAAGGCCATGCCAAAGTGTGAAATCGCAGGGAAATACCAGGCAGGTCGCCAGAGTTTGAGAGATCAGACAGAAAATAATTCTTTTCCTTTTACTTGGGACAGTGAAACCTAATTATCTCTTCTGCATTCGAAGGTGTATTTTTGGCATACTTTTACAGTACTAGTAAATAACACTTTGTAACTGGAAAAATTCCAAAACAATCATATAGAAACCAAACCTTTCGATCTTTATTCTTTCCTTATGTCTGCATGGGTCATTCATGTTTTGAAAGCAGCTTCAGCAAAATCCCCTGGTTTCGATTTTATTAAGATAGCTGTTTCATTCACTCTTTCTGACAATATCCTTCTAAGCCAAGTTCATTTCCCAGTCCATGGTTGTACATGTAGAGAGAACCCTCCCCTGGGACCCCAGCTCAACAGACGTACCTCTCAGGATGCAAAGTACTGAGAACACCTGATATACACGCCTCTCAGAGCTCTGCAGTGAGGCCTGCTGGAGCTAAAAGACATGAGAAAGAGACCCGTTAACTTAGTAAGGCTACATGCCTCTCAGAACTCTGCAGTGAAGCCCACTGGAACTTTCTAAGAGACCTGAGAAAGAGACCCGTTAACTTAAGGAGGCTGGATCTTAAAAAATAAAAGCTGTATGCGGTACACCGAATGGTGCTCAGTCCCTCAGTCCTGTCCAACTCTTTGCGAGCCAATGAACTGTAGCCTGCCACTCCTCTGTCCATAGGATTTCCCAGGCACTGGAGTGAGGTGTCATTTCCTTCTCCAAGGGATCTTCCTGACCCAGGGATCAAACCCGAGTCTCCTGAATCATCAGGTAGATTCTTTACCACCAGCGCCACCTGGGAAGCCCCATATACTGAATAAAATAGGGAAAAAACAAACTTAAATGTCCAATGATGAAAACACTGTTGGTAGCTCCTTTCATCCAAGTGATAACATTAAACAGTCATTAATTTTTCAAAGGCTTTTTAGCAACTTGAAGTTTTCCTTATGATAGATACAATGTCAGGAGAAAAAGAGGGTAGAGCAGGTGACCTCAATTATATAAATATATTGAGATCTGAACACTGAAAAAGACTGAAAAAAAAACAGCCAAAATGGTAGTGGGGATTTTCTCTAATTGTTGAACTTTCTGTGATTTTTATTATCTGTACATTTTCTTAAGTTTCCTATTTTTTTCCAAATATAATCCCAGTAAGCTATAAGTAATTGTGTTTATTTGATTTTTGTTGTTGTTGTTTGTAAGTTATTTTTAGTATCAGATCAGATCAGATCAGTCGCTCAGTCGTGTCCGACTCTTTGCGCCCCACCCAGCACGCCAGGCCTCCCTGTCCATCACAGCTCCCGGAGGTCCCCAGACTCGCATCCATCGAGTCAGTGATGCCTCCACCATCTCTCCTCTGTCGTCCCCTTCTCCTCCTCCCCCTCCCTCCCAGCATCAGGTCTCTCCTGGTCACTCTTCGCTGGGTGGCCAAAATCTGGAGTCAGCTTTAGCATCATTCCTTCCAAAGAATTCCGGATTGATCTCCTTCAGAATGGACTGGTTGGATCTTCTTGCAGTCAGGGACTCTCGGTCTTCTCCAACACCACAGTTCAAAAGCATCAATTCTTCGGCGCTCAGCCTTTTTAGTATATGTGCTAGCAAAGCAAGCGCCGAGACTAAATTTTGCAGACTGAGCTGGAAAGATCAGCTTATTTTCCGTTATGATTTTGTCATGACACCCACCACCAACCTCTCGGCGCTTCCCTAAGTTAGGAGTCTTCCCACCTCAGCGTGCACACGAGTCACCCGGCAGGCCGCACCCCTCCTCCGGCCCAGGAGTCACCGAATCGGTGTGGCGCAGGTCCAGGGGTCCGCCTTCCCGGGCATGCCGGCAGTGTGATGTAGATGGCAAGCGGACTTGACGGGCATCGCCCTAAATCTCCGAATCTCACCCCCACGCCTCTGCTTTCTCTCTCCTTACCGGGCCGGTCGTTAAATTCTCCTGGGGGAGGTGCTGGGGAGCCGCTAGGCGCTCCTGCTGGGAATCGGGGTCACAGCAGCCCGCGAGGACGTCGTGCGTCAGGGAATCTCTTCCCAGGTCCGTCCTCCTTGCCCACCCTCCTTACCCTTCCTGCCACTCTTCCCTCCATTTCGGTTCCTCTTTGGAAGTTGCATGTGGGGTCCCTTTTCTAGAACTGAGCCGCTAGTTAGATAGCGCTAATCTGGGCTTCCCAGATGGCTCAGTGGTAAAGAATCCGCCTGTCAGGTAGGAGACGTGGGTTCGATCCCTGGGTCAGGACGATCCCCTGGAGAAGGAAATGGCGACTGGATCCAAGATTCTTGCCTGGGGAACCCCAGGGACAGAGGAGCCTGGTGGATTACAGACCAGTGGGTCACAAAAGAGTCGAACACGCCTGAACAACTGAGCGGGCAGGCACGAGATCTTGAGTATAGTTCCCTGTGCTGTACAGCGAGACCTTGTTGATCTGTTTTATGTATAGCAGTGAGTATCTGTTCATCCTAAACTCCTGATTTATCCTCCATTCCACCCAGGACACACATTCTCACGTTTCACTGGATTAAAACAAAAATTTGTCAGTGACAATGTGGTTTAGAAGTTTGATGGCCTTCATGATATCAACATCCATATATTGTAAAATATGTGCTCTCACCAGGGGAAGAAGTTTCTCCATGTCTTACTATGTTGGATCATAATCAGCAACCCATGAGATCTCATTAAGGGGAGATTTAAGAAATAGTGAGGCTTTTATCAATTCAGTTCAACACATATTTACTGTTCATTTGGGACCAAAAATGGGACTTCCTTGTGGCTTAGCTGGTAAAAAATCTGCCTGCAATTTGGGAGACCTGGGTTGGATCCCTGGGTTGGGAAGATCCCCTGAAGTAGGAAAAGGTTACCCTCTCCAGGATTCCGGCCTAGAGAATTCCATGGGCTATATAGTCCACGGGGTTGCAAAGAGTTGGACATGACTGAGTTACTTTCACTTCCACTTGGAGCCAAGAAGAATTAGGGAGAGGCTTTTTAACATCCACAAACTCACCGTTCCAAAATAAGAAATTTTTCCCAACTTTTTAAACTACTTTCAGTTGCCTCCTTTGCAAGGTCAGAAGACCCAGTGCCTATTTCAAGGGCACCTTTGCAGTTTCCTAAACCCGCCTGTCCCTCCCTCCCCTCCTGCTCCTTAAGGCCTCCTGCCCCTTGATCCTTTTCTCTGGGTCCTTCTCAGGAGTGTTACTCCCGGTGTTTGTCCTCATCCCTTTCTTCACAGGAAAACTCACTTCACCTTCTCAGTGGGATCCTTGCCAAAGAGATTAAATATGCTCCCCTCCAAGACAGAAAACCAAACCCTCCTGTGGATCTTCCCTCCTCTCCAGTCCCCCCCGACCCCAGCTCTTCTTAGCAGCAGCAGATTTGTAGCGTCATCTGCTGCCTCCTCAGTATTCCTTCACCTCCCACCCACTCCTCACTCCCTGAAAACCCCTTCTCCCCAAACCACCCCCACTGAAAGTGACCTCCTCAGCCTCATGGCTACGTCTTGCTTGGCCTTCCCTTGAAAAGACCCTAAGGCCCCCTCCCCCGTGTCAGCACAGGGGCAAACCCACAAAGGCATCCGTGGTGTTGGCTTCAGGCACAGATGGCCACCGCCCCTCCACCCTGCACCCCCAGAGGGTCTTCCATCTGAGAAGCTGGGAATCCAGGCTTCCCGGCAGCTTGGGTCTCCCCAGGCGAGGTGATTGCTTCTGTTCTGAGAATTATTCCAAGTAAACCATGGTCAGGCCTCTGACGATGGGAGCAGAGGGAGAAGTTTTGCGGCTGGGAAGGGAAGTGACAGTCATGTCTGACTCTTTGCGACCCTAAGGGCTATACAGTCCATGGAATTTCCCAGGCCAGAACACTGGAGTGGGGAGCCTTTCCCTTCTCCAGGGGACCTTCCCAACCCAGGGATCAAACCAGGGTCTCCCCTATTGCAGGGGGATTCTTTCCAGCTGAGCCACAAGGGAAGCCCAAGAATACTGCAGTGGGTAGCCTATCCCTTCTCCAGCAGATCTTCCTGACCTGGGAATAGAACCAGGGTCTCCTGCATTGCAGGCAGATTCTTTACTAACTGAGCTATCAGGGTTCTGGAAATGTGCCTCCCCAGGTCCTCCTCTCCCCCAAACCCCCTCCTATCCTCCTCTCCCCCACCCTCCACTCTAAATTTTAAGGCGGCTCCCACCCACCTATTTATGTAAGAAAAGGAAAAGGTGATCAACCTCATTGTAACTCAGGAAACAGGAGATAAAATAGCAATATTTTAACCTTTGGAAGGGTTTTTTGAGCAGAAGAACTATGTGGTCTAACTGCATCACAAGCCAGCACATCTTTGTTCAATTAAAGATTTGAGAACCATGAGTAACCATCTAGATTTGTCTCGAGACACAAATGACTCAGATCAGAGTTTGTAGAATATGAGATCATTTTTTTTTTCCATAAAAAGAAACACTGCAATATCCTGGCTACCAGAAATCAGGGAGCTGGGGCTGGACCCTGGACCCTGCCTCCTCCTCAGCCTCATTCTCCCTTCCCAAATGTTAGACTTTCTCCAGGACTGGTTCCAGCTCCGTACTTTTCTCACTCTAAAACCTCTCCGGAGGCGTCTTCATTGTGACCACACTCAGGACTCTCAGGTTGTCATTTCTAGCCCTGGTCACTCTCGAGCTCCAGATAGACAGCCGTCTGCTCGACGTCTCCACTGCATGTCTCCAAGGCATATCCAGCTGGCCCTCTTCCAAGTTTTCCTCAGTTGGAAAATGACGCCACCCCTCACCCAGTTCTGTGAACCAGGAACTTTGTCCTGTCCTGACAACCTCACATCCTAACTTTGTGCTGGGTCTGCCGCTTCTTTTCCATCTTCAGTGCCATCACTGCCGCCACCGCCTCGCTAGGAACACAAGGCTGAACAAAACCGGGACTTACTCCTGTTTGCATGGTGTGTGCAGTCTATACATCACAAAATAAAATAAGTCAGAGGAAGAAACATATCATTACAATCAGATTCAACTGGGATCACTGGATCAGTGGCATTAGGGAAAGGAATCCTGCCTGCGGAGAAGGCAGCAGGGCACCCCCCACCCCCGGCCCCGTTCAGCCCCAGTGCCTCCAGCGAGTGATCACTGGGCTGAAAGGTGAAGGAAAAGTACCAGGGTTCACAGTGGTTTAAATGTTGCTTTAACAAAACTTGGATTAAAGAGTTAAATATTAATCAAGTCATGAAAAACTCGTGTGTAGTTTATCCCTTCTTTGAAAGAATGATCGTTTCCAAGATTTGGCAAAAAAAAAAAAAAAAAAAATTCTTTTTAAATTGCAAAAGATAATAGATTCCAGTCCAAGAGGATAGACATTTGAAATACACAAAAACAACAAAAGTGAAAAGAAATTGGGAAAATGTGTCTTGAATACTGTATAAGAGATCCTGTTTAATGAAATCCCTTGTGAAGAAGGTAGTTCTGCATCATATGTGGTAAGCCATGTGACCTTGTGGGCAGGTCTGCACAGTCCCCCAGGACAGACCTGTTTTTCTGTTCACAGAATCCTCCAAAACATAGGTTCACATGCATGCATGCACACATACACCTAGAAAAGATCTGGAAGAGTAGACTTTCAAAAATTTTATTAAGTTTGAACTAAACCATCTTAGCCTCTAATGTTAAAAGTCTTCATGTGGTGCAAGTGTTAAAAAAAAAACAACCCACCTGACAATGCAAGAGACATAAGAGATGTGGGTTTGATCCCAGGGTCAGGAAGATCCCCTGGAGGAGGGCAAGGGAACCCACTCTGGTGTTCTCGCCTGGAGCATCCTATGGACAGAGGAGCCTGGTGGGCCACAGTCCATGGATCTGAAGTCAGACATGACTGAATGACTAAGCGCACACATGCTCGTGTTAAAAGGGACAATCAGACATTTGACATCAAACAAATAAAAAATTAATGTTCTATGCATATGGAAGTGACGCTGCGTGGCCAGGGGCATGCCTGGTGTTCAAGCTGCTGTAACACAGAGCTTCCCCAAGGCTGTTTTTGTGCACTGACTTGTGATTTTCTGTTATCACTAACACAAATATTTAAGCTTATTTCTACATCTTAGAGTAAAAGGAAGATAAACGTGTTTAGAAAATGGTTAAAAATTACCTCAAACGGAAGGCTCTGGGCATATTTTATCAAACCTATTTTGCTACAGTTCTGTCCTGTCCTGTCCTGAGATGAAATGTTCCGTATTCTAGAATGGAGAGGATGTGCCCCCATCACGGGGAAGCTGGGAAAGCGGGCACATCCCACCCCGTCGCTTTCCCCTTTGATCCCAGCAGCATCAAATCCTGAAGATCAAACCCCTCCTCACGGGGTCTTCCCAATGGCTTTTTCTGATGGGCACCAGTCCACTGGGTTTGTTAAATTCTCAGACAGCTAAGCCTCCTAGAAAGTGTTTCATCTTCTGTTTTCTCGAGTCTATTTTGTACCCACTGCAGTGCTAAAAACGTAGGAACTAGTGTTGCTTTTCACTAAAGAACCTGTCATATGATGGACAAAGGAGAAAACAGAATTTTAAAACCGCATTTAAAGGTTAATCTGGTGATATTTTTGGCTGTGCCATGCAGCATGCGGGATCTTAGTTGCCTGACCAGCGATCAAACCCACGCCCCCTGCATTTGCAGCACAGAGTCTTAACCACTGGACTTCCAGGGAAGTCCCTGGACTGGTGATATTTTAAAATTAATTTCATTAAAGGAAAACCAACCCAATATGCCACTGTTCTTTAGTGCCTAAAACAGCTTTAGCTGTTATTTTTGAGGTCACCAGTGTGTTATTAATAAACATCCTAATGTGTGCTCACCTATGTCGGACAGTTTTTTTAAGTGGTTGTAGTTAGGTTTAATGATTATTTGGTTTGCTTCTTGCGCAAAACATGCTATCAGAAGCCAAAAGGAGCTCAAAGAAGAAGATGACTACTGCCCATGCTTTAAAAAATTTAAACTGTACTAAATAATCACAGAAATAACAGGACATAGGCAGAATCTTAGAATTATAAGTAAGAAATAGCGTGACGGCATACGAGGGGCAGACCCTCTAACGGCACCTTGAAAAATTAGCGAGACTTTTGACAGGCAAAGGAGGGGAGCTCCCAGACACCCAGAACTAAATAACATCCATGGGAAAATCAATAAAGCCCACAACCGTGTTGACAGTTCAGTTCTCAACTGAACGGTCACTTCAGGTACCTGAAGACTGTTTCTCTTGCTTTGAGTGGTTAATCTAAGGTTGTTCTTTGCAGCAGGACTATTTTTATTTCCAGAAGCATCACCTCCTAACCAGAGATCAGTCATTGCCACTGAATTAGAGCCTAACGACTTCACGCAGAAGCAGCCCTAGTGAGCTGAACACCTGTGGAGCATTTGAAAGCCTGGGCGCTCCCTGAAATTAAGAAACGTAGAAAATCTAATCGATCCCACTGAGGACGGAGGAGTATTTCGCCTCTGTGTAAAGGTGTTAGAGGAGGTGAATGGGACTCTCATTGAACCTGGTTCAAGTTCATCACCGCTTCAGAAATGTTCATCAGCTCTTCGTAATACAACAGGCTCCACCAGTGCCTGACACATAGGAGGTGCTCAATGATTACCAACTCAATGACAGACTTTTTTTTTTTTTGGCCTGACTCTTTTACTCACCTTGTCATAAAAGTTGTTCAAATATTATAGGAAAGCATCTGCTCTGAGCACTCAGGTCTATCTTTATCTCAGTGTCTTTCATGTCCAATGCAGAGATGGTTCATGCACCTCTTGAGTCTGCAGAATGCTTTTCCTATAATATCTTGTTTGATTCTCACAGCAATAGAGGGGTGAGTAGGGCAAGTGTCATTATTCCTTTTGTTCTCTCTTATTTTGCTGCGCCCCACAGCTTGTAGGATCCTAATTCCGGACCAGGTGGAAGCCTCGCCCCCTCCAGTGGAAGCGCTGAGTCCTGACCCCAGGGCAGTCCGCCACTACTCCTGTTTCACAGCTGGAGCTTCTGACATTCACGAGAGTCAGGAGACTTGTCCACGGTTGGAAAACTGAACTTGGCTTTGATGTAGATTTGGCCACTTTCCACAATGTCCCACGGCCCCCACACACGAGTCCCATTTTTTCACTAGTCTGGATTAATGCTCGCATCGATCAATCAACATGGCTTGATGTATATACAACCACTAATTTTCACTCTCTACGTGTATTATTCCATCTACCCATCTATCTAGCAAAACGAGTGTATATAAGTAAAGTGTAATAGTAGTTGCTTTTAATTTTCAAATGTAAAAACAAAATCTTTTTGTAGAAAATTCTAATGAGAAAGCATCAGTTCCAGCTTACTGTATATGAAACAGGTAAGCAATAAGGATTGACTGCATCGCACAGAAAATAATACCCATTATCTTGTAAAAACCTATAATGGAATATAATCTGTAAAAATACTGAATCCCTATGCTGGGCACCTGAAGCGAACACAGTGTTATAAATCAACTATACTTCAATTACAGACTAAGGCTAATAGGTGATGTTCATGAATAGATTACAAAACAGGTAGATAAAATCTCTAGCTAAATGCCTTAGGATTCTTCAGAAATCACTTCTAATCATTGCTCACATTGGATCGATGACTTATTTCCATGCATAAAGGATGTGCAGTGTTAATTGTATTGATGACATAAAATGCTCTCGAGTTTCCTTTGGCCAATGAGCTGCGAAGGAGAATCCTGACTTGCATTTCACAGATCTAAATAATAATCCGATGGTTAGCTCATTACAGGAAATGTGGCAGTGGATGACAACACAGTCCATCTATTCTGGGGTTTAGGGTTCCTGTAGAACCCTCCCATGATTTGTTTATGATGTAGAGATGATTGACTCTGCCAGTTACTAATAAATGGTAAATAAAAAAGTAACCTGTGATATTAAAGTACGACATTAGCTACATTGTGATTAAATTACAGTAACACCGCCAGCTATAAACCTTTATAGAATCTTCTCAACCATGCAGTAATTCTCCTAACTATACTATTATGTAGAGCACAAATATTTCTCTGTAAGTCCAAAGCAATACATCAGGGAAGCGTTTACTGCCGAAGCTAGATTGAGAGTAAATGCATCTTGGGTTGCTATGAATAAAAGCTCTAGCTTCTCATTACTTTATGACAAGACACAGAAATTCACTTTACTTTTCATTTAAGCTTTTCGGCTTCCGTTTATAGATGTATGCCTTCACGCTTTTATTCCCTCCTTGCTTCAGCCGTACGTAATAAATGATTATAAATTTTCACATTTGACCACCTCTCTGCTGGCCTCATGCTTAATGCACAAAGTTAGAAAGCTGCAGGTAAAATTTCACAAACACTTTTATTTATGATGTTGTCCTTGGCAACGGAAATTTCAATGTACCGAAATGAAAAGTATGATTAAAGGGGTACGGCGTCCTGACAAGGATAGTAGAGGGCAGCCTTCTATTTCCTACTGAAAATATATAATACTTTTCTGACATCAATTTCATAGAGAATAGACATGGGTTAGTCATGGGAAAAAACCATCAGAAACATGGTTTCTAACTTAGGCATTTTTGAATTTTCACTTTTATAACAGAAAGGTCTTGTCTGCACTCTTGAGCTTATGGCTCGAAAAATATCTCATCTCAATTAAAATTGAATATCAAGGACTGGACAGAAATTGAGGACAAATATAGTTGGGAATGAAAGAATCTTTTTTTTTTTTTCTGGAAAACAACATAAATGGAAAAGCACTGGTTTGCCCTGGGTGCTTTCATTATTGCGAGAGCTGATTTCATTATTTTAGATCTCTGTGAGATGGAAAAGATGAGTCAAGAGAAATTAGAAAGGCCAGAAACATCCATAAATAAACATAGGTAGCTTCTTGTGTATTTCCCCCAGATCACCACGAAGCAAACAAAAAGCAATGCCAGCCTAACTATTATATTAGCAAGTGTATCTGGGTGCTTGAGGCTGAGTTTCCCTTTTCCTATAATTAAAATGAAATTAAATGATTGAATTTCCCTTAGTAAAGCCATTGCTCACATAAATGTACAGTTTCTGTGCCTGGAGATTAGAATTGCTTGAGTCATGCTGGTTTCCCCCACAAGTCTTGTTCCAGTCCCCAACCAGTTAATAAAATGTGTTATCAGATTTGAGTCCAAGGATTATTATAACTCCTTCAGCCTTGTACTGCCACCGCAGGCCATGAGAGCTATTTCCTACTCAGTGAAGGAAGATGGAACATCTTGATTTTAAATCTCTAGAAATAAGATACTGTAGAAATTTAAATATGTATCCCCCACCCCCACCCCCGTGATTTCCTACCTATGGAAATAAGGTGCTGGAAAAATACTTGGAGTAGCTGCAGATTTAGCCAGGGATGTGGCCAATCTGGGCATTGCCAATTACCTTCAGGATACTCCATGTCCCTAATGACTTTCCACTTTGTGCGGGACACCATGCCACATTCAGGGAATGAGGGCAGACACACGAAAAGCGTGAAGTGTCACTCCTGTGGTCCAGGAGCTTATCGTCGGGCGAGGAAGATCAGACTTGCACACAAAGACCTAAAATTACAAGTCAGCAAATAATCAGAGCCATATGAGCAGAGAGGTCAATTCTACCAAATTACATCGTTCGGGAAGGGCCGAGTGTAACTGCCATCTGGTAGTTGCGGGCAGTTTGGGTGGTCTGTGCGTCGGTCTCAGTTCATGGCTCGGGCAGAGGTCAGTACATGCCGTCGATTTGAGAGCTGCCAGTTAAGGACCAGGAGCTAAAGAGCCTGCAGCGTCCTTGGAGAGACCGAGAGAAGCAGAGGGAGAGGGAGGGGGCGGGGCCAGACCACAGGCGGGGAGGTGACCAGCGCCCACAGCACCAGATGCCCAGTGATGTTCACGTTGCAACACAGGACGTGTTGAAAGATTCCGAAAGAGACCTTGTGGGTTTTGCATTAATGAAAATCAGAGAATGTTTCAAGCTGGGGCAGTTACATTTTTAGGAAACTATTCCGCTGATGTGCGGGCTGAAAAAACGCTCGGCCTGTGCAGTGTTTCAACAGCGTCACAGCTTTCTTCAAGAACCGTTCCTACAAATATTTTCTGACAGCTTCCATTTGTTGCTTAGTTGTTGCAGAACCCTGAAAATCTATTATGTCTCATGTCAGTTATAAAAATAACACCACAAATTATAACCAAAACAAAATTACCCGGTAATTATCATTTAGATGTCCACTCGAATCCTTTTCAGGGTGACTGTTACTTTCGTCTGCCATCACGAGCCAGACAACTTAATGCAGGGCACGATGGAGGGGTTTATTTCAATCTCTCCCCTTCATCATGTGCTACAATAATATCTGAAATCTACCTTTCTGAGCACTCCACGAGAGCCCTAATCTCAAGAGCACTTCTAAATACATACAATACTTACAGCCTTAAATTTGACCAAAATAGGCATAGTAAACATGTGGTGTCAATTATGGGAGAAAGCCGAACAAAGGTTAGGAGAATAAGAACAGAGCTCACGCTTTCTTTTAACTTGTTAATGTCTCTGACCCTTTTGTACAAAAATCACTTTAATCAACCGTATATACATTTCATTGTGGGCGCACCATTTAACAGCCTGTAGAACATGTTTGGCCGTCAATTACACACATCAGGTTGAGATGCTGCAGGACTGGGGGTCATTTACACTCAATTAAATAGGAGGGAGCTTGAGGGGACGGCCCCACATGCCTCGCAAGCCTTCCCCTCTCCACCCTACTCGGGCTTTCTGAAGCTGTGAGATATGAGGAAGCGTAATTAAACGTATCCAAGCTCTTTTTTCATCGTAGGATCTGAAAAGCCATGACTTAGAAGGCAATGGCACCCCACTCCAGTACTCTTGCCTGGAAAATCCCATGGATGGAGGAGCCCAGTGGGCTGCAGTCCATGGGGTCGCTAGGGATCAGACACGACTGAGCGACTTCACTTTCACTTTTCACTTTCCTGCATTGGAGAAGGAAATGGCAACCCACTCCAGTGTTCTTGCCTGGAGAATCCCAGCCTGGTGGGCTGCCGTCTCTGGGGTCGCACAGAGTCGGACACGACTGAAGCAACTTAGCAGCAGCAGTAGGTATATTGAGTTTCAAGTCTTGTAGTGTCCCCTCTCTCGCTGTACTCACACAGTAAGAGTTACACCATGCATACACACACAGATTTTAGTCAAATTTGGGAAACAGTGATTCTTCATTTTAAAACTTTTATTGGCGTAGAGTTGGTTTACAATGTGTTAGCTTCAGGTGTGCAGTAATGTAATGTGGGTCAGTTACACATACACACAGAGCTCTCTTTTTTAGCTTCTTTTCCCATATAGGTCATCACGGAGTATTGCGTAGAGTTCTCCATGCTATACAATAGGTCCTTGTTTATTGTATGCATAGCTGAGTGCGTGTCAATCCCAATCGCTCAATTTATCCCTCCAGCCCCTTTCCCCACCACAGTAACCATAAGTTTGATTTCCATGTATGTGAGTCTGTTTTTGTTCTGTACATGTCGATAAGTTCACTTGTCCCGTTTTTTTAGATTCTACATCTGTGCGACGTCATACGATATTTGTCTTTCTCTATCTGACTTACTTCACTCAGTATGATTTGCTTTGAATCTCCTCTGAAGCTCGAAACAGCCATCCAAGTCCAAGTCCGCCGTCGACGTCGGTCCATTGCGCTGCTGTAAGCTACAGGTCAGCGCGTTTAAGTGTCCAGTTTGCAGTCGTGATGATGCACTCAGAGTCTCTATCACTGCTCACGTCCTGAGTCTTATATGAAAGCTGATGGAACTGCAGTTTAAAATAAGAAGAAACTCTCAATCGGGTGCTCTTGAGTGCATATGGCTCCAGACCCTATTCAACAACACAAGTCTACTTTAAAACCCACGTAGAGAAGGAAAATATCTGGTGTCCAGCAGTGTGCTAAGAGACATGTTAAATGGTGTTCCGTGTGCATCTGAAGAGAGGCTAGGGCTCCGGAGCAGACATATATTTGTCTGTAAGTATTTAATTTCCTGGATTCTTCTCTACCTTTCCTTCCTTCCAGCCTCATATTCTCAGATAAGAGGACACCCAGCCACTGGATTTCAAAGACTTTAAAAGATCACTCCTAGAAACATTCATTCGTCCCACAAAAGTTTATTGAGTACTGCTGTGTGTGAAATATTTTGCTAAAGGTTGGTTTCAGGTGTTACTAACAATTTTGAATATATTCCTGATGCCTCAGAAGTAAAGAATCCACCTGCAATGCAGGAGATCCGGGTTCAATCCCCAGGTCGGGAAGATCCTCTGGAGAAGGGAATGGCTATCCACTCCAGGATTCCTGCCCGGAGAATCCCATGGACAGAGGAGCCTGGGGGGCTTCAGTCCACGGGGTTGCAACAGTTGGGCACTAGTGAGCGACCAACACTTTCACTTTTCACTTTCACCATGTGTTGGAGTCAAATTCATCTTTATTTGATGTAGTACCAAATCCCCAAACAACTCCCTGACTGAAGGACTGAACAGTCCTAGGAATTAAGGGAAAACAGCTGCCAGTGAGGGGCAGCTCGGCGTGAGGTGGGAGGGCGGGAGTGGTTTTTGATGCTCACTAGTACGTTAAGAAGCCGTGGTTTGCTGAGCACAGAACATTAAGAATGTTCTGAGAAGTCTGCTCCATGCAAGGAGCCCTGGTTTTAACTGATGGCTTCTGAGTGTCAGCACGGACTCGGGGCCTTCTGGGCTCTTCCCTCCATGTGCTGCTTCTTATAACCGAGAGTGATGTGTAATGACAGAAGGAGAGAAAACATACAGGATGTCTGTCTTAATATCACACTATTTTCGGATTTCAGTGCCTTGGTTTTCCAACTGAAAGCATCTTTCTTCCTCATGCTAGTTTTGGAGACAGTTTTGAGCATACCAAACTAATGAATAAACTGTTTATTGGAAGATGGTGTAGATGGATTGGAAAGACTCTTATTCCTCTAAAGGTCTAATTCTGTATATCCCATGGAAGCAAAGGTCCATGTGGATCAATTTTCTATTTTAAATGGGTATTCTTTTGATTATTGATTGTATTTGATTGCCCCAGGTCTTAGTTGAGTAAACTCTTGGCTGCAGCCTGTGGGATCTACTAGTAATTCCCAAACCAGGGGTTGAACCTGGGTCCCTTGCATTGGGAGTTCAGAGTCTTAGCTACTGGACCACCAGGGAAGTCCCAGTTTTAAGGAAGTTTTTTTAAAACAATCACTTTCTGTTACACCCAATAGTTCAGTGTTTGTTGTTTTTAATGACTAAGGCTAGTCTCTTAGCCATACCCTCATGAGCTGAAAATATGTCCATGCATCCCCAGAATCACGGAAGCAAATGAAGGAAAACAGCTGGTGAGAAAACTAACACGTCTGACATCCAGTTTAATACCAATTATTTTTTGATGCTCAATATAGTTGTTGTTCAGTCGCTAAATCATGTTTGACTCTTTACAACCCCGTGGACTGGACTGTGGCACACCAGGCCTCCCTGTCCTTCACTATCTCCCGGAGCTTGCTCAAACTCATGTGCATTGAGTCGGTGATGCCATCCAACCATCTCATCCTCTGTTGCTCCCTTCTCCTCCTGTCCTCAATCTTTCCCAGCATCAGGGCCTTTTTCAATGAACTGGCTCTTCGAACCAGATGGCCAAAGTATTGGAGCTTCAGCAGCAGCACAGTTAAGATTCCATAAAAATTTAACCTCCAAACAAAATGCAGATGTATCAAAAGGCAGAGATGCAGAAATGTCACATATTCATTGATCAGGGTTTAATATGATCAAAACTCCATGGTGTTATGCAAAAAAAAAAAAAAAAATTATTACAAATTGCCTGCAAATGAACTTGGAATGTTTCATCTTGCTTAAAAAGAACCAAAGGAAAACAGTCCAGATTAGCTTCAAAAACCTGAAAAGAGGTGGTCATAGAGGCAAGGAGGATAAGGAAGTTTCTTGGATCCTCTTCCCCTCCAGGAGAAGTAAAGCATGTGCCTGAGTTATTACAGTGAATTGATCTGACTCCATCTTGAAGTTACCAAGGGCTTATAAGGCTGCAATAAAGCTCTCTTTGCATTAGCCAGCCAAGCACATAAACATTTTAATGAACTGTTTTTACATGGTTCATTGGGCAGCTACCAGGCTCCTGTAATACAAATCACACGCCGCCACATGCCTCCTGCTCACGATGGCTGTACTTTTTCAGTTTAGCAAATGCAAATTGAATCTCACCGCTATGGAGCTTTGTCAAATACTTGACCATTCAAGCATGGGAAATTCTTAGCCTGGAATTCACTGTATTCTGGGATAGTCGATTCATAGGCCTGAATCTTAAAGAATTTCAATTCTCAAGGTCCCAAAAGTGAAGTTGAGACCACATAAAAAAACAAGCCCGCCACTTCTAAGCCACCACTTCACAAGTCACCACTCAGTGTTGAAACGGTTTGGGGCAAAGAATGCCAGCCTTACCCTAGGGACCCGTAGCTGGGTCCCCATTCATCACGAGAAGATGGCACCCCTAAACTGATATTTCTCTTAGTCACCTGAAGGCTGGAATGAATTACAGAGCTCAACCCCAATGCAGATCAGATTGCCTTGGAATAATTAGGTATCATGACTGACAAACATCTGTGTGCATTCTAGTCAATGCTTAAAGTAACACTAAATTATGAAATATTTATTATGTATTCTGAGAGCTTTATGACACTGTGTGTATGTTTAAAATTAAAGATCAGCCCAACACATAATTTAATAATGAATGCAAATTATAAATGAATATTTAACAAGCCACAAAACCTTTTATGTCTTAACATCTCTTCTGCCAGGGATGTGGCTGGATGAGAAACGGCCGCATGATGTATTGTCCCGTTGCCTAATGCCCCCGTGAAAACAAGGTGTTTTCACCTTGATGTGGCCTTTAAAATAAATTAATTTGTTAACATTTAAAAATGCAGTGTAACAGATGACATAAAACATTTATAAGACAGTTTATGACCCAACAAACCATGTTCTCATTCAGTAATATTTATTAAAAACATTTTATTTAGCTAATCATTTCAGGGTCAAGATTTGGAAATGTTTGTTTTTTCAAGTTGAGTCAAGGATTTAAATGCTACTAATGGTACCATAAAGATGTTATATGGTGTTAATATAACCTGAGATGAGAAATATAATGAATTTGCTATTTATGAACCATTAAGTTTTACCTCACCCCCAGAATAAATTTTATATCATTACAGACCTATTAATACACCCTCTCTGGTTTTGCCTCCTTCTAATTCTGCCTTCCCTAAGATATATTCACAAGCCAAACTTATAGGTATGTGAAGATAAATCAGATTTTTTTTCTTCTGGAAAATTTGTATTGAACACAAAGTATGAAATGGTGCTTTTTTTCACTTTACATTTCTCTTTGGTTATCACCTTAGTGATTTTGAATAAGTCAGGGACCACTCCATGTATTGGTAAAATTAATAATATAACCAAATTCACCATGGTAGGAGTTTTAAACTAAATCATTGAAAGAGAGCTTTCTTTATGTTATTAAAAAATTAAAGAATCTCATCTCCAACTACACACGATGTCTAACTCCGTGATTGCTGGACGATGACATAGAGGATATCCTGGTTATTAAAATATTTGTACATACAAACATATTTGCCAGCAAACATTTGGAAACTAATATTTTGAAGCATGAGCTATTGGGTAACTGGATCACCCACTGGATGGAATATTATACAGCCATTAAAATCTTATCTCTGTGTCATATTTAAAACCATGGCAAATGCTACGCTTAAGATATAATGCTAAGGGGGAGGAAAGTAGGGTACAAACTTGAGCCGGTGCCTGAGAAGAACTGTGTCAAAGTCAAACAAAGTTCCAAAATAAGAAAATGACAATAGAAACAGAAAGTTATGGCCAAGTACTCTTATTTATTGCCCATGAGATAATACGCGTAGTATATGAAATCATTGAAAAATAAAGTATTTGGGAGGACTGCCCCGTCCAGTGTTTAAGACTCACCTGCAAATCCAACTGGGGTGCGGGCTCCATCCCTGGTCAGAGGGCTAGGAGCCCACAGGCCTCTCGGCCAAAAAATCCAAACATAAAGCAGAAGCAAAACTGAAACAAATTCAATAAAGACTTTAAAAAATGATCCACATTTTAAAAAAAAATCTTAAAAAAAATGTTAAATGAAACAAGGAGTGTGAATTAATGTTGCTTCCAGTGGCTCAGATTCCCCCTGTACTGACACGGGACAGGAGGCCGTCTCGGCCCCTGAGGGCACAGGTGGAGTGGGGTCTGGGAAGCGTGGGGGGAACCAGGCATGTCTCGGATTTCTCTCCAGCAGGAGGAGATATCTGCTCTGCAGACGACTTTTCAGAACAACCGCACTGCTTCAGCTCAGTGACCATAAAGGCAACAGAGACCTCATGGGATTCTTGTAAGAACACAGAGACATACCACAGGGAGGCACAGAGTCCAAGGCTGGCCTTGTCGAGACTCGCAAGAATCAGCCAGCGGCGTCCACAGAAGTGGCGGTGTCTGTAGCTGCTGGGTGTTTTGGTTTTTTTTTTTTTTTTTTTTTTTCCTAGCAAACTCAAAAGGAAAATCACAGGCTCACACCCTAGAATTTTAGCCCAAATGCTAGAATTTTCCACTGATTCTTCACCTTATCAATTTATTTCCTCTCTATAGCTCTTTAACAATGTAATTCTGGGCTTCTAACAACCAAGCTCAGAAGCAAGGTTCCACAGCTAAAGTGGAATTCTTTTTCGGAAGTCCTTGGAAAATGGATACGCAAAGGCAACAGGTAATCAGAACAAAAGAGGTGTTATCGTACTTAGTAAGCCCAGGGGTATGGCTTCTGTAGTTAGAAATCTGGATATTTTTGCCCTTTTTCTCCCCCCAAAAGAAGACCACCACATGGGTCAGGGGAGCCTTACACCCTGACCCCATTTCCAATGCTTCAGTAACCAGACCTGTTCACTCTGGGGTGAGTCCTCACTGGTATCTCTTTTCCATCTTGCGATAGATCCACACTGGGGACCAGGGCCAGTGCACATGCATGCTCAGTTGCTCCAGTCGTGTCCAGCTCTTTGGGACCCCATGGACTATACCCACCAGGCTGCTCTGTCTGTGGGATTCTCCAGGCAAGAATACTGGAGTGACATGCCCTCCTCCAGGGGATCTTCCTGACCCAGGGATCTCACCCGCATCTCTTGTGTCTCCTGCACTGGCAAGCGGGTTCTTTACCACTTGGTGCCACCTGGGAAGCTTTCTTTAAACTGTATTTAGTGATAGAGTCTGTCCTTTGTTTCCAGGTGGGAGACACAGGAAGGGAATCATCACCTACAGGTGATCCCAGGAGCTCACACCTCGAGATGTGTGCTCTGATCCTCGAGAGCGAGGCTAGTTCGTGTGTGACCCTGGTTCCTTCCACAGGGCCTGGGCCGGGGTGGTGGGGGGACACAGGCGCCCCGCAGAAGCGACAGTGGGCTCTGTCTTCTCACATGGGGCCTGGGAACAGGGGGACAAGACTGGTCCCCCCCAGAGGCTTGGACGAGAAAGAGTCGCCTCCGCAGGAGCCGAGGATGAGTGGCTGTGGATAGCACGCCTGCGATCAGTCAGGGAGGCAGGCGAGTTATTAGCTTAGCCCTGAACCTCCTCCTTAATGCGGCCCGGTGGCCATGCTTAACAGAGCCTGGCCGCGGTGACAGGCCTGGGACCTGCGTGAGGAAATCCAATTGAAACGCAGTGGAGAGGAACAAAAGCGGGAAACAGATGCTCCAGCTCCCAGACGCACTCATTTCACCTGAATACGAGTGTGTGTGTTGGTGGGGCAGGGGGTCGGGGGTGGCTGGTCTCTTAAATGTAATTATTTCCCCGCTCCTCCCTGTATAGACATCGTCAGGTTCAATGATAGCCACCCCCGCTCATTTGGTCAAACTTTCAGTAATCTCTTTAAAATAAGAGGATGTCAAAATCATAATGGTTAATAAGGGAATTCAGAGCATTTGTTTTATCTATCGAGTTTTACTAAACTATTGCAGCTAAGTCATACACTCTGAAACTCCAGTCTCGTAGCAATTGAACGTTATCTCTAAATAAAACTGCCCAGGTGAAATTCCAGCAGTTCGTGTCATTGCTAGATTATAATGTTACCACGGTGGTAAAATATTAGAGTTGTGTTGTGATGAGTCCGTTTTCTCAGCCACACCTGGTTACTAACTAGGGGAGTTAGTGTTGATAGAGGTGCGATCACAGTGCAGACTGAGACTGCCACTGGCGTTCAAGCTTGACAAAATCAGATAATTCGATTGGAAGAAGAGTTGGGTTTTTTGAACCACGGCGATGTGTGGTGTACATTAGGAAGAGTTCTCCTTTATGTCAACACGATTCTGGTTTCCTCTAATGGGCTTTGTAAGAGGAGAGAGACTGTCTCACTATGTCGACTCTTTAAATATCAATGCTCTCAAGAGATTTTAAGTAAATGCAGTGCAGTACAGCAGTACGCTCCTCAGAAGACAGACATATGTACAAGACTTTTTAAAGTGAATTAATGCATGCCATGCTGAGACCAGATCTTACCCCAAATCCACAGTGCTGCTCTGCGTCTAAAGCAAAGAGCAAGCAGCTGCAGAGTATTTTCTCTGGTACCACTTCATTTTGTATTGGTGGGTTTTAATCTGGTACATTTTGGGGGTCACCAAATTCATATTTGCTTTAGAATGCTCAATTATATCATCCCACAAAGGAGAAAAGGGCTTGAGCTGTCATTCCGGGCTGAAATTTATTGAAGATATTTGTGAAGAAGGGTGATCTTGAGGAATGCAACCTTTTAACATCCAAGAACAGCAGCAAAAATAAATTAATCAGGAATCCATCCCTAATACACACAGGAATCACTTAAAAGGGGGGTAAAATGGTTCAGTAAATTATGGATTTACAGATGAACTTGGTTCTGGGGCCTTGGAAAAATACCTTCATTGGAATATAGATCCATTTTTCCTAAAAACAATTTTTTTCTTCAACTTCAGAGAGACAGGACATAAAACCGACCCCCACCCCATATAAAAATCCCACTCCTGTGTGCCGCCGGGCATCTGTGGCGGCGGCTCTCGGGATTCACCTGCTGCCCACACACTCAGGGCTGGGGCTTGGCCAGTGATTCTCTAAGTCGCTCCCGTGAATTCTACGCTTTCGGCACCTAAGGTTGATGATCCCTGTCTTCTCGCCGTCATAAACAGTTAGGGCGGTTTAGCAAGAGGTAAATCACCCTCACGCTGGGCCGTGCTATTCTGTTCAAACAAAAGACAAAGCTTATTTCTACATAAATTTTAGACATTGTCTGTTGGAAGAGAATAAACTTTGCTTTTCTTTTGGGCTCAGGCGAAATGAGTCTGCAACCTATTTTCTTCATTTGAAACACCATTTTTTTTTTAAAGTTTGTGGAGTAATAATGGAGAATTTCTATGCGTGATGGGGTCACTCTAATCTCAAAACATGCACTGATTTTTAAGGATCGCACAGTATAAAAAGTCAACTATTCTTTTGATGGTTAGACCCAGCTCCTGGATCTGAAACGTCCTGCCCTGAGTTGAGGAGGATATTTTTTTGCTCCTAAATAAGCACAGTGATTTGGAGAAGGAAATGGCAACCCATTCCAGTGTTCTTGCCTGGAGGATCCCAGGGACGGGGGAGCCTGGTGGGCTGCCCTCTGGGGTCACACAGAGTTGGACACGACTGAAGCGACTTAGCAGCAGCAGCAGCAGCAGGCACAGTGATAATATGGTAGAGAGGCAGTGAGAACATTACAAGTTCATCCCGCAATATCTACATCCACACAAAACTGTCTTCTCCTGAAAAATATTTTATTAAAGAAAATACAAATTACTTTTTTGTCCCACCCATCCAAATCTCAGTTTGGTTCTTTCCTGAATATATTCCTTCTGAGATTCAAGATGCACGCGCCTCATTTTCAAATACAGGGCCACTGATGCTGAAAGCTAAAGTTGGAGCTATCTGATACTCTGCGCCTTTCACACCCATGAGGCACACCTTAAACACAGCGGCAGTGTAACAGGGACATATACGGGCTACTTTGTTAGGTCCTTTGAAAATGGAATAAGGCCAAGAGTCTAGCATCAAAATAACAAAGTGCTTAGAGATGATTTTACAGTTCTAATCCAGAATGTCTGGGGCCTAGGAACAATTGTGGGAGCTGGGGACCAGCCATCAGCCAAGTAATACAAAGATGGGGAATACATCGCATCCTAAGAAAATTACCAAAAATAGCAAAGGAAAATTACCTGTGATTCAATAAACGGCTCGAACCTTCCCAGACCTCCACGGGGCTCCCCCAGCCGCCTCCCACACACGCACACCTACTTTCTTCTCTTCTGTTTACCATTAGCATGCCTCGGGCATAACCAGCTCCAAGAACGGGTGGGGTGCAGCCCCACCCCACGCCCCGCCCCGCCCCGCCTCGGCCCCCGCCCCCCAGCCCCGACCTCATAGACTCAGCCAGGCACACGGCCCAAATCCCGCCTTTCCACACCTTTGATTTAAGTCTCTATTCTCGACCGACAGCGAGGTGGAAGGGCGTTTGCTGCCGAACCCTCCATCTCTCTGGGCTCTGCCCACACCTGTATCCCTGGACCCACGTGTCGTGAGCGTCCCCCTGCAGGGCAGCGAGCCGCGTGCCCAGCCCACTCACTTGGGGGCCGGGACACTGCACGCCCCGCGCCTCCTCCCCAGCCTGCTATCCTCAAGGAGCCGGCTTGGCGGGGAGAGTAGCAGCAGCAGCAGCGCTCTGTCCTGGGGCCGCTTCCAGCCGAAGTGGGCGAGTCCGCCTTGCAAACACGCCTGGAGTGGCCCGAGCCTCCTGGGTTCTGCTGTTCCTCTCAGTCTCGGTTTCCTCGAATAAAAAGCAAACAAGAGATTGTTGCATTATACCCTGCAAGGACTCAGTAGCAACACGCGTTCACTCGTGTGTGCATGCACGTGTGTGCGTGCGTGCGTGTGCGTGTGTGCGCACGTGTGTGTGCACACGTGTGTGTGTGCCATCATGGATTGACTGCGTTCCCCGTAGCGCTAGGAAGCCCACCAGGTGCGGGACGAGGGTGCAGGGAGCCGACAGCCCCGTCACCGGCTCAGCTAGAGACGCCAACTGACCGCTCATCAGCTGCCACTGGACTCACCTCACCCCGACTGGGGGTCCCAGCGGCTTCTGGAGAGGGTGCTACCCTAACAGATCCAAGGGGCAGCGGCCGCAGAACATCACGGTTAGTAATAGTGATTGTCTCTCATGTTCACTGCTTCATTTTATTCTTGTAATTCTCCAGAGAGGTAAGCAAGGCAGGCATTGATTTCTCTCGAAAACAAAAAGCAGCATGAACAGAATAGGCTGGCCACTGGGGTGGGTCGTAAGCCTCTAGAGTGTGCCCCCCACGGGAGCCAAGTCCGGGAGGCCTGGCCCTCCACGGGGCCCCTCCAGTTACCCTGGCCGAGTCTCCCCAGGTAGATGGTGCCCCAGCTGGAGCACAGGAGCTGTGACCTGTGACCAAGACAATCCCACCAGAGAAGGCCACCTGCTTCTGAGGGGGTCCGGGGCGGACTAGGACCTCCGTGTCCGCCGGACGCCCCCAGGACCCGAGGGTCACCTCTAGTCTCCGCCGCCCACCTCTCCCCGCCCCTCGGCCTTCCCCGCCCTGAGTGTGTGTGCAGGCAAGCCCTTCTCCCTCCCCATCTCCTCCACGTGTATGCACACACACACGCATGCACACAGGCACACACGCTCGCACACATGTGCATGCACACACGCACATGCATACACACGCACGCACACACACGCACTGCACACACACGCACTGCTGCCACTCACTTTCTCCCTGCCTCTGGAGGTGACTCTCAGCCCCTTGCCGTCACCCCCCCACAGCGTCCCCAGCAGTGGTCCCCAAGAGCTGCAGTGTTGCCCAGAATCTCAGCCGCCAGGCCTCCAGGGAACTCCCCCAGAGAGACATTTCTATCTTGTGTTTTTTTCTTTAGAGTTTCTCAACCACTCTGCTGTTTTTGTTTCCATGTATGTCGTGGTGAAATACTCTTCATCAACAAATCTTTCTATATCATGACCTACCTCCTCTCTGCTTCTTTATGGGTCTCTGCCTTTCTCAAAGTTTCTGTGATGAAGACGTCTGGCTTTCATAACAGTGAGCAAAAGTTAAAAAATTTCAAAGTATTCCCACTCAGGAAGATTAAAAAACCCTGACTCTCTCCTCTGAGTAGTGGAACTACGGGTGACTTTTTCTTTAGTCCATCTATTTCCAAATTGTCTAGAGTTCGATATAAATCTCATTGAAAATATACGAAAGTATAATAAAGATATAAAAATGGGAAACAAAGGCTGTATTACATCAAAACGTGTCTGTCTGCACGACCACCGGCTTACTTCATGCCCTGTAGACCTACCATGAGGCATGTTCCAGAGTTGAAAGGGAAGAGACAGACAGACAGACAGAAGTTATGGTTGAATCGTGGCCCCACACCATTAACCGACAGAGATTGGAACTGCTTGCGTGCGATTAGAACTTCCCAGACGCGCCTCACTTTTCATCTTCTTGTAAAAGCCTGGGAATTTACTGCTGAGCCTGTGTCCTGAGGAGAAAATTACTTCTCCGGGAGGACCTGCTTGCACAAGCGTAAAATCCCCGGCGCTGCCTGGACAGTGAGGCGGCCAGCGAAGACTCAGAGGTGCTGATCTGGCCCTTTCGAGTTACCTGCTCCAGACAACTTTGGGCACAGACCTCCCAGCATGCCGCCCGCTTGAAATCTGTGTCCCTTACCAGCCTCCAATGTGTTACCCAGGACCCTGTCCACGAAGCAGGCCTCCCCGGGGGCCGTGGGGACGCAATGATGACCGGCACGGGGTCCCCGGGGGCGTGTCATCTCTCGGGGGGCCGCACAGAGAGGCTCCCACCCATGGTCTGGGGGAAGGCCAGTCCAGCAGAGGGAACAGCAGGTCCAGGGCTCAGAGGAAGAGGGGAGCCTGGGGCTCGGGGCTGGGGGGTCCAGGTGAGCCGTGGAGGGCTGGAGAGACTGGAATTCGATTCTGAGTCTGATGAGAAGCTGTTTGGAAGCTGTCAGAGATGGGATCTGATTTTTTTAATTAAAAAAAATTTTTTTTCTTTTTTTTTTTTTTTCAGTGATCCTTCTCACTAAGAGGCCTAAGTCAAGGTGGCCCCAGGTAGGTTTCTGAGGCTACGGAGACTGAGGTGCAGAGCTCAGAGCAACAGGCCTTGGTTCTCATGAGACATTGCAAAGGGTACGTGCCAAGTCGCTTCAGTGTCCGACTCTGTGTGACCCCATGGACTGTAACCCTTCAAGACCCTCTGTCCTTGGGATTCTCCAGGCAAGAATGCTGGAGTGGGTTGCCATTTCCTCCTCCAGGGGATCTTCCCCACCCAGGAATCAAACCTGCCTCTTATGTCTCCTGCACTGGCAGGTGGATTCTGTGCCACAAGCACCACCTGGGGAGCCCGCATAAAGTCCCTGGGGAGCCTGTAAAGTGCACATGCGCACAGGCCCCAGCCCAGATGCGGGCATCCTGGCTTGAGGCGTCGGCATCGTATTTAAAAGCTTCCCAGTGACTCTTGCGTGAGTCTAGGTGAAGAGGGCCGCCAGAAGGGAGTGGAGTCACGCAGCTCCCCGCCACCCCCCCAAACGTGAGTCATCCCATGAACAGGGGGCAGCTCACCACAGGATGGCCAGTCTTCCACACGGAGCCCAGACACACGCCCCTCTTAATCAAGCACTCGAGAGAATTACTCAGAAACCTTACAAACATACTGATCAGTGTCGGGCTTTGGGAGTGGGCAGCTTCCAGAAGGCAGCCCTGGTCTCCCTCCCCCTGCCTGAGTGCCCTGTCTTCTTTCTCTCTTCCTCCTCCCATGCTTTCCTCCTGGCCCTGATCACCACCCCGCGCCCACTGTCCTCCATGGGCCTCCTGGACACTCACTCCAGACACGTGGGTCACCTGGGCAGCCAGCCACCCTGGAGGCTTCGGTCTGCAGAGATCAGCTCCAAGGGGAAGGTCTGGATGAAAAGTAGGACCTGCTGAAAGGCTGCAGCCGGGCACCACATCTTGCTTGCTGCAAACGTACACACTTCACTGCTCTGAAAAGCGGTCTAGCAGTTCTGTAAAGGTTCAACATGAAGCTACTGTGCTGTGCTTAATTAATCAACCATGTTCGACTCTTTGTGACCCCATGGACTGTGGCCCACCAGGCTCCTCTCTCCATGGGGATTCTCCAGGAAAGAATACTGAAGTGGGTTGCCGTGCCCTCCTCCAGGGGATCTTCCCAACCAAACAATGGAAGCCAGGTCTCCCGCATCGCAGGCAGATTCTTTACTGTCTGAGCCGCCAGGGAAGCCCTGAATCTATGGTCCAGGGATTCCACTCCTAGATACATACCCAAGAGAGAGAAAAACATATATTCACGCAGAAACTTGGACACCAATAGCAGCATTATTCATAATCCCGATGTCCATCAACTGATGCGTGGATAAACAAAATGGAGTGTAATAGGCTTCATCCCTAAGAAGAGTGAAATTCTGATCCAGCAACACCTTGGGTGAGCCTTGAAGACATCTGCAAAGTGCAGGAAGTCGGTCACAGAAGCCCACATGCTGTAGGACCCCATTTACATGAAATACACGGAACAGAAAAATGTAGACAGAAAGGAGGGGAGAGACTGTCCTGAGGTTGGGGGTAGGGAGGAGCAGAGGGTGACTCCCCATGGGCCAGTTCTTCTGGGGTGGGGGGAGTGTGTTCTAAAACTGACCGATTGTTCTAAAATATAACATCAAAACATAAAAGAACGTTCTAAAACTGACCACGCTGATTGGCCACCCAGCTCAGCAGATACACTCAGAACTACTGAATCGCATGGTTTAACCGGTGAGCCGTATGGTGTGTGCATTTTATCTCAATAAAGCTGTTAGAAATAAGATGTGTGCTTCAACAACAGAGACCTACAAAGACTGAACAGAGCATATATTTTAAAGGTCATGAGGGTCCTAAGCAAGTGTTACCTGGGAGACTGCAGTCAGGGCAGCCCCACGTCACAGAGAGACAGGACCCGCCGCTCCAAGCACGTCTCCCTCACTTGCAGAAGGGTCGGGACCACAGCATGCCCTTGGATGGGCACCTTATGAATTCCTCCCCTTTCCCCGTTTACTTTGACAGTGCCTCTTCCTTCTCAGCATGAGAATGTTTCTATCCTCAGCTGGCTCATTTCCATGCCCCCACACCCAGGCACTGGCAGGAGTTCTAGTCCTTTCCGTGGAGAAGATCAGGGCTTTGGGTTTTAAAGGCCCTTCTCCAAGGTCCAGAGTCAACTCCAGTCCAGTGACAGCCCAGCCACTGCCTGCCCCACCCAAGAGGCACCCGGGACTGGGCGAGTCCCCTCAGTCCCAGATGAAACCCCGCAGCTGTGTCGGGTCTCTCCCTCCGAATGTCACTCACCCCTCCACCCCTGCAGGCACTTTTCAAGTCCACACCCACAGGCAAGTTTTCCCAAATTGCTCCAACAGCTTCCTGGTCTCCATCTGTCCCTCCTCTCCAAGCCCTCCTGGAGCCAAGGGTTTCTGGACCGCCCACAGTGTCTTCACAGGTTCTTGACCACCAGGCCCCACCTCAGTCGCTCAGTCATGTCTGACTCTTTGTGACCCCATGGACTGCAGCACACCAGGCCTCTCTGTCCAAAACCAACTCCCGGAGTTTACTAAAACTCATGACCATTGAGTCAGTGATGCCATCCAACCATCTTATCCTCTGTCGTCCCCTTCTCCTCCTGCCCCCAATCCCTCCCAGCATCAGGGTCTTTTCAAATGAGTCAACTCTTCGCATCAGGTGGCCAAAGTATTGGAGTTTCAGCTTCAGCATCAGTCCTTCCAATGAACACTCAGGCCCCCCCACGGCCCTTCTGAGAGTTTTGAGGGAGCCAGCGCCCCTTCTCAGGACCTCACATTGTGCCCCTGAAGAGGGGGCCGCTCAGATGGTCACCCCCGCCTCCGAGGTCATCGCTGGTCTCAGCCCAGGATGATGGGTTCGGCCTTGCACTCCAGGGCCTGTTGTGACCCCCGGCCAGGCTGGCTGCCTTGCTCTTGCGTATTCGTGGCCCCTCCTTGGTCCCCGACAAGCGACAGTGCCTCAGTGGGCCCTTTTGACAAGCCTGACCTCCTCATGCTTGGTCTGGGTGTCTGGAGATGCCCATTTACCCCGACAGTGTCCACTCTGGGCCCCGGGCCATGCCTGAGGTGCGGTGGGACAGCCCCCACCAGCTGAGTGAGCTGACCCCAGATGCAGCACCCAAGGTCCCACGCGCCCCTGGGAAGCTAGAGGTCCTGGGGGGGTGGCTGGGGCGGCAGCTCCTGGAAGCACAGGAAGGTGCCATCAACAAAGACTGGAGGGGCAACATCAGGGCAAGGGCCCAGTGGGTGCAGAGGTGGGGATGGAGCAGGAGGGGATGGGAGCCCGGCCTGGGGCACGGGAGTCTGGAGAGGGCAGGCTGAGGAGTGGTGGGTGGGGTGGGGGGTGGGATGAGAGGTGGGTCCCCAGGGTCTGCACGCAGCCTCTGGGGGAGGGTCCCCCAGAGGACTTGACCTCCCCTCCCCGCTCACACGTGTGTCCTCTCTCTGTTCCTGACCACCCCCTTGTGGAGGGAACTGGCTCCTCACCCAGCAGATAGCCAGAGTGGGCGCCTGCGGAGACAAGCTGCCCCCTCTTTCCTTCCTGGGCCGTCTCTGGGCCCCTCTCCCACCCCGCTGAGCAGGTGCAGGGGCGCCATCAGCTGCCAGCCCGTTGTCACAGCATGTTCTCTACTTTGGCTGCAGAGCTCTGACCCGGGGAGGTCCGATCAAATCCAGAAAGTCACAGCTCAGGGTCGGCTTCTAGTATATGGAACAGCAGAGTTCATGTCTCCATCGTGACCACTGGCTGTTAAAATGAATGTAAATGTAATTCTTTTATTGCAGAAATTCAAGGAGCAGTGTTCTTAAATTAAAAATGATCCACTCACACGAGGGTGTGAACTAGTGGTTGATTAAACCTTCTTTGTTGACACATTAACCGTGAACTGTGGTGTTGGAGAAGACTCTTGAGAGTCCCTTGCACTGCAAGGAGATCCAACCAGTCCATTCTGAAGGAGATCAGCCCTGGGATTTCTTTGGAAGGAATGATGCTAAAGCTGAAACTCCAGTACTTTGGCCACCGGATGTGAAGAGTTGACTCATTGGAGAAGACTCTGATGCTGGGAGGGATTGGGGGCAAGAGGAGAAGGGGACGACAGAGGATGAGATGGCTGGATGGCATCACTGACTCGATGGATGTGAGTCTCAGTGAACTCTGGGAGTTAGTGATGGACAGGGAGGCCTGGCGTGCTGCGATTCATGGGGTTGCAAAGAGTCGGACACGACTGAGCAACTGATTTGATCTGATCTGTTGACACATTTCTCTGGAGCTATCATATACTTTATTTCTATTTAAAGTTAGCAAATGCAAACCAGAGTGGAATGACATATTCGGAAAACTGCAGGAACCGTTTCTAGTACAGCGTCTGTATACCCCTCTCACACACACTCATCTCCAAACACACAGGGGCCCCTAGGAAGTAGAAATGCATTTTGCTTGCAAATTCCTGGTTTGTTTAAAGTTCAAAGTTGATTGACACATGCTTTCAGTTAATGAAGGTAATTACAAAGAATAACAATTCCGAACAGACCTGTTCAGTGTTAACAGTCTCGTCCTGCCACGAAGATTACATCGAGGCCCGTCAGACACACAGGGTTTTTTTGCCACCAATCTTGCGGACACATGTGTGCAAGACAAGAAACAGATTAATAAGTGTCAACACTTTCTTCTAAACACTTGCTGAAAAGAATAAAAGCTGCCAGCTCTGATGGAAATGATACCACGGTAGATGTTTCTCCATCTGGCCTCCAAACACCAGCCCCGCAGGCCTCTCAGGAAGGACAGAAGTGCTCATCAACCTCTGTGCTGCTCGACAGGGTGGGGAAGCCACACAGACCCACTCTCACCAGGACTGTCTTGCCTGAGGCTTTGGACTTGTTGCCCTGCTTTTACTACAAATCTCTACTGGACCGTTTGGAGAAGAAACAGCCCAAACAGAAGGTTTATTTCTGCTCCAAATGGTTAGTACTTGTTGAGTATCTATTATCTGGTAAAGACCCATCTGGATAAAACTCAGGGAGCCTTGGGGAGGACTGACCAGGTATTCAGAGATAAATCATGACTCCAGCCTTTGGGAAATGTGGATACATATGGAAAAGGTCTGTGGTTACAATCACACCGCCAGGCGGGTGTAGCTCTAACTTCAAACACAAGGATTATAAAAGAAGGTTCCACTACATTTAGTTTTATCCTGCAAACATGCTGGGTAAATGAATATTACCCCTAACACACCACAGAGTGGATTTTCCACTGGACTTTTTCACTGCCTCATATAAATAGCAGGTAAAATGAAAAGAGATGGACGAAGTATTGAAACAATCACTTTGTATACAGCATGAACTTTGTTACTAAATCATAATTGTGGGGCCTTTTATTTTAAAGCTGGTTAGGATTTAGGGTCATGTTTTTTATAGCAAAGGGGGCATCGAATTGTAGCCAGTCAGCGGTCTGATCTCAGCGCGCTCGTAAGTATACCGTGGCTGTGTTTGCTTTTCTGTGACACGGGGTGTTACGAGGCCTGGCTGACGCGCCAGATGATGGCAAAATAAACAAACAGCACACACGTGACACAAAAGGTCCCCAGCCATGTTGCTCTCAGGAACCTCATTTTTACGTTTAAAAACAAAGACAAGCCTCTTGGTCTATATTTAGAAGTCAGAAATGGTCTATTTAAAAATGAATTTTTTCCCAAGGAAAATACATTTCTGTGATCCCGTTTTAATGAGGGAGTGGGTTTTACAGGTCTCTCAACGTCTCTTTGAAAAAAAAACACCCTCTGGTTCTGTGCGGAAGAGCCTCAGGGCCATGTGGAGGCTTAAGGTGCCTTCAGAAATGTCCTATTTCAATAGCACAGAACTCAACTGGCAAGAATTTCTTCCAAAGGGTTTTGATTTCTTGGTTTTGCCCATATTCTGCAACTGCTCTAGAAGGATTGAAGCTCTACATGTCTCTAAATGGTCTGAGTACTGTTTCCATCACTCACTTGGAGGTTTCTTAGTAAGGCATATTTACGTGCGATCATGGACCTAACATTCCAGGTTCCTATGCAATATGGTTTTTCCAGTGGTCATGTATGGATGTGAGAGCTGGACTATGAAGAAGGCCGGGACTGAAGAATTGATGCTTTTGAACTGTAGTGTCAGAGAGGACTCTTGAGAGTTCCTTGGACTGCAAGGAGATCCAACCAATCCTAAAGGAAATCAACCCTGAATGTTCATTGGAAGGACTGATGCTGAAGTTCGAATACTTTGGCCAACTGATGCGAAGAGCTGACTCATCGGGAAAGATCCTGATGCTGAGGAAGACTGAAGGCAGAAGGAGAAGGAGGCAAGAGAGGATAAGATGGTTGGATGGAATCACTGACTCAGTGGACATGAGTTTTTGCAAACTCTGGGAGACAGTGAAGGACAGGGAAGCCTGGCACCCTGCAGTCCACAGAGTCCCAGTGAGTCAGACACGACTTAGCAACTGAACAGCGATAAAGTGTGATCATAACAACAACATGAAATTGTCTCGTTCGTTTCTGACTTCAAAGGTTCAACTCACTTTCTCAGAATGAACCTGTCTGCGTGACAGGCTGTATTTTGTATTTCAGGAGCATGATGACCTACTCACAGTTGGTATGTAACGTCATTTCTGCGGGTAGCAGGTGAAAAGCTAAGTGATCACACAAACCTGTGTTGTATCGATCAGTTATAAGAGGAAAGAGAAAACCCGGGAGAACTCGTGGTGTGTCTCCTCCACACATTAACAGGACAATGGGAACCAACTGTTTTGAGAAAAGGATTGAAAAATCAGCTCAGTGATGTCTCAGAAACACTTGTTATGTCATCTTTCACCGTCAGGCCAGCCTTTAGTGCGTGCTGATGGTCCTGAGCAGAGAGATTACTAGCTAGTAATTTGTCATTAAAGCCTCACAAGCACTGTATTTCAACACGTCCAAGATGCCATGGTAAGAGGCCTCACAATTCTGTGATCCACCGAGAAAGAACAAAATCTGGTGGTTAAGTCGGGTCGTGCTTCCAACTGAGGCATCTGACCCCACAGATGTGAAAATGTTAAGACGTGTGCATCTTCGAACCTATGAAATGTGACACCTCTAAACTCATCATGAAAACGTGGTCAGGCCTCTGTCTCCGTCTGAAGTCAAATTATCGCCCGTGTGCTCACCTGACTGGCCATCGTTGCCTCATGAACCTGTCTGTCCTCCGACTTTCTCGTCCTTCCATTCAGACCCTCGGGACTTCTCACCTCCCGCTTCACAGCCGTGTCAAAGTGCTTGCTCTTTCCAGATCAGTGTAGACCACGAGAAAGGGGGATGCCCTGAAGGGGCCCCAGGGCAGGGTGAGCGGCACTGCAAGGAGGGGAGAGGTCAGAAGAGTCTCTGGGGGCCTGGGCCTGGGCAGAGGGTGGGAGGGAGCAGGGAGCCGGGCAGACCCTAGAGTGCGGTTGCAGGAGCAGGTGGTGGGCAGAGCCAATGACGAGGCCGTCAGTCTCACGGTGGCACCAAGGGCTGGGACGCTGGTTGGAGCCAGGCTGCGGGCGTCGAACCCCCACAGAGCTTTGGCTTGGATTCCATGGGTGAGAAACAGGGCAACCTAATAGAAGAGAAACTGGAAAATCTGGAAAGAGAACATGCAGGGGCATGAGACTTGCTCCCTGGGAGAGAGACCTGCTCCCTGGGGGGGCTGGCACATGCCCTCCGGGAGTCCTGGCTCTGCTGTCTGACCAGAGGGCCCCTAGGTGGGCAGGTGCCAGTTATCTGAAAGTTACCAGCAGGAAGTGTGGGTTTCTTGGGTGACTAACCAGGTCCTAGCACTTGATTCTACAAATACTTCCTCATAATCCGTGTTTTATTTCATTGCATTTAACTTAATTCTTTTCATTTTTTTGGCCGAGCCATGATGTATACGGCATCTTCCCTGACCAGGAATCGAGCCTGTGCCCCTGCATTGGGAGCACAGAATCTTAATCACTGGACCGCCAGCAGAGTTCTTGCCCAGAATCTTAAACTCAGGATCTTGAGATCTGAGTCAAAGTCTCTCAGTCTTGTCTGACTCTTTGCGACCCCATGGACTGTATTCTCCGGGCCAGAATAGTGGAGTGGGGAGCCGTTCCCTTCTCCAGGGGATCTTCCCAACCCAGGGATTAAACCAGAGTCTCCCACATTGCAGGTGGATTCTTTACCAGCTGAGCCACCAGGGAAGCCCAGTTTTCTAGAAGACAGTAGAAATGAGGATCGGTTTTCTGGAAAACAGAGTTAGAGCAAATGAGCACTGGCTGTCACAGGGCTGCCTGCTCCCCGTGAACTCATGGCCGAAATGAGGTTCCGTGAGGTCTGAAGTTGGACCTTATAGTGATTCAAAATTTTCTAGAGCGACATCTCAATTTTCAGCTGCACTTAGACTGACCCGAGGTAAAATGCGGGAAAGGGAAAGCTTGTCGCCGTCTCCCCGCCTGCAGCACTGCTTGTGGGAGGCTGAGGGTGCCCTTCTGTCTGGTAGGCGGTGTCCTCAGGGCTCGGACCTGGTCCACGGCCCCTGCACAGGAACAAGAGGGCTCGTCTTTGAAACCAGACGAGTCTCACAACATGCAGCAAAGCTACTCAGCTTCTAGATGCTTCCATGTCCCCATCCGGCAAGGTTAAATGACATAGCCTGGCACTGCCTGGGTGCCTTCCAGCTCCCAAGACTCACAATAGTTAAGAAACAAGAGCTAGATAAGAAATGAGAACTAGATGGGGACTTCCCTGGTGGCCCAGCAGTTGAGTCTGCACTTCCACTGCAGGGGGTATGCAGGTTCTACCCCTGGTGGGGCAACTAAGTTTCCACGGTGTGGCCAAAAAATAAAACTGAAAAAAAAAAGAAGAAATGAATCCTGGTTAGCTAACGAAGAATACGATGCTTTGTCCACTTTAAAATGCTTATGTTTCTAAAAGGCTTTTACAAGTATTGAATTATTTTAAAGACTTAACCTAAGTGGTCTGTGAAAATTGGAAGCATTTCTGCCCATCTTGAAATGTATAAGATGGAAGGTGAAGACCTTCCCTCACCACTCCCACAGTCCCCGACTCTGCAGCATAGGAGGAAAATCCATTATTATTTATGCATCATTTCTCATCCGATGTCCCGAGGTGTGGTCGGCACAACAGACTCCCGCAGTCCGGTGGGCAGGCTTCCAGGCCTCTTCAGCACAGGGCAGGTGGGCTTGTCTCTCCATATTCACAGCCTCCCAGTGCCCTTCGCACTCGCCGGGAGCCGCCTCTCCCGCTTGTGGACACCAGCAATGCCTTATCCTATTCTGCAGATATCTTGTGGACGCGCTCACTTACTCATTCAACAAATGTGTATCAGGTACCTGTGATGTATATTTAGGTTGTCTGTGATGATTTACTATTATGAAGAATCCTTACCTGGATGTGTGTAGTCTTGTATACGTATGTGATTATTTCTAGAGACTAGATTCTCCAAAATGAAACTTCCAGCTTTCAATGTGCATGCCTTCTGAAGTTTGAGAGGTACTGACAAATTGCCCCCACAAACAGGAGACATCAGTTCCTACTCCCACCAGCAGTTTCCTTATCTGATAGGTTAAAAAAAAATTACCTAGTCTGTCTTTCTGTGGTCACTAGTGGAAATGAGATGTTTTTCCCCTTCATGCTAATGATTCACTTCTATGAATTTTCAAGTCCTTGATCCATTTTCTAGAAGCTTTTTAAAAAATTTACTTCTATTTATTTTAAAATTAATTTAGTTTTACTTAGTTTAAATTTTACATTTATCTATTTTTAAATTTTATTTTATTCACTTTTTTAAATTTTGGCTGCGCTGGGTCTTCCTTATGGCATGAAGGCTTAGTTGCCCCACAGCATGTGGGATCTTAACCCCCCAACCAGGGGTTGAACCCGTGTCCCCTGTATGGAAAGGCAGATTCTTTAAAAAACAAAAAAACTTTTTATTTTGTATTGGAAAAGAGCCGATTAACAATCTTATGATAGTTTCAGGTGAACAGTGAAGGGATTCGGTCATACATATACACGGATCCATTCTCCCCCAGATTCCCCTCCCATCCCGGCTGCCACGTAACACTGAGCAGAGTTCCCTGTTGGAAGGTGAGTTCTTAAGCACTGGACCACCAGGCAGATGCTTCTAGGAGTTTTAAGGGGCTGCCAGTCTTCTCGACGGCAAGCTGGTGCAGAGGCGGCGAGCCTCTCTGTGTCACCGTGAAGGCACTGCCCGTGCTTACGGCAATCCAGGTACAGCACACAGCTCCGAAAAAGTGGGGAGTCACTTACCCACCTCGGCTTCTCTCATTCGGACAGAAGTCACCTTGCAGATGCTCTGAAGTCCCAACCCGTGCACGTTGCTGCCAGCAGTCTTGGAGTCGAGGATGGAAACAGACAGAAAGTCTGGGTATGTGGGTCAGTTTCTTCTTTTGGACCTGCCCAGCGGTCACATCAGTGGCCGTGACTCCTTATCAATGCCGTCATGATAACTAACAGTCATTGGGTCTCTGAGCCCCCAGCTGAAGCATCTTCGCCCCTCTTGAGCACCACCCCCGCCTACCGGGCTTTTCTCCACGGCACTTCCCCCCGGGCATCTGTTCCCGCTTCCTTGCTTGTTTCTGTCTGTCTCATGGCCGCGTGAGCCCCATCGAAGATGCTTGGATCAGAATAGAACCCCATGGCTATAAAAGAGCTCCTTTGTAAATTATCTCATCTGATCTCTCCAACAACAATCTCTCCACAAAGTGCTGATTGCTTTGAAAGTTGTATATCAGAAAGGGATGAGGAACTTCTCCTGCTGCTACTGCTAAGTCGCTTCAGCCGACTCTGTGCGACCCCATAGACGGCAGCCCACCAGGCTCCCCCGTCCCTGGGATTCTCCAGGCAAGAACACTGGAGTGGGTTGCCATTTCCTTCTCCAGTGCATGAAAGTGAAAAGTAAAAGTGAAATCACTCAGTCGTGTCCGACTCTTAGCGGGTGACCCCATGGACTGCAGCCCACCAGGCTCCTCCGTCCATGGGATTTTCCAGGCAAGAGCACTGGAGTGGGGTGCCATTGCCTTCTCCAAGAAACCTCTCCAGTGGCCCATAATACGTCCTCCATATGATGGACGTATTACTATCATCTCCAGTTCGCAGAAGAGGAAAACTAATCCAGAGTCGATTCAGGCACCCGGTCAAGTTTGTGTAGCAGGTACCGGGGAGGGCCTGAGAGTCTGACATGCTGCTGCTTCTAAAGAGAAAACAAAACTGAAGCTCCCCCAACCCCTGCCAACAACCCCCACAGCCCAAACGCTAATTAGTAGAAATGCAGCCATTTCCAAAGGGGCTATGAGATGGCTCTAAAGCTAGGATTTACTTGTTAAGAACTTTTTGATTTCCATGTATCTTCATACCCGACCCTGCGTGTTTAACTAGTTCCCAGAAGTGACAATTTAGACACTAGTCTATTGGGGAAAAGGGGGCCACTCAATCCAGTGTTGAGAGCTTCCCTGGTGGCTCAGACGGTAGAGTCTGCCTGTGATGCGGGAGACCCGGGTTCAATCCCTGGGTCGGGAAGATCCCCTGGAGAAGGAAATGATACCTCACTCCAGTATTCTTGCCTGGTGACTCCCGTGGACAGAGGAGCCTGGTGGGCTCCAGTCCATGGGGTTGCTAAAGAGCTGGATACGACTGAGTGACTCACACACACACACACACACACACACACAGTCCAGAGCGGATCTTTGCTGACTCACAGGAAGCAGAGCTGTTTCATTCTTTTTATTTTTTAAATCATATTGTGCTGGACTCTTTTTTTTTTTTTTTTGGCCTCATTGTGTGGCATGTGGGATCTTAGCTCCCAGACCAGGGATCAAACCCTCAGCCCCTGCGTTGGGAGCATGAGACCTTAACCCCTGGGCCACTGGAGAAGTTCCTCATCCCTTTCTGATATACAACTTTCAGAGCAATCAGCATTTTCTGGGCATTCAACAAATACGTGTGGAAAGGAATGTTGTTCCTGGTAGAACTGGTCATCACAGTGAAAACCTCAATTTGAAACTAACACAGGGAGAGTCTCCCTTAGTAAACTGAACTTTCACACTAGAGTCACCCAGGCCTCACGCTCACAGATTCTGATATCAGGGGCCTGGGGTGCCACTCGGCCCCTGGGATTTACAAAATCTCCCAGGGATTCAGAGGACAAACAGGGAGAAGCACTGAATGACGGCTCCTCCAACGAAGACTAACCCATCCAAAGGTAATATTTGGGCAAAACTACGCACTGAACAGAATTCTTTCAGAATCACCCAATCTGCAGGCCCCTGGGAAGAAAACAGACCAAACCAGCTCAGACGGGATCATGCAAGCTGCTCTCCTCAACACGAAGGAACCCCCAAACTTTAGGGGCTTGTGAGCACAGAGAAACCCTTCTGTTTTACTCTATTCATTTTTAATTGCAGGATAACCGCTTTGCAACACTGGCTCGAAGTCTCACTCCAGGGAGACTAGCTCGCCCTTTGGAAGCCCAAGGTCTTCTGCTGTCGTGTAGAAGCTGCTCTGTAGGAGCTGTTTCGTGTTTTGCTGAGTTTTTGATATGTTTGTGGGAAGGCAAGCGATCTCCCCGTCTTATTCCTCCACCACCTTCTTTCCCTCTCTGCGAGGCATCCTTTTGTTTTTCTAGAGCAGGAATCTGCAGACGTTTTAGGGCCCGAGAGGGACTGTTTTCAGCTTCGCAGCAATGACCACCCCCCCCCACGACCCAGGACAGCCCCAAATCTGCCCGGACCGTGTGGACGGGAAAGTGCGGCATGTCCCAGTAGAACTCTATCCGTGGACATTAAAACGTGAATTCCATGCAACTCTCACATCACAGAAAACTATCTTGATTTTTTCAAACCATTTAAAAATGCAAACCCGTCCTCAGCAAGGAGGTCAGACAAGAACATGCAGGGAGGCCTCACCTGGCCACCGTTCAGAATCCCCTGCTGTAGAAGAACATAGTCAGAAACGAACACCGGAAGTCTCGAAGCTGTAGATCCGTTGCTGTAGAAGAACATAGTCAGAAACGAACACAGGAAGTCTCGAAGCTGTAGATCCGTTGCTGTAGAAGAACATAGTCAGAAACGAACACAGGAAGTCTCGAAGCTGCAGATCCGTGGATCACCCCGCACAAGACACAATGGGGAACAGGCTGCACCCATCCCCTCCTCCATCCCCGCCCTCCCAGGAAGCCCCAGCTACACTCCTTCCACACTGTAGGCAGCTGTGAGACACTGGGGTATCTTGGGTGGGCTTGCTTTTAGTCCTGTTCTTACTGGGGAATTTCAGGCTGCAGGAGAGGCGTCCCTCAGGACAGGGTGGCTCAAACTGGAGCTTCAATAACTCAGTCCAAGCCCACAGCTGCTCCACTTGGAGGCGGGCTTTACTGTCCTTGGGTCATAAAAATACCAGCTCCAGGTCCCCACGGGAATGGTTTATAGTTGATTTACACAAAAACAGGCCTATTAAATACGAGCCCCAAAGATTTGGGGAGCTCGGAGACATGAAAACTGGAGGCAGATGAAGTGAGTCCCACTCTGGGGGGCCCTCTCCCCAGGGGGACGCCCGGAGGGGCGCTAGCCACGGAGGCTGGGAGGGGAGGCTGCGGGCAGAAACCGCGTGCTCACCTGGCTTTGGAAGCAAATCCCCTCGCTTATTCGTCGGTGCGAGGCGCCAGGCTTCATGCATCACACACAGCCCTGAGCAAGAGAGACACTGAAGTGCGAAATAACTCCCTTTGGAGAATTAAAGAAAAAAAAATAGGATTGTGGAGAAGAGAGAAGAGAGGAGAGAGGTGTTTATTGTGGGCAAAACAGAGAACCACAGCTGCATGGATGGACCCAGAAATTATCCTACTATGTGAAGTGAGTCAGACAGAGGAAGGCCAACATCGTGAGATAACACTCATATGTGGAATCTTAGGCTGCAGTCCACGGGGTCGCTGAGGGTTGGACACGACTTGAGCGACTTCACTTTCATGCACTGGAGAAGGAAATGGCAACCCACTCCAGGGTTCTTGCCTGGAGAATCCCAGGGACGGGGGAGCCTGGTGGGCTGCCGTCTGTGGGGTCACACAGAGTCGGACACGACTGAAGTGACCGAGCAGCAGCAGCAGAATCACACAAATGAACTTATTTACAAACCAGAGACAGACACAAACACAGAAAACAAGCATGCTTACCAAAGGGGAAAGGTGTGGGGAAGGACATGTTAGGAGCTGGGGATTAATAGATACACACTACTATATATAATGGAGAAGGAAATGGCAACCCACTCCAGGGTTCTTGCCTGGAGAATCCCAGGGACAGCGGAGCCTGGCGGGCTGCTGTCTGTGGGGTCGCACAGAGTCGGACATGACTAAAGCGACTTGGCAGCAGCTATATATGGAATAGATGAGCCACAGGGGCCTGCTGTGTAGCACAGGGAACTCTACTCAATATTCTGGAATAACGTAAATGGGGAAAGAACGTGTAAAAGAACAGATGTACGTACATGTATGACTAAATCACTTTGCTATACACTTGAAACTCATACAACATTGTTAATCAATTTTATTGCACTGTGAGATAAAACTTTAAGAAATAATGATAAGCATTTTCCTTAAAAAGGAAAAAGAGAGAATCCACTTGGACATGGATTCTTCCTGTCTTTGGGGAAGAAAAAAAGATCAAGGAGACAGAGGAGGGCGGGGTAAGGAGCTGTGAAGGAGAATAACCCAGGAGGCGGCCTTTGCATGGAGGGTCCCTCGGGGCCTGCAGGGGCGGCCCCTGGGGTACAGCCCAGCGCGGCTTCTGCTCCCTGCAACCCCAGCCCCCAGCAGGCTCTGCCGCGTGGCCATCATAAACGTGTTTTATGAGCCACGCTGCTGGCTGCAGCCTCGCCTTCCCCAGAACAAAGACCAGTGCCCAACGGCCGCGACGGTGAGATGACCGGCCTGACCCTCACCTCACTAATGGGCTTCCCATGCGAAAGCTCGGCGAGTCAGATAGGCAGGGCCCGGAGTCCATTTCTGTAGCAACACTGATGCTTTTCCCAGGCTCGTGGGAGAGTTTTCCAATTACACACACAAAAATGAAACCCGCAGACCCAACCGCACTGAAGAGAGCCCGGAACACTCGCTGGAACACCACAAGCTGCTTCTCATCAAAGCAGAGCCTTAGTGGGAACGTGTCACTGCAGAACTTAGGGGAGAAGGTAGACGCTGAAAGCTCCGTAGAAATAATTCTACGTGAGAAAAAGCAGAGCCATCTGCTGAAGCCCCCTTTGCTGACCTGGTCCAAACCCCGGCTTCCCCACTGTCCTGATCACAGTGATTCAAATGTCCTCGATTGCGTTGATTTCTCTAGAGCAGTCAAAAAGGTGACCGACTATTTTTAGCATTTCATGAAAGAAAGTGAAAGCGTTAGTCACTCAGCCTCAGCTGACTCTTTGCAACCCCGTGGACTGTAGCCCACCAGGCTCCTCTGTCCGTGAGGATTCTCCAGGCAAAAATACCGCAGCGGGGAACAGGTTGCCATGCCCTCCTCCGAGGGATCTCCCCAATCCAGGGATCGAACCCAGGTCTCCTAACTGCAGGCGGATTCTTCACCATCTGAGCCACCAGGGTGAGTCTAATCCCAGGTCAGGGTCTCCAGTCCTTGTTTCAGGGGGAAGATGGCCCCAATTTCATTGTTTTTCTTTCTTCAGTCTGTGAATCAAGTTTTAGTGGTAGTAGTATTGTTATTATTACTTTGGCCCCACCCTGCAGCTTGTGGGATCTTAGTTCCCCAACCAGGGATTGAACCCAGGCCCTCAGCAGTGAAAGCACCAAGTCCACTGGACCACCAGGGAATTCTCTGGATCAAAATTTTTCAAACATTAACTAGATTCTTGGGTGAATACAGAAATCAAGTTTTGTTTGGGGGAGGGGGCAGAAGGTTAACAGTGAGTTATGAGGATGGTTGAGGGGAGTGCAAACGTCCACACGAAGCCCGGAGTTTAACTGGGGGATCGGATGTGAGGTGTAAGAGAAACAAGAGCTCAAGTTGTTTTTAATTGACTTTGCAGACAGACAGAGCCACGTTCAAGTCCTGTTTCTACCACTTGGCTGTGCAGCCTGGAGCAAGTTACTCACACTTTCTTTGCCTGTCTCCTCAGCTATGAATTTACGGTAACAGCGTCTTCTGTGTGTGAGGGTTAAATGAGACCGTGACTCGCAGCCCCAAGGACAGTGCCTGACTGTTGCACAGCTGGTGTTGCTCATCTGCTCGGTCAGATCAGACTCTTTGCGACCCCATGGACTGCAGCACGCCAGGCCTCCCTGTCCTTCACTATTCCCCAGCATGTCCATCAAGTCAGTGATGCCATCCAACTATCTCATCCTCTGTCGTCCCCTTCTCCTCTTGCCTTCAATCTTTCCCAGCATCAGGGTCTTTTCCAATGAGTTGGCTCTTCGCATCAGGTGGCCAAAGTATTGGAGCTTCAGCTTCAGCACCAGTCCTTCCAATGAATATTCAGGGTTGATTTCCTTTAGGATGGACTGGTTGGCTCTCCTTGCCGTCCAAACAAGTGATGTGCAGTGGCATGGTGACGTAGCAATAAACAAGATCTCCTGGGACTGCAGCATCATTAGGGACATTTTCTTCCTGGACTTCATCACCATCTGCGTCTCTGCATTCCCACTTATTTACTCAGTTCTCTGGAAAACCCATGCAGATGCTAAATAGCAGGAAAACAATCCTTGGCTTCCATTCCAGCTGAACAGACTCAAGGCTAAAAACTTCCTGGAATTCCCCCACTGGTTTTAACATCTCTGGATGTCTCTTTCCAACTGTCTCCTTCTACTTGCTTTCACCAGGAAGAAGATGAAGCTCTCTCGGCATCCTCGGTGGAGACCAGCTCCCAGGAGTGCACAGCAGTCAGACTCAAAGGGCCTCGGAAAGTGAGCCAGAGCCCCCCCACGGGGAGCGCGTGCACACACACACGGCGTCCGTAAAATACAGCGGCCTGCGTCCTTTCTGCTGGCCGCGAGGTATAAAGAATGGATATAAATGCCACAGGAGAACTTTTTGAGAGTGTTTGGAGATATTTCTTCTCACAATATTAAGAACAAAAAGATGTTGACATTTTTTACTGCGCCTTTCATCTGTAGCTATTTTGAAGTCAGGGCTTCAAGTCCGAGACCAAGGAGCCAGGCGGGCAGGTTCACCTAGGCCTGTGCGATGCTGCCATCTAGTGGCCGCTGTGAGCACTACAGAGGGAGGCTGCCCTCTTGTCCATCGGTTACCCCACTCCAGTACTCCTGCCTGGAAAATCCCACCGACGGAGGAGCCTGGTGGGCTGCAGTCCATGGGGTCGCGGAGAGTCGGACATGACTGAGCGACTTCACTTTCACTTTTAGTTCAGTCGCTCAGTCGTGTCCGATTTTTTGCGACCCCATGCATTGCAGCATCCCAGGCTTCCCTGTCCATCACCAACTCCAGTTTACTCAAACTCACGTCCATTGAGTCCGTGATGCCATCCAACCATCTCATTCTCTGTCGTCCCCTTCTTGTCCCACCTTCAATCTTTCCCAGCATCAGGGTCTTTTCCAAGAGTCAGTTCCTTTCATCAGCTGGCCAACGTACTGGAGTTTCAGCTTTAGCATCAGTCCTTCCAATCAATATTCCAATAATATTCAGGACTGATTTCCTTTAGGATGGTCTGGTTTGGTCTCCTTGCTATCCAAGGGACTCTCAGGAGTCTTCTCTGACACCACGGTTCAGAAGCATCAATTCTTCAGCGCTCAGCTTTCTGTGTAGTCCAACTCTCACATCCATCGAGTTCTAGGTTATTTGGAAACCTGTGACCCGCACTGCACCAGTACTGCCACTAATGGACCCCTCAGGCCTCGAGTGAATCTCCCGTTTCCTCGGTAGGGGTCGGACAAATGAGCCATAACAAAACCCTCAGACTGCTGAGGTTGAGGGTGAAGGGTGAAGGGGTTTTCTAGCGTGTTTGTTTTGGATGCATGTTTGAGCAAAAAGAAAATCCAGCCTTTATTTATTTATTTTCTTGCCCCACCTCATAGCATATGGCTTTTTCTTTTTCTTCTTCTTCTTCTTCTTTTCTTTCTTTCTTTTTCATGGCATATAGCTAACCCAGTGGCACATAGTGGTAAAGAGACCACTTGCAATGCAGGAGACGCAGGAGATACGGGTTCGATCCCGGGAGTGGGAAGATCCCCTGGAGGAGAACATGGCAACCCATTCCAGTATTCTTGCCGGGAAAACCTCATGGACAGAGGAGTCTCGTGGGCCACAGCCCACGGGTCACAAGGAGTCGGACACAACTGAGGTGACTGAGCACCCCGTCGCGGCACATGGGGTCATGCTCCCGGACCAGGTACTGAACCAACAAGCCCTGCATTGAACCACTGGACCACCAGGGAAGTCCCAGAAAGCCCAGGCTCTCCTCTGTAAACACTGAAAGCAGAGCACAGACCCACTCTTCTGAGACCTGAGAGGCAGGCGCGCTCTGTGAGTTCTGTGACTTCACAGGAAGAGCCACGCAAACCCTGAAGGTGCATCGATCTGTGTGATCGACAGGGCACAGGTGACCGGCTCCACGCCTGGACAGCCCGCCGGGAGCGCTTCGCCTGGCGTCCCCCGCGGTTCCCACAGCAGCCCCGCCAGCTCTGCTCCGCCCTCCCGGCGGCTCACGTGGCTGCGGTCACGGGGCCACAAGGTGAGGACTCAGAACCGGGGGTCCATCCTCCCAGAGACAGACACCCCTGCATCCCTCCCGTGGGCTGCCGGGTCTCAGCGGCAGACAGTGCCGTCACGTCACAGCTATGCAACACACGTCCAGGAACAGGCGGAACAAGTGGGTGAGCGAGCCCTCTAGCAGAAGACGCCCGGCCCACCAGTGTCCGTGTGTCCCCTCCTCCTGGGTCACCCAACGAGACGGCATTTTTTGTCTCCTTTGCAGTGAATGAGACCAGCAACCAAATTCTGGCCAGTGGAAGCACTCTGCTCGGGCCTGGCCGACGAAAACCTCCCCCTCCTTTTCTCTCCCCACTGCAGGCTGAAAGGAGGGGGCTCCGAGAACCTAAAGGAGGGTGGGGTGCCCGAGGGGTGGGGTGGGACCCCTGAGTGCCTGCGAGAAGCAGAGCCCTGCCCCCCACCAGACTTCAAGAGGGTGAGAAATCACGGGGGCTGCAGGGTGGGCCACACAACCCGAGGACTGTCTGTTAGCGGTGGGTCCACCCAGACCGATGAGACTGCACGGCAGTCCTTTTGAAGTCATAAACTCTGCCTTTTCTGTACAAGAAAGACATCCTACGTTGCTGTCATTTTAAGTTGAACCTCCCATGACTGAATAAAGAACTCAAGTTTTATGCTTATAATTAATTCACACCCTCATGGGAGAGTCTTTATTAAATCAGAGAAACTTAAAGGGAGTTGATTCTCTCTTTCTTCTTCTGAGGTTTTCACTGAATGAACCCAAAGGAGAAAGCGTGTTCTGCAAGGTGGCGTGGACAGCTGAAGCCTCCATCCACGTTTAAGGCCGCCCAAGAGCTCAGGTGTGTTGCATGAACTCACCATCCACGTCCACCTGCAGACCCAGGCCTCCAACTCTGACTCAGCTGCGTGAGCCACGCTTGACGACTCTGATGACACTTCAACCCACAGGATGGGGCGTGAGGGGACAAAGCCCAAGGCTGGGTGGCTGTGTTCACACTGACGGAACCCCACACACACACCCGCGGTGGGAGCCCTCTAGGTCACCTTGGAAACGCAGGCACACATGGAAGAGGGCACTGCACTTACACCAAAGCCACTCTGGAACACGCCTGCACAGCGGGGCGCGCGCTTGCCCACTCACCTCCCTGGAAGGTTTCAAGACCTCTATTGATATGTCTTCCCCTTTCTGATTGTTCTGATAAGGAGGTAGCTCCTGCTCAATGTGGGTTACCCCCTCTAATCTCGGGTCATCTGCCTAAAGGGGCCCTCGTCTTGAATTAGAATCAAAATGCAGCTGAGAGGAGAAACCTCGTGTAGAAAGACTGTGTCCGTTAACGCACAGGCCCCTGAAATTCAAATACAATACCACCGTTTGACATTTGACAAGACTATCCTAACAGCTATCTGAGAAAACAGACAGCTGAGGATGGTTCGGCAATTTTGTCAGAAAAGAGAAGTGAAGGAGGGTCTGCCTGATTAAAACCAACAGGACGCTCCACTTTTGTTTCTGGTTCTTTGTTTCTCTTTTTCACCACTGAAGACAGAGCCCAGGACTCTGTCTTGGACTCTGTGGACTCCAGGTCTGCGATGTCTGACGCCTTTTCCTGGTTCTTTAAAAACAGGAGAGGGAATTTCCCGGTGGTCCAGGATTCGGTGCTCTCACTGCTGGGCCTGGGTTCCATCCCTGGTGGGGATCTAAGAGCCACAGGCCAGGAGGAACGGCCAAAGAAATAAAGAGTAAGTAAAACAGGTAACACGAAGGTGGGGCGTGAAAGAGGCCGCTCTGGAGATGGCAGCGCCAACAGCCGGCCGCTGCCGACCTGTCGAAGGCTCAGCTCCTAAATTCCGCCTCCCCACTACCGCGCGTGCGTGCCAGACCCCCTTCCTGGGCAGCTCCGTGTATGTGCCCGTGGAAGAAGGTCTGACCCTGCTGGCCTCCTGCTCACCTTATTCGGGATTCCATCTGCCTTCCCTCGGCTAATTCCTTTCCATTTCCAGCCCACTTTGTCATTCAGTCGCCTGGTCGTGTCTGACTGTTGTCAACCCCATGGACTGCAGCACACCAGGTCTCCCTGTCCTTCACCATCTCTCAAAGTTTGTCTAAGTTCATGTCCATCGCATCAGTAATGCCATCAAGTCATCTCATCCTCTAACACCCTCTTCTTCTGCCCTCACTCTTTCCCAGCATCAGGGACTTTTCCAGTGAGTCAGCTATTCGAGTCAGATCACCAGTCCATTTAGTGAGATTCAAAAGCGTACGTGATTCTATCAGACGTACAAAATGACTTGTTCCACCATTATCCTGACGCTTCGTTTGTGACAGCAAAAGATGGAAACAACCCAAATGTCAATTTATGAGGAATTTGTTAGCTCAATTTTGGCTCAGAGGACTTCCATGCAGCCATAAAATGGAATCAGGAAGCTCTTTGCAAACTGATTTTGAGATGATGTCCAGGATCCTGTTACATGAACAAAGTTGAGTGTCAACAGAATGCACCAAGTGATTTTAAAAAGAGAAAAATTAAAACATGCGTGGATTTGCTTGTAAATGCATAACATATCTACAGGAGGACCCATAAGAAACTGAGAATCTAGGTGACTGGGGTACAGGGTGGGAAGAGGGCTTTTTAATCAGATGTTATTTGGTGCCTTTTGGACTTGGAACCTTGTGAGTGAGTTGCTTCATCAGAAAATAAATTAGATTTAACACCTTCATTGGTGACAGTGTAAGAGGTTTTGTCCAGGGACTGAACACAGTAATCACACAGACACGGCCCCCACCCTCCAGGAGCCTGAACAGAGTCAACTCTTAGTGACAGGAGGGGTCCCAAGAGCCTCCCCCCAAGAGTAGGCTCAGGGCAGGGGGTGCCCCGGGTCACGTGGCCTCCAAGGCCAGAATGCTGACCTCTGACCTCTGTCCTGCGGTCCCTCTGGACTCGTGGGTGTCCACGTGCCATGAATTAGTCCAGGTCCATTTTCTTTCCGTGACAACCCGACCTGTTCCGCTTCGTCCTCCTAAAGGAAAGCAGCCCACGGGTGTGCGTGCGAGCAGGAAGCGGGTTCGTCTCCGAGGGAGTGAGAGGAGACGCGGCGTCCGGTCCAGACACCGGATCTGCGCCGCCCGAGCTGAAGGCCCTGCAGCCGCGAGCGTCTGCGGGCGCGCAGGGCGTCCCGGGCGCCTCCCGGGGCTCGCAGACCCCGCCGCTGGCTTCCCGCAACGCCCCTGCCGCCCTCGGGCCTCGGGGAAGATCTAAACTCATCAGGATTTTTATTCCAGCCCTGCATCATCGCGGGGAGGAGCTCCTCAGAGTGAGAAGTGGTCTATTAACTGTGTACAGAGCCCCGCTCGCTTGGGCTCTCCTGACACGTCAGCCTCGGCCCCGCGCCCCTCACTTCCCTGGAGAAAACGGACTTTCCGGGCGGCGCCGCCAGGGCCTGCAGGGCCCGAGCCGAAGAAGACCTGCTCGTGTGCTGCCCACGAAGACACTTTGGTGGTGTCTTTAAAAAGTACTTAACAGGGAAGGATTCGTGAAATGTAAGAGTAAATGAGAAAAGCAGCATGCTGCCAAAACCTCCTGTGTGTAAAAAGACCCACGTTATTATTCACCACGTTTCAGAGCAGTTATTATTTCTGTGCAGTAAGGACGACAGGTGATATTTATTTTCTTTACTGCCTCGATTTATCTTACATTTTTACAAAAGACCTTCTTATATTTTCATCATCAGACCAGAAAAAACTCGATCCTTAGAAAAATGTAGGCACGATGTGGGGGGCCATGAAGTTTAGCAAGAAGTTCAGCAGCTCCAGGAGGCTGAATCCAAAATACTCCATTAGCTAGAGCCCTGCTCCCCTGTGGGTGAGGGTCCCTGTGCTCTCAACATACTCATGAGGACTCCGTCCGCGGGGGGTACTCCTGGGCAGCTGTGGTCAGCGGCTCCCCCACACCCTGTCCCCTGGAGCTGGGGACGGTGGCCAGCCTGGCCCTCTGGATGGACCGAGACCCGCCGGGGGCTGGTAAGAGGACAACCCTGATGGGCGTGAGCGGCACGTCAACATAGCCTCTGATCCTGTCTTTGCTGACCACTGTCCCATCCAGCTTTTCCGTCCTCCTCTTCCCTCTCCTCTGCAGATCCCAGCGCTGGGGTTGAAGGGCCTCTGCTGGTTCCTGGGACCCTCAGCAGAGCTGGGCAGCCCCGAGCCCCAGCGGCTCCTGGACATCCCACCCGCACCAGTCGGGACCCTGGAGCAACCACCACAGACCCCACTGTGGGAGGAACTTGCAAGCTGGCGGCTGGGGGATGCCCTGTCTAGGTGCTGTGAAGGGTGGAGTGCGAGGAGGCCGCCAGGAAGCAGCAGGAAGTGTGGGGAGGGAAGAGGCGGAATGGGACAAAAGTTCAAAAAGCTTAGCCTTTTCTCTGGACGTTGGCCTTTGCTTATTTACCCTTCATCCTCTGTCGTCCCCTTCTCCTCCCACCCTCACTCTTTCCCAGCATCAGGGTCTTTTCCAGTGAGTCAGTTCTTCGCATCAGGTGGCCAAAGGATTGGAGTTTCTGCTTTCAGCATCAGTTCTTCCAGTGAATACTCAGGACTCATTTCCTTTAGGATGGACTGGTTGGATCTCCTTGCAGTCCAAGGGACTCTCAAGAGTCTTCCCCAACACCACAGTTCAAAAGCATCAATTCTTTGGCTAAAAAGCATCAATTCTTGGACTATCAAGAAAGCTGAAAGCCGAAGAATTTACCCTTTGCTTCTACACAAAACTTGACAATTTAATAATTATTGTTGTTCTATTGTTGGGTATATGTTCATGAACTTACAAGTAGAAAACAAAATTGTTGAGACTTGAAGGACTAATCCATAGAAAACTGTGTATAGTAAAAATTAAAGTTTTTTTTAATTTAAAAAAACTTAACAATTTAGAAAGACTGCTGCTAAGTCGCTTCAGTCGTGTCCGACTCTGTGCGACCCCATAGACGGCAGCCCACCAGGCTCTGCCATCCCCGGGATTCTCCAGGCAAGAACACTGGAGTGGGTTGCCATTGCCTTCTCCATTGTGTGAAAGTGAAAAGTGAAAGTGAAGTTGCTCAGTCGCGTCCAACTCGTAGCGACCCCATGGACTGCAGCCTACCAGGATCCTCCATCCATGGGATTTTCTAGGCAAGAGTAGTGGAGTGGCCTTGCATTGCCTTCTCCATAGAAAGACTTAGATTCTATAAAATAAGATGGAACAAAATGAAGTCCTGTGCTGGCTGTCTGTCTTTTCACTCTAGTGCTTTGCCCAGTTTCTGATTTTGGTGGTGTGCCCCGCTGTGATCACACTGCCTGGGGACACAGAAGCCAGCAGCCGGGACTTCCCTGGTGCCCAGTGGCTAAGACCCCACTCTCCCGAGGCCGTTCAGGCTCGATCCCTGATCAGGGAACTGGATCCTGCAGGCCCCAACCGAGACCGGAGATTCCGCGTGCCGCAACTAAGACCCAAATCAATCAATCAAATTATTGATTGAGCGGCCAAATTAATCAATATTAAAAAAAAAAAAAAAAAAAGGCAGCAGCAGCTGAGAGGCTGTCATTTCTGACCCTGGGAAGCTGGAGGGGGCACCTCTTGAAGAACAGCGTCAGAGCCGGGAAGGGTCTGGCAGGCACCCCAAGCCCCACCAGGACCAGCACTGGTTCCCCAAAAGCTGCCTCATGACCTGGGGCCCTGCCTTTTCTCTACACAAATCTGTTCTGAAGTCAGCTCTATAGACCAAGAGGTGAAGGCAAACCCCGGAGTTCTCGGGTTCCCCGGCGCACGCTTTCACGGAAGGGCGTCCCTGCAAAGGCCTCTTCCCCACATGCTTCTGTGATGCTGTGCGCTCACGGCTCAGGGGACAATCCAGGAGCCAAGTCTCTTTGCATAAACCACTGCAGCTCTAAAGGAGACCATTCCTGCTGGAGGATTTAGAAAATACCCCGGGAGTCAAGCATCCATTACGTCACAGCGTGAGCATGTTCCGACGGCTATTACCGGGATTATGCTTGGGGGCCGGCAGATTAAAGGATGTCAGCCCCAATACTTCACGTTCTGCTCAAGAGAAAGGCAAGGAAACCAGCCACTAAGACAGCAGCCTCCTCACCTGCTGAGTCAACCGCAGGAGCATTACGGTGCTTATTCTCCAGCCGTCTGTGATGAGACGCAAAGCAAAACAAAGGGAGGGGAAACACTCGCCGTTTCTGTTACAGAGACCAGTGAGCTTTCTGGTAATTGCCTGTGTACTTTGCAGGCAGAGAGACTAACCCAGAAAACACCAAGCACATGTACAATAGACGTGGACCTTTGGAAGGGCTCATGTGTTTCTGGCCGATCACTCGACCGACAAGGTCCGAGTGTATCCAGGTGTCTCCAGACGCATGGTAACTTCGCTCCCTGACAGTGTTTCTTGGAAATGTCACGTGAACTTTAATTAGACTTGACGTTTTGTATGTATTTTCCCTCAGTATTTTCTGAGTCTTGGTATGTAAATATGTGAATCCTCGACCACTCTTCAATGCCAAAGGAGCAATGTGTTTGCAGGGGCCATGTGACCAAGCTTTTAGACCCAGGTGGGAGTAATTGCTATAAACCTGAAAACGCCCTTACAATGATCGAAAGCAAATGTGTGGGATAGCATTGCTCCCAGTGCTGGGTCACAGGACAAGGAAAAAGGGCCGGGACATGTTCACATCTCAACAGACAGTGGGGTTGGCGTTCAGGGCGACTCCTGCAACACACAGGGCGATGGAGGCTCCCCCTAGCCGCCCAGAGCCGGGAGCTCGGCTCGTCCCCACCAGCTGAGTGCCGGCCACTCGGTCACCTGCCAGGAGCTGGTGGAAGCTGCGCTCGTGTGAATCAGCCTGGGGGCGCCGCTCGGGAGGCCTGCACCCCCACAGCGCTGGGCCCCAGCACCTCTGCTCTGACCTGGTGTTCTTGAAGCCAGGCCTGGAGCGGTCACGGCCTGCTGCGTGGCCCTGGGTCACCGCCCCAGGGTCTGGTCTGGAAGTGGATTCAGAACCGTCCGCGGCCCCACAGGCTGGGTCTAGAGACTCACAGAGCAGGCCTTCCACAGCCCATGTTTACAGACATAAATCCCACTCCTCCATGCACCCATGAGACAGGCTGCTCTAGGAGCCACAGAGGTGGCGATCTGGGGGTGAGGCTGGGCAACCCTGATTCCCCAGCTGCCCACCGCCCTCGGTGGGAACCCACCTGGAAGGTAGCAACGCAGTGGGGGCTGAAGCCTGGCACCTGCAGTGAAATCTGCGTGTGTCTGTGTGTGTCTGTGTGCGAGTGTCTGTGTGTGTGCACGCGCACTGTGTGTGCACATGCGTGTGTGTGTGCATGCATGTGTGTGGTAAGACACACCTCCCGGTCTGACGGCCGGGGCCCCGGGACTCCCCTCATCCCTGCGCCTCCTGCAAGCAGACCCAAGGGCCTCTGCAGCCCCGGGGCTGCATGGTGGGGGTCTGTCCCCAGCCCCACGCCCCTCCTTCCTCTGCAGATTGCCCTTCCTCTTACCGACCACACTTTCCTCTCCCACCCACCCTGGGCTCACCCCCACCCTGAGTCCCCAGGCCCCTCGCTGCCCCGGGACTTGCTCAGCCTCAGCACCTCCTGGGCTCTCTGCTCACAGCTCCCCCCAAGCAAGGCCTCCCTTACTGACCTGGCATGGAACACAACCCCACCCTCACCACCCTGGTACCTTCCACCCCCCTCAATCGACTTGATTTTCTCCACAGCACGTCATTATCTGACACAGTACATACAGGTCTGTGACATTAAATGTACAACCCTTTATACAAAACAGCCACCTGGGACGAAGTTAAGAGCTCACATACATTTTACATGTATTCAACCATATTTTAAAAAGCTTATCAGTTTCAGCTTCTGAAATTACACATATGTATTTTATAATCCCATTCAGTATTTAAATGTTAATAGGGTCAAAAGCTTTGGGCTAAAATCAAGTGTTATTCAGAATGATCTATGATCTGTGTTAGCACTGAGAATGGAATGGTCAGTTTCAGATGGTTTCTGGTGCTTCAACTACATTAGAAACAATATACTCAAAGGATGTGCACTGCTGGTGTGCTGATTTATACTCTTGTTCTGCGCTAGTGAAATAGAAAACCCACAAAGGAATGGCTGCTTCCTGATTCTCTCTATGAACGCCAAGTGGACGTGTGAAGCAGCTGATCGGGTGCCATCCTGCATTTGGCCTGAGTGTGGATTTGCGCCCTCAGCCAGGGAGAGCCAGGCTGGGGCGGCATGGAGAGTCCCTGGGCAGGGACCAGAGTGGGGACCCGGCCAACTCGCTGGGAAAGACAAGGTGGAAGCAGGGGACGACAGAGGATGAGACGGTTGGATGGCATCACTGACTCGACGGACATGAGTTTGAGTAAGCTCTGGGAGTTGGTGATGGACAGGGAGGCCTGGTGTGCTGCAGTTCACGGGGTCGCAGAGAGTCGGACCAACTGAGTGACTGAGAAACTACAATGGACATTCCCACTCCGTGCCTCTGGGCATCAGGGCTCAGGGGTTAATAGTTTATAAAATCTCCCCGGGTGGTGCTGCCATGTTTCAGCCCCCTTTGGTGGTCCAGAGCAGAATGTCTGGATCCAGACCACTTGTGTTCATCATTTACCAGCTCTGTGACTTTGGGCAAGTCACTCAACCTTTCCGTGCTTCACTTTTCTCAACTTTGAGAGAGAGATAACAATAGCTAACTTGCAAGGCTGTTGTGAGGATTCAGTGAGATAACGGATGAGTAGTAAGCAGTGAGCATCGCTTTTACATTTAATGAAGTCGGGCACAACTCTCGAGTCACCAGAATATTATGTCCACATCTAGCAGAAGCTGCTCGGGGACATCCGTGCCAGAGAACAAAGCCTCTTCTCTCCTGAACGACAAAAAACATGCCCCCCTACTTGGGTCCTGATTTATTCCAGCCACCCCTTGGCTCCTGGTCATCGGACATCCCTGTTCCTCCTCTGCCCAAACACGACGGATCTCCTTAGGTCCAAAGTCCTGTGGAAGCTGTTAACACTTTATGCATTGCGACTGCCACTCTGTTATCTAAACATGAGGTCAAGAGCAAGGCCGTCAGAGGACACAGCTCCAGCCACCGAAACAGAGTGGGCAGAGCCAGTGCTCAGCTCGCACTGATCTCCCTGGTGGCAGCAGAAGCAGCCCGTTCAGCTCATGTGCAACGCTCTGCTCAGAGGCCAGTTTTGTAGAGCCCCCGATGGCATACTGTGAAATGAAATGGAAGTATCAAGAACAGAAATGCATCTTCTGAGAGTTACGGACGTCTACCCTGTCCACCTCTCTTAGCCTGAACCCAAGCTGCGCCCACATGAAATTCTTTTCTAAATCAGAGGTAAACTTTGTATCATCAAACGCCACTCACAGCCACATCAGTCCAACCTAAGCCCACCTTTCTCTCTTGATCCGAGCTTCTGGACCCCACGGCTCACACAGGGACCAGCATGGCCCTCCCATGTTCTCGCCCGAGTGGCGTCTCACGTGAAGAGGTGACGGGGCCGCAGCTCGCTCTGCAGATTGGTAGGGGCCATGCTTCAGGGAGGCCCTGCTCCCGGGGTGACGGGGAGCTGGGGGCTGCTGGGGGGTGCACTGGTGGCAGATGGTCCCCACGAGTGCACCCACTGGGAGCACCAGTCCAGGTGGGCTTGGTGCAGCCTGTAGGGGCAGAGAGAAGCCCCACGCAGACCCCTGGGACCCCGCTCCCTCCAGCCCCTCCTGTTTGCGGGCAAGCGGGCAGCGGCAGAGTGCTTAACCAGCGACCTCTGCCCTTAGGGCTATCTGTCTGCAATTAACATTCATCTTTCTGGAGGTTTGGATGAAACCAAAGGCCTAACTTTTACTTTGGAGAATACAGTATATTTTTATAATAAAATTATTAAAGCAAATTGCATTCTATCTCTTTCTTCTATTCAATGTTAAAATGTTGAGCCATTTGGGAAGCTGTAGATATGTGCACCAGCAGACAGGTTCAAGAAAGTCCATGTCGTCATTACTATAATAAACAAAGCTGGGGAATAAGCCGTCTGCCCAGGGGACCGGCTGTGCATGGTGGAATGCAGAGCCAGCTGTGCACAGGCTCTGCAGCAGCGGCGGCACTTGTTTTAGGTCATGAATTGGTAATATTCCACCTGGTGGTCTGGACTGGCGGGGTCAGAGCCTCTGTCAAGCCCCTCTCATCCTCCTCCTACAAGCAGCCTGCACGTGCGGGTCCCGGGGCGACGGTGGTGGTACAAGAGCTAACCAACCCACCTTCACAGCACCTTCCCAAGGCTATACATCACTTCTGCTATTGTCCTCTTGGCCAAAGTCAGCCAGACAACCACAGCTGTGGCAGGGAATTCACCCAGCCTCGGGGAAAGCACTGAAAGGTTACAGGCCCAAGGGTATGGGACCCAGGGTGGGACTGGGGTGGTCAATTCACCCACACACGTATAAGCTGTGATATGGGCACACGGTGGGACACTATACAGCAGTGAAAAGGAGTGGCCAGCTGCTGGTCACAAATGTAACAGCGAGCAGAAGCCAGACTCTAAAGAGCTCACAGGTGCAACTCCATCCACATGAGGTCAAACCGTCACAATGAAGGGCAGTGTCACAAGTCGGGTGGTGCTCACCCTTTGGGGGCAACGACAGGAGAGAGTGTGCAGAGGTCTCTGGTATTCTGTTTCTTTATCTAGGTCATGGCTACACTGATGTCTTCCCGTGGTGAAAATCTTTGCAGGACACATGACCTGTGCATTTTATGTATTTGTCACGCTTCAATTAAAAAGTCCATTTGAAGAAAACTGAGCTTGCCAGGGAGTATGTCTCACCAAGTGCAGATAGAAAATAGAAGACATTTAAACCGTGAATGCCTTACAGCCGACGCTCTCCTGACGGTACCCAGAATGGCTTGAGACCGTGAGACGCTAACTTCTCTGTTTCAGCTGTGAGGTGTGGGGAACCCGTCATGGCAGCCGGGACGAGCAAGCCCACCTCCCGGCACTGTCTCCTCTGTTTCCTACTCCAGGAAGCGGTACCCACCCCACCTGGCGCCTGGGCCCAACACCTGGACTCCAGTCTTCTCCCTCCGTTCCCTACATCCTCCCTTCACGAGGTCACCACATTGGGTCCATTTGCCCCCCTGAACATTTCTAGGACCCACTCACTGTCCAGCTGACAGTGACAGTGACCCTGGCCCAGGCGTCCTGCCGACCACCGCCCGGCCATCCCACCCCACGCCCTGTCCCCCACACGGAGGGATGCTCCTAGAGCCCACGTTTGAGATCCTTTCCCAGCTCAACTGCACAAGGGCCAGGCTGTGGGGCCAGGTCTCTCCTGATGTCCTAATGGCCCATGAGCCCCCCACCCAGGCCCCCCTCCCCGCCTGGCCACACCCCAGGCCCCGCCTCCCATCGCGCCTGGCCACGCCTCCCGTCCCCTGGCCACGCCCCATTCCCCCCGCCTCCCGTCCCGCCTGGCCACGCCTCCCGTCCGCCTGGCCACGCCCCCAGGCCCCACCTCCCCGCAGTCACAGTTCCTGCAGCGGCTTTCGCTCCGCCCAGACCCGGCCAACAGTCCGCCTGTGTCCCAGGTCAGACCTCGCACGTCTCAACCTGTGGGTGGGGGGCCTGTGGCCCGGCCCGTCCAGGCACCGGCCACTGTGCCTCACCGCTGCAGTGACCCACCGTCCCCTCCCAAAGGCCCAAGGCCACTGTCTCCCCGCATCTCGAGGCCCGGCCCGCCCGTCACCAGCGCTCAGGGAACAAGATGGAGAGACTTCTAGATCCGAGGGCCGGGCAGGACCGGACGAGCTGCGGAGAGAGGTTCCCCTGTCACCAACCAGAGGCCGGGCGCACGAGCCCCGCGCGGCCTGTGCAGACTGAGCTCCGTGAGGCTGACGGCGGGAGTGAGCCACATGTGACTGGGCGTCATTCTGGAGGCAGTTCTTGAGTGGAGGAGCCAGGAGATAAGCTCAGAGATTAGGAGAGTCTCTTGGAGGCTGGTGCGGGGCAGAGCGGGCAGGAGCCCGGGAGTGACGGGGGCCTGAGGGGCCTGGGTGACGCACCGGGGAGTGACGGGGTGTGAAAGGAACCCGGGAGTGGCGGGGACCCGGGAGTGATGGGGACCCGGGAATGACCGGGACCCGGGAGTGATAGGTGGCTCGGGAGTGACAGGGACCCGGGAGTGATAGGGGTGACCCGGGCCTGGGAGTGACGGGGGCCCGGGAATGACAGGGGCCCAGGAGTGACAGGGAGTGACGGGGGCCCGGGAGTGATGGGGACCCGGGAGTGACCGGGACCCGGGAGTGATGGGGGCCCGGGAGTGACAGGGACCCGGGAATGACAGGGAGTGACAGGGGCCTGGGAGTGACGGGGACCCGGGAGTGACAAGGGCCCAGGAGTGACAGGGAGTGACGGGGGCCCGGGAGTGACAGGGGCCTGGGACTGACAGGGCACCCGAGGGAGCGCAGCGGAGGGGCAGGTGGGGTCTCCGTGGAGGACGGGCGGCGGGGCCAGGATGAGCAGGGCGGTGGAGGGGGCTGGCTCTGACACTTGACAGTGACTGTCCACACGAGGCGGGGCCTCCCCGAGGGCAACCTGGTGGGCACAGGACAGGGTGTCATGACTGGCGATGGGAAAGCTGGACACCGACATTACAGACAGGAGCGAGACCACAGACCCAGAAGCGACTTTTCACAGGCATCCATTTATTATAACACATCTCATCAGCGTACATGATTCCGACAGAAAATATACTTACCAAAGTCGGTTTAAATACTGTGTAACAATCCAGAGTATAAATATATGTACATACAAAATTTTACAAATACACTAAAAGGTGTCTGACCAATGAAGTCCTGAGTTTAGAAAGCAGAAAGTAAGGATTAAATACTGAACATCAAGATTAAAAACTACCACACTAATACTGTAGGAAGTTCCTCCAAGAGGAACAACCTTCAGGAGAGGTCCTTGTCTGTACACCTGCTCTTCCTAAAACCTGACAGCACAGAGCCACCTGGCAGAGCACTGACTATGACAAACGCGTGTGGACCCTCGGAGCGAGAACAAGCTCAGAGGCCAAAAATAAAAAAACAGCACATTTTTTAAACTGCACCGTTGTAAATCACCTGAAAACACATGGTTCATTAGCATCATAAATAAGAACCAGTCACTGTGAGAATAAGTCTGCCCCTGGCACCAACTCCCACAGCCGTGCCGGGCACACAGCGCATCTGCACGTGCAGGGGACAAGGGGGAAATCTGGTTACTCAAAATAATTCTTGCCCAAGACCTGCTCTACCTCACTCATGCCAGGTCACTGGGTATCTCTTCAATTTACACACATTTCTGCAGCCAAAAATGTCAAACGATCTCCTTGAGGGACAAGCCCCAAAGTGCAATATTACCTCTATTACCTGATTGTAAATAAAGGTTTTTTAAGTTCAGAGATATAATAAAGGTCTTAAATCTTCATCAAACCATGTACAAATTCCCTATGCCTCCATCAGACAAGAGTTATCAAGGGAAGACCTAGCCTCTGATTCCCCAGCCCCAGCCAATAGTTGAATTAATATACAACGGGTTTGAAGTTACATTCACACAGCCCCTAACACGAAACCCCTGGCAGATAGAAGTGAGCTGGCATGCCAGCAAACCAGGTTATTAATATAAATTATACTATATTAGGAAGCTGCTCATAATTTGCAAAGAAACAGGAAACTGTGTCCTGAACACACCATTCAAAATGGCAACCAGCTAATCTTCCAAGAAAAGGGCTGTCGATTCAACAAGGCAGGTTAACGGGCCCTGATTAGACTTGCTTTGGCAGCTTCACCATAAAACTCATCATCGCTATCTGCAAGGGAGTGAAGATACAGGCATGAAGGTGTCCACTTACAGGAAATAACTTATCAGTCACCACAGTCCACCTAAGAACCATTACACATAGGCTAGTGAGCCAGCCCCAAACCACACTCCTGTTAAAGATGAACATCGACATTTCCAGGCCATGGACAAGGATCACTCACTTGGTTTTGAATTCCAATTCTATCCGATTGCCACGAAACTGACATGGTCAGTACCTGTCTTACATCGTCTGCAGGGAATTGTGGCTGCACACTCAGGCATCTGAAATCAGCGTCCACACCCAACAGGAGGCCACCCACAGACTGGCCGGCTCTGGAGCAGGCTTACTGCTCTCTGGCAGGAGGAGATCCCTCCCCGGCGCCCTCCCGGGTGGGCAACACACCCTGCTCTGAGCCCCCCAGGGCCGGGCCCAGGAGCTGGTACACCCGCTTGGGCACTCCTCGGGTCCTCTGGGGGCCGGGCCTGTCCGACCTGGGCTGCTCTCGTCTTGCTGCTCTGGGACCCTGATCAAAAGTTTCCCAGGGCCCCCACAAACCAGGTCCTTCTTCAAATTCAAAAGCCAAGAGCAGTGAGGTGGCGCAGGACTCCAGCTCCCGGTGGCCGGCTTGGGCTCTGCTGTCCTCAGGGCACCCGCCCCGGTCGCCGTGGAGACCCCGGACAGAGCTGCAGAGACACTGCACACAGTCCTGGAGGAGGGCCACTTCCCCACGGTGCCCTGTTCAAGGAGAGGGGAGAGGTGGTCACGTCGCCATCCCTCCCCAGGGGATGTGACCCGAGATGTCTACGCCAAAGTGACCCCTTGGGACAACTCCAGACAACTTAAGGGCATTCAGTGCATCTGTTAGATAAGCAACTTGTTCTTCAGGATCTAGTAGTTTAGGCAGAGGAACTCACAGATGTTAAATGGGAATTCAATCATACAAGTTCCTACAGGTCATTAACGCCAACAAGGGGCACTGATGAGGCCTCAGTGAGCGAATCAAACCAGAAATGAGAAGATGCCTGAGATTCCTCAAACTGTCAAGTCCTGATTAACCGAAAATTCCATTTGTACTACATACCTCTCAGCGCAGAAATAATAATTTGAATAGTTTGTTCTAAGCCACATTTTAACTTGAAGAATTCTTGGGCAAGATTGATCATCTTCTTCAAATCTTCATATTCAGAATTTTCTTCTTGTACTTGAGTTCTGAAGCTTTTCTGCGTAAAAAAGTTCATAGTTTAAAAAATATATAATAGGTTACATGGAGGGAAGGCTCAGTCAAAATAATTTTAATTGCCAGAATTTTACCTTCAAAATTAGAGTAAGTTTAAATTTCAAGACCTAAATATGATATGAACAATTACTATATTCAAAAGAAACAAAAAGTTTTAAATAATTAAAAAATAAAGTCCAATTTCCTATTTTATGAAAATGAAATAAAACAACAGTACCTACCGTTTACTACCCAATGTCATAGAAGATAAACTCGTTAACTTTTAAGAGCTCAACTTTATATCTCCTGCTTATTTTAACAGACATTTTGAAGCTACAGAAATTTTGATTCCATACTTAGTTTATATTTTTCTATTTACCTGTGACATGAGGAAAATAATTTGTCTCATTTGCCTGTATCTTAAAATCTTTGTGCATACTGATTATTAAACATAATTTTTTAGCCTACGGTGATTATTCAAGCAAAAGCTGACAGCAGCAGAAAGAAACAGGCGCGACACATCAATACGCTCAGTCTCTGCCACGATTCCATCCATACTAAGCCCAACAAGTCAGACACCAAGGGAAGACGCCTGAGAGCCTTGCGCCTGCTCCCAGTGGACGGGCCGAGCCGCGTCACCAGAGCCCCTGCGCCTGCCCCCAGCGGACAGGCTGAGCCGCGTCACCGGCGACAGCGACAGAGACCAAAGCACGTCCGCACCAGAGCCCAGCAAGATGAAAAGTACACTCCACAGAACCAAACACAGAAACAACTAAGAGCTTCTCTTACTGTTTTCCATTCAGCGAAGAGGTTTCCGAGGGATTCAATCAGTCCCAGGGCGTTAGCTTTCATCTGTTTGGTAACCTACAGAGAATGTTAAAATATTTTATTACACAAATAACTGTTTAGAAGTATAAAAGTCCTGGCATTCTATGGGCTCTGCAGGGAGAAGAGCTTTTGTCCAGTAGTCACAAGGTTGGGGCTCAGTTACTGAGCCTACAAGTAAGTAGCCAGAGTGTCCAAGTCACAGAAGTGGATTTGCTTTCTAAATAAGTTGCACACTGGTCCCACATTAAATGTGGATGCCTGAGCCTTCTGGTCGTCCAGTGGTTAAGCGTCCACCTTGCAATGCAGGGGACACCGGTCCGATCCCTGGTCCGGGAGGATCCCACATGCTGCGGAGCAACTAGGCTCGTGTGCCACAACCGCTGAGCCCCGGCTCTGGCACCTGGGATCCGCAGCTGCTGAAGCCCCCTCACCCAGACCCTGTGCTCTGCAGCCAGGAGCCACATGCCGCAGCCAAGAGTAGCCCCCATTCTTTGCAAGTAGAGAAAGCCCACGCAGCAACAAAGACCCAAAAATAAATAAATAAAACTATATATAAAAAAAGAAATTATAAAAACAAAACTAAATAAACAGTAGTTCCCATTCTCAAGTGGAAAAGCAGAGCCCTAACCGGAGGAGGAAAAAGAGAAGCGGCAAGTGGCCACTAGGGGTCACTGACACACTCCGTCCTCTCGGTTTCATCTCAGGCCGAATCTCTCTGGCAGCCACCACGGCCCGGCAGGACCCACAGTGTTACCCTCGAGAGGGGCTGCCGTGACTCAGGTGTAAAATCGGGACAATCACCAGGAGTGACGATGCCCACAGCCTTTTCAATAAAAAATAACCCAAGTAAAATACATAAATTTATAAAGACTTCATTCACTGAGTTAAACTATGTTTAGAAACCAACTTTACCTACTCTCCTACTCTCTGGTACTATACAGGACATTCCTCTTTTTGTCTTACCTCATCTTGGGGACTCTGTCTTAGGAGTTCATGCTCAAGCTCTTTTGCTTTTTCTATCCCAGAATTGAGGAGACTCTTTATTCCCAAGTCTACACCATCACAAACGGCACCCACAAAGTCATCCTAGAAAAAGTTTTTAAGCATTAACTGGCAAATTCAATGTCTATATATATTTTAAGGTACCAAATAATTAAGTTAAATATTCTGCTTATTTTAGGACTGTAGACATGGAGGCCTGGCGTGCTGCAATTCATGGGGTCGCAAACAGTCAGACATGACTGAGCAACTGAACACATTCCTAGTTTATTAATTCAACTAAAGCTAGAATAAGAACAGTATGTAAAGAAAAAAAAAAAAACTTTTGTATTCTACATATACTGCAGAGGGTGTTCGTCATCTTAGAGAGGACACCATGTGGCTAGAACAAACATTTTAGTATAACACTGTGTTTTCAGTAGCATGAATAATTAAAGCAAACACACATTTTCTAGAATCACACGCCAATGTAATTATGAATACACTCTTTGTGTTGGCTGGCTGAGCACCCACCCTTCAGAGCAGACGGGTACCATCAAGCCAAAGACCCAGAAGGTACAGGCAGGATCCCAAATCAACGGGTACATTTATCCACTCACACTGTATAACAGCTTTCATCTTCTGCTAAGCTAGTAAGGTATGAGCAGCTCTGAAAAGTAAACATTTCTCCTGCTTCGTGGCCCCTTGACAGGAAATGCTGCTGCTCCCTGAGACGAAGGCTGTCAGCACAAGTGAGCGTGGCCCATTACCTGCAGGCTGGCGGCCCCATGAGCACTGCTCTCCAGGAAGTGCAGCCGGTCCCCAGTAAGAGCCACTGACCGCCCCACGCATGCGACGGCTCGGTGTACGGTTTGGATCACTTGCTTTTGAGCCTCTTTGACCATCGGTGAGATATCCGAAGAGCATCCCTGTAAGACAAAAATGGGCCAAGCTGTCAGGTACCTGAGATGACCCGGGGAGGGGAGGACAAGAAGTGGTTCTGCGCCCACTCCTACAGCGGCCGTGCTTCACGAGAGTCCGTCAGAGCCAGAAAGCGTGCAGCCCGGTGGCCTCTGACGGTGAGGGCGTGAGGAGGACACGGGCCGCCCTCCAACAGCTTCTGCACCAACAGACGCGCAGGCCGCAGTGCGGTGCGGATTCCAGATCAGCGAAGGAAAGGTACAGGGCTCAAAATAGCCTGGAGTTAAAACTCCCCTCCAGGGCCTCCCCACCGTTCTATGGAAAACAAAGAACTCTGTCACCTGAAGAAAAAAAATGGACCTTAAGGTTGATTACACCCAGCTCCCAGCTGGTCCAGCCTCTGGCCAATCTCCAAAATTCCTTGCCCCAGCCGTTTAAGAGGTAACTACTCCGAACAACCGTGGAGAGGAACAAGCCTCCTTAAGACAGGAGCTTTCCACATATACGCCTATATGTACCTACTCTCCTTGGGTTAATGCAGCAGCTCACTAATCTGACGGCTGCCCCTTCTCGGCTCATTAAAGGTGATCTGTTCCTGTAAAGTGCCGGTCTCGTTCTTTTTCTGAATCTTGCCTTCTCTAACTCCGTACCCTGCAGTCAGTGCAGTAGTCCCTCCCAGGAGGGCGCCTGACATGACAAAGTGTCCACTAGATGAGAGGACTGGGAAGGCCTGGGAGGCAGCAGAGGACCTGGCCAACATCTAGAAGCTTCGCTGTCTCTCTGGGTTTCCGCTCTGGCCCCTGGGATGCGCGGGCCTCTCTCGGCAGAGGTCTGGGCATCGGCAGGTTCAGGGCCTCTGCTCCCACTTGTCCTCCTCCATCCTCACTGGGCACATGGCTGCTGGAATAAAAACACAGGCCCCAGGGACCCCAGCCCTACGTGTGATGACGCTCTGGCCAAAGATGTGTGAATAGAAATGTCACATGACCATTTCCAGAAACCTCCTTGAATGAAGACCCCCAAGGCCCTGACCTTCTTTGTCCCGTCTCCCATCCCATGCACTGACCTCCCCTGGGGCCCTGCCATGGGGTGGACACAGAGCCTGGGGCCCTGCCACAGGGTGGACATGGAGCTCAGGCCAGCCACAGGCTGCACTGAAGGAAGTGGGGCCCCAAGGCAGCCAAGCCCACCTCCAGATGTTATGAGAGAAAAGAAGCTTCTATCTTACATCTTCCTACAGCCAAACCTCATCTAAGGGAAGAGGCAACAGAAATACTTTTTGCCCTGGGTCAGGTCAGCAGGCTTGTGACTAACTCATCACCTTTGACCAGAGTGAGGCCCCGCCCCCTTCCCCAGTCCCACTGTGGCCTGGGTGTCAGGAGCACTCTGGACTCAAGGCTATGGCCTAACAGTGGTGAACAGTGGACACATCCTCCCTGGCCTTCCCTTCCTTATAGAGGAGACAAACCAGTGCGCACGTCTGGGGCTGCAGCGAGAACTAGAGGAGTTAATATTCATAAACCACACAGCACTGCCACAGCCTGGCCCACAGAAACCCCTGGAAGTCCTGGTTCATTAAGTCAATTATTAAACACCCAGTCTCCTGATTTCACACAGAAAGCGCTTCTGAAAACCCTAGAGGTCTGGGCCTGGGCAAGGCACACACAAGAGGAAGTCAACAAACACTTGCTGAGCAGAGGAGTGACCCACAGTCCCGTTACCTGCAGAAACAGCTGCAGGCGGCCCCCCAGCGTCCTCACTTCCTGCCGCAGCTCAGCCGACAGGGCCGCCCGGCCAGCCTCCAGGACACTGCTCACCCAGGGTGCCGTCAGCGCCACGAGCTGCTCGAACGCGCTCGTCACCTGGATTGCAAGCGACTGGTTTGCTCGGTCAGAGAACACTTGGAAAGAAGAAGAAAAGTGATGAGCAGAAACGACTTCTCCGTCAAAGAGCTCACAGACACTCGCCACACACACACGAGTGTCAGACCACGCACGGCAGAGGTGGCCATGCCACCGAGGATGCGCAGGACACAGCGGTCCCCACGGGCGGGTGGGTGCGGACACTTACGGTTACATTGGCTGTCCTCATCCTGCTCTTCATGGGCTCTGGACACTGCCAGCACCCCGCTGTGGATTCTGAGGAAACTACTCATCAGGCTGTCTGCCACGGTGCCGCCTTCATCATCACTCTGTCCAAGAAGCTCTAACGATGAGCTGATCAACTCTTTGCAAATGCCAGGAAGGAAGGGTTCCGCTGAGTCCAGGTAAACAGGGCTGGATTTCCCCACTAAGCCTGTGTCGACAGAAAACAGCCATCATGAGGCTCGTTTCCAGGGACAACGCTTGCAAACACACACAGCATCAGTGCAACCACCGCACAACACCGGGCACACAGGCCAAGCAGGCTGCCCCCATTTCAAGACACCCTCCTCTCTCTATGCAAGGGGAAGACAGCCCTGCAGAAGGACTCAACCAGCTTCTCAACAGCATCCATCCACCCACAGCCCAGCAGCAGACACCTTCCTTTCTCTACGCAAGGGGAAGACAGCCCCGCAGAAGGACTCAACCAGCTTCTCAACAGCATCCATCCACCCACAGCCCAGCAGCAGACACCCTCCTTTCTCTACGCAAGGGGAAGACAGCCCCGCAGAAGGACTCAACCAGCTTCTCAACAGCATCCATCCACCCACAGCCCAACAGCAGACACCCTCCTTTCTCTACGCAAGGGGAAGACAGCCCCGCAGAAGGACTCAACCAGCTTCTCAACAGCATCCATCCACCCACAGCCCAGCAGCAGACACCTTCCTTTCTCTACGCAAGGGGAAGACAGCCCCGCAGAAGGACTCAACCAGCTTCTCAACAGCATCCATCCACCCACAGCCCAGCAGCAGACACCTTCCTTTCTCTACGCAAGGGGAAGACAGCCCCGCAGAAGGACTCAACCAGCTTCTCAACAGCATCCATCCACCCACAGCCCAGCAGCAGACACCTTCCTTTCTCTACGCAAGGGGAAGACAGCCCCGCAGAAGGACTCAACCAGCTTCTCAACAGCATCCATCCACCCACAGCCCAGCAGCAGACACCTTCCTTTCTCTACGCAAGGGGAAGACAGCCCCGCAGAAGGACTCAACCAGCTTCTCAACAGCATCCATCCACCCACAGCCCAGCAGCAGACACCTTCCTTTCTCTACGCAAGGGGAAGACAGCCCCGCAGAAGGACTCAACCAGCTTCTCAACAGCATCCATCCACCCACAGCCCAGCAGCAGACACCTTCCTTTCTCTACGCAAGGGGAAGACAGCCCCGCAGAAGGACTCAACCAGCTTCTCAACAGCATCCATCCACCCACAGCCCAGCAGCAGACACCTTCCTTTCTCTACGCAAGGGGAAGACAGCCCCGCAGAAGGACTCAACCAGCTTCTCAACAGCATCCATCCACCCACAGCCCAGCAGCAGACACCTTCCTTTCTCTACGCAAGGGGAAGACAGCCCCGCAGAAGGACTCAACCAGCTTCTCAACAGCATCCATCCACCCACAGCCCAGCAGCAGACACCTTCCTTTCTCTACGCAAGGGGAAGACAGCCCCGCAGAAGGACTCAACCAGCTTCTCAACAGCATCCATCCACCCACAGCCCAGCAGCAGACACCTTCCTTTCTCTACGCAAGGGGAAGACAGCCCCGCAGAAGGACTCAACCAGCTTCTCAACAGCATCCATCCACCCCCCTCCCCCCCCCACAGCCCAGCAGCAGACACCTTCCTTCCCCCCCTCTCTACGCAAGGGGAAGACAGCCCCGCAGAAGGACTCAACCAGCTTCTCAACAGCATCCATCCACCCACAGCCCAGCAGCAGACACCTTCCTTTCTCTACGCAAGGGGAAGACAGCCCCGCAGAAGGACTCAACCAGCTTCTCAACAGCATCCATCCACCCACAGCCCAGCAGCAGACACCTTCCTTTCTCTACGCAAGGGGAAGACAGCCCCGCAGAAGGACTCAACCAGCTTCTCAACAGCATCCATCCACCCACAGCCCAGCAGCAGACACCTTCCTTTCTCTACGCAAGGGGAAGACAGCCCCGCAGAAGGACTCAACCAGCTTCTCAACAGCATCCATCCACCCACAGCCCAGCAGCAGACACCTTCCTTTCTCTACGCAAGGGGAAGACAGCCCCGCAGAAGGACTCAACCAGCTTCTCAACAGCATCCATCCACCCACAGCCCAGCAGCAGACACCTTCCTTTCTCTACGCAAGGGGAAGACAGCCCCGCAGAAGGACTCAACCAGCTTCTCAACAGCATCCATCCACCCACAGCCCAGCAGCAGACACCTTCCTTTCTCTACGCAAGGGGAAGACAGCCCCGCAGAAGGACTCAACCAGCTTCTCAACAGCATCCATCCACCCACAGCCCAGCAGCAGACACCTTCCTTTCTCTACGCAAGGGGAAGACAGCCCCACAGAAGGACTCAACCAGCTTCTCAACAGCATCCATCCACCCACAGCCCAGCAGCAGACACCTTCCTTTCTCTACGCAAGGGGAAGACAGCCCCGCAGAAGGACTCAACCAGCTTCTCAACAGCATCCATCCACCCACAGCCCAGCAGCAGACACCCTCCTTTCTCTACGCAAGGGGAAGACAGCCCCGCAGAAGGACTCAACCAGCTTCTCAACAGCATCCATCCACCCACAGCCCAGCAGCTACGGAACCAGCTAACAGGGAAACCACAGATCCCACGTAACCACTGACCGCATCTCCTTCTTAATTTCCTTATTGGCAATAAACACCTAAGTGTGAATTGGTGAAAACAATGGTAGCTGCATAAAGCAAAATAATATAAACACAATAAACATAAGGAATAAACTACATGCTGGAAAAGCAGGCAGTCTCAGAGCAGACAATGGAAGGAGGGTCCCGGCAGCCCCTCCTGTAACACCTCCTGCTCCAGCTGTCCTACAACCGGAAGAGGAGAAAGCCCAACAACTCTCCAGTCAGTGTGTCACGTCGTAGGGAGACAGACTCTCAGGACAACTTTCTATGCACCGTCCAAGCCAGAGGCAGGCAGAAAGTGTGAAAGAGCCCATCGGCACCTCGGAAGTAACTGCACCCGGAACGCCAGCCCCTGAGCAGGGCTCTCATTCAGTGTACATGGTCAGTCTTCCGGTCCAACCTACAGGCGACCGCAGACAGCAAACTACAAAGGAAAGTACATACAAGCACTGGGCGGGGACTACGGCGCCGAGAGCCAGAACAGGAGAAAACAGAAGCTCTGCCACGCCTAAAGCTGTCACTGCGGGTGACGACGATCAACTTCGCGACGGTGACCGTGACCTCCCACCACCTGCTTCATGAGACGCCTGTCTGACTGCACCAAGTCCAGCTGCAGCCTGTCACAAAGATCTGTGCAAGTCTAGTTTCAGAACACAGCCCCTCAGGTGAGAAGTCCAGACACGTGCTGACTCTCTACAGTCAGGAGGCGCCGCCCCCATAGCCCCCAGCAGGCCTGGTCCTGCTCCCACTGCACGACCACCCAGGCGGGGTCACACCAAACACACAGGGGAGCTTCCATCTCGGAAAACTGCAACAGGCAAAGACCTCTTACGTCTGACTTCCCCTTACATCTTAATTTTTTTAAAGGGCACTTAAAAATGACCCTTGAGTGGCTGAAACTAACACAACACTACAAATCAACTATTCTTCAATTTAAAAAAAAGACCCTAGAAGAGATACGTTTCGTTATCTGGAAAAGGTACGTTTATAAAACATCTTACTCTTAAATAGTACTGGATAAATAAGTTGCTGCCGCAGATACACAGCCTTTTATTTTGCTGGTAAACAAAGTCTGTGGCCTATGTTGCTCTGACTTACATTAAACAAGCAGGAGGATAATAACTGTCTTCCTAAAAGATAAGTTTATGATTAAAAAAAAAACCTCTAGTGTCTTTTATAGTCAAGATGAGATAATTTCTTTCATGTCTAAACATATCTCACTGATATCGTTATAGATTATTACATCACGTAGCAATTTTTAAACTCAGTTTACTAAGGTACAGGTAACACTCTGTAGTGTTCCCATCTTGAGTGTACAGCTTTTTTACACACGTGCACACCACATAATTGCCACTGAGGGGAACGCACACTGCCAGCCCCGCGCTCCCTCTGACAGGCTCCCCTGTGACCCACTCCTCTATCTTGTCACTGCAGCACAATCTTCCCTGTTTTTGAACTTTCCATAAACAGAATCATATGGAATGTACTCTTTATTATATAGCTTCTTATACTTCACATGGAGCTTCCCTTATGGCTCAGCTGGTGAAGAATCTGCCTGCAACGTGGGAGACCTGGGCTGGATCCCTGGGTTGGGAAGATTCCCCTGGAGAAGGGAAAGGCTGCCCACTCCAGTATTCTGGCCTACAGTCCATGGGGTTGCAAACAGTTGGACACGACTGAGCAACTTCTGCCTCACACTTCATGTGGTGCTTTTGGGCTTCACCCGGGCAGTGTTACCAATTGGTGGTTCTCTTCTGTCTCTGTGTAGTAGTTTGTTGCTAGCAAGTAGTAACTTTAATTATTACAGGTACTTACACATATAAAGTGTATCCCCCTCTTCTTATGAAAACTAATATTATAGTCAATATTGGCATAAAATAATTATTCAGGGGAATAAGTTCTTTAACTTTTTCTTTTAAACCATTAAAACTGGAAGTAATTTTGTGACAGATATGTGTGTGTTACACAAAATCCCAAAGGAAACGAGGGTTGTTGTGCCGAGGATGCCCCCTGCGTCACCCCATGTGCCCCGGACAAGCAGTGCTTTCAGGCCGAGGGCCGCTCTCCCAGAGACCTTGTTCACGAGCAAGCACGTGTGTGCAGCTCCCCTCCTCCTCACACAAGTGACATCCTGTAACATACCATCTTCCACACTTGGCCTCTTTCCACTTGGAAGAAAACAGTATCCTCATACATTTGTGAACACACACACATCTTCCCCATCTGATCCAGTCACTCAATTAACACTTGGAAATCCACCACAGAGCGCAGAGCTTCAGAAGTGGGAGGGCCTCCGGCGCGCCCTCCTGTTACAGAGGCGGGAGCTCCCAGGAGACGAGAGGATTCGCACAAGGACAGGAAGCGGGACGGGGGCAGAGACAAGCCCTGGAGCTGTTCTCAGTTAACGACAGAACCCGGCGGAAAAACGACCTGCGGAGCCTGAAGAACGCAGGTCCTGGCCCGCGTGGGCCTCGATGTCGTGCAGACAGCCGGAAACCCTCCTGTTGTTCATCAGACTCCTGCTCCTGCAACAACAGACCCCAGCCGGTTAGCAGCTACATTCATACGCACATGCAATACCGCTAGAGTGCTTGCTGTCAAATATCCTAAAGAAAACGACATCCAAGAGTATGCTTCCCGTGGAGACATTTTCCTCAAGGACTAAGTGAATTTGGTCCATTGAGTAAGAATTTGACTATCTCTAGGTAGCGTTCTAACCCCCACTTCACTGAGCAGAATGAACAGCTATAGCATGCAGCTGACCCTTGAACAGCAAAGGGGTCGCGCCCCCAGCGCGCGGTCGAAAGCCCACGTGTACCTCACAGACAGCCCTGGTGTGTGAGGTCCCGCCACTCCCGCGGGCCCAGCCAACCCCAGGCCTGTAGGGTTTCCTGTTGGAAACCGTCAGCCGCCCCGTCAGTCTCGGGCTCTGGACACTGTGGCTGGAGCACAGCGGTGAGCTTCCGGGCTCACTGAGCTTAGGGGCCACAGGGAGAGCGAGAGATTAGGAAGTGCCCACACTCAGCGCCACGCTGTGGGAGTGCTGGGGGTGGGGGCGGCCTGCGTCTCGTCTGCCTCAGTTAACAAGCGGCACTTGTCACGCACAGAGGTCCTCAGTCACCACGAGTGAGTGCAGAGGTGCTTATACTAAGCTGACTGCGTCTCACACTCCGCAAACTACGATAAACTATCATAGAGTACGCCAGGCTTCTGAGAAAGGGTAATTCAAAGTAATAAACGCTGCTCGTTTTTATAGGAAATTGGATTTATGCTAGTCTAAGTTGCTCTTAAAACTTCTATGGTGAAATATTGAGGACTTTTCCTTCATATACTAACTGAACATAAGCAATCTAACACCCTAACGGCTATAATCTGATCACTGACACACAGGCTTCCCTGCACAGATACCACCGTGACAGCAGACAGTTCTTGTGGACAGGGAGTGACGTGCGTCTACACCCACAAGAGAGCCAGCAGGGCCCGCACCCTCACCTCCTCCTGGAAAAGGAAGAGACAGGAACGTCGGTGATGTCGGGTTCCCACTCATCTTCAGGGTCACAAAAGACATCTTCACCCTGGCTACTCCCATGGCTCTAAGGAAATAAATACAGAGTTTCCAGTTACAAAGGGGGAAAAGGTTTAAATACTTTGCTGCATTTATCAAAGCAAAAATGCAGAGAAGTGATGCTATTTCAGTAAGATCTGCAGATTAATAGGTTCAAATGAGCCAAATTAAAAATGCCTGTACAACAAAATGAAACCCTGGAGATGTCAACATAGCCAGGGGGCAAACGTATATGATAAATATAAAATAAAGGTTATTTTTTTTTAAATCAAGGTTTATTATCAAAATACGTCAAGAAAGCTTACAATGTTAGCTCACACTCACACTTCACTTGCCAAAAAAATTCAGAGGACATGAACACACCCTTTACCAATAAGCAAACAAATCCTCAGTCACTAGTTATGAAAATGTAAATTAAACCAGGGACACTGGTAAATGGCAATATTCCTGGAGGGCAATTTGTAGGTGAGAAAAACAGAATAAAAAGTTTATAGTTTTCGGTATAGTGTCAGAAAACGGAAGACAAGGAAATAAGACATTAGAAGCCAACATGTGCAGAGCTGCGACTTTTCAAGCAGCAAACAACCGCAGCCCCCGAGGGCACAGCAGTCAGCTGGGAACACAAGCATCACCAGCACCTGCGAGGCCACAGGCTGCTCCATGTCCATCACACCCTTCTCCCCTTCAGCTCATGCGACCTGCGAGGCTGCAGGCTGCTCCAAGTCCGTCACACCCTTCTCCCCTTCAGCTCATGCGTAAACTTTAGAGATCACACCACTACACCTGCACAGATTTAGTGCTAAACTTCTCTGTGCAGCTGTGAAAGTGAAGGTGTTAGTCGCTACGTCCTGTCTTGATTCTTTTTGAGACCTATGGACTGCAGCCCACCAGGCTCCTCTGTCCATGGGACTTTTCAGCCAAGAATACTGGAGAGGGTTGCCGTTTCCTTCTCCAGGGGATCTTCCCAACCCAGGGGTCAAACCCAGGTCTCCTGAATTGTAGGCAGGTCCTTTATCATCTTAGCCACCAGGGAAGCACGTCTCACACAGCTATAAATATATTAAAACCGAAAATCCCTTCTACAGGAAAAAGTAAATATACATAACTGTTAATACTGGTTGGTTTGGCTAATGTGGATGGCCTTCTATTAATATTTGTCAAATTTTCCTTAATGAAAACATGTCACTTTTGTATTTTTCATTTCGAAAGTTTATAGAGATTTTGATGATACTGCAAACCTCATAAAGTTCCTTCATTGTTGCAAGCTTAGACTCAAATTTTTCCAGACTCCAGACGGTTGAGACCCCGAGCTGCAGATTACGGACCCGAATACAAGCGTCAGAACTGCTTCCTTTATCCGACACCTCATGTCTGAAAGAGAAACCAAACGAAAAAATACTTCTCCTAAAATACACATAACAAATACACATAACCAAGAGATTCTGGAAACAGAACAGCTCCCATAAAACTCAGTCCACCAATTAAGTCTCTCCAATGGCACCCCACCACAGTACTTTTGCCTGGAGAATCCCATGGACAGAGGATCCTGGTGGGCTCCAGTCCATGGGGTCGCTGAGAGTCAGACACGACTGAGCGACTTCAGTTTCACTTTTCACTTTCATGCATTGGAGAGGGAAATGGCAACCCACTCCAGTATTCTTGCCTGGAGAATCCCGGGGACGGGGGAGCCTGGTGAGCTTCCGTCTATGGGGTCGCACAGAGTCGGACACGATTGAAGCGACTTAGCAGCAGCAGCAGCAGAGTTAAGTACTTCTGTTCTAGTTATAATCAGGTCTAGGATATACTACACACTAAAATAACTTCTTACATAATAACTTTTTAAATTAAAAATTCAATATTGCACATTTCTTTTAAAATGTGGAATACTAGTAAATTCTCAACTCAAAAGAAAATTAGTAAATTCCTAAACCAGCTAAAATTAATCTGTTTATAAAATATTTTTAAAAGCCTTATCCACTGCAGAATGACCTCTGAAAGGGGAGTCTGGAAGTGCCCCCTGGGGATTCTGACACCTGCTCAGTCCTAGACGGGCATGTAGAGCACTAAAGAAACTCAACAACAACAACAGAATCACATGAAGGGCAACTAGTTTAAAATAAGACTGAGCTTACTAATAAGACAGCTGCTCACCTGCCAAAAACATAACTCCTGTTTAACCTGCTGCTGATGGCATTGGCTTCCTGAATCATGATGGACAGCTTCATGGAGCTCCAACTGGGCTGCGCTGGCAGGAGGCAAGAGAGGAGGCTGAGAACAGGGGTGTGCGCGCCGACACACCCCCCGGAGAACAGGGGTGTGCGCGCCGACACCCCCGGGAGAACAGGGTATGCGCGCTGACACACTCCCGGGAGAACAGGGGTGTGCGCGCCGACACCCCCGGGAGAACAGGGGTGTGCGCGCTGACACACCCCGGGAGAACAGGGTATGCGCGCCGACACACTCCCGGGAGAACAGGGGTGTGCGCGCCGACACCCCCAGGAGAACAGGGTATGCGCGCCGACACACTCCCGGGAGAACAGGGGTGTGCGCGCCGACACCCCCGGGAGAACAGGGTGTGCGCGCCGACACACTCCCGGGAGAACAGGGTGTGCGCGCTGACACCCCCGGAACAGGGGTGTGCGCGCCGACCCCCGGGAGAACAGGGGTGTGTGCGCGCTGACACCCCCCGGGAGAACAGGGGTGTGCGCGCCGACACCCCCCGGGAGAACAGGGGGTGTGCGTGCAGACACACCCCCGGGAGAACAGGGGTGTGCGCGCCGACACCCCCTGGAGAACAGGGTGTGCGCGCCCACACCCCCGGGAGAACAGGGTATGCGCGCCGACACACTCCCGGGAGAACAGGGGTGTGTGCGCCGACACCCCCGGGAGAACAGGGGTGTGCGCGCCGACATCCCCCGGGAGAACAGGGGTGTGCGCGCCGACACCCCCGGGAGAACAGGGGTGTGCACGCAGACACACCCCCGGGAGAACAGGGGTGTGCGCGCCGACACCCCCGGGAGAATAGGGTATGCGCGCCGACACACTCCCGGGAGAACAGGGTATGCGCGCCGACACACTCCCGGGAGAACAGGAGTGTGCGCGCCGACACCCCTGGGAGAACAGGGGTGTGCGCGCCGACACCCCTGGGAGAACAGGGGTGTGCGCGCAGACACACCCCCGGGAGAACAGGGGTGTGTGCGCCGACACCCCCGGGAGAACAGGGTATGCGCGCTGACACACTTCCGGGAGAACAGGGGTGTGCGCGCCGACACCCCCGGGAGAACAGGGGTGTGCGCGCAGACACACCCCCGGGAGAACAGGGGTGTGCGCGCCGACACACCCCCGGGAGAACAGGGGTGTGCGCGCTGACACACTCCCGGGAGAACAGGGGTGTGCGCGCCGACACACCCCCTGGCACAGCTCCTGAAAACCCAGCTTTGCACAAACGGCGCTAACTGTGCATCAGAGATGGGCAGGGCGCTAACTCAGGGGCTTTTCTACAACCCTCACGGGGAGATAAAACACTCTTCACCCAAAATGAGGTCTTTCACGTAAGGAGGCAGGGAAGAAAAGTAGAGTTCACAGAGACAGGAAATGCCAAAGATGCTGCTTTTCCTCCTATCATTTCTAAAGATCTTCTCTTTTTCCTAACATCTAAGTTAAAGCATTAGATGAAGGATACTACAGCTTTAACTTACATAGAACCACAATCCTTTTATAATATGCCTGAAATTTTAAAAGTATATAGACAGATATAGACAGACAGAAAAACATCAGGAAACAAAAACAATTTTAGTCCACAATTCCATGTTCCTAATTCAGATTTACGATTTTATCACAGACACTTTCTATGTTGTTCAGTCAAACTTATAACCAGTATTCCATTAAAAGAATTTTTTTGAAAGAATAAAGCTCATTATTCAATCAATTTTTAAAAAATCAAGTATTCGTGGCAAGGCACTATTTTAGGACCTAAGAGCAACAAAAAGACGAACTAACAAAACGTTCTTATCTCTGGCGAGAAGCCTAAGGAGCGCCCCTGCAGAGTGATCTGACATGAACGCTGTGGGGAGCGCCTGGCACAGCTGCCAGGTGTGCGTGCTGAAAGACAGCCTGGCGACGCCCTGCGGGAGCCCGCTGCACAGCAGCCTGGGGGCCGCCACAGGCCCGGAAGCCAGGCCCTCCAGGAACACCCCCGGCGGCTCCCGGCCACAAGTCACAAGGGGCGGAGCGAGAGGGAAAGGCACGGACCACGTCTGTACACGGATCCAAACAATGCAAACAAATGTATCTTAAAAATTATGAAATAATCCAGGAAAGTTGAATATGGACTAGATATCTAGTGAGTATAAGAAACTAATACTAATTCTCACAGCCTCTGCAGTATTTGGCCAAGTCCTACCCCGGTCCCTATGTCGCCCTGCACGGGAGCCTCACCCTGGCCCGGGACAAGGAGAAGCAAGAACCCGAAGGCAATGGCCCTTAGACGCAAGCGAGGCCCGTCCGGCTTCATCGTGAGCTCCGAGGTCTTTTCTGCACCACCGGCGGGCACCGGTTTTTCATCAAGAGGCTGCGCGGGGACCGTTCCAGCCAGGACTCGACCAGTCAGTGCCTCGCCCAGGTGAGCGACCCCGAGAGCACAGTGGCTGTGGCCTTCACACCCACCATTCCACACTGCAGTATGGCCACCCTTATTGGCCTGTCCATCAAAGTCAAGCTTCTGCGATCCCTTCCCCAGCGTTTCAAGATGGATGTGCACATTACACCAGGGACCCACGCCTCAGAACATGCAGTGAACAAGCAGCTTGCAGATAAAGAGCGGGTGGCAGCTGCCCTAGAGAACACCCACCTGCTTGAGGTTGTGAACCAGTGTCTCTCAGCCCGGTCTTGAGCCTGGATTTTTGCTCCCAGCCCCACGCAGGGCTCATGGCCTTGTTTTCTTGAATCATTGACAGTAAGAAACTAACATTTTGCATTTTGTAATAAATCCTTAATTTATATTCAAAAAAAGAAACTAATACTAATTCTTTAGTTGTGATGACAATGTCAGAGTCAAGCTTCAGAGAGTGACAGAGAAAGAGGCCTTATCTCACTTGCAGACACACAGGGACGTATTTGCAGATCAAGTGATAGGCTGTTTGGGTTTTTGCCTCAGAGCACTCCAAGGGGGCAGCGGACTGAGCAGGGGCTGGAACAAAACTGAACTTGTGTGGGGAATTGTTGAAGATGGTGAAAAGTATGTAAGGGTTTACTGAAGCAATCTCTGGGCTTTCACAGTTTATTTGAGATTTTCTGTAATTAAAAAAAATCAATTTACATTGAAAACATGCTGTGTTCTACACAGGAATGTAGAAATGTACAAAAAATACTTCCAAGTAAGAAAGAAAGTGATGTGTGCAATGATTACACACAACTTTGATAATTCTTATAAAATAAGAATTCAGAATTAGATTAAGACATTTTATAAAACATGATACACATGAAAATACTACTTGGAATTCTGTTTACTATTTGATCCTGTAACTAAATATTCTAAAAATAATAGCTCATACAAATTTATCCAGATCCAGAGAAGTCCATTAACACATAGAATAAAACATTCTGAATACAAGGATAGCTAACATCTCAGTAGCTGTGTGACATAGCGCACGCTTAGAGTGCCTGCTAAGGTCTCCACTCACCTGTGAAGGCTTTGCCCCTGTGGCTCTGACTCTGCTGTAGGCTCTGCACTTCCTGAGCAATCCTCTGCTTCTCTGTTTCTAGAGCTTCCAGAATTTTTGCGTGGCGAATCCTGTGGTCTTCTAAAGCCTGGGTGACATTCATTCACGTGGAGCCACACACGAGAGCATGCAAAGAGAGGAATTATAAACCAGATTGATAACGCCAGCACACAACATAATTGTCATTCCACAGGACGCATTTTATTAAGCAGGAAAGGCTTTTAAAAAACTACTTATACAGTATCTTTAGAAAACAATTTTTTTTCCTCCACAAAATCAGGAGGAATTTCTGATGACATAACTGCATCATAACTTTTTCTTCCCATTGATAGGAGTATAAAAATCTTCAGGGAAAAAACTACTCAAAAAAACCCACACTCAAGAACGTCTATTGACTAAATTTAACAGTTAAATTTGTCACTTACCTACTAGTAAGTAACTTACCTACTAGTGACACTTACTTACTAGTGTCACTTACCTCGTTTGACACTAGTAAGCTATCTAACAGCCCACTAGTCATTGTTTTCAACATGTAAACTGTTCTTAAAACTCTCTGAGGTGGTTCACTGGCCACTCCAGTTCTAGATCTGCTAATACACATGTTCTTACCAAGCTCTAGTAGGGGTATTTTTAGTACTGACGGTATCCTCTCCACCCCCACCTCCACTATAAACTCAGAAAGAAAACAAATAAAGCTGCTGCTTGAGAGTCAAACTTGAAGGCACAAGAAGTCGAAGCGGAGAGGAGAGCAGGGGCTCTCCCTCCAGGATCAGCGGTTCCTGCTCCGGGGCCGCTCACGAGGGATTCAGGGCCCCCTCGGAGCTCTGACCCAGCAGTGCTGGAGGCACCAGAATCTCACGTCCCCCAGGCAATGCTGGGCCCAGAAGATGTCTCCCGCCCTCAGAGAGACGAGGGACGCTGGTACCCCAGGGCCCGCCCGCTGCTCCTCCCGTTCTGGCGCCAGGACGCAACGGGTACAGGGGTGAGCCGTGCCTTCTGCCCTGTGCCGCAGCGTCCCTCGGCATCCGTGTGATGGTGGGACACCAGGGGGAGGAGGGACACTTGGGCCAGGAGACCCCGTTCACCCTCAGACCTGTCACTCCTGTGTCACTCAGCATCCATGTGACGACGGGGGAGGAGGGACACTTTGGCCAGGAGACCCCACTCACCCTCAGACCTGGAGCTGGCCATAGCCCTCAACAGAGCCTAAGTTCTTTAGGACAAAATCCAGGGACTTCCCTGGTGGTCCAGGGGTTAGCAATCCACCGGCCCGTGCTGGGGACAGAGGTTCCACCCCTGGTCCGGGAAGACCCTACGTGCTGCGGGGCGGCTGGGCGCGACGCTACCACCACTGAGCCCGCGCTCCTAGAGCCCACGCTCTGCAACAAGAGAAGCCCCTGCACCGAGGAGCCCACACGCTGCACCCAGAGGTCAGCCCCTCTCGCTGCAGTGGGGATGCAGCACAGCCAAAAATAAACCAATGGATAAATAAATTTTTTTTTAAGCCCAGCTTTCCCTCCAGACAGTCACACCAGCTGCATGATGAAGTCACCTGCTTTGTCGCCAGGGCCTCCATTTCCAGCCGCTTTCTGTTGACATGAATTTCCTGCTCAAAGCGCTGCTTCGCCTTTTCCAGTTCCTCAATTTTGTGATTTGCCTTTTGGTTATTTATTTCCTGGATCTTCTTCCTTTGAGATTCTTCTTTCTTTAAGCAACAACAGTAAAAAGTAAATAGGGCAAAAATACAGAGCAATTCTTCAAGAACAAGATCAGTCGGTAAAGTCTGCCTTCAATGCAGGAGACCAGGGTTCAATCCCCAGGTCGGGAAGGGGCCCTGGAGAAGGAGATGGAAACCCATTCCAGTGTTCTTGCCTGGAGAATCAGACGGACAGAGGAGCCTGGTGGACTAAAGTCCGTGGGGTCGCAAAGAGTCGGACACAACTGAGCGACTAACACACAATAGGGCAAAAACACAGAACAATCCTTGGAAAACAGCAGCAAAAAAAGTACACAAGTTCCACTTTCAAAATCAATGCACAAGAAATTGACTCAGGGATGGAAAGGGGGCCCTGGAGCGTCTCCACCTCGTCTAGGTTGACTGACCGACTGGAAAGAACCATACCACTCGCCCACCCTCCCGAGCGCTGGCCCCCTGGACGGTGTGGGGAAGCTGATGTCCAGCAGACAGGAGAGCCGAGGCCCGAGGAGGGGATGGAGCCCCTCGGTATCTCCCCTTGCCCAAAGGCCGCGTTTCCCCAGGAATGCCCCCGGCCCACCTAGAATCCTAAATTTACTCAGGATGCCCTGACGGGAAGGAAGACAGCTCGGCCTCCTACCAGCTCCGCCTCCAGCACTTTGATCTTGCTCTCGTATGCGGCTTTTTGAGAGGAGAGCTCCTGCTGGGCCATCTCTTTCACGATCTGGATTCCTTGCATCATCTCTTCCTTGGCTCTCACCTGCGCCTCCTTTATTTCTGCCTCAAGCCTGCAAGGCAGCGAACAGTCACAGCATGTGCCGTCAGCCTTCACACCAGAGGAGCTCTCAACTGATTAAGATGTTTACAGTTAAACCAAAGTTCAAACCTCAGAACTTAAATTTCTGACTTTCTCTCAAAAGCGTTCTTAAATGTTTATTAGCTCGAAAACTGTTTACACAAAACATAAAAGAGAAAATATAAAAGGATGAAAATTCTCCTATTTCTAAGCCACGCCGCTCTCCACACACAAGTACTCACTGTAACCTCTGGGCCGTCAGCAAGTCGTTTTTGGCCGACTCAAAGTCTTCTGGGCACTTGCTCACAGGATTCTCTCTGCTGGGTGGCTGTTCCCCTTTCTGGACTTCCACTGGGTGATTAAATCTAAAATAATGATCGCCACCAAGAATCACCCGATCACCCTAAGGCACACAAAAAATTGACCACTGGAGGTGAGTCCAAACCAAACACCACCATGGGACAGACTGTCACGCTCAGCAATTCCATATAGTCTAGTATCACTAACGATAAACATAAGAATCACAGCAGCTAGCGTTTAGGAAATACTGAGAGAGTCAATTCCTAGGCAGGCTGATAAGAAGTCCAGGGTCCCCGAGGAAGAGAAAGGGGTCTGGGGGTCTTGAAGAGGAGATAGGGGTCTGGAATTCTCAAGGAGGAGCAAAGGACAAACATCTTTTTTTCCTCTACATTCCTTACTCTTAGTCACATAAAATGTTAAGCCCAGAACTGGGCTTCCCAGGTGGCACTACTGGTAAAGAACCCATCTGCCGATGCAGGAGACACCAGAGACGTGGGTTCAATCCCCGGGTTAGGAAGACCCCCCTGGAAGAGGGAACGGCAACCCGCTCCAGCATTCTTGCCTCAAAAATCCTACAGACACAGACTACAGTCCGGGAGGCTGCAAGGGGACTGGCTGAGCACACACGGCAGACAGCTCAGCTTCAACTCTGTGCTGGGGATTACAGAACAGTGTATCCTGCTGAGGACAGCTCCTCCTTCCCGAAAACCTTCTGGCTACTCCTGTTATCTTAAAATGTAAACTATGGGAGTGGGTCTAGTAAGATCTTTACAACCTTGAGACACTTTTGATTTACTACAATAACCAGTTAAAAAAGCGTATAACTCCCTTGCTAACACTAGCGAGCGGGGCGCTCTCCGCCCCTCTTCTGAGTCTGCGTGAGAAGCTTCCTCTGTCCCTTTTTCACTTTAATAAAACTCCGCTTCACAAAAGCTCTTGAGTGATCAAGCCTGGTCCCTTGTCCTGAAGCTAAGTCTTCTTCGGAGATCACAAATTCAACATCATCCACTGTAGGCTGCCGCACCGTCCGTAAGCCAAGAGCTGGGGCAGACGCGCTGCCTCCGTGCCTGCTATTAACCCAGCTCTGGGAGTGAGGACGCTAACAGCACAGAGGCCGGCGGTCGCGGTGCTGAGCGCCAGCTGAGCTCGGTCTGCAGACACTGCACTGAGAACCGGGCACCAGCTAGTGCTTCCAGCAGCCCCGTCTCCACCCTCCCTGGGAGCCAGACGCACAGACACCAAGTGGCCACAGGCGTTGCTTCACCTGCAACAGTGTCCGTGCCTGTTCCCCTAATGTCCTCATTAAAGTGCCTGGGGGGGTAACACACAGTCACCTGGGCTGAATAACGTCTCAAAGGTCAAACAGCAGCTGGCAGCGCTGAGGCTGTGCCCAAAGCCCAGCTCTGCCCGGGACACGTAAGGGTGCTGCCGGGGCAGCTCCCCGGGGCTGGGCTCTGCATAAAGGCAGGCAATTTGTGAAACGCCAGGAGAGAGCATGTGAGAGCCAGAGAGTCCTCCCCTTCGCTCTCTGCTGGTCTCACAGAGGAGAGAACCGGGCCCAGCAAAACTGAATCCCATGCCCAAAGCGGAACAGCTTCTTGCATCTCAGCCGCGGCCAACTTACATGGTGCAACACGGTTGGCTCTGAAATCAGCTTTCCGTTTACGAATGTCTTCGCTTCCCCAGCCGGGACGATACTCACTGTCCCGTCGGAATTGGTGATGGTGCTGTGAAGACAGGGAGCCCGTGGTTACGGTGATGGACAGACTGACGAGGAAGGAAAAGCAGGACACGTAATGCTCCCTGGGGTGCTCCTTTGGTGCTAAGGCTCCGGTCAATTTATGACAATAGTAACATAGAAGAATCCCCTTATTTTCCTTCCATTAGATTTTGAAGCTTTGCTGAAAAAAGCCTGGCTTCTCTAACAATTCTAACCAGCAGTGGTGGGAAAATTTTTCATTGTATGTATTATGATTAAAACGACTTGAAAAAATACTAACCCCTCTCCTCCCAAAATGGAAAAAGAACACATAAACATTAAGGGAAAGCACATTAAAAACTTACAGGTGCTGACTCTGTATCCTGAGCAGGGGCCCGGCGAGTCGGGGACCTCCGGCCCCCTTCTGGACTGACCCTGTATCCTAAGCAAGGGCCCAGCGAGTCAGGGACCTCCGGCCCCCTTCTGGACTGACCCTGTATCCTAAGCAAGGGCCTGGCGAGTCGGGGACCTCCGGCCCCCTTCTGGACTGACCCTGTATCCTAAGCAGGGGCCCGGTGAGTCGGGGACCTCCGGCCCCCTTCTGGACTGACCCTGTATCCTAAGCAAGGGCCCAGCGAGTCAGGGACCTCCGGCCCCCTTCTGGACTGACCCTGTATCCTGAGCAGGGGCCCGGCGAGTCGGGGACCTCCGGCCCCCTTCTGGACTCTTCACTCTTTGGGGGCATGTTCTGTGTCTTTGCCACAAGTGTAAATAATACTGGACTTATTCATTACAGAAAACAGTTAAGAGAAGACCAAGAGGAACTGAAGATCAAGGAGCCGAACCACACCAGGTACGAAGACATCAGGGAGCTCAGATGACTGAGACCATGCGATACTACTGAGAAAACTCACTCTGTATCTTTAGAAACTTTTTGTGTGAACACCACATTAAAAAAAAAAAGATAAAGCCACATCTTATTTAAGATATGGTACTGGTAGAATTGGTTATTCACAGGGAAACTAAATGAATTTAGATCCCTACTTCACACCAAACAAAAAATTCCAGACTACTTAAGGACTTAAATGTGAAAGCAAAATTTCAAAAACATTTAAAAGATAATTGAGGAGACTATCTCTATAACCTCAGTACAGACAGGTGCTTTTAACAAGACACAGAACCTGACAACCATAAAGGAAAGGCTCGCCTGTGTGATGCACTAGGGACTCTACCCATTCACTCGTGTGATGCACTAGGGACTCTACCCATTCACTCGTGTGATGCACTAGGGACTCTATCCATTCACTGAACTAGGGACTCTACCCACTGAAAGGCACCGTGAGAGAGAGAAGACGAGCCACACGCTAGAAAAGCTACTTACAACGCATGAAACTCACAAACACTTGCCAACCAGAACATAGAAAGGTCTGCTACAAATTATGAAGGAAAAAACAATTGAGAAGACATGACCAAATTACAAACAAGTTGCAAACGAGCAAGCAAAACTGGCCAAAATATGTGAGGACTACTAGTCAAGGAAATGCAAACGAATGCCCACCGAGACGCCAGTTTGCGTCTACCCAACAGTGCTAAGTGCTGGCAAGGATCTGAGGGTAACAGAACTCTGAGTGCCAACTGCGGCAGAACTGACAACCCTTCTGGAAAGCAATCTGAAATCGCCTCATAAAGGTGAAGACGCACACATCCTGCAGGCTGCTCTCCCCTCCTAGACACTCGCTTAGGGCTGCTTCCCAAACTTGGGAATTCTCATGACCCGGTAACTGCCAAGTCGCCACGCCCATATGGCACGCGAGGCAGAGGGGCCCAGGTGCCCGAGGGCCTGTCTTGCCTGTTGACACTCAACCCAGGGACGCGCTGCCCGTTTGTGGCAGGAGGCGTGTCACACGCACCACGGCAGTGCTGTGGCAGTGGAGTGTGAGAAACCACCAAATGTCTACCGACAAAACAGACCGGTAACGCCACATTACGTGACCCTTTGCAGCCGGGAAAACAACGCAAGTGCGTCAACAGAGACGAGTCATGAAAACACACTATGGAGCTAACACAGTTCCTTCCCCAGCAACATCACTCCACTCACAGGAGCAGAAGTTTAAATTCATCATCCAACCAGAACTCCGGCCTTAACGATGGACAGAAGAAGTCATGCCTGAGACTGCACTCCAGGAAATGACTCCGTGGCCACATCACACGCACAAAGCAAACGCAGCAACACCACCCCCACGTCACTCCTCACAGGAGAGCGGCGGGCCTGCCGTCCTCACAGAACGCCCCCACCGTCGGCTCAGAGCTACACCAGGGCCTCAGCGTGAATGGAGGCAGTGGGAAGGGAGCTGCAGGCGGGCAGATCCGAGGGACGCACCAGTGGTCGTCGGCGACCAGCACCCCCGAGAGCTGAATGTCGTGGCTGGAGCTCGGCCTGTACTTCCCGACCGTGGTTGTCCCCTCCTTTATCATGTATAACAGGATCTCCGACAGCTGAGGGTCTTCGTTGAGATTGACCAGGTTTGGCAAATGGTTGTCCATTTGAAAGGTAACTCCTGCTTTCTAGTAGAAGTCAGAAAAATAGTTAACCTTGATCAGGAGCATGAAACTGTTAAACCCACCTAAAATGAAAGGTCTGTGTTAAAGGTGAAAGTCACAGGATGTGTGACTTGGTAATTAACGGTCTCTTAGACCCCCTCCTGCTGACTGCCCCATAAGTGTGGCCAGCATACTTCTTAGAAGCCTGGCAGGGCGACACTGACCCTGTGTCCCTCACCACCCTCAGCCCACTCAGGGCTCAGCCTGGTGTCCCCACACACCTGTCCTCACCCGCAACCGTCCACAGCGAGTCGGGTCCTGCGACCGCGTCTCTGCGGCCACCACTGGGTCCCTGCACCGTGACAATAACCTCCTGATGGCACGATGCAGGGCGCACCTTTAGGGCACCATTCCCCACTTCCCTGTCTACACACACCTCAGGAAAACCCTGAGCCTGTCAGCTTCCCTCCTTTCCAGCCCCTGCACCCAGCCCCCCCACCAGCCAGCTCCCCCACCGCCTGCCCCGAGCTCTCATCACCTCCTCGCGTAACCCCAGCCATAGCTCCGAGATGGGTTCCTTTCCCGGCCTTCCTCTTCCCTCCCTTGAACCGTCTCTCACACCCTCACCAGAAGAACCTGTCCAGACCCAGGCGGATCGTCCCTCTCCTTCCACCTAAAACCCGCCGTGGCCCGCCCACCGGTCCTCACTGCATCGTGGCCCAGCTGTGCCCCGCTCTGCGGTCTGTCCCATCCCAGCAGCCACGCATCTGTTCCTAACTCTCAGGGCATCGGGCTGCATCTCTGCTTAGACGTTTAGACTTTGGAAACCAACCAGCTCCTGTTCACTGTACAAGCTTCTGCTTAGCTGTCCTTTTCTGTTTGCAGTCCTCCCGGTGACCGCCCTCATCATGGAGAATTACTGCCGCTCCGCGGCCGCTGCGTTAGGGTGACTCGCACAGCGCAGTCAGCGCCCACCACTGCACAGATGGCATGTGCATGGTTTCACCCTCCAATCACACAGCACCTCAGTAAACCTCCCTCTGGGTCACACGTTCTCTGGATTCACCTCGGCCTCCCCAGGCCTGGCACAGAGCAACATGTGACATCTGTTGAACCGACGTGAAGAGAACTACGTTGTTTGTTTTTAACTTTCCAACCAGCTCACAGGCTCTAAGCCATCACAATCCTGATCTTAAAGCTCCTCACAAGAACTCCCTCTAAGATTTTGCTCTGTACAGTCGGTATACAATGAACATTTGAGAAATTACATCTGCGTATTTACTGGCATATCTCTTTGCAAATTTTCAATCAGTTTAGAGAGCTGAAATGATACCTGTAACTCCTTTGTTACTTGAAGTTTTCTTTTTTTCAGCTTGTTCAAGTTTTTCTTTCCACATTCTTTTCAAAGAAAAACAAAAGAGTTTAAAGAGTTAAAAAATATCTAGACATATAAATGATTAAGAATCAAGAGATAATCAACAAAACTTAGAAAACTACTCAGGAGTATTTCAAACGTCATGGTCTGGGGATGAGCTGCTCCACTTGTATGGGAGGGAGGGGTGCCTCCCTGCCAGCCTCCCCCGCCCACCCGCACCAGCCCAGGGAGCCGGGCAGCAGAGGGTCTGACTGCCTGGCGCCCGGAGCCCACCTCTGCATGTCTGCCATGTCTCTCTCCTGCTGATGCAGCTTCATTCTCAAGGATACTATTTCTCGCCGGCAGAGCCTGTACCGTTCAGGGTCAATGTTCTGACTGCTTCTTTGGGCAGCTTTTAACTTTTCAATTTCCACTTTCAATTCTAAACATTTGTAAAAAAGGGCCTGATTAATAACATTTGATACGTAGTCCACTAGACATGAACATCTGCTCTTCTATTTGAAATCTTAAGAACCACTAAGTGAAATTTTACTTCAATTACTTACACATCCCTACCTAGCCTTAACCTGAAAAACCGCTCCCCTGTTAATGAATCCCTCCCTCTTAGCAGCATGGACACGAAATGTATTCTCCAACACAGGGCAGCTGAGGGGGACCGGGCACCCATCTGGGACGATAGGTGCGAACCAGTCCAGCACACCGTACCCATAAGGACTGGGGACAGAGATCAAAGCTTTTCCAAGCTGGAATTCAGAAGACACACGACTGAGCGACTGATCTGATCTGATGTTTAATGGAAATGGCCCCACTGGTAGAAGAGAGCAGATGCAAAGGGGGAAAGACTGAGCGGAGCCAGCCCGCGCCCGAGGGCTCCGTGCACTGCCGAGCCACGGCGGGAGGGCCGCAGGGCTTGGGAGGCGCGGCCCGCGGGCGGGGCAGCACGGAGCCGGGCGGGGCAGCCGCTGCTCCCAGAGGCCCCGCCGGCCGCGCCTCATCCCAGCTCCTCCCTGCCCGCTCCTGGCAGCGCGGGGAAGGTGACGAGGCGCCGCTGCAGCCAGCTTGAGAGGAGAACCCTCGCCTCTAAAACCGCTTATCTTCACGACTCGAGTGTTTGAGGCGAAACTCGCGCCCAGCGCCCCAGGCCCGAGCCGCTCACCCCGGATGAGCCCGGCGCTCAGGTCCTCGTTGACCCTGGCGGCCGTGACGATGCTGCGGGCCTGCGCCGCGTACCGCAGCGTGCTCAGCGTCTCCTCCGCGCTGCTGCCCGCCGGGCTGACCGTGGCCACCATGGCGGTCTTCGAGTTTCCGCTCAGACTCTCCTTCAGCAGCCTGCGCGGAGAACAGCCCCGGTCAGACGTGGCGTCCGCGGTGGTCTACGCACTCCGGGGCCGGGGAGGCGCGGCGCCCGCTGCGGGACAGCCGGACACAGCGTCCCCCTCGCTCAAAGGCCGCGGGGAGGGCTTCTGGGACTTGCGGCTCTGCTTCGGTCTCCGAGCACTTTACTTCCTCCCATGCTTTCTATACTGTTTTGTGAAACCACAGTCTGTGCAGAGATTTTAAAATGTGGGTAACTATGCTTAGTGAAATTCCTCTCCCCGCACTAGACTGGGAACGGCTTCAGGGAGGGACCGTGTTGGTTGTCTTTGGGTTTCTGGAGTCACCATGATGGTTCAAAGCACCTGCTTGGAAGTGCAGAAAATGATGGATGAACATTATAAACACAAATTTTGTTCTGTTACTAACATATGCAAAACCCTTATTTGAGAGGGGAAAAACAAGCATGAGACTAAAAAGCCTATCTTTACGAATACAGAATGAATCAGTCTCAACTTTCAAAAGTTATTCTTAATTTTCAAGAGGCATTAAAGAAAATCAGACTGTTCTCTGACAGGTTTTGAGGTGGCAATTACAATATAATGAAGTATAAAGATACGCTGCTGTCAAGGAGAGATACGTCCTTCTCAGAACTGAATATTAAATCTATACAGATGTAATCTGAATGTAACATATCTGAAGTTACATACGCACTCATTAATGAAATACTTTTGAACCAGCCAGTGTGTGCTCAGCTTCACTTTACACACACAGTAGTGTGTCTGGTGACACCACACGTGCTCAAGCATCAGGCACAAATAACAGTAAACACAGTGGCAGAGGCTGACACTGACGCAGCACACGCCGTGTACCAAGAGCTTCTGTGTGTGCACGCTCAGTTACTCTGCCATGCGGACTCTCTGCAAGCCCATGAAGGGACTGCAGCCCAGGGTCCTCCGTCCATGGGATTTTCCGGCAAGAATACTGGAATGGGTTGTCATTTCCTTATCTAGGGGATCTTCTCCATCCAGGGATTGAACCTGTGTGTCTCCTGCCTCCTGACGCGCAGGTGGGCTCTTTACCACTGCACTACCTGGGTAGCCTCCCAGAGTTTTTACATCCATCATTCACCCTCACTATCCCCGGTGACTCAGTGGTAAAGAATCTGAGGGCCCACACAGGAGACTTGGGTTCAGTCCCCGGGTCAGGAAGATCCCCTGGAGGAGGAAATGGCAACCCACTCCAGTATTCTTGCCTGAGAATCCCATGGACAGAGGAGCCTGGCGGGCTGCAGTCCACCAGCAGACTGCACAGTCAGATATGACTGAGCAACTGAGCACACACACACAACCCTAAAAGACAGGTCTGGATATCCCGTTACTACAGGCAAGGAGACAGGCGGGGGGCTAGCAAGGTCAAGTCCAGGTAGCCTGGCTCTTGAATCCACACGAGAGTTACATGAGTCGATCTATGCCCCTTTCCCACACTACTCTCTGTATCTTATACAGTTCTTTACTCTTCAAGAGCTACTTGCCATGTAAGGACAGACTCGCGGTAAGGAATGAACACGCTTCGCCCGCCAGCCTGCTCAGACAGTGCAGAGATGACCTTGCCCAAGGTCAGCAGCGACTTGTTAATGCTCACGCCTTCCTGGGGACAAGATCAAACATTTTAATCAAACGTAATTGCTCCAGAATACATTTGTTTCACAAAATATATTTCTTCCCTAATTGCTCCTTGGAAGAAAAGCTATGACCAACCTAGACATCATATTAAAAAGCAGAGATGTTATTTGCAGACAAAGGTTCATCTAGTCAAAGCTGTGGTTTTTCTAGTAGTCATATATGGATGTGAGAGAAGGAGTATAAAGAAAGCTGAGTGCAGAAGAATTGACGCTTTTGAACTGTGGTGTTGGAGAAGACTCTTGAGAGTCCCTTGGACTGCAAGGAGATCCAACCGGTCCATTCTGAAGGAGATCAGTCCTGAATATTCATTGGAAAGACTGATGCTGAAACTGAAGCTCTAATATTTTGGCCACCTGATGTGAAGAGCTGACTAATTGTAAAAGACCCTGATGCTGGGAAAGATTGATGGCAGGAGGAGAAGGGGAGGACAGAGGATGAGATGGTTGGATGGCACCACCAACTCTATGGACATGAGTTTCAGTAAGCTCCGGGAGTTGATCAAAGACAGGGAAGCCTGGAATGCTGCAGTCCATGGGGTCACAAAGAGTCAGACCTGACTGAGCTAGTAAACTGAACTGATAATCGAGTAAATACTTTCTTTCAGAATCCACCAACTTCCTTTGCATTCAAAGTCTACTGTTTCTGAAAAGCAATCATAACCAAGAACTATGGGTCCCTTTTTAAGCCTCAGACCACAGTCTATGAAGTGCAGTTCAGAGAGGGGTTTTTTTAGTTAAGTATGCTGAGCATGTAATCTCCTAAAAACAAGGCACAGGACTGAGCTTCCCAACACGAGGCAGCACTTTACCTTCAGCCGCTCCCCACTGGTCCTGGTCGCTGAGCACCGCTCGCTGCCAGCCAGGTCCACGAGGTTTATGCGGCTCCGAATTCTGTGGTCCAGCTCCTCCCCCTCCACAAACTCTGTCTGGAGCAAGAGGGCATTAAAATAATACGTCCTAAGTTCTATCATGACTTGCCATCACCCTAAGTCTGCAAAACAGAAGATTGCAAACACAAGGGATAAAGACGCTGTGTTTCCTTGACTCCGTGACAGTTTATCAGAACACACAGAGCAGTGCTTAGACTACGCCAGCACAAAAGAGATGACTTTAAAGGGCTAAAAACCTGTAACTACTCAATTACATGAAGGAAACAACAATAAACAGAGAAAAAGTTTGATTTATAAAAGTATTGTTTATCCCAGCACTGAAGTAAAATGTTTAAAAGCAACATAAATGTCCAACATCAGAGAGAAACCTGAGGACTTTTGATAGTTTTCAAAGGAATACTATGTGGCTATGAAAACCAGTATTTTGCAAATAATTTTAAAGACATGAAATTGTTACAGATTTTGTAAATTTGTGATGTGTGATTGTAAAACAATACCAAACTGTTGAGGGGTTTATCTGAGCAGTGGAACCTATGGCTACACTCATTGTGGCCGTGCCGGGTCTTCACCGTGGCTCATGGGCTTCTCAAGGCGCAGCGTGCAGGCTCTAGAGAGGACGGCTCAGTAGTTTTCGTGTGCTGGGTCTTAGCTGCAATATATGGAATCAAACCCGGTCCCCTGTGTTGGGAACGCAGTCTTATCCATTGGAACACCAAGGGAGTCCCTACATTATTTAAAATCCTTTACTTTCTGAAATGTCTTTTCAAATACAAGTATTATGTATTATTGATAATATATTACCATATACTGATATGACAGGAGTCATCGTGTGTATGTGCTAAAACCCAGTTATGTTACATACTTATGTGACTATACTTTTACCTTTGATTCAAAGGAGGAAATAAGGACAACATACAACTTGAACACAGCAAGCAGCGCCACCGGTACCTTGGCCTGGGTCAGCACCAGCGTGAGCACGGAGTGGGAGCGCGAGCTCTTGTCGTTCATGCCCGTGGCGGCCGTGGCCTTCTGCCTGTTCCCCAGCTGCAGCCAGACCTGGTGAGGGAGGCGGATAAGCTCAGCCGGCGCCACCCGGGGCCAAGCGTGAAGCAAGCACACACACACACACACCAATAATCACTGTGCAAAATAAAATCATCAATACATATTTATTTGCTCATTTGTATGACCATTTTCTAGCTGTTCATTTTCTCTCAGAAACTTGAATCACAAGATAATACCTTGAAAAGGTTATTTCTACAACTCTAAACTGACATGATTATCAATTTTTTAGTTTAGAAAATTCTTTTTATTAAAGTTTACACAAACAAAATCAGTTGATTAGAAATTGACAAGATTAACCTTTTACTTATGAGAACAGCAAGTAAGGAGAAATACTCTCGTAAGTATTTACGACTCTGATCTATCTAGTGGAGAGAAGACAAAATACAATCAACCTTACCTGGATATCAGAATAAGAACTGACAACATTCCTATTTTAAAAAAGCAAAAAGACAAAATCCATTTTACTGATGATCAATCACACTGCTGCTCTTATAAAACAACCACCTTTCAATTACATAATTATTCCATGGATATCACAACATAATGCTATGCTATGCTAAGTCACTTCAGTTGTGTCCGACTCTGTGTGACCCCATAGACGGCAGCCCACCAGGCTTCCCCGTCCCTGGGATTCTCCAGGCAAGAACACTGGAGTGGGTTGCCATTTCCTTCTCCAATGCACGAAAGTGAAAAAAGAAAGTGAATTCGCTCAGTCGTGTCCAACTCTAAGCGACCCCATGGACTGTAGCCTACCAGGCTCCTCTGTCCGTGGGATTTTCCAGGCAGAGTACTGGAGTGGGGTGCCATTGCCTTCTCACAACAGAATAGATATTATTAAATTGATTGTAACATTCCTCCATTCTAAAAGGTAGAAAATAAAATATAATGCTCTAATTTTATCTAATTTTTTAAAATATGATCTTTCTTAAATATAATGAAGAACCTTAGCATTTGAACATTGGAATACCCAAGTCATGAGACCAAAAGATAAACTTTAACCCCTATTACACACACATAGGGTGTGGTTCGGCAAACGTGTATGTACAAGTACAGGTTCGCATGGGTGTGGGTTTGCGGGTGTCGTGGGTCTCAGTACAATTCCAGATTTACTAAATGGAGTTAAATCTTCTCTCACCACTTTTTGTTCCCTTAAAAAAGCATCTGGAGTTAAAAGCCAAACACATGACTGTCAGCACAGTTCCAACTCTAAGCACTGAACTCAGCATCTTCTCCCCTCCGCGGCTTACAGGGACACATAAAACAAGCGGCTTGAGAGGCAGGCTGAACTCAGTGGGTAAGCGAGAGAGAGAGAGAAAGAAGTCAGAAAAGGTAACTTCCACTTGGTGTGACCAGCGCCCTGGGAGAGAAACACGAGAAGCAGCTACCTCTCCATTCAGAAAGAGAAAGGACGTCCAAGTGGAGAGCATTGAGGCCACAAGACAACAGTGAGGCAGCGCCTCCCGGCTGGAATACAACAGGCTGTTCCCACCAGCCGCACGCACGTGGACAGGCACCGCCCTCCCACCGCCGGCGCTCAAGGGGACAGGCCCCGCCCACCCGCCACCCAGGGTCACGTGGACAAGCCCCACCCGCCCACCACCCGCGCTCACCCCGCCCACCCGCCACCCAGGGTCAAGTGGACAGGCCCCGCTGCCCACACTCACGGTGGCCAGGCCCCGCCCACCCGTCACCGAGGCTCACGTGGACAGGCCCCGCCCACCCGCCACGGAGGCTCACGTGGACAGGCCCCGCCTGCCCACCACCCGCGCTCAGACAGGCCCCGCCAACCCGCCACTCAGGGTCACGTGGCCAGGCCCCGCCCCCCACACTCACGTGGCCAGGCCCCGCCCACCCACTGCCCGTGCTCACATGGACAGGCCCTGCCCACCCGTCACCCAGGCTCACGTGGACAGGCCCCGCCTGCCCACCGCCCGTGCTCACGTGGACAGGCCCCGCCTGCCCACCGCCCGTGCTCACGTGGACAGGCCCCACCCTCCCACCACTCCCGCTCACATGGACAAGCCCCGCCCACCCACCACCCAGGCTCATGTGGACAGGCCCCATCCCCACACTCACGTGGCCAGGCCCCACCCACCCACCGCCCATGCTCACGTGGACAGGCCCCGCCCACCCGCCACCCAGGCTCCCATTGACAGGCCCCGCCTGCCCACTGCCTGTGCTCACATGGACATGCCCCACTCACCCACCACCTGCACACACGTGGACAGGCCCCGCCCACCCACCACCCAGGCTCCCGTGGACAGGCCCCACCCGCCCAACACCCGCGCACACGTGGACAGGCCCTGGCGACCCACCACCCATGCTCACGTTGTCCACAGGCCCTACCCGCCCACCGCCAGCGCTCACGTGGACAGGCCCGATACTCGCCCACCGCCAGCGCTCACGTGGACAGGCCCTATCCGCCCACCGCCAGCACTCACGTGGACAGGCCCCGCCCACCCGCCACCCAGGCTCACATGGACAGGCCCCGCCCGCATGCCACACTCACATGGACAGGCCCTCGACGTAGGGGCCGGAGGCTGGGTGCTCCCGCACTCGCAGCTGTGGGCAAACACAAGCTGCGTTAGCACAATACAAATATTCTATATAAAATGGACTTCCAATCATCTTTTTTTCTATATTTTGAGTCTACAGTAAAAAGACTTGTCTCCACTTTGCCCAGAAATAAACAAGGTTCTCACAGAAACACAGCTAAGCTTCAAGGCACCAGGAAACTGCCTCAGGATCACAAACCAGTCGCATTTGCCGCGTCTGACACTAGATTTACTCTGACACCAAATACCTTATAGGCTTGTTACTCTCAAGTCCTGCCCCAGCTACTGGTCATGTGCTTGTAAGTGGCTTTCCACAATACAGTCAATTAATTTCAGTTAACATCTTTTTCAGTTTTACATTATACATTTTACACTTTATGAGCAGAAATTTTAAAACACGTAGAAGTCTTAGAAGGAAATGCCAAGTTTTGCTTAAGTCTCTGCTGCTGCTAAGTCGCTCAGTCATGTCCAACTGTGCAACCCCATGAACTGCAGCCTACCAGGCTCCTCCATCCATGGGATTTTCCAGGCAACAGTACTGGAGTGGGGTGCCATTGCCTTCTCCCACTTAAGTCTCTAGATGCTGCCAAAGGCAGACTGAGTGACAGAGCAAGCGACCTCTTCAGATTATAGCTTCTCAATCTCCACAGTTCTTTTCACAACTAAAAATTTTTTCATTATAATAACAGGTTTTTAAAAAGTTTATGCCTTGTGAAACTTTCTATTGCATAGAAAATATTATCTCTAAGACATCAGCTTGCTAAATAATGCAGTGAAATACATACTCTTCAAAAACAAAGCAGTGTTTTTAAACTCTTTTTTTGGCTTCACGGACTTTTAGGCATTTGATATTTGACATGTGTGATCCAACTAAATCTTGGACTATATGATCTTTAATATTGACACAATACTTAAGTAAAATGAGGTTACAGTTAATAACTCATTTAATGTCCACTAACAATAATGCTCAGCTTATTCAGTGAGTGGCAACACAGTTAGACCGCACATCGAAGCACTGGCTTGCATGTGAGAGCGCTGCAGATATTAAGCCATGTATCATCTTGAGAACTAATATCATTCTATGCATCAATAAAAACAAAAACAGTAAGTTTTTAAATCTTACCGTTTGCTTTCTCTGCCCATTTTCACCTTTACAAACGAGAAGGTCGTGAATCCTCTCATTGTAGACTTCAAAGAAGCTCATCTCAAGGTGGTAGCTGACCTAGCAGAGGCGGAAACAAAGCTAGCAGTTTACCTGAGAGTCCTTGCGCTTCTCACACCTCAGATCTCTTAAGGCTGGAGGATCCCCATACAAGGCCTTCCCAGGGGGCTCAGGGTAAAGAACCCGCCTGCCCAGGCAGGAGACAAGAGACCCGGGTTTGATCCTTGGGTGGGGAAGATCCCCTGGAGGAGGAAACGGCAACCCCACTCCAGTACTCTTGCCTGGAGAATCCCACAGATAGAGGAACCTGGTAGGCTATAGTCCACGGGGTCACAGAGTCGGGCACGATGGAGAGACTCAGCAGGCACACACACGCACACGTCTCCACATAAAGAGCAGGCAGCACACACGCACACGCAGCACACACGCACACGTCTCCACATAAAGAACTCTTACAATTCAACAACACAAAGATAATCAATCAATTAAAAACAGACATGTCTCCAAAGCAGATGCACAGTCAACAGGCACAAGAAAAGGCGCCCAACACCGCAGGTCAGCAGGGAAAGCAGGTCAGAGCCACGGCGAGAAACCACTCACACCCACGAGCACGGCTGCAATCAAGGAAACGGAAAACAGCGAGGCTGGTCAGAGTTGGAATTGGAACCTCCGGGGCTGCGGGTGGGAATGTAAAATGGTCCAGGTGTCGCAGAAGACAGCTGGCAGTTCCTCAAAAGGTTCACCATAGACTTACTATGTAAGCCAGCGATTTCACATCTACCCAAAATAATTACAAATAAATTCAAATAAAAATTACTCAAATAAAAATTGTTCACCAATATTCACAGCAGCACTAGATAGTGGGTGGGCCAAAAAGTTCCTTTGGGTTTTCCATCAGAGGGTATAAATGAACTTTTTGGCCAACCCAATAACCAAAAGATAAAGACAGCTAAGTGTCCATCAGATAAGTGTCCAACAGCTAAGTGTCCATCAACAGATGAATGGATAAAGAACACGCGGCGTATACATCCAATGGAATACTACTGAACCACAAGGAGGGACGAAGAGTCGACACATGCTGTGCCCTCATGAACCTCAGGCTGCAGATACTCCATTTACAGGAAATGTCCAGAACCGTAGGAAAATTACAAACTCCCAGACTACCCTCCCAACCAACCGAATCAGGATCTCCAGCAGCTTTTCAGCAAGTGAACACACACACACGTGCACACATGCACACGACCGCCCCCTGACACATTCCAGGGGCCTCTTATCATCAAGCAAACGTGGGAAAGACTGGTCTTGCAGGCCGCCTGCAGACAGCTGACCGCAGGGGGACTGGGTGAGGGCGTGGGCCCCCGGTGCCGGGACTGGGCGGGCGCGAGCAGCTGGGGCCACAACCCTGGGCTGAGTGTGCAGGCCGCTCCCCAGCCTCCTGCTGGCATAACACTGACCCTGCTGTCCTCAGGGAGGGCCGGAGCCCCTGACTGCAGACACGCACGACCAGGCGGGGCCACCTGCACAGGTGGTAGAGCGAAGGCAGTGGAGAAGCCGGAGGGGCCCCTCCGTCTCTGCCCACCAGGAGGAACCGCCCCGTGTCTGAACACGCTCCCGACCCCCGTGCCAGGGGCCAGGGGCCAGAGCGCGCGCCGTCTGCAGAGTCAGCCTCAGTGGCCACGGCTCTGCCTTTAACTCAGTCCGCCTGTTCTCTACTCAGATACAAAGGCTTACAGAGACCATCAGAACATACCTCTTGGGTTTGTTTTTTGGCTATTTCAGCAAAAAGATCTTCACAAAATCTTGGAATTATTCCTGGTTCTTCACTAAAGCCCATCATCCTAGAAAATACATTTATGAGTTGGGGGGAGTAAAACTAATTAGGTTTTAAAATTCTTTGAGGGGAAAGTAAACCTAAATTTCCTCTTCTATAAAGTGGGGTAAGTAAGAACTATCTAATTCAGAGCCTTCTAGCACAGGGCCTGGAATATAGTAAGAACTTGATAAATGTTCGCTACTATTAAAATCCAAGTATTTCCTCCCAGGACGGGCAGTAGAGCCAGACCACTGAGGAGATGACTTGCTTGTGATTCTCACAACACGGCTTCCAAAATAACCTCTCTGAGCTTCAGTTTACACGAGAGAGAGAACTTACAGTAAAACGGGGCCAATGATACTGACAAGGTAAACAGTTTCTCAGGCATAAACAGAAGCCCAGAGATAAAGCAACTTGCAGAACTGGAGTGTAAAATGGATGAGACTTGAGCCCAGAGCGGTACAGTTTCAAAAAGATATTCTATCAAACTGTGCTCTTCTCACAAAAGACATAAATGCTTCAGGATGGTCAGATTCACAACACAACTTACGTGTACGACTTTCCAGAGCCAGTCTGGCCGTATGCGAACAGACAGGTGTTGAAGCCTTGGAAGGCCTGGCCCAGCAGCGGGGCCCCCAGAGCCTGGTACACGGCCATCTGGCTCGCGAAGTGCGGGTGGCGCTCGTCCACAGACCAAAAGGAAAGATCGTAGGCAAAGCTGTACACCTGTCGTGTGCCAGGGTGCTCCACAGCGATTTCCTCCCCATCCAGGAAGACCGCCTGAGGCGCTCCTTCTCTCTTCTCCCTTTCAAAAGAAGCGCAGAGAAAAGTACCGTCATTGCAATCATTCTGAGTATTATTTCCACAGAATATAATAAGGACTTCAGACTACAGTAGAAAGTTCCTCCAGGGCAGGACGGCTCTTTAGTTTTATGTGGAACGTGCAGAGCAGCACGCATCATAATAGTGGGTTTCCAAACCCTATTTCCGCAGCTCCAGTACCACTGCTCAAAGGAAAAACGGAATTCCAGGTTTCTTGTCTGGAAAATTCCCCTACTTGTATAGGATTTTCCATCTTCTTCCTTTTCCTCTTAAGTTCTCCCTTTTCTCATCCTGTCCGCTGAAATCTACCTGTACCTGTAGTTCTAACTGGAAATGTATTTGAAACATCATAAAGAATTTCTGGAGGTACGAATCTATACAAAGCTGGCAAGAAACAAAAGCACAGTTTCAACAAACTCAGTTAGATACAAGTTTTAATCGGAGTACAAGGTACGTTTCTGTGACTCCAAAGGTCCTTCCTGCTTTAAATCATCTCCCTTAAAACTTTGACTCTTCGCATCCACCCCACTTCTATCTCAGACTCAGGAGAAAATTTTTTGACCTACCGCTGCAGAAAAACACAAGTTCTTGTCTTGCCACACAATTCTTTTTGGCCCCAACTCTGTTTAGATGCGGAGAAGCAATGGCAACCCACTCCAGTACTCTTGCCTGGAAAATCCCACAGACGGAGGAGCCTGGTGGGCTGCAGTCCATGGGGTCACAAAGAGTCGGACACGACTGAGCGATTTCACTTTCACTTTTCACTTTCATGCACTGGAGAAGGAAATGGCAACCCACTCCAGTGTTCTTGCCTGGAGAATCCCAGGGACGGGGGAGCCTGGTGGGCTGCCACCTATGGGGTCGCACAGAGTTGGACACAACTGAAGCAACAGTTGGACACAGCAGCAGCAGCTGCTTAGATGAGAATTCACTGTGGACTCCACCCTTGTTGCCCTCCCGGTGGCCCTGCTACAGGCTGCTCTGGGTCCATGCTCGGTCCCTCTAGAGCCACCAGCTGTGCGGGCCGTCCTGCTACTTCTCTGCCCTGAGCAGTCCTGAGGCTCTCCCTGAGTTCTCGTCCCTTATCACTAACCCACATTCCCACTAAAAGGCTCACAGCCCTATGGAACCTGCCTTAACCGCTGTCCATTCAGGTGACTGCCCACACTGCAGTCACCACGCATGTGTGAAGCGTCGGTTCAGTCACACTGGACTCTTTGCTGCAGCCCACCAGGCCCCTCCGTCCATGGGGTTCTCCAGGCAAGAATACTGGAGTGGGTTGCCTTGCCCCCCTCCAGGGGACCTTGCTGATCTAGGGATCGAAACTGGTTCTTCTGTGTGTCCTGCACTGGCAGGGGGATTCGTTACTGCTGAGCCGCCTGGGAAGCCGCAGGGTCGCCACACCCTCCTGTGACACACTTAGATCCACAACAGAGTTAAAAACTACTGACTCTGAAGTCTTCACAGTTGTCCTCAAAGCATTTAAAGATAATCAGATGCTACAGTCACACCAGGTGAGCCCATCTTTTTCTCACCCACAGGCACTCATGGGGAGAGATTTTTTTGCCGTCAAAGCCAAACCTCACAGATCAGTGTGTGTACAACCACGACATGTCACAGACGATAAAGCAATGACCACCACCCTGGAAAGGGTTTTGGAAGGACCTGTTTGGGGAATGAGTGACCAGCTGTTGCTCTTTTTAAGGGAAAGGTAGAAGACACCACCATATATGACAGATTTGAAAGCAGACTGCCTTAGAGACGGAAGTCAGTCAGACTTTTAAAACACAGATATATCTGGAGAAACTTACATTTGCAAAATATGGTGGTTCCGATTTTTTTGTTTTATAGCCAGTCATTGAAAATAACCACATACTACCACTGAACCCGGAAGTTCCGTCTATAAAAAGGCAGTGCCAGCCAGCATGAAGACGCACCAACAAGCTGAGCAGGTTGGCCTCGGATAAAACGCAGGTCACGTACCGGTTGCTGAAAGGCCTGACTCTGACCGCCACGGTCACTTGGCTGCTCTCCACCTTCAGGGGCTCTGTTTCTGCAGAGGTTTTCTGAAGTGCGGTTTCTTCCTTGAGAAGGAATGTATTTTCACGTGACCTTTCCCTTTGACTTGCGAGAAGAGAGCTCTGGGGAGTCTGTTTACCTTGCAGGGCGGGCCCCCTGCTTCTCAGAACCAAGGCGGCGGGGCTCCGAGGCTGCAGGACGCCATGCCTGGGCATCGGCCTGGGCGCTGAAATACACGTGGGGGGTGTCCTCTTCTCTCTTTCAAATCTACGTGGAAGTTTCGCGGCTTCCTTCTCGGCACCCCTGTGATGCGAGGCCCCTGCTCCTGACACTTTGATCTCTACCCTGCTCTCAGGAGGCCTAACTGCCATGCGCGCTGCGCGAACAGCTTCAGTCTGACTCTGGGAACCGGCGGGCGTCCGCTCTTGCAGGGACTTAAGGGCAGAGTTCTCACCGGCCCCACCGAAGGCAGAACACGTCGCTGCACATTTTCCATCAGCCTTCATTTCAGGGTCTTTTGGGTCTGGAGTTAAAGGCACTGAAGGCAAGCTTTTCTCACTGCTTACAGTTTTTACATTTATACCCGTTTGTGGTGAAGGCCGACTTTTTTCTGTTCTGCCGCCCACATTCTGCGTTCCTTGCCACTTTTCCACGCAGTCTGTCTTAGTCCGACGCTGTAACGCAAGGCGTGTTCCTGCCGTTCTCGCACCGGCGTCTCCTGACTCACGACCAAGCAAAGAGGGTTCCTTGCTCCTGGTGGCTCTCCTCTGAAGTGTCCACCTCCCCACAGGGTTAGGAAGGAGGGGTGTGTCTTCTGTTTTCTTACAGGCAGAAATAACGTAAGTGCTGTTGATGTCTCTGACTTTACTTGCAGATCTCAGTAACAGATCGTCATTTTCACACTCTGAGGAGTCCGACCTCGGATGCAGCTTTAGCTTGCTGCCCTGGGGGAGGACACTCAGGGATGACGTCTTCATGGAGGTAGGAACGCCAAGGAGATCACTGTCATTTCTGCTGTGTGTGGTGGAAACTGACATGGTGGCAGAAAGTTATTTTTAAAAAGAATGTTGCTGAAGAAATGTTAAGCTCTTCTTTAGACATTCATTTGACTTCTGGCCATTTCTTGTGCAACAGTTTCCAAAATTATCTGCTAAAATAAAATAAATAAATAAAAATTAGACTGCACAGATTACAAACAGGCTTTCAAAACACAAGGACCTTCCATGGGAAAGTGACTTCTCAAGGGCATACATTAGGTCATGATCTCCACTGAGATATCGTTCCTAAGCAGCTTCGGACAAATCTCTGACCTCAAAGATCGTACAGTCATTGCTCAACAAATATGTGCTAAGATCCCATGAGGTGCCAGGCCCTCTGGTGGATACTATGAATTTCAAAGACAAAACTCTATTTTCATTTCCTTCGTCTAGAAAGAAATGTACAGATAAAGACTGTATCAGGTCAAATGTGCCAGGTGACATAAAAAGATGTAAAAAGCACATGTCAAAGAAGATATAAGAGTAGTTAATAAGCACATAAAATGATGCGCAACATCATGGGTCATTAGGGAAAAGCAAGTCAAAACTATAATGAGATACCACATCATACCCATTAGGATGGAAACCATCCAAAAAAAAAAAAAGCAGACAACATGTATGGACAAGGACATGAAGAAATCGGTGTGCCTGGTAACTGTTGCTGGGAATGCAAAATGGTACAACCACTATGAAAACCAGTATCAGTTCAGTTCAGTAGCTCAGCCGTGTCCAACTCTTTGCGACCCCATGAATCACAGCACGCCAGGCCTCCCTGTCAATCACCAACTCCCGGAGTTCACTCAGACTCACGTCCATCCAGTCAGTAATGCCATCCAGCCGTCTCATCCTCTGTCGTCCCCTTCTCCTCCTGCCCCCAATCCCTCCCAGCATCAGAGTCTTTTCCAATGAGTCAACTCTTTGCATGAGGTGCCCAAAGTACTGGAGTTTTGGCCTCAGCAACATTCCTTCCAAAGAACACCAAGGGCTGATCTCCTTTAGAATGGACTGGTTGGATCTCCTTGCAGTCCAAGGGACTCTCAAGAGTCTTCTCCAACACCACAGTTCAAAAGCATCAATTCTTCGGCACTCAGCCTTCTTCACAGTCCAGCTCTCACATCCATACATGACCACAGGAAAGACCATAGCCTTGACTAGACGAACCTTTGTTGGCAAAGTAATGTCTCTGCTTTTGAATATGCTATCTAGGTTGGTCATAACTTTCTTTCCAAGGAGTAAGCGTCTTTTAATTTCATGGCTGCAGTCACCATCTGCAGTGATTTTGGAGCCCAGAAAAATAAAGTCTGACACAGTTTCCCTGTTTCCCCATCTATTTCTCATGAAGTGATGGGACCAGATGCCATGATCTAAGTTTTCTGAATGTTGAGCTTTAAGCCAACTTTTTCACTCTCCACTTTCACTTTCATCAAGAGGCTTTTTAGTTCCTCTTCACTTTCTGCCATAAGGGTGGTGTCATCTGCATATCTGAGGTTATTGATATTTCTCCCAGCAATCTTGATTCCAGCTTGTGTTTCTTCCAGTCCAGCGTTTCTCATGATGTACTCTGCATATAAGTTAAATAAACAGGGTGACAGTATACAGCCTTGACATACTCCTTTTCCTATTTGGAACCAGTCTGTTGTTCCATGACCAGTTCTAACTGTTGCTTCCTGACCTGCATACAGATTTCTCAAGAGGCAGGTCAGGTGGTCTGGTATTCTCATCTCTTTCAGAATTTTCCACAGTTTATTGTGATCCACACAGTCAAAGGCTTTGGCATAGTCAATAAAGCAGAAATAGATGTTTTTCTGGAACTCTCTTGCTTTTTCCAAGATCCAGCGGATGTTGGCAATTTGATCTCTGGTTCCTCTGCCTTTTCTAAAACCAGCTTGAATATCAGGAAGTTCACGGTTCACATATTGCTGAAGCCTGGCGTGGAGGATTTTGAGCATTACTTTACTAACGTGTGAGATGAGTGCAGTTGTGCGGTAGTTTGAGCATTCTTTGGCATTGCCTTTCTTTGGGATTGGAATGAAAACTGACCTTTTCCAGTCCTGTGGCCACTGCTGAGTTTTCCAAATTTGCTGGCATATTGAGTGCAGCACTTTCACAGCATCATCTTTCAGGATTTGGAATAGTTCCACTGGAATTCCATCACCTCCACTAGCTTTGTTCGTAGTGATGCTTTCTAAGGCCCACTTGACTTCACATTCCAGGATGTCTGGCTCTAAAAGATCTGACAGGGTGTGGTCCACTGGAGCAGGGAATGGCAAACCACTTCAGTATTCTTGCCTTGAGAACCCCATGAACAGTATGAAAAGGCAAAATGATAGGATACTGAAAGAGAAACTCCCCAGGTCAGTAGGTGCCCAATATGCTACTGGAGATCAGTGGAGAAATAACTCCACAAAGAATGAAGGGATGGAGCCAAAACAAAAAGAATACCCAGTTGTGGATGTGACTGGTGATAGTAGCAAGGTCCGATGCTGTAAAGAGCAATATTGCATAGGAACCTGAAATGTCAGGTCCATGAATCAAGGCAAATTGGAAGTGGTCAAACAAGAGATGGCAAGAGTGAATGTTGACATTCTAGGAATCAGCGAACTCAAATGGACTGGAATGGGTCAATTTAACTCAGATGACCATTATATCTACTACTGCAGGCAAGAATCCCTCAGAAGAAATGGAGTGGCCATCATGGTCAACAAAAGAGTCCAAAATGCAGTACTTGGATGCAGTCTCAAAAACGACAGAATGATCTCTGTTCATTTCCAAGGCAAACCATTCAATGTCACAGTAATCCAAATCTATGCCCCAACCAGTAATGCCGAAGAAGCTGAAGTTGAACAGTTCTATGAAGACCTACAAGACCTTTTAGAACTAACACCCAAAAAAAGATGTCCTTTTCATTATAGGGGACTGGAATGCAAAAGTAGGAAGTCAAGAAACACCTGGAGGAACAGGCAAATTTGGCCTTGGAATACGGAATGAAGCAGGGCAAAGACTAACAGAGTTTTGCCAAGAAAATGCACTGGTCATAGCAAACACCCTCTTCCAACAACACAAGAGAAGACTCTACACATGGACATCACCAGATGGTCAACCCAAAATCAGACTGATTATATTCTTTGCAGCCAAAGATGGAGAAGCTCTATACAGTCAACAAAAATAAGACTGGGAGCTGACTGTGGCTCAAACCATGAACTCCTTATTGCCAAATTCAGACTGAAATTGAAGAAAGTAGGGAAAACCACTGGACCACTCAGGTATGACCTAAATCAAATCCCTTATGATTATACAGTGGAAGTGAGAAATAGATTTAAGGGCCTAGATCTGATAGAGTGCCTGATGAACTATGGATGGAGGTTCGTGACATTGTACAGGAGACAGGGATCAAGACCACCCCCATGGAAAAGAAATGCAAAAGAGCAAAATGGCTGTCTGGGGAAGCCTTACAAATAGCTGTGAAAAGAAGAGAAGCAAAAAGCAAAGGAGAAAAGGAAAGATATAAGCATCTGAATGCAGAGTTCCAAAGAATAGCAAGAAGAGATAAGAAAGCCTTCTTCAGCGATCAGTGCAAAGAAATAGAGGAAAACAACAGAATGGGAAAGACTAGGGATCTCTTCAAGAAAATCAGAGATACCAAAGGAACATTTCATGCAAAGATGGGCTCAATAAAGGACAGAAATGGTATGGACCTAAGAGAAGCAGAAGACATTAAGAAGAGGTGGCAAGAATACACAGAAGAACTGTACAAAAAAGAGCTTCATGACCCAGATAATCACGATGGTATGATCACTCACCTAGAGCCAGACATCCTGGAATGTGATGTCAAGTGGGCCTTAGAAAGCATCACTACGAATAAAGCTAGTGGAGGTGATGGAATTCCAGTGGAACTATTCCAAATCCTGAAAGATGATGCTGTGAAAGTGCTGCACTCAATATGCCAGCAAATTTGGAAAACTCAGCAGTGGCCACAGGACTGGAAAAGGTCAGTTTTCATTCCAATCCCAAAGAAAGGCAATGCCAAAGAATGCTCAAACTACCACACAACTGCACTCATCTCACACATTAGTAAAGTAATGCTCAAAATCCTCCAAGCCAGGCTTCAGCAATATGTGAACCGTGAACTTCCTGATATTCAAGCTGGTTTTAGAAAAGGCAGAGGAACCAGAGATCAAATTGCCAACATCTGCTGGATCTTGGAAAAAGCAAGAGAGTTCCAGAAAAACATCTATTTCTGCTTTATTGACTATGCCAAAGCCTTTGACTGTGTGGATCACAATAAACTGTGGAAAATTCTGAAAGAGATGGGAATACCAGACCACCTGACCTGCCTCTTGAGAAATCTGTTTGCAGGTCAGGAAGCAACAGTTAGAACTGGTCATGGAACAACAGACTGGTTCCAAATAGGAAAAGGAGTATGTCAAGGCTGTATACTGTCACCCTGTTTATTTAACTTATATGCAGAGTACATCATGAGAAACGCTGGACTGAAAGAAACACAAGCTGGAATCAAGATTGCTGGGAGAAATATCAATAACCTCAGATATGCAGATGATACCACCCTTATGGCAGAAAGTGAAGAGGAACTAAAAGCCTCTTGATGAAAGTGAAAGTGGAGAGTGAAAAGGTTGGCTTAAAGCTCAACATTCAGAAAACTTAGATCATGGCATCTGGTCCCATCACTTCATGAGAAATAGATGGGGAAACAGTGGAAACTGTGTCAGACTTTATTTTTCTGGGCTCCAAAATCACTGCAGATGGTGACTTCAGCCATGAAATTAAAAGATGCTTACTCCTTGGAAAGAAAGTTATGACCAACCTAGATAGCATATTCAAAAGCAGAGACATTACTTTGCCAACAAAGGTTCGTCTAGTCAAGGCTATGGTCTTTCCTGTGGTCATGTACGGATGTGAGAGCTGGACTGTGAAGAAGGCTGAGTGCCGAAGAATTGATGCTTTTGAACTGTGGTGTTGGAGAAGACTCTTGAGAGTCCCTTGGACTGCAAGGAGATCCAACCAGTCCATTTTGAAGGAGATCAGCCCTGGGATTTCTCTGGAAGGAAGGAATGATGCTGAGGCTGAAACTCCAGTATTTTGGGCACCTCATGCGAAGAGTTGACTCATTGGAGAAGACTCTGATGCTGGGAGGGATTGGGGGCAAGAGGAGAAGGGGACGACAGAGGATGAGATGGCTGGATGGCATCACTGACTCGATGGACGTGTGTCTGAGTGAACTCTGGGAGTTGGTGATTGACAGGGAGGCCTGGCATGCTGAGATTCATGGGGTTGCAAAGAGTGGGGCATGACTGAGCAAGTGATCTGATCTGACACCTTTGCCCTGTAGGAATGCAACTTTATCTAATGCTTTTGGAGAGTGGCACCTGACTAATCACCTTTAGAGAAAAATAAGTTTTCTGAAGAAAGGTTCTTAAAATGTTAGCAAGCCTCTGGGCCAGAAGATGATGCAAATCACCTAAACTTTTGCATATGATAAGTTTGCAGGAAGAAAGCCTGGCTTACTGCATGATTCTACCCCTTCCCCCATTATCCTCTATGCATAACTTAAGGTATAAAAACTACTTTGGAAAATAAAGTGTGGGCCTTGTTCACTGCAACTTGGTCTCCCCATGTCGTTCTTTCTCTCACCTTCTGGCTGAATTATTCAGCCTCTTTTCTCCACTAAATTTTCTCACTGCTGCTGCTGCTAAGTCACTTCAGTTGTGTCCGACTCTGTGCAACCCCATAGACGGCCTCCTACCAGGCTCCTCTGTCTCTGGGATTCTCCAGGCAAGAACGCTGGAGTGGGTTGCCATTTCCTTCTCCAATGCATCCAAGTGAAAAGTGAAAGTGAAGTCGATCAGTCCTGACTCTTAGTGATCTCATGGACTGCAGCCTACCAGGCTCCTCGGTCCATGGGATTTTCCAGGCAAGAGTACTGGAGTGGGGTGCCATTGCCTTCTCCAAAATTTTCTCACTGAGCTATCTTTATTTAACCACTCTTTATATCTTTAATTAACGCTTAATTGATCTATTGTTTCCTGATCCTCGCGGACACCGTCCCCACTTCGAATTTCCTGGATCCACTGGGGCTGGACCCTGGCAGGTTACCATTTTTACCAACCAAGTATTCTAAATGAAGGTATATACATTGTTCTTTAGACATAATACTATTGCACACATAACGGGCTACAATAGAGCTCATGTATAACTCTTCAATGAAACAAAACATTCAGGAGACTGGCTGCGTGGTCTCCCTGAGCCCACACAATCTGGGAGGCAGGACCAGCTGCCCCTCTCCTGGGCCTGGTCCCCACTTCAAGCTCGCCCTGAGCTGCAGCTCTCTGTTGCTCCCACATATACTCTTCCTGCTAATACAGCAACTAACGGTCGTATTTTCAAAATCAACCCCAGAGATCATGACTCTGGAGGTACAAAACAACAGAGGTTCATTTTTAAGTAACCTGTGCAAGTTCTAAATCATTAACAATCATGCCAGGATCGAAGCATCTCCCATCACCTTCTAACTAAAAGCAGGCAATCTTTTAGTTAAAGATTTCCTGATGCGGAAGTAAATACAGAAGCAAAAAGAGACTGAGGACTTGACCCGCAGCTGAAAACCGGCTGGTATTTACAAGTAGCACGACAGCTCTGGGTCTGAGGGGCGAGGGGGGGGGGGGGGTGCGCCCCGGGACACTGGAGGGAAGGGGTGCCCAGACCCCGGGGTGGGTTTTCAGTGGCCACCCCGCCGCCCGGCGGCCACGCTCCCCGAAGACGCCCTCTGAGGAGTCCGCGGCGGGGAGGGCGCGGCCCGATCCCGCCCCCGGCCCTCCCGGGAGAACCCCGGCCCGCCCCCCTTGGGGACCCTCGCACCCGTCCCCGGGGACCCTCGGCCCTCCCGGACTCCCGAGCTGTCCACCCACCCCCACCCTCGCCCGCACCGACGCGCCGCCCCCAGACCGCAGCCCCAACCTCGCAGGCTCACGGCCTCCTCGCGCCGCTTACGCCTCCGAGGCCGCCCGGCGTTTGAATGCGCGCCCCGCCCTCTGATTGGCTACCGGGCGCCGCGCAAGCACGTCTTTCCGGAAACGCGCGCGCATCTCCTAGGCAACGGCCCCGCCCCGCGGGCTGCGCGCGCCGCGCGGGGCGCTGCAGTCCTGGAGCAGGGACGCGGGCGGCGGTTGCGCGCTCGGGAGGGAGCGGCGGCGCGCTCGGGGGGCTTGAGGGAGGACCGGGACGTTGATGCGCTTGTCCAGCCCCGGAGCAAAATGAGCACCGTCCGTCCGCGTCGCCTCAGGACTTCTCTGTGCTGAAATAACTGCTTGCCCGCACGGCAGCCACAGCCACTCACGGTTTTCTAGGATTTCCTGTGCAAAGCCTAGTAATGGGAAGTGCGCTGAATGTCTTCGATGGAAGTTTTTCATTTAATCCTAAATTCCTTACCAGGTGAATATTAACATGATCCCCCAGTTTACCAAGGAGGGGCTGAGGTTTACAGTTAAACTTGTGAAAAATTAGACAACTAGCTTGCGGCGCAACTAGCATTACAAGCCCACCTCGTGAGATATAACTCCGTTTCTGCTGCTGCTGCTAAGTCACTTCAGTCGTGTCCGACTCTGCGTGACCCCATAGACGTCAGCCCACCAGGCTCTCCTGCCCCTGGGATTCTCCATATCCTAATAAGGTTTCAAGCACGAAAAAATAAGTATACTTGCTGAAAACTAACCAGATGAACGAGACGAACTCTAGTCGAAAAGATTTTTTTTTTTTTTTTTTTTGCTATTAATCACTTGGTATTATCTTTAATTACAAAGACTTTTCCAATCACATCACATTTTATCCACTGCTCTGTTTGGCTGCCAATCTCTTGTCTCTCTCCCCAGCAATGGTAAGGCGAATACCCTTTCCACGGGGAAGAGAGATCCATGGTTTGGTGCCTTTGCCAATAACGAAAATGTTTGAGAGCCATGTGGCAAAGCTGTTGCCATTCGCATCTTTCACATGAACTACATCAAAAGAACCTGGATGTCTCTCCCAGTTTGTAATCACACCAATTCTTCCCAGGTTAGCACCTCCAGTCACCATGCACAGGTTACCAGTGTCAAATTTGATGAAATCAGTAATCTTGCCAGTCTCCAAGTCAATCTGAATGGTATCATTCACCTTGATGAGGGGATCAGATGGTATGAGCATCATGGGTTACCAGATGAGGGATTCCTTTTGTCCCCACAAATATCTTTCTTACTTTGCACAATTTATACTTGGCCTCTTCAGGTGTAATACGATGAACAGCAAAGCGACCCTTGGTGTCATAGATCAAACAAAAATTCTCTCCAGTCTTATCAATGCTGATGACATCCATAAAACCAGCAGGGTAGGTTATATCTGTGCGGACTTTGCCATCGATCTTTATGAAACGCTGCATGCAAATCTTCTTTACTTCATCTCCAGTTAGGGCATACTTAAGTCTATTCCTTAGGAAAATGATTAGGGGGAGACATTCCCTTAGCTTGTGGGGGCCGGTAGATGGACGAGGGGCAAACACAGCAGTCAGTTTATCCAGCATCCAATGTTTTGGAGCTGCTATGCGTTTCAGGTGCTTCTTGGGACCCCGAGTCATGGCTGAGCTAGGCATGAAAAGAAGAAAAGATATTTTTAAGTAACTTTTTTAAATAGCGAAAAGTGCAGATAAAGAAAATTGGATTCAGTGGGATAGAAAGAGAAAATTAGAACGGACTCTGAATGTATAGAAAAGTTGAATGTATAATAAAATGCTCATTCTAAAACTGTAAAAATCTTTCTAAAATTTATTGAAATTAAGTTATAGAGCAACCATCAGAAAAAAAGAATGTAATGTTTATCAGGTCTATGGGAAAATAAGTCTAGAGAGCAAAGGAGGATACGGCAAAGGAGAAGACTGACAAACATAAAAATTCTAAGCTCATATATAGTTCAAAACAATGAAAATAAAATGGAGTAAACTAAAAAAATACATTAAATATGACAGAAGATATAAAGATACCTTTCAATATTACAAGTAAAAGAAGCTTAAAATAGAATCAGATAGTTCAGTTCAGTCGCTCAGTCATGTCCAACTCTTTGTGACCCATGAACCGCAACATGCCAGGCCTCCCTGTCCATCGCCAACTCCCAGAGTTTGCTCAAACTCATGTCCATTGAGTTGGTGATGCCATCCAACCATCTCATCCTCTGTCCTCCCCTTCTCCTCCTGCCCTCAAACTTTCCCAGCATCAAGGTCTTTTCCAATGAGTCAGCTCTTTGCATCAGGTGGCCAAAGTATTGGAGTTTCAGCTTCAACATCAGTCCTTCCAACGAACACCCGGGACTGATCTCCTTTAGGATGATCTCCTTGCAGTCCAAGGGACTCTCAAGAGTCTTCTCCAACACCACAGTTCAAAAGCATCAATTCTTCAGCGCTCAGCTTTCTTTATAGTCCAACTCTCACATCCATACATGACTACTGGAAAAACCATAGCCTTGACTAGACTGACCTTTGTTGACTATGTAATGTCTCTGCTTTTTAATATGCTGTCTAGGTTGGTCACAACTTTCCTTCCAAGGAGTAAGTGTCTTTTAATTTCATGGCTGCAGTCACCATCTGCAGTGATTTTGGAGCCCAGAAAAATAAAGTCAGCCACTGTTTCCACTGTTTCCCCATCTATTTGCCATGAAGTGACGGGACCGGATCCCATGATCTTCGTTTTCTGAATGTTGAGCTTTAAGCCAACTTTTTCACTCTCCTCTTTCACTATTTACTCAACAAGTATTTATTAAGCTTCTTTTACATGTCAGACCTTAGACTAAGCAGTAAGGGTAGAAGTGAGTGGTTGTGGACCCTCCTCTCAAGCAGCTTACCAATTTCTGTCACTAGAAATGTGCACTTTTAATTCTGATGCAAAAATCACTGGTACTGAAATTTTAAAACGTTTTTTTTTTACACTTATACCTAAACTTTTTTTTTTAACAGTTGCATTTAATGGCTGGGTTTTACAGTTTATTTTTATCTGAATTATCTTTGTGTGTACACTCACTCACTTCTATCCCTACTGCTTAGTGTAAGGTCTGACATGTAAAAGAAGCTTAATAAATACTTGCTGAGTAAATACCAGACCCCTCTAGAAAGCAATATGATCATTTATAGAAGGAAACATAAAGAGGTTCATATTCTTTGCCCTAGTTACTGAACTACAAAAATTTATTCTTAGAAAATGTTTCAGTAGAAACCAAATAATTTGTGGGCCCCAAACAGAAAAACTCTCCCTGGCTTACCATGAAAGCGTGCATTAAATGGTTAAAAATAAGGCGGAAAAATAATAAATTCTATTACAACAATTAAAGTCATTGCAATTACAATTACAAATTAACTAGCAGACAGTGCATGGCCTAACGACCTGCTTCCACCCCAGACCGTGAGCACAAGACGGAGCAGGGCTTTGTCTGTGTCCCCCTGCCCCCACCCTCCCCCCACCCCCGTGCCTGGCACAGAGCACTTTCACAGGACACGTTTCCTGGACACACTTCCCTCTTCTCCTTCTTGCTCTGCATGAAGCTCCTGATTTAATTCCAACTATGGGAACAATCCTCAACAGAATCAAGGGCCCCCTGTGAGCCGGCTCCAGGTTACGCAAGAGGGATTTTGGTCTTTTATTTATTACGCTGAGATGGTGCTCCTCTCTTCAGATCCTGCCCACAGCTCGCCAGCAGGGAAAGTCACTTCTGGGGACCTCCGCTTCTGCATCTGGGAATTGCAGATGCAAATGCCACCTACCTTAGTGAGTCACGTGAGGATTAAATTAGATTCTGCATGCAAAGTGCTTAGTGCGGAGCTGGGTACAGGATTATGCTCTACAAATGTAAACTACTAAATTGCATCACCTAAAAACATTCTCCAAAATGCTGCAAAGCCCTGGCCAGTGCTGACGAGCTGCGATCATGCATGCACAGGCCGTCTGCTACAATGATGACACATTTTACTTTACGAAGGTTAAGGATTATGACTTAATCCCTAGAAATAACCGCAAGATGAAATAGCTCGTTCTTTTGTGCTGGACTCACTGGACTCTATTAAAAATCAGGAGAGAGCAATGAAAAACCGTCTCCAAGGGGAAGCAGAACTAATCTCCATTCTGCTCTGATATGATTAACATTTTTTAGAACTTCGGATCTTCTGTGCTTTTTGATGGAAGACAAGAAAAAGGAATCTATACACCTGAAACTAACATGGTATTGTAAATCAACTATACTTCATTTAAAAAAAATAATATTGAACTAAAAATCAAAAGGAGTCTAGAAAATGCAGATGTGACCACAACAGGTTCAAGGGTGAGCAGCCCGCAGGCACTTCACTTCATCTCAAGCCCTGGGGCCTCTAGCCTAGACTTTGGGGACACATCATCTCCTCCAACATCCGTACATGTGGTCTCAGAGCACTGCCCCCTCCCCCCGGTTCAGGCAGATGGAATATTTCCTCACTATGACACAGCTGCTGGTTAAAATGCCCTGTAGTTCAAACCTGTCTTCAGATTTGACTCATTAAAACAATAGCTCCTCCGGGAATCTAAAGTCATACAATCTCCTTTCCACTCGGATCACTTTACCTCTCTATCCCTCGGCTTCTTAGTCTGTAAAAGGAAGAGATGTCAATAATAACTAGAAAAACCAAACCAGAATTATGAGACACAGACGGCACATGACTGTGAATTTTAATTGATGCATTTTTTGCTTTATTGACGACTCCAAAGCCTTTGACAGCGTGGATCACAACAGACTGGAAAATTCTTAAAAGATGACAGTACCAGATGACCTGACCTGCCTCCTGAGAAATCTGTATGCAGGTCAAGAGGCAACAATTAGAACTGGACATGTAACAACAGACTGCTTCCAAATAGGGAAAGGAGTACGTCAAGGCTGTACTCTGTCACCCTGCTTATTTAACTTATATGCAGAGTACATCATGAGAAACGCTGGGCGGGAAGAAGCACAAGCTGGAATCAAGATTGCTGGGAGAAATATCAATAACCTCAGATATGCAGATGACACCACCCTTATGGCAGAAAGTGAAGAGGAGCTAAAAAGCTTCTTGATGAAAGTGAAAGAGGAGAGTGAAAAAGTTGGCTTAAAGCTCAACATTCAGAAAACTAAGATCATGGCCTCTGGTCCCATCACTTCATGGGAAATAGATGGGGAAACAGAGAAACAGTGTCAGACTTTCTTTTTCTGGGCTCCAAAATCATTGCAGATGGTGACTGCAGCCATGAAATTAAAAGACACTTACTCCTTGGAAGAAAAGCTACGACCAACCTAGACAGCATATTCAAAATCAGAGACATTACTTTGCCAACAAAGGTCATAGTTAAAGCTATGGTTTTTCCAGTATGGTGACTGCAGCCATGAAATTAAAAGACGCTTACTCCTTGGAAGGAAAGTTATGATCAACCTAGATAGCATATTCAAAAGCAGAGACATTACTTTGCCAACAAAGGTTCTGTCTAGTCAAGGCTATGGTCTTTCCTGTGGTCATGTATGGATGTGAGAGCTGGACTGTGAAGAAGGCTGAGTGCCGAAGGATTGATGCTTTTAAACTGTAGTGTTGGAGAAGACTCTTGAGAGTCCCTTGGACTGCAAGGAGATCCAACCAGTTCATTCTGAAGGAGATCAGCCCTGGTATTTCTTTGGAAGGAATGATGCTAAAGCTGAAACTCCAGTATTTTGGCCACCTCATGCAAAGAGTTGACTCATTGGAGAAGACTCTGATGCTGGGAGGGATTGGGGGCAGGAGGAGAAGGGGACGGCGGAGGATGAGATGTCTGGATGGCATCACTGACTCGATGGATGTGAATCTGAGTGACCTCCGGGAGTTGGTGATGGACAGGGAGGCCTGGCGTGCTGTGATTCATGGGGTCACAAAGATTCGGACACAATTGAGCGACTGATCTGATCTGATGTGTGGATGTGAGAGTTGGACTATAAAGAAAGCTGAGTGCCGAAGAATTGATGCTTTTGAACTGTGGTGTTGGAGAAGACTCTTGAGAGTCCCTTGGACTGCAAGAAGATCCAACTAGTCCATCCTAAAGGAGATTAGTCCTGTATATTCATTGGAAGGACTGATGCTGAAGCTGAAACTCCAGTACTTTGGCCAGATATGAAGAATCAACTCATTGGAAAAGACCCTGATGCTGGGAAAGATTGAAGGCAGGAGGAGAAGGGGATGACAAAGGATGAGATGGTTGGATGGCATCACCGACTCGATAGACATGAGTTTGAGCAAACTCCAGGAGTTGGTGATGGACAGGGAAGCCTGGCCTACTGCCGTCCATGGGGTCGCAGTCGGACGTGACTGAGAGACTGAACTGAACTTCTTTAATCCACCAGAGGGAGACAAACCAAAAGAAAAGTGTAGAAAGTGTTCAGAAGTAAAGCGAGCACATTCAAAGACTTCTATTATGTTAAGATAAAGAAAACGGATTAACTTTTTCACTCTTCTCTTATGGTCATAGCACACAAATCTATCGCAGTTTATCCAAATTCATAATTTTTAAATTATTAAAATAAGGGTATGTTATCTGGCTGTACAAAAAAAAAGAAACAACATCTACAGGTGTTTGTATTTGGTTGCATTTTAGGCTCCGTGATAAAAAAAAAAAAAAGGAAAAAGTGCAACAGGACTATGGGAATTAATTTTATTTTATTTTATTTTTTTTTTTTTTTTTTGTTTTTTTTTGGGGGGGAATTAATTTTAAAGCCCAGAATAGCAGTGGAGGACAAGTGATCAGAGCTGAGCTCCATCACCGCTTGTGAAGGGCCCCGAGGCAGGTCTCCCTATATAGTTGCCTCACCTCTGAACCCAATTTCTGGATTAAATTATCCAGTGAGAGAGAAAGTTGCTCAGTCGTGTCAGACTTTCTGCGACCCCACGGACTGTGGCCCTCCAGGTTCCTCTGTCCGTGGAATTCTCCAGGCAAGAGTACTGGAGTGGGTAGCCGTCCCCTTCTCCAGGGACCCTTCCCAACCCAGGGATCGAACCCAGGTCTCCTGTGTTGCAGAGAGATTCTTTACCATCTGAGCCTCCAGGGAAGTCTCTAAATTATCCAATAAGCCAGCAATTCCTAAATCCCTTCTTTATTTAAGGTGTGCCCGTTATCTCATTTAATCTCGACAACCCTATAAGGGTGGTGCGATGATCACATTACTGCTGTTTTGTATACGAGGAGACTGAGTTTCCAGGCAGTCAGATCGTCTGCCTGGTAGTATTGGCCTGTTTAAGTCACAGAGCCAAGTTCAGAACTGAGAGAATGGGGCTTCCTTCCCGGTGCCCTGCAGGGCTCCTCCGAACTGCTGTTTTTACAAAGATTCTTTCTGGGTCTCACATTTCTGTGACACTGTGATAAGCACAGGAGTTATAGGTAAGGGTGGTTTGAATCCCATGGATGGAGGAGCTGGCAGGTTACAGTCCACGGGGTCGCGAAGAGTCGCACGTGACTGAACGATTTCACTTTCAAGGGTGGTTTTAAATCTGTAGTATTTTGTATTTTCTTTCTAAATTCTGATACACGTTAGACTGAGAGTCTTAGAAGCAGGCACATCACAGGCTTGTGTTTGGATGTGGCTGATGAAATCTTTATCACTCAGCGACATCAGCGAAATACATTTAGCAACACTGCCAGGAATTTTAAAAAGAAACAATTACATTAAGCAAGTAATCCTTTTTTTTAATAGAAAAAGAAAAGGACTCAGGGATTAGTCAATGTTCCAGACACTCTTTTCTCTTTGAATGGTTTGCTGGTTTCATTCCAGAGAAGATTAGTAAGATTTAGAACCATTGGCAACCCCAAAGCCTACCGGGTAACCTATTTCTACATAAAGGGAGCTCTGGGGACGGACTCACGAAAAACGTTTGTTTTTTGAAAAAAAGGCTGAGCTTGACCTCCGATCAGGTGTCTTTTCCCCACGGTGGTTTGCCAACACAGCCCAAGGTCATTTCTGACATGTTGTTAAAAACGGTGCTGACACTTCCAAGTAGAAGTGGAGCTGTTTTTCTAAAGTGGGGAATGAAAGAGTTGGGTGTCACTTAACTTTCAACAAGTTTAAAAACATAGTCTCGGTAAGAATATTGAATTTGTATAAAGCATTCAGCTCTCCATCGTAAGCCCCACGTAGTTTATATTCACACAGCATTCACTGGTAAATTGTAATTTACCAACATTCACTGGTAAATTGAGGATACAGAACTGTCTAAACTGATACAAAGTTAGTTTGTTCACATTAATCAGTCTTCTCACTTTAAAAACAGCATAAAAAAGATTGTGCCAAGTGACTGCTTGCCTTACTTGTGGCTTTCAGAGGGCAGCTGCCAAATAGAGGCCACCTGGACAGCAAGAATTATCCATCACAGCCTTGCAGTGGGAGAAGGGCGTGCTCACCAGCCTTGCAGCCTCATGAATAATTCTACACAGGCCTTTGCTTGTTTGCAGAAGGCTTAATTTTTTTTTTCTCTTAGACCACAGTCTGTTCTCTGACTCACTCAGGGCAGGAAAAAAAGAAATCCGGCATCAGAAAGAGTTGTGCGTTTCTTTTTCAGATCCAACGGTCCGGATGCAACAGAGAGTGTAGTGTTCCGTCTGGATTAATGTTTCTCAGTTCTGGCAGCGCGGGGATGAATAAGGGTGGTATTCTCTGTCCTCTGAGATGACAGTGTTTGCCCACGCCGCGATGGGGTTTGTGTGCACTTTATGGGTTCAATTCATATGAAATGATATGAAACAATCCCCAAAGAACTAGTCTTTTCCACTGTCCTTTATTTCTCCCAGCTGCGTGTCTCCAATATTATTAATTAAATCACCACCATTCACTGGCCCCAAAGTCCACTCCATAGGACAACAATATCAAGCCTCAGCAGTCTGACTTTATCTTCCTGAGAAAAGAAAGCGAAAACAAACTTCTGACTGACTGGTTTGCTCCGTCTCCTGAGTTTAACAAGGGGAATGAAGTCTGCGGGCCTAGAAATCCGTTCCACTGTGTGAACGCTGAAAGCAGAGCCGTGCCTGCTGTCCAGAGGTTAAGACTCTCTGCTGCTAATACGGGGAAGGCAATGGCACCCCACCCCTGTACTTTTGCCTGGAAAATCCCATGGACAGAGGATCCTGGTAGGCTCCAGTCCATGGGGTTGCTGAGAGTCGGACACGACTGAGCGACTTCACTTTGACTTTTCACTTTCATGCACTGGAGAAGGAAATGGCAACCCACTCCAGTGTTCTTGCCTGGAGAATCCCAGGGACGGGGGAGCCTGGTGAGCTTCCATCTATGGGGTCGCACAGAGTCGGACACTACTGAAGCGACTTAGCAGCAGCAGCAGCAGCTGCTAATACAGAGGTCCTGCCTTCGACCCCTGGTCAGGGAACTAAGACTCTGCATGCTACGGGGCATGGCCCAAAGAAATTTAAATCTCAGAGCAGCCATAGGAAGAAAAGGAAAAGAAAAGGGTAATTCTTTTTAATAATATATTTTATTTAACCCAACATATCAGAAATGCCATTTCAATACATAATTAACCTAAAATTTTAAATCGAGGTATCGTTGATTTACAATATTATATAATCGTGTACAACATAACTGCACATACAGTGTACAACGTAACTGCACACACGGTGTGCAGCATAGTGACTCACACTTGTGAAAGACCACACTCCATTTGTAACTACTATAAAATATTGGTTACATCCCCTGTGTATAATGCATCCTTGTAGCTTATTTATTTTATGCACAGTAGTCTGACCTCTTGATCCCCCAGCCCTATTATGACCCGCCCCTCCTCTCCCTCTACTGGTGACCATTGGTTTGTTCTCTCTATCTGTGGGTCTGTTTCTTCTTTGTTATATTTGCTAGTTGGCTATACTGTTTAGATTCTACATGGATGTGAGACCACATGGCATTCATCTCTCTCTGTCTGACTTAGCGCGGTACCTTACAAGTCCATCTGGGACGTGAGACCACATGACATTTGTCTCTCTCTGTCTGACTTAGCGCGGTACCTTACAAGTCCATCTGGGACGTGAGACCACATGGCATTCGTCTCTCTCTGTCTGACTTAGCGCGGTACCTTACAAGTCCATCTGGGATGTGAGACCACATGGCATTCGTCTCTCTCTCTCTGTCTGACTTAGCGCGGTACCTTACAAGTCCATCTGGGATGTGAGACCACATGGCATTCGTCTCTCTCTGTCTGACTTAGCGCGGTACCTTACAAGTCCATCTGTGCTGCAAGTGGTAGAACTTCGTTCTTTTTTATGGCTGAGTAATATTCCAGCGTATATATACATATATATACATCATGGGCTTCTTTACCCATTTATCCATTGACAGACAATATCAAAATGATTAGTGAGAGATTCTATGTTCTCAGACATCCAAGTGTGTATCCTGCACTTACAGGACTAGCCACATCCTCAGTGCCCGAGAGCCACCCTATTGGACAGAGCGGGGTAGAAGCACCCTCCCTCTCACTGCACGTAGAGATAAGAGAGCAGGACCTTATGATGCAGGTTCAGAATCAGTCAAGGGTTAACGGCATTCTAGCTGGACTAGGGGCACAGTCCTGCAGCTCTGATCTTTGGCCACACACTCCATGACCTCTCTTCTCGTGTGTCTGGGCTTTAATTGATCCTGCTGATGACAGGTCTGTAGTTCGAGGGTGTTTCTGATTTCACGAAGTTGTAGCCTGCTCAAAGCTCATATGTACCTGACTCTGCTCAATCAATGCTAATTTCAAAATTCATTCCATATGCTTTTTCTCGGTTCAGATCCCTGGCTTTCTCCCTGCAATTGATTTAGGAACTCTGTTGCAAAAGAAGAACCAAGTCAGCAAAAGACGGAGGAAACCAATGGGAGGAATCACGGGGACCCGTCTTCGAAACTCGCGACACATGAGCCAAAGGGGAGAGATTCTCTCTGCCCAGTTGGGGAAGAGGGTGGAATGCCTTTGAGAAATACTACACCAGGTTCAGAGCTGCGGGCCAACCCAGCTCATTTCTTCTGCTGCTCTGTAACCTAAGACTCCGCTTCTGAGTAGCTGCAAGCCCAGCACTGTACCCGGATTCTCAATGAGACGTGAGAGGCGACCGTACCTCGAGGACCCAGGACCCCTCTGGCCTGGAGGGAAGCCCTGTGGGCAACTAGACTCTGGATGACCTTATGATCTTGCCCCCGGGTTCCTTCCTCACCAAGCTCAGCGGTCTCCCTGTTAAAGCTCCATTTAAACGTATTAAGGATTCTGTTCCAACGCCTGACCTTCCAGCGTTGAGACTGAATTCCATTAGCCTGGTTTCTGCCGTTTCCCTGAGCTGGCGGCGTCTTTAGTAATCTGGCCCTTTCCTGGAACGTGGCACCTGATATTCCTTCCTCACCTTCCTCCCCTAGGGCACGATGGGCTCAGGGCACCGTCTGTGTGACAGGTGCCGGGGCGGGGTCATCAGGATGGCAAGGGCCTGCCCACAGGGTGGTGGCAGTGGCTGAGGGCAGTGCTCCTGCCTGGCCCCGACCCTGATCCCTGGAGGTGCGGAGAGGGGAGGTGGAGTCCACATGGACAGACCAGCGTTCTCTCAACACCAGGCTTCCATTCTGCTGTTGCCCTCCACCCTGCGAAAGTCTCCTTTCTGCTTCCCTTTCTAGGAGGGAGAGGTTTCCCCTAAGAAAGAAGACAGGCAGTGAGGGGGCTCCCCTTTCTCTGCGCCCCACCCCTGCTCTCCGCAGGGGCCTCCCTCAGCCCACCACCCACTTTAACAATCCTCGATCCCTCAGTGCAGCTTTGATCCCTGTGGGTCTGGGGCCCTGGACTGATGCCTGTGTCCTGGGCTCCGCCTTACTGGCTCCTGGCGCTCCCCCCAACCTTACAAACACACTAACTCCACACTCCCCCTCCATCCCCAAATCTAACAGAATTACAAGGAAATTTAGTCATCATTTATCCATAAATAAATATGAAGTCTGCATTATTTTATTTTTTGAACACTATTTTTTTTAATTCGATATAATCTACAGTATTACGTTAGTTTCAAGTGTACAACATAGTGATTCATTATTTTACAGATTATGCTCTATGTAAAGCTATTATAAAATATTGGCTATATTCCATATGCTATAACATTACTTCCTTGTATTAATAAATTTTTTATTTTGTATCTAGTAGTTTGTATTTTTTAAAAAACTTTTACTTTGGGAGTATAGTTGATTTGCAGTGCTGTGTTACTTTTTGCGTATAGTTGATTTGCAGTGCTGTGTTACTTTTTGCGGTGCAGCAAAGTCCATCAGTTCCGCGTGCACATGTGTTTGTCAGATTCCACTCCCACGTTGTCATTATTTTCAAAGGGCATGTGTGGAAATCTTGCAGCTCTCTCCTTATAGGCCGCATGTTTGCCTTATTACTATTCTTCCAAACATACTTTCTTTTTTACACATCAGTTCAGTTCAGTCGCTCAGTCGTGTCTGACTCTTTGCGACCCCATGAATCGCAGCACACTAGGCCTCCCTGTCCATCACCAACTCCCGGAGTCCACCCAGACTCATGTCTGAGTCGGTGATGCCATCCAGCCATCTCATCCTCTGTCGTGCATATATGTAAAATGTTATTTTCAGTTAGAAATTTTCTGCATCTTTTATATTTTTGCATTTGTAAAAGTCATAAACTACTCTGTGGGAAACATCTTAAAAACCCTGACATTGTAATTTCCTTCCCAAAGCACCACATTTAACTAAATGCACCCAGTTGCCTAAATCACATGGCAGCAGCTTTGTCAACCCCCAAGATGCTGCCTGGTTTCAGAATCGCTTTGTCATTATTTCCCAATTCCAACCACTTACCATCCTCTGTGATTCCAAAGTAAATATCACCAGGCATGAAAACAGAAAAAAAACAAAATGTGAAACTTTCCTTCCCTAATGAGACTGTCCTTCCATTAGCAGATTCTTGGCTCTCCTCTAGCTGTGCCGGGCGGTGAGAGCACCACCTGTGACGCACGCATTCCTGACGGCTGGCTGCCGTTTTGGGGGGCTGAGCCGTGTCCCTGGCTGCGACAAGGCACGTCTCCTCTCATAGCAGCGGTGGGCAATGCGGTGACCGCTGTCCCATGGACTCAGTTGGAGAAGGGATGCCAGACAAGCCTCAGGTCTGCTGTCGGCAGGGAGCTGTGAGTTCCTGCACAAGGAAGCATCAGGGAAGTCCTGCAGTTATCCTCTGAAAATCTCCTGCCCCCGACTGGACAGCTCCAGAGTGACAGGGTTCCTATAATGAGCTCATCCAGTTCAGAAGCGGTAGGAGAATTAGACTTGAGGCGATGGCTTCCCCTGGCTTCCAGGCAGCACGTGAATGTGGACATTTCGAATGAAAAAATAGAAGGACTTGGTGACTGAGCTGATTCAGAGACTAGAGAGAGAAAGGAGCTGATAAAGACTCTCTGATTTTTTTAAAATTGAAGTATAGCTGATTTACAATGTTGTGTTAATTACTGCTGTGCTGCAGAGCGCCTCAGTTATGCATATGTGTACAATCTCTTGCATATGTACACAATACACATGTATACACTTTTTTCCATTATTCTTTATCACAGGACATTGAATATAGTTCCCTGTGCTGTGCAAGAGGACCTTGTTTATCCACTCTCTCTATATATAGGTACTTTGCAGCAGCTAATCCCAAACTCCCCTAGGCAGCCCCAGGTCTGTTCTGTCTGGATGACTCTCCCTGGACCTGGAGCACAGGAAGCAGCCACACCACAGGCGACAGGCAAATTGGAAAGAGGATTTCATAAGAAAAGTTGTTAGCTTGGCCCTGTGTGTGCTAAATCGCTTCAGTTGTGTCTGACTCTGTGTGACCCCATGGACTGTAGCCCGATAGGCTCCTCTGTCCATGGGATTCTCTAGGCAAAAATGCTGGAGTGGATTGCTATTTCCTCCTCCAGAGGATCTTCCTGACTCAGGGATCAAACCCAAATCTTTCCATTGGCAGGTGGGTTTTTTACCACGAGCACCACCTGGGAAGCCCCAGTTTGGCTCTAGACAAGGCAAATTTGAGCCAAGACTCAGTGGAGAATTCAGATCTGTAACTACGGCACGGATCTGTCCCGAAGAGTGGGGCACGACTGGGCGGCTGAACAACAAAGGCAACTACAGCAGAAATCGAAGGGCAGAATCGGAGGTCTTATGTGTTCACATAGTTTTATTATAGAATACAGTATTTCAAACTCATGAAATACAGACCAAACCACAGTGAACATCCATGTCCCCAGCACCAGGCTTCAACAATGATCAACTCCTGGCCAATCGAGTTTCCTCCAGACTCCCCCGCCCTATAAGATTCTGAAGTATATTCCAGGCAAGGGGCGATATAAAAGCAGGAAGCATAGAACACATAGGTTTGGTAAGACCTCAGGGAAATTAAAAGCAAAAATTCTCATCTCACAGCTGAGTAAAGCTCAAGATCAGAGTTAGTAATTCATTTTCTCTAATGGAAAAAATATTTGCAAAAGGCTTTGCCAAGTTTTCATCTTTCTGAGACGAAGTATGAAAAAGAAGGATATGCAAATTTTTCAGAAAGCTACATTCTGCTTAAAATCATTGTTTGCAAACATTTTATAAATGACTGTCAACACTCAAGAAGTAAACATTCGCCTTATCCTGACTTTATTGGTAATTCTGTCCAATAACAAAGAGCACACGTGCTGTTATAAAATAGGTCCCCACACCCACAGCAGAACAAGACAGTGTGCTTCCGTAACTGTCACTTGTGGGGCCCCCAGAGCCTCTGGGGTCACTCTGGGAGAGAAGAGAAGAGGCCTGTCTCTGTGGAGTCAGCTTACCTGCGGCAGCCAACAAGTCACCTCGAATGTCCCGCCGCCTCCGGTTTCACATCTACCCAGATTATGGAGCCACCTTTGTGCTGTTCGTGGGGAGCAGAAAATACAACCAGGCAGTAAGGACTGTTGATATTAATTACACAGAAGGGCACAACCTGGATAATATTCAGCCTGCCGACAGAGAACTGTACTGTTTGATCGGAAAATATGACGGTTCATGGAGCCCAGTTAGATTTATTAAATTCGTCAGTGTGAGTCATAGTTTAAGTATGTGGTGATGTTCTTCATAAAGATGTTATGAAAACCACACACACACATACAAGCTTGGGTTTTGGGGGAAAGAAATTCTGATTTTAAAAATGTGGTCTATTACTAGAAAAAAGTTTTGATTTAAAGATATTCTTGGTATTAGAAATATGAATAGAATGGCATTGAAAGTATCTTATGAAACGGCACTGCATACTGCATACTGAAAGACACTTAGATTTCATTAAGGTGTCTAAACACAAGAGGCGTTTGCTTCCCGTCTGGCAATAAAGCAATTGAAAAGTGAATTTGGTATCCCGGTCATAGATCACAATTAGGGGAAGGGCAAAACAAACATCTGAGACCACATATGACCAGTTATCCCAGCTCACTAAAATTTCAAGCTGTATAATAATTTGTCACAAACATCTATGACTTAAAGCTTCATCAACGCGGCTCTGCGGTGTAAGGTTGCCGTCTGCCCCTTCTTGGGGGGCACTGGCTCTCATTCAGAGAGAATGTCCTTCCTTCTTCTACAGTTCATCTTCTTTCTTCCATGAAATGAGAAATGGTAGCCTTTTAAGAAAAATAACATCTTTAATTAGGAAAAATTACGAGCACCCCTGGGACCATTGAAAACAATGCTCTGGAAGGACTGCCTCGCAGCCGCCTGCCCCCAACAGAAGGGAGGGAGGTGAGAGGCGGGGGGAAGCTGAGATCTCAAGGAGTGAGAGGCTGAGATTCGGGGAATCTGGACGAGCTGAAGGAGGATCAGAGGTGGTGTGGGGGGCGGGAGGCGGCCGGGCCCTCCCTCCGCCCCCTCCTCAGCCCCCTACCCTGGAGCTCTGCACACCGCTGAGCTCCGGTCCCCATGGCGAGCCTGTGAGTCAGGGCTCCTCTTCTCCGCTGTATCCTCCACCTGCCGCCTTCAAAAAAGGTGTTCCATGTGCCCCACGCAATATAGAAGCTGAACCTGAGAGAGCAGACAGGGCGCGTGGCTGCAGGAAGCTTAACAGAGACGTTGACAGACATGTCGGGGGATCCGAGGCGGGGGCAGAAGCCACGCGCACACACGCTAGGCTGCCCAGCGAGGTGGTGGTGTGGCCCAGCGGGTTTCCTGCAGACAAGGTTTGCAAAGCTGTCTTGCTTTTCTGACCACACTGCTTCTATCTACCAACAAGTCTGAGCCTCGTGAAAAGCTGCCCTTCCTTTGGCGATCATCACCGAAGCTCGGACATGGCCTCGTAGGAGCGCACACTCGTGCTCAGTGCCCCTCTGCACGAAGCCTGGAGACCGGCTGTGCCTGCTCCCTTAAGTGGGCAGACACAGAGGGCCAGGGCAAGGGGGCGTCCTGAGGGTGGGCACACTCTGGGAGACTGTGACCCCACTGCTCGCCTTGGGTGGAGACGACAGACACTAGGCTTTCTACCTGTCACTCTCACGCCCAGGAGGACGCAGAGGATACAACGCCTGAACGTCAAAGCAACGAAGTGCTGATGGATCAGAGCAAAACTCCATCCTTCCTCCCGGAGTTTAAAATCATCAGCTGAGGGATTTGAACACCTGGCCCTAGACGGGCCAACCCTGGAGGCCTCGTGTTCAAGAGGGTGCCACCAAGAGGCGGAAGAGCTCGGCCCCAGAGAAGGGCTGCCACGCCTCGGCTTCCTTCAATTACCCAGATTCTAAGGCTGGTTTATGATGCAGCCTGCACAGAAGGCAGGGACAATGCCACTGTGTCCTGAGCACTGAACATGTATCCAGAACAGAGTGAGAGCTCACATAATGTGTGTGAAGTATGCTGATACATTTTTCAATTTTTTAAATAAGTCAACTAAACTAGCAAAAGAGCATTAACATAAACTATACATTGCAAAGCAGCATTCGCGCAACATTATTTCAATAAGCGTGCATGCCTTCCAAGCCCCTTTGGTGGTGTCCTGCTGTTTGTGAGCCCATGGACTGCAGACTCCTGTCCCCGGATTCTCCAGACGAGAACACTGGAGTGGGTTGCCATTTCCTCCTCCAGGGGATCTTTCCAACCCAGGGATCAAACCCAGGTCTCCTGTGTCTCCTGCGCTGGCAGGCGGGCTCTGTACCATTAGTGCCACCCGGGAAGCCCATTTTGCTAAGCAGCCCACGTTAAATCAAAGTCTGTTTACCCAGCCGAAAGGAAAACTGAGAGAGAAAACAGATATCTTACATTTCTTTTAAGGAGTGCTGACCAGTTTCTCCATTTTCTCGTCATTCACTTTTTCCTAACATTCATTGATTCAACAATAATCCAGGTGCCAACATGCATGCACACAGTGGATACGAAACAGAACAATCACCATCTGAGTCAGGCCATGCAGGTTTCTGCTTCTGACGATAGCTAGGAGCAATACTGATCGGAAAAAAAAAAAGGACTTTTCCCAGAGAGAAAAAAATTTTATTTAGTAATTCACTTTCTGATGTTTTTAATTTAGGAAAATTAAAAAGGTAAATAAATACAATATGGCTGTATAAACTTAATTATTAAAACTTTACACATCGTGTTAATTTTTTGTTTCATGTCCATGTCGCATTATCAACCCGCACAGCAACAGCACACAGAAATCTCACTGACCATACACAATGAAAATGATTCAAGGTGGCAGCAAGTCACTTCTGAGCGTTACTTCTATCGTGCTTTCTGATAATGTCCATAAGATTGGCCCCCGTAACCAGATCGTCCTGCGTCTGTCTGTCTCTCTGCTGTTCCTTTCTCCTCTGGTCGTGAAGGTACGGGGAATTTAACAGCTGTGGGGGGAGAAGGGACCCTGTGGGTTTCACGCGTTTTGCAATGTCCCAGAAGAGTCTTTTCGAGTTGTTATTGATAAAAGTGATCGCTGTTCCATGCTGACCTAATCGTCCCACTCTTCCAATCTGAAATGAAATGCAAAGGACATTTTCAAAATGCTCACACGAAATCCTCACGTCTCTTGAAAGAAATTGAAGAGTAGTGTTTAAAGAGGCTTCACTACGGTGACTATTTGTCCAGATGGCATCTGCTGAGCTGGTCCTCTCAATATACCTGTGACATCAGTTTAGGGGGCTGCCATTAGCACAGCCCAAATAGAAAATAAAACCAGTAAGTGTACTGTCTGTGAAACTTGTGTTTCAGTCATGCGCGCGCGTGTGTGTGTTTGTACACACGTGCAGGAGGTGAGGACACAAAGATGTTTCTCATTGCAAATGAGTCACGGTAAAAACTTTTCGGAAGCTACCACGATTGGGGTGAAAGGACTACCTTCTTCACGGCACTTAGATGCCGTGAAGTCTGAGATGGAAGCAAATCCACTTTTGCATGAAGTTATTTCTCATTCTGACAGAATTAAATACACACAAATTTGTGGAGACCTATGATAAGGAAGAAAACTGACATGTCTCCAAATATAGTGAGAAACTCCTCAAAAGAGAGAGAAAGACACAATCCTGGTCAATTTCTGCTCCTTAATTGAAAATGAAGTATATTCAGATTATTTAAATGACTCGATTGTTCCTGCCACTAAGAATTTCTCTTACAGGTGTATTTGTCGGAGAGGCCCCGGCAGCTGAGTGCGTGGGTGTTTACCACCACTGCACTGGAAACATCTGGTCATCCAGCCACGAGGGATTTGTTAAACAAATGACTGGACATCCATGTAATATACGCCCACGCAACCATAAAAACAGAACGAGCCAGATTCAACAAGAAAAGCCTTTAAAGCACCCAGAACAGTGCCTGGCCTTAGGCTAAGCGCCTCAGTATATATTAACACTTAGTGAAGGCACCTCAGATGAGCGGTGATAAGGTGAGACGTCAAAGATTTATTCACTAACAAAGGCAGGATGCCTGGATGCAGACGTGGTGCACGCACATGTTGCTGTTCAGTCGCTCAAGTCGTGTCCGACTCTTTCAGCCTGCCAGGCACCTCTGTCCATGGGATTCTCCAGGCAAGAATCCTGGAGTGGGTTGCCATGCCCTCCTCCAGGGGATCTTCCCAATCCAGGGACTGAACCCACATCTCTTGCATTGGCAGCTGGATTCTTTACCACTGAGCCCCCAGGGAAATCCCATGGAATACTCAGCAACGAAAGAGAATGAAACAGTGCCGTCTGTAACAACATGGACCCAACTAGGAATGATCACAGCAAGTGAGGAGAGTCAGGGGAAGACAAATGCCCTGTGACGTCACTCATGTGTGACAACATGGACCCAACTAGAAACGATCACACCAAGTGAAGAGACTCAGAGGAAGACAAATGCCCTGTGACGTCACTCATGTGTGACAACACGGACCCAACTAGAAAGGATCACAAGTGAGGAGACTCAGAGGAAGACAAATGTCCTGTGATTTCACTCATGTGTGACAACATGGACCCAACTAGAAATGATCACACCAAGTGAGGAGACTCAGGGGAAGACAAATGCCCTGTGACGTCACTCATGTGGGACAACATGGATCCAACTAGAAACGATCACACCAAATGAGGAGAGTCAGAGGAAGACAATGCCCTGTGACGTCACTCATGTGTAACAACATGGACCCAACTAGAAACGATCACACTAAGTGAAGAGACTCAGAGGAAGACAAATGCCCTGTGACGTTACTCATGTGTGACAACACGGACCCAACTAGAAAGGATCACACCAAGTGAGGAGACTCAGGGGAAGACAAATGCCCTGTGACGTCACTCATGTGTGACAACATGGACCCAACTAGAAACGAACACACCAAGTGAGGAGAGTCAGGGGAAGACAAATGTCGTGTGATGTCACTCATGTGTGACAACATGGATCCAACTAGAAATGATCACACGAAGTGAGGAGACTCAGGGGAAGACAAATGCCGTGTGACGTCAGTCATGTGTGACAACATGGACCCAACTAGAAACGATCACACCAAATGAGGAGAGTCAGAGGAAGACAACGCCCTGTGACGTCACTCATGTGTGACAACATGGACCCAACTAGAAAGGATCACACCAAGTGAGGAGACTCAGGGGAAGACAAATGCCCTGTGACGTCACTCATGTGTGACAACATGGACCCAACTAGAAAGGATCACACCAAGTAAGGAGACTCAGAGGAAGACAAATGCCCTGTGACGTCACTCATGTGTGACAACATGGACCCAACTAGAAAGGATCACACCAAGTGAGGAGACTCAAGGGAAGACAAATGCCCTGTGACGTCACTCATGTGTGACAACATGGACCCAACTAGAAATGACCACACCAAGTGAGGAGGGTCAGGGGAAGACAAATGCCGTGTGATGTCACTCATGTGTGACAACATGGACCCAACTAGAAAGGA